>OY253747.1:6740644-9428199 GCA_958009045.1 Oxytorus armatus | reverse complement strand
TAACTTCTATTTCCACTGCGGGACTCTCGGATCGTTTCGTCGACGTGATATTTTCAATTGTGTCGTCCTCTCTCCTCGCGACGGACGATCATCGACGTTTAATTCGTTTCTCTCTTTAATCTCTGTCGCGTCGTTCGTTATTTCACTGGCATCACGTTCCGTTGCGTTTGACGCGAGTGTTTCACCGTACCACTTGAACTCTTCAATTGTTCACTGACTTCCGGCGTATCGACGATTTTCTCCAAATCACTCGCGAAATTTTGCGACTCCATGCGATCTAACAACGACGATTCGCGTCCGCTGTGATACTCGCTGTTTCTATTTTCCGCATTGTCCAACAAATTCGTCACTTTTATCGATGTTTCGATCGGCTTTTGAACGGTAAACAACGACGAATCGAAACTACTCTCGGAATCGTCGTTCGTCATGTTCGATACCTCGTCAACGATATCACGCTGCATTTTCTCCACGGAGATTGTTTTCTCAAGCTCCGGTTTTTTACTCTCGTAATGAAAGCTCGATGCCGATCCATCGACGCTTCTCGATGACTCGTCGTCGGTTATATTCGTCTCCTGACGCGATACTCTCGGTATCTCGTAAAAGCCATTGTTGATCGATGAATTTTTCGATTTCTTCGCGGCCTCATTGTCGTTCTCCTCCTCGTCGACGTCGTCGATGTCGATAGGAACAACGGACTTTTCCGACGATGATTTCGATCCGGCAAACGCCGTCGAATTTTGTAGACTCTCAAAGACCTCGTCGTTGTCATCCTCGTCGTAATTCAGAGCCAACAATTCATCGTCATAATCTTCCGTCGATTTTCCAATTTCTCGCTCGTCAATCGCAATATCACGATTTTCCGAAATATTCGCCAACAAAATCTCGCTTTTCGTCGAATTTCCAACGGTTTCTCGTAACTCATTTCCCTCATCCTCATCCTCCGAAACTTCGACCACATTATTTCGTACCTGATCCTCGCGTTTCTCATTATCTTGAACGTCATCATCATCGATTTCGGCATTCTTTCGAATATCATCCTCCGGAAGTCTGAGTGAAATTTCAAGAAGTGAATCACTATCGTTTTGATCCATCTCCTCGTTCTCATAATTCTCATCTCTCTCACTGACGTTTCGCTGTGCGAAATTTTTCTCATCCTCAAGATCGTTCGTCTCGTCGACGCTCTCTATCGCCGAGAGACCGATAATTTCCGTTCTATCGGAATTGTTATCATTATTCCAAGTGTGTTTCGTTGCTGATTGATTCGAGGATTCTCGATCAAGACCAAAACCATCGACTTCCATGAGTATTTCGGAATTTTTGTCCTCGTCAATTTCATCGGTAGACTCGTCACGGACTCTACTCGTTCTTCTTATCGAACTTCTTCTCGTGACTGTGCGACCGTATCGACTAAAATGTTCGCTTTTCTCGTTCGTAATCGATGAGATCTCGTTGTCACGACATTTCTCGACGGAGTGTTCGGTAACCGAGTATGCGTTTCCAAAAAATGAACGACTTGCAATCTCTTCATTGGATAATGTACGTTCGAAACTCGTGTCGGACGACAAAATCGAGGCGGTGTATGCAGTTTCCGAGAGTACATCGGGTATTCGTGATTTTCGCGATGAAAGAACGTTATTCTTGGACCTGTCGTTGATCGTGAAGGAAAATTCGCTCGTTGTTCTCGGCGATTCCGTGGGTACAGGAGTATTTTTAACGAAATCGCTGGCCGTTGATTCGTTGCTTCTCCGTAGACTCGGTCTTGGTCGTGGTCCCGAGAAACTCATCGAAACCAGTGACGCGTCGTTCAAGAGAGTCGCTTCGTAATACGATTTTCCACTTGTTTCGGGACTATAATAAGCCTCCTCGATATCTTCCTCGTCCTCGATTTCTTCGTTCTTAGCAACGAGATTCTTCGCGTCGCTATCGTCGCTCGTGGCGTCACTGTCGCGAATATTTTTCGCAATTTCCTCGTCCTCCCTCGTTATCGACGAGTCGTTGCTCCGTTTACCAATGCTAAATCTTATCTGTCGACGTTTTCGTTCTCTCGCGTTGCTCGTCGATTCGTCAATAACGCTAAACGTTCCCTTGTCGGATTGACCGGGCGACGTAGAGTCGCGTATCAATTGACGAATTTTTAATATCGAATGCGGCGTCTCGATGCTCGTACCTCTCCCGTTTATCATCTGATTCTTACGCTTAACGAGAGGCGTATCAAAAACCATACTAGCGCCTATTTCACGCTCGGCATTATCCCCGGTATCGTTAACGTCCGAAGTTTTTCGACGTTTTCTATTCTCGTCCCGTTCGATCGTCGCATTATCGTCGTCGTGCATCTCGTTCAACGAACGTTTACGACGTGACTTCGCGAGTCTCTCGACGAATAGCACGGAATTAGCGTCATTATTGACGTTGCGCGACGCGAAATTGTCGCAGGGCGCACTGACGAACGGTACGCGCGAACGATCGCAGCGTAAAAATGTTTCGCGCGCCTTTCTCATCACGATCTCGTGTATATCGCGCGTTTTAACGCGACTCTTCCGGTGCGACATCGGTCTCGGATATCTCGTTGCCGTCTCAACGTCCGTTACTTTACGTCCGACATTGGCGCAAAATTTCCTCGTTACTTCCGGTAGTGTCGCGTTATAAGCGTTAAATATCGTCAGCGAAACCGTTTTTTCCGTACTTCTCGAATAACTACCTCTAGCCGCGTAATACCCAACCGGATAAACGTTACTCGCTTCGGCGTAACGGCAACGCTGCAGATAATACAACAATCGCGTATCCTCGGTTTTTTCACTCTCGAGGAATTTCACGAAAGCCTCTTCCTCCTCGTGATTGAGGGCAAGATGCAAAATATCATCGAGCCTATCGTGTAATTTGCAAGAGCGAAAGAAACTCGTTAACAATTGATCGTAGTGGGCCGGTGGTCTGCGATGAAAAGCCGACTGTACGAGTCCGTGCTCGACCGAGAGGCTTATCACCGTTGATTGATCGTCGAGCGATGATAACGGCGGTTTACGAACTCTGAGATAGATAAGCGCGAGTTTGTTACGATTATTCCGTATGAGGGTCCGTAGTACGAGCCTGTGATGCCAATCTTTAACGTCCGAATCGGCGACAAGCTGTCCGGTCATTATGTCAAGGAAATCATTATAATCCTCGTGATCCAAGTACCAGAGTGCCTGTGTCAATTGTATCAAGCTCGGTGAGAGTTTAAACGCTGACGGATATTTTATAAGTTGATTTACACTGGGACAAGATGCTTTTAACAGCATTTCCAAATCCATCAGGAGATAGATCGTTATTTGATGCTTGTTATCCATCTCGTTTGATTCATTGCTGTGACAATCGACGAGATAACTACGTAATAACGATTGCAACGACGAGGGTGGATAATTACCACCAAGGCTCAATTCACCGCCCTCTCTCTCCCATTGAGCCTTCAGTGAGAAACATTCGCGCGTAACGAGCTCGTCTATGAACGTATCTTGCTCGCGCTCGGTTACATTTTTCGCGCTACCGTCGCTGTATTGCCGACGTTTATCGCGATACATTGTCGCGAGTTTTTCGTATGGATACGGTATCCTCAGTGAGAATGGCATTGGCACCTCGGCATCGTTCTCGTTCTCCTGTTTCTCCGGTAACAATTGAACGTCGTAGAACCAGAGTAAAACTTGTAGATAGGTCGTGACACGACGCAAAGCTCGTCTCTCGTTGGTAAGATCGACGCTGTCGATCTCGAGATTCGTCACGACGTTCGTTATGCACTCCAATTGTTGCGAATAAAATCGTAATTTCTTCACCTCGGCGTCGCCGATTCCCGTGCCCGATTGATCGTAAAGCGGCACCGTCAGACGGTCGGCGTTCAATTTTATCGTCGAGGCGCGCTGCATGCCCCAGCGTAAAAAGGCATGAAATAAATACGAGGCACTGCCGTCCGACCATTCTTTCGCGCATTTTAACAAAAAATTTGTCCAACGTTGCTCGAGACAGAGCGACAAAAGTATCTCGCGCTGCGCGTCCTTGCTGGGATTTACGGAAGGATCACCGACGGTCGTACGTACGAGACCGACTGACGAACAGCGATTAAACGTTTCCGTCGGTTCGATCATTATTATCGGCCCGATTAACGACATTTCGCGCAATAATTCCTTCTGCAAACCTCTCGTTGTCCAAAATGTTAAATGACCGGGGCTGAGATCTATCCAATCGAGTGACAGAGAATTCGGATAGAAAAGTTCTTCCGGTGGACTCAAACTGTTGCACGGAAATTCCTTCAATGTTTCGGGTATGTAGGAGCAATTCACTATCGTCCCGCTCGTTGTCCCGTGAATTTCTGATCCCGTGCGATAGCACGCGATTATCGCATTTGGATTGTTACAATCGTCGATCGTGCGCGGCATTTGTTCCTTGTACCACTGATTAAGATCGAACAGAAAGGCTCGCGCACTCGTGCTTATCAGCAATATACTGTCCTCGCCGCGTTTGTACGTGTCCGTTTGTTCGGGATTACTCTCGCGCACGATCGGGCATAAATTTGTTATTCTATCGTTGTCGTCGAGCTCGAGCTCGAATTTAACACTCGGATCCGCCTCGAGATTGTAGTACGAGTTTAACCCTTTGTCGGTGTATTTTCGCTCGAAGAGCATCGCATACATTCGTAACGTCGACGGTGAACGACGGGTTTCCTCCTGACAGGCCGACCACAAGTAACAAAATGGTCGCGGATCGTCGGTCGGCTCGAGAAGCGCCAAATGCGTTATCGATATACTCTCGTCCAACGGTGGACTTATCCATCTTACGTCACCGTCCGTTTGCCAGATTATAATTCTACCGAGACAACCCGACACAAGACAGCCTATTTTACGCGAACACACCAACGACGATGTCAATGATTCTTGATAGAGCGTTGACGATTCGAATTCCTCGCGATTGAAACCTATGTACCCCTCGAGACCTGAAATGAGAAAGAAAAAACGGATAAGGAAATTCATCATGTAAATTCGCGATCCTGGCGTTAACTACCCCTCCCCCGTCCCGATTCTTAAAGTTTACGACAAATTGAAAGATGCACGAAAATGTGTACATTTAACTTCATCAAGCGGTTATTTCTAGTTCCCTGAATTATTTCACAATTTTCATTTGCAACGTCCTTAACAGTACGATCCTGCGAATTGCGAAAAAGAAACAATTGTAATCCATTTTTTCAGAGGTGCATTGAGCTTTCGCGAGTAAGCGTAAAAATTTCATCCATCAATCCTGTGATTCACAAGGTTTTGCACAATTTTGTTTCAAAATCCCAACGCGTCTCTGAAAAAAATGAGTTAGAACGTTTTTGGAAAAAGGAACGTCCTGAGGAGGGGGAGTTAATAAAATTCGTTTGTTGGTGTTCATTCGATTCTATTGTATGCTATGGGGATGGATGATGTTGAAAATATAATAGATTGCCAAATAATCGATTGCGAGGATAACCGATATCTACAAATCGATTGTTCGGGAAAAAAATTGAAATGTAATAGTTTGATCGACTAAAAGCGACAACAGTGGACGCGCGGCTCTGGCGATCACCCAAGCTGAGCAGCTTTGGTTGCCGTCACTACTTGGATGGGTGACCGCTTAGTCGGGCACTGGCTGGCCCACCGACCGTTGAGGGGGAGGCAGGTTTATTGAGTTTCTGATATAGTAAATAGGGGTTTTCCTGTGTCCATGGTAAATGCGATACAGCGTAGCTAAGACATCTGTGGGCGCAATGAAAGTTAGGTTACCTTAGCAAAGTGCGGGTAGGGAGTGACAGAGGGAAAAATGCATAAAATGGAATTGGGAAAAGTTCCTTAAAAACCCGAGTGGGTATACGTTGAAATAGAGAAAAAATAATAAATAGTTCGATCGATTATTTCGATGAATGTGCATTTTCTTGAAAAAGTATTAATAATAAAGTAAATTAATAATATTCGTTTTTAAAGTGAATAATTTTGGGATTATTTGGGTTTGGATATTTGCTAAGAGCTTTTTTCGCCCATTGGAAGTAGAATGTGTTGTGCTTCGTAAATAGCAAAAAAAGCCAAGATGCAAGTCAAATAAATGATGCACATATGATTCGTATCATCCGAGATATCGCACTAGAAGAAAACAGGAATCCGTTATACAATAAGTATTTTTCACGAGCATAAAAAAAAATGTTTTTATTTTGTATAACGAACACGGAAAAGGTCGATTTCGATTATATCCAGCCAAAATAAATCGAACAATGGATTATCGGCGACTCGAACAATCGCTACAGATAATCGATATTAATGAAAAAAAAAGAAAACCCAATCGATTTTATGGAAATCGATTATAATAGTTCATCTCCGCCATGTAATTTGTGTGATAAAAGATCGCAATACTTACGACTGTTCATGAGATTGTACGCGTTATGTTTCTCTCTGCTAGATTTGTGTCTGGCGGTCGTGGTATTATTGCGTTCGGTAAAATTCAATTCAACCGGATTATTTTCATCGGCGAGAGGATTAGTTTCTGGACCCTCCCACGAAGTACGTCGCAGATCTATCATCAAATGATCGAGATTTCGTAGCGAAACGCAAGCCATTCCGTTACTCTCACCGAGCACACTGTTGATCCTCTTTTCGCCAAAATCTTCCCAATCTGCGCCACCGACAACGACGCACGCTTGTTCAACACCGGCCGGCATCTTTGGCAAACGGAATATTATGAGAACAAATAAATAAATGATTCGACAAACTTCATGCATTAATTTAATATGCATTGCTATTTTTTAGTATTTTCCTGTCTCAAAAGAATCGTCGGCGGTTTCGTTGGTTCAATCGAGCACCATTTTATGAATTATTGTTTGCACAAGTTTTTTTTGTTTTAATAGAAAAATAATGTCAATGACGTGGATCTAGATCATAGAACATCTGCTTAATGCGAAGAAACAAGAATTAATCAACTGTAATGAATAATGTTCTGTGAATGAATTGGATAACATTCTGTATTTACATCGCCAATTTGCGAGACAAGTTTAAATTTAGCTGTTTTAAGATCGCGTGCAAAATTTTAGAAGCGACAGTAATATAGTAAATGTTTAGAGATGAATTGATGGAGCATTTTTTGACACACAAAATGAGAAAACAGTCATCAAGGACCGAGCCAATTTAATTACCAAAATATTATATTGGCAAAAAATACCTCTAAAAAAAGTTTGGCACAAAAAATCCATAAAAAATGGGTGCGCATTGAAACTTGGATATTGCTCCATCATTTTTTGGCATTCACGAATTTTCCTCTATGAGCAAGGGGCTTTTTCAAATTTGACTTCCTTATCGAGGAAGCTTTGTGTATATATGTGTAAAAATTATGATGAAGCGATATGAAAGTGTCAGTTGGCACCATGTTTTTTTCTCTATCAATTTCATAATCTCAAGTTTTCTTGATTTTTAAAGGCGCATTTCGAAAAATTGAAAATACCACAAATTCATAATGCTCATATCGATTTTCAGTAAATTCAATACCAGATATTTTTCGATGGTAATCAATTCATGTAGAAAGTCTTTGCTTGATAGTCAAAACATTGCACGAGCCTTAATAAACACCGGTACCTATTTTTGGAATAAAATCTCAACTCCATAAATTTGGAATACCTTGATCGATTTCATTCAAATTCAATAGTGAACAGTATTTAATAATAATCTGATTATGTTTCAATTTTGACAAAGTAAATTTGTTTTTCCGACATTTTGACATAATTTTAACGCACCGACTACAATTCTAATTAAATTAACGAATATGATTGATAATTTTCTAAAAAAAATTTTTGTTCACTTTATTTAGTAAATCATAACATGAATCCTCACCCGTATTGCCCTGAGAACCTGAGAAGATGTGCAATCAAATATGCACAGGAGTCCGAACGAATCTCGCAGTTTGTTCGCTCCATTATCCAATCCAACAAGGAGCAATGGTATTTCTCCCGGTTGCGCGGGAAACTGAGATACGCACGTTACTCTGTGGCGAAATGTCCATGAACTAATATTTGCCCCTGTTTTAACATTGACAACGACGAGTCGTGGACCGCAACTGAGCCAGGCATAAGCAGCATCCTCAAAAAAATTACCCAACACGTTTGAACAACCGTTTCCAGATAATCCCAATGGGCTTACACCTTCTTCCTCCGTAGAAGTGTTTAAACGATCCCAAATGGAAAACTGAAGATCTATCGTTCTGCGGACCTTGAGGAAACAAAATATCGTACAAAGACTGTTATTGTTTATCATTTAAAAGGTCACAAAAACAATGTAACATTAATCTTTAGTCCAATGAAGCTAACGCATTGGTTACTTATTAACGGTGGGAATAATCTCTCGTTTAAAATCTCAGGAAATAATTTCTGTTCTAACTATGTGGGACTAACGACGAATAATCCAATATCAACAAAAGTTACGTAATGCCTATGAGCTTTGTTTTTCGTGCATGGGTGTTACGACGCAAGTTATTAGAAATAAATTACGATATACGTATATAGATATATATGGTAGATTATAGGCTATAACTCATCATAAATCATGCTATATTGTGCTATATAAATATAGGCAACTTAAAGTTTTGTCTTACTTTTAGACGAGAGAAATACGCATATAGTTATTCATTAGATACGTGAGACTCACCTCGCATTTGGTATCTTCCAGTTCCTTCATGTTTAAATTGAAATTTCAAATATGCATCGGTAGGGAACATTCATCGGGAAAAAAACCGTTTTCACCGGGCTCTTAAAGGTTATGTACGTGGTGTGTGTGTGTGCTACGACGAATTTTTCTTTTTTTTATCGCAAAAAACGAAATTTGGCAAAACCCTTGCGGGAAATGTCATGCGAGATACATTTGATGATTTGTCGCTTACTATGCGGTACAACGTAACAATTTTGTACAACACTTATCACTTATTTTGATGTGTGAAATTTGAGTTTTAGGTCATTTCGTCTCTCGTGACTGTGTGATGACCATTTTAAAACCGCGAACATTGAGCATGAGTATCAAACCAAGATGGGCAAATGTAGGCTGCGTTCGGGTTACGGCCTCTTTCTAGAGATGACACGACTTGTGACGAGTGTGCGGGCGATAGTCTCGGGATCGCAGTGTTTAATTTAAAGAAGAGGGTACACTCGTGGTGGTTTTCAACGTAACAAAAATAGTCTTTTTATTAATATTATTACACAGGTTATGTCGTCGCGTGTCGCAGATAGGTAAAGCTCGTAGCTACTCGTGTGGCCGTTAGGCGAATACTTATTTTTTACTAGTTTCTTTCTTATTAACTAGGACGTTCACTGGTCGTGAGCGTCCCGCAGCCTCATTGGTTGTTTCCGTTAGAGTTACTGCGCGAGTGGGGAGAGGAGCGATAGCTACGCCACAAGTGTCGATATCTCACCACATGCGCCTAGGATAAAACAGATCGCTATCGTTATCTACAGGCGCGAGAATTGAAGATAGATTAATGCCCGTATTCATAGTTCGTCCTTATCTTAAAGATGAAGGGAGCCTCCATGAAGGATCCCTTGAATTTTCAAGGGCGCCTTATTTCATAGACGTACCTCGAGTCTTCCTTTCGAAAGGAAGGAATATTTTAGGGATTTTTGTGATTAGTGGATGTAGTACTGTTTATCGCACCAGAACCTAACCCAACACGAGTTCAAAAAATGTAACGAGTAAAAATCTAAAGGTAATGAAAAATCTTATATATTAGGTTTATATTAATTATTAATATTAGTTAATATGACTACTAATTGTAAAGTAATTGATTTTCAAAACTGCAACGAAAAAGAACTACTACTAATAAAACTCCGAGAAGCAATTGAGCATCAGCGGGGGTTTCACGCTAAAAAAATTGCGATTGCTGAAGCACAAGAGAAAATAATTATCTTGAAACTGTTGAGAGAGGAAGAGGCATTCGGGCAAAGATAGTATCATATAAAATATTTATGTTTTTAATATCTAATTATTATTATAAGTGTTAAAATATCAGACTGCTACGGAGTTACGAGGACATGGAACGATAAAATAAAATATCTCTTGCAATTTAGTATCAACTTCCGGAAGTATTTTTGTCCTCATATTATTTTGTTCGTCATAGAAAAATCGCTGGTTCTATATACGGTCGTGTGTCTATCCATATTTAGGTCGATACAAATAATAATATTGTAAGTGCAATGTAAAAGTATATCTATATACATTTTTTATGTTTAATACAAAATATACTAATTACAAGAAATTAAATATTGCGTTTTTAAATTTTGAAACGCCAGTTTCAATAAAGAACATTTTATTTTAGTTTTCAATACATAAAAAAACATTCTTCAAATCATTATTAATTTTTAATCTAAACATATGTACAAATGCTAATTTGTATGAATTGATCTTGATTAACATTATTACAACATGCCAATCATCATGAATAAAAACTTAATATAAAAACTACAATTGGTTCACAACACTGTTTCATATTTAAGAAAAATGTCTTAAAATAAAGGCAAATTATTTTGAATACACACATTGTGCATAACAGCAGTGGCACAGACAATTGCCACCGTTGTGCACAACTTTGTTCTTAAGCCGTAATAGAGACATGGAAATCGACGTTTCCAAACTCCAAAAAGTTGTTCAACGATAACTCGTGTTTTGGTATGTGCAGTATTCTATCGAATTTCTGTGTCTGTCTCAGGTCTTAAAACAGGTGTTAGAAGATAGCTGCCGCACGCATACCCACTATCACCAAGTAAAATTCCGTCCAGGTGTCCTAGCTCAAAACGACAGCGCACACCGCTTCGACCAAATATTACAGCATCGTGAGTCGAACCAGGGTGCCTGACAACTATATCAAGAATTTCTCGTTGAGGTCCAGATACAACCTATAAAAATAACAAATGAAAAAAATTAACTTGATATTAACTTATTCATAATTATTTAACATACGAAATTTTATATGAACACAAAATAAAACAGCTGAGAAATTGTACCTGTACATGTAGAGAGAACCATCCTTTTCGATTCCGGAATACCTCTCATTATTCCCTCCAGGATTCGTTATGCGTATATGGGTGTTGTTACGTCCTGACGTAACGACAATAATTTTTTAATATATAGAAATAATTAATATATAAAATGAATGAATTAATATATATAAATATATATATTAATTCAAAACATACAATGGCGAAATTTTCAAATCTTTCATCTAGGAAACCATATGAAACATATTAATTGCGGGAGAAAGGAAAAATCATCGTTCAAGGGACACATTAAATTTGATCAAAACTATCGGTCTCAACAGCAAATCCCGAGCCTGGGCTCAGATACGGCGATATCCAATAACACGTTTCGGAAATAAAAATACAGAATTATCAATATCCGAAACTGTTGTATCAGCCAGATTATCAGCCACGTATATGGATATAAAAATCCAAGGCAGGCTCATCAGGGGAGCTGTATGACGAAATAATCGCTCGACGTAGCGTTTGAACGCGCGATCTCATCCCTACTCCAGCTGTAGATCCTTGGGTAGCCGCACTTGCGTGACGAAACCAAGAATAGCATAGACGGACGAGAGATTATACTCGCGAAAAATGTTTCGCTCGCCACGATTTTTCTTAGATCCCGAAATTATTTGTCCATTCTATACCTATTAAGCTTTGATTTTCATGCCAAAATACTAATTAGGAAAATGAATGATATTCAATGTGGAAGAATTCTAGATTTATTCATGTGCTCAAATCGAAGGATTGAAATTTTCCAATTATGTCAAAGAAACTTCTGCGAAAAATATCCAATTATCGGATTAAAACTAGAACGATATCAATATTACTATCAATACGATTATTGAACGAAGCAATGAACAAACTCCTCCACCCAGGGTTTACCATGATTACTTAATAGAATTAAGACATATTCATGTAACTATTAAAATAACACAACGAAGATTGAAACGGTAAAAACAAGCAAGCGAAACAGCAGGAGTAAGACGGGAAAAGGGTGGGTCATAAAAATCTCATATCTCTACGTTTCGTGCGTGCGACTAGCTACCGAATGCCCTTGTTAGAGTTTTGTTAAAATAGGGCGTAAGTAATTCCCTTTCCATGATAACGAACGATATCCATTGCCAAAGCAGAAAAATACGAGCTAGCGACAATTCGGGAAAGAAGGCGATGCCAGCCGAGCATTACGCAGTCTCCATACGCCCAATAAAAACGGGGCGTAAGTGTTTCCCTCTCCACCACAAATGCAGCACGAGACGCCACGAAGCCGAGAAAGAAAATCCGGTAACTCGAACGATTCGTTAAAATAAGATTTAAAATATCTTTCATTTTCGCGAGTAAAGGCAAACCGGTAACCCTAATAATAGTTTATATAAAATACAAGAGCAATGTTGTACGTTGACTCTCCTTCGGATTAAAACGGTAAAAGAGGAAAACATTGAACGCCAAGAATTGAGAAATGGAGAACACCGAAGAGGCAATACAAATTCATTGCGACGATATGAAACAGATTATAACGCTAGATATGAGAAGATTATAGCGACCTTGTCTAAACTAGACACCGCTCGATTATAATATCTTTAGAAAAATTGTTTTACGACCGGTCATAGGTCATACCGGTATCAAATTCCCCCGCTACAACGATACGACGAAACCTCCAAGATTCAATAAGAGAAAGACAAATGTAAAGGGGGTCTCCGGCAAGATATAAGAATAATGACGATACGGAAGAAGCTACCTATCCCACATTATTCCAAGAACATCAGAATCCACGTCGAAAAATAGGAAATCAATTGATGACCACAGAAAATTAGGAGCCATTAAACGAACTAAATGCATTAAAATTAAGCAGGTTGTGAATTATAAGAAAGAGATGAAACTTGGTATTATCAGTTAGCCATGACGAAAATTATAATTGCGACACAATATCTGGGAGTGCCGACTAAAAGGAAGTAGGAGAAGATTCCCCTATCTTCCTCATTTCGGAGCTAAAGACCACCCACCCCCGACCCAGTATCCACAAGAAATTTAATGGCTAACCGGCCAACCAGGAGATACTGGCGCGATGCAGATCGGTCAGAGGTTGAACACGTGCACATAAACTTATATTTCGCTATTGTCATAAAGAGTATATAATTCTGTAATCCGAGTTGTTCAAATATATATATATATATAATTAATCTCTATTAAAACCTTAAATCTTAATCATCATTTACAACCGAGATTTCCGGAAGTGAAGAAGCTGTTTCAACCGGAAAAAGTGAGTAATGAATCATTCCCATTGTCCTTCGCCGAACACTATTGGTCTCGAATTTTGGGTGCATTGCTAACAAATTTATGCCTTTTTCAATAACTTTTTTTTATCCTGGGGGAAATCCGTCACCATCTAACGGTCTGGCTCCAATAATCTTGTTTTGATCTTCTTCTAATTTTCCTTATTCTAAACCCTAAGACATTTGAAACGATAGCATTCTACGGGCGCCTATCCCGAGTAACTTTCCGAAAGGTTAGGCTCAAAAAGGCAATTTCGCGTTTGAGACTGTTTCCAGGAGTGAGTATAAGGGGTTTTCCTCTTGACCAGAGAGTCTCAGTCAGATTCAAACGTGGACGTTCGTCAGGGAGAATTAATATTTCGCAAAAACTCAATCTTTGACGTAACAGTGTATTCGATACATCCTATTACGGATGGAAAGTTGGCCACTTCATAAAATTTGTTTTTATTATCTCGACATTTTTGTTCACTGGATTTTCGTCTTCAAATTCATCGTCAGAATAATTTAAAAATGCGTTTTTAAACATTTTTAAATGATTCTTTTTTTCTTTATACACTTTGTCCGAAAACGCGACGCCACAAGTAACCACAAACTTAAAATGTGTCAAATTTGTATAGGTTATATTTGGATGTACTCTGCGCATCATGTGGTAAGAAGTTCACAAATGCAGCAAAAACGAACAGACCAAGGCGGCGTCCCCTCCTCAAGGGAGCTCGGGAGCTCCCTTGAGATAAGGAAGCCAATAAGGCTCCTTGTTCGGTCAAGGAACGTTTATGAAACGTGTTATAGGGAATAAGGGATCCTTATTCCTCAAGGAACGACTATGAATACGGGCATAAAATATAGATTGAAATATAGAACCGCTTCTATTCAACCCATACTGTACAGTTAATTCATAGGATACAATGCTGAGAGGATCGGGATGTTCAATGTGGTGACTGAAATAACTAATGGTAAATATGGAGCAAAGGGGACCCACTTCCGATGACCTTGTCCTTCATATATGATATCAAGGGAGTCTTCCTGAACAACTTTTTCCTCTGACAAAATTGGGGGCCGTTATTTATTTAAAAGTTATTAACAAATAAAGTTCATAATTCATAAAGCTATTTTCCTTATATGTCAGTCCCAAGTATCTTGTCCTTCACATACGTTGTTAAGAATAACCGCCTAGGTAACATACAAAAAGTTTTATCCGTTGCTCATTGTTTGTTAAAAAATTATTAACAAAAGAAGTTTCATAAATCGAACATGAAATACTTTTACTAGTGGCGAATAGTACACTTTTAACAATAATTTTTAGTAATAATTTTTTAACAAACAATGAGCGACGGATAAAACTTTTTGTATGTTACTCATGGGGGTTTTCTTAACAACACATGTGAAGGGTAAGATGATTAGGACTGACTGGTATAAGGAAAATAGCTATATGAATTATTAACTTTATTTGATAATAACTTTTAAATAAATAACGACCCCCAATTTTGTCAGAGGAAAAAGTTGTTTCTTGTGCTCAGTTCTCGATCTCAGAGTAGCGAACAACGAAATTGTTTTGTATAGCAGTTCGAAAATATAGTTATACAATATACTTTGCATCTTATATCTTGGATTCTTTAAGTTCTTTACCTTTTCACGCGCCGAGTTACATTTTAAGAACACTCACGAGGTGAGGCTCTTTATCAGCGCGAGCCCAGCGAATTGGACATTGTTGGTTTTAGTTTCAAAGTTCCCGCCGAAATACGTCAACGAGGCGTCACAGACTTTTTACCCTAACGCCATCTATGTAACATTATATCTATGCCTAGGTTACGGCCCAAGCGGCATGGAAGGGGCGAGCAGGGCATAGTAGTCGAGAATTCCTAGAAACCCGTATTTCTAACGCCGACCAAACGTTCTTTGCCACCACAAATTAAATATCTCTTTCTCTCCCAAGGGTCGCGTTACTGATATTCAATAAATATCTAACGCCCGATTTCTCGAACGTTAGGCCCATTTGATCCAACTCGGTTTTAACGGAGTTCAATCTTATTTGTATAGTTTGTAAATAGGCTGAACCGAGCTTAAACTTCGAATAAGGTTAGAGGAACCGGGCGTTAATCGTTAAGGGGATGTTCACACCCACCTGCCACTTCGAAACCGCAAAATGTACTTTCTCCGAAATGACACAACCGATTTGGATGAAACAAGCTCAACCACTGGAATATGATGGCAAAAAGTGGCTAAGCTTTTTTAATCCCGATCGGTTGTACCGTTTTGGAGAAAGTACCGATAACAATTTTCAGCCATCTCTCTCGCACTCACGTGTCGCGTAGTACACGTGCGCCTTCCTCTTAAGTTTAAACTCAGTTCAGCCTGTCTCCGAAATGTACAAACAAAATTAAACCCGCGGTTTGAACCGCGTTCGTACGATCGGGGATAAAGAAAGTCTAATGTCCGCCGGCAGATATAACCACAAGCTATTATGAGTTGTCATGTGACCGAAAGTTATCTTTTAGGAGGGTTGTTACCTGATAGGTAACTTGACTGACATTCGGACCATCTTTAGACAGCTTTTGAATAACTTTTTGAAGTGTACTGCTTGGGCTATACGCCTATTGCGTTGCGGGCGATAGTCTCGGGATCGCAGTGTTTAATTTAAAGAAGAGGGTACACTCGTGGTGGTTTTCAACGTAACAAAAATAGTCTTTTTATTAATATTATTACACAGGTTATGTCGTCGCGTGTCGCAGACAGGTAAAGCTCGTAGCTACTCGTGTGGCCGTTAGGCGAATACTTATTTTTTTACTAGTTTCTTTCTTATTAACTAGGACGTTCACTGGTCGTGAGCGTCCCGCAGCCTCATTGGTTGTTTCCGTTAGAGTTACTGCGCGAGTGGGGAGAGGAGCGATAGCTACGCCACAATACTCCCCCCCCCGAGTGACTTAGATATTTCTTTAACGTTATCTATGTTGCGAATCTAATAGTTTTTTTCTTTTTTGCGGTTGATGTTGAGAGTAAAAACTCTGTCGTCAATACGATTTGTGATTTCGTACGGTCCCGTATACGGCGGTTGTAACGCCTTTCTGACCGCGTCTTCACGGAGAAACACGTGTGTACACGTATGCATGTCGTTGTGGACAAACATGCTCCTCTTGATGTGATGCGCCGTAGGTGTTGATTTCAGGTTGCGCATGTGCTCCCGAAACTTTTCGACGAATATTTGGGGATCGACGGGTGGGTCTTCCTCTGTGAAGAACTCGCCTGGAACTCTCAGTGGTATTCCGTAGACGAGCTCAGCGGTGGATGCTTTAAGATCTTCTTTGTAGCATGTGCGTAGTCCAAGCATGACCGTAGGCAGTATGTCGATCCACGATACGTCAGCGTGACACATTATTGCCGTTTTAAACGTTCGATTCCACCGTTCTACTATTCCTTTTGAGGCTGGGTGGTAAGCCGTGCTCCTTGTTCGGTTCGCTCCTACGAGGTTCGTGAGAGCTTTGAAAAGAGCGGATTCGAATTGCGATCCTTGGTCAGTTGTGACGGTACGAGGAGATCCAAAGCGGGCGATCCAGTCAGAATAGAAAGCCGCTGCGACTGTGTCCGCCGTCATATCTTTCAATGGAATTGCTTCCGGCCAGCGTGTGAATCTGTCGATCATGGTCAGACAGTAGCGAAAGCCGTTTACCGGAGGCAATGGTCCAACGAGGTCCAGATGAATATGCTCGAAGCGATGATCCGGGACCGTGAATTTATTTGGAGTGTTTTTGGTGTGTCGCTGAATCTTGGCTCTTTGACACGGGATGCACGTTCGAGCCCACTGAAGAATATCCTTCTTCATCGCAGGCCAAACCAATTTTTGGCGAATTAAACGAGACGTGGTGCGACCGCTGGGATGTGCGAGACCGTGCACTGCGTCGAAAACTTTTTTCCTGAGCGTTTCAGGTACGAACGGACGAATCGTTCCGGATGTAATATCACAATATAACGACTCTCCTGAGTCGAGCGTTAGTCTCTGTAATTTGAGAGACGTATCGTTTTTAAGTAAATTGTTTAACTGATTGTCTTCTTGTTGAGCCTCTTGTAGCTCCTGCGTCGTAACGATGACTGGCATCTCGATAGCGTTTAAACGGGAAAATGCGTCTGCTACGACATTTTCTGCCCCGCTTACGTGGATTATTTCCGTGGAAAATTGCGCAAAGAAATCCAGATGCCTGAGTTGCCTCGGCGAAGCTTTGTCCGGCTTCTGTAAAAACGCGTAAGTTAATGGTTTGTGGTCAGTTTTTATCACAAAATTTCGACCTTCGACGACGTGTTTAAAATGCTTAATCGACTTGTAAATCGCGAGAAGCTCGCGGTCGTAAGCGCTGTATCGTTGTTCCGTCGGGCTTAGTTTTTGCGAGAAGAAACCCAAAGGTTTCCAACCATCGTTCTCTTGTTGTTCGAGCACTCCGCCAATAGCGAAATCGGATGCGTCGGTAACGAGAGAGAGCGGAGCGTCATTAGCTGGATGAGCTAACAGCGTAGCTTGTGCTAGACTTTCCTTGCAGTCGGTAAAAGCGCGTTCTGCCGTCGGAGTCCAATTAATAGGACGTTTATCGTTTTTTTTTGAATCGTGCAAGTATTCGTGCAAAGGCGCTTGCAATTTCGCCGCTTGTGGCATAAATCTTCGGTAGAAGTTGATGACTCCCAAGAAACGTCGTAATTCGACGAGAGTTTCGGGTTTTTTATAGTTTTTCACGGCTTCGATGCGTGCCGTTAACGGTTTGGTTCCCTCCTTGGATATGAGGTAACCCAGGTACTCGACTTGTTCAACGCCCCAGTGGCATTTCGAAGTGTTGATTTTGAGTCCGTAGTCGCGTAATCGTTCGAAGACTATTCGCAAATGTTCACGATGCTCTTCTGGCGATGATGACGCGATGAGTATGTCGTCGATGTAACAATAGACGAAATCTAGACCGCGGAAAACGGTGTCGATGAATCGTTGAAAGGTTTGCGCAGCGTTGCACAATCCGAATGGCATGACCAAAAACTCGAAGGAGCCAAAAGGTGTAATGACAGCTGTCTTCGGAATGTCCTCTTCGGCCACGGGAATTTGGTGATAAGCGCGCACTAGGTCGAGTGTCGAATAGATAGTTTTTCCGTGTAGTTTGTTTGCGAAGTCTTGAATGTGAGCTATTGGGTAACGATCCGGTACAGTGATAGCATTCAATTGACGATAGTCACCGCACGGACGCCATTCGCCCGTTTCTTTTTTCGGAACGAGATGTAACGGACTGGCCCATGGACTGCTTGACGGTCGACAGTAGCCGAGTTCCATCATATAGCGAAATTCGCGCTCCGCCGATGCGAGCTTCTCACCAGTCAAGCGGCGAGGACGAGCGACCACCGGAGGACCACGGGTTTGGATGTAATGCACGATCGGATGCGATGCAGTTTGTTGAGTGACCGACGGTGTTGCGATGTCGATGAATTCATGCAACAAGTCGCCGTATTCGATATTGCGGTTTACGACAGAGATCCCATACTCGGAGGTTTTTACCACGCCGCCGTGAGACGTGAGACCCGTAGTAGCGTCGATTAGTCGGTTTTTTCGTAGATCGATTAAGAGATTGAAATGTGACAAGAAGTCAGCTCCTATTAAACCTGATGAGACGTCTGCGATGATAAATTGCCATTTGAATGCACGCCGCAGGTTTAGATCGATCTGCAATAAGTGAGTACCGTAAGTATTAATTTCAGTTTGGTTCGCAGCGAGTAGTTTCAGCGTAGCTCTTGTAAACGACTGCTGAAAAAGTTTACGAGGCACCACAGAAACGTCTGAACCAGAGTCGATGAGAAAACGTATTCCCCGCTCTCGATCAGTGATGTGAAGACGGCACTGTTGTGGTGCACCGTCGCTGGCCGTACAAATTGACGACGGTGGCGTTAGTTTCCCGAGGGCGAATCGGGGGCCTTGAAAGCGCATGGCTCGATGCATTTGTTCGCCTTTAGCCCAAAACGCCTGTGGAAGAAACAAATGTCGACGTCTCGACCACGGCTGGATGAGCGAGAACGACGAGGTGTTTGCGCAGGCTTTTCTTGTTCTCTAGTGTTTGCCCTGCGTAACTCTTTTGCAAGTTCGCTAAATTGCTTCTCTAATTGTTCCATACGTTGATGCAGAGGCGTTGATTCACTGTACCTGTTTGGAGACTGCCGTGTCGCCTCCGTTGCCATGACTTCAGATTGGGTGCCTCTTTCAACGATTTTGTCAGCAATGTCCGCCAACTTTGACAGGTCGCAACCTTCACTCGCGGATAGTATGCAACGCACGCTCGTTGGCATTCGTTTGATCCATAGGCTGTGAAGGAGGTCGTCAGGTACTCGATTTTCGGCAAGGGCGCGCATCTCGCGCAAGAGTTCTGACGGTTTTTTGTCACAGAGTTGCATCTCGGTGAGCAACTTGTGTAACTGTGTCTCTCTAGAGTCTGTAAATCGCTCGATCAAACGTGCTTTGAGACTTTCGTATTTGTCTGTAGCCGGAGGGGTTCGAATCAGGTCTGAAACTTGTAGCAGTGAGTTTGTGTCGAGAGCAGTAATAAGCGTGAAATACCTTGTGTTATCGGATATGACACGATGAGAGTAAAATTGTGCTTCAACTTGAGCGAACCAGAGAGCCGGTTGCTCGCGCCAGAATGATGGTAATTTGATATTCCGGACGTCCGCCTCGTGAAAAGCCATTTAGGGATTAATATTTTCCGGAAACGTGGTGTCCGGAGGTGGATCTACGTACGGATTAAATGCGGATGTCCTTTGTGGTGTGGCGTAGCTATCGCTCCTCTCCCCACTCGCGCAGTAACTCTAACGGAAACAACCAATGAGGCTGCGGGACGCTCACGACCAGTGAACGTCCTAGTTAATAAGAAAGAAACTAGTAGAAATAAGTATTCGCCTAACGGCCACAGGAGTAGCTACGAGCTTTACCTGTCTGCGACACGCGACGACATAACCTGTGTAATAATATTAATAAAAAGACTATTTTTGTTACGTTGAAAACCACCACGAGTGTACCCTCTTCTTTAAATTAAACACTGCGATCCCGAGACTATCGCCCGCAGTAAATTGGTGACCCCGACGTGATCAGGAAAATCATTTTTCTGTGTTCCGCAAACATTCGGTACACCTCGTGCTCAGTGGAAACGCCGGTACGGAAATCGCGAACACCGCGTGCAAATTTCATCCGTACGCATCGGCACAAACTCTTGAATAATACGATTTCGCGAATTACGCGAAACATTCTTAAAAACAAGTAAAACATTTTCGTGTGTGTATTTTTTCGTCGCAACGAGTACGGCGCAATGATGCACACGCCCAACAAAAACGAAACCGGTACCGGGCAAACTGGAACGCGCAACGACGAGCCACCACAAAGGACATCCGCATTTAATCCGTACGTAGATCCACCTCCGGACACCACGTTTCCGGAAAATATTAATCCCTAAATGGCTTTTCACGTGGCGGACGTCCGGAATATCAAATTACCATCATTCTGGCGCGAGCAACCGGCTCTCTGGTTCGCTCAAGTTG
This sequence comes from Oxytorus armatus, assembly GCA_958009045.1. Classification (NCBI taxonomy): domain Eukaryota; kingdom Metazoa; phylum Arthropoda; class Insecta; order Hymenoptera; family Ichneumonidae; genus Oxytorus; species Oxytorus armatus. Next base: position 9,407,364 of record OY253747.1, on the reverse strand, counting down.
AAGCACAATTTTACTCTCATCGTGTCATATCCGATAACACAAGGTATTTCACGCTTATTACTGCTCTCGACACAAACTCACTGCTACAAGTTTCAGACCTGATTCGAACCCCTCCGGCTACAGACAAATACGAAAGTATCAAAGCACGTTTGATCGAGCGATTTACAGACTCTAGAGAGACACAGTTACACAAGTTGCTCACCGAGATGCAACTCTGTGACAAAAAACCGTCAGAACTCTTGCGCGAGATGCGCGCCCTTGCCGAAAATCGAGTACCTGACGACCTCCTTCACAGCCTATGGATCAAACGAATGCCAACGAGCGTGCGTTGCATACTATCCGCGAGTGAAGGTTGCGACCTGTCAAAGTTGGCGGACATTGCTGACAAAATCGTTGAAAGAGGCACCCAATCTGAAGTCATGGCAACGGAGGCGACACGGCAGTCTCCAAACAGGTACAGTGAATCAACGCCTCTGCATCAACGTATGGAACAATTAGAGAAGCAATTTAGCGAACTTGCAAAAGAGTTACGCAGGGCAAACACTAGAGAACAAGAAAAGCCTGCGCAAACACCTCGTCGTTCTCGCTCATCCAGCCGTGGTCGAGACGTCGACATTTGTTTCTTCCACAGGCGTTTTGGGCTAAAGGCGAACAAATGCATCGAGCCATGCGCTTTCAAGGCCCCCGATTCGCCCTCGGGAAACTAACGCCACCGTCGTCAATTTGTACGGCCAGCGACGGTGCACCACAACAGTGCCGTCTTCACATCACTGATCGAGAGCGGGGAATACGTTTTCTCATCGACTCTGGTTCAGACGTTTCTGTGGTTCCTCGTAAACTTTTTCAGCAGTCGTTTACAAGAGCTACGCTGAAACTACTCGCTGCGAACCAAACTGAAATTAATACTTACGGTACTCACTTATTGCAGATCGATCTAAACCTGCGGCGTGCATTCAAATGGCAATTTATCATCGCAGACGTCTCATCAGGTTTAATAGGAGCTGACTTCTTGTCACATTTCAATCTCTTAATCGATCTACGAAAAAACCGACTAATCGACGCTACTACGGGTCTCACGTCTCACGGCGGCGTGGTAAAAACCTCCGAGTATGGGATCTCTGTCGTAAACCGCAATATCGAATACGGCGACTTGTTGCATGAATTCATCGACATCGCAACACCGTCGGTCACTCAACAAACTGCATCGCATCCGATCGTGCATTACATCCAAACCCGTGGTCCTCCGGTGGTCGCTCGTCCTCGCCGCTTGACTGGTGAGAAGCTCGCATCGGCGGAGCGCGAATTTCGCTATATGATGGAACTCGGCTACTGTCGACCGTCAAGCAGTCCATGGGCCAGTCCGTTACATCTCGTTCCGAAAAAAGAAACGGGCGAATGGCGTCCGTGCGGTGACTATCGTCAATTGAATGCTATCACTGTACCGGATCGTTACCCAATAGCTCACATTCAAGACTTCGCAAACAAACTACACGGAAAAACTATCTATTCGACACTCGACCTAGTGCGCGCTTATCACCAAATTCCCGTGGCCGAAGAGGACATTCCGAAGACAGCTGTCATTACACCTTTTGGCTCCTTCGAGTTTTTGGTCATGCCATTCGGATTGTGCAACGCTGCGCAAACCTTTCAACGATTCATCGACACCGTTTTCCGCGGTCTAGATTTCGTCTATTGTTACATCGACGACATACTCATCGCGTCATCATCGCCAGAAGAGCATCGTGAACATTTGCGAATAGTCTTCGAACGATTACGCGACTACGGACTCAAAATCAACACTTCGAAATGCCACTGGGGCGTTGAACAAGTCGAGTACCTGGGTTACCTCATATCCAAGGAGGGAACCAAACCGTTAACGGCACGCATCGAAGCCGTGAAAAACTATAAAAAACCCGAAACTCTCGTCGAATTACGACGTTTCTTGGGAGTCATCAACTTCTACCGAAGATTTATGCCACAAGCGGCGAAATTGCAAGCGCCTTTGCACGAATACTTGCACGATTCAAAAAAAAACGATAAACGTCCTATTAATTGGACTCCGACGGCAGAACGCGCTTTTACCGACTGCAAGGAAAGTCTAGCACAAGCTACGCTGTTAGCTCATCCAGCTAATGACGCTCCGCTCTCTCTCGTTACCGACGCATCCGATTTCGCTATTGGCGGAGTGCTCGAACAACAAGAGAACGATGGTTGGAAACCTTTGGGTTTCTTCTCGCAAAAACTAAGCCCGACGGAACAACGATACAGCGCTTACGACCGCGAGCTTCTCGCGATTTACAAGTCGATTAAGCATTTTAAACACGTCGTCGAAGGTCGAAATTTTGTGATAAAAACTGACCACAAACCATTAACTTACGCGTTTTTACAGAAGCCGGACAAAGCTTCGCCGAGGCAACTCAGGCATCTGGATTTCTTTGCGCAATTTTCCACGGAAATAATCCACGTAAGCGGGGCAGAAAATGTCGTAGCAGACGCATTTTCCCGTTTAAACGCTATCGAGATGCCAGTCATCGTTACGACGCAGGAGCTACAAGAGGCTCAACAAGAAGACAATCAGTTAAACAATTTACTTAAAAACGATACGTCTCTCAAATTACAGAGACTAACGCTCGACTCAGGAGAGTCGTTATATTGTGATATTACATCCGGAACGATTCGTCCGTTCGTACCTGAAACGCTCAGGAAAAAAGTTTTCGACGCAGTGCACGGTCTCGCACATCCCAGCGGTCGCACCACGTCTCGTTTAATTCGCCAAAAATTGGTTTGGCCTGCGATGAAGAAGGATATTCTTCAGTGGGCTCGAACGTGCATCCCGTGTCAAAGAGCCAAGATTCAGCGACACACCAAAAACACTCCAAATAAATTCACGGTCCCGGATCATCGCTTCGAGCATATTCATCTGGACCTCGTTGGACCATTGCCTCCGGTAAACGGCTTTCGCTACTGTCTGCCCATGATCGACAGATTCACACGCTGGCCGGAAGCAATTCCATTGAAAGATATGACGGCGGACACAGTCGCAGCGGCTTTCTATTCTGACTGGATCGCCCGCTTTGGATCTCCTCGTACCGTCACAACTGACCAAGGATCGCAATTCGAATCCGCTCTTTTCAAAGCTCTCACGAACCTCGTAGGAGCGAACCGAACAAGGAGCACGGCTTACCACCCAGCCTCAAACGGAATAGTAGAACGGTGGAATCGAACGTTTAAAACGGCAATAATGTGTCACGCTGACGTATCGTGGATCGACATACTGCCTACGGTCATGCTTGGACTACGCACATGCTACAAAGAAGATCTTAAAGCATCCACCGCTGAGCTCGTCTACGGAATACCACTGAGAGTTCCAGGCGAGTTCTTCACAGAGGAAGACCCACCCGTCGATCCCCAAATATTCGTCGAAAAGTTTCGGGAGCACATGCGCAACCTGAAATCAACACCTACGGCGCATCACATCAAGAGGAGCATGTTTGTCCACAACGACATGCATACGTGTACACACGTGTTTCTCCGTGAAGACGCGGTCAGAAAGGCGTTACAACCGCCGTATACGGGACCGTACGAAATCACAAATCGTATTGACGACAGAGTTTTTACTCTCAACATCAACGGCAAAGAAGTCAACGTTTCAACTGAAAGACTGAAACCAGCATATATCATTAACGACGAAAGCAGTATTAACAAGCCAGATACCAGCCAATTTGTGGACCCCTTCTCAGTCCCAAATCCTGGAATTAAAACTTATCCCGCAAAAAAGAAAAAAACTATTAGATTCGCAACATAGATAACGTTAAAGAAATATCTAAGTCACTCGGGGGGGAGTATTGTGGCGTAGCTATCGCTCCTCTCCCCACTCGCGCAGTAACTCTAACGGAAACAACCAATGAGGCTGCGGGACGCTCACGACCAGTGAACGTCCTAGTTAATAAGAAAGAAACTAGTAAAAATAAGTATTCGCCTAACGGCCACAGGAGTAGCTACGAGCTTTACCTGTCTGCGACACGCGACGACATAACCTGTGTAATAATATTAATAAAAAGACTATTTTTGTTACGTTGAAAACCACCACGAGTGTACCCTCTTCTTTAAATTAAACACTGCGATCCCGAGACTATCGCCCGCAGTAAATTATCACGTCGGGGTCACCAATTTACTGCGGGCGATAGTCTCGGGATCGCAGTGTTTAATTTAAAGAAGAGGGTACACTCGTGGTGGTTCGTCGTTGCGCGTTCCAGTTTGCCCGGTACCGGTTTCGTTTTTGTTGGGCGTGTGCATCATTGCGCCGTACTCGTTGCGACGAAAAAATACACACACGAAAATGTTTTACTTGTTTTTAAGAATGTTTCGCGTAATTCGCGAAATCGTATTATTCAAGAGTTTGTGCCGATGCGTACGGATGAAATTTGCACGCGGTGTTCGCGATTTCCGTACCGGCGTTTCCACTGAGCACGAGGTGTACCGAATGTTTGCGGAACACAGAAAAATGATTTTCCTGATCACGTCGGGGTCACCAATTTACTGCGGGCGATAGTCTCGGGATCGCAGTGTTTAATTTAAAGAAGAGGGTACACTCGTGGTGGTTTTCAACGTAACAAAAATAGTCTTTTTATTAATATTATTACACAGGTTATGTCGTCGCGTGTCGCAGACAGGTAAAGCTCGTAGCTACTCGTGTGGCCGTTAGGCGAATACTTATTTTTTACTAGTTTCTTTCTTATTAACTAGGACGTTCACTGGTCGTGAGCGTCCCGCAGCCTCATTGGTTGTTTCCGTTAGAGTTACTGCGCGAGTGGGGAGAGGAGCGATAGCTACGCCACAGCGTATCTCCTGCAGCGCCGCCCTATCGGTAAGATCTGGCAACACAAGGGTGAACCAGCTGACGAAACGTTCATTATGGCTTCGAATAGCAGCGAAATTATTCGCTCAAATAGAAATTGCAGCTTTGTCGATTGCTTCAATACTGAAGCTAAAAATTCGCAGTTAAAGTTCTATTGTTTTCCATCAAAAAGTTATGAAATAGAAAGAAAGAAACGATGGATTTAACGGAGAACACCACTGTGAACCCCTGTTTTTTTCACATTTTTCAAGAATTTTTTTTTGTGGGAAAAAAAAGAGATATTCGAAAAATTTTGTTGGGTTTTGTTCCTTGTTTATTAATGTATCAAAAAACATTTTTTTCACATTTTTCACGCCGCATTGTGGCGCTGGGAAAGTTCTCGCGTCAGGTGCTGTAATTTCCGCGGCACGCAGCAGAACTCTCTTCAACGTCGATCTGAAAAAAAATTCCGTGTGTTTTCGTTAATAATATGATATTTTGAAGAGAAGTACACAGGGATTTGGAAAAATATTGTTTTAAAAAAAAAAGGCACGCCTTTGAAATTAATTTTAATTTCAAAGGCGTGCCTATTTTTTTTAAAACAATATTTTTCCAAATCCCCGTGTACTTCTCTTCAAAATATCATATTATTAACGAAAACACACGGAATTTTTTTTCAGATCGACGTTGAAGAGAGTTCTGCTGCGTGCCGCGGAAATTACAGCACCTGACGCGAGAACTTTCCCAGCGCCACAATGCGGCGTGAAAAATGTGAAAAAAATGTTTTTTGATACATTAATAAACAAGGAACAAAACCCAACAAAATTTTTCGAATATCTCTTTTTTTTCCCACAAAAAAAAATTCTTGAAAAATGTGAAAAAAAACAGGGGGTCACAGTGGTGTTCTCCCTTAAGCCGTTAAGAGAAGGTAAGTTAATGTATGATTATTCAATATATAGATAAGGTACAGAATTATTCTTTCTGATTTAGTTAATTTCTCGGTTTGTACGTATTTCGCAAATGAAGACTCTAGCAGCATAAGTTCTTCTTGTACGTGTTCAAATTCATCTACCGAGGAGCATTTTTCCGAAACAGCTATTCTTTGTGAAACTAAACTGTCTATAGTGCATCCTTTTTTGTATTTTGCAGATTGAAAGTTACTAGGGTTATTCCACATTAGCGGCTGGTCGGTTTTGGATGTAGTACATTCTTCATTGACATAAATGCACACAGCTGCGACGTGTTTACACCCTCGTTCAGATAGACCAGCCTTACAAGCGCAATCACTGTATGAAATCGAACGATCGTTTTGCAACTGAAAAATATTCATAATATGAATATTGCGAAACAATACGTAATTAAGTATTTAATTTGTTTAATATAACACGTCGAATGTTTGTTAACAATTGACGGTTCAGGATTAGACAGTTGGAAGCGTGCGACTTCTGCAATAACCCCACGGACGATGTAGAGCATACACTCTTCGAGTGCCCGAAGTGGCAACACTACAAACACGAAATGACCACCAGAATTGGGACAGAGGTCAGCCCGGAAAATATGATCACCCTCATGTTGAAATCCGACGACAACTGGAGGCGCATCAATGAATACATCGACAGGACGCTGAAAGAGAAGACTCGCGAGAACCGAAGAACCAGTGACAGCGGGTAAAACGCCGATAACGAAGAGTCGACAGAGACAGGGATGACGGAAGAGTCACAAACATGACTATAAACGGGGCCCCTGTTCACGAAGTTCAAAGCCCATATGGGAAGTACCGTGAACAGAACAAGGGGCCCAGGAAACGGAGGTTTTAAGTTTAGCCGGTATGTTCAGACCCGTCCTGAATGAGTCCGGCACAACGTTTATAAAATATTTTCCAATTTTTCCTCCGTAAAAAAAATAAAAATAAAACAATTGACTCTTATTTCTATAGGTAATTTTGGCATTTTGATGATATAGATAATTTTGACTTAAACTCCATTACCATTTTTGTTCCTGTTCGGTAAATTCCAGCATTTAATTGTCAAGATTACACTCCAACGGTAGAAGAGTTACAGCTATTGCAAGCTGTAGAAGATGAAGATATTAGGGGATGGATAGCTGAATCAGGCCTTAAGTACATTGCCGGATACGTTGCATTCCGATTCAAAAGCAAGTACAATTTCCTAGGGACGGAGACGCGACATTTAGTACCAAAGCAGTCGGTTGATTGGATTCACATCATTTCAAGAGATGGATTGATGTACCCGTCCAATCGCTTATTAAAAGCTGCCTACGAAATGAACGCGATATTTGAAGAATTTCATGGCTGTGATCAATCAAACGAAGATCGCATTTTCCAAAAAGTCGCGAAAATGGTCTCGGAAAAAATTGATAACGATATACCCATGGACGTTCTTTTATGTTTAGTTCGGACAAGAACGTACATTCGTCGTTTAGAGAACTAAATAAAAGAATTTTCAATGATTCGAAAAATAAACATGCAAAGCGAAAAATGTACAAAATGTCAAACGATAAATGTACAAATGTCAAATAAAATATGATAAGTGTGTATTTCACAATGATTATCTAATACACCCTGTTTCTGATAATTTTGTCCTTAAGGAGACTGAAGTCTCTTCTCTGCCTTCAATCATGTGGGACATAAGTATTCGAGAGACAAAAATAAAGTTTTTCGTATATTTCAGTTCAAAATCATGTTAAGCTAATCGATAAAAACTAATTGATAATTTCAAAGTTTTCGATTATGATGAATAGATTTAGAAGCTTAGTATGATTTAATGAAAAGAAACCAATTTAGATCGGAATTTTATTTTTATTTTGAAAAAACAATACAATCTGAAAAGGTAACATATACAAACAGTCTACTGAAAAAAAACATTATTCATTAATAATGCCTACATCCATAATAAAATGTCTTGCCTCTCTTCACACATTTGCCCTTCTCTGCTTTCTTCACGACAATTTTTTGCAATTGTTTTCAGTTTACCTGCACAAGATAGTTCACAAATTCTTCAGGGAATGCTTGCCTGTCATTCTGAAAAGATTTCTTTGGGCCATTTCTATTTTTCACGGGGAAATAATACAAAATTTCTATTTTTACTATTAAAATGATTTGATTTACGTCGATTTCATTATAAACGTTTTCGAATTGCCGCTCGTAATGGCGGGCGCAATGATACAAATTTCTTATTGGCTATTCGTACGGTATGCGCAGTACTACACCTTATATCCTTTCACCATGGGCTATCGTGTTGAAAAACGCGTTGAAACAATAATAATCGCCGTGTTTTTATTTAGAACCGTTGTCGTCGCTGTCCCAACCTTCAAAGAATCCCATAATACACTACTCACGTTCACTGGCCGGAAATCGCCCAAAGCATCATGGGATCCTTTCGGGCAATGTAACTGCCGACAAAAACAATCGATATTCGATTATAGACAATACCATCGTCAAAAGTGATCGTTATTGCCGCATGAAACTTTCGGTAATTACTCATTTTCTTTGGTTCGTAATAGATCAATAACGAAAAAATGACGAAATTGAAATTCAACGTGAGAAAATAATGAAAAAAAAAGACGCATTCATGTGTATAAAAACGTTTAGATGATTTTTTTTCGGAGGTTAAACCACGATTCATAAACACTGATGAGTCTAATTCGTCTGCTACGACCGAACCTCTTTTGTCATTATCGTTGATTCAATTAATTCGCGTTAATTTCCGATTGTTTTGCGGAAATTGAAGTGTTTTTTATTCTTCAATAATCGTTTTTTTCTATCTACAGTTTGCTGTTGGATTGCAAAATTGATGAAACTATGGCGGCGTCTTCGACAATACTTTTGAATCATAACCTCAAGCGCTGCATCTGTACGACGATGAAAAATTTCCAGAAATACGCTGCTAGAGAGGGCAGATTTATGAAAAAAATGCTGGGTAGCGAGAAAAGGTTTAATCTCATAACTCGTTGAGTTTTTAAAATTATTCCCGATTAAAAAGCATTTATATTTCAAGCTTCTCATATGTTTTTTGCTTAACCAATGAACGATAAAAAAATTTATCAGGAAACATTTTTCTGGACTAGAATCACACATAATAACTATGACATTTATTTACATGCGCGTGAACAGAGTTTTGTTTTTGTGGGTGTGATTTTTTTTTTTTTAAATTCATGACGATGCTTTGAATTTCCGAATGGTCAAGAAATCACATCTATAAAAAATATCTGGATCGCATGTGTGAGCGTGTGTGTAAGCAGACCTTGTAAAATAAAAATGGTTATAACTCTAGAATAACTGGACCGATTGAGCTCAAACTTTGCACGCAATTTCAGCATCAAAACCCCTTTATATGCTGTCATTTTCGTTGATATTGCTCGAAGGCGTGTCTTAGAGATCTATATTGGATTAAACAGGATTTCAAACCTTACAAAATATCTGTGCAATTGCTATAACTTTCGCAAACTTTGAAATATTGATCTAGAATTTTTTAACAACAATAGAATAATATTATTAAATAGCGGTTGATATTGGATTTGGTACGAATCAATTGCTTCCTTATTTTTTGCACATTTATAAAGCCACCTTGATAAAGAAGCTAAAATTGAGACAGCCACTTGCTCATAGAAACAGCATTGTATATGCCCAAACAATCTCAAAGTTTCAATTTGTACCAATTTTTTGTATCTTAAAATTGAAAGCAGTTAGAACAATTGCAAATGTTTTTGAAAAGTGCTTGAAGATAAAAATATCGGGATAAAAAATTTTTATCATTAAATTGTTAGTATTATGTTTGGAGAGAATCGATGAGACGCAAACTATCTGAAATTTTAAATGTTTCGAAGAAAAAATGTCAGATTGCTTGAACTTTGGCAACATTTTGATTTATAGGACTGAAATATTGTGCAAAAATAGAATATCATCGAAGGAGTTGGTATTGAATTTGGCCAGAATCATTGGAGGGATCTGGATTTTATAAAATTTTAAATTTTTCAAAGAAATTTTCGTACAAAATTTACAAGTATACAGTAAAGATCCGAGTGGATCGGATGGAGTGATCCGTTGTTCCCGTTTGATTTACATGGAGCTTTGTTTAATCGGGTTGCGGATAATCAAGTCTTAATGAAATTATTTCACTTATCAAGAACTCATTAATAATGCGCGTACAACATCTAAGGTTAATTTTTATTTTATTGTAGAAAATGGCACGTGGGCAAAGTACGCATTTCGAGTCCGCTAGCTGCTGAAAGAATTACGAGCAATCATGTGACTCGTAGAATGACCGTATTGAACGATCTTTTCATGCAGCATATAACGGATTTAATGGCTACTGGCGAAGCTTCCAGCGAATTACTCGGCAGGCACATAGAAGTTTCTCGGGTCAAAGTGACACCTGACTTCACGATGGTTCTAGTTTATTGGTTCTCAAAGTTGGAGGGTCAGGTCGTAGAGACGGAACAAGTTTTGAACGATTGTGCTTACCATATTCGTCATGAATTGACGCAATTACGAGTCATCGGTCAAGTGCCGTTGATCAAATTTGTGAAGGACAGACAATTGACGTGCCTCGACGAACTCGAGAAGAGATTAAAGATCGCTGATTACGGCGAGGATCACGTGCCGATTATATCAAATTGCGAAACAACACCAGAACTGACGCTTACCACTAATTTACCACCGAAAGTGAGAGAACAAATTTTACAGTTGAAAGATACGGAGGTGACCGAAGACGCGGAGGACGAAACCGGGACGCAATTTGACGTTGAGTTACCGCCGATGAGACACGACGTATTGGGCCTCGATCATTATGCGATCATGACACGGGTATGATATTAATTATTTAATTCACTGCTGTCCTATGAAAGCCAAATTGCAGTTATTCTAGACAATGAGCAATTGTCATTTTTATTTAAGTGCACGCGAGTCTGTTTTATCGACGGAATGCATAAAAAATGTTCACCAAATGTCATTCCTAACCTCAAAATGAATGATTTGCCATTTGGTCTAGTAATTCTGGACACCCCTATCTGTATCGTAATGACCAGAATATGTTGAAATTGAACATAGAAATGCACATGTCCAGCTGAAAACGAAGAGGTGTAAAACAAAAATGGATGTAATTATCATTGTATAGTGTCGCCAGAAGTCCATAATTTCGCACTAAATTATTTAAACGATGAAAAGAAGCTACTGTCTCATTCTGAGAATTCAGTACGAAATAACGGATTTCTGGTAACCCTGATGGTACAGCGCAATTCCGAAAAATTTCATCATTACGATATAGATGAATAGAAATCCTAACTAACGAGTATTTATTTTTGCTGTATCTACAAAATTAACGAAATGGCATTTGGCCGAAAAATACACGGTAATGGGAGAAAAGTGTTTTGGTTTAAGTCGGTTATATTCCACTGGCGCTATTTGAAAACCTTAACGCGAGATTTCCCTTATTAAATTTTCAATTAACAGACAATTATCGATACTTTTTGGGGCCATCCCTGGTAAATTAGAAGTTACAATACCATAATATATAGTAAATGATAGAGATGGGCTGATTATAATTGATGTTCGTGAATACGATTTTTTTTTATCGTGAATATCGATAATTCGTAGCGATTGTTCGAATTGCTGATAATGGATTGTTCGATTTATTTTAGGTGAATATAATCGACATCGACTATTTCCATTTCCGTTATTATACAAAATAAAAATAAAAATTTTACGCTCGTAAAAAAAAAATTTATTGTATAACGGATTCCTGTTTTCTTCCATTGTGATGAAAACATGTGACGAAATCTCTCGAAATGCCATTTACTTCTGAAGCAGCTCGATGGTCATTATTGGCTGTGACAGCTGATTGGCTGTCGATGTCGTGCTCAGAGTTCGTTAATACGCGTACTTCAGATAGCACGATGAATCTGACCTCCAAAAGCAGCGCGCGAAGCGGGTAGACCGATTCTAGTGGTAGTAAAAAATAGTGGAGACTGGTTAAAACTTCAGGAAAGTATAGGCTGATCTATTACAGAGGACAAGTAAAAAAATGGATACAATTCACAGCGCCTGTTTAATAATGATCAAAGTTTTTATCGTGAAAAACGCTCGATCTACAGAGTGGGGCTGTTGGCAGTGAGAGCACGATACATCGCGGATTGCGCAAGGGGCATACAAGCAGAACGTCCTTAAAACTCAATCAATAGGGAAACCAAAACATTTTAACGTCATATCAATCAACCTATATTTAAAAATAATGATTAAAAATATTAAACAGTGTTATCGTAGTTAAAACAGTTTTGCTTGGTGTTCAAAGCGGATTGTCTGCCTCAATCACGCTCATCATAATAATTAAAGGTATGGGAATTCGAGCCTTACGATCCTCGTTGACTCGCGTACTCAAATCGAGCCCCATCGTTGTGCGAATTACACCAGAACCTCGATATAAAAATAAAACTGGGACCGGAAGTTCGTCTAATCGCGACTCCTCAAGCCGCACACCAACCGAGCGTCTACCGCTGTCGGTATATGAAAATGATGTAATTATTTATAAACAATAAAAAAAAAACCGACAGCAGTGGACGCGTGGTCGGTGTGCGGCTTCGGCGATCTTCCATGTTAAGTAGTATTGGTCGCGATCAGTACTGGGATGGGTGATCGCTTAGCCGTGCACTGGCTTGCACGTCGACTACTGAGCGGAAGACTGTTTTTCTGAGTTTCTGATGGTAATACAACGAAAACTCACTCAATAACAAAAAAAAAGCCGCCGTCTGTATCGACACAGGTTTTCCGCAGTTTCCCTGCGTCCATGGCAAATGCGATACAGCGTAGATAAGACGTCTGGGGACACAATGAAAGTTAAGCTAGTTTAGCAAAGTTCGGATAGGGAGCGATAGGGCGCAAAAAGGAAAAAAAATGGAATTGGGAAGGGTCATACGAAAATCCGAAAGAATATACGTTGAAAACACATAAACACATAATAAAAAAAAAAAAAAAAAATACAAACAATAGGAATTACGAATTAATCAATCGGTTGGCTAATAATTAAGGTTATTTCTGAATGAATGAATTAATCATGAAAGTCATAAAAATGATAAACGATTCAATAAATCTATTAATTATATAACATCAATATCGCGAACTCACTTATTATTCTCGCATTCGTTTTGATCTCAGGTAAAGCAGTCGTTGGAAACATCTCGCGAGGGAGCGAAAAAACGTCTTTGCAACGTTTTCTCGTTTACGCCCAACGAAGCGGGCTTTACACCGGACGCTTTCACCTTTCAAACTACCACTAGTTATGAATCAACTGCTTTCAAGGATTTTCTCAATAAACGACAGATCGAGGAGAGACAAAAGTTACGTCGCGAAAGCCGCGACATCGCTTCGTCGCTTAATGTGAAATTGAACGATTACGAGGAGGAGGATGATGATGAATTGGTGCCTGACGAAAGAGACGACGATATACTCGAGGACGTTAATCTCGAGTCGCTCAAGTGATTTCGAGTCGTGTTTATTATTATTAGTATATATATGTGTATATAAATACGAAAAAGGAGAAAATCCGTACGATATTATTCTTACGTTACCTTTTTCACTATCAATCATCCACGAGGTGTGGGGATCGAAATAGCGAAACACCAAAAAGTCTTTCTTATTTCGACCCTATGATTTTTTCAATCTTCGTTACTTCGACCGTTCAACTTTATGATGTTTCGCTATTTTGACCCTCACTCTCCACGAGCATGTTTAAACATGTTTTTGATTTTTTTTTTATTCTCTTGTGTAGTATAAATACAATACTTGCTAGCGTTTGAGTCCCTCGTGCTTGTGCGAGTACACTTATATATCATTCAACAATAAACACGTATATATTATATATATATATATATATATATATATAATATAGTATGATACAACAATAATTTAGGCATTTATTTTACACTCATATTGTACATTTCTAAGACGAAAAATCGACTTGAATTTTTCGACTCTCGTTGTGCAATCGCTTTTTCATGTTTTCGCTCTTTTTAGAACTGTTTAAAAAAAAATTATTACTTTTTTTTTAATCAATTGTTTTGTTATTCTTCGTTGAACTTGAGGATAAGTTCGTGCAGGTACGAAAAACAATGTTGTCCTAATATATTTTTGTTTAGCCTCTTCGCCGTTACAAAGTTCGTCCTTGCCGTTAATAATAATTATAATGATAAACTGTACAGGACGACGATTCGAGTCTGACGATCGATGTATTCGAGTGATTTTGGTCATCAAATACCAACGAGACTAAAAAACAGTATCACTTTTTTAAAAAAGTAAAAAAAGCCCTCTTTTCAGCTCTTTTCTCTTCTCGCAATTTCATCGACTAAGGATTCGGGAAAAAACAAAAAAAAACGATGAAGGAAAGAAAATTGGCTAATCTCAACTGGATTTTTGATGCGGTCGGTCCTGTTCCTCTATGAGTTGTGGCTCCATTTCATCCGCGTCAATTGGCAACGCCGTTATGACTTTTCCGATTGTTTTTCTTACCGACGTCGGCGTACCGGTTGTCGACGGACGAACGTTCTCCGCTGTCAAATTTGTTATCGAGTCACTCAAATTGCACGCGTCTCTCACGTGCTTGTTAAATATATCACTCTTGTCGGCGTAGACGTGATGACCGGCTCCCGTGATTACCTTAAATGAAAAACAAACGAATAAAAACGGAAAGAGTCAATAATTGGGAAAGCTTCAACCGTATAAATGTAAAGTCCCATGTGTCTCAAGCCCCATGTATAACTCCCATCGTGCTTAAGTCCCATCCTGCTTAACTGCATTCGTGTAAAACTTCTATGACGTTCAACCGTCGTTGCGCCACTGCAATTTTGAAAATAGGCAGTTAAGCATGATGGTAGTTAAGCGGATCTCGGGTTCAATCGAACGAATTTCCAAAAACTGAGCTAGCGCGACGAGAGTTGAAGGCGCCATGGGAGTTTTACACGAAGGCAGTTGAGCAGGATGGGACTTAAGCATGATGGGAGTTCTACATGGGACTCGAAACATGAGATGGAACTTTAAATTCATAGCGTTGAAACCTTCCTCATAATTCAATGATTTTTTATTGTTTAAAGATGTTCTTCTATAAGTTTTTTCCTTCGATTCGAAATCAACAGTCTAAAAAAACTTATTGATTTTTCTTGAAATCGAATTATTTTTTATTTCTTTTTGTTTTCTATTTTTCGTCGAATTTCATGGATAAATAACAAAATGGTGGATTTTGGAAAAAAAAACTTTTCCAAAGTCCACCATTTTGTTATTTATCCATGAAATTTAACTTCAGTAGTTCCGACCAGAATGACATGTATATAGATTAAGAATTATCAAGAATTTTTTATTTCAGATAACATCAAGAGCCAAAATCACCGGGGACACCCACGCGCTTTTTTTTCGAGGTGCCAACTTCGATCAATAATAATAATAAACAATTAAATTTTTTCAAACAAAAATTTTTTTGTATCTTTAATATGTAAATAAAAACACCCTAAATATCCAAAATGACTCATTTTTATTTTCCTACAAAAAACGCCCTCCAAAAAAGACATGAAAATCGGCTTCAGTTACCAGACTACTACCTTAAATAAATAAAATTTCGTCTATGCAAATTTTGCTTTTTATCATTTCATTTTTTATGCTCTCACCTGTACGTTTACGTAAGACGCGGATCTCGTCTGTTTGATGGTCTCACCGGCTGAATTATCGACCCAAGATCGGCTGCCATAGAGCAAGGTTATCGGTATATCAGGGCTCATCTTGTCCATCCGCTTGACTATAGGATTTTTTGCCCATCCGAAACCCTGCATCATCGCGTGAAAAGCACTCTCACCGCTAATTCACCGAAAGTGTTTCACATCGTGTTATGCTACGAACGTTATTATGCCCGACGAATATTGATAAAAAAAAAAAAACACAGAAAAACAACCCAAATGAATAATTTGAAGACTTACGAGGGAGTTTGAGCGTTACACTGATGGATGTACTGGGATATGACGTTAATGTCATCTTTGATAAGTGGAGTGAATTTCTTGACTATGTCGGGCCTCGTCCTTTCGATTAGCCATTGTCCTGCAAAAAAACAAAAAATAAATTGAGTACATTTTTTTTATTAATAAAAAATGGGTTTGATTTAATTTAAGGTAGTAGTCTGGTATCTTAAGCCGATTTTCATGTCTTTTTTGGAGGGCGTTTTTTTGTAGGAAAATAAAAATGAATCGTTTTGGATATTTAGGATGTTTTTATTTACATATTAAATATACCGAAAAAAAATTGTTTGAAAAAATTTAATAGTTTATTATTATTATTATCGATCGAAGTTGGCACCTCGAAAAAAAGCGCGTGGGTGGCCTCGGTGATTTTGGCTCTTGATGTTATCTGAAATAAAAAATTCTTGATAATTCTTAATCTATAGACATGTCATTCTGGTCGGAACTACCGAAGTTAAATTGCATGGATAAATAACAAAATGGCGGACTTTGGAAAAAAGTCCTTTTATTTTAGCAAGGAAGGGGTGTAAAATGAAAAGAAATTTTACTTCAGTAGTTCCGACCAGAATGACGTGTCTATAGATTAAGAATTATCAAGAATTTTCTATTTCAGATAACATCAAGAGCCAAAATCACCGGGGCGACCCACGCGCTTTTTTTTCGAGGTGCCAACTTCGATCAATAATAATAATAATAATAAACTATTACATTTTTTCAAACAAATTTTTTCTTTGTATCTTTAATATATAAATAAAAATATCCCAAATATCCAAAACGATTCATTTTTATTTTCCTACAAAAAAACGCCCTCCAAAAAGACATGAAAATCGGCTCAAGTTACCAGACTACTACCTTAAATAAAAATGTGTTTCGAGTTAAATTTACTCGAAAAGGTTCGAAAGACGCTTGCAAGGTAGAAACTTGCACATTGCTTCCTCATTGTTTTATCTCGTTCACGAATCCCTTCAGGTTTTGAATTTTGTTTTCCTCATAGAGAAAGACCTCGATTTTGAGAACAAAGTGGGATCGGAAGTTCTGATAATGGAGGGTGTCTAACCCCAGCCCCTATTGGGAGTATCATTTAGCAACTAGACCTCTCTCGGCCAAATTTCGAACCACTCTCTCCCAGTCGGTGCCCAATGATTACTGCGCGAATGTTCCACGTTTTAATCATAATTAAAAACTGCTTTATTACAGCAACGATATAATAAATAAAAGTCTGGAGAACACGGACGATGTTCAGTCCGAGGGGTATGAGATTTTCAGCCCACGGGAAAGATCAAAAACCGTTTAATTCGTGTCGTATAAACAACAAGAGGCGCGAATGAAATTGCATAATTCCTGAAAAAAATGAACAATTCATAAATATAATATTATGTCAGGTGATAGATTGATGTTATAAGGTGAGGTGTTAAGGTGTGTTGAGGTGATTGGTGTGTATTGTGTTAGTTTATTGTTAAGAAAGTCTTTTAATCAGCCGTAAAGTGGCGGGTATAATATTTTTCTGATTATGAGGTTAAACAGGGCAGGTCTTATAGGTTCATTGTATCCTTATGGCAATAATCCAATCTTCGCGCAAATATCAACGGTAATTATCCCGATTATCAGTTTGTGCTAAAAACATTACATATCGCCAAAAAAATATACGATAATCGAAGGTTTACTACCGTTCCCCATGCTAACTAGTGCTGGTTAATTTAGGCTGACTGGGAATGAGCGGCCATATTGAATAGGCCACGCCTCTGTGGTCTCTATTGGGAACTAACCATCTGAGTCACGCCGCGTGGTGGTAAAAAATCAAACCAATAATAGCTTACAACAGTCGAGTCAGTATATGCTGTTCACATTGTTAGTAAAGATTATAAACGGATAATTAATAAATAAAAATTAATATGGAAGTTGGAATATTTCCTGCGCGTCAAAAATCAAAAAATAGAGTCTGTTGTGCATTAAGAGACTGTCAGAGCAAAGCAAATAAAAATTTAAACGTGATTTTTCATAATTTTCCAAAGCTTGGCAATCGTTCAGTGGTTATAAAAAATTATTTTGGTAATTTGGAAAAAGTCGATAAATTGCAAGAACAAATTATTGAATTGACTTTCCACTTTTAGATATTATTGCATTTATTTCATGAGGTTTTTCTTTCATACGGGATGTTTGTATACACAGCGCGGTAATTGCTGTCCCATTATCATCACTCTTTTCGCGGTTTATTCCACGCTTAATTAAATGTCCGACTGATAAAATTCGTTCTGCATCGTATACATTCTTTCGATTTGGGTTTTTACCCGTCCAAGATAGTATGTAAATTAATTTTGATAACATTTTATTTATTAGCACTACTGTCATATGGGTTATATTTTTTAAAGTGTAACCTACTTTCCGACATGTTTTTTAAGCCGCGCCCCCGGTTAGTTCCCAATAACGTGAACGGTCACTCATGCTCTTATAGCGAGGCAGTGTTGCCAGGTGGTCTGTGCGGATTCCCCCCAGGTTCATTTTGTTTCCCCCTAGAAATTCCCTAGATTGCCCTCAGCCGCCGGCAGGCCATTGTTCATTGTGCCAACGGCGAAGTGTCAACTTTTCAGCTCAAACGGTACCCGGAACGCACCCTAGATGGCGGTGCAGTTTGGTTTAAATTTCAAAAAAATGAATACATACTTTAATAAATACAAGACTGTTTAATCGTAATTAATATAGTAATGATATATTTCTTTTGTCTATTTTTTATATTTGAGTATTTGCAATTGTACCTAAATACCAACGAACTTCAAACACGTTTACGTGGCAATGCTCTGCCACGTAGTTAGTCTAGATTCTAGACTGACTTCAGAACGCTCAAGCACAACACAAATTTTGAGACATCCACACATCCATTTTTTATTAAATTCAATACCAACCGTACTCTAATAATGGTCTATTTATAGAAAAAAATGGTGCTCGATATAGGAACATTTTTGCGAAAATTAGAGGAACCACAAAGATGTTTTTTTAACGAGTCGTGTAAAACATGACTATCGTTAAAAAAATTTCAAAAAATGTGACAAAAAAAGGGCGTTTGATGTTCAATACGCGCGCAAAGTTTGAATGAGATCGTTGGAGTCCGACCACACGCAAACAAAGGGCTGTTCCCTTTTTATGCATGTGGAGTACGTCTAGGCATTTGTTTTCCAAATATGATTTTCCAACCATTTGAATATCTGTAAACAGTTTGATGAACATTTTGAAAAACAAAAGGTTTTCACGGGAAAAAAAACTTTTTGTACGAGGATGAATGGAACATTTTGTAATAAATTCGAGCGGCTTACCGAATGGACCGGCCACTCTAACGGCCCACAGAGGATTTAACGGTTGCACTACAAAAGCGATCGCCTTAACCCAGAGTGGTATGTGAGTTCGAGTAACGTCCTGCGATGGTTTTTCGGGAAAACCCCATGGATCCGCGAGAATAAGATGCTTTACTCTATCGGGATACTGTATGGCGTACGAGGCAGCGAGAAAACCACCCATCGAATGACCGAGAAGAATGAATTTGTTGAGCTGCATCTCTCGTCTCCATTCCTCGACGGAACGTACGAGCTGTTCCTCGGCCTCTTGCGCCTCTTTACTAAAAGCCGGTCGACTGCTCCTTCCGAAACCTTGAACAAGCAAACAAAAACGAATAAAAAAATTTACGAGAACAGTTACACAATCCATGTACGTTGATTAAATTGATCGAATGAAATCGATTGATTGAATTATCTTAAATTAAATATATTTGATGAATAATTGGATTAGAAATTATTTTAACCAATTTACAAACTAAATCTTTATTATGTATGAATGAATTGTGAATTAATTTTTAATTAAACGATCAATTTCATTCTTTTGCCTTTACACAGTTGAAACAAAAAAAAATTGAGAAAGTCACGGTAAAAAGACCTGAAGATTCGGGTGGGGGTGAAAATAACGAAAAACCAAAAAGTCAAACGGTCGAAATAGCGAAAGACCAAAAACTCGAATACCAATGGGCGCATTCGAACGACCCATTGGTACGCGTCCATTGGTATTCGACTTTTTGGTCTTTCGCTATTTCCACCGTTCGACTTTTTATTGTTTCGCTATTTTGAGCCCCACCCGAAGATTCACTGGATTTTTTCAGTTAATTATATTTGTCGAATTTATCCAATAAATTTTTAATTTAATTAAGTACATTTTCTTAATTAAATTCATAGACCTGTATTTCGTCATACACACACATTAAATTCTTTTCGTTGGTTTGGGACACTTTTTTTGGGTTTTCGTTTAGAAAGTTTTGTTTTTATGAACATTTCATTTCTCAAGATTCAACGCCAATGTGTTCCAAATGTGTCATCAGTCGGAAAAACAATTTTTTAAAATAATTTCCGGATGCGTATGTGTGTATCTGTGTGTGAGTGTGATGGGGCTGCAAAAATGAAATTTCTAATAACGTCGGATTAGCTCTCACCGATTGGGTTGAAACTTTGCACGCAATTAAAACTGCCACTGCCCTTTGTCCATATAATTTTCGTAAAGATCGAACAACTCGTTCGAATTTCACGAGATTTTAAATATCTTTTTCGACAAATTCGTCATTTAAGAGCACAACTGGAGCAATTTTCGAGTTATCGGGTTACCAAAATTTCGACACCAATAGACTATCATCAAATACTAATTGTTATTGAATTTCGAGAAAATCGATCAAGGCGTTACGAATTTAGAAATTTTTTCCGAAAAATCAGGTTGGGTGGTTAGTTCGTTCATATTTTTACGTGCAGTTGAATTTGTTTTGAAAAATCGTATAACATTCAAATTCAAGCGAACCTTGCACTATCGAATTGCAGGAGAGAAAAACAAAACGTGCAAACTGAAAGTTGCATAATGATTCTTCATAATTTTCGCGTGCACACAAAGCTTCCTCCTCTCTACGAGGAAGTTAATATTGTAAAAGTCCCTTACTCATAGACGAAGATTTATGAACGCAAACAAATTATGACGAAGCAATATGCATGCTTCAGTATTCACATTTTTATGAATTGTGATGAAACTTGTTTGCAATTAAATGCTCGACAACATTTTGTCGTCGTGGCATATCGGCAAAAAATAAAATAAATTATCGGTCGAAGGTTACATTAAATTTACAAAGATCGGGATTTGTCCCACGAATTTTTCTAAATCTCGTATTATCTTGGTTCCGTGCATTATTGACGGATCGCATCGAACAAAGACGAGTTCTCACAATGACGAGGCAAGAAATCAAAGGTCGTTACGTGGTCTCGAGTTAATCTCTCCAATGATTCATTCGTTGACGGCGAGGCAAGCTGGAACATTCGAGTATCCGTAATCGTGACGAAAAAAAAAATTTGAAACTTGCACATTGCAATGACTTTTGTCAGTTTTTACTCGTTCACAAAGTGAGCTTTGTGATTTTTCGAAAATTGCGAGGAAGCAACGTGAAAGTTTCAACTTTTCCATCCTATTATTCCTTATCGATACAGCGATTTATTTTTTTTTTGTTATTCAAAATTCCATAAAATCTAAAGCTTGATTCCCGTTAAAAAATTTCATAACATTTGAAATTCTTAAATAACTTAGAGGCACTTTGGTTTCAAATATGGGAACGAGTATATTGGATGTACTTGTCGCCAAAATTTGAACACCATTACTCAAAAAGTGTTGTTCAGATATAGTTCAAACTTTGCAACGCACAGACATCCAACCAGACTTTTTTTTTTGCTAATTCTCAATTCCTATTAATTCGATCATTTTGAGAACGTTAAAAACATTGAGATTTGCGAACTTTATAAAAATTTATTTCACGGAAACAAAGCTTCTTTTACGAGGAAACCAAATTAGCGCACGAAAAATCGAAAATAATCGGAAACAAAAAAAAATGTTAGAAAATTTAGAGCATGTTGAAAAAAAAAATCTAATCAGTAAACAAATATGTTCTTATCGCAATATAATTATTGCGTTAGGCAACCTTGCCGATTACGGAGAAACACGAGAACTTTATCGAATTGGGACGACGAAGTATATGTAAGAACAGAGAGGGAATAATAGATGGTCAATTATCTAATCCGAAGAATTGATAATAGAATTGTTCGGGATAATTGATGTGTTCATCTTTCGGCATTAGATCAATTACATTGTGGAAAGATTACAAGAAAAAGATGACAAATACACATTTTAACGATTATTCGGTTTGAATTCAATTTTCAGCTTTAATCGATAACATATTGAGAAAAATTAGAACTGCAGAAACCAGTGCACCCCGACGTCTCAAACGTATCAGAAGCCCGACAAATCTTCTCTATAACCCGCGGAATTCACTTATATATGTAAAAACAGGCATTACCCCAATAACAAACAGAATACAGACCCTTACCTCAAAGTTTTCAATAGAACAACTAGATTATCTTAAACCATTATGTATACTATGATTACCGGACACCACACCGAAACACAAATTTCCGAAGCCTAGTATTTTCTAAAATTTACAATACATCCACAACGCCAAACGATAATGCTCTCATTCAAATTACAATACAAAAACCAAAACCACACCTAAGAAAATCATAGGCATTTTATGTTTGCAACCATGTTATGTAACTTTATGTCGATAAATACATTTTACTACCACTACTCGATAACATATTCAACGTTTTGCTGCTCCGTATCTTTTTCTATAACCATAATTCCTTTAGTTCCTTGCCCCCCCCCCCCCCCCGCTTCAAAGTCCGCAAAAGCCTGCAAGCGCCAGTTAAATTTTATTTCACCGGAATTACAGAACTAAGTATGACCTGGGGATTCAGACGGAGCGAGCCCTAACTGAACCCTACCATTAACAAAACGCAATCGAAAATTACATAATAAGAAAATGAGACCGCTCAGTTTTTTTAGGGGTGGAGGAATTAACAAAACCGAAACTGGATGCGCGAGGGAGGACGAACAGTGGCGGGAATGCACAGCAGTTCCGGCTGCAGGTGTGGTAGATAGGGTTGGGGTAGCCGGCAGATAGAGTAACTGGATCGGAAAGGGCGCGGAGCTCTGTAATGTTTCATAATTATATGTCGATAAGGGATCGAAGGATAAACTCGCTTATTTGAAATTCATTTGGGACATTTTTTTATTCCCATGCACCCGTGCAGGAATTTGCTATGCTGTTCCCCCTTCCAGCCAAACCCCGATCAGAATTTGTTAGGGACTCCTTATTAAGGAATTCCTCTTCGGATTCCAGGCGGATCCCGAGTTGTATCCCGATTACCTGTGAGCGGCGAAATTTCAAATGTACAAATTGAAGTTTCTGGTTCGGACTTGACATCATTTTTTCCGTAAAATATCGATGCATCATTTTTCGGAATTTCAACAATGAATTTCCTTCTAGGATTCCAGCTGGATCGCGGGTTGCACCCCGATTAGCTACATGCGTTACGTGAAAAGGTATGGTACCTCATACTACGTGACAAGCGACTATAGTGTTCACAGCTTCAGTACGTTATTCGAGTGTATGCACTCGCGGTTACATGCCCCAGCTTTAGTAAGAAATACGTGTGATTCGATTGTGCACATTTCATCATAATATAAAAAACATATGAACTTTGCGGTGTAGCTTGTATAAAGAAGTTTCCCAATCCGCCGCTAGGTGGCGAGCGTCGCGAGGTTTTTGCGCCGGCGATCAAGCGCTCCCGGGCTATAAGAATCGGGAAGCTCGAACAGACTGACACCGAATAACCGAGTACCGACTTCGAGGTACAAGTGACTCCATTAAAAACTTAAAAAGTTATAAATGGACGCAAAGTAATCAGAAAATGTGTCCAATCTAGAAACAAAAAACTTACGACTTCAAAAATTGTTCTCTAATATCTAATAAAAAGTGAAAAGAAATCTTTTCATAAATTAGCCAAGTAAACTACTACTCCTTCCGCCAATCAACCTGCCCCCTTTTGTACGGTATGCCACAAAAGTCTACTGAAAATGCTGTACAAAAACTTGGCGTGCATGGTTAAGACAAATATCCCCGGGAAGATCCAAGCGTGACGGGCGGCCCGGTGTTCTTTCCGGACAAACAACATACTCGTTTAGTGAGAAACCAATTTATTTAAGGGTGAACACCACTGTGACCCCCTGATTTTTTTCACATTTTTCAAGAATTTTTTTTGTGGGAAAAAAAAGAGATATTCGAAAAATTTTTTTGGATTTTGTTCCTTGTTTATTAATGTATCAAAAAACATTTTTTTCACATTTTTCACGCCGCATGGTGGCGCTGGGGAAGCTCTCGCGTCAGGTGCTGTCATCTCCGCGGCACGCAGCAGAACTCTCTTTAACGTCGATCTGAAAAAAAATACCGAGTGTTTTCGTTAATAATATGATATTTTGAAGAGAAGTACATAGGGATTTGGAAAAATATTGTTTTAAAAAAAATAGGCACGCCTTTGAAATTAACTTTAATTTCAAAGGCGTGCCTATTTTTTTTAAAACAATATTTTTTTTAAAACAATATTTTTCCAAATCCCTATATACTTCTCTTTAAAATATCATATTATTAACGAAAACACTCGGTATTTTTTTTTAGATCGACGTTGAAGAGAGTTCTGCTGCGTGCCGCGGAGATGACAGCACCTGACGCAAGAGCTTCCCCAGCGCTACCGTGCGGCGTGAAAAATGTGAAAAAAATATTTTTTGATACATTGATAAACAAGGAACAAAACCCAAAAAAAAATTTTCGAATATTCCTTTTTTTTCCCACAAAAGGAAATTCTTGAAAAATGTGAAAAAAAAACAGGGGGTCACAGTGGTGTTCACCCTTAATGCTTCAACATATTTTTTTCTCGGATATGGTGATATAAACGTTCAGTTTATGTCACATTAGAACATCTAACAAAAATTTAACGCCTTGGAAATCGTACTATCACCAAAGAAATTAAAATTTGATCACAATAACCGATTATTCACTTTGCCATATCTATCAAAAGATTTATTATGGGAGAACGGGATAATGGCGAATACCTAAGAGCAGTGTTGAATATTTCCAATACAATTCAACTATTCGGAAGTTTTCAAGCAGATAATGACGATTTAATAACTTTTTCTTGTATAATGTTAGCCCAAGCAGTCGGAATAAACGAATAATCAAATTTTGTTATTACAAGAATACAACGCAGTGGTCGCAATATTTTTGTTCGATATCATTATGTATAACGCTATTAAACCATAATATGAATAGAGTGAAAAATGTTTTAAAGTATTCAGATAACCGAGTACCGACTTCGAGGTACAAGTGATATACACCCACATATACCACGTGGCAAGTGAGTACGAGAGAGATAGCTGTAAATTCTTTTCGACACTTTTTCCCAAATGGCACAATCGATCAGGATGAAATGAGCTTAGTCACTTTTTGCCATCATATTGTAGTCACTAAGCTTATTTCGTCCCTATCGGTTATGTCATTTCGGAGTAAGTACATTTCGCGTTTTCGAAATGGTCGGAGCGTGTGATACGTCCCCTTAATAGAGTGACGGTCGAGAGACAAATTTGAGAACAAGGACACTCATGACCTGTTATAAGTCTCCTTGTTCTCGAATTATGCGTTTGAGAATCAAATTATTCTGTAAATAATACTTTTTTAATTATTAGCGTCAAGACGTGTTGTTCATTTTGCTCGATCATAACGATACATGTACAATTATTATGATTATTTATTGTTGATAATTAAATTAAATCTTTTTTAATATGATTTATCACCGAGAGAATGAAAAAAAGAAAATTACCCAAAAGATCCATCGCGTATACAGGTCGTTCGCTGGCGAGATTGTCGAGATTGAGACACCAGAGGGCGACACCAGCACCCAAACCATGAAGAAGAACAATCGGTGTCTTCGGTGATTCCTCGTTCAACGATATCGTCCATATTTTATCGGAGGAACCAACCACCGGTCCAATGTCAACGTACCATCCCCGGTACGCAGTTCTAAGATCTAGAAAATACAACAAAACGAAATGTTTACACCGTCGATGAATTGTAGAAATTCATTGATAAGATGATATATCATTTTTTTGAATTCGAAATATTATCGAATTCCATAGTCTCCGCATACAGGAAAGAGATTTCGTCAAATTTTGTTCATCATTGTACACGATTTAACCATAGTAGGTAATAGGTAATAACCATAGTTGAATAACTCAAATTTAACGATTAATATCTCCGAAACTAAACGATAAATCTATTTTTAATTTTGCACCCACCAAGATTAAGTGTTTTCTTACAATATATCGAAAATTTGAATCTTAATCTTGGATTGTACTTGTAGCGATTATTACAATGACACCGCGATTTTAAGAATACCAGAATCGATGTGCTTTTTAGGTTAAGTTCGTTGTCTACGATCGTGCGATCGAAGTATGGACATGAACGAACTTCAAGCACGATATCGACACAGCCAATCATAATGATGAGTTAGCCAGCTTCCAAAATAAATTGCATTTTGAAATATTTCGTGACATGTCTTTTTTATAGGGGAGAATATTCAACGATCCTCGACATCGTAAAGTGGTTGATGCGTAAGACCCTGTGAATTTTAGGAATACTAGAATCGGTCTACGGGCGTCGCGCGCTGCTTTTGTAGGTTAGGTTTATCATGCGATCTGAAGTATACACATGAACGAACTCTGAGCACGACATCGACAACCAATCAGAATGACGAGTTAGCCAGTTTCCGAAAGAAATCGCGTTTCGAGATATTTCGTGAAATTTTTTGTTTTTCTACCGGGAAACTGGGACCGGAAGATCTTATAATCGAGGCTGTTTGACAGATTCGTTGAGAAATTTTTCATATCCCAAATGTTGAAAAAAGGAAAAACAAAATTATATCGGTTGTTTTTACTCACAGGAAAGAATTTTTTTCTCGGCTGATCTCAGCATAGTTGACGAAGACCATGACCAGTTGAACCAGCCCCAGATCCAACTGTGAACAATACAAAAGTAGCGTGTCTCAATTTCAACGGACCAACATTTAAATCTGTCTGAAACACGTATATATATAATTTGGCCGGGATTTCTTGGCAAATAAATTAGAAATTTAAAAAAGTTTAATACAACGTTTTTTTTTATTCGCTTGCATTACGAATGATTTGTTAATTGATTTAAAAATAATACATTGAAAATGTATTAAAATGTGATTCAATAAAAAAATTAAAATACAAAAATGTTATACCAATTAAATCGTAAATGTTTTTATTTTTAGTTTTATTAAAAATAATATTTTTATTGTGCATTATATACGCGTTATTTGTTCAGTATGGAGTGTGAATTTGTTTAAATTCGCGAATTTAAAAAGAAAAACTGTCGAAGGGACCACGAGGCACATATATGAGATAACAAACGATCTTGGGGGTTTACGATTACAAAACCACTATGACGAAAGATAAGAGCCCCGAGTGACAAACTAGACCAATATGCAAGGCCAAGCGGGAATAATATCGAGCGAGAAAGGCGATAACTGTAGGATCAAGTACGTTAAACACAGGAACGCTTATAAACAGTATGGTATTACATGAAAAACAAACATGCAATCCGCGTGGGATGACAAAAATCAAATTTTCGTATTCAGAATAATATTCAAGTTTCAATAATTTAACAAATTAAAATAACAATAATTTACGATAAAAGGTTAAATAAAAAAATTAATAATATTACGGAATGAAAAAAGACGTAAATGTGATCGACGGATAAGTAAATAAACAAATCATAATAAGGAATTACCAAATAATTGGACATTGATTGATCGACGTGAAAATAACAATAACAATTGTCAATAAATTATCAAAAAACAAACATGCAACCTGCGTGGGATGACAAAAATCAAATTTTCGTAATATATAGAATAATATTCAGGTTTCAATAATTTAACAAAGTAAAATAACGACAATTTACGATAGAAGGTTAAATAAAAAAATTAATAATATTACGGAATGAAAAAAGATGTAAATGAGATCGATGAATAAGTGAACTAACAGATCTTAACAAGGAATTACCAAATAATTGGACATTGATTAA
Organism: Oxytorus armatus; assembly: GCA_958009045.1. Lineage (NCBI taxonomy): Eukaryota > Metazoa > Arthropoda > Insecta > Hymenoptera > Ichneumonidae > Oxytorus > Oxytorus armatus. The sequence continues at coordinate 9,379,462 of OY253747.1, read as the reverse complement.
TCACCTTGGAAATAGCAGTAACAATTGTTAATAAATTATCAAAAAACAAACATGCAATCGGCGTGGGATGAAAAAAATCAAATTTTCGTAATATACAGAATAATATTCAAGTTTCAATAATTTAACAAAGTAACATAACGACAATTTACGATAGAAGGTTAAATAAAAAAATTAATAATATTACGGCATGAAAAAAGATGTGAATGAGATCGATGAATAAATAAATAAACAAATCATAACAAGGAATTACCAAATAATTGGACATTGATTGATCGACGTGAAAATAACAATACCAATTGTCAATAAATTAACAAAAAAAAACATGCAATCCGCGTGGGATGAAAAAAATCAAATTTTCGTAATATACAGAATAATATTCAAGTATCAATAATTTAACAAAGTAAAATAACGACAATTTACGATAGAAGGTTGAATAAAAAAATGAGTGATATTACGGAATGAAAAAAGATGTAAATGAGATCGATGAATAAGTGAATTAACAAATCATAACAAGGAATTACCAAATAATTGGACATTGATTAATCACCTTGGGAATAGTAACAATTGTTAATAAATTATCAAAAAACAAACATGCAATCGGTGTGGGATGAAAAAAATCAAATTTTCGTAATATATAGAATAATATTCAAGTATCAATAATTTAACAAAGTAAAATAACGACAATTTACGATAGAAGGTTAAATAAAAAAATCAGAAATATTACGGAATGAAAAAAGGCGTAAATGTGATCGACGGATAAGTAAATAAACAAATCATAATAAGGAATTCCCAAATAATTGGACATTGATTAATCAACGTGAAAATAACAATAACAATTGTCAATAAATTAATTAAAAAAAACATGCAACCCGCGTTGGATTACGAAAATCAAATTTTCGTAAGATACAGAATAATGTTCAAGTTTTAATAATTTAACAAAGTAAAATAACGACAATTTACGGTAGAAGGTTAATTAAAAAAATTAATAATATTACGGAATGAAAAAAGCCGTAAATGTGATCGACGTATAAGTAAATAAACAAATCATAATAAGGAATTACCAAATAATTGGACATTGATTAATCGACGTGAAAATAACAATAACAATTGTCAATCAATTAACAAAAGTCCATCAATGGAAATTTCGAGTTAAACAATTTGAAGAATTCGCCGAGAATTAAAGTGATTTTTTTTTAAATACGTGATAACAAAACAAAAAAATGACTTTATTATTTAATTGATGTGAAGGTTGGTTGTAAAAGAAATATGAAAAAATCTTCACCTCCAAGTTGAATATATAATTATTTGTCAATACGAGCAATTGACTGAAAAGTCGTGCGAGCATTTAAAAAAATAAGATGCAAAATCATCTTGGAAAACAGTCGGAAAAAAAAAATATTCATTGACGTAAGAATGAATTTTCAAATGTTGCATTGCGATACAAAAACGTAAGATTGTTGGAAAGATGAGAGTAATTCATAAAATAATAACCTATCGCCGGTTCCAATCATGGCACTTCATTTCCGGTTGCCGGACTCTTATATCGTTCACACTTTTTTCACGGCGAAGATAACGTCATCCGAGATGCCAATTCGAAGTAGAAATGACGAATAAAAAGATGAGTCCGTGACGCGCGAACATATGACTCGGGACAGCACGAAGGAGAAAAAGAACTGTCACTTATGATGAATCAGAAGAAAAAAAAACGAGAGAGTGAGAGATCGATATTTGTGGGATTGAGCAGTAAGTAAAATTGAATACGAGAATTAGATCGAGATATTGTGACGTAATCGACAAAAGTAGAAAAGATAGAAACGGACGAATCACGGAGGACCGATGACGACGAGTTTACATCAGAGAACGGAAATTATGTTCACACTACTGCCGTTTGTAGGAGAGAAGGTCACATGACTGTTATATGCATCTGCTTATATTATTTATAAATACATTATGTATATGTGGAGTCTCGCGTGGCGTTGGGACGCGCAGTGGGGAGAACAAGATGCGTGGAAAACGCGCCTGAAGCGTGTGCGGAAAGCGCGCTGTCAGTGACGGTCACGCTGCAATGACGTCGTAGTGGGAGTTAGAAGCGTAGTAAAGAGGAAACACGAGCGTTCTTTTTGTCTACTTTCACTTCCTCATAGATGGCGTTTCATTATTATGACTTGTTCTCTCGAAATGTCGATGTCGACCTCAGTCTTGTATACAGGTCTCTGGAAACTCCTCCGCCTGAAAGTGACCTCCTTAACGAAGTCAAATTTAATTGCTGTACCAACCACTAGAGGCATTCCGATCTTAGTTGCGAACTTATAATGCCAACAGGTATAGCCTGAAAACCCCTCGATATTGCTATCCTTGCATATTACGTTTATTTCGTTTATATCACGACTATTAGTGACAATTATATAGAAAATGAGATATCAGTGTGTGGTCCCAAATTGCAAAACCGGCAGCAAAAGAAAGAAGAAATGTTCTACATTTCACGTGCCAAAAGACATTGATATGCAGAAAAAGTGGAAAGAGTCTATTCCAGGCATTGTAAAATGTTGTAAAATTACAAAAGACGGATCGTGTATGTGAACAGCATTTTAATCATGACGACATATTTCGTGAAAGGGTCAAGCTTGCAAGCTCGACGCAAATGGCCAAGTAATTGCACGGGTAAGTTTAATGAAAAGATTTTACACATAGTTTGAGAAGATAGTTACTCGTATCAAGTATTTTCAATATGTAAGGTCACGTACAAAAGAATGCAACTCAACGAGTTTGCTGTGCCAACAAGGTTCAATGATGTCTCAATAGAAAAGGAAAATTGTGTGCCAGAGCATTGTTATGCGAAACAAGTTTCGAATTTTGAAATAAATTATCCAAGCCCTGTTCCGTCCTTTAGAGCCACGAAACCGTCAATTCAAGGAATCAGTACTTGTATCGGTGAGTTTCCTTAACAGAAAGTACCTATTGCATTATTAGTATATAAAAGGGATAAAATAAAAGTAATTTAAACATACATAAATTTCTTCTATTGACATTTCAGATATTCCTGAAGTTCCATCAATAATATGAATCCTGTCCAGTGTGTCAAGAAGCGAAGAATGTGAGATTGAAAACCAGCTGCGGATCTTCAGAGTCGCAACTGGTGCAAATGAAATCTTGCGGTGGCCTGATTCACGCAAATTCTCATTTCTTTCATCTGATTCGTCATATCAAAGCATCATTTACAAAATATTCCTCCCGAATTGATGTCTTCGATATGACTCTAGATGAAGTACTTGATTCTTACACCTTCGCTTATCCCTGTATAGAGCATGAATCTGAAATCCTTTCACATGCGATAATTTACTATGTAAGATTAAGAATGAGGCAATATTGCCATCAGAAAAATTCAAAACTGAAAAAGAAATTTGTTGTTAAAAAAAATTGTCTAAATTAACTAATGAATAAATATTTTGTGAAGTTTTTGTAAGTGTTCCAGCTGTCAACATCAAGAAAGTATGAATAAAAATAAATTCTTTAATTTTTCTCTTTATTTGAGTTTTGTCAATATTCAGAAATAGACTATTTAGCAGCATGCCAAAAAATAGTAGATTGAGGTAATTAAAAATCAGCTCTTTCCATTTTTTTACACTTCATTTTTTAAGTTTTTTCAAGTGTTCCAGTTTTCAAAATCAAGTAAGTACGAATAAAAATAAGTACTTTAATTTTTCTCTTTATTCGAATACCTGTAACTTTCACGAAAATATAATGATAAAGGATCAAATTAAATATATGAAACGGTTCGATATATTTCTATTTTTGAAAATGAAAACTTTTGTTTATTTTATAGGATGTAATCAAAAATCTAACGGAGATCGATCCATCAAGAGGTAGACAACTATTTCGCCTAATATATGTTCATATGAAATAGATATTTACAAATAGTTTATATTTATCATGCTCGATTAACAGTTAGAATCTTTAAAACCCGATTCAAATTAAGAGCATATTTATTCAGTATATTCATTGAAGTTGACGGGATTAATAACGCTTTCATAATTACATAAAATAAATATGTGCAATGCGGAAGAAGTCGTTAATGAGACAGAGACAGACAACCGCGAGAGCTATCGTGGGCTTTTCAGGTTATGTCTGTTGGCATTATAAGTTCGCAACTAAGATCGGAACGCCTCTAGTGGTTGCTACAGTAAAACGAACTTCGTTAAGACGGTCACCCCCCACCGCCGAAATTTGAGGGAGTTTCCAGCCTGTATACAAGACCGTGATGTCGACACTTTAAAAACCTTTAAAAACATTAAAAATACATTCGAGTGTGTGTCTGTGCGTGTACCATGCCATGGATAAAATCCAAAACTCTTTAATTCCATAATACGATCATTGAACTTATCTCCATCACGGTAACTCCGCTGCAACTTCCATATAAACGTTGATTCTTAGTCCGAAGCTAATCTCTAATCGAAAGTGACTCTAATATATAACCCTAAAAGGAGGCCAAATGCCCTCTCTCTCTCTCGTTCTAGCACATTCCCTGTGCCGCTTTCTCCGTTGCACTCGTGCGATCACCGCGTCTTTGCGCGCGTCTACGTACGAGACCGACAGAGAAAAACCTGCCAACGTATTTTTCTCAAGGCGACTTAAACGAATGGGGAAAAAAATATGGCCGTGTGCCTAATTTATTAACGCAGCCCCCACCATTTAATTTTATTCTTTAAATCGAATAAACCGTCTTCGAGAAGAATGTGTTAGAAATTACTTTTTCGATTATTACAAATAATTGGCGGGATTGCTTTAATTATGACGTTTAATCTTTTACCGCGGTAATTTAAAAGCCATAAACACGAAATTATTTATTCGTTATTCGCGTGACTTTTCTTTGTTAATTGACGACCGACAGGAGAGAAGATGTAAAAAATATACAAAAGTGAGATTGGAAAAATATGTTAATAATCGATTCACGATAAAATTTTGCGTAATAAATTTTGTCTTGTCAACAGATCATTTGGATAATCGACCGAGCGGATGATCGACGTTTCTCACGCTGCGCTTATATGCATAACGTTATTAATGGTCAAGGTCACGTTTACCGACGCAAGGTATCTGCGACGTGGGATTTGATGAGTTAAAAACTGTTCGCAACGGATTGAAAAAAAAAGAAGAAATAAGTTGAAGCGAAAAGATATTTAACGACCTAAAATTTCAATCTCTGTTCGAATTACAAAAACATTGATGGTTTTTCTAGACTTTCCATTTTCTTTTAAATATCGAAGATAATGAGAGAGGAAAAAAAAACAATTACCCACCCGGTTGTTGTTTAAATTGTTTTTTAATTTTTGCGATAGAATTTCGAAGATTTTTTACATTACAAAAATATTCATATTATCGAAATGTTTAATTTTTTAAAAATATTTCCGACAATTGAAGAGAAAAAAAAAATGCACGAAAACAAAGCCTCGTGTACGAGGAAGGAAAAATTAAAAGATTCCACGATTTTTATATTTTTATTATTCCATACAAACCCTTAAAATTCTAAATTGTAACCGAACAGATAATTCTTCTTTTTTTTTTTCATTTTCAATTATCGAAATTACGGAAATTTTCCAAAAACTATTCGTAATCGCTGCAGTTGTCGCAAGCAGGACGAGCAAACTATGCTCTATGATGACACTCTGTTATGAATGTTTGGATGTCGATTTGAAAAACGATTTTTGAACATTCACTAATCTTTCTCTAGGCCAAAGTCAACATTGATAAAGCCAATTTCTCATGCAAGAGTATAAAATAAATTGACTCTATTTTATACTCTTCCATGAGTGTTTTTAATTTTTATATTTTTTTCTCAATATTCACGAGATTGAAAGACGATAAGAATGGTGAATTTTTTGGGACGTAACGATGTAGAATCTTTTTAGATTTAAAAAAATTTATAACAAATATTAATATTCTACAGATTTGTATTTTCTTCGATTATGAAAGAGGAAGAAAAAAACAAATATTTACCTGCTCGGTCTGACCAACTCTAATTCTGCCATTCGTCACTGTTTAATTTCTTCGTAAATAGAATATATATATATATATATATGTATTTTCGTCAGGGAGGAAACTCGTGTTTCCTACTTTTCTCTGTGTATATACTACGACGTGATCGATCCACACGCGAATGACAAGTACTCGCGAGGGACACGTCACATTTATGAAAAAATGACAATAATTATTTTCACTAGAGGATTATATTCACTGAACAATATTTCACGTAATAATGCATAAATATTTAATATAAATATCATTATTTGTCGATAAAAAGGAACGGGAATCTCGCGCACGACCGCATGTTCCTGCTATCTGTTCGTCACTGCTGCGCTGTGTTCTCGTTAAACTCGTTGCTCAGCCACAGTCGTCTGCTACAGTTGCTGGAAGTGCGCGCGCAACGTCCAGTGGCGGCATCTAACATCATTATTTGTATTATTCCATCATTCGCCTATTTGCCTTTGTGCCTCATTGGTGAATTATTGAAAAATGTGTTTATCAACATGAAATGATGATCAGTACCGAGATGTAATTTGTTAAACTTGTTCATTACTTTCTCATTATTTTTGCCCACTAACAAATGATTCTCTACGAGCAAAAGTGGCTTTGTCATCGAGAAAGCTTTGTCAGGGTCCAACAATGATAACGAAAGTTAATGTGCATGTTTTAATTTCCATCTTTTGTCTCCTAAGTTGGTCGAGTTACTGAAATGCTTTCAAAAATTAAAACCGCTATAAATTTGTTGCCAAAGAATTTGAATGAATGACTAGTAAAGTATATATGTTATAATTTGCGTACGAAAAAAAAAAAAACGTTTTGCTTTCTGGCAGAGTCCATATTTGTTTTGTAAACGCAATTTGAATTTTTTTTTCCCCGTTACCGTCAATTTTGTGCATGATCGCGAAAAATTGTTGAACAGATCGATGTTCATGGAGTCTTAAACTCTTTGTTACGACCTTTCCCTACGCGACAGATGAAATTCTATTCCGTAATAATATCGAGTATGCGTGGACCATTTTTTTTCGATAATTTATCGATGCTTTTTTGTCGGAATTCTGGAATTTCTATTGTTTGTAATAAAATATAATTTTGATGTGCAGTCGGAAGATTCCAGTGCCCTAACTGTGTGTCTGTTAAAAATGAAAAAAAAAACACATTACATTGAGATAACGATCGTTCTATGCGTTATCGCTCGATCGCAGCATTGAGATAAGTTTTTTTTTAACAATATTTTTATACCATTTTTAGGAGACCTTTTATCATTAATTATCGGGGACGCTGATCATTTGAACGATAATCGTTGAGTCATCGAAATATTATACTTCGATACTTTATCATAAACAAAATAACGACACGAGATACGAAATGAGAGTACAGTGAGGGGTCGGTTTTAAGTGGATGTATCACAACCGCCTATCATTTCGAAAACTCCTAATGTACTTTCTCCGAAGTGACACAATCGATTTCGATGAAATAAGTCACGTGCACACACATGTGCACATGTACCACGTGGCAGGTGAATGCGAGAAATATAGCTGAAAATTCTTATCGGTATTTTCTCCAAAACGGTACGACCGATCGGGATGAAAAAAGCTTAGACAGTTTTTTGCCAACATCCCCCAGTCGCCAAGCTTATTTCATCCAAATCGGTTGTGTCATTTCGGAGAAAGTGCATTTCGCGTTTTCGAAGTGGTAGGCGGGTGTGTTACATTCCATTAAGTATAAACTGGGATCGAAAGTTCTTATAATCGTGGCTGTTTAAGTCCGGCTTCTATAACTCAACTAGCCACTCATCACGCGCTTATGACCAGTACCGTATCACGGTATATGATCGGGGCGCCTTTTCTCATCATGTTTAAGGTTATGTATGTCCATATTTTTTACATACCATCTTTTCAAGACGAAAGTAACTGTCGTCATTTGGTAAGGACCCACCGCAGCGCCATCTGTCCTTATTCGTTTGAAACCTTGTTACGCGCTCTTTTGCGCGATATATACTTTGCCGACACATTATGTGTTGATATCAGTGAATTCGTTATTTTCACAATGGGTGCAAAAATTTCCTAAGCGATACGAGGCTTTTTAGTAAATTATGCGAAAGGGCCTAAACTGACGTATAAAGCGGCTGCAAAATATGTGGAAGTCAGAGGCATTTGTTAAGACGTGGGTAAAGCGATATTTGGAGATTAGGACTGTAGACGATTTGCCGGAATGGGGACTAAGCCCCGTGACAACAACGAAGGAGGATAAAACGATTTTCCGTCTTTTTCAAGACAAGCTAGGCCTTTCGCTGAGCTGTATCCAAATGAAATTCCGCAGAAACGGAATTAACCCTTCGCGGTCACACGTTATGATCGTAACGCACCCGGTCGCAGGTGGTCACAATGACCCGAGCCATCTTTAAACGCTCGGCACGTCGACTGTATCGTTCAGAATGTCTTTAAATAATTCAGGATAATAGTTCCAACCGTGTACAATGGGAAATGCATGGCAAACATTTTTTTTTTATTTTTAAGATGGCAGTAAAAAATCATGAAGGAGTCAATGCGTCAAAAGGGCCATTTTTTACAAAAAAGTCATAACTTTTGCAATTTTTATTTTATTTTTCATAAAATTTAGGGTGATACACTTGAGACATGATACTTTAAGGAAAAAAAAAGCTTCACAGTGGGCGTTCCAAAAAAGGTATTTATTTTGACATCTGAAGAGGAACTGAGGGAATTTCATTTCGGAGTTAAAAAAATACAATAATTAGGAAAAATTCTCGATTTATTATCAAAATTTAATACAAAAATGTAAGAATTGGGTATACGCGATATATACTCAATTTATCTGTCTGGGTTTTGTTCTCTTCATTATTGTTCACGCATCGACAATTGTATAAAATTCGAGCATTCACAACAAAATCACTTTCTTCGGACTGTTCGGAGACATGGTCCTCTTCCTCGTCCGAAGTATTGTCGTCGAATTGTTTTTGAGTCTTCTCGTTTTCAGCAAAGCGTTGCGGAACGAACGATTTCGAAAATTATATGTCATCTAAATATTGGAACAATAGTATATTATACTATATTATAATATATTATATTATGCCGATATATATATATATATAAAACGTCGAAATGTAATTTCATAATCTCTTTTTTTTTTGAGTTTCGGAGTAATTAATTATATAAACTTAATTTAAAAAAATAATGTCCTGGTCACAGGGAGGTTTCATAATTTTTTCGAGCAAACGATGAATGGTTTTTTTTTTATTGATACTAATATTCAATATATACATACAGAAGACGCTACACAAATTTTTTTATTCGAATCTTAAGAATAGTTTGCGGTGTACGCCGCTTCCAAAAGTACACTCCGACGAAGTTACTGCTTGGTGGTTGACAGCAATTAAGCCGTACGGTTCATCTGAAAAATACAAAAAAAAAAATTTATAAACTAGACATATATAGGTTTATAGCACACGTAGGGAAATTTCGATATCTAAAAAAAAATGGCGGACCAGCGAATTTTATTTCACATTTTCACAGAAAATTTTCATCGTTTATGAAAAAAATAAAAAGTAGAAGGGGACTCTTTATAAAAAAAATCCCTGCGTGGTGCTACAGAGACTAGATTTTCGAACATTTTAAGACTTGGTACATGCAAATCGGATGAATAGTTTTTTAAATATGTTGTCAACCAGGCTGAAAAACGTAGTTTCGAGAAAAACGCGTTCAAAGTTTTGCTGAAGGATAATTCGACATACAAACTAAACTTTTTAAATGCTGTATCTTCGTCAATTTTACGAATTTATTTACAAAATTCGGTGAGAGCTTTCTTAACAAATGCATCTTTCAGAAAATGAAAAAAAAAATGAAAACATTTTCTTTTACCGTGGTCTGGTACCTTAAGAGAGACCCAAAGCATCGTTAGGGGGCGGGCGAGTGCCCTTAGTCACCAAGAACAGATAGAAGTTTTAGTTTAAAGTTGCGCTTGGGGTCATCCTGACCCCTATGACCGAGAAGGGTTAACGTCTCTCCGAATACGATTCAAAGTCGCCTGCATGAAAAAAACGTGTCCTTTTGATCAACATTGAAGGAACCTTTATTGTCAGAAAAGGTCGTGGAAAAACAACTGGCGTGGACAATGGAAAATTTGGATCGAGATTGGGATAATGTTATCTTCGCAGACGAGTCTTTTTTCTAAGCATGGGTCTTCCTTATCAAAAATGTGGTCAACAAAGAGTAATAGGATTCTTCAGCGTGCAGTAAAATACCCTGTAAAAATGCATACTTGGGAATGCTTTTTCAAACGTGGTTTTGGTTGTCTCTTTCTGTTTACAGACAATTCAAATGCAGAGAAAATGCGCACCATCTACCAGAAATGCTCGTTGAAGCCAGCTGAAAAAGTTTTTTTTGGTTCTGACAAAACAATTTGGGTGCTGCAAGAAGACAATGACTTTGAACATCGCAGCAAACTGTGCAGTGCACGGAAACAACAAAATAACATCATTACAATGAAATGGCCGGCAATGTCTCCAGATGCTAATCCGATTGTAAATGTGTGGTCGTACATGAAAATGAAGCTCAAAGATTTCACAAAAAAAAATATGGCAACCTTTGCCAAAGGAAAATGCAGAAAATCTCGTCGAAAGCATGGGAAAAATGTGTCAAGCTATAATCAGTAATAGAGATGATTGAACGAGATATTAGGTAATTGCACAATAGTTTATAACATGTACTTTAATTTGAAAAACAAAATGTTATGTAAATTTTTTTTTCCAGATTACGACAGTCGTTCTCATCTTGAACAGACTGTAAGTATATACTACATTATGCTAAAGTGCAGCAACTTGACCTAAAAAGACTGCCAATGAGTTTTAAGAAAAATACAAGTACGTTCCTGGCTGTCGTGACGTAAATGCGTCATGAACAGACGAGGCAAAAGAGTGGGGATTTTCCTTAAAATCCTTAGAATCGGGCTTTTAGTTTATCAAATTTTTTTTTTCTTGATTATAGATGAACAATTGGATTTTGAACTTGGAAATTGAATCTCAGGGTCCAATCTTTTTTTAAATTTAGACTCAATCAATTAAATACGTTTGATTTTTTTATCGGGTGATTACATTCGTCACCAATCACTGACAAAAATGCATGACGTAATAAGATAATAATAATAATAATAATCAGTGATGTTCAAATCTTTTGGTGGTTTTTTTATTGTGCACGCATACTTCAGAGTTCAAGTGCCCCAGTGAAAGTTCTCCTTATCAATAACAGATTACCCTGGAAATCATTTCCGACATATTTGGCCGTTAAATCATATTTTGTAAAGTAAGCTTCGCGACAGATTACGGGAACAAACAAATCAATGTTGAAGTTCAAAATACACGAAATAATGGGAGGGAGTTATAAGCATTGCCACGCGACTAAAGTTCAAAACAATCATATGTGGACGTCCGCATGAAAATGACCCTCTTTGTTGATCCTCGATATTGAAATATACAAATCTTTCGGATAACTGTCTAGGCTGACAATTTTTTATTGTCATTTTATTTCTTTGCGTAATATGATTTTGCAAAAAAGACTTTTACATGACCGGAAAAGTGAAAGAATAGGCGGTAGCCCAGTCGATTAAGCTCTGCACTGGCGCACATTCGTCCAGGATTCTAAGTTCACCGCCATGGTCAAGTTTTTCGAGATTACGCTGTATAGTAGAAATTATAATCTATTTTCGTTCGAGATCTCGTCGTTTTTAGCTATAAATGTACATTTCGATTTTGAGTTTCAACATTTTCTGGTCATTACGGCGGCGATTGAGGTTTCCAGAATGACTTGACCAAATTTCAAAACATTCGGTTTCATAGTTAGGAATGACGTTTGGCTGAACATTCTGAAGGTAAAACAGACCTTTTGCGTGTATTCTTCAGGGCTTCGGGCGCCATCTGCTGCTCATATACTGCTCTACCGGTAAGAACGCGTTCATATTTATTAACGTATAATATATGCAGTATATAAAAAATGTGAGGTTGTTAATCGAGACCACGGTTTTGTCATAGACTTGAGTATAAGTCTATGAGTTTTGTATACAGGTCTAGAAACTCCTCCGCGGAAAGTGTCCCTCTTAACAAAGTAGGTTTTAATTTCTGTAGTAACCATAGTACCGTGCCGATCTTAGTGCGAACTTATAATACTAACAGACATAACCTGAAAACCCATGACCCTGAAGATATCTGCATCAGACAAAATGTCATCTTTGGGCAGTTATATATACCGTGGGCAGTTATATATACCGTGTTTTTTATTGTGATTTTTCAGAGTTGTAATTTTTTTTAAACCTTCCTTGAGGGGCCAAAGAGTACAAACTTTGCTTGGGTCTCATTTTCTTCGTTTTGCGATTCTGTAGAATTGCATTTTTTTGTTTTTTTTTAAGCCTTCCTTAACGGCTTACATCCAGTTGAAATTTTTGAAAAAATCGATTATTCGTTTTCAACGGATTTTTATAATATAACCGTTCAAGAATATTATCTGAAAATTTCAGGACGATCCGTTCAAAATTGAGAGAGTTACAGACGTTTTTACAGTTAGGTTCCGCGAGCCGCTCGATTAGATTCCGAAACTTTAAACGTGTTTTTCTCGGAATGACTTTTTCAGAAGCGGTGACCACAATATCTCCAAAAAGACAAGACCGATCTACTTTGCATACAAAGTGCATACATTTTTTTGTATATCAAAAGGCAGTCCTTAATCGAAGGATTTTTTTGATGCATACTTTTTTTTCTATCAAAGAAAATGTTGTGTTTTTTTCATCAAAATTTTGACGATCACTTTCGATCGGTGACCATTTTTAAAAAAATCTTTATTTTATTGCATCCTTCGATTAAAGACTAGATAATACGATTGAAAACGCAAATCTATTTCGTTTTTTGATTTCAGACGATTTGTTTCCGAGCAGCAGTGGTCACTGGTCGGAGGACAGTGGTCTGCGACATTTATTGTATTTCTTACATTTACGTAACTCCTTAAGGGGATACAAAGAAAAGAATTTTTCGGAACGCCATAACTACCGTGTTTTTTATCGGACAAACTCAGCGTCATTTTATTCATTATGAAATTCTCGAGCTGAGCATATTTTTTCCATCTCCCTTTGTTTCATAGATTCCTATATTCGATGTACACGGTATTAGCCTATTCGAATAAATTCGAATTATTCTTCGTTGTGTCACCTTGAGAAAGGCTTAAAAAATAAATAAAAAATTGTCACTCTGCAGAATCGCAAAACGAAGAAAATGAGATCTAAGCGTCTGTACGATAAAAAACACGGTAGTTATTGCTGTCCAAAGATGACATTTTGTCTGATGCAGATATCTTCAGGGTCGTTATATTACGAGTTGCTGAAACCGGGTGAAACGATCACAACTGTTCGCTATAAACATCAATTAATGAAAATAAACCAGGAATTGAAAGAAAAGCGGCCTGAGTACGTCAAACGTCATAACAAACTGATTTTGCTCTATGACAATGGTCCGCTACATGTAGCAGAAATCGTAAAAAAGTGTATAAAGGACAAGAACTGGGGAGTCGTATCTCACCCGCGGTATTCACCGGACATAGCATCGTCTGATTATCAGTCGAGCGATTCAGAATGACAGCGATTCAGAATGATGCTGCGATTCTCATCACAGCATTTCAAGTCTTTTGAAGATATCAAAAAATGGATCGATCAATGGATTTCCTCATAAAGCAACGATTTCTATTGGCGTGGAATCCATGCGATGCGTGAAAGATGGGAAAAGGTCGTAGCTTCTGAAGGATAATACTTCGAATAGAATAGAATGTACCTAAATAATTCGTTTTTTTAAATAAAAAAACAGCGGAAATTAAGTTTAATATTCAATATAATAAGGGGTGTTTTCTCTGGATTATACGAGCGTAGCACCAGGACAAAAAGTGTGCTCTCGCGCCCCTTACTGCGTATACATCCGTGATAGAAATTCACTCGCATCGGTGAATACGGAGCCATGCTCCTACATACGGAACACTCGGGCCCAGTTCCACCGACGTCGTTTTGAACAAGGTTCAATTCTTTTGTACAATTTGGAGATAGGCTGAACTGATTGTGAGTTTAAACTTCGATTAACGTTGGAGGAATCGAACGTTAATTGCCCGATCAAAAACACAGTCGCGTGTGTGTCCAACGGTGTATAACACGAGATATTCGGCGATGGTAATTGGAGATATCTAACCTTACCGACCGAGCAGTGTGAAAAACCGTGACGATATGAATTTCGCAAAAATCGCAATAAATAAGAACGTGTTATAATGGGGGCAAGATACACGGGCAGAAGGGAAACAATATTTGTTGGGGTTCCTTTTTTAAATTAATAAACATTCATTTATATTTGCTTTATTCTATTCATTGAAAAGCAATTTTACATAACTCGCTTTATTGCACAGGAAAATGTACGTGCGATGGGATTTAACAGTCGCTCAACCTAAGCCCGAATGAAATGCATTAAACGTACAACGAATCAAAGTATTTTTCGTTCTCGTTGCTACAAGTACAGATGCATTGGGGATACTATCGAGTCGGCGACGTTTGTAGGCTTAAAGATCTGGGTATTTCGGTGTTGTGTTTAGTGTTGGCACCGTGGTGGTGGACCTGATGCCGTCAATGTCGGTCTGCCTCTCCAATTTTTCGATACCGGTGGCAGTATACGTATTAAATCTGCGACAGAGAATTGACACAATAGGGAAGGTCTGCGAAAATTATGATGAGAAAACGAGAAATTATGAAACGTTCCATCCCCAATCACTCTCCGATTCGTTCTTAATTTTTATTAAATATTGTATCTGTTCTTGGGATACTTACAAGGCGCTTTTGACGGGTCGTCTCCTGTAAATGTAAACAAAAAGTAATTTTTATCGTGTTTGCTATATAGTTTTCCTTCCTCATGGAAGAAGCTCGCGATCGTGAAACTTATTTCTTTCGAATTTTCGATGTGTACGAAATGTGCCAAATTGTCAGAAAATCATAATTAGCAAAGAATGCCTGAACATCCACTCGTGTATGTATACGTGTATTGGCTCTACAAAACTCAAACTTCTTTAACCAAAGCGGTACGTTGCCATTATGTACTTTCATTTTTATTTTTTATATTCACGAAGTGGCTTAGCTTTTATGGCGATATGAATTTTGTCGAAAAATCTCCGTACCCTCTACGCTTTCGCAAATTTTGAGATATCAGCGTAATTTGTCTTTTAAATTACTCTCAAATACAAGATTGTCATCACTGTTATAACATTTTGCGAACATCGAATAAACCGATTTTGGTATTGTGGGATTTGATTAAAAAAAACAGCTGGGCACGCACAAAGTTCCTAAAATTTTGTTAGATTCTTGGGTGAAATTTTCCGCATAGTATATCTTCGTGTTAAAGAATTTCGAATAATTCGAAAAAATATTACGTACTTTGGAGATGAACGAGAAACAAAGAAACAAAGCTGCAAATTGATACTCGCAAAGTGCTTCTTCTAAAATTTCATAAAATTCACGAAGTTCCCTCTACGAGCAAGTCATTGAAAACATATGGTCCCTCATAGAAAAATGTGTTTAGGGAATTTTGGAGAAAGCTTTTTGCAAATTTTAACTTAAAGTTTTCTAAATTATAACCTTCAATGATACAAGCGAAAACTTCTTTTAATATTCAACGTGTTAAAATAATTTATTGTATACGAATTACCTGGAGTGAATGGCTCTCGTCTTCAGGAAATACAGTTTCGATGTCCTTTATGTTTCCAGTAGGTTCTGGCGGAGTCTGAAGCGAACCCTCAACTGGTGATCCATTAACAGTCGGTGCCTGAAAATACGAATGGTAGACGATACTATGAGATTTTCTGTCTTCAATATTCGCTGGTGGTGAATTTCTTTTTTGTTTGGTATGTATGTGACAGGTTGTTACAATCGGGTTTAAGGAAACGTGGAATACAAAAAATACAGTTTATGTTGATCAGCGATGTTAGTTTCTTCTTTTCGGTACGGATACTTATGTTAATAAGCACGGTGCCAATGAGCCCAAGATATATAATTTTCGCAATCATATTGAAGTATATACGAATTGACGCTCTTGCTATGAATCTCACAAGACGACAAGTTCAAACTGAGAAAAATCACTTTTTTCCTCCCATTTATGCACATGATTCTGATGATAGTTTTATTGATTCAGCTAGCAACGATGTAGACGTCTTGCCAATTGAATCAATAAACCTATCACCGAATCAAGCGTGTGCACGAAAAATTACATGATATTTTTTTCTATATAATTCTATATATTAGTTTTTCTCGAAATAGCTTCTACCTTCGAATAAATTAAACATTTTGGAGTCTGGTGGGACTGACAAATTGTCGGTATTTTATCGCTCGTGACATTGTAGTGTCAGCTTTGAGCAGAATATGGAATGAAAATTTGATACTCTTCAGAAGAGTATAATTCTATCGAGCCTCAAATTAAAGGATATTTTGACCGGGAAACCTTGAATTCAATCGTTCGTTCGTTGATTACGGATATATATGGTATTTTGTGTTTTAGTTTATTGAAATGGCGTTTCTAACTACGAAATCTCTTGTTAAAAACAAACTTTTTAGTGTTCCTGTTAAGCGGAGGTGTTTTTTTCTTCGCTATCATACATAGGATCTGGATTAATATCTATTTTTCTATTTATTTTTCTATTACAACTATCACCGAATCAAGCGTTCGTACGAAAAATATCGTGCTGTTTTTTTTTCACATTCAATGATATCAATGGTCATACGTATTCAAATCTATTGTCGTATATTATTTTTTCTCGTAGTCACCGAGAGCTGTGGATGCGTGGTCGGTGTGCGGCTTCGCGATCTCCCTTGTTAAGGGCTTACGTACCCCTGAAATTTTCAAAAAATCAATTTTTTGTTCTTTACACATGTTTACTCTTTATACATCAAATTTGTCAAAAAAAAACTTTTAAGAAAGTTCCACTCCGTTACAAAGTTATAGCAATAAACGAGAGACTAGCCGTAAGTTCACGTTGTACCTACCAGAAACTTTAAACGCGTTTTTCTCGAAACTATATTTTTAGACGGTGTCAGCACGATACTCAGGCAATTTTTAATATCTCTTAACTATTTTTTTTAATCTTCATAATTATTTTTTCTATAGTCTGATGATAAATTTTTTCAATTTTTTGGTTGGGAAATTTTTTATAAATTATTAAACACCATTTTTTTTTTAAATTGCACATTACAGTGTGAAATACTGTAATTTCTTTATTTTTGAAAAAATAAACATAATAATGATCCTCTCCGTCAGAATATTACTACTGCATTATTTTACTAGATTCTTTTTTATTTTTGCTGATTGGATAATTTTTGGTGAAGTTATGATGTCGACAAGGTGGCAGGACCGCGGTTCTACAGATTCCAACTGTACACCTACCCAACTGTCACGACCAAACTGACACGAGCATACGAATATTTCACAATATTGTCACGACAAAACTGTTCCCGAACAAAACTTTCACCATTAAAACTGTCACCGCACAAACTGTCTCCACTGAACTCTCGTGAATCTCTATTCGACACGTGCAGAATCTTCACGAACAAAACTATCACCGTCTAAACTGTCACCGTCTGAATTGTCACCGCCTAAACTATCACCGTTCAATCTGTCACCGTTAAAACTGTCACCGCTTAAATTGTCTCCGCAGCAACTGTCACCGGCAAAACTGTAACCGGCAAAACTGTCACGGGCCCAACTGTACACGGCACCAACTGTCACCGCTTAACGCGAGATTTACCGACCTCACACACGTAGACGCTGTACCCGTAGGTAAGAGCGCTCGGGCTGCTTCACCAAACGCGGTGCATTAGCGCGATATTTCGTGCGTGTCCGCTATTACCGATCGCTGAGCACAAGGAAGTTCGCGCGGTGCGAGGCTGTGGTTGAGATGACAGCGGCGAATGACGTAAGTATTAGCATAATTCGCAAAAATATCCACGTAAAATATTTTAATTTAAATATTGAATACATTTTTTTCGCTGTATGTGGTATACAAAAAAACCTTTGGCTTGTTATCGTCGAGAAATTTCGTATTAAGTTCGTGAAAATTCTTCGATACATAATTTGATTATTGCTGAAAAGTTATATCGATCGTGTGCACTATTTCTCGAAGGTAAGTGTCTGTAATTCAAAATCTGACCATACTTTTCTAATATAGTGTTATTTCAGAAAAATTATACAGTTGCTCAAGATTTATGGCAATTTGAACTAACTTAAATCGGTGAATTCAAATTCTATGATATTGGGAATTCTCAAATGAGCCTCCCCATGCCACTAAAAACTGTAGACACTGTTCTTATTATAGACACTTACCTTCGAGGAGAAATAGTGCACACGACCGATATAACTTTTCAGCAATAATCAAATTATGTATCGAAAAATTTTCACGGACTCAATACGAAATTTTTCGACGATAGCAAGCCGAAGGTTTTTTTGTATACCACATACAGCGAAAAAAATGTATTCAATATTTAAATTAAAATATTTTACGTGGATATTTTTGCGAATTATGCTAATACTTACGTCATTCGCCGCTGTCATCTCAACTACAGCCTTCGCACCGCGTGAACTTTCTTGTGCTCAGCGATCGGTAATAGCGGACACGCACGAAATATCGCGCGCTATTGCGTCGCGTTTGGTGAAGCAGCCCGAGCGCTCTTACCTACGGGTACAGCTTATACCTGTGTGAGTTAGTTACGACACCTTGGCGCGGTGACAGTTTTGCCGGTGACAGTTTTAGCGGTGACAGTTTTAGCGGTGACAGTTTTGTGCGGTGACGGTTGGAACGGTGACAGTTGGAACGGTGACGGTTGGTGCAGAATACAGTAGATGCCGTGACAGTGTAGACGGGGCCTATTCTGCTGCGTTACAGTTGCGCAGAATACAGTTGAGACCGTGACAGTTTAGACGGTGATAGTTTTGTTCGTGAAGATTTCTGCACGTGTCGAATAGAGATTCACGAGAGTTGAGTGGTGAGAGTTTGTGCGGTGACAGTTTTAATGGTGAGAGTGTTGTTCGGGAACAGTTTTGTCGTGACAATATTGCGAAATTTTCGTATGCTCGTGTCAGTTTGGTCGTGACAGTTGGGTAGGTGTACAGTTGGAATCTGTAGAACCGCGGTCCTGACGACAAGGTGGCGTCATAGTTTTCATCAGTAGCTCATTTACACCCGTAAAAAATAATGTTAATAGTTTTAAAAAAAAATTCTGAATTCTTTTTCTTATAGTTGAGAAGTTTATAAAAAATGTGGAAACAGCAATTAATTTTTTTTTCACCATATAACCTCTGTAATAAATTTTCAAATTTACTCGGGTCTCAGCGCGCGCAGCGGTATGTGAACCCTTAAACAGTATTCGCCGCGGTCGGTACTGGGATGGTTGACCGTGCATTGGCTTGCACGTCGTCTACTGAGCGGAAGGTAGTTTTTATCAGTTTTTGATGGTAAGACAACTAAAACTCAGTGAAAAATAAACAGGCTTCTGTATCGACACAGATTTTCCGTAGTTTCCCTGTGCCCATGGCAAATGCGATACAGTGTAGCTGAGACGTCTGCGGACACAAATCGAAGTTAGATTAGCTTACAATTAGTAACGTGTGGGTCGGCAGTGATAGGGGGAAATATGCGAAAAATGGAATTGGGAAGGGTCATACGTTAAAATCTGAAAAGGTATACGTTGGAACACACAATAGTAAAAAACATATTTTTCCTCAAAGTCACTTCTACGTTCGAGTAAATTAAATGTTTTGGAGCCTCGTGGGGCTGATAAATTGTCCGTATTTTATCGCTCGCGACATTGTTGCGTCAGCCTTGAGCTGAATATGGAATCAAATTTTGATACTCGTCAGAAGAGTACAATTCTATTAAGTCTCAAATTAAAGAATATTTTGACCGCGAAACCTTGAATTCAATCGTTCGTTTGTTAATTACGATTATATGTATATGGCATTTTGTTATTTAATATTTTTAAACGGCGTTCCTAACTAGAAATTTTCTTCTTAATAACGAACTTTTTAGTGTTCCTATTTAGCGAAGCTTTTTCTCTTCGCTGTTATACATAGGATCTGTATTATCTATTATTTTATATATACAACTGGCATCGATGTCACCGTCGATGCTGGTTGAATCAATAATACTATCACCGAATCGAGCGTTTGTACGAAGAATGTCATGCTGATTTTGCCTCATTCGATCATATCGAGCATCGTACGTGTTTGAATCTATACTCATATATTATTTTTCCTCGTAGACGCTTCTACGTTCGAATAAATTGAACATTTTTGAGTCTTGTAAGGCCGGCAAATTGTCGATATTTTGTCGCTTGCGACATTGTGATATGTATGGTATTTTGTATTTTAATTTATTGTGAACGCATTTTTAACTACGAGTTTTCTTTCTTTTTAATAACCGATTTGTTTAGCGTTCCTGTTTAACTAAATTTTTTTTCTGCGCTGTTATAGATATGATCTGTATTAATATCGATTGTTCAACTCGTTAGAATTACTTACACTTGCCATTGTCAATTTGTTTTATTTTTTGCTTCCTCTTGGATGTAACTTTGGTTTCGTGAGAAAAAAAATCGAATTTTTAATGTCAGATCGCTTAAAATGTGCTTAACCATCCGAAAATCATATCTAGGAAAAAATTTCCGTGTGTGTGTATGCGATAGGGTCCAAAAATTCAACGCGATATATCTCGAGAACGAATTGACCGATTGCTTGCAAACTTTGCACAGATTGAGAGCATCGAACCGCCGTTGTTTGCTGCCATTTTCGTTTGGATTCCTTGAAGATCCGAGATTTTACGCCAATTTGTAATTTCCGAAAAAGGTCTGTGATCGCTCTAACTTTTGTAAATTTTCATCTATCGAATCAAAACTTTTGACATAAAAGCGTTTGGCGGCAAGGATGTTTGGTATTGAATTTGGCAAATATGGCTTGAGCGATTGAGATTTAAAAAATTTTGAATTATTTGAAAAATGTTTGAGATTGATTTGGTTCCCAAAAGTTTTGAGATCTTCCGTTAATGTTTCTCTTATGACTGTAGTATCACTAAAGAATGATTGAAATCAGGTATTGAATTTAGCGTTAATCGGTGAAAGGTTGAAAATGTTATTAAATTTTTTAAAAATATTTTATAAGCAATTATGTGTTTGTTTAACTTACTTAAATTTTCAACTATAGATGCCATAAAAATAAGTTTGCGGATAACTACGTTCGACATTGAGTTTGAAATAAATTGGTAGAGGGGTTCAAGACTGTACAAAAATTTATGTCGTAGAAGTTACGAACGTTCTTGCAAAAAAAAAAATTTTTTTAAATTGACGGCATTTTAATCGATGTACGTGCGGGAGTATATATTTGCACAAAAAACACATGATTTAGCCGGCTAATAGGCTTAAACGCCGATAAAATGAGACTCTGAGTCGGTTTTGTTGAAAAAAAAAAATCTTTCGTCCCATTCGAAGGTCGTGTCCTCTTTGATAGTGAATCATGATGACTTTTACGACTCTCTAGTATGTGAAAAAAAATATAAACCGAAATATATCGGAAGGGAAACTTGAGGAGCGGTGGTCGGAGCGACTCCTTTCTAGACCAACTCTGGTAAAAAATCTTTCGTCCAATTCGAAGGTCGTGTTCTCTTTGATAGTGAATTGTGATGACTTTTACGATTCTCTAGTATGTGAAAAAAAAATATAAACCGAAATATATCGGAAGGGAAACTTGAGGAGCGGTGGTCAGAGCGACCCGATTGTAGACCAACTCTTGTAAAAAATCTTTCGTCCAATTCGAAGGTCGTGTCCTCTTTGATAGTGAACCGTGATGACTTTTACGACTCTCTAGTATGTGAAAAAAAATATAAACCGAAATATATCGGAAGGGAAACTTGAGGAGCGGTGGTCAGAGCGACCCCATTCTAGACCAACTCTGGTAAAAAATCTTTCGTCCAATTCGAAGATCGTGTCCTCTTTAATAGTGAATCGTGATGACTTTTACGACTCTCTAGAATGTGAAAAAAAATATAAACCGAAATATATCAGAAGGGAGACTTGAGGAGCGGTGGTATATGCGACCCCATTGTAGACCAACTCTTGTAAAAAATCTTTCGTCCAATTCGAAGGACCTCTTGAATTGGTGTGTAAGCATGTGAGCTCGTATCAGTTCGGTTTGGGAGAATTGAGGTCGTCAAATTTTATTTTGTAATGAAACGATGCGAAAATAGCGTAAAGAATTGAATTTCAAAATTTATTGTTCAATTTCTTTTATACATAAAATTATGGGTTTGTAGTAACTGAAATAAGACACATACAACTGTGACTGTAGTGTTTCCAAATACCGCGAGAATACAGCATCGATAGTAGTGTTTGAATTTGTTGTTGGAAGGTTTCTATTTGTATTTATTCGTACCGATCTCACGCGCACATTAACGCACTCACACAACAACGAGACTTACGGTGACGTCATCTGAGGCTCGAAGTCTTACGCTTATATGACGCTCGAAGTCTCAGCCCCTATCGTGTACCCAGCGTTAAGATGTTTACACATCAAACAATGAGGGAATAATGTGCAAGTTTCTAATTTGGATTTTTGTTGTTGTTATTGTATATCAACGGTAAGTGTACCACAGTACAAAGAAGTAACGATGAAAACAGTTTTGTTTAGTTTATGGTTTTCCTAATGTACGGCATTTTCTGGTTTTTACCGGCCTTCCATTCGGACCGCATGGACAACACTGTATCCCATTCGCTGAGGACACAAGGAAACTGCGAATAACAGGACTCTGTATACCAACAACCACAAGAGGGTCCTACATAGGAAAGCACCTTAAAAAGGTATTACCAATTACTAAAAGTCATCGAGCCGGTATTCGAATTGTCTTATTACGACAGAACTTGCGTATACTTCCATAAATATTGTAACCTTGCCACAATCTTTATTGTAATTTTCATCAAATTAACGAAGTCGATTTGGTTTTATGGCATTTTGAATTTTTCGAAAGATTTTCAGGCGCGAATTCTAATTGTCAGATATCGCCAGGTATTCGAAATTTGTTGGTATTATGTTGTAAATTTACTGGTCATACATTTATTTCCAAAACTATGGAAACATTTTTAATGGTTTTTAAAAGTAGAATTACTGTACGCGCTTCGCGCGCTGCTTTTGTAGGTTAGGTTCATCGTGCGATCTGAAACACCGTAAATCGCATGGAGCCTAGAGTAAAGGAGTGCGAACCTCAAAAATTCAGCAAAAAAAGTGTCGCTGCGGTCGCAAGTTGATCCGCGTGAAGTGAGCAAGAAATAAACTGTACGCGAAACCTTGCTGAAGCTAGGCACCTACGGTCAATATACACATGACCCTTCGGTGTAATTGAGTGTAAACACGCGTCATCGTTAATATAACAGTTTTATGAAACTTTTAATTACTGCCAATCTGTAGAAGTATGAACATAGAATAGCATTATATCGACTTTATAATATACTAACAAAAAGGAATGAAATAGTTTCGTAAAGGTTACAAAAAAAACCCATGTGATTTATATTTAGCGAAATTTAAAGTACAATAGGTGAGGAGATTGTGCATTGATTATTCCAGGATCGATAAATAACTATAAAAACATCCCAGTTAAAAAATATAGACGATGAGCGTGTAATAAATAATGAGGTAAACATCGGGTTTAGGCGACTCCCCTCCGATTCCTTTCGTAATAGGCTCATCCGACGCGCTTTCGCACGCGAAACAACTTTTTCCTCTGACAAAATTGAGGGACGTTATTTATTAAAAAGTTATTAACAAATAAAGTTAATAATTCATATAGCCATTTTCCTTACACCAGCCAGTCCCAATCACCTTGTCCTTCACATGTGTTGTTAAGAATACCCCCTGAGTAACATACAAAAAGTTTTATCCGTCGCTCATTGTTTGTTAAAAAGTTATTAACAAAAGAAGTTTCATTAATGAAACATGAAATACTTCTACTAGTGTATGGTGAACAGTACACGTATGAGCGGGTTCGCTGCGCCCCCCGTGCACCCCCTACACACCAGCCCAAAAACAACCCAAAAACAAACCACAAACAACCAAACCAAACCAAAAACAACCCAAAAACAAACCAAAAACAAATTAAAAACAAACCAAAAACAAACCAAAAACAAACCACAAACAAACCAAAGACAACCCAAAAACAAACCAAAAATAACAGACAACAAATTAAACAACCCCCCACCCCATACGCGACGCACCGACACCTCACCTTCCCGCCCTCATTTACTCATGTATATTTGTATTCGTATGATGAACAGCATACGTATAAGCAAGGGATATATGTGCTATTTACTATACTTACGGGTTGTTTGGATTGTTTTCGGGTTGTTTTTGGTTTGTTTTTGAGTTGTTTTCGATTGTTCTTGGTTTGTTTTTGGTTTGTTTGGTTTGTTTTTGGTTTGTTTTTGGGCTGGTGTGTGGGGGGTGCACGGGGGGCGCAGCGAACCCGCTCATACGTGTACTGTTCACCATACACTAGTATAAGTATTTCATGTTTGATTTATGAAACTTCTTTTGTTACTAACTTTTTAACAAACAATGAGCGACGGATAAAACTTTTTGTATGTTACTCAGGGGGTATTCTTAACAACACATGTGAAGGACAAGATGATTGGAACTGGCTGGTATAAGGAAAATAGCTATATGAATTATTAACTTTATTTGTTAATAACTTTTTAATAAATAACGTCCCTCAATTTTGTCAGAGGAAAAAGTTGTTTCGCGTGCGAAAGCGCTTTGGATGAGACTATTACGAAAGGAATCGGAGGGGGGTCGCCTAAACCCGATGTTTACCTCATTATTTATTACACGCTCATCGTCTGTATTTTTTAACTGGGATGTCTTTATAGTTATTTATTGATACTGGAATAATCAATGCACAATCTCCTCACCTATTGTACTTTAAATTTCGTTAAATATAAATCACATTGGTTTTTTTTGTAACCTTTACGAAAGTATTTCATTTCTTTTTGTTAGCATATTATAAAATCGATATAATGCTATTCTATGTCCTTACTTTTACAGATTGGCAGTAATTAAAAGTGTCATAAAACTGTTATATTAACGATGACGCGTGATTACACTCAATTACACCGAAGGGTCATGTGAATATTTGTACATTGACCGTAGGTGCCTAGCTTCAGCAAGGTTCCACGTACAGTTTATTTCTGGCTCACTTCACTCGGATCAACTTGCGACCGCAGCGACACCTTTTTTGCTGAATTTTTTATGTCGCCTCAGAGTACGGAGATTGCACTCCTTTACTCTAGGCTCCATGGTAAATCGCATTGCGAAATATTTAGTAACATTTTTTTTATAGGGGAGTCTTCTCGGCTCGGCAATTCATATAATTACTTACCTTATCGACGGAGCCCGTTTTCCTACGATATTGATGGGGATTGTGTGACTAAAAAGTTCGATCAACTTTCTCACAGGTGCCGCAAGCGTATAGTTTATTGTGGGCTTCGCCACTGAACACAGATGCCTATACATCTGTGCCACTGAACGACTCTCGCCTTGAGGCGCGATTACGCAAAGCGTCAAAAACCGACGAAACAACAACAGAGAGTCCGCCACTAGCTTAGCGTGGGCATTGTTGAAACTCGAGGACCGAACCTTCTAGATACATCTTCCTGTTCTCCCGAGCAACACGCTGCGTAATTCATTTATCCTCCTTTTTGTAATTCATAAAATGAACGTTTTTTATATTCTCCTATTGTTATTGGGATCCTCGAATCGTTGTTCTCATTCGGATTACCCCCACATTATCGGCACAACTCAATATGATCGTCGTCGTACAATATCGAGTCATTTCCATGGAAAGTAAAACTTTGTGTGCGATACAGAAATTTGTGACGGAAATTATTATTATTTTTTTAGTATTGTATGTTCCAACCATATACCCTTGCGGGGTTTTACAGATGACCCTTCCCAATTTTGCCTCCTATCGTAGTCTCTACAGCTGCTTTTTAACTACACTGTATCGCATTCCTGGGCACAGGGAAACTGTGGAAAACTCGTGCCGATACAGACGGCTTTTATTTTTCACTGAGTTTCATTTGTACTACCATTAAAAACTGAGGAAACTCCCTCCCAGTTCAGTGGTCGGCGTCGTGCAAGCCAGTATACGACTGAACGGTCACCCATCCCAGTACTGGCCACGACCAACACTGTTTAACCCCGGAGAACGCCGAAGCCGCGCACCGACTATGCATCCGGTACTGTCGATTTGTGAAGAAAATTGATATTAGTATATAATTCCTAATCTTATTACTATAATGAAGCTGGATAGTTTGTATGTTTGTTCGAACGCGTTAATCTCAGGAAATACTAATTTGATTAAAAAAATTCTTTTTGTATTAGATAGTCCGTTTATTCGGAACGGCTCTAGGCCATATAACTTTATGCTATGACCCTAATCTTACTATTTTATTACTACACTACTATATCTATACTATATACTGTAATAAAGCTGGAGAGTTTGTTTGAACTCATCAATCTCAGGAAATACTAATTCGATTTAAAAAATTCTTTTTGCATTAGATAGTCCGTTTATTCGGAAAGGCTCTAAGCCATATAACTTTATGCTATGACCCTAATCTTACTAACTCATTACTACACTACTATATCTATACTATATACTAAAATAAAACTGGCGAGTTTGTTTGTTTGAACATGCTAATCTCAAAAAATATTATTCCGATTTGAAAAATTCTTTTTGCATCAGATAGCCTGTTTATTCCGAAAGGCTCTAGGCCAGACAAATTCATCCCATGACCCTAATCTTACTATTTTACTACTACACTACTATATCTATACTATATACTGTAATAAAACTGGCGAGTTTGTTTGTTTGAACATGCTAATCTCAGAAAATATTATTCCGATTTGAAAAATTCTTTTTGCTTCAGCTAGCCTGTTTATTCCGGAAGGCTCTAGGCTACATAAATTCATCCTATGACCCTAATCTTACTATTACACTACTATATCTATACTATATACTGTAATAAAGCTGGAGAGTTTATTTGTTTGAACGCGTTAATCTCAGGAAATACTAATTCGATTTAAAAAATTCTTTTTGCATTAGATAACCCGTTTATTTGGGAAGGCTCTAGGCCATATAACTTCATACTATGACCCGGAGGAGCGGCGGCAGAGTCGGTTTTTTTTAGTGATTGGTCCTTTTATTTTTCCACATAATGTCCGGATGGTATTTATAGTTAAGGAGATGCACTTGGTTATGTACTTATACTGCGTATGACACAGATATATAATTCAAATTTAACGCGGGTGAAACCGCGGGGCACAGCTATAGTTAGAGTATAAATTGTTTCTGGTAAAAATTGCTTGGAGATGGGCGATCGTAATTAATTTCCGTGAAATTGATTATTTTTTTCATGAATATCGATTATTCATAGCGTTTGTTCGAATCGCCGATAATCGATTGTTCGATTTATTTCGGCTGAATATAATCAAACTCGACTATTTCCATTCCCGTTATTATACAAAATAAAAAGTTTTAGTTATCCTTGTGAAAAAAATGTATTGCATATCGGATTCCTGTTTTATTCCATTGTGATATCTCGGATGATACGAGTCGTATCTCGTTTAAATTTTTAATTTTCTATCGTGCACCATTTATTCGACTTTGGCTTTTAAGCTATTTACGGCACACAACACATTCTACTTGTAATGGGTGAAATGAGTTCTTCTTACTGAATTTTTAAAGCGAATAATTTCGCTATTATTTAATAAATGTGCATTTTCTAGAAAAAGTATTAATCAATAAACCACGATTCCAATTAAAATTCGCGTTATGTATTTTTTAATTTGAAATATTGAAAAAAACAATCGATTAAACGATTATTTTTCGATTTTTTCCCGAATAATCGATTTTTAGATATGGATTATCCTCGTAATCGATTATTTTACAATCGAATTATATTTTCAATATCGCCCATCTCTAAAATTGGGGCAATGTATTATTTATACATATATACCTCATGTTACATATACTATGTAGAAATCGGTCTGATATGTGCTTTCTACTGTCCGGTGAACTCGACAATAGGCGTCATTCATTCCAATCAGCACATCCTCATTGCGCATCAGAGAGTCGCATTGATATATATACCTACATGGTCTGGTGCTGTCATGATTTTCATAACTATCCCGTATGGTGAGACAATTGTTTCGCGAATTTGTCCTTACACATACCGTGATCCGTGGCGATGTGTGTCTATAATGTAATGGAAAATTATAGATGTCACGAGGCAACTATAATGTTTCATATCTTCTTTAAGGTAGTAGTCTGGTAACTTAAGCCGATTTTCGTGTCTTTTTTGGAGGGCGTTTTTTTGTAGGAAAATAAAAATGAATCGTTTTTTATATTTAGGATGTTTTAATTTACATATTAATGATACAAAAAAAAATTTGTTTGAAAAAATTTAATAGTTTATTATTATTATTATTATTATTGATCGAAGTTGGCACCTCGAAGTTGGCAGCCCGGGTCCTAACTTTTTTTCTACAGAACCGATTGCTTTCAAATTTTAACAGGCTACTCTACACACTTATAGTTCTCGTCGGAACTACCGAGAAATTTTTTCACCCCTAACTTTTTATTTTACAACCCCTTCTTTGCTAAAATAAAAGGACTTTTTTTCCAAAGTCCGCCGTTTTGTTATTTATGCATGAAATTTAACTTCAGTAGTTCCGACCAGAACCATAAGTGTGTCGAGTAGCCTGTTAAAATTTGAAAGCAATCGGTTCGGTAGAAAAAAAGTTAGGACCCGGGGTGCCAACTTCGAGGTGCCAACTTCGATCAATAATAATAATAATAATAAACTATTAAATTTTTTCAAAAAATTTTTTTTTTATATCTTTAATATGTAAATAAAAACATCCTAAATATCCAAAACGATTCATTTTTATTTTCCTGCAAAAAAACGCCCTCCAAAAAAGACATGAAAATCGGCTTGAGTTACTAGACTACTACCTTAAACTTCTAGTTTTGCGACAACCACGCATATGTCCATGGCTCATACTAGTTCAGAGGTGAGGATTGCTATTGGTTGTATAGGAATTGATAACGCTATCGGCTCTTCTTTCCAACGTTAATAAGACATTTTCATACTTTGTCGAAGAATTTGAGGAATCCCTCTATTAATTTGATCGGAGCGAGTAATACTTTTCGTCATGTCGAAATTGACGTAAAAAGTCGTAGGTCATGCAGTTGCACGGCTACAGTTAGTACCACGGTCTTATATACAGGTCTGGAAACTCCGTCAAATTTCGGCGGTGGGGGATGACTGTCTTAACGAAGTTCGTTTTAGTTTCTGTATCAACCACTAGAGGCGTTCCGATCTTAGTTGCGACCTTACAATGCCAGCAGACATAACCTGAAAAGCCCACGATAACTCTCGCGATTCTCTGTCCCACTAACGACTTCTGCCGCATTACACATATTTATTATATGTAATTATGAAAGCGCTATTAATCCCGTCAACTTTAATGAATATATTGAATAAATATGCTCTTAATTTGAATCGGGTTTTAAAGATTCTAACTGTTAACCGAGCATGATAAATATAAACTATTTGTAAACATCTATGTCATATGAACATATATTAGGCGAAATAGTTGTCTACATCTTGATGGATCGATCTCCGTTAGATTTTTTTTTAGATCCTATAAAATAAACAAAAGTTTTCATTTTCAAAAATAGAAATATATCGAACCGTTTCATATATTTAATTTGATCCTTTTTCATTATATTTTCGTGAAAATTACAGGTACTCAAATAAAGAGAAAAATAAATGTATCTATTTTTATTCATACTTACTTAATTTTGAAAACTGGAACACTCGCAAAAACTTAAAAAATTAAGTGTAAAAAAATGGAAAGAGCTGATTTTTACTCACCTTAATCTACTCTTTTTTGGCATGCTGCTAAATAGTCTATTTCGGAATATTGACAAAACTCAAATAAAGAGAAAAATTGAAGAATTAATTTTTATTCATACTTCCTTGATGTTGACAGCTGGAACACTTACAAAAACTCAACATAAGATTTATTCACTAGTTAATTTTTAGACAATTTTTTTTAAGAACAAATTTCTTTTCCAGTTAAAATTTTTCCTGATGGCAATATTGCCTCATTCTTAATCTTACATAGTAAATTACAATTTTTATTAACAATAGTCATTTGGTATTAATGTTAAATGGCTCTTATAGTCATTACGTTGCAACACTTAGGCAAGATATTGCGTTACTCACGTTTGCTGATTTCCATATATGAGGATACTTCTGCAGGTTTCTCAAGAACAGACAAATCTGCTACTGTAGACTCCCAACTTAATATCTTCATGGAAGAAAGTAACAACCTAATGTCTGTGCCAATAGAAACAGATGATGGAACATCAGGAATATCTGAAATATCAATAGAAGAAATTTATGTATGTTTAAATTACTTATATTTCATCTCTTTAGAAAATACAATACAAAAGAAATTAGAAATAATATTCGGTATGTTAACACTATGCCCTGTTGGTTTTTCACTCGGGAAGGACTCCGGGCGTGAAGAGACGATGCTCTCGCATGTCCTGACATCGTATACAGGAATTTGGTATACTTTGTGAGGTTGGCCAAAAATCTAGCGTCACAATACTAACAATGCAATAGGTACTTTCTATTAAGGAAACTCACCGATACAAGTATTGATTCCTCGAATTGACGGTTTCGTGACTCTACAGGACAGAACAGTGTTTGGATAATTCATTTCAAAATTCGAAACTTGTTTCGCATAACCATGCTCTGGCACACAATTTTCCTTTTCTATTGACACGTCATTGAACCTCGTTCGCACAGCAAACTTGTTGAGTCGCATTCTTTTGTACGTCACCTTATATATTGAAAAATACTTGACATGAGTAACTATGTGTAACTTCTCAAACTCTGTGTAAAATCTTTTCATTAAACTTACCCGTGTAATTATTTGGCCATTTGCGTCGAGCTTGACACATTCGCGAACTATATCTTCATGGTCAAAATGCTGTTCACATACACGATTCGTCGTTTGTATTTTACAATGCCTGGAATAACCTCTTCCCACTTTTTCCGCATATCAATGTCTTTTGGCACGTGAAATGTAGAACATTTCTTCTTTCTTTTGCTGCCGGTTTTGCAATTTGGGACCACACACTGATATCTCATTTTAAATATAATTATCACTAATAGTCGTGATATAAACGAAATGAACGTAATATGCAAGGATATCAATATCGAGGGGTTTTCAGGTTATGCCTGCTGGCATTGTAAGGTCGCAACTAAGATCGGAACGCCTCTAGTGGTTGCTACAGCAATTAAACTTGACTTCGTTAAGGAGGTCACTTTCAGTGGAGGAGTTTCCAGACCTGTATATAAGACCGTGGTTAGTACCACGGTCTTGTATACAGGTCTGGAAACTCCTCCGCCGAGAGTGGTCCTCTTAACGAAGCTGTTTTTAATTTCTGTAGCAGTCACTAGAGGCGTTGCGATCAGATAATGCCGATAGACATAACCTGAAAACCGTTCGATACTGCTATGCGTAACTATTATGTTTATTTGGTGTGCATCACAGTCTTTTAGTAATTATTATATTAAAAATGACGAATCGGTGTGTGGTGCCTCATTGTAAAAGCGGTAGCAAAATAAACAAAAAATGTTGTACATTCAGAGTGCCTAAGAACATTGATATGTGGAAAAAGTGGGAACAATCTATCCCAGGCATTCTAAAATTACAACCCACAAATCGTATATGTGAAAAGCATTTTAATAATGAAGGCACAGTTCGCGAATGGGTCAAGCTGGACGCAAATGGTCAAGTAATTGGACGGGTAAGTTTTATGAAAAGATTTTACACATAGTTTGAGAAGATAGTTGCTCATATCGTGTATTTGCAATATGTAAGGTCCCATACAAAACAATGCGACTCAAAGAGTTTGCTGTGCGAACAAGATTCAATGACATCTGAGTAGAAAAAGAAAACTGTGTGCCAGAGCATGGGTAAGCGGAACAAGTTTCGAATTCTGAAAGAAATTCTCCAAGCACTGTTCCGTCCTACAGAGTCACGAAATCGTCAATTCAAGGAATCAGTACTCATCTTGGTAAGTTTCCTTAAGAGAATGTATCTATTGCTTCGTTATTACATAAAAGCGATGAAATAAAAGTAATTTAAACCATAAATCATAAATTTCCTCTATTGATATTTCAGATATCCCTGAAGTTCTGTCAAAAATATGAATCCTGTCCAGTGTGTCAGGAAGCTGTGAGATTGCAAACCAGCTGAGGATCTTTAGAGTCGCAACTGATGCAAATGAAATCACACGGTGGCCTCATTCACGCAAATCCTCATTTCTTTCATCTGATCCGTTATATCGAAGCATCATTTACAAAATATTCCTCTCGTATTGATGTCTTCGATATAATTCTAGATGAAATATTTAACTCATACACCTTCGCTTATCCCTGTAAAGAGCATGAATCTGAAATCTTATCAGATTCCATAATTTACTATGTAAGATTAAAAATGAGGCAACATGCGCATCAGAAAAATTTTAAACTCAAAAAGAAATTTGTTGTTAAGAAAAAATTGTCGAAATTAACTACTGAATAAATCTTATTCTAAGTTCTTGCAAGTGTTCGAGTTTTCGTAATCAAGGAAGTATGAATAAAAATAAATACTTGAATTTTTATCTTTATTTAAGTTTTGTCAATATTCCGAAATAGACAGTATTTAGTAACATGCAAAAAAATAGTAGATTAACGTAAGTAAAAATCAGCTCTTTACATTTTCTTACACTTTATTTTTTAGGTTTTGGAAAAGTGTTCCAGTTTTCAAAATCAAGTAAGTACGAATGAAAATAAATTCTTCAACTTTTATCTTTATTTGAGTACCTGCAATTTTCACAAAAATATAATGAAAAAGAATCAAATTAAATATATGAAACGGTTTTATGTATTTCTATTTTTGTAAATGAATACTTTTGTTTATTTTATAGGATTTAAAAGAAAGTCTAACGGAGATCGATCCATCAAGAGGTAGACAACTATTTCGCCTAATATATATTCATATGACAGATATTTACAAGTAGTTTATCATGCTCGATTAACAGTTAGAATGTTTAAAACCCGATTCAAATTAAGAGCATATTTTTTCAGTATATTCATTAAAGTTGACGGGATTAATAGTTTATAATTACATATAATAAATATGTGTAACGCGGTGGATTCCGTTAGTGGGACAGAGACGGACAACCATCGAGGGGTTTTCAGGTTATGTCTATCGGCATTATCTGATCGCAACGCCTTTAGTGGCTGTTACAGAAATTAAAAACAGCTTCGTTAACGGGCCGTCCCCCACCACTAAAATTTGAGGGAGTTTCCAGACCTGTATACAAGACCGTGGTTAGTACCACGGTCTTGTATACAGGTTGGGAAACCCACGCAACTTTCAGGGGCGGAGGCTTCCCCTTGCCGAAGTCATTTTTAATTTCTGTACGGGCCACTAGAGGCGTTGCGGTCGGATAATGCTGATAGACACAACCTAAAAATCCCGCAATAGCTATCGCGGCTGTCTGCCTCTGTCCCACTAACGATTTCCATCGCGTTACACATATTTATTATATGTAATTATGAAAGAGTTATTAATCCCGTCAACTTCAATGAGTATACTGAATAAATATGCTCTTATCCGAGCGTAATAAATATAAACCGTTTAAAAATATCTGTGTTATATGAATATATATTCGGCGAAATAGTTGTCTACCTCTTGATGAATAGATCTCCATTAGATTTTTGATGTGTAAACATATTAGCGCTCGGTACACGGTAGGGGCTAACTGAGTCTTCGAGCGTCAGACGAGTAAGCGTAAGACTTCGAGCGTCAGATGACGTCACCGTAAGACTCGTTGTGTGAGTGCGTTAATGTGTGCATGAGATCGGTACACGGTAGGGGTTAAACTGAGGCTTCGAGCGTCACACGAGTAAGCGTAAGACTATACAAATAAGCTGGGACGTCCACTTTTTTGAGTTGTTAATTCAATCCAATGATTTATTATATCCAAATAAGCTGGGACCTCCACTTTTTTGAGTTGTTAAATGAATGCAATGATTTATTTAGCCAAATAAGCTGGGACCTCCACTTTTTTGAGTTATTAATTAAATTCAATGATTTATTATATCCAAATAGGCTAGAACCTCCACTTTTTTTAGTTGTTAATTAAATTCAATGACTTATTGTATCCAAATAGGCTGGGACCTCCACTTTTTTGATTTGTTAATTAAATTCGCATTGTTTCATTACAAAATAAATTTTGATCAAAACCAGTGCACGACCTCAATTTTCCCAAACCGAACTGTTACGAGCTTACATGTTTACATATCAATTCTCGTGAGTACCTTGGTACTCACACATTTTTTTATATCCTTTTACGAAGAAGTGATAAATATTAACGCTTTTTCAATAATTACACACTATAAATTGGTGAAATATTCATAAAATAAAGTTTTCTTTTTCAAGAATAGAAATAAACCGAACCGGTTCATATATTTAATTTGATCCTTTTTTATTATATTTTTATGAAAATTGCAGGTAGTCAAATGGAGGTAAGTAATAATCAGCTCTTTCCATTTTCTTATACTTTATTTTTTAAATTATTTTTTAAACAAGTGTTCCAGTTTTCAAAATCAAGGTGGTATGAATAAAAATAAATTCTTAAATTTTTCTCTTTATTTGAGTTTTGTTGATATTCCGAAATGGACAGTATTTAGTGCATGCCAAAAAATAGTACATAGTGAGAAACGATATTATTGAGTGACATTCCACTTACATAAACTTTATTCATTAGTTTAAGGGGTTCTCAGGTTGTGTCTATCGGCATTATCTGATCGCAACGCCTCTAGTGGTTGCTACAGAAATTAAAAACGATTTCGTTAATAGGGTCAATTTCAACGGTGGAGTTTCCAGACCTGTATACAAGACCGTGGTGAGTACTAAGAATAAATACTCCAGAGAGCCAATCTTCACATAATGCCCAGTTCATGCATTGGCGGTAACACAACTTACCCGTAACTTAAAAAGATTAATGTGACAATTTTCAGCCCTTAGGCGTCATGCTTACGCCCGATTCCTCCAACCATAATCGAAGTTTTAACTCAGTTCAGCCAATCTCCAAACTATACAAAAAAAAATTGAACTCCTATTAAATCGAGTCGGGGGAAACGGATGTGAGTAACTTTGAAGTTTATGCCTAGTGTATGTAGCATCCGTAATTTAATTTAACCGAAACTTAAAAAAATTAATGTGAACATTAGCCCGGGAGTGTTCATGTTTGTGTAGCGCTAGCTCCAACCTCAAACCTGCACAAACGCTCCAGGATCAATCCATCCATCTTCACATTAATATCTGCAAGTTGCGGCCAAGTTGAGTTAGGGTCCAAAACCAGTTATTAGACTAATCATTAGTATTAGCTGATCAATCAAATTTTAAGGTTCCACGTTGATCGTAAGTATTGGTTCATTGATTAAGTTTTCAAATGAAAAAAAATCATTAACACACGATTTGTAAAATATAAATATTCTTCGATATCCCGAAGCTTTTGTAAGAATAACATTATAGCGATCCATGTGAACGAGCTATACTCAGATAGGTCTCTATAGGCACGTCCCTTCAAACAAAGGGCCGTTCCGATTATAACGTCGATTATAATATATGATAATTATTATAAGGTACTAGCGATTAGATTCGCGGACTGCGTCTCTCTACAGCGACCGCTGTGTTTTAACGTATTATATACGTGTCGGGAATAGCGCTCGTGAACAAGCGTTATACAGAAGGGAATCTATACAGCGGGCAAGTTATTGGCTGGGAGAGGTAATATCTACAAATTTATTATTATATAAAAAATAATGAGAGACGAGTCATAATCACTGGCATTTCGAATAATTAGTGTTTTAGTGAGATTCTAAATTAAAAAGCAAAAAAGAGCGATTACTAGCATTCAAATACTTGGAGTTCCGACGTGGCCAGTAATACCTCCGGCCTATGGGATTATGACAAGGAATCGCTTAGACGGCTAAATTGATGCAACGCCCTTCAAAAAACAAAATATAAAATAAGCGCAATAATTGTCAATGTCAAGAATATGGGTGTAATGTGTGAGCTCTTTAAATCTTTATCGCGGCATCTTTTAAATTATAAACATCATCAAACAATCTCTAGACAACAAAAATAAAATAAATTCCATAATCAAATATTACTAATTACAACAAAGAATGAAATTATCGTTATTTCTTCGAGATACAATAATTATAATAAAACGAAGGAAAAGTATTATTACAGTTTCAAGTAGAGGGACAAAACGAATCGACCGGAGGTCCAAGATAATTCGATATACCATCGCATGTACTTACCCCTTCTTCTCGACGTGTACCGCACTTTGCTCGGCTAAATCCCGTAATCTGTCGACGGCATGTGTCACACATCTCATCCCCCCCCCCCCCCGTGTCCATATGCGGATACAATATTCAACGGCGATATACCACTTGCGGATAGTACATTGCGGTAAAACGCGCGCTATATCTATATCGCGCTGCTATCTCGATTTCAACGTTGGCCATAATGATATTCGGCGCGGCGTCGGGCGTCGTCTGCTCGTCACTGCTTTCAACCCGGCCAATCAGCGATCGCGAGAGATTACGACTTCGCGAAAGTTCGTTACAAACTTCGGGACAGTCCGTAATGCTTTGTTAAAATTCGGGGAACTCCGTCGTTAATCGGGAGACGAACCGCAAATCCAATGTCACTCGCCATGCTCGCCACCCTACTCACGCAACCAACAACTTCCGATATCGACGGACAGAAGCGTGATGTTGCCTGGCGTGACGCGCGTGTGGCAAAAGCTTCCGGCCATCGATTTCCGGCTAAAGTCCATAATATCCGATAAATTGTAACGCGTCTTGCGGTCTTGCTATGCTAAAATCTTGATTATGACCACTCGATATTAGTGTCTAAAACGATCATGTAAGAATTGAGATTATAAATTATTGATGTTAAAACCATTGTCATCTAGCAGCAATCTTTATCATTACAGATGAGTATCCGTCATCATTCGATAATGAAATTCTCACGATCCCGATGCATAACCTCAATTCTACAGACGCGACAATTACCAATAGTAATCATAAACGATATGCAAGAAATTCGAGATAAGCTCTTCTCGATGGAACGGAATGTTCGAAGGAACGCCCTCGTAAACTCGAACATATTTCAAATAATCGAAAAAGGCTCATCGAACAGTACCTCCGTTTCATCGGGTTCGTCGGCAGTGACGATAACGTAGTCATTTGCCCCGATAGTTCAACCTGGGTCATCAAAGCCCGCATATTTTATAATGCCTCACTGTACTCACCACGACTATGTATTCCGGCAATTAATGGTTGATGGAGATTGGAAAGCGTCTCTGAGAATGAAACGGTTCGCTCTCACGACGACTGCACATTGAGCGCGATGTGTCACACGCTATGACCGCATCGAAAACGCGTTCGGTGTTTTCTTCGAAACGGCACGAACGATCGCGACGAAATTTTCACAACCACTGGGGTATCGTGGCAAAAAGTGATTAAGTATCCCACTTGAGATATTTAACCGTTTGGGAGAAAGTACGGAAACCAATTAGCAGCTTGCAGGCTGAATTAACATCAGCAGAGAAATATAGGATTCAAAAGTAAAACGACTCGTGAGATAAAGAAGGAAGGAACTTTTAGGAAGATATTGACGTTATTTGACGGCATTTTTACAGATGGTTATGATGTTCAAGTATCACCGGATGCGTTCGGTAGTTCATCTATTCGTCATTGTATCTCTCTTTGTGGTTCAATGGTTGGACAGAGACGATACGATCAAAGGATCAATTATAGAACAAAAGAAGACGCCCGCAACGTTTGAAGAACGGAATTCGATGGTACTAATAGCGCGACGATCGACATATTTGGCGATAGTGTTTCGGAAAATGGACAACGTCGCCATCGTCGCGGCGACGTTCGAAGATTAAGTTACGATATCCGAACATCATTTGATCTGTCAATATGATTAACAAAATAGCTGATGAGAATCTTTGAAATGCTATTGTTGTGGGCTTATGGCTTCGTTCGCCAAGTGCCTTATTCTCAATGTTTCCAACCAATTATGTTTGATCACAAATGCCGACTCAGAAAGGGACTATGCAAATAATTATAAAAAAGCATTACGTAATAGAGGCCTGAACCCCAAGACAATTTTACAAGGTCTTAATACGTTGTAACGCTCTACATCGTTAAAAGATATTTAAGCACAAAAGCGACACACGATTGAGAGTCCACCCATTCTCTGAATCTCGTTAGGAGCTCGCTCTCGTCTTTCGTTTACATTCGCATTTCTTCGGTGCGACAGGAGTTATAGCACGTATGGTGTACACAATTACAAGTGCCAGGCGCTCCCACGACTCTTTTAAAGTCATTAACTGCGCGCAGGCTTTCGCTCTCTAACGGGGATGGTATATAATTAATTTCCAAGCGTTCGCGAGAGTTGAGTAAAGAAAGACTCATAGG
Source organism: Oxytorus armatus (assembly GCA_958009045.1). Lineage (NCBI taxonomy): Eukaryota > Metazoa > Arthropoda > Insecta > Hymenoptera > Ichneumonidae > Oxytorus > Oxytorus armatus. Next base: position 9,340,705 of record OY253747.1, on the reverse strand, counting down.
AGAGATGAATGTAAGCAGGGGATCATGAACGACGCAGTGTTGTCTCTTAGCCTCTGGTTTGTGTCCGTTATTTCACGTGACGCGTGCCCTTCGTCAACGAGACGCTGACGAAGTTTTTCTTTTTTGGTTTCCCGTACTTTTTTCTTCATACTTAAAATTTACAGAAGTTAGAGCTATTAGACACTTTTCGAAAGATTCAAAATTACAAATAATGCGTATCGAAAGCGATTTTCGCCATGTGCCAAACGACCTTCTTTCCTAGTGCTGATTATATTAAGAGTTTCCGATTCGATAACAAAAATTTTCCGAAACTTCCAGCGAATAGTCGTTTATTTTAAAAATTTCAAAAAACTGAATTTCTCAAGCGATTCCCGTTAAATTCAATACTGCACATCATTGTACACTAGCCTATTTGTATAAACAGTTTCGAGTCTGTGACCGAAAAGTATACCTAGTAAAAAATTCATAATGGCGTCGTTGATACGGCTGATAAAAAAAAACAAAAAAGTTATTCGAATTTCATGAACATTGGTATATATACCTGCAGTTTTCGGTCTCTGTGCGTATTTTCGCACCATCAACATTTCTGAGTTAAAAAAATGATGTCGTTATGGCAGATGATAAAACGAAAAATGATTCGATTTTAATGAAAATTGTTGCTTGAAAGTATTCGGAGTTACCCATTTAAAATACAAAATAAAAAGAAATGTGGATTAAAACTGGCGTATTGAAAAACTTAAAAATACTCCAATTTCGAACGACATTTGAGTCCCAAAGATTTTTGTGACCTCGGATTTTAATTTGAGTATGATAATGTACTATTTCGACAAATAACAACGCCAGCTTTTGCGTTTATTTACATATAGTCATCGATCAAGAACTTATTTCAAAACAAAAGATTTAAAAAAAAGTTGATTAAAAATGGCGTATTAAAAAACGAAAAATACTCCAATTTCGAACGACATTTGGTTCCTAATGATTTTCGAGGCCACTGATTTTAATTCGAGTGTGACAATTCGAATATTCAAAAGGGCGTAATTCAGGGTGGTTCCGGTCTTTCTCGAACTATTCCCGAAAAACAACAATTGTAGCTTTTGCAATTATTTACATAGAGTCATCGATCGAGAACTTATTTCAAAATACAAAAAAGAAACGTGCATTAAAAATGGCGTACTAAAGAACTAAAAATACTCGAATTTCGAACAACATTTGGTTCCTAAAGATTTACGAGGCCACTGATTTTAATTCGAGCGTGAAAGTTCGAATATTCAAAATGACGTAATTGAGGGTGGTTCCGGTCTTTCTCGAACTATTCCGAAAAATAACAACTTCAGCTTTTGGAATTATTTTCCTACAGTCATCGACCAAAAACTTATTTTAAAATACAAAAAAAAACGTGGATTAGAAATGGCGGACTAAAAAGCTACCAATACTCCAATTTGCTCCGGTCTTGCGCGAACTATTCCAAAAAATAACACGTGAAGCTTTTGCAATTATTTTCCTACAGTCATCGACCAAAAACTTATTTTAAAATACAAAAAAAAACGTGGACTAGAAATGGCGGCCTAAGAAGCTACCAATACTCCAATTTGTTCCGGTCTTGATCGAACTATTCCGAAAAATAACAACTGCAACTTTTGCAATTATTTACATAGAGTCATCGATCCAAAACTTATTTCAAAATACAAAAGAAAAACGCGCATCAAAAATGGCGTACTAAAGAACTAAAAATACTGGAATTTCGGACGACATTTGGTTCCTAAAGATTTACGAGGCCACTGATTTTAATTCGAGCGTGAAAGTTCGAATATTCGAAATGACGTAATTGAGGGTGATTTCGGTCTTTCTCGAACTATTCCGAAAAATAACAACTGCAGCTTTTGGAATTATTTTCCTACAGTCATCGACCAAAAACTTATTTTAGAATACAAAAAAAAACGTGGATTAGAAATGGCAGACTAAAAAGCTACCAATACTCCAATGTCTAACGACATTTGCTTCCTAAAGATCTTCGCGGGCTCTGATGTTAATTCGAGCGTGAAAGTTCGAATACTCAAAATGCCGTAATTGAGGGTGGTTCCGGTCTTTCTCGAACTATTCCGAAAAATAACAACTGCAGCTTTTGCAAATATTTTCCTACAGTCATCGACCAAAAACTTATTTTAAAATACAAAAAAAAACGTGGATTAAAAATGGCGGACTAAAAAGCTACCGGTACTCCAATTTGCTCCGGTCTTGCTCGAACTATTCCAAAAAATAACACGTGAAGCTTTTGCAATTATTTTCCTACAGTCATCGACCAAAAACTTATTTTAAAATACAAAAAAAAACGTGGATTAGAAATGGCGGACTAAAAAGCTACCAATACTCCAATTTGCTCCGGTCTTGCGCGAACTATTCCAAAAAATAACACGTGAAGCTTTTGCAATTATTTTCCTACAGTCATCGACCAAAAACTTATTTTAAAATACAAAAAAAAACGTGGATTAAAAATGGCGGACTAAAAAGCTACCGGTACTCCAATTTGCTCCGGTCTTGCTCGAACTATTCCAAAAAATAACACGTGAAGCTTTTGCAATTATTTTCCTACAGTCATCGACCAAAAACTTATTTTAAAATACAAAAAAAAACGTGGATTAGAAATGGCGGACTAAAAAGCTACCAATACTCCAATTTGCTCCGGTCTTGCGCGAACTATTCCAAAAAATAACACGTGAAGCTTTTGCAATTATTTTCCTACAGTCATCGACCAAAAACTTATTTTAAAATACAAAAAAAAACGTGGACTAGAAATGGCGGCCTAAGAAGCTACCAATACTCCAATTTGTTCCGGTCTTGATCGAACTATTCCGAAAAATAACAACTGCAACTTTTGCAATTATTTACATAGAGTCATCGATCCAAAACTTATTTCAAAATACAAAAGAAAAACGCGCATCAAAAATGGCGTACTAAAGAACTAAAAATACTGGAATTTCGGACGACATTTGGTTCCTAAAGATTTACGAGGCCACTGATTTTAATTCGAGCGTGAAAGTTCGAATATTCGAAATGACGTAATTGAGGGTGGTTCCGGTCTTTCTCGAACTATTCCGAAAAATAACAACTGCAGCTTTTGCAATTATTTTCCTACAGTCATCGACCAAAAACTTATTTTAGAATACAAAAAAAAAACGTGGATTAGAAATGGCAGACTAAAAAGCTACCAATACTCCAATGTCTAACGACATTTGCTTCCTAAAGATCTTCGCGGGCTCTGATGTTAATTCGAGCGTGAAAGTTCGAATATTCAAAATGCCGTAATTGAGGGTGGTTCCGGTCTTTCTCGAACTATTCCGAAAAATAACAACTGCAGCTTTTGCAAATATTTTCCTACAGTCATCGACCAAAAACTTATTTTAAAATACAAAAAAAAACGTGGATTAAAAATGGCGGACTAAAAAGCTACCGGTACTCCAATTTGCTCCGGTCTTGCTCGAACTATTCTAAAAAATAACACGTGAAGCTTTTGCAATTATTTTCCTACAGTCATCGACCAAAAACTTATTTTAAAATACAAAAAAAAACGTGGGCTAGAAATGGCGGCCTAAGAAGCTACCAATACTCCAATTTGTTCCGGTCTTGATCGAACTATTCCGAAAAATAAAAACTGCAACTTTTGCAATTATTTACATAGAGTCATCGATCCAAAACTTATTTCAAAATACAAAAGAAAAACGCGCATCAAAAATGGCGTACTGAAGAACTAAAAATACTGGAATTTCGAACGACATTTGGTTCCTAAAGATTTACGAGGCCACTGATTTTATTCGAGCGTGAAAGTTCGAATATTCAAAATGACGTAATTGAGGGTGGCTCCGGTCTTGCTCGAACTATTCCAAAAAATAACACGTGTAGCTTTTGCAATTATTTTTCTACAGTCATCGACTAAAAACTTATTTAAAAATACAAAAAAAAACGTGGATTAGAAATGGCGGACTAAAAAGCTACCAATACTCCAATTTGTTCCGGTCTTGCTCGAACTATTCCGAAAAATAAGAACTGCAGCTTTTTCAATTATTTGCATATAGTCAACGATCCAAAACTTATTTCAAAATACAAAAAAGAAACGCGCATTAAAAATGGCGCACTAAAGAACTAAAAATATCCGAATTTCGAACGATATTTGGTGCCTAAAGATTTACGAGGCCACTGATTCCAATTCGAGCGTGAAAGTTCGAATATTCAAAATGACGTAATTGAGAGTGGTTCCGGTCTTTCTCGAACTATTTCGAAAAATAACAACTGCAGCTTTTGCAATTATTTTCCTACAGTCATCGACCAAAAACTTATTTTTAAATACAAAAAAAAAACGTAGATTAAAAATGGCGGACTAAAAAGCTACCAATACTCCAATGTCTAACGACATTTGCTTCCTAAAGATTTTTGCGGGCTCTGATGTTAAGGTAGTAGTCTGGTAACTTAAGCTGATTTTCATGTCTTTTTTGGAGGGCGTTTTTTTGTAGGAAAATAAAAATGAATCGTTTTGGATATTTAGGATGTTTTTATTTACATATTAAAGATACAAAAAAAAATTTGTTCGAAAAAATTTAATAGTTTATTATTATTATTATTATTGATCGAAGTTGGCACCTCGAAAAAAAAGCGCGTGGCTGGCCCCGGTGATTCTGGCTCTTGATGTTATCTGAAATAAAAAATTCTTTATAATTCTTAATCTATAGACATGTCATTCTGGTCGGAACTAGGGAAGTTAAATTTCATGGATAAATAACAAAATGGCGGACTTTGAAAAAAAACGTCCTTTTCCATTTTGTTATTTATCCATGAAATTTAACTTCAGTAGTTCCGACCAGAATGACATGTCTATAGATTAAGAATTATCAAGAATTTTTTATTTCAGATAACATCAAGAGCCAAAATCACCGGGGCCACCCACGCGCTTTTTTTTCGAGGTGCCAACTTCGATCAATAATAATAATAATAAATTATTAAATTGGTTCAAAAATTTTTTTTTTTTTGTATCTTTAATATGTAAATAAAAACATCCTAAATATACAAAACGATTCATTTTAATTTTCCTACAACAAAACGCCCTCCAAAAAAGACATGAAAATCGGCATAAGTTACGAGACTACTACCTTAATTCGAGCGTGAAAGTTCGAATATTCAAAGTGACGTAATTGAGGGTGGTTCCGGTCTTTCTCGAATTATTCCGAAAAATAACAACCGCAGATTTTGCAATTATTTTCCGACAGTCATCGACCAAAAACTTATTTTAGAATACAAAAAAAAAACGTGGATTAGAAATGGCAGACTAATAAGCTACCAATACTCCGATGTCTAACGACATTTGCTTCCTAAAGATTTTCGAGGACGCTGATGTTAATTCGAGCGTGAAAGTTCGAATATTCAAAATGACGTAATTGATGGTGGTTCCGGTCCTTCCCGAATTTTAACGAAAAATACTAACTCCAGCTCTTGCATTTATTTACATACAGTGATCGGTCAAAAACTTATTTTCTCAATAATATAGTGTCCCAAAAATGATTAACAAACGATAGATCATAACTACTGATTCTTCATTTTAATCGCGAAAGCGACATCCCGCGCTTTCCGCAACGCCGCCAGTTCCACGTCGGAAAGTCGTCCATGATGTTCGAAAAATTCTATGACAGTATCAAGCGCCTCTACCGCCTCGGTCGATGTTATAACATCGTCGTCCTCCCTCGTCGCACTACCCCTATCCCGTTGCTTCTCCATTTTCACGAATTTCGTGAAACCGTTCGTACCGATTCTCGTAGCTTTCGACATTGGCTCGTTGTCCATCATCCAGATGTTCACGTCACGTTCCGTAATGTCCTCGTTGATCGCGATCTTTCGTAACAAATTCAACAAGACATTTTCCTCCGTTTGATCCTCAATGGCAAGGGGATCCGACTCTAGCGGTACCAACGGCGGCACAAGGTTGTTCCAACTTTCGACGATTGCCTCTTGCGTCACGTCGGTCCATGCATCGTCAAGACGAAACACAATGTCTTTCATGCTTAAAAATTTCACATGCTGCACGGGGTCGTGTCCCTTGTCCTGAGCGTCGGACGCCGATTCCAACAGACTCCGCCTGTAGCGTCTCTTAAGATCCTCCGTGACCTTGTGCTTGAGATTTCTCATGGTCAACCTCTCGTTCGATGAGACGAGCATTGTTTTTATTCCACCGATCGCCAAATCGGGTGATATTGGATCGGTGTCGTCCAGCAACAGAAGTGCCCTCAACGGCATGTTCTTACTGACCAAAAAATCCGTAACCCTTGGCGCAAATTCATTGACGAACCAGTCGCCAAATATCTGCGAATTCAACATTGCGCTCTCCTGATGCGCGTAACAAACCGGTATTGTCAATTGTCGAACGTTCTTTAATCCCCGAGGTCGTGACGATTTTCCGATAACCAGAAGACGATGTTTCAGCGTCGAATCGGCGTTCGAACAAGTCATTATCGTAACGTGATCCGGACTCGTTCCCCAACCACCGCGTACCCATTTGTTCGGTCTTATCGGCAATAACTGGTAATACAATTTCGTCACCGCGACATTGAACACTTGGCTCGACGTCAAATTCATGTCGGACTTTAGTATATTTGACAAATGCGCCTCGAACGTTATTTGTGATTTTTCACCGATCGTCGAATCGTCGTCGTCCGTTGTTCCGAGACTAGCACCGTGCCGACTTTTCCAACGACTTAACCAACCGTCACTGGCGTTGAAGCTTCCGTCACCCCCGAGTTTTTCATTGAATTCCGTGGCTTTTCCTGTTCGGGAAATATAAAATGCGTTTTTTGTTCTTCTTCTTTCGTTTATCAATTGGTTGTTTATGCAAGGGGTGCAAAAAAGGAAAATTAATTGTAGAGTATTTTTCATGTAAATGTTTCATCTTCTTGGCGCCTGGACTTGCAAGCAGGGGAGCTAAAAAAAATACACCTACTTACGGTTCGAAAATACAATTTTTTGATGTTGATTTCTCACGGAGGAAGCTTTGTGATGGTGAAAACAGTTTTTTTTTTCGAGTTATCACTTTCATCGTGTACAAAATGTTCCAAAACGTCGGAATATAACATTTCGAAAAAATGTCTGGACGTATGTGTGTGTGCGTAACGCTCTTGCAAAATTCAAATGTTTTTTGGGAATTACCACGGAGACGTGCCCTATTCAATATGTCCGCTCATTCCCAGTCAGTCCGAGTCAGCCAGCACTAGTTAGGATGGGGAACGGTAGTAAACGTTTTTAGCACGATCTGATAATCAGGATTCTTATCGTTAATGTTTGCGCGCGGACAGAATAAACAGCGACAATTGGATACAGACGAAATGGATTATTGCCATGAGGATACGGTAAACCTATACGAGGTCTGTTAAAAAAGTATCGCGAATTTTGAATTTCCGCGGGCTACGTATATTCGATTTTTGATTTTTTTGTGGCGTTAGGTTGGTACTCACGTCCCTCACTTATGCTGAAAAAATCGGCCATTTTGTATGTTTAGTTAATTGTTGACGGCTGTTTTGGTTAGACGTGTTTTGGCTTGTCTTCGATTTTTGCCTATTCCAAAAAAGCAGCTTTCATTGCGATGATTGAGCTTTGGTTTCCACGTCATAACCATAAACCCATGATTCGCCACCAGTTATGACCCTTTGGAGCAAATTTGGGTCGTCGCGGACCGAGTCCAACAGATCCTTAGCAATGTTAATTCGACACTGTTTTTGTTCGAAATTCAGCAAATTTGGCACGAATTTCGCGGTGACCCGTCTCATGCCCAAATCATTGGTAAAAATCAAATAGCACGAGCCAATCGATATGTTTAGTTCCTCAGCGTTCCTCTCTAACGGTGATTCGACGATTGGCCAATATTATTTTCTTCACTTCATCAATGTTTTCGTCTGTTGTTGATGTGCTCGGGCGTCCGGAACGCATTTCGTTGTTCGCATCTTCTCGGCCCTCTGAGAACATTTTGTACCACCGATAAACGTTGCTTTGGTCCAAGATAGCTTCACCATATGCCACAGTCAACATTCGGAATGCGTCCGCGCACTTAATTTGTTTTTCACACAAAATTTGATACAGATTCTTTGATCCATTTTGCGGAATAGGCAAAAATCGAAGACACGCCAAAACACGTCTAACCAAAACAGCTGTCAACAATTAACTAAACATTCAAAATGGCCGATTTTTTCAGCATAAGTGAGGGACACAAGTACCAACCTAACGCGACAAAAAAAATCGAAAATCGAATATACATAGCCCGCGGAAATTCAAAATTCGCGATACTTTTGGAACAGACCTCGTATACTACGTGCCATGTCTATCCTCAAAATCAGAAAAATATACCCCGCCACTCAACGGCTAAATAAATGACTTCGAACAATAAGCCATTACTTATAACATCAATCTATCACGTGACATAATGTTATATTTATAAATTATTCGTTTCAGCAACTCTGCAATTTCAGTCGCACTTCTTGCTGTTTACAGGACACGAAAAAAAAAGATTTTTGATCTTTCGCGCGGGCTATAAATCTCATCATTTTTTTTCATAAACAAACTTTCCTCCGGCAAATGCTGGAATTCCAAAATTCAAAAAGCCTAGATTGAATTTTTCCAAATTCCATAACAAACATCCTTCGATGATACCCAATAGATGTACAAAATTTTTGCTCGTTAACCAAAAATTACAAGAGCCTTAACAAACACCTATATCGATTTTTTTTTAAATTCCTAAATCTAAAACGCCTCGATTGATTTTCTTCAAATTTAATATGAAATATCCTTTAAGGGGGGATATAGGGTTAGACGGTTCAAAAAATCGATTTTTTTTTATTTCATAAATTGTTAGTAAAACTATTGAAAAATATGTTTCCAAAATTTTTAATGAAAATTCCGACTCGTTCTATTGTTATAAGCCATTAAAGTGAGTAGCTCTCCTTCAGGCCCCGAGCAGCGCGCCACGCGTATAACCGAGCGGTCACTATTTTTTCAAACGCGTTTTTCTGAAAACGTCTTTTTTTGAACTTGCGTACACGCTAGTTTGAAAAGTTTTCAACTAATCGTTTTGAAAATTGGCAGTTACTTTCTTCATAGTATTGCGCTCTATATGAACCCAAAATCGGAATATTATCATTATTTAAAATAATTTTTTTTTGCAAATAAAGTTGTAAAAAATGGCAAAAAATCATGCTTTTTTGTTTTGACCCCTGTAAAGAATTCAATTTTATATTTTTTTGATAGCATTCAGGTTCATATAATAAAAGTAAATTCCAACCTCGTTTGATTTCAGATGAAAATTGCGGCTTCCAGAATGTACGCAAAATGCTGAGTCTGATTGTGACCTGCAATATGGGGTCGTTAATATCCCCGGTGTTTTTCAAGAAAATTCTTGAAAAATTTTATAGTATATACTTAAATATATGTATAAAATATTCTCAAAATTTCAATAAATTATATTCATTTTTTATACTATAAAAAAATTCATGAAAATCATTCAGAAACGGCTATCCTAACCCTATTTCCCCCCTTAATAGTAGCCAATCGATGTACAAAGTATTGGCACGCTAGCCCAACAATTACACGAGCTAGAGTAAACAAACATGTGATTCGATTTTTCGAAAAATTCGGATTTTCATAAATTTGGAGCGTCTTGATCGATGTTCGTCAAATTCAATGACGAAGACTATTTGATGATAGTCTATTTGTGTAAAAGGTTTTGGCCCATGAGTTTGAGAATTTCATGAGTTATTCTTTTAACAGACATTTTTGGAGATTTTCAAAATTTTATGAAATCCACAAAAAATTTGTTAATTATCACAATCGGAGTGAATAAACGGAGTTAGCTGATTGATTTATATGCCACAATTCAGCCGAAACGATCAAATCAATTTAAAGTGACAGCAGTTTCGATTTTGCATCCCTACACATAAACACACACACCCATGCGGACATTTTTTCTAAATGTGTTTTTTCCATGTTTTGGAGCATTTTGCAAAATTAAAAACACAATTTCTTTTTCATGAAAACAAAGCTTCCGTTATGAGGTGCAAATTGAAACTTGCATTTGCATCTTCATTGTTATTGTACACGCACAAAGTTTCCTCTATGAGGAACACAAAATTGAAAAAAACCCCTTGCTCGTAGAGGAAAATTTGTGAATGCGCAAATTGCAACATTTTTCATTTATGAATCGGTTCAGATTGCATCGATGAACAAAATTTACTTTGCCAAGTTTCATTTAGGTCATGAGAATATTCATTCCGGTCTGAGCGACAGAAATTTCCATTAGATGCTCATGCGTAGAAGATATATAATACTTTGGTAATAAACGTTTGTTAACGCAGTGAAAATGTACCAAATTTGGTATGTAGCTTCGGCCCAAGAAACGAACATTTCTGCAATTAGATCATCAGAAATAATATTTCTACAAAGAGAAGCCAAATTGGTTGATTGCCGCAATCTCAATCTAACAATGAGATGAAAGTGAAACAATATTTGTACCGATGAACTGAGCTGCGAACACATTATTTCAATTATGAAATTGTTTCATTATTTTAATGTTCATCGTAAAAAAACACATTATTAGTGTTTGTACACACGTTTCTAAGATTCAATATATGCAATTGGGCCGCAGTATTGCGTTTTCCAATTCTATTTAAAAACATAAAATTTTTTAATTTCTACAACCTGCCAGTATATTTATATATATGGGTTTCTTTAACTCGTTTTACCCCGTGACATCTATTTTACGACATAATTATTACAGTATTAGGCTAGAAAAGACATTTCCCCAAAAAAAGTGCTGCGAAAAACGATCTTGGAAAATAAAATGCCAAGCAGCTAATGCTGCATCACTCCGAGAGTCTCACCATCGGTAATGTCGGTAAAAAAGGTGGTTGCTCATGAATAAAAAAACAAATGATGCCCGACATGTTTTATCAAATACACATTTAAAGTGTAGAGATAACGATGAAAACAAATTAGAAGCAGAATTTCGACTCTATCAAATCTGTTATACTAAAAAATTATGAGAAAACTATGAAAAAAAACCTCACACTGGTGCCATCTAGCGGAAAAAAATGAATATAAATTATTCGTGACAATCTTCAGACTATACGTGAAACGCGCTGCGACAACTTATGATGAGAAATTGTCCGATTACAGATAATCACATTTTCCAATGGATAATACCGCCATGTCGACATTATCATTGTGTGCTGGATAATTACAACAAAAAATCCTTGATATGGCGTCCATATTTCGAAAACCGATCTATCCCATAAATTTAAAGGAATTAATGAATTACTAATCAATAATCATTATTTAACCTTTCATCGCTAATTACTGAACGTTATACTTGTGATTGTAGCTGGGCACGGTTTTTTTTTTTCGACAACAGCGTTCAAATCGACTCTGACGATGCTGAACACTTGAAAATCTATCGATTCTCGGATTAGCCACGATGGATGCACCTTGTGATGATAATGACGCATTCTGTAGTTTTGAATGACGGTAAATTTAGGAACACTCCATATGTTTGCGTGCATAACCTAAAAACTGTGAAAAGAGCCCGTGGGCTCGGTGCTTCTACAAGTAATATTAATAAGAGTAATAAAACGAAAATTCTCTTGCCTTTCAAAACTGTACCGGAAACCGCAATGCCCAGAGCCCTTTGTTTCTCGAACCAAGTGTAAACGGCTTCGTCCAAACGTGGATTTGCCGCGCCTCTTACCCTCTTGCGATTCTCAATGTCGACCAACTTTTCATACTCGTCTCTGTAATGCCTCCATCTTCTGACGGTTGCCGGTGATAGACCGAGTTCTTGAGCAATTATTTTCGCGGATTCGCCCTTTTCCATACGTTTCAGTTGTTTCAACTTGTCTCGTACAGGAACATGTAGGCAGCGTCTCTTTGCATTGTCGTTGGAGATTTGGTAACTATTCTCGTTCCAGGATTCCAAATCGACGACAATCGACGATTGCTCGAACATTTTTGTTGTTGTTCAATGTTCAATAATTCAATGCAATTCGTAAATGGAAGCCTACTGTAGTCTTGTTGCCAATGGAATATTGATCGATAGCGTGAAAGTTAAAAAAACCACAGTCTGTCACTTGACGAACGCGCAGTTAACGGGAGTCTGGCAAACGCATCAACAAAATTTCTAGGTTAGGTCGAACGGAGAAGCGAGAGAGGGACTATTTTTCGATGTCGCGTTGGTTCTGTTACGTTAGAATTTTGCGAGAGTGGGGAAACGCGGTAGGGCACCTGTTACAGCTCCTTAACAATGAAGGAGAGGGATAGCGTGACGGAGGGTAATGGCGGTTGTTGTGTGGATGTTGGGTAAATACGGATCACCTGCGGGAGGATATTTTCGTTATATGAAGCGGACCTTGTCGAATAATTCGAAGAGAAGGATTGACGAAACCAACTGTTTTGTCCGAAACAATGTACACTAGGATCTCGAATTTAAGGAAATTCTCCCCTCTTTTGTCTGTGCATAGCGGGACGCAACTACGTCACGATGGCCAGGACCGTACTTGTATTTCTCTCAAAAGTCATTGGGATCCATTTTAGGTTAGGTTATTTGCACGTTGGCATAACGTAGTGTACTTATGTCAAAAACATAGACGTACATAACCCTAAACATTACGAGAAAGGGCGTCCCGATGGTTATAAGCGCGTGAGTGAATGTTTGCAGAGCTCTGGTCTCCTTGATTATGAGAAATTTCGGTTCCATTTTGTTCTTATAATCGACGTCCCAGTGTATCGAGTAAAGTTTGCTACAACAGTGGGTCAAAAAAGTATTCGTACACCTTGTTTTTTTGCGATAACTTTATAGACATAAGCGATACGCAAAGAAAACCAATTTTATTTAATAGTACATCAGGTACAGAGATAAACTGCAAATGGAGAATTTTTTCCCAGGAATAATAGAAGAATTATCCAAAAAAAAAACGAAAATTTTCGGACAAAAAAAGTATTCGTACACTTACGATTATAGTGAAAAACTACATCATCATAGTTGTTAATTATAACTAATATTTGGTGTGCATCCCTTTTGCTTGAATTATCGCTTCGAGTTTCTTACGCATCGATTCTATAGTACAATCAATAGGTAATATTGTGACGCACTAAATTACAGGAGTTTTTTTTTTAATTAGGTTCAGTATCACGTACTGAATGTAAATGAACAAAATCCTCACAAATTAAGTTACCGGAAGTGCCGCCATTTTGAGGAAAACCGTATCGGCCAATATCTCCGTTACCGTGCACTTTAGGCCAAAAATGGTAATAACCTTTCTTGTAGATAATTGAATTTCCTATCTTTTTTTATAAATAATTTTTCTTGTATCAGTTACCGTTTACGACTTATACGACTGTTAAAATTTATTTATTTACTTTTTGACCTGTATCTCTCCTAATAATTGTTTAAACAATAAAATGCTAATAACTTATCTTTTAAATCCATACATTTTCCACAATTTTTATTTAAAACCTTTTTGTCTGAAATTAATATTCTCAAAGTTATAACGCGTTCAATGTTGCGCTACTGGGTTCAAGGCTAATAAAATCGCGTCATAACTTTGAGAATATTAACTTTAGACAAAAAAGTTTAAAAAAAAAGCGTGGGAAATTTATGGAATTAAAAGGTAAATTATTAGCATTTTATTGTTCAAACAATTATTAGGAGAGATACAGATCAAAAAGTGAATAAATACATTTTAACAGTCGCATAAGTCGAAAACCGTAAGTGATACAAGAAAAATTATTTGGAAAAAAAAAAAGCAAATTCAATTATCTACAAGAAAGGTTATTACCATTTTTGGCCTAAAGTGCACGGTAACGGAGATATTGGCCAATACGGTTTGCCTCAAAATGGCGGCACTTCCGGCCACTTAATTTGTGAGGATTTTGTTCATTTACACTCAGTACGTGATACTGTACCTAATTTAAAAAAAATAACTCCTGTAATTTAGTGCATTATGGTCAAGAGTAACGGGCTCCCTATTGATTGTACTATACTAACTTTTGCGTTGTTTCTTTTCCTATTTTCGTCCATTCTTCTAAAAGCACTCTTTGGAAATCGGATTTGTTTCCTATTTTTCTTTTTCTAATTTCTACATCCACCAAGAGCCATACATTTTCAATAGAATTGATGTCCGGATATAGTGGTGGTGTAATCAATTGTTTGCGGACATTATAGAGTAACCATTCCCTCGTTTTTATGGCAGTATGTTTCGGGTCGTTATCTTGTTGGAAGTAGAAATTTCCATCCAAGCCCATTTTATCTACACTTTCTTTCAAATTGCTGTGCAACACTTCGATATACTTCTGGGCATTCATTGTACTATCTATAAAAGCCAGATTACCAACGCCATAATATCCCATACAGCCCCAAACCATGACGCTTCCTCCGCCGTGCTTCACAGTTGGTATTAAATTTTCCTACTGGAGCTCGGTATTTGGTTTCCGCCAGACGAATCTTTTTCCATCGGACTCGAAGATGTTAATTTCGATTCATCCGAGAATACGACACGTTTCCAATATTCTATAGATTTATTTATGTAGGTTTTTGCGAAACCTAAACGTTTTTCTCGATTTGTATTATTAATCAATGGTTTTTTGCGGGCAGTTCTGCCGTATATTTGGGCAGAATGCAAAATGTTTCGAATGGTCTAGTGACACACACTCTTCCCTGTTGTTGACGCGAGATCATTCGCTAAACTGCGAGCACTTGTGAACGGTTTTTTTGTAGCCTCTTTAACAATACTCCGAGGCTCTTGTACTGTTAGTATTCTTGGTCGACCGGTTCGTGGTTTATTTTCTGTGCTGTTTGTTGTTTCGTATTTTTTTTATTATATGTGGACTGTGTTGAAACTTAGATTTAGTTCTTTACTAATTTTTCGGTAACTTTCACCGCGTTTCCGAAGAAAAATCACTTTATCTCGCATGGATATTGATATTTCGCTTTTCTTTGCCGTCATGTCTGTTCAGAGCTTGAAGATCTACTATCGCATGGAATAGGTCAAAACCATTGTGTAAACTAAGACTCGTTTACATTTTACGCAGAGGTCAGACCGTGCCTGAGTGAGTATCGAGGTTCAGCAGCTCAATCGCAAGTGTACGAATACTTGTTTTGCCCGAGAATTTTCGTTTTTTTTGCATAATTCTTCTATTATTCCTGGGAAAAAAATCTCCATTTACAGTTTATCTCTGTACCTGATGTACTATTAAATAAAATTGGTTTTCTTTGCGTATCGCTTATGTCTATAAAATTATCGCAAAAAAACAAGTTGTACAAATACTTTTTTGACCCACTGTACATTACGAAATACTCCAAGATCTGGAAGGGAAGCCATCTTGTTATTGTTTTTAAAAAACATTCAGAAACGAACGATGCAATGGCCGCAATTACCCTGACGTTCCCAAAATCAATATGCCCCATTTGTAAAGTGACGTTATACTAATCCATAATGCCACAATAACGTTGTTAATACTTATAGTTTTCACTTACATACAACAGAATATAATGGATTTTGTATATTTACCGCAAGCATCAAGAACTAACCTCAACGATACACGTTATGGTAACATAACCTATAATCGTTACTGTTTGATTTCAATTACCTTTAGTCCAAAGTACAAACTATTATTTCAAAGTTTATACGAACCGTGTTTGCCTGTTATGAATCTGTAAATTGGCACTGTAGCACCAGAATGACGAGTTATCTCCTCTGTCAAATTTTTTTATGAAATAAAAAAAAATATTTCGTTTATTTTATACATGTTTAAGTATTATACTGTGTGTTTACTGGTACTAATTACGTAATTTACGATTATAATATTTATTACATTGATTACAATAAAACAGCCTTACCAAAATTATTGTACAAATCGTCGAAGACAATTATTTAAAATGTTCACGTGGAAAATAGTCTGTCTTTGGATCCAGAAATATATCTGGGAGATCGAGATTTCGATCCGCGATTTGTTACATTGATTAACCAATCTCCGATGTTCATTTCAATTGAACATTGAGGTATTTCAGCTAAATTTCACGAAAAGGAAAAATGGTTACAACTATTTCAAGATTTTCATTGAAAAATCATCGTGTTAACGGTCAAGGTCAAACGAGTGTCTAGTAAAAATTTCATCTTAGGTGGTAAGTAATTTTGAAATTTGTTACTCCTTCACAATCATCAATTGATATATACCGTGAAATTAAGAAATACTATCCCTCGTACTAAGTAATTATTACTTTACCTAAAAAATTCCGAAAAGTTTGCCCGCCACTATGAGATTCTTTAACCAAGAACCTGCTAGTTATGACAAAATGGACGTCTCCTATTGACCGCGAAAAAGCTGATTTTTGGATATTGAGTGTGTGTGCCCCCCCCCCCCCCCCTAGCTTAGAAAAGCTTAACTTCAAATTGTCGACCAAGATTTCCTATATGCGTTCTCCGCCATCTTGAATAAAGTGTTAAATTTTGTTTTTTTGCAAAAACTCGGCTCTACGTCGAGATACGAAAATTGCGATAGGATACTTTTTTGTTGCTTCTTTTACGCTCTATAATTTAGGTCATATACATTTTTCACTTACCGTTCATCGTTGTTGAGATATCGAACGAGAATGTAAAAAATTCAGGTAGTGAAACTTGTTTTTGGCTGTACACATTATATGCACACATGTATATAAATCGTCGAGCGAGCATGGACAACGTGCGAATAACCGCACAAAGAGGAGACGGCAAGAATGAGGCGCGACTGTGAAACATATGAAAATATATACATATATATTTTCATATGTTTGCTTTTTTACTAACTTACTTTTTTTTTAGATACTTTTTTACGTAAATTTGACAAAAAAAACTGTAAAATTATATTTAACAATCTTTACAAATATTTTGTTGGTTTTTGTAGAAAAAAAAAATGTTTACTTTCTCGTTCGATATCTCAACAACGATGAGCGGTAGGTGAAAAATGTATGTGACCTAAATTGTAGAACGTAAAAGAAGCAACAAAAAAGTATTCCATCGCAATTTTCGTATCTCGACGGAGAGCCGAGTTATTGCAAAAAAACAAAATTTAACACTTATTTCAAGATGGTGGAGAACGCACATAGGATATCTTGGTCGACAATTTGAAGTTAAGCTTTTCTAAGCCCCCCCCCCCCCCCCCCAAGCAATATCCAAAAATTAGCTTTTTCGGTTCACATGCATTTCTAACCCGTTTTTTTCGACGTAATGACTGGACTATTTATAAGAATACAAAGAAAAGAATAAGCGTTATTTCGGTAATACTTGTTGAGTTTTGCTACCAAAAGAAGATCGATGAAAGGTGACCCTTGTTGCCCCGAACCGTCTACGGGAAAGAGCCCGAACGCCACGCAGTACGTCGAGAAGTTGGATGAAGCGGGCAAGGTTACTATCATTGCCCGGATCTTTCGTGCACACCTCGAGTCTGGACGGCGCGAGGGCTTCGTGAGGATGTGCTATGGAGAGACTTTTCAATTTTACACCTCATGTTTCATGTAACTCGCTCCGAATACATGACAACCCAATACATTGAATAAAATGTGATTAAATAAAAAATGAAAACGCTACAAAGTTAGTTCGGTGGAGGGGTAACGAAAGTGACAGGAAGAGATAACGACATTGCGAGCGAGGAAAGGAGTACATGAAAGCGCGCTCGGCAAGGTCTAAAAACGCAAAACCGCGGAGCGGGGATAAAGAGGGGCGTGGCAGCAGCGAAAACGGAAACATCGTTGGTAGGGGCAGAGGGGAATCGTTGCTAGGCAACCGGCAACGTCGCAAAGCGGCGTCGTCGTAGCCGTTGTCAACCGTGAATGACCGAAGCGTCGTTTCGGGTGTGTCCGTTACAGGCGCGGCTCACAACACGAGCAGCGTGTGCCGGTAGGCGTCAAGCCGGCCGGCGAGAGTAAGAGAACCTCTGAAACCGGCGTTTTCACGTCGCCCAACGCCCCTCGTAGCCTGCGAAAAGATTCAAGAGAAAAAAAAAAAAATTCACCTTGCAATATCACGTTGAACGATTTTCTTTTAATCACACGTCAGCGACGCCATTTTTTTTGTAGTGCGTCAGTTTTGGCTAATGTTTGGAAGGAGAAACTAGACTTTAAATTACTTCACCCATTCTCACGTTATACAACTCGATCGTTTTCTCTCGATTTTACGTTCTGAAGTTTTGGGGTTAGGATTTTTGTATTACGCGTACATTGGTATCGTGAGGTTTTCCAGTTTCTCAAATTTTTGTATACATTATAAATTCGTTTGTAAAGAATGATATCGTTTCTACTTTTTCTCACAGTTTAGGTTATCTTCATGGAAGGACGGTGGGGGCGGGTTATGAATTTTTTCTCACCGCCGAAATAAGTGTCTTTCACGATCTTTTGGCACGTTCGCGTGAAGCATCGAGGCGATCCGGTGAGGAATTTGCAGGGTCTCGCAACGACCGCGAGAGAAGACAGACGACTGAGAGAGAGAGAGAGAGAGGCGAGAGATGAAACGAGGCCGAGAGGGACAAAGGATCTCTCACACTGTGGACGGGGGAGAGCGCTTCGGGCGAGGTTATATATGCTCCGAGAGGAAAGATTTAAAAAAAACATTACAACGAATTATGCTCATGCGATGGAGACTCGTATGTTAAAACTCAAAGCGAGCAAAGATTTCCCAGTTCCCATACTGCACGATCCCATTTCCCGATCAGCGATTGCAATAAAGATGCGCGAAAAAAGAAACGATAAACCCTAGAGCGAGAAAGGATGGGACGAGTGTGACAAAGGCAAGAGAAGGGGAAGTTTCGGTTCCGTTCGTCAGGACTTGCGTAGCGTCGTTGTCGTCTCGCTCTACCCCCACCGCTCATTTCCCCACTATGTCAACTGCGCATGTGCGTCGTTTCGCGCTCTCTCGAATCATTCTCGTCCGTTGTCCGTCTCGTTCGCGCCTCGTACACCGAAGCGACGTCAGTCGAGGGAAAATCGCACGGCACAGTTCGAACGAGATTGTTGGATTAGAGAGACGCGAAACGCGCGAGACAGAGCACACGACGAGCACGCACGGTTTGAAAAAGAAACAGAAAGAAAATCTTCAATTCCTTTCTAAATTCGTCCGGATAATCGAAGTAAATCGCGTACAGTATTTTTGAACAAAAAAAAAAAAAGAAGAAAAATAAAATCGTGAATTTATCAAATCGGAATATTTCCAAGATTTGCCAAATAAAGAAATCGATCCGAACGGTCAAGCATCGAGAGACTCGTCGCCGCCTCGCTGAAACTTTCGCGAGATTTTTCGTAGCTGTGTCTTTATTTAGTCCCGAATATATACGGGACATTGAGAATTTTATTCTATTTAAAATAAAAAGAGTATATATAGATTTATACAGCGAATATAATGGCCGAAGAGAAAAATGAAACGAGCCCGGTGGTCGAGGGCGAGAAGACGCCTCGGGATGCCGGTACTCCGCCAAAAAATGCCGACGACGAGGGAACGAAGGAAATAATTAAAGAAACATCGAGCATCGATGAGAAAGAGAAGAAGATCGAGGAGAATGGTGATAGCGAGAAACCGAAGGAGAACGGAGAGGAGAAAACACCGGAAGTCAAGGACATGCGTGCGATCGTACTCAACGGTTTTGGGGGACTCAAGAGTGTCAAGGCACTACGAAAACCCGAGCCCCAGCTAGCCGAGGGTGAAGTACTCATCAGGGTCAAAGCATGGTGAGTCATTATTATTATTAATCATAGTATTATTGTTGCTTTCTTTTTCTAAAGCCTCTAATATTACTTTTGTGCGTAAATCGTATTTTGAACGATTTTTAAGCGATATTTGATAATAATAATGAAGATAATCAAAAAACGTAGTTAATCTTTGTTCCCGAGTTGATACGGCGTTTCAAAAAAAAAATGTCATTAACGAAAATTTGATTCCAACGGCTCCAAAATGGCTGACTTGTGTTATAGGATGTAAATTAATTGAGGCGTTGGGCCGACTAGGGTCATCGATCGAAAAATTCCATGATCGGGGTCGCCGGCATCGAAGTTGGCAAAACCGGGGTTGAGCAAGTAAAAGTTAACAAACCCGAGTTAGCGAAATTAAGAATAAACAAAATCACGATGGTCCGAGTGGATGTTGCCAAAACCGGGGGTAAAAAAAATAAAAAGTTGCCAAAATCGAGGTTGGAAAATTTTTTTCGATTGAGCGGTCGAAAAGTAATGCAAGTCTTGAAATCGAAATATGCCGGAGCGAGTTTTAAAAATTGATTTAGAAAAGTTGCCAAAATCGGGGTTCGGAGAATTATCAAGTTCCAAAAACGAGTATCACCGCTACGATACGAAAGTATCGAAAATTTGCGTCGACCAAATGAATTTTGTTAAAATCGCTGTTCAACAAATCAAAATGTTGCCAAAATCGGGGTGGACGAAATGGCATTTTCCAATAGCGAGATTATCTCCGCGTCTCGCTTCGTACACATTGTCATACAATTATGTACACATCCGACATTCGAGAAAGTTCGTCATTTGCGATTTTAACGATCGGAGCACGAGTCACCGAATAATTTGTCAAAAGATAAATTCTTAGTCATCAATAAGTATCGGACTCGTTTGTTAATTTGTACTTGAGCAATTGAATTTTATCGTTGACCAAGCGATAAAACAACGAAAATTCTTCGAGCTCGATCTTCCGATCCTTTGTGGCGTCGTCGATGCCCTGAATACGCTGTAGTATAACTGCGTTGAATATGGTTATATACGAATTGCATGTGTGTGTGTATTGCCAATTTTTTTTTTTTTTTTTCGCGAAAGGAACCAACGGCTAACGAGGATTCGGCACAGTCTCTCACGAAGTCTTCGGGCTCTGCGAGCAGACCCCCTGATATTATATATACATATGTATACGGTACAGTTAAACAGTAGTAGTAGTGTGTATATCGGAGGTAGAAAGACGAAGGAACGAAAGAGCGAGCGACTTTATATTGGCCCTGGACAAGGAGAGGTGCGGCTGCGAGAGAATCTTCCCAAGCTACACAGCAATATACAGAGACTTTCAATATTTAATGCCCTAAATCCACTCCAAACAGTACATTCGCAATAAAAGCAATTAAGAAAAAAAAAAATTACTCCAACTTGATTACGAACTGTTTTAATTAATTTTCGTTGGATTATCGTTTTTTTTTCTCCAACAATTTCGCATAGCTCTACAGGCCCTTTCAATATTTTCTTCTCCCAATTTCTTCATTGAAAGGCCCAATAAAAAAGTTACACCTTTATTCGCATTAATTAGAAATTTTTTTTCATCAATTATGAGTACAAACAATTTTTATTTCATATGTACTTAAAGAACAATTAAAAATGTAGTTTATTGTTTAAAAGAAAAAAAAATTTACGTCGAGTGTGAAAAGTGAAAAGGAATAAAATCTTGTGTTTTTAACTTTTTTTTATTTTTATTTTTATTTTTTTATAACGTCATGCCATGTACACGCTGAAAGCGAAAGTACTACGGTCTGAGGCCGTTGGCTGTTGCTTCTTCAAAGTGGTACCGGGCATTTCACGACAATTCGGCGTGTCTCCGACTCTCGACATTTTTTATTTATCCTTTCTTCATTTACGCGTTATAGAGTGACAGGAAAAGTGACGGACGAAATGTTCAGTTTTTTTTTCCCGAAAATTAGTATTATCGTAACCCCCTCCATTTCCCCCCTTATAAAAAAGATATTATACGAAACATCTCGGAATCGCGATTTATATCTGAAGACGCGACTGGCGCGTCATTCTGATTGGCTGTCGATGTCCTCTCAGAGTTCGTCGTGTGCATACTTCAGATCGTACGATCGTCGACGACGAATTTAACTTACAGACCTGCGTGGCTATCATCTCGATTCTAGCATTCTAAACAGTTAATTTCACGTTGAGGCGTTATCGATTTCGTTTAAATTCACACAGTAAATTCAATGATATAAAACAATTTTTGACACTATTTTGGTTATCCCCTGTAGTTTTATTTTAACCTCTTTACCGACGACAACGCGTATACGCGTCCGGTGCAAAAAGAAAATGGCGTTAAGGGTGGAAATAGGGTTAGGACAGCGTTTTCTCAATGATTTTGATGAATTTTTTTATAGTATAAAAAATGAATATAATTTATTGAAACTTTGAGAATATTTTATACTTATATTTAAGTATATACTATAAAATTTTTGAAGAATTTTCTTGAAAAACACCGGGGATATTAGCGACCCCATATTGCAGGTCACAATCAGACTCAGCATTTTGCGTACATTCTGGAAGCCGCAATTTTCATCTGAAATTAAACGAGGTTGGAATTTACTTTTATTATATGTCTCTCTTCTATATGAACCTAAATGCTATCAAAAAAATATAAAATTGAATTTTTTACAGGGGTCAAAACAAAAAAAGCATGATTTTTTGCCATTTTTTTACAACTTTATTTGCAAAAAACAAATTATTTTAAATAATGATAATATTCTGATTTTAGGTTCATATAGAGCGCAATACTATGAAGAAAGTAACTGCCAATTTTCAAAACGATTGGTTGAAAACTTTTCTAACTAGCGTGTACGCAAGTTCAAAAAAAGTCGTTTTCAGAAAAACGCGTTTGAAAAAATAGTGACCGCTCGGTTATACACGTGGCGCGCTCGGGGCCTGAAGGAGAGCTACTCACTGGCTTATAACAATAGAACGAGTCGGAATTTTTATTTAAAATTTTTGGAACATATTTTTCAATAGTTTTACTAACAATTTATGAAATTAAAAAAAAATCGATTTTTTGAACCGTCTAACCCTATTTCCCCCCTTAAAGTGATTTAAGGTAGTAGTCTGGTAACTTAAGCCGATTTTCATGTCTTTTTTGGAGGGCGTTTTTTTGTAGGAAAATAAAACTGAATCGTTTTGGATATTTAGGATGTTTTTATTTACATATTAAAGATACAAAAAAAAATTTGTTTGGAAAAATTTAATAATTTCTTATTATTATTATTATTATTGATCGAAGTTGGCACCTCGAAAAAAAAGCGCGTGGGTGGCCCCGGTGATTTTGGCTCTTGATGTTATCTGAAATCAAAAATTCTTGATAATTCTTAATCTATAGACATGTCATTCTGGTCGGAACTATTGAAGTTAAATTTCATGGATAAATAACAAAATGGCGGACTTTGGAAAAAAAAACTTTTTTTTCCAAAGTCCGCCATTTTGTTATTTATCCATGAAATTTAACTTCAGTAGTTCCGACCAGAATGACATGTCTATAGATAAAGAATTATCAAGAATTTTTTATTTCAGATAACATCAAGAGCCAAAATCACCGGGGCCACCCACGCGCTTTTTCTTCGAGGTGCCAACTTCGATCAATAATAAAAATAATAATAAACTATTAAATTAAAAAAATTTATTTATTTTTGTATCTTTAATATGTAAATAAAAACATCCTAAATATCCAAAACGATTCATTTTTATTTTCCTATAAAAAAACGCCCTCCAAAAAAGATATGAAAATCGGCTTAAGTTACCAGACTACTACCTTAAAATAGTAAAGCAATGGTCTATAGGGGTTATTCGAGTTGCTGATCACGAATTTCATATGAAAATCGAGACAAAAAAAATGGCCGACCTATAACTCGCCATTACAACACTTGAAATTTTTTATTCGTGTTCTTTTATATTTCGGAACGTGAAAACAACGTCACACAATGGTGTATAAGGGTTTCTCAAGTTGCTGTTCACGAATTTCATATTGGAATCGAGACAAAAAAATCGGCCGATCTATAACTTGCAATTATTGCACTTATAACACTTGAAATTATTTGAAATAGTTTTTTTAAATATTTTTTATATTTTGGAACGCAAAAACCCGAAAATTGGTGCGGCTCATTCTTTTCCGTCACCGTATCAACACACAAGAGAGAAAAAATTAAGAAATCGTGAGTCACAGCCAGGTCGAGTTAGCGTGGAATGCTCCATATGATAGTCGAATTGTACGAACACCGTAAAAAAACCAAAGAAAAAAAATTTAGTTAGTTATCTGAAATATTGACGTTTTTAATTGGGTGTGAAGAAATTAATTTTTTTTCCTCTGTTCGAACTTTTCGAGAGCTTGTAAAATCGGAAATTTCCCCCAGACTGCAATTCACATTTTGTATTTTCGATCTTTCGAAAAAATCGAAAATTCCTTGTGGACAAAAAAAGACCCCAAAAAAAATTCCAACCATCCGACTAGTGTTTTCTATTTTTTCTTTGCTTGAAGCATGAATATACCACATTTTCAGCAACAACGTAGAATAACAGCAGCCGTATGCTCCGAAGTCGGGGTTCGTCACCGAGAATGTTGTTTTTTTCCGACATTGTTATTATTATTTTACTTTCAGTGTCACATTGGCCACTGGAAGATTTCCTTTCTTTCTTTTCGCTGTCCATTCTCCTCTCACTCCCCCTCCTTTAATTCTCGATGTTTACCCACGAGACTTTGTCTCTCGTGTTTATAATTTTTTTTTTCATCTTCTATCATTATCTTTCTCATTCCTGGGTATGGTTCTCACTGTCTGCACTGTTTGTCATTTTTTTTAAATTTTATATCGAGGATTTTTTGTCTTTCATCATCGAGTATTTATTTTCACGCGGATAAGTTAACGTTTGGTCTAGTTTCGTCGTTACATTTATTCCAGAATAATTTGACCCGGTGCCCTGGAATTGAAATTTCATAATTTTTCTTTTGTAAATTATTGATTTGTCGTTTGTTGCTATGTTTGTATCTTGTGCGTGTACGTTTGTTTTTTTTTATAAAAAGTGTCATTAATTGAAAAAAAAAAAAATAGAAATTTTCTCGTATCACGAGATAAGGAGTTTTCAAAAATTGTTATTTTCCTGATTTTCGAAAATTGTTATTTTTCTGGTTTCTGAAAATGTATTAATGACGTTTTTTGAATTTTATTTTCTCAAACAAATACATAATAAACGTTTGCAGACAGTTTTATTAAATTTTCTGACAATAATGTTTTAATAACTGGAAGAAAAAAAATGCTCTAAAACAAATTTTCAGGTATTAAACATTTTTTACACAAATAAAGGAAACGTCAAAGAATGTTTGATTCGAAACATTGGGCGTGAATCGACGAAGAGTTGGAGATTTTGAGATTTGGAATTTTTTCAAATTTCTCAAGTTTTTCCGTTTGCAGTACTAATTTCAACAAATTTTCCAGCCATTGACCTAACATTATTACCAAAATACAGTATCTAAAATTAATAAAATTTTACAAAGTTCAATCGCGATATTATATTTGCACGTTTTTTTTTGCTCGAAACGAACAATAGAATAAAAATCGGAAAATAATTTATGCAAATTGAAACTTGCACAGTTTCGTCACAGTTTTTTTGCATTCACAATAATTTCTCTGCGAGGAAGCCAAAATCACGAAAATCCACGTACTCATAGAGGAAAATTTGTGAGTGTCGATTAAATGTGAGGTTTTTTTTAAATTTATTTTTAGATTACAAAGAAGTCCGTTTTTTATTGACAATATAAAAAAGCTGTTTGGTTAAATACTATGAACAAAAAAAATCATGGTGATTGCGATGAACACTTTTAGATTGGGAAACAATTTTTACTCGGTTGAAAAAAAATATCATTATTGTTGAAAAAAAATGTTTATGTTATGTAAAAGTGCCTAACCTAGAATCATTCACTTACATTACAAAAAAATCGATCTCTTTGGTAGTCAACGAACAAAAAAAGTATATATATATATTAGGGCGATTTTTTTTTTCGACTTTTTTTTTTCAGTCCCCACGGGAAATTTTGTTGGATATGTCGAAAAAGAAATTCCCTGAAAGTTACAGCCGTTAATATTAATTCTAAGTACTTTCCCAAAGCGCGAGAAGATTTTCCATCTAAAATACACGTAAATCGAATTTTTTTTTTCAAATTTCTGTAACAGCCGCATTTTATGTTATCATATTGTTCTTGGTTTCGATTTACTCAAAATAAAATAATCTAAAAAAGTGCCTTTCGCGGCGAAAGTGTAAATTGTACTGGTGTGTTGGTACGGGTCACTGAAGTTGATTTTTACCCAAAATTTTCGTTTTTTTGCTGTTATCTCTGAAACAATTAACTTTACGAAAAAAATGTAAACGAAAAATTTGTTGGAAATTTAATTTTCTATAAAAAAGGTCCTATCGACCCAATTGCTTAGATTAATATTTCTTGAACTTTTTTTATTTTTTATTATTTAATATTTCATATTTTATAAATTTTATACTACTCTCAAGTTAAAGTTCAATATCTCAAGAAATATTAACCTAAGCAATTGGGTCGATAGGACCTTTTTTGTAGGAAATTAAATTTCCAACAAATCTTCCATTTACATTTTTTTCGTAAAGTTAATTGTTTCGGAGATAACAGCAAAAAAACGAGAATTTTGGGTAAAAATCAACTTCAGTGACGCGTACCAACTCACCAGTACAATTTACACTTTCACCGCAAAAGGCACTTTTTTAGATTGTTTTATTCTGAGTAAATCGAAACCAAGAACAATGTGATAGCATAAAATGCGGCTGAGTTATAGAAATTTGAAAAAAAAAAAAAATTCGATTTACGTGTATTTTAGATGGAAAATCTTCTCACGCTTTGGGAAAGTACTTAGAATTAATATTAAGGGCTGTAACTTTCAGGGAATTTCTTTTTCGACATATCCAACAAAATTTCGGGTGGCGACTGAAAACAAATATAGTCGAAAAAATAATCGCCCTAATATATATATTAGGGTATGCCATTTCAGGGCAACTTTTTTTTCTTCTCCGGGTGGTGTGCGTTTTGAACTTTGAACTCGGATATCATCGGAATGGCTACGTTTATCGAAAAACTGCAAGACATCTTTTTTGTAGAGCGTTCAATTCTCTATAAAATATGTCATGTGCGTCATCGAACAATATGCCATTATCGAAGTACAAATTTCCAAATATAAAAAAATTTTTTTTCCATGTTATTTAAATGGGAAATAGAAATTCGCGATCAGGCGCATCTAAATATTAATATTAAGAGCTCAAATTTGAACATGCTTCTTTTTTCACCTTCCTTGAAGTATACAACCTGGTCCCACGGAGAAAAAAAAAAGTTGCCCTGAAATGACACACCCTAATATATATATATATATATATATATATATATATATATATATATCAATGGGGTCTTTCAGACCCCACTAGCAACAGACTAATTTTTCCTGACCTCGGAACATTTCGCTGGAGATCAAAACATGGCTGCTCCGAAATCTCCATGCCGGAGGTCGAAGTGAATGCAAAAGGAAGGGAGAGAGAGAGAGAGAGAGAGAGAGAGAGTCCTAATAATGATCATAGGCGTCAGAATCTTTTCACGCATGACTCACAATTCATAAAAGCCTCTGACATGGCATTGATGAGTAAATAGGCCCTGCGGGACTCACCCCACTTCCCCTCGCCGCCCCTTCTATCCATCATTTCCTATACCACGAGGGTGGAGAGAGAAAACCCATAGAAATAAAAAAGTTATAATACGCCTTTGGTATTATGCTCTCACGAACAATTTGCACTGGGTGTTGCTCGGTGATCTGACCAGGCGCATGGATTAAGTCTTCGCCACGTCTCGCTTGGCCTTGTTCCATGACTGAACTACATTCTTCACCACGAAAACGGAAATAACTGTATTACTGTATATGCCGCGTATCTTGATACATATATATATAGTACGAGAATGGAAAAAAAAGGTGCCCCTATCGTCTTTCAGTCTCGCGCAAGGTCCAGTTTCGTTTCCACGAATAACTAAAAGTGGGAAATTCGATCCAGACGGTTTTCTTCTTTTCCGAAATCTATTCGTCCTTTTTTTTCCCCCCTTTCACTCATAGGACTTAACGAAATTTAAAGAAATATATATTATTAAAAATTGTAATATATAATAATAATGACAATTCTTATTCGACGTGAATTAAATTGATGTATTTTTAAATGATATAAATATATGAAAAATATATCGAAACAAATTTTAAGCAATAACATGGTGTTTAACGTTCTGGAAATCCTGGAAAACCTGGAAATATCATGGACTTTTGTTGAATCTGGAAAAATCCTGGAAATATCATGGAATTTCGTCGATCTGCTTGGAATTGTTTTATTCGGTTTTATTTTCCCTTATCATCCTATATTTGTAGATATTTAATATTGGTATCGACGTACACGTTTCACGCGACTTTAAGCTACCAAGTTTTTAGGTGGGATGGTCACACACGTATGATGTGCAAGTCCCATGTGTGCAACTGCCTTCACGGTCGAGTGAGGGGTTTGTGTACATTAGGCTCGTGTTGTTTATACGAAGGGTGCAACTGGCTTCATGCCCAAGTCCAGCGTCGCGGTCCCAACTCTCTTCACGGTCAAGTGGGGGTATACATGGGACACTTCATATAAACAGCGCGGTTCCAATGTAAACACACCGCTCACTCGAACGTGAAGGCAGTTGGACACATGGGAGTTGCACGTCTGATAGTTCAATTGGGTCGGATTGAACGAATTGCCAAAACTGAAGCAATGTGAGTTTAGTTGAACGCCATGGGAATTGGGCACGACGTCGGATGCACACAACGGGAGTTGGATACGATGGGGGTTGGCATATCATACGGTTGCAACCATCTCTTTTAGGCTAAGCCTTATTAGCTGAGCTGAAATAGAGCGAAGTGTGCTGACTAAAAGTGGTAAATAAGGGATATGAAATGAGGACGACGGCACTAGGTAAAACACGATACATAACTCGGCACTGTTGTGTATTAATGCATGATCTGTCCAGTGGCGTCGCCCTTGTTTTGCAGTATTTTTCATTGTGTAACGGGCTTAACGCTAAAATCCGATAGGTCGGCTCTGAACGCGAATATACTTGGAGTCCGATCCCCGAACGGTAAGGGATAAAGGACCGACATTGTCAACCAATCGCTAACAAGACTAGAATAATGAGCCTCGTAATGGGTTAGCGGTCCAAGTTTGATGATGGATTCTCTATTTCTGTTTCTTGGTATAAAGAAGTTCTATTCAAGAAAATGAAAGATATCGAAGAGGCGGAGAATGTAAGGTAGTAGTCTGGTAACTTAAGCCGATTTTCATGTCTTTTTTGGAGGACGTTTTTTTGTAGGAAAATAAAAATGAATCGTTTTGGATATTTAGGATGTTTTTATTTACATATTAAAGATACAAAACGAAATTTTTTTGAAAAAATTTAATAGTTTATTATTGATATTATTGATCGAAGTTGGCACCTCGAAAAAAAGCGCGTGGGTGGCTCCGGTGATTTTGGCTCTTGATGTTATCTGAAATAAAAAATTCTTGATAATTCTTAATCTATAGACATGTCATTCTGGTCGGAACTACTGAAGTTAAATTTCATGCATAAATAACAAAATGGCGGACTTTGGAAAAAAAAAGTCCTTTTTCCAAAGTCCGCCATTTTGTTAAATTTCACGGATAAATAACAAAATGGCGGACTTTGGAAAAAAGACTTTTTTTTCCAAAGTCCGCCATTTTGTTATTTATCCATGAAATTTAACTTCAGTAGTTCCGACCAGAATGACATGTCTATAGATTAAGAATTATCAAGAATTTTTGATTTCAGATAACATCAAGAGCCAAATCACCGGAGCCACCCACGCGCTTTTTTGTCGAGGTGCCAACTTCGATCAATAATAATAATAAACTATTAAATTTTTTCAAAAAATTTTTTTTTTGTATCTTTAATATCTAAATAAAAACATCCTTAATATCCAGAACGATTCATTTTTATTTTCCTACAAAAAAACGCCCTTCAAAAAGACATGAACATCGGCTTAAGTTACCAGACTACTACCTTAAAGACAAATAAACGACATTACATAAAAGCATGCAACAACCTGAAAAAGATATTCGATTGAAACATTAATAATAAAAAATAATAATAATAATATTAGTGTAAAACTAGGTAGTTCTCCGTGACGCAGTGTAATGTGGCCTAACTCAACAAACGAAAAAGTAATTCCGTTTAAATGAAAGTTGATTTATGGATCTTTGTTAATATTGTTTATCTAAAACACAACGTAAAAATTTTGAAATTCAAAATGGCGACGTATACATTTATAATGAATGGAATGATTGATTTGAACAAAAATTGAAACCTAGGAGTTTTGGAGGTCGTAGATTTTACAGAGAAAGTCAAAATTTTGCACTTCAATATGTTTCCGTGAATAAAACAAATAAAATGATTTATTTGAACGAAAATTTAGATACCTACGAGTTTTGGAGGTCGTTGATTTCAGACAGAAAGTTAAAATTTTGAAATTCAAAATGGTAGCTTGCATAAATTAATCAAAATGATTGATTTGAACAAATTGATACCTAGGAGTTCTTGAGATCGTTGATTTCAGACAGAAAGTAGAAGATTTGAAATTCAAAACGGCGACATGCATAAAAACAAACAAAATTATTGTCTTGAACAAAAATTGATACCTACGAGTTTTGGAGGTCATTGATTTCAGGCAGAAAGTTAAAATGTTGAAATTCAAAATGGTGGCATTCATAAAAGAAACAAAACGATTGTTTTGAACAAAAAATAATACCTAGGAGTTTCGGAGATCGTTGATGTCGTTGATAAAACTTCAAAGTTTGGTAATTAAAAATGGCGGTAATAATATATTATTCCACAAACAATACAATTCACGGGAAATATATTATTCTACTTTCAGACATTTTTTAATTACATTGTTTTTTTTTTGTTTTCAAAAGAATTCGTCGTGGCAGTTCCGCGACACAATTTTATGATGAGAAGAGAAACCACTCAAAGTGAGATTTAGTATAAGGACTGGCAGTAACTGTTCGAATTTTTTCATCATACTTGTTTTCTTCCCCTTCCCCCGTCTTTCCCGTGATAGTATGAGTGGCGATAGTTTGTGAAGAGTTTTTTCCACGAACTCTGGATATCAATATCACGACCTCGGTTGGGGTGCGATAAGTCTTTTTTTTTTTCGTCCCCTCGTAGGGATCGGTCGAAGAGGGAGCAGCCGGAAAACACAAGAGACAATGTTTCCACTCATGGCAGTCTCGAGTGAGATAATTTTATTTCTCGTAAAAAGCCATTAATGATAATTTGGTTAAAAAAAAATTGTTCAATCAATCTCCATTTTCATAAATATATTTGTATTTTTTTAAATGTCAAATGACATTGAGAAAAATCGTTTTTTGAAAATTAAATTTCTACAAAACAATTTTCTAGTCTTATCGGCGATTATTACTGAAAATTATTGTATCGTAAAGTTTTTATTCTAACGAATCAAATGTCAATCATAAATACCATTTATATGTCGTTTTTTTTACATATTCGTTTCCATATATTTCACGAATTTTAAATACGATCTATTCTCCCCTCCGCCCCTTTTCTGTTTAAATCTTTTTTAACTCGGTGCACACACGAGATTGCCCTTAAGGATCTCGAGTGCACTCTTTTGATCTTCCGAGAGTTTATGCACATATGAATGAACAGTTGAAACACTCTTTGCTCTCACTCTCGGTCACGCTGGACTCTCGAGACTTCATCCGGTCTCGCCTCTTTCACCCCCTTCCCGCCTTCATCATCCTCTCTTTCTCTCTCTCTTCCTTTTTCACACTCCACGATACAATAATAATCTAAACGGAGCTCCATTTCTCTCTCGAGCTTTTTCGAGGCTACGCTATCTTAATTATGCAACAATCTTATCGGAAAAAATATATACAGAGAAGACCATACAGAATGCATTTTTTGCCCCTCTGATTTACGTCCAATAAATCTCGTCATTTAAATATATTAATAATTCATGAAAATGTAATATTTAAAAAAAAACCTTCCAAATTAGAAACTTGCACATGTTGCTTCCTTATTTTTTTTCTTCTATTTCGCTGACAAACCCCTCTTAATGAGCAAGTTAGTTTTTCAATTTTGGCTTCCTCATAGAGAAAGCTTTGCGAACGAGATAAAATAATGTGGAAGCAATGTGCAAGTTTTGAATTTGCATCTCTTTTTTTTTTTTTAAACAATGAATTCAATCCAAACAATTTTACGTAGCGATGGGCGACATTAATAATATAATCGATTGTCGAATAATCAATTACGACGATAGTCGATGTTTACAAATGTATGCGTGAAAAAAAACGTTCAATCGATTATATTTATTTTCAATATTTCAAATTTTTTTAGTACACAACGCCACCGACAGCAGTGGACCGACAGCGGGGCGCGGCTTCGGCGATCTCTCATGTTAAGCGGTATTGGCCGCGGGTCATTATTGGGATGGGTGACCGCTTAGCCGTGCACGGGCTTGCGCGCCGACTACTGAGTAGGAGGCAATTTTTCTGAGTTTCTGATGGCAATACAACTGAAACTCAATCAAAACAAAAGCCGTCTGTAACGACACAGGTTTTCCACAATTTCCCCGTGCCCATGGCAAATGCGATACAGTGTAGTTAAGGCAGTAGTCTGGCAACTTTAGCCGATTTTCATGTCTTCTTTGGAGGGCGTTTTTTTGTAGGAAAATAAAAATTAATCGTTTTGGATATTTAGGATGTTTTTATTTACATATTAAAGATGCGAAAAAAATTTTTTTTTTTAAATTGAATAGTTTATTATTATTATTATTGATCGAAGTTGGCAGCCCGGGTCCTAACTTTTTTTCTACTGAACCGATTGCTTTCAAATTTTAACAGGCTACTCTACACACTTATAGTTCTCGTCGGAACTACCGAGAAATTTTTTCACCCCTAACTTTTTATTTTACAACCCCATCTTTGCTAAAGTAAAAGGACTTTTTTCCCCAAAGTCCGCCGTTTTGTTATTTATTCATGAAATTTAACTTCAGTAGTTCCGACCAGAACTATAAGTGTGTAGAGTAGCCTGTAAAAATTTGAAAGCAAACGGTTCGGTAGAAAAAAAGTTAGTACCCGGGCTGCCAACTTCGAGGTGCCAACTTCGATCAATAATAATAATAATAATAACTATTAAATTTTTTCAAACAAATTTTTGTTTGTATCTTTAATATGTAAATAAAAACATCCTAAATATCCAAAACGATTCATTTTTATTTTCCTACAAAAAAACGCCCTCCAAAAAAGACATGAAAATCGGCTTAAGTTACCAGACTACTACCTTAAGGCGTCTGTGGACGCAGTGGAAGGTGGGTTAGCTTAACGAAGTGAGGGTGGGGAGTGATAGGGGGAAAAATGGAAAATAATGGAATTGGGAAGGGTCATACGTAAAAACCCGAAAGGGTATACGTTGCAACACACAATAATAATAATAATAAATAAAATGATTGAAAATAAATCTCTTCTATTTAGATAAAATAAAATCAAACACACGAAATTAAATTGCAAATAACGAGCGAACGAATTGAATGTGAGGAATTGATTCTTGGTGTAAACGTTGTGCGTCCCAGTCGCTCGTATTTATTGACACGAGGGATTAGGGATTTGGTTTTTGCGCCGCTCACGTATTTTCACCCATGGTATTATTCTCGTACCGTACGTGCGTATGGATAAATATCAGGGATATATATAAATTGTATATGGATACATTCGTACATATTATTAGAGCAAGTGGGCACACGGCACTTTGGCTCTGGTGTATCGGCTCAAAGGTTCTCAATCATCGTCATTATTCATTGCAAAAGAAAAAAAACAACAACAACAATTTAACCAGTTAACTGCGGAGTTTAGTTTTTAAAATCCCTCGCGGTATGCGGGACTTAATCGTAACTTAACGGTGTTTGGACGTGTACACATTTCGACCGCACCAGAATAGAGTTTTGGATTGACGTGTACGCATGACGAACGCAGTTAACTGGTTAAAACGGATTAAAGATATTTAAAAAAGTAACGTGATGAAATTATGCAAAACAAAATATACACAATCTGATCTATAAATGGCTTATGCACTCTAATGAATAATGCATTATCAGATTGCACGTTTAATTGCAACGACTGGATGGTCGTTGAATAAAATGATCGTGCTGATAAAAAGAGTTATCGATAATGACGTTTAAAATAACACGAAATAATGAGATACCTTTGACGATCCTTGACGGGACTCGGGAATTTCGGAAGAAATGCCTCGAAATGGCAGAAATTGTTATAGAGCTTCGTAAAAAAAAATTATATATTATAACATACGTTTCTATTGTTTATTATGAGTTTTTCCATCGTATAACTGTAACGGAACAGCCTTATACCTGGCGCGATTTCTGCGGTTCGCCAGATGTCCGGTAGGTGGCTCGGGCGAGGTGTCTTCGCGTCAGCGGACTCTCGCCGCGACACCCATAAGCTATCCTATCTCTCCCGACATTCTCGTTCGTATTACTGTCCCCAATAATACGGATCACACTCTACAAAGTATGACCTTACGGTGTCATTCTCGTTTCTCAGTCTTTTGGAGAGAGCTGTCGATGAGTGTTTATTGGTAATTATCACGGAACCGTGGCCTATTCAATATGGCCGCTAATTCCCAGTCAGCTAGCACTAGTTAGCATCGGGAATAGTAGTGAACCCTCAATTATTGTATATTTTTTGGTGAAATGTAGTGTTTTTAGTACGATCTGATAATCAGGATTACTGAATTTCCGTTGTATATTTTATTGAATTTCCGTTGTACATTTTACTGAATTTCCGTTGTATATTTTACTGAATTTCCGTTGTATATTTTACTGAATTTCCGTTGTATTACCATCAGAAATTCAGAAAAAAATCCTTCTCGCTCAGTGATCAGCGTATAAGCCAATGGATGACTAAGCGGTCACCCATCCCCCTATTGTCCGAGGCCAATGCTGCTTAAGGGTGGAAATAGGGTTACGACAGCGTTTTCTCAATGATTTTCATGAATTTTTTTATAGTATAAAAAATGAATATAATTTAATGAAACTTTGAGAATGTTTTATTCATATATTTAAGTATATACTATAAAATTTTTGAAGAATTTCCTTGAAAAACACCGCAGATATTAGCGACCCCATATTGCAGGTCACAATCAGACTCAGCATTTTGCGTAAACTCTGGAAGCCGCAATTTTCATCTGAAATCAAACGAGGTTGGCATTTACTTTCATTATATGTCTCTCTTCTATATGAACCTAAATGCTATCAAAAAAATAGAAAATTGAATTTTTTACAGGGGTCAAAACAACAAAGCATGATTTTATGCCATTTTTTACAACTTTATTTGCAAAAAAAAATTATTTTAAATAATGATCATATTCCGATTTTAGGTTCATATAGAGCGCAATACTATGAAGAAAGTAACTGCCAATTTTCAATACGATTGGTTGAAAACTTTTCAAACTAGCGTGTACGCAAGTTTAAAAAAAGTCGTTTCCAGAAAAACGCGTTTGAAAAAATAGCAAAATGCTGAGTCTGATTGTAACGTGCAATATGGGGTCGCTAATATCTGCGGTGTTTTTCAAGGAAATTCTTCAAAAATTTTATAGTATATACTTAAATATATGTTTAAAATATTCTCAAAGTTTCAATAAATTATATTCCTTTTTTATATTATAAAAAAAATCATGAAAATCATTGAGAAAACGCTGTCCTAACCCTATTTCCCCCCTTAATGGCTTATAACAATAGAACGACTCGGAATTTTCATGTAAAATTTCGGGAACATATTTTTCAATAGTTTTACTAACAATTTATAAAATAAAAAAAAATCGATTTTTTGAACCGTCTAACCCTATTTCCCCCCTTAACACGAGAAACCGCTGACCGCGAGCTCACTGCTGTCGGTCTAATGCATGTATGTACACATATTGCATTTGATTGGTATCAACTCTTTTTGGTATCAACCCTTGTTACATTAATAATGCAAATTAAGATAAAATGAGTAAATAAAAAATAATTGTAAAAAATGATAGGAGTGAAAGTACATTGACGTCGAAGCAAGGTGGTTAGATAGTCGTTGTACCGGTATACAAGGTGATGGTGGTAGTATTGATCGGACCACACCCGTGTTTCGCTGCCGACAGCGACAGCTCTGCCCCTCTCTCTCTCTCTCTCTTTTCCACCGTATACCAGCGCGCAACCCCCATAGACTAACCGTAAATCTCGTCCGAAAGATATTTGCTTAGGCGCACTCACCCACGTACCGACAATGAATGCCGTATTAATTAAATAAAAATGAATCTATATTATTTGACGAAAAAGTAACTTTAAGTAAAGTCACTTACTTATTGGACAGTGACAAAAATAACAGTTAAATTTACTACGGAGAAAATGACAGTTTAACATTCTGTTACTTTCCGGGAAATAAAACTTAGTAATGTTTATATTACTTAATAAAAGTAACATACGGCATTAAAGCAACGAGTGAATATTAATGTTGCCATTCGAAAAGTAATATAAATCGAATAACGGTTTGTGTTATTCACGTGTCAGTAATATCAAGTAACGTTCATGGTACTAATAGCAAAGTAAAACAGAGTAAAATTTATGTTAGTAAGAAACGTATTGTAAATTAACACTTGCTTAAAAGTAACCATATGAAAATTGCTCAATACCAGTAACAAAAAAATAAAAGTAACGAGTGAACATTAATGTTGCTGGTGAAAATGTAATATAAATCGAATAATGGTTTGTGTCATTCACGTGTCAATAATATCAAGTAACGTTCATGGTACTAATAGCAAAGTAACAAAGTAAAATTTATATTACTGGGAAAAGTATCGTAAAATAAAATATATTGTACCGAGAAACGTAACACGTAGGGAATTGCATGTTAGTAAGAAACGTAAAGTAAATTAAAACTTGCTTAAAAGTAACAATGTGAAAAATACTCAATAACTGTAACAAAAAAATAAAAGTAACGAGTGAACATTAATGTTGCTGGTGGAAAAATAATATAAATCGAATAACGGTTTGTGTTATTCACGTGTCAGTAATATCGAGTAAAGTTTATGATACTAATAGCAAATTAACATGAAGTAACAAATATGCCACCAGAAAGAGTAACATAAAGCTTCATGCATGTGACTGGGCGAAGTAACACGAATTAACATTTCTGTTAGTTCGCGCGAAAGTAAAATTAAATTTTCTTATTAACACCGAAGTAACATTACCGATGGAGAAGTTATTTTTTATCTCATCGGGAGAAGTAACATAAAGTACAATTTATGTTACTGCGAAAAGTAACGTACAGTAAAATTTATGTTACTGGGAAAAGTAACGTAAAGTAACATTTATATTGCTGGTACGAGTAATATAAATTAAAATTTGTACATTTTTTTATTACAGAAGTAACCTAAAATGAAATCTATTTTACGGGGAGAATTAACGCAAAGTAAAATGTATGTTATTGAGGAATTAACATATGTAATGCGACATCTGTCGCTGGCAAGGAAATCCGCCAAACTATTATTTGTACCACCAGCAATAAAGAAAAACGCTCGATATCACGAAAGTAACAGAAATAATCGTGTTACCTGTAAAGACATGACCAACATTTTTTTGCTCTGTTCATGATCGTGAATCATGATTTACCCAGGATTGTACAAACGATAATTCGATTCGTTGAAAAGAGAAATTATCATGAATCTTTCAACAGACCATAATAGGGATATTCGACGTATGCGATGTGGCGTATAACCGATATCCTTACGCACATGTCGAATCATCGTGCATGATGCACGTATGCTCGGTGTTTTAGTCCTGAGTGACTAGAGTGTTACGGAAGATGTTGGGGGGGATAGAGCTCGGTGCTTTGCCTAGGCCAACATGACCCTCCTCTAATGCACCCTTCTGTGGTCTTCACACCCCTATTCGTGAGTGGCACATGGAGAGAGGGCGTGCAACCCCTCTTGTCAGGGACGAAACAGCCTGACTTACGCACACGATCATTTCACTGTGCAGAACACGATAATGTGCAGGCAGCAACCGCTCGTATCCAATATCTCTGGTAGTGTCGCGTTTGATGATGTACATATAGTCCTTCGGCGAATCCAATAATTTACATCCTCCCTTTGCCTGATGCATTAAAGTAATGTTCAACTTTTTACCGATTATTTTTGTTTTCTCATATATAAAGAATTGTTTTTTTATGACAATTAAAGACATTTTAACGCTCAAAATATGGTTCAAATAGTCAGAAAATCTGATTTAGGAAAAATGCCTAGATGCTTGGGGTGGGGGTTTAGGTAACCTCGCATCGCTATTGAGATCCGTAATCCAAAAGACTCGGCAGGGTCTAGGCGCGAAATAATTGAAAGAAAAAAGTTTTTAAGAAACGCATGTTGCAGTCTCTATACTAAGTTGGCACATTAATCATAATATTCAAAATTCCAATTGATCTCACGAGAAAACTCGTCGGATTTTAATAAGCCTAATAGCCTTTTAGTCCCAATAGCACGAACATAAACAACATTTGGGGCAAATAATTGATACGATAGTTATTGTAAACCGTAGTTATTAGTTTTTCCACAGGTATTGCGAGAAACAACAAACTTCCGAGCGTGGAAGTTTGAAAAATAGTGGAAATACTATTTTCACGATTTTCTGGTATAAACAAAAAACCACCCTCAGGGTGGAAATTTGCAACGTTTAAATGATATTTCTACGCCCGGGATAATTTTTGTGAATATCGTGGAAATACCATTTTTGCGTTGCAAGCTTTTCACGATGAGGGTTTCTCATCGTGTCTCTTTTATATTGAAAATCTTGTGAGAAATTCATTTGAAAAATACTTTCTAACAATACTTTCGACAAATACTTTCTAATAACACTTGTGAGAAATACTTTTTAACGATAGTTCGAAAAAAAATACTATTTAATAATAGTTCGAAAAAATACTTTTTAACAATATTTTTGAGAAATACTTTGTAACAATACTTTTGACAAATATTTTCTAACAATAATTTTCAGAAATACTTTCCAACAATACTTTTGAGAAATACAATCTAACAATACTTTCGAGAAATACCTTCGAATAATTCTTTCGAGAAATACTTTTCAACAATACTTTTGAGGAATACTTTCTAACAATATCTTTGAGAAATACTTTCGAATGATCCTTTCGAGAAATACTTTGCAACAATACTTGTGAGAAATACTTTTAAACAATACCTTTGAGACATATTTTCGAATAATACTTTCGAGCAATCCTTTGCAACGATACTTTTGAGAAATACGTTCGAGAAATACTTTTAAACAATACTTTTGAAAACTACGTTTTAACAATAATTTTGAGAACTCTTTTTTAATAACATTTTCGACAAATACTTTCTAACAATACCTTTGAGAAATACTTTCGAATGTTACTTTCGAGAAATACTTTGCAACAATGGTTTTGAGAAATACTTTTAAACAATACGTTTGAGAAATACTTTCGAGAAATACGACAATACTTTTCAGAAATACTTTTAAACAATACCTTTGAGAAATACTTTCGAGAAATACTTTGCAACAATACTTTTGAGAAATACTTTTAAGCAATACTTTTGAAAACTACATTTTAACAATAATTTTGCGAACTCTTTTCTAATAACATTTTCGACAAATACTTTTTGACAATACTTTTGCAAAATACTTTCGAATAATTCTTTCGAGAAATACCTTCGAATAATTCTTTCGAGAAATACTTTTCAACAATACTTTTGAGAAATACTTTCTAACAATACCTTTAAGAAATACTTTCGAATGATACTTTCGGGAAATACTTTGCAACAATACTTTTAAACGATACCTTTGAGAAATACTTTCGAGAAATACTTTGCAACAATACTTTTGAGAAATACGTTCGAGAAATACTTTTAAACAATACTTTTGAAAACTACATTTTAACAATAATTTTGAGAACTCTTTTCTAATAACATTTTCGGCAAATTCTTTTTAACAATACTATTGCGAAATATTTCCGAATAATACTTTCGAGAAATACTTTTCAACGTTACTTTTGAGAAATATACTTTCTAACAATACATCTGATGAATACATTCTATCACTGGTATTAATGGATGTTCGGGGCGATATATGTATCATGACGTATAATGCTGTAGTATTATTACGAACGTGTAATAATCAGAGTATTCGACGACACGGTTCGACACTTTCGTTTGCGCTCGAGTGAACGTCTCTAGTTGAGCTACTGACGAAAGAGGGCGAAACAGAGAGAGATTTCCCCGTTGATATAGTGCGCCGCCGTCCATTATTATAGACTGCCAGCTATTGTCGTATTTATGTACTCGTATATAGTTTAACAGTTTCGTCACATTGCTACCCATCCTACGGAAAGTCTCACGCTGATTGACGTTTCACCGAACCACCCTCTTTTCGTACAATTCAACATCCACTTTTCGTTGTCACCCGCAAGAGTCCGAGTGCAACGACAGATCGAAAATGTAATGGGCGATACAACTTTAATCGCGTCACTGTCGAAATTATGTTAATTACCGTCAATTTCTCATTTGTTTATATTATTGCCCCGATCAAATTAATATTACAATTTCTACATACACAATAACAGTAAACGGTAATTGATGATTTTTCAATGAGAATAAAAAACCGTGCAAATTAGATACTCGCGCGTATTGCTTCCTCGTTATTTTATCTCGCTGACGGTTCTCCCTCTATGAGCAAGTTAGTTTTTCAATTTTAGCTTACACATACGGAGGAAGCTTCGCGAACGAGATAAAATAACGAAGCAATGTGCGTGTAAATCTACACGATTTTTTTTTATTGCTGATTTTATTGTACGTTTTTTTTAATAAAGATATCATTTTATAGCCACTCTTACCATGACTAAAATTAACTGAAATTTCGGTTTTAGTTATTGAAAGAATTTTCATATACGTTTTTGACGAAAATCGAAAATAATCCTTTCGAAACTGGTCGATAGAAAGATCCCAAAATGATCTGAATAAAAAAGAAAAAAAAACAACACGTTAAAAGAGCGTTTAAATTACTCGTCTGAATTTTCGTAAGTTTTTTTTCTCGATTTTCATTGTTTATTTATCACGATTAAATTATTTTTGATTTGATGAAAAATGGGAAAGAACGATATAAAGAGAAAAATTCATTTTGGTATTTCGAGTACTGGAGACCAAGGGCCCAGGAGCCGCTGACACATGTGCGGTGTTAGAAGATGCTGAGCAAGGAGGGATTGTCAAAAATCTTCACATCCCTCATTTCAGTATGCGTTTCACAACCTCTCGCTTGTATTTATACGTTGCTCGTTCGTTCTCACTTCTCTCTCGGGAGCTCCCTAGTGGCTTCTCTCACTTAACATACACACTGGGAACTGGTGGAAGTTCCATTTCGAGTTGGCAAAAATAAATGAAGTAAAAAAAGGATAAAAAGGAAAAAAAACACGTGAAGTAAGAAAAATGCACTAAAATTCGATTTTTTTTGCCTTCTTCATGGAGGACGCTTCATTTCCATTTAAAAAATCATGCCTTTAATGTAAATGTGTTTTAAATGTTCTGAAACATCGAAAAGCCATATTTAAAAAGAAAAGGTCCGGGAGCGTACGTCCATGTGTGACAGGGGTGGGAAATTGAAATCGCTGTCACTTCGACTGATTTGAGCTTTTGAGCTGAATTTGGTACACAAATAAATCAGTAATGGTTCTTTGTTCGCTACGATTTTTGTGACAAAAGACAAATTTTTTTTGGAATTTATAGAATTTTGAAGTTTTTTGAATAAAGCGCTTTAAGAGCATGCGATTTTTAAGCGATTGTGCTTAAATTTTCTTTACATAAATAGAATATTATAAAATATAGTTCGCTATTGAATTTTAAGAAAATCGATCGAGGCGTTCAGAAGTTATGGAATTTCGAATTTTTTTCATATCGAATTATTAAGGTAGTAGTCTGGTATCTTAAGCCGATTTTCATGTCTTTTTTGGAGGGCGTTTTTTTGTAGGAAAATAAAGATGAATTAAAAATTTAATAGTTTATTATTATTATTATTGATCGAAGTTGGCACCTCGAAAAAAAAGCGCGTGGGTGGCCCCGGTGATTTTGGCTCTTGACGTTATCTGAAATAAAAAATTCTCGATAATTCTTAATCTATAGACATGTCATTCTGGTCGAAACTACTGAAGTTAAATTTCATGGATAAATAACAAAATGGCGGACTTTGGAAAAAAAAGTCCTTTTATTTTAGCAGAGAAGGGGTTGTAAAATAAAAAGAAATTAAACTTCAGTAGTTTCGACCAGAATGACATGTCTATAGATTAAGAATTATCGAGAATTTTTTATTTCAGATAACATCAAGAGCCAAAATCACCGGGGCCACCCACGCGCTTTTTTTTGGAGGTGCCAACTTTGATCAATAATAATAATAATAATAATAAACTATTAAATTTTTTCAAAATAATTTTTTTTTGTATCTTTAATATGTAAATAAAAACATCCTAAATATCCAGAACGATTCATTTTTATTTTCCTACAAAAAAACGCACTCCAAAAAAGACATGAAAATCGGCTTAAGTTACCAGACTACTACCTTAAACGATGCTTCGAAAATCAAGCCTCGTAGAAGAGCGAGTAAAAATTGATTTGAAGAAGTACAACAATTTTGTTTTTTCAATTCCGTAAAAAAAATATTGAAAAATCATTCAATTTCTTATTTTCTTCCATCGCTTATATGCCGGCTACCATATAAATAAGAGTATTCAACTTTTTTGTTTTCTTATAAAATTGCGTGTGAACGTGAACCAGACAAGGCCACCAATCTCTCGTTATAGTACGGTAAAACTTTTATTTTATTTTTTTATTTTTTATTACTTCCACCCGCTGTTTCTACCACGAGACTCGACGACAGATTTTTCGTCTCCGCTCTCTCTCTCTCTCTCTCTCTGCTACGACAAATTTGGCTGTACCAAATGCACACTAACGGGGAGAGTGAGAGCGAAAGCCAGCTGTGGAAACCGTGCTGACATCTGCTACAAGAAATTCACATGTACGCGTACACACGGAACCTCGAAACGCTCTCTTTATCCGAGTAAAATACCGCCGAAATAAAAATTTTATAGTTAAAATAAGTGAGAGTGAAAATTAATTTTCCTTTCGTTATAATTAAAATTCAATTTTTTTTCATCGTTTTTAAAAATCAAGCTGCATGACATTTTGTTTGATTTTTTTAAATATCATTTGCAGATAAATAGTTTCATTGATGACTATACTTAATTTTAATTGTGAAATTCATTTATTCGACAAAATTAATTGATGTAAGATTTTTTTTTTTATAAATAGAGGGCATCTGTAATAGAGGGTGGTACAATTTTGTCATCTTGATATCTTCCA
The DNA here is from genome assembly GCA_958009045.1 of Oxytorus armatus. Taxonomy (NCBI): domain Eukaryota; kingdom Metazoa; phylum Arthropoda; class Insecta; order Hymenoptera; family Ichneumonidae; genus Oxytorus; species Oxytorus armatus. The sequence continues at coordinate 9,297,362 of OY253747.1, read as the reverse complement.
CTGAAGCGGAAATAACGTAAAGCATCAAGCTTTTCATTCGTACAATATTTGCATTTCCAAGTGCAAATATTATATATCGGTTGCGCAAAAAATAAATTAACTGAGTAGACGGATGATATCCTCTGATAGTCCCCCCTGCCCCTTCCCTGGCATTCCTATGAGGAGCGAGCGTCTGAGTCACAAAAAAACAATGGTAATCTATCGGGGGACTCACACAGCTGCTCTCTCGCTGTACGCTGATGTGTTCTCTCTTCTCGGGCGCCTCGTTTTTTTTTCTTTTGCTTTTATTTCCTCCTCCCCACCCATTTCAACCGGCGTCCGGCACTTATACAGAGTGGCTCGAGAATATTGAACGTTCGTATGGCGGACATTTTTTTTTTATGATTTTTTTTTAATCACTCATGTAATTTTTTTTTTTTCAGCCATTGATTTAAATGATTTTTTAAAATGATACTTAAGGGGGGAAATAGGGTTAGGACAGCGTTTTCTCAATGATTTTCATGAATGTTTTTATAGTATAAAAAATGAATATAGTTTATTGAAACTTTGAGAATATTTTATACATATATTTAAGTATATACTATAAAATTTTTGAAGAATTTCCTTGAAAAACACCGAAAATATTAGCGACCCCATATTCCAGGTCACAATCGGACTCAGCATTTTGCGTACATTCTGGAAGCCGCAATTTTCATCTGAAATCAAACGAGGTTGGAATTTACTTCTATTATATGTCTCTCTTCTATATGAACCTAAATGCTATAAAAAAAAACGAAAATTGAATTTTTTACAGGGGTCAAAACAACAAAGCATGATTTTTTGCCATTTTTTACAACTTTATTTGCAAAACAAAAATTATTTCAAATAATGATAATATTCCGATTTTAGGTTCATATAGAGCGCAATACTATGAAGAAAGTAACTGCCAATTTTCAAAACGATTGGTTGAAAACTTTTCAAACTAGCGTGTACGCGAGTTAAAAAAAAGTCGTTTTCAGAAAAACGCGTTTAAAAAAATACCGTACCTGAATGAGCGCTCGGTTATACACGTGGCGCGCTCGGGGCCTGAAGGAGAGCTACTCACTTTAATGGCTTAGAACAATAGCACGAGTCGGAATTTTCATTTCAAATTTTGGGAACATATTTTTCAATAGTTTTACTAACAATTTATGAAATAAAAAAAAAATCGATTTTTTGAACCGTCTAACCCTATTTCCCCCCTTAAGGTAGTAGTCTGGTAACTTAAGCCGATTTTCATGTCTTCTTTGGAGGGTGTTTTTTTGTAGGAAAATAAAAATGAATCGTTTTGGATATTTATAATGTTTTTATTTACATATTAAAGATACAAAAAAAAAATTTTTTGAAAAAATTTCATAGTTTATTATTATTATTATTGATTGAAGTTGGCACCTCGAAAAAAAAGCGCGTGGGTGGCCCCGGTGATTTTGGCTCTTGATGGTATCTGAAATAAAAAATTCTTGATAATTCTCGATCTATAGACATGTCATTCTGGTCGGAACTACTGAAGTTAAATTTCATGGATAAATAACAAAATAGCGGACTTTGGGAAAAAACTTTTTTTTCCAAAGTCCGCCATTAAATTTCATGGATAAATAACAAAATGGACTTTGGAAAAAAACTTTTTTTTCCAAAGTCCGCCATTTTGTTATTTATCCATGAAATTTAACTTCAGTAGTTCCGACCAGAATGACATGTCTATAGATTAAGAATTATCAAGAATTTTTGATTTCAGATAACATCAAGAGCCAAAATCACCGAGGCCACCCACGCGCTTTTTTTTCGAGGTGCCAACTTCGATCAATAATATCAATAATAATAATCTATTGAATTTTTTCAACAACATTTTTTTTTGCATCTTTAATATGTAAATAAAAGCATCCTAAATATCCAAAACGATTCATTTTTATTTTCCTACAAAAAAACGCCCTCCAAAAAAGACATGAAAATCGGCTTAAGTTACCAGACTACTACCTTAAGTGATTTATTAGAATCATTTTTAAATAACTTTTTTAATGACTCCGTTTTCCAACCCATTGATTTAAATGATTTAAAAATGATTTTCGTACAAACATTATTTTAAACGGATTTTCAATTGAATTTTTTTATAAAAAATAAAAATAAAAATCAATCGTCAATTGAGTGCGTTAATTTTTGGTCGTAACTTTTTCGCTGTTATTTTGTTCTTTATATTTTCAAATTGTCAATTTATTCAAAAATTCGAATTCAATTGCACCTACATTACAGACGGTCATTCGTTTCGTTGCCTAAGTTTCGTTGTCCCAATGTTTGCTGAAAAAATAAAATAAAAATATTAATGTTATAATTAAATTCACCGATATATATACGAGCGAGATGCAGTTCGCGTAAGATCGCGGCAAAACAATAACGAGTTATCGGAGGTCACGAAGGATCATCACCGTACGACTTGCAATTCGTGCCGTATCGCGTGCTCAATGAAAAAAAAAAGAATAAATAAAAACATAAAATAAAATGCGCACATAAAGATGAATTTATGAAAAATTAAATTACCAAAAAAGGTAGTTGAATAAAAGGAAAGGAAATAGATGTGTCGTTAAATATTTAAATTAAAAAAAATTAATTAAGTATGTTAAAAAAAAACTAAAAATTAAAACGGAATTAATATATATTTTGAGAATAACAGTGAAAAAATGAAGAAAATGTCATTACATATTCAGGAATTTCGAGAGAAGCGTCGGTTAGTCCGACATCCTGTGTGTTGCATATACACGTACGACGGAAAATCGATCCGCTTGTCATTTTATTCGCTCAAACTTTAATCAAGAGAGAGAATGATTCACGACGACGACGACGACGACGAGCAATTTCTCGTGAGTGAGTCACGTGTTTCGTCGTCGTGCGGTCGTCTCTTTTATTTCTTCTTTCTCTCACTTCCACGCTTTTTTTTTAATCAGCTTCCAGTATTGCGGAATGACCGATACGGAATAAGCGCATGATTATTTATTTTTTCACGCTCTACGATGATGCATTAACGATTAATCATCGTTTTTAATTATTATTAGTATATATGACGAATATAATGAGACATTGAGAGGGGTTTTTTTTTCTGGATTCTTTGAAATTGAGATTTGGAGTTAACTTTAATCGGCAAACGACTATCAGCGAGTCTCTGTAGATTGTCGATGAATATTTATGTTGTTTCGTCATTTTTACGCATTCACAAATTTTCCTCAATGAGCCAGGCGCTTTTTTCCATTTTAACATTCTCATGGAGGAAACTTTGGGCAATCGCAAAAATGATGTGAAAACAATATGCAACGTTTGTAATTTGCGCCCATTTTTTCTTCCTCGTAAAGGACGCTTCGTTTGGGTGAGAACATTTTTTTTCCCCAGTTTTCAATTTGTTAAATCTCCGCATGTGTTGTGTTGTGTGTGTGTGTGTGTGTGTGTGTGTTGAAATTGAAAAAATCATACTTCAATAAGTTTGGAATGACGTAACGGATCGGGCACAAAGTTTTGCATCCATGTTAAATTGACCCCCCCTCCCTTTGTACCATATAATTGTCGTGATGATGGAACAACTCGTACGTATTTAAGACTTTCGTTTGGTTTCCCTTTTGTAAAAAAGTGACGACACTCGAAGCTCGAACTTCGAGACATTAAATATTGAAAAACGTGTTGTCGATATAAGGACGAATCAGAGAGTGACTTTTAGTGACGTGGTCAGCAAACGTCAACGCACTTAACTCTGTTGAATGTTGGCTCAGTTGATAGGGACAAACCTAACCTGAAAACTTCGTGATACACTCGATGTTTTTCAAGATGGCCGAGGCGCGTCTGTTGATACTGATCCCCCTAGTAAAAAAAGTGATGACACTCGAAGATCGAACTTCGTTACATTAAATATCGAACAATGTGAAGCCGATGTAAGGACGAATCAGAGAGTGACTTTTAGTCACGTGGTCAGTGGACTTCAGCGCACTTCACTCTGTTGAATCTTGGCTCATCTGATAGGGACAAACCTAACCTAAAAACTTCGTTATACAAAACGCACGAGGCGCGTCTGTTGATACTGATCCCCCTAGTAAAAAAGTGATGACACTCGACGATCGAACTTCGATGTGACGAATATTGAAAAAAACAAACTAACTAGCGCGCGAAGCGCGCACAAACCGATTCTAGTGCACCTAAAATCTACGTGGAATTGCAATACGTCGCTAAAAATAATTCATCAATTAGACATTGCCCGTAAAAAACAAAATGTCGATGTGAGAAAAACAAAGTGCGATTATGTTGAACGCAACTTTACGCCAAAAGTTTTCCGATAATAAGTCTCGAGGCAATAAAGTCACAGAAATTGAAAGTTGGCTCAACAGAGCCCTGAGGGGCGATTCTGTACCAGACGCAATATCATAGCGTCTGACGCAAAACCGCGACAGCCAATTACAAGGAAGATTCCAGCGGAAAGGCACGGCTCTCATAGGCTATTTCGGTTTTGCGTCGGACGCTATAATATTGCGCCTGGTACAGAATCGCCCCTCTGGTGTATGATTCATATTTCTATGCAGCGGCGCTGAAAAGTATTTTGACAAATTGTGAAAATACTTTTGAGCGCAAAACGCGATAGACGTTGTCCTGCCTGGCTTGTTATTAATAAGGATTGAAGACACTAAAAATCACACATTATTCTGTATTCACGCCGATATGATGGCGAGTTACAACAAAGTGGATAGCGCAAAAATATTCTCCGTGCTCAAATGCCTATGTATACCAATTTTCATGACGATCGGTTGAACGGTATAGGAGTTGATGTGTTGCAGCGCCATCTAGTGGCAAGTTACAACAAAGTGGATACCTCGAAAATATTGTCCTTGCTCATATGCCTATGTATACCAATTTTCATGGCGATCGGTTGAACGGTATAGAAGTTGATGTGCTGCAGCGCCATCTAGTGGCAAGTTACAACAACCTGGATGGCGCGAAAATATTCTCCGTGCTCAAATACCTATGTATACCAATTTTCATGGCGATCGGTTGAACGGTATAGAAGTTGATGTGCTGCAGCGCCATCTAGTGGCAATTTACAACAAAGTGGATAGCATAAAAACCTCCTCCATGAAAAAATACATATATATGCCAACTTTCATGGTGATCGGTCAAACGGTGTCGAAGTCTATTAAGCTCAAACAGATATACCAACATCTATATATAGATATCTGTGTAAACATATGTCTATGTATCGTACTGAGGCTCTCAGTGAGAAAAAGTGCTTTCCCTCTTTCACTCTCGCTCTCGTTACAAATCGTTCTATTTCGCTCCTCCCCAACCCGGCCCCATTTCTCGTCCGCTCGTTCTCCGGCGCAAGTAGTTCAGGTACAAACCTTCCCGAGGCCGTTATCGTCGTCGCCGACAGGACTCACGAACCTGTACGATCCCGCGCGGTCACGCGACTAGAATCGCTGATACGTGTTAACATAAAAGGTGACGGAAAAAAAAAAAAAAAATTAAACTCCCCTCACATGTATGTAAATAAAAAATTGTAAATAATGAATTTTTTTTTAACAACACAATAGCAATTGTAATTCAACAAGAAGAGATAGAAAATGTCTGTAGTTTTTTTCCTACGAAGAAAATATTCAATCGATTGAATATTTTCTTCGTAGGAAAAAAATTACAGACATTTTCTATCTCTTCTTGATATTCGAATATCTGATAAATTATTCAAATATGATTGAAATGAAAATGTTGATAAAAAAACATTCAAACATTCGTGAAATTTCGTTGGATTAATACAGGATGTCCTAAAATTAGCACGTCAGAGTGACACAGGGGTTAGATTGGCTCCGGACCTATCAGAATAAAAAAATATGACCTCGGTAAAAGTTTAATATTTCTCGTGAAAAATCGTCTTTTTTCATGGAAACGAAAAGCAATAATATTTAACGATTTATTCAATTTTTACAGCATGTATTCAAATTGTTCACCCCCCGACACTAATACACAAACGGTCCATACTTTAGGTAGAAAATATAAATAAAGCCAAAGTAATTCATAACAATGGTAGCAGAATAACAAATACTAGGTAGCGATTTTCCGAAAAATAAAAAAAAGACGTTTTTGTATTACAAATTATAAACATATTTTATTTTGCTGCAAACTACGTATAGAAAGAAAAACATTTTGGATTGAGAAATTTCATTCTCGACAGTTTAAACTAATTTTTCGTTAGAACGACGAAAAAAATTTCGTAAATTATTTTGATTCATTAAATATCTCGTGGACGAATCAAAAAATATCTCGTCAATCCGTGTCAATTTTCTTCCCATTGCATTTAATAAATAATTTCTATGTTTATTGATTTGTTCATTTTTAAAACTACGAATTTTTTTCGAAATTTATGGTTTATCAAAATGTAGGAATCGAGGGAAAGTGAAGAAAAAAACGAAAAATAAGGTATATGAATGAGACATTTTTGAACACCCTGTACAGGCAGGCACTAAATGTTAGTTCTTCGATGGCAGACAGGCAGTAAAGCTCCAAGGTATTCCATTTATATATATATATATATATATATATATATATATATATATATATATATAATAATATGCACGTGAAGTGCATGGTTGAGAAAGAGGGACAGAGGGATGAGAATAAGCGCCAATGTGTCGGGCGCCTCACTGTCTCTGCGTGTTTCGCGACCTTTTTCTCCCACCATACCGATCGATGATTTTCCTACATTCTCGTTCGAGAAAACGATAAAACGTAAAGGAAAGAATCCAAAAAGAAACCACAAGCTTTACAAACTTTACATTCATTATGATTTTGAAAAAAAAATCCACTTAGCCGTAAAACATGGATTCGGACGAAACGCGATTATTAGGAAATGAAAAATTTCATCAGGTGTACATTAGGGTGGGTCAAATAAAATGACAAATTTTTTTTTTCCTAGATATAATGAAAAATGTATTGTTTGGCATCTCAAAAAAACCCTCTGCAAATATGAACCCTTCATATTTAAATTAAGAGGTTCCTCATCGCGAATTTTCATTTCCGTTTAAATAACATGGAAACATTTTTTTTTTTACTTTTGAATTTTATTAGACTTAAACCGTTGATGTTACGAGAGTTTTTTAGCACATTTTTGTAGAACATTTGATGCTCTACAAAAAAGCTCTCTTGTGTCTAATCGATAAAAGTAACCGTACAAAAAATTATCGGTGATAATTACCTCTGGATTCTCTCATATTTGTTTGAAAACAATTTGTAATATATTAGTAGTATATTAGTAATATATTAGTAGTATATATTAGAAGCATATTTGTTCATATTGATAACTAAAATTTTTTTAAATTAAAAATTTATTTACTAATAAACGAGATAAGTAGAATCCAGAGCTAATTATCACCGATTATTTTTTGTACGGTTACTTTTAGCGATTAGACACAAGATAGCTTTTTTGTAGAGCATCAAATGTTCTACAAAAATGTGCTAAAAGACTTTGCTAACATCAACGGTTTAAGTCTAATAAAATTCCGAAGTTAAAAAAAAAAAATGTTTCCATGTTATTTAGATGGGAAATGAAAATTCGCGATGAGGGACCTCTTAATTTGTAGTGTACACCCTAGTGTACATAACTGCATTAATTATTCTCGTTTGATTTTTTTTTTTCATCAATTATAATAATAATTGTATCTTTATTGGAATTTAATGTGTCAAAGCAATTTGTGTCATAATTAAATTTCAGTTATGTGTATTAAATTAATTACATTTTCGTAATTGCAGGAAATTAATGTCAGAATAAATTTACATACAAAAAAATGTCCCCTACCGAAAAGGGAAAGAGAGGGACCGAGCGAGAGAAAGAGAGAGAGGTGATGAATGAGATGCGATAACGTCTCGGGGAGTCGTAGCTGAGCTAGGTTCGCCTTGCGTGTTATCCGCCGACGCCGTTTCGTCTCACCAATTGACCGGACAAGAATAGAGAAAATTATTCCTCTCAATTTGACGCAATTTAAGGGAATTAAGCCGGACGCTCTCACTTTCTCTGTCTCTCTCTTTTTCTCACTCTGTACGTCGAGGAACGAGCTTTCTTCTTTCTTTTCATTTGGCCCTCTCTTTCTCGCTCTCTCTCTCTCTCGACCTGTCTTCATCCCTCTCTTTTTCGTCTCCTCGACATTCCAGTCTTGAAAATCTTTTTCCTTTTTCCAGCGTATAATCGGTTAAATAACTACTTTAATCCAGATCTATGAAAAGAAAGAAAAAAACATCTTCTTCACAAATCAAGAATAAGAAAAACTGTTGTTTTATAGACTTTCAAACGTTTTTTTGAAAAATCCTGTTGGTGGTATTAGCTGAGAGATTTTGAGTATTTGAGAAAACGGCTAGAAATCAACGCGGAAGATATGTATTTAACATTTTTTTTTCGTGTTTCTCAACGGCTAACCGCATTACAAAACGAAAAATTGGATGTTGTTGTTCCTCCGGATTTCATTTTTTTTTCCACTGAATTTTTCTTCTTTCCCACTTTTCCTCTTAGAGTTAGATTTTTGTTGAAGTTTTTAATCTCGTAGTTATGAAATAATTTAAAAATGAGAACGGATGGACGTGAAAAAAAATAACCTATCGTCTTTTTGGTAGTAACCATATAAAAAAAAATACAGAGGGAAATAAAAATTGGTTAAACCCAAAGTTGTTCGGCTTGAATCGGTCAGTGACATCACATTTGCGGAACTTAAAGAGCGATCACGTTCGTTTTTTTAGAAATGTATTTTTAAGATATTGATTTCGATGTATAGTCTGTTCGAATGTATTTCCGCGTTTGTGTTTTACAATAATCTCACGATGTTCTTTTGTTGAACAATGAATACAAAGACTACGGTTATACGCGGTGGAAAATAGCCAAGACTATTCTGTTAGACGACCAGAGGTTGAATATCTTATGAGGGGGTTAAGATCCGTTGCCTCTTCAACTACGGAATAAACAAGCCCAGTGTTTATTTGGAGTAGTGTCGAGTATTCGGTTCACCAGTTGCCACGATCTCTCTCAACCAAATCTCTCTCAAAACAAATTTGGGACGAAGAAATAAAGAACGAAGAATATTTCCCTTCAGCACAAAGACCGGATATTATTTTAGCGTCGAAAATGTGATTTTTCGATGTTTTGGAACAATCTTTAGCATGGATGATTGAAGAAGGGAAACGAACGTTTCACCGCTGCGAAGCTTCAACAAGGATGAACAATTTGTACGAAGAAATATTCAAGGAATTCGAGCTCAGACGTTCATGACGCTGCACAGCCGATAGAAGCGATAATGAGCCGTTGATGACGAACGGCTCTAATATAATACTTATTAATATTATTATCTATTAGTAATCGACCACGAATGTGACGATTCTTTGACGCAAGACACAAGATAATAAACTCGGAGAAGTCCGATTACGAATATCAGGAGATGGGATGGTTGGAACCGTATGATGTGCAAGTCCCATGTGTGCCAACTCGCATGTTCAATTTCCGTTGTGAGCACAAACCTTCGTCTCCAACTCCCATGGCGTTCAACCAGACTCGTGTTGCTTTATTTTAGCAATTCGTTCGTTCGGACTCGGTTGAACTGTCGGACGTGCAACTTCCATGTGTCCAACTGCCTTCATGCTCGAGTGAAGGATGTGTTTACATTACAATCGCGCTGTTTATACGAAGTGTGCAACTGCCTCGTGTATACCCCCATTTGACCGCGAAGAGAGTTGGGAACAGAGCGAGTCTAATGTACATATATCCCTCACTTGACCGCGAAGGCAGTTGGACACATGGGACTTGCACGTACGACAGCTTAACTGGGTCGGATCGAACGAATTGCCAAAACTAAAGCAGCACGACTCTAATTAAACGCCATGGGAATTGAGCACGAAGGCAGTGGCACATGATGGGAGTTGGACATGATGGGGGTTGGACATGATAGGAGTTGGACATGATGGGAGTTGGACATGATGGGGGTTGGACATGATGGGAGTTGGACATGATGGGAGTTGGACACGATGGGAGTTGGACATGATGGGGGTTGGACATGATGGGAGTTGGACATGATGGGAGTTGGACATGATGGGGGTTGGACATGATGGGAGTTGGACATGATGGGAGTTGGACATGTTGGGAGTTGGACATGATGGGCGTTGGCTATGATGAGAGTTGGATATGATGGGAGTTGGACATGATGAGAGTTGGACATGATGGGAGTTGGACATGATGAGAGTTGGATATGATGGGAGTTGGACTTGATGAGAGTTGGACATGATGGGAGTTGGACCTAGGAGTTGGCACGAATGGGACTTGCCCATGATACGGTTGCAACCATCCCCATGTATACAGTATATGCACATAAAGCCTCTGAAGAGCATGAGGAAAGACGACGAAAAATTCCAACAGCGTCACTATTGGGAAGTGAAGTCGGGCGTTCGCCACCTGGCGGTTGAATTTCGCACTGCTCTCATAAACAAATCGAATTCTGAAGTTTGCAAAGACGTTAAAAATGATGCCTCTATTAACGTCCCCGATGTTTTTCACGTGCCAATGATGTTGAATTCGTTTAAGATCATTTTATATCATTATCCTTACTCTCTGGTAAGGATCCGATTGGATATCGAATCGGGTCCCAACACGGAAACGTAACGATTATAAATAGGATCCCGGTAGGGATTCCCAACTGGATTCCTAACTGTATCCAGCCCGGATCCTACAGGATTCTTAAAGAATTGTATGGGGTCTGACGGGATCCTTACATGATTTTACAGGGTTATGAAATTGATCATGGTTGTTTGATCTGCAATATTATTGTTTTTTTATGGTACATCTTATCAAATTTGTACGTTCCTTACCATTTATTCGGCGATAGAGAAGAATATTAAAAAAAATAGAAACTCGAGATTCGGTAAACGAATTAAAAAATAAAAATAAACTTTTATTTAGGTTCTGTGTGTGAATATCATTTAAGGAAACATACACAATTAATCGGGAAATATATGAGTCAATTTTGAGGAATTTTTTTAACGAAGAATTAGTTATTCCACATTTATCAAACTGGAGGTATACTTTAATAGTATATCTAAGTGTACAAATCAATTGTTATACATTCATTTATCATCAAAATGGCGGAGCTGTGGCAGAGTGTCACAGCAAGGATGCGGCGGGAGTTTCGAATCGGGGTGCAGTCTAGTTTCCCGTGGACTTTGATCGACAATGAAATTAAAAATTTTTTCAGTGACAACATGTGTAGTTTCTATTTGACGGTAGTGAAAATAGAAAAAATACAAATTTATAAAACTGACATGCAGTTAAAGAAAAAAATCGAAGTTTCACTCAAAATTTCTGCATAATTTTTATTAAAAAAGTAGTTTTTCTTGCAATTTTTCAAATACAATTCCCGTCAACTAGTAGGTATGAATGATCGATTGGTTCAATAGTTTATGAGTAACCCTGCACGCCAATTTCGAAAATGCAGTTTTGAATAAAAACGCGTCTATAGTTTCGACACGTAACAAAACCATTGATTAAAATTACTTACGCGTTATTGTCAACGGTATCAGGCCCATATAATAAGCCTTCCGCTTTGAAATTGATTTTCTTCCATTAATTCATGTCTCCCTGCTTTTCGGGCCTGCGTAATTGATAGACGCAGATGACCCCATTATTATTATTATTTTTTCATTCCAATAAACCGTCTTCGAGAAGAATGCTTTAGGAATTTTTTGAGGTTCTGTTGACCTTTAGTCTCCCCTTAAGGAGAGGCTAAACACGTGCGGTGATCGCATGAGTCCAACAGAGATAACGGCATTGGGGATTGAGCGAGAGAGAAGCTTTTTAGCCTCCCCTTAAGGTACGTGTGCCAAATACGCAAGTTAACCGGGCCAGAAACAATGTTTACTATAGATATTAGCATTGTAACCGTCAATAAGATAAATTCCTCAAATCTTACGAAAATTGTGTGTGAGAACAGAAAATTGAGTAAAGAAATTCTCGCGTTCGGGTCTGCAAGTAGCGCCAATGGAATATAAACGAACTAAACTAAAACACTTTTCCGTGATAACTGTGTATTTTTCGAACAAATGCCATTCTGCTAATTTTGCTAATACAGTAACAAATAAATGATTGTTATTTAGAGTTTGTATCCGTCTACATCGTGAGGGTTTAATTTTTCAGAATAACGTCCTTTTTTTTTAATGTCAATCGTTAACTGGTATACGACGGATCTTATTAGACCGTGTGCGTCATCGGAACAACAACGATCCAAAGATCACTCGAACGAACCCCGAAATAGAAAAAAGCTTCGGCTATCGAAGAAATTTTACGAGCTTAAAAAATTTCTGTTCAAATTTATTTCAATCCAAAATTAACCTTCGACGAGAAGTTCGAGCTTTTTTTTTACATTCAATTATAATCAATTATAATTACTTTTTAAGGTAGTAGTCTGGTAACTTAAGCCGATTTTCATGTCTTTTTTGGAGGGCGTTTTTTTTGTAGGAAAATAAAAATGAATCGTTTTGGATATTTAGGATGTTTTTATTTACATATTAAAGATACAAAAAAAATTTGTTTGAAAAAATTTAATAGTTTATTATTATTATTATTATTGATCGAAGTTGGCACCTCGAAAAGAAAGCGCGTGGGTGGCCCCGGTGATTTTGGCGCTTGATGTTATCTGAAATAAAAAATTCTTGATAATTCTTAATCTATAGACATGTCATTCTGGTCGGAGCTACTGGAGTTAAATTTCATGGATAATTAACAAAATGACGGACTTTGAAAAAAAAGTTTTTTTTGCCAAAGTCCGCCATTTTGTTATTTATCCATGAAATTTAACTTCAGTAGTTCCGACCAGAATGACATGTCTATACATTAAGAATTATCAAGAATTTTTTATTTCAGATAACATCGAGAGCCAAAATCACTGGGGCCACCCACGCGCTTTTTTTCGAGGTGCCAACTTCGATCAATAATAATAATAATAATAATAAATTATTAAATTTTTACAAAAAAATTTTTTTTTGTATCTTTAATATGTAAATAAAAACATCCTAAATATTCAAAACGATTCATTTTTATTTTCCTACAAAAAAACGCCCTCCAAAAAAGACATGAAAATCGGCTTGAGTTACCAGACTACTACCTTAAGAACACAGTTTTGAGAAAAAAACATATTCAAACTTACGCCGCTACTTTCAAATGTTCTGAGACGTTTTTACAAGTATGCGTGTAAAAATATTTGTCGGATTAACATGAATTTTCTATGTATATACTTAAATATATCTACATTACGAAAATGAAATGAAAAAAAAATATTTTTTTTTGTGAAAATCCTGACTGCGTATGACACCTTAAAGAAATTTTCGCTTCGACATATAAAATCATCTAGCATAGAGTTAACTAGGTTAATCCGATAGTTGGGATTATTCTGATAGCCGTTATTTTCTCTCGTGTACAAAAATTATTTTCGTTTTTATTTTACTTCGTGAATTCACACGTTCACTTTGTTCACTCTGAAGTAACGTTACGTAAAATAAATTCATTCCGTTATTATTCTCTGCTAACGTGTTTGACTCGCAAAAATTTCGGACAACAAACTTTTCAAGTATTTGGTTCAAGGTATTTTTCAATTTGACTCTCAATAATTAATGATCGTCAATTTCAGAACTAATGTAAACGGTCACTCGTGACTAAACGCCAGTAACGTTAACGCGACGAGAATATCACGAGTTTGAAAAAAACTAATCAATTAATTGATTGAAAAATTGAGCCATTGAAATGCCACGAAAGTGGAGCAACCATCTCGCGCTAAGAAGAACGAATAATTTATTGCGAATGCGAGAGAGAGAGAGAGAGAGAGAATAAACATGGGTACCCGATTGTCCATACGGTTCTCCGTCGAGTCAGACAATTTTTTTTTATCAGGTCCACTTGGTCATACTCCAACGACCCAGAAAGATAGGTAAATAAACCGAGAGTGCGAAATACGAAGTATACCAGTGAGGTTTTTATTTTTATTTTTTTATTTGTTATTCAGTACTCGAACGATTCTCATTTTTATCATCGCACCGTGACGTTACGATATCATCATTCAATGCTACAAGAAAGTGAGAAAAAATAATTACTAACATAATAATAATCGAATTGATATTTATAATTTTTTTTTTACAAAGTAAAAATCATGAACGTTTTTTTTCAAGGTTAATAAAAACGAAGCATGCATCAGTATATAATTAATAATTTGATAATAATCGTGGGACAATTCGAGTTATGAAGTATTATTGAATTGTTTAAAATATTATACAAATATTGAAAAAATGTCAACGGGAAGTGGCTGTTTTTTGCAGGCAAGAAGGCAAATTATTTATTGTTAGTTATGTCAATATTATTAATATTTTTTTACATATGTATTGAACTTTCATCATTGTACTATGCATACCTCGTTTTTATTAACCTTGCACCCAGTAGCGCAACGTTGAACGCGTTATAACTTTGAGAATATTAATTTTAGACAAAAAAGTTTTAAATAAAAATTGTGGGAAATTTATGGATTAAAAAGATGCGTTATTAGCATTTCGTTGTTTAAACAATTATTAGGAGAGATACAGGTCAAAGAGTGAATAAATAAATCTTAACAGTCGTATAAGTCGTAAATGGTAAGTGATACAAAAAAAATTATTTAGAAAAAAAGATAGGAAATGCAATTATCTACAAGAAAGGTTATTACCATTTTTGGCCTAAAGTGCACGGTAACGGAGATATCAGCCGATACGGTTTTCCTCAAAATGACAGCACTTGCACGCCTTTAATTTGTAAGGATATTGTTTATTTACATTCAGTACGTGATACTGAACCTAATTAACAAAAAAAATAATTGTTATAATTTAGTGTATTATGGACAAGAGTAACGGACTCCCTATTGATTGTACTAGTCGATTTTGTCCACGCACAAACATCAACGGTAATAATCCTGCTTATCAGATCGTACTAAAAACATTAAATTTTGCCAAAAAAATATACGATAATCGAGTGTTAACTACTGTTCCCTGGGCCAAACTAATGCTGGCTGATTTGGACTGACTGGGAATGAGCGGCCATATTGAATGGGCCATATCTTCGTGACAATTCCCAATAGACATTTAAATTTAGCAGGGAGAAGAAAAATCGCTCCCACAAGTCCTGAGTTAATTGGGAATTATCATTTAGCAACCTGCCCTCTCCCGGCCAAATTTCAAACCACTCATTGTCAGTCGAACCCCGACGACTACTACGCGAATGTGTCACGTTTTAATCATAATTGAAAATAATGTACTGCTCTATCACAGCAACAAGATAATAAATAAAAATCGGGAGAACATGGACGATGTTCGGTCCGAGGGATTTGAGATTTTCAGGCCACGCGAAAGAACAAAAACGGTTTTATTCGTGTCGTGTAAACAACAAGAGGCGCGAATGAAATTGCATAATTGTTGCAAAAATGAACAATTTATAAATATAACATTGTTTCATGTGATAGATTGATGTTGTAAGTAATAGTTTATTGCTCGAAGCTTATTTATTTAGCCGTAGAGTTGCGGGCAATATTTTTCTGATTCAGGTTAAACATGGCTAAACTAACGCTGGCTGACTTGGACTGACTGGGAATGAGCGGCCATATTGAATAAGTCACGCTTCCCTGGCAATGTCCAATACCCCAAACTGAGTAAATTATATTCTTCGTTCTTTGCGTTTTAAAAGAGAAATAATAATTATTTATTCTTTTTCTTTGGCGCTTGTATATCCACTCTTTCTGCTAATCGTATTTTTACTCTTCCTGATTCTTAAAGTGTGCTTAAATTTTTTACGGATTTTTTTAACTGCCCACTCGTATGTTATTCGATAATGTAAAATACAGAATTTCTACGTTTTATCGATCGTCGTTTATTTCCATTAATGAATTTGATGATTTTCCTAAATTCTTCGTACTCGAAACTATTTTTTATTCGCTTTATCCAAAAATATCTGTATACTTAGGAGCATCTCGAAAGTCCTTCATATATTTTTCCAGCAACATATTTCACTTAACGATTCGAGCCAATCGTTAAAATTCCTCTATGAACTATTCACTTTTTTCCCTCCCCCCCTCTTGTGGCAATTCCCTCTATTATTAATAGAGCATCGAGTGTACGCTACGAACTCGGCCCATTTGTGAGTGAGGCTGACTAATATATCGAGGCGAGAGAGTGGAAAGAGCGTGGAGCACATACATTTTATAAATAGATTCACTTCAGTGAGGGTTACGGTCACATATCGCCTCGATCCCAACATACCAATCTTCGTTCATTGAGTCAATTCGCAATGGTCCATATCGATATCGTTGAAGAGAAAAAAAAAATTTCAAATCAATCAGACGTAAATTTTTTATATTATTTTTATTTTTAGACGACCCCGTTAGATTGACATGTTATTTTTCAAGGATACGGGTTGCAGGGGGCGACGAGGAGGGTAAAGCTGTGCCGCATATTGCCGCAATGATATAGATAGCGCACCCTGTGTCGCGTGCCCCGATCTCGTGAAATTACGCGACGTTTATAATTGCACTTTTTTAATTTAATTTTTTTCTCCTTTACCGTTAATCGCATTTAGAGAAACAACAAGAGACAAATGATAACAATATTTCCGATCGCTCTAATTATTATTATTATTATTATTATTATTATTATTATTATTATTATTATTATTATTGTGACGATTGGATTTGTTAAAAAAATGAAATATCAAATCTATCGAGTTTCTTTTTCTCTCTCTTCACCGAGTATTGAACACGTATCTGCAATGTCGAACTCGATAGAGGGTGTGTAAGTTCCATGTGTGAGGAAACCGGGGCAATTTTGCGCTCCCCCCCTCCGTCCCCCGCTCTGCGAGTACGTTTGCGTGCGACGCCAGCTACAAGCTTCGCGTCTGGTCGTCGCGGCGCCTTCAACTTCACCGCCGCCCCCCGCCCGTCTCGATAAACTTTTCCCCCCTCTACCCGTAAGAGAGGTGATCGGTCTACACGGGGCCCCCCTTTGGATGCACGGAGAAATATCAGAAATATGTATGTATTAACGCAGTACTCCGAGTACAGACATGACGTCGAGAATGAAAAAAAAATAAAAAATTGGGTGGGCGTAAGGTAAAAATATGGCAGAGGGGGGTTTAGAAAGGGTTTTTCTTGTTGCCATGAGGAGAATTCTATTTTAACCCCCATATGTATATTTCTTCCTCTTCCGCCCCACGTGTGTGTCGGTTTGTCCCGAACGAGAGCGTCGATATATTTCCCGAACGCCACACGAACGGCTCGTCGTCACGTGAGGTTCCGAGAAATTTAGGAAAAAAAAAATCGAACCCTCAATAGGGGGGGACCACGCGCGCGTTAATAATGACAATTTTAGAATTTCCTTTTTGCCAACGACGAACCCCTCGCGGGGTTAAATATTCGTTTTAAATAATCAAATCGTAAGTAATGTCGTTATTCAATTATATTGTGAAGACTGTTATAAAGGGTGGCGGATTTTTTTGCCAAGAAATTCATTTTTTATGCAGATCGACGGCAATAGACGGGCAGTCGATTCAGCGGTCAGTACTGCGATGAGTGATCGCTCAACCGTACATGATTGGCTTCCACGCTGACAACTGGGTGCGAGGCAGTTTTTCCAAGTTTTTGATGGTCATGCAACGGAAATTCTGTAAAGTATAGCCGCTGCTGTCGGCCAGGTTTTCCGCAGTTTCCCTGTACTCCAGCGCAGGAATTGAGGTTGGAATCCAGCTGGATCCCGGTGATTATCCTTACTGTCTGGCACGGATTCGACTAGTTATTGGATCAGATCCTGACATGGAATAGTCACCGCTTGTAAATTGAATTCTAATAGCGGACTTTCTACTGGATTTCTAACTGTACCCAGCCCAGATCCGATTCTTCAAGAATTGTTTGGTTTAGATCCCGTAAAAGGATCCCGTAAGATCCCGCTTACGGGATCCTTTTATGATTTTATAGGATCATGTAATTGATCATGATGGTTTGATCTGCAATATTAATGTTTCCCTAGTATGCCTTTTCACATTTCTACGTCCCTACCCATTTGCTCGACAACAAAATAAAATATAAAAAAAATAGGAACTCGAGATTCGGTGTACGATTTATAAAATTGAAAATAAACATTTATTTAGCTTCCGCGCTCGTGTGTCAATCTAAACCCCGACGTCATCAGTCGGTCACTCGGTATCAATGCAAGCGAACCTCACGATTATTATACCCCGCGACGCCATCGAGCGCAGACGCGAAAACCGCGTGACGCTCGCCACCTTGCGGCGGATTGGGAAACTTCTTTATACTAGCTACACCGCGAAGTTCTTGTGTTTTTTACATTATGATGAAATTCACACAATCGAACGACACATTTTTTTTACTGAATCTGGAGTATATAACCGCCAGCCCTACACTCGAATAACGAACAGAAGCCGTTAACACGAGAGTCGCGGATCACGTATAAGGTATCGTACCTTTTAACGTAACATATGTATCGTAGAATTCTTTATTGTAATCCCGAAAAATTATCGATCGATATTTTACGGGAAAATGACAGAAACTGAGATCCACCTGAAATGCGGGGAATCCCTTGATAGTCCCTGACAAATCGGGGTTTGGCTAGAAGCCGGGACTCCCAACTAAATTTCTGCACGGACTGCAATCAACAGTTGGGCGAGGGGGCCTCAAGAAGTAATATGGAAATGGGGACAAACGGGAAAAGACGTAAAAATATGCAAGTTTTAATTTGCATCATTTTTGTCTTCATTAAGTTGATAGTGTGAGATTTGCTTGATTTCTAATGCATTTTTTTTTGTAATGCGTTATTAGTATAATAACGGAAATGGAAATAGTCGATTTCGATTATATTCAGCCAAAATTAATCGAACAATCGTTTATCGGCGATTCAAACAATCGCTACAAATAATCGATATTCATGAAAAAAAGAATCGATTTTACGGAAATTGATTATAATTGCTCATCTCTATTCGAGGCATAAGTTGAATTTTTGAGTTTATCACGCGCCCACCTGTAGCAGAGTTACAAAAAATGCATTATTTTTATAACGCATTATTGATTTCATTAGTAATTATTCTAGTAATGAGTAATGGGACTTGAATTCCATTACGCATCGTTCATTTAATAAATAATGCGGTCAAGAAAAACGTTGCATTAATCTTCTAATTAATAATACCAATATCAGGCCATTAAGCATTACATAAGTAATGGAAAATGAAAAAAACATATCATTTTGTATTACGTTATTAATGGTTAATTGGCACAGCGTTACATTGAACATGACTAAAGTAATGGGTAATGTGGAAAGCATTACATTACTCATTACTGAAGTAATGGGTATTGTAATGCTTTGCATTACCCATTACTTCAGTAATGGGTAATGCAAGACAATGCTATTTTTTCCATTTATATAGAAATAAATAATGCAAAATATAAAAATGGAGCATTACTTCCAGTACTGCATTGTGTCGAGTAATGCATTAGTTGCATTATTGGAATCGAAATTCTTTATTAATTTATATAACAATGTCAATGAAATCACATGATTTGGTTGAACACAAAGCGCACGACCGCGCTTTGTGTTCATTTACTTCCCTTCACGAACGACGTGCTTTAAAGAGACGTTGAGACAGCAACACCACAAATTAAATAAGCAGACTATTCCAATAGTTCTGATATTCGCTCTATATCGTTTATATGAAACCCAGCGTTGAAAATATTCGCTTCTGAAGCATTATTAACTTCATACTTTATGCCAAAATCATCAAAATAAAACTGCGAGATTTTTCATTTCAAATTAAAGATGCAAATATCATTAACTTACATTCATTTCAATCATCCGTAGTTTGAAAAAAGATTTTCTTTTTACGACCTTCAACATCAATAGAAGTAACGTGCAACTTCAAAAAGATGTAACGCGGTACTCTATTACCACACAGATAGCGGAGATGTGATGTTTTCGTGTTAACAGAGTCGCGAATAACGTTGCCCGTTTACTAAATGCCCGGGAAAAAATCATCAATCATACACAATCTTGTAATATAAGATTTTATACAACTTGATAAAAAATTGAGACGATAGAATTATATAGAATCATATAAATTCTTATAGAATTATATCCAATTGTATGCGACAATTGTTTTCCATATGACTGTATATGATTCTATAGAATTTGATAATACTATATAAATTTGTATATGACCCTAAAAAACTTGACAATTTTGTATAAAATTGTATATGATTGTATATATTGTTATATATAAGACTCATATAGATGTTTTAGGATTGGATCGGAAGATATATGATTTTATACGATTGTGTATTATTGCATTGAATTTTCTCTTATTTCTTGTTAAAGTATAATAATAAATTATTGTATTCGTATTCCGATAATGCATTACTCGAAGTAATAATGCATTACTCAAGCGATTTTTCAGCGAGCGGAAAGTTAATGCTGCTCTGCATTACCCATCATTATAGTAATCGATAATGGAAGTATTTTGCACTACTAATTACTATAGTAATGGATAATGGAACACTTTTGCATTACCCATTTCTTCAGTAATGGATAATGGAACACTTTTGCATTACCCATTTCTTCAGTAATGGATAATGGAACACTTTTGCGTTAGCCATTACTTCAGTAATGGATAATGTAATGTTTTTCGTATTATTCATTATTAATGCAATGCATAATGGTCGTCTTTTACATTTCTCATGACCAATGTAACGCTTAATGTTTTTCATCATCCAATTGTAGTTATTTCTGTAATGGATAATGCATTATTTTCACATTATAATTTCGGCAACCCTGCACTGTAGCATGTCCCCCAAATTCATCGTCCATTGGGCGTCGATTCTTCAGTCTAGTTACTGTTTTGGGAACGATGAATTTGGGGAACATGCTACCCTACGGCCTACACACCTACACACGGAAATTTATCAGCAATCTGATAAAAAAAGCTCCCTTCCGTACCGGAGAAAAATCCCGGATCACTAAGAAGACGTTGCATCAACGATTTCAATTTGCTTTTTTTTCTCAACTGTTACAGCGGCCTCAACTTCCAGGATCTTATGGCGAGACAGGGAGTAATCGACTCACCACCGAAAACTCCGTTCATCATGGGCTCCGAGTGCTCCGGCGATATCGAAGCCATCGGGGAGGGGGTGGAAAATTTCAAAGTAAGACGACAAATTAATATATTCGCAAGATTGATTATAATGATTGTTGAAATACAAGAAAAGATAATTTTTTAATGACCCAAGTAAATAAATGAGTAACGGTAAAGAACGTTTTTAATATTATGCGAAAAAAAAGAAAAATATTTGAACGAGGGTTTTTCCTTTCTTTTTTCTTTGTAAAGCAAAACATTAAATATGTAATCTTCTGAATCTCGAAACTTATAATCTCCTGCGTGGTGATGTGTTTTTTTTTTGCAAGAAACTTCATTATCGAATGCTAATGTCATTACGCAGAGTGCGTTGGAAAAGACTCGAACGAACGATCAACGTCTTATCGAGTTTCTCCCCAGATTCACCCCACGACCATTTTCCTCTGCCTCCATTTTATGCTTCCCTTCAATGTTTTCCAGCCAGAACATTCAAGTATTCTCTCGGAGACCCTCGACGGAATTACATTATTTCGACGAGAAAAAACTTTACTCGCAACCCCTGCTCCAAAAGCCACGATGATGTAAACATCTCGAAACTTATCTAGCGTCAGTTTTGTCACGATTAATTTTTTCTGACATCGAAAAAACGAAAAAACAATACGGTGCAAATTCAAACTTGCACATTGCCTCGTACTCGTTTCCGATGATTTACAAATGTCATCTCTGGGGGCAAGTGGTTTTTTTTTTTTCATTTTGGCTTTCTCGCGAAGGAAGCGAAGCGGATGTTCGAAAACGAGGAGGAAATTATGTGGAAGTTTTAGTTTCACCGTTTTTCCCCCTTCCGCCTTCCGCCGAAGGACGGAATTATTTTTCGGAGAATTCAAAATTTCTTCAAATCTCAATCCCGTTTTGTCGATTCTCATTAAATTTTCGTATTAAACATTCCGTAACGTCGATATATTTGTAAAAAAAATATTGGCATTGATGACAAGAGGTTTACGCCAGTTAAATCATTGACGAACATTTTTTTCGATAAATTAAAAATTTCATAACATTTGAACCCCTTTTTCGATTCTCCGCCAATTCAATATCAAAGAAAGTTTGGGTTTGATACAAATTTACCAAAGTTATAGCGATCACGGACGATTTTTGAATTTATAACAACAAGCACGTATACGGATTTTTTTTTTTTTTAATTCGAAATGATATAAGTCTAAAAGTGGTTAATCAATTTTGTCCAAATTTTATACGAATTATCGTTCAATGGTGCCTGATCGACGTAAGAAATTTTGGTTTATGAGTCCAAAAATTACACGAGGCCCGAGCCTGAAGAAATTACTATATCGATTTTTTGAAAAATTCGAAATTCTATAAATTCGTAACGCCTCGATCGATTTTCTCCAAATTCAATAGCGAACTGCATTTTATAACTGGACTATTTGTGGAAAAAGTTCTAGCCCGATAGCACGAAAATCGCGTGATTTAAAAAAAAAATGTTCATCAAAATCTTATAAAATTCAAAATAATTCGTCAATTGTCACAAAAATTATAAGGAACAAAGGGCCAATAATGATTTACTGACGTGCCGCATTTCAGTACGAAAATTTGAATCTATTCGATGTTACAGCGGTTTGAATTTTGTACCCTTATCACACATGCACACGCACATCCGTTAATTTTTTTCTAAATGTGATTTTTCGATGTTTTGGAACATTTTAAACAGCATGACATTAAAAACACGTTTTTTTTTGTGTAATTCTTCATTAAAATAAAGCTTTTTCCATGAGGAAGGAAAAATAAAGAAAAAAAAACATTTCAGTGGATGATTTCCATCTACCTTGTAATCAATTCGTGATTCAGAAAGTTAAAAATTGTTAATTGAAAAAGGGGCTAACTAATGAGACGGAAAAAAAATTGTCATTCTTTCTCTACTACTTCGTCAATTTTTTTTTCACCCGTGTCGAGATAAGACAAGAAATTCATTCAACCCAGCGGGCGATCCCCAGGGGGTAGCATCGGGTGTCTTCGTTCAGTTTCGATTTGACCCCGCGAGTTCGGGAGAGTCGCAGGGTCGCGGCCACAAGAGGACACGTGTAAACGACCCGCTCGCCAGGGTGGTTGAACCGACGATCCCTATGGATAGGGGTTGACTAGGGGTCGCAAGCCTAAAATGGTCTCTTTTTTTTTACGACTTCATTCGCTTGGCTTTACTTTTTTTCTCCTCCTTTCTGTCTTTCACCTTTTGACAAATTTCCGATGAAATTTTTCTAGATACTTTCACAGACATCAAATTTCAAAGTCATTTTCCTTCCCCATACACCGTTATTTTACCTTTTTTTTTCTTGTTTTTTTTTAAGTTTCGAGATTTTTGGTATTTTCGTGCGAGGGAGCTTAAACATTTCTAGTTTTTTCATAAAATCATATTCATAAGAAAACATTTTTCGTCATTCGCCAGGGGGTTGTAAAATTTTGGGACCTATATGTTGAGAACGTCGCGAACAATCACTTTGAAATTTTGCACACGCGTAGAACCGCGCGCTTTTTATTTGCTGTAATTTTCGTAAAAAACTTTTGAAGCCTTTAGATTTTTTTAAGCACTTTTTAAATTTTATCTCAAACTTTCAGTTATCGAGCTGCTACAAAATTACGAAATTTATATACGCAGATAGTCGAAGTACGCGCAGCTTTAGCTATTATAATTTTTCGAAAATTTATAAAGAGGGGTAAAAATTTAATATAATTCAGGATTTTTCGCCAAGTTGCTTGTTCGAAAACTACGGGGAAATGAAAATAGAAAAACGAAACGAGTTCCAAGTTAAAACGTGCACAGTGCTTTCTCGTAATTTTCGTAGGTCAACAAAATACTTGTCCAACGGGGAAACAAAAATTGCGAAATCTTTTTTCACACGAACGTTTTAAGCTTTTCGTGTCTTTTGATATTTTCAAAAAATTACGACGCAATGAAATGTGCAAGTCGCACCGTTTGTCCTGTTCATAAAAATTTGCGTTCGGAGATACCTCGGGATCTTTTTCTTCTGACAAATTCCGTAGGTCAAAATGTTTAGAAAATAATCTAATTTTTTCGTTTCGTTTTACAAAAGAGTAAAGAAAAAATGTCGCTCGACGCTGAAGTAAAATCGTCAGTGTAGCTGAATTCGTCAGTTTGTACTAAATTCGGTCTTTTTACGTTTTTTACGTTCCAGGTGGGTGATCGAGTTGTCGCGTTGCCGGATCACAGAGCCTGGTCGGAGCTCGTAGCGGTTCCAGCAACCTCGGTTTTCGCTCTGCCATCGGGTATGAGCTACTTGGACGCGGCAGCGATCACCATGAATTACACCGTTGCGTATATACTCCTGTTCGAGCTAGCTTGTCTCACGCCCGGCAAGAGTCTTTTGCTTCACAGCGCCGGAGGTGGTGTGGTACGTATTTTTTTTATTTTATTTTTTTATTATTTTCATTTTATTGATACCGTGCATAAAGAGCAAATTACTACTCAGTCTTTGCTTCGAGATGGCCGATTATAATCGATTTCCGTAAAGCGGTAACACCACTCTAGCGGCAGCAAAAGAGGCCTGACTTTGAGGATTTATTTTGGGAGTATGAAAAAAGAAATAGGGTTTCTCTTCAGGGGGTTTATTTAACACACATTGAAGTATGAAAAAAATTTCTTTATTATCATTTTCATACAAAATGACGGCAACAGAGCCCATCTTGAAAATTGTCTTTCTTTAAATCACCTTCACGGGAGGACGGCTTTCTCATAAAATATAAGACCTGGAACAAAAAACCAAAAATGTTTATAATCTATATACTATTGGCTATGGGACTATGTACGGGGTTTTTTTTTTATCAAATTTTGTAGAATTGGTGCACTTTTGAAAACATTAATCGATTTTTTTGCCAAACAAAGCAGTGAATTGTTTATAAAACAAAAACTTTAGATTAAGTGAAAAAAACGGCTACGTACTCCGATAGAGAATGTAATTGTGAAGCTATTATCAAAATTTCAGATCGATCAATGTAAGGGTGTTCAAGTAATACGTCCTCCCAGTTTGAAAAAGACGATTTTCAAAATGGGCTCAATTTGTTACTCATGAGATGAATTTTAAGTTTAAAAAAAGTTGCTGTACGATCCATCGATCCGTAGCATTAGATTTGTGACTTTTGATATTAAGGTTAAAATTCTACATTTCCCTGAAATTGACCAAGTTATACGAAAAAAAATGTTAACTCGAAAATACAATTTATTACTTTGCTAATTAACAATAATTAAAAGTTAATAACGATAATTAAAGGTCCAGGTTTTTCGAAAAATTATTAAGGGGGTAAATAGGGTTAGGACAGCGTTTTCTCAATGATTTTCATGAATTTTTTTACAGTATAAAAAATGAATATAATTTATTGAAACTTTGAGAATATTTTATACATATATTTGAGTATATACTATACAATTTTTGAAGAATTTCCTTGAAAAACACCGAAGATATTAGCGACCCCATATTGCAGGTCACAATCAGACTCAGCATTTTGCGTACATTCTGGAAGCCGCAAGTTTCATCTGAAATCAAACGAGGTTGGAATTTACTTTTATTATATGTCTCTCTTCTATATGAACCTAAATGCTATAAAAAAAATAGAAAATTGAATTTTTTACAGGGGTAAAAACAAAAAAGCATGACTTTTTGCCATTTTTTACAACTTTATTTGCAAAAAAAAAATTATTTTAAATAATGATAATATTCCGATTTTAGGTTCATATAGAGCGCAATACTATGAAGAAAGTAACTGCCAATTTTCAAAACGATTGGTTGAAAACTTTTCAAACTAGCGTGTACGCAAGTTAAAAACAAGTCGTTTTCCGAAAAACGCGTTTGAAAAAATAGTACCAAGAAAAACAAAGTCGGTTATACACGTGGCGCGCTCGGGGCCTGAAGGAGAGCTACTCACTTTAATGGCTCATAACACTAGAACGAGTCGGAATTTTCATTTCAAATTTTGGGAACACATTTTTCAATAGTTTTACTAATAATTTATGAAATAAAAAACAATCGATTTTTTGAACCGTCTAACCCTATTTCCTCCCTTAAGGGAATCGTCGTTGAAGAATCCTTCCATGATTTTACTGGGTCATGAAATTGATCATGATTGTTTGATCTGCAAATATTAGTGTTTCCATAGAATATCTTTTCACATTTGTACGTCCCTTCCCATTTATTGGACGTCGCTATTGGGAATTGAAGCCGGGCCTGCGCCACTTGGCGGTTAATTTTCACACCGCTCTGAATAGGCTCCCATAAAATAAATTCAATTCTAAACTTCGTAAAGACATTAATAATGGCGCTTTTGATTTATCAACGTCACCAATGTTTTTCACATACAATGACGTTGAATAAACATTCGTTTTTCACGCCTTTTCGGATTTTTGAAAAATAACTATTTTTCCACGTTCCCAATGTTGAGCATGCAGAATGACGCTAATATACGTTTACTTAACGTCACTTTACGTGTAAGACATTGAGAACAACGCAAAAAGCAGCATTCGTAGTGTTTTAGCGGACTTTTGCATACGGCTTGATTCAGACACGATATACGCATGCGCACATGAACGCGCAAACTCATATCGAGCGAAAGAGCGTACTCTTCGACGCCATATTGGCACCCAGCGCCATATTGTCCTTTTCCAATCCTTCTTCAAGTTTTTAAGTATTTTCTTCCCTTTTTGTCCCGACTTCCATTTCATTCCTCAAGATTCTGTCAGAGTCCTGTCCGTAGCAGCACTCTTTCCTAATGCGCTACAATATCACATTTGCTCGAGGTCACGGAGAAACAGCGAGAAACCTAGCCCATACAGGTGGTTACCATTTTACATGGTTTCGGCTGTATTGCCATTCGCCATCGGAAACTCAGCAAAAGCTGCCTCCCGCTGTCGACGCGCAAGTTAATGCACAACGAAGCGGTTACCAATCCAGGTATTGACCGCGGTCAATGCCGCTTACCATGGGAGACAGCTCGTCCACTCTGTTGTCTGTTAACTCTTCTCTATTGTACTATAGAATTAATGCGGGGTGTGCTTGCATCTCAAGTACGGTCATGAAGGATTAAAGGAATTAAAATGGACGGAATTGTCGTGAAAGATTTTCTTTTTGTTTTCTTATTTGAACAAATTTCTCTACACATTCCCCGTCCGGTATTCACTATCGCACGATTCACACACACGCGATATATCATAAGGACACGGATGAGTGAATCAGACAAAAAGATAGAGAGAGAGCAAGAGAGAGAGAGAGTGGAGTTGAAAGGGCGACGTCAATTGTCAGGGATTCGAACTATGTGAACGAGAACACGAGTGACCGTCACTATAAGTACGATTGTGTTCGTGTGCGTTGAAGGAGCAGAAAACGAGAGGGGCTCAACGATGACTATATAGGTTCTCGTTTTACCACATGCCGGTCCTTAATTATCCAATGAAACTTAACGAGACGTGGCTAAGGGTACAAAAATCCCACGACAACTAGACAGATACATATGAACCTTACACGCGTATCGTACACACCGAAAAACCTTTTGACTCGTTAAAATAAAAAAAAAGTCCATTGAACCGCGCTGCTGAAAAAATAAAAAAATAAAAAAATTCAACAAGAATCCGGAAGTCATTCACTCAGAATTTTTTTTCCTTCGAATGAGAATTAACAAAAATTATAAACTTCCATATTGCTTCGCGTTTATTTTATCTCGCTCACAAATCTACCTCCATGAACGAGTAAGTTCTTCAATTTTGGCTTCCTCATGGAGGAAGCTTTGTGAGCGAGATAAACCGATGAGGGAGCTATACATATGCAAATTTCTATTTTGCATTTTTTTTTTATGAACCGGATCTAAACAAGTCTAAGAGTAGCACGGGTTGCAAAGTTTTATCATTTTTTTTATTATCACTCCGCAAAAATTAACTAGTCAGAGGCAATTTACCAATTTACTCGAACCACTTTACCAATTTATTTCAAACTCACTTATTATGCAAAATATACAGAAGTTCAAAGAATCGAATTTCCTTTTTTCTACGTTCTCGAACCACTTTACCATTTTATTTCAAACTCAGTATCGAACGTGGTTGTCCACACACCGATTTTCATGACAAGTATCAGCTCTGTACTTGAAAATTTGAGAAAGTTAAACAAACATATAATTTTTTATGAAATACATCCACGATAAAAATGAGCCCAATCGATCCAATAGTTTTTGCGCTAGTCCCGACAAAAGATTTCCACTTTAACTCCCTCCACCTGCCACTAGAGGGTTGCGCATCCAATCCCTGTTCGTAACCCTTCAGTTGGATGCCATATTTGCCCTCTATCGCATCCGCAACCCTTAAATCGTGAGGTCGACGCATCACCCGATTTCCACCCCCTTCTCCTAGAATTTCATTGTAGACGTGCGCAATTGTTGACCAATCTCAATGGGACTCGTTTCGTTCGAAATATTATCAAATTTTCTTGAATGTACTCTTTTCAAATTTTCAAATTTGTCAAATTTTCGCGAACATCAGCGAAGATATCAGCATTCCACTTCAAATGCCAAGCACTGTATCGCGATGCATCACGTACGAGGTCTGTTAAAAAAGTATCGCGAATTTCGAATTTCCGCGGGCTACGTATATTCGATTTTCGATTCTTTTGTGGCTCATGTTCCTCACTTATGCTGAAAAAATCGGCCATTTTGAATGTTTAGTTAATTGTTGACAGCTGTTTTAGTTAGACGTGTTTTGGCTTGTCTTCGATTTTTGCCTATTCCAAAAAATCGATCAAAGAATCTGTATCAAATTTTGTGTGAAAAACAAAATTAAGTGCGCGGACGCATTCCGAATGTTGACTGTGATATATGGTGAAGCTACCTTGGACCAAAGCAACGTTTATCGGTGGTACGAAATGTTCTCAGAGGGCCGAGATGATGCGAACAACGAAATGCGTTCCGGACGCCCGAGCACATCAACAACAGACGAATACATTGATGAAATGAAGATAATAATATTGGCCAATCGTCGAATCACCGTTAGAGAAGTTGCTGAGGAACTAAACGTATCGATTGGCTCGTGCTATTCGATTTTTACCAATGATTTGGGCATGTGACGGATCGCCGCGAAATTCGTGCCAAAATTGCTCAATTTCGAACAAAAACAGTGTCGCGTTAACATTGCTAAGGAGCTGTTGAACTCGGTCCGCGATGACCCAAAATTGCTCCAGTTGGTCATAACTGGTGACGAATCATGGGTTTATGGTTATGACGTGGAAACCAAAGCTCAATCATCGCAATGTAAGCTGCCGCATGAGCCAAGACCAAAAAACGCGCGCCAAGTTCGGTCGAATGTGAAGGTTTTGCTCAGTTTTCTTCGATTGCAGGGGCGTGGTGCATCATGAGTTCTTGCCGCAGGGTCGTACAGTCAATAATGAATATTACCTGCAAGTTATGCGCAATTTGCGCGAAGCAATCCGCCATAAACGCCCGGATTTGTGAAAGAACAAAAATTGACTTTTGCACCATGATAACGCCCCTGCTCACACATCGTTGTTTGTGCGCGAATTTTTGGCCAAAAACAACACTCTAATGATGCCGCAGCCACCTTATTCCCCTGTGACTTTTTCCTGTTCCAAAAACTGAAGAGGCCCATGAAAGGACGACGTTACGCCACGATCGAAACGATAAAGACGGCATCGAAGGAGGAGCTAAACAAGATCACAAAAAATGATTTTTTTAAGTGCTTCGAGGATTGGGAAAAAACGTTGGCATACATGTATTATATCTGAGGGGAATTACTTTGAAGGGGACAAAATAAATATTAATGAATAAATCAATACTTTTTGAAAAAACACAAAATTCGCGATACTTTTTGAACAGACCTCGTACAGCTTCTTTATATTAGCTACATTATGGAGTTCATGTGTTTTTTACATTATGATGAAACGTACACAATCGAATCACGCATTTTTCTCACAAAAGTTGGGGTATATAACCGCGAACCATACAACTCCAATAACGTACGGAAACTGTAACCACGAGAGTCGTGTGTCACGTGTTAGGTATCATACCATTCCACGTAGCATATGTAGCTAATCGGGGATACAACCCAGGTTTCAGCTGGAATCCTAAAAGGAAATTCTTTGTTGAAATGCCGAGAAAATATCGATGGATATTTTACAGGAAAATGAGATCAATTCCGGGTACTGAAACCAGAAACTTCAATTTACACATTTGTAGTTTTGCCGATCAGCTCTAATCGCGATACATTCTGTGATTCACATGGTATACGAAGCGAAATTCCTTGATAGAGAGTTCTTAACAAATCCCGATCGGGGATCGGATGGAATCGGGGACACCCGAGCGAATTTCTGCACGGGCTTTTACATAAATTCGGCAATTTTTTTGTCGATGTGATTTTCCGATGGATTGGTACATTTCGAACACGTTGACATTGAAAACTCAAATTTTGGTTTCGCCGAAAACAAAGCTTCCTCGACGGGGAAGCAATCAAGTATATTCCTAAATATAGGCAACAATTACATGATAAAACAATTACTCGTTTCGTAAATATTCGGAATTTCTCGATAGATCAACAAATGTACGATAAATTTCCGACGAAAAAGCTTTGTTTGCGAAAGAAAACCTTCAAATTTTCTCTCTTTGACAATTATAATTATTTGGTTGAAAAATTATTTGTATTGATTATTTCTTTTGACTCAATTTCTCGATCGGCTTTATGGTGTTTCGATCGTCGACAAACTCCAGACACACTCGAGTTCTCGAAGTTTCTTTTTGGACGAGTCCAAGGAAAAATCGTCTCGAACACATTGGAGGGTAGGGTGATGAAGTTCAAAGATTTTCTCGATTTTCGCCAATTGGGAAAGCAACTTTTTCACTACCGTACAGATTAAAGTATCTGTTTGGAATTTTTCATTTCCAGTCCCGTTTTCGTTGAATGGCGCTGATACGTAGGAAAAATCAGATACAGCTTCGAAATATTTTTTAGATCTTCTACGTAACAATGAAATTAATAATAATGGTAAAAATACGAAAGTTTCTAGCCAATGAAGTTCTTTTCATTGCAGTATATCCGAAATGCTTCGAAAATATTTGTTAAAACGTTGTCGAAAAATATCTCGGAACAACAATTGTTACGGGAATTTGATGACAAAACTATATGTTTGTAATTATTAAGGGAGGAAATAGGGTTAGGACAGCGTTTTCTCAATGATTTTCATGCATTTTTTCATAGTATAAAAAATGAATATAATTTATTGAAACTTTGAGAATATTTTATACATATATTTAAGTATATACTATAAAATTGGTATATACTATATACTATAAAATAAAAAAGGCTCAGCATTTTGCGTATATTCTGGAAGCCGCAATTTTCATCTGAAATCAAACAAGGTTGGAATTTACTTTTATTACATGTCTCTCTTCTATATGAACCTAAATGCTATCAAAAAAATAGAAAATTGAATTTTTTACAGGGTTCAAAACAAAAAAGCATGATTTTTTGCCGTTTTTTACAACTTTATTTAAAAAAAAAAAATTATTTTAAATTATGATAATATTCCGATTTTAGGTTCATATAGAGCGCAATACTATGAAGAAAGTAACTGCCAATTTTCAAAACGATTGGTTGAAAACTTTTCAAACTAGCGTGTACGCAAGTTAAAAAAAGTCGTTTTCAGAAAAACGCGTTTGAAACACGTGGCGCACTCGGGGCCTGAAGAAGAGCTACTCACTTTAATGGCTTATAACAATAGAACGAGTCGGAAATTTCATTAAAAATTTTGGGAACATATTTTTTAATAGTTTTACTAACAATTTATGAAATAAAAAAAAATCGATTTTTTGAACCGTCTAACCCTATTTCCCCCCTTAATTATAGTCTATAAAGTCTAATTAAAATGTACAAATTTTCCCGTGCGTAATTTTTGTTTTTTTCTATAATAAAATTTTCATCAACTTCCGCGGGGCGAGAATTCAAGCGACAAAGAGTTTTTTTCGTTGTCGGCTAGGCTCTTCGTAAATTCAACTTGGCGAGCCGGCATCGCCCAAGATTCGCCACGACCGATCAATACCGTTCAACAGGTTACTACTACGAGTCCCCCACGTTTCCCCGCCGGACGCGTCACCCCTTCCCCTCGCCCCTCTCGCGAGCGTTTCGCTCAGCGACGAGCGGAAGTTGGGAAAATGGAAAAATCATCCCCTTACACCCTTCCTCGTCCGCCCATCAACTGGGAATCTGCGTCGTTTGGTAGGCGCCTGAGGGATGCTGGGACGGTGTTCTACGGTGGCGCTGCCAAACGGCAGGATTTTCATCCTCAAAGACTCGTTGCCTGGCAACTCTTGCGATTTCTCCTACGCCCGACCCCTGTCTCGAGCTATTTCACGCCCTATAGATCCGCTACGTTGGCCATTTCCGTTAAAACGCCAATAATACCACTTTGCAGCGTTTTTGTTGTTTAAACGATTGTATTTATTAATAATTTTCGTTACTTTAGAATTTTATCCATATTCAGAAATGTTTATTGTTAGCATTTTATTCTCGAGCTTTAGATACCCATCTTTCGATATCTTAACAAATTTTTTTTTTTTTCTTATTCGGCGTCAAGACACTGTCGCGTCTTTTGATAGATGGCATTTTAGCAATTTTACCATTGCCGATTTTCAAAATCATCTCTATTTTAGAATTTCGTTTATTTCTTTGCATTTCAGTCGTTTGAAAATTCGATTGTCAGAATTTCAATTTAACATTTAAAACATTAGACGTATGGAGCACTTTCGTGATGGTATATGGCATTTTCGCACTTTTACACTTTCTCAAAGAATTGACAATTATTATTTTTATGATTGGAGTTTCTTTCAAGATCTTCGATGGATAACATATTATCATATTCGAATTTTACATCCGCTTAAAAATTTATTTATCTTATTTATTTTGTCTTAATTCAATATATTTTCGAGTCAAATGTATTTAGTTTGTTGTTTTTCTTTTTGGATAAAGGTTTATTTTAGAGATTCATTTTTCTATGAATAAGTGCAAATTTGTATTCAATTCTCATTCTCGCTTCCTATATACATAGTAGACCGATCGACCACTTTCTCTCGCTCTCGGATGAGCCACCGCGACCGCGCCCGTCTGAGCTCGGCTTTTCGGGCATCCTCCCCCAATTCGCCACATGATACTTTAAAACCTTTCGACAAGGGATAACATTTTTAGGAACTCTACGAAAGTGGAGTTACCGAACATGGTGATAGATAAAACTGTGCGTTTTTTGATTGGGAGAAAAAAAAAGGATTATTTTATCATTTTCACTGTATCATATCTATTTTCTGTGTTTTTTTAAATTACATTTGATATAATTCGCGTTCAGGTGTTTTTGAGTGAAAAGGAGAGATCTGGCAAAAAATAGCCGTGGAAGAAATAGCCGAGGAAAAAAGGGCTGATTGAAACAAAAAAGTTAACGTTCAAATGGCTTGCTATCATATTCCCCAAAACCCGATTCTCCGATTTCATATTTCCCAAACCCGCTTTTGTTTCCCAAAAGTTACGGTGATTAACTTTGCACATACATTGTGTCGCGAGCAAGGAAAATCGTATTTATGTTATTCGTAATACAGGGTGAGTAAAACTACAGCGGAGTACCTCGTGCTATCATGAATATATATCATTGTCCACGTAGAGTCTGTAAACAATGTGTGTGTACTTCCGGGGAATGCTCCATGGTTTTTCGTACTGGATCGTTAAATAAATTCATTGAGGAATGTCATACGAGGTCTGTTAAAAAAGTATCGCGAATTTTGAATTTCCCCGGGCTTCGTATATTCGATTTTCGATTTTTTTGTGGCGTTAGGTTGGTACTCATGTCCCTCACTTATGCTGAAAAATCGGCCATTTTGAAGGTTTAGTTAATTGTTGACAGCTGTTTTGGTTAGACGTGTTTCGGCTTGTCTTCGATTTTTGCCTATTCCAAAAAATGGATCAAAGAATCTGTAACAAATTTTGTGTGAAAAACAAAATTAAGTGCGTGGACGCATTCCGAATGTTGACTGTGGCATATGGTGAAGCTACCTTGGACCAAAGCAACGTTTATCGGTGGTACAAAATGTTCTCAGAGGGCCGAGAAGATGCGAACAACGAAATGCGTTCCGGACGCCCGAGCACATCAACAAGAAGAAATATAATATTGGCCAATCGTCGAATCACCGTTAGAGAAGTTGCTGAGGAACTAAACATATCGATTGGCTCGTGCTATTCGATTTTTATCAATGATTTGGGCATGAGACGGGTCGCCGCGAAATTCGTGCCAAAATTGCTCAATTTCGAACAAAAACAGTGTCGCGTTAATATTGCTAAGGAGCTGTTGGACCCGGTCCGCGACGACCCAAATGTGCTCCAGAGGGTCATAACTGGTGACGAATCATTGGTTTATGGTTATGACATGGAAACCAAAGCTCAATGATCGCAATGGAAGCTGCTTTTTGGGAATAGGCAAAAATCGAGGACAAGTCGAAACATGTCCAACCAAAACAGCTGTCAACAAATAACTAAACATTCAAAATTGTATATTTTTTCAGCATAAGTGAGGGACATGAGTACCAACCTAACGCCACAAAAAAATCGAAAATCGAATATACGTAGCCCGCGGAAATTCAAAATTCGCGATACTTTTTTAACAGACCTCGTATAGCCGAACTGATACTCACGAGGTCCGAAGTTTTTGAAGTTAATTTAAGTATCGAAAAACCATGGAGGACTCGCCGGAAGGACACACATTGTTTATAGAGTCTACGTGGACAATGATATATATATATTAATGATTGGATGAGGTACTCCGCAGTAGTTTTGCTCACGCCGATATCACGAATAACATAGATAATACGATTTTCCTTGGCAAAGTTAATCACCGTAACTATTGGGAAACAAATGCCGGTTTGGGGAATATGATTTTGGGGATTACGAATTTGGGGAATGTGGTTTTGGGGAATATGATAGCCCACCGTTGAAATAACTGAAACAAACACTAACAAGACAACACAATACTAACGCACGACTAACAAAGTAACAAAACACACAAAAAGCCCATTTTTCCCATCGGCCTGTTTTTTCCGCGGCCGTTATTTCCATCGAGCTTTTTTTTTCCCCGGCTATTTTTTCCCTCGGCCTTTTTTACCCGGCTATTTTTTCCACGGCCATTTTTTCCCGATACGGAAAAAGATTCCGACAATTACATATCTTTCAGATATTTTGCATTATGAATTTCAATATGAATTTAAATGAACAAACATTTTTCATCCAAATCTCGTTTTTTTGTTCTCTCAATTTTTATCTCAAATTCGTAAGAGTGGGATCGACGAGAAGAGACATAATGACGAAGGCCTCGAGAAAATATTTTGCACTCCCTTCTCGGAAATAATGAATGACCACTTGTGTTGAAAATCTCGTCGGGTTCACGCATTCCTTATGCGTATGTTTTTTTTGCCCTCGCCCTATCTCCTCCCTCTTTAACATCTCCGTATTTTTTTTTTTTAAAGCTTGTCGAAGACCACACAGACCCGTCTGTCCTGTCTTATGCGTCTATCAAAAGAGCCTTTATGAACTAAGAACTGTGATTCGTGTTTCGTATCGTCTCGTTGTTTTTTTTTTGTTGCTTTCTTTTCACCAATCAGAAGAACAAATATTTAAAAAAACAAAGAATAAAACGAATGTTATCTACGCAATAAAAGAAATGCAAATGTTTTTCTAATTACATCGAACTACGTTTAATGATGAAAAAAAAACGTACAATTTTTACGATACTGGCAATTACTATAGGTATGAGAATTTGTTGAAAGCTATTTCCTTGTTTTTTCAACGAAAAAAATGATAGAAAAAATTAATTAATAATACATGATCTTAAATACATGATCTCATCGTTAAACAAAATTTCGGTCACGAAATCTCTACATTATTGGGATATTAAATAATCGCTGTGTTTTTGTTCTCTTTGTTACAGGGTCAGGCGGTCATTCAATTGGCAAAGACGATCGACGACGTGACGGTCTTTGGTGTTTGCGGCAAATCGAAACACGAGGAGCTCAAGGCGGTGGGTACGATCGATCATCTCCTCGAGCGCGGTAGCGACTACAGCAACGAAGTCAGAAAGTAAGAATTCACGAGAAAAAACAATTAGGAACAAAAAAAAATTGATCATTCCATGTACATAGATAACAGCTGCATCGAATTTCTTGAAATTCAATTTCAAAGTGTCCTTTCAATGGTACCCAATTTATGTGGAAAGTTTTTATTTAATGGCTCAAAATTTCATAAATTTCGACCTTCTCGAGCGTTTCTCTACAAATTCAATAACGAACAAGTATTCGATGATGGTCTAATTGTCCAAAAAGCTCGAAAGTTCGAAAATTGTACTGGTTACTCTTAACGGGTTAGGCCACTCTAGAGGCCAAAAAGATAGGCTTTCTTGGAAATTTTTTTTCAGAAAAATTACACAATAAATCGAGATTACAAAATAGGGTGTTTATCATACATATCAGTGACTGTATACAATAATTTTTTTGAAGGGGTTAATTTCAAAATGACGACTGTGCAGCGTTTTTGCGATGACGTCTCTGTTTTTGTTGGACGGAATAATTCAGACAATTTTCAACTGATTCACTTGAAATTTCGAATATATCTTTAAAACTACGTTGTCTATGGAATCGCGAAGGATTTTTTTTATATTGCATAGTTCATTCGTTATTGACAATTTTCTGACAATTTTTTAAGTACATTTTTCACTTTTTACTTTAGAAGTGCGCTATTTTGCCAAAAATCAATATATGGAAAAAATCCTACGCTCTTCCATAGACAATGTATTTTTAAAGATATATTCAAAATTTCAAGTGACTCGGTTGTAAATTGTCTGAGTTATGTATCCGGCCAACAAAAACGGAGACGTCATCGCAAAATGCTGCACAGCCGCCATTTTTAAATTAATCGCTTCAAAAAATTTATTGTATACAGTCACTGATATGTATGACAAACACCCTATTTTGTAATCTTGATTTATATTGTATCTTTTCTGAAAAAAAAAAATCCCCAAAAAACAACTAATGACTGAGTTAATCATCACTACGCATTATAATTAATTCTTAATAAATATTATTATTAATCGACTGACATATTTAATTCATCAACATAATCATTAATTAATTAATGATAAGTCAATATTTAATCTTTTTTTTTTCAGAGCATCCCCAGAGGGCGTTGACATCGTTCTCGATTGTGTCGGCGGTGAAGAGTGCAACAGAGGATTTTCTCTACTGAAACCCATGGGAAAATACATTCTTTATGGTTCGAGCAACGTCGTGACCGGCGAAACAAAGAGTTTCTTCTCCGTTGCGCGATATGTAAGCAAAAAAAAACTTGCTATTTACAATTGTCAATTTGCAATAACGAACAAAGAATAAATAAATAAAACGCATCTAGAAATGCGGCAGCGTCTTGACACCCAGTGAAAAAAGGTCGCTATTTTCAATTATCAATTTACAATGACGAAAAAAATAATAATAATAATAAACCGCATCAAGAAATGCGTCAACGGCTTAACACCAAGTTAAAAAAACTCGCTATTTTCAATGATCAATTTACAATGATGGAAAAAAAACGGTATCAAGAAATGCAAAAGCGTCTTGAAACCAAGTAATATAATAATTGCGTGATTTTTGAAATTGAACAATTATAAATAATGGAATAAAAAAATTCATCGCGAACTATAAATAATAGAGTAATTGATAAACATCATTAACTTTCTGTTTTAGTTATTTATTTATTTATTTTTATTTACAGTGGTGGACGATGGACAAGGTATCGCCGATAAAGTTATTCGAGGACAACAAGACATTGTCGGGACTGAATCTTCGTCGTTTAATGCATCAGCACGGTGCTCACGGATTCGTGAGAAAAGCGGTTAACGAGGTGTACAAATTGTGGAGCGAGGGAAAGATAAAGCCTCGCGTCGACTCGACCTGGGCCCTCGAGGACGTTCCTGAGGCGATGCAGAAGATGCACGATCGCAAGAATATCGGTAAGATCGTGCTCGATCCGAGCCTCGAGCCGAAGCCAAAGCCCGCGACACCGGCCAAGGGCAAGGGGAAGGACAAAAAAACGATCAATCAGGAGGACAAGAAAGCATCGAGCGTCGAATCGGACGAAGGAGAGAAGAAGAAGGAGCCCGAATTGACAAACGGAACGTCCGAGGATAAATCCGACAGCGGTACAGAAAATTTTTTATCGTACCAATTTTTTGCGTCTCGCTCGAATGACTGAACGAACCAAAAATCCCAAAATTCTGATAAATCGTTCGTAAGTTATGCGCGTTAGATTTTTTTTTATATACCGCTGAACTTTTGCTAGACGCTAAAGTTGACTCAAAGTTGAGTTTAAATTGTCGACCAACATTTAGGATTTGTTTAACTTTATGACAATTTTTCTACCCATTTTAAAGTCCGTTTAACGTTACGTTAAATTATAAGCCGATCTTAATTTTCGTTGCGTGAGACACCGACGGTGTCGTTCAACGGATAACAAAGTCCGTTTCTCTACTTTCTTTGAGATGGTTGATGTTCTGAGAAATTCAGTTTTTGCACGCTTGTTTATTACGCGCGGAAACTGAATTTGCCTTTATAATAGATTCTTTAGTATAATGACGAAGCAATGCACAAGTTTCTAATTTGCACGGCTCTTCGTTTGTTTTTTAAATGGCTGACTGTTTCGTAGACAGTGCGGTAACCATGTTGTTTGAAGTAAATTTGTCTCTCACACAGTCCCACCAAATTGACCAGAAATACTTGCGTCGTTTACTTGGAACGGTGACCGTTCGGACGTGCGCATCGTATTGCCAAGCGAGAGGTCATGTTTTTCGATGAATGGGCGATTGTTGCACATGAGTTTGCCAGTAAGAATAACTAAGAATTATTGAAAAGGTTCTCTGTATCGGTACAGATTTTCTCACAGTTTTCTCGTGCTCTCGTGCGAACGCGACGACATTATAGACCGAACAAGACCGATGGTGGAAGCAATTTGGGAATGATGAAAAAATTGAAATAGGCGTAGGAATCTGGGAGGGTGCGCAAAACCCTAAATAACGTAGACAACGAAATAACTGAATAAACAAATACACTAGGACCTCAATTTTAAGAAGAAACTGGGGCCGAAAGTTCTCATAATCGAGGCAGCCACTCACGCGCTTATGGCCAGAACTGTATAATAGCATATGATCGGAGCGCCCTCTCTCGTCATGTTTAGGGTTATGTACCATGGAGACTAGAGTAAAGGAGTCCGACCTCTAATGGGGAGCGTACGAAAAAAGTGTCCTCGAAAAATCATTCGATAACGGTTACAGATTTCGCCAAAAGCGTCTCGGTCGTCGCTTATTTCTCGAATGGAGCAGCAAGAAGTAAACTGTACGCGGAACCTAGCCGAACCTAGACAACACAATACCGTTGACATCATTATTTATTACACGTTTATCGTCTGTACTTTTATAATTATTATTCGAACCAAAATATATTAAAAATAAATATGTATTTAAGGGGGGAAATAGAGTTAGGACAGCGTTTTCTCAATGATTTTCATGAATTTTTTTATAGTATAAAAAATGAATATAATTTATTGAAACTTTGAGAATATTTTATACGTATATTTAAGTATATACTATAAAATTTTTGAAAAATTTCCTTGAAAAACACCGAAAATATTAGCGACTCCATATTGCAGGTCGAAATCAGACTCAGCATTTTGCGTACATTCTGGAAGCCGCAATTTTCATCTCAAATCAAACGAGGTTGGAATTTACTTTTATTATATGTCTCTCTTCTATATGAACCTAAATGCTATCAAAAAAATAGAAAATTGAATTTTTTACAGGGGTCAAAACAAAAAAGCATGATTTTTTGCCATTTTTTACAACTTTATTTGCAAAAAAAAAGTTATTTTAAATAATGATAATATTCCGATTTTAGGTTCATATAGAGCGCAATACTATGAAGAAAGTAACTGCCAATTTTCAAAACGATTGGTCGAACATTTTTCAAACTAGCGTGTACGCAAGTTCAAAAAAAGTCGTTTTCAGAAAAACGCGTTGGAAAAAATAGTGACCGCTTGGTTATACACGTGGCGCGCTCGGGGCCTGAAGGAGAGCTACTCACTTTAATGGCTTATAACAATAGAACGAGTCGGAATTTTCATTGAACATTTTGGGAGAATATTTTTCAATGGTTTTACTAACAATTTATGAAATAAAAAAAAAATCGATTTTTTGAATCGCCTAACCCTATTTTCCCTCTTAATAAGTGAAAAGAAGCAATGCATAGAATTAGCAATTATAGCAAATGAAGGTCAGTCGACAATCCTTCTACCATACTTCGGATCACTATGTAGAGTCTTCCGACCGCTCGTGAGTTTTTGGCGATATTAACGCTTCGCCGGGTCGGTTGGCACAAGCCTTATTGTTGGAAGTTTTGATCCCGCTTTAGAAATACGAAGATCGGACTCCTCTACTCTAGTTTCCCTGTTATATACGTCCATATTTTTGTACATATGTACATTACGTTATGCTAATATGCAAACAAACTCACCCAAAACTGGCTCCAATGACTTCAAAGAGAAATACGATCACGGTCTTGTATACAGGTCTGGAAACTCGTGTGTTGGAAGTG
The DNA here is from genome assembly GCA_958009045.1 of Oxytorus armatus. Classification (NCBI taxonomy): domain Eukaryota; kingdom Metazoa; phylum Arthropoda; class Insecta; order Hymenoptera; family Ichneumonidae; genus Oxytorus; species Oxytorus armatus. The sequence goes on along the minus strand of OY253747.1, from coordinate 9,256,444 downwards.
GTCCTCTTAACGAAGAAGTTTTCAATTTCTGTAACAACCACTAGAGGCGTTGCGATCGAATAATGCAAATACATACAACATGAAACCCCCTCGATAGCTGCTATCCTTGCATATTATGTTTAGTTGGTGTAGAACTAGGTGCTGTATACTATTAGTGTTTAATGTATGAAAAATGTCGAATCGGTGTGTGGTACCAAATTGCAAAACTGGCAGGAGCATAAAGAAAAAATGTTCTACATTCTGAGCGCCAAAAGACATTGATATGTGGAAAAAGTGGGAAGAATCTATTCCAGGCATTATAAAATTACAACAGACGGATTGTGTATGCGAAGAACATTTTAATGACGAGGAAGGCAAGCTCGCGAATGGATCAATCTCGGAGCGAATGGCCAAGGAATAGCACGGTTTGTGTCTATCTGCATTATCCGATCGCAACGTCTCTAGTGGCTGCTACAGAAATTACAAACGACTTCTTTAAGGGCCCTCCCCCCACCACTGAAATTTAAGGGAGTTTTCAGATCTGTATACAAGACCGTGAATACGACTAAGGTTCTGACCATCGTCACGTAGTAAATCCGTCCAACCATGTATAGACGAAGTACATGAGTGGGGATTTTTCTTAAAATTGAACCCCTTAAAATCGAGGTCGCAAGAGAATTGGGAAAGAAAAGTAGGCTCTTTTGCTCGATATGGGTTTGCGCGTTCGTGTGCACCTGCGCATACGGTCCTAAGAACAAACCGTACACAAAAGTGCACCAAAACGTTATAAATACTACTTTTTTCGATGTTCTTAATGTCTTATACAAAAAATGACGTTGACATTTAATCAACGTCAGTTTGCATGCTAAACATTGGGAACGTGGAAAAAATACATGCTCCTAAAAGAATGTTTATTTAACATCATTGCGTATGAAAAACATTGGGGACGTTAAAATAAGTGCCATTTCTAATGTCTTTGCGAACTTTGGAATTTAACTTGTTTTATGGAAGCCTACTCAGAGCAGTGTTAAAATTAACCGTCAGGTGGCTAAGGTCCGACTTCAGTTCCCAATATCATTTGTAACGAGCTTTAAGATCTAGTGCCAGATTGACCGCGTGACACATGATTACGAGAGAGATAGCTGCAGACCGCGATTTGAACAAATCTTCGAAACGATTAACATTATCATAAAAGTGAAGTAACGATTGGTTTTTACGTTCAGAGGTTGTTACACAATGTCTTGAAAATTGTATATTGAAGATAAAGTAATTTCTGTAATATTATCACGATTTTTAATGCTCATTTGCAAATGGCAAAGGTAATCATAAGGATGAAGAGCTAGTTATTTCATTTTAGGACAGTATCGAATTTATCGGAAATTGGGTCACACTGTCAGGGATCAGGAACATAACCTGAAAAATGAAAATAACTTTTTATCTCAAATTTTTGTTACAGATTCGAAGGAAAAGGAATCAAGCTGAATTGCCAGCGCATACGACGAGAGTTAGGCACGAAGCCGACGTCGATACGGAGACAAGAGGGTAGAGTTAAAAAAAAAACTAACAAGAAAAACACAACACACGAAAACACCGAGGGAACGGATTGATATTAATTTTTTTCTTCTTCTATTATTTTCCGAGTCATTCGAATTTTTTGTCGATGTCTCGAAGAACCGACGAATGATATACGTTAGTTGGGGAAACAAAACGAGTGAGATAATGCGAAGGAAGGTCGTAGCGTTCGAAGAAAAAAAATAACAACTAAACCGAACAATATCGAAAAGGCGTGTGGGAGTTAAGATAAATAATCAACCAAATAAATATCAATTTTGACGCGGTCCACAATAGTAGTTTGCAGTGAACAAAAATAAGAAGAAAAAAAGTAAAAAAAAAATACAGAAATGAAGGGGAACTTTGAGGTAAAAAAACACGATTTTATTTTTAATACCATGAGTGCGATGATGTTGAGCGTGAAGACCGGATGAAAATGGATATCAGTTAAAATTTTCATAGAACGAGAGAATCCGAGGACGTGGAAAAATAATAATGATAATAACGATACGAATAACGCAAAAAAAGAGAACGTCACGAAATAATATTTACGTATAAACTGCTAGATATATTAAAAAACAGAAAATGGAAAAAAAGACACTATACGACGTACTTTCTACTACGAATTATTACCTGCTGAAACGTGGAGGGGGACAAAAAATTTTTTTTAAACTACTAATCAATATTCGAATAAATCCACTTATCGCTGTCTCTACTATTCAAATATTACGCCTACGATCGCTAAACAATATTGCTGCCGCTGCCAAGAGTCGTCGAATCTTTTTTTCGAACTAAACTTTTTTTTTTCTGTATTAAGTCATTAAAAATCGAGGCACGTGAAACGAAAAAGAGAAAAAAAAAATCATTCTTTATCACGAAAAATCACCAAAACGAAAGTACGCAGTAACGTTTTAACGTCTAAAAAGGCCTTTGCGAAAGTATAAGATAAATAAGTATTAAGCATCGAAACATTTTTCGGCCACTTTTTCACTTTTTTCACATATCGTATTTTTTAATTGTTTTTTTTTTGTAGACGTAACGAGTAACAACGGCCTCGGAAAATTATCTTTTGCTACTACTATGAACTCTACCGTAATTTTTGTGACGTCGTAATCTTTAAAGCGACCTTTTCTATTCCACTCTTTCGAATTGCGACTGCGGCATTATAAAACAAAAAATGAATAATTAGCGTTTTCTCAGATCCAACAAAAAAAAAAGGGAACGACAAATGCATATCGCCTGCCAAGCAAATTCGTAAAGAAAAAATGGAATACAATAAAAAAAAAAGATGAGACTTCATCGCTAACGAATTGGAACAAATTTTTACTGATAGCCATTCATTTAGAATTTGATACGAAGAAAAAAAAAGGATTTTTTTAAGCGAACGCTACCTTATCGGCGGAGAAGAAAATCTTTCACGCAAAAGATCGAACGATAAAAGTAATGAAAGAGAAAAAAAGATGAAAGAATGACGAAGAAAAACGCACGTAGCACGAGACACAAAACGCACACACGCGAAAGCGAGGAAAAACAAGAAAAGACAAAAAAAATTAACCAAACATACGAACAAGACACTGTATATTTTACGTAAGGCTTTAAATGTTTCATCATCAAATAACTATCTATTATATTATAATATATCTGTATATTTGTATCGGCCATTTTGTCTCCCCCCCAACCCTCAGTGCCCTCGGAAAAGCTTCCTCGTCCTCACGTGCATCATATTCTGTTTTATTTTGCCTGTGAAGTCGAGAAATGCGCGGACAACTATTTTCATCAGGGATCAATGGATTTTTTAAAATTCAGAAAGAATGGAAAAAAAAAACTGATTTATTTTTTTTTCCCCAAACTTGGCTGATTTCTAAGATTTTCATGCGTTTTATCGTTGGATTTAGTGAATAATTGTCAAACTTTTTGTTTATTTTAAACGTCATTTTTATAGAAAAATAAAAAATATACAAAGGATCATCAAAAATTGGCGACGTTCTTTTTTTTTCTTTTTTTTTTTCAATTTTGTTCGCGCCGAAAAAAAATTGGTTCTTTCGCGATTGATAGACGAAAAAAATTGTATTCCGCGAATTACTGCCGATTTTTCGAGAGAAACAAAGATTTAAATTCGAACCTGAGTCGTCACGTTTGGCGAAGGGAAAATCGTTGCGCGATACGTTTTTTATTCGTCGAATAAAAAAAAAATCTTGAAAAACCTTGAACGACGAAGACATTTTTTTATTTGATTTTGATTTATATAAATGAACGTCTCTCTCTCTATTTTTTTATCGATCTATTGTATGTAATCGATTTTTTTCTCTCACTAGCATTGGCCCGTCGTCTACATATATATATATTTTGTTTTTTTTTCAATTCTTATTTCTTTATCATTTCGCGAATTTAATATTCTAGCATGAAAACAAAATATATATAGTACATTGTATTGTGTCGCTTGTGCGCGCCTGAGAGAGAAACAAAAAGTTGTACACGTTTAATTAATTGAGTAATGATATAATTAGTTATTAGTTATTATTATTATTATTATTTTAATTTTTTATCGCTTTGCTGGCGTGTCGTCGTCGCCTCGATTGTCTTTTTTCGCATCAATCGCGAAATTTCGAGGTGAAACAAAATTCCAAGCGATACGTTCGAGCCAAGCACGAGAGAGGAGTCGATAATAATGCAAATAAAACGAAAAAAAAAAAAAAAAAAAAAAAACAATACGAAAACAAATAAATAAAAACGTAAACGATATAAATAAATTAAAAAAACAAAACATATTACGAGGATTATGTGTAAAATTGTAAAATTTACTTCGCACGTCAAGCGGGAGAAACGGGTGCGCTACGGACGAATGAATGTACAGACACAATTATTATAATAAATAGTCGTGCTTCGAGTGCATGTGCATGTGTGTGTGTATGTGTGTTTAAAAGAGAGAAAGACAGAGCAGTACGCAGAATTAAAAAAGAAAAATGAATGATGACGTAAGAAAAATTGAATGGATAAAAATAAATTAAGAGTGATGTATCGAATAATGGTGAACAGCAAAATGGCGGCGCGGAGGCAGGGGACAATTTTTTTAAATCTTTTTTTCAATGATTTTGCAAATGAATAATTTGTCGACCGGAGTATGCTTCACTCTGGCGTAATATTATTATTATTACGTAATTATGAAAATATATGAATAATAATGCGTTGGTGGAGAAAAAGACGACAACCCCGACTAATCGACGATCAGAAGAATCTTCGCACCTGATCTCTCCCGCACCGACGGCTTGATATATAATAGATTGTATTTTTGGCTTATTATTGTAAGACTGACTATGTTGCTATATTAAAAGATTGCTTCGAAAACAAATTGGTTCGATTTTATTGATAAATATTAACGATTTCTATTTATACGATCGTCTTAAATTTCTTAACCAGTAAGGAGTTCAAGATTCCTGTTTCATCGGTCGATTCGGAGCGTAAAAACTTTGGAAGCACCCTTATTTTACCCGCAATGGGTCACAAGGAGTGTGGCAAAACCAACGACGTTATCGTTTTTTTGTAAAATATCCCGATATAGGTTGTACATTAAAAGGTCTGTAGTATCGACAAAATATCTTGAAATTGTTAGCCGAACGGGATTCTTATACCCGATTCCACTGACGCGGTTTAAGGGGATGTATCACACCCGCCTATCACTTTGAAAACGCGTAATGTACTTTCACCGAAATGACACAACCGATTTGGATGAAATGAACTTAGCCACTGGAGGATCGTGGCAAAAAGTGACTAAGCTTTTTCCCGATAAGGCCTAACGTTGACGATTTATTGTGGGAGTATGAAAAAAGGAATAGGATTACTTTTCAGAGGGTTTATTTAACGCATATTGAAGGATGAATTTTTTTTTTTTTTTAATATCATTTTGATACAAAATGGCAGCGACGGAGCCCATCTTGAAAATTGTCTTTTTCAAACTGGGAGGACGTATTATTTGAACATCGTTGCATGGGTCGATTTGAAATTTCGATAGAAGCTGCACAATTACATTCTCTATCGGAGTACGTAGCCGTTTTTTTTTATTTAATCTAACATTTTTTTCTTATAAACAATTTATTACTTTTTTTTGGCAAAAATCGACTCATTTTTTCAAAAGTACACCATTTCTACAAAATTTGATTAAAAAAAAAACCCTACGTAGTCCCATAGGCAATAGTATATAGATTATGAAATTCTTTAGTTTTTTGTTCCAGGTCTTATACTCTACGACAAAACCGTCCTCCCGTGAAGGCGTTTTAAAAAAAGACGATTTTCAAGATGGACTTTGTCGCCGCCATTTTGCATCAAAATTGTAATAGACAATTTTTTTTTCATATTTCAATATGTCATAAATAAACCCTCTGAAAAGATGTCCTATTCCTTTTTTCATACTCCCAAGATCAATCGTCAAACTTAGGCTTCTTTTTTTGCCGCTAGAGTGATGTTACCCTTTAAATGGGGTGCAATTTTTTTGGTATACCTTCGAGATAGGCTGAACTGCGTTTAAATTCCGATTAACGTTGGAGGAATCGGGGTAATGTGGAAAAATGTAAGCCTTTCGTTATAGACACACCCCCAAACCTTGACTAAAAAACCTTTGTGTATTGCTGTATATGCCAAAGTATCAAACTAACATTTGGCCAAAAAATACACGAATCGTAGTGATTTAATTCGTTGGTGCCGCTGGTGCTACTTGCAGACACGAACGCCAGATTTTCCTCATTCAATTTTCAATTCACAGACAATTATCGTAAGTTTTCGGACTCCTATCTGGCAAACTAAAGGGTGCAATACCAAAATACACATAGTACATCGCGTCTGGTACTGTTGGGAACACGTGAAATCTCTCTTTTATCGGCTCTGTATTACCGACAAAATGTATTGAAAGTTCTGGCCAAACGCCATTCTTAAACCATCAAATCGAATGATTTGAAATTTGGTCTAGTAATTCTGGGCACGTCTATCTAGAACGTAAATATTAGAAAATGTTGAAATACAAAATAGAAATGTACATTTCCGATTGAAAACGAAGAGGTCTTAAACAAAAATGGATATACTTATTATTACAGAGTAATTTCGAAAAATTTAACTCTTACGTTATAATGCCCTTACGTTATAAATCCTAAATAACGAGCATTTATTTATTAGTAGTTGCGACGTTTCTTTGGAAAAACGAGTTTAGTTGGATGACAAGATGCATTTCACTGGTTTGGCACTAATGCGTGTCGGGGTGACATTGGGAAGAGACTTTTTTGGTTGTTTACCAAGATTTATGTTCGCCTTAAGAGAGATTCGTCGAGTAAGGGCGTTTAAGAACGGTCAAGTGGGGACATGTGCTGGACTAAGGGTCATTTATGAGTTTTTAGAGTACGTGTCGCGTGCAGGTGTGGTGCTGAGGATGAAAAAATTTGTGCGAATAGATGAGGAATGACAGTGTTTGTTTTATGTCCGAGTACAAGTTAAAGAATACTGTCGCGTCGTCGATACATTTGGGAACGTAGAGTTAGAAAATATACGGATCAAAACGTAAAACGTTATAACATTGGAGTAGGATTCTGTACACCGATCGAATTTTATGTCGACAAAGTGAGAAAGACAATTTGGAGTTGAAAGTTAATCCTCTCAATAGCCTGATATATGGATCATGACAATGATGTAATGAAGAATTGTAGAAGACTCTCATCGATATCGATTTATGCTGAGCGCAGAAATCTAGTCCTGAACCGACTCTTGGGTCGCTATGATCCAGACCCATGTACACTTCATAAATGAACAAGAGTCGTCAAAACTTTGGCGCAGATACAACAAAATTACGTGTAATTTCCAAACCACCGTATCCTCGACATCATCGGTCCTATGTATTACACTTCTCTACGTTATCAGCCCTCCACACTAGTTTTCCTCCATATATCGGTCTTGCACACTTTCCTACATACTTTGATTCTACACATCGCTATGCTTCATGTTCAATTTTCCACGTTCCCAGTCCGCCGCACTCTTCGACATATCGATCCAGCACATAATACTAGGACCGCGATTTTAAGGAGTTTGATTTTAAAGAAAACCCTCTCTCTTTTGCCCCGCCTGTGCATGATGGGGCGCATCTACGTCATGATGACCAGGACCGTAGTCATATTTCTCTTAAAAGTCATTAGGGCCCTTTTTAGGTTAGTTTGTTCGCACGTTAGCTTAGAATTCGTTCATATGCATACTTAAGATCGCACGATGAAACCGAGCTACAAGAGCAGCGCGCGAAGCGCGTACGACGATTCTAGTATCTCGAAATGCGATTTACTTCTGAAACCGACTAACTCGTCATCATGATTGGCTGTCGATGTCGTGCTCAGAGTTCGTTCGTGCGCATACTTCAGTTTGCACGATGAACCTAACCATCAAAAGCAGCTTGCGAAGCGCCGCCACGGTCTTGTATACAGGTCTGGAAACTCCCTCAAATTTCGGCGGTGGCGGGTGACCGTCTTAACGAAGTTCGTTTTACTTTCTGTAGCAACCACTAGAGGCGTTCCGATCTTAGTTGCGAACTTATAATGCTAACAGACATAACCTGAAAAACCCACGATAGCTCTCGCGGTTGTCTGTCTCTTTCCCACTAACGACTTCTGCCGCATTACACATATTTTTTATATATAATTATGAAAGCGTTATTAATCCCGTCAACTTCAATGAATATACTGAATAAATTTGTTCTTAAGTTGAATTGGGTTTTAAAGATTCTAACTGTTAATCGTGCATGATAAATATAAACTATTTGTAAATATCTATCTCATATGAACATATATTAGGCGAAATAGTTGTCTACCTCTTGATGGATCGATCTCCGTTAGATTTCTTAGTAAATCCTATAAAATAAACAAAAGTTTTCATTTTTCAAAATAGAAATATATTGAACCGTTTCATATATTTAATTTGATCCTTTTTCATTATATTTTCGTGAAAATTACAGGTACTCGAATGAAGAGAAAAATTAAAGTATTTATTTTTATTCGTACTTACTTGATTTTGAAAACTGGAACACTCGCAAAAACTTAAAAAATTAAGTGTAAAAAAATGGAAAGAGCTAATTTTTACTTACCTTAATCTACTATTTTTTGGCATGCTGCTAAATAGTCTATTTCGGAATATTGACAAAACTCAAATAAAGAGAAAAATTAAAGAATTTATTTTTATTCATACTTCCTTGATGTTGACACTTACAAAAACTTAACATAAAATTCATTCATTAGTTAATTTAAACAATTTTTTTTTAACAAACAAATTTCTTTTTCACTTTTGAATTTTCCTGATGGCAATATTGCCTCATTCTTAATCTTACATAGTAAATTATTGCATATGAAAAGATTTCAGATCCATGCTCTATACAGGGATAAGTGAAGGTGTAAAAATCAAGTACTTCATCTCGAGTCATATCGAAGACATCAATTCGAGAGGAATATTTTCTAAATGATGCTTCGATATGACGGATCAGATGAAAGAAATGAGGATTTGCGTGAATCGGGCCACCGCATGATTTCATTTGCATCAGTTGCGACTCTTAAGATCCACAGCTGGTTTTCAATCTCACAGCTTCTTGACACACTGGACAGGATTCATATTTTTGATGGAACTTCAGGGATATCTGAAATATCAATAGAAGAAATGTATGTATGTTCAAATTACTTTTATTTCATCGCTTTTATATACTAACAATGCAATAGGTAATTTCCGTTAAGGAAACTCACCGATACAATTACTGGTTCCTTGAATTGACGGTTTCATGACTCTAAAGGACGGAACAGTGCTTGGATAATTTATTTCAAAATTCGAAACTTGTTTCGCATGACCATGCTCTGGCACACAATCTTCCTCTTCTGTTTAAACATCATCGAACCTTGTTGGCACAGCAAACTCGTTGAGTCGCATTCTTTTGTACGTGATCTTATATATTGAAAAATACTTGATACGAGTAACTATCTTCTCAAACTATGTGTAAAATCTTTTCATTAAACTTACCCGTGCAATTACTTGGCCATTTTCGTCGAGCTTGCGAGCTTGACCCATTCGTGAACTTTGTCTTCATGATTAAAATGCTGTTCACATACACGATCCGTCTTTTGTAATTTTACAATGCCTGGAATAGACTCTTCTCACTTTTTCCGCATATCAATGTCTTTTGGCACGTGAAATGTAGAACATTACTTCTTTCTTTTGCTGCCGGTTTTGCAATTTGGGACCACACACTGATATCTGATTTTCAATATAATTATCACTAATAGTCGTGATATAAACGAAATAAACGTAATATGCAAGGATAGCAATATCGTGGGATTTTCAGGTTATACCTGTTGGCATTATAAGTTCGCAACTGAGAACGGAACGCCTCTAGTAGCTGCTACAGCAATTAAACTTGACTTCGTTGAGGAGGTCACTTTCAGCGGAGGAGTTTCCAGACCTGTATACAAGACCGTGATGTTGACACTTGTCCCCGGCCCCCTATAAAGAAGATATGTTATAAAATCTCGAAATATCTCGAAATGCGATTCATTTCTGAAGCCGGCTAACTTGCTATTGTGATTGGCTATTGATGTCGTGCTCGGAGTTCGGTCATGTGCATACTTCAGATGGCATGATCGTGCTCAACGAACCTTACCGACAAAGCAGTGCGCGAAGCGTGGACACCGATTCTAGTGTTCTTAAAATCGAGGTCCTAGTGTACTTGGCGTAAAGACTATAACCACAACGGACGAAGAAGAAGAGGAACGATGAGCAGCGTGGAACAGTGGAACGGGTGCGGTATCTGGGGGGAAAGGTCTCATTTGTTCTACGTATTCGAAATCGCTTGTTATCGTTTTGGTGATACATGTTTGTAATTTAAAGTCAAATAAACAAGTTATTGAGAATTAATGGATTCACAGTTAACCGTTAATAAGTATTTTTTATAAAGAAGATCTAATGGTTTATGAATAATTTGTTCACAATAATCCTCAATTAAGTTATTATCAATATTTCATCAGTTTTGGTGGCAACGTACTAGAGATTTTCGATGCTTAATAATTATGATGAACGAAATCGGTTGTTTAGATTTCTGAATTGTAATCAATGCATGGCTAGTGACTATGCAAATTCTCCTTGAAAATCGTAAAAATTCAGTGCATTCTGGGAACTGTTAACATCGAATATATTTAATATTATAGTTTGCGGTTAGGTGCCACACAGTTTCCATCCCCATGCCGTCCATTATGTTGTATCCGTACGCATTAACATGTCCGATCTCCTTCATATTCTATACACTATTGTGGTCTATATTGCCTCCTCACCCGCCCGCGACAAAGAATATCGATCAACACTGAGAGAGCACACACTAAATTTTTGACATTTCCCATTGCTTCCAGTTGCACGAAACGAAATGAGTTTTATATGAGATGATAAAAAAAATTCTTTTAATATTTTTTCTCAATGTAAATAAAGTTAATAATAATATAATTATAGTAACATTGATTATTAGTATTTAAAGTACTCCGGTTTTAGTTGAAAATCTACATTTCTATTTTTAATTTCAACATTTTCTCGTTCTGACATTGCAAATCTAGATGAACAGAATTACTTGGCTGAAATTGAAATTATTCGTTTTGATAGTTTAGAAATGACGTTTGGCCAAAAATTTCAATGCATTTTGTCGGTAATACAGAGTCGGTGAAACAGATCTCTCGAATATGTTCTTAAATTGATGCAAATATTCAAAGTTGAGAAAGAGACGGGAATGGAGTTATTAGATATTGAAATACGTGAAATTATATTCCCGACGAAAGTCTCCAACTTTGCTGAGATAGCAATATGGTTGCTGGTTGAATAGCAAAATTCAATTTCAACGGCATAACATTTAGAACAATCCGATGACATCACGATGGAAACACATGGTTCGATAATTCCACGAATTAATTAGCAATCCTCCTTAATAACGAATATGAAACTTTCGGGACGAATTGAAATTTAACGCTTGACTGCATCGCGCAGTTTCTACTCTATCCAGCACCCGCGTCGATTTTCGTAATGCATACGTGTATCCGCGCGGCTGTCGTTAATACCCCATTTTGTTAATAAACTCTATATTATATAAATAATAGGGGGGTCGCCCCCCTGCGCGCTTTGCGACCCCCTCCCCGCCCCCTCACAACGTTTGTACACGGCGGTGGCGGCGGCGAAATATTTATATGATATAGAGAGATATACCGACAGCAGTGGACGCGAGGCTGGTGCGCGGCTTTGGCGATCTCCCATGTTAAGCAGTATTGGCCGCAGTCAGTACTGGGATGGGTGACCGCATAGCCGCGCACTGACTTGCACACCGACTACTGAGCGGGAGGCAGTTTTTCTGAGTTTCTGATGGTGATACAACTGAAGCTCAGTCAAAACTAAAAAAGCCGCCTGTATCGACACAGGTTTTCCGCAGTTTCCTTGTGTCCATGGCAAATGAGATACAGTGTAGCTAAGACGTCTGCGGACGCAATAGAAGTTAGGGTAGCTTAGCGAAGTGCGGGTAGGTAGTGATAGGGGGGAAATGGAAAAGCATGGAATTGGGATGGGTCATACGTAAAAATCGAAAGGGGTATACGTTGGAACACACAATAATAAAAAGTATATAAAAAAATAAATATATATATTGATCATTATCAGGACGATGAAAATATTATGCTGCACTATATGAAAACTATTTTTGTTCGTACATTTGGCTAAGAGGATAAATTGGTTTGTAATAGATGAATAATATTTTATTTACTATGCCTTATTAGTAGTACCGGGGTAAATAAATAGAAGCGGTAGTGTTAGGCTTAAGCCTACCGTGCAGGCTCAAGCCTGCACGTCATTGTCATACTAAAATTTACTTCTTTATAATAACATTAATGATAAAATTCTACAAATCACAAAAATATACTACATACGAGGTGTGTAAATTAAGTAATGAGACGGATTTTTTCATTTTTTTTATTCAAATAGAATTACAATTTTATATTGTCACCCTCAAAATAACTTCCTTCTGAAGCCACACAGCGCTGGAGACGGTTCTTCCAATCCTCCTAGCAGTGCTGGAACTCCGATACTGGAATTGTCTTCAGCTGGTCGGTTACAGCCGTTTGAATGTTTTCGAGTGTCCCAAAATGAGTTGAGGTGATTTTTCAATCTCGGGAAGAGAAAAAAGTCACAAGGACTCAAGTCAGCCGAATAAGGAGGCTGAGGAGCTACAGGAATGTTTGTACTGGCCAAAAACTCGTTTATTGAAATTGCTGTCTGACAAGGAGTATTATCGTGATGCAACACCCAGTTGTTTTTGATGTGTGGTCTCACACGAATGACCCTTTTTCGAAGTTTTTCAAGAACCTTCCGGTAAAAGTGTTGATTGACCGTTTGGCCTTGAGGTACAAACTCTTTGTGGACGATTCCGTGGGTATCGAAAAAACAAATCAGCATGCATTTGATCTTCGACTTGCTCATTCTTGCTTTTTTGGGCCTTGGAGAGGTTGAAGTGTGCCACTCCATGCTCTGGCGCTTGGTTTCTGGGTCGTACTCAACACCTAAGACTCGTCACCAGTAATGACACGTTCCAGAAAATGGGGGTCATTTTTAATCGAATCCAAAAAGTCAAGGCACCTTTCTCTCCTGATGTCCTTTTGCTCTTGCGAAAGTAAGTTACAAGGATCGTAGTAATTATTATCGTACATAGGAAATAATAATAATAACAATACTAATAATTTAATTGATGATTATGATTTTGTTATTATTTACGTCGAAATTATCGACCAATTATGAACATTAATAACTTATTGTAGTATTTTTATGAAAACATATATTGATAAACAGTCTGGATGGACATACATGAGTTTGTGTGTGTGTGTGTGTGTGTTCATGTTGTAGGAGAAGGGTGCAGAAATAAAGCTTCTCTGTAAAGCTTAGGAGTGGCTAAATTAACCGAGCCAAAATGTTACACGTCAATGGTTCCAGTTGTCAGAGCTCCGTTCGTGCGTTATAACTTTCGCCAGGAAGAAACAACTCTTTCAGATTTTACACGATGTTACATTTCTTTTAAATATCTGTCAAGAGCATAACTCGAGAAATTTTCGAGCTATCAGGCCAACATTTTCGATATAAACCAACTAGCATCAAATACTGTTAGCTATTGAATGTCCAGTAAATTGATCGAGGTGTTATAAATTTGTAGAATTTTTCGAAAAATCGACAAAGGTGTTTCTTAACGCTTGAGCTAATGTAATTTTTGGGTGCCATCGGGTGAAAACTTCCCACATGAATTGGATACTACATCTAAGAGTATTGGGTATTGAATATGGAGAAAATCGATAGAAGCATTCTAAAAAATGTGTTCCTCCATTCGGTGTTTTTTAAGTCCTCACGGGCCACGAGCCACAAGGACGGAACGCATTATCTGGAAAGGAAAATGCGACACATCATGCTTCTTCTCACATACGAGTCTCAGGGCGTCACGGGTGATCGACTTTATTCGATAACATCGAGATGCTTGTAACCTCTTCCCCGCACTTCTCACACACATACGCACACACAGCTGCACACAGTATATATATATAGGGCTTTCCATTCCGACGCGACCTCGTTGTGACTTTCACAATTTTCTATTTCCTTTATCCTTCAAGTATGTTACAGAGTGATATAAATAAATGACAGACGCCGATTTGTAGATTTTTATCAGAATTTGGTAAGATCGTAATCCCGCCTATAAAAAAAAAGATATGTCACGAAATATCTCGAAATGCGATCTATTTCCGAAGCCGGCTAACTCGTCATTATGATTGGCTGTCGATGTCGTGCTCTGAGTGCGTTCATGTGCATACTTCAGATCGCACGTTTGTAGAACGACGAACCTAACCTAAAAAGCGGCGCGCGCAATGCACACATCGATTCCAGTAATTTAACATGTTGATTTGATCGTATGAGGGCGGCTCTCTTCAAATTTACACAGTAAGCTCGTGAATAGAAAGCAACATTAAACAAACTTTCTATGCGACAAGGAGAGAGGTTGAATGAAACAAAAAATAGTCTTCGTGTTGTAATATATTTTTTCATACCATAAAAGTACTCGAAATTATATTATAACTCGAAATATATTCTTTTAAATTCTTTTTTTATTCTCTCCTCGTCACATGAAATATTTTTTACATATAGCTTAAGTAATGGAAGAAAAATCCCAAAAACTGGTTAAATAAAATGGTTTCTACCAAGCAACTAATCGTGTAAATTTTAACGAAATCGATAACGACCACCGTCTTCAAATCAACAGTTCAGATTATTATGAGCACGCGTATTTTCGAAAAAAATCTGAAAAAATCGCGTTAGTCATTTTTTTCGCGTCGCTTTATAACATGCCAGGAAAAAAATTGTGAGGGTCACAGCGAGGTGAAGTTGCCGTGGAATGTCCCGTATTGTATATGTTTTTGTTCATCCCACACTTTCGCAGTGCTGGCAGAGTACTCGATTTCCTTTCGTTCTTCGAGCTAACGCTTCCGGTGTAAACGACAAGCTTGCTAGAAATGACGTAAACTCGGCGGTATCGTCCGAATAATAAAGCGAGGATGAAGACAATATGGCCGAGGGAATAAAGAAAAGTGAAGAATATAGAAGCGGTGACACGAGACAAAAAATGGCATCTCTTAGGGTATACGAACCTTCATTTGTGATATTGACCCCGCGTTTGAGGAAAATGACTTTTGTTTTATGGCTTGTATCTTTTTTTTCCTACATCGATTTGCAAATAATCTCGACTCCTCGGCAGAATCTTGTTCCTTCATTATTATCATTTCACGTTACGATATATATAAATGGTATTTTTGCGATGTTTCATTCTCCGTAAGTTTGCAGTACAGCAAGCAAAAGGGAAAATATCAATGAGAAAACTCATTTGATAATAATGTTTGTTTGCAATCTTTAAACATATTGTACAACATATGGGATATATATTGATTGAATATTAATCGTAGAGAAAGGTCCAATATTAATATATAGAATACGTAAATAACCATCGAGCATAAAATATAAACTATTTTCCTCATCGCTTTTTAATTCCCGAAGATATTTCTTCAATCGTCAAGTCATTTTTATGACTTGACGATTGATGAAAACCCAACAAAACCCATATGGGTTAAAAATAATTTATAGAATTTACCCTTGAGTTATACAGGGTGTCCCAATAACTATTAGCACCTTAGATATCTTCGAAACTATAAGGTTCACAGAAATATTTGCTGAATCAAAATTGCACAGTACGAAGGGGGCCATCAAATGATACCAAAGTACTCACCCCACCCCCACCCCCTGGGCTGGGGGTGGGGCAACTTTGAAATCTTAAATGGGAACCTCCATTTTTTACTGTAGATTCGGATTCCCCATAAAAAAATACGTAACTTTTGTTTAACATTTTTTTTTCGATTCGTGATAGATGGCGCTGTAATCAGAAAAAATCCCCGAAAGTACAGAAAGGCGATAATACTTACAGTTTCGGTAGTAAATAAAATTACTACGTTTATAGTAAGTGTTCGAAATGACGACCATCAGTATCGATGCACTATTGGATGCTTTTTCGATTAATTGACTTGCAAGTATTACAGCGTCAGAACTTATTGATGCACAGGCTGTAATAATTCTTCCCATTCGTTCCCATGCCATTCTTGGTGAAGTCTAACATGGTACGGGTGAACTTTGTGACGGTGCAAAATGCGATGTACGCTAGTCCTGCCAATACCAGATTCATTTTGAATTTGTCGCATGTTACAACGTTACAAATGTTACAATGTTTGTTACATTTCTTCGACAGAAAGGTACAGAAAGTACAGAAAGGCGATAATACTTACGGTTTACTTCACTGAAAATAAACACTGTTTCAAGGATACTTTAATAAGTTTGCAGGATAAGATAAACATGATACGATTAGTATCGATAAATCAGTCAATCGAGTGCAATGTATCCGTTTGAAGAGCAAGTCGATATGCTTCTCATTTATGGCGAATGCCAACAAAATTCTGTAAGGGCAAAAACCTTGTATGGTGAACGATATGCACATCGGTCTCAGCCTTCGCGGCAAACATTTAAAAATGTGCGTGATAAACTTGGGCAAACCGGTAATTTAAGTGTCCGTAGTAGTGTACGCCAGAAACGTGTAACGAATGAAGAAATGGAAATCGGTGTGCTCGCCAGTGTGTATCGAGATCCTCACATTAGTTTGCGACAAATTCAAAATCAATCTGGCATTGGCAGGACTAGCGTACATCGCATTTAGCACCGTCACAAATTTCACCCGTACCATGTTTGTCTTGACCAAGAGTTGCATGGGAACAACTTCATGAATCGCGTAGAGTTTTGTCGAACGGTTTAACGTCAGATCCAAAACGATGAGTCATTTCTTAATACCGTTCTATTTACTAATGAGGCAACATTTACAAATCGTGGGAACGTTAATTTGCATAACATGCATTTATGGGCAACGGAAAATCCACATTGGCCGTGGCAGGTTGAACGCCAGAGACAATGGTCTGTGAATGTATGGTGCGGAATCATAGGTGCTAAAATTATTGGTCCTTTTTTTATCAATGGAAATTTGAATGGCAACATCTACAGTAATTTTATCAAAGATACATTGGGACTTTTGCTAGAAGAGTTGCCTTTACTTACACGACAAACCATGTGGTATCAACATGACGGATGTCCAGCACATTATTCATTGATTGCACGAAGGCAACTCGACGAAAAATTTCGAAATCGTTGGATTGGACGCGGCTTTAGACTTCTTTCTATGGGGAACATTGAAAGATAAAGTGTATAAAGAAGTACCAACTACACTTGACGATATGCAACAAAGAGTTATTATAGCCTGTGCATCAATAAGTTCTCACGCTGTAAAACTTGCAAGTCAATCAATCGAAAAAGTAATCCAATATTGCATTGATACTGATGGTCGTCATTTCGAACATTTACTATAAACGTAGTAATTTTATTTACTACCGAAACTGTAAGTATTATCGCCTTTCTGTACTTTCGGGGATTTTTTGCGATTACAGCGGCATCTATCACGAATCGAAAAATAAATCTAGAACAAAAGTTACGTATTTTTTTATGGGGAATTCGAATCTACAATAAAAAATGGGAGTTCCCATTTAAGATTTCAAAGTTGCCCCACCCCTAGCCTAGTGGGTGGGGGTGGGGGTGAGTACTTTGGTATCATTGGATGGCCCCCTTCGTACTGTGCAATTTTGATTCAGCAAATATTTCTGTGAACCTTATAGTTTCGAAGATATCTAAGGTGCTAATAGTTATTGGGACACCCTGTATACATCTGACATTTGGATGTTATTATTGTAATATGTAGAATTGATTTATCGTTACAAGCTTTAACTGCTATGGTGTTTGCGGAGTCCCTTTGTCACCCACGCGCAACATCGATTTGCACCACGTCATTGTTGTCGGAGCACTGGCACTGGCGCCGTTGTGCTTTCAAACTTAGAGTGTTCGACTAAATTATGCATAAAATTGCGACACAAAAATGCTTATGTCGGGCATGAAGTTTGAATTTCGCTCAGGGGACGTATGGCCACCAGTCGCCCTGTCTAGGGTCACATAATGATAATCATTATTATTATTCGATACTTGGTAGTTATCAATTAGTTGAAATATTAAATCAAACAAGTACATTTCGTATAGGGAAAAGTTTAATTAGCGGTATGCTCGTTAGTAGTTTGTCGGGTTATAGTACGAGCAGTCCTAAAACCTTATTCTCCCTGGGAGTGAACAGCTCACTGAAAGACGATGAAAAACTCCAACGTCGGTATAGCGGCAACCTTTGAAATCTGGGTAACATTCGAGGACCATGTACCAAATAAGCAATTTAACCGGGCTAGAAGCGATTTACTATGTATTTTGATATTGAAACCTCTAATTTACCACCTAGGATTCCAAAAGTTTACGAAGATTGTCCGAGAATTGAAAATTGAGTAAGGAAAAACTCGTGTTCGGCTCTGCAAGTAGCGCCAGTGGAAGATAAACGAACTAGATCGAAAGACTTTTTCACGATTTCTATGTATTTTTCTGCCAAATACCATTTCGTTAATTTTGCAAATACAGCGATAAATCAATCCTCGTTAGTTAGGATTTTTACTCGTGCATATCTTAATTTTTCGAAATTACGCTATACGATAATAATTATACGAATTGTTGGTTTAGACCTCGTCGTTTTTAGTTTAAAATGTACATTTCCATTTTTTATTTTAGAATTTTCTGATGCTTACGATGTAGATAGACGTGTCTAAAATTACTTGACCAAATTTCGAGTCGTTCGGTTTGAAAGTTTAGGAATGGCGTTTGGCTGAGAAGTTCAATGAATTCTATCGATACAGAGTCGGTAAAACAGATCCCTTACATGCGAATTTCAAGGTAGGACGTATGTACCGGATGATTCCAGGCCAAATCGACAGGATCCGTCACCTACATCACTTGACATATTTTCCTTGTGGTATATTATCCGGTGACAAAAGAAAAGGCTGCAAAACAATTTGGGAATTTTTCACAAAATATGACGGTTGATGTCGTTACAATGCGATACAATAGAACTCTAACGATTTATCTCATATTTTTTCAATCAATTCTTGGTTAAAAGGTATAAAAGGATCTCAACACACAATTTTTTAGAACTTTTCGAACATGCATGTGGTTCTAGTAAAACTACTGGATAAACATTAAGATTTTTTAATATTGTTAACTCAGAATTGAGGATGTGAACAGTGGGCAATATTCAAACAATTTTACGAGGCCAAAACACACATAAACACACATAGGCGGGCATTATGGTAAATGATTTGACATATATTTTGATTGCCATTAAAAACTGGGGAAGGGTCAAAATAGCGAATGACCAAATGTAGAAGGGCAGATATTTCGAAATAAAAAAACTAGTAATATAGAATAATGAAGGATAAAGTTGTTCGAAATTGAGTTTTTTGACAGATGACGAGGTCGAATAACTTTTCCAGCGTAAAGTTATTTATTCGTAAGCTCATTTATTCAAGGCTATGTGTTCGGACAGTCCGTACTTTGAAAGTACAAAATATAGCGTAAGATAAGGGTTATATTTGACTGATGAGCAACCTGTATAATAGGAAAATAATAATTACACAGAACAGATATATTAAAATATTTCGTAAAGAATAATATTTTGAGATTTCAGTGCGAATGACAGGTGAGATTATCACAATTATAGTTCCACGATTTTACATCACAATAATAGTTCTCACGCGAGTCAAGTTATATATTTTTACTCATCTTTTGACTTTGGATCGATGATAATTGATCCCGCGTTCGCTCTTTCTCTTGCTCCGAGACCTCGGTGTATTTATCGAGTTTTCCACGACAACGGATATTCCAGAAGATAATTGGACGGCCTCTTCAATATCTTAGGCTTTGTTATGATGAACGCCTTTTCGTGTCAAGACGATGGTTAGACGGTTCTCGTGTGATAGACTCACTGTCGATGAATTGAACGTGTGTCACCTGTGACGGTCCCGGATCGAATGAGGTCGAGGAAATACAAAATTCTCTGTCGTATTCTTCTATCTATCGATATTCATGCGTGTTACGTTCCGTGAGATATTCGCATGCGCTATTTTCCATCTTTGAGAAAGCGCTTGGCGATTGAACAGTATTTAGGCGCGTATATTCGAATCATCTTTACGCCACTCACAATAGATTTGAACGATGTAGCAAGTTGATATATGCGAAATAAAAAATAGCGAGTAGTTAATATTTATCCCCGCGTATTTAATATTTATTTTTTTTTGTTTATTTGTTTTAGTAGTTTTATTTATTTATTTTCTATTTTGTAGTTTACTTACCCAATCTACTGAAAAAGAAATATGCTGGGAATACAAATTTCGAATGTGTAAAACTTAGATACGCAAATCATCGATGAATCGAAATATTGAACATCAAAAGAGGAACCATTAAAATATCGAACAAGAAAATGGCGAATAAAAAATAGGTTAAAATCGCTGAATATAATATTTGAATAATTTGTTTAGTGCATCGAATTTTTAATTTTGCTTTAACAAACATTAATTTCAGAATTTGCTACTAAATTAGAATGCAACCTCATTTTTTATCAATTTTTGCCAAAACGTCCAAGGTTTTGTAGCGGATTATTTGATCCCCGTCACATGGGTGTCGAACGTGGCCTGATGAGCGGTAACAAAACCCAAAAAAATGAACAGTACGGTGGAGAGGTAACCAACTCTCCCAAAATGTCGGAAGTACCGATCAAACGAACGAGAGATAGGCGCCAGGTAACGAGCGAAATTCGCGCGTCACCACCGCTCCCGTAAAGAGAATGGCTTATTTAATTTTTCCCTCTCGCCGTTTACTACCAAATGAACCCAGTTAGAAAACGTTCGGCAAAAGACTTCGGCTACGAAGTTTATACTTCCGAGAATGGTAGAGGGGCAGGATTTTTGGGCGAACAAGCGAACTCGGTGCCTCGGGAAAGTGTGAAAATGATTTATTTGATCCCGGAAACCACCCGCACGGTATGCGGCGGGGGCTGTACAAAGAGATCGGCGGTTGTACAAAAAACGTGTAATGAGGTAGCGTGACAACACTGCCAACGGTAACGAAAACGAATGGTTACGACGCACTCGGAAGATTCATACAAAATAATCGGATCAGCGTTCTGCGACAATATATAAAATGACAATACTTAAAATTATCAAAACAAATAACCTAACGCAATTTACGCTAGCAGTCACGTAGTTCGACCGCAACAACGCAACCAATTTCAATACGATATTTAACAAAACGAAGGAAATAATCGCAGTAAATGACTAGAATGACTAGAATTAACGAAATATTAAAACAAGATATTATAACCTGAGGATTCGCCTCAGGGAGGATTCGACGTAATTTAACAAATGTCCGGCAGAAGCAAGATAACGCGTAACGTAACCGAAAAACAATACGGATAAAATTAACCCGAAGTTAATACCGAGCAAAGTCACGGGTTACCGTCTTACGCACAAGAGAACAAAATTGACCAGGGGGTAACGGTGAAGATAGCGGGAATCTCAGATAGCCTCTCGTAAAAGGAAAGTTAGCCGGAATTTCGAGATAGCCTCTCGTAAGGGTAAAGTTAGCCGAAGTTTCGAGATAGCCTCTCGTGAAAGTAAAGTTAGCCGGATTTGAAGATAGCCAAAGAGGTAACGGCGAGGACGTTGAGCGAATCCGAAGGTTCCTCACGACACTCACACAACGATAGCCCAAATCCAAGATGGCCTCTCGTGAGAGTATAGTTAGCCGGAATTTCAAGATAGCCTCTCGTGAGAGTAAAGTTAGCCGGATTTGAAGATAGCGAATAAGGAGACGGTGAGGACGTTGAGCGAATCCGAAGGTTCCTCACGACACTCACACAAAGATAGCCCAAATCCAAGATAGCCTCTCGTGAGAGTAAAGTTAGCCGGAATTTCAAGATAGCCTCTCGTAAGAGTAAAGTTAGCCGGATTTGAAGATAGCAAAAGAGGTAAAACGGCGAGGACGTTGAGCGAATCCGAAGGTTCCTCACGACACTCACACAACGATAGCCCAAATCCAAGATGGCCTCTCGTGAGAGTCAAGTTAGCCGGAATTTCAAGATAGCCTCTCGTGAGAGTAAAGTTAGCCGGATTTGAAGATAGCGAAAGAGGAGACGGCGAGGACGTTGAGCGAATCCGAAGGTTCATCACGACACTCACACAAAGATAGCCCAAATCCAAGATAGCCTCTCGTGAGAGTAAAGTTAGCCGGAATTTTAAGATAGCCTCTCGTAAGAGTAAAGTTAGCCGGATTTTACGGAAGCCAAAGAGGTAACAGCAAGGACGTTGAACGAATCCGTAGATTTCTCACGCCACTCACACAGGGATAATCGAAGTCGAAGATTGCCACTGGCAAAGGTAAAGATAGCCGAGATTCAAAATCTCGCGGGTAACGGGTAAGGGGAAACGCAATTAATAATCACAGGCGAATATTCCAAACGTGTTCGAAGATATGGGCAAAGATCGCCGAGATTCAAAATCTCGCAAGTAACGGGGCAAGGAAATGGCGAATAATAACCGAAAGCAAATATTCCAAAAGGGTTCGAAGATATGGGCAAAGATAAGCAAAAGGTAGCAGTGCGGTAAGCGATAACACCCGGACGTGAATTTAATAACGAAAGGAACGCAAAAACCGGAATAGAGAATGAATTGCAACAAACTTGAACACAATAACACAAATTCACTTAATAAAACAAATCCCGAAATGCGACGTCGATCGCGAATAAAGAAAGTAACAAAATTGAAAATGCGAGAAATATAACAAGTGGCGATAATGGGCCAGTAACTTCGTCACGCGGTCCGAGGACCGGCTCGTTTCCCACTAACAAACTCGAACGGGACTGAATCCCAATAACTAATAAAATACCAAAATTAACGAAATTACCAAAACTACCAGCCACACGGCTAATGGAGAAAGACGAAGTTACTAAACGTACAAAGGAAAAAGGAGGAAGTACCTCACCGAATATTCTCTGCCGCAACGCAAGGAACTCGTACAGGGTGATCGCAAGATGGCGGAGGATGGTCGATGCCGTAGTTAAATGGTGTTGAAGATCGATGAAGATGAACGAAGGTAGCGTTGAGATCGATGGCGACACTCGAGAGAGCACTGGGAAAAACGCGTCACGCAAGGTAACAGTCCGAACGGTAATTCATTTCCGATGTGCGATCCTTACTCTCCGTGGGTCGATGGTCCCCACTCTTGACGCTTGGTCTAGTTCTGCGCATATTCGTGCGTTTACGGGGTCACTCGTTGTCGCTCGGGTCACTGGGTTACGCCGGCCTCTCCTACTAGCGCCGGCACCTCTGGCGTCGACTCGAGGGGTGCGCGGGAAGAGGGGTCAAGCCCAGCCTGACGACGGCTAGAGAGAGAGAACGAAGTGATGGCGAGGCTCACGGCGAATATCGAAACAAAGACGGTGCGATTCGGTGTCCGTCCGGTAGTTTTTTATGCTGCGTCTCGGCCGTCTTCCCCTAGGACCCGGTCTCCGATGAGGGTAAGGTCGGGATCCCGCCCGTGGATGGTGGTGGCCGCCAACTCTTTCCACGCGGATCCCAGCATCGGCACATTGCCACCTCACAGACCCCCGTCGGTCCCATAGGACCTCTACGAATGAGGCACCGGAGGGTATCCGGACCGCGACGGTCGAGACAACAGCAGGCTTGTCCAGCACGAGGCTGGGAAGCCGTACGGGAGGAGGGTGGCACAGTAAATTTCGGCCGTTTCTCCAGCTCGCTCCCTGGCAACCATGACCACGGGTGCAGTTGTTAGGCACCCGCCTGCTCCCTTAAAGACGAACTCCCGACTCTCAAAGTCCCCAAAATTCTAACCTCGGGAGATGATCGGTCTCCCGAGTACCAAAAATAATGTCGATGCCGAGATAAACGCCGATCACCCGCCGGGAAACGCAGAGAGCCTTACATAATTGTTAAAATGTAGAGAGCCCGAAGTAAGAGGGCCATACGATAGCCGGCAGAGAGAGCCAAAACAAAAAATTAAGAGACGCAAATATTTATTGAATTTAACCACACCGAAATGATTTCACAAGTCTCAAACAAAGCACTAGCTTATAATATAATTCAATGACTCGAATATTTATTTTAACGGGACGCTAAGAGAGCTGAACGGAACGGGCTAGAAAAACAGACGCGATAATATAATAAACAGAAAAACTCTATCGTTCGCGCTCGAAGCTAGTGAACCATAGGCTCATAAACTCAGATAGCCAAACAAAGTCGCTGAACGACAGATAGCCACAGCGTTGCCAAATTGTCAACTCTGGAGGTAACCTGAGATTCTACGTTTTTACCGTCTCAAATGTGCGACAAAGCGAGTGCGCGTCGTCCCAGGGTCGTAAATCCGACACCTTGAACGAATACACTCCGTACGGGTGACGAGAAGCCAAATGTTTCGTCACACTCCTTCACCCCAGAATTTGCAAGACGCTGGACATACTCTTGGCAATGACGCCGTTCGCGAAGTTTAGAGTGGGTGGGGCCGATGTCATCCCGCACGGTGAGAAACGAAATCGGTACGAGGTCTCCTCCAGGGCCCAGACAATAACCTCCAGCCACGCTGAAACGTTACGACCTCTTTGTCTTACATTATCGTGACGATAAACCATACTAATAAAAGAGAGACAACAATTAATTAGGATCCACACATTTTTATTCCTGCCGGACTGACGCTTATCAAACGAGAGGACACGACCAGAGAACCAGTAAAGAAAGCCAAAAAAAAAATACAATTTCCCATAAGGGGTTTCGAGCGGTCAGCCACCAGTGGTGCAATACAGTACGGCGAACATTGTTGGAGGCGCCCGGAGCGGCACGACACGGACCGGATCCCAGTCCGGAAGATGGAGTTTATCATGTACTTGGCGGGGTCGGGGACTTGCAACTCCCGTAGCCGGCGATTAGGTAGCCGTCCGACGGAGACGATGGAGGTGGCTTGTCGAGTCAGATGTCGAGCGGAAGGTAGCTGGCGGTTGGACGTGTGTGTAAGGCGGGGTGAAGTTAACCGGGTTTTAGCGCGGGGGTTGTCGTCGTGGAAGAGAGCCGGATCGTCGTGGCGCTCGTTGGGGGTTGGGGTTGGGGTTGGGGCTCCTTGCATTGGCTTTCGCGTCTGCCAGCGTGACTCCGCGGGGAACGTTGCGGCCCAGACTCGCGACGTAGGGTCCCTCGGCTCGCCAGTCGTCGTGGCAATTCGGACAATCTTTTACGGTTATGTCTTTGCGGCCGTAGCGCCAACAACAGCGGACCGGTGGCTTGGTGCACTGTTGGCGCCGATGACCGGGATCCCCGCAATAAAAGCAACGGCCGAGTTGGCTGGTGGGTCCTGGCCTGGCCCGTTTGGATCCGCAGGGGCGAGTCGGTGAGTTTGTTGGCGCGGTGATGTTGGCGGCGCTGGATGGTGAGAGGTCGGGTAGCCGGAGGTCCATGAGCGCGGGCGGCGTCGAGGTGGAAGCGGTGGCCCGTGGGACGCTCTCTTTGGGCCGACGGAGCTTGTCGGCTTGCACGGCGGGTTCCGAAGCGTCGGACTCGTAGTCCGCCCACGACATTGGCCAGGTCTTTGGTTCGTTTGGCCCCACCGTGGTTTGAACCGCCGCGAGATACGAAGTGGGTTCCGCTGGATGTGCCAGCACTGCGATCCACGGTGGTCGGGTTCGTTTGGACGGCCACGTCACACCGCTTCGTGGTGTTGACTTGCGTGGCGACGTCGACTGATGAGGGCCACTCGCGGACGTCCGCGGACGTAGCCGGTGTTCGGGCCTCGCGATCCTCTCGGATGGGGCAGTACCCGCTCTGCCGGTGCGATGGGGCCAGAGCCTGGTCTCGAAGGTCTAGTAGGAAGCCGGGGTCCAGGTACTCGACTACCGCCCGGTCCTCCGCGTACGGGCGGATGCGTGACCAGAAGGGGTTCTTGTCGAAGGCTGCCACTTGCATCTGGGCCCGCAACCGGCGATGTTCATCGACGCTCGCCGCGAACTCCACACTGCGGGCGTGCTCCGCATCTATTTCCGATTGGAGTTCGTCCTCCGCCGCCTGCAGGTCCATATCCTTTGTGGCTGCCGAATGGAGATCGAAATCGGCGAGGGAGCCTACCGGAGAAACCGAAGACAGTTCGATAATCTCGTAGGCCGACCCGGCCCGGCGGCGACCCGGCGGAAAAAAAAACTTTTTTTTCCAAAGTCCGCCATTTCGTTATTTATCCATGAAATTTAACTTCAGTAGTTCCGACTAGAATTGCATGTCTATAGATTAAGAATTATCAAGAATTTTTGATTTCTGATAACATCAAGAGCCAAAATCACCGGGGCCACCCACGCGCTTTTTTTTTTCGAGGTGCCAACTTCGATCAATAATAGTAATAATAATAATAAACTATTACATTTTTTCAAACTAATTTTTTTTTGTATCCTTAGTATGTAAATGAAAACATCCTATATATCCAAAACGATTCATTTTTATTTTCCTACAAAAAACGCGCTCCAAAAAAGACATGAAAATCGGCTTAAGTTACCAGACTACTACCTTAAGTTGCACCACCAGTGGGGACAACTTCTTAACTACTTCAAAGGGTCCATTAAACTTCGGCGCGAGTTTCGCGGCGATGTGTCGCGTTGCGGACGATAAAACGTGCTGGCGTTTCAATACTAAATCCCCTACCTCGACGTTACGCTCTCTTCTTTCACGATTGTAATAGGTACCTGGCGACGGAATGCCTTCTCTAGGGATTGGGTGATGGTCCCTCTTAGCGCCTTAAGGCGCGACATTCGCCTGCTCCAGCTCTGTGGGGTGTTCGGGTAGGTCTTGGGTTGGGTTCGCATTCTCGCCGGAGTAGGATCGCAGGGCACGTTTAGCTGCCGAAATTAAGGAATGCGGGGCTCATTCCAAGAGAGCCGTGGTGTGAGGCGTTATAGGCGAAGCGAAATTCGTGGAGGTGGAGATCCCCATCGCGGTGATCGCTCTCAAGGAAGGAAGTGATCATGGTTTTAAGGACGCGGGGTACTCTCTCGACGGAATTAGCCTGGCGGTGGTACGGGACGTCGTCTGGTGTTGCCTGCCTATTCGCTCAACTAACATTCGGATATCCTGGTTGACGAATTCCGTCCCGTTATTAGATAGGACGGTTGCAGAAGGAATAACCCGGCCGAATGGATGACGCAGGGGAGACAGAGCGCCGAATTTCAACGTACCCGGGGCACCCGTAACATGAAGGCGGTGAGGTATTCTAACGTGCACGGCTCCTTAGCGCTTAGGGGGGGTGGCGTGCGAATAAGTGAGGTTCGAGGCAACCGAGGGCCGGAACACGTTGTATGGGTGCGTTCGATTTGGGGTAAGAGCCGAAAGGATAACCAAGACGTTGACGATCGAGCTGAGCCGAAATAATTACGGGGTACTCGTGGGGGGGTCACTGTTGCCGAGAATTGGATAGTAATGCAACTTTTTTTTAACTTTTTTTTAACAAGTCGCTACTGTTGAGGATGAAAGAATAATGACGACTTTTAATACGTCGCTAACGCCGAGAATTGAACCATCGTGAAACTCTTTGATCGATCGCTATCGCCGAGAGTTGAAAAATAAGGAAACCGTTTAATGCCGAAGAATGGGAAATAAATGGGAAATTAATCTTACCAAGGATGGGGACATAATGAAACTTGGTTTTAATGGGTCGCTACGGAAGATTATGTAGCCTTTTAATCGGTCGCGGTTGCCGAGCAATGGGGGAAAACACTGAAATTTGATTCTAATTGGGAGCTAGGTAAAATAAGGAGGCCTTTGTAATCGGTCGCGATTGACCAGAACCGAAAATAGTAAAACTTGGTGTTAATATGTGGTTATGAAAATTAATGAAAGCTTTTGATCGGGCGCGATTACCGATGATGAAAAATAATGAAGTTTGATCTTAATCGGTTGCTATGAGAAGTAAGAAAGCCTTTCAATCGGTCACGATTACCGATGATGAAAAATAATGAAGTTTGATCTTAATCGGTTGCTATGAGAAGTAAGAAAGCTTTTTGATCGGTCGCGATTGCCGAGAGTGGGAAAACAATGAAATTAATTTTAAGGCCGTCGTCTGGTCTAGAGCGAGATTTTTGACGTCATTTCTAATGTGCAATAACGTTTAAACCGTTGAAGTTGTCTTGATGAAAATGTACACGTGTATTTATTGATCCTTAGAGAATACTTACAGAGTACATAAAAAAAAAATTATTTTAAATATTTTCATGTAGTTTTTTGCCTTGTTGCAACATGGTGCGCCTCAATCGGCGCCCACTCTGGACGATGTTGTATGCATCTGAAAAAAAATATATATATATTCTCAATCTGTATGAGTATTCTGAGCACTGGTAGCAGAATTGGAATTGGAAAAAAAATTTTGACAAAATGGCGGCCTGTTGAACTTTCATTAATGATATTTCATACATTTTCGGGTATTTGACGAGTTATAAAATGTAATAAAATAATGTAATACATTTTTTTTTAAGTACCAATTCTGCTACCAGTGATCAGCATACTCATACAGATTGAGAATATATATTTTTTTTTTTCAGATGCATACAACATCGTTCAGAGTGGGCGCCGATTGAGGCGCACCATGTTGCAACAAGGCAAAAAACTACATGGAAATATTTAAAATAATTTTTTTTTTAATGTACAAGTATTCTCTAAGGATCAATAAATGCACGTGTAAATTTTCATCAAGACAACTTCAACGGTTTAAACGTTATTGCACATTAGAAATGACGTTAAAAATCTCGCTCTAGACCAGACAACGGCCTTAAGGGGGAGGGTAGGGCTTAAACATTTTTTTTTTTGCATTTTTTTTTATTTTTTTTTCTGAATGAACAATATGTCGAGAATATTGTGTATTCATTTTAAGTCAATCGGACTAAAACTAACGGAGTTACAGCGTTTCAAACGACCGGCCGTGATACCTGATTTTTATACCTGCTCGGTAGCCGTTCGGTACGTATAAAAAACTTTAAATCGATTTTCCCGAAAACGTCATTTTTGAAGTTTGTGAACATTAGAACTCAAAATCTACTGAACCGATCCTTTTGAAAATTTAAACATTACTCCTTCACATAAATCAACAGGTAATCAGGAGTTTTTTTTTTTTTCAATTTTTTCAATTTTTTAATAACAAATTAAGCGCGATTTCTTTAGCTAAAATTGCGTTTTTCACTTCCAAGTGCTGCAAAAAATAGGAAAAAAAAAAAAAAAAAAAAACTCTTCCTGATTACCTCGAGAAATACATCACCTTTAAAATGCATATCAATTTTTTTGTTTCAGATGATCCGGTAACGAGTTATAATGTTCACCGCGAAACCACTTTTTTTCAAGGCGCCTCTGGAGATTCAACGTCACCGGCTTATTTATCAATATTTTTCATTGAAAACTTTTTCTGAGATACTTCAATAGTTGTACAATAATATGTAATTCTACTTAATAACATTATATTACTCATGTCGCCGCAAAAAAATCTTAAAAATATGCTTTTTTTCGCCTTTAAAACCCTACCCCCCCTTAATAAGTCGCGATGGAGCATAACGGAAACTGTTAATCGGTCGCGATTACCGAGAATGAAAATAATACAGCTTGATTTTAATCGGTCGCTATCAAAAGTAAGAGAGTATTTTAATCGGTCGCGACTGCCGAGAGTGCGAAATAATAAACTTACTGTTAATAAGTCGCTAGGGAAAATAGTGAAATTTTTAATCGGTCGATTACCTAGCGTGGAAAATAACAAACTCGCGGTTAATGAGCAGCTAGGGAAAATCATGGAACTTTGAATGGGTCGCGATTGCCGGGGATGGAAAATAATGAACTTGACGTTAATAAGTCGCTATGAAGAAGGATGAAACTTTTCAATCGGTCGCGATCTCCGGGAATGAAAAATAATAAACATGATTTACTAGGCCGTTATGAACAACAACGAAGGTTTCCAGTCGGTCGCGATCGCCAATAAGGGGAAATAATAGCCCCGACTCTTAATAAGTCGCTATGTAAAGTGATGAACACTTTCAATCGTTCGAGATTGCCAAGAAGGAGAAATAATATACGGGATTTGAATAGGCCGCTATGAAAAATAAAGGAGACTTCGAATCGGTCGCGGTTGCCAAAAATGCGTGATGATAACTTGACTTTAATAAGCAGCTATGAAAAATGATGAAAACTTTTAATCGGTCGCGAGCACTCGGAATGAGAAACAATAAACGGGGTACGATGCGTCGTCGCGCGAGCTCGGGCGCGAGAGAGAGCGGCGACGAGATACGACGTGGCATCGAGCGAACTCGGGCGCGGGAGAGAGCGGGAAGGTAGCGTGCCGGGCAGCTATTGGGACCGAACACGTGGGGGCCGCGCGGACCGAGCAAGCGTTGGGATGTAAACAAGCCGACTACGTCAGCCTCGATGGCCGGGCTTTGTCTCCGACGAAACGTGTAAGCCAGAGAGAGCGAGGTAGCGGGCTGCGAGGTGGGCTAGCGAGGGACCGTGAACCCGTGCGGGCCGTGCGAACAATGAAAGTTCGAGATGTCAACAACTCGGCGGCTGTTCTAGCGTCGGGGAGTGAACGCGAAGGGAAATGAAACGAAGAGAGACCCAAAAAAGCAAGGAAACGTAGAAAAGAAGTTACCTGACTATCGCACTGTTTCGAGGCGAGGAATATTCGAGAGAATATTCGGTTTGTTTCGTTGTTGAGGGCCTCTCTGGCGTAGAGCCTGAGCGTGCGAAACAGCGAGAAACAATCAGATAGCCGAGGGTAATGACAAAGGATTTGCGAACGTAAACACGATCGAAAAACCGATCCTCACACCAAACACCGAACAATAGGTAGCGCGATAATGAGAATAATAACCGAGAGCGAGAACGGGCGAGGATACGTGAAAAGAAACTTGTTTTTCTCGTCAAACTAATTACGCGAATACGTATTTATCTTTCTGCGTAACGTCGAGTATTATACCATTGTACAAAGCCTAAATAATATTTCAAATAAAATTCTCGCAGAACGCCAAATTCCTATAGAACATATAATTTACACGATTTTTACACCGAATTCGCTTATTCGAGCCCCACGTTGGGCGCCAATTTGTAACGGATTATTTGATCTCCGTCACGTGGGTGTCGAACATGGCCTGATGGGCGGTAACAAAACCCAAAAAAATGAACAATACGGCGGAGAGGTAATCAACTCTTCCAAAATGTCGGAAGTACCGACCAAACAAACGAGAGATAGGCGCCAGGTAACGAGCGAAATTCGCGCGTCACCACCGCTCCCGTAAAGAAAACGGCTTATTTAATTTTTCCCTCTCGCCGTTTACTACCAAATGAACCCAGTTAGAAAACGTTCGGCAAAAGACTTCGGCTACTCAGTTTATACTTCCGAGAATGGTAGAGGGGCGGGATTTTTAGGCGAATAAGCGACCTCGGTGGCTCGGGAAAGTGTGAAAATGATTAATTTTATCCCGGAAACCACCCGCACGGTATGCGGCGGGGGCTGTACAAAGAGATCGGCGGTTGTATAAAAAACGTGTAATGAGGTAGCGTGACAACACTGCCAACAGTAACGAAAACGAATGGTTACTACGCACTCGGAAGATTCATACAAAATAATCGGATCAGCGTTCTGCGACAATATATAAAATGACAATACTTAAAATTAATAAAACAAATAATCTAACGCAATTTACGCCAGCAGTCACGTAGTTCGACCGCAACAACGCAACCATTTCCAATACGATATTTAACAAAACAAAGGAAATAATCGCAGTAAATGACTAGAATGACTAGAATTAACGAAATATTAAAACAAGATATTATAACCTGAGGATTCGCCTCAGGGAGGATTCGGCGTAATTTAACAAATGTCCGGCAGAAGCAAGATAACGCGTAACGTAGCCGAAAAACAATACGGACAAAATTAACCCGAAGTTAATACCGAGCAAAGTCACGGGTTACCGTCTTACGCACAAGAGAACCAAATTGACCAGGGGGTAACGGTGAAGATAGCGGGAATCTCAGATAGCCTCTCATAAGAGGAAAGTTAGCCGGAATTTCGAGATAGCCTCTTGTAAGGGTAAAGTTAGTCGGAATTTCAAGATAGCCTCTCGTGAGAGTAAAGTTAGCCGGATTTGAAGATAGCAATAGAGGTAACGGCGAGGAAGTTGAGCGAATCCGAAGGTTCCTCACGACACTCACACAAAGATAGCCCAAATCTAAGATAGCCTCTCGTGAGAGTAAAGTTAGCCGGAATTTCAAGATAGCCTCTCGTGAGAGTAAAGTTAGCCGGATTTGAAGATAGCAAAAGAGGTAACGGCGAGGGCGTTAAGCGACTCCGAAGGTTCCTCCCGACACTCACACAAAGATAGCCCAAATCCAAGATAACCTCTCGTGAGAGTAAAGTTGGCCGGAATTTCAAGATAGCCTCTCGTAAGAGTAAAGTTAGCCGGATTTGAAGATAGCAAAAGAGGTAACGGCGAGGACGTTGAGCGAATCCGAAGGTTCCTCACGACACTCACACAAAGATAGTCCAAATCCAAGATGGCCTCTCGTGAGAGTAAAGTTAGCCGGAATTTCAAGATAGCCTCTCGTGAGAGTAAAGTTAGCCGGATTTAAAGATAGCGAAAGAAGAGACGGCGTGGACGTTGAGCGAATCCGAAGGTTCCTCACGACACTCACACAAAGATAGCCTCTCGTGAGAGTAAAGTTAGCCGGAATTTCAAGATAGCCTCTCGTAAGAGTAAAGTTAGCCGGATTTTACGGTAGCCAAAGAGGTAACGGCAAGGACGTTGAACGAATCCGTAGACTTCTCACGCCACTCACACTGGGATAATCGAAGTCGAAGATTGCCACTGGCAAAGGTAAAGATAGCCGAGATTCAAAATCTCGCGGGTAACGGGTAAGGGGAAACGCAATTAATAATCACGGGCGAATATTCCAAACGGGTTCGAAGATACGGGCAAAGATCGCCGAGATTCAAAATCTCGCAAGTAACGGGGCAAGGAAATGGCGAATAATAACCAAAAGCAAATATTCCAAAAGGGTTCGAAGATACGGGCAAAGATAAGCAAAAGGTAGCAGTGCGGTAAGCGATAACACCCGGACGTGAATTTAATAACGAAAGGAACGCGAAAACCGGAATAGAGAATGAATTGCAACAAACTTGAACACAATAACACAAATTCACTTAATAAAACAAATCCCGAAATGCGACTTCGATCGCGAATAAAGAAAGTGACAAAATTGAAAATGCGAGAAATATAACAAGTGGCGATAATGGGCCAGTAACTTCGTCACGCGGTCCGAGGACCGGATCGTTTCCCACTAACAAACTCGAACGGGACTGAATCCCAATAACTAATAAAATATAAAAATTAACGAAATTACCAAAATTACCAGCCACACGGCTAATGGAGAAAGATGAAGTTACTAACCATTCAAAGGAAAAAGGAGGAAGTACCTCACCGAATATTCTCTGCCGCAACGCAAGGAACTCGTACAGGGTGATCGCAAGATGGCGGAGGATGGTCGATGCCGTAGTTAAATGGTGTTGAAGATCGATGAAGATGAACGAAGGTAGCGTTGAGATCGATGGCGACACTCGAGAGAGCACTGGGAAAAACGCGTCACGCGAGGTAGCAGTCCGAACGGTAATAAATTTCCGATTTGCGATCCTTACTCTCCGTGGGTCGATGGTCCCCACTCTTGACCCTTGGTCTAGTTCTGCGCATACTCGTATGATTCCGGGGTCACTCGTTGTCGTTCGGGTCACTGGGTTACGCCGGCCTCTTCTACTAGCGCCGGCACCTCTGTCGTCGACTCGACGGGCGAGCGGGAAGAGGGGTCAAGCTCAGCCTGACGACGGCTAGAGAGAGAACGAAGTGATGGCGAGGCTCACGGCGAATATCGCGACAAAGATGGAGCGAGTCGGAGTCCGTCCGGCAGTTTTTTATGCTGCGTCTCGGCCGTCTTCCCCTAGGACCCGGTCTCCGACGATGGTAAGGTCGGGATCCCGCCCGTGGATGGTGGTGGCCGTCAACTCTTTCCACGCGGGTCCCAGCATCGCACATTGCCACCTCACAGACCCCCGTCGGTCCCATAGGCCCTCTACGAATGAGGCGCCGGAGGGTATCCGGACCGCGACGGTCGAGACAACAGCAGGCTGGTCCAGCACGAGGCTGGGAAGCCGTACGAGAGGAGGGTGGCACAGTAAATTTCGGCCGTTTCTCCAGCTCGCTCCCTGGCAACCATGACCACGGGTGCAGTTGTTAGGCAGCCGCCTGCCCCCTTAAGGACGAACTCCCGACTCTCAAAGTCCCTAAAATCCTAACCTCGGGAGATGATCGGTCTCCCGAGTATCAAAAATAATGTCGATGCCGAGATAAACGCCGATCACCCGCCGGGAAACGCACAGAGCCTTACATAATTGTTAAAATGTAGAGAGCCCTAAGTAAGAGATCCATACGATAGCCGGCAGAGAGAGCCAAAACAAAAAATAAAGAGACGCAAATATTTATTGAATTTAACCACACTGAAATAATTTCACAAGTTTTAAACAAAGCACTAGCTTATAATATAATTTAATGACTCGAATATTTATTTTAACGTGAAGCTAAGAGAGCTGAACGGAACGGGCTAGAAAAACAGACGCGATAATATAATAAACAGAAAAACTCTATCGTTCGGGCTCGAAGCGAGCAAACCATAGGGTAATAAACTCAGAGAGCCAAACAAAATCGCTGAACGACAGATAGCCACAGTGTTGCCAAATTGTCAACTCTGGAGGTAACCTAAAATTCTATGTTTTTACCGTCTCACAAAGCGAGCGCGCGTCCTCCCAGGGTCGTAAATTCGACCCCCCGAACGGATACACTCCGTACGGGTGACGAGACGCCAAATGTTTCATCACAGTTTATACAATCCTGGAAAAACTGACAGAAGTTTCTATTGCAAGGCCTATGTGATAAAACAGTATAGT
The DNA here is from genome assembly GCA_958009045.1 of Oxytorus armatus. Lineage (NCBI taxonomy): Eukaryota > Metazoa > Arthropoda > Insecta > Hymenoptera > Ichneumonidae > Oxytorus > Oxytorus armatus. The sequence continues at coordinate 9,221,299 of OY253747.1, read as the reverse complement.
GTGGAAAGAATAATTTTCATACGACGTCAATATCCAAGTGTGCCGTTTTCTTTTGAGTAGATTTTTTTTCTTCGAGGCATAGATTCTTCCTACATCCAAACATTTTGAGAATTCAATTTCTGAGCATTTTTTAGTTCTTGAATTTGAATTTGAGGTCAGAATTTAGAAAATTCAAAAATCCAAAGTAATGAAATCAATAGTGGTGAATTAAAAATTGAAGAAATCATTTTTTGGATTGTTATATACGAATCTGAGGTTCAAATGTTTCGCATTATAAAATCCAAGAAGTCGGAACCACCAATTGGAAGAATTTTTTTCACCATCACAAAGTTTTATTCATTTAGTCGTTTAATTATTTATAAATTTATTTATTCATGTATTTATGCATTCATTTCTTCCGTGTTCATTCATTTCTTTGTTTTTTTTCGACGTGCTTACAAATCGTATTATCGGAATGACCAGCGATGCGCAATAGGCGATTCAAGTATAGCGGCGCAAAGAGGGGAATAGGGACGAAGAGGCAGCCCTCGACAAGCCAACTAATTACGGGCTACGAAAACGCTTCAACGGAGCTTAAACAGGCTCCCGTCAGTAACTTTTACAGATACATATACACGGACACGAGTTTTTCGTAACAAAAGAATCCCCGGGGCGATTTTTGTTTGGTTCTCTTTATCCAGGGTGAGAGCAGCCGAGCATCGAACAACAAGTATTTGTCTATAGCTCTCAACGTCCGGGTTGACTAGTTTTCATGTCTTTGCCTGTCCGTTTTCCTATCTGACTTGGCAACCACGTTTTTCATTGACCTTGAAAAGAAACAATATTCTCTTTATTACCAAATATTTTCTATTAAATCTAAAGCTGAAGGCATGTAAAAAACGGTGAGAAACTCCAACAGCGTCGGTACAGTGGGGACTATTGAAGTATGCAAGTTAGCTGGACCTGAAGCGATGTTCTATACATTTTGATATTGTAACCTCTAATTTTCCAGGTAGGACCCCAAAAACTTACGAAAATTGTCTGTGACCTGAAAACTGAGTGAGGTAAATCTTGCATTCCAGTATCCAAGTACCGCCAGTGGCAGATAAACGAACTAAACCAAATGATTTTTCTCCAAATGCTGTGTATTTTTTTGTCAAATGCAATTCAGCAAATTTTGCAGATACAGCTGCAAATAAATGTTCGTTAGGTAGAGTTTCTATCCGTTTAAATCGTAATGGTCAATTTTTTTGGAATTACGCTACACGAGTATAATAATAACTATTGTTTTTTTAGACCACTCCGTTTTCAACTAAAAATGTAAATTTCTATTTTAAATTTTAACATTTTATGGTTATTACGATATACATGCAGGTGTCCAGAATAACTTGACGAAATTTCAAATTATTTGGTTCGATAGTTTAGGAATGGCGTTTGGCCCAAAATTTGAATAATTTTTCAACCAAATACCACTCCTAAACTGTTAAACCAAATGATTTGAAATTTGGTCAAGTTATTCTGGATACCGTTGTCCCTTTAATAAATATCATAAAATTTTGAAATTAAAAATACAAATGTACATGTTCAGCTAAAAACGAAGAAGTCCAAAATAAAAATGGATATAATTATTATTGTATAACGTGATTCCGAAATCTCCGGTATTCAGTAAAGGGACGGACAACAACTCTAACTAACAAGCCTTCGTTTGTTGCTGTATGTGGAAAATTGACGGCGTGGTATTTGGTCGAAAAACACACAGTAATGGTGAAAAAGTGTGTTGGTTTAGTATGTTTAAATTCCATTGACGCTGCTTACAGACCCGATCGCGAGATTCCCCTGACCCACTTTTCAATTCAGACAATTTTCGAGAATTTTTGGGCTCCTACTTGGTAAATTAAAAGTTACAGTACCAAAATATATGGGTAAATCGCTTCTGGCACCGTTAATTTGCGTAATTGATACATTTTCCTTCAAAATTATTCAGATTTCAAAGGTCCCCAGTATACCGACGTTGTTGGAATTTCCCACCGTCTTTCAGCGAGTTCTTATCTGTCAGGGAGAATAGGGTTTCAGGACTGCTGTATAACGCGACAGACTACTAACGAGCATACCGTTAATTAAACTTTTCCCTATAGGTGAAAATGTACTATCATTTAATATTTTAACTATTCGATAATTAACACGTATCGATAATAATAATTCCCGGTCACATAATGATTATCATTATGTGACCCCAGACCGGGCGACTGGTGGCCAAATGTTCCCTGAGCCACAGTTCCTGAGCTCTACTATACCGACGCTGTTGGAGTTTCTCAACGTTTTACACATCCTCTCAAAGACGTACATACAACTGTTAGTCGCATTCCAATAATACGGTTATTCAAATTTTTATATGGTTTACAAGAAGATTTTATATGTCGATTCTAAAGATTGAAACTATATTGACAGAGTAGTTGAGTCGCAGTACGATATAAAAGTTACCTACTTTTGATCGAATGAAGTGCGGAGTCTTATTGAAACCGTTGCTCCGGAGTTCTATTATCACCGATTTGGTGCACAATAACAATCAACCAGCTAACATCTTTAACAAATTCACAGTTGATCAATAAGGCACGACAGGTAACGTACTAAATCCAAAAATTATTGCACAGTGTAAATTGAACGTTACATTACGCCAAAGTTGATTTTTACGTCGTAAATGACGAGGTTCGGAAGTAAAAGCTGATGCTTCTAAAAGTCCAACCTAACCTTACGAAAGATGCATCTGGGTTTGCCAAGAGAAGAATAAACGATGAAAAAAGACGGAGAAAGTAAGTGAAAGGTGATTGGAAATACCTAGCGAACAATTGTAATAATTTGGGCGACTGTTAAGTTAAAGAAGCATTATGGAGGAAGAAGTAAACTAATTAACTTTTTCCATGCATATACCGACGCGAATTCAGCCACTTTCTAGTTATTGAGTGCTTCATTATTCCCTTCGATTCGTTAGTATCCAGCAATGAGAAGATAAGCCCATAAGTAGTACTCAAAATTAATGATAACAATATTAAACACGAATTTGAATAGCTACAATTACTTTTCATGTAAGCACTTTTTCTACTCCAAATTAATAGCTGTAGTTTCTTAATGTCGCGTCCTCATCGCTTCAGACTACTGACTTTTGCTTCCATCATAATTGCCTATGCGGTATTCAATAATGCGTTTGCGCCTTCTCAATCGTTTTGTGAAGGAATATTTTATACTTAACCAAAACCCGAGATGTTTGTGGCCATTTGCTTCCTCCATCAACTTCCCACAATATGTCCAACCCTTATCCTTTTCCCCTCTTGCTCCCTTCCTGAATACTAATATTTTCGTTCTGGCAACGTTGATCCGCACCAATCCTATTTCGCTTTACCGATCGTGCCCGGCTTCTTATCATCGCTGTTAGGCCTATGTATACCGAGCCTACCGGATCGTCTGCCTCACCCCAGTACGAGCGTCGTCGGCAAACTTCATGTGTACATTTTTTGTTTGCCCTTTTATACGTATGTCGTTCCTTCTTCGTTTCTTCTCTTCCATTGCACATCGAGGTCATTCGGGAGCAGGTTGAAGAGCGTAGGGCTCGACGGACATCCTTTATATACGGATGCGTTGTCTATAAAGCCTGCTTATAATATCCCTATGGTCGAAGGGGTGGATTTTACGGGGCTCAGACGAAGCGGCTTCGGAATATAGAGATGACAGTTCGCCAATAATCAACAACGACGGTTTTTTGTTGTTTTAACTATGAACATTTTCAATAGTTAGGCGAATAGTGACCACAAGCATGTTTAAATATGGCCGGCTTTATAATTTAATGTTGTATCAAGAAATTGTCGAGCATCTTTGTCCTAATTTTGAATTCAAAGTCAGTACAGTTTTTAGATGTCGACATACATCTATTTGAAAAGGACAGCTCGTGAAAAATCGGGTTTAAAGCTTGTCACACGGTATTGTCATGACTTACACGTCGAAATGCGCTTCTATATTGTTGGCTGCGATTGTTTAACGATTTTGGCCAGTTATAACGTCCAATTTTTTTTTAAACTTGTGGAAAAATTTAGAAAAATGATTTTATGATAACTTCACGAGTGGTCGATACCTGCCCATAAATAGCTGTCTCATATTGCGTAGTGAAAACTGCTTCTTGCAAAGAAATTCTCGCCCACCGCCGCTTTATAGAAGGCCTGCTGTATGTACAGAACGGATTATATGTGCTCGAGGATTTTAGATCTTGTTACAGGAAGCTTTAACCCAATCCCTATATCCATACACACGAAACCTTTTCGTGTGGCGTGTGGATCCTTACATAGAAACTTATGTTTGGCCAACGAGAATGAATAATTTTAGAAATTACGTTCAGTATGCATGAAGAGTCATTGCGACAGTGATTCGGCTGTTCTTCGTCCCTGCAGGATATTCCTCCCGCTCCCTCTTTCAACCCTCGGTCAATTTTCTTCTGTAACCACACGCAGGCAACGCTAACCAGTGTCCTGACGGCACGGTGAAATATGCTATTGTGTGTTACGTAAAAATTTTTATATTTAACGTACGCTGCGTCAAAATTGTTATTGTCCCCGGCAATAAATAAATCGATCTAATGGAGATATTGCGTGCGCTTAAACGTAATGTCAGGATTCTGACGGACGCGTGGTTGACCGCTATGAAATGAATGATTTTCGTCATATACGACCAAATAGTTTCGTGCACACTTCCCATTAATTTCGCTTCCTAACGGAGAAAGCTGTGCTTTCATTAAAAGAAAAAGTGGAAATTAGAAACTCGCACATTGCTTTCTTATTATTTTATGTCGTTCACAAATCCCCTTCATCAGCAAGTTAGTTCTTAAATTCTGGCTTCCTCATGGAGGGAGGTTTGCGAAAGAGATACAATAACGAGGAAGCAATTTGCAAGTTTCTAATTTTCACGCTTTTTGAAATTGAATTCGATGTGAACAATTATAAGGCACCACGAGTTACAAAGTTTTATGTTCCTTAACCACACGATATTCTGTTTATATTTTATATATTTTCCCGATACAGCAACTGTCTATATTTTCCAGATACAGCAACAAACAAATGCTCGCTAGATTTTGTAAACGTTATCTCCCCTATAAAAAAACATGACACGAAATATCTCGAAATGCGATGTATTTCGGAAGCCGGCTAACCCGTCGTTATGATTGGCTGTCGATGTCGTGCCTGGAGTTCGTTCATGTGGCTACTTCAGATCACGGTCTTGTATACAGGTTTGGAAACTTTCTCAAATTTCAGTGGTAGGGGATGGCCCGTTAACGAAGTCGTTTTTAATTTCTGTACCAGCCACTAGAGGCGTTGCGATCTTATTTCGATCTTATAATGCCAACAGACATAACCTGAAAATTCCGCGATAGCTCTCATGGTTGGTTGTCTTTGTCCCACTAATGATTTCCATCGCTTTACACATATTTATCATGTGAAATTATGAAAGCGTTATTAATCCCGTCAACGTCCATGAACATATTGAATGAATATGCCCTTAATTTTAACCGGGCTTTAAACATTCTAACTGTAACTAAGCGTGATGGGTATAAGCTATTTAAAAATATTCATGTCATATGAATATATAATTGGCGAAATAGTTGTCTACCTCTTGATGGATCGATCTCCGTTAGATTTGTGATGAATACAAATAAATTTTCTAATATTCTCTTTATTTAAGTTTTGTCAATATTCCGAAATGGACAGGATTTAGTAACATGCCAACAAATTATACAAAGTGAGAACCGATATTATTGAGTTACATTCCATTTACATAAGATTTATTCATTAGTTAATTTCGACAATTTTTTCTTAACAACAAATTTCCTTTTCAGTTTAAAATTTTCCTGGTGAGCATATTGCCTCAGTCTTATTTTTAAATAGTAAATTATCGCATTTGATAGATTCTAGAGATTCTTCCCACTTTTCCCATATATCAATGTCTTTTGGCACTTGAAATGCAGAACATTTTTTCTGTCTTTTGCTACTGGTTTCGCAATGTCGTACCACACACTGATTCCTTCATTTTTTACAGAATAATCACTAATGGACGGTGATCTACACCGAATAAACATTTGCATTCGTAGCAGTATCGAGGGGATTTCAGGTTATGTCTGTTGACATTATAAGATTGCAATAAGATCAATTAAAAAATAAGGAATTAAAAACGACTTCGTTAAGAGGGTCAATTTCAGCGGAGGAGTTTCCAGACCTGTATACAAGACCGTGCTTTAAATTGCACGATCGTAGACGACGAACTTTCCCTACAAAGCAGCGGGCCTAGCGCGCACACCGATTCTAGTGATTATAAAACAAAGAAAGTGTGTCATTTCCTCTTCAAAATTTTAACAAAATAAGATCTCACAAAAAATAAAATGGTTACTTTATATATTTTTATTTCACAACGAATGTTTAGTATTCATTGTGTGTATAACAACAATCACTATATAACTGCTAGCACCACATGGGAATAAATACTAACACCGTAGCTTATGTATTTGGCGCACGGAAATAGGAAGTCGATATATGAAATTCGTAGCGAGGAGCGAGGCGATGGACAAAGTTTTGTCTTAAAGCAAAATTAGAAAACCGGGCGAATGGAAAAGCATCAAGTGGAAAACCCAGTAGAAAGAGTTTTTTGATAAAGTCAATCGAATAGTCGTACATTGTATGATGTTTAATTTTTCTTTCCAGATACGACTATTACATACCGATAACATCACATAACATCCCTATAGATTTCCATAAGGGTTTATAAGTCCTGTGGCAACAGGGTTGCACACAAAATGTCAAATGTGAAAAAGCATTTGAGATTAAGAAAACTCACGAGGGTACAAGACTCAGGTATTTAATTTTTTTCAGCTAAACTATCCCGAAAAGATGAATTGATCAAATCAAGAGTTATAAGTGGGTCTATACCTGCGTAATTAATAATTGCCGACTTGGTGGAATCAAGTCGATTTCAAGAACGTCAAGTTGAAACAAATTTGAAGTTAAGTCTTTTTCCGAAAACGTTTGGCTAACATCGGGTGCAGCACGGTGTATGCGAATCAAAAACACCATGAATTTCGAGAAGCACTGAACTATATACTACCTGTAATGAGAACTGCGTGTATTTGAGGCCGGTCCGCCGTGATGGAAAGAGAAATCGTTGATGGGGTGATACCATTGTCTAACACACGTGCCCAATGAACGTACGGTCTCATGCACGAAAATGCCTTACTTATATACTCGATTCAAAAAGGATTTCTCACTGTGCATCTTAAGCGTTGCATACTTCATGATGTTTATAATATGATCATGATCGTAATAATAAAATCTCAAAGAAAATGAATATCGCATAACTCAGAAATAACACTTCGTAAATTCTATACGTTTAGAGTGGTAATGTATAAACTATTGTTTAATTATTTTTCAATGTTATAAACAGCCATTACATAATGTGATATCATTGTAAAAATACGTCAGGTAAAAGATTAACTATCCTTACAAAAGCTGGTAATAAAAAATAGTTGTATGTAAATAATATGACTATTGTGCCACCTTACTGTCTACACAGCGGGATTTCTTGAAAAATTTTCTTTTAATTACTTGCCAACAAGACTCTACGACCAAATCGACCAAACGTCTTTTAATTCGACCAAATTATTTTTTAGCAATATAACTCTCAAACGAAAAATAATTTAGAATTGCAGTGCGATTATCGATGAAATCCCACGATGGTTCCATGTTCTCCTGAATTCTGGTACACTTTCGAGTTTTTGGAAACTCCAGTAGACACGTCGACCTAAAGTATACAAAAATAAATGTAATTGAATCTCTTGTAATTTGTTTTACATCGTCAGGTTTAAGATAATAAATTATAAGTTTCACATACCGCAATTGGCGAAGTAGTCATAGTAGAAAAATCCATGTCATGATCATATAATGTAGGTTTTGCTGTCTTTTTTTAATATATACTTCAAGCTTGGCATTACGGGTGGATGGAGGGAGTCAGCAGCGAAAGATTTGCTACATATGAAGCTGTGTTCATTCGCGTGACTTCTCAATTCCGCGGGTAAGGCGTTTATATTGAGTATGGGAAATCTCGCGTTCAGATGTGCAAGTAGTGTCAGTGGAATATAAATGAACTAAACCAAAACACATTTTTACGATTACTGTTCAGTTGCTGGCCAAATGCAATTTCGTTAATTTTGGAGATACAACGACAAATGAATGCTCATTACCCTAGCGGATTGAGCAATTAGTTGTTCGGTGGGTGTTTGGTGGTTGCTGCTCGGCCATTGGTTGTCTCAGGGTAACTCATTGGTTCTTCTATCATTATATAATCTTTAAGCAACGGAAAAGCAGTTGAGAAACGATGGTTATTCAGTGGAAAAAACCGATCAAGCGGGCAACTATAGGACAATGGTTGCTTTATGGTTGCAGAACAATTATTTCATGGTATCCAGACAAAATCCCCCTCGGAGAAAATCCCCCCGGACATATTGTCCAATTGACAAAATTTCCCCAGGCAAAATTCCCCCTGGTAAACTTCCTCCCGGACTAAAATTCTAGGGACGAAATATCCTTAGCATATAGAATTTCTTAAAGTGCCGTACACGATGTGATATGCTTGATTAATTTTCATTCGTATACGTGCAGGTGTGCGTAAACTCACTCGACTGTGGAGTTCGTGTATTTGTTTGTCGATCGAAATATTACAAATGGTGAGATACACTTTGGAGAGTTTCATCGGTGTATATAGATGTGTGCGCGATCTGTATTGAACGTTGCCCGATGTATGACTACTAGTCAGTTCGATCTTCATTATATTTAACACGAAAGCATCGCGACGTCAATGCTCGGATTAAAGTCGTTGTTGAGGGTTTCGACGAAAGTAGCATTCTGGAGTAGCTTCGTCGAGTCACGCACGATTTGTCATTGTAGGCCTCGAAATATACAGTATTGTTATGTATTGTATTGATATAGTGTTATGCTCTCTCCCTGTATTATATCGAACTGTGCAATGCAATGATGATAAGTGTGTGATGTAGTAATCATGATTGTTGATAATATGATAACAATAATAATATAATAATAACTACAATACCTGTAATAACTATATTATATAACTTAGGGTGGGTCAAATAAAATGACGAATTTTTTTTTTCCTCGAAATAATGAAAAATGTATTGTTTGGCATCTCAAAAAAACCCTCTGTAAGTATGAGCCCTTCATATTAAAATTAAGAGGTCCCTCATCGCGAATTTTCATTTCTCATTTAAATAACATGGAAACATTTTTTTTTTACTTTGGAATTTTATTAGACTTAAGCCGTTGATGTTAGGAGAGTCTTTTAGCACAATTTTGTAGAATTTTTGATGCTCTACAAAAAAGTTCTCTTGTGTCTAATCGATAAAAGTAACCGTACAAAAAATAATCGGTGATAATTAGCTCTAGATTCTATTTATCTCGTTTATTAGTACATACATTTCAAATTTTCAAAAATTTTCGTTATCAATATGAATAAATATACTTCTAATATATACTACTAATATATACTACTAATATATTACTAATATATTACTCATTGTTTTCAAACAAATATGAGAGAATCCAGAGCTAATTATCACCGATTATTTTTTGTACGGTAACTTTTATCGATTAGCTCAAGAGAGCTTTTTTGTAGAGCATCAAATGCTCTACAGAAATGTGCTAAAAAACTCTCGTAACATCATCGGTTTAAGTCTAATAAAATTCCAAAGTTTATCAAAAAATGATTCCATGTTATTTAAATAGGAAATGAAAATTCGCGATGAGGGACCTCTTAATTTAAATATGAAGGGCTCATACTTGCAGAGGGTTTTTTTGAGATGCCAAACAATACATTTTTCATTATATCGAGGAAAAAAAAATTAGTCATTTTATTTGACCGACCCTAATATAACTATATGATATCATTTCTTGTGGAGTGTTCTGTGCCCGGCTCAATATTGTTCGGGGGGAGATTTTGTCCTGGAGAATTTCGGCGGGGGATTTTTCCCGGAGGGGATTTTGTCCGGGTACCGTCATTCATGGTTGTTGGACGATCGAAAAAAATACGAACGTGTGTTTCATGGCTGCTTGAAGGTTGCAGGTAGTTTTTACTTTTCTGACACGAAGAGCGGACAGTAGTTACGGGGTTGCGACTGATTGTTGCAAAATATTTCGAGGACTGCGCAACAGCGGCGAGTTTATTAGAGCAATTACTTTTTGGTTGTCGCCGAGGCTAAACAGGCCGCTTGTGTGCGATGAAAATTGCCGTTACTCGCTTTAAAAACAACCGCCGTACAATGGTTGTTCCGCGGTAGCTACTAGGTTGTTTTTTTTTCACAAAACAACAGTTGTTTTATAGGCTGCAGTTCGGTTGCTCAATGTATTAGAGCAGTTAGGGTTTCTACCGTTTACGTCGCAATGGTAAAATTTCTCGAAATTACGCTATCCAATAATAATTATGTGGTTGAAGTTACGAACGTTCTGGCAAAAAAAAATGCATGTGGTTAATTAGAGAAGGTTAATTAGGGAGCATATATCCGTACAAAAATGTCATGATTTAGTCTGTTAATAAGCTTAAGAGGCGATAAAATGAAGCTCTGGCTCAATTTTGTGGAAAAAAATTCGTAAATATTTTGGTTTATATTTTTTTACATATTAGAGAGTCCTATCAGTCTCCTCGAATAATCAAATGACAGAACACGAGCTTGAAATGCGAGAAATAATTTTTTTGCAACAAAACCGAGCCGGAGCTTCATTTGATAGACTCTTAAGCCTATTAACAGGCTAAATTATGTGGTTTTCGTAGGAATATATAGTCTCGTACAATTGAGGAGTAAGCTTTCTCTAGTTAAGCACATTTAATTTTTTTTGGCCAGACCGTTCGTAACTATAACGACATTAATAATTATATTCATTTTTGTTTCAGACCACTCCGTCGTTTCTAGCTGAAAATTTACATTTCTATTTTGAATTTCAACATCTTCTGTTCGTTACGATAGAGACAGTTCTGTTCAGAATTACAATACTTGATCGAATTGCAAATCAGTCGGTTTTATAGTTCAGGAATAGCATTTGGCCGGAAATTTCAATGTACTCTGTCGGTAATACAGAGTCGGTAAAATAAACCTTTCACATGCTCTTACGTAATTTACTTTTTACATAGGTTATAGACTCTTACTCTTGTTTTCACAATATAAATGAGCCAAAATATTTAATACGATAATCACAATATATAAAAGACACGACGAGACTCATCGAGGACGGACTTCCATAGACACTGTCGTTATTCAGAGTAACGTAATTATTCGGCATTCTTGATCGGCGCACGACCCATAATTTAAATATGGTTATAATTTAAATACAACGTTACGAATTCTCTATAACGCCCGAGCAGTAAGAACGATCGTTGATGTCGAGGAAAAGAGTCAGCTTTTATTTTCCGCCACAATGTCTTTGAAAAAATGGTAATTAAAGTGGTCAACACATAAAGCGAGAGATATCGTGACTTTTTAGGAGTTCAGAGGTCGTCCCAGCGCCAGTTCCCAGATCGTGCGATAAACATGAAGAGAAGAAAGGAAAAAAACCAATATCATCTGATAATCTAAATTACACAAAGCAAACGATAATAAACGACCTGCCGAGGCTGGGATAGTGAATGAAAGGTGCGGAGAAGCGTATATGTGGGGTAAAAGTAGCAGCAGCACCAGCAGCAGCGGCAACAGCAGCAGGGGCGCGCGAGGACGATAGATCGATGTCGAGTTGCGCACGCAGGACTGTTTCGCCACGTCGTAATCGTTGGTGGGATGGCCACAGCCAGGCTACGGGAAAAGGACGTAGGGCAGGGGTTCGGCAATAGGTTGCGTTAGAAGCTCCTGCCTGGCTGATATCCAGGGGCTACGGTGAGCTGTGGTTCGAGGAGTAGGGAGACATTATTTTAACGATACAGTGATTGTCCGCTCAAGTAGACGATGAAATAGTTATTTATCGGATCGCAGCCCGCGTAAATCAATGGTGAGCCACTAAAAACGATAAGTAAGTTATTGAACACATGGACAAATCAGCAAAGACAGTGATTGTCTGGCGAAACCACAAAACAAAACCGTTGTTGACCATCTAAGAAGACGTAAAACGGTAACTGCCCATAAAAAAAAACGATGATACAGGCAGTTTCTAGTCACGCACATAGACAGAAGTACAGTCATTGCCCAGTTGAGCGAAAGAGAGCGTACACTGATATACCTGTATTTTCTTCCTATCCAAAGCTTTTTACTACAAAGCCTGCCAATTATTGGACGTTGGACAATAACCGTACCAATTATCTTATACAGGGAAAACCTTCGCTGACACGTATGACGAAGGGTGGATGGGAAAGAAGCAAGAATCTTCACGAGAATGGTGAAAAAGTAAAACGAGAGACACAGAGGGAGACTTTCAGCCTGGGGATCTTTCTCCTGCCGGCTTGCTGGCAGAGTGAAAGATGTGCTTGGGGTTCCGTGACTTTTACTCTACATTATTATTATTATTATTATTATTATTATTATTATTATTATTATTATTATTAGGATTATTAATATGATACGGTTATATGGCACAAGGAACTCTTGAACGAGGCATCATGATGGATGATCTAAATATCACGCTGTACGATTGTTCAAGCGTTCAAAAAATAAGTTCTACCGTGATGTATTTTAAATCGACAAGTATCAAAACTATTTGTAGTTTACGCCAATCCCTCCCTGATTTTATCGATACTGTACCGATATAAAACTAGTCCGGGTATAGGAAGCATGCTTCCGATACCCGGACTAATTTTATTGTCCAAAGAAATTCTATCCATAGGATTCTACTATAATTCTATTATAGAAATTCAATCTATAGGATTGTCTAAAGAAATCCTATCTACATTTAGAACCGTGTGGAATTAACTCGGGAAATACAAACTCCGAGCCGCGGAGAAACAATTGGTACGGTTCTAGGAGCCTTCAGAATTGTGCAATACTTTCATGTACTATTCCGAATCGCGTAGAAATGACCCGCACAATTGTAGAAAACTTCATTCGAGATTACTGCATATTCACATGATCCCTAATGTAGGATTGCTCAATTCGATTCTACGTAATTTATGGTGGTGTAGGATTGAATGAAACAATTTAAGGTAACTTCAGGACCGCACAGATCAGTCTTTACAATAGGTGCACATCCAACGAGCTTCGATAAGGGCAAAAAAATGTCGTTCCCTGTACGAGAAACGTACGCAACATGCCACTGACGAAATTGCCTACTGCAAATAACAGGACGTTGCCGCGGCAGCTTTGAATTGGTCTGTCCATTTCTACAGAGCTTCACAGTCGTCTAACGTCGCTCTACTCAATCGTAAACAACTTCAGAGTCATGTAGCATTGATATACCCAATTCTACACAAACGGAGGGCCGTTAAGTGTTTATACATCCAATCCTACACGATCGCACGGTCATGTAGTATTGCTACGCGCGTCAGAGGTCATGTGCCAATGACATAACCACACGACAGACCCGTGCGCCATTGATCGAACCCTACACATCTTCGGAGTCGTGTACAATTGGTCTTAAAAATTCAACACATCTGTGCAACAATTACATCCCTGCGTGAAATAGCACCTGTACCCATTAAAAGTTGTACACAACCCCAGATCCCGTTAGTATTTATTGGTAAAACTATGCAAGACTCGAAATCCCTATACTGGCGCCCTTTACAATTTAACGTGTAAACACGTTACGGGGTAAAAATACGAAAGACTTGAAAGGGTCAAAACAAAATTCTAAAACGTGGGGGGACGAGCATTGTGAAACGTTATTGTTGGCATGAGGAGGAGGCATGATGTGTGGTATAATGTGGGGGAGTATTCAGAATGGTTGAAACGAATGGAATTATTGGCTGGAGGATTGGAGAAAGTAGGGGAGAGACGGTAAGATAAGACGATGATGTACCGTTGGAGAGTGCGTTGATAAGGAAGAGGGGGAAAAATCGAAGGTTCGACAGCCATCGTTACTGAATGAAAGAGAGCGGGGCGGGAGGGAATGCGGAGTATGCGGGGAAATGGTTTTAAGACAAGGATGAAAAATATCCGGAGTTATAAGAGATATAACAGAAATAGCTTAGGACTGAAAGGGTGCGAAAAATTTTGAGGATCAGTCAGGATCATTGAAATACACAGTAAAAGGGTGGCGTGAATGGGCTGAAATTTTAGATATGTCGTATGCTGGACAACATTTTGGAGATTCCGGAGGGGGTGGGGCGGAAATTTACAAACTGAGAGGACAAAGAATATTGACAAAGAAACATTTCAGCACTGGAACAATTTCAACATTGAAAGGCCGATAAAAATGGACAAGGAGGATTGAAATAATTCATCAAAAAATCAGGGACGAAAATGGCATGTAGAATAAAAATTGGAAACGTATGGAAAATTCTAAACTTGACAAAAAAAAACAACGGTTGGAATAGAGAAGTGCAGGATTTTTTAGGGGGCGGAGAAAAAACGGGTTAAGAATAGAAGAACATTCCGAGGGTATAGGTATATAGAGATGGAGAAAGTGAATGAGGGTTGGTTTCTCTCTCTCTCTCTCTGTCTCTCTCTCTCTCTCTCTCTCTCTCTCTCTCTCTCTCTCTCTCTCCTTTTATCCCCTCCAGCGTTATTCTCGATATGGGGGTATCGCCGAAGAGTGGGGGATATACTGGTATGGGGTCGGGAATGAGACACGCGAGCCTCTCACCTGTTCGCCAAGCCGCCAGTCTGGTTTACGCGCCCGGTCATTCGTTGCCTTTCATCGTCGTAACATCTCGCGAGATTTTTCTCTGCCCAGAACAATCGAACGCCACAAGTGGTCCCCCGAGCTCTCGAACAATTTCGAGGGAGGCCATCAAAATTTTCGAAATTTTTTCGACCTTTACTAATGCACATCGCTCTTTATGAGCGCGCAGCGATTAATCTTGTGGTTTTCAAAAAAATATACCTATCCTTTAAATTTAATGACCAAATGAATATCATTCATTAATGCAATTAACGTTAATCGATCAATTAATATATTGAATATCAATTTATTTCTCGGTGTTTATACATTTCTATTTAATCCACGAATATTCCAAACACTATTATGCAACTTGAACAATTTTTGTGAAATTTGTGAGTTTATTTTCGTTAATTTTTTTATTTTATTTCTGCGACAGTTTCGCGAGATTGGGATTGTTTGTCTTTCATTTTTTTTTATTCACTCTAGTGATTTGGTTTCCTTTTTGTTTTTTTTCGTTACTTAATGACAGTTGGCCGTTGGTGTCGTGAACATAACGCTAATCGGACAAGTGTGAAAATTGTGTAGATTTTTTGAGACTCGAAGAAAGGCAATTTTCTTTGGTATGATATATTAATATATACATGTGCAGACATAAATGCAGATCGCGTTTTGATTCCTCTGAGACAAAATCTGCGCAGTTGCTGACATGCCTTACCGGTGAGTTTTACTCATGCGTCGGTACGTAGTCACTTGTTGCCACGATGTTTACACTTTTGTATTTACAATGTTCTACAGTCGTATATATACTGGTTCGGTTATAGAAGAAAAATATTTGTCAATGTTTAAAAAATCATTGCAGCGCTCACGAGCAAAAGATTCGAAAAGCCTGTCCGTCGGTAGGGTGTCTCCGAATAATTGACTTGTACTACTTACCATTTAATACAGAAATCTTGAACCTTTATTGATACATTTATTAACAACGATTCGAGCGAACAACGATGTTCATAACACTAATAATGATAATAATAATAATAATAATAATAATAATAAGAAACATCTTATACCGGATTGTAATGTCTTTGCGAATTATTATTATTGCTATTGAACAAATATTTATAAATTCAACTATTCAACATTTAAACACTGGAATAAATATTAAATAAATAATTATTTAATAATTGTTAAAATAATCAATAATAGTAGTGTTATTATTATTATTATTATTATTATTATTATTATTATTATTATTATTATTATTGTTGTTGTTGTTGTTGTTGTTATTGAAGTAAAATAAAAGAGTTAAAATCGAATCGAACCGAACAAAAGTTCTTCTCAATAGTCGTACTTAATTATGCCATTGTTAAGAAATTAGATTGACTTTGATGAATTTTTTAGATATCAGATTATTAGATACGCGGAGATATTGTTCGTGACGTATAAGAAATTTTGCTGAAGGGCGTATCGGAGAGAGCGATTATTTATTCATTTTTTCTTTTCCCAAGCACAATCGGTGAGGGCTGAACACAACGATACTGAGGGAGGGTTGAATAAATGGGTCAAGGCAGACTATGAACGTGGGGTGTCCTGTTTCTCGATTGAGATACAGAGAACCCTCGATATAGTCGATACATAGTGTTATATATATATAGCAAACATTCTACCTTATTTCGATAGGCTAAAAACCCTCACTATTTCGAAACCTCAAAAATATGTGCATATTTAACTGACGATTTGTTCGTTTATGCATAAAAAAAAGGGCAAATTCGAAATTTTCCCGTTGCGTACTCACTATTTTACCTTACCCACGAATTCCCCCCAATTATCTTGCAAATTGCGGCTTCCTCATAGGGAACGTTGTGAGTGAGATAATATAATGAGTGAGGAATGTGCAAATTTCTGAATTGCGTGTTTTTTTTTCTACTGAATTTAATCCAAACAATTGTAACGTACCATGGGTTACAAAGTTTTATGACTCTCTATTATACTTTTGCAAAGTTTACTAAGAGTTCGAGCAAACTCACTAATTTTTCGAAATGAATAACATTTCAAAATTGTATAGAATCATCGAGCTCTTGTATCAATTCTTTTCAAACTCAATACCCAATCTCCCAAACCTATCGTTAAAGCAAGTGTCATCGCTATAGTTATAAATTGAACAAAGTTTATGGAAACATACAATTTCCCTTAATATATGAGAAATTTTCTAAATGGAAAATTCCATAAAATCTTAATCCTTCGACCGATTCACCCCAAATTCAAATACCAATCGTCTATTTAACAATACTCTATTCACAGAAGACAAATTTTCCCAAGATCTCAACATTTTTCGAAGTTAAATCGACCACAAAGATTTTTCGAAACTTTCAAAATTTTATAAATTATCAACCCCTCGAGCGAATCTCACCGAATTCAATACCACATATCCTTGTCTCCTAATCCATTTATGTAGAAACTTTTCACTCGAGTAGTTAAACAATCACTAATGTTAGATGGACCATATTTGAAAAAAAATTCAAAATCCTTTAAAATCTCGAACCGTTAAGTAGTTTTAATGAAAATTGCAGAAAATAAGGGAGGTTCAATGCCTAAAATCCGTGGAAAGCTTCCGGCAAATTGGTCTAATTGTTCTCCAAATATAGCAAATCAAATTGTTCAAGCCTGCGCACTCACGCACACACGCGAACGCTCGCGAGAATTCTTTCTAAGTGTAATTTTCCGACGTTTTGGCGCATTTCAACATAGTGAAATGCTTGAAAAAAAGAAATTTGTTAACGAAATCAAAGCTTTCTTAATGTGGAAGCAAATTATTAAAGTTAAAATTCTTTGTATTAATTTTGACGTTTGACAACGGTCGCGTATTTTATCACGGGACGCGTAAACGAAACACCACAAAACCGATCGGCAAATGGGTCAAACACAAAACACAGAAAACAAGCGTGATTTTTGTTAAAGTTTGTTCGGAAGGAAGTGCGTGCGCAAGGCCGGGAAAAAATCAGGTCAAACGCAAGCCTGCCACTGAGAGACCCGACTCGGATAACATTTTATTACGTGTGTGTATTACGAGGGAAAATTGATGAAAATACGTTTAGCCTACGTACTTAGTCCTACCATTTGTCAACTGTACCGATTGATGTATCTTCCTTTATTCATATATTTACACTCTCCGATTGCTGTATATTGTTTCATGTTATCATTCCCACATAATTTTATTTATTATTCACATGTATTGTTGCTCCGTCATAGAGGAACGATTGTGATCGTGAAAACATTATATTTTATTTCCATTACATTTATAAAAAATGTCTGGACATGTGTGTATGCATATAACGACCCTGTAAAATTTAAACGTCTATATCTCGCGAACGGTTTGACGTACAATGCTATATTTTTGCATACAAGTAAAGCAGAATGTCCGCTTTATTTAAAGCATTTTTTATAAACATTTTAAAAGCTGGTTAGATTTTATGGCTTTTTTTAATTTTCGAAAAATGACTGTACGCTCTCTAGCTTCGGCAAAATTGGAGATATCGGGCTAATTTTTTTTTATGTCAATTGAATATCATCAAAGGATCATCGCTATTGAATTTACCGACTATCCGCTAAAGAGTTCCAATTTCGTGAAATTTTAAATTCTTCGAAAAATCTCGGAATGACAATACATGGAGGGACAAAGTTGCAATTTAAAACTTGCAAATTGCTTCCTCGAAATTTCAAAAGTTTTCAAAGCTTCGTTTGAGCATTGTGTGAAATTTGGAGGAAGCAATTTATAAGTTTGAACTTGTGGCTTTTTTTCCTTCGTATTAATATTTTTCAATCATTAGTGTTTCCATCGTAAGCCGTCACCCATCCCAGTATTGACTCTGGCCAATATTGCTTAGTACGGGAGTTCGTCGAGGTCGTACACCGACTGCGAGTTCACTGTTGTCGGTTTGTTTCCCCTTGTATTGTTATCATGGCATACTATTATTTGTTTCTTGTGTTTAATATTCATCGTCGGTAACATTCCTATGTATGAGGTGTGTAAATTAAGTAATGAGATTGGCAACGTAGCGTTTGATCTGGCAACACTTGGGCTTGGAAGGGCGGCAGGGGAACATGTGATACGCCTTCTGTACGGGTTTGAACTTGCTCGAGTCATTTGGTTGTCCGTAGCGATTTTTTTTGTCAAACAGTTTTTTCTTTGTGTTCTAAAAATGCGTGACATCAATTTCGAGCAACAGTGTGCTATCAGGTTTTGCTTCAGACTTGGGCACAGTGCAACGGAAACTCTTGCTAAACTTCAGCAGGCCTACGGAGACAGTGTTTTGTCAAGAGCCCAGGTTTTTCGGTGGTTTAAGGCATTTTCAGAAGGAAGAGAGTCGATTGAAGATGAACCACGAAGCGGAAGGCAAAAAAGCAAGAATGAGCAAGTCGAAGATCAAATGCATGCTGATTTGTTTTTTCGATACCCACGGAATCGTCCACAAAGAGTTTGTACCTCAAGGCCAAACGGTCAATCAACACTTTCACCGGGAGGTTCTTGAAAAACTTCGAAAAAGGGTCACTCGTATGAGACCAAACATCAAGAACAACTGAGTGTTGCATCACGATAATGCTTTTTGTCACACAGTAAATTCAATAAACGAGTTTTTGGTCAGTAAAAACATTCCTGTGGCTCTTCAGCCTCCTTATTCGCCTGACTTGAGTCCTTGTGACTTTTTTCTCTTCCCGAGACTGAAAAATCACCTCAAGGGAAGTAATTTTGGGACACTCGAAAACATTCAAACGGCTGTAATCGACCAGTTGAAGGCTATTCCAGTATCGGAGTTCCAGCACTGCTATAAGGATTGGAAGAACCGTCTCCAGCGCTGTGTGGCTTCAGAAGGAAGTTATTTTGAGGGTAACAATATAAAATTGTAATTCTATTTGAATTGAAAAAATGAAAAAAATCAGTCTCATTACTTAATTTACACACCTCGTAAAGTACGGGACTCAAACTGAGACTCGAAGTGTAACTTGATATTTAGATATGATATCACGCGTCATAGTCGGTAGGACTCTTGCAGCGTTTGAAAGAAGAAAAAAATATACTGAATGGCTATCAAGCCATTGGGAATTTTTTATTAAATATGAAAACGACTTGACAAATGATAGTATTATTAAGGGAAAAAAGCTTTCCATCGATTATGAAGCTCGTGTGACCCAATTTATTTCGAGCGACTGATGAGAGGTGAAAACAGGCTCGCTCGATTTTTTTCGACAATTTAAATCCATTTGGCTCTCGAGCTTTATCGACAACATAGCTATTGTCACGGTACGTTTAATGTTTTTAACGGTATTCCCAATGTGTGATTAAAAGAGAATGTTATCCAGCCCAATGTCATTACCGCTTTTCATTTTTGAGTGATGGGGTGCAAATGGAAAGTTGCATTTGTTGAACGCGTTTGTGAAAGAAAGGTGCAGGTTTCACCTTGGCATCATAGTGCCAAGCACAACGATTAATGGGGCTATGGTATCCACAACATAGTTTGATAATTCGGTTTGGAGCCATATTTTTCGGAAAATTCACCGTTTCATAAAGTCTGAACGCCAATATCGATTCTTGCCAATATTCGATATTAACTGGCCTATTAATGATATCTTTTATTACATTTACGTAAAAAATTATATCCCAATATCCCATAATGTGCGGGAGTTAGAGTGAAAGAAGACATATAAAAAATGAAAGAACCACTGAGAACTACTGAGAGCTTTGGGTAGTTAAGTACGCGTGGACTACTCAAAGTTCATCAATGTTAAAAAAATGAAAGAACTACTGAGAACTACTGAGAGCTTTGGGTAGTTAAGTACGCGTGGACTACTCAAAGTTCATCAATATTAAATTTGCCCGGTACTAGAAAGTACCAGTAGTTCACTACTCGGGATGTCCTGTAGTTTTGTACAGTTTACTGCTAGACATTTCCAGTAGTTGTTTGTTTGGTTCACTACTCAAGATTTTCCACCGTTCTCTAGCAGACCCTTTAGCAGGCCCGCTAATGGAAGGTATCAGTAGTTAACGACTCGAGATGTCCAGTATTTTTGTGCAATTTACTGCTAGACATTTCTACATTTCTAGTAGTCCATTATTCAAAATTTGCCGTCGTTCTTCGGCAGATCTTTCAGCAGGAACACCATTGGAAGGTACCAGTAGTTAACTACTCTAGATGTCCACAAGTCAACTACTCGAGATGTTCAGGAGTTCACTACTCGAGATGTCCAGAAGAGAACTACTCGAAATGTCCAGTACTTAACTACTCGAGATGTCCAGTAGCTTTGTGCAGTTTACTGCTAGACATTTCTAGTAGTTGTTTGTAGTCCATTATGCAATATTTTCCGTCGTTCTTCGTCAGATCCTTCAGCAGGCCTACTATTGGAAGGTACCATTAATTAACTACTCGAGATGTGCAGAAGTTAATTACTCGAGACGTTCGGTACTTAACTACTCGAGTTGTTCAGTAGTTAGCTACTCGAGATGTTCAGAAGTTAACTACTCGAGATGTTCAGAAGTTAACTACTCGAGATGTCCAGTACGTAACTACTCGAGATGTTCAGTAGTTAACTACTCGAAATGTCCAGAAGTTAACTACTCGAGATGCCCAGTACGTAACCATTCGAGATGTCCGGAAGTTAGCTACTCGAGATGTCCAGTACTTAACTATTCGAGATGTTCAGTAGTTAACTACTCGAGATGTCCAGAAGTTAATTACTCGAAAATCCAGTACGTAACTACTCGAGATGTTCAGTAGTTAACTACTCGAAATGTCCAGAAGTTAACTACTCGAGATGTCCAATACTTAACTATTCGAGATGTTCAGTAGTTGACTACTCGAGATGCCCAGTAGTCGATTACTGGAGATGTCCAATACTTAACTATTCAAGATGTTCAGTAGTTGACTACTCGAGATGCCCAGTAGTCGACTACTCGAGATGTCCAGTAGGTGTTTGTCGTTCTCTAGATTTTCCATCGTTCTTCAGCAGAGCTTTGCTGGAAATTTGAATGAAAATGATAATTTCATTCACAAAAGGACAAACGTTTGTATTTCTATCTTACATGTAAGACAATTATTATGAATTGATGAGCTTTATTGCAGGTCGGTAGCTCGAAAAAAGAGTTATATAATCCATCGTCGTAGTTTGAAAAATGTTTTCAACAGTTAAAAAATTCTAACTTTATTCGAAAACGCATAAAATTATTATTTCTCGAGATTCATTCGTTCTTTGATTGAAATTTCGGGGGTTGCTTTTTTCTCTCATTCGAGGCCAAATGGATATTCGCGTTCGATGCATTTCGAGTGTCGTTCACTAGAATTCAAATTTTTCGCTAGATCGAATTTCAACCAGTATGACTCCCATAGTTTTAGGGCAGAATGTTCTGCCTTTATATCTTCGATGATCATTCATTTCACAAAGTTTAATATGCATGAACTCGCGAGAATAAATCAGAAATGCATGACGTCCCTAGGCGTCTGACGCTGAACGGTTAATACTGGAACTACCCCCATTCCTCCCCTCCGCGGAGCTTTATAGGAAAACCACCCCAACCCTCATTTACAACGCTTACGTTCAACCCTCTGTTTTACATTCAGCACTTCATCGATGTTTTTTGTATGGGGTATTTCAGCATAAATGCAAATCGGTTGAACGGAACTCAACCGAGTGTGACCATCACTGGCAACCCTCAATTTTACTCCTCCAATATATCTCACTATTCTTCATATTTTTTATGATGTAACAAAACAAAAAAGTAGAAGAGGAAATGCTTTTCCAGTTTTTGTGAATAAATCGATTTTTCTACCCCTCTAGCGAGTTTTCGTTAAATTTCCAATTTAGAGAAAAATGTCCGTCAACGCTGTAAATTAAACATACTTTTAGGTATCGAGAATAATATTTATATACGGGGCATGCCAACTCACACAACTTTGGGACCGACCAATTTTAATTTCCCTGACTTTCTTTAATATTCTTGTTATCACTGAAGAGACCATCTGTGATTTATTGCGGATTTTTTTCTGCAACCGTATTCCTTCTATAAATTATTAAACAATTACGAGGCTCAAAACAACAACGAAAATCGAACTCGATGAAAAAAAAAATGATATCGAGAAAAACAACTGCAACAATTTTTTTCGTTTTGTAATGCAGTTTAACGTTAAGTTACTCAAAAAACTGTTAAAGATCGTGTTGACCAACTTAATTTAATGTAAGGCACCAAAAATCGATTTTCGATAAGAGTGCCCTATGCGATCTTGTTAAAAAAATTCACCAAAATTTTGCTCCCCAAAACCGACATGGTAAGACTTTAACAATGATGGAGAAATTAATTTTTTATTTTTTTCTATATGATTGAAATTTTATTTTTTGTAGATCATTAATAATTTCTTCCACAAGTACTGAATTAGTCTTGTGAAAGTCTCGTTCCATAGAGGTTCCAAATAACGATAAAATTTGGGCTCGAGGCAGTTTATAATTCAAATAAACATCATAAATATTTATAACGCATTTTGACCACTTATGCTCGAAGCTTTTTGGAATTATTGGTTAGTTTTTAAATTATCGGTACAGCGAATGTAATTTTTATTTATTATAAATTGGTAATAAAGTGTATCATTACTTCACGTACCTTCTATTACAATTTAATTGACGTTTATCGCTAACATTATAAACATTACGTATGCGATGAAATATGCCAAAAAAATATATTTATATACGTACGATGTCATATTTAATGCAAACATTTTTTCACATTCTCCACTTTGTACGATATAAACTTGTTTTTGGTACCGAAAAACTGTTTCGTAATCGTATTGCCATGGCGCGTATGGTAATATAAGGAGATACAAATTTTAAAAAATCGCTGTGACGTTCTAGAGCTCTGCAAGCTCTGATATCGTCCCCATTTTCTTCTTCCTGTGCCTCGAGACGTTTTGGTGTCGAGGAAAAATATGACGATGGAACGTGTATGATGAGGAAAGCCTAGCTTATAAAACCGGAGGATTGTTGGGCCGCCCGCTTTGCCTGTAATGCCGAGCTTGCGAAAAAATATAGTTACTATCACGGTGAAAACTTTCGAGAGGGGCGAATGTATAAAAAAAGCGTCGACAGGAACGTGAGAGAAATTGTCACGCTCGACAGTATCTCCGCAAGAAGACGACAAATTTCTTTCTTTTTTTCACCTTCTTCACGGCAGAAGACAAGATTGCGAGTTTGCGAGCTTTGAACTAAAATTCCGAGAGATTCGCACTTTTTTCCTACTAGTCGTAATATTTCAAGCTTTGCAGCAAAGCCAAAAGCTACGAGCTCCCCATTCAGTTAATCGTGTTGGGACATTTTGAGCTTTTTATAAAATTGCGACTGTAAATATAGAATCGCAAGATCTCGGTCCATTGTTGAACAGTTAAGGAAGCTCGTCGAAAGTTATTATTATTATTTTTAGACTGTCATAGAATGTTGAAAACAATTGTAAAGGTATTCAGGATTTTTGTAAAAGCTTTTTCACATGTTAAGAAAAAAATGTAATTAAAAAGCGTTGTTTATTTTATTTAAAGAATTTGTTAACGAAAAGCTTGAATTTTTATCGAAAGAATCTTTCAACAAAACGCTAATTGAAGCCTTTTTTTATCAAGCTATCACCGTGAAAGCAATAAAAATTGGAATGACATTAATGAAATTAATTGTAACAAAAAGTTTCAGGCGTTTTAACAAAATAATTTCTTGAAAAAAAGACTTGAAGCACTTTTATCAAAAGAAAGTTATACCAAAAAATTTTAGGCTATTCTTCGAAACGAATTTTAACCAAACGATTTATTAGTAAAAGCTCGAAGTTTGTTTTATCAAACAAATAAAATTGATTCACGGTTTTTCTTTTTTTTGAGATTTCATCAAAGTATATTTTTAAGAAAGACTGTTTTTTCGCGAATTTTCGAGGAAGTGACTGGGCAACTCGTCATTATTGAGAAAAACATTGATCAAAAGTTCTGAAAGCAATGAAAGAACCAAAATGGTGCAAAAAAAACTTGCATATTGCTTCATCAATTTAGCGCATACTCAAAGCTTCCTCTATGAGCAAGAGAATTTTTCCATTTCGGTTTCATCAAAGAAGAAGCTTTGTGTATGAGAAAAAATTAACGAAGCAATATACGAGTTTCAATTTGCACCATTTTTTTCTCTTCCTTAACTTGATAGTGGTGAGGATTTTGTGTGCATTTCTGCACAAAAAATGAGTGGGGTTGATTTTTCATGCATTTTTCGAAAGAAAAAAAATCAAATAGCACGAAATATAGAATGTTTTTTATCGATTTTCTCAAAAATCAGTATCTGATATGCTTCCATAGTACGCAATTGATGCAGGAAGTAGTCCCCTAATCTATTTTTATGACAAGTATGATTGTCGGGCTGATAATGTCAGGAGAAGGGGATATTGATGTTGGTGATGATCCTGGATGATTCGTCGGGAGAAAATATATTTTGTGTTGCCGCGCCCAGGATGCGAACGCGGGATGGTCTCATTGTTAAGTAAGTGCGTTAATCACTGCGCTACGGCCACCTATTTTTTTCTCATCTGGGTCACCACTGTAGTTGTAAATGTAAACAAACATAGAGTTATACAAGGGGATGCGTCCGAATTATTATGATTTCGCAGGGAGCAGTATTTAATGGTTACGTAGATTATCATTATTGTCATTGTCATTGACATCATCATTACCATTATTATGACTATTACGACTATTACAACTATTTTATTATTAATCTCGATGTTGCGTCAATGGACAATTCGGAAATTTTTGACAAATAATCGTGGATATCGTAGCTGGTATATTACACTTTCGACGCTTTCGCACCGCGATCTCGATGGGGTATCCGAATTATTATGAGAGAGAACGTACCGAATATTGAACAAACCAGTAATGAGTATATGCACTGTGCGTATCAACATGCGTGTGTGTCGAACGAGAAACGACGTCATTTAACTGGCGAATGTCAAGAACAATGCATAACGGGATAATGGCATTGGTCAACGGGACAACGTGATATTAATAGAATGCTGGTGATCATCTCCGTCGTTATTATTATTATTAATATTATTATTATTATTATTGTTGTTGTTATTATTGTTATTGTCAATATTTAATTCCGAGAACTATTTGATCAAACGCCATTCAATGATAATGCAAAATAAATAAATTTATTATACGCAGTAGTAATATTATTCGATATTAATAATAATAATACAAATATGAGTTTATGAATAAAATTAACGTTATTTACACCGGATATTATTTAAACTGAATCTATTCTACATAAATAATTAGGATATGTGGTCAATATAATTGTGAGATTGTTATTTATTATTATTAGCATTGATGATGCAAATTTATTTGTTATTAAATATTTGAGTTATAGGCGTTGCCGTTTTAATTAAATAATTCAGTAAATTTTGGTACTATCGGATTAATACATTTTTACATTTTTAAGGTTTCGTACGGAATAAACGGCCAAAATATGTGATCGTGAATAAAATGTTGTTCTGTCCTGACCGGCGGGGTATCGTTAGAAGCGAAATTATTTTTTATTTTTTCTGTCAATAAACATTTTTAGCAATATCCATTAAAATGTTATCTTTTTTACTGCCATCCCCTCTTAATTTCGAAACTATTTCATCGCAAGTTTTTAACTAATTCTGATATATTAAGAACATGTAAAAAGTCTGTTTTACCGACTCTGTTATATCGACAGGATGTATAAAAATTTTCGGTCAAACGGCATTCCTAAACTATCGTTCCGAATGATTTGAAATTTGGTCAAGTAATTTTGGACACCTCCACCTATATCGTAAGGACCAGATAATGGTAAAATTCAAAATTGAAATATTCATATTCAAATAAAAACGATAAGATCTAAAACACTTCCGAAAAACTTTACTCTCACGATCTAGGCGAATAAAAACTCCAACTATAGAGCATTTATTTGTTGCTGTACCTGCAATATGAACAGAATGGCATTTGGTCGAAAAAATATACAGTAATCGTGGACATGACTTTTTTGTCATTTCTTCACGCAATGTCCCATAGCAAACATTCATGGCAAACATGATTTTCATAATGGTAGCATCATGTATCATCTTGGAAACTTTGAGATCTCCTTGTCAAAGTCCCCTAAACATTCTCTCTCTCTCTCTCTCTCTCTCTATCTTTCTCTCCCCTGTCATTTCCTCTCTTTGTTATACCTGAGAGAAAGTTTTGAGCTGGAAACACGTTCGACAAGAGCTTTGTGGTCTACAGCCTTCGGGGCTCGTTTCCAAAGAGGTATTAAATTTTCCCAATGAAACATACAAATTTTGAGGGCGGGGTTGAAATTTCGAACTGTAAAAGTTCCTACGGTGTAAAATTCCGTATTTCAATATTACGAACTACAGATCTCCGTCTAGTTTATTCCGACGAAAGTGTACATAATTGACTGTTAATAACATCGAACGGTATGAATAGCGATAAAAAAATGATTCACATATAATATCATATAGTAAATACTTTCTGGAAAGAGTACGCAGAAGACAAAACAATTTATCGAACGGTCGGTAGTACTATTTGAAAAATTACGAACAACTGATCTTTAGAGGTCCACAAAGTTTCGAAAATTAGATTAACGAACAACAAAGTATCGGCAAGTTCAAGCATAATAAAATTGAAGGAAAGATTTATCCGGCTCACGAAGTTTTCGGACTCCGAAAATCACAGCATTGACCATGCAGTATTCCGAAAATTAAAGTTTAGAAGGGTCGAGATTCCAATAATTTCCAATTCGAGCGATTAGATGGCAGCACCGCTGGTGTTATTGGGAGTACAAATTAGTTCGGTATATTGTTTGTGGCCAAAGATGCATTTATTTCAGAATAAAATGAATGACCAGATTAATTAAAGTATTGTCCGTCGCTGGCTACTACTTTTTCCCACCTCTCAGACAATTTTCGAATTCCATCTCGAAAAAATGTATCGTCTTTTGAGGCGATCCAAGTTAGTAGCCAATTTTCGATTTCTGCGAATGAAGTGAACCGGTGACTTGCCAAATCGTGCTGCACCCGTCGGAACAACCAGTAATCAGAAGGAGCAATGTCCGGAGAGTATTGCGGGTGCGGTAAATCATCTTACTTGAGCGTTTCCAAATATTTTTTTACGACTTTTGCGACATGAGGCCGAGCGTTGTCATGCAGAAGAATAACTTTGTCATGTCTTTGCTCATATTCCAGCCGTTTTCGCGCAATGCACGGCTCAAACGAATCAATTGCAGCCTATACCGATCGCACGTAATGGAATCGCCAGGTTTTAGCAGCTTCGAATTTCTTCGGCTGTCCAGAGCGAGGCTTGTCTTCAACGCTGAAATCACCATTCTTGAAATGTCCGCTACATGATTTATCAGTTGGAGCACTGTCGGCGCAAACTTCCACAAGCATTCCATGCGCTTCAGCTGCACTTTTCTTCCAATTAAAGCAGAAAACTAAAATCTCCCGGAAATGCTGCTTAGTTAAGACAAAATTTGACAGATTCAACACAGTAAAAAACAAGGTTTTTGTATGAAACTCAAAGCGATACAAACTGAATATTATTGACAGATGTCTAACACCTCTGAAACCTCCGAAATCAGCTGTCTCTATGAAACATGCGTGACAGTCAGCGCCATATTTTGAAAATTGAACGAACTAATTTGTCCTCCCAATACGTCTGTGGACCTTTTTCACGAGCGAACGGAGTCGAATGCTTTCGAAGTTTTGCTTTTTCGGAATTTTACTCTGTCGGATTTATCCACTATCATGTCTTTAACCTTTTTGGACATAGAAATTCTAATATATTTGACTTCTATATTCTTTTTGTCCGAACCTATTCCCGTATAAAACTTAACCGTTCGGGAACTCGGTTTTCTAAAACCACAATTTTTCGGAACTGTACTCTTACTCATTATGAAAATAAGTTTTTTTTATGTAGTTGGATTTTGATGTTCAGTAGTTTTTCAGTCGGTCCCGTAATTATTCTTGTCATTTAATTCTTGGTGTATAACCTTTCTTGGCAATGACATTTCTATTTTTAAAATATTGGATTTTAGAATTGCCAGTTCGGAATTTCAAGCCCGCCCCAAATTTTACTGTCGAAAAGTTGTTTATTTTTTTATTACAACAAAATTTCATTGTCGTCTTGACACAAAATACACCTTTCGAAAAGTGATAATGATTACTGAAAAAATTTGACTCATTCTTGAAAATAAAATATGGAAGACGAAGTCTGTAACGCAAAAGTTTCGGTCTATAAGGTGGTTGTTGATGTTTCATGAACATTGAAAAAAATGTTAGACTGCAATATTAAATAAAGCTTTGTGAATATTGACTTGTCTGTATTTCGTCGACTGGCTTGTCAATAGACAGGGATTTGGTGGATCAGTCGAGGACATGATAGATGGACAATGTTAATTGTACATTATTTTCGTCCACTATAGCAATACTTAAGGTAGTAGTCTGGTAACTTAAGTCGATTTTCATGTCTTTTTTAGGGGGCGTTCTTTTGTAGGAAAAAAAAAATGAATCGTTCTGGATATTTAGGATGTTTTTATTTACATATTAAATATACAAAAAAAAGTTTTTTTTTTTAAATTGAATAGTTTATTCATCAATAATAATCGATCAATAATAATAATAATATTATTATTATTGATCGAAGTTGGCACCTCGAAGTTGGCAGCCCGGGTCCTAACTTTTTTTCTACCGAACTGATTGCTGCCAGGGCTGCCAAATTCGATCAATAATAATAATAATAATAAACTATTAAATTTTTTCAAAAAAATTTTTTTTGTATCTTTAATATGTAAATAAAAACATCCTAAATATCCAAAACGATTCATTTTTATTTTCCTACAGAAAAACGCCCTCCAAAAAAGACATGAAAATCGGCTTAAGTTACCAGACTACTACCTTAATGCTCGTCAAACTCATCCAATTATAGACGATAGAAAATAACACCATATATAATAAATGTAGCTAACCATCGACAAATAATGATAATCGTCATCTTTTTTCTCGCTGTCGGTGCGTCACTTCGGCATTTTTTCATATTGAACAATATTTGTCTCGGTTAATAATGGGACGGATAATCGGTTATCCGTGAATACTGGCTTGTGCGCCGATTACTGAGCGGGTGACAGTTTTTCTGTGTTTCTGTTGATAATACAACTGAAAATACAGTAAAATTTAGTCTTCTGTATTGCTCAAGTGTTACTACTATGGGATATGGTGATTAATAACAACAACAACAACAACAACAACAACAACAACAACAACAACAACAACAACAACAACAACAACAACAACAACAACAACAACAACAACAACAACAACAACAACAACAACAACAACAACAACAACAACAACAACAACAACAACAACAACAACAACAACAACAACAACAACAACAACAACAACAACAACAACAACAACAACAACAACAACAACAACAACAACAACAACAACAACAACAACAACAACAACAACAACAACAACAACAACAACAACAACAACAACAACAACAACAACAACAACAACAACAACAACAACAACAACAACAACAACAACAACAACAACAACAACAACAACAACAACAACAACAACAACAACAACAACAACAACAACAACAACAACAACAACAACAACAACAACAACAACAACAACAACAACAACAACAACAACAACAACAACAACAACAACAACAACAACAACAACAACAACAACAACAACAACAACAACAACAACAACAACAACAACAACAACAACAACAACAACAACAACAACAACAACAACAACAACAACAACAACAACAACAACAACAACAACAACAACAACAACAACAACAACAACAACAACAGTAATAGAAATAAAAATAATAATGTGACGGTTCAGAATTGCGTACAGTTCAAATCAGAGAAACTTATAGGGTTAATAGTCCCTATAACCCCGATAAAAATGAAATGAAGACCTCGATTCAAAGTCGATTGCGAGCGTTGGCATATTTTTTCGCAGGAAAATCGTAGGAATCCAAAAGAAACACAACAACATCAACAAAAAATAATAAATGAAAAAAGCAATGCGGAAAATGTGGGTTGGGAATTTTCTGATCGCTCGTAAAGGATCTGCCTCAGTGAGCTTATGCCGCCGGGAAAGAAGGGGGGCGGTTGGACGGATCGTCAAGGTAATAATGGGAGGGCAGAGATTTCCAATTTCCCGCATAACCGAGAAACCGCATGTCGCTACATGCGGTTTCTCGACACACTGGCTCGAGGACACCCCCCCCCCCCCCCCCCCCCCCCCGACAGACAACGCGCACACCATCCCATGCAACCACGTTTCTGTGTTATCCCTTGTTAGAAGGGAGAAGTGCAATACCACTGCAGCGATAAAAATTTTCATCCTACTGCGTGTTGTAATTGGGGTCGCCGTTTAAGGGGGATAATAGGGTAAGACAGCGTTTTCTCAATGATTTTAATGAATTTTTTTATAGTATAAAAAATGAATATAATTTTTTGAAACTTTGAGAATATTTTATACATATATTTAAGTATATACTATACAATTTTTGAAGAATTTCCTTGAAAAACACCGAAACTATTAGCGACCCCATATTGCAGGTCACAATCAGACTCAGCATTTTGCGTACATTCTGGAAGCCGCAATTTTCATCTAAAATCAAACGAGGTTGGAATTTACTTTTATTATATGTCTCTCTTCTATATAAACCTAAATGCTATCATAAAAATAGAAAATTGAATTTTTTACGGGGGTCAAAACAAAAAAGCATGATTTTTTGCCATTTTTTAAAACTTTATTTGCAAAAAAACATTATTTTAAATAATGATAATTGTTCGATTTATCATTTTCCGATTTTAGGTTCATATAGAGCGCAATACTATGAAGAAAGTAACTGCCAATTTTAAAAACGATTGGTTGAAAACTTTTCAAACTAGCGTGTACGCAAGTTCAAGAAAAGTCGTTTTCAGAAAAACGCGTTTGAAACACGTGGCGCGCTCGGGGCCTGACGGAGAGTTATAACCCTATAACCCTATTTCCCCCCTTAATGGCTTATAACAATAGAACGAGTCGGAATTTTCATTTAAAATTTTGGGAACATATTTTTCAATAGTTTTACTAACAATTTATAAAATAAAAAAAAATCGATTTTTTGAACCGTCTAACCCTATTTCCCCCCTTAAACTCGTTTGTAAGTTTGAAATTAATTTGACGAAAAAACTCAGGGGTGGTTTTTTTAATGAATTTCGAAAATTTGTATTATTTCATGTTGTAATAACGTGCATCCTTCGTTGTAACCGGTACTAAGCGTTTATTTACGCCCGAGACTATTTTCCAATACATTTTTTGCATCCCCATCGAGGAAGTTTCGGTTTTTTTTTGCATTCCTCTGAATA
The DNA here is from genome assembly GCA_958009045.1 of Oxytorus armatus. Classification (NCBI taxonomy): domain Eukaryota; kingdom Metazoa; phylum Arthropoda; class Insecta; order Hymenoptera; family Ichneumonidae; genus Oxytorus; species Oxytorus armatus. The sequence continues at coordinate 9,189,023 of OY253747.1, read as the reverse complement.
ATAATAATAATAATACAGTAACGAAGAACTGGGAACAAATAATGGGTGGTTATCCCTCATCGTTTGCTTTTCATTGACATATTTTTGAATGTCAAATTATAAGTAATTATTAAATGCAATTATTAAATTATTGTGCAACTTAAAATTTGAACCTTTTTCTCTTCTCTTAGTTTTGTTTAAATTAGACGCTATAATCAGTAAAATTTGTTTCAGATAGAATATCGAGGGATGTTGTTCAAAAAATTCGAATTTTCGTAAAAAGTTAACACCTCAAGTGATTCTTGCCAAATTCAATACCAAACATCCTGATTCTTTAGTCTATGTATGTATAAAGTTTTAACTAGATCGCTCAATATTTGATTAAGCTAGAGAGCGAACAGGTATTAAAAAAAAAAATTAAAAACCCCATGAAAACGCGAAGAGCGATTTTTACATTCATCCAGGGTCAAATTTAGAAAACATGGCACACACACACACACACATACACATTTTCGGATATTTTTCTAAATATCATTTTTGCCGTATTTGGAACATTCAAAAAATTCATTAAGCCGAATTTTTTTTTCACGAAAATTAAGTTTCCTTTATGATGAAGCAACATGATAGGTTATTTGCAATAAATCTGAATAATTTTAGTAATTATTTTTCTCTAATAAATATAAATATTTTTAGGAGTATTAATTGATAATCATTTACAAAAAATGTTTGAAATAATCTTTCGTTCGAATGGTGTCCGTGCCTGATCCAGACACCATTTAACATTTTTTGGCTGCAACCACTATCCGCGAGGGTTACCGTGAAGTAAAAATCTATATTTTTAGAGGAAAGGATTTTTAAAATGTATGTTTTTCCCAATAATCTCATATCCACATGTATTTTGTCAATTAAACTATATTTCATACCTAAAAATATTGTGTTCAAAATAAACTTCATATTTACTCTGAATACTGATAGTAATAATAATAAAGTTTTTATATAAAAACAATAAAATAATGGTTCGTTCTATGAATTGACTAAATACCCATTTCATCATAAGGATAGTTTAAAAAAATGGTTTTGTAAAATGTTCTCTGACGGCATTTGCAGAATCATTTTTGTCTCGTCAACCTGAAAGCGATAGTACCCACGGTTGGAAGAACCACGAGAAAGGGCCCGAAGTTCGTTCGGTGTATAAATTACGTAAGAGAGGCGAAGGAAAAAAAGCGATGAAATAGAATAAAAAATAAGAAAGTCACACTGACCCAAATTAGGAGGAAGATTGCCTGTTGGCTAATGTGTTAATTAGACGATGAGTAACGTCCTGTCGTCTTGGACGCTCAATGGCTACCTTAATTATAATTAAGGACCAGTGGGTGTTCTCGAGATATGGAAAACTTCAGATTTCTCGTTAAGATAACGAAAAGTTTTATTATGTCCATCGTTATTTTTTTATAATAATAATAGTAAACTATTATTAACTGTTAATTATTATTATTTCATTTTTATACATCATCATAATTGATATTAATAACAGAATGCTATTAATCAATTCAATTATTTATCGTTTGTCGAATATCCTATCGAAGGGAAACAAAACTTGTTGTCCGCCAGTGGTAAGGGTCAACACCGGTCAGCCGGTATATTCCAATTCACTCGAGGGATAATCATTATGATTCCCTCGGTTGAGCCTGGTACACGTTTTGACATTTCGACTCCAATTATAACAGTTGATACGCTCGTACTAATGGCTCTTTCATGATGTTGGCTCGCTAGTAGTGCAATGACGTATTTGTTAGACACTAGAACGTTAGCGTTAAATATTTAAACGTAATAATATCCCTAACGATTATATCTCGTAATTCTCGAATATTTTCCGAGTAGTTTAAAAATTTTTTTTAACTGTATGATGTTATATGCCATACACCCTCCAACGGGACTCTATGCGGAAGCTAAAATTTAGAAACTTATTCTCTCATACACGAACTTTGTGAATCTTGAAAAATTATGAGAAATCAACGTGTGCCTTTCAACATGTTTCTCTATGACCCGTTGATTTTTCGATCAAAATACAATGAGTTTTCTAATTAATGCAAAATTTTCATTGATAATAGTTCTTTGACAGTTATGATATTGACAGTAGAGGTGAAGGGCAAATGATTTTGGAGTTTAAAAGAACGCAAAGTCATTGGTTTTCAAGTCATTGGTTTCTGCTGCCTCCACGTTGAGGTCAACAGAAGTGAAAAAATAGCCTGGTAATTAGAAACTTGCATATTGCTTTCTCATTGTTTTATCTCGTTTAACAATCTTTGTGTATGAGAAAGTTAATTTTTCAATTTTGGCTCCCTCGTGGAGGAAGATTCGTAAACAAGATAAAACAATGAGGAAGCAATGCGTAATTTTCAAATTTGCATGTTTTTTTTCTGACGCAGATTTCAACAATTATAGAATTTTTTTTTGAAAAATTTAAAAAAACTCATTCTTATAAATACTACATCCTTTCACGAATTTGCTCGAAATTCAATATCAAACATTGTTTGATGATACCCTATTTGTGTAAAAAAAAATTAGTCAGTTATCTCAAAATTTGCGAAAGATCACAGTAATTTTTCAAAACTTTAATTCAATATCCACAGTACTTTAAGAATGTTCTATTTATAGAAAAAAAAGTTCGATATCTCAAAATTTGCGAATTTTTCAGCAATTACAAACATTTTTCGAGAAATTCAAAAATTCATAAAATCTAAACTCCTAGAACGATTCTCGCGAATTTCGAAACGAATTATCCATGTCTTCAATTTTTGTAGAACGTTTCGAATGGATAGCTGAAAATTTACGAAATTTCGAGCGATCACAGACATTCCTTGAAAATGAAAAAAATCCCTTAAATTCACAAACTCTTAAGTCAATGTCAATGAAAATTGCAAGACACAAACGCACAACCACGGACATTTTTTCATAAAGTATATTTTCGAAGCTTTGAGAGATTCCGATTGCGCCGGTATTAAAAATTGAATGTTTTCCACGAAAACAAAGCGCCCTCTATGAGGAACCAAAAAAAAAAACAATACCTACTCAAACATGTGTTTCCCTGATGTTTACGTAAGTCCTAGTTGTCAAATGTTGAAAAACAGAAAGCACGAAGTGCTGAGGATAATTTATCAAGTTATCGTGCGAAAGGAAGAGAACGGAGGGGTTGACTGGATGAGGGTGGAGTTCGGTAGAAGAGAACGAGGAGGTTGGGGGAGGGTTACCAGTTGCCTTGTTCACGCAACCAAGCGAGAAACGTACGTACAACGCGTTTCTCCTGTTATATCGATCGTTACTTCGTTTCTCTACCCTCATATCAATGACGTAAAGCCAGAGGGACGTATAAGGTATGTTTGTACACAAACTGCCATGTCCATATGAAATTGAGTCAGCGATATCTAACCTCGAGCCTCTTTCCACGGTTGTACACATTCGACTAGCCTACTTTTTTTGTTTTACGTCACACGTCCGCAACAATAGTCTGAACTTTATGGGGGCGCCCCCGGTGAACGCAGAAATGTCAACAAAAACTTATGTATGGGTGATTCCGTATAAAACTGAAAAAATCCACATTTTCGCCCTCTCGGATTGGGCTAACAGTTTAAAAAAATATTTCACATGTTTTAATAAGGGTACCTGAAATATTTCGTTGATTTTTTGGGCTGTCAATGTTTCACAATCAAATTAGAGTTTTATGTATATTAGAGCGATTTTTTTTTCGACTATTTTTTTTTTCAGTCCCCACCCGAAATTTTGTTGGATATGTCGAAAAAGAAATTCCTTGAAAGTTACAGCCCTTAATATTAATTCTAAGTACTTTCCCAAAGCGTGAGATGATTTTCCATCTAAAATACACGTAGATCGAATTTTTTTTTTTTCAAATTTCTATAACTCAGCCCCATTTTATGCTATCATATTGTTCTTGATTTCGATTTACTCAGAATAAAACAATCTGAAAAAGTGCCTTTTGCGGTGAAAGTGTAAATTGTACTGGTGAGTTGGTACGGGTCACTGAAGTTGATTTTCACCCAAAATTCTCGTTTTTTTGCTGCTATCTTCGAAACAATTAACTTTACGAGAAAAATGTAAATGAAAAATTTGTTGGAAATTTAATTTCCGATAAAAAATATCCTATCGACCCACTTGTTTAAATTAATATTTCTTGAGATATTGAATTTTTTTTATTTTTTATTTTTTTAATTATTTAATATTTCATATTTTATAATTTTTATACTACTCATAAGTTAAAGTTCGATATCTCAAGAAATATTAATCTAAGCAATTGGGTCGATAGGACCTTTTTTGTAGGAAATTAAATTTCCAACAAATTTTTTATTAAAATTTTTTCGTAAAGTTAATTCTTTCGGAGATAACAGCAAAAAAACGAGAATTTTGGGTAAAAATCAACTTCAGTGACCCGTACCAACTCACCAGTAGAATTTACACTTTCACCGCAAAGGGCACTTTTTTAGATTGTTTTATTCTGAGTAAATCGAAACCAAGAACAATATGAGTTATAGAAATTTGAAAAAAAAAAAATTCGATTTACGTGTATTTTAGATGGAAAATCTTCTCACGCTTTGGGAAAGTACTTAGAATTAATATTAAGGGCTGTAACTTTCAGGGAATTTCTTTTTCGACATATCCAACAACATTTCGGGTGGGGACTGAAAAAGAAATAGTCGAAAAAAAAATCGCCCTAATATATATTTTTTTTATGTGTTCATAACATCAGCAAGTGTAGTGATATTTAAAATTTGATAAAATCATAACAGCGGTGCTGTCTCATAAAAAAAAACTCAGATTCCCGAAAAATATCGTTATCTTTTCGATTGCAGCACATACAGAACGTGGAAATGACTCCTTTTTTTGTTTACTAAATTTCTTTAAGAGGTACATTTTTTTCCATCGAAATATTTATGTTTTTTAAAATGTATACTTTTCAACATATCTTGAAACTTATTAGAGTGAAGAAGATCGTACGGGATCGGATATGAGGATAAAAACAATCCAGATCATGATGAAAGTTTTAATCTAATTATTTTATTCAATAAATCTTTATGAAAACAAAACTTTTTCTATGAGGAAGCAAAAAATAAAAAATGAAGAAATATAAAAATAGCAACGAGAAAAATAAAGTTGTGCGACATTTCGAAAATTAAAGTGAATAAAAGATCACACATGGGAAAATCAACCTAGCGACGAGAATAAACGACCTGCATTTGGAATTAAATGGATTTTAAGAGAATTAATTGGGTTTTTTAGAAGGATTCGACAATATATAAAGGCTAAGTGTGCAAGGGCAAAGGGACGTGAATGGAAGGTTGGGAATTGAGCGAAGCAATTGAGCTCATCCGGTCGGACTGAAGCCTCGCAGGAAATCAGCAGTTCGTGATTAGGATCGTTTCTCTGACGCTCTCGCATTTTCATCTTCCCAGACCCTTCTCTCCCAAACTTCCTCTCTCCATTCATTCGTGAAACGTGCGGTTCGTTCAGCATCGTCGGTCAGGTTTTCACCACCGCCGCCACAATGTACAATATCTTCACGGGCTTTTTTCGCTTCTGTACAGGACAGCATTTAAACAAGACTTTGTGGAGGTTTTGAAGTCATGTGGGGAATTACATGTTAAATCATTGAATTATTTGTTTTTTTAGAACGAATATTTTGGACGACATTGCGAAACAGCGTCCCTAAAATAATTTTCCCATTTTGGAATTATTTATTCGACCAGTAATCACGCTAATGCACTTGTTTGAGTAACATATTCGACAGTTATGAATTTTTTCTCGAATTTTGAAGGAAAATTTTGTTGTTGTTAATAACCGAACGAGGATGCAGACATTGGTTTACGTGCTGTGTTGGGAATTACCATTTAGCAACCTGACCTCTCTCGACCAAATGCTCAACCACTCTCTCCCAGTCGGTGCCCGATGATTACTATGCGAATGTATTACGTTTTAATCATAATAAAAAATGTACTGCTTTGTTACGGCAGCGATATAATAAATAAAAATTGGGAAAACATGAACGACGTTCGGTCCGAGGAGTATGAGATTTTCAGCCCGTGCGAAAGATCAAGAACTGTTTCATTCGTGTCGTCTAATCATCAGGAGGCGCGACTGAAATTGGATAATTACTGAAAAATGTACAATTTATAAATATAACATTATGTCATGTGATAGATCGATGTTATAAGTAATAATTTATTATCCGAAGTCATTTATTTAGCCGTAGAGTGGCGGGCAATACTTTTCTCATTTTCAGGTTAAACATGGCGCGTCTATAGGATCACCGTATGCTTAAGGCAATAATGAACTCCGTTTGTATCGAACTGCCGCAGTTGATGCTGTCCACGGACAAACATCAACGATGATAATCCTGATTATCAGATTGTACTAAAAATATTACATTTCACCTAAAAATATACGATAATCAAGGGTTTACTAATGTTCCCCATGCTAACTAGTACTAGCTAACTTGGGCTGACTGGGACTGATAGAAATACTCAATAGAAAAATTTATTTCATTTTGCTTCTTAACACAGCTTTGTGATGGTGAAAAAAAAATTATTATCGAGTTTTCAATGTCAATGTATTTAAAATGTGCTAAAGCGTCGAAAAATCACATTTACAAAAAATGTCCGGATGTTCGTCACCAGTTATGACCTTCTGGAGCAAATTTGGGTCATCGCGAACCGAGTCCAACGGCTCCTTAGCAACGTTAACGCGACACTGTTTTTGTTCGAAATTGAGCATTTTTGCACATTGAAAACAGCTGTCAACAATTAACTAAACATTCAAAATGGCCGATATTTTTCAGCATAAGTGAGGGACATGAGTACCAACCTAACGCCATAAAAAAATCGAAAATCGAATATATGTAGCCCGCGGAAATTCAAAATTCTCGATACTTTTTGAACAAACCTCGTATGTACTTGCAAAATTCAAATGACTACATTTCGGGACCGGTTTGAGCTAGAGCATTACAATTTGGCACGCACATAAAGTAGTACGTTCGCTTTATTTACTGCAACTTTTATAGAAATTTATGAAATGGTTCTTTGGAATTTTTTGTATAAATAAATTATTATTAAAGGACGGTTGCTATTGAATTGGTCAGAAATCGGAGAAAGGGTTCAGGCTTTATGACATTTCGAATTTTCCGAAGAATGCTTGTGGTCGCTGTAACTTCCTAAAACTATGAAATACCGGAATCAAGTTTTATCAAACGAATAGAGTATCATTAAAGGATGTTAGATACTACATTTGGCGAAAATCAAATGAAGGCTTCGGATTTTATGTAATTAAGAATTTCTCAAAAATTATTGCTGACAGCTCATCTACCTTTCGCAAATTCTGAAATATTAGAGTAAAAATTATTCGCGCCTACATATTACTGTAGTTTCAGTTGTATTGCCACAAAAAACTCAGTAAAATTGCCTTCATCAGCCCAAGTAATCGGTGCCCAAGCCAGTGCACGAACCAGCGGCCACCCATCCCAGTATTGATCGAGAAGCCACGCACTAACCGCGCATCTACTGCTGTCGGTTAATAAATATAGAATATCATTAAAGAACACGTTTAATATTGAATTCCGCGAGATTCGATAAAGCGGTCAGGCTTTTATGAAACTACGAAATTTCAAATAGACTGTGATCGCTGCAATTTCCGCCGATATTAGTAACCGAGAGGGCGAATAAAATATGTGAAACTATGTGACAATGAAGTAGAGAAAAAAACGAGCTTCGAGCTAAAACTTGCAAATTGCCTGCTCGAAATATTACAAAATCTTTTCAATCATATGGAAGCAAACATTGTCATAGATGTTCCTCATTGACAATAATGTGTAAATTGTGAAATATGCTCGCGAAGCAATTTGCACCTTTCAGCTGATAATTTGTTTATTTTTTTTCCAAACATAAAGCCCATACAGATCGGAACATTTTTGTACGATATTTTTGGCCATGCCATCGCCATAACATGTAAAAAAATAGTCATATTATTAACACGTTGATTTGTCGTGAAATGGCCCATATAGATTAATAAATACATGTAGAAACCAACTGGTCAACGTGGTGGTTCGCGTTGCTTCAATGCTTCACAAGCGTGACTGAACAAATAAAAATGGTCTCCCACGTACGCGACCAGAGAACGAGATAGATAAAGGACACAAGTTGAAGCGTTCGCATTGTTACCTCGTTGTTTTTTTCTAGTACGAGGAAGCAATGCGTACGTTTCAACTTCAGCTTTACTCACTTATTCAGTTACTCACTCACTCACGCGCTTACTTACTGATTTACGAGGTCTGTTAAAAAAGTATCTCGAAATTTTAATTTCCGCGGGCTACGTACATTCAATTTTCGATTTTTTCGTGGCGTTAAGTTGGTACTCATATCCCTCACTTATGCTGAAAAAATCGGCCATTTTGAATTTTTAGTTAATTGTTGACAGCTGTTTTGGTTAGAGGTGTTTTGACTTGTCTTCGATTTTTGACTATTCCAAAAAAGCAGCTTCCATCGCGATGATTGAGCTTTGGTTTCCACGTCAAAACCATAAACCCATGATTCATCACCAGTTATGACCCTCTGGAGCAAATTTGGGTCGTCGCGGACCGAGTCCAACAGCTCCTTAGCAATGTTAACGCGACACTGTTTTTGTTCGAAATTGAGGAATTTTGGCACGAATTTCGCGGCGACCCGTCTCATGCCCAAATCATTGGTAAAAATCGAATAGCACGAGCCAATCGATATGTTTAGTTCCCCAGCAGCTTCTCTAACGGTGAGTCGACGATTGGCCAATATTATTTTCTTCACTTTATCAATGTTTTCGTCTGTTGTTGATGTGCTCGGGCGTCCGGAACGCATTTCGTTGTTCGCATCTTCTCGGCCCTCTGAGAACATTTTGTACCACCGATAAACGTTGCTTCGGCCCAAGGTAGCTTCACCATATGCCACAGTCAACATTCGGAATGCGTCTGCGCACTTAATTTTGTTTTTCACACAAAATTTGATACAGATTCTTCGATCCATTTTTTGGAATAGGCGAAAATCGAAGACAAGCCAAAACAGGTCTAACCAAAACATCTGTCAACAATTAACTAAACATTCAAAATGGCCGATTTTTTCAGCATAAGTGAGGGACATGAGTAGCAACCTAACGCCACAAAAAATCGAAAATCGAATATACGTAGCCCGCGGAAATTCAGTGAAAACAAAGCCGTCTGTATCGACGCAGGTTTTTCCCAGTTTCCCTGTGCCCATGGCAAAGACGATACAGTATAGCTAAGACTTATACGGGCGCAATGAAAGTTAGGTTAGGTTAACGAAATGCGGGTAGGGAGTGATAAAAACCCAAAAGGGTATACGTTGGAATAAAGAAAAATTAAATAAAAATACTGAATCTTCACTATTCTGTTCACTATATTCCATGGCAAGGAAAATTAAATAAAAACACTTCCCGATAATTAAATTCAAATATAACTTTTTTGAAACAATTAACTCCCGCAGGACGATTTTCTTTCATTTTACTCTCGAAAGACGAAATATTCTTGCACACTTACTCATCGCTGTGATTCGCGACGCCAAGGCCCCCAAGCCATTTTTATCCTCATTATTATTAATGTTATTATTATTACTATATTCATGAGAGTGTCGGGAAAAATAAAACGCTTTATCACCATGAGGGATCGTATACTCACCCGATTACTTTCGAGGTTCGTACGCTTCTACATATACCAACGTAAATATATATATGTATATATAATCTGACATAACATTTTTTTTAATAATATTTAAAACAATAAATAACACGTCGTTCTCTAGATCGCCCGACGGTATTACCGTCGAGAGATTCGTCGGGTGGATTGCTGGGATGATAAACAAACATTTTTATCACGAATCCATCCCTTCATTCTGTTTATTCATTCCTTTTCTTTTTAATGGCATTTGTATACTTTCTGCCTCTTTCTTTCTATATTTTTCGGTTTATCGCTCAATCCAGACGCGTCTCTGCGCCTCTTTCTAACAATAAGTCGATATATATCGCCGTCAGTCCTTTTGGAAGTGGTTCATGATTTTTTTCTTTTCCCGTATACCACTAAGTCTCTTTTGTGAAAGCATCGCAGTTTCGATATCGAAAACACGAAAGAGAATTGAAGGGGGAGAAAAAAAAACATTATTATGCTTTCGGGAAGTCGATGTAGGGCTGAAATCGATTTATAATAATAATAATAGTAATAATAATAATAATAATAATAATAATAATAATAATAATAATAATAATAATAATAATAATAATAATAATAATAATAATAATAATAATAATAATAACCGGTAGCAGCGGATGCGCGGATAGTGCGCGCCACCGGCGATCTTTTTAAAGCAGTATTGGCCGCGGTCAATACTGAGATAGGTGACCGCTTAGTCGTTCACTGACTCTTACGCCCAACAACTGAGAGGGAGACAGTTTATTTTCATATCTGATGGTAAAATAACTGAAATTCAGTTAAATTTCGCCGCCTTTATCGGCCAGATTTTGTGCAGTTTCCTTGTGCCCTCGCGTGGAAATAGGGTTGTGTGCAACCTTTTGTTCAAATTCAAGATTTTATGCAATTTGAACTACCCTATCTACTTTCGCTGAATACAACACAAAGTATCCTTTAATGATATTTTATTTACGTACAGCGACGGCCATTTAAAGTGGAATGCGGATATCTTCGTCGATTTCCGCGAAAATTTGACGAATTAAAAAATTCTAAAAACGTATATTCAAGGAAATTTGGTAATTTCGAACGAAACGGGTGCCATTGAGATTGGCCAACAATTTCGCACGTGCAACAATGAAAATGGAAGGGGGGAAATCGGGCGATCCGCCGACATCGTGATTTAAGGGTTGCGGATGGGATAGAGGGTCAATATGATATCCAACTAAAGAGTTACGAACAGGGATGGCACGAACCGGTGTCAGCGAAGGGGGTTAAAGTGGAAACCTTATGTTGGGGATGGCGCGAAAACTGCTGGACCGATTGGGCTCATTTTTATCGTGGATGTTTAATCACGAGGGCCTGAAAGGAAATTGTCGTTATCGTTTCCCGAAAACGGTAGGAAGGTGCATCAGCGGTCAAATTTTCGCGAAAATCATCGAAGATATCCGCATTCCATTTGAAATGCCGAGCACTGTATGTAAAAAGAATGTTCAGTCTAATATTTAAACATTTGCGGGAGACAGTGCAACACTACAGCGTTTTTTTGGAAGCTTCAAAATTTCAGAAAAACCTCAAGGCTTTCAACCATCAACCGCTTCCGCAAAATTCAGTATCGACGGTTCTTTAATGATACTCCATAAAATAACATTATTCATATAAAATAGTTCAGTCCGGTACTTTCAAATTTCCGTGAATTACAGCAACCCCAAACATTTTTGGCAAAATCCAAAATTTCATAAAATCCGAACACTTTCTCTAATTATCGCCAAGTACAATACCAATCGTCCTATTATGATAGTCTATTTATATAGAAAAAAATTAAGCTTATATCTCAAAAATTGTTGAAGTTGGAACGCGTATAGACACTTTTTGAAAATTTTTAAAAGCCATAAAATCTGAGTCACTGCATTAATTTTTATCAAATGCACACTGAATAAAGCGGACATACTACTTTACTTGTGTGCAAAATTCCAGCGTGGCATAATGCATATATATTATCATAACTCACCATTTGGGTGACGATAATATTTAATATAACGACAATACTTTTGTAGCAAAATAATGATCGTTGTTCAACAAAAATAGTTTAATTTTCATTGTGTTACTGACAACAATTACGAATAAAAATTGTCAATTGTCTATATTACAGCCATTTTTTTAAGGTAGTAGTCTGGTAACTTAAGACGATTTTCATGTCTTTTTTGGAGGGCGTTTTTTTGTAGAAAAATAAAAATGAATCGTTTTGGATATTTAGGATGTTTTTATTTACATATTAAAGATACAAAAAAAAAATTTTTGAAAAAATTTAATAGTTTATTATTATTATTATTATTATTGATCGAAGTTGGCACCTCGAAGTTAACAGCCCGGGTCCTAACTTTTTTTCTACCGAACCGATTGCTTTCAATTTTTAACAGACTACTCTACACACTTATAGTTCTTGTCGGAACTACCGAGACATTTTTTCACCCCTAACTTTTTACTTTACAACCCCTTCTTTGCTAAAGTCCTTTTATTTTAGCAAAGAAGAGGTTGTAAAATAAAAAGTTTGCGGTGAAAAAATGTCTCGGTAGTTCCGACGAGAACTATAAGTGTGTAGAGTAGCCTGTTAAAATTTGAAAGCAATCGGTTCGGTAGAAAAGAAGTTAGGACCCGGGCTGCCAACTTCGAGGTGCCAACTTCGATCAATAATAATAATAATAGTAAACTATTAAATTTTTTCAAACAAATTTTTTTGTATCTTTAATGTGTAAATAAAAACATCCTAAATATCCAAAACGATTCATTTTTATTTTCCTACAAAAAAACGCCCTTCAAAAAAGACATGCAAATCGGCTTAAGTTACCAGACTACTACCTTAAATATTCTGCAATAGCATTACTAATGCTGGATATATTATCTTATTACTTTGGCGTTGAATGGGCGTTCAAGAAATTATTGGTAAAAGAAAATGTTTCTAACAAAAGTGTGTTATAAACAGAACACAGTTGTAGCGGTTGTAGGAAGTTATGCGAACGCGAATTTATCGTTGTCGGTTCTATTTCTGGTTAGCGCGCACGGTCTCAAGATCGTAATAATCATTTCCCGGGAGTTCTCGAGAAAAGCTCTAACGGACACGAAGAAGGGGTTGAGAGCCCTTCGAGAAACTTCGACATCGTCGTTGTCTCGTTCCTTCGATCATTTCATTATTCCAACCCCTATTTTTCGTGAAAAAAAAACTACATTCACAAGGTTTTCCAAGAAAACTTTCTACCTGTAATAATAATAACAATTCCTCGGGTACCCTTGGAAGCACAGTTCTAGTACACTCAAGGGTCTGCTACTCGGCCCGAAAAGACGAAAAATTTCGAGTCTCACGCCCAAAGCCAAGCAGTGAAAGTATTTGATCTTTTCGTTTTCATAATTCCTCCAGTTGAAAGAACTTTTTTCTACATAATTAATTGTTAAAACTGTAGTTAATAACAAATCAATAATTTATAAGACTCAAAAAGAAGCATTGTTTCGTAATTATGGAACAAAGTTGCGGATGATATGGATAACGAGAAAAATTATTTAACGCTGAGTGTACAATGCAATAATACCGTAAGCGGAATTCCGTTCCATGAAAATCGATAGCGGGATCGAAAGTAGTGGAGAAAAAATAAACAAATGCGATGGTCGTGAAAATTAATACACAAAATGAAATCCTATGCGAATACGCACAAAGATGTGAAACTTTCATACTTACTGTTTACTGCAAATGCGAGGACGCGAAGCACCCGACCTATTATATTCGGCTTCTATAAAATATCTATTAATATTATCAGTACAATAACCAATAATAAATAAAAGCAATTGATAAATTTATTGCAGTCGTATATTTTTTTTAAACTCAACCCTTCAACTATTTCGTTCTTTTTTTCCATTCTATCTTCTCTATCTTGAGCTTCCTTGGTTGGCAACACAAGTGCTCGCGCCAGATTTCACGTGAACTGACGCGCGTCCCATCACCTCGCAGAAATGCCACGCGGAGAAGAGCTTTCCGGTGAAGCGAAAAACCCCCGGCACTTTCGGTGATTACACGCGAAAGAAAAGGAAACACTCCTCTGGCCGTGAAATTGCCTCTCCAGTCAATCAACCCTTGTGCTCGATTTTTTCCATCCCCCGACATCGTCGAATTTTTGCACTTCAGGCAAAATGGGGTTGAAAGCGTTTAGGGGCGAGAAATAGCTGGGGACAAAACTTGGGAAAAAAAAGATAATCAATTTTTTTCTGCATCCTGTCCGGTTGATATTGAAAAGTCGTTTTTAATTTTTTTTCGTTACTATTTTCCGTGTGTATGTGCTTGTGTGTGTCCCAAAAATTGAACTTGTTAGATCCCGAGATCGACTTGTATTTTTGCAAACTTTGCACAGGTAGGGATCCAGCTGGATCCCTGTGATTATCCCTACCCTCTGGTAAGGATCGTACTAGATATTGGATCGGATGCCAACACGAAAATGTCACGCTTGTAAATTGGATCCCAATAGGGACTCCCGACTGGATTCTTAACCGTATCAAGCCATGATCATACAGGATTCTTTAAGAATTGTATGGGATATTACGGAATCCTTACACGATTTTACAGGGTCGTGAAATTGATCATGATTGTTTGATCTGCAATATTAGTGTTTCCATAACGTATATCTTCTCACAATTGTACGTCCCTTCCCGTTTGTTTGGTCACAAAACGAATATTCAAAAAATAGGACGTCGAGATCCGATAAACGAATAAAAAAATACAAATTTTTTTAACTTCTGTGGATGTAAATCACTTAAACCCCAAAGTCGGTACTGGATTTCTCGGTATCAGTCCGAGCGAGCCTCCTCCAATTCTTATAGTCCACGAGCTCTCGTTCGCAGACGCGAAAACCTCGCGACGCTCGCCACCTAGCGGCGGATTTGGAAACTTCTTTATACTAGACACACCGTGAAGTTCATGTCTTTTTCACATTATGATGGAATGTACACAATCAAACCACACATATTTCTTACAAAAGCTGGAGTATATAACCGCGAGTCCTATGCTCAAATATCGCACTGAAGCTGTAAACACCAGAGTCGGGTGTCACGTATAAGGTATCATACGTTTTCACGTAGCATATACAAGGTCTGTTAAAAAAATATCGCGAATTTTGAATTTCCGCGGGCTACGTATATTCAATTTTTGATTTTTTTGTGGCGTTAGGTTGGTACTCATGTCCCTCACTTATGCTGAAAAAATCGGCCATTTTGAATGTTTAGTTAATTGTTGACAGCTGTTTTGGTTAGACGTGTTTTGGCTTGTCTTCGATTTTTGCCTATTCCAAAAAATGGATCAAAGAATCTGTATCAAATTTTGTGTAAAAAACAAAATTAAGTGCGCGGACGCATTCCGAATGTTGACTGTGGCATATGATGCAGCTGGTACAAAATGTTCCCAGAGGGCCGAGAAGATGCGAACAACGAAATGCGTTCCGGACGCCCGAGCACATCAACAACAGACGAAAACATTGATGAAGCGAAGAAAATAATATTGGCCAATCGTCGAATCACCGTTAGAGAAGTTGCTGAGGAACTAAACATATCGATTGGCTCGTGTTATTCGATTTTCACCAATGATTTGGGCATGAGACGGGTCGCCGCGAAATTCGTGCCAAAATTGCTCAATTTCGAACAAAAACAGTGCCGCGTTAACATTGCTAAGGAGCTGCTGGACCCGGTCCGCGACGACCCAAATTTGCCCCAGAGGGTACTGGTGACGAATCATGGGTTCATGGTTATTACGTGGAAACCAAAGCTCAATCATCGCAAAGGAAGCTGCTTTTTTGGAATAGGCAAAAATCGAAGAAAGCCAAAACACGTCTAACCAAAACAGCTGTAAAAAATTAACTAACCATTAAAAATGACCGATTTTTTCAGCATAAGGGAGGGACATGAGTACCAACCTAACGCCACAAAAAAATCGAAAATCGAATATACGTAGCCCGCGGAAATTCAAAATTCGCAATACTTTTTGGCCAGACCTCGTATGTAGCTAATTGGGATACAACCCGGGATTCTGCTGAAATCCTAAAAGGAAATTCATTGTTGAAATCCCGGTACATTATCGATGGATATTTTACGGGAAAATCACATCGAGTCCGATTATTATAACCAGAAACTTCAGTTTACACATTTGGAGTTTTGCCGAGTACCGTTAAACGGGATACAACCTGGGATTCGCCTGGATTCCGGAGAGGGATTCCTTGACAGGGAATCCCTGACAAATCCCGCTTGGGGCTTAGGGCTGAAACAGAGACACCCAGCAAATTTCTGCACGGGTAGTGCAGTTATGTTGTTTGTGGTCGAAAAAAGAACCTTTTACCTTCAGGCAGAATCCTTTTATATTTTTCTGTAAATTCTGCCCAAGATTGGGAATAAACTGCTGGGCAGATCAGTGTCTATAAAGTCTCAAGCTCTTTGTTACAATCTCGCTTATGGTCTAATAGCTCGGGAGATTCTTTTATTTTGCTCCGATCCCAAATATATTGACCAATTTTTATGCGACGCAATACAGTTTTTTTCTTCGTACAATATTTCTAGCAATTTAGCTCTTATAATTTTGATTTTATTTGAAACCTATCGGGGGGTCAATTTTTCAGGGTCAAGTTTTTCTCTATTCAAGCATATCCACTAAACATTTTATTAATTTTTTTGTTTTTCCAATTTCTCGCGGAATTTTACCCTATTTGATGGGATTTCAGACTGGGGTAAGCAACATTTTTGAAAACAGAAACGAATATTTTTCACGGTCTGAGTACTTTTATTGTTGCAAACTTTTTAAACATAGTAACTTGATTCGTTTGAAGAAATTCAATTACTCATGATACATTTATTCTAATTTAATAAATCATTTAAAATTACAATTGTAATATTGTTATTATTATTCGTTAAATATGTTTCAAGAATGCTGGACCGATAATTGAAATACACTGACCAACCCACGAATCGTCAGTTCACTCTGATTTTTTTTCCCATCTATTTTTCCATTTATCCACTATGCGGCGGTACACAAGGTATGAGAGCTCGAAGTATGTGATCGGAATCAAGAAAGTTTTATGAAAAGCAATATATTGCTCACACGTGTATGTTCTGACGTTTTATAATTAATAAAGTTCTCACGCGGTGTACGTAAAACTTTAGAAAAATAGAGAGAGAGTGAGAGACCGGTGTTGGTGGAGGAAATGGCGGGAGCTGCAGAGACAGAGACAGAGCGATGGCGAGAAAAGTAAATATTATTAGTATTATTATTACGTGAAAAAAATAACCAGTTAAGCATGATCATGAAGTCATTAAAAAGAACAATTTAATTATTAGTGTTTATTAATTACTGAATTATATTGTCATCCTTATAAAAAAACAATAAACAAGGGTTTATTTTCATGATTTTTATGTTATTTTATTTATCGGTATTTTGTACCGCGAGCTTTTGAAAATGAGACGTGAATTATGTATAATTGAACGGTATTATTTGTATTGGTATTAACGATAAATATAGATGAGATGTACGAAGTACGAGAGGTAAACCAATTCGATAATAGATATCTAATTACGTGCCAACTCTATGTTACGATAGCATTGGATAATTCCAATACCCTCGAATTAATTATCGGGCTCATAACGGGCAAAGCTCATTAAGCAACTCGACGAAGGATCTGGAAATCCAATTCCCCTTTTCTCAAGCCCACCAAACCGTCTATTTTTGATCGATTTGATAAATTCGTGAACGCGGTATGAGACTATCGATAACTCTTCTCTATCCCTAGTTAACCCGCTCTCTTCCATAATTCTCCGTTCTGGTTCGTTCTCAAACCCCTCCCTCCCCCTGCCATCCGGTCTTCATTCAACGCCGCATGGTGTAGGATAATCAATAAATTATCCACGATTTAATCAGAATTCATTATCAGCATGTCGAGCAATTTTTAAAAATTTTATTCGCTCCATAAAATTCACCCCTAATACAGTTAATCGTATTAATATGTAAAAAGTAAAAGTGTCATGTCCTCAAAACAATTTATCCTGATTTCATTCTGTCCAGAAATTAATTAGCTCAATAAAATTGTTGTAACTTTGATTCGTGACAGAAATACTACTTCATTATGTCCTTAATTGCTTCTTAAATATTCGAGCTATAATACATTGCCTAATTTATTTATTTACTCGAATTATGTTTTTTTTTTACAATTTTCGATTCGTTCTCATAACCACAAATAGCTTTATCTAAATCGACTATTTTCGAATACCCGACGGCCGCAAAAAAATGGTGAAAATTGAAATTTGCCTATTGCTTCTTGCACATTGCATTATTATAATCGTTTAAATTCCTTTACGTGCAAGTTCAATTTTGGTTTCCTTATAAAAAACGTTTGTGTATGAGGAAAAGTGGTAAGAAAACAATATGAGAGTTTCGATTTAGGCCATTATTTCTCTCTTATAATTTTATAATGTAAAGATTGTTTGTTTTTCAATGCATTTTTCGTAAAAGTAAAAATAGCACAAATTTCGAATCCTTATAACGATTTATGTGAAAGTCAATACTAAATATCCTTTGATGTTAACCCAATTCACCTGAAAAATTTTGATCCTAAGGCTAAAAAATGGCACGACCTAAAATCTGAACCAACGTGTATACCGATTTTTCGAAAAAATTCAGAATTTCATAAATTTATAACGTGTTCATCAATTTTCTCCAAATTCTAAAGCGAACAGCGTATTTCGTGATAGTTTTTTTAATGAAGAACTCTACCTGATGCCTAAAAAATGGCTTGTTTTGTACCATTAAGCGGGGAAATAGGGTTAGGACAGCGTTTTCTCAATGATTTTCATGAATTTTTTTATAGTATCAAAAATGAATATAATTTATTGAAACTTTGAGAATATTTTATACATATATTTAAGTATATATTATAAAATTTTTGAAGAATTTCCTTGAAAAACACCGAAGATATTAGCGACCCCATATTGCAGGTCACAATCAGACTCAGCATTTTGCGTACATTCTGGAAGCCGCAATTTTCATCTGAAATCAAACGAGGTTGGCATTTACTTTTATTATATGTCTCTCTTCTGTATAAACCTAAATGCTATCAAAAAAATAGAAAATTGAATTTTTTACAGGGGTCAAAACAAAAAAGCATGATTTTTTTCCGATTTTTACCACTTTATTTGCAAAAAATATTATTTTTAATAATGATAATATTCCGATTTTAGGTTCATATAGAGCGCAATACTATGAAGAAAGTAACTGCCAATTTTCAAAACGATTGGTTGAAAACTTTTCAAACTAGCGTGTACGCAATTTCAAAAAAAGTCGTTTTCAGAAAAACGCGTTTGAAAAAATACCGTACCTGAGTGACCGCTCGGTTATACACGTGGCGCGTTCGGGGCCTGAAGAAGAGCTACTTAATTTAATGGCTTATAACAATAGAACGAGTCGGAATTCTCATTTAAAATTTTGGGAACATATTTTTCAATACTTTTACTAACAATTTATGAAATTAAAAAAAAATCGTTTTTTTGAACCGTCTAACCCTATTTCTCCCCTTAAGGAAATGCAAAATACCGACATATCCACCTCAAAACTTTCGACACACTTAGCATGGAAATGCCTAAATGGAATTGAACGAAATTTTGCGAGTCGTTGTAGAAGAATGGCACGGAGACGACCCCATTCTGTGTTTCATCAAAATAAGTTGAAGGAATTCATTCGATTAAAATTGTATAATAAGTAAAGAATAATTATTTCTGATTATACATTTGTTTCACCATGTCATGATCAATGATATAATTGTTTAATGCGCACAACGTGTCAATTTAATTGCTTTGCGAATGGTACGAGAGGGGGTGGTCACTGAACACATATACAGTACAAACTCCGTTAGTGACTGCTCGTTTATTGACCAATTTTCCCTATCCTCGTTCCGTTGTTGCACGACTATTTGCTCCAAACTCTATGCGCCGTAAACCTCGTCATCACTCCCCCCCCGCCCTTTCTTTGCGGTGATGACGCTACGCAATTGGTGCATACAATTGGCGGAGGGGAGCTTCGTTCAAATAACTACTTCGGTGAGTATATATACATAAAATGGTGGCAATAACGGGATGTCCACTGTATTGTAGAATTCCGAAGGGGTGTTGGCGAGTGCCAGATGTTAGGCACTCTCAAGAATTGCTCGTGACTAATTGACCGATGCAACGGGATCGGTGAAGGATGGTGGGAGGGGTGAAGAAGGAAGAGTCTCTTTGCATACAGACTGAGGCTATATTGGATCAGTTAGAGCTGCTTACGGCCACTTAATCCTCGGTAGTACACCCCTTTCAACCCCCAATCCTCTCGCTGCGCTGACATTGTCCCCGTCAGTTTGTACAGGTGGCTAGTTAGTTTCCACTATCTGCAGTCACACCATCCTCCCTTCCTCCCAGTTACAAGACAATATTCAACGATTTGTAACAGCGTCAATTTTAAATTTATTCGTAAATTGAATTTTCTTTTAGTTTTTTTTTAATACATTTGTTTCCGTTATTATAATTGTTATTATAATTTATTCAGAGGACGAAATCGATTGTTCTGAAGGAATACGAAATAAAAGACTCGAGAACATTTTTCTCGATTGGAATGGATTTTTGAATGGATTAAGGGAGCAAATCTATTGCTCGTTACTGTGATAATTACAATATTTTGTATTGTAAATGCCAAATCAATTGAATTATATCTCGATTGGAGTTCCATGTGCATTATTAATTTTATTTATCGTTGGTGAAAAATGAAACGAACGTTTAAGGGGGGAAATAGGGTTAGGACAGCGTTTTCTCAATGATTTTCATGAATTTTTTTATAGTATAAAAAATGAATATAATTTATTGAAACTTTGAGAATATTTTATAGATATATTTAAGTATATACTATAACATTTTTGAAAAATTTCCTTGAAAAACACCGAAAATATTAAACGACCCCATATTGCAGGTCACAATCAGACTCAGCATTTTGCGTACATTCTGGAAGCCGCAATTTTCATCTGAAATCAAACGAGGTTGGAATTTACTTTTATTATATGTTTCTCTTCTATATGAACCTAAATGCCATCGAAAAAATAGAAAATTGAATTTTTTACAGGGGTCAAAACAAAAAAGCATGATTTTTTGCCATTTTTTACAACTTTATTTGCAAAAAAAAAATTATTTTAAATAATGATAATATTTTAGGTTCATATAGAGCGCAATACTATGAAGAAAGTAACTGCTAATTTTCAAAACGATTGGTTGAAAACTTTTCAAACTAGCGTGTACGCAAGTTCAAAAAAAGTCGTTTCCAGAAAAACGCGTTTGAAACACGTGGCGCGCTCGGAGCCTGAAGGAGAGCTACTCACTTTAATAGCTTATAACAATAGAACGAGTCGGAATTTTCATTTAAAATTTTGGGAACATATTTTTCAATAGTTTTACTAACAGTTTATGAAATAAAAAAAAATCGATTTTTTTAACCGTCTAACCCTATTTCCCCCCTTAACGGTTGGATAACACAGGATTCGTAAGATATTTTTTGACACGTTCGTTCGTTAAAGATTGCAATAATTTTTGCTGGTTATTCGAAATTTATCGTAAGAGGAAAATCGGTCGATATAAACGATTCCGGTATATAACACTATTAAAATATTTTTCAACTGGGTTTGCGTTTTTTTAACGAGTCAATTAATGGTTCAAATATATTTTTCTCATTACAATCATAATTAACAATTATTGCGAGTGTAAAATAAAAATAATTATCGGAAGGATTTATTGTTAGTGATAAACGAATTGATTTAGTCTTAGGGTAGTAAAGTATTTCATGATAAAGGATGGTTCTTGAGGAGTTGAAATAATTGTTGTGTCATTATTATTTATCGTGGGTACAGAAGGTATTCTCAAACAAGTTTCATAAAATATTATCCGTCAGGGATTGGTAATTTAAGGGTTAAATTAAGGGTTAAACAAATACGCTGTCTTTATCTATTATTGTGAGGGTAAAATTGATCTTAAGGGTGGTGAAATTACAAGGCTCGTGAAATATCTCACGACTTGGAGTTCGTTCCGGCTGTTTAATTAACCCTCCGGCAGAACGTGACCCTCATCCCTACCGAATATATTTATCGTCACAGTACTCTCTAAGGTATTGCCCACTTGTTCAGACTTAGTGGGACTGACAACATTTTTCCGGTAATATCGGCGATGCCTTAGATTTTCGATAATTCATATTCCCATCCTTGTAACTTTCCTACTCCATCACAGAAACGAGACCCTTGACATCCGTCGGATGCAACGTAGAAAAATCCGAAAATGCCGGAAAAAGAATATCAACGACTCTCTCTTCCGACAATGGAAATACATTTATCTCTATTGATTACAATTTTCTTTTAGGATGGATTAACATTTTATTCAGTGAGGATATGTTGGTCAAAAGCCTTTTTCTTTCTCCCATAAAACTTTTATCAACAAAAAATATCGTTTTGTTAAAATGTATTATTAAATATATTACTATAGACTAAAAAGTTTAGTGGTAAAAATTACAACATTTTCAAGGAAAACATACGAAACATGATCATTACAATATTGCCGTTATTATAAAAATTAAAAAATTAAATAACAGTTACAGTATCAATTAATTAACTAAACATTTAATAACACTACAACATCAGGTAATTAAAAATAACATCAGTTTACTAAGAGAATAAATATTAAATATGGAAATTAAAACATACAAACGTTAATTCTTTGTAACAGAAAGCTCAACACAGAATAAGATTAGCAATGATTTAGGACGGTATACAATTTTTTTCATTCGTTTTTTTTAATGCAAGGGACAAGTTATTATGCATCATTACATTATTTGTATAGAACGAATTGTGGAGTCAAGGTGAAGCTCGTTTATCTCTTCGTTGTGTCGGTTCTTTTTATTCTCGTTAATTCAAGAAGCGTGCACTCGACGAGGATATCATATCATCCCCCGAGAGCATCATGGTAATACGGGCGAATCTGGGTTTCTTATTTCATTTCATATGCGAATATTTGTATTTCAATATTTTCCTCTGCAAGTTTACGTTTGCAATTTCAATAAGGTGAAGAAAAGTCTATGGAAATGAAAAACACAGTGAAATTTACCGGAAGCGTTTTATATTTTTCTTTAATGAATTAATTTTTTTATAGTACAAATAACAATAACAGCAACAACAATAGGCGTATCTTGATAAAAAGAATGCGAAACATCTTTCCTCGTTTCCAAGATCGTTCAATGGCTGCATATTTCTTTTAGACTCCAAATATATTCACCCCTCTCTATGAGCATTGCACCGGGTAGTTTTGTAAACTATTGCTTCCTCGTTACATGACCTAATCATATTGAAAACGTTCAATCGACTTTATATCCGTAGACTCAATGTTGAAAATATAATTTTTTTTAACCGCAAGCTTATACATTTTGTATCTACGTTGTGATATTAAAATTTAATAAAATAACGTGTATTACGGATTAATCATTTACTTATTAATCATTTAATTTTTTTTTACGTTTAGAAAATATTTCATGAATATCGAAAAAAGTTCCCGCAGTGGTTAAGTAAGTGAGTTTCATTAAAGAACCCCGTGGGACACCACTTTGCCCATGTTCGCTTTACTGCGACCATCTCGTTAATTCGTTTATGTCTCTCTCTCTATCTCTTTGTGTCTGTGCTTTCTATCCTCAGTTGCTCGGAGTATTTTCAAACCTGCAACAAAGTGGTCTTTCTCCGGAAGCTGGGCTAATTCGTAATATCTATTTACGAGCTAATAGAGAATCAACCATCCGTAAGAGGCATAGTGAAGGATATGAAGTAGTGCGGGTACAACATGTGTTTTATTTCTTTACTGTGGATGGAAGATTATATACGAAACTTACTTCGTGATCTATTTAAGGGAGAAAATAGGGTTAAACGGTTCAAAAAATCGATTTTTTTTTATTTCATAAATTGTTAGTAAAACTATTGAAAAATATGTTCCCAAAATTTTAAATGAAAATTCCGACTCGTTCTATTGTTATAAGCCATTAAGGGGGGAATAGGGTTAGGACAGCGTTTTCTCAATAATTTTCATGAATTTTTTTATAGTATAAAAAATGAATATAATTTATTGAAACTTTGAGAATATTTAATACATATATTTAATTATATACTATAAAATTTGTATACATATATTTAAGTATATACTATAAAATATTAGCGACCCCATATTGCTTGATTTTCTTGGTACTATTTTTTCAAACGCGTTTTTCTGAAAACGACTTTTTTTAAACAGGCGTACACGCTAGTTTGAAAAGTTTTCAACCAATCATTTTGAAAATTGGCAGTTACTTTCTTCATAGTATTGCGCTCTATATGATCCTAAAATCGCAATATTATCATGATTTAAAATAATTTTTTTTTGCAAACAAAGTTGTAAAAAATGGCAAAAAATCATGCTTTTTTGTTTTGACCCCTGTAAAAAATGCAATGTTATATTTTTTTGATAGCATTTAGGTTCATATAAAAGAGAGACGTATAATAAAAGTAAATTCCAACCTCGTTTAATTTCAGATGAAAATTGCGGCTTCCAGAATGTACGCAAAATGCTGAGTCTGATTGTGACCTGCAATATGGGGTCGTTAATATTTTATAGTATATACTTAAATATATGTATAAAAATTTTATAGTATATACTTAAATATATGTATAAAATATTCTCAAAGTTTCAATAAATTATATTCATTTTTTATACTATAAAAAAATTCATGAAAGTCATTGAAAAAACGCTGTCCTAACCCTATTTCCACCCTTAAGGGATTATCTCTACTTTCGGAATGAAACAAACAAATCGTTTTGTTAGTTTTTTGCCTCGTTTTCGTGGCAAAATAATGCTACGACCTTTTATACGAAATTTGAAATTTCAGCTAAAAACGGAGAGGTCTAAAGAAAAATTTTCGAGCAAATTTGGTGATAATTTTGAATTTTGTTTGAAAAATTATTGCGACCTTTTACCCGAAGGAATACACATTATGTAACATACTAAAGAGGGCGGAAAAATGTGTGAGAATATATAAATTGCACGTCGCTTCCTCGTTCTTTTAAAAAAATCACATAGCTTCAACCAGACGGAAGTTAAAATGAAGAAAATCACTCGATCATAGAGGGACGTTTGTAAATGTTTGAATACAACGAGGAAGCGGTGTGCAACTTTCAATTTTTAGCCATTTTTTTTCTTCGTCTTTCAATAGCTGCATCTTTTGTACGGATTTTCATCAAATATCTCGGATTTCATGAAAACAAATCTAAAAACCGATGAACTTTCGACGTAAGATGCAGAAATGGATATTAATACGAAAGGCATAGCAAAACTGTCCGTAAAACTTCAAACGCGGATTTAAAAGCGGCTGTTCGAGTTTAACCCATTGTTCGCCATCGATTCCATTCTTTCCTCGACTTTTTCGTTGCGTTGGTTTTTTAAATTAAATTTTTATTAAGAAAAATGTTCGAATCTGTTTTATAGTGAATAATGATTTGAAATTTTTATGGTTTCATTTCGAGATGGTAAGATCCAAAAGTTTACGGGGAAAAAAAATTACGGAAATCGTTAATTAAATGTTTTACGAATGACCGCGAACTTATTCTTGAAAAATTGTACAGATTTTAGTTCAGGGACGATTTTTATGCTTTTTATTGCAATCATTCACACGTACGATTGCAGCATATACATTAATAAACACCCATTCCATATGCTGACTAACAAAACGGTGACGAACTTTTGCACGCTCGCTGCGAAGTACGCAAATATCTGGAATACGATTTTATCTGGGCAATGTCAATATTTGTAAACACGGGGCTCTTCAACAATTCAAGTAATATTGGTCCTGATGTCGATAAAGCAAAAGCTAAAATAAAACAAAAAAATGAAAGGAACGTTCGTCGTATTCGCGCGCCCCGATCGTGCTTTTGCTGGCCGTTGGAATTGCCGTGGCAAAGAAATTACCGAGAGTTCGGTTCGTTAAACAGATTTGCCAACGGTATTCCGGCTCAACAGGGTTTTCACGCTGCGATGCTTACCCTTCGACATCCAAGTACGTCGTACAACAAGGCTCGATTTAAACTTTCACGATACTTCTTCAAGTACACATGTTTCGTTCGTTTTACTTAATGAGAACACGTTGCACGCAATTAAAACTACGTGACCTACATGCACCATAATTTTTACGGTCCCGTAAGAAACTATTATGGTGCGGCTCGGTTGTCCGTCCGTCCGTCAGTCTGTCTTTTTCTCAAAGGCCTCGTAAGATCTAAACGACTTGACCGATCAACCAGAATTTTGTTATGCAACTAGGAGTTCCGAAGGCGGTACAGGAGTCATTACTGAAAAAAATTATTTGTTCGGGAATTTGGAGGTGGGAAATGTGTGATTGTAAAAAATATTTGTTCTCTACCCCGACGAGTGAGGTATCATTTGAAAGGGCTTGCATTAAGGGAGGAAATAGAGTTAGGACAGCGTTTTCTCAATGATTTTCATGAATTTTTTTATAGTATCAAAAATAAATATAATTTATTGAAACTTTGAGAATATTTTATACATATATTTAAGTACATACTATAAAATTTTTATACATACATTTAAGTATATACTATAATATATTAGCGACCCTATATTGCAGGTCACAATCAGACTTAGCATTTTGCGTACATTCTGGAAACCGCAATTTTCATCTGAAATCAAACGAGGTTGGAATTTACTTTTATTATATGTCTCTCTTCTATATGAACCTAAATGCTATCAAAAAAATAGAAAATTGAATTTTTTACAGGGGTCAAAACAAAAAAGCATGATTTTTTGCCATTTTTTACAACTTTAATTGCAAAAAAAAAAATTATTTTAAATAATGATAATATTCCAATTGTAGGTTCATATAGAGCGCAATACTATGAAGAAAGTAACTGCCAATTTTCAAAACTATTGGTTGAAAGCTTTTCAAACTAGCGTGACGCAAGTTCAAAAAAAGTCGTTTTCAGAGAAACGCGTTCGAAAAAATAGTACCAAAAAAAACAAGCAATATGGAGTCGCTAATATTTTATACTATATACTTAAATATATGTATAAAATATTCCCAAAGTTTCAATAAATCATATTTAATTTTTTATACTATAAAAAAATTCATGAAAATCATTGAGAAAACGCTGTTCTAACCCTATTGCCCCCCTTAATACTATACAATTTTTATACATATATTTAAGTATATACTATAAAATATTAGCGACCCCATATTGCAGGTCACAATCAGACTCAGCATTTTGCGTACATTCTGGAAACCGCAATTTTGGTCTGAAATCAAACGAGGTTGGAATTTACTTTTATTATATGTCTCTCTTCTATATGAACTTAAATGCTATCAGAAAAATATAAAATTGAATTTTTTACAGGGGTCAAAACAAAAAAGCATGATTTTTTGCCATTTTTTACAACTTTATTTGCAAAAAAAAAAATTATTTTAAATAATAATAATATTCTGATTTTAGGTTCCTATAGAGCGCAATACTATGAAGAAAGTAACTGCCAATTTTCAAAACGATTGGTTGAAAACTTTTCAAACTAGCGTGTACGCGAGTTCAAAAAAAGCCGTTTTCATAAAAACGCGTTTGAAAAAATAGTACCAAGAAAAAAAAGCAATATGGGGTCGCTAATATTTTATAGTATATACTTAAATATATGTATAAAAATTTTATAGTATATACTTAAATATATGTATAAAATATTCTCAAAGTTTCAATAAATTGTATTCAGTTTGTTAAAAAAATTAAAAATAAATCAATTGGGTACTTAGTTAAAAAGTTGTAATTTTCGTGTAATTTTTAATCGTGATGTTGAATGATGAATATTGTAATTATTAACTTTATTAATGTGGACTCAACGTTAATATTGTATTGTTTAACGTTATTAACATCAATATGTTAAATATAAATATTGTCAATGTACTATGCATTTTGGTACTGTAACCTCTAATTTGCCACGTAGGACACCAAACACTCATGAAAATTTTCTGCGAATGGAAAATTGAACAAGAAATATCTCGCGATCGGGTCTGCAAGTAGCACTAGTGCAATATATGAAAGAACTAAACCAAATCACTTTTGTACGACTACTATGTATTTTTTAGCCAAATGCCATTCTATTAATTTTGCTTATACAGCAATAAATGAATACTCGTTAGTTAGGATTTTCATCCGCCTACATTGTAAGGGCAACATTTTTTGGATTTACGCTATACAATAATAATAACATCCATTTTATGTTTTCGACCTTTGGGTTTTTAGCTAAAAATGTACATTTCTAGTTTGAATTTCAATATTTTCTGATTTCTACGATATACGAGGTGTGTAAATTAAGTAATGAGACTGATTTTTTTCATTTTTTTTATTCAAATAGAATTACAATTTTATATTGTCACCCTCAAAATAACTTCCTTCTGAAGCCACACAGCGCTGGAGACGGTTCTTCCAATCCTCATAGCAGTGCTAGAACTCCGATACTGGAATAGCCTTCAGCTGGTCGGTTACAGCCGTTTGAATGTTTTCGAGTGTCCCAAAATGAGTTCCCTTGAGGTGATTTTTCAATCTCGGGAAGAGAAAAAAGTCACAAGGACTCAAGTCATGCGAATAAGGAGGCTGAGGAGCCACAGGAATGTTTTTACTGGCCAAAAACTCGTTTATTGAAATTGCTGTGTGGCGAGGAGCATTATCGTGATGCACCACCTAGTTGTTCTTGATGTTTGGTCTCACACGAATGACCCTTTTTTGAAGTTTTTCAAGAACCTTCCGGTAAAAGTGAGTCAAACGGTGGTGTGAGTCAAATCCAACTCTTCCCCGATCATTCTGACTGTCAACCGACGTTCGTGAACGCACAAGATCCCGGATTCTGTCGACATTTTCATCGGTTGTTGAAGATGAAGGTCTTCCGCTTCGTGGTTCATCTTCAATCGACCCTCTTCCTTCTGAAAATGCCTCAAACCACCGAAAAACCTGGGCTCTTGACAAAACACTGTCTCCGTAGGCCTCCTGAAGAGTTTCCGTTGCACTGTGCCTAAGTCTGAAGCAAAACCTGATAGCACACCGTTGCTCGAAATTAATGTCACTCATTTTTAGAACACAATAGAAAAAACTGTTTGAAAAAAAAATCGCTACGGACAACCAAATGACTCGAGCGAGTTCAAACCCGTACTGAAGGCGTATCACATGTTCCCCTGCCGCCCCTCCAAGCCCAGCGCCGCAAGTGTTGCCAGATCGAACACTACGTTGCCAGTCTCATTACTTAATTTACACACCTCGTAGATAGAGGTGTCCAGAATTACTTGACAAAATTTCAATTCATTCGGCTTGATAGTTTAGGAATGGCGTTTGGCCGAAAATATCAATTTATTCTGTCGGTAATACAATACCTTTTACATGGTCTTAACATTACTGACATTCACTTTGTAACATAAAAAAATATATAATATTGTACATTTTCTTACGGCCTTATTTTCTTTTCCGTTCAATGTGCAACAAATATGACGAAATTCAGTAAAATGTCTGCAAATGTTGATTACGATTATACGTGTGCCCGTTATCCGTTTACAAAACCGAGTACAGATAATGATTAACAATGATGTTGATATGAAGATTTGAATCTGTCAAGCTTCCAAATCGTCCCTAAATGCCCCGCTCGTACATATCGGTTAACTGTATAAAATGTTTAGCATATCGCGTAATGGACGTTGGCAAGCAACCGATCCTCAATTTTCCACAAAATTGAATATTGAGGCCGAGCGAAACTTTGTGAATTAACTTTGGCTCCGCACGATAATGTTGTTGCCCGTGAGCGTATACGCAAAATTCACAAACACGTTACAAAACAATCGGGGTTGTCTAAAATTTATTTTTTAATTCACTCCCACTACCACTAATATAACGATAATAATAATAGAAAAACAATCATAAATAAATAATAATGAAATGTTATTTTATCGAGTGTTGTCTTTGACAAATATTTTCATAATAACAGAAATGAGTGAATATATCGAAATTAATTAATGTATTAATTGGTAAATCATTTGAAAATAGTTTAATTCGACTAAACTTTGTGAATTAGAGTTTTCATTGTTTCCACCGTTGTAAATCGGTACCGGAAACTATTTGGAACATGTGACAATGGTTGTAATGGACCGTTGACGTGTTCGAAACTTCCGAGAAGCCTTGATAGTTAGAATGTCGTAGCCTTACATATACAGTGGGTCAAAAAAGTATTCATACACCTTGTTTTTTGCGATAACTTTATAGACATAAGCGATACGCAATGAAAGCCAATTTTATTTAATAGTACATCAGGTACAGAGATAAACTGCAAATGGAGAATTTTTTTTCCAGGAATAATAGAAGAATTATGCAAAGAAAACAAAAATTTTCGGGCCAAAAAAGTATTCGTACACTTACGATTGAGCTGCTAAACCTCGATATTCACTCACGGACGGTCTGACCTCTGCGTACAATGTAAACAAGTCTTCGTTTACACAATGGTTTTGACCTGTTCCATGCGGTAGTAGATCTTCAAGCTCTGAACAGACAAGATGGCAAAGAAAAGCGAAATATCAATATCCATGCGAGATGGAGTGATTTTTCTCCGGACACGCGGTGAGAGTTATCGAAAAATTAGTAAAGAACTAAATCTAAGTTTCGTAACAGTGCAATGTATAATAAAACAATACGAAAGAACAAACAGCAGAGAAAATAAGCCACGAACCGGTCGACCGAGAATACTAACACTACGAGAGCGTCGGAGTATTGTTACAGAGGCTACAAAAAAACCGTTCACAAGTGCTCGCAGTTTAGTGAATGATGTCGCGTCAACATCGGGGAAGAGCGTGTGTCCCCAGACTATTCGAAACGTTTTGCATTCTGCCTAAATATACGGCAGAACTGCCCGCAAAAAACCATTAATTAATAATATAAATCGAGAAAAACGTTTAGGTTTCGCAAAAACCTACGTAAAAAAATCTATAGAATTTTGGAAACGTGTCGTATTCTCGGATGAATCGAAGTTTAACATCTTCGGGTCCGATGGAAAAAAATTCGTCTGCCGGAAACCAAATACCGAGCTCCGGCAGAAAAATTAAATAACGACTGTAAAGCACGGCGGAGGAAGCGTCATGGTTTGGGGCTGTATGGGATATTATGGCGTTGGTAATCTGGCTTTTATAGATGGTACAACGAATGCCCAGAAGTATATCGACGTGTTGCGCAGCAATTTGGAAGCAAGTGCAGATAAAATAGGCCTGGATGGAAATTTCTACTTCCAACAAGATAACGACCCGAAACATACTGCCATGAAAACGAGGGAATGGTTACTCTATAATGTCCGCAAACAATTGATTACACCACCACAATCTCCGGACATCAATCCTATTGAAAATTTATGGCACTTGGTGGATGTAGAAATTAGAAAAAGAAAAATAACAAACAAATCCGATCTCCAAAGAGTGCTTTTAGAATAATGGACGAAAATAGCAAAAGAAATAACGCAAAAGCTAGTAGAATCCATGCCTCGAGGCGATAATTGAAGCAAAAGGGATGCACACCAAATATTAGTTATAATTAACAACTATGATGATGTAGGTTTTCACTATAATCGTAAGTGTATGATTAATTCTTCTATTATTCTTCATAATTCTTTTATTATTCCTGGGAAAAAATTCTCCATTTGCAGTTTATCTCTGCACCTGACGTACTATTAAATAAAATTGACTTTCTTTGCGTATCGCTTATGTCTATAAAGTTATCGCAAAAGAACAAGGTGTATGAATACTTTTTTGACCCACTGTACGAATATCTTACACTTATTTTTTTGTTGAGTGTATCTCGATAGGGGTGTGGCATTCTCGGGATTTAACGGGAGACATGACATACACTTCATTTTCCGGCACACGAAAATGGTACTAGGATTTTGATGACAATAAAATGAATAAAAATATTGTGACGGGTTTTCAATTTGGAATTTTTCAAAAAAAAGATGCAAATATCTAGTATAGTTGCAATTATGAAGTGATATTGAAGTATTAATAAATAATTACTAATATTTACCTCAAATAAATCATCTTGTATCAAATATTTCGGATTTTTGTACGATAAAGGTGCACTTGCAATTAATACCTTATTGATTTTTTTAACATCATTTTATTAAGCAATTATATAATTTTTAAACGTTGGTTATTTTCAAAAAATTTAGCGAATCATAAAAATATTGATCGTTGAAAAGAAAGACAATTTTAAATTGACATTTTCACAGTTACTCCGCTCTTTTCATCCTCTATCTCTCGTTGCAATGCCAACTTTATCCAACCTGGCGTAACTACTCGTCCCGCTTCCACTTCTGTTCGCGTTACTCCGTAAAACTCATGCCTCTGTTTGTGTTCGGCCCCGTGACCTAATTTTCCTCGCCATTTTCCCACGACTTTACTTCGTTTGCGTCGGCATCTCTATACCGTTTTCGCCGGATCTACGGATACGCAGGCCATTTTTTCGTTATTCTGTTCCTTTGACCGGGTAAACAAAAAAAAACTCAATAAATTCGATTTGAAAATAAACGATTTATTTTTGCAAACCAGCGGACCGAATTATTCCTGAATTTTATTCTGAGCCTGTTCGAAGTGACTGACAAGGAAAGTACTCGAGGTGTCCCCCTCCGATTTTGTTGAAACTCAAGTATGTTATAGAGCATTGAAAACTAAGCGACACGTATTTTTTTTATCGGCGGAAAAACGGTTTTAAGGGGTGAAACCACCCCCTAAAGTTACACGTGTCAAGGGGCGATTTTGCAGTTTCACATAGAAGCAGTGCATCGATTTTGATGAAACAAAGATTAAAATGTTTCTTGTGCGAAGAAATGAAGAACCCACCAGATAATGAAAAAAAAAATATATTTTAAGGAGTTGAAACACCCTCGAACATCGATTTTTTGCCCCCTACATTGAAAACTTGCGAATCGATTGGAATAAAAATTATGCCAACTTTAACCCCACCCCAACCAGTTGGCCAGTTGGCCAGTTGGCGTGTTTTTGTATCTGTGCGAGAAATTTTTTTTGCAGGAAACTACCTCCATTTGAGTTTATACATTCCAGGTGTCTCCTCGCCATTCCAGATGTGCTTGCCGATACGAACTCTTCTCATTGAGCTAAAATTAATGTTTCACAATTTTTCTGTTATTGTAAGGGGTAGAAACACCCTTAAACATCTACGTCTTGCACCCTACATTGAAAACTTGCTAATCGATTGTAATGAAAATTATAATGTTTTCTAGCGGAAATAAAATTGAAGTTGACGTGTTTTTGTATTTGTGCGAGAAAATTTTTTTAAAGAGGTAAACTACCCGTATTTGAGTTTTTACATTCCAGTTGTCTCCTTGTCATTTCGAATGCGTTTGTCGATAAGAACTCTACTCATTAAGCTAAAATTAATGATTCACCGTTTTTTTTTAAATAGTACGTATACATAAGGGGGCAGACCACCCTTTGTAACCCTTTTTTTTAATAGTTATTCAAAAATTTCCGAACCACGGCCAAGAAATTTTTCGATGGTATGATTTTCGTATTCAGATAAACTTACGCATTTACGAGAAGCATAATTAAGAGGGATTATAGTATACTTCATTCACTCACGCATCCGTTTTTTATAACATTTTCCTCGCCTTTTCACACGTTGCTGCAAAAGCATATTTTCAATATTAGCAGTATAGCTATATGCCTGACCGTCAAAATACACTTTTGATTGTGCCGTTGTAGCATTATCCGTAATTGAGGAATATACAATCTCAGTACTATTACGTTTTACCACCTAAATTTGTTACTGACACTTTGCTGTTCGGTGACACTACGTGGATGTCACGGGCAATGCTTATCAGAAATCGTTGTGCTTGAAGCATTTTTTCGATGACTACCATTTTTGTTCGGCCTATGAACCATGATTGTGGTTAAAAGTTGATAACAACGGACAGTAAATAATGAACAAGTATACAAATGATGATGATGGCGTGTGTTAGAGTAAAGTTACCATGTAAATAAAGTGTGTACGTCAAAAGCGCTCATACACATATGATCCTTTCGAAAGAAGCAACCGATTCATTTGAAATATACTATTAAGGTTCCCGTTTCAAAGAATCTAGCACATCTGTTTTAGGTAAAGGTAACACCTAACTGAAAATCTATATAGAGAAATTAGTTCCTCCATTAAAACCTGTCACTTTATGACGGGTCATATCATTTAATAATATATAAACGACGTGTTTATGCTAATAATAAAAAAATACTCCCACAGTGATATGTGAAAAAGTGAGGAAAATTATATAAAAAAAGGATGTGTTAGCGAATTATGTATAGTATAATCCCGCCTAATTATGCTTCCCGTAGATGCGTAAGTTTCTCTAAATACGAAAATCGTAACATCATAAAATGTCTTGGCAGTGGTTCGGAAACTTTTGAATATCTATTTAAAAAGGGGCTACAAAGGGTGGTCTACACCCTTAAGTATTCGTACTCATTTAAAAAAACGTTGAATCATTAATTTTAGCTTAATGAGAAGAGTTCATATCGGCAAACACATTTGGAATAACGAGGAGACACCTGTAATGTAAAAACTCAAATAGGGGTAGTTTAACCGCTTAAAAAAATGTTCTCGCACAAATACAAAAACACGTCAACTTCAATTTCATTTCCGCTATAAAACAGTATAAATTTTATTCCAATCGATTCGCAAGTTTTCAATGTAGGGTGCAAGACGTAAATGTTCGAGGGAATTTCTATCCCTTAAAATAACAGAAAAATGGTGAAACATTAATTTTAGCTCAATGAGAAGAATTCGTATCGGCAAACACATTTGGAATGACAAGGACACACCTGGAATATAAAAACTCAGATAAGGGTAGCTTGCCCCCTTAAAAAAATTTTCTCGCACAAATACAAAGACACATCAACTTTAATTTCATTTCCGCCATAGAACGGCATAATTTTCATTACAATCGATTGGCAAGTTTTCAATGTAGGGTGCAAGACGTAGATGTTCAAGGGTGTTTCTACCCCTTAAAATAACAAAAAAATGGTGAAACATTAATTTTAGCTGAATGAGAAAAGTTCGTATCGGAAAGCCCATCTGGAATGACAAGGAGACACCTGGGAATGTAAGAACTCAAATAGGGGTAGTTTACCCCCTTAAAAAAAATTTCTCGCACAAATACAAAAACACGTCAACTTTAATTTTATTTCCGCTACACAATAGCATAATTTTCATTCCAATCGATTCGCAAGTTTTCAATGTAGGGAGCAAAAAGTGGATGTTCGAGGGTGTTCCAACCCCTTAAAATATATATATTTTTTCATTATCTGGTGGGTTCTTCATTTTTTCGCACAAGAAACATTTTAATCTTTGATCCATCAAAATCGATGCACTGCTTCTATGTGAAACTGCAAAATCGCCCCTTGACATGTGTAACTTTAGGGGCTGGTTTCACCCCTTGAAACCGTTTTTCCGCCGATAAAAAGAAACGTGTCGCTTAGTTTTCAATGCTCTATAACATACTTGAGTTTCAACAAAATCGGAGGGGGATACCTCGAGTACTTTCCTTGTGAGACTCAATTTTTCAACAGCAACATATCCACGCCGCTTACGAAAACTAGCATGTTTCGGCTTTTGCCACGAAAACTAGCACATTTCGATATTCGCCGCGAAAACTAGCATGTTTCGGCTTTTACCACGAAAACTAGCAGCTTTCAACTTTCACCGCGAAAATTAGCACGGTTCAGTATCACTGGAAGTATTTCTCATTTTTTACTCCACGTTTTTTAAACATCCTGTTTTACTCCAAATTGACGAAATATTTATGCTTGTCATTTTATACTGTTTTATTTTTTATTTGAATTTATGTAATTCATAATATGTAATTCAAAATATGTAATTCATACATATTTTACTGTTTGAATTTTGGTCTGCTAGGCTTATCATAAGATGGCAAACAGCAAATGCCTCGTCATTTTGGAGTAAAAAAACCATGGTCAAAAAATTAGAGAAAAAAAATTGAAAACAATTGCAGTGTATGCAAAGTTAACAATGTCAGTTTTTTTCCCTCCTGCTACTTCGTCCAAGACCTGACATTTCCCGAGATATCTCAATCGATTGTTTTGAAGATTTTGTCAACTGTACTTTATACTTATACTGTACTTTATACTTTAGTCGTTGATCACTCCAAGATTGTGTTTTTTTTAATGAAATGAAAACACAATGAACGATTCTTCAGACTGTAAGTAGAATATACTTTTTATAAACAATAATTTTTTTCAATTCCATCGCTGACTCTGAAACT
The DNA here is from genome assembly GCA_958009045.1 of Oxytorus armatus. NCBI lineage: Eukaryota > Metazoa > Arthropoda > Insecta > Hymenoptera > Ichneumonidae > Oxytorus > Oxytorus armatus. Next base: position 9,152,872 of record OY253747.1, on the reverse strand, counting down.
TGAAGTCATGAAAAATATCATTGATGAACAATTTTATTTTTTGAGTGGTGGAATATTGCGTATCGTATTTGCGAATCGTATTTTCAATAATATTATTTTTTGAATAGAAAACGAATATACATGTTTAAGGGTGTACGGGCGATACACCCTTAATGTTTTTCATTTATTCCTTATAGCGCTCCCGAAAAAATTATTGAAACATTTGTGAAAGTTCTGAATCTTATTCGATTTAGTTCGGCAAATATACTACTTTTTCCAGTGCAAATCGAAAGATACTAGTTTTCGCGGCGGAAGCCGAAACATGCCACTTTTTGCAGCAGAAGCCGAATCATGCTAGTTTTCGTGATGAAAGCCGAAACATGCTAGTTTTCGCGTCGAATATCGAAACGTGTTGATTTTCGTGGTGGAATTCGAAGCGTGTTAGTTTTTGTAAGAAATTTGAATCGTGCTACTTTTCGTAAGCAGCGTTGATATCGTGTAGTACATCTGTTGGGGGGAACTGAGGGAAATTCCAACACGGTCCTTGGCGATCGCTATATTTCATCGACAGATTATGCTATCCATTGATTGAGATAGGGAGTTTTTTTTTATTATTTTATTCCTTTTTCACCCTCAATAATAGAGGTCCAAAAAAACTAAAGCCACGATTGAGAATAAAATTTACGAATAATTGAAACAATAGTTTTATACATGACAATTTAGTTGTTAATTTTTTTTGTTTAACAAGCGGTCGAAAAAATCATGTAAATTGAAACATTCAAATTGCTTCCTCACTTATTGCGCATCGTTCACACTATAATAGGAATGATAGTGCGGCCAATCATATTTTTTGTTGTGTGCAACCTCATTAGATACACACACACACACATCCATCCACATATTTTTATACGAATGTGTTCTTTCGACGCTCTGAGTCATTCTGAATATATTCACATTGATAACTTTCCATGAAAACAAAGTTTCCTCTATGAGGAAGTAAAATGTGCTCGTACTGCCAATAACAGCTTGTCGTAATTATAATTTGCTATGGAGAGTACAATATGGCGCTTGACATCGCTTGTGTATCTATTTAAACCCGATTTTTTAATGGGTTGCCAATTAGTGGGGCATTGCTAACACTACCACGACTTAAAAGACGATGTGAAAGGTGTACCACGTGACGCATAAGTGCGAGAGAAAGGCGAAATTTTCGTCTAAATTATTCTCACAATTTGTTAAGGTAGTAGTCTGGTAACTTAAGCCGATTTTCATGTCTTTTTTGGAGGGCGTTTTTTTGTAGGAAAATAAAAATGAATCGTTTTGGATATTTAGGATGTTTTTATTTACATATTGAAGATACAAAAAAAAAATTTGTTGACAAAATTTAATAGTTAATTATTATTATTATTATTGATCGAAGTTGGCACCTCGAACAAAAAGCGCGTGGGTGGCGGACTTTGGAAAAAAGTTTTTTTTCCAAAGTCCGCCGTTTTGTTATTTATCCATGAAATTTAACTTCAGTAGTTCCGACCAGAATGACATGTCTATAGATTAAGAATTATCGAGAATTTTTTATTTCAGATAACATCAAGAGCCAAAATCACCGGGGCCACGCACGCGCTTTTTTTTCGAGGTGCCAACTTCGATCAATAATAATAATAATAATAAACTATTACATTTATTCAAACAAATTTTTTTTTGTATCTTTAATATGTAAATAAAAACATCCTAAATATCCAAAACGATTCATTTTTATTTTCCTACAAAAAAACGCGCTTCAAAAAAGACATGATAATCGGCTCAAATTACCAGACCACTACCTTAACATTCACGGTGAAAGGGAATCGTTCGTCGGGGGGGGGGGGGGGGGGGGAGAGTCTGTAGAATGAAATGACCCAGAAATTAATGGTTCGCTTTTTCTCCAAATGTTAATCATCTTTGAGAATAGTTTGGCCGAAAATTTGAGAGATTATGTTATTATTTTTCACATCGTCTTGAAAAACGTTTGGGCCGAACAATTTTGGGGTTGAGGCGTTAAACTAGCCGCCATTTTGAAGATAAGAATCACAGTTCAACCTTAAATGGTTTTGCGACATAAAAAACAAATTGTCCTATAGAAAATCGGCAGTGTCAAAAAGTGTTGCAATTACATCGTAGACTCTCCTACATGAAAAAGAATAACGATATTAATAAAAATATGAATACAATAATCAAGTTTATCTAATATTAGCAATAAAAGAACATTGGCAAAACAAAATGGTGGATCAATAATGCACTAATTTGTTGATTTTTCTTTATTTTTCAGGCGTCGTTAATCATCGATGAGGAAAAACGAGCGGAAGCTTCGCCACAGTTCAGAAAATCTCGCGCAAAATTGATCGATGAAATAAAATTCACTGAGAAAAATGACTTGACTTGGAACGAGGAATCAAGGAACACTTTCCTGAAAAAAGAGGGGGGAGGGAAATAAGAGGAGAAGAAAAAGGAATTTCCCGAGTTCCAAAGAGAGAAACGTCTTGAGCTGCAAAAATGAGTTTCTTCAATTCGTTGCAACAGTACGTTACTGATAGCGTGGCGAGTTTGAGTCTGAGTCCTAAGAGATTTTCCTTCAGTCGCGAAGACTCGACGGGCGATTCCAGTGGGAGGACCGGCTCTACCGGAAGTGTTACGACCACGACAAACACCAATGTCACGACGCAGGCAACGACCCCTCATGGATTTCCAAAGGTTGGTTTAATGCTTAGATTTATTATGTCTACAAATCATTAAGGTAAAGTAACGATACTGACGGACAATCACAAGCACTCGGAAACTTTTCTTGACATCCACATACATTGGCAGACGACAACGAATGCTGAATGGCACTATCAGGTAGTTACGGAAAAACAACGATATCCACAAACACTCTCAGACATGCGTCAACCTCCCAGCCACTTACGAACTTTCGCAAACACTTATACGAGGTCTGTTCAAAAAGTATCGCGAATTGTGAATTTCCGCGGGCTACGTATATTCGATTTTCGATTTTTTTGTGGCGTTAGGTTGGTACTCATGTCCCTCACTTATACTGAAAAAATCGGCCATTTTTAATGTTTAGTTAATTGTTGACAGCTGTTTTGGTTAGACGTGTTTTGGCTTGTCTTCGATTTTTGCCTATTCCAAAAAAGCAGCTTCCATTGCGATGATTGAGCTTTGGTTTCCACGTCATAACCATAAACCCATGATTCGTCACCAGTTATGACCCTCTGGAGCAAATTTGGGTCGTCACGGACCGAGTCCAACAGCTCCTTAGCAATGTTAACGCGACACTGTTTTTGTTGGAAATTGAGCAATTTTGGCACGAATTTCGCGGCGACCCGTCTCATGCCCAAATCATTGGTAAAAATCGAATAGCGCGAGCCAATCGATATGGTTAGTTCCTCAGCAACTTCTCTAACGGTGATTCGACGATTGGCCAATATTATTTTCTTCACTTCATCAATGTTTTCGTCTGTTGTTGATGTGCTCAGGCGTCCGGAAGGCATTTCGTTGTTCGCATCTTCTCGGCCCTTTGAGAATATTTTGTGCCACCGATAAACGTTGCTTTGGTCCAAGGTAGCTTTACCATATGCCACAGTCAACATTCGGAATGCGTCCGCGCACTTAATTTTGTTTTTCACACAAAATTTGATACAGATTCTTTGATCCATTTTTTGGAATAGGCAAAAATCGAAGACAAGCTAAAACACGTCTAACCAAAACAGCTGTCAACAATTAACTGAACATTCAAAATGGCCGATTTTTTCAGCATAAGTGAGGGACATGAGTAGCAATCTAACGCCACAAAACAATCGAAAATCGAATATACGTGGCCCGCGGAAATAAAAAATTCGCGATACTTTTTTAACAGACTCCGTACATACTCAATCAAACTCACAAACCCTCGCGGCATTCATAAACATTCTCAGGCTCGAATTTTTTAACAAAAGTCGCGTTTAACCTCCAAATTAAGCACGAGCTTAACTTCCAACTTAATCACGAGCTTATGAAATTCTGATATGTAACCTAGAACGTTAGTCTCCATCTAGTTACACTCCAGGTTAGAAATCAGCATTTTTACGATTAGAGCTTAATTTCGCAGCTTAGGCTCATGTTCACGTTTGAAGGTCAAGCTCATGCTTAAGACAGAGCTTAAGTTCATGCTTAGGCTCGAGTTTTTTTTTAATTCCGCCCTTGGACATTAAAATACATTCATAAATACTCACAAAAACAGTCAGACAAGATAATAGCCATTCCAGGATTCTCGGGCATTCCGGAGAACGTGAGCTAATAGCCGCGCAATGATACAATGAGTAAATAAAAAAGGGCTGCGGGTTAAAGCCTGCAAGTTGTTTCCTTGAAATTTCACACAATAATCAAAGCTTTGTGTGAAATTCCAAATTAATTTAAAAATTTGGCAATTAAGGATACCCATATGAAGAACGTGACAAATTGTGACTTGCAACTTACTTCGTCGAAATGTCACGCAATGCTTGGGAAGTCAAAAGTGACTTCTACAAACGACTTTTTTGGTTCTCAGGTCGTACCTCCTCCAGGTACCGTAACACCAGCTCCTCATGCTCCATTCCTCTCGACCAGAAGGCGTACCCTCGATTGCACTTCCGGTTCTGGTCTTTCGGTTCATCCGGCGACCGGTGGTGGTGTGATCTCACCAAGACGGCAGGGTTCCTTCAGAAGAAACGTTGCTCCGAACGACAGACCACCGTTGGCTTTCTGTAGACGAAGACCATCCTGGCCGGAAGTTGACATCCAGGCAACGTCTGGGTGAGTCACAAAAATGCTTTATCTCTCGCATTCGATTCCGTACCTTCTGTTTTTTTCTTTAACTACTAACAGGTAGTTTCAACGTGAAGGAAAAACATGAAAGATTCACGCGCTTTCACATGGGATTTTTGAGTTCCCGAGGAAAAACAAGGTGTCAACAAAATTGGCGGTCTTTTTCGGTAGTCTACGCAAACTTGAAATTGCCAAAATTTTAAATGGCCACAACTCTGTCCATAGGCTGACGCCACTAATTTCGTAGCTTTAAGAGCACTTTCAAAATCGTAAACACCCGGCCGAAATATATGAAAAATATTTATAAATCATTGGCCCAATTCTAAAAACCAGTAATGAATAAAACAAATCGCAGCTTAATGATCTAAGCGTCATTGCAAACCTTGAACGAGTACAAAACAAATTATGGGAAATTGAAGACGGTATTCCATTAGTTAGCAAAAGTAGAACCAGTTTCACAAATAAACTTGCTTTTTACTCAAATGTATAAAAAATAATGGTTATGTACAAAGTTTGCTTATTTTTTTACGCTAAATATATTGTTGAGCCTCCTTTCTACAATCTATAATACATAGAATAGATCGCAAGGAAGTAGAATACGAATGTAACGAGGAAAACTCAAGCATCTGAATTGAAGCTTGTAACTTTCTTCCACGACGGAAAGTAAGAATGATATTAAAAATAATACCCGACGGTCTCGATAGGATATGTTCAAATCCGCGTTCAACGAACAAGATACATAACGAGAAAACAAGAATCCCGAAGTTACGTAGAAATTCGTAACTGAACTCCCCGCAAAGTCGAGTTTAATAACGTCATCTCTTTCACTACCCAGACTTGTTGAAGTTCTTCTTATTTTAACCCATCAGCGACAGAGCATATTCTTATAGGGCCTACTAGTATGGGGAAACTTGTAAATGTTTTATTTACCAACCACCAAGTTTCGGTAAGTGTCCACATATTCCCTGACCGCCAGAAGCTATGAGATAGTACAATCTTTGTAAATCGGATCTAACTCAGTAACCGTACCGTCTCACCCTCTCACTATTATCACCATCCTCATAGAGACAATCCAGACAACGGGAAAATCCTTTTGGTTTTTTAATCTAGGATACATCGCCCAAATTTTTCAAGTATATCCATCGTCTCGATTGCCCACTAAAACCTACGGAAAATCTCGTAACTACACCTCCAATCTCCGGGGAAACCATTCGAGTGAGCTGATCTTCGGGCCCACTTATGTAAAGTCGTAGAACATGTGGAAGCGTGGTTACTTACCCTATCGATCGACATGAGAGACATCCTATCATCGTTCACCACGTACAGAGTCTATCTTTTACATTTTGGAGTTTGAACGTATTTCAACTGCGTTGAAAAACTATTTTTTCCCGCCATTTTCGTCGATTGGCCTTCGAAACCCGGTAAACTCAATGACTTTGCCGATAATTCATTTGTACATAAATAACTGTAGCAAAGGAAGAAATGTTTTCCGATTATTTCAGCCGTATGGATGATATATTTGGTTTCATTAGCATGGAAAGGATGCTGTATAATTAATTAGATCCACCATTACGGTTCTCCTACGTGCCCAGGTGTGAGCTTACGAGAAATAGAATTGCGTGGGATAGCACGAGAGACACGTTTCCAATTCTCCCAGTAATTAATGCCAAGTAAAAGCATTCCATATGGGAACTTGCGGGAAGGGCGTTGAGTTTAATCAAGCACGTAGGGTTGATCGCCCGGGTAAAGAATCCGAGATAGTGCAACGAAGAATAGCCGCGAAGGATTATGCCAAAGTTTTTTAATCAGACACGATATTTCTTCATCTCTTATGACTATTCGTAGTTAAAATTTCATTTGGAACTGACAAGTGACAAATCCATTTCGTTCCAAGAATATACCTTCTAGTTTGTCTAGCTTTTAGAATTTTTGTCGGTTACGGTGATTGTTAATTGTATTGTACGTCATTCATGTAATCCCAGCACCAGGAAGTGGCTGTCTTGATGCCCGGATAGAAACTCTCACAAACTGGTACAAGACATTTGCCATTGGCCAGTACTAGTGATAACCAATCACGTCATCAGATGTCATCAGCCGGAACAATAATCATCGCTACGTGAAGAAACTTATGTGCACGAGAGGTATCATTCAGAGATATGGTGCCGAAAATATTATGGAATTGTGCGTTGGTGACCGTCACTGAAACGTCGTAGTTGTCTTTGTTGACAAAGACACTCCAATCTCTGTTGAACGTTGCCAGAGGATCCAGAAGGTGGATGTCAGTCTGCAGCGGTTCTCGTATGTTGAGAAAAATCGACAGGCATCAAGGTCAAGACGAAGGTCGCCGGAAAAATAGAGAGGACGCGCGTGAACTTGCCACGCAAATCTTCTCGCAAAAGGATCGTTTCACCTCCAGTGCCTGCGGTACCTCCGAATAGCTGAGTCCAAGAAATCAAGGCACTTTTAAAATCGCTCAAGCGACAGGAACCTTGGATTACATGTGACCGTACCCACCACATTGCATGAGACTTCAATAAGCATGGTTGAGCCATGATATTTTTCTCACGTGTAATTTAATTCAATAGGGGGAATGTAATATGAGTTTATCTCTCTTTTTACCTTAAATTTAATATCCTAATAGCAAAGAAAATTACGCAGGGGAAATCGACCCTCTGGATGTCGCTTCTCGTTTTTCTGTCCTGTTTGTTGTAAACTGTTCAAGCGCCGATCGCCCAATCAGAGGGGATGATAATATCATATTCCTACTAATCAATATCCGTCGCAGGGTTACGCTTCCATAGTTTTCTATTTTCGTATTCTCATATGCCGTGATAAATCAACACAGCAAGTACTTCGAAATATTTACCCTCGAGTCTACCAACTATTAAAATTTAAACTAAACATTCGAACAAATAATATCTCTCGTAATATTCTCGACATCAGGGTCCTTATGAATTTCTTTGCCATCCTATTTTCTATTTTACTACAGCTATTTATGATTATATCAAGTCGTTTTACGATTTATATAGATTGACTATGAGAAAGTAAACCTTTGTGATTAATTATACTCGACATTTTGACTTCAATCGTTAATCAGAGAAGAGCCACAATTACGTCGTAATTCTCTGCTATTCCTGTGCGCTTCCCCCATGACATCTGCGGCATTATGTCCATGTATTCTCGCTTTACCTTGCTTGAATTGCGGACCACACGTCGAAATTATGCAACCATCAGGGACGTAACAGACCTATTTCGTACGATAATTTTAGGTTTAGTTATAATAATATATTTGCCATCGCGAAGGAACTTCTATTTTATATCCTAGGTATCCTAAAGGTATTCATTTGACAATGAATTTTCTGGGTGGCTACATTATTCATAATGCAATAAAGAGTATATGTAAAGCACTGGCGTACAATGGACGAAGGATAGAAAATATTGTGCTGACGGTAGCGGACGACAAAGGACTCGAAAGAGTTTCTGAAAAAGTTTCCTCATTCTGGAGAAGCAATGCAGGATATAGAGAATAAGCTTTATGGATGGCATCGTTCCCTACTCTTGGCAAGAAATAGGATCTTCACTATATCTCCTGCAAGGTTAGGGGAGAGTTGGGTTGACGTATTTTTTATTCTGCAGAATCTAATAGTTTGCTTTTTGTCTAAATATGGAATCCCTCTGAGAATGGCTTGACGGGTTGCATTGGTTTGTAACTTAATTCCCGCTGTTTTATATGAGATGGCGTAACTAGTATTATTTTCATACAAGTTACACTAAAACTATACTGTGTTGAAGTATTGAACAAAACCTACAATATTCAGTATTCGAGACTAAATTCACTTGTACACAGTACTTTTTTTTTTATAATATCGAAAATGTCAGGTTTTTAACCAATGAAACTGCATATGCGGGAAGCTCTGCTTTTTTTCATTAATTTAAGAAAGAGTGCTGCTAAAAGTCACCGCGTGCTTCAAGAAGCTTATGGTGAACATGTTCTATCTGAGACAACGTGCAGAGGTTGGTTTAGACGATTTAAAAGTGGTGATTTAACCTTAAAGACAAAGAACGTCCAGGACGGCTGAAAACATTTGAAGATGATAAATTGGAGGCCCTACTCGATGAAGATCGATGTCAGACTCTTAAAGTATGTTGTCTGATACATTAAACGTTACTGGAATGGCTGTTATCAAACGTTTACATAATTTTGGACTAGTTCAAAAAGCGGGAGATGGGTTACCACATCAATTAAACGAGAGACAACTCGAAAAGCGAAAAACGATTTGTGAATTGCCGCTTGATCGACGCGAAAAAAAGTCATTTTTATATCGATCCGCGACTTGCGATGAGAAATCGGTTCATTATGAAAATCCCAAACGAAAAAAAGCATGGATACTGCCAGGTGGTTCAGGTTCATCAACGGCAAACCGCAATATACGTGGTCGCAAAGTGATGCTGTGGGTTTGGTGGCATCAAAAAGATATATTGTACCACGAGTTGCTGAAACCGGGTGAAAAGATCACAGCTGGTCACTATAAACATCAATTAATGAAAATAAACTAGAAATTGAAAGAAAAGCGGCTTGAGCACGCCAAACGGCATAACAAACTGATTTTGCTCCATGACAATGCTCGGCCACATGTAACAGAAATCGTAAAAAAGTGTATAAACGATATGAACTGGGATGTCTTATCTCACCGGACATAGCACCGTCTGATTGTCATTTGTTTCGAGCGATTCAGAAAGATTTGTCATCACAGCAGTTCAAGTCTTTTGAAGCTATCAAAAAATGGATCGGCGAATGGATCGCCTCAAAATGCAACGATTTTTATTTGCGTGGAATCCATATGTTGCGTGAAAGATGGGGAAAGGTCGTAGGTTCTGAAGGACAATACTTCGAATAAAATAGAATGTACTGCAATCTATAAATGATATATTTTAAAAAATTGAAAAACAGCGGAAATTAAGTTTTAAACTCAGTACATATTTGTGAGGTTATATTGATTTTTCACATCGTCTTAAAGAAGTGGGTATGCCGGTGATATTGCTACTAGCAGGGAAGGTCGCAAAGATGGGGCAGTTTTTTCTAAATTCTATGTGGATGCGATACAACAATTCAATAATAGTAAATAATGGAAGCAAATGTAAAGTTTATATTATCTAGACAAGCCTATCTTGTCTATATAGAATGGAATGTCCGTTACTGTTCCAAACATCAGTGTATTGCAACATGTGATATAAACATTCCATTCTGTACCAGCAATAGCACATCTCCCGTAATGCAATTAGTTGAGATCCACCATGTTCTACTAGCGCCAATTCAATGTCAGGTTATACTACTGTATGCCTCTCGAAGAACCTGTCCGCCTCATATCCACCGCTTGATTGAAGGAAAGAGGAAAGCTGTTCTGTGTTGCGTAACACGAAATCCCTCCAAACCACCGCAAACAACCCTTGTCATTTGTGTCTCTCGCCACTTTCAAACCCTCGATGGCCCTTCTCATCGTCCATGTCCTCTCAAACTACCCTCACAAGCTTGTATACGCCGGAATCATGATAGGCAGCTCTCGTTGCTAGTAACCAGGACAAAGGCTGTGTCGGAATTTCATCGACCCTGCGGGCTTCCACCTTCATTCTCCGGGACTGGTAGTACTGTTTTCATCTTTCTTTGTTCGTTGGATCAAGAGCGAGGTACATAGCGGGCAATGGCGGTCACGGGACGATATGTATAGCTCCAGTTTCGAGTGTTGTTTATTATTATTTGCCAATCGTTTTCACGAATTATGTTTTCAGAATAATCATGCTAGACTACTTAGAATTAGAGCTGCGACTTAAGGACGATCCGGATCGATCCGAAATACCCCGATTCGACGGATCCGACGCTTCAGATCCGAATCTCGCGGATCTCACGGATCTCGCGGATCTCACGGATCTTACGGATCTCGCGGATCTCACGGAACTCACGGATCTCACGGATCCCGCGGATCTGGTGTATTCGGATTACGCGAATCCAATCCGGAGTACTCGGAACTAATCGCGGTAAATGGAAAAATTAAATTTCCGAACATAATATCGATGATTGATATAGCAATAATGGCTTCATTTAAGGGGGAAAATAGGGTTAGGACAGCGTTTTCTCAATGATTTTCATGATTTTTTTATAGTATAAAAAATGAATATAATTTATTGAAACTTTGAGAATATTTTATACATACATTTAAGTATATACTATAAAATTTGTATACATATATTTAAGTATATACTATGAAATATTAGCGACCCGACATTGCAGGTCACAATCAGACTCAGCATTTTGCGTACATTCTGGAAGCCGCAATTTTCATCTGAAATCAAACGAGGTTGGAATTTACTTTTATTATATGTCTCTCTTCTATATGAACCTAAATTCTATAAAAAAAATAGAAAATTGAATTTTTTACAGGGGTCAAAACAAAAAAGCATAATTTTTTGCCATGTTTTACAACTTTATTTGCAAAAAAAAATTATTTTAAATAATGATAATATTCCGATTTTAGGTTCATATAGAGCGCAATACTATGAAGAAAGTAACTGCCAATTTTCAAAACGATTGGTTCAAAACTTTTCAAACTAGCGTGTATGCAAGTTCAAAAAAAGTCGTTTTCATAAAAACGCGTTTAAAAAAATAGTACCAAGAAAAACAAGCAATATGGGGTCGCTAATATTTTATAGTATATACTTAAATATATGTATAAAATATTTTCAAAGTTTCAATAAATCATATTCATTTTTTATACTATAAAAAAATTCATGAAAATCATTGAGAAAACGATGCCCTAACCCTATTTCCCCCCTTAATGGTTTATAACAATAGAACGAGTCGGAATTTTCATTTTTAATTTTGGGAACATATTTTTCAATAGTTTTACTAACAATTTATGAAATTTAAAAAAATCGATATTTTGAACCGTTTAACCCTATTTCCCCCCTTAAGTCAAGTTCGGTACGTAGGTTTTTTGAATAGCTGATTCCATTTTCGTCGCTGAAATATGAAAATTTTGAATGTCATGTCGATACAGGCAATTATCATTCAGCAACCTGACCTCTCTCGGCCAAATTTCAAACCACTCTCTCCCAGTCGGTGCCCAATGATTACTATGCGAATGTGTCACGTTTTAATCATAATTATAAATGTATTGCTTTATGACAGCAACAATAAAATAAATAATAATCGGGAGAAGATGGACGATGTTCGGTTCGAGGGTATGAGATTTTCAGTCCACGCGAAAGATCAAAAACCGTTTTATTTGTGTCGTGTGAACAATAAGAGAAATTTACAAATATAACATTATGTCATGTGATAGATTGATGTTATAAGGAATAGTTTATTGTTCGAAGTCATTTACTTAGCTGTACAGTAGGATGGAGTGAAAGAATCAAAATTGAAATATTCACAATCAGGTGGTGTGCAAAAGTTGTGTCTTGACCTCAGTAAGAAACGTGCAAAAGGAGATCACTCTGAGTCAAAATTTTCTGTTCCGGCAAGGCATTTAAAGTTTCGTTTTTAGGTGAAATTCTTAAAACGTACAAAGAAACTCTTATGCGCTTAAAATTACGTCAGTACGTCTTAGAGTAATTCATTATTATGCCTTAGCATAGAAAATATGATATCTCTCTATATTATATAAATATTTCGCCGCCGCCGTGTACAAGAGTTGACAAGAGCGAGCGAGATCGAGTCGGCTGGTTGCGGAGGCGGGTGGGGGTGGGAGTTGGCGCGCGGAACGCGCAGGGGGGCGCAGCTTCCCTAGTATTATGATTAAAAAGTGTGTCAAAGCAAAATATTTTTTTTTTTTTAATTACACGTATAATTCTTCTCTCGCCGTGAAGGCGACTCAGAACTCACCACGTGAAAGTGGTTGCACTGTGCGAGTTCCTTCCCTACCCCTTCCCTACCGCCCGACCATAATGGACTAGGATACAATTTTACTTTGCGCTTCAGTGAACAATATTTATTAATGACTGAAGTCGCCCTTTGTCTCAAACTGTGGCATAAGAGCCCGAGAAGCTAACGTGGCCTGTATATGACCGTCTCTTACCTCCTGTCCAAAGACCTTGTTAGATGCTTCAGTCACTAATTTGACTATTCTTTCCACCGCTTGTGTATGAGCTGGGAAAACTTGAAAATCCCAAATCTGGGGAATTTTATTTTCAGATAGGAAATTCCTCAAGTGCTCGTCTGGAAAGTTCTTAGGAACAGGAGGACTTGCTACTTCTGTAGAAGACCAATCAATCATGCCTTTGTAGTCTGTGGCCTGAAAACTAACTTTAGGCAGTGAGAAAGACCTTATAAACTCGGGATTTGCAGCCTCCGCTTCTCTTGCCTCTATGATTTTCGGGAGAGCAAGTTCTCTGATCTCTATCCTTTCATCTGTGAGCATCCTGAGAAGAAGATTTTCTGGAGATGCAAAAAATGCATTTCTCGCAATGACAGGATCAATTGTTTGTAAGTACTTTTTAGGCAAATGAAGAAATATAGGTTCCTGGATCCATCCTTTAAAGAATGATGTAATTTAATTATGAACCAAGTCGGTGCATAAACTTTCGTGATATAATTGGTTAACATTTTGAGATTCGCGGATGGTTTTGCATTTGATACGTAAAGCCTGAAAATTCTGTTTCCAGTAGTCAACTAACGACTTAGGTTTAATGATACTGAATCTCTGTTGGAAAGGTCAGTTGGAAAAACTCACTTGAAAAAAGATTTAATGGCATTTACTATTTGTAGCAAGTATTGTTGATCTTTACTTAGCACTGCAATATCGATGTCTGTTATTTCTGTGTCTATTTTTGTGAAACATACAATGGATAGAGTTTCGCAGGTCTGAATTTGTTTACCATTGGGTATATAAAGTAGGACCTGAAGTTCGCTCATCAATACTTTCGAACAAATGTCTCAGTGGTAGTTCATTTAGGTGTGAAAGACAAATGACCCATTGAAGAGGTCTTCCAACTTTCAGTTCAATGCGGCGAATGCCAGCATTATTCATCCCTGTATTCACAACGGGGCCATCGGAACCACGAACATGAAGACTTTCAAGGATTTCAGGGCTTTTTGTAGAAATGAAAGAAAGTATGGACTCCGAGATACTTAAGGCACTTCCTGAATCAGGAGTCATGTGTCCCAAATATTGCGAACCGGTCTCTTGTACAAGGGAGTAGTTGTCCTCCACTAAAGTTTTTTGTTACTATTTAGCCCCCCGCTTTTCTGTGACTAGGGTTTTTGTCGTGGCGACCATCAAATAAACTCCCTGAACTTTATTCTGTTCATAAGATGTTGGGGCGTTCTGCAAATCCTGTCTTACTTTAATCTTAGCCTGAAAAATTTTAGAACGATCAATGACCATTTTTTTATTATCTTCAGATATAAGACCCACGTCTTGAAGAACAGCACTTACAATAGCAGCAGTAGCTCGGTTAGATACACCATATTTTTGACTAAGTAATGATGTACTCTTTAATTGTACTCGCATTTGAGAAGAAGTTTCCATTGCCTTACTTGTACTTGGACAATATAAGTCATTATCATCAATAAGTCATTATCATCACATTTTGCGTCCCATCGTCTGAAACTAAGGGCTTCTTGTATGTTACGGTTGAGTATGATCCTGAGGCGTACCAAATATAGGACATACAAAAGTTTTTGGTCACTGAAATTTGCTGGCCATAATCGTCAACGCAAATTAAAAAAAAAGTGAGCCGGCCTGGTAGATGCGAAACATCCAACATCTTGAGAATACCGTGTGGGATATGTGGCGTGGAGAATTAAAAAAAAACAACAAGAAAAGTAGCTTTTGATTTTCTTCTATAATATTTATTTGCTTCATCTGTTATTTCGGTTATAGTAGCAGTCGTTGCTGCGTTTGGTTCGATGAAATTAACAATCGGTCGATGATAGCTGAAGTATGAAACATGTGGTTGTTCATGATCAACTGAAATTCATTTTAGAGAAAATGTATGAGTGGTAATGATTCAGCTTTGGCAAAATTAACATTGAAATCCCCTACTAAAATTAATGGAAGTTTATGTAAATTTGCTCCTAATAGCATTGAACCAGCTGGACTATATTTGAGTAGTTCTTTGTGTAAAAATCGTATGATATTGTGAATTTTTTGGTTTGGGGAAATATATACAACGACCATGACCAATTCTCTTCCATCGTCCATAACAATTTGTACCGCACATAAATCGCCAATATCGTCTTGACCAAAACCAAGTCCCCTTACATTTCTCAACCTAACGATTATGCGAGATGTGATAACATCCAATGAATCTCCATTCTGAAAAATAGCTGCACCACCAGCTCTAACATTATTGCGTTTTAAGTGAACAATACAATGAACGTTGGGGATGTCGACGTTTTCTTCATTACCAAGCCATGTTTCACTCAATAATAAGAAATGACTATTGTTAACGATCGAATCTTGTAGATCCGGGACATGCTTTCTGAGACTTTGACAACTCAACGTGAATAACGACAATCCCTTTCTTGATGTTATGAAATTTGATACTAATCCTTGGAGTGTCTCGAGTCTATTAAGCGATAATCTTGTAAATTCTTCTTGCAACGTTACAACTGATGGATCAATTCGTCTACCGTGCTAGAATTTTAGATCAATATTGCGTGAATATATGTATAAGCCTTCGATACTCGTTACTCGCTATAGGGCTATATATAATAATTGTATAGAATGAGTTTTCTTATATTCATAAACAATTTCGCTGTAAGTCCCCCCTTGAGTCTTACGGATAGCACATCCAGGGCTAGGATTCTGTACTTGTCTGCCGACAACTATCGGTGTCGTTAGCAAGCGATAGCCAATTGCACGGAAAATTCCAGCGGAAAGGCGCGACTCTCATAGGCTATTTCGGATTTGCATCAGACGCTATAATATTGCACCTGGTACAGAATCGCCCCGCAGGTATCAATGGGAAATGAACTTCTCTACCGCACAGATGTCTATTCTATACTATGTATAGTATAGACATCTGTGATCTACGTCCAACTACCGGTCTCGTCAGCGAGCGATAGCTTATGAGAGTCGCGCCTTTCCGCAGGAATCATTCTTGCAATTGGCTGTTGCTCGCTAGCGCCAGACGCTATGATATTGCATCTGGTTCAGAATCGCCTCTCCGCATGCGCAATCAACCTGTGCGCAGAGTTCAGTGGAGGGGAGCGTCACCACGACGTGCCATCGACGTTCCCTATCGACCGATTTACTCCCAACGCGCGTAAAGATGTTTCACATAAAAAACAATAAGATCTTAGGAGAAACAGTAAAAATCACGACAGAGTTCGAGGAAGTTGTTTAAATCAAGAAAGGGAAGAAGATGATTTCAATAAAATGAACAGAGTTTGGCAGAAAATTCTCGTTTGACAAACGCAAGTATTATATGGGAGAGGACAATAGACACAACGTTTTGAAACGCTTTTGAAAAGAATGCTATACGAAGCAAACGAGTGCCGCTGCAACCTATAGGTGCAGACTTGTTGAACAGTCAGTCCACGGCAACAGTCGGTCGCAAAGATACCAAATTCCGGCCTTTATGGTATCATGTGGTCGCGAGTGGAGGGAATAGTCCGTGCCGTCTGTGCGCATGTTATTTGATTTACCTTTACGTAGTGAGTTCTGAGTCGTCTAGCGAAGAAGCGAGCGAATAATTACACGTGTAGTTTAAGAAAAAAGCTGAAAAACATATTGTTTTAACCCACATTTTTATCATAATATATCTTATTTTGTATGCTAAGTCATAATAATGAATTACTCTAATTGTAAGATGTATTGACGTAATTTTAAGCGCATGAGAGCTTCTTCGTACGTTTTGGGAATTTCACCTAAAAACGAAACTTTAATCCTTTTGCACGTTTCTTACTGAGGTCAAGATACAACTTTTGCACACTACCCGATTTTGAATATTTTAATTTTGATTTTTTCGCTTCACCCTACTGTATCGTGGCGAGCAATATTTTCGTGATTTTGAGGTGAAAATGGTGCGTCATACAGTTTCGCCATATTCTTATGGCAATACTGAACTCCGTCTGTATCCCATTATCGCAATTGATTTTGTCCATGAACAAACATCAACGGTAATAATCTTGATTATCAGATCGTATTAAAAACATTACATGATGCCAAAAAATATACGATAATCGAGGGTTTACCTACTGCTCCCCATGCTAACTAATGCTGGCTGACTGGGAATGAGCGGCCATATTTCATCGGTCACGCCTCCGTGGTAATTCCCAATAGTCTAGTGAATTGTAAAATGCCAGCTTTTTTGCACGAGTTTACCATAGTATACTCGAGTTTCTTTATGTTACTGTCGGTAAGTCGATTTTTTTAAATTTGGGTTCGTCATATGCGATCCACCATTGATCATTTAAATCAAATTTGTACTAATTTTTATTGGAAATGGGGTATTTCAATAACAAACTAAGTCGGTACATACGTGAAAATGTTCCAATTCTTTATTTAGAATGTGACTGCACTAAGGAGATGCACCTCGTTCTTTACTGTAGCTCGTGTTCTCGAAGACTGAAAGAAAACTAAAGAGACCAGTGCTCTGGTCCTCTAATAAGGAAAGGCTCTCTTTGTCCTTTATTCTATATATTCTTAGTCTACGCACAATCGTCTAACAGGCGTCGTAAACCGAGCCGATCACCCGAACGGCCGCACATGTGCATGCACTTGAGGACTCTCTACAAGGACCGGGGAAAAACTCGTCATAAACAAGAAAATGCAGAGACTTACAAAAAGGACCTCCGTAGTATAAAAATTATAGTGGCCATTGTAAAGACCACCGAGAAAAAGACCTTTCCAACAAGATTAATTTTTTGGTCAAATTTCTTTCCTAGAAATCCAACAATTTTCGTATAAATTGAACTACGTTTTCCATTTTCCTCCACTGTATCGGATCCACCATTCATAATTAAATATTCTATAATTATTTTTAGCATATCTTTAATTAAAGAGTTTAACTATAAATTCGAATTGAGTTATCTGAAATACTTTTAGCACGAATATTCGTACAAGTGAATTACTTTTGAAATACTCAACTCAGAGCTTCATTTACCGCGGATAATGTGCAATACCATGAGAAATGCACTATAGTATTCCCTTCAGTGAGTACGTCGTTCACGTCGCACTGAGCTAATCTACATAGAATATTAACAATTTTATTTAAATCAAAAGCATTTATACTTAAGTCTCTTTTTCCACTGTAGGTTATGAGGTCATTATTCACTATTCCAGGCTATAATAAAATGATTTTTCAACCCAATAGTCTCGATTGTTATACACTAAACTATCTGTGAAATCTGGGTAACTTGTGTAATTGTTCAATTATCATGCTAAAACTTTCTACGCAAAAATTGAATTAAATTTGAAAAAAATCGATCAAGGTATTCCGAATTTTATTGAATTTCGGACTTTTCTAAAAATCCAGTTTTTGGGCTATCGACTAAACCAAATAAATGAGCGCAGACGATCTTAAATTCAGCTCGTATTCAAAGCGCACTTCACAAACTTTTGACATTCATGATTTTTTCTTCTCTTCTGTAGTGAAGAAGACTGATATCAATATCGAGCGAAGTGATTTTCTTTATCTCCAAAGAATTCCATGGATCACAGTTTTGATACAATCTTCCAACGATGAGAAAAATAATGTTAAACCTCATTATTGGTAATATTTACTTCGCACCGTCCTGCACGAAATGGTAGTAATATTTTGGTTTATGGTTTTTTTCTTTGCTTCTGTACACTGAAATGCTATCAATATTGGAAGTTTATGTTTTTTTGTTCTTTGTGGTTAATGTTTTTTTCTTGTCTTAAGAACGCCATGAATTACATTTTTGATACAAACTTTCAGAGATTAAAAAAAAGCTGTAAACTGTAAATTCTTAATTGCTTCCTCGGAAATTCACACTATTTTAAAAACATCCTCTATGAGGAAGTCAAAAATGACTAAAATAGTTTATGGCAGAGAGGGATTTAAGAATTGTATGAAATTCCGTTAGGGATTAAATGAGTACCTGCAGATGCCTCCCGACTATCGTAAAAATTGAAAATTTTCATTATTACTGATTCATAATAATCATTATCTTATTGTAAATATTTTGAATCATTTCATTTTTATGGATCTACAATATATATATTGAGGGTTGTTGGATAATTTTTCTGGCAGAAGTTTTTAATTGTGACTAAATTCTTTTTTCTTTACACCCAATATCCATAAAGATGTTTTGATCATGTCCAATTCATTTAAAAAATTTCGGCCCAATACCCCAAAAATTGCGCACGTCCTCAAAAATACCTACATCGAAGTTTGAAACATCCAAAAATCAACAAATTCGAAACACAGTTATTGATTTGAAAGATAATCAATAACGAACATTCTTTGGTGATAGTCTATTTGCGTAGAAAGTTTTAGCCTGATAACTCAACAATTGCACGAGTTACCTATATTTCACACATAGTTTAGTGTGTAACAACCACAACCTTTGCATTGAAAAATCATTTTACTATAGCCTAGAATAGTGAAGAATAAACTTATAACCTGTTGTGAAACAAGAGTCTTAAGTACAGTTGTAAGTAAGTGTTGAGAGACAAGAGTCTTAACATTGTTAAAATTCAATATACAGGGTGGGGTAGAATGAGCTTCCTAGTTTCAAAAAATCACTGAAGGGCTCTGAGACCGAATAGAGGAGTGGGGCTGATGCCGTTGGGTGGGGGAAACAATGTCGTTTTCAGTAGTCACCACGCCGTGGTCGGGTGAGCAGCGGGGCTGTGTTGTGGAGACGTTCTTCAAAAATGGCGAAACCGTTGTGGCGACGCAGAGGGCTTTTCGGGTCCGGTTCGGGTTGAATCGTCACGACACTGTTCCTGACCCTAAAAACATTCGGAAATAGATCCGTAATGTAAGCGCGACAGGATCTGCAGTTGTTATGAAACCAGTTGCGCGACCTAAAAGTGTGCGAACGCCCAAAAACATCGCGGCACTAAGAGCGTCGATTGAACATTCTCCAACGCGATCTGCGCGGAAACATGCTGCTGCGCTGCAAATGTCGTCTAGAAGTGTAAGGCGGCTCTTGCACTCAGATCTTCACCTGCACCCCTACAATTTGTTGTTAGGACAGGAATTGAGCCCACAAGACTTTGGGAAACGTCGAGATGCTTGCGATGCAATCCTGACTGCTGTACCCCCCCGCCAATGTTGTGTGGACTAGCGACGAAGCGCATTTTCATCTCAATGGCACGGTAAACAAACAAAACTTTCGTTACCGGGCATGTGAAAACCCCCGTCGACTGCATGAAAGACCTCTTCACAGCCCCAAAGTAACAGTTTCGTGTGCTGTCTCCTCTATAGGCATTATTGGGCCTTATTTTTTTGAATCCGCAGGATTGACTGTTACTGTGAATTCGGCACGCTATTGTGACATGTTGGAGAACTTTTTGTATCCCAAAATGGAAGAGTATGGCGAGGAACACGACACAGAAGCCTTCTAGTTTCAACAAAATGGAGCCACGGCCCAAACTGCCCGTCGTTCATGCGAAATTTTGCAAGAGCTTTTCCCTGGTCGCGTGATCTCTTTGCGGGGGATGTTCCATGGCCCCATTGCTCCCCCGATTTGACACCGTGTGACTTTTATCTGTGGGGATACGTTAAAGCTGAGGTGTACAAAGTTCGACCTCGAACTCTTGAAGATCTGAAGGAGGCGATTGAGAACGTCATCGTTGGAATTTCGAAAGCTATACTGGGAAGAGTTGCCGAAAACTTCTTCGAAAAGCTCAATATGTGCATTGCTCGTCAAGGCCGCCACTTGGACGATATCATTTTCAAGAAACATTGAAAAAAAAACGGCATCTTATGTACTTTTGAGAAATACAAACCTTTTCTATGTATCTCGAACCGTTCTCGTACAATTAACCCTTAAAATCAGGGAGCTCATTCTGCCCCCACCCTATAGATTAATGTACTGTCCGGTGAACAATGTACTCAAGGAAATACTATAGTGCATTTTTCGTGATATTGCAAATTGTGCCCGGCGAATGAAGGTGAATTGAGTATAGAAAAGGAAATCACTTGGACAAAAATTGGTTTTAAAGAGTTTTTGAGATAGCTGAATTCGAACTTACAGCCAAAATATCTAATGAAAAATATGTTAAAAATCCTTATAAAATATTTAATTATAAATGGTGGATCCGACGATGTCGAGGAACATGGAACACGCAGTTCAATTTACATGGAAATTAGTACACCGGGATTTTTGGGATCGCTGATTCCACTCTGAACAGTGAAATTCCAAATTCTAAATGGTCGATCGAGTAGGTGTTGACCCCGAAGTCGAAGCCAAAATCTTTAAATAAAAAATGGTGGATCGCATTTGAGGAATCGAAATAAAAAAAAATCGATTTTCCAACAGTAGTGTAAGGCAACAGGACTTCACTAATCTTGTGCAAAAAAGTTCGCATTTTACAATCCACTAGACTCTATCGATACGTCACTTCAAATTTTCAGACTTCAGAGTCGAAAATAATATCAGCTATTCACAAAAACCGAACTACCAAATTTCACTCAAATTAAGCCATTATTGTCATATCAAACAGCAATATTACGTTTCACATTTTGTATTTTTGGATTTATCGTGATTGACTCAAAGTAATCCGGAATGAGTTCGCATAATCCGGATGGAATCTACCTAATTCCAATCCTCGAAATTGGGATGCGGGAGATCCGAATCCACGTAATCCCAATCCTCGAAATTCGGATACGGGAGATCCGGATCCGCCGTATCCGCGAGATCCGCGAGATCTGTAAGATTCGCGAGATCCGTGAGATCCGCGAAATCCGTGAGATCCGAATCTGAAGCGTCGGATTGGAAGATCCAGGTAATTCGGATACCCGGCACGATATCCGGATCCAGGTCTGAGCCCTACTTAGAATGT
Organism: Oxytorus armatus; assembly: GCA_958009045.1. Lineage (NCBI taxonomy): Eukaryota > Metazoa > Arthropoda > Insecta > Hymenoptera > Ichneumonidae > Oxytorus > Oxytorus armatus. The sequence goes on along the minus strand of OY253747.1, from coordinate 9,131,099 downwards.
TTCAAACAGTTCAAAAAGTACTTTCAGGTAATATCATTAAAAATGATTGCCATTTAATTTGGCGATGGACAGGAAAACAGTGACTGATTTTATTGAATTTTGACATTTTCAATTTTTATGAGAAACCTTATGATCACTCTAATTTTCGTGAATTTGGGTTGACGGCCATATGGAACAATCAGGTTTGTTATGGAGGTTGGTAAGAATCTGTGAAGGGGTTCGGATTGCATAAAATTTGGAATTCATTGAAAATTTTCATTGTATGCATTTATATTCGAGCAAATCTCAGACTATGAAGCTAAAGAAACGAGATAAATCTGCAAATTGAAATTAGCAGATTGCTTTCTCATAATATTTGGGCTCTCATAAATCTATCTCTACGAGCAAGAGTATTGTAATTATGGCCTTCTCAAGAAGGGAAGTTATGATTGATATTTAACATTAAACCCATCAACACTCCTTTTATACTTGTTCCTACCGTTTAAAAGTAGTCAATTTGACCGGTAGTGGTAGATTTACTTGTAATGTTAAACGATCTTTGAAAAAAATTAAAATTCCTTAAACTTAAAACGCCTATATCGATTGTCTCTAAATTCAATACCAAATATTCGTTGATTGTACTCGATACTTTTGTCCCGATAGAAGAAAAATTGTAAAAACCCTTAAGAAACACTCGTACCGTTTTTTTTTTTTTAAATTGAAATCCATTATGACCGAGTGCATAATGGGTTATATTACCGGTCACATGAATCACATTACGGATGGTATGGCTGATCATCCAAAATGGTCAACGATCGATCGATTACGAATTGTATACTGCGTCATGTGAACATTTATAGACGGGTCAGCTAAATCAGTTTCTGTTACTGACCGACAGAAATACGATACGATCGCGTCGAATCATAATAGAAGAGACCATAATTTTTATTTAAGCATTTGTTAGAAATGATAACAAGTCGATCATGATTGTTAGAATCACAGTTCTAATGAAGCGGCTAAATAAACACCTGATTTACTTTATCATCGAAATAAAAAAACAGGTATAAGTACTTATACCCGTTGAGCATCACGTCTGATTACCAACTCCATTTACTCCGGCGTTTGCGATGGAAAATATCAAACACCAGTTTTGTTACAATTCACATCCATCTCCTCTACTTTGTGCAAAATAAATTTTTACGAAAAATATATAACGAGTATTGATTTTCCTCATTCCCTAGAGATTCATCGAATAACGAAAGTGATCTCGTTACCCGCTACGAATGTAACAAGTAACAGTGCCATATCTCACTATATGTATTGTTTGTGGTGGTGAATGACGAGAATTCGGTTACCCGACATATCTGTAACCAGTAACGAATAACGGTCGACACAGATTTCGTCCCACTCTAACTGTACGTGCCTATCGGTATTTGTTGATCGCTGAATAAATGCGTGGAAGCGGTTGTACGTGTCTCTACTTTATTATCATTCAAATTTTTCATTTATTTTCCTTACTCACAGAAAAAACGTTATTTCCATGAATTATTTTTTGTTTTCAAGTTTTCAATTTCTCAATGTGTTTGAAATGTGTCAAAACGTCGGAATCGTCTTTTTCAAAAAATGTTCATACGCGTGTATTAGTACATTCAAACGGCCATATTACAAGAATAACTGTATCAATCGCGTTGAAATTTTGCAGATAGGTAGAGGAGCCAGTAGCCTTCATTTGCTGCAATTTTCATAAAAATTACTTACGAATTTCTGATTATACAGGATTTTTTATTTTTCAACCAAATTTCTGTCGTTGCTATAACTATGGTAAGTGTTTAATTATCGAGCTAATTTTTATATACATAGCAATAAATAAAGGGAACGTATTGCTTCACTTATTTGCAAAATTGCAGCGTTCTAGCTCATGGCATTCTTGAGATATAAAAGTTCGAATTTTGCAGCCCTGTTTCGCAGCTTACACATGCACATTTTTTTGTTAATGCGATTTTCCGACGTTTTGGTGAATTGTGAATAGATTGACATTAAAATTTCGAAATTTCTTTTCACGAAAACAACTCCCTTATTAGGGAACGGAAAGGGATAACACATCAATGTTAGGCGTTCATTCTATCGAAGGGTTGCAATTTCACATTTTAGGGAACATTTTCCAATCCATTGAGTAATTATTTATTTTTTAAAACTAAATATTTTTTTTGGGGTTTTTTTTTTAATTTGTATTTCTTTATGTAAATTCTCGGTAGAACATCAATGGTAGCGTCGAAATTTTGTCATATAGAATTCAATGAAAAAGCTTCCCTTTTAAAAGCCGCGAGCCTCCGGCACTAGTAGAGTATAATGTCTGAAAGAAATGGCCTAGCTGAACTGGGTAGAACCGGTGAGTACGTAAAAGAAAGAGGAAAGGAGGAATGAAGTTAAGCGGATTATATGAAAGACGGGGAGTGCAGCAACTCGATACATCTGGCTTTCGTACATGAATCCGGTCTCGATGGTATACTGGCGTCATCCATCCGTTCTCTCTTCTTATTCTTACGTTTCTTTTACCATAATTCACTTGTCGAATTGAAAGTTATACGCGCGCGAATTTTGAATCCCAAATCAAAGTTTACAGCAACACTGGATGTGATGATAATATAATATAAATTATGGTAGAAACTCAGATTTACAAATCTCCTATGTGATCAAGAAAAAAATATTCTATTGGATTTAGGAAGTCAAGTGTTCGCGATATCCGAAGACTTCTATAAACAGATAATAACTATACGGAAATTAGGCATTATACCGGTCTCAAATCGAAATAAGTTACACGACTACGGAAAAGGAGCGATTGTGTATTCGCTTACGAAATTTCATGTTTACCGAATTGGAGGAACATTTGAAATCGTCACAGATCAAAAAGTCTGACATTTCTATGGTCGTTTAATTTTCAGAGTCCACGAGTAACGCGATGGATTTTATTGCTTCAACAATATTCTTTCGCTTGTCGAGGAAAATACCGATAAGCTTGCCGTATCGTTATTCAATCAATAGTTCTTACGTATTGAGAATGGAGAGGAGGAAGGTTTCTTGCTTATAATGGCATCAATGAAATACGATAAAGGACTTGTGCACAACTTTAGACGATTGGGAGAACTACAAAAAATAAACCGGAATGTACAAATATATTTAGAAAAATGCGATGATACTGACGTTCAGTTGGTTCTCCTCGTATACCGAGGAATTTTGTTTCGTCAAAATGAATTAACTGAGAATTGGAGAATGGTCATTTCTACAAAGACCTATCGTAGAAGCGGTTCACTTTAAATTAGGCCACCTCGGGTTGCACGAAATGTTGGAACATTTAAGGTAGTAGTCTGGTAACTTAAGCCGATTTTCATGTCTTTTTTGGAGGGCGTTTTTTTGTAGGAAAATAAAAATGAATCGTTTTGGATATTTAGGATGTTTTTATTTACATATTAAAGATACAAAAAAAAATTTTGTTGAAAAAATTTAATAGTTTATTATTATTATTATTATTATTGATCGAAGTTGGCACCTCGAAAAAAAAGCGCATGGGTGGCCCCGGTGATTTTGGCTCTTGATGTTATCTGAAATCAAAAATTCTTGATAATTCTTAATCTATAGACATGTCATTCTGGTCGGAATTACTGAAGTTAAATTTCATGGATAAATAACAAAATGGCGGACTTTGGAAAAAAAAGTCCTTTTATTTTAGCAAATAAGGGGTTGTAAAATAAAAAGAAATTTAACTTCAGTAGTTCCGACCAGAATGACATATCTATAGATTAAGAATTATCAAGAATTTTTTATTTCAGATAACATCAAGAGCCAAAATCACCGGGGCCACCCACGCACTTTTTTTTCGAGGTGCCAACTTCGATAAATAATAATAATAATAATAATAATAATAAACTATTAAATTTTTTCAAAATTTTTTTATTGTTTCTTTATTATGTAAATAAAGACATCCTAAATATCCAAAACGATTCATTTTTATTTTCCTACAAAAAAACGGCCTCCAAAAAAGACATGAAAATCGGCTTAAGTTACCAGACTACTACCTTAAAGAAGTTTTATTATTGGAGGAGCATGGCCTCACAAGTTAAAGAACACGTTGTTAGCTGTGATTGATATCAGCGAGTTACGTACTTGTCGGTTTCCATGGAAGGAGAATATAACTTCGTTTCATCTGAAAAACCCAATGATCTGGCGACCGTTGACTATTACGGTTTCCTTCCTATGGGTCGCGGTGAACGCAATATATTTTAGTCTAAGATGCCTTCTCGAAATACGTCACGTTGTGTCCGATGAAAAGCGCTACGACGCGAATGACGTTAAAGAAAATTTTCAAGAAGTTTATTTTAAAAACTGGTGAACCGTCGAGAGTTTTGTCTGATCACGGGGCGCAGTTTACTTCGGCAGCATGGAAGACTCCGTTAGAATCCGAAAATAACAAGGTTTTATATAGTTCGTTCAGACACCCTCAATCTTACCCAATAGAGCGTGTTATGAGGGAATTAGGACTACTGTTTAGAACATTGTGCGCTGACAGGTATACTAAATGGGTCGATTTCGTTCCGGTGATAAAAAAATATTAACTATTACCGTCCATCAGAATACTAAATTATCTCCCGAAGAATTGAATTGTGGTACATTAATCACCGGTGAAGTCCACAAACACGTTCTGTTGCCCGTAGGTCAAATTCGATAACACGAGTATCTGATAACGTTTATACGAGAAAATCTCACGAAAAGCTTCGAAAATTGCAAGATATCGTAAAAAGGCAGCACCACGAAAGTTATCCTCTCGGTAGGCGATCTCCTTCTCTTACGGCGTGACGCACCTTTCGAGCGCTATATATAAAGTGATTTAAAAGTTTTTTCATCTATATGAGGGACCGTGCCGGATTGTAAGACGTATCGGGGTGAATACATTCGTTATATCTGATTCAAATGATAATACTAAAGAACTGGGTACCTATAATCCTACGAATTTGAGAGAGTACAGAGCTCGAAAAGAGAGTTAAAAGAAATGACTCGTCGACAGGTCTCAGTCGTGGACGCATATCATTGTCATAAGCCTGATCGATTTTTCTTTCTCTCTTTTTACATCGGAAAATGTATATATCGTTAAAAGCGTGAGGAACTTTTCACGAGCTTTAAAAAAAAACCCAAAAATTACTATAAATAACTAGATGAGTCATTTATAGTAATTTTTACCTACTATAAATAATTACTATAAATAACTAGATGAGTCATTTATAGTAATTTTTACTATAAATAACTAAACGAGTCATTTATAGTAATTTTTAGGTATTTTTTAAAGTTCGTCGTTCGATAAGTTATACCATACGAGGTCTGTTAAAAAAATATCGCGAATTTTGAACTTCCGCGGGCTACGTATATTCGATTTTCGATTTTTTGTGGCATTAGGTTGGTACTCATGTCCCTCACTTATGCTGAAAAAATCGGCCATTTTGAATGTTTAGTTAATTGTTGACAGCCGTTTTGGTTAAACGTGTTTTGGCTTGTCTTCGATTTTTGCCTATTCCAAAAAATGGATCAAAGAACCCGTATCAAATTTTGTGTGAAAAACAAAATTAAGTGCGCGGACGCATTCCGAATGTTGACTGTGGCATATGGTGAAGTTACCTTGGACCAAAGCAACGTTTATCGGTGGTACAAAATGTTCTCAGAGGGCCAAGAAGATGCGAACAACGAAATGCGTTCCGGACGCCCGAGCACATCGACAACGGACGAAAACATTGATGAAGCGAAAAAAATAATATTGGCCAATCGTCGAATCACCGTTAGAGAAGTTGCTGAGGAACTAAACATATCGATTGGCTCGTGCTATTAGATTTTTACCAATGATTTGGGCATGAGATGGGTCGCCGCGAAATTCGTGCCAAAATTGCTCAATTTCGAACAAAAACAGTGTCGCGTTAACATTGCTAAGGAGCTATTGGACTCGGTCCGCGACGACCCAAATTTGCTCCAGAGGGTCATAACTGGTGACGAATCATGGGTTTATGGTTATGACGTGGAAAACAAAGCTCAATCATCGCAATGGAAGCTACTTTTTTGGAATAGGCAAAAATCGAATACAAGCCAAAACACGTCTAACCAAAACAGCTGTTAACAATTAACTAAACATTCAAAATGGCCGATTTTTTCAGCTTAAGTGAGGGACACGAGTACCAACCTAACGCCACAAAAAAATCGAAAATCGAATATACGTAGCCCGCGGAAATTCAAAATTCGCGATACTTTCTGAACAGACCTTGTATGTATAACTTATCGAACGACGAGTTCGCGATCGAACGAAATTGTTAAGAGGATCATCTATAAATTAAGATACACGAGTATGGTATAAGTTTAAAGGAATTTAAGAGAATAAAGATGAGTATAGTGTCGACAAAGTAAACATTTCCTTTTCTACCTTGTCTGCTAAAAGCAAATACGTTAGAAGAGGGGGGCGTTGTGAGAGTACGAGACACTCCAAATGTTTCCGAGTGAGAAAATTTATAACAGTTATTATTGTGGTACGACTGTCACAAGAGTGTGATGAGTAGAGGGGATGACAGCATTCCTCACCGATAGTGCAAATTTCTCGATCTCATTCTCCCTGGAATGCCGTGCCTTCAACAACTATTCATTTAAGGAACAATTTCGAGTCTCAAGTCCGAATCGTAGTCGTGGGACCTATTCATTCTGCCCCGAATATACTTGCTTTTGGAATTGGCCAATCGACAGGCAAGGACCAAAAAGGGAATTCCCGGCTTTGAAATTCGCACGACTTATAACGAATACGTGAAGGCATTCGATCGAAGTTTTCCCAGTCCAGGGAGAAATGAGCCAACGACACTCATCGCCGGAGTTCCACAAAGATGAGTACTCAATTATTTAATCTGATAGTATTGTATTAAAATTGATCTATCTGTACCAAACAGAAAAAGGACATTGCAATGAATAACGATTTGCGGTGGTTTTATTTCATATGTGATTATCAATAAATGTGTGTGAAATGCGTGTTATCGGGAATAAGCGAGAAATGCCAAAAGAAATTAACTTACTGAGGTTTATGCAATACGTGAATAACGAAATAAGCGTTTTCTGTCACGAAGATGATAATTAAATTTTGTTATACTATTTAAAGGTCTATAATTTCCAGCCATTCACTTGTGCACTTTGACGCATTTACAATTTATTTATGTCGCATTTCCTTTCTCTTTTTATACTAATAAATTAATATCTTACACCTTCTATGAGCAAGTGGACTTTCTTCATTTTGCCTTTCTCATAGCTATGTAAATTTTCTGACACGAGGAGGAAACGATGTGCAAATTTCAAATCGCACCTTCTGGCTTCCTCGTGGAAGAAGCTTTGTTGCTGTCCTATTTACGGTGTTAGGTGATGTGTTCTGCTTCGGTTTGGAGGTCGGAATGATTTATCGAAATATTCAAAATTTTATAAAATCTTAATCGTCTTGTTGATTATCACTAAATTTCGTATGAAACATTCTGCAACGTCAATTTATTTATTAAAAAAATTGATACATTGATGACTCAGAATTGACTCTAGTTAAATCATCAACTGAAATTTGTAGAAAATATTTACTTCATAAAATGTGAACCCTTTTAGCGATTCTCGTTGAAATTGGTTTAGTTTATACATAATACACTGGTTTTAATTGCAACCTGAACGCTATATTTTTCTTACTCAATTTTCAGTTAACAAACAATTTTTGAGAGTTTTTGTGATCTTGCGTGGCAAATTAGAGGTTAAGATACCAAAATTCATACTACATTGCTTCTGGCACGGTTAGTTCGCGTATTTGGCATATGTACTTTGTGAATATTACTCAAATCTCAATGGTTTATAACGTACCGACGCTGTTGGAGTTTATCATCGTCTTACACATGCTGTTAACAAATTAAAAGCGACACATAAAACACTCAATAACTTGGAAGTTCCCCGAAGCGTATCGATATAAGCGTGAGGAATCCTAACTTCGCTAACTTACTAGAATATTTCCGCTGCAACGCTTCGAAAACTTAAAAGTCACGGAGATTATGTAATTCAAATTGTTTGATTGGCATTTCCGTTAATCTTTCTATCACTTTTTCAGTGCTTTTTCGTTTGTTCTTCTCATCACGAACTCAGGAGTATCTTTGGTGAGATCAATCAACTTTGTGGCAATGTAGTGTCCTATTTCACCTTGTGAAATAGGATTTTTGTATTTCTCACGTTGCCTTTTGTATTCAATTAAATGACTTTGAGTTTTGTAAAAACTTTAGTCGGGGGATTGTGCATCCAATCGATGATAACAAAATCCCATAGCAACGGAAAGTAGCGACGGTAAGTCTCTGTAAGGCTCCGTGTTTTATTCGATCGTAAGTCATCAATTTTTAAATCATACTGCAACCAAACTAAACGGTCAATACATTATAGTTTAAATTATTATAATCGACAAACAAAATCTTCTCGTAAATCATACAAAAATTTCGAGCATGAATGTTGCATTGTGACTAATAGTCGTACCTGTTTAAAAACTCGATAGAATAACTTTTCACGAAAACGAAGCTCCCGCTATAAGGAACCAAAAATATATTTCCTTAAAAATCGCCACACAAGAGTACAACAATACGAAACCGAAATGTTAGCAGTACGAAAAATGACAAACGTATAAATACACGTTGCAACAAATCTATCACCATAAAAGTATATTATTAGGATTATGGATAAAAAACAATAATAATTCAGTGGATTCGATTTTACTTTAACTCTTTATTCAATCACACTTGGAAGACGCATCTCGATCTTTTCTCTGCTTCCTGTACTCGAAGACTAAGTAAGAAATCAAGGGATCTGTGCTCTAGACCTCTTATGACTAATACTGTCTTTATTAAAGAATAAAGACAGTATTAGTCTTTATTCTATCTATTGTTTATATGATTCATAGCCGCCTGCTGTAGGGTCGCTACGGAATGTAAATATGATCCAGATCAAACTTAGTCTAAATAACTGTACGATTTGGTATTCAAATGTGTCAAAGAATATTTGAAATTAATTTTTGAATGAGATTTCTTTCTAGAAATCCAACATACGAGGTCTGTTCAAAAAGTATCGCGAATTTTGTGTTTTTTTAAAAAGTATTTATTTATTCGATAAACGTTGCTTTGGTCTAAGGTAGCTTCACCATATGCCACAGTCAACATTCGGAATGCGTCCGCGCACTTAATTTTGTTGTTCACACAAAATTTGATACAGATTCTTTGATTCATTTTTTGGAATAGGCAAAAATCGAAGACAAGCCAAAACACGTCTAACCAAAACAGCTGTCAACAATTAACTAAACATTCAAAATAGCCGATTTTTTCAGCATAAGTGAGGGACATGAGTACCAACCTAACGCCACAAAAAAATCGAAAAATCGAATATACGTAGCCCGCGGAAATTTAAAATTCGCGATACTTTTTGAGCAGACCTCGTATATATAGTAAATAAATCAATTTATGCTAAAGATAACTGGAATTACCAGGGGATCAACAATAAATTGATAAGATCGATAGAACATAGGGAACAGGGACAATGTATATAAGTAATAATAAAATATAATCATTTTTACATCCTCCCGCGAGATTGAAAATCACCCGTAAGAAATGTTAATACGCTTCCGTTTGGCAGGAATTCAGAGTGGAGTTTGACTTATATAGACCGAAATGCAAAATGAAATAGGAACAAAAGAAAGATAAATGGCGGGAGAGTAAGCGAGAGGAAGATAGAATCAGAAAAAGCATTAAGAGTATGTGAAGGAGAAGCTGGGGAATCCCCACCTGACCTACCCATTCATCTTTTAAACTCCTCCATTAATATTTTAAAGCTGCCGTCCAACTTGACTTGTGTGCGCTATACAATACCAGATGGTTGAAGAAAAGTTTGCCCAACTCTCGTGATTTCCATTTCATAAAAAAAATTACACGTCTTTGAAGAATGCTAAAGTTGAATTTATTTATTCAGCAGTTGCGTAGAGTATAATAATAATAATAATAATATAAAAATAGATTATTTTTATAATTTTACTTGATATTTGCTACATAATTCCGTGAAATTTTCGATATACAAGTATGTTGCCACGTATCTATACACATTTGTGCGAAGGGATCACTCTCGAGAGCTCATGTTCCTCATCTCTGCGTACTGGACGACAGATAGCAAATTCGTTATCTAACAACGTCCAGCCATGCTTATATATAATGTATATATGGATATACATAAATATATCGATCTCACGCAATATACACAGTGTATGTGCACCAGAGGTGACGATATTTGCTTATAAATAGTCCATTTTGATTCATCTGACACGCTCCATGCACTGAAAGCCCTGATCAACGATTTGATAATTCGAATATCGAAACAGACGATAATAAAGAATACAATTTGTCATATTCCAATTTGTGTTCCGCTATAAACATATGCCTTTAAGAGCGTGTGAAAGGTCTAACCTAAACTATCCTAAATCGAAACCCAAAGGTCTATTCCAAACTATCAAGCCATTATAAATTTAAGGTATTTTCAGTGTTTTGAAAAATTCATTCAATATCAAACATAATTCGTACTTGTAAGTTGAAGAAGGTAAAAATGGTGCAAATTGGAAATTGGATATTGCTTCTTCATAATTTTTTCACATATCCAAAGCTTTATCTACGATCAATCCAAAATGGCAAAAGCTTCTTGCTATAGAGGAAAATTTGTAATAGCGCAAAAATGATTATGTACCTGTTAACACCCGTGCAGAAGTTGTGGTAGGAATCCAATTGGACCCCTGTGATTATCCCTACTCTCTAGTAAGGATCCGACTAGATATCGGATTGGATCCCAACACGGAAACGTCGCGCTTGTAAATTGGATCCCGATAGAGACTCCCGAATGAACCTAACTGTAATCCAGCCCGAATCTAACAGGATTCTTAAAGAATCATATGAGATCTGACGAGATCCTTACATGATGTCCCTTTCCCATTTGTTCGGCGACAAAGTAAAATAAAAAAAAATAAAAACTTGAGATTCGGTAGAGAAATAAAAAAATAAAAATGAAAATAAACATTTATTTAGCTTCCGCGCGTGTATATCACTCAAACACCGAGGTCGATACTCGGTTAATCGGTATCAACCTGTGCGAGCATCCCGATACTTATAGCCCGCGAGCCCTCGATTGCAGACGCGAGAACCTCGCGACGCTCGCCACCTAGCGGCGGATTAGGAAACTTTTTTGTACTACCTACACTGCGGAGTTCATGTGTTTTTTACATTATGATGAAATGTATACAATGGGACTACACATATTCCTTAGAAAATCTGGGGTGTATAACCGCAAGCCCTACACTCGAATAACGCACTGAAGCTGTAAATACAAGAGTCCCGTGTCACGTAAAAGGTATCATACCTTTTCACATAGCATACTCGTATGTTGCTAATCAGGGCACAACCCGGTATCAAGCTGGAATCCTAGAAGGAGGTTCTTTGTTAAAATCCCGAAAAATTGTCGGTGGATATTTGACGGGAAACGGATATTAAGTCCGATTACTAAAACCAGACATTCAATTTATACATTTGAAGTTTTGCTGATCAGCGCTAATCGGGATACAACTCGGGATCAACCTGCAATCCGGAGAGGAATTCCTTGATAGGGGGTCCTTGACAAATTCCGATCGGGGTTTGGCTGGAAGCAGGGATACCCTAGCAAATTTTTGCACGGGACGTCGTTGGGTCTCGCAATATTCCTATATAGCTTGCTACTTTCATTTCACTGTTGTGTCAACTGCATTCTCGAATATGTCTACCAGACGCGTCCACTTTTCGAATTCAATTCGCATATAGCCGTTTCGTCCCGTCGCATCTGTAACCTCGATGCATTTACGATATATCCTTCGTATATCCTTCGGACACTTTTCCCAAATAATGTTATGCAAGCTTTCATTAACATTCTGCCTTTAGCACGTGACGCAGCAGATATAGCAGTATGTCATTCGAAGGCTTAGTACATTAATTGGCAAAATTTTATTGAGGCACGTCTCCATTGCCGAGAATAAAGTCTAGTTTGATTAAAGCACGTGCTTTCATGCACGTGCGGTTCCCACAAAAATATCGTTGGCGTCCCAGTAAAGTAGACGTGTCTCCGAACAATTTTGCCAATTCATGATAGTCTTACGAGAGACGAATTGATAATTCGATGCTTTTTATGCCGAACGCGGAATCTGTGAATGACAGCCGCCATTGGGTTAGGCGGCGAAGGTCTCCGAAGGATATACATAAATTCACGTATAGTCATCGGGTCGAAACTGCTCCATATAGCAGAATCATATATATCACAGCGCGTTATACGAGTAGAGACATTCGCGAATCTAACTCTATTCCCGCGTTATTTGGCCCGTTCAATTTCATTTGTAATATGCTTAAATGGCCATGACTAAACGACTCGATATATTAGCTTTTACCGTGAGGATACTTTGCAAAAAAACGCCGAAATCGAGTCGAAGGATAAACATTTACTAAAATCAATGGCACGGCACAAAAAATTTATAAAAAAATCGTCGTATCGTGTGCTCGAAGCGTAAGTTGAAAGCTTAAGGGGTTCGAATCGTGAAATTATGTTAAAAAAGATTAAGACCGATATAATTTTGTTGCCGAAAATTTAGATAAATGATTAGTGAAGTATGTTGTTTACGGTCGACAAAAGAATGTTTTGGTTCCTGGCAGAATTCTGTAACTCCTATATTTTCCTTGTAAGCGTAGTTTGAATTTTTTTCTTTTCTGTAAATTCTGCGCACGATTGGGATTGCACACTGCTTGAAGGATCAATTTCTGAGAAGTGTTAAAATGTTTTTGGAAATCTCCCCTACGGGGTAATCGCGGCGCATTATTTGAATATGCTATAATCCCAGCGATATTAACAAATTTTGTGAAACACAGCCAAGTTTTTTTCAGTATAATGTTTCTAGCAATGTAGCTCTTAAAATTTCGGTTTTATTTGAAATGTGCCGCACTCAACCCGTAGCATCCTTCCTCTATGAGGAAGCCAGAATTGAAAAAACGTTTTGTTCATAGAAGGAAATTTGTGAATATGCAGAAACGTTGAGGAAGCAATATGCAAGATTTAATTTACATCATTTGTTTTCCTTCATCACGTATTCGCTGGACATAACTTCAAAAACATTTTCATTACATTTCGCAAACAATCGGATCGATAATATTTTCCGGCCGATTATAAATCCAAAAGAACAAAAACAAAGTAACAGATATTCAGGGTAATTTTAGAGAAATCACTCGCGCGAAGTTTACCTCGCGTCAGCAGCATTTAATATGAATATTATATCATCGTGGCTGAATAATATTTACGAAGTTGAAACGAGACGAGGGAATAAGGAATAAGGAACGAAGGGGTCTTTGACAATATAAGGAACGAGATGGGGAGGGTCTTGCGGTTGAATATTTACGATGAGCGAGTCGGCAAGTCGAGAAAGAAAGAAAAAAAAAACGTCTTCATATTCTTAATTTCTCAGTGTCGTGTGGTATATTTTTGGCTATTCCCGGCTCTGTCACTCTTGGGGTATCATCGACCTCATTTACGTTCGGTCTTCTTTTTTTTTTCTTTTACCAACAGAATATTTTTACCAAGCAATTTTTCCGACCCGAGGCTATCGCACGACATTATAAAACATAAAGTTCGATATATGTATGTATACACTTACACCGTTATCGTACATCCCATCTACTTTAGGTCTCCCGTTATATAAATTTTCCTCAGTTTGCAGATACTTTGCTTTTAGTACGCGATTGTAAGAGAGAACGATCAAAATATATATTGCCCACGATAATATTCACTTCGCGACCCTCCGATTGTACGAAAATTTGTTCGGTAATAAAGAATTATCAGTTTTTTGATAAAAACACCAAAATTATAATAGTGGTAATATAAATATTTGACGATGTTTATTCTTCACATTATAGAAATAATTTTTATGCAAGTAAATTGGACAAATTGATATATCGATTTATTTGCAAAGAAATATTGGTTAATCAATAATAAATTTACATTGAAAACTGTATCCAGTGAATATATTTTCAACAGTAGCAAAAATAATCGTAAAATCAGGAAGGCTTCACTTTTCTTTCCCTTTTATGCAAACTTTTTTTCTTCTCTGTGGCTTTTTTTTTATTCTTCGTCGTTTTGGAATTATGTGCATGAATAACGCCGGTATTATCTCGGATTAACCTCGTTAGGGGATAGTTGGACGATATATAGCTATACATAGCCTGACCCGATGGTGATCTACCGCCCTCGGGAACGTCGCAGCGGCTCCTTGGCCATCCGTGATTAAGATAGGAGTGGAGGAAAATAGGAATGAGTGATAAAATTGGACAAAGAAGTTCGAGCTTATAAACAATAGTAAACGAAATTAATGGTGATATTCAGCAAAAGCGAAAGACTGGTAGACTATCATATTCGCCGACACTAGATACGCTAAATTCGTCATCCCCAAATTCATATTCCCTAAACCGACATTTGTTTTCCAAAAGTTACGGTGATCAACTTTGCACATATATTGTGTCGTGACCAAAGAAAATCGTATCATCCATGTTATTCGTGACAGCGGGTGAGCAAAACTACTGCGGAGTACCTCGTGCAATCATGAATATAGGTATATCGTTATCCACTTAGAGTCTGTAAACAATGTGTGTACTTCCGGTCAGTGCTCCATGGTTTTTCATACTAGATTGTAAAATGAATACATTGTGGAACGTCATATAGCCAAACTGATACTCGCGAGGTCTAGGTGTCCAAAGTTTTTGCAGTTAATTTAAGTTTATGAAATAATTCATAGAAAAAATTAAATTAAAAAAACTCGGAGACCTGGACCTCATGAGTATCAGTTCGGCTATATGACGTTCGTCAATGTATTTATTTTACAATCTAGTACGACAAACCATTGACCACTCACGGGAAGTACACATACGAGGTCTGTTCAAAAAGTATCGCGAATTTTGAATTTTCGCGGGCTACGTATATTCGATTTTCTATTTTTTTGTGGCGTTAGGTTGGTACTCATGTCCCTCACTTATGCTGAAAAAATCGGCCATTTTGAATGTTCAGTTAATTGTCGACAGCTGTTTTGGTTAGACGTGTTTTGGCTTGTCTCCGATTTTTGCCTATTCCAAAAAAGCAGCTTCCATTGCGATGATTGACCTTTGGTTTCCACGTCATAACCATAAACCCATGATTCGTCACCAGTTATGACCCTCTGGAGCAAATTTGGGTCGTCGCGGACCGAGTCCAACAGCTCCTTAGCAATATTAACGCGACACTGCTTTTGTTCGAAATTGAGCAATTTTGGCACGAATTTCGCGGCGACCCGTCTCATGCCCAAATCATTGGTGAAAATGGAATAGCACGAGCCAATCGATGTGTTTAGTTCCTCAGCAACTTCTCTGACGGTGATTCGACGATTGGCCAATATTATTATCTCCACTTCATCAATGTTTTCGTCTGTTGTTGATGTGCTCGGGCGTCCGGAACGCATTTCGTTGTTCGCATCTTCTCGGCCCTCTGAGAACATTTTGTACCACCGATAAACGTTGCTTTGGTCCAAGGTAGCTTCACCACAGTCAACATTCGGAATGCGTCCGCGCACTTACTTTTGTTTTTCACACAAATTTTGATACAGATTCTTTGATCCATTTTTTGGAATAGGCAAAAATCGAAGAGAAGCCAAAACACGTCTAACCAAAACAGCTGTCAACAATTAACTAAACATTCAAAATGGCGATTTTTTCAGCATAAGTGACATGAGTACCAACCTAACGCCACAAAAAAATCGAAAATCGAATACACGTAGCCCGGGGAAATTCAAAATTCGCGATACTTTTTGAACAGACCTCGTATTGTCTATAAAGCCTATTTGGACAATGATATATATTAATAATTGCACGAGGTACTCCGCAGTAGTTTTGCTCACCCGGTATCACGAATAACATAGATAATAATACGATTTTCCTTGCTGACGACACAATATATTTGCAAAATTAATCACCGCAACTTTCGGGAAAGAAATGCCAGTTTGAGGAATATAAATTTGGGGATTACGAATTTGGGGAATCCGGTTTTGTCGAATATGATAGCCTAGCAAAAGAATATGTGAACGTTTTTTTTTTGTATTTTTCTTTCGTCGGTCGTAATTCCGACGAAAAAAATGATATGTGAAAATATTTCTCTACCTTCTTATAAAGGAAGCTTTGTGATGAGTGAAGGCGCGGATACGGACATTTTTCGTAGATTTGATTACCCGATAGTTTGGTACATTAAAAAACATTGACATTAAAAACTCAAGAAACTTTGTATAGTACTTAGGGGGGAACCCCACTGTGAACGACCTCAAAAAAGGTCCGTTTTCACGAATTTTCGTTTGCTGCTTAATGAATTATTTCAGAATTGGGAGAATGGTATGTTTTTAAGGACACTTTGAAGTTGTTTTATACATTTTTTTATTAAAAAATAATAAAAATTATGACAGTTATAATTTTTATACAAAATTTTGTAAAAAATTTTTCTTTCAATGGTGGAATCCCTATCTCTGTCATGGTTCATCTGAAAAATAGAACAAAAATATTTTCTTAATCTGCATAAATGTACTTTTCGTTGAGCAGAGCCGTTTTCTTGTAATTCATTTTTCTGGGACAAAACGATATAACATCTGAGACATTATATGATTTTTTATAAAATACACAACCAAACGAAAATAGAGGGAACCTACTGCTTCATTCGTTTGGAAAGATTGCAATGTGCTCAATCTTAAGCTGCTCTCTGTCTCTTTCTCTCTCTCGGCAGAGAGAGAACATCGATTTACCAGGACGAGGACACAAAAAAGATGTCGGGAGATTTTTTCTATGTGCCATTTACCGACATTGACGAACATTTTTGAATCACATTGGCATCGAAACCTCATTGATACGGCAGTAATAAAGTATGTTGTTAATCGCCACAAAGCTGTGACAATAATTTATCACATTCCATTGAGGCTGTGAGGTAATTGAGCTTGGAGAAATGGCGTAGAAGGGTGAAGGTTAACGGCAGTTCGACTTCTCTGAAGGAGAAGAAGCGATAATCATTGACGTGCAGTTGGACAAGATGGAGGATGGATGTGGAAAGGAGGATGGCTGAAATTGTGGTACAGATAGTCTCAACCGATCTTGGCTCAGACACGGTGATTAGGGAGAGAAACTGTCACCCGGAAGTTGTTACTTTCATCGACTATTCCCATGTGAGTTTCAAGTTTTGACCCTCCTGCCGCTTGCCACACTCGCACATACACTTTTCCTCTGTTTACTCGAGTGCATGCGCACACCGGCTTCGGAGAATTTTGCTGAAGGCTCTAGCGGTCAGATGATTGGCCAGAGGATCCTGCTGTAAATGGGCACAATCTATATATACTACATCAGCTCGTCGAAGAAGTTCAGGCGGAAGTTCTTGTTCAGTAAAGAGTACTCCGTCACCGTGAAATTCCATGCAAACTTCATTGACGATGAGTGATGTGTCTTTTGTCTATTTTGTCAAATAGATTTTCCGACGACTCAATTTCTATCGGAGAATCGAAAACTTTTGATCATAATCATTCTTTACTCTTGTGAATTATAAATCAATTTTATAAAAATAATTGAGGTTAATTGATTGAATTAAAATGAAAGAGATTAATTAATCAATTAATTAATTCATATCGAATTCTACATATTTATTCATTTTAATTTGCTACTAGTTGCATTGTTGGGTAATCAAAATGTATATTGTAACGGATTATTTACTTCCTGTCACTTGGGATCCGAACGTGGCCAAATTAACGTTAAACAAGTTCAAATTAGCAAACGGAGGACAGGTAACCGGTTTTCCTAAAATGTCGAAATTATCGACCCAAACTGAACGAGTTACGAACGACTTTTTATTTTTCCCTCTTGCCGATTTTTACTAATTGAAATCAGGTTCAATACGCTCGGCAAAGGACTTCGATTGCTCAGTGAATACTTCCGAGAATGGCAGAGGGGCGAGATTTTTTGGCGATTAAGCACAATTCGGTGTGTTGTATTAGGAAATTGAATAATTAGCCAATACGGGATAATAATTCGGGATATTTGCCACTAAAGAATAAGAATTGAAGTTAGGAGTTACAAATTAGATAACGATTTGTTTGAATAAAATGTTACAAGTTTTGTTACAATTTCCGAAATGAGAATTAATTACAAACGTCGGTTTTAATTGGGGACCCACCGCTCGACTCGACGAATCAATTAAGACTGAAGAATATTCGGCTGCAAGTTGCTGTGTCGAAGTCATGTGGCTGCAGTTTCGCGAGCGAGCCGGTCATTGTCCTGTGCTTGCTCAGCGATTTCAAATACTTGAGAAAGTGAACTAGTTTCGACGTATTTCTCAATACGTTTGCTCATTCTTACGAAATATCATCTTCGGTTCAATGACTTAAGTTAACTTTCTAGAATAGCCTTTGAAAACTGATCCCTATCATCTACGACGCGATGATCATAGAATTTTGCAAAAAATGCTGAGTCGTGTGCCAGCCGCCATCTTCGGAAACAAAGGAATATTGACTCCCTTACGCTTAGCCGCTGAGGCCGACGCATGGTGCATAGTGTATGCTGTGAAGTTCGCTGTACCTTATGCTTATTCAGCGCACAAGAGGTGACACGTGAAATTGTTAAAAATGTTTTATCCGATCCCGGAAACCACGCGCACTTTCGACGATGTTTACGCCGCTATAGACGATTTTGTGCACATCATTCGTTGATGGTCTCTCTCCGTCGATCGATGTTCCCCACTCTCTAGACCCTTTTTGGCGATGTCCTGTGTAAACTTATCCATTTCCGGAGTCACTAGTCATTATTCGGCTCACCGCGTTCTGCCGCCTTCCTTCGTACGCTGGTGTCTTTCGCATCGACTCGAGGGGTGCGCGGGGAGAGTCAGGCGCTGCTTGACTAATAGGCGCTGGTCCGAACGAAATAATGACGAGGAAATGCGTACGATAATTGACGACGGCAACGACTTACTATATTAAGCGAGTCGTAGTCCCTCTAGCAGTTTTTCTACGTCGTGTCTCGATTGTCTTCCCTTCAGATCCGGTCTTCGTCGTGGGTAAAGTCGAGGTCCTGCCCGTAGATAGTGGTGGCCGCCAACTTTGTCCACGGGGGTCTAAGAACGGCATATTGCCACCTCACAGAACCACTCCAGCTCCATAGACCCTTCACGAGGCGCCGAGGTTTATCCGGACCGCGACAACCACGTCGGCAGCAGGCTGGGAAGTCGCAAGGGCGGAGGGTGGCTCGGTATAGCCTTTTCTCCAGCTCGCTCCCTGGCATCCAGTGACTATGGGTGCTGGTATTTGACTATCCGTCTGCACGTTTCAGATCGAACCCCAACTCTAAAATAAAATCTCTAACAAACTTAACCACGGGAGATAATCAGTCTTTCGAGTACAAAACGACTGCTGAATATGGAGGTAACCGGTAACTGCTTCTCAGAAATTAGAGAGCCTCAGGTACTCGTAAAGATAAAGAGAGGACGTGATCGAAGAATCGTACGGTAATGAACGGAGATAACTAAAGTAAAAGAAATCCAATATTTAATTTAGCTTGACGAATTCAACAATAGTACCCAAAATTCCTTACTGAAACAATTGATCATAACTATATTAAACGAAGCTAATATTTACTTTTGACTAAAAAAATGAGTGAGCCTAGTTAAACTTACTTAATAAAACAAACGAAAAATTAGATTGAAACTGAATAACAATAATAAACACGCTCGATCCCAACGATAAAGAAGGTAATAAATTAAGGCAGCTATAATTAGTCGCCCAACGGCAGATATCCGTAGGGTTAACATAACTGTCAACGCTGAAGGTAACCTGAACAGCAAAATGCTCCTGCCCGAGTGCATAGCCAAGCGGACGCGCGTCGTCCCAGGGTTGTAAGTCCAACCTCTTGAACGAATACACAGGTGCAGGTGATGAGGTGTTGATGTTTCGTCATCAAATGTATCTGGTGATCAATTTCGTTTTGGATTACAATATATTTTCTCTTAGCTACTTCGTATATCACGAGTAAGCAAAAACAACACAGAAAAAAATTAGAAGCCAGATGTCATTGGTTTTTCGCTATAGATCCCAAGAGGCGTGACAAATTAGTGTATTCACGTCATAACGCGGCTTTGGCCTCATATTCCAATCATTTGAAGCGAACACGACGAGTAATTATTTTTGCTATGAAGAAGGATGTCATGTCCAATATTATGTTTCCCATTAAATCCATGAAGGTTTTTTCATTCATATTGGGACTTTTTCGCTGTTAATGTCACACCCATCATTTCTCAAGATCGTTAACATCAAAACTGCGGGTGGCCAATCTGCACTAGGCGCCTCATCGTCGCCTACGTTATCCCTCTCCCCCCTGTCACCCATCCAGTTCGGAGTATATATCGCGCGTAAACGTGGCGTAGCAACTTCATACAGGTGCCCAATTTGGGCCAGAGTTGCTTTCAGGATATCATATTAATCCTGATTCTCCCAAAATAACAAAAAGGAAATATTTATCGATTTATTCGATATATAATTGTCGAAAAATCGATATATCCGGTATATTCCGTTTTAAAAAGTTTTGATTACTGAATATTAAAACATTTATTGAATATACCGAGTATATCGAATATATCGGATATATTGAATATATCGAATATATCGAATATATCGAATATATCGAATATATCGAATATATCGAATATATAGAATATATGGAATATAACAAATATATCGTGCATGCTCTCCAATTCACCGTCCCAAAAATGGTAGACAAGCCCTCGTTTATTAATCCGGAATGGTGATAGTTGACGTGGTAAGTGGTTCTCGGAAGTGCGTGAATGGAAAGTAGATTCATTCCTGTCATGATCAGACAGCGGCCATATATATTACCCCATAATTACATGGAACAGAATAATACTAAAAATAATAATAATTACTGGTACTATTGTAATTATTGCCGTTATTGTTTTTATTATTTCTGTTTCTCTATAAATGTGATGAGTAATAATATTTCATTCAAAAATTGAATATACATAACACACTAGACGATCTTGTGCAATGGTGTGGTTGCCCGCGACGTCCACATTCAATTAAGCATGAATAACATCTTTGGTCAAAACATTAGAACTTTTCACGTCCGAAAGCATCATTACATGTTTTTTTAACCGACCGGTAGAGTCGAAAAATAATAAAGCAAAGTGAATTTTGCTATCCGTGAAACTAATTTTTTTTGGCAGGACCGCGGTTCTACAGATTTCAACTGTACACCTACCCAACTGTCACGACCAAACTGACACGAGCATACCAATATTTCACATTATTGTTACGACAAAACTGTTCCCGAATAAAACTCTCACCATTAATACTGTCACCGCACAAACTGTCACGCTAATACTTACGTCATTCGCCGCTGTCGTCTCAACCACAGCCTTCGCACTGCGCGAACTTACTTGTGCTCAGCGATCGGTAATAGCGGACACGCACGAAATATCGCGCGCGCTATTGCGCCGCGTTTGGTGAAGCAGCCCGAGCGCTCTTATCTACGAGTTCAGCGTATATCCGTGTGAGTTAGTTACCGCGCCTTGGCGCGGTGACAGTTTGCCGGTGACAGTTTTGTGCGGTGACGGTTGGAACGGTGACGGTTGGTGCAGAATACAGTGGACGCCTACTGTATTCTGCACAGTAGAATACAGTAGGCGTCAGTGTAGACGGGGACTATTCTGCTGCGTTACAGTTGCGCAGAATACAGTTGAGACCGTGACAGTTTAGACGGTGATAGTTTTGTTCGTGAAGATTTCTGCACGTGTCGAATAGAGATTTAGGAGAGTTGAGTGGTGACAGTTTGTGCGGTGACAGTTTTAATGGTGAGAGTTTTGTTCGGGAACAGTTTTGTCTCGACAATATTGCGAAATATTCGTATGCTCGTGTCAGTTTGGTCGTGACAGTTGCGTAGGTGTACAGTTGGAATCCGTAGAACCGCGCTCCTGCCTTTTTTTTAATTCTCTTAAGAACCAATGGAGTTACAGAGCTCTAATTAATGATTAACCGATCTTACCTGTAAATGAACTTCTATCATGATTGGATAAGGGCCTCTTCCGAGGAGATCAAGATATAGTACTATCAATTCACGCTCGGTGACACCACAATTTCAAAATAAATAATTTTCGGTTTTTTTTTGCGAAACCTAGAATCCTGGCACTGCGTATCTCCGTTTCCATAGCGACCGTTCAAAACTTCATTCTTTAAAGCATTTTTGTCGTAATAATCCGGAAACTTCTCTAATACAAGAGATGCGTCGGAGGAAAATGCTCTCTTCAGAAGAGGCGCTTATACAATGATGATAGAACTTCACTTACGGGTAAGTTCGTTTAATCATTAATTGTATTACCACCTTGTATTAGCACCTCTTTCTCGAGATTAAGCTGTAGATATTTAAAGTAAGTTACGGCAAAAAATAAGTTGAACGTTATTTGTAATTCTTCAAACTTGTGTGAATATTAACAAAACCTTTGCAAGATTAAGAAAATAACTTAAGTTAACTTTCTAGAATAGCCTTTAAAAACTGATCCCTATCATCTACGACGCGACGATCATAGAATTTTGCAAAAAATGCTGAGTCGTGTGACCAGCCGCCATCTTCGGAAACAAAGGAATATTGACTCCCTTACGCTTAGCCGCTGAGGCCGACGCTTGGTGCATAGTGTATGCTGTGAAGGTCTCTATGTTGATACCGGTATTAAACATAACGGTCTCAATCCAACGACTCAATGTTTGAGTCCGGACAACCTTATGCGGCTTTTTGAACGTAATGAATTATTTTGTTATAGACTTGCATAAATCTTTTGTTCTATCTAAATATATGTCTAATGTCGATGCTGTGCAAAGTAGCGCAGTATCCGAAAAAAACTGGTAGACGCAGTACGAGCTGTTCTTTATTTGGGCCCCCGAAGTTTTTATGCGGTCGGGAAACTTTGTCTCCCACACGATCTCCTTAATCCTGTGCATATTTCTGATATCAGTTAAAGACAGCGTCTGCATCCCATGACCCGTGACTAATGCCATCGAAGTCATCAGCTCTAAAGGAAGCCTTTCAACACAAATTTTCTGGTTGGGATGCCATTTTGATAAAAATGTGACGCCTACGATGCACACGCATTCACCGTCTTACTTGGAGAAAAAGAAAGAACAAGCATTTTTTATTAGATTGGTAACGAGACAAAAACGCCCACACCAATGTGACGTACACAAAATTGTTTAAAAATTGTTTAAACTTTCCAACCGCTCTTGTACATGACCGTAGTCTAGATCGCCTTCCATACGTTTCTCAACGCGATGGAAGGCGATCTAGACTACGGTCATGTACAGGAGCGGTTGGAAAGTTTAAACAATTTTTATGAAGAATTATAATCGATTCAAATCCAACTAGAGGATCAGCAACCGGACAATGTCGAACACGATAAGGCCAGAATAGTTATAGAGGCTAATTATAGCCATGACATCGTTCGGGTACGAACTCTTTTAAGACGATCGGCTGAATCGGCAGGAATCTCCGTCGAGAACAATACTCGTCGCGATATCCCCACTCCTCCAGTTGCAAACACGACAATTTTTAAAAAAAACTTCCCGAATTAAATCCACCGAACTTCGATGGTCAATTAGAAAATTGGACCACATTCAAGTCAAGGTTGACTTCTCTGGTAAGCCAAAACTCGCAGTTATCGAATTCTGACAAAATGCAGCATCTCCAATCTTCACTCATGGGTCGAGCAGCAAAGGCCATAGAATCATTAGAAACAAGCGAGTCCAATTACGAAAATGCTTGGCAGTTGCTAATGATAACACGCGAAGGGCAATTGTTCGACACAGTTCACCAGCAGCTCCGATCCCTGAAGAACCTAGAACAACCGATCGATCAATGGGATGGCGTCCTTATCCCACTTATTACCAGAAAAATTAGTAGAGATCTTACTCTGCAATGGGAATTAACATTACCGGACAACAAATTGCCTAATCACAAGGATCTCTTAGAGTTCTTAGAATAGCGTGCCAATTGTTCTGACGCTCGAGCGACGAGCTCTAAACGGCACGCGATACAGAGTCACTTGAGCAATAAAAGAAAGGGCACAGGTGTAAAAGGACATCAGACGTTTGACACCGACATAAGGGCACCGAAATGCCCAATGTGCAAAGAAAGGCACCTCTGGTATCACTGTCCAAAATTCGTTGAATTCGCAATCGTAGCTGGAATCAAAGTAGCTCAACAAGCTCAATTGTGTCTAAACTACCTATGAGGGCCACACAAGACGAAATCGTGCAAGGCAAAGGGCAGATGCCGCACGTGCTAAAAACAGCGTCATACAAAGTTACACCTATAAAGGGACGAAGCCACCGTCCAAAGTAGTTCCTGAGTAGAAAATTCAAAATTCGGAAACAATGACCTCACTAGTTTTGTAATCGACGCTTCTCTCAACAAACTCATAGTGACCGCAGTGGTCAACGCGCTTGACCGTCATAAACGACTGGTCCCGTATCGCATTCTCATCGACACGTGTTCAACCGTTAATTTCTTTACTGAGGAGTTCGCCACGATATTACGGCTAGCAAAAAGAATATGTATCATATCTATCGGAGCCCTTAATGGGGTAGCTACTCGATCTAGATACCGTGTCATTACCACCATTAAGTCGCGATTCAGCGGCTATTATAGGACACTCGAATTTCTAACTGTTCCGTGCATTTCTTCCGAAGGACCAGGTACACAGATAAATCGTGCCGCGATATCGATTCTCACGAACATCTATCTCACAGATCCGGACTTCCACAAACCAGTAGCCGTGAAAATGCTTATTAGCGCCGGTACTGTACTATCTGTATTATCAGTAGGTCAAATCAACCTATCGTCGCCAGGAGGACCAGATCTGTATCTGCAAGAAACTCAATTCAGATAGGTTATAAGCGGTAGCGTAGCAACAAACTGACCATTACAAAAAAATATAGTGTGTAGTTTCACAGAAGCAAATTTGGATCTATCCACCTTCTGGGAGATTGGAGAAGGCGCTTCGATCAAACACTACTCTAAGGAGGAACAGGCCCGCGAGGATCACTTCACTACGAACGTAATTCGCACATAAGAAAGACGATACGGCGTCGCTTTACCAATCAAGGAAAATAAGGACAAACTCAGATCCTCTCGCGCCATCGCCTTAAAACGCCTCTATGGGCTCGAAAGAAAATTCAAGAGCATTCACGATCTGCAGCAGCAGTACACTGCAGTAACCGGCGAAAATTATAACTTGTCTATATGACCCAGGTCGACAATAAGCGAGAACAAAGCTTTTATTTGCCTCATCATGCTGCCGTCAAGGCAACCAATCTCACAACAAAGACAAAAGTAGTCTCCGATGGCTCTGCAGCCTCGAACACGGATACTTCACTCAACCAGACGCTCATGGTTGGGCCAACAATACAGGATGACATTTTCTCAATTATCCTGCGTTTCCGCATGCACAATAACGGATTAACCGGAGTTGTCAATAAAATGTATCTCCAAGTGGGTGTTCGTCAAGCAGACCGCAAATATCAGCGAATTCTATGGCGAGACAAGAACAACGACATTAAAGCATATGAGCTGAACATCGTCACGTTTGGACTATCAGCATCACCGTTTCTAGCCATTCGTACCCTCCATCAACTTGCCGAGGACGAGGCCCAGCGCTACCCTGTAGCAGCACCAATCTTGAAGACAGATTTATCCGTCGATGACTTGCCCACCGGAGCTTCTACTCTGATCGAAGCCAATGAATTATGCGATGAAATGTTTACTCTACTGAGAAGCGGCGGCTTTTATTTCCGTCAATGTGCCTCCAACGTGCCGGAACTACTCGATGATTTGGCGAACCAATCAAACCCCTGACGATCAGACTCTAAAGACACTGGGAATCTACTTGAACTCCCAGCAAGATGCTACCATCTACATGGTGAAGGGAATCGATCATCCTCACAGGGCAACAAAACGAATGATTCTCTCAGAGATTGCAAAAATCTTTGATACCCTCGGACTGCTTTAACCCGCAATCGTCAATGCTAAACTTATTATGCAAGAACTTTGGAAGCTGGAACTCGGCTACAATGATTCTGTACCACTCAGCATCCACACTCTATGGAGCACGTTTGATTAACAGCTTGGAACGCGTTTGCCTAACAGTACTACACAACGTATCGCTCCCGAGAAAATTGATAATTGCCGACGCAATAGACATACAGGTCGATGGATTCTGCGATGCCAGTGAGAAAGCATATGAAGCTTGCATCTACTTACGCTCTACAAATTCCGCCGGACACGTTCAAACTCAGCTCTTATGCGCAAAGTCAAGAGTGGCGCCCATCAAGAAAGTTCAATACATACCGTGACTCGAACTATGCAGTGCTCTGCTTTTGACAAAACTTTACAAGGCTGTAGAGACCGCTAGCAACGTAAAAATAGATCGTTCTACGTTCTGGAGCGATTTGACAGTAACGGTGCATTGGATTAAAACGCCGCCTTACACGCTAAAGACTTTCGTTCGTTCGCTAAAGACAATCGAGAAGATTGGAGACACGTAAGGATACATGATAACCCAGCTGATCAATTATCAAGAGGCCAAATGCCAAGAGAGTTTCTTCATAAACCCCTCTGGGAAACTGGTCCATCTCGGATAAATCAAAAGAAGAGACCTGGCCTTAGTTCAAAATTAAATACCCACAAGAAGACGTAGAGACGCGTAAAATACCCTGTCTAGTCACTACAGTCTACGACCACGGAATCCTCGAACGGTATTCGTCGATCGGGAAGCTGCGACGAACCGTCTCCTACTGTTTGAGACTAAAGACGGACAACTACTTTCAGGGTCTCCCAGGGGTTATGGAGATGAGACCCGCCGATATCGGCATCATCAAGTTGGTCCAAGCATCTGCCAAGACCGCATCCCCTGGAACACCATACGAACACAGGGCCTTACTCCACCAAAATCGGCGCAGAGCGGTCACAGCCTTTGCCCGTAATTCAAACACGACGCTCGTTCTACAGCGTTACACGCCGTTTTTGTCGGGGCGCCGATACCACACCCGGACCTTGGCCGATTCGTGTAGAAATCTCGTCGGGTGCTCTCCCCTGTCGGGCAATTCACAACTTTGAGACATGCCCCACGCGACAGGTTCGAGCGCACCGACCTTTAACAAATAAATCCAAATTAGCATAGTTGTCTCTGAAATCGATCGAATCGGGGCGAGAACAATAAACCTAATAACAAGTGCGGGTTAAGGGGTCAGCAAATAGGGAACGGTAATATACTCGTACGATAGCATAGGGTTCATTATGACCGTGAATCATAAAAATCATGACATAATATATATATTGTCACGTCCGGGGTTTTTCGGTCCAATAGAAAACCCCACTGGCCATTTCGTTTACAATTAAAATTAATGTAGGAAAATAAAGGAACACCCTCAGCGGTGTTCCTTAATAAAAACTCCTCGAACCGACTTATCAGCGTGTGAGCCGAAAGTCGGTGGGAGTCTCACGGTGGGTTTTGCCGATCTTGCACTCATGGGGCGTGCGACCGATGGCTAACCGGAGCCACGCTCATCACCATGTCTGCTGTCATCATGAATCGGTGAGATATTGGTGCGTAGTAATCTCAAGAGAGACAATACTTATAAGCGCTCCGGAAAATATTACTTCAGTTGATCTCTGAGCTCCGACATACGCGGTTGCAGACGTAACACCAAAAAGACGACATTAGACAGTCGCACGAGTAACCGAGAATTCGCGACCCGGGAGACGACCAGTATGGCGGGGAGCTCCGACCATTCGAATCGAAAACGGCATTATTAAACCTGCGTGATTAATAATGTCCCAAAAATCAAGTGAAGAGTTTTGTAAATTGGTCGTTTTAATACAGGGTGTTACTTGTTAAAAATAAACAAAGTTTAATTTTATTTTCTCCGCGCAACACCTAACCCTCTACGCCTAACAACGACAACAGCGCTTACCGTACCAACAATCGCACTCGCTACGCTCCCATCCCGGGCCGGCGGATTCCCGTCTCAGCCGAAAACGAAAACAATGTTTAATCAACTTTAACGACCACAGAGAGTTCATCAAAAGGTTTGTGAGAATCAATAAATTCGGAAATTAACTGAACAAAATATCGAACAATAGGCGGGACTTAACAATGTTACGTCAAAAAATTAGTTTTTACGTGCTATTCCGTTTTTTCGACGAACGTCACGCATGAATCTAACTGAAATTCTCTAGTCAAGGGGGATGCCCGTTTGCTACTCCTGGAAACAGTCTCGATGCGCGAATTTCCTTTTCGAGTCTAACCTTTCGGAAAATAACCCGGAATAGGGCTTGTGGAATGTTAACGTTTCAAACTCTTAGGAATTGTTGTATAGAATTGGACCGAATGTTTGGATGGTGACTGATCTCCCGAAGATAAGTTTGTTCAATACGTAGTATCGTATTAGTATTTCTCGTATTCTCAGTTATCCTTGGTCAAACAAAAATGGTTTTAAGAAGCAATGAACAAATAAAATGGTACTTACTCTTTTTCCTGAAGAAACGAAATTGATGGAGACGATTCGGTAAAGCAGATCGAAATCGCGTAATTCAATTGAAAAACGAAATAAAAGAATGAAATTCGTATAATTGCGCGTTTATTCTTCTACAAAACGGTGCGTTTATTCTACTACAAACGGTGCGTTTATAATTTATGAATATACTGATTCTTAACTCAACGTTTGGAAGAAAGTTAAATTTGGCTAATAAATAGTAAAGTTGACAAATCTAGAAATTGAATGTAATGCAAAAACGGAAACGCGCAATGACTCTATTCACATCGAGAATTTCGAAATAAATTTCGTTCTCTATTTATATATTCTTTCAAATCAAATTTAGAAGCGAATTTCATAGGAGTCCGAAATTGCTCGAAAAATGACAAGGATATTCAAGTTCAAAACTCGCTCTGACTCGGGCGCGGCTCGAGACCAACAACAAAAACGGGTAAAAAATTACAAGTTCCAACTCGAAGAAAAATCACCGAAGACTCGCGTTCCGTAAATCCAAGTTACTTGTCGAAAACTCGGGTGCAGACGGCTCTCTGATCTCCCTTTTCCGGGGTTTTTATATCAAGTGAGGTGCATTCTACTGTCTGGTAGGAGGGCTGGGTGCTATTCTTTCTTAATTGTCTCTTATGATTCGTGGCTATGGCATACGTGTCGTGGATTCGATTGGTCTACGAGCGATAAATCGCAGATACATTTAAAAATATCCGTGATGAGTTTCCGAAGTTTGTCATTGAGGGGTATAGTGTTCCTAGGGTGGGGTTTAAAGTACCGGTGCTATCGTAGGGCTTACGCTCGTTTTACATTGCATCAACTTTTCTTTGCATTCCATTTGATGTCGATTTGCGTACGGGGGGGGGGGGGGGGGGGGGCAACTCTTCGTTTCTTTCAATTCTGTCCTATGTTTGAATTGTGTACGTAAGGCGATCTTCGTTTCTTCCGATTGTGTATGCGTAGGGTTGTCGCTCTCGAGCTCCTCATCGTGTCGCCGCGTTTCGCTTCTCTCTCTCGTTGTGTCGCTGCACATTTTTCGCCTCTGTCGTCGTGTCGTCGCGTTTCGCTTCTCTCTTTCTCTCTCTTTCAACGTAATTTAAATGATGTTGAACTGCTTTGCTTTACGTTTCCTTTATGCTTTACCATAGGGTGGTTTTCATAATTAGATCGTCCTAGGTTTTCTCTTCTTTTCGTATTCCTTTAAGGGCTCACATACGTCTGTAATTGTCAAAAATCGATTTTTGTTACAGATTTTTATTCTTTATACTTTTAAGAATTAAAAAAAAACGTTTAAGAAAATTCTACTCCGTTACAAAGTTATGGCAATAAATGTAACCGGACAGCGGGTTCACGTTGTACCTACCAGAAACTTTAAACGCGTTTTTCTCGAAACTATATTTTTAGATAATGTCGGCACGATAACTCAGTCAATTTTTAATATTCTTTAACTTTTTGTTGATAATTATCTTGATAATTATTTTCTCTGTAGACTGACGAGAGGTTTTTTTAATTTTTTGGTTGGACAACTTTTTATAAATTTTTAAACACTAATTTTTGTTTTTGATGCATACTAAAGTTTGAAATAATGTGTAATTCTTTTTATTTTTGAAGAAAAGAATAAAAATTGTCTCCGTCAGCCGTCGGCTACTACATTATTTTACTAGATTCTTTTTTATTTTTGCAGATTGGATAATTTTCGGGGAAGTTATGGTGTTGACAAGGAGGCGCCATGGTTTTCATCAGTAGTCCATTTATACCCGTAAAAAATAATGTTACCATTACAAAAAATTAACGTTAATTATTTGCCTTTCTTTTAGTTTATTCTATCCTGCGCTAATAACTAACCTCATATCTTTGAGTTATTTGAGTGTCATGGATCCCTAGTAAGAAAACTTTCCAAATGTTTCCATGGTTTAAGCTCATTTAATACTCTTCCGTTACAATTTTGATAAACGACTTATTTGCAACACTATTTCTCCCATAAACAGCGGAAAACTCGAATGTTCTCCCTGGATAGATTATTTCTAACATCATTCTTTTTAATCTGTCGAACAATGACCCCGGCATTCGCTGGCCACGATGGGTTCGTCGCTGTCGTCTGGAAATAAATTATGCGCCCGAAAGGAATGGAGGTGAAAAATCGTATGGCATCGGGTAGCCAGTATTGGGGATAGGTGTTGCTCCGGGTATTTTGCGCTGCAGTAAAGGAACACCTGCTACGGGCGTCATTCTTATTCTCGGACGGTGCCTCGCGACATCGTCACATCGGTGTGGATACCGTGAAAGTTGCATTAGAGATCTTAATCTCGGGTATCCATCAATTAGTTCCCGATTCGGCTCCCCTCATCAGAATGCTCTGTATTCCGATATCCAGAGCTACAGTCGATAACAGCGACAGCGTATACAGAGGTTTCGGAGACCGGTAATTTGGCTATTATCATAAGATGGGTCTGATATAATATGTTGGGTGCATGTAAAAATCCCGACAGTCAAACTTCCGACACCACTCTCGTGTATACTTATACTGTTTTGTAATACGTGTTATCAGGGTTTTTACTATCGGGATTTTGACATGCTCCCAAAATGTTGACTGTTCCGATCTTATACTTTCATACCTCGCCTCTAGAGACCATCACAATCGACCGAGACTCGGGAATCGCCGATGGGAATGATGTAGTTTACCCATGCGAGGTACGTCTTTCGAACGTGGGTCTTTCCTGCAAACAATACATCATATTAGCCCGGAGGAAACAGATCTATTTAGGATATAACTCGGATAACAATTTAAAATCTTTCATCGTTACACTAGGACGTAACAACAATATGTATAGATCACCCAATGTATTCCAAAACTGCATAGCGATTCATTTTAACTTGTTTTCTTGAATTCAAAATCCGAAATAATTGTCTAGATTTTAATTCCTCTTAATTCATTCTGTTTACAAATTTTTACGTGAATGCAGTATCGGCAATGGACGATTAGTATAAGATGTGTCGAGAATCGGTGGAAAGGTTTAGATTATATGAATCTTTGAGATTTTTGTGGATTTTTCAAAACAATGAAGTTTGAGATTTTTTACATCGAAGTTAGGTAAAAAGCGTGCAAATTATAACGTCGCACATGGCGTCTTCATTATTTAATGATACAGTATTCATGTAATAAGTTTCAGGCAGATATCTTAGAATTTGCGGAAGTTAGAGCGATCATTGACGCAGAGGTCGAAATATATTTATTATAAAAATCTAGAAGCAATATTTTTTACTTGACTTTTTTTAACGGTGAACATTATTCGATAACCTCTTTTAGGGAAATCATGTACATCCTTTCATTAGATAGAATGTATGAAGGGGGTTGAGTCAGCTAGAATTTGCAAAAAATTGATTATGTATAATTTTTTTACACTCTTTAGAATCTTCCGCACATATTTACCGAGTTATACATCGAAATTTTGAAAAATGGGTGAGCCACAGCCGAAATAGTAACATAAATAAATAAAAAATTATGTAAATTCAGAACTTTACAAATTCGAATTTTGACTGGCATTTAATTTGAACTGTTCCACAGTTCTCGTCATATTCAATACTAACCTTCCTTTAAGGTGGTAGTCTGGTAACTTAAGCCGATTTTCATGTCTTTTTTGGAGGGCATTTTTTTGTAGGAAAATAAAAATGAATCGTTTTGGATATTTAGGATGTTTTTATTTACATATTAAAGATACAAAAAAAAATTAGTTTGAAAAAATTTACTAGTTTATTATTGTTATTATTATTGATTGAAGTTGGCACCTCGAAAAAATAGCGCGTGGGTGGCCCCGGTGATTTTGGCTCTTGATGTTTTCTGAAATAAAAAATTCTTGATAATTCTTAATCTATAGACATGTCATTCTGGTCGGAACTACTGAAGTCAAATTTTATGAATAAATAACAAAATGGCGGACTATGGGGAAAAAAACCTTTTTCCAAAGTCTGCCATTTTGTTATTTATACATGAAATTTAACTTCAGTAGTTCCGATAAATAACAAAATGGCGGACTTTGGAAAAAAAACTTTTTTCCAAAGTCCGCCATTTTGTTATTTATACATGAAATTTAACTTCAGTAGTTCCGACCAGAATGACATGTCTATAGATTAAGAATTATCAAGATTGTTTTACTTCAGATAACATCAAGAGCCAAAATCACCAGGGCCCACGCGCTTTTTTTCGAGGTACCAACTTCAATCAATAATAATAATAATAATAAACTATTAAATTTTTTCAAAAAAAATTTTGTTTGTATCTTTATTATGTAAATAAAAACATCCTAAATATCCAAAACGATTCATTTTTATTTTCCTACAAAGAAACGCCCTCCAAAAAAGACATGAAAATCGGCTTAAGTTACCAGACTACTACCTTAAGAGGAAAGGCCCATGTTTGAAAGACGTAAAAAATACATTTTTATTTAGATAAAAAAAAAACGTATAGACAATTCCAAAAGAGAACTAGTTCAGAATGCTTTTATTATCACGTAACAAAATATTCAGCTCGGTATATAATAAATTGAAAGAGGAATTCAATTAAGCACTGGAAGTACGTTAAATGTATTATAGCATTTAAATTCAAACACAAAATCAGTTCGTACACGAGTGCGATATTGAGTCGCGTGGCACTAACCACGTGACTCATTATCTAATCAGAAAAGAAACTGAAACGACGAAAAATATGGAACGTAGAAAAAACATTACGGTTGTACAATAGCGACAACTGTACAAACATCATTATACGCTTTTTTGATACAGCGTTGTATATAGAATGATATTACGTCGTCGAAGAAGAATAGGAGACACGCGCAATTCGAGAAGCGCAAATGCCGCTTGATTTACACGTGGTATACTCGTATATATAGACGTGAAGCGATAACCTTATGGTAAACCAACTTGAACATTACAACAAGAGCCATCCACCTATTAAAAAGTATCACTACGAAATTGCTATTTCTACAAGCTCGCAATGCGATTGCGTAAGTAACACCTGCATAATATCGACAGAATTACAATTAATCTTGACTACTTTTCTCTTCTTGCTAACGCTACGAATTTTAATGCAATGCGTGTGGAGAATTGAAATCTATTATGTTTGTTTCCTGATAGCGGAAGCTTTGTTTACGGAAAATAAAAATTCGAATTATCAATGCCAATGCGTTGAAAATCGTGCCAATATATCGGAAAACCACATTTACAAACGATTTTCGCGCGTATTCGTGATTGTGGTGAAAAATTGAAACCGGTGTGACTTCGAATTGGGTTGAGCTTTCGGACTGAGATTTGGCAGCCGAGTAAATCAGTGGAGTTCCTTTCTTCAGTACGATGCTTGTGACCGTTGATAATTTTTCTTGGATTTCATCAGACAGTAAACATTTTTTTTTTATTATTCTTAAGAGCATTGAACTCGTGCAATTATCAAGCTTATCGGCTTAAAACTACCTACACAAAGAGACTATCATCAATTGCTATTCGCAAGTGAATGTAGAGATAATCGATGGAGACGATTTGGATATATGATATTTTTAATTTTTGAAAAAATCGTGTTAGGCGTTTGTCAAGACTCTAGATCGTGCAGTTTAAGTGGTTAGGCCACTCTAGAAGTTTCGAAAAATCGATTTTTTTTAAATGGTCCCTTAGGACCTCAAAAATGATGTCCGAAGGCCGCCTGGTCCGCAGCGAACTCCTTTTGTGAGCGTTAGGGGGAAGGTACTTTAGGGGACTAGAGCAGGTATACGGCAGATGTTATTGAAATCATTTGTTACCTGACTAATCTAGACAAGTCTAGACTTCTATTTTGTCTAGTTTCGTCTCACAAATAGTCGTCAAACGTCCGTTTCAGTCAGTTAGGCAAACCCAAGCATTCGAGAAGGGCGCTAGTCGACAAACACTCATTTTTGCTCAATACTTCTATGAACTTTCATTTCTTTTTCCCTGTGTAATTATTGATTTGTTTTTACAATGAGTGACAAAGTGTTGTACAGTGGGAAGAAAGGAGAAAAAACGGCATCTGGCAACAGCAAGAGACCAAAAACATCTCGAAGAAGATTATTGAATCGCCATGAGTTAGAAGCACCAGATGACTTGAATGCCAGTACATCGCCAAAAAAAATGAAGTAATCGGAAGATCTGTATGATATTGAAGTGAGTCCAGCTATTGGATATCGTTTCATAAACTTTATTGCAGCATTCTCGGCTATTTCGAACGTGGTCGTTTGCAAGGTATGCCAATCGGAAGTGAAATTTACTGAAAGTGGCAAGCGCCGTTCGAGATTCAAACTAGTAGTGTCCTGTGAGAATTATGGAAAGACTGAGATATCGAGTTTTCCATTTGTTGACAAACGCTATGAAATCAACCGTAGAATCTTAATTGCCATGCGATTGCTCGGAGTTGCTTTGCACGGAATAACAAAATTCTGTGCATTCATGGAATTACCTCGGCTTATCTTTCACTCATTCTACGATAAGGTTGTCAAAAGAATGTTCACTGCAACCAATCTAGTTTGCAAGAACAGTATGATGAGAGCTGCGGAAGAAGAGAAAACCATTTCTATTGAAAATGGACAAAATGGAATTGTAGTATCAGGCGATGGTTCGTGGAGAAAACGTGGATTTACGTGTTTGTATGGGTTAATGACTTTTATTAGCAATGACTGTGGAATAATCGTTGATTGTGTAGTGAAATCAAAATACTGCAAGGCGTGCGAGTATTGGGCTAAAAAAGAAGATACCGAAGGATATGCGGAATGGGCAGAAAATCATGCAGAGGAATGCGCTGTGAATGACAATGAATCGGCAGCACAAATGGAAGTCGATGCAGTTGTTGAGATGTTTCGGCTCTCGGGAACTTTGCACCAGGTCAAATACACTCACTATATTGGTGACGGTGATTCAAAGGCTTTTAAAAGCATTACAGATGCTAAGCCGTATGAGGATTTCACAGTCCTCAATAAAGAGTGTATAGACCACGTGCAAAAGCGAATGGGCACCCGACTACGGAATTTGAAAAAGAAGACAAAAGGTCTCGGTTCAGGGGAAAATTGACTGGAAAACTTATAGACGAGCTATCTATTTATTATGGATTAGCCATTCGTAGAAACAGTCATTCAGTTGAGAATACTAGATGCAGTATTTGGGCTACACTGGATCATAAATAATCTTTTGATGCCAAACCGCAGCACGACAAATGTCCTATTGGAGAGGATTCATGGTGCTCATATAGTTAAAGCTACAAATACTTTGGCTGAGTACAAACATAAGTCAGCTCTTCCAATTGAAGTCTATGGAGTATATATATTATTGAGGTATATATATTACACACTTGACAGTGTGGGCATTGGCCCCGAAATCCATTTCGAGTGGTAAAACAGTCTTGGCTACAGATATTACAGTTTGTTTGTACAATGACGGGTTTTCTTCAATGTTGTACACGATGGAGGCAATGGGCTTGGAAATCGGCCCGAACACCGAACACGAAATGTGCCTGGAGATCGACAAACAGCGCATAAAGCTTGCAGAGAGATCGCTGTCTGAAGTGATAAAAGAGGCACGGATCGCTTCAAGATCAAGCAGAAAAGAAATGCAAATGCAGGACGGTAATCTGGAAGGCCAATTATATGATGCGAGTATCGCAGATTAACCCGAGCAGAAATTTGTTCCGGCTGGCCTGATGTAGGATCAGGCCCCATTCAAGAATCGATAAGGTTAGCCTGATCAGACTAACCGGATCACGCCCAGATCAGGGGCGCATCATATTCTGATACGGCGTCGATTATCAGGCTAGCCTTACATTGCATATATCAGGGCCGAATCAGGTGCGGCTAAGGCATCCGTGGCAAATCCTGATCAGGTTACCCGGATCACCCCCACATCAGGGCCGGATCATATTCTGATGCTGCGTGAATTATCAGGCTAGCTTTACATTACATATATCAGAACTGGATCAGGTGCGGCTAAGGCGTCCGTGGCAAATCCTGATCACGCTAACCGTATCACGCCCAGATCAGGGGCGGATGATATTCTGATACGGCATGAATTAGCAGCGCAGCCTCAGGTGTTGACAATGAACTTGTGTTAACACAAGTTCATTGTCAACACAAGATGAAATTTTGCATTAAAATGAGTATCTTTCGACGATGTAATGATAGATGGATGATGGATGGAGGATACTCATTTGGGAAACCTCTGTGTCGTATTATTTCGAATAATGCTTCTTAAGAGATTATTCGATTGACATTTCAATAATATTAATAATAATAATAATAATAACAATAATAACAATAATCATATGATTGGCAGCAGTGGACGCGCGGTCGGTTCGCGGCTTCGGCGGTCTGCTATGTTAAGTAAGCGGTCACCCATCCCAGTACTGACTGCGATGGGTGACCGCTTAGCCGTTTACTGGCTTGTCTACCCACTACTGAACGGGAAGCAATTTTTCTGAGTTTGTCAAACAACCGACAAAAATATACGCTGGAAATACTAATAATGAAAGGAAATTATAATATAGTATTTATATTATTATTATTATTATTATTATTATTATTATTATTATTATTATTATTATTATTATTATTATTATTATTATTATTATTATTATTATTATTATTAATAATATCATTATTAATATCATTATTATTTTTACTGCATCGATTTTTCAATCGAGAACCTACACCACCTTAAAATTAAATCTACTACGAAGACAATTTTTTATATAATTCACCATCTTCATTACTGGTGGTTGGACTACATATAAGATATTCCTAGAAGTAATTCACAAGTGCTCAATAGAGTAGTGGTTACAGCGTTAGTTCGTTAGGTCGGTAGGTAGACAGATAGGTAGGTTTAAATAGCACAACTCCCGATTGGAAAATTAATTTTAAACGACCGCAATTATCGTTTAAACAACAAAAGACGTCTAAAAATGACTGTTAGTACAGTAACATTTTTTTTTCAATATTTTTCGGTCCAATTTGAGAATGGAGGCTAGTGAGAGAGGTTGCAGGTTCGAACCCCGGTGGAGGCCGTTTTTTGTTTTTTTTTTGTTTAAGATTATTATATGGGCCAGCTAACAACATAGGATGGCCAATAACCTAATTCTCAGAAGATAAATAGATTTTATTCATTTGAAATTTGAAAATTGGAATTCAGTGCCAGATCGGTGCCGGATTCCGGCCGGATCAGGCCTGGATCCGCAACTCCGTTACATGCCGGATGTGGGCCTGATACGGATCCTGATCAGGGCCGTGCCAGGCTGATAGGGCAGCCTGACATGGACCGGATTTAAGCCGGACCAAATTTCCGCTCGGGAAACGTATTGCAAAATTATTCATGATTTTCTACTTCTCACAACTTCAAACGCGTTTATCTCAAAAGTGCATTTTTCAAGTGGGCCGAAAACATAATTCAGACAATTTTCAACTGATTCACTTAAAATTTTGAATATATCTTTTAAAATACATTGTCTTTGGAAGTACGTAGGATATTTTTTTATATTGCATAGTTCATTTGTTATTAACATTTTTTTGACGATTTTTCAAGCAAATTTTTCATTGTTCACTTTAGAAATGCGCCATTTGGCGAAAAATCAATATATCGAAAAAATCCTACGTAACTTCTATACCTGTTGTTATATACGAGGTGTGTAAATTAAGTAATGAGACTGATTTTTTTCATTTTTTTTAATTCAAATACAATTACACCTTTATATTGTCACCCTCAAAATAACTTCCTTCTGAAGCCACACAGCGCTGGAGACGGTTCTTCCAATCCTCATAGCAGTGCTGGAACTCCGATACTGGAATAGCCTTCAGCTGGTCGGTCACAGCTGTTTGAATGTTTTCGAGTGTCCCAAAATGAGTTCCCTTCAGGTGATTTTTCAATCTCGGGAAGAGAAAAAAGTCACAAGGACTCAAGTCAGGCGAATAAGGAGGCTGAGGAGCCACTGGAATGTTTTTACTGGTCAAAAACTCGTTTATTAAAATTGCTGTTTTGAAAGGTTTTTTGGAACCATTTTTGCGCAGATTTTTCTCATCCCCAATTCATTGGTCAAAATCTGATGAACGGTGGTGTGAGTCAAATTCAACTCTTCCCCGATCATTCTGACTGTCAACCGACGATCTGAACGCACAAGATCCCGGATTCTGTCGACATTTTCATCGTTTCTTGAAGATGAAGGCCTTCCGCTTCGTGGTTCATCTTCAATCGACTCTTTTCCTTCTGAAAATACCTTAAACCACCGAAAAACCCGGGCTCTTGACAAAACACTATCTCCGTAGGCCTGCTGAAGTTTAGCAAGAGTTTCCGTGGCACTGTGCCCAAGTATAAAGCAAAACCTGATAGCACACCGTTGCTCGAAATTGATGTCACTCATTTTTAGAACACAATAGAAAAAACTGTTTGACAAAAAAAATCGCTACGGACAACCAATGACTCGAGCGAGTTCAAACCCGTACTGAAGGCGTATCACATGTTCCCCTGCCGCCCCTCCAAGTCCAGCGCCTCAAGTATTGCCAGATCGAACGCTATTTTGCCAGTCTCATTACTTAATTTACATACCTCGTATAATCGAAAAAAATTCATAGGCTCATCATAGTTCAAAAATTACCGGAGCTGTTTGTCCGGCCGTGGACCCTTGAAAAACGGAGACGTCTTCGAAAAAACGCTGCACAGCCGCAATTTTGAAATTAATCGCTTCAAAAAAATTAATGTATACAGTCACTGATATTTATGATAAACACCCTCTTTTGTAATCTTGATTTATTTTGTAGTTTTTCTGGAAACAAAATCCCCGAAAAGGCCTATTTTTTCGGCCTCTAGAGTGGCCTAACCCCTTAATCGCCCTTTTTAGACGTCGATATAAAGTTTTATAGACACAGTTATGACCGAGTGAAATGAACAACAGCTAGGTTATGCGTTGGAGCGGATATAATAATTACAGAATTATTCGATTTACAAAATCCACGTCGTGTGTCGCTCGTCTTTACGTTCTACGGACAGACTTACGTAAGTCTGTCCGTACGCTGACAGACTTACGTAAGTCTGTCCGTACACTGACAATATTTTAATCATAGTTTGGGGTAACATTTCGTATATTGATAGAATGTGATTGAAGGATGATTGCGTTAGATTTTCGCAAGAATCCATGAATTGATTGCGAATGTATAAAACTTCAAATTATTCAAAAAATTTGGGACTTACAATATGTAGGAAAAATAAGCTGCAAGTTGCTTCCTCGATATTTCACACATCGCATCCCCTACGAAGGAGGATACGAGGTCTGTTCAAAAAGTATCGTGAATTTTGTATTTCCGCGGGCTACGTATATTCGATTTTCGATTTTTTTGTGGCGTTAGGTTGGTACTCATGTCCCTCACTTATGCTGAAAAAATCGGCCCTTTTGAATGTTTAGTTAATTGTTGACAGCTGTTTTGGTTAGACGTGTTTTGGCTTGTCTTCGATTTTCGCCTATTCCAAAAAATGGATCAAAGAATCTGTATCAAATTTTGTGTGAAAAACAAAATTAAGTGCGCGGACGCATTCCGAATGTTGACTGTGGCATATGGTGAAGCTACCTTGGACCAAAGTAACGTTTATCGGTGGTACAAAATGTTCTCAGAGGGCCGAGAAGATGCGAACAACGAAATGCGTTCCGGACGCCCGAGCACATCAACAACAGACGAAAACATTGATGAGGTGACGAAAATAATATTGGCCAATCGTCGAATCACCGTTCGAGAAGTCGCTGAGGAACTAAACATATCGATTGGCTCGTGCTATTCGATTTTTACCAATGATTTGGGCATGAGACGGGTCGTCGGGAAATTCATGCCAAAATTGCTCAATTTCGAACAAAAACAGTGTCGCGTTAACATTGTTAAAGAACTGTTGGACTCGGTCCGCGACGACCTAAATTTGCTCCACAGGGTCATAACTGGTGACGAATCATGGGTTTATGGTTATGACGTGGAAACCAAAGCCCAATCATCGCAATGGAAGCTGCTTTTTTGGAATAGGCAAAAGACAAGCCAAAACACGTCTAACCAAAACAGCTGTCGACAATTAACTAAACATCCAAAATGGCCGATTTTTTCAGCATAAGTGAGGGACATGAGTATCAACCTAACGCCACAAAAAAATCGAAAATCGAATATACGTAGCCCGCGGAAATTCGAAATTCGCGATACTTTTTGAACAGACCTCGTATGTATCTGAATTTTGGTTCCCTCATAGAGGAAGCATTAACCGTTGTGTGAAATTTCGAGTAAGCAACCCGCAAGTTTCAACCTGCAACTTGTTTCCATACATTTATTGAAAATCCCAAATTTTTCAAATTATTGTAAATTTTATATATATGTGTACAACACGTCTCATGGATTCGTGCTATGTTCGATTTCAATCATTCTTCAATGACGTTCTCTCTATATACAACATTTTATCCGGAAATTAAAAAAGTTTGTCACATGTTACACGAACTAGTACTTAATAAGCACATCTCGATTTTTTTTTAATTCCAAATTCCATAGATCTCGAATGATTTTTTTTTCTTCAAATTCAATATGAAATATTCCCCAATAGATATATACAATTATTGCTCGATAGCTTAAAAATTACACGAGCGAGAATATTAACAAATATCTCTATCGATTTTTTGAAAAGATCAAAATGTCATAAAGCTAAAATGTCCGATTGAATTTTGTTCAATCTTGATATGAAATATCCTTTAATCGTACTCAATTGATGCGCGAAGATTTGGCTCGATGGCCCAAAAATTCCACGAACTGGAACCATAACAACGGCCTATGGTGATTCTTCGAAAAATTCGAATATAAATTAAATAGCGAATTGTGTTCTATAAATATCTATTTGTATACACAGTTTTACTCCGATTTCTTGAAAATTGCACGAGTTATGCTCTTAACACTCTTGTTCGAACATTTTCAAGATCTTAGAAATTCCACGAGAATTCGTCAATTGTCACAAAAATCGTAGTGACCAAACGGTCTTTACTGACTTACTTGTGTAATTTGAGCCCGAAAGCCCCATAAACGGGTGCGTCGCATAACTAATGTAATATAAAATTTCAACTTTATTTTATATTTTTTATTTTTCCTTCAACAAAAGATTAGATAGAACGACAATATTCACCTCGAACTTTTACGTGCCATTTTATGCGTTTCCGCGAAGACATATCGATAAATATAATTTTTCCTTCCGTAAAGTCGGAAAACCGGCGAAGCTGACCCCCCTCCTCCAGGAGGCGCAAATATGATGTGCTTAAATATAAACTCAGTTTGTTCTTTCGTAAAATGTCGTGAAATACCGGAAACATGTGCGACGCAAAACATCATATATAAAATAAAAATTTTAATTCCATTTTTATATTATACTTTTTATTTTTCCTTTAACAAAAGACTAGATAAATAGACAGTATTCGCCTCGAATCTCGCGTTAAATGTTTTTTTTTTTTTCTATATCTCTTCATCAGTTTTGTTGATTTGTGTTGTCACGTGGCACGTCACACGCTCAAATGCCGTTCACTGCTCCAGATGGTCGCGTAACATATCCTCTACATACCTACTCACGGACAGGTTTATTCGCTACACGACCATCTGTCGTGTTCATTTGTTGTTTGAGCAAACAGTATCCGAGGTACGATTGCGGCCGAAAAACATATTTAAAAGTTATTTCGAGATCTTGAGGAAAATCTAAAATACCAATATTTATATTCAAATCGATTGAATTAGATTTTTGTCTGCCTAGGCCACTGCCGAAAGTTCTCCGGAGAATTTAGTTTTCTCTCCCATGAGTATTTACACAATTCTGGCGCGGCTGCGTTTGGGTGCAACAGGTTCGACCCAAGAACTGTTGGACATATTTCTTCTGTCTTATGAGAAACACCTACTATCAGTCGCACGATCATTGTGTCTCCTCCTTCAGTACTTGAGGGTGAGTACAAAGCGGAGGAAGATAACGAAACGTGAAAAAAAATCATTCAGACTTGGGAAACAGATCTTAACAATCTTGACGATTATTATTAAAGCAATTGCGGAGTTTTAATGGATATACCTTCACTTTTGCCACGAAGATGTACGTTCCAAAGGATATGTATCTTTCACGACAGTTCAACTATATTACAGAAAATATGATTTGTTTAAAAAACGAGAATGTCGATTTCGGCGAATCGAAGGAAGCCAGCATACACATCAATGATTGGATAAAAAAAGAAACGCACATTCATACCGAAGAAGTCATTAGTGCTGGTAGGACGATTCACTTCTCATCACTTTCACCAGTTTATCACGATTAGACATATTTGTTTACCATTCAACGTTTTATATGCCTCAGACACGTGAAATGCTGATCCATATTGCAGTCACACCGAAACACACACACGCTCGCGCGCAAGCACACATACACACATGAACCGGTGACATATGAAAAAGAACAATTGATTTATTATTCATTTTTGAAAGGGGTCAGAAAGATAATCTATCGTGTTCTGTTCGACTCCAGGTTGATTGGAATGGAATTCAACGATAAGATAGAATGAGATCCGGGCGCAGTGCCGCTGATAAATAATAAATAAGATCGCAAAGACGATGGCAATTATGGTTGGAATTTGTATTCGTAGCATTTCTGGCTTATTAATCGATAGAACACATCCTTGTTCTCTAATCCTATTATGTACAGAACTTCGCCTTGATGGCTGAACATTTACGGAAGTCAGACCGTTAACACTGTTATTTCGAAAATTTCAAGATGACAGAAAATGTCTAACACTCAAGTATTTCCCATGAAACTTGCAGCAAACAATCGGTGTTTGACGCCCCAAATTTGTGCGAGTTCGAAATAGCGATAAAAATATAATTACGCAGATATAGCATTAGTCTCGAAAAAGATATATTCATTGAATATTAGAAAAAGATTTTCGGAGTGCAAAAAAAGCGGCTAACAATAAAGAGGGTTTTGTCGATTATAGCATCTTTCGTATGGACAGCACCGTATTTTTTGTTGTACAGACTTAGGTCAGGTCTCATTCTTTTCGTTTTATGATTCTGAAGAATCGCAATTTTTGTTGTGTTTTCAAGCCTTCCTTAAGGGATATAACGAAAAGAAATTTTTGGACAGCTATAATTACCGTTTTGTTTTATCATACGAACTTCGCGCACAGGTCGAAAGGAATTATCTCCGTTGTGAAATAGGGTTTTTCATGCTCCTCATGGTGGCCTAACTTGCAAGATCAAAATAGCATAAAATATGAGGGATGACCGGGAAGTTATTGGCTCGACCCGCTAAGGGTCACACCCACTTCAAGCCACCCTTTACAACGCACCCCCTCTTGGGAGCGAGCGCGGCGAGCGACCAGCGATGCACCTCTTACTTTGGCCTTCTCGTTATTTATGGTGATGTTACGGTAACTCCTTGTGGTGTGGTCCGGGCAACAGTACGAATACTTCACTTCGTATTGGCTAATATCGTGTATATCGGAAATAGCAATCGATAAAACAAACGGAGATTGAAAAATATATAATCAGCTCGAGAATATCATAACGTATAAAATGACACCTAGTCTGACTGATAAAAAACACGTTAGTTATGGCGTTCCGAGAATTTCCTTTCGTTACGGTCCCTCAAGGGAGGCTTAAAAGAAAAAAAAATCTTAACTCTACAGAATTGCAAAACAAAGAAAATAAGA
Organism: Oxytorus armatus; assembly: GCA_958009045.1. Taxonomy (NCBI): domain Eukaryota; kingdom Metazoa; phylum Arthropoda; class Insecta; order Hymenoptera; family Ichneumonidae; genus Oxytorus; species Oxytorus armatus. The sequence continues at coordinate 9,086,655 of OY253747.1, read as the reverse complement.
ACTGACCGACGTTTGTATAATAAGAAACGCGAACGTTATAGCTATCCAAAGAGATGAAATTTTTGTCTGATGCAGATTGCTTCAGGGTCACCTGAGGATGTAGTTTTATAAATAGGCCTGATTACAGTTTTTTGCTACCGCCCGAGCCACTAGCCAATGTCAAACATGGCGGGACAAGCGACGGCTCACCCTTAGCAAAATTTGCCATTCATTGCCATTGATATTCCATTGCTTCAGACTCAATGGCAATTGAAGGCAGTTTTGCCAAGGGTAAAAACTCCATTCAAAATCCCATTGGTATTGCCATTGCTTGTGTCGATGAGATATGAATGGTGAAAACTCCATTCAAAATCCCATTGGTATGGTAAATTTATCATTCAAATGTATGAACGGTAAATTTACCATTCATTTCCCATACGCACAAGTAATGGCAATGTCATTGGGGGTTTCGATGGAGTTTTTATCCTTGGCAAAAGTGCCTTCAATGGCCATTGCGTCTGAACGAGTAGAAATTCATTAGCAGTTTTTAATGGTAATGGATGACAAATTTTGCTAATAAATCACAAAAAATGCACACAAACTACGATCAAGTAATAACTGGAAAATAATAGGAACTATCTGAGAGGTTTGCGAAATTGAGACTATATAAATTATGAAGAATGCCTTTATAGCAATTTTTAAATCTATGCAAAGAAATTACAATTTTGTAAGAAGAGATAATAATATTATAAGTTCACTAAGGGGGCTCTGCCCCCCTGCGCACTTTGCCCCCCCACCCCTGCTCGATCCCCTCACCCAGCCTACTCGATCCCGCTCGGTCTCCTCAACTCTTGAACACGGCGGCGGCGAAAATTCGGCAGGCTTAGGTGTACAATACGACCGTTGAACATAAGTGTAAATATCATATATATATATATTATTTACATGTACATCTATGTTTATTGAGACGTACTGTATCACCATAAGCGAACTTGCGAGGCCTTTTTACCAACAACGCGGGGAGCAGGATGCGGGGAGAGTCGCTAAATGGCACTAAAACAATTCGTCGCATCGTCATTTACAAAAGGACCAATCCGTGGAGTTAATTTTACCCATGTGACGAAAAGATAGGGTAGAAAAGAGAAGAAGAAAAGGTCCGCAACCAGGGTATAAAAAGGCCAGTTTTGCCAGGAACGACACTTGTTCTCTGGATTATGGAGGGAGACTATACTACTGAAGTATCTGTCGTACTGGCCCAGTCGTAAGGAAAGCAGATATATCGCAAAATAAATAACTGAAGGGAGAAGGTGTTGCCGGCGGTCTGAGGAAGGAATGAGGGGATGGTGGCGGGAAGCTTCTGCAAAGCTTTCACCATATTAGCCCAGTCGTCAGGAAAGCCAGAGGGGCGCGGGAAACCGCATACTCTGTCTGGATGCGAAAATAAAATAGTAAACTGACTAAAGTTTGTGACCTAGGGTGTAAGAGTCTAGGGCAAGTCAGATGTGTAAACGCAAAAAACATTTGAGACTGAGTGCGGTAAAACAATCGTGAGAGTGCCACTCGTAAATAGAGAAGCATGAGATGAACACCTTCTCAATAATAGAAATAAGTGACAAAAATAATTCATGCGAAAGGGCAGTGATATAATTCTAAACGAAAGAAACCGTATTATACGAAAGAAATCACAGTTAAGCAGGTGCCCAGCCATAGTAAAGTCAACGAGTGACGCAACAGAGATATAAGTATCATAGCGTGCAATTTAGCAAACATGCGAAAGAGGAAGAGAGACATATAGATAGTGCACGACCTATCTCTCACCATCAAAATACGAAACGATAAACAAATATTTTGGGTGCTTCGGTACCAGACTATAGCAAGGAGCGAGGCGCAGCGGACGATATAGGCGTGTGCGCAGCGTAGTGAGGTGCTGCTGACCAACGTACAAAAGCGTGCAACCAGGCGGGCTCTCGTGATGAGCTAGACTCATTGTCAGTAGGACAACTGTACGACAGCATTAGAACAATCAATAGGTAATATTGTGACGCGCCAAATTACAGGAGTTATTTTTTTTAAATTAGGTTCAGTATCACGTACTGAATGTAAATGAACAAAATCTTCACGAATTAAGTGACCGGAAGTGCCGCCATTTTGAAGAAAACCGTATCGGCCAATATCTCCGTTACCGTGCACTTTAGGCCAAAAATGGAGATAACCTTGCTTGTAGATAATTGAATTTTCTACCTTTTTTTTCAAATAATTTTTTTTGTATCACTTACCGTTTACGACTTATACGACTGTTAAAATTTATTTATTCACTTTTTTACCTGTATCTCTCCTAATAATTGTTTAAACAATAAAATGCTAATAACTTATCTTTTAAATCCATACATTTTCCACAACTTTTATTACAAACTTTTTTGTCTAAAACTAATATTCTCAAAGTTATAACACGTTCAATGTTGCGCTACTGGTTGCAAGGCTGATAAAAACGCGTTATAACTTTGAGAATATTAACTTTAGACAAAAAAGTTAAAAAAAAAAGTGTGGGAAATTTATGGATTTAAAAGATAAGTTCTTAGCATTTTATTGTTTAAACAATTATTAAGAGAGATACAGGTGAAACAGTGAATAAATAAATGTTAACAGTCGTATAAGTCGTAAACGGTAAGTGATACAAAAAAAATTATAAAAAAAAAAAGATAGGAAATTCAATTATCTACAAGAAAGGATATTACCATTTTTGGCCCAAAGTGCACGGTAACGGAGATATTGGCCGATACGATTTTTCACAAAATGGAGGGACTTCCGGTCACTTAATTTGTGAGGATTTTGTTCATTTACACTCAGTACGTGATACTGAACCTAATTTAAAGAAAAATAACCCCTGTAATTTAGTGCATTATGGACAAGAGTGACGGGCTCGCTATTGATTGTACTGCATGGCACAGCATTTAAATGTCCAAATATCGAGGATGATAATGTGAAGCACTCTATTCAAAGCGATGTACGCCTGCTCTGAGGCCAATTATGTAATAAGAAAGAGAACGACGATTATATAATAAACTAAAGTATTTTACATTATTCCCAAAAGCCAATATTTAATTTACTTCCTGTTCGAGTCTCGGATCCACACAGACATTTCTTGTTACATTGCCTCTAAATAAATGCCAATTATACTTGATACCTTCACAATATATACATAGATATCTCAGCGTTCGCATATGCCTGCATATATACGAGGTCTGTTAAAAAAGTATCGCGAATTTTGAATTTCCACGGGCTACGTATATTCGATTTTCGATTTTTTTGTGGCGTTAGGTTGGTACTCATGTCCCTCAATTATGCTGAAAAAATCGGTCATTTTGAATGTTTAGTTAATTGTTGACAGCTGTTTTGGTTAGACGTGTTTTGGCTTGTCTTCGATTTTTGCCTATTCCAAAAAATGGATCAAAGAATCTGTATCAAATTTTGTGTGAAAAACAAAATTAAGTGCGCGGACGCATTCCGAATGTTGACTGTGGCATATGGTGAAGCTACCTTGGACCAAAGCAACGTTTATCGGTGGTGCAAAATGTTCTCAGAGGGCCGAGAAGATGCGAACAACGAAATGCGTTCCGGACGCCCGAGCACATCAACAACAGACGAAAACATTGATGAAGTGAAGAAAATAATATTGGCCAATTGTCGAATCACCGTTAGAGAAGTTCCTGAGGAGCTAAACATATCGATTGGCTCGTGCTATTCGATTTTTACCAATGATTTGGGCATGAGACGGGTCGCCGCGAAATTCGTGCCAAAATTGCTCAATTTCGAACAAAAACAGTGTCGCGTTAACATTGCTAAGGAGCTGTTGGACTCGGTCCGCGACGACCCAAATTTGCTCCAGAGGGTCTTAACTGGTGACGAATCATGTGTTTATGGTTATGACGTGGAAACCAAAGCTCAATCATCGCAATGGAAGCTGCTTTTTTGGAATAGGCAGAAATCGAAGACAAGCCAAAACACGTCTAACCAAAACAGCTGTCAACAATTAACTAAACATTCAAAATGCCCGATTTTCTCAGCATAAGTGAGGAACATGAGTACCAACCTAACGCCACAAAAAAATCGAAAATCGGATATACGTAGCCCGCGGTAATTCAAAATTCGCGATACTTTTTGAACAGATCTCGTATTCGTTTTTACGCATACGTTACTCACTCGCCAGGGATCTAAACTGACGGTGTACCATGACCCTAACGACGCTCAATCGTTCCTTCTTCCTCTTTCTCTCTCTCTCTCTCACTCACGCACTACACCTCTTCTTGGTAACCCGACGGTATGACTGTGTATTACGAATGCACAATATGCCTTGCTTTCTGTCTCTGATCTGTTATTCACTCTCCTTCACTCTTGGCCACAGTTTAGCTTTTTTAATTACCTTAATATTACACGACAAATTGTTGGTCGCGGTAGTCGATATTATTACTTATTAACTAACACAAAACGACTTATTAACACTACACGCGCAACTTAAGGTTGTCGATATCGTATTTGTATACGGTTATCGTGGATTTTTTGAATTATTATAACATTTTTTAATCACAAATTCCACAATAATGACAAGTGAGAGGTCTAATAATTATTCTTTAATAGATCATATGGTGTATCGTTCATATAAAAAAAAATTGATAATTATAAATTTGCATATACACAATTTTTCTTTTGATTTTTTCTCATTTGGTGGCAATAATTAGTTGGAATTCTTACGTAACGTTTTATGAACTTACACAAACGCATTAATGAATATACGACGCGCTTAATAATGATCTCTGTTTGGCTTTCCACAAAATCGTAAAACTTCGAACCATTGGCGTTGGGCAACAAGAGTTTTTTCTTGTATATTTTTCGTAAAATATAAGATAAAATAGAAACATTCGTTAAATAGTATAGTTGGAGGGTGAAATCAATCTGTTGGCCGGACAACTACACCTATAACGTCCTCAAATAAAGAAAAAATTATTTTTACAGTATTTTTCAAGATCCAGCAAGTTTTAATTGTGTTCGATTTATTGACCGTTTGGTTAACATTATTAACAAGATATAAACTCGGATACAGATGACATGATTTATTCCAAAACTGCCCAAAAATACATTTTATTGTAATTTCACGGACAAAATATGGAATCGACAAAAATGTCGAACTCTTCACAAGTCGAGTGTACGATTTTAGATTTACGGGTATTGAGAACGTTTACAATTTTGATTTCAGTAAAGTGAAAGACTAGAAACTAGAACGGTCAACGTAGCAAAAGACTAACAAGTCGAATGGTCTGAATAGCCAAAAGGGAAAAAGTAGAACGGTCAAAATAACGAACGCTTATGGAACTTTAAAAATGCATTTCCTATTCCTTGCGCTATCGAACAGACCTAGTAGATAGCGCGTACTTTAATGTTGGCTATTTCGATATTCGCTATTTTGATGTTCCCTATTTTAATGTTCTCTATTTTGATAGTGGCTATTTTCATGTTCTGTATTTTGATGTTCGATATTTCGATCTATCGATTATTTGCGTGTCCAAGTTTAACACATTCGAAATTTGTTTTTTGCTATATTGGTTGTTATAAATACTAACAATACTTACTATTTTTTATTTCGGGAATATCATCATCCTACATCGTTCAAATCTATTTTTTGTACTTTCAAAATAAACAGACTATCTGAACGCGTATTCGCGAATAAATGAGCCTTCGAATTAATAACCTTTCTTAATAACAGTTATTCGACTTCGTCATTTGATAAAAATTAAATTTCCGAAGAACCCTATCCTCGTTATTCGATATTACAAAAAAATGTTATTTCCAAAATATCTGTCGTTCCAATTATTGGTCACTCTGATATTCGACCCCCACCCTACTGAATAAAAAATCCGTTGTCGATACATTCATGGGACTTGCTGAAGTTTCCGGTGGTAAAGCGAGTGAACTCAGGCACGAGCCTGAGGGTTGCTTCGTGAAGCATCTCCTCAATTTAATTAGATACACCAGCCAGAGTACACAACTAAGATGTCACCATCTAAAGGATTAGGTTTCGTTTGGGAAATACTTCCGAAGCCAAACACAGAACGCTCATCGATCAACGTGGGACATGGAATTTTATTAATGTTGGGATCCGAACGTTCCCGATCATATAAAAACCCACTGACAAAAAATGTACAAGTATGTGCGTGCGTGTGTGTGTGGTCAAATGGCGGACTAGATTGACAAATTCGAACCGTCCCAATAACGCTTCGAGGAATTTTTCTCCAATTTGGTACATAAGTTAGGCACTGGTACCCTCTTTGTTTGCTAGAATACTTCGGTAAAAAGGAGCTTATGACGATTTATGGATAAACCCACTTACAGCGCTTCTAACTATACCACACTTTTGTAATAGTGCAAAAGTAGTGAGAGTTAAGTTGTACCACTGGTGACTTCTCGTCATATCCTTTCACGTTCTCGTGTTCTCCCTTCATGTCATTTACGGCGTAGAAGCCTCTTAGCAATTCCGCCATCACATTTACAGACGACCCGTCGTGAGAGACACACGGTTGGGTTTCCTTTTGCGGGACAAAATGTAATAACAACGTCCGTCCATTTTCAGCTTTCCTTTTAGACTCTCCGTTCCGTCTCACAGTTCAGCAACTCACCTTCGTCGTTAGGGTCCTACCCGCAGCTAGAGTCTTGGAAGTTGTTCAACAATAACTGAGTTCTGATGATACTTAACCAGCGAAGCTCGTAATTGATGAGTGAAATATAATATTAATATTAATATAAACAACAGCATCGGTCGCGCGATCAGTGCGCTGCTTTGGTAATCTATCGTCTTAAGGAGTTTTGAATATTGCTGCAATAAAATGCGGCAGCCTGTACCGACCAGATTTTCCGCAGTTTCCCTTTGCCCTCGTACAAATGCGATACAGTCATTACGCCAATGCATTAAGAAATAGTGGTTGCACTGTGAGGTTTCAAGGAATGGAATGGAAATGGAAATAATGGAGGAGGGACGTGAAAACCTGAAACGGTGTAGGATGGAAACATTATTAATAAATTATCAATATTATTTTATTAATAATATCAAAAAATATATCATATTTATACATAATATGTACCTGTTCATATATTATGAATAATAGAAGACACAACTGATATCAATGTCGGGACGAAGACGAAGAAATTCATTTATGGTAAATTCATTTCACTGCCCATCTAAAATATTGGGTAACTGAAGAGGGGACTAATGAAATTTGGGTACTATTTAAGACATACGTGCCAAACAAGCAAGTTAACAGTGTTAAGAGCGATTTACTGTGTATTTTGGTATAGTAACCCCTAATTTGGCAGGTAGGACCCCAAAAACCGACGTAAATTACCTGTGAACTGAAAATTGAGTAAGGTAATACTGGCTCTCGGTTCCCCATGTAGCGCCAGTGGAATATAAACGGATTAAACCAGAACACCTTTCCACGATCACTGTGTTTTTTTCGGCCGAAGGCCATTCTGTGAATTTTGCAGTTACAGCCACAAATAAAAGTTTGTTGGTTAGGGGTTTTATCGCTCTTTATTGTAAGGACCACGTTTTTCGGAATTGCGCTATACAATAATAACTATGTCTATTTTTATTTTAGACCTTTCCGTTTTTAGCTGAAAATGTACAATTCTATTTCCAATTTTTTAATTTTCTGATTATTACGATATAAATAAAGATGTCAGGAATTATTTGACCAAATTTTAAATCATTCGGTTTGATAGTTTAGGAATGGCGTTTGGCCGAAAATTTCAATTCATTCTGTCGGTACACCAAGGTCGGTAAAACAGACCTTTCACGTGCTCTTAAATACGAGCTTAAACATAAACTTAAGCATGAGCATGAGCATGAGCTTCAGCATGAGCTTAAACATGAGCAATAATTTTCAAATGTTTTGTTCCCAATATTTTTTTTTTCGAGGTAGAATCGTCCTTTATTCGTCATAACTGTCGTAAATTTTCAGCTATCGAGTTAAAACTTGCTACATAAATGAGTTAGGGGACAAGGGTATTTGGTACTGAATTTGATGACAATCGCTAGAGGTGTTCAGGTTTTATAAAATACTGAATTATTTCAAAAATGGTGGTTAATAATTTAATTGAACTAAATTTCAAGCCATCAATGTGTAATTTTTCATAAATAAATTGACGTTAGGAAGGGAACGTTCAATACCAAACTTGGTGCGGATTGACGCGACGATTAAGATAAGAGGATATTTAAAGGAAACATTATGAAATTTTGAAATTTTTTTGAAAATGTTTGTAAACCGTCTATCTCATAAAAATGTCAAGCTATCGGATTTAAACTTTTTTTAAATATAGTGCGGAGTAACAAAGGATGTGTGATATTGAATTTGTCGAGAATAAATGAGATTCGAGATTTTATGGAATATCAAATATTTCGAGAGAAGTTTGTGGTTTGTCTCAATTCCGTACGATAAAACTACGAGCTATCGAGCTGAAACTTTCTACACGAGTACACAATATATAGACATATACATGACAAAGAAGTTTAGTAGTAGAGTTTTTCGAGAATCAATATAGAATCATACACATATTATGAAATGAAAATATTTTTCAATATTCGCCGCGCCAAAAAGCAGGAAGAACCAAGATACAAGTTACAAAGTGTATCCTTGTAAGAAAATTTTTTTTAACTAAATTATAGTTAAGTACTTCGCTTATTCATAAACGAAACGTCAATTTCCGAAAATTATCAGTGGTTTTAGAAGTGTATTCAACTCTGAATGTTCTGATCAGAAAATCATCACAATAATTCATGGAATTGTTGATCCAATGCTTAATGGGACATAAAAAAAGTTATCCTAATTCGTTTCCATTAATTTCTTCCACCGGAGCAATTTAAAAAATACAATAATGTCTTTCCAGTAGATTTGACCTGTATGGATCAGACCATAACATGACGATTGTAATAACGCATGAACATTGTAAATCGATACAAATTTTCAGTACTTCAGTTCGATATAGGATAGATGCACTCGATGTTTTCTAAAATAAATTATACTCGGAGTTATGTGCTTTAAAACGTAGTGGTTAAGGTAGTAGTCTGATAACTTAAGCCGATTTTCATGTCTTTTTTAGAGGGCGTTTTTTTGTAGGAAAATAAAAATGAATCGTTTTGGATATTTAGGATGTTTTTATTTACATATTAAAGATACAAAAAAATTTTTTTTTGAAAAAATTGAATAGTTTATTATTATTATTGATCGAAGTTGGCACCTCGAAGTTGGCAGCCCGGGTCCTAACTTTTTTTCTACCGAACCGATTGCTTTCAAATTTTAAGAGACTACTCTACACACTTATAGTTCTCGTCGGAACCACCGAGACATTTTTTCACCCCTAATTTTTTATTTTACAACCCCTTCTTTGCTAAAGTCCTTTTATTTTAGCAAAGACGGGGTTGTGAAATAAAAAGTTAGGGGTGAACAAATTTCTCGGTGATTCCGACGAGAACTATAAGTGTGTAGAGTAGCTTGTTAAAATTTGAAAGCAATCGGTTCGGTAGAAAAAAGGTTAGGACCCGGGCTGCCAACTTCGAGGTGCCAACTTCGATCAATAATAATAATAATAATAATAAACTATTAAATTTTGTCAAAAAAAATGTTTTTTGTATCTTTAATATGTAAATAAAAACATCCTAAATATCCAAAACGATTCATATTTATTTTCCTACAAAAAAACGCCCTCCAAAAAAGACATGAAAATCGGCTTAAGTTACCAGACTACTACCTTAAAGTCGGATCAATGCTGGCCATAAATGGTACATTTACCCTTATTAAGAGAGGCGATCAATAGACTTTTGTAAAGGCAATTCTTATATTCATATTCCGAAAATCTCAAGCCTTCTTACGTACAACGAAAAAATAAAATAAGAGGTTGGAAAAAAATATTCCCACGAACAAAAGTTCGTAATATCGACGGGGTATTCGTGAAAATTAATTTACTGTGCATCAAGAGCCAGGAAGGAAAGTGTTAGGGAGGAATAATCGCAGGTGGAACGAAGAGTGGCGGTGTAAAAGAGAGTATGAGTTCGAATAAGAGGGTTTGGGGGAGCACTCGACTTCGACGATTATTCGCCGCAGTCGAGTGAAGAAGTCAAAGCGAAAAAAAGAGGAGATATCCACTCCAGTCAGCGTGAAAACGTGATGAGCAAAGGAAGTACTAGAAAAGAATAGAAATAAAGTTCTCAAGTGGCCAAGTGGCCTTTTATCGCAAAAAATGGAATTCCAGGAAAAGATTTCGCGATGGGGTATCGCGTATGTTCAACATGATAGTGCAATAGAAGTGAAAATAATATTTCTACGTTTAATAAAAAAAACGTGTCAATTAGAAACTTGCACATTTTGCTTTCACATTATTTTATCTCACTCATAAATCCTCCTGTATGAACAAATTAGTTTGTCAGTTTTCGATTCCTCTAAATTAAATAACAATGGGGCAATGTGCAAGTTTCTAATTTACACGCTTTTTATCTCACCACAATTTCAACAATCACATACGTTTTTCAAAAATTAAAACAATTCAGAGTTTCATAAAATCTGAATCCTTTCACCGATTCGCATTTAATTCAATGCGATACATCATTTGGTGATACTGTATTCATGTAAAAAAATTTAGCCGTATATGTCAAAATGTGACATATCCGGACAAACAGTTTAAGAATTCATCGACATTAACCTATCCAGCAGTTTGTACACAACCATGGGCGAAATTTATCGGAGAGCAAAACAAATTCAAACTCCGCTTACAAAACAAATATTGAAGTTACAGGACTCTGCCCAGAAGCAAAACGTTCTCTTTTCGACCATAAATAACACAATTTACCAGTCATTCATCTGAACCCAATGGCACCAATATCATAGCGGTGTTTATATTTGACATACTTTGGCGACGCGAGCCCCTCAAGCGTTTGAAAGTCGAGACGTCGAGAAGTACTAATCAAATCGTTACATAAAAGAACCGTCTTTTTAACACGGAACATTAAATGAATTTTCAGTTACAACAAGGGATAGATAAGGCGTGAGGAGGGTAATGAAGGGTTTAACATTAATATTGATAAGAGTTTAACATTCGTATTGAAAATGAAATTTTACAACAGAACAAAACGCGTGAACGTAAAAGTAAAGTTATGCAATGTTTTTTTCACGAAGAGTCCGTACAGCACTTAATATCGGGTAGAAGGTACATTTTAGGGGTGAGTCGTCAGAAGGGTATGGAAATTGTGGGATCGAATGAGGGGCCGGCAAATGGGTTGGTAGATTCTTCTATAAATCCTAAAATGTCTATTGTCGGGGTTTTGACGAAGGTCCTTCAAAATTGACCGTTCGGAGACCGTCAATGGTCGTGTGGATAGACTAACGTTAAGGGGGGAAATAGGGTTAGACGGTTCAAAAATTCGATTTTTTTTTTATTTCATAAATTGTTAGTAAAACTATTGAAAAATATGTTTCTAAAATTTTTAATGAAAATACCGACCCGTTCAATTGTTATAAGCCACACGTGTTTCAAACGCGTTTTTCTGAAAACGACTTTTTTTGAACTTGCGTACACGCTAGTTTGGAAATTTTTCAACCAATCGTTTTGAAAATTTGCAGTTACTTTCTTCATAGTATTGCGCTCTATATGAACCTAAAATCGGAATATTATCATTATTTAAAATAATTTTTTTATTGCAAATAAAGTTGTAAAAATGGCAAAAAATCACGCTTTTTTGTTTTGACCCCTGTAAAAAATTCAATTTTTTATTTTTTTCATAGCATTTAGGTTCATATAGAAGAGAGACATATAATAAAAGTAAATTCCAACCTCGTTTGATTTCAGATGAAAATTGCGGCTTCCGGAATGTACGCAAAATGCTGAGTCTTTTTTATTTTATAGTATATACTTAAATTTTATGGTATATAGTATATAGGCTATACCAATTTTATAGTATATACTTAAATATATGTGTAAAATATTCTCAAAGTTTCAATAAATTATATTCATTTTTTATACTATAAAAAAATTCATACAAATCATTGAGAAAACGCTGTCTTAACCCTATTTCCCCCCTTAAGAGGAATGGCAAAAAACTGTGGGAATACATCAGCGAGATTAACCAATAATCATATAATCATTTGTTATATGCTCAATTTCCGGTCAAATTCAATTTACGAATTATGTACTGTGCTATTTTTGAAAGGATATGAATTATTATTTTTTGTTTAAATACAATACTTGTTATCATTTTGAATGATCTGTACGATGCCAAAGTCTTCCGAGATATTTAGAGCGTTGTCGGTTTTCCCTCGCTATTTTTTCTTCTCATTTTACACATCACCTACCCACGGACTGATTTATCGAAAAATCTATAAACTTGCGGTCGTGTGTAAAAACTGAGAAAAAAAATGATCAAGCCATCATAGTTGTAAAATAAAAACCTGAGCTTGGGTACTCTTCTCGCTTCGTTTATTCATAGTGCAGTTGCCATTCCACGTTATCCGCCATCTTGTAATAATTTTTCGTCGAAATAGAGACCCGTGGTGGATCATGAATTTTTTTTTCCCCAGCGTTATTAACCCGGCTTGATTGAAATATAAAACAGAACAAAAATAGCGTACTTTTAGAGGTAGAAAAAATAAAAAATAAATCGTGAGATTAAAAATGTACATGCACGTTTATTTCAGATCAGTTATTGTTTTAATTATTTTTGTAACAATAGCTTTGGGAATGTAATAAAATTTATTTACTTATTTATGTATAGGTGTAATCGAATTTGAAAAATACAATGATTATATAATCTCTAATAATATTGTCATATATTTCACAATAATTGTATCATAAATAAATAAAACATAACTCATAATGTCAAATTTGCAATAATGGAAAAATTGTTATAATTACCGAGATTGCATCGATGTATGCAGAACCTTTTTATATATATTAGTGTAAATGGTTCAGTTTAGATTGTTGTGAACTGTAATGCCAGTGCACAAAAATCTAAACTGAACCATAAAATATTTTTTCGAGAGTTCAATTCAAACGAGTACCCGCGAACACGGATACTCGAGAAAAAGAGAGGCGGTTAACGAGAAGCTTGAAATTTCGTAAGAGCCGAGAAATCATTTTAATTTCAATTGAAACACGCTTGTAAGACTTCCCGGCGAGACTTGAGTGAATGGCGTCGTAACGAGTTTCTCGAGAGTCTCAAAGAAGCCTATCGCAGGCGTAGTTGCAGGCCCAAGAAATGTAAGAAGGAAAAAAAGACAAAGTTCCGGTAGAGAAAAAGAGCGAAGCAAGGAAGTATTATTATGAGCCATTCGTATTGGCCGAGTATGTTCTTCCGGTAGCTGCCCGTCAATAAAAAGTGCGACCTTCATTTTATCACATAGTGGTCAGTGATGTCGTATACGATGAAAAGTATCTCGTAATTACCTATGATGGAGACATTGATTTTTTACAAATTACACCCTCGAAAAATGTGGCGTAACAGGGACATTGTCATCGGAAAATTGGTCACCCGGGAAATTGACCTCCGGAAAATTGACTCTGAAATATTATTTCCCCACAAAAATTGTGCTCCCGGACAACAGTCCCCTGAAAAATTGGGCTACAGGGAAATTAAGGCCGGAAAATCTTCCCCCAAATTAATAGAAGTGATTTATCCCTTTTCAATATGAATTTTTTGGCTCTCTCCGAGTTGTTTTTTTTGGTTTGTTCCAGTTTTTTGGTTTTGTTCGAGTAGCCGAAAACTTTAGTGCTGATGGACTATTTACTCCTTAGGCATACGAGTTTTCTGGCTTTATTCGAGTTTTTATGCGATATCAATGGGGTCCCTAGAATACTGACGCTGTTGAAGTTTTTCATCGTCTTACACATGCTCTTGAAAGAACCAAAAAATAAATCAACATCGAATCCCACCCCTCGAAAAATATCAATTCTACTTCATAAAATACCTGGGCGAAAGAAGATAGGCGGTAGAAAAAATTATGAAAGGTGCTTGAACCAACTTTTATAAAAAATACGCCAACCGAAGTTTTAACCCGAATAATAACAATACAGAACTTCGAGAACCTGGATGGAAATGATCGAGTGCACAATTAAGTTGTCTCGCTTCTGCCATTTCAGGGGGAAAACTGGAGTGATAAGAGAATAGGAACTTTTGCACCGAGGTTGCTTACCCCATGGTCTGAAGGGGCGGAGGTGAATTAGGGAAGGCCGGTTACGAGTAGTGCGTGCTCGTAACAGCTGCACGATGTTACAATACAGCGATTAATCTTTGCCAGAATGTAATTCTGTGGTTGGAGAGACCGAGAATTTACGTAGCCAAAGTATTAAACATTCCATATAATGGAATATACACGAAACAAATATCTGTAAATAATTAAGCACAAGTCGATCGGACACTCACGGATACTCTTAGTTACTCACTAGGGCGGTTAAAAAAGCACGCTTTTGAGTAAATATGGAGCAAAGGGCACCCACTTCCGATTGACTTGCCTTTAATATATGTTGTGTAGGGACCCTTCCTGAACAACTTTTTCCTCTGACACAATTGGCGGTCGTTATCTATTAAAAAGTTATTAACAAATAAAGTTAATAATTCATATAGCTATTTTCCTTATACCAGCCAGTCCTAATCATCTTGTCCTTCACATTTGTTGTTACGACTACACCCCTGAGTAGCATACAAAGAGTTTTATCCGTCGCTCATTGTTTGTTAAAAAGTTATTAACAAAAAAAGTTTCATAAATCAAACATGAACTACTTGTTCTAGTGTATGGTGAACAGCACACGCATGAGAGGGGAGGGGGGGGGGGGCTGCGCTCCCCTGCAATCCTCCACTCACCAGCCCAAAGACAAACCAAAAACAACCCAAAAACAACGCAAACAAACATATAAACAAACAATTATTTGTTTTATTCATTATTTATATTATGAAGTGGATACATGGTACTCATAATGTCGAAGAAACTGTCGATACGCTGGGTATGGCTATTGGGTTTGGGTTTTTGGTTTGGGTTTTTGGTTTGGGTTTTTGGTTTGGGTTTTTGGTCTGGGTTTTTGGTTTGGGTTATTGGTTTAGGTTTATTCTGGATTTGTTGTGTTTGTTGGGTTTGTTCGTTTAGGTTGTTAGGTTAGGTTGTTTCGTTGGGTTGTTGGTTTGGATTATTTCGGTTGTTTTTGGTTTGGTTAGGTTATTTGAGTTTTTTGTTTGTTTTGGATTTGTTTGTTTATTGGGTTTGGGTTTTTTGGTTTGGGTTTGTTTTGGATTTGTTTGTTTATTGGGTTTGGGTTTTTGGTTTGGGTTTGTTCTGGATTTGTTTGTTGGGTTTGTCTGTTTATTTCTTTAGGTTACTGGGGTTTTTTTTGGTTTGTCTATGGGCTGGTATAAGGACTGGCTGCTATAAGGAAAATAGCTATATGAATTATTACTTTATTTGTTAATAACTTTTTGATAAATAACGATCCCCAATTGTGTTAGAGGAAAATGTTGTTCAGAAAGGGTCCCTAGACACCATATATTAAAGGCAAGTCAATCGGAAGTTGGTCCCCTTTGCTCCATATTTACCCGCTTTTGAGATAACTAGTCGCTATTCTACAGTATCATTCTTTTTCACGCAAAAAAAAAATTGGCCAGGTTTTCCACAGTTTCCCTGTGGCGTCGTGCAAAGGCGATAGAGTACCAATATATAGGAATGAACGACTAGTGGGGGAGGGGGTTAATATGACAAGTCGGGGATCTCAAGGAATAGAATGGAAATGGGAACAACGAGAACGGGTGTAAAAAACCTGCTAGACATATACAACGCAAAGACTAAAGCAATTTAAAAGAAATACAAAAAAATACTTTTATTATTGAAAAATCAATAAAACGCGTACATTGAAAATATAAACAAGAAAATAATAAATACGTTCGATGAGTAGAATTTCTTGAACAACTCAGACTCGCATTTATTCTTTCAATAAGATAAATAATACATTTGTAGTTTACTTAATATCGATTCATTTCAAATAATAAGAATTTGTATAGAATTGTAATTATGAAATAATGAAATCGGAAGAACTAATGTGTGGCAACAGCGGCGTTATATACCTCGGCCCTCCTTTTACTACCTTTACTTTGATGTACATTCATTACAGAAATCCAATTAATTAATGTAACGAGACAGAACCTCGAGGGTGAAACGCGCAATTTTTTTTTCGCCCCCTCGCTCTTACTCCTCGGTCGCTCCTTCGTGATGTTGTTTTATTTGTTCCCCATAAAAAAAGAAAAAAATAGAGTTAGAAAAATCTACTCGACTTTCACGTTGCCGCTTTTCTGGTACATTTTTCCCGCGGGTAATTCGTTTTGCACGAATATTAACATTTTTTAAATCTTCTGGACAAGTAATTAATGCAGGGAGAACGAATAGATTTTCTTTCATTCGGTAATCGTTTCGCAGTTATATTTTTACGATATAAAGAATGAAATGAAAAATAAATTTCAACATAATTAGAAAATATAATTATTTTATAGTATTATCTTCAATGCATACAGAAATTAAACGGTTTATATTTTATTAATTGGATTTACTACGAAATTCACTATTCAATTGTGAAAATTGAGCGATGTTTAAACACGATGTTTTTAAAATGGTTATAACTGATAATAATTAATGTTTATGACAATATGGATAAATATAACAGTGTAGAATAATTTTTTTATCGATTTTACAGAGTGCAGGAAACCGATGGCTCATTCTTCGAGAGCTTTACGGCTCTCTCGTGGAAGCAAGAGAATCGTAGGCTCATGACACTTCAAGAAGTTGAGGCACGAGCGGAAGAACCTCCACCGATTCAGAGGGAGTTGAGTTTGCAAAAATACAGGCTGAGCAAAAAAGAGGTGAGCACTCCTTACCAAATGTAATAGCTAAAATCAAATCCTTTTATTAATTTATTTAATTGTTTGTTTATTTATTTATTTATTTATTTATTTATTTATTTATTTATTTATTTATTTATTTATTTATTTATTTATTTATTTATTTATTTATTTATTTATTTATTTATTTATTTATTTATTTATTTATTTATTTATTTATTTATTTATTTATTTATTTATTTATTTATTTATTTATTTATTTATTTATTTATTTATTTATTTATTTATTTATTTATTTATTTATTTATTTATTTATCCATCAATGTCAGGATGGAGCCTCTCATCGACCGAATTATTAATTAATTGGGCCGAAAATTGATATATCGACAAACTTAGAAAAAAATTGAACTGTCAAATGAAGCAGAATGAAAGAACAAATGGGAACTGACGCAGAGCGGAATTTATTGTTGATTCATTCGTGCTAATGAGGTGAAAAGTTGCACCTGCTTAATTTCCTGCCTGTCAGTGCACAAGAAATCACATTTATGATTGAAATTGGCCCAAACCACCGCACGTTTTGACGAAAGAAAGTCGTTTGAGGCCTCACGAAGTATTCAAACAGCGAAAGCTCGGATCTGATGAACATGCATACTGCCGAGTCAAATACATGTCAGCCAAGGCAAACGACGTACAGACACATTTCTACTTAATGAAACTCAACACCCACGCGATACTTTTTCTGTTAACGGTGCCAAAATAACTCCAAAGTCTATTTCTACTTTCAAACATAATTTTGATTTATTTACCCTTTCCTGTTCAATCTTTTTTAAACTTACTTCCCATTTCGCAGATTACGTATATATTAGATGATTAAATAAAAACTTTTTTTCATATTTTCCATCTCCACCTACCTAACCTAGGCCTAAGCCGAGAACCGAGCCATCTCGAAGGCCTAACGGAAATATTTCCTCCCAGAGAATTGGCCGCGAGGAAAATTATTCCACAAATTAAAGGCAGCGGTGTATTCCTTAACCATATGATTTTTTTACATTTGCATTTTTTTGTTTTTCGCGAGTTTTTCCGCGTTGTACCAGATTTTTTCCCCTATGTTCGAGTTTCCGCGCAGTAGCCTTTTGATAGGGCAGCCCCCCTTCCGTCCACTATACTCCGTTTCTGGATCCCGCCGTCATTAATTTCGGCGTCAATTTTCTAGGGTCAATTTTCCTGGATTCCAATTTTGCTGTTATTAACAACTTTGGAGAGTGAGGGATTGAAAAACTATACACGTCAATTGCCCAGTGCCAATGTTCCTAGATTCTAATTTAGCTACTAACAACCTTAGAAAGTAAGACAATAGAATACTATACACATACTTGATATTAGCGGGTTTCATATCACACGTATTATTTTTCATCAATTAGAACTGTATAAAAATTCGTCAAAGAAACACCTCGGGTACAAAGGCTAGCTGTAAATTGAATCTATAAGCGATCGTCTAAGTGATGATAAAACAAAAGTTGTAGGGTTCTTAGACCGACATAAGACGGTCCAATTATCAACTTTATCGACTTTGGTGAGGGCGTCAATGTTCAGGTGAAGCTTATCTCCAATTTTGAAGCTTAAACGTACAGTTTTTATCCGCCCTATAACAAAGACGTGTCACGAAATATCTGGAAATGCAATTTATTTCTGAAGCCTGCTAATTCGTTATTATGATTGGCTAGCGGATATGATGTTGGGAGTTCGGTCATGCCCATACTTCAGTTCGTACGATCATAGTCGATGAACCTAATCTACAAACCAGCGCGCCAATCGTAGACACCGATTATAGTAGTTTTAAAAAAGTGCTACTTGTCTACCCTACTTTGCATTCCTGGTATGAGTTTCATCGTCAATGAGAACGTTATTTTCTGCAACAACAATGATTTGTGAACTATAGAAGTTGAATTGATGATTTGAAAAAAAGTTTCATCTTGATATTGGTTGCGGAAGATATCATTTTTGGTTAACCATCGAATGACGACCGAGCAAGGAGTACTGAGGGGTGGGGGGCACAAAAGTCACGATGGTGTAGCAATTAACCCCTGAAGTGAGGGAGAACACGTAGAAGACTTGGGGGATAGTCTGCTCTTGGCCTTTCATTATAATAGACATAAGATACGCGTATATAATATGTCAAAAGAGTTCCTCGTCATTATCTTCGAGAGAAATTATCCGACATGCCCTCCCGCAGTGTATAGTTAAAGCTTTTTATTTGTAAAGCTCACCAAGCTCCTCTTTACCCTTTCATAAATCTACGTCGCGGTGCGTTAAAGGGCAACGTGAAGCCCCACAGCCTTCTAGCAATTTTCTCCTTCCCATTATCTTCATGTTCTACCCTTAGTCCGAGAGGAGGATAAAAAAAATGTTTCCTTAATGAATCCATCTCTTCCTCTGAACCTTTTATTTTTATTCTGTTTCTTAAATTGTTGTAGAATACTTGAAAACGTTTTTCATTAAGTTTCGGTTGGAATGACAAAAGTAATGATGATGAACAATGATAATAAATGGGTCATGATGGACAATTGCAGATGGAACAATTGTACATAGAGGTTCTTTACACGGTCGCGAATACAGTCGGTGCGAGTACAGGAAAATACACTCACTACAAGGAGGATCTTTTTAGATACGCGCAGGAGGCTTTTGGCGTTTCGCCGGATCAGCACATAAGATTTCTGAAACTTGCATCCGAAGAAAAAGTCAGTATATATATTTCGTTACAATTTATTAATGCATATCACGACCATTATATATTCAATGCAATTGGAAAATTCCTATTCGTTGTTTTTTTTTTGCAAATTATAAATCATTTTCGAATAATTCCATTGAAACAGCCTCCTATAATCGTGCTGAACGTGGTGGTGGTCGAGGCTGATGGTCTTGAGGCAAAGGACGCCAATGGTGAGTAGAAAAAATGCAGTTATTTAAATACTTGTGACAAACAGACTTGATGCCATTTTATTTGCATCATCAGTCAAATGTATCGTGTTTCATGCCTTTCACGATACTTCTGTTTCTCATGGCTGTTATGTCTCTAATGTCTCCAATATCTCTCATTTCACCCGTATGTCACCTGTCTCTTACAGCCCTCATGTTACTCATGTCTGCCATAATTCTTATGTTTATCATGCCTCTCATTTTTCTCACATCTGCCGTGTCTTTTATGTCTCCCATTAATCATGTATTATAAATCGTATTATATCCTTACATGCTGAATAAAATTGGATACATTGTTACATCAATCACGTAATATCGTTCTCTACGTATCAACAATTTTTAACAAACCCTCAATCCACTCAAAACTATTGGTTTGTTTTTTTGCACGTATCATATTAATAATTTTATTGAAAGTACCCATGCAGAAATTTGCTGTGGTGTCCGCGCTTCCAGCCAAATCCCGATCGGGATTTGTTAGGGACGCTCGATCGTGGGATTCCTCCACCGAATTCCAGGTGGACCCCGGGTTGTATCCCGATTAGGGCTGACCGGCAAAACTTCAAATGTATAAATCAAAGTTTCTGCTTTCAGTAATCGGACTTGTTATTATTTTCCCGTAAAATATCCATCAAAAATGTTTGGGGATTTCAACAAGGAATTTCATTCTAGGATTTCAGCTGGTGATCCCGGGATGTAGCTCGAGTTACATATGCTACGTGAGAAGATATGATTATACGTGACACGCGACTCTCGTGTTTACTGCTTCAGTACGTTATTCGCGCGTATGACTCGCGGTCATATACCCCAGCTTTTGTAAGGAATATGTGTCGTTCGCTTCTGTACGTTTCATCATAATGTAAAAAACACACGAACTTCGTGGTGTAGCTAGTATAAAAAAGCTTCCCAATCGGTCGCTAGGTGGCGAGCGTCGCGAGGTTTTCACGTCCGCGATCCAGGGGCCTCGCGGGCTATAAGAACCAGGAGGCTCGCTCAGATTAATACCGAGTAACCGAGTACCGACCTTGGGGTTCAAATGACATATAATCATAGAACATAAATAAATGTTTATTTTTATTTTTCTATTTGTTTACCGAATCTCGAGTTCCTATTTTTTGAATACTTTATTTTGTCTCCGCATTTTTTTTCGTGTAGCGTATCATTATTACAGATCATAGAACCAGAAACAAATGGGAAGGGACTTACAAATGTGAAAAGATATACTATGGAAACATTAGTATTGCAGATCAAACAATCATGATCAATTTAATGACCCTGTAAAATCATGTAAGGATTGGGTCAGATCCCATGCAATACTTTAAGAATCCTGTAGGATGCGGGTTGGATACAGTTAGAAATCCGGTCGAGAGTCCCTATCGGGATCCACTTTACAAGCGTGACGTTTTCCTGTTATCAACAATAAAAAATGACGACGGTTGATCATGTCGATTTTTTTGAATTTCTATCCATAATTTGCAGGTTTCAGCGATCCTTATTGCATGCTGGGTATTCAACCGGGAAACAGCGGACCACCGCCTAGTCCACTGACAAATTTGACCCCTCATTCGCCTCACACGCCGCCTCCATCGCCCCGACAGGCGACACGAGCGTTGTCCGACGGTGGTGACAACGAAAATTCACATCACGAAAAGTTGCGAAAGCATCACAGGTATTGCATGAAAAAACCAATTATTTACCATCGCTTTAAACATATTCTTACATTTGAGACAATAAAAAAATTCGTACAAGCTTTTTGTTTTGTTTACTTATTATTATAATTTACAGGAATAATGGATATGTTAAAATCAATAAGATAATCTCGCGAACGTGTATATAATCACGGTGTGCCACACGTTATTCAGGTCGTTCGTAAACGTTTCAACAATTTATTTAGACTTGTTATAAATATACGTGTTTGTCACGATTATCGTGGTTTCGCGTGTGATTCTGAGATAATTAGGCCACCATTAACGACACGCTGGGGTAAACAAGACGCGAATGTGTGTACACACAATGTAGTCGGAGAGTATCTTCATGTTTCAATTTCATCGTAGGTAGGTTCTTTGGCGACAATTCATGATATCACGAAGTCATGGAAATCGCATATGTTTCATGAAAATCGCGTGAATTTCATGAATATCGCGAGAATCGAATAATTTAAAATTTGAATAAATAATTCTGGACTGACTATACCGTAAGGACCGGAAAATGTCGAAATTCAAAATAGAAATGTACATTTTCAGGTTAAAACTGAGAGGTCGAAAACAAAAATGGATATAATTATTATTGCTTAGCGTAATTCCGAAAAATGTCATCCTTATGTTATGACGGATAAAAACCCTAACTAACGAGTATTTATTTATTGCTAATGTTCAAAATTAACGGAATGACATTTGGCCAAAAATACACGGTAATCGTGGAAAAGAGTTTCGGCTTAGTTTGTCGATATTCCACTGGCGCTATTTTCGAACCCAAAAGCGAGATTTTCCTCACTCAATTATCAATGCACAGATAATTTCCGAGGGTTGTTGAGGCTCTGCTTGGCAAATCAGAAATTACAATACCAAAATATATAGTAATTCGCTTCTGGCACGGTTAAGTTCCGAATTTTAATAAATGTTCCTCGAATGTTACCCAGATTTGAAGGATCCCCGCTATACCGACACTGCTGAAGTTTCTCAAAGTTTCACACATGCTCTTAACGAACATGCAATGAATTGCCAACAAACAATTCACCAAGTACTCGATGAGTACTGGATGAAGTCAAAATAATTGAAGGCCACGTTTCGTGTTGCAGCTTCGGGGGAACATACAATTAAACCTTTGAGGGTGGTTCGGTTAAGGAAACGAGAATCGCACATGCTCTTAATAAACATTCAATGAATTGCCAACAACAAAATTCACCAAGTACTCACCCAGTACTCGATGAGTACTTGATTAAACCTTTGAGGGTGGTTCGGTAAAAGAAACGAGACTCGACCTTTGCCCGGCTACCTCTCGATTGTGCGAACAAGGAAAAACTCGGCCGCGAAAACGTGTGTTTTACAGTTCAGGCATTCAGTGCTATACCCACACAGTCGAGACCAAAAAAAAGTGAGACAGGGAATGATAGCTCCAACTTCTGTACATAATTTATGCCCTCTCGCCACTTAATAGCGTCTGTATGACATTATTATTATTATTGTTTTTATTATCATATGTGTGTTAATATTTGTTGCGATAGTTTTAGACTCTCCTTCAAACGCCGAGACCAGGGTAACAAAAGGGAGCACAGGGAATCGTTGAGCGGCGCTGTTCCGGCTAAATTCATTCGAGCCACTTCGGTAATACCGCATACCCTCAGTCCACGATGGAGCGAACAATTTCATTTGTGAGTTTGTTTCAGCGCAATAAAAAAATTAACGAAAAAATGAATTACTCACTCACACTTCCGAGCCTTTTTATATTCAACATAATGATTTTACAAATGTTAAAAATGAAATATTTCTAAATAATTTTTTTTTTAACTCTACAGTGACATTGATGACACAAAGGCGGACATTCTTCATCTCGACATATGGTTAGTATATTTTTAATCGAATAAAAAAACAATTGACTACACAAAATTATTGCGTCATTGGCAATTGCCAATTAATTGATTATTAGTCATTAATAATTCATTATTTTTGCAATCAATCATTCATTTTTATGATTAGTTATTAATTATGAATAATCGATCGATTATTTAATCTATTTAATATTAATGTTTAATTAGTTTCATAATTAAGATACAGAAGGCTTTCATTAAGTGTCAAACGTACAAATTAAAAGTACGTCCTTAGCAAAATGTGCCATTCTCTGCCATTGAGTGCAAAAAATGTGCCATTAATTGCAAATGCAGCACTGCATTTGCGGTCATTTTTGACGGGGTCAGCTTCACCAAACGGGTTAGGGGTCACCCCGTTCAGTGAAGCTCACCGTTTTCTCTTTACCACAAAGAGAAAACGGTGACCTTTACCAAACGGGCAAGGTCATTCTCGTCCGGCAAAGCTGATCCCGACGACCGGGTTAGGAGTCGCCCCGTACGGTGAAGCTGACCTCAACTCTTGTACACAGTGGCGGTGACAGCGGCGATATATTTCTGTAATACAGAGATATATATCTCTCTATATCATATAAATACTCGGGGGGCTCTGCCCCCCTGCGCGCTTGGCGCGCCAACCCCCCTCGGGCCATTCCATTCGGCGTACCCCCCCCCCCCCCCCCCCCCCCGGCCGGGGGGTACAGTGAAGAGAATGACCACACAACTCTTTTACACGGCGGCGGCGGCGGCGAAATATTTATCTCTCTATATTATATAAATATTTCGCCGCCGCCGCCGTGTACAAGAGTTGTGGGGGGGGGGGGGGGGGAGATGTAAGGGGGGTAGGCCGGGGCGAGATGAAACGCGGAGGGGGGGGCGCAGCCCCCCCCCCCGCGGGCTATTCTATTCGGTGTACCCCCCTCGGGCCATTCCATTCGGCTAAACCCCCCCGGTTGAGGGGGGGGGGGGGGACGCTGAAGTGAATGACCGCCTCAACTCTTGTACACGGCGGCGGCGAACTATTTATATAACATAGAGAGATATCATGACAATTAAAGTCGAAACACATTCAGAATATTATTATTAGTATCACCTTGTAGATGTAACGGGAATACATAAAAAAAAAGAACTATCATTAGAGCTTGCCATTGTCTTTCCATTAGGCTTATTGCCATTAAAAATTTTTCGTTGACTTTTCCATACAATTCACATTAAAAGTGTATGGTAACCAGGATTTTCCATTGATTGCTATTGAGTACTCAATGACACATTTCAATAAAGCCAACCGTGATTATATTTTTCCATTACCGACCGAAATCACTTCAGGGACCACGACGACGAGTCCTCGGTGTTCGATGCTGTGAGCAAGTTAAACGAAGTCCGCGGTGTCAAAGGTCTCGGGCGCTTCTTCAAACAGATCGCGCAGAGTGCGAGATCGGGCAGTCAGGATGATTTTCTTGGATGTGTCAACGTACCGTTACACGTAAATAAATCGTTTTAAAAAAATATGCGAGCAAGCAAAATTCTGGCGGTTACTTTTGTTTTATTAATTAGAAGGTTTAGTTATTGCAATAAATAATAGTGTATAAATAAATAGTTTGATATAAATATTGTAATATATAATATATTGCAGAATTTATTAAATTATTTATAATTCTGACAATTTTTTATAGATAAATAATTCCATTTATCTAAATAAATGCATTTTTTTGCCGAAAAATTTAATCTGTCAATTTAATTATATAGTTTTCATAGATTTGTCTGTTTGCTCGTTTCTTTTTTGTTTTTTCTAATTTTTCGTTTGTATTTAAGGATATCCCGAGCACCGGCTTGGATAACTGGTACAAACTGCAGGCGAGAACCCAGAGGAGCAACATCCAGGGACGAATAAGGCTCAAACTGTCACTCTCGACTCGCGAAGATCGCGGAACTTCCGAGGAATACAACTGGGGCGAGCTGAGACAACAGGAAAGGCTGTACACCGTATTTCTCAATCACGAGATGAGCAAGCAGGGGGTAAATGAATTTAATAATTTTTTTATTTTTGACTCTTGGAAATGTGACTACGAAAATGTATAATCTTCATAATTAACATTTTGTACTTGCCATTATAAATATTGGCGAAAGGAATTCCGCCCATGAGAGCGAAAAACAACATTATTTAACGTTATATTCACAAGGGCCAACAATATAAATCACAGTTCCAATTTTATGGGTATTTTAATGCTCGGTGAAATAAGTTATCAGCGGAAAATTACCGATCCCATAGGGTCTTCAAACCTATTTCACAACGCTAAAAACCAGCATTTTCCATTTTATCTCATTCCGAATTTTTTCTTTTCATCTCTAAGAAACCAAAAACTATCGGAATTTGAAATATTCATAACTTACTCATGAATAACTTACTGAAAAACTCACTTACTCGGGGAGGAAACTTTGTGAACGAGATAACATAATGAGGAAGCAATGTGCAAGGAAAGGACAAATTTTCGTGTTTTCAATGCCAATGTATGAAAAATGTGTCAAAACGTTGGAAAATCAAATTTTTTTACATTTCCGGATGTGTGCGGGAGCGCGCATGTTGTGTGTAACGGTTCTACAAAATTCATACATCTGTACCTCGAGTACGGCTCGAGCTACATCGCTGCAATTCCGCACACAAATGAGGAGTCCCCTTTATTTGCAACACTTTTTAAAACAATTCATTAACTGGTTCCGATTTTATAGCATTTTAAAATTTTCGAAAAAATCTTGCGTTCCTTTAGCTTCCGTAAATTTTGAGATATCGGAATAATTTTTTTTTTTTATATTTAGAGAGTACCATTAAATAACGGTCTATACTGAATTTGACGGAACTCGGTGAACGATATCGGATTTAATCGGAAATTGTATTTTTTTCAAAAAATCTGTGGTTTTTTTTAATTTTCACAGATCTTGAGTGATAGTGTATAAATTCGGTAGATAAATAGGATATAATTATTATTAAATGATGTTCAGTATCAAATTCAGCGATGATTTGATGATGATGGCGATTTCCCGAAATTTTAAGTCTTTGGAAAAATCCGATACTCACAATATGTGCAGAGGAAAAGAAGCTGCATGTTGAAATTTTCAAATATATTCCTCGAACTTTCACGCAATGTTACGTGCTTCTACTATATGAGGAGGCCAAAATTGCGAAACATGGTTCCGCGTGGAGGAAACTTTGAGCATTATGTGAAATTTCGTGAAAGTAATTTGCAAGTTTAAACGCAGCTTTTGTTATGCATATATTTTTCAATATAATGAAAAATTTGTAATGAAATTTTCCAGGCAGATTTCAGTGACGACTTGCCACAGGCCGCAATGACGATTTTACATCAGCACGCGATACAGGGCGACATAACGAAGTTGCAACAGTCGATGATAAGGTGGGTGGCGAGCTCGAAGAACCCTTCGGTCGAACCAAAGACTCTTCATCGTCTCCTACAGGTGAAACCGAATCATTCCATACTATTTATATCTTAAACAATGAACTGTAATGAATTATCACAATTATTCGAATGAACAATTATCTTTAGTGATTAATTGATTATCTATTTTCATTAGAATAAACATTTAGTAAAATCTTGTGAAATTACGTTAAAATAATTGATGCAATTTTCCGTTTTTTTCTTCTTTCTTCAATTAAACTCTGTGGGTTAAACAAAAATTTGCAGGACTTAAACGCGCACTGGCATACCGACAGTTTGACGCCGGACGAGGAGGAGTGTCTCGCAGATTCGTTCAACGCATTTCTTGAAATGGCAGTCGAAAAAATTCGACATCATCGAGCTTTATTTCCACCCCTTCATCGTGCTGCTATCACGAGACTGGACTATCTTCTCAGGTACATTCCATAAAAATTTCTTTACAACTATTAATTCTTGATTTTATTTCATTATTCCTTTATTAATGAAACAACAATTATAATGACAATTTTATCGAATGCATTATTTGTGTGACTCATTGTCAGTTATCCCTCCGTCCGTCTGTAATTTTGTCACAGGCCTCTAACTTCTAAACGGTTTGACATATCAACTTGAAATTTGGCACGCAGCTGCAGTGAGATGTTCTGAAGATAGCACCCAAGTCGTTTTTCTAAAAAAACATTTTTCCACATTTTCGAGGGGCCCATTTCGAGTGGGGTATGATTTAAAAAGGCTCACGAAGATGAAGTTGACCCTTCTAAGTTGCCCTGAGGGAAGCGAGTTGTCAACTCACGCCATCTGGATTACCATCGATTATAACTGACTATCCCCTATATTTCTATGAATTAATTATTAATAATATTGAAAAATTCGTGATTTCAGATGTCTCGGTTTTTTATCGGCGATGAAGGCATTCTCGAAATGTTGTCCATTCAACAAACAAATTAGGGGAGAAATAATAACCGCTCTGAAGAACGGTACTCATGATTGGTAAGTCAAATTTATAACATTTCATTTATTTAAATTACCAACAACTTGTCGCCTCGTCGAATCTTCCACTGGTTTTAAACCCCCTAAATTATACTTTATCGGGGTTTATAATTTGTCGCAAAAGCTAAAGTGCTCTGGAGAAAAGAAAATCAAATTAACGACAAAATGAAAAGTAATTACTTCCAGTTTCTGTAACGAACCACTTGCCCTGCATCTTCAAGTCCCCCTTTATCTGTCGTGCAAAAAAACTCGTTAGGATAGTTTTCAAGAAAAGTAAAGATAAACACGAGGGGAACGCTCGAGGGAACTTTTGCATCGGTTTTCTTCGCCAAGAATGAGAGCTCCAGACAGAAGGAAGGGAACTCCGCCATAAAGATAAATGGTGCAAAGTGGACGAGAATATATACACAAGTTTCCCGGAAGGGTGGAAGAAAAACAGATAAAATCGCGTGCACAGAGATGAAGAAAGCTGTTCGAGCTTGAAGGGCGAGTAAGAGAGGAGTTTCCCGATGGTTATCGTGTCGGTGAAAAAAATAAGAAGACAAAACGCGGCAAAAAAGAGGCGTTTGTTACTGAACATACCGGAGCTGCAGTGTGTGCTGACATTCAATCAAACGGAGATGATAGATTTGGAGCAGCAACAAAAGTGACGATAATTAGGCAATAAAAAAATAACCAACAATTGAAAAAAATGACTTTCCAAAGGACAACCATTAATGACTAATCGTCGGGAAAATAGGAAGAAAAATGGTCGGTAGATAACGGGAGAATAAAAATATTTTTCGGATATGAAAAATAAAAGAATCGAGAAAATTCCTCGAACAAAAGGGCAATAACAATTCATAAAAATACTATAGAAAATAGATTTGTAATAACAAGACGAAATAATTATAGTCGTCGGAAAATGAGAGGACGAAGTATATCTCGTAAAAAAAGCATAAGAGAATAGATCGAAAAAAATAGGAAGAAAAGATGCTTCACGCAACGTAGGAGAATGTATGTCTGCGGAAAAAAAACAACTGCCGAAGAAAAATAACGGGAGAGAAAAAAAAATCCATCGCTACGAAAAAACGGCTCCGAAATAATATGGCGAATGTTCGTAGGTACAATAAGAGAAAATAAATTTATTTGCGATCGCTCATCACGGTACAAAATTTCTTGAATAATGCGAACGATAATACACAATTGGATTCTGGATTTTTTCAATTAGCAAATAACCATGAAAAAAGACAACGATAGAATTCAAATTGTATTTACCGGCAGCAGTAGACGGGAGGTCGGTACGCGGCTTCGGCCTCGATTAAAGTAGTAGTCTGGTAACTTAAGCCGATTTTGATGTCTTTTTTGGAGGGCGTTTTTTTGTAGGAAAATAAAAATGAATCGTTTTGGATATTTAGGATGTTTTTATTTACATATTAAAGATACAAAAAATACAAACTCACTGTAGCCACCTCTATTGGTCAGGTTTTTCGCAGTTTCCTAGTGCCCTTGGGCAAATGTGATACAGTAGTACATTGGGAAAGAGTCACCGCGGACAATATTCTGGAAAGATCACAGGAACGGGAATGGAAATGGGAACAAAAGAGAAGGGAAAATCTGAAAAGGTGTACGATGGAAACACAAGTGATGAAAAAAATAAATCATTTTAACATTGTAATTAAATTTGGAGAGAGAAAAGTGACGGTAACACGAATAAGGGTATCCAGAGTAAACGATTAGGAAAAGCCCCAGGGGCATCTTTTAATCCCTCGCTTCCTTCTCGCA
Organism: Oxytorus armatus; assembly: GCA_958009045.1. Lineage (NCBI taxonomy): Eukaryota > Metazoa > Arthropoda > Insecta > Hymenoptera > Ichneumonidae > Oxytorus > Oxytorus armatus. Next base: position 9,057,029 of record OY253747.1, on the reverse strand, counting down.
ACCGGAGATACTCCGGAGTGTCCGATCAATTACGCGAACGGGCCCCACCCGACGAGTTCTTCTCGAATCGAATGTCTGCCTGATTGCGTTATTAAATTTAATTGAGAGCGATTGGATCTTCGAGAATTTTCACGATAATTCAGTAAGCGTATATAACGGATAAAATAAAGAAATAAAAATAAAAAAAAATTTACATGGATGGTACGTAAAAATGGTTTTTGCAAACAGAAAAAAATGGTCGAAACTGAAATTTGCATATTGCTTTCTCATCATTTTTACGCATTGAAACGGGTTTTCCTCTTTTCACATAGACGAAGCTTTTGCGTATGCACAAAAATACTGGAGCAACAATATGCAATTTGTGAATGTGCACCATTTTTGCTTCCTCACAGAGGAAGCTTTGAGATGGTGAAAAAAAATCTTTTTCGAGTTGTCAATATTAATGTGTTTGAAATGTGAAAAAGCGTTGGAAAATCACATTTAGAAAAAACGTCTGAACGTACGTGTGTGCGTGTATTCATCCTGCAAATTTGAAACGTCTATATCTCGGGAACAGTTTGAGCTACAGTGCTACAATTTTACACACTATAAAAACAGTACATCCAACTCTATTTACTGCAATTTTGTAGAAATTTATGAAGTGCGTCAGATTTTATGGTTTAGGGAAATTCTCGAAAAATGTCTGTACACGCTCTAGCTTTCGCAAATTTTGAGATATCAAGCTAATTTTTTTTTAACATAAATAGAGTATCATTAAAAGACCGTTCATATTGAACTGGGCGAATATCGGCTAAACGGTGCAGATTTTATAAAATTTTGAATTTTCCAAAAATTGCTTGTCGTCGCTATAACTTCCGCAAGTTTTGAAATATCGAAATCTTTTTTTTTTCATATAAATAGAGCACCATCGAAGAATGATAGATACCAAATTTCCCGAAAATTGGTGGAACGGTTCCAGTTTTATGAAATTTTGAATTCTTCAAAAGTCGTTGCTGACAACTCTAACTTCTGCAAATTCTGAGATATCGAACTAAAGTTCTCTATATGAATGGAATATTATAAAATGTGCGTTATTATTGCGAGAATCAACTACGGATATGGACCAAGAATATTAATCAAGAATCGATGAAATCGTTCAGAATTTATGACATTTTGAACTTTATCAAAAATCTGTCGATTTAAGTTTTACAGATTTGCGATAGATCGCATTAAAGCTTTGAAGATAAATTTAGTCTAATTAAATCACGGTTATTATTGAATTTAATGAGATTTGTTGAAACGGCTCCGATTTCATGAAATGTAAAATATTTCGAAAAATATGTGATTGACAATATTTGTTTGAAAACAAGTGGCAAGTTGAAACTTACAAATTGTTTCCTTGAAATTTCACACAACGTTCAAAGGTCAAGGCTTCCTCTATGTGGAAGTCAAAATTAAAAAAGATACTTCCTCATGGAGAGGGCTTCGACTTTTGAGCGTTGCGTCAAATATCGAGGAAGCAATTTGCAAGTTCCTACTTCTTTTCTTTCCTTTAGAGGGGTCGAGTCACTAAAAAATGTCCAAAACTAAAACCACTATAATTTTATTGTCACGATGTTTAGATGAATGACTAGTAAAGTATATTGTTTCCGATCGAATAAATTACATTTTGCTTCCTGGCAGAGTCCTGTAACTCAAATATTTGTCTTGTAAGGACAGTTTGAATTTTTTGCTTTTCTGTGAAATCTGCGCACGATTGGTAATAAATTGCTGGACAGATCAATGTCTATGAAGTGTTCAAATCTTTGTTGCAACCTCCGTTACGGGTTAAGAGCATATGTAAAACAATGGAAAACTTCCACAGCGTCGGTATAATAGGGCCCATTAAAATCGGGATGAAACTCAAGGCACATATACCAAATATGCAAGTGAACCGTGCCAAAAGCGATTTATTATGTATTTTATTATTGCAACCTCTAATTTGCCAGGTAGGAGCCCAAAACCTCATGAAAATTATCTGCGAACTGAAAATTGAGTCAGGAAAAAGACGCGTTCGGATCTGCAACTGGCGCCAATGGAATATAAACCAATTAAAACAAAACATTTTTCCACGATTATTATGTATTTTTTTTACCGGATTCAATCTGTTAAGTTTGCAGGCACGGAAACAAATAAATGCTCCTAAATTAGGGTTTTTATCAGTCAGCTTAGGAATGGCGTTTGGCCGAAAATTTCAGTGCATGGCTGATCCCAGAGATATTGCCCAATTTTACGAGACACGATAAATTTTTGTTCTCAATATGTTTTAAGCAATATTGCTCTAACATATTTTGGTTTCACGTGAAATCAGCCGCACTCACCCCATAGAGGAGGTTGTGACGAAGGGTTTAAGACTTCATAGACACTGATCGGTCCAGTAGTTTATGCCCAGTGGTGCGCAGAATTCATAGAAATATAAATAATTCAAACTGCACTCACAAGACAAATATAAGGAGTTACAGACTTCTGCCAGGAAGCGAAATGTTCTTTTTTCGACCGCAAACAACATACTTTAATAGTTATGCATCTAAATGTTGTTGTGGCAACAAAATTGTAGCCAGTTTAAGTTTTGACATAATTCAGTGACTCCAAATCGCTTTGGTGACTCCCTCAGTTTGACAGAGTGAAGTTGACTTGAAGTTGAATGAATTGTTTCGAAAAATTGAAATTACCATAAATGTAGAACGCTTATTAATATTATCTTATTTATCGACATGATAACTTTTAATGGATTGATTAAAAAATGTATACATGAAAAATCACACAGGTATGCTGAAATAAGGCAACAGACGATGGGCCACGATCAAGAACCCGATCAAGATATAGATCGTGTTTTTCAGGATTTTACTAATCTCGTAACGGCTCTCCTAATTGATCTCGAGCAGGGCCAACTTTATTACAACAACCTCTTTGAAAAGTAAGTGTGACAAGAATACTGCGATAAAATTTTATTGATATTAGTATTTAAAATGAATATAATAATTATTATTGACATTATACATTACGTAAAACAATTACGTTCATAATTCTTTAGAGGCGATGACTATTTCGGCGTAAACAAAAATGTCAACCGTGTACCATTTGTGAAAATATATTTTTTGACCATAGTTCATTTTTTGTCATAATTTTCGATAACCAAACGGTGGATCCTTTTTTTTAGTATCAGTACTGGAAATGGGTTTTTTCTTTTTTTTTTTTTTAGAAATTCATCGTTACAAATCTTATTAATGAAGGATATAACATAAGATTTGAAAAATTTAGGTCACTTCATAATTTTATTATTTTTTAATTCGCGTAATGTTAAATTCGATTATTTCACAGAACGAACGCGGTCTGCTACTTTGCGGTGATTTACAAGTATCTGGAAAAACTGGTGAGCGAAATTTCGAAAAATTATCTTTGAGCAAATAGATCGTATTACGGTAAAAAAAGCAAACTCCATGTAAGTTCAGTGGGGGAGATAAAACATCGCGAAATAATAGAAAAAAAACTGACATACCTAAATCACGAAAAACAACACGACACACGAGTATCATAATTATAATAATTCAACAATAATCAATATTTCTGTTATAATTTATGTTATTATTATTATTATTGTTATTATTATATGTACATTGTAATGGGTTTAGTCGTCTCGTCAAGCTGGATGTGCGATGTTTGGCTTTATACTGCGCTTCTTGATGACACGCGAAGTCAACACAATAATACAACAATTATAATTTGAAAAGATAAGAAAAAAGAATCGATTTTTCGATGAATAATTCTCTGCCCAACGCTCGTGCGACATAACTTACACGATTAACAGGGCGAGTTTTTTTTTCAATTTATATTTTTATTTTGGCCAAATGTAAGATCGAACTACGACGACCTGAGGGCTGCGAATAGCCAGAAATGATTATTTTGAAAAAATATTATTACTATTAACAAATAATAATAATATTTTTGTTATTCCTGGTTCTAATAATAATAACAATGATAATATGATAATACATTATTTAAAAAAAATTATTGTGATTATTGCTTGATATTGAATTAATTTCGTTTAGAGGGGGGAAAAAAAAACAGAAATTTGCAGAAGGAAAAAATATTTCGTCGTGTCCGTCAGGTCATCGCGATTCTCACTGTATACACAAAATACGTTTGTTCATATAGCTGGCGGAACACGTGGCGAAACACATGGAGAACACGGCCGAGGTACATTTCATTCGTTCGGACTCTGATTCGGACAACCGAATCTTTTACTTTGAAGAACATAAAAAAAAAGAATTTCTTTTCTCCTTAATCTGCTCTATAACTCTTTTAACTTTCCACATAGCCTCTCTTCTCACTCTACTTTTCCAACTATAATTTACTAGAATGTATGTACTTGCATTGAAAATCTGATCTACTTTCTATTTCTATATGTGTAGAACATTTTTACAAAAAAATGACTCACATTGCAATCTTTTGGTGAAAATATAAAAATGTATGCAACAACAATCCATTTTACGTAAACAATCCAGCATGCAGGCCTGTATAAAAATACTTCCTCACAAATGTATTCATACGTTGAATGAAAATCAACAATTTGCATGCGGCGCATTTTATTATTTAATTACTATAATTGTGTTAATGCATTACTTGTTCATTAGTTATTTTTTAATAATGGTTTAAATCAATGTAGTTATTGTGCCGATTTTTATTTTTTAGAAAATATAGAATATTACATATACGGGGCCGGGTCGAAGTTTCGAACCGTAAAAGCTTCGACGGAGCAAAACTCCGAATTTGAATAGTACGAATTACATGGTTCATTCCGACGACAGTTTGAATAATCGACCGTAAATAACATCGAACGGGTATGAATCGATACCAAAAATGATACGAATTTAATATCGTCGAGTAAATACTTTTTCGAAAAATTATGCAGACAACAGAGCAATTTATCGAACGGTCAGTAGTATTAATTGAAAAATTCCGAATTGGTGATTTTTAGAGATCCGCAAAGTTCCGACAATTATATTATCGAACAAGAAACTATCGGAAAGGTGCGAACGTAATGAAATTGAAGAAAAGAATTCTCGGGTATACGAATTTTTCGGACTCCGAAAATTACGGCGTCGACGATGCGGTATTCCGAAAATAAAAGTTCCGAAGGGACAAAGGTCCGAAAATTTGCAATTCGTGCGTTTAGATGGCAGCACCACTGGTGTTATGTCCTATGGACCTTTTTCACGAGCGAGCGTTCAGAGCCCACTAGTAGCGCTAGTTTTACTCCCTTTCGAAATTTTGCCCTGTCGGAATTTTGCCCCGTCGAATTAATACACTGTCGCCTGTTTACCCTTTTCGGGACATACAAATTCTAATATATTTGGCTTCGAACTTTTTTTTTCTGAACCTTTTCAGGTATAAAACTTGACCGTTCGGCAACTCGAGTTTCTAACACCACAATTTTTCGGAACTTTACGTTTTCTAATTATGAAAATACGATTTTTCAAGTAGTAGGATTTTTTATTTTCGATACTTTTGCAGATCGGTCCCATAATTATTCTTGTCATTTAATCCTCGATGTATAACTATTCTTCGCAATGACATTTCTGTTTTAAAAAGGACGGATTTAAAAAATTTCGAAAAGTTTTAAGATCGTCCCACATAAATTCGGAGTTTTGAAACGTCGAAGCTTTTACGGTTCGAAACTTCGACCTCGCCTCACATATACGAACTTTTGAATTTTCAATTTTATATTTCGTGCCACTTCTATTTCAGCAAGCATTAAATATCTCACGGCACGTAAATATACACAATATGCACAGTAATTAATCGAGGCACGATACACACTACCAAATAGTAAAATTTATTTCACTACGAGTTTGTTTACGCGGACTTTTGCTCACGCGAAGTGGAAATATTCAGAGCCGCGTAAACTGTCAAACACATAGAAAGGTCACACCGCAATGCGAGGAAATATGAAATAGGAATAAAAATCAGCACATTCGTCATGCGCTGATTTTTATTCCTCGTCATGCACATTAAAGAAGCCACGCCAATCGGATGGCTAATTTTTATTCCTATTTCTTATTTCTGCACATTGTGCAACGGACTGAAGTCGTTACCGTTTACGCGAGCTACAATTCTGCTCTTTTGGCCCAAATAAGTTTAAAGTGAGTTGTGAACATAGACAACCGCACAATTTATTTCCATTCGGTAAATAGAAATAAAGTTTCATTTTCCAACGTTCTTGTTCCCAGCACAGGTCGCGCGATCGGTCGGTAAGGCGGAATTGTAGAGATCTTGATGTGAGATGGCTTAAGATCGCCACACCCTAGCGCTGCCGGCGTCATCATCGAAATCTCCGTAAACGTCATCAATTTATTTTTCATGTTACTATACGTGCGCGCTTGACAGTTTACACGACCTCAATATTTCAAATTGGCGTGAATAAAAGTCCGCGTAATCAAACTCTGCATCGGCTATACGATAGTATAATCAATTTGGCGTTTATTCTCACGCTTAGTTGAGATATTTAGGGTCACGTGAAGTATCAAATACATGCAAGAGATTAGGTTTACGCGAGAGACAACTGCTGTAGCGCTGCCGGCGTTATCAAAATTTCACATAAACGCCATCTGTTCATTCTTCGTGTTACTGTACGTGCCCATTTGCAGTTTACGCTACTCTGAATATCTCACCTTTTAGTATGAGCAATAAAGTTCACGTAACAAACTCAGTATCACGAAATATACTATAGAATACTATACTATACCAGTTAACCCTTTTCAAAGTATTTTTTTTACTTGAGTCACCAAACAGTCTCGAGCGTCGAGTTGACTTCGATTTATCGAAACGTCACGAGGACTTCTCCGATTTAACGAATTTTGCAGTTACATCATCAGATCCCCCACTATATCATATTGATGTAAAGACTCGATTATTATCAAGAGTCGGATTATTAATCGGAACTCGAATAATTGAGTCTTTACTGTATCTATTATATTATATGCAAACTGTTCTCAAGAAAAAGTTGTTTTTGTCGAAATTTAACTGTACTCAGAACTTTGGATCTTCATCAATATTGAATTTTCACCATTTTTCTCGTAATACAAATCTTAATTGCATTAACGAAAATAATTTCTGTTCTATTAGAATTACAAATTAGTTCGGTCCGTTTTTTGTGGTAAAAAATGCATTTATCCTTTTGAATCATTCCCATGAATTTCAATCGTACGGAAACTGCTTGTTGATTCACTCATAATGATTCTGTAAGCTCCTCTTGCGTTTGACTCCGATCTTCATCGAGTAATGCCTCCAATTCTTTGTCTTCGAATTTGTGTGTCTCCCCAGAGCAAGACTTGGCTTCAACGCTGAAATCACCATTCTTGAAACGTCGAAACCAATTAAAGCAGAAACCAATAAAAGAAAAGCAATTTCTTCCAATTAATGCAGAAAAGTAAGGTCTCCCGCAAATGAACTTTAGTTATCACAAAATTTGACATATTCATCACAGTAAAAAACAAGGTTTTTGTATGAAACTTGAAGCGATATAAACTGAATGTTATCGACAGATGTCTAACCTCTCTGAATCCACCGAAGTTAGTTGTTACTATGAAACATTCATAACAGCCAGCGTCATCTTTTGAAAACGGATCGAACTAATTTGTATTTCCAATATTGTAAAATTTAATCATATTCTATGAAACACAGCTCGTTCGAATGAAATTTTTTTCGTACCGACAACTATTTAAAATATCGATATCTCATTATCAAGAGACGCGGTAGCGTTCTGACACCAAGCAATAAAAAAGCATTTTTAAGTATTGTATAATACAAGTCTTACATTTGCAATATTGAAAAACTATTTCCCGTTGGCTTATAAATTTAATCGTAATCGATTAAAAGCTCGCTTTTGAGTTGATTTATGGTAGGGTTTCCATTTTTTTTCTTAGCACAGATCTTTCATTTATATATTGAAAAATAAATATTTAGTCGAGTGTTAAATTTACAGTAATCTGAATAAGGTTCCGTAAATTTATTCTATTTCGAACCATCGCATTTAAAAAAATATCTATCACTCACTAATTTTCTCGTATTGCAATCCGTTACTATCTGTATTTTAAGGCCGTAGTCTGGTCTAGAGCGAGATTTTTGACGTCATTTCTAATGTGCAATAACGTTTAAACCGTTGAAGTTGTCTTGATGAAAATTTACACGTGCATTTATTGATCCTTAGAGAATACTTGTACATTAAAAAAAAAAATTATTTTAAATATTTTCATGTAGTTTTTTGCCTTGTTGCAACATGGTGCGCCGAAATCGGCGCCCACTCTGGACGATATTGTACGCATCTGAAAAAAAAAAATATATATATTCTCAATCTGTATGAGTATTCTGAGCACTGGTAGCAGAATTGGTACTTAAAAAATTTTTTTATCGAGCCGAACAATAATTTTGCCGACATTTTATAACTCATCGAATACCCGAAAATGTATGAAATATCATTAATGAAAGTTCAACGGGCCGCCATTTTGTCAAAAATTTTTTTTAAGTACCAATTCTGCTACCAGTGCTCAGAATACTCATACAGATTGAGAATATATATTTTTTTTTCAGATGCATACAACATCGTCCAGAGTGGGCGCCGATTTCGGCGCACCATGTTGCAACAAGGCAAAAAACTACATGAAAATATTTAAAATAATTTTTTTTTATGTACAAGGACAGGAGGGGGACAAGGAGGGGTGGTGGTTGTCTCTGAGGATCAATAAATGCACGTGTAAATTTTCATCAAGCCAACTTCAACGGTTTAAACGTTATTGCACATTAGAAGTGACGTCAAAAATCTCGCTCTAGACCAGACTACGGCCTTAAAGAAAATAATGAATGAGCTGATACACTATAGACCTTGTATCGAATAATCCAAAAGCTCTAGTCGAAATCTCTCGCTGCAAGCTCAAATTAACTACTGCAGCTACTTTTTAACGTCAATTTCATCGAATTGACGTTAATTAGTAGTTATTAATTAGTCATTATTAACGATAATCGGGAGAAACAGCTCGTTCTACGAAACGTCCTATTCCAAGAGCTTTCGTATATCAAGCATTGTACAACAGAGTTTCCGAAGTTTCTACGTAATACCTCATTTATGTAAATTGCAAGGGTAAACAAAAAAGTACAATAAATAAATTATATTTCTCATATAAAATAAGAAAAAAAGCTCTGCTAACATAAAAGACCTACCTGCAAGCTCTAATTAATTATTGCGATTGCTCACGTAAGTGTCACGCAAGCATCACATTCGCAGTCAGCAAGAGAAGCTCGTCCCTACTAAACAATCGATTTTTTAAAGAAATGTTCAGTTGTTGAAAAGACAGTTCTTAACATTTTTCGTATTTTTTTTAAGTATCAAAATTTAATACAATTTAATAACGTTCATCTCGTGTATAACAATGTCTTCCTAGCTTCAGAATGTATTTCAAGCCAGCTTGCAAGCCCAACATTGTATCGAATTAAGCAAGGAGTCGAAGGGATATTCTGCCAGTCGTTTCAATCGCTGTTTCACTATCATATACACCAAACTCGTTTCACGAAACAAACCAAAGTTGAATGCACCCTCGATAATTAGCACTAACAAGTCCAATAGGAAAAAAAAAAGTTTCTTAATGTAGGCGCCGCAGAGAGGTTAATTATTTTACAACTATGCAAAATAAATGGAAGCTCGGTGTTATAACAAGTTGGCGGAATGTTTGCTTGCATTTAAGCCAAGATAACGGAACTGGAAAAAAGTTATTTGAAATGAAAAACCGCTACGAAGTCCTTAAAAAGTAAATGGTTAAAGCTCATCATGCGGCTGGCAGCGCCATGTGGCCAAAAGAATGAACTCCGCTTTTTTTGCGACGAGAATACGAGAATATTGCGTAACTAGAAACACGAAATGAATTCTCAACGCTAATCGTAAACCGTGGAAACTTTTTTATTCGCAATACGAATTGCACAACGTTAAATGTTGTATATATAAGGTGTTCATGGTGAGCGCACTGTGCAGCGTTCGTTCAATTTATCGCCGCTAGAGGCACCATCTTCGCTATTGAGTTACTCTCGTGCACTAAACTGTCAATCACGTATACAGTAATAATAATCATTATAATCAACGGACAGTAGTGGACATGCGGTCAGTAGGTACCTTCGGCAGTCTCCAATGTTAATAGCATGTGAAAAATCTGTTTTACCGACTGTAGTATTACCGACAAAATACATAAAAATTGTTGGCCAAACGCCATTCCTAATCTGTCATACCGAATGATTTGGAATTTGGTCAAGTAATTCTGGACACCTCTATCCATAATTTTAACATATCCATACCGCAAGGGCGAGAATATGTTAAAATTAAAAATAGAACTATACATTTTGGGTTGAAAACGGAGAGGTCAAAACAAAAATGCTAATTATTATTGTACAACGTAATTCCCAAAAATTTGACCTTTATATTATAGACGGATAAGAACCCTAACTAGCAAGCCTTTCTTCATTGATAGTAGTGCAATATTAACGAAACTTCATTCTGCCAAAAAATACATAGTAGCCGTGGAAAAGTGTTTTGGTTTATTTAGTTTATATTCCAGTGGCGCTCTATACTTGCAGATCCGAACTCGAGATTGTTCTTACTCAATTTTCAATTCACAGACAATTTTCATGAGTTTCTGCAGCTTAATCGTGCATCTGAGCGGGCGGCAGTTTTATCCGAGTTTCTGATAGTAATACAACTGAACCCCAATAAAATTGAATCGCCTTCATCGGTCAAGTTTTCCGCAGTTTCGCTGTGCCCTCGTGCGAATGCGATATCGTAGTCCATTAGGAAACAGTCGTTGTGGATAGCTCCCACTCTGAGGGGGATCTCAAGAAATGGAGTGAAAATGGGAAGAAGGGAAGGGACATAAAAACTTCAATAGATATACGATGGAAACTCTGACAAAAGAACAAACCGCTTACAATATTTCTAAGAACTATTTCAATGTGTAAACCAAAATCAAAAATTCCGAACGCTTCCCACAAATTTCAAGAAAATCGCGTTATACGTATGTGGCACAGCTTAATTGGATACTTATATAAAAAGCTCGTCTAGCAAATTACCACGTTAAGTCGAGGTTTCAGGACGATGAAAATTACAAAGTTTCGAGAGCTTATCCATTAGCGTCTCAACGCTAAGCTCGAATTCATGAACCATTCATGACGGAGGGTGCGTAGCAAATCACGGCTAGCTAAGCTTATATGAAAAGGGAGGTTAAAGCTTTTCACAAGCATATGTATGAGGCATTCCATCTCAACACACGCAGTGTCAGTCCAAACTAATTTCAATTTCTCTAATTCTGGATTTTGCTAAAGGCTAAAGGAAGCTCTGTTTTTATGAAAAAAAAAATGGAGTTTATAATGCCGATGTACCGAAATATCGGAAAATCATACATAGCAAAAATATTCGTGTGTATGTGTGTGTGACGAACTAGAAAAATTGGAGTTGCTATATCTCGAGAGCAGTTTGATCGATTTCGCCCAAACTTTCCCCGGATTTTGGGCATCGAACCCTCTTTCTTTGCTGCAATTTTCGTTAGAATTACTTAAGGGTTCGAGATTTTACGCGATATCGACAATTCTTTTTAAATGTCCGTGATCGCTCTAGCTTCCGTAAATGTTCAGCTATCGAGTCAATTTTCTCTCCATAGATGGATTGGAGGACAAGACTGTTCCGTATTGAATTTGGCGAGGATCGCTTAAAGGTTTTATCAAATTTGAAATTTTTCGAAAAACGTTTGTGATCGATGTAACTTCCAAAAATGTTAAGGTCTTGGGTCAATTTTTCATTCATCGATAGAGCATCATTAAAGGATGATGAGTATTGAATTTAGGATGAATCGTTGTTAAAATGATATTGAATTTCGAATTTTCGCAAATTTTCATATTATATAAAAAATTGTACGTTTGTGACTATCTCAAATTTACAACTATAGGTGCGTTACTTGCGATTTAAATACGTTAAGGAATAACTATGTTGAGTATTGAATTTGCAATGAATTAGTCGATAGAACTTCAAGATTTGAAAAAATGTAGCATGTGGAACCCACACGCAACTGAAGTGAAACGTCTTCATGTTGGTAACTTTATTGAATTATTAGTTTACTATTTATTGACAGGATAAGTTGAAGGACAGTGAAAGTTGCAAAGGTAGGGTTAAATTATAAAAATTACAATTTTCAATACTAAGAAGTCAACGATTCTAATATTGTATGAGCGATACACTCAGTGGACATCAATTGAAAGGTGGCAGCGACACGAAAACTGAAAGTTTACTGCGTCGTTACCACGTCGCTTCCCTTCCCGTCTCCCGCACTGGTCAACCAACTCAAAGTCTTTCACTCTTCGTGTCGCGCTGCCAATTTCTCGGGCCCGCTGCGCAGTTGCTGATTACTTATCGTCTCCCGCAAGTCTTGTCCAATCGATATTTCCCGGATTCTCGCCCACCACTCAAATAATGCGCTCCCCTCGAAGCCTTTCACTTTTTGTGTCGCTTGAAAATTATCGGTACACTCCTAAAAGAATTTTCACTTTAAAAAATGTATATATTTTGCAAAATTGCTCTAGCTTGCTCTAACTTCCGTAAATTTTGTATGGTGATAATGAAGAATCCTAAAATTTTGCAACTCCTGGTACCTCAGAATTGTTCAGATCGAGATCAGTAAGAAAAACGCTCAAATTAGAACCTTACACATTGCTTCGTCATTATTCTATCTCGATCACAAAGCATCTTCTATGAGACTGCCAAAATTGATTAACTAACTTGGTCGTGTAAATTTTGTTGGATATGTCGAAAAAGAAATTCCCTAAAAGTTACAGCCCTTAATATTAATTCTAAGTACTCTCCCAAAGCGTGAGAAGATTTCCATCTAAAATACACGTAAATCGATTTTTTTTTTTTTTTTTCAAATTCCTATAACTCAGCCGCATTTTATGCTATCATATTGTTCTTGGTATCGATTTACTCAGAATAAAACAAACTAAAAAAGTGCCTTTTGCGGCGAAAGTGTAAATTGTACTGGTGAGTTGGTACGGGTCACTGAAGTTGATTTTTATCCAAAATTCTCGTTTTTTTGCTGCTATCTCCGAAACAATTAACTTTACGAAAAAAATGCAAATGAAAAATTTGTTGGAAATTTAATTTCCTACAAAAAAGGTCCTATCAACCCAGTTGCTTAGATTAATATTTCTTGAGATATTGAACTTTATTTTTTTTTATTTTTTTTATTATTTAATATTTTATATTTTATAAATTTTATACTACTCATAAGTTAAAGTTCAATATCTCAAGAAATATTAATCTAAGCAATTGGGTCGATAGGACCTTTTCTGTAGGAAATTAAATTTCCAACAAATTTTTCATTTATATTTTTTTCGTAAAGTTAATTGTTTCGGAGATAACAGCAAAAAAACGAGAATTTTGGGTAAAAATCAACTTCAGTGACCCGTACCAACTCACCAATACAATTTACAATTTCGCCGCAAAATACACTCTTTTAGATTGTTTTATTCTGAGTAAATCGAAACCAAGAATAATATGATAGCATAAAATGCGGCTGAGAAATGTGAAAAAAAAAAATTCGATTTACGTGTATTTTAGATGGAAAATCTTCTCACGCTTTGGAAGAGTACTTAGAATTAATATTAAGGGCTGTAACTTTCAGGGAATTTCTTTTTCGATATATGCAACAAAATTTCGGGTGGGGAATGAAAAAAAAAATAGTTGAAAGAAAAAATCGCCCTAGTATGCATCGACAGCCAAAGCAATTCGGTGAATTCCGAATTCATGACACGTCAATTTGGAGAATTTTTTCCAACAACATCGCAGTATACTTGTCAAAATTTTCGTTTTTTTAAAATACTAAACCAAATTAAAATAACAATAAAGAACCTTGAAGTTTTTATAGTGTCTCAATGTGAAGCTGTATTGGAGGACGAAAATCTCGACGCGGTTGTGTCAGTCAACATACATTTTTTTAATAGAAGTTAAATTTGTTTAAAGTCGAAATTTACGCAATTGAAATGGAAGGTAAAAGGAATAAAAATCGGTCTAGTTTGGTGCTGTATATGAATTTGCATAAAATGCCGCATATTTACACACGAGCTTGTACAAAGCGGGTGGCTTAGCGGGTCGTAGGTTAACACGTTTAGTAACTCGGTATAGTAACATACCCTTCAAAGTACCTGATGAACGAAAAATGAGAACGAAGTCATGTTCCAAACCAGATTATTCACACAACGTGACCTCGTGACCCTGAAAGCTCAGCTTTTATCCATCATATGCAAATACCACACTTGGACAAGTGCACAGAATGCATTCAGTCATATCCTTAAATGCAATTTAAAGTAGCAAGCTCGTGGGTTCCTCCCGTCAAAATGGGAGCTTTGTTAGCACTAAAAGCTCGCGCATCGTTATGGGAATACACAACCAGTGTGTGCTACGATCGATACTGCCATATTTAAAGTCCAATCGGCTCGTCAAGTGTTTCTGAAGTAGATTTTTTTCAGTTGATACGTCAAGCTGTTCATTAAGCTTTTTTCCGTCACGCTGCACTGTGTTGTAAAAGAATTTGGCAGTACTTTAATACACGAATATATTTTGGTTTACCTTGGAACATGAGAAATGTTTGATTGAGAGGTGATTTGGGCAAGTAGGGCATACCTATTGGGTGAGCAAGACAGGCAGACCATTCCATACATGAGCAAACACTGCAGAGCTTTTTAAGCTCACTTCGATGAGAAATACTGTCCGGTTATAACGACACGAGTTTTTTTTAGTCTTTCCGTAATTCGTGAGCTGTACGTTCGAGTAATAAGTGAACTATCTCATATTTGAGAAAATTCCAAGTGTTTATATTATAGCAGAACGGATAGAGTATTTTGTATCGAAACGAAAAAAACAGAAGTTTCATATTAAAGTAAAAAACGAAACAGATTTTTTTTTTATGTGAACAAATAATACTCCCCCGCTTAGTATTTGAGAACAAACGAGCTTTTCATTTTTGAACAAGCAGTTGAACTTCTTTGACGAATGGCTGTAAGTTGTAGAGATAATAAAAAGTTGACCTGTTTATCGTTAAGCGACAACAGTCCCTTTTTTTCATTCAGTATAAAATAACCGAGCTTTTTCAGTCCGTTTGACTTTGTAGCATTTTTCCAAATCGAGTTCTTTTTTACTTTTACGTCCGCAACTGCGAGAAAAAAGATGAAATTCGAACAAATTGTGAATCGTTGCGGGCCGAAGAATAAACATGAGCTTTTGGAATTATTGAAATACGATTTTTTTAGATGAGAAACGAGCTTGGAGCTCGTGTACCAGCGGCTTGTCTTCACGGTCAGGACAATGGCGACGATTACGTATTACCACCAGGTGCTGAAATCGGTACAGCCATATTCGAACTGTATTTGGCCCTCCAGGAGTTCGTAAAGTAAGTTCTTGAAGGGGGCTTTCGAGCTGTTTTTTCCGTTTTTCGGGCTACATTTTTCTTTTAAATATGTTTTAAACTTTTAGTTTGAGGCAAAATCTTCCAGCGTCGGATTGGAAGAATTTAGCTGTATGCCAGTACTATGAGTGGTTCATACCGGCGATAGATAAATGGATGGATCTTGCCAAGTTGAAAGCTCATCAGAGGGTGAGACGGGCCGCCGAACTCGATCGCATATGCACTGGTGAAATGATCGTGAAGCATTGTACATCCGCGGTCGATGCGACTGCCTGTTTTTATCAGGTAATCTGATTAAATAAATACAAAAAATACAGTACCACCTCTATGTTGGCAAATTCACATTATTGCTTCAACATACAGGGAGCTTGGTTTTTGTGAAAAACAGTTTTTTTCGAGATTTACATACCGGGCTGTTTGAAATGTCAAAAAAGTCAGAAAAGCACATTAAGAAAAAAATATCTGAACGTATGTGTATATGTACGTATGTTTGCATGTGGCAGATGTAAAAAGTAATATAAAGTAATATAAAAAGTAAAAAGTAATATAAATGGTATACGAGGTCTGTTCAAAAAGTTTCGCGAATTTTGAATTTCCGCGGGCTACGTATATTCGATTTTCGATTTTTTTGTGGCGTTAGGTTGGTACTCATGTCCCTCACTTATGCTGAAAAAATCGGCCATTTTGAATGTTTAGTTAATTGTTGACATCTGTTTTGGTTAGACGTGTTTTGGCTTGTCTTCGATTTTTGCCTATTCCAAAAAAACAGCTTCCATTGCGATGATTGAGCTTTGGTTTCCACGTTATAGCCATAAACCCATGATTGGTCACCAGTTATGACCCTCCGGAGCAAATTTGGGTCGTCGCAGACCGAGTCCAACAGCTCCTTAGCAATGTTAACGGGACACTGTTTTTGTTCGAAATTGAGCAATTTTGGCACGAATTTCGCGGCGACCCGTCTCATGCCCAAATCATTGGTAAAAATCGAATAGCACGAGCCAATCGATATGTTTAGTTCCTCAGCAACTTCTCTAACGGTGATTCGACGATTGGCCAATATTATTTTCTTCGCTTCATCAATGTTTTCGTCTGTTGTTGATGTCCTCGGGCGTCCAGAACGCATTTCGTTGTTCGCATCTTCTCGACCCTGTGAGAACATTTTGTACCACCGATAAACGTTGCTTTGGTCCAATGTAGCTTCACCATATGCGACAGTCAACATTCGGAATGCGTCCGCGCACTTAATTTTGTTTTTCACACAAAATTTGATACAGATTCTTCGATCCATTTTTTGGAATAGGCAAAAATCGAAGACAAGCCAAAACACGTCTAACCAAAACAGCTGTCAACACTTAACTAAACATTTAAAATGGCCGATTTTTTCAGCATAAGTGAGGGACATGAGTACCAACCTAACGCCACAAAAAAATCGAAAATCGATTATACGAAGCCCGCGGAAATTCAAAATTCGCGATACTTTTTTAACAGACCTCGTATCTCGAGAATAACTCGACCGATCTCGCTCAAACTTTGTACGCATCTTGGGCATCAAATCGCCTTTGTTCGTTAGCATTTTTCTGATAGTTTATAACCGGTGTCCGGTTTTACAGGACTTTGAACTTATCGATAAAAGTTTGAGGTGGCTCTAACTTTCGCATACTTTGAGATATCGAGCTATATTTTTTTTAAATTAATAGAACATTATTACAGTATGGTTGGTAGTGAATTTTGCCAAAACCGGTTAAAGCCTTCGGATGTCATAAATTTGTGAATTTTTCGAAATATTACAGTGATCACTCTGTCTTTTGAAAACTGTGAGATATCCGCTTAACATTTTTTGAATAAATGCAGTATCATGAGAGGATATTTATGGCATTGATCTTGGCGAGAACGGTACACGGGTTTATATTTTTGAAATTTTGAATTTATTTTTAAATTTTTCTAAAAAAATCTGAGATTACACTAACTGATGTTTACTATTGAGTTTAGGACAAATCGGATGAAAACGTTTAAATTTTATAAAAGTTTGAATATTTAAAAATTAAAAACAAGTGTTATGTTGAAATCGAAGTGAGAACAAAGCGTGCAAATGAGAAACTTGCACATTGTCTCCTCGTTATTTTCTCTCGCTCACAAAGCTTCGTCTATGATGTAGCCAAAATTGAACGACTAATTTTCTCCTAAAGAGGGATTTATGAGCAATGTGGAAGTAATGTGGAATTTTTTTTTTTCTCGTTTTCTACTGCGATCCGGTTTTTTTCGGTTCTTCAGTATTTTATATATAAAATGCCTAAAGGAATGGATTTTCAAAAGAGTATGAAAATAAACAAAAATTGAAATTTTTGGATCGTAGATAAAAGAATTTTGGAAACAATTGGCCTGGCCTGATCTGCCTGGCTCGAGTACCTTCGTCCTGAAGGTCATAGACGTAAGTTGAACAAATTATAAAAAAGGAATTGCTAATATTTATGTTTTTTTTTAAATAAATGTATTATCGAATTCATACATATTTTTTACTTTTATAATTTTATTTCAGGCAATTTGCAGTTCGGCAGCGTTTTACGCCGAGATAACGCATCAGAAGCTTGCTGACAGTGGTTATTACGAAGAACAAACGCCATACAAAACGACTGACGAGGTAATCGCTCAGGTAGAGATATATTGCTTATCGCTCTGGTTATTGTTCGATAAATCTCCCCCCCACTCTTCGACCCCGCTTCGCAAGCTAGTAATTGTGACCTGAATAGTTTTTTTTCTCAAAAATTTTCTTTTTACATATAACACATGAATTAATTAACTAAATGATTAATCGTGTAATTAATTATTCATTTAATTAATGAATTAATCGATTATTTAATGCATCAGTATTGATTTAATTATTATTCAACTGATTAATTGAATAATTAATTACGTACGACACTTGTATGTGAATAATTTTTTTTCATACACAATATTATATTCATTTTGCACGTTTGCAGATGGGACAAATAGTGATCATTTATTGGAAATAAATGTTCAATAAAATAGAATTTTTTTTTTTTGGTAGATGTGCGTCGCCATAAATGGCCTTGAATACGTCAGACGGTGGCTACTGAATCTCGGCGAGGAGCTTCGAGTAGAGGAAATTCTAGCTTCACTAGATGTTAATGACACGGTTCGACAACAGTGGAGAACTGCATTGGTCACACCTCTCGAACAGACTCCAGGACAAATGCGTCTGTTCATCAATCAAATTATATCACGAATGGGATCAAAGGTTTGATTTTATTTTTTTAAATTAACGAGAAAATTTCGTTCCATCAACATAAATGTCAGTTTAATAATAACAAGGTACAAAAGTAATATTTTTTATACCATTCATTGATTTTTACCGAAATGATATTTATAACATATTTATTGTAACATTTATTAACAAAATTGACAGTTATAATTTTTTTATTGTTCATAATATTTATTGTTAATACTCCATGTGAAAAAAGTAAGCACAATAAAATTTTAGAATTGAATGATGGATTTGGATATTAAATATTAAATTTTGATAACTATATTTTTTAGATGCGGCCACCATTGAAAAAGACAATGTTTCATCTAGCTTGGTCACCCGACAGCTTACCAACGTCCGAAGCGATAGCACCACTTCTCGAGTATCTCGATCTTCACCTCGTGGCGTTAAACGCAGCTTTGTTACCCACGAATTTTAGTTGGGTTCTCCAGGACGTTTGGGAAGTTGTACTCAGTGAATTGAGCAATCAGATGGACGGCAATGCAGGGGTCAGTGAAAATGTGTACAGAAAGTAAAATTCAAATGCAAATTTCGAACTTGACCAATTCTTTATATTTTACATGTGAAAATATAAAAATATAAGTTTTCTACAATCCATTAATTTTATTAACAAAAAGCGATACCTTGATTCGTGATGGAAGTTTTTTAAATTTTTTCAGGACAAACCAGCCATGTTTTACGAAAGACTTCACGAGGCTCTTGACCTTTTGGTGAGCTTTTTCCACGCCGAGGAAAAGGGCCTGCCTTACGAGGTGCTCAGGCACGAGCGATATTTGAACGTCGAGGAGAGACTCGAGTATCACAAGATGGAGACTGTGCTGCTGATTGATCGTTACTATCAGCAACGATTACAGGTGATTGATATAAATTCAATGTAAAAAGAAATCGCATATAAAAAATAGAATACCGTTGCTTAGATAATGACCCCACGGCAGTCACAAACTCTTCTGAGTGCCTCTAACGTCCGAATTTTACAACAAATCGAGAACATTCGCACGGGCTTAAGCACGAATTAAAGCCGGAGCTTAAGCTCTATCTTGAGCACGAGCTTATCAGTTGGAAATTAAATTGGTGTTTAATTCGTGCTTAAGTTGAAGCGTACATTGGAATTTAAGTTAGGACTGAAGTTGGAGCTGAAACTTGAGTGTTGTTCCTAAATTCTGGCGCAAGGCTTGAATTTTAGAAGAAAGATTAACCTCAACCGAAGCTAAGTTGGAGCTTAAGCTAAAGTATGAGTTTTTTTTTAAGCTGGAATTTAAATAGGTGCTTAATGGATACTTAAGATGCCGCTAAAGTTGGTACTCAAGGTGGACCTCAAGTTAAAATGAGTTTGAGCTTAAATTGGTTCTCAATTGATGCCCGAGATGGAGTTTACATTGGAGTTTGAGTTGCGACTTAAGTTGGAGCTTACGTTGGACGTCAAGTTGGAGCTTAAATTGGAGTTTGAGTTGTAGTTTACGGAGGAATTTATGTTGGAGTTAAGTTAGAGCTTAAGCTCGTGCCTAAACTTGAGTGTTATTCCCAAATTGAGGCCCAGGGCTTGAATTGTAGAACAAAGATTGACCTAAACCAAAGCTTGAATTGGAGGTGAAGTTTTTTTGAGAGGGGAAAAATCTTTCAAAGATACTAATGAAAGGAAACTGATGTTCAGTAATGTTGGATTTCCACCAACTAAAAACCCCCTTCTTTCACTGCCAGTAGAATGGACGGAGGCTAAATCGGAACCGCTTGCCTATTACTTCAATTCGGCCCGTGTTACAGTGTTATTCTCCGTCTGTCGGCATAAAGTTCTCCTTTTCTTTCTTCTTTTTGAGCACCGTTTTGATGTATCTGGCTATGATGTTCCAAAGGGTCTCTGATTTTAACATCAGCGCGATGACGTTATTGGGATTTGGCGTTTCCTCAAGTTCGTTTCATGCCTTTCTGCGTTGATCATCCTAGCGTTGGCAGTGAAAGATCGTATGTTTGGCGTTGTCTGCTGCTGCTTTACAATAATCGCAACGTGGGTCCCTTTTCAGGCCCATTTTGTAGAGATACTCGTTGAATTGCCCGAGGCCCGTCAGGAATTGCGTAACGAAGTAATTTGTTTCTCCGTGTCTTGTCTTGTACCATGGTTCGATCTCAGGTATAAGTCTTGCTGTCCAGAGTCCAGTTTCGCTGTCGCGCCATCTTCGGCTCCATTCCTCCATGGTCTGGTCTCGGATCCGCACTTTTGTTCATGATGTGCTCTTGAGGCCATATATTTCTTCACACTCCCTGGCCAGCAGGTCTATGGGGATGGCGCATGAAATAACCAATACCGCGGCTTCCGAGATTCTGCGGTAGGCGCATGCCACTCTCAGTGCTCGTCCTCTCAGTATCTTCCTGGATCTGTGGTTACCAGACCACGCTTTTCCACGATATCCAGAACTTCTTTGCTTGCATCTATAGTTGAGCGGCCACGCCTGAAGCCGTATTGGTTCTTCGCTAGCCCTCCGGCGTTGGGCATGTCTTTTTGGACCCTTTTCTGGATCATTTTCTCCAGTACTTTCCCCGCTACGTCGAGCATGCAGAGGGGTCTCAATGATAATGACGTTACGGGCGGATCTTTGCCTTTATCTAACAATACTAGTCTCTGCCTCTTCCAGACTGTGCTGAACGTGCCTGTGCTTAAGCAGGCATTTTACATGTCTAAGAGCGAAGCAGGTAGCTCTGCAGCAATTGTTTTAATTGCGATTACGGGTATGTCGTCTGGGCCGGGTTCATAGCTACGGCGTTCTCTCACAGGGTGCCGAGGAAAGAGATCTGAAACTATCTTCTCCAATGCTAGAACATCTTTCAGTGCTACTGATTCTAGTTTCCCAAGACCTTTTGCCACTATTTGGTAGACTTTGCCCCAAATGTCGTTGTCCAGGTCAGCGCAAAGTTTTTTCCAAAGCTGCTTCTTGCTAGCTTTAATTGCTTGGCTAAGAGTTTTCCTGGCGGCTTTGTAGTCGGACGCGATCTCCTCTTGTCGGTCAGACTGTTGCCTCCTGCGCCTCCTGGTGTGCGCGCGTCTGAGTTTGTGGCACTTTTTCCTCAGTTCAGCAATGTCTTGGGTCCACCAGTACGCAGAAGGGTGTCTACTTCATCGTGTTCTTGACGAGTGCTTCTGTCTCTGCTTTATTTTCTGGTGAGGCCTTGCTTGCTATCGCGAGCCAGCTTTCCTCCAGTGCGTCTTTTAGTTTTGCTGGGTCGAGCTTGTTGGCGTTCCAGCTCACCGGCGATGTGAGATTTCTGCGTGTTGTGTGGTCGTGGTTTCCGTTCACTGTATACGTGCTAAACGGGTGGTCACTTCCGCTGTATTTTGCCGAGACTTTCCAGTCTTTTATGCCAACAGCGATATTGGGCGAGCCAAATGTGATGTAGGGTGTTGTTTCTTGGTATCCAGGCCGCCGAAAGGTCGTTGTAGCGCCGTGGTTCAGCGTGATCAGCTCTAATCGAGCGGCCATGTTGGTAATCTCATGTCCCCTGGTGTCTGGCAAGGCGGAACTCCATTCGGGAGATTTTGCGTTGAAGTCGCCAGCAACCAGGATTCCGCTCGTGAGATTTTGTAGGAAGTTTTGTAATTCCTTCGTTAGGAGATAGGTACACGCTGACAAAATATGCGTTTCCGGTTTAGAGCCAAGCGAAGCTATTTCCTTGGCCATGCGAGGAGATAGGTATTTTTCGGGGGGATTGTAACCCATATAGCTGTTATCCCTGTGAGATCCGCGGGCCAGTTTCCTTTTCCAGGGTTGGTATGCTGCTCTGACAGGATGCAGATGTCGACTTTTTCTTCAAACACTCGCTGGTGGAAAAGATTTTGAGCCAACCGGCTCCGGTGTAGATTATCCTGCAGGGTTAGTGTTATTTCTGAGATTTGGTTTCGCTTGGAAAAGGTAACTTTTCCAGAGCTGACCTACACGCTTTGCAGGTGCTCGAGCCGGCGACATGTGCTACGTTGGGGTTTCCCACTCCCTGCGAGTTGCATAGAAAGCAGCGGGGAGGGTTGCTGCAGTTCGCTCCTTTATGGTCATCTTCTCCACATTTGTAGCAGCACTAGCTTCTATCGGGGTCGTTGCATGTACTGGACTGGTGGCCCTACCCTAGGCATTTAAAGCATCGACCTACCTTGGGCTACGCGTCTGACGCGGCAATTCACCCAACCTATCTTGATGCGCGCGGTCTCTAGCGCTTTTTGAGCATTTTCCTCGTCGATCTCGCAGAATGCCGCACGTTGACCGCGTGAGGTCTCCTTTATCATGTTGACGCGTCTTATCTCGGCCGAGTTGCCTAGCTCCCGTGTTAAGGCACCTCGCACATCTAGATCGGTCGTGACAGCATCAATATCCCGAATTTCGCGGGTTACTAGTGGTGTAAGGCCGCTCGCCGTGCCGGCTTGGCCTATCGCTGCTTTTACTATCTCCGTGAATGCAGAGGGGTTTGTTGTTTTTCTGCCGAGTTTAAGGAGAAAGATCAACTCATATACAATTTTCGAGAACACCACCGCCCCTAGTTTGCCGTATGGACTTAATATCTACGCCAGAACCGTCGGACTTGATGGTAGCCTTGATTACTTTCAGCAGTTCCGCTTAGGTTTTTCCTTCTGCTGGCTTGATAAGAACCGCCTTCGTCCGTCCAGGAAAGCCCTTTTTCCTTTTTCTTTTTCTTTGTGCTGGGGTTTTATATCGCTAGCCACACTCGAGCATGTTAGGCAGGTATCCGGGTGTTTAGACATAGTGGGCGTGTAGCCGCCTTTTGTTGGCCTGTGGTATTCTTCTTGCCCTTCTTCGAGGGCTGCGTTTGCCACCCAGCATTTGCTGTCGGCTTTTCTGACGGCGGGGATTCTTCAGGTACCACGGGAGAGCTTGCCGCAGGGCGCTTCTTACGCGTTTCAGTTGGTATCGGCTCGGGCTTTCGGCCAGAGCAGGTTGTCTTTCCCTTGCTTTCGCTACTACGAGCTTGCACTGGGCGTCCTTCCATCTCTGCCGGTGAGTAAGGATGTCATAGAGTATTCTAGAGGCATTATTTACTCCGAAGGTAACGTCTGTTGCTGTTGTCCACTTATCATGGCAAATTCTGACTGTCTCTTTCAGCAGATGCTGCAGTTCGGACAGTTTTTCATCTTCGAGGGCTATTGCTGCATCGCGGGATACCGCTAGGTCTAAGAGCATCGGATAGGTGGTAGTGCTCATAGCTGCGGTACTCTGATTTTCGGCTGTTGTGTTCGTCGGTGAAGCCAGAGACCCTCCGTTTTCGGCGCTTGTAGTATTTTTTTATCCAGTTGCCAAGTGCAACACAGCTGGACTGTCGGCTGTAGTTTGATCGGGTTTCCCGGTGGGTGTCCGCCTGTTCGGCATCCCACCGCTGATGGCTTGCATGCTCTCACACCCAGCATCAGCTCCGGTTGTGCCCTGACGTACCTCAGGTAGCGGCTTTTTAACGTTTTTTTAATTTGGGTGACCTTCCTTAAGGTTTTTATAGAGATTTCCTTCTCTTCGCACCACTTTCTAGTCCGCGGGGGTTATTTTATGTCACCCCTGTCCGCCGGTCCGAGGGCCGGTTGGGACGTTCTTCTATCCGCTACCCGGGGACGCACTCGGCGGAAGTTGAGTCCCCCCCCCCCCGCCAACATAGCCACCAAGGGAACCAAGAAATTGGTGGTGGACTTGGAGTTTGAGTTATTGCTTAAGTTGGAGTATGAGTTATTGCTTAAGTTGGAGTATAAATTATTGCTTAAGTTGGAGTATGAGTTAATGCTTAAGTTGGAGTATGAGGTATTGCTCAAGTTGGAGTATAAGTTATTGCTCAAGTTGGAATTTGAGGGCAGGACCGCGGTCCTACAGATTCCAACTGTACACCTACCCAACTGTCACAACCAAACTAACACGAGCATACGAATATTTCGCAATATTGTCACGACAAAACTGTTCTCGAACAAAACTGTCACCGGCAAAACTGTTACCGGCAAAATTGTCACCGCGCCAAGGCACGGTAACGAACTCACACGGGTATAAGCTGAACTCATAGATAAGAAAGCTCGGGCTGCTTCACCAAACGCGGCACAATAGCGCGCGATATTTCGTGCGTGTCCGCTAATACCGATCGCTGAGCACAAGTAAGTTCGCGCGGTGCGAAGGCTGTGGTTGAGACGACAGCGGTGAATGGCGTAATTATTAGCAGACACGCACGAAATATCGCGCGCTATTGCGCCGCGTTTGCTGAAGCAGCCCATGCGCTCTTACCTACGGGTACAGCGTCTAAGAGTTCGAGTTGGGTAAATCTCGCGTTAAGCGGTGACGGTTGGTGCCGTGTACAGTTTTGCCCGTGACAGTTTTTCCGGTGACAATTGCTGCGGTTACAGTTCCTGCGGTGACAATTTAAGCGGTGACAGTTTGAACGGTGACAGATTAAACGGTGATTGTTTAGACGGTGACAATTCAGACGGTGACAGTTTAGATGGTGAAGGTTTAGACCGTGACAGTTTAGACGGTGATAGTTTTGTTCGTGAAGATCCTGCATGTGTCCAATAGAGATCGGGGAGCGTTGAGTGGTGACAGTTTGTACGGTGACAGTTTTAATGGTTCGGGAACAGTTTTGTCGTGATAATATTGTGAAATATTCGTATGCTCGTGTCAGTTCGGTCATGACAGTTGGGTAGGTGTACAGTTGAAATCTTTAGACCCGCGGTCCTGCCAATTTAAGTAGGTGCTTAATTGATGGTTGAGTGGGAGTTCGAGACGGTACTTAAGTTGGACCTTAATTTGAAATTTGTGTTCGAACTTAAATTGGTTCTCATCAATTGATGCTTAAGTTCGAACTTACATTAGAGTTTAAGTTAGAACTGAAGTTGGATCTTATGTTGAACGTCAAGTTGGAGCCTAAATTGCAGTTTACGTTGGAGATTCATCGCGTGTTTAAGCTGGAGCTTAAGCTCGATTTTTTTTCTAAAATTCCAGCCTGAATATCTTTGGCATTCGATGACGGTCTTTGAGTGTTAATAAATGTGTTTGAGTGGCCAGAATTACTGCGGTGGTATATTTGAGCAACCTTGAGTGTCTGTAGAGTGTCTAAGATAACGCACTTCATTATCATGTAAATTTCGTTAAAGCATTGTGCGATGTAAAGCGCACATTGGATGTTCTTCTTTATCATCAAATTTTTCATCTTCCAGGATCAAATAAATACACTTACGGTGGAATATGGAGTTTTAACGGTGAGAGCGTATCTCAATCACGATTCACTGTGCGTCGAGGTGATAAATGCGAGGGACGTTATACCACTCGATCCGAACGGTTTTAGCGATCCATTCGTGATAATCGAACTCTTGCCCCGCAGAGTTTTCTCACATTGCGCCGAACAGCAGACGAACGTAAAAAAGCGAACCCTCAATCCCGTGTTCGAGGAGTACTTTGAATTGTACGTAATGAAAATAATAATTGAATTAGCGATGATCAATTATTAACTATTAATAATTATAATTGTCCGATATTTTTTTCAATTCAGGAACTACTTATTTAATTAATTTATTCATTACGCTTTATTAATTTGGTTGCTTTTTTTCACTTTTGGTACCAAATTGATAATTGAAATAAATTGAAAACCCCTTATTTAACAGTTCCGTGAGTGTTGAGCAATGCAAAAGTCCGGACGCTATGGTGCTGTTTACCGTGATGGATCACGACGTTCTGACGGCAAACGATTTTGGTGGCGAGGCTTTTCTCGGACTCAGCAGTATTCCCGGGGTCGCTGACTCGAACGCAAGTATCGACAATTTCCACGGCCTCAAGCATCAGGAATTATTGTTGATGCATCAGAAAAACCGAAGTAAGTCGATAGATTGAGAATTAAATTCAATTAAATAATGAATTATATGGAATTTGAAATTGTTTTTATTGTTTATGATCCCTTCGGTTATTTACAGATATTGTAACTATTATCGATTCGGCTGGGGTATCATAGCCATAACACTTTACAATCTTAAATTATTATGTTTCTTGGAAAAAAAACTGAACCAATCGACCATAGTCAATTTATGTACGAAACTTTCCATAAACGATGTTAAACATTTAGCACATGCTCTTAAGAAAACGAACTTTTTTGGGAATTCGTAATGACGATACGGTTGGATGAATATTGCAATTCGCATTGAACGGCCTTGGCGAATGGTGAAAAAAATGGCATACAAATTTTACCCTCATAATCCATGCGCATTTCCATTCAGTTTCTATGGAAAGGACTTACCATTCGAGCTTGTCATTGGCCTTCCATTCGACTTGCTGCCTTTAAAAATTAATCCTTGACTTTCCCATACAAATCGCATTGAAAGCATATGGTAACCGGCCTTATCCATTGACTGCCATTGAGTACTCAATGGCACATTTTCCTAAAGTAACCGCCTCCCGCTCTAGTAGTCAGCGTGTATAAGCCAGTGCACGTCTAAACGCCCACCCAATCCAGTATGAACCGTGGCCAATACTTGGGTAGCCTCCGAAACAGTACACCGATCACGCGTCAACTACTGTCGATTTAAAATTCAATTCAATGAATTTTGTATATTTTCATTCTCAACAGATAACGCAATCTTGCAAATACTGGAAAGTCGAGTGGGCGACAAGCAAGCATTGGATTTTGTGAAAAAGCAGAAGCAGCGTTTTGCCATGACGTAAGAGGGTAAGGGGAAGAGACACCACATAAATAAATCAACGAAACGTATAATCAAATCGGCGAAAAAAGAGAAATGGACGACAAGGAGGAAAGGATTCTGAATAAAATATGTGGAAATAAGAGCGATGAAGGGAAAGACAGGGTGAAAATGTTTGATGATCAATAAGAAATGTGATTGAGCATCCCAATGTGAATGTAAAAGAGTAGATCGAAAATAAATCCATTTTCGGCTGTTCGTTCATTTCGATATGAATTTTTTTTTCAATCTTTGTTAGAATTTTAAAAAGTGCTTAGTAAACAACTATATGTTATTTAAGTTAATAAAACTAATAATTCATACAAAAAGAGATTTGTTTCAATTAAATTATAATATTCATATCGATGAAATAATATTTATCCAACAAGCATTGTTTTCTTTAAATAAATATGTTTACATTTACTTAAATAAACGTAAGATATTACTTTTATTTGTATCAATATTGATTTTTTTAAATCAAAGCGAATACTTTTTGTTAGATGAATTGTTCCAGGTTTGAATTGATGGAAAAATGAACATTTTATTCGTTCTTAAAAATTATACATCAACATCATAGGATAATATAATTATTTTGAAAAAATAAAAGCCGAAAATGGATTTGAGTAAGAAAAATGAAAAATGAAGCGAAAGCGCGGGCCATTGTCAGTGCTTTTCCGAAAATAGCTACTCCTCTTTGGTGTACAATCGTATGTTGAATATTTATCAATGTTGATAACCACGAAAAAATATTGAATTAAATATATAAAAATATATAAAAAAAGATTGGGTATGACCGAAAAATGGAACAAGAAAAAAATATATGAAAAGGATATGGAAAAACCTATTTTTGTGTCGATGTCGATATAAAAGCGGTTGTGAATGATTTAAACTGTGTATAATATGTTTTTTTTTGGTATAATATGGGAATGATGTTAAAGGGTTTTTTGGCGAGGCGAGAGTTAGAAGGATGAAATCGAAAAGTATAACGAAAATTGTGTTTCAAGTGAACGTAAGTCAATGTGAAGAAAAGTAAAATGAGTGTGACCGATAAAAGGACAAGAATCTGATAAATCGTTGTGATGTATCTAACAATCGATGTTTAAAAAGCTTCTGCACAAATTGACTCTCGAAACAAATTTATACCAGTATCATTTTTTTTTTTCATAAAAAAAACGAATAATCAATATAAATTTATAAATAAATAATTTATTATTATGATTTGTTATGAATAATAATTTATTACAATAGTAATAACGGTTCTGCGTCACACTTTAATCGGCACCCTATAAATGTCATAATGGTCCAAACAGGGTAACATTACTGACTAAAACTGACCAATTTTCATTTTTTTACCACCGTATTGACGGATGCGGTGTTTTTTTAAAGAAATTCTAAACCTTTTTTTTATTGGAGATATATTGATCCCGAGCTATTGTAGGGCGTAAATATACTCTGAAAAATCACTGCTTTCAATTTAGAGCAGAGTGATATGGAGGTGTTTGTAACAATTATTAGCAACTGATACTCATTATGCAAGATATTTAAAAAATTTATATTTATCAGTTATTTCATAATATTTAGAACAATTATTTATTACGATACGGCGATTCTTATTTTTTTTTTTAAGTTTCGAGAGTCTGTGCCACTCCCAGACGTTCGAGATAATATTTTTCTTACTCGTCTGTATGATTGATTGTGAGATGAATATCGATATGCGTACACAAATATATATGTATGTGGCATTCCAGGCCAAATGCACAACTCTATGACCCTCAACCCCTTAAAGTTGGTTGACAATATATATATATATTTTTCATTGTTCTTACAACCTCTAAAGGCATTCAGTTTTTTTGTCGATTTTTCTGCTGTTTTGCCATCTGAAATAAAAAACACAAATATCCCATGTCGAATATCATAATTGTTAAAGCATATTCCAAAATTGGCTGGCGTTCGCTTTCATTTTTGTGCAATGTCTATTAATCGAAAAATATTTGAAAAAAGAAACAAAAAACAATTCGGCCGAAAGCAGATCCACTCCGGGATGTGGTTTAAAAATCTTCGTATAATATTTAATTTGAGTTTTTTCTTAGTTCAAGGCGGTCGAACAATTCAAAATGCCCTTACAACTCAAATATTGGAGTTACGGGACTCTGTCAGGAAGCAAACGTTTTTTTGTCGACCGCATATAACACTTTACTAGCCATTCATCCAAACTCTGTGGCAATCAAATTATAGCGGTATTAAGGTAGTTCTAACACAAATGAAGAAGTAATGCAAATTTAATGAGTTTTTGGGAAAACCTAGAAAAAGTACTGAAGAATACTTGTGCGAAATTTGAGACTGTTTCACCGTACCGTTTTCAAGATATCGTTTATCAAAAATTGCAAAATTTGCATACGAACGTATACCTATACCGTACGAAATGAGCACTTTCCGGATATTCAGTCACCAAAATGTACGAAGGAGTAATGAAAAATTCTTGAAATTTGGCACGAAAGTAGTTTAGTAGATGAAGAATAACATATAGTTTACAGTAAATTTTCGACCATACAGTAAAAAAGTATGGATTATTGAAAAAATATTGTTTTGAGGCTAGAAGAACTCGTGAGCATGACAACGTCGCTGCGCGACGTGGCTGCCCGCCTCACGCACCGCTCCTTCTATCCCCTCCTATTTCTTGTGTTAGAACTACCTTAATTTTCGATATATTTTAGTGACTCGTTAACCCTTTGTTAATGAATTGGAAAGAAACTTTGATAAATCCTAGAATGGATATAAACAATTTCAAGCTAAATTCCAGAGTGTACAAGAAGAAGTTTTAAATAATCGCGAAAGAAAAATGATAAAAAAATCAAAATAAAAATTCATCAAATTTTGGTAATTTTTTTGAAGATGTTTAATAATGTAGGGTTGTTTTCATGTAAATTATTATTTTTTAACCCTATCAAACAACAGCCGATCAAAAATAATGTACAAAATAAGAACGTGATTTAGGGTTGTAATAACAACATAAACAGCTATGGACCAAATTCCAGAGGGTGAAGGTCATGAACTCGTCAATTTGGTCTGGAATGACCCCTACACATGCTCACGCAACACTAAAGCGTGTTAATTATAAATGGAAAAAAAGTTTAAGAGCTTTCTCTTGTCCTTCAACTAACACACACACGGTATGTTCGCCTTTCTCAAGCCGATCCCCCGCACGACTTCGATCATTAATCATCGGATTGAAATCCTCCGTATGTCCAATTTCACTAGTATTCACCCACGTTTTGTGATAGCTCGAACGAATTTGCAACGATAAACCATTCCTTAACGCGATAATTTTTTATCCATTAATCTTTTTTCATTCATATTTTTCGCTGATTAACAAACATGTTTCTGCGAAATTCTTGTAAAATTTAAAAAAAAAACATACTTTTGACAAATCGCAAAATCAAACGATCAAATACACTCGGGCTATCTTGAAACGAGAAAACTGAGCGACCAAAAAAATCATCGAGTTATGAATAAAAATAAAAATAAAAAGTATATACAAAAAAAATTAAGTATCGAGGCAAGAGCTTCGATGAAGAAAAAATAAATAATGAGGCTTTATTACAATCAGGTGAGGTAAAACTGAAGGGAAAAAACAGAGCGCACACACGTCAATTTTTTTCTAATGCACAGAAAAGTAAAGATAACAAGAGAAAAACACAATCAAATGAGAAAACCATAAGAATCTTCGAATTACGTGACTGATATGGTTCACGAAAACAAATTATCATTAGATTGTCGTTATTCATTATTCTTATTATTATCATTATTGTGATGAAATTTCAAAAAAAAATATATATGGACTTGGCAAAACTGTGCAAGAAATATTATATGCCTCGTCAACATTCGGGCGAAGACAAAAAATAGCGTGAAGGGAAAGGATGTAGAAAAAACAACATCACAAAAATCATTTCATCTGAAAAAAACGCCAAATTCGAGAAAAAATAAACATCTAAAGACTCGTGTACGTCCATTCGGTCAGTGTCACATGTTCATCGCATTCTAATCGAACTCTCTGTACGACAAATATTTATTATGACTATGTTATGTTTGCTATCACAGCTCTATCATATATATATATACATATATATATATATATATATATACACCTATACGTATTCGGCGACGGAATGAGAAGAAAAGAAATTTCGTATTGGTGAAAAAATATTTGAAAGAAGACGAGAAACAATCAACGACATGAGATCTAGAAGCAGAAACGATCAATCCGAACGTACCTTTTTCAATTACCAAAAGTATGTAAGATCTGTCTTGTATTGCGCAAACGAATAAATATAATTATAAATGTAAATGAGTGATATTTTTAAAAGTTTATTCATTCCTCCCGAGGATTATGACAGAGTTCTTTTTTACCGACCAAATCGATCTGTAAGCTTGATTATCGCAAAGATACACAAATCTCCATAATAATAAAGTACATGTCGTTCAGCCGGAGTCCGACAGGTGGCTTCGGGCGATCAGTCTCTCGTGAGAGAATTATCGCTCAAGCGCCTATATGAGGCTTCCACGCAAAGGGGCTAAGGCTTCCTGCCAATCTCACTTTCCGGATCCATTATCCTCGATGCTGTCCTAGTAGTACAATCAATAAGGAGCCCGTTACTCTTGTCCACAATGCACTAAAAATAAATGACAAATTTTTTTTTTAATAAGGTTCAGTACCACGTACTGAATGTAAATAAATAAAATCCTTACAATTTAAGGGAGCGTAAGTGCCGGCATTTTGAGGAAAACCGTATTGGCCAATAATCTCCGTTACCGTGCACTTTACGCCAAAAATTGTAATAACCTTTCTTGTAGATAATTGAATTTCCCATCTTTTTTTTAAATAATTTGTTTGTATCAGTCACCGTTTATGACTTATACGGCTGTTAAAAATTATATATTCACTTTTTGACCTGTATCTCTCCTAATAATTGTTTAAACAATAAAATGCTAATAACTTATCTTCTAAATCCATACGCTTTCCACAACTTTTATTTAAAACTTTTCTGTCTAAAATTAATATTCTCAGAGTTATAACGCGTTCAATGTTGCGCTACAGGGTGCAAGGCTAATAAAAACGCGTTATAACTTTGAGAACATTAACTTTAGACAAACAAGTTAAAAAAAAAGGTGTGGGAAATTTATGGATTTAAAAGATAAGTTATTAGCATTTTATTGTTTAAACAATTATTAGGAGAGATACAGGTCAAAAAGTGAATAAATAAATTTTAACAGTCGTATAAGTCGTAAACGGTAACTGATACAAAAAAAATAATAATAAAAAAGATAGGAAATTCAATTATCTACAAGAAAGGTTATTACCATTTTTGGCCTAAAGTGCACGGTAACGGAGATATTGGCCAATACGGTTTTCCTTAAAATGGCAGCACTTGCGCTCCCTTAATTTTTAAAGATTTTTTTTATTTACATTCAGTACGTGATACTGAACCTAATTAAAAAAAAAAATTGTCGTTTATTTTTAATGCGCCACAATATTCCCTATTGATTGTACTATAGTCAGCAAAATTCGTATATTTCTTTTATGACTTCAATGTTCGTAACAGTAGGAAAGCTTATCGATAGACCCCACAGTGCCTTTTAAGGGAGTACCCCACCGTAAAGGATTTAAAAAAATCGATTTTTCTTTGCATTTTCTTGAAGCACATACTTGCAAGAATATATCTACAAATTTGTATGTCAAAATTCGCAAAACTGACGAGAACATATCTTTTTAAGGGAGAACCCCACTGTGACGGGCGTAAAACCGAGTTTTTGTTTGAATTATTTCACGATTGAGAGAATGGTATATTTTTAAGGACACTTTGAAGTAATTTTATAAAAATTTTTATTAAAAAATAACTAAAACTATGACAGTTTCATAGGAAAGAGTACCGGTCCGTAAAAATTTTGCTTTTAACATTTGAGCGTTTTTTTTCGGAACGACTTTTTCCGAATGACTTTTTCCAAACTAATGGTACCGATACTACCAATAACTCGAACACTAATAGTCCGATCGTAAATTTTTTTTGACGAATGTTTGTAATCACAGTGGCTAAGATTAAGCGTAGCCGTTTCTTTTAAGTTTTGGAAATTACTATTTTGGCAGCCCATTGAATGAGGAAAAAATATTGGGCGAATCGAAATTCTTTATTACAGTGCCGCCATTTTGGGAAAAAATAATAAAAAAAAAAACGGCTACGCTTAACGAAAAATACATTTATACAGCTTCAGAAAATATTTTTGTTTTATTTTTCAGATGCACCATGCTAGAGAGACGAATTCCACTGTTAAAAGAAGAATTTTTACGCACCGCCACTCTGTTCTATATAACTGTCCTAATTTTAATTATTTTTTAATGAACATTTTTATAAAACAACTTCAAATTGTCCTTAAAAATATACCATTCTCCCAATCCTGTAATAAATCATTAAATAGCAAAAAAAAATTCGTGAAAAAGGACCCCCTCAAATCTTCTGTAGCCAACGTGGATTACTAGCCCTGGGCAGGCTTGCCAGATTGGGCTTCTTCCTCCATGCAATCCAATGTAAAAGTGGCCGAAATCTGACCACTGTGGGCCTTGGGTGCCTTTCATGTCCGCCACCCCGACTAGTGAGTCCCGCACGGGACTGAAAGTACCATTTCATGGGCAGTGAGCCCACTGAGCCCAAACTTACTAGTAAGTTACTAAAAAACATCTACTGCTCACTCTGCCCATGAAATGGCTTCTTTAGTTGCGTTATGTTATCATGGCTGTAGCGGGGAGGAAGGTGGAGTCGAAGCCTTTCGCCGACAAACCCCATACTCCACAGTTGACGGTTCGTGAAAAAAACTACACGTGTTTTATTTAACAACCCTCGCACGCCCTTATTAGTCATTTGTATTTATGACCTCGTTCTTTTAAATTCATGAGGCATTCAATTCCTCAGCAGTTTTGCCATTTTGTTGTCCTTCGTTTTTGCCAGGTTGGGCAGGTACCGCCTGTTCCTCCGTTCGTATTATAGGCTCCCCGTCTAATTTCTCGAGATTCGGAAGCCTTCGAGCCACGTCGAGTCTCCAGGGTTCAGTCTGACTTAAAAAAAAAACAATTACACATTTTTTTTACAATTATCATGTAATTATACTTTTTATTATATTTCATCATGCCTCGGTTCCCTCGCATAGTGGATTTCCGACAAACAACAAATCACGGAGATTCTGCAATTCCTGAAGTCTCGACAATTCGTTCCATTCCCTAACGAGATTGTTCGACATGTAAAGTACACGAAGATTTCTCATTGAATTTATTCCCTTCATTTTCTCGATGCAATTGTACGATATCCACAATTCGTTAAGAGTGTCACCGAGCGCCTCGAGGCCCGTGAAACCTTTTATGAAATTTCGTCCTAGAGATAGTATTCGCAAGTTCTTCAGACTACTCACCCCTTGAAATGGAAATAATAATAATAATAATAATAATATAAATATTAATAATTCAAGTGTCTGCAGCTTCAGTTCCGTCATTTGAAAGCATCGAAGTGTAAAGTTTTTTCATTCGAAAGCTTCCTATTTCAAAATTTTATAATTCAAAAGCTTTTTGCCTTACAGGTCAGTAACAGCGTCAAAATTTAAAGAGCACAACCTTCAAGGCAAAACCTTAAAGTTAAGTTCTTCAAACTCTCGGAAATGAAAAATTTCGAGCTTTTAAGGGAGGCGAGATACCAAAATATGTTATAAATTAAAACCGCTGTAATTTTGTTGCCGCCACGTTCAGATAAGTGCCTCGTAAAGTATGTTGTTTGAGGTAAAAAAAACAACGATTTATTTCCTGCCAGAGTCCTGTAACCCGTATATTGTAAGTGCAGTTGAATTATTTTTGCATTCCTGCCAACTCGCCACATGATTGGGAATAAACTGCTGGACGTATCAACGTCTATGAAGTTGTAAGCTCTTTGCTACAACTTCCCCGACGGGGTAAGCGCGACAGTTTTCAAATCAAACTAAAATTGTAAGAGTTAGAATCATCATACTGGGAAAAAAAATTGTCTGCTTCATAAAAATGGGCAATACCTCTAGGACCAGAGTACAATTAGATAATCTACCGCGCTTACCTTGTAGGGGAGGTTATAACACAGAGTTTAAGACTTTATAGTCATTGATCTGGTCGGCAGTTTATTCTCAATGTGCGGATTTGCAGAAAAGCAAACGATTCAAAATACTCAAGTCAAATATAGGAGTTACAGGACGCCGCCAGGAAGCAAAACGTTCTTTTTTCGACCACCACACAACATACTTTACTAGTTATTCATCAATTCATTTTTCGACCAAATGCCACTTCGTTAATTTGCACATATAACAAGAAATGAATGCTCGTTAGTTAGGGTTTCTATCCGTCTATATCATAATGATCAAATTTTACGGAATTACGGTATACAATCATAATCATATCCATTTTTGTTTTACACTTCTTCTTTTTCAGCTGGAAATGTATCCAGCTGAAATCTCTATTTTGAATTTTAACATTTTCTGGTCATTACGATAGAGATAAAGGTGACTAGAATAACTCCACCAAATTTCAAATCTCTCGGTTCGATAGTTTAGAAATTACATTTGGCCGAGAATTTCAATGCATTCTGCTGGCAATACAGAGTCGGTAAAACAGATCTTTCACGTGCTAACTGAATTTGAAAAACTTTGAAGCTCGATTCGAAGACCTCTACTTTAAGCAACGGGCTTTTTTCATACTAGATATTCAAATAGTCTATTCCGCACAACTTGCGGAGGTCAGTGAGTTACCGTAAAAAAACACACGATCACACGTTACCTGCAATTTTCTCAATCATATTTGTGGACAAGGAGAGCTTCTCGCACTTCGACAAAGTTGCCAGCGAGTCCATCTTTTCGATCGGTGGCCATTGAAAACTCAACGTAACTTCGGTCGCACTTGAAGCTTCCTGTCCGGTCTCTTCTTCCCAACGACGCAGTGCGTCTTTGCAGGTCGTTGGCTTACCGACCGACATAATCCAAAAGCTCGAACGAGCTTGCACATTCAATGACAAATATTTCCAAATATATGAAATTTTATTGTTTCATTTGCTGTGCATTTGTATGTTTATCAAACGAAGTAAAATATTAGGAATGACAAAAAATTTTGTATTAAAAACTCATTTTTGTTACACCTAAAGCTTCCTGTTCATCCTTCGAATGGTATGAGGTTGTTTATCCGCCCATGTATATGAAACGCACATTACACTTTTTTTTAACGAAATAGCTATTTATTTTTATTGAAATCATTACCCCTATAAGAATAATTGTGAATTGAACATCCCCATAAAGGTTAAAGATCCTGATTCACTTGTTTTCTCGTTGCCAATCGGATTGTCACTGGTTGCCAGGTTTCTTCGATTCACCTGGCACTATCTCGCACTATACGAATATGTACGATCGATTTCCGCGTCCTTGGAGCTTAAAGCTGGATTATTAAGCATATATTTTTCATTAAAATAGTATTTTATTTTATAAAATATAATATTCCATGTATCATACTTAATAATATAATAGAACATCACCAAAATAAAAATAAAAACTCTAATACACCATTGGTTTATAATTCCTAAATGAATAATAGTTATTACTAATTGGACCATGGGATTCAATTTTTTACTTCCACATTTTATAAAATCTTATCACAATTATATGAACAGATAAATCATTTGATAGAAAATAGTTCTTTCACGAAAATACAAAGGCAATGTGAAAACTAGTAGAAAAATAAGCAAGGAACATAGAACACTTGCACATTGTTTCCTCATTATTGTATCTCGCTCACAAATCCTGGTCAAATGCGATTTCGATTTCAAACTTTTTTTTATTAAAATAAAATTCAAAGCTTCATAAAATCTGAACCCTTTCACTGATTTGCCATAAATTCAATACCAAATATCATTCGATGATACTGTATTCGTAAAAAAGAATGTATTCCTGTATGTCAAAAATTGCGAAAGTTAGGACGGTCGCAGACATTGTTTTTGAAGAATTCAAACAATTTTGAACTATCATAAAATTCGCCAAATTAAATACTAAACATCCTTCGTCGATACTGTTCTTATGTAAAAAAATTGTAGCTGAATATCTCAAAATTTGGGGGAATTAGAGCGATCACAGTGATTTTTCCGGAATACTCGAAAATGTATAACATCCAAACGCTTCGATCGACTTTTTTTCAAATTCTATACCAACTGTAATTTAATAATGCTCTATTCATAGTAACAATTTTGTGCTTGATATCTGACAATTCTCGAGATAGACCCGTTATTTTTTTTAGATCGACCACACCCATCCGTCCAAACATTTTTTTCTAAATATTATTTTCTGATCATTTAGATTATTTTAAACTGTCTGATATGAAGATCTCGAATAAAAAAATTTCTTCACAAAATAGTATGGACTTTTCAATATATTTCAATTAAATCGTTTTCTGATTAAATAAATAAGCACATTTTTTATCGAAGAACAGAGTTTTATTCACAAATAATGACTTATATAAAAACGAGGATTGAAAATAGATAAAACGAAAATACAGTTTTAAACTGTTGTTTTTCAAAAGTTCATTGTTTAAATAATCGTGGAAAGATTTGATGGATAATAATAATTTTATAAAGTGTATCTACTGAGCGAATCTATTGGACGTTTCGTTGTACATATCGAGCGCATTGTTTCCCTGCAAAACTGCATTGCAGCCAAGATGATTGGGAAGCAAAAGTCTCACCGCAGTTCTCACTTCTTTTGCTGTCATTGTTCTCTTCGAATTTAATTTTGTCAATCTATTGGCAAAAAGCGAATGGAGGGTAATTTAAAAAAAAAATGCGTAAAAAAATCATTCAATCAAACAAGTTTTCTTCGTTGTTGGTGACGATGGTCTTGCTTATTTTTAATCGTACGCTTTTCGAAAATTAATTTATTTCAAGTACCTGGCTGCTTCGACGGCACAACGATCAAATATGTCTTTGGCAAAATGATCCATAATGGCCATTGCGTCACTGGAAATCCCTCTCGCCGGATCTATCTGTAAAATTGCATTAGATTACAACGTTATTTCGTAAATAAAAAAATTAATCAATCGATTAACACAGGAATGCAGAAAAAAAATAGTTAGCGAAGAAAAAGTGAGGAAAAAAATTATTTTATATTTTTCAATTACCTCTTTGAGAATCCGATAGACGTACGCCGCGTAAGTCAACTGCTTCGGCTTTTTTTTACGTCGTGATCCCGTCGGTGAAGCTTTCGAACACTTTTTCATCCTCGTCTCGTCTCTGTCACGACGAACTAGGACGTTTCATTAATTTTCTCATATTAAAAACGTCCAATTGGCAAAAAATATGTAATTGGCCCTGTCAAACTTATCAAAATGACGAAAAAACTAAACAGTCGAGCATTTGGAATGAACGTATCGTCGCTAGCAAGTACAGAGCTCAAGACGTAACGGGACTTTCGATATATTTAATGAATATGTCATGGTGTGTAATTTCGTCACAATCATTATTATGCTTGTTAGTATAATTATAGAAAATTATTATTACTGTTATTATTAACGTACATTTTGGGTAGTAATTTTTTTATTGAATCTGTTTTTTTATTGGTATATATCCTTTTCCAATCATCGTCCGTTCTCCACCATTCTCTCGCCCCCGGCTGAAATTTATTTAATTAAAGAATCGTTTGGGCGTATATGAATAAAGTTGAAATTTTTTACGACAAAATATGACCAAAAAATAAATGGATATTAGCTAAATCAGCGAGTAACACGTTCGAGGTGCGGTGATTATCAGACGATTCAATTTCACGAAGTGTTATTCCGCTTTCATAACAAAAGAAGATGTAAATTAAAACGTGCTTATTGCTTAATCATAATTTTTTTTCGCATTCACAAATCTTCTTCTGTGGCTTTTTCAATGTTGGCAATCCTCGTGAAAGAAACTTTGTGTATGTGTGAAAATTATTACAAAACAATGTGGAAGTATTAATCTAGATCTTTTGTTTATAAAGGAAACTTTGTTTTCATGAACATTTTAAAAATAGCTGGATTGATGTGTGTGTGTGCGTTATGAAAATCCGTATCAACTGTTGATTCAGCAGTTTACGATTTCTTTTTTGCTTCCTCATGGAGAAACCTTTGTTTTGATGAAAATATTTTCTTTCGAGATTTTAATGCCAATATAATGTGCCAAAAAATCAGAAAATCACATCCGCGTATGTGTGTAAAGAAATTGAAAAATTCAACTCGCTATTTCTCGAGAATGACTGTACCGATTTGCTGCAAACTTTGTGTGGATTTCAGGCGTCGAACCTCCATTGTTTACTGCATTTTTTCGTTGGAATTACTTGAGCGGTACAGATTTTACGGGATTTTTATATTTTCGAAAAATGTCTGTGATCGCTTTAAGAATTAAGTAAATTTTCCAGCCATCGAGTCAAAACTTCTTACGTAAATGGGTTAGAGGACAAGGATGTTTGGTATTGAACTTGGGGAGAATTATTTGAGGAGTTCCTATTTTATAAAATTTTTTATTTTTCGAAAAAAAGTTTGTAATCTATGTAACCTCCACAAAGGTTGAGATCTTCGGTTATATTCCACTTCAACACATCACTCCCACTTTCCACTTCCACAGTATTATTAAAAGATGTTTGGTATGAAATTTTGCGTAAATCTTTGAAAGAATTAAGTTTTTAAAATGGATTATCGAATTTTTTTTTTATTCTCATTTTTTATAGGAATTTGTATATTTCCTAGAACTCTCTTAAGTTTACAACCATATAGAGGCGGGCACTTGGCATAAAAATAGCATTAGGGAATAACCATGTTAGGTATTGAGTATGAAATGAAGTATGAAGAGAACTTCGCGTAGTAAACTACTCGAAGTACATCAGTACTATATTGGCCCACTACTGGAACGTCTACGTAGTTAACCACTCGCCGTTCCTCGAGCTCCCTCATAGTTTTCAGCAGTTTTCAATAGATCAATACTAGAGATTTCTAATAGTGAACTGAAGGAAATTTCCATTATTTTTTATAGTTCACCACTAGAGATTTCCAGTAGTTTTTTTTTGCGATTTACTGCTTAGAAAATTCTAATAGTTTTCTATGTAGTTTACTACTGAAGATTATTAATAGTTTTCAGTAGTTGACAACTATGAAGATATCTCGCCGTTCTTCAGCAGAACTCGCTCTACCGGCAATTTGGAGCAGTCCCCCTTACCTTGGTAAAAGGAAATTTTCAGGCACTCTCTGTGCGAGTTATAGTTTGGAAGCTTTCAACAGTGGAAAACCATCAAAAACTATAGAGTAATTTTTTATTTAGTTTTAAAAAAAAAAAGCTTTATAGTTTTATAAAAATATTTATCTTACTACTATGATAAAGTTGGAGAGTTTGTATGTTTGTTCGAACGCGCTAATCTCAGGAAATACTAATCCGATTTAAGGAATTCTTTTTGCATTAGATAGCCCGTTGATTCAGGAATGCGCTAGGCCAAACAAATTCATGCTATGGCCCGAAGAGCGGCGACAGGATCGGTTTATTTTTTAGTGATTGGTCCTTTTATTTTTCCACATAATTTCCGGATGGTATTTATATGAGATACACTTGGTTATGTATTCATAATCCGTATGAAACAGATATCTAAACCAAATTCAATGCGGGTGAAACCGCGGGGCACAGCCAGCTTATACGTATATATAAGTAGGCGGTATTCTTTTAAACTTTATTTAATTACTTGCCGTCGAGACACTGCCGAGTCTACTGATATTTATCAGCAGTATAGTTTAACAACTTCTGCAGGAACTATTCTGACTCGGGTTCTGTCAATCATCTATTAGGAATTAGGTCGGAGGCACGGCCTATTAAATATGGCCGCTTATTCCCAGTCAGCCCAACCAGCCAGCACTAGTTAACATGGGGAAGCAATAGTGAACGCTTGATTATCATATATTTTTTTGCGAAATGTGATGGTTTACTACGGTTTATTACCGTTGATGTTTGTGCGTGGACAGAATCAAAACTGCGACAATTGCATACAGACGCAATGTATTATTGCCATGAGGATACGGTGAACCCATATGACGTGCCATGGTTAACTTCAAAGTCACAAAAATATTTCCCGCCACTCTATGATTAAATAAATGACTCGGAATAAAACGCTTTTGAATCTTTCTCATACCCACTCGGACCGAATACCGTCCATGTTCTTCCGATTTTTATTTATTATATTGTTGCTGTAATGAAACAGTACATTTTTAATTATTAGTAAAACGTCGCACATTCGCATAGTAATCATCGGGCACCGACTGGAAGAGAGTGATCTGAAATTTGGCCGAGAGAGGTCAGGTTGCTAAATGGTAATTTGGCCCAAAGAAGTCTAAAATGGGTTGTGAGCTAAGGTTCTCAGACAAGGGGACAATGCAGTATTAATTTGTGAACTTTGGTGTGGCATGTGCCTGAGCTGTAGCGAAGCGTGTTCGACGATAATTATAATGACAATGATGTCTATCTTCTTATTTCCTTTTTTCGACGTTCTTGTTTCTGGCGCAGGTCGCGCGTTCGGTCGGTAAGGCGAAATTGTAGAGATCTCGATGTGAGTTGGGGTTGACACAGTAATTCCCAATAGAGTTCTCACTACCATTCACGAATTAAAACTTCTTGTGACGCGACTACCAGTTTGTCTGTAGTAAATATTAATGTTTGCAGTAGTAACTACCTCTAGATAGTAACGAGTCATTTATTAATTATCCCAATGCAACGTCAGTGGTAATTACCGATGGATGGACATTACTTACTCATTATCTAATTTCTTTCATTAATAACTATAAATAGATATTACTGAACAATTACACTATTTAGATCTAACAATGAGTGGAAACTCCAACACCGTCGGTATAGTGGGGACCTTTAAAGTCTGGATAACCTTCAACGACCATGTATCAAATTCGCAAGTTAATCGTGCCAGAAACGATTTACTATATATTTTAGTATTGTAACCTCTAATTTGCCAAATTGGATCCCAAAAACCCTCGAAAATAGAATTTGAACTGCAAATTGAGTAAGGAAAATCCCGCGTTTTGATCTAGAAGTAGCGCCAGTGGTATATAACGAACTAAACTAAATCACTTTTGCACGATTACTGTACATTTTTTGGCCAAATGTTATTCCGTTAATTTCGCAGATACATCAACAAATAAATGCTCGTTCATTAAGATCTTATTCGTCTATATCGTAAAGGTAACATTTTTCAGAATTACGCTATAATATAATTATTATATCCATTTTTCTTCTAGGACATTCAGTTTTTCGCTAAAAATGTATATTTATATTTTGAATTTCAACATTTTCTGGTCCTTACCTTTTAAATAGAGATGTCCAAAATTCCTTGGTCAAATTTTAAATCATTCGATTTCATAGCTTAGGAATGTCGTACGGTTAAAACCTATAATGCATATTGCCGGCACAACAGAGCTGGTAAAATAGGCTTTTCACATACGTAAGCCACATTTCTCACCGCACCGCAATCGTAACTGTGGGACGGATGAACAAAAACTTGCTAATACATTTTTGTCGAAGACGGCTTAATCGAATGGAAATAAGAGTAGTAGAGTGATTCTCTTCGTTTATCAACTACTCAGGCGGCTAGACCTCCGAGAAAAACACGCTAGAAATTTTTTGAGGTTATGTGAAGCTTTAAGGAAATCGTTTACATCTTCATATACTTTGTGTGTAGTGAGAATGTGAAAAAATACAAATCAGAAACACAGCCACGTTGATTCCTCATTATACTATCTCATTCACAAAGCTTCCCTGTGAGGAAGCCAAAGTTCAAGAATTAACTTGTTCAGTTAATATGCAAGTTTCTTATTTGTATTTGTAATATATTTTTTTTTTTTCATGAAGAACAGGTTGAGGATCAAGAATAATTCGCTTTTTCATAAATTTTATTATCCAAATTGTTGGCAGTATTGTCATGTCACACGTTACAGCGAACAGACACGATTATTATACATAGTACATTGCAATATAGGAAACAAAATGATCTATTAATCGTCAAATCGCACGAGAGAACAAAAAATTAAAGCTCCCGAACGATATCGAAAGATTTTTTTTAAGAATGTTCGTTTCGGCGAATATTTACCGTTTTTCAGATGATTTTTTTTTCTATATGTACGATATAGAGAATATTGTAGTTTCTTTTGTTACTTACGAATATAAATAAATCGATAATAATAATAATTTAAGGATTATCAATTATTAAAAATTAATTAATAATACAATATTGTATGTTATATATATATATATATATATATTCATATATATATATATATATATATATATATATATATGTATATATGTTGGTGTAATAACAATCAGGATTACAACGATTACTGATTAATCTTATATTTTACAAAAATACTCAAAGGCACTTCGTAAGAATCTTTTAGACTGCTCGTTCGCCATTTGGGTCCATTTTTTGTGTATAATTCATTTTTTTTTACTTGTTCTGGGCAGAGATATCAATCATAAATTTTCTACTTTATGTCCAGACTCTTTTTTATCTTCAACTAGTTTTAAATATATTTCAAACATCTAAATTGAAATATTATAATTGTTACATTTTTTCTTGTAATGACATCTCGGTCGAACGACGAAACTTAAATATGGAAAACATTACCAACGAAAATTATTCTCTTTCCGTTTGCGAAATGTTGAAGCCTACCCTTAAAAAATTTTTTTTAATTCTGTCAAATTTTAACGTAGAAATGCGTAAAATTTGTTATCGTTGGTGCAACAATTTCTCACAAAGTTTTTCGTTGGAACGAAATTTTCTAATCAACAAAATGGTTTGTTGTTGTTGTTGTTGTTGTTTTGTTCGAATGTTTTTTTTTGTTCTCTTTGCTCATGTTTTTATATTAACTTCCCTCAAATTTCGGCCAAACTATCGTTCTAAAATCAACGTCTTACAATCACGATCCT
Source organism: Oxytorus armatus (assembly GCA_958009045.1). Lineage (NCBI taxonomy): Eukaryota > Metazoa > Arthropoda > Insecta > Hymenoptera > Ichneumonidae > Oxytorus > Oxytorus armatus. Next base: position 9,012,533 of record OY253747.1, on the reverse strand, counting down.
TAAAATATATATAGTAATGCAATAGTACGCTGATATAAGATATATATATATATATATATCATATAAATATATCGCGGCCGCCGCCGCCGTATACAAGAGTTGAGGAGAGCGAGCGGGATCGAGCGGGGGGGGGGGCGAAGCGCGCAGGGGGGCAGGGCCCCCCTAGTATATACTAGGGGGGATCTGCCCCCCCTGCGCGCTTCGCACGCCAACCCCCCCTCGGACCATTCCATTCGGCGCCCCCTCCTCGGGCCATTCCATTTGGCGGCCCCCCCACGGGCCATTCCATTTGGCGTAACCCCACCCCCCTCGGGCTATTCCATTCGGCGTACCCCCCGCCCCCCGGCTATTCCATTCGGCGTGCCCCCCTCCCCTCGGGTCATTCTATTCAGCGTACCCGCCGGGTTGGGGGGGTACGGTAAAGGGAATGGCCGTCTCGACTCTTGTACACGGCGGCGGCGGCGAAATATTTATATTATATAGAGAGATACTAGAGAGGCTTCGCCCCCCCCCCCCGTTCCATCTCGCCCCGGGATCCCCCCCAACTCTTGTACACGGCGGCGGCGGCGACGATATATTTATATAATATAGATATATATATCTCCGCCGCCAAACCCAAACCTACCTAAACATGCAGAAGAGCATTTGCGGTCATTTTCGATCATTTTAGGGGAGTTGGTTTGGTTTCATTTGGGTTCAGTTGATGCGGGGGCGCGTAGCATCCGAGCCGAAGGGTTGACGCGGGACCCGCGCAGGGGGCCGAAGCCCCCCTAGTAAGATATATATATTAAAATTGGGGTATAATTTTGCGCACATGTACAATTTGATGTAAATTACATTTATATATATATATATTTTTGTTTCCAACATTATTATTAATAATTATTTTATATATAGGATAGTATATCAATATAGATACATAATTTGTATTATTATCATTAATATTATTGTTATTATTGTTATGTTTTTTTGTAAAGTTTCACTTATATACATCATAGGAATACTTATATTTAAAAAAAAATGGGAAATGAGAGAAAAAATGTTTTCTCCACTTTCGCACAGAGCACGGGAAAGATGTATACCATGGTCCTGTTGAAATTCACAAAGTTTTCATATGCTGTTATACAGCCAAGGAACGTACGTTTTTTGTTCAATCATCAATTAGTTCGAAACGATTTTTTTTAACAAATCGATCGATAGAATAATTTGTTTATTTAATTTTAACCAAGTATTGCCTACTATTATTATAGTTCGGTCCAATCGTTTCTCTTGCTCCTGATATTATTATTATTTTTTTTTTTAATGATTTTATTGATATTACAGTTATTAATATTATTGATATATTTATTTTCGCAACAAGCTCGCTCAAAAAACTTTGAACAACTTTTGCAAGTTCTTGAATAATCATACGATAATATTTATTATAATTGCCCTAATTTAATACAAAATATTGATTCTAGGATTGGCACATAAAAAAAACACAATTCAATTGATCAGCTGTTGTTCCGAATTGCAATCTTTCATAGTCATTGAAATGTTTCATAAACGCGTCAATAAGGTAAATAAAATGTAATATTTCTAAATACCAAAGTACGAAAGGTTTTAAATCATCAACATAATATACCTTATAATTCGTTTCTATTATAAAATTTTCCAAAAATTTCATAATCTCGTATTTGTGCTGAATAATTTTGACGCATCGCCTCGGTATACATAGATTTAACATGCAATTGCGTGTGTGTTTTTGTTTGTAGCTTTTTCTTTTCTTAAAGAACGTGAAGATTTTCGCAATTCTTGAATTTACTGTCCTCCTTACCAAAGAGCCAGGTTAGCATTTGTCTCGCTTTCATACTTGCCCGTACGACCCCGCGCGATTTGTACCAGTGACCGCTACCCTCGCTTCCACCACCGCCAACGCCACTACCGGTACGATTTTCCAGATGACCTTGAACCACCTTCAGACGAATTTGACTGAGAATTCCGACCAGAAGATCGTCCACGTTGTGATTTATACCGACCGATATCTCGATGAATTTTGCACGATACGTACAAGCCATGCACTTGCCATCTAAGAGTGAAAATATGTTTTATTTAAATGTGTGCTTATTCATAGAGGAAGCTTTGTTTTCGTGAAAACATTTTTTTCAGCTTTCAATGCCGATGCGTTGAAAATGTGTCAAAGCGTTGGAAAAACACATTTGCAAAAAATGTCCAGATGAATATGTGTGTGCGCGTGTGTGTGTGCGTGCGTGCGCGCGTGTGTGTGCGTGTGTGTGTGTGTGCGTGTGTGTGTGTGTGTGTGTGTCCGTGTGCTTGAGGCCGCACAATTCAAACTTCTACAAACTTCGCATGGCTTCGGAATAGATCGGGCCAAAATTATGCAGGTTAGTGGACCGGTCAACCCTCTTTATCCGATATAATTTTCGTTAGGATGAAGGTTCGTTTCAACGACTATGTATTACCGACAGAATGCATTGAAATTTTCGGCCAAATACCATTCCTAAGCCATCAAACCGAATGATATAAAATTTCATCAAGTAATTCTGGAGACCTCCATCTATATCTTAAGGACCAGAAAATGTTGAAATTCAAAATCAAAATATACATTTTCAGCTGGAAATGAAGAGGCCTATAACAAAAATGGATATAATTATTATTGTATAGCGTAATTCCGGAAAAATTGATCCACACGATATAGACGAATAAAACCGCTAATGAACGAGCATTCATATGTTGCTGTATCTACAAAATTAACGGAATATTTGGCCAACAAAAATATGCAGTAATCGTGGAAAAGTGAAATCTGAACGCAAGATTTTCATTACTCTAGTTTCAGGTCGCAAACAATTTTCGTCACTTTTTGGAGTCCAACTTGATAAATCAAAGGTTACAATACCAAAATACACAGTAAACTGCTTCTGGCACGGTTAACTTGCGTATTTGGCACATGTGCCTTGAATGTTTTCCAAACTTCAATAGTCTCCACTATACCGACGCTGTTGGAGTTTCCCATTAGACACCCCACAGCGTCGGTATAATAGGGACCATTTAAACCTGAGACAAATTCATGGTGCAAATCAACCGGGCCGGAAGAGATTTACTATGCATTGTGGTATCGTAACGGTTAATTTGCCTGGTAGGACCGCAAAACTCGCGTTCGGTCCTGCAAGTGGCGCCAGTGAATATAAACGAACTAAACCAAAACGGTTTTCCACGATTACCGTGTATTTTTTGGTCAAACTCTATTGTGTCAATTTTCCATATACATCAACAAAGGCTCGTTAATTATGATTTCTATCCCTATAGAACTTAATAGCGAACATTTCCGAAATTATCCTATACAATAATAATTATATCCATTTTTGTTCTAGAACTCTCAGATTATCGCTGAAAATGTACATTTCCATTTTCAATTTGAACATTTTCTCGCTATTAAGTTTTAGATAGAGATCTCGAGAATTGCTCATTCACATTTCAAATCTTTCGGTTTGACAGTTTAGAAATGGCGCTTAGCCAAAAATCTCAATGCATTTTTTCCGTACAACAGAGTCGGTAAAACAGAGATTTCATATGCTTTCCTGTCATTAGCTCGTGCAATTTTTGGGCTATCGAGTTAAAACTTCCTATATGATTTAGGTATCATGGAACAACATATGGCATTGGATCGGATAGAATTGACACAAACGTTCCTTATTTTTGGTATTTACAATTTTTGAAATATGTATTAAAAAGCTGTAAGTTGAAAACGTGCAAGTTGCTTCTTCGAAATCTCAATTTTCGTTCCCCCCACAAAGAGAGCTTTGAGCATTGAGTGAAACCGTTCGGAACGTTATCGTTCTATGACATCGGCAATTTTTTATATATCTAGCTAAAATTTGGCGCCAAATTTTGGTGCAATATAATATAAGAGTGTTTTATTTCGAAATTTATAGGGAATAATAAAAGGGACGTATAATTGGTAATTATACCAATTTACTTTACCTTGGGCAGACACGGATCTCGAACGTACTAAGTCAACTTTGTTACCGACGAGGATCGCCGGCCTACCGCGCAACAGGTCCTGATCGTGAAGTCTCGACAGATATTCTTCAGCTCTTTGGAACGAGGCCTTGTCAATCACCGAATACATTACTACGAAGGCGTCTGGATGTGGTATTTTTTCTAATTCAGCCTATCGTAAAAAAAATTTATTTATTTATGTATTCATTGATAACTAAATTAGGAATTCGAATATGACGTCTGCAAATGAATGAAAAGTGGCGAATTTTGTAATTGGGCATTTTTTTTTTCATTAAGAAATAGGAAAACAAAATGTATCGATTAAAAATTTGTTTGTACCTTCAAATTCGTGATATTCAGGAATCTCAACTCGCTCTCCTCGCCATTTAACATTACGAAAACCGACTGTTCGCTTGGCACATCTGAAAACATAAAAAATTCATCCGATTTAATTAATTATTTGTAAAAAACAAATAACAAATACATTATAATGATAATATTGGTTGAATTATTTTAAAAAACTGTGTGAAGGTAGAATATTTAGAGTGACTTCGTTTGAACTGAAATTTAATCTGTTATCGCTATCTCACGTTTTGCGAACTGACGACTCGTATGTTGTTTCAAAATTGCAAAGTTCGAGGAGTCAAAGGTGCATAATGATGTTTCACCATTTTACACAGAATTCGGAGTTTCGAAAAATAATCGAATGTATACGCAAATAAAGGTTCGAAGAACACGTTAAATACGAGGTATTCAAATTAAGTAATGAGACTGATTTTTTTCATTTTTTTTTATTCAAATAGAATTACAATTTTATATTGTCACCCTCAAAATAACTTCCTTCCGAAGCCACACAGCGCTGGAGACGGTGCTTCCAATCCTCATAGCAGTGCTGGAATTCCGATACTGGAATAGCCTTCAGCTGGTCGGTTACAGCCGTTTGAATGTTTTCGAGTGTCCCAAAATGAGTTCCCTTGAGGTGATTTTTCAATCTCGGAAAGAGAAAGAAGTCAAAAGGACTCAAGTCAGGCGAGTAAGGAGGCTGAGGAGCCACAGGAATGTTTTTACTGGCCAAAAACTCGTTTATTGAAATTGCTGTGTGACAAGGAGCATTATCGTGATTGTTCTCATCCCCAATTCATTGGTCAAAACCTGATGAACGGTGGTGTGAGTCAAATTCAACTCTTCCCCGATCATTCTGACTGTCGTCCGACGATCTGAACGCACAAGATCCCGGATTCTGTCGACATTTTCATCGGTTCTTGAAGATGAGGGCTTCCGCTTCGTGATTCATCTTCAATCGACTTTCTTCCTTCTGAAAATGTCTTAAACTACCGAAAAACCTGGGCTCTTGACAAAACACTGTCTCCATAGGCCTGCTGAAGTTTAGCAAGAGTTTCCGTTGCAGTGGGCCCAAGTCTGAAGCAATACCTGATAGCACACCGTTGCTCGAAATTGATGTCACTCATTTTTAGAACACAATAGAAAAAACTGTTTGACAAAAAAATCGCTACGGACAACCAAATGACTCGAGCGAGTTCAAACCCGTACTGAAGGCGTATCACATATTCCCCTGCCGCCCCTCCAAGCCCACCCCCTCAAGTGTTTCCAGATCGAACGCTACGTTGCCAGTCTCATTACTTAATTTACACACCTCGTATGTATAGTTAACGAGATTTCAATCGGAAATTACAATTCATATATTTCAAAAACCAATTGCAATTTCGACATTGCTATAGTTTTCTTCTAAATCTCGCATATGCTTTCGTGTATCAGAATCATTTCAGAATTTGGTATGCAGTAGTTTTGAAATTAATGGGAGGAGGGGTGGCACAGTGAAGAATAAACATTTCATGAATATTGTTGAAAATTTACCTCGAAAAAAGCATTAAAATATATCTTTCCAATTCTTAAAGTAAGCTCTTTTAAACGATACGCCTCTAGCCAGGACAAACCAAAATTCCGATCACCCATTTTTGCCCTCCCAAATGCACGATAAAAAAAATCGTTTAAAAAATGACATGAGAATCATGTTCAGAACATCTCACTCAAGTTGCAGGCCAAATTTCAAACTTACAGGTTAAACCGGTTAGGAACTAGAGGCTCATGACAGACAGACAGACAGACGGACGAGCGAGTTTCACCACAAGAGTTTCGTTTTTCCGTCGGAGCTCTCAAGAAGTAGGTAAAGTCGAGGCATTAATAGATAATGAGGTGAATTGGATTTTAAAAAACGCTGAAATTGATGATTGTACCAAAATTAGCATGGTGGCCAGACACATTTTCGCGGCAGTTTTTTTTTCTGTTTAAAAAAAATATCACGTTTTCTCGAAGATCGTTTTGTACATATGGTCGATGGTTTTGGCCCATCCGGCATTATACGAGATTAAGCAACATGACGGTAGCAGACGATTAACAGACGCATAGCTTTCTGGCTATGATGTACGTTTATAGCGAACCCCGGTGCAAATTTAACTGTAGCTATTTCCGGAATCCCCCGCCCCGTTGCCGACTCTTGTGCCGCGCGTGAAGCCCCTTCTAGCGAGGTGCACTTTTCAGTTATTTTACCAGTGTTATAATATACATCCGACCTAACAAAAAATATTTTTTTTGTCTTTCAATGCTAATTTTTTTGGCGGTTCTTCTTCGCTGATCCCCATTCAATTTTTCAATGCAATATTCGTGTAAAATAAAATGTGCAATACTTTTTGTTATTCAATTATTATTATTAACTAACAATTTGGTGGGTTTTGTTGGGTTTTGTAAAACAATTAATAAGCATGTTGTGATAATCAAGCTTCGTGAAAGTTGTTATTGATATTACTTCGGATTTATTGAAAAAAAACCTAAAAAAATACATTGAAAAAGTTCAGAAAACCATTCAAAAAAGCCTAAAAAAATACATTGAAAACGTTCAGGAAACCCTTTAAGTGAGTGTGGTAATTATCAAACTGAAAGAGAATGCCCCGTTTTCTTGAATAAAAAAAAACTGTTTCGGAATATTCATCGCAGAGTTAAAAAGATCCCAAATAATCCGAAAGTTCAATTCCCAAAAAATGTGTGGGCGTGCGAGACTGTGTGTGTGTGTGTGTGTGTGTGATGCCCTTAAAAATTGAACCGCTCGTACCTGAATTGTCACACATCTAAAATACAGATGCCTTAGGGTCTCATATCATTTTCATGATGATCGACGTAAAATTTGAGATTTCACGGGATTGTGAATTTTTCGAAAAGTTTAAGGTAGTAGTTTGGTAACTTAAGCCGATTTCCATGTCTTTTTTGGAGGGCGTGGTTTTGTAGGAAAATGAAAATGAATCATTTTGGATATTTAGGATGTTTTTATTTACATATTAAAGATACAAAAAAAAAAAAATTTTTTAAATTTAATAGTTTATTATTATTATTATTATTGATCGAAGTTGGCACCTCGAAGTTGGCAGCCCGGGTTCTAACTTTTTTTCTACCGAACCGATTGCTTTCAAATTTTAACAGGCCACTCTACACACTTATAGTTCTCGTCGGAAATACCGAGAAATTTGTTCACCACTAACTTTTTATTTTACAACCCCTTCTTTGCTAAAATAAAAGGACTTTAGCAAAGAAGGGGTTGTAAAATGAAAAGTTAGGGGTGAAAAAATGTCTCGGTAGTTCCGACGAGAACTATAAGTGAGTATAGTAGGGTGTTAAAATTTGAAAGCAATCGGTTCGGTACAAAAAAAGTTACGACCCGGGCTGCCAACTTCGAGGTGCCAACTTCGATCAATAATAATAATAATAATAAACTATTAAATTTTTTCAAACAAATTTTTTTTTGTATCTTTAATATGTAAATAAAAATATCCTAAATATCCAAAACGATTCATTTTTATTTTCCTATAAAAAAACGCCCTCCAAAAAAGACATGAAAATCGGCTTAAGTTACCAGACTACTACCTCAATACGATGTAAAGTGTGTGACGCACATGGCACACGAGAGCGAGGAGAGATAACTGAAATTTGCAGACAAATAATTCTCAGAGTTGGATTGACATTCAGAATAAAAGCAAATCATTAGGCCCTGTATAATTAACTGAGGAAGAACCTGACGGTTTGCTTTTTCCTTAATTGGTAACCATTTCTGAGAATGGTTCGACCGAAAATTTGTGAGGTCATCCTGACCTTTTACATCACCTTAAAAATATGTGGCAGACGTACCACGTGGCATATGAGTGGAAGAAATACAGCTGCGAAATGCGATTTGTACTTTCTACGAAACGCGGTCGATATTTTCAAAAAAACAAAATACTTAGCAATTTTTCGTGACAATTGTACGTTGAATAAGAAAATGTTCATCCCTATCGGGTGTGACACAATGGAGAAACTTTCTGATCGCGTTTTCAAATCATTCCGGAGGGTTTTCTTTTGTGAGAAAGCAAAAGACGAAAAGTAATATACCTGTAAAACGACCAACAGAGGGTGTACCTGTTCTAACGGAAAATTGCTTCAATTATTCGAAAACATACTGGGACTCGAGATAATGTCAATTGACCACCCTTAAAACGTGTAATTTGTCAATAACAAATAATATAGATGCATGTGGTAAATATATTTTATTATATGTATATACATGTACGTACGTATACAAAAGAGGTTAAAGACAGAGACCGGGCGTTTGCCTCTTCCATTATGTCCACGCGGACGCTTCCCGTGATCTATAAGCGGCAAACTCTCGTTTCTCGGGACTCTAATTTTGGAACAAGCATGTTCTCTCTTATCCTCGTCTCAAGACTCGCGTGAAACCGCGACGGGGATAAAGAAGAACAAGTTTCTGCTACCATCACGCTTTCGTCAACCGCAGATGCGAGCTAATTCGACATCTCCAACCCCGCGCTAAAATTCTCGGATTGCCCTGACGACGACAAATAAGCCGATTACACGCGTCAATTTCATTCCAATTAAATATTTATACTGAATAGATTTTTTTTTTTTTTCAAAATCCTAACCGACCATTTTTCTAATGAATAAAAAAGGCCGTCAAAGTTATGACGTTAATTACTATCGAACCAATATAAAAATTATAAAATTCTCTTGTCCATTGACAAAATAAATGATTGGAATAAAGTATTACTGTGCTGTATTTTTTATTTTGATTTGTTCGAACGTCTACCCTCTTGGGATTTTACGTATGACCCTTCTCAATTCTATTTTTTCCCCTATTCATTTTTTGACCGTTGTCATTGTATATGTCCTCTTAAATTTAACACCCCAGTCTATAGTTTTCAATTGGAAAATAAAAAAATTGTAACGTGTATATCGAACAAGATTGAAACTTGAAAAAAATATTAACCCTCCGCGCAACGTATCCATTCTCTCGGTTCAAGGCGCACACCGATGCAGCGCTTAAACGCTTGTCGGTCACTGGCTGAACGCCACTTCGCCCCCACTATCGACCAATAAACCCCTTTCGGTGAGGTTTCAACGGCACAAAGGTTTAATTAACGAGCATAAAACGTCTAATTTTTCGATAACAAATACTGCAGCACTGTTCAAGAGAAGTTGAGAACAAATGTCGGTATTCACGGAACAAAGTTAAATGTATGAAACCGTATAGATAGCGAATTACTGTCGTTTCGAGAATGAACCACGAACATGTCGAATGACGGAACAAACTCCGATGAAAACGAGCATACACGAGTTGCAATGGAAAGGAAGATAACGTGGAAGGAGGAAGAATGAAAGGACGCAATACAATGGTTAAGGGCTGTGAGATTACGTTGAAGGTCTTCCGGAAGAAAAAGTTTGTTCATGAAAACTTCATTCGTGGTTCTGTCTAGAGCAAGAAGCCTTCCCTTCCAAGAAAGCTTACAAGCTTTCCTGGGAGGGAGGGCTTTCTTCATAGCCATATTGAGCAAAAAACGTTTGTGCTGATATCAAATCATGTTGCTTCCGTAGGCGTTCTGTGGGTTCAATATCCAGAATGAAGCTGCTCCTGAGCTGTTCACTTGTCTCCGTTCGTTACAGACAAAACCCCGTGAGCGACAGGAAAGTTCGAACTGAATAGAACGGATATACGTAAGGGGAAGTTTCATCCCTTCGGGCTATTGTCTCCTATTATCATATTTCAAGCTAATAATCGTTATAATTTGTGGAATATTGAAAAACTACTCTAACTTTACGATCGATTGATTTAAGAGCATGTGGAAGATGGTGAGAAAAACTCCAACAGCGTCGGCATAGTGGGGACCATTGAAATCGGCGGAACATTCAAGTCACATGTACCAAATATGCAAGTTAACCGTGCCCGAAGCAATTTACTATTTTCAGGTAAAAACGAAGAGCTTTAAAACAAAAATGGATATAATTATTATTGTATTACCTGATGCCGAAAAATTCTAACTAACAAAACTTTCTTTGTCGCTATATGGGCAAAATCAACGACGTGGTATTTGGTCGAAAAATACACAGTAATCGTGGAACAGTGATATGGTTTAGTTCGTTTATGTGGCAACCCCACTGTAAACAGGCTCAAAAAGGCCCTTTTTCATGAATATTTGTTTGCTACTTAATGAATTATTTCAGGATTGGGAGAATGGTATGTTTTTGAGGACACTTTGAAATTGTTTTATAAAAATGTTCATTAAAAAATAATACAAATTATGACACTTATAATGTTTATAAAAATTTTCCCTAAAAATGTTTCCGTTAACGGTAGAATCCTTATCATTGGCATGGTTCATTTGAAAAATAAAACAAAAATATTTTCTCAATCTGCGTAAATGTAGTTTTCGATAAGCACAGTCGTTTAAAAAAAAAAATGTTTGACATTAAAGAAAAAAATTTTTAACATGTCGCTATTTTGAGAAAAATAAATTTAAACAAACGGCTCTGCTTAACGAAACCTACATTTATGGGGATTAAGAAAATATTTTTGTTTTATTTTTCAGATGAACCATGGCAGAGATGGGCAGTCTACCGTTAAAAAAAAAAAAATTTTACGGGAAAGTTTAATCAAATTTATAACTGTCATCATTTTTATTATTTTTGAATGAAAATTTTTATTAAACAACTTGAAATTGTCCTTATAAACATTCTATTCTCTTATTCCTGAAATAATTCATCGAGTAGCAAACAAAAATTCGTGGGAAAGGAACTTTTTTGAGCCCATTTACAGTGGGGTTCCCCCTTATATACCACTGGCGCTACTTTCAGACGCAAACGCGAAATTTTCCTTATTCAATTTTCAGTTCACAGACAATTTTCGTGAGTTTTTGGAATCCTAACTGGCAAGTCAAAGCTTAAAATATCACAATACATTGCAAAGTGCTTCTGGCATGGTTAATCTGCATATTTGGTACATCCCTTAGCAAGATGTGCCATTCATTGCCATTAAGAAATTCCATTGAATTTCTATTGCTTCAGACACAATTCCAATGAAGGCATTTTTGCCAAGTACAAAAACTCCATTAAAAATCCCATTGGTATTGCCATTACAATGAATTTTAAAAAGTCCATTCAAAACTCGAATGGTATTGTCAATGCTTGTGCCTATGAGAGAATGAATGGTCATATTTAATCCTTGGCAAAAATGCCTTAGCATTTGTCCCAAAGACAATAAGTTCATTCAAAACCCCAATGGCATTGCCATTGCATGTGTCTATTGAGAAAATGCGTGGTAATATTTTATCCTTGACAAAAATACTTTGGCATTTTTCCCAAAGGAACAAAGTTCATTCAAAACCCCAATAGTATATTGCCATTGTTCGTCCATGGGGAAAAGTGAATGGTAATATGAGAAAATAAAAAATGCTTTCGCTGTCTACATCAGTGCAATGGAAATTCAATGACTTTTTTTCTACGGCGCTATTCAATGCCAAATTTGCCCGTTAACGTGTTATATATAGAATATAGAATACCGAAATCGGTTTGAAACACGTTACGTTATATTGTTTTATTATTTTCATCTTGTAGACACAAGGAAAATATTATTGTATGGAAATTTATTGTGATACACAATTAAGATGCCGATGACAATTAATATCATACGAGGTGTGTAAATTAAGTAATGAGACTGATTTTCTTCATTTTTTTTTATTCAAATAGAATTACAATTTTATATTGTCACCCTCAAAATAACTTCCTTCTGAAGCCACAAAGCGCTGGAGACGGTTCTTCCAATCCTCATAGCAGTGCTGGAACTCCGATACTGGAATAGCCTTCAGCTGGTCGGTTACAGCCGTTTGAATATTTTCGAGTGTCCCAAAATGAGTTCCCCTGAGGTAATTTTTCAATCTCGGGAAGAGAAAAAAGTCACAAGGACTCAAGTGAGGCGAATAAGGAGGCTGAGGAGCCACAGGAATGTTTTTACCGGCTAAAAACTCGTTTATTGAAATTGCTGATTGACAAGGAGCATTATCGTGATGCAACACCCAGTTTTTGCAGATTTTTCCCATCCCCAATTCATTGGTCAAAATCTGATGAACGGTGGTGTGAGTCAAATTCAACTCTACCCCGATCATTCTGATTGTCAACCGACGATCTGAACGTACAAGATCCCGGATTCTGTCGACATTTTCATCGGTTCTTGAAGATGAAGGCTTCCCGCTTCATGGTTCATCTTCAATCGACTCTCTTCCTTCTGAAAATGCCTTAAACCACCGAAAAACCTGGGCTCTTGACAAAACACTGTCTCCGTATGCCTGCTGAAGTTTAGCAAGAGTTTTCGTTGCACCGTGCCCAGGTCTGAAGCAAAACCTGATAGCACACCGTTGCTCGAAATTGATGGCACTCATTTTTAGAACACAATAGAAAAAACTGTTTGACCAAAAAATCGCTACGGACAACCAAATGACTCGATGCGAGTTCAAACCCGTACTGAAGGCGTATCACATGTTCCCCTACCGCCCCTCCAAGCCTAGCACCACAAGTGTTGCCAGATCGAACGCTACGTTGCTAGTCTCATTACTTAATTTACACACCTCGTATATCCTACGCACCTTCGCATACTTTACCATTAGCTAATCCCCATTTGAATTTGCACTGAACGACATTGGCCAATGGTGAAAGAAATACCATAAGAATTTTACCGTTTATAATCCATGGGTATTTTCATTTAGTTTCTATGGAAAGACACTCGAGAATGGCATTGTTTATCCATTCAGTTTCTACGGGAAAAAAAACTGCCATTCGTACTTACCATTGATTTCCATTCTGCCGGCTGCCATTAAAAGTTTTCCCTCGACTTTCCCAGACGATTCGCATTGAAATTCTCTGGTAACCGGCCTTTGCCATTGACTGCCGTTCAGCGCTCAATGACATATTTTGCTAAGGGATGTTTCTTGAATGTTATCCAGACTTCAAAGATTCCCACTATATCGAAGTCGTAGAAGTTTCGCATCGTCTTTCACCTGTTCTTAAGGCTCCAGATTGTGTAATTCTTTGATTATCGAGGGAAAAAATTTCGTACATCTCTTGGATAACATCGACGGATATTCTGTATTGAATGTTCAGAAATTCGATCGAGCCGTTTGGAAATTATGGAATTTCGAATTAAAAAAAAGAACACAGGTGTTCGCCAAGACTGTAACTCGAGTAATTCGTGTTGAACTTTTTAGGTTCCGCGGTAGAATTTAGTGTACAGAAAAAATGTCATTGATGGATGATTGGGAAAGAATTTCGTGAGAATCGATGACAAATTTTTAAGGTAGGCGGACTTTGGAAAAAAAAACTTTTTTCCAAAGTCCGCCATTTTGTTATTTATCCATGAAATTTAACTTCAGTAGTTCCGACCAGAATGACATGTCTATAGATTAAGAATTATCAAGAATTTTTTATTTCAGATAACATCAAAAGCCAAAATCACCGGGGCCACCCACGCGCTTTTTTTTCGAGGTGCCAACTTCGATCAATAATAATAATAATAATAGACTATTAAATTTTTTCAAACAAATTTTTTTTTGTATCTTTAATATGTAAATAAAAACATCCTAAATATCCAAAACGATTAATTTTTATTTATCTACAAAAAAACGCCCTCCAAAAAAGACATGAAAATCGGCTTAAGTTACCAGACTACTACCTAAAGAAATATCAAATTATTCGAAAAATTTGGAATTTACAGTAAAAGTAGGAAAAAATCTGTAAGTTGAAACTTACCAGTTGCTTTCTCGAAATTTCACTGAACGATCAAAGCTTTCTCTATGAGAAAGCTAAAATTGAGGAATGTATAATTCCTAACGGAGGAGGTTTTGCGCATTGATCGAAATATCGACGAATCAACGGACAAGTTTCAACTTCCAGCTTTTTTTTAATATTGTCGATTTTTTAAATATTTGTTAAATATTTTTATATTCTCGATATTATGCAAAATGTTAAATTGATCGGTTGGTGAGCATTAGTATCTGAGCTGATGTACGAATATAGGTTGAAACTGGAGTTTAGTAGACGGTATGCCTTACTGTGAGATTCAATTAACAAGCGAAATTCGAGCGTACATATATGGCAATAGTAATTATCTCGAGAGTAGTATACCGCGTTGATGCGCGATATGCACCTATATGCTCCGGAGACCCCCCCCTTGCTATTGCCAGGCACCAGAAGGGTCTCAATCCGTTCGGTGTTTCTCCTATCACCACCCGTTGGTATATGTACCTGCGGTAGGATATGGACATCACCACCGACGCCTCCATCCCCTCTTGTCTCATCGCTTCCGCTTTGGGAAGCTGTGCCTTCCACTTTGACAGCTCTACACATCCTATCTCGTTGCCCTGAGCGAGATTTCGATACGAATCTTCATGGTTCATTATATGTATATACATATATATACATGCATAGCCTTCTCGAGACCCAAGTGGATGGCATTTGATTGAATATTCAGAAACCTCATCGCCCCCGTGTCATCTTCGAGTGTTATTTATATCTCAAAATTAGTGAAGATATTCCTATATTTAAAATAATGTATAATTTCTTTATACGAAATGCTTTTAATCATTGTTGCCAATTAATTAATTATTCACTATAAATCTATTAATAATTGTGATTGTTGCCGATGGAAATCCATTTACTGTCGTTTTATTTCCTCATAAAAGAGGCTTTACTTCTGTCAACATTCTTTTCCCAGTTTTTTTAATACCAATCTGTCAAAAGTGTTTCAAAACGTCGGAAAACACAGATGTACCAATAATTTCTGGAATCGCGTACATACGTATGTCTGTGCTTATAATAAATGGCACGTTACATGCCGTATTAAATTACCACTGCGTAATACAAGTATAACATCAGTTGTTGCCTGTAATTTTTACGTTACATTGCTGTAATGTTACGCACGAGTTTAAGATAGTAGTCTGGTAACTTAAGCCGATTTTCATGTCTTTTTTGGAGGGCGTTTTTTTGTAGGAAAATAAAAATGAATCGTTTTGGATATTTAGGATATTTTTATTTACATATTAAAGATACAAAAAAATTTTTTTTGAAAAAATGTAATAGTTTATTATTATTATTATCATTGATCGAAGTTGGCACCTCGAAAAAAAAGCGCGTAGGTCGTAGGGGTAGTTTTCGGACTTTGGAAAAAAAAACTTTTTTTCCCAAAGTCCGCCATTTTGTTATTTATACATGAAATTTAACTTCAGTAGTTCCGACCAGAATGACATATCTATAGATTAAGAATTATCAAGAATTTTTTATTTCAGATAACATCAAGAGCCAAAATCACCCACGCGCTTTTTTTTCGAGATGCCAACTTCGATCAATAATAATAATAATAACAAACTATAAAATTTGTTCAACAAATTTTTTTTGTATCTTTAATATGTAAATAAAAACATCCTAAATATCCAAAACGATTCATTTTTATTTTCCTACAAAAAAACGCCCTCCAAAAAAGACATGAAAATCGGCTTAAGTTACCAGACTACTACCTTAATCGGGTAACTTTCTCCATCGTAACATAATTAATTTTATCGTACAAATACATTTGAATTTGAGTTTATACATTAATTCAGGACGGTGGACAGACGTGAATGCATTAGTAATACGCGCCGACGTTGTCGCGAAGTGGCGGACGAGAGACACGCTCGTCATGACTGGAAACAGACGTTTCGCCAGTTAATTAAGGTAGATACGTGCTCGGTACGTTGAAGTCATAGAAATCAGAGACTCTATAATACGTTTAAAAAAATAGTGCAAATTGAAATTTGCATGTTGCTTCCTCATCATGTTTGCGTATTCGCAAATTTTCCTCTATGAGCAACATAGACTTTTTCAATGTCACGTTCGTCATAGAGAAAACTTTTTGCTCGGCGAAACATGATGAGGGAGCAATATGTAGGTTTCAATTTCCACCATTTTTCTCTCCTTCAATTTAAAAGTGTGACGTTTGCTTAATTTTGCTATGCATTTTTCGAAAGATTGTAATTACTATAAGTTT
The DNA here is from genome assembly GCA_958009045.1 of Oxytorus armatus. Classification (NCBI taxonomy): domain Eukaryota; kingdom Metazoa; phylum Arthropoda; class Insecta; order Hymenoptera; family Ichneumonidae; genus Oxytorus; species Oxytorus armatus. Next base: position 8,996,131 of record OY253747.1, on the reverse strand, counting down.
ATAACGCTTTTATTGATTTTCTCCAAATTCAATACTAAAAGATCTCAAAAGCATTTTACTAAGTCTATTTGTTGACTCGCCCCTTTACGGAACCTGTACCACTCACGTCTACCTCAAGAGCATGTGTTAGATGATGAGAAACACCAACAGCGTCGGTATAGTGGGGACCTTTGAAATCCCGGTAACATTTAAGTGTAACAAATGTACCAAATACGCAAGTTCACCGTGCCAGAAACGATTTTACTTACATATTTTGGTGGTGTAACTTTGCCAGGTAAGACCCCGAAAACTTTCGGAAATTGTTTGTGAATAGAAGATTGAGTAAAGAAAATCTCGCGTTCGAGTCTGTGAGTGGCGACAGTGGAATATAAACGAACTAAACCAAAACACTTTTGCACGATTGTATTTTTTTCGGTGAAATAGTACGTTGTTGATTTGGCACATACAGCAACAACCAAAAGCTTATTAGTTAGAGTTTTCATCAGTCTCTTATCGTAATAGTAACATTTTTTGGAATCACGCTATACACTAATAATTATATCCATTTTTGTTTGAGAATTCTTCCTTTTTAGCTGGAAATATACATTTCTATTCTAACATTTATAACATTTTTTGGTCATTACAGTAGAGATAAAGGAGACAAGCATAACCAAATTTCAAATTATTCGGTTTGACAGTTTGAAGTGGTACTTGGCCGCAAATTAATATGCATTCGGTCGGTAATACAAAGTCGATAATACAGACCTTCCACGTGCTCTTAAGAGAATGTGTAAAATGATGAGAAACTTTAACAGCATCGGTATAGTGGGGACCTTTGAAATTTGGGTAACATTCAAGGAACATGTACCAAATTACGCAACTCAACCGTGACCGAACCGATTTACTTACATATTTGGGTACTGTAACTTCTAATTGGCCAGTTTGAACCTCAAAAAATGTCAGAAAACATCTGTGAATTTAGTACGGAAAATCTCGCGTTTGGGTATGCACAAGTAACTCTAGTGGAATATAAATGAACTAAACCAAAGCATTGTTCCAAATGTAATTTCGTTCATTTTGCAGATACAGCAACAAATAAATGTTCGTTAGTAAGGGTTTGTATTCGTCTATACCTCTATGATGAAATCTTTGGGAATTACGATATACAATAATAATTATATCCATTCTTGTTTTAGACCGTTGCGTTTTCAGCTGGAAATGTACATTTCTATGTTGAAATTCAATATTTTCTGGCCATTACAATAGAGATAAAGGTGTCCAGAATGACTTGAGCAAATTTCAAATTATTCGGTTGGATAATTTAAAATAGATCTTTCACATGCTCTTAAGGTAAGCGCCCCAGTTTCTCATAGCTTTAGAGTCAGCGGCCTCGGTTTTCTATTATGTACGAACGGGTTATATTGTCAAACGGAAAAGAAACTGTTTTAACACGTGCATTGAAGCCATCTGAATAAGATTCACCAGTTTTGTAAGTGAATTCAGATATAATAATTAAATTATCGTTTTAATAATGCTCGTGTACTGTTGTGGCTCGTAATACTGTCGAAGCACCTATGTCGCTTTTTATGAGATCAACGAGTACCCAGTTTCTCGACAGTTCGAGACGTCGAAACCGGTCAAATTGTGTTCTGCGTATAAATTTAGGACGTAGAACACTAAACAATATTTAATGAGCTTGTAAGTATTATATTGCATCTGCATTTATACATAGTATGAAACAAGATATATTTTATTGTACCGGTTAATTTCCTTTCTTGTTGATTTTTATTACTTCCCGATCCTAGGATCGGGAAGTTATTGTAATGACTCCGAAAATCGAACGTGGAAAATTCAGTATATCTCCACGTTTTATGACCCCTAGAATCATTCTAACACGGCTTTGAAAACATGTCTGTCTTTACGTCTGTGTGTATGTACGTATGTGAGGAAAATTTTGTCGAACGTTATCTCACGAATGAATGGAGCGATTCGATTTTTATTTTTCAAACGAAGGCTCTTGACCTAACTTAGAGCGGAAGGAAGTGTGACCTTGATCGCCTTAGCAGTTTCGTAGATATTTGGCTAAAACTATTAAAATAAAAACGACTTGTACACAAAATCGACGATTTCGCCTTGGGAAACGGTGGGATATGAAAATTTTGTTCTGCAATCGATGCGACTCCATGGAACTCAGACTTGAGTGAACTATTGGAGAAATCGTCTCAGCGATTGCTGAGTTATTGCAATAAAACTTGTAAAAACGCCAAGAAACATTTTTCCCGAAATCCAAAAACAAATAGGAGCAATTAAAAATAAATGATCGAATTTTCATACGTTTTCCATCCCCCTCATGGTGGCCTAACTTGCAAAACCAAAATAACATAAATTACGACGGATGATCGGGAAGTTATTGGCTCGACCCGCTAAGGGTCAAACCCACTTCAAGCCACCCTTTACAACGCACCCCACTCATGAGAACGAGCGGAGCGAGCAACCAGCAATGCACCTCTTACTTTGGCCCTCTCGTTTTTTAGTTAAATTTTCGATTCACCTTCCAACATTTTCAACTGGTCTTTTTTACTCTTTTCGCGATTGGTGCTTCGCCTTTTTGAACTCTCTTCGCAGCTTATACGTAAATATAGACCCAGGAAGGTCATACGTTTAAATTTGACGGCCGTTTGTTTGTCCATCGAGAAAATTGCCTTTATAAACAAACAGCTGTAATTTTCGAATGGAAAATACTATGAAATATCTGGACGGTGAGTACACAGAGGTTTTTTCAAAAAAGAGAATGAGCCGTAGTAGATAAAAATCGACGAAAAAATACGGATTATACATTGAAAAAACAGAACGAATATTTACTTATTTTGCAAATCGGCACAGATCAGTTAATATTTTTGCAAATCTATTGTTATTAATGTATTTCTTGGTTAGGTCCATATGCTGTAATACAAATCATAATTCACCATAGCCAATTTATGTATGAAACTTTGAAAAGTCATTTGACTTGTGTGAAGCGCTCCAATCTCTTTAGAAGTTTCAAGTACATCGAAAGAGGTCGGCAAGAAAGTGCTTCATCATGTTTAACGATGTGAATTTTCGTTTAAATCATATATGTACCTGTATCCAGGGTGTCCCAAAACTACCACGTCACAGTGACACGGGGGTTAGGTTAGCTCCAGACTTATGAAAAAAACAAAGATGACCTCGGTAAAAGGCTCATGGTTTTCGAGAAAAATCGTCCTTTTTGATTTCCCGGAAAATCGCTACCTAGTACTTGTTATTCTGCTACCATGGCTATGAAGATCCAAATCGTAAGCAAATCAATGTCCAAATTTACACAAAATCCTAAAGTGGTCAAAAACACAAACGAAAACAGCGAGATAACAAGGATAGCGATTTTTCGAAAAATCATCTTATTCGATTTTTCGGAAAATCCCTATTCTTATTATCTCCTTGTATTCCTTTGTGTTTCTAACCACTTTAAGATTTCGTGTGAATTTGAACATTGACTTGCTCACGATTTAGACTTTTATAGCAATGGTAGCAGAATAACAAGTACCAGGTACCGAATTTCTGAGAAATGAAACAAAACGATTTTTCTCGAAAACCATGACACTTTTACTGAGGTCATATTTGTTTATTCTGATAGTCACTCTAACGTGCTAGATTTGGGACACGCTGTATATATTTTTTCTTTTATTATTGTGTGTTCCCACGTATACCTTTTCGGATTTTTACGGATGACCCTTCCCAATTCCAATTTGTCCATTTTTGTCTATATAGTTTTTTTTCTATTGCATATACTCGTAATACAAAATACTTTGTTCCGAGTAAGCGTAATAGAAAAAAATGACTTGAACGCTGCATACGAGGACCCAAAAAAAACGGGAATTGCGCTGTGGCGGGGAGTGAAAGTGGGCGAACCCATTGCTCGACCAGGTGTCCGTTGGGGACACGTCTCCTGAGTTAGTGTGCGAAGTTCCGTCGCCGTGAGTGCATCGGTTCGCTCGTGGGAATTTTTGTAGTGAAACAACTTTTTCCATTTCGGCGAAAACGTGATGGCCGATTGTCGAGAGCAGCGCGCGGCTGTAAAATTTTGTTTCCTGTTGGGGAAATCGGCCGCGGAAACTACTGTAATGCTTAAGACTGCTTATGGAGATGCTGCCCTAAGTAAAACCATAGTCTACGAGTGGTTGTCACGTTTTAAAAATGGAGAAATGTCAATTGAAGACCAACCCCGTTCAGGACGCCCCTCAACGTCAAGAAGTCACGAAAACGTCGACAAAATCAATGCTCTCATTCATGAAGACCGTCGCCGAACCATTGATCAACTCTGTGAGATGTCTCGGATATCATGGAGTTTAATTCAGAAGATTTTATCCAAAGATTTGCACATGAGCAGAATTGCAGTCAAATTTGTCCCTCGCCTTCTCACAGCAAGCAAAGGGAGCATAGACTTCAGGCATGTTTTGAACTTCAAAATCAGCTCGAAGAGGACCCTGAACTTTTTTCCAAGGTGATTACTGGTGATGAATCGTGGTGCTATGGATACGACCCCGAAACAAAGCAGCAATCAAGCCAGTGGAAGACACCTCGCTCTCCTCGTCCGAAAAAAGCTCGCCAAGTGAAGTCAAACATCAAGACAATGCTCATTTGTTTTTTCGATTGCAGAGGTGTTGTGCACGCGGAGTTCGTTCCCCCGGGTCAAACTGTCAACCAGAAGTTCTACGTGGAGGTTTTGAAAAGATTAAGGGAGAGTATCCGGAAGAAAAGGGCAGATCTTTGGCGCACAAGTGACTGGTTCCTCCATCATGACAACGCGCCGGCCCACGCCGCTTTCTCCGTAAAGCAGTTTTTGACCAAAAACTGCATGACACCAATTGTCCAACCCCCCCCCCCCCCCCCCTACTCACCGGTCCAAGCCCCCGGTGATTTTTTTTTGTTCCCCAGACTCAGAAGGGATAAGAGAGGAAAGCGTGTTGCCACTATGGAGGAGGTAACACAAAAATCGCTGGAAGGCCTAAAGAACATCCCGATAAGTCAATTTAAAAAATGTTTTGAACATTGGAAGGATCGTTTGCAGAGGTGCGTTGTGGTCAAAGGAGAATTCTTTGAAGGTGATCAAAATTTGGTGTAAAAATATTAAAAAATAAAGAAATTATGACGAAATTCCCGTTTTCTTTGGGTCCCCCCTCGTATATGTATACCCGCTATCGATGATATACGAACTATTATTGCCAGATCGCACGTAAATTATATGCAATTAAGATATAAAATTTGCAGTAATATTAAGAATATAGTGTCGAACATAAATTGGTCCTGTCATTCGGTTAATACTGAAAAGTCGTGATTTATTTAACACGTTTTCTTTTTAGTACGAGGCAAACATTATTCTCGAAAATATTATCGCCATGACAATTAACGTAAGAAAAACGGAAAACCGTTTTTCGTTTGTTTTTCTTGTACATGTTATACAATAAGTTATTTGAAATACGCCTTGGCGAGTTGAAGCAACGCGAACGAGTTCATAAAACGATACAACAATGTCGTCCCATTTATGTTCGGGACCACTTGAGGGAAGTACGAAGCAGCTTATTTATTCCTCGAGACTCCATATTATACAACCGACTCGACGACGCCAAAGCTTTCATGGTATTCTCAAGAGGACTTACGCCGCACAATTTCTCGTATAATGAAAATGCATTTTTCAACGACATTTTCATATATACCTCTCTATGTCCAAATACCTAGTCATTTTTCTGACATTTTCCGTTTCTTTACAATTGTAAAAAGATTTTTTTTTTATATGAATACGAAAGTAATTTTTTTTAAACGTCAAGAATTTTTTCGTACCGAAAATAATTTTTATTTACGTTCGTTCACTTTCATTCTAGTTACGGAAATGGCAAATAAAAAAATATATATATATATAAATACAGTTTTATATTGCATTTGCGTAACGCTTAACCAAAGATGATATGATGTCAAAAATGGTTCTCCGTGTTATGATTTTTCAATAATTAAAAAAAAACAAATCTTATTTCGCCATTATGATAGAAAAGTACGATTCGTTATTATAAACATTATTTAAATGTTTTTATCAAGCTATTAGCTTACCCATTATCATTGTTGTTATTAGTATTATTATTATTATATGTTTAAAGAAACTGGTATGATGGGAAATAATCTTATTGTTGTTATTAGTATACATTTTTTCTTTATTTATTATTCCCCGTATGAATATCCAATTGGCCCGTATGTCATCGTAATCCATCAGTCTCATCGAACAAAGAACAGACCGCTGACAACGTCTGTTATCACGGAAATAAATGTTGTATGTACGAAACGAAATCTCGCAAACTCAAGCTTATAATAAAATAAAAAATAGTAATTCTTACCGATTCTCTGGTCAAAGTCATGAAAGCGGAGACTACAACAACGATCCAACACGCGTCTAGACAGTGTTCGTACGAAATGGAACGAAAAAAGTGTGGTTAATAAAATTCTCGAATAAAAGAAAAGACTAAAATAAACTTAGAACTAGCAAGTAATTTCCCAGTTGGATGTATTTCGAAAATCCACGAGATATATTCGTGAGACCAAGAGTGAGGTTACGCTCGTGAATTATATATACATCCTGAAATATATGGAAATCCTCGTCTCAATCGTATTCATCTTACAAAAAGGTGGATAACCTTAAACTCGTGGGATTAAAAAAGAATCCAACAAGTTCATTCCTTCGAGGACAATTGAAGTATGTTTACAATTTTGAAGCTTCTCTCGCGATATGAAATCAAAATGGCGTCGCTGGCTCAACAAAATGGCAGATTCGACGCAGAGTCACCTGGCAATTTGCGTGGACGTAACTACAACAATTTCCAATGTCCAGACGAAGTGTTTTTTTAACCGTAAGCTGTTTGTCATTTTAAAGCTGGAGCGATTAAAAAGAAATAGAGAACAAAGACGATGTACATTGAAAGGCTAATATTTGCCGTTTGCACAGACGCAAAGTGGGAGAAGAACACGCGCCATTAGCGTTCGCGGTGGCGAGTTTTCTTACTACGAACACTTGTTGGAGAGAGTGCGATAGACATAGACTGTCGTCTGCTAAAATACTGTTCCAGCAAATATCTAGAATCATCATCTTATTTTTGTGGGCTTTTTTTGCACAAGGATTCGTCAGTCTTAAAAAAAATTTGCCATACGAAAATACTTTCATTACTTTCTAAGAAACAAAACCCCTCGTGAACCCATGCAGCGTATATTTTATGAGGAGTTGCAACAGTATAAAACTGACTATCACGCGTTTCCATTTGTTTACGTCCGCTTGGCGAATACTCATTTTAACAAACTCACTTATTTTCTGCCGAAATACAAAAAAAAGGGGTTTCTATCGTTTTAAAACCCTGATATAAAACCCTGTTGAGAATTATAAAAAACATATCGAATATTAAAAAGAGGTGAAGTGTGGATATAAAATTAATTTAAGAAATTGTAATAAATCACTATGTCGAGATGGCTGTTGGTTATACGGGCGGTTTTTTTTTCTTCTAAGAAATTGGCCAGACGCACGTTCGCCAGAACGTCTTCCACGATCCGTATTTACGTCGTAGCTATAGTCGAGATACCAGAAACGAAAAAGATGTATCAGCGAGGAAGACAGTTTGCGGTCTTTAACCCAGATACCACGAATCGCCCCTTCCATTACATTTATTTATCCTAAATCACGTGAAATACACGCACCTCCTCATATCTCGATTTAATCAACCTCTGGGTTTTCTTACGCGCGTGAATCACACTTGGTACACATATTATCCGTTCGTGGAAGTCGAATTAACTTCGAGAAATGAGAAATATAATTTTCTCAAAATAATAATTATGGTTTGAAATAATAATAATCGATTCATAAAACATATATTGTTAGAAAATTCAAATATAATATAACAAGAATATTTATTCAAGAGAAACATTGTTTTTCTTCGATTTAAAGAAGAAATTAGAGCAAATATTTAATTTTCCGTTTCATTCTTTCAAATAGATTGCCCGAGAGGATGTGGGCTAGTGAATGCAATATGTTCGAAAAGAAATACAGTAATTTATATAATTATAATTCGATAAATAATTCTCGAACTATTTATTCATTAATAATAAATCGATCATAAAGATTGAGTGAATAAATCCAGTAGGAATAACTGAATTTTTTTAACAAATAAAATCTTACAAGCGTATTGATTCACGAATTGTCGTAAAACTATTTTGGAAAAGTTTTATTTTTCGGGTTACCAGACCGATTAGCCTTGAGCCACTTCTTTGTACCGAATTCGGGCCACTGTCCTCTCGTTTCTTTTTCGGTACAGTGATTTATTTTAACTCCTGAATTTCTTCCGCCTTGTTTCATTTCTTAGCCGTTATTGCACGCAATAACTGAGGATTACAATTTTTCCTTATATTAAACAATATATCATTTGTTATCGTACTATTATTATTGTTTTCGCTTTTGTAACTTAGGACTTCCGATATGATTAATTGTCTGAATTCGAAGGTTCGGGTCTTGGAGATCCCCGATTACCCACGAATTGAAACTGCGCCCTAAAGAAAAAGTCAATAACACAAATGAAGGCCCTGAAGTATTATGCACAATTCTGCATTGGCTAAGGAAACTTTTATTCTGATTGGTCGACCGTTTCGGAGAATCTAGCGATATATTTGTATATATCTCGTTATTAACTGGGGGAGAATATTGCCGAAAAACGGCGCGTGGTGGCGCTCGTGCACGCCGCCCGAGATATACGAGGTCTGTTCAAAAAGTATCGCAAATTTTGAATTTCATCGGGCTACGTAAATTCGATTGTCGATTTCTTTGTGGCGTTAGGTTGGTACTAATGTCCCTCACTTATGCTGAAAAAATCGGCCATTTTGAATGTTTAGTTAATTGTTGACAGCTGTTTTGGTTAGACGTGTTTTGGCTTGTCTTCGATTTTTGCCTATTCCGAAAAAGTAGCTTCCATTGCGATGATTGAGCTTTGGTTTCCACGTCATAACCATGAACCTATGATTCGTCACCGGTTATGACCATCTGGAGCAAATTTGGGTCGTCGCGGACCGAGTCCAACAGCTCCTTAGCAATGTTAACGCGACACTGTTTTTTTTTTCGAAATTGAGCAATTTTGGCACGAATTTCGCGGCGACCCGTCTCATGCCCAAATCATTGGTAAACATCGAATAGCATGAGCCAATCGATACGTTTAGTTCCTCAGCAACTTCTCTAACGGTGATTCGACGATTGGCCAATATTATTTTCTTCGCTTCATCAATGTTTTCGTCTGTTGTTGATGTGCTCGGGCGTTCGGAACGCATTTCGTTGTTCGCATCTTCTCGGCCCTCTGAGAACATTTTGTACCACCGATAAACGTTGCTTTGGTCCAAGGTAGCTTCACCATATGCCACAGTCAACATTCGGAATGCGTCCGCGCACTTAATTTTGTTTTTCACACAAAATTTGATACAGATTTTTTGATTCATTTTTTGGAATAGGCAAAAATCGAAGACAAGCCAAAACACGTCTAACCAAAACAGCTGTCAACAATTAACTAAACATTCAAAATGGCCGATTTTTTCAGCATAAGTGAGGGACATGAGTACCAACCTAACGCCACAAAAAAATCGAAAATCAAATATACGTAACCCGCGGAAATTCAAAATTCGCGATACTTTTTTAACAGACCTCGTATATCGCTCAACTCACCATTCTTCACACCTAACAATCCGGGAACAAATTTTCGATTTGGCCGCCATTTCTCATATCTCATTGAGTGAAAAGTTCCTAATGTACCGAAAAAAAATATTAGTTGTTGCATGAGGGTAGTTTTTACCCCCGTTTTATGAGGAAACGATTGGGATTTCAAACTTCAAATCTTATTTTTTCCACGATCTAATTTTTTTAGAGTGGAGATCGAAGGGAATGATTATCAAAGTGTCATGATAAAAATGGATTTTTTTTTCTCGTCAGCATGTTTTCTTTTTCGAAATTTCATCGAAGATGACGTAAAATAGGCCCAGTACCTAGGCCCTAATACTTGTATACCTCGGACCGACTACGGTCAATAGTTTTCTAGATGTTTCTAGAATTGTCGTGCATTTGACAAAATTAACGGATTTTGTTATAACAAAATAGCACAAAGGATAACATGTCATTTCTGAATAGGACCTTTCTTACGTGAATTTAAGTGATGTTGTTGGAAAAAAAATTGCAGATGAAAAAAAAAATGATTTCAATGAAAAATTGTGGAACTTCAACCATCGAACTGGGCTCACAAAAATCTAGAAAATGGAGCACGCAATAATAACGATATTTATAACGGTCAAATGTTATGTTAACGATGTAACATTTAATCAATAAAACATACAAACAGTAATAATAAGCTCAAAAGGTGGAAAGTAACGGTATCAATATAGCATCGATGATTCCAATGTAAACAAAAGCCAGGAAATAAATCTCAAGGATGATTGAACGACGAGAGGTAAACATGACGAGTCGCACAGTATCAATGAATCGATGCCAAGATTAATCGACCTTGCACATTGATCTCCGTGTCAACATACACGACTTTACAACTCGACTTAAAACCATTCCATTTAAATCTAAGTAAATAACATATATTATTTCAATAAAAAAAATCGAAAGTACTCAATTGAAAAAATGATAAAATTTCCGCTCAAATACTATAAAATAAAAATAGAATTGTTGCATTATTTTCAATGAGAATGACGTTAAACAAAAAATAAAATGATTTAATTTTTAATAAAAATCCATAAAAACTGACCTCTTTGCCTGTCATAGGCGTTTATGCACTCGCTCGTCATGAACTGGCTGATAAGAGCGGTTTTCCCGACACCCCGAGCCCCGAGCATTGCAACTGTGTACGAGATAACTTCCTTGGGGGGTGACGAGGGTTTAACCTCCGTCTCGGATTCGGCAGGTGCGAGTGAGTTCGACCTCGATCTTCTTCTTCTAAACGAATCGCCTCTGTTCACGACACCTGAAAGCCGAAAAGGAAAATAATTCACGTTATAACGATGAAACAGTTAAAATTTTCATTTTAAATATAATCGAGATTTCATTCATTCAAGATTAAGTACCATTATCGTTAACAAATACATTAAAACTTAATGAAGTTCGATTCAGAGTACGTTATTTAAAATTTCAGTGAAATAAATTTGAAGTCAATAAATTCCAATTGAATTAGTATAAATCGATAGTTTATGATGAACAATAAGTAACTTTTTTTTCTTCGCGCTTAAAATGTTCCAATCAGTCAGAAGATGATATTTACATAAATATCATCTTTAAGCACGGGATTAAGGACGGGATTAAGCGAGAGATTAAGCACGAGATTAAGCCCAAGCTTAAGCACGATATTAAGCCCGAGCTTGAGCACGAGATTAAGCATGAGCTTAAGCACAAGCGTAGGCTCCAACTTAAAAGACCGTGATTTCTAACCTAGAACGTACCTATATCTCTACCTAGTTACATTCTACGCCAGAAATCAGGGTTTTATAAGGTGGAGCTTAAGTTCGTGCTTAAGAGCATATGTAACACGACGAGAAATTCCGCCAGCGTCGGTATAGTGGGGATCTTTGAAATCTGAACAAAACCAAGGGACATGAATCAAATAAGCTCGATAACCATGCCAAAAGCAATTTACTATGAATTTTACTAATGTAACCTATAATTTGCCACGTAGAACTCCAAAAACTCACGAAAATTATCCGTGAGCGGAAAATTGAGTGAGGAAAATCTTGCGATCGGGTCTGCAAGTAGCGCCATTGAAATATAAAAGAACTGAAATACATTTCTATGATTACTATGTATCGTTCGGCCAAATGCCATTCCCTTAAGGGAGGAAATAGGGTTAGACGGTTCAAAAAATCGATTTCTTTTAATTTCATGAATTGTTAGTAAAACTATTGAAAAATATGTTCCCAGAATTTTAAATGAAAATTCCGATTCGTTCTATTGTTATAAGCCATTAAGGGAGGAAATAGAGTTAGGACAGCGTTTTCTCAATGATTTTCATGAATTTTTTCATAGGATAAAAAATGAATATAATTTATTGAAACTTTGAGAATATTTTATACATATATTTAAGTATATACTATACAATTTTGAAGAATTTTTTGAAGAATTTCCTTGAAAAACACCGAAGATATTAGCGACCCCACATTGCTTGTTTTTCTTGGTACTATTTTTTCAAACGCGTTTTTCTGAAAACGACTTTTTTTAAACTTGGGTACACGCTAGTTTGAAAAGTTTTCAACCAATCGTTTTGAAAATTGGCAGTTACTTTCTTCATAGTATTGCGCTCTATATGAACCTAAAATCGGAATATTATCATTATTTAAAATAATTTTTTTTTTGCAAATAAAATTGTAAAAAATGGCAAAAAAATCATGCGTTTTTGTTTTGACCCCTGTAAAAAATTCATTTTTCTATATTTTTCATAGCATTTAGGTTCATGTAGAAGAGAGACATATAATAAAAGTAAATTCCAACCTCGTTTGATTTCAGATGAAAATTGCGGCTTCCAGAATGTACGCAAAATTCTGAGTCTGATTGTGACCTGCAATATGGGGTCGCTAATATTTTATAGTATGTACTTAAATATGTGTATAAAAATTTTATAGTATATACTTAAATATATGTATACAAATATTATAGTATATACTTAAATATATGTATAAAATATTCTCAAAGTTTCAATAAATTATATTCATTTTTTATACTATAAAAAAATTCATGAAAATCATTGAGAAAACGCTGTCCTAACCCTATTTCCCCCCTTAAGGGCGGGGTAAGGTATTAAAACTTTTATTTTTGCATTTTTTTTTAATTTTTTTAAATAAATATAACATCTCAAGAATATTGTTCCAAAATTTCAAGTCGATCGGAGCAACAATAACGGAGTTATGAGCATTTGAGCGTCCGTTGCTCCAGACCGGTTTTCTAGTGTGCAAAACTTTAAAGCGTTTTTCTGAAACTTGTCATGATTGAAGTCGGTGTACGCTGTAACTCAAAATCTCATGGCGACATAAATCACCAGGTAAAGCTGCCGAATTTTTTTTTATAATTATTTTTTATTTTACAATAACAAATTTGCCGATTTTTTTAGCAAAAAACGCGTTTTTGACTTCCAAGTGCTACCAAAAATGAAAAAATCGAAAAAAAAAAGAATCGACAGCGTTACCTCGAGAAACATCTCACCTAATAAACGCATTTTGATTTTGTTGTTTCGGATCATCCAGTGACGAGTTATAACGTACACCGCAAAACAACTTGTTTTCGAGACACCTGCGGAAATTTGCTGCCAACGGCTTGTTTATCAATATTTTGCAATGAAAATTTAGGAAAATATAGTTCAGATGTTGTATTATTGTATGGAAAGTAAATTTAAAAACCAGCATTACCTGTATCGTCTAAAAAAATTCTTGAAAATATGCTTTTTCAACATACATGCTGTAGCAACAAACAAAAGCTCATTAAATAGAGTTATTTTATCCATCTAGAACTTAACAGTAACATTTTTCGGAATAATGTTATACAATAATAATTATAATTCTTTTTGTTTACACCTTTCAGATTTTAGCTGTAAATGTATGGGCCTCATAATTTGTCGACATTCAAAATACTCTCCCGACTAAGTAAATTTGCAAAATCTATTTGCACATAGGGGTGGTTTCTTATCCAATATCTATATCTTTTTCAAATACTTTACCGTCCGCCCACCCTTCCCCTGTACATGATTTACCATCAATTTCGGATTGTCAGATTAATGAAATGCCATACGAGAAGCTGGATAGATGGCGAGAGTTCGCTTGAATTCATCGTGAAATATTTTCATTGAAACTTATCGAACAGCAGCCGAACTCGGGTTTCTACTATTGCTCCACGATGTTTCTTCAATCAATCTCCGCTGAATCGTGAATAAGCAACCTATTTCTCATTCTCCAACCCTCCGATCATCGCTTTTCCCAGCAAAACATGCACCGTCCCTCTTTCAACCCTCCCCCGTCCTCTTTCACATCTCTATTCACTTTTGTTTACATGCAACCTCCATCTCCGTCCCTCTCGGCCTTTACCGGTTGCGGAGCGACACTCTCGAAAACTCTCGTAACTCCACTTGGTACGAAACAACCCCTCACCACCCGGTGATTCGATGAATAACAGAACAGACCCCCAGAGCAACTTTCGCACGTTCTCCTACCACATACATCGTGTACGAAAGACCAAATTTCATCGATATGTTTCACGTCATAATTACAGTACACTTTTCAAAATTGTATTTCTAATTTTTAGTTCAATCAAATTTTATACATTTTCCAAGATTTATTTTACGATTGTTTTTATCGTTTGAATTCGATCAGGGTTGTTTGGATCAATCGAGCAATGACCGAACAATAGTTACTTCGTTTATTTATATGTGACATTAATTCATTATCCAATTGCTCAAGTATAATTGGTCTTCAACAAATGTACGAGGGGGGACCCAAAAAAAACGGGAATTGCGCTGCGGCGGGGTGGGAGAGTGGGGGAACCCATTGCTCGACCAGGTGTCCGTTGGGGACACATCGCCTGAGTTAGTGTGCGAAGTTCTGTCGCCGTGAGTGCATCGGTTCGCCCGTGGGAATTTTTGTAGTGAAACAACTTTTTCCATTTCGGCGAAAACGTGATGGCCGATTGTCGAGAGCAACGCGCGGCTGTGAAATTTTGTTTTTTTCCTGTTGGGGAAATGGGCCGCGGAAACTACTGTAATGCTTGAGACTGCTTATGGAGATGCTGCCCTAAGTAAAACCAGAGTCTACGAGTGGTTTTCACGTTTTAAAAATGGAGAAATGTCCATCGAAGACCAACCCCGTTCAGGACGCCCCTCAACGTCAAGAAGTGACGAAAACGTCGAAAAAATCAATACTCTCATTCATGAAGACCGTCGCCGAACCATTGATCAACTCTGTGAGATGTCTGGAATATCATGGAGTTCAATTCAGAGGACTTTATCCAAAGATTTGCACATGAGCAGAGTTGCAGCCAAATTTGTCCCACGCCTCCTTACAGACGAGCAAAGGGAGCGTCGACTTCAGGCATGTTTTGAACTTCAAAATCAGCTCGAAGAGGATCCTGAACTTTTTTTAAGGTGATTACCGGTGATGAATCGTGGTGCTATGGATACGACCCCGAAGCAAAGCAGCAATCAAGCGTTTTGCCACTGTGGAGGAGGTAAAACAAAAATCGCTGGAAGACCTAAAGAACATTCCGATAAGTGAATTAAAAAAATGTTTTGAACATTGGAAGGAGAGGTGCGTTGTGGTCAAAGGAGAATACTTCCAAGGTGATCAAAATTTGGTGTAAAAATATTAAAAAATAAAGAAATTATGACGAAATTCCCGTTTTTTTTTGGGTCCCCCCCCTCGTATACATCGGTAAACGATTGATTAGCCGTAACCATTTCGAATTGTGCGAGAAAACTGTAATATTGGTGTTTTTTTTTAACCAAATCATTCGAGAATTGTTCGGGGGGATGAATATTTTATTGAACACCCGGTACAACGGTTGCCCACATGTTGCTGAGGGGAATGGGAAAATAAAAACGAGGGAGGGCGAATCGATATATGCACACACACGAGCTTGAACAAACGCAGTTACCCTCTCCTTCCGCCCCGCCGCACCGCATTCGCGTGGTAAACTTTCCGCTACTGCTTGCGACTTGCGACAGTGAGCCGATTTCCTGTTCGACCGTTCGACTCTGCCTGTTAGTTACAATCGTTCGTAGCCCACTTTGAAGCCTGACGTCATTTCTCTATTTCACAACAAGACCCCGAGAATAACGAGTGTTATTTTCACTTAGTTTTGTACGACTTTGCCGTTGGAACACCCCGTTCTCTTCATCGTTTTACGGCGAAGAAAAATGGACAGAGGGTGAATTTATTGTCAGGTGTGGGAAAAAAATAAAAACAATTGTCAAGCCTTTTATGTAACGACATTGGGTTAAAAAAATGTCAATATATACTGACTTGTATGAATCGCCTCGTCGCGAGTTTTCAATGTCAACTTTTGACATAGATAAAGAACGACTATTTTTTTAGTGATGGACGAAAGATTTTCATAAATATATGGAGCGTTTTACGTCATTCAACCAAACTGTAGTCCTCTAGGTTTTTGTCAATATTTTTTTTGGTAAATATGGAGCAAAAGGGACTCACTTCCGATGACCTTGTCCTTCATATATGATGTCTAGGGAGCCTCCCTGAACAACTTTTTTATTTATTAAAAATTTAGGCCATTATTTATTAAAAAGTTATTAACAAATAACGTTGATGATTCAGATAGCTATTTTCCTTATATGTCAGTCCCAATCATCTTGTCCTTCACATACGTTGTCAAGAATAACCCCCTGAGTAAGATCAAAAGTTTAATCCGTCGCTCATTGTTTGTTAAAAAGTTATTAACAAAAGAAGTTTCATAAATCGAACATGAAGTACGCGCTAGTGTACGCGCTAGTGTTCGCTAGTGTATGGCAAACAATACACGTATGAGCGGGAGAGCTGCAGCCCCTGCATCCCTCCAACACACCAGCCCAAAAACAAACCAAAAACAACCCAAACAAACAAACCTAAACAACCCAAACAAACAAAGCCAAACAACATAAACAAACAAAAAACCCTCAACCCCTACACACGACCCACCCCTCCCGCCACACGCCCCCTCACCTTCGCACCCCCATTTACTCATATGTATTTGTGTTAGTATGATGAGTAGCATACGTATCAGCAAGGGGTATATGTGTTATTTACTATATTTACGGGTTGTTTGGGTTGTTTTTGGGTTGTTTTTGGGCTGGTGTGTGGGGGGTACAGAGGGGGGTCGCGGCCTCCCCCGCTGATACGTGTACTGTTTGCCATACACCAGTAAAAGTATTTCATGTTCGATTTATGAAACTTCTTTTGTTAATAACTTTTTAACAAACAATGAGCGACGGATAAACCTTTTTGTAAGTTACTCAGGGGCGGTATTCTCAACAAGCATGTGAAGGACAAGATGATTTGGACTGACTGGTATAAGGAAAAGAACTATACGAATTATTAACTTTATTTGTTAATGACTTTTTAATAAATAACGACCCCCAATTTTGTCAGAGGGAAAAGTTGTTTCTCGTGCAAAAACGCGTCGAATGAGCCTACTCCAAAGGTCATGGGAAGTGGAGGTCCCCTTTGCTCCATATTTACCTTTTTTTTTATATTCGCTGTTACAAAGCTAAAAGCTATGCTGCTTTTTTCTAGATTTTGTTTCGCCAACCGCCACTTAGTAATAATTAAAAAAATAATTTTGAATAATAAAAAGAGTTTAGGGTAATCTTAAAATATGGGGTAATTTTGCAATAAGAAATATGAAAATTCTGAAAAATCCTCAGTCTAATATCAACATTTTAAGCCATATCTCAGAGTGGGTGGGCATTTGCTTCTATTATTTTTGAGTTTTCTTTTTTCGAAAGATACTTGACAGAAATAGAACCGAACGACGGCCTACGAGTACTCCAAGATGTGGTTTAAAAATTTCGATATTTGATAGATATTTTTAACTGTCTGTCTATTTGAACAAGCTGTAAGTCTTTTTGCTTCTTCACAGAGGAACTTTTGCGATGATAAAATTTTTGTTTTTTTTTTCTCGAGTCTTCAATGTCAAGGTGTTTAAAATTCACCAACGAGTTGGAAAATCACGTTTAGAAAAAACGTCCGGACGTTTGCTGTGACACATGTAACGGTCCTACAAAATTCAAACGTCTAATATCTCGGGAAACGTTTGAGCTACAGCGCTGCAATTTTACACACAAGTAAAGCAGTACATCCACTTCATTTGGTGCAATTTTCATGGAAATTTATGAAACGGGTCAGATTTTATGGCTGTTTGAAATTTTTGAATGATGTCTGTACGCCCTCTAGCTTCCGCAAATTTTGAAATATCGCGTCAACTTTTTAAAAATAAATACACTATCATTAAAGGACGGTCGGTATTAAATTTGGTGAATATCGGGTAAAGTGTTCTTGCTTTATGAAATTTTGCATTTTCTGAAAAACGCTATTGGGCGCTGTATCTTCCACAAATTTGTGATGTATGTGATGTAAGGCTAGCTTGATAATCCACGCCGTATGAGAATCCACCCCTGATCTAGGCGTGAGCCAGTTAGGCGAACCTTACCGATTTCTGAAAGGCCCGTATGTCAAGCCACTCTGATTAAATTTCTGCTCGGGCCGTTTAACTTGTAAAAAAGCTCAATCTTGCAACACGGGAAATTGCAAGTTTCAAGTTATCAAAAAGACTGTTCGAAGACGCTTTAACTCGTACAAACAGAGCTTTTAAAGAAAATAAGCACATGTACCGATAAAAAAAAGTTCTGGGAAAGCTCTGCCTATAATTCGATTACGGTGGTCAAAGCAATAAGTCTGAATTTTCTTTCCAGTCACGTGCAATGACAAGAACGAAGAAATTAACAGAAAAACAAAGCTCATAAGCTCCAATTGGCTAATTGCCATGATTGAAAAAACTCAGAGCTTTAATTCCCCCAACGCGGAAAGGAGGAGGAGGAATAATCACGCGAGGGAGTAATAAGAAACCCCCAAGGTAAAAGCTCGCAATGAGCTGTCGAAGCTTGCGACTGCAAGCAGCCAATGGAATGGCGCTTGAGAAGGTCACGCGTTAATGAAACTCGACTATTAATAAATCGCAGTAAAGTGATTCGATTGAGAGCAAAGTCTGCCAAATCGTTACTCAGCTTGTTCGGCCAAATCGTTATTCGTCCCCTTGTCGACAATCTCGAATACCCACTCCCACGATTGGCAACCATCATGACTTAATAACGGCCGCAAATGAGTAATAAAGCTCACCGAAAAGCTCATTATTTGATCAAATAAATTGATATGTCGATTTAACAAATTTATTATTGTACAAATGTTATAATTTTGGTTATTTGTGACTCTTGAAGCTTTCAATATAAAGGTCGATCGAACGCTTTCGCTGAATATGCATCAAAAGCTCGAGCGCCGGAGAAAATAATTTATTAAATAACAACCGATTGATAGACGAACCCTTAAATTATGGTTCGTCGAATGATTACTCTAGACTATTACGCTAGAGTCAAAAAACCGCTTGTATTTAAAATAATTGCATTTTTACCAATTCATTTTCAATATTATTTTTATTAATTGCGATTTCTACTTCTATATTCTTCTCCTTGTATGGATTAACAAATGAAAAGTGAAAGATGTAACACTCAACTCACATTCAGTCGTAAGTCGCCCCATACATGTCTGTACATGCACGGGGAATCCTAACCTCTTTAACTTGCTATTTCCTCTACAACGCTTAGATAACTTAAGGTATTCTGGTTGGAACTACTAAAGTTAAATTTCATGGATAAAAAAAAAGTTTTTTTTTCCAAAGTCCGCCATTTTGTTATTTATCCATGAAATTTAACTTCAGTAGTTCCGACCAAAATGACATGTCTATAGATTAAGAATTGTCAAGAATTTTTTATTTCAGATAACATCAAGAGCCAAAATCACCGGGGCCACCCACGCGCTTTTTTTTCGAGGTGTCAACTTCGATCAATAATAATAATAATAATAATAATAATAATAATAAACTATTACATTTTTTCAAACAAATTTTTTTTTGTTTCTTTAATATGTAAATAAAAACATCCTAAATATCCAAAACGATTCATTTTTATTTTCCTACAAAAAAACGCCCTCCAAAAAAGAATGAAAATCGGCTTGAATTACCAGACTACTACCTTAAAAGTCGCTCAGGTTAGTGAAAGAGAATTGTTCGCTAGGCATTTCCAACCATCATTGTGTTGCTATTTCCGTATTTTTCATTTATTCTAATGGTGACAAAATCGGATGCAACTTTATTAAGGTTATATTGAGCTTTTAGAAACATCAAGTGTTCACACCACAGTTGATAACTTCCAATTTACACGTCGAAACAGGGTTTGTGGATTTTTTACGCTATCTATGGTATTTCATTTATCAACTGTGAGTTTTTCGAAAACCTTGGATGGTTACGCACCAAATCGGTGAAAGCAGATTCCCGGATCTGCCATCTCCGTAAATCTGCGTGCTTTATTCGATCGAAAGTGGCCAACTTTTGTATCATACTGCGATAAAACTATACTGCCATGATTGTTAAGATTTTGAGAACCAACGTACAAAATCTTCTAAATCATAAAAAAAATCGAAGCATCAAAGTTAGATTGGGACTAATAGTTCTTAATCGAATTAGTCTGTGGAATGTATCGATTTGATTAAAGATTTTACACGATAATTCATCTCGCCATAAAAGCTTTTCGGACAAAGCTCAACACCAAGTTCGTAATTGAAGAAATCTCAAAAGTCAAAGGGTGCCACAAAAAATCGAAATCTAAAAAAAATTATATCAACCCAATAATTTCATAGTTAATTAATTAAGTCGAACTATCAAATTAATAATCGTGATCGCGGATAAGCTTGATTGGGGGGTTGTTAATTAATTTCATCAATTAATCAATTTAATTCAACGCGATATTGAGATGCAACGCGACAATACGCCTTTGAAACCTTCGATAACAATCTCGAGTGAAAGCTTGCAAGCGTGTCGAAACACCAGAGCTTTAGCAAAATTGGATTGAAGCGCAAGCGAAGAAAGAGGCGAATGGAACACCTTTCGTCCATTCTCACGATAATTAATCTACGGTGCATAATCTTGCCGCGAGCTGTGAAAGCTCTCACTCATCTGTGTAGTAAGCTCTCTACGGAATTATCGAGCACGCGAACTTTCGCTCAGGTTATGTATGGTTAATGTTTTTGTTCGCCATTTTGTCGAGCCACGATTAAACTCCTTGATAAATCGAGTATGGAGATAATGTATAATGTATCTCCTCTCTTCACCGCGTTTGAAAAATGCTTTGGGTTAATCAAATATCGGACGATAAAAGATTCATACGAGCAACCGGCGATTTGCAAAAATAATTGCGGGAAAAAAACTAAAACCGATAATAGTTGAGTGAAATAGTTTTCAAGAAGCTAAACCCTACAAAAGTATGGTATAACAACAAATGCAACAAGAGTACGGTTTGTTTTTGAAACAAATTTTTTTATAGATTTCAAGAAAATTGAATTAGTTGACATTTTACTTCCTAATAGAGAAAACTTTGTGATAATGAAAATATTCATTTTCGAGTTTTTAATGCCAATGTGTTCAAAATGCGTCAAAACATCAGAAAATCATATTTAGAAAAAGACCAACAGCAGTAGACGCGTGGCCGGCGCACGACGAGGCAGTTCACCTGAACTTTCAAGTGGTAATAGAACTCAGATTCAGTAGGGGGTGAGATAATAGCGAAAGAAAAAAAATCACACGGTCGAAGTAGAGAAAATACAAAAATCAAAAGGTCGCATTAGAGAAAATAACAAAAAATCGAAGCGTCGAAATAGCGAAAGACGAAGAAGTCGGATATCATAATGGACACATTCCGACTCATTGAAACGCTTCCATTGGTTTTCCACTTTTTGAACTTTTGTTACTTCGGCCGTGAGACTGTTCGGTCTTTGCTATTTCGACCGTTTGACTTGTTAGTATTTCTTATTTCCACTGTACAATTTTTCTGAATTTTTGGTATTTCGGCCGTTCAACTTTTTTTATTTTGCTATTTTGACCCCCACCGTAAGTAAGTAAGATATTCTGCTCTTACGCAAATACGATACGGTAATGCATTAAGGGGGAAAATAGGGTTAGGCGGTTCAAAAAATCGATTTTTTTTTTATCTCATAAATTGTTAGTAAAACTATTGAAAAATATGTTCCCAAAATTTTAAATGAAAATTCCGACTCGTTCTATTGTTATAAGCCATTAAGGGGGGAAATAGCATTAGGACAGCGTTTTCTCAATGATTTTCATGAATTTTTTTATAGTATAAAAAATGAATATAATTTATTGAAACTTTGAGAATATTTTATACATATATTTAAGTATATACTATAAAATTTTTGAAGAATTTCCTTGAAAAACACCGCAGATATTAGCGACCCCATATTGCAGGTCACAATCAGACTCAGATTTTTGCTATTTTTTCAAACGCGTTTTTCTGAAAACGACTTTTTTTGAACTTGCGTACACGCTAGTTTGAAAAGTTTTCAACCAATCGTTTTGAAAATTGGCAGTTACTTTCTTCATAGTATTGCGCTCTACATGAACCTAAAATTGTAATATTATCATTATTTAAAATAATTTTTTTTATGCAAATAAAGTTGTAAAAAATGGCAAAAAATCATGCTTTTTTGGTTTGACCCCTGTAAAAATCTCAATTTTCTATTTTTTTGATAGCATTTAGGTTCATATAGAAGAGAGACATATAATAAAAGTAAATTCCAACCTCGTTTGATTTCAGATGAAAATTGCGGCTTCCAGAATGTACGCAAAATGCTGAGTCTGATTGTGACCTGCAATATGGGGTCGCTAATATCTTCGGTGTTATTCAAGGAAATTCTTCAAAAATTTTATAGTATATACTTAAATGCATGTATGAAATATTCTCAAAGTTTCAATAAATTATATTCATTTTTTATACTATAAAAAAATTCATGAAAATCATTGAGAAAACACTGTCCTAACCCTATTTGGCCCCTTAAATGATGCTTAGTATTGAATTAAGTGAGATTTGATGAAACGGCCCTGATTTCATGAAACATACGAATTTCCGACAAATCTGAGATTGACATACACGCAGGAAAAAAGCTGCAAATTGTAACTTGCAAATTACTTCCTCGATATTTCGTACCATGCTTAAAGCTTCCTCTATAAGGAAACCAATATCGATAAAAATAGTTCTTCGTGAAGGGTGATTTGGGTACTGTTTGAAATTTGAGGGAGCAATTTCCCAAGTATCACCTTACAGCTTTTTTTTTACTTTCTTTTATTAAACACGGAGTACGTATTATATTGAACAATAAACTCGATACTAATCTATATACTTATGGGTAAAAAGTTCGTTTATAACGTTCACAAAGAAATCATTAAAACTTTAAAAGTTATTATTAATTTCACCGTCAAAAACAGGATAACATACTTGCGACGTATAAAATTTTTTAATGTCATTAAAGCTCTTCTCCCATCATCCCTCTGCCTGTCCCTTACAATGTTCGATAATTTTATATTCTCGGAATATTTTTAATCGCAAAAGCTTGGGGAGTCGAGGGCTTTTAACCGTGAACAACTCGACGCTTTTCATTTTTCACTCGCGTACATATCCCTCGTTCTTTTTCGTAAGCACCCAGCGAGCATGATGAACTTGCTCTACCATCGACGAATTCCTTTTTTTTTAATGTTCGAACTTTCCAGAGCTAAAGCTCTTTTCCTCGAAAGTGTGCGAGCTTTTTTGCTGCATCGAAAGCTTTGAACGCTCGGAAGCTTTTTTCTTTTCGTTGACATTACGCTCATCGAGCTTTTTTGCTCACTTTTACTCAATGAGACATTTCTTTTTTGTCCGCTTATATTACAACGTTTGCCTATTTCGAGTGTACTGTTTGAGCGAATAGTCGATCGAAAGAACGGCGATGATGGGAGGTATATATGCAACGGCAAAGTTTGTGACGTCGGAACTTGCGATATTATAAATAACTGAAGGAGAAAGCGAAGCGGCTTCATCCCGCTGATGAGAGACTCTATTCACCCTCGGGCAAAAACGAGATGAGGTATTTGCAACGACGTCATTGAAGAGAGACGCTCTCCTTTCTTTTTTCATTTGTGTTACGTCATTGTGCTTGGGTCGGGCTTTCAGATAAAGCTTGCATCATTTCTGCATCAAAATATGATATACTTTCGTGATTTGTATAAATATGAACCATGGGTGTATCAGTGGATGACAAAGTCTGCGGACATTAATGGTCAGGCGGGAGTGCGGTGAAATGAGAATTAAGGTAGTAGTCTGGTAACTTAAGCCGATTTTCATGTCTTTTTTGGAGGGCGTTTTTTTGTAGGAAAATAAAAATGAATCGTTTTGGATATTTAGGATGTTTTTATTTACATATTAAAGATACAAAAAAAATGTTGTTAAAAAAACTTAATAGTATATTATTATTATTATTACTGATCGAAGTTGGCACCTCGAAAAAAAAGCGCGTGGGTTGCCCGTTGATTTTGGCTCTTGATGTTATCTGAAATAAAAAATTCTTGATAATTCTTAATCTATAGACATGTCATTCTGGTCGGAACTACTGAAGTTAAATTTCATGGATAAATAACAAAATGGCGGGCAAAATAAAAGGACTTTTTTTCCAAAGTCCGCCATTTTGTTATTTATCCATAAAATTTAACTTCAGTAGTTCCGACCAGAATGACATGTCTATAGATTAAGAATTATCAAGAATTTTTGATTTCAGATAACATCAAGAGCCAAAATCACCGGGGCCACCCACGCGCTTTTTTTTCGAGGTGCCAACTTCGATCAATAATAATAATAATAATAATTAACTATTAAATTAAAAAAAAAAAAATTTTTTGTATCTTTAATATGTAAATAAAAACATCCTAAATATCCAAAACGATTTATTTTTATTGTTCTACAAAAAAACGCCCTCCAAAAAAGACATGAAAATCGGCTTAAGTTACCAGACTACTACCTTAAAGGTCAGGCGGGAGGGCGGTGAAATAAGAATTGAAATGGGGATGGGAAATAGGAAGGGAGCATAAAAACATGCGGAAGGTGTACGATGGTATATAAAAAAAATTGAAATTTCCCAAAAAAAATGATGATGTGTAAGTGTTTGTTTAGGTTCTATTTCGTGCAATTTGTGTTGAACTATTACGATTTTTGAGCAGAATTTTACTCATAGATACAGAATATTGTTGAAGACTCAATCAAGAGTATCAATGAAACGGTCGCAATTTTATGAAATTTCAAATTATAAAAAAAAATTTTTTTTTACAATACATGTAGGAAAAATTTTGTAGTTGCTACTTGCAAGTTGCTTCCTCGACATTTCGCACGATGCTGAAAGCTTCTTTTATCAGAAAGCCAAAATGGAGAAAGATACAATTCCTTATAGAGGAGGCTTCGAACATTGTATGAAATTTCGAAAAAGTAACCTGCAAGTGTCAACTTGCAGCTTTTTTCTTCTACATGATTGAATTTTTCAAATTACTAATAATTCTTTCCACTCGAATAAAAATAATCATTCCAAACAAGTCCTTAAAAGTCTCGTCCCACAGAAGTCCGAACAATACGAAACATTTCATTGTCAGTGTGAAACAAATTTGAATGTCAAAAAGAATGTAAAAAACAAAAAAATAAACGCTCACGCTATTCACCCTCGAGTCGATACTTCGGGCCATAGGATCATATGACACCGAACATATGTGTCTCATCGACTTGTCACCGTTCTGTTGGACTGCTGTCCTCGAAATGAAATTATTTCGGTGACGTCAGTCGATACGGTGCCACGAAATTTTTGGTTTATCGAAATTTTTTCTTTTCGACAAATCGTCGAAATCATTGACGATACTAAATTAATTATTAAACGATGAAACAAAAACTATAATAGATGAAACATATTTTATTTAATATTTTAAAAGCCAAACGAAAAAAAATAATGATTGTGCTAACAACGAAATACAAAATACTATACAGGGTGTCCCAATAACTATTAGCACCTTAGATATTTTCGAAACTATAAGGTTCACAGAAATATTTGCTGAATCAAAATTGCACAGTACGAAGGGAGCCATCCAATGATACCAAAGTACTCACTCCCACCCCCACCCCCTGCGCTGGGGGTGGGGAGACTTTGAAATCTTAAATGGGAACCCCCATTTTTTATTGTAGATTCGAATTCCCCATAAAAAAATACGTAACTTTTGTTTAAAATGTTTTTTTTCGATTCGTAATAGATGGCGCTGTAATCATAAAAAATCCCCGAAAGTACAGAAAGGCAATAATACTTACAGTTCCGGTAGTAAATAAAATTACTACGTTTATAGTAAGTGTTCGAAATGACGACCATCGGTATCAATGCAATATTGGATTGGATTGGATAATACCGTTTTATTCACTGATGTGAATAACGGGCAACGGAAAATCCACATTGGCTGCGGTAGGTTGAACACCAGAGACAATGGTCTGTGAATGTATGGTGCGGAATCATAGGTGCTAAAATTATTGGTCCTTTTTTTATCAATGGAAATTTGAATGGCAACATCTACAGAAATTTTATCAAAGATGCATTGGGACTTTTGCTAGAAGAGTTGCCTTTACTTACACGACAAACTATGTGGTATCAACATGACGGATGTCCAGCACATTATTCATCGATTGCACGAAGTCAACTCGACGAAAAATTTCGAAATCGTTGGATTGGACGCGGCGATCTATCACGAATCGAAAAAAAACATTTTAAACAAAAGTTACGAATCCGAATCTACAATAAAAAATGGGGGTTCTCATTTAAGATTTCAAAGTTGCCCCACCTCCAGCCCAGGGGGTGGGGGTGGGGGTGAGTACTTTGGTATCATTGGATGGCTCCCTTCGTACTGTGCAATTTTGATTCAGCAAATATTTCTGTGAACCTTATAGTTTCGAAAATATCTAAGGTGCTAATAGTTATTGGGACACCCTGTATAATTTAACAAAATGAAATGATGAAAAGGATTTTTTTTTCTTCATTAAAACTATTTTGTAAAACTATCCTTGTAAAGTTGTTTGAATCGTGAAAGAAAGAGATAAATTGATTGTACTATGGGTAGGGGTTGAAACTGACAACGAGCTTTCTACAACAGCAGTCGCACGTTTCACATGTCAATTTGTAGCTTTTATTTTCATCTTTTTTTCCTTTCTCGCTCGCTCGCTCCTTCTCTTCACACGATGAAACTTAATCACGCGTGTCTACCAGCTCCACGTGAAAATTCACTCGGACACCACTGGGAATTCGAAAAAAGCTCTGTTTTTATCCTATCTCACGTTTTCGCCACTTTTTTCATCCCCTTTTTTTCTTGTCAGCTATGGTCGTTACGGTCACCGTGAAATAGGGTTTTTATTTCATTCGCGGGTAGATAAATTGACAATTAATTGTAAAAGCGGATATTGTGAATTTACCTTCAAGCAAACTTTAAATTTTTAATGAGAGAAATTTTATTTTTCGAGCATATTGATGAGAAGAATTTCTCCACGACTCACTCGAGTGAATAAAACTTTTCTCGGTTCAAATACCGAGAGTATATTGGGTAGGAACTTGGCCGATCTCCATGACGACGAGAGAGGGGTGCCTCAATTAACCCGATCGCGGGGTACCAAGCACATCAGGTTATCATTATTAATTTAGGCCTTCGTTCAACGATGATGAGAAAACGAGAAAAAAGGATTGCGGTTAGTTAAAAACAAAATATATATATATATATATATATATAACCGTTCCGTATTTAATGAACACTCTTCGTTAATTACTATGGTAATTAAATCAACGAATTTTATTCGTTTTATTTTTTAACACTTGTTAGATTTATTTTAATTGCAATCGATTCACTTGTTTTCTGCTTGTTAATTGGTATTTGAACATTCCGCCAATTTGCTTTCTCGTGGAAGAAGCTTTGTCTGATTTTAATTACAGTTTGAAAAATGGAAAGAAATCAAAATATATTCATCACTATTGGTATTGTAGTCTCTAATTTGTCAGGTGGAACCGAAAAACTCACGAAAAATCTGTCTGTGAACTGAAAATTGAGTAAAGAAATTCTCGTATTCGGGGCTGCAGGCAAGCTTTTCCACGATTACTCTGTATTTTTTGGCCAAATCCCATTCTGTTAATTTTACAGATACAGTAACAAGTAAATACTCGTCAGTTACGGTTGTTATTCGGTCATAAAGTAAAAGACAATTTTTTTGGCATTAAACTATAAAATAATAATTATATCCATTATTGTTTTAGACCTCTCCAGTCGTAGCTGAAAATGTATGTCCATATCTATTTTGAATTTCAACATTTTCTAGTCTTTACGTTCAAGATACAGGTGTCCAGAATTACTTGACTAAATTTCAAATCGTTCGGTTTGACAGTTGATAAGTGTCATTTGGCCAAAAGTGTCCAATGCATTTTGTCGGTAATACAGAATTGATAAAAACACATCCTCTCACAGAACTCTCACATCCTCTTAACAGAACTCAAATCACTATGTTTTATCGGAGAAATGGAGAGTTACCCTTCAATATTCGATATTTCCCAGTTCCCCCTTACAGTTATCTAAATAATGAACCCATTTTTTTTTATATCCCACATTTGTCTGACTCACTCAGATCAGGTGAAAATAATTACGGTTGCCAATGCAGCCACGCGTGGAAGTAAATCAGTGGGGCGGAACAATCAACCGCGATAATTAAAGTCGTTAATTTTATTAGTGGCTCTCTTACTCTCGTAACAGATAATTTATCGCTGATCGCGAGAGATAATTAATTAAACAATTATGAGTTACGAATTATTATAAAATTGTACGGTTATCAATTGCTTCCTCATAGAGGAAGCTTGGTGATGATGAATTTTTTTTTTTCCAAGCTTTCAATGTCAATGCGTTTAAAACGTTTCAAAACGTCGGAAAATCTCATTTAGAAAAAATGTCTGGACGTTCGTGTGTGTGAATGTGAACCGAGAAAAAATGACCCTGAAAAATTGAAACGTTTATACTTCGGGAACGATTTGAGCTACAACTCTGAACTTTTACACACAAAACAGCACGTCCGCTTTATTTAGTGCAATTTGTATACAAATTTATAAGTAAGTCAGATTTTATGGTCTTTTCAAATTTTCAAAAAATCTTTGAACGCCCCCCAACTTCCGCAAATTTTGCGATATCGGGCTTATTTTTTTTTATATAAATATAATATCATCGGAGGAAAGATTTAGTAAAAATCGATTGAAAAGTTTGGGTTCTAGAAAATTTTAATATTTAAAAAATCGTTGATAACAGCTCTGGCTTCTAAAAGTTCTGCGATACCGGACTAAAATTCCCTAGATGAATAGAATAGTATTAAATTTCCGTAATTATTGCGATAATCAACTATGGACATGGATCAACAAAATTAACCAAGATTTGATGCAGTGCAAGAATAGATGAAACCGTTCAAATTTTATGGAATTTTGATTGTTTCCGAAATCTATGATTCCACCTTTCACAAATTTTGATAAATCACATTAAAACTTTGAAGATACTTGGAATATTATTAAGGGGGGAAATAGGGTTCAGACAGCGTTTTCTCAATAATTTTCATGAATTTTTTTATAGTATAAAAAATTAATATAATTTATTGAAACTTTGAGAATATTTTATACATATATTTAAGTATATACTATAAAATTTGTATACATATATCTAAGTATATACTATAAAATATTAGCGACCCCATATTGCTTGTTTTTCTTGGTACTATTTTTTCAAACGCGTTTTTCTGAAAACGACTTTTTTTAAACTTGCGTACACGCTAGTTTGAAAAGTTTTCAACCAATCGTTTTGAAAATTGGCAGTTACTTTCTTCATAGTATTGCGGTCTATATGAACCTAAAATCGGAATATTATCATTATTTATAATAATTTTTTTTTTGCAAATAAAGTTGTAAAAAATGGCAAAAAATCATGCTTTTTTGTTTTGACCCCTGTAAGAAATTCAATTTTCTATTTTTTTGATAGCATTCAGGTTCATATAGAAGAGAGATATAATAAAAGTAAATTCCAACCTCGTTTGATTTCAGATGAAAATTGCGGCTTCCCGAATGGACGCAAAATGCTGACTCTGATTGTGACCTGCAATATGGGGTCGCTAATATCCCCGGTGTTTTTCAAGAAAATTCTTCAAAAATTTTATAGTATATACTTGAATATATGTATAAAATATTCTCAAAGTTTCAATAAATTATATTCATTTTTTATACTATAAAAAAAATCATGAAAATATTGAGAAAACGCTGTCCTAACCCTATTCCCCTCCTTAAATGATGATTAGTGT
This sequence comes from Oxytorus armatus, assembly GCA_958009045.1. Lineage (NCBI taxonomy): Eukaryota > Metazoa > Arthropoda > Insecta > Hymenoptera > Ichneumonidae > Oxytorus > Oxytorus armatus. Next base: position 8,966,081 of record OY253747.1, on the reverse strand, counting down.
TGAATGTGGCGAGATTTGAAAATACATTTCCGATTTCATGATATTTTCAATTTTTCGAAAAATTGGACATCGACGTGACACGGCGGGAAAGATCTGGAAGTTGAAATTTGCAAATTGCTTCCTCGAAAATTCACACGATGCTCAAAGCATCCTCTACGAGGAAGCCAAAATTAAAAGCAGAGGAGGGTTTAAGCATCGGATGAAATTTCAAAGAGGCGATTTAGAAGTATCAACTTGCCGCTATTTAAAAATAAATCAATAATCATTGATGTCAAAATAATATGATTTTATTGTGCCAATTGTAGTTGTAATAATTGTTATAACTTTTGTCAGTTAACGATGTGCTGTCTCATCAAATTGAGAACATTGATTGGTTGGGACCATAATCTGACCGCACTAGGCTCTCGTTATACGTAAATAATTATCGGTGAAATTAATTTGTGGTTTGTCGACGTCGGAGAAATTACAACACATGCTCGCTACATATACCTGCGCTTACTATTATATTTCGTGGCTGATAATATTCCATGTATATGTCAACATTGGCATCTGAAATTACACATTACTTCAATCACCTGAAGCGTTCATTAATTGGCATTGTTCACTTAGTTAATAACAAAAATTATTTTTAAATAATTAACAAATTATAAAAATAGATTTCATTAAAAAGAGAATGGCTATTCGACCGACGCAAAGCCAAAGCTTTTGTTTTCTTTAGGAAAAGAAACATTTTATCGTTCCAGTCTGAATAATCGGTAAACAAGTATAACGTTGGATGTGAAAAAAAAATGGTTGATGGGCAATCGAAAAAAGAGGAGAATCGAGGGCTTACCCTGTAAGAATAATGTAAAGAGGTGAAAGTTTTATAAATAGCCATAAAAGAAAAACCCCTTCCCTTTGTCCTCATCTATACGAGTTATTTATAAACGTACGAGGCTATAGAACCGATAGGATCTCTTTTCTTTTTTGTTCCTCGACGCGTCAACGAGAATTTTGCCAGTTTGTTTAATTCTCAAGTTGTCGAAAAACCAGAAAGAAATCACAGCTCTTGTTGATTTTTGGTCATCAAGGTATAAATGAAAGGTTGAAGATGAAATGATTAAAGGGCGAGCAATTTTGCGGGTTGATTTTAGCTTATGATAATGAAACAATGACGAAAAATTTAAGGGATGAAAAAGCTCAAGAAAATGACGAGGCTTCAGGGAGGTATTTTCGTTCATACAGAATAAAAAGGGATGAAAAGTTCCGAGGGTATGAAGGTTCGTGGTGATGAAAATTGTCGTAATAAAATATTTTCACGTTTCATTTTGTGTCACGAATATGATGCGAAAACGAAAAGTTCAAAGAATGAGTAAGCTCGCGAGGTCCAAAATTGCGGAGTTGGTTTCGGGTCATCAAGGTGAAGGACTGGTGCGAAATTAAGAGGATGAGAAAGCTCGCGAGAGGGTGAAACTTGGATGACAAATTCAAGGGCCGAAACAGTTAAGTTTACTTTTCGTTCACGATAGTGAAAAGAACGAATGAATATTTCGTAGGATAAATAAGCTCATGGGGTTTGGAAAAGCTTGTTGTGAAAAAGTTTCGCAGGTCGTGTTACTTTACGAGTGTAATTATAATTGGTATTGTACAGAAATGAAAAATTCACGCGGTGAAAAATGGTGTCGTGTTGAAAATGTTTGGGGTGGCAAGTTTCAGAGTTGATTATTTCTTGACAAAAGCTCAGGACGAAGCAAAAATAAAACAAGTTGTAATTTAAAAAAAAACGATTTTCATCGTAATAGTTTATAATTCATAATATTAGAATGTATAATGTGTGTGTTAGTGAATAATTGTTGTTGTATCACTGGCGGAGGATTTTTTTGTAAGGGTAGGAATGGTTTTATTTGATATTTAGTCCGATGATATGTGTTCCGATGATATTATTTCGTGATACGGGAAATCAATCTTAAAGGCGATGAGAATGTTCACATAGCTTATCGTGCTATCTTCGATCAATGATCTTCGCCATTTTTATAGTTCTCCCAGGTACATACTCTTTACGAGTTGTGATCTTTATTTTTAATCTCACCCACGCTGTCAACCACCTCGTGGCTGTTTACTTGTACACATATCATATACCGAGTGGATCAGGTGAAAGTAGGCATTCCGTAAGCGCATGCGCTATACTTTCGAGGTTCTCAAGTAAGTAGCCGTTCGCTCTATCATTTTCTCGTTCGGCGGCCTATTTACCGCCGGAATGAGCTTCACTGGCGACGGAAAGCAACGACCAATAACATTACAGAGATTTTGAACTTCTCGCGCATGCGCTTACGGGGTATCTGCTTTCACCAGATCCACTCGGTATATACTCACGGATCGCAATCTCCTTCAGTGTCAACATTTTCACACATCCATCGGTTTCTCTCTACCCTTATCAACTCTTACAAGCTATCTCACGTCCATGAATTGCGGTTAATGCCCTAAGGTTTCGAGAGCCATTAACTGTAATTGAAAACAAGAGATAAAAGTGTGGTCTACATGCTAATCCAAACAAATGTGTTTTTAAGGGAGATGTGAGTTTGTCAATGCAATAAAAAGAATTATGTTTCTGTGAAAAGGGTCAACGGGGTTTTGTTTGAAACTTTTATCGTTCATTGACCGACGAACAGACGGACATCGAAGACATTATCCATTTATCAGCGGACATTGCCTTCCATAATTGTGGGGTAAGTGTTGGATTAGGGCGGAAAGTATGTAGTGGGCTGTGCTATTTAAATTTAAAAATCATTGAAAAAATTAATTTTCCATCGAAATAATCATGAATATAGTCGATACACTATTTTTTGCTTCCTTACTCAATTTTTATTAGTTTTTGGGATCCTATCTGGTTAATTAGAGGCTACAATATCAAAATGCATACGTCGATTTTGGCACGATTAACTTGCGCATTTGAATCATGTGCCTTTAATGTTACCTAGATTTCAAAGGTCCCCACTATACCGACTCTGTTGGAGTCTCTCATCGTCTTACACATGTTCTAAATACCAAATTTGTCGAGAAGCGACTCGACGGTTGAGATTATATAAAATATTGAATTTTTTTATAAATAATTTCGACCTTCAAACTGAAGCCAAAGACATTATCCAACGCATGAAGAGGGCAGAAAAAATGTGCAAATAAAAACTTGCACGTCGCTTCCTCCTCGTTTTCAAAGATTCACAAATGTGGCTTCCTCGACGAGGGAGTAAAAATAAAGGAAGCCACAGAGGGAGATTCGTAAATCTTCGAAAACGAGTAGGAAACGATGTGCACGTTTCAATTTGCAACTTTTTTTGTCATTTTTTAACAATAACCATGTTCCGGGAAAATAATCATCTTCAATAGATATTTTATGTATTGACTCATATATCTCTGTTTATATCGGAACATTATAATTCGCGAATAGTTTTTTTATTACGAATAAAGCTGCGATGAGAACCCACCGCCGCCGGCAAAATCTCACGGGGATTCATGGCACGGGGGTTGAACTACGGGTAACAAACAAATAATTATACCCTATAATGAAATCTCGTTTCCGATAAAGAATAATCTCTCGAGTATTCTCAACACCACTGAAACGTGGTATAGATTTCATGATTTAATATTCAAACCACCCCGTCACGTGGCAATATTCTCGATAATTAATTGATATTCGCCGACTTCCCATGTTCTAAATAATGTCCGGAGGACCAAAGCTTTTTATGCGAATGGATTAATGTATTTAAAAAAAATTTCATACGCAGGCTTTTGATATAGCAATAATTACCGTTCGATAATACAATGAAATAAATTAAATAAACAAGTCAAGTCCTATCGTCATAAATGCGATGAATAATCATTAATAAAAAATTCAACCAACCCAAAAATGTTGGATTTTGTAACACATTTTGTGAAAATTCTATAATGACAAAAGAAAGATGCAAAATAATTTACATCTTTTTTTTACACGTATTCGATCTAAATAATTCTAATGTACCAGGGGTTGCAAAGTTTTATGATTCTTTGTTACCATTCTGAAGAAATTACTACAATTAGAGCAATTCACTGATTTTGAAAAATATACAGATGTCCAAACATTCAATTTTCTTTTTACAATCTTGAAACCCTTTCCAATTCAATGCAAACTCAATACTCAACGTGATTATCCCCTAGCCTATTTTTATAGCAAGTACCGCCTCTATAGATGAAGATTTAAGAAATTTAAACAAACATATAATTTTGCATAAATTATGAACATTTCAAAAATTCAATAGTTAACATAATCTCAACCCTTTCACCGATTCATGCCAAATTCAATGACAATCATCCTTCAATTATACTCTATTCACAAAAGAAATATTAAAATCTGATAACTTTTGGGCATTAAATCAGTCTGAAACATTGTTAAAAAATTCAAAAATTTATAATATTCAAACCCCTTAAGCGATCCTCATCAAATTCAATATCAAACATCATTGTCCCCTGACCCTTTTACGTAAAAATTTTTGACCCGATAGCTGCACATTTACGAAAATTGGGACGATCACACGCATTCTCCAAAAATTAAAAATGGCGCAAAATATCTAACTCTCGAGTATCTATAACGAAAATTGCAGCAAATGACGGAGATTCGATGATCCAAATCCGCTCGCGAAATAGACAAGTTGAATTTGATTGAGCCTACCACACACACGGGCATTTTTCTCGATCCAATTTTCCGATGTTTTGGAACTTTTTAAACATACTGACATCAACAACTTAAATTTTTAGTTTCATGAAAACGAAGCTTCCTCCATGAGAAAGCAAAAACACGAAAAATCGAACATCATCCTCGTCAAAAATTCCTAAAAAGCTTCCCAGCAATTCTTTCCATCAGACCTTTCGCAACGTAATCAATTAATATTGAAATTTACAAAATGGTAAAAATCATAGCGAGTAAATTCGAAGCAAATCATGTTATTGTTAAAAAAATAAGAATAAATCGATTGTGGTTTAAAAACATTCAACGCAATGCATTGTCCTTAAAGAAAAAGCAAACATTATACTTCTGAACGTCGCAAATCAGTTATCAACATATTTTGGCATCACAAAATTTATTTGAGTTCTGCTTTAAGGTAGTAGCCGATTTTCATGTCTTTTTTGGAGGGCGTTTTTTGTAGGAAAATAAAAATGAATCGTTTTGGATATTAAGGATGTTTTTATTTGGATATTGAAGATACAAAAAAAAATTGTTTGAAAAAATTTAATAGTTTATTATTATTATTATTATTGATTGAAGTTGGTACCTCGAAAAAAAGCGCGCGGGTGGCCCCGGTGATTTTGGCTCTTGATGTTATCTGAAATAAAAAATTCTTGATAATTCTTAATCTATAGACATGTCATTCTGGTCGGAACTACTGAAGTTAAATTTCATGGATAAATAACAAAATGGCGGACTTTGGAAAAAAACGTCCTTTTCCATTTTGTTATTTATCCATGGAATTTAACTTCAGTAGTTCCGACTAGAATGACATGTCTATAGATTTAGAATTATCAAGAATTTTTTATTTCAGATAACATCGAGAGCCAAAATTACCGGGGCCACCCACGCGCTTTTTTTTCGAGGTGCCAACTTCGATCAATAATAAAAATAATGATAAACTATTAAATTTGTTCAAAAATTTTTTTATTTGTATCTTTAATATGTAAATAAAAACATCCTAAATATCCAAAACGATTCATTTTTATTTTCCTACAAGAAAACGCCCTCCAAAAAAGACATGAAAATCGTCTTAAATTACCAGACTACTACCTTAATGCTTAATAGGAAATGAATGCGTATGTAGCAAAATGATGAAACATCGTGAGATATCCTTGAAAGCTTTGCAAATATTTTTCCTATCAGAGCTTCCACATTGCGCAAAAGAAGTTTGCAGCTTAAAGCTCAATGATACAACCATACTGTCGTTACCAAAAATGAAATAGATCGGCTTCCGGACTTCACATAAATAATGTATTTCACCGTCGGAGCTTTCGCGATATTTCTGTAATTTTCATTGAAATTATCGCATGTACGACGAAAGCTCAAATGCTTTCAAGGCTCGTAGTAGACGTCATCGTGTATACAAACGACGAGAGTATTGATACAGAATACACGGAGCACGATTGTGAAGGCCGCAAAATGGAACAAACTCTTTACAGTATGTGGAATTAAACGGAAGATACCAGCGGTGCGCCGTCAGGGAGGGTGTGATTATGACGCGGTCATTTCAAAATGAAGAGGGGGAAAGGGAGTGGAGCTTGCAGGATTTGCAGGTGGGAAACAAAGAAGCGAGTATAGAGCATTCATTCGATTTTTCTCGCTGTATAAAAAGGCTTTTTCTTTACGATGAAAGGAGGAAGAAGAAAAAAAGCTCGAACCACAAGCCTCTTTGCGGTCAGTGGGGTCTGGTACAGAGGGAGATGAAAATTCTCTCTTGAATACGATGCTCGTCGTGATAATGGATATGCATTCTGTAGCCAAGCTTTTTTTTAAAGCTCCCTTTATATCAACCATTCGCAGATTCCTGTTTGCCTTTTATACGGTAGTCGAGAGTTTAATTTTAAAAAAATGTACAGAGGTATTGTTTAAATGTCTTTTCCAAGGGTATTTTTTATTCCAACAAATTATTTGAAAATCAAGCTTTTCACGCGGCGGCATCGATTAAATGCAAGCTCTTATTTTTTTTCGTGCCCCGCGAGTCTCTGTGACGCGCACTTTCCAAAAATGTTAAACGATATTTTTTCTAACATATTTCTCAGATTATATTTCGGCTTTTGCACATATTATTGAAATTCAAACTTTGTCACTATTTCGTCCTTCACCCGCAAGACCTTGTATTTTTCGGCCCGTTTAATTTCCAAGCAACGTACATTTTCTTCTAACCTAAAAAATCTTTCTTAAATTTTCTTTGTTTCGTGAATTCGAGAGCTTTTTCTCCATTCCCAACGCTTGCGATCTTCATACGACGTATTCTTTTAATTTATGAAAACACAAAATTAAAAGAGGTTTTTTTAAATTTCTCAATAAATCGTCTATCCTCCAGCTGTTGTTCTTTTCTGTATTTCGCGAAACTTTTTGAGCGCCAATGTACCCCAAAAAGCTTTTTGGTACCGATTCGAAAACTGACTTTTCAAAACGTATGGCGATTTATCGTTTTTTTACTACCAAATGGAAAAAGATAACATCTCATAGCATCTATAAGCATTGTGCGAAATTTTAAGGAACCCATTTGCAAGCTTTTTCAGCTTGCATCTTTTTTCACATCTTCACAATTTCTTTGATTCTCGGAACAACAAAGAAACAGAAATCGAATTTTGTATATAAATTTAAGCGGTTTATCGGCAAGCCCTATATTGGACGGAGCAAAGTGTCGATAAAGCTCGGATTATTTATAAATATACACGTAACTCGCTGGGGCGAGAGAACAGCAGGGCGGGGGGAGGGGGGGGGGGGGGGGGGGGTTCCGTGAAGCGATGAAAGGTTGGATGGCGTGGAGTAAGGGTGAAGTGTCCTTCCGTTGAGTTCGTCGTGTTCTATAACTATAGAACAAAGGTCTCGCGGTACGGGTTCACCAAGTTTCGTAAACGGTAATTCCATTGCTGCTAGACGAAATTTTGGCAGAGACACTGACCGTATCCGCAATCTCGCGCAATCTATACCGATTGCAGCAAATTATATACTCGGGCCAAAATGGTTTACAATAATAATTCGTCTCTGTCCGATCAACTTTCGTACTTCTATCTTAATCCACAGGGAATCTACGAGGTCTGTTAAAAAAGTATCGCGAATTTTGAATTTCCGCGGGCTACGTATATTCGATTTTCAATTTTTTCGTGGCGTTACGTTGGTACTCATGTCCCTCACTTAAGGGGTAATATCCACCAAATTTTTTTTTTTTTTTCATTTTTTTTTATTGGCTTAAATCATGCTAAAACTATCCTAGAATCAAAATCTACAACGCCCAAGTACTGATCTAAACTCAAAATTCGTTTAAATCAATTTTTACCGAACAACTTTTATGCTCCAAAATCACATTTTTCGCTTATTTTAGCGATGCTCGTTTTTTTTAAATTTCGCGGCTTTGTAAATTAGTAGAAGTTACCTATGATCGATATCGTGTTTTGAATTTGAAGTATAGAGGTCGCTGCATCAAATTTCGACCGTTACAGCGTCTGTACAGCACGTGTTTACTCACAATTTCCCTTTGTTTAGTCGATCAGCCGTTCTCGTTGTGTACGTTCTTAGTTTGAGTTTTGCTATACTTTTTAACTGTGAATTATATTCAAAAGTACTTAATTATGAGTGACAAGGTGTACAGTGGCCACAAAGGCAGTAAAACAAGAAGTACCAGAACAATCCGGAGTAAAATTAGTAACCGACACCCGCCTAACCGCCATGCATCCGAAGGCGATTCGGAGTACGTTAGTACGGCGAAAAAATTAAAAACTTCTGATTTAAACCGTGATCGCGATGTTGATAGGGATTTCGGCTACTGTTTCATACATTTTTTCGCTGTATTTACTGCTCTTTCTGAATTATTAGTGTGTAAAAACTGTAAAAGTGATGTGCGGTTTTCACAGTCGAGCAAGCGTGGACTAGGCTTCAAGATTGTTGTGTCTTGTTCGAACTGCGGTGATGCCGATATTTTTAACTGTCCTCTAATACATGATCGTGCTTATGAGATCAATTGCCGTATTATTTTTGCTATGCGCGTCATTGGCATAGGCATCAACGGTATAAAAAAGTTCTGTGCGATGATGGATCTCGCAAAGCCTGTTTTTCAAACAACGTACAGTATGATCATTTCCAATATCGCCACTGCTACTTCATCTGTTAAAAAATCAGCTATTGAAGAGAAAGAACGTTCTATTGAACGAGGTGAAAAAGGCGGTCTTACGGTGTCAGGCGATGGATCTTGGCGGAAGAGGGGGTTTTCATCTTTGTTTGGATTAGTTACTTTGATTGGTTGGCACACTGGCAAGGTATTAGATGTGTGTGTAAAATCAAAGTACGGTAAAGTGTGTGAATATTGGCAAAAAAAAGAAGGTACTGCTGAGTACGAGGAGGTGTACCCTTCGCACAAAGAGAGTTGTGATGCCAATCATGAAGGTAGTGCCGGGAAAATGGAAGTCGACGCCGTCATAGAAATGTTCAAACGGTCCGAAGAACTTCAAATATCAAATACTTGAAATACATAGGCGATGGAGATTCGAAAACGTACAAAACTATAGTCGATTCAAAACCGTATGAAGATGTCATCGTTGAGAAAAAAGAATGCGTCGGCCACGTGCAAAAGCGCATGGGAAGTAACGAGTCCTTCAATGCTGTAGAGTGGTCAATTGCTCCAAAAACGATTCCTAGCGGTAAGACTATAGTTGATATTGCGACTGATGTAGCCGTTATTACCTTCAACGAAGGCTTGTCGGGTCTGTTTGCCGTTTACGATGCTCTTGGGTTAACCGTTGGACCGAACATGTACGAGTTTTGCGTGGGATCGGACGCCAATCGCGTCAAAGTCGCTGAGCATCGTATGTCCGATATCGCGAAAGAGGCTAGGCGCAGCCTTACATCAGACAAAAAAAAGGAAGAAGGGGAAAATAAGGCCCGGGAAGGACAACTTTACGGCGCAGGGATAGCTGACTGAAGGTAAAAAAATTATTAAGGACTATATTATTGCGATTCTTAAGATTTATAGCATTTTGAAACTTTAAACGCGTTTTTCTCAAAACCATGTTTTTAAAATCGGCGAGCAGTAGAACTGAAAAAGTTTACATCCGATTGACTTGAAATTTCAACTGTAGCTTCTTCATTAGATTATCTAGTGAAGTACACACGATTTTAGCGATTGATTAACAACAACAAAAAGTTATAAACAATTAAAGTCGATTTTTTTTGTCGAAAATTTTTTTTTTTTTTCAAACCGTCGCCATTTTCCGAAAAAAAATTCTAAAAATATAATCATGAGTACTTCACTAGCGACACTCATGTAGATAATGAAAAAAAAATTTTTTTTGTTATAGGTGGAGTTGGGCACGACTTCTACTGCTCGCCGCGGAAGAACTTTTTAAAAAAGCGGTTCACGGCAATCGCTGCACAGCCGCCATTGTGTAAAAAAAATAACAATAAAATTTTTTTTTCTATTCTCCAAGAGTTGCTTAATCCAATGATATATTATTTATATACCTTACATCTCAAATGTCCTTTAAAAAAAATCATGAAAAAAGCCTTGTTTTTTTGAGCATTTGGTGGATATTACCCCTTATGCTGAAAAAATCGGCCATTTTGAATGTTTAGTTAATTGTCGACAGCTGTTTTGGTTAGCCGTGTTTTGGCTTGTCATCGATTTTTGCCTATTCCAAAAAATGGATCAAAGAATCTGTATGAAATTTTGTGTGAAAAACAAAATTAAGTGCGCGGACGCATTCCGAATGTTGACTGTGGCATATGGTGAAACTACCTTGGACCAAAGCAACGTTTATCGGTGGTGCAAAATGTTCTCAGAGGGCCGAGAAGATGCGAACAACGAAATGCGTTCCAAACCCCCGGGCACATCAACAACAGACGAAAACATTGATGAAGCGAAGAAAATAATATTGTCCAATCGTCGAATCACCGTTAGAGAAGTTACCGAGGAACTAAACATATCGATTAGCTCGTGCTATTCGATTTTTACCAATGATTTGGGCATGAGACGGGTCGCCGCGAAATTCGTGCCAAAATTGCTCAATTTCGAACAAAAACAGTGTCGCGTTAACATTGCTAAGGAGCTGTTGGACTCGGTCCGCGACGACCCAAATTTGCTCCAGAGGGTCATAACTGGTGACGGATCATGGGTTTATGGTTATGACGTGGAAACCAAAGCTCAATCATCGCGATGGAAGCTGCTTTTTTGGAACAGGCAAAAATCGAAGACAAGCCAAAACACGTCTAACCAAAACAGCTGTCAACAATTAACTAAACATTCAAAATGGCCGATTTTTTCAGCATAAGTGAGGGACACGAGTACCAACCTAACGCCACAAAAAAATCGAAAATCGAATGTATGTAGCCCGCGGAAATTCAAAATTCGCGATACTTTTTTAACAGACCTCGTATAATTTAGGGTAGTTATTCGTTTATTAAAGAGGTATGACTATTTGTCACTTTGGAACTATAGTGCTTGGGATTTTAATATATAATAATTTACAAGAAGAGCTCATACGTCAATTCTGAAAAGATTGCACAATATTGGCCGTATAATTACTTGCCGGTATGATATAAATATTAACGACTTTCGATCGAATAATAAAGCACAAAGTTTTATGAAAACATTCGGTCCGGGATTTTGTTATCATCAATTTCGCGCATATTCAATCGATTTTCAAGGTCAAAGACCTTGAAAACTCACGGTCAATAAATTAAATACAACGGATAACGTAAATCAATCTAAAAATCCTATTTCACCGTGTAAATTGAACTCTCCATTACCACAAAGTTCATTTTCACGTTGTAAATGATGAGTTTAAGACGACACAGATGATGCTTCCCAAAAGCCCAACCTAACCTCACCAAAGGTGCACCGGAATTCGCCACGAGATGGCGATAAGCGAGAAAAAACACGGAAAAAGTAACGGAACGATGGTCAGAAACACCTGAAAAACAATTTTCATTCCAAAACCTGAGCGACTTTTAAGTTGTCGAAGCTTTATTCGATCGTCGGTAATGGACGCATTCCGATTGGAAGTCGATGACGTGCTCGGAATTCGATCATGTGCGTACTTCAGATCGCACGATCGTAGATGACGAACCTAACCTACAAAGCAGCGCGCGATTCTAGTACAGGAGAAAGCAAGTTAGACAGGTTAGAGTTCCTCATTCATGTGCCGACACACATCCGGTGATTTCCAAGCCACAAAATGTATTATATGTCACTTTTTATTGGTTAATATCCAAAAATGAGAAGAATATACAACATAAGTTGCAATCACAATTAGGAACATGTGAAAGGTGCGTTTGACCGAGTATGTATTACAGAGAGAACGCATTGAAATTTTCAGCGAAACGCCATTCCTGAACTATCAAACCGAATGATTGGAAATTTGATCAAGTTATTTTGAATACCTCTATCTATATCCTAAGAATCAGAAAATATTGGAATTGAGAATAAAAATGTATTTTTTCAGCTAAAAACAGAGATTTAAAAAAAAGCCCTGATTAACGAGTATATATTTGTTGCTGTATTTGTAAAATTAACGAAATGGCATTTGGCAAAAAAAACACAGTAATCATCGAAAAATATTTTGATTTAGTTCGTTTATATACCGCCTGGCACTACTTGCAGACCCAAACGCGAGGTTAACCTTACTCAATTTTCAGATCATTTTCTATATTCAACGGTTTTTGTGGTCCTACCTGGCAAATTCGAAATGGCAATACCGAAATAAATAGTAAATCGCTTTTCGCACGGTTAACTTCCTTATTTGGTACATGTGCCGCGAATTACCCCGATTTCAAAGGTTCCTACTATACCGATGCCGTTAGAGATTCTCATCGTCTTTCACATGCTTAATAGTAATAATATCGAACATGAATTGACATTTCTGTAACTGTTTTTAATGTAAGCTCTTGTTACTCCAAAGTAATAGTCGTACTCCCAAGAGGTTGGAGCGCTGCACGCTCTTCGAATGAGTGCTACATATTTAAAATCTTTTATTTAAGATCTCGTGCATAAATTAACTGTGGTGAATGGTGATTTGTATAACATCATATGGTCTTAACCAAGAAAAACATTGATAACAAGGAATTTGCAAAAATATTAATTAATTAAAGCGAAATTTTCAAATTTTACATTCCTTCAGATTTTTCAAAAAATAATTCGTATTTTTTTCTCATTTTTTATCGTGATCATTGGCTTTATTGAAAGAAGCTTTACGAACTCACCATCCAGATATTTCATAGTATTTATTCACCGTTTAAATTCGCCAGACTTTCCATTAGCCATCCACGAAATTGCCGTCATAAACAAACAGCTGTAGTTTTTGAACCAAAAATACTTCGAAATATCTGGATGAGTCGATAAAAGTGCGGAAAAAAAATCGTACGCACTTGCTTTAGCTCTCTCTCATGCTTAGATTTTCAATAGAATTTTATATTCGCCAAGTCTTTCAATTTTCCACGCGAGTCCAAAGGGAAATTCAATTTTCGTTCGAAACGATATTTTATTTGTTCCTACGTATCATGTCGCCCACGCGGCATCCAGAGTCCGCATATTGTGTCGGAGAACTCGAGTGCGAGAAAACAGCTGCATTGGACATATACACCAATCTTTGCCCATCAATAAATTTTATAATAAAACCAAATAATAAACTTTTATCTGAATTCTTGTTGGCAATTTTTTTCATAAAAATTAAAACGACAATTTTCATTGTCCAGTTTCATTGCTCATAATGTGAATTAAATATTATTTTCTTGATAACTAATTTTTATTGTTCACTTTCAACTTATATTTTATTTGCACTAAAAACAATGGTGTCACAAATCCAAACAACAAGTTGTTTTACCAATATTCAAAAAAATTTCTTTGAAGCTCATCGAATGGTACAAACCTTTGCTGGTGAGACTGAAACTTCTCAGACGATAGCTGTCTTCATCCTCGCCCTCTTCTCTTCTCGGCATTTGCGAGCTATTGTCCGGTACGTCCAAAAAAGCGTTGCTCTTTCTCTGATGCGTGTGATGCATACTCTGGCCCCTTCGACTTCCTCTTCTTCGTAATCCAGGACTGGGCTCATTGTCGGTTAATCTTGGCTCGCTGCTGCAGTGAGGAGATTTAACGCTACCCTCGTGGTGATGATGCTGGGCAGCTGCTGCGACAAAAATTATTTTTCTCTTATTTTTATATAATCATTAGTAAAAAACAGCAAATTAAATTCAATGCTTGATAATAGGCTGAATAAAACGAGTAGTACATTTGGGAGAGAGTGGTTGCGACAACCCTCTGTAGAGGGGAGAGGGCGGTCTTCAGGGATGGACGGGAATGGGAACGGTAGTAACGGAACGTGGAAACCTGACAAAATGGTGCAAATTGAAATTTGCTTATCGCTACCTCATCATTTCTGTGCATACATATTTTTTTCTCTACGAGCAAGGAATTTCAATTACGGATTTTTCAATTACGCCTTCCTCAAAACGAACGCTTTGTGCAAGCACAAAAATAATGAGAAAACAGTATGAAAGTTTCAATCTCCCCCATTTTTCCTCTTCAATAACCTTATCGTTGAGGTTTCCTTAGATTTTCAATGTATTTATCAATGAATTGAAAATAACATAAATTCATATAGGAAATATACGTTAATGGAAACCAGATCACGTGGAAAGTTTTTGCCAGACGGCCTAAAGCTATTGTACGAGCTAAAACCTTAACAAACACCAATTTTTCGGAATATAAAAAATTGCGTAACTCTCGAACGGCTTGATCGATTTTCTCTAAATTCCATAGCAAACAGTAGTCGATGATAGTCTATTTGTGCAGGAAGTTTTAGTTTGGTAGCTTGAAAATTGCTCGAGTTATGCTGCTAAGAGCTTGTGAAAGATGATGAGAAATTTCAACAGCGTCGGTAAAGTGGAGACCTTTAAAATGTGGGTAATATTGGAGGCACATGGCCAAAGACGTAAATTGACCGTTCCAAAAGGGTCCTAGTATCTATTTTAGCATTGTAACCTCTGATTGGCCAAGCAGGACCCGAAAATCTTACGAAAGGTATCCGTGAACTGAAAATTGAGTTAGGAAAATCTTGCGTTCGGGTGTGCGAGTAGCGGCAGTTGAATGTAAGCGAACTAAACCAAAAACGTGTCCTTACTTATCGTGTCCTTTTTGCCAAATGTCATTTCGTTAATATCACAGATACAGCAACAAATAAATGCTCGTTAATTAGGGTTTTTATCCGTCTACATCTCAATCATTTTTTTCGGAATTACGCTATACAATAATAATTATATTCATTTTTGTTTTAGACTTCCCGCTTTTTAGCAGAAAAGGACATTTCTATTGTTAATTTCAACATTTTCTGATTCTTACGTTGTAGATAGAAGTGTCCCGAATTACTTGGCAAAATTTAAAATAATTCGGTTCGATAGTTTAGGAATGGCGTTTGGACAAAAATGTCCATACATATTGTTGGTAATACAGAATCACTGAATCAAACCTTTCGTATGCTAAGACATTTTTGAGAATATTTAAAATTGTGTAAAGTCTGAATGAGTTGTTTAATCTTCACGAAAATCATATCCGACAAAGGGGGCCGGCTTTTCTTCGCAGAAACAAATCTTTACTTAATGATAAAGCAAAAGATAACCAGTGGGAAAACACTAATATATCATAATTTTTTCACGACATTATTAATTATCTAATATCTTCAACATACGTGAAATAGCAACGATCAATACATTTTTTTCTCCTTTTAATATAGTATGCGAAAATCCCTTAAACTCACACGTCGAGGCAAACAAAAGTTCTGAAAATCGACTGACGCATTAATAACGTCATTTAGATTCGAGAAATCGCTGAGGGAGTGCACACGAGATAAAGTTTTACACTGGAGGGTATATTCAGGAAAGTTCAGTGATTTGCAGAATAAACCGAACCTTGATAGAGAGCATATGCGAAGCTAATGCGTTGTATGCACATACTGTGAAACTTCTATTGAAAAATTCCATTTAAAAATCTTCGTGAAAGCTGACAAATTTTAAATAAAAAAATATATATAAATAATTATTAAGAATTAGCAGACTGGTCGAAAAATTGAAAAGAAGAAGTGACAAGAGTGTGAATATATTCAAGCATTTGATAAGCTAATAGAGGAACGTGAAAATGGCAGAAATAGGATGTTTGGAAATTTTCGTGAGAATAGATTTAAAAGGAAATTTATTGTATAATATTAGCGCGATTTTTTTTTCGACTATTTTTTTTTATCAGTCCCCACCTGAAATTTTGTTGGATACGTCGAAAAAGAAATTCCCTGAAAGTTACAGCCCTTAATATTAATTCTAAGTACTTTCCCTTAACGTGAAAAGATTTTCTATCTAAAACACGTAAATCGAATTTTTTTTTTTTTCAAAATTCTATAACTCAGCCGCATTTTATGCGGTATTATATTGTTCTTGGTTTCGATTTACTCAGAATAAAATAATCTAGAAAAGTGCCTATTGCAGCGAAAGTGTAAATTGTACTGGTGAGTTGGTACGGCTCATTGAAGTTGATTTTTACCCAAAATTCTCGTTTTTTTGCTGTTATCTCCGAAACAATCAACATTACGAAAACAATTTGAATGAAAAATTTGTTCGAATCTAAATTTCCTACACAAAAGATCCTATCGACCCAATTGCTCAGATTAATATTTCTTGAGATATTGAACTTTAACTTATGAGTAGTATAAAATTTTTACGGCTGATATTACCGTAAAAATTTTAAAGTACTCATAAGTTAAAGTTCAATATCTCAAGAAATATTAATCTAAGCAATTGGATCAATATGACCTTTTTTGTAGGAAATTAAATTTCCAACAAATTTTTTATTTACATCTTTTTCGTAAAGTTTATTGTTTCGGAGATAACAGCAAAAAATTAGTATACAATTTTTACGGCTTATATTACCGTAAAAATTTTAAAGTACTCATAAGTTAAAGTTCAATCTCTCAAGAAATATTAATCTAAGCAATTGGATCGATAGGACCTTTTTTGTAGGAAATTAAATTTCCAACAAATTTTTTATTTACATTTTTTTCGTAAAGTTAATAGTTTCGGAGATAACAGCAAAAAAACGAGAATTTTGGGTAAAAATCAACTTTAGTGGCCCGTACCAACTCACCAGTACAATTTACACTTTCGCCGCAATGGGCACTCTTCTAGATTGTTTTATTCTGGATAAATCGAAACCAAGAACAATATAATAGCATAAAATGCGGCTGAGTTATAGAATTAAAAAAAAAAAAAATTTCGATTTACGTGTATTTTAGATGGAAAATCTTTTCACGCTAAGGGAAAGTACTTAGAATTAATATTAAGGGCTGTAACTTTTAGGGAATTTCTTTTTCGACATATCCAACAAAATTTCAGGTGGGGACTGAGAAAAAAAAATAGTCGAAAAACAAAATCGCCCTAGTATAATATTAACTTCACTTTTCTAATTATCGTGATAACCGTTATCAGGATAATTAGAAAAGTGAAGTTAATATTTCTGCGATAAACACCAAATAATATACATTAAATATAGCAAATACATACAATCAATAGACAACTAAACGTTAAAGCCACACAATTCCGCTTAAAAACCGCCGATTAGAAATTTTATCTGTTTTTTCCGAGTTTTTACGTTCAACTATACTCTGCTGGACGTTCGTTCCAATCGGTTCCCGGATATAGTGTAAAAAAAGGTGTACCCCGCAAGTTACATCCACGAAATTTCACACGATATCCAAAGCCTTCTGTACAACGAATTAACTCGTTCGCAAGTGTGGCTTCCTCATAACCGAAACCACACTTTGATCATTGTACGAAAATTCGAGGAAACAACTTGCAAATTTCAACCTGCACCTTTTCCTCTACATGTATTATTAGCCCCGAAATTTTCGAATAATTTGAAATTTCATAAAATCGCAAACGTTTCTATCGATTCTCACGAAATTCGAATCCATTCATCCCTCAAAAACATTTTATCTACATATATATACGAAATTTTATCTCCAAAAGTGCAAAGTTCGACGGAAATTACACGAGCCCAAAGTCTTAAGAAACATCTATATCGACATTTTTTGAAAAATACAAGTTTTCGTAAATCTAAAACGTCACAATCGTTTTTCTCCAACTACCAGAAATATACTCCAAATTTAATGGCGAACAGTAATTGATGATTGTTCATTTGTGTGGAAAGTTTTAGCCCGATATGATTTGAAATTTTTTCAAGTAATTATGGACACCTCTATCTATAACGTAAGGACCAGAAAATGTTGAAACTCAAAATAGGAATGTATATTTCAGCTTAGAATAAAAAAGCCTAAAACGAAGATAGATATAATTATTAATGTAGCGTAATTACAAAAAATTTGACCTTTATCATATAGACGGATAAAAACCTAACAAGCATTGTATTTGTTGCTATTTCAGCAACATTAATCGCATTTGGCCAAAAAATACATGGTAATCGTAAAAAGTGTTTGGGTTTAGTTCATTTATATTTAACTAAACGCGTGATTTCCCTTATTGAATTCTCAGTTCACAGACATTTTTCATGGGTTTTTTGGGATCCTTACTGGAAAATTAGAGGTTACAATACTAAAATATATATTAAAACGCTTATAATATGTGTATTTGCCGGTTTGCGCACCGACGCTGTCGGACTTTCTCATCGTCTTTCCCACACTCTTAACGCAGATTTTCGACCATTCAAAAAATTCTTATGAAATCCAAAAAATGTGTCAATTATCACAAAAATGGTATTGAACAAACAGACGTTACAGATTTACTTATGTGCCAAATTTCAGCCCGAAAACTCGAAGCAATTCGAAGTTACAGCGGTTTTAATTTTGCACCCCTATCTCTCGCACACAAACACACATCCATCCGAACATTTTTTCGAAAGGTGATTCCTCGATGTTTTGGCAGATTTTGCACACAATGACAATTAAAAACACGATTTTTTTCTGATGATAACAAAGCTTTTTCCATTCTTCACGTTGACAACATTTTTTGAATCTCCGGAGATAAGTATCTGTACGCGATAAGGGGATGTCTAAGAGCAATCAATATGAGGTCTCTTTGATTGCCTTCTTAACTTAATATGAGATATAACTTCGCAAACAATATATATAATTTTTCGGTTTGTTTTAATTACGACTTCAATGTTGTTTTTCTAAGTACAGGACATGCGATAGAGGATCGGAGAAATGTAATGAGACGCTGGTATTACAAATATGGGAATTCAAATAAAAGCAGAGAGGGTACGAGGGAGGTTAATCCAACGTAGCTGAATGTGGTACGAATAACAATAGACACCGTGAAACCATAAGAGCAAGGCCGCTACCTACGCTTACTGAAGCGTAAAATCACACATTCGCTTACATACACATACACACAGGCACACGCACACACATACACAGGCACACATTCATCTAAACAATTTTTCCAAACACCATTTTTGGATGTCTTAGCCTATTTCGAGTACTGTGACAATGAAATCTCGAACAAAAAATTTACGTTGTTAAGGCCTTACATACGTCGAGAATTTTCAAAAAATCGATTTTTTTTGTTTACAGATTATTATTCCTTATAGTCTTAGGCGTATTTCTGTGTAAGCTGATTGTAAAAATTCCCCATAGTTTAAAAGTTATTGTAGATAATGTGACTGCCCGACGAAAGGACAAAGGTCTGATGCGCACCTACCTGAGTTGAGTTGTTTGAGTTATTCGAACAATTCGTCGATTAGAAAAAAATAAACAACAACAATTTTTTACTGACAAGGAAGGCGTACAATATGAAGCTGGAATGGGAGATTAGACGTAAGTTAACTAAATAAATTAAAAAATTCATAAAGTTCTTGCTCCAGCCGCGCGCGACTTCGAGCGAAACGCGCTTGAAACTTTAAACGCGTTTTTCTCAAAACTACTTTTTCTGACACGGTCGGCATGATAACTCGTACGGTTTTTAATATTTTTTGATGATTTTTTTTTTTTTATATTCGGAATTGTTTTTTCTATAGTCTGTCGAGCCGGATTTTTTAAATTATAATTAGAAAATTTTATAAAAACAATTAAAGTGTGACTTTTTTGACACGAACTTAACTTTTTTTTTTAAATTACCGTAAATTGTTTAATTTTTCGAATTTCAAAAATCCGGCTCGACAGACTATAACTACTACCTTATTTTACAAGAATTTCTTTACATTTTGCAGATCCGTCAACATTTGAGGAAGAAATACTGCCGACCGTGGAGCAACTTTTTTTTTACAGTGCTTCAAAAAATGTGATTTTTCATGTTGTAATTTTTGAAAAAAAAAATTGAAATAAATTTTTTTACAAACTTAACACAGTAATAAACAATGTGTAAGAATTTTTATATCAATTTCCATTTCTATCCCTCCTAAAAACAGTTTTTCTTTTGGTACGTTTTCGGTACCGCTGGACGTATGTAAGGCCTTAAGTACGAGGGGGGACCCAAAATAAACGGGAATTGCGCTGCGGCGGGTTGGGAGAGTGGGGGAACCCATTGCTCGACCAGGTGTCCGTTGGGGACACGTCTTCTGAGTTAGTGCGCAAAGTTCTGTCGCCGTGAGTGCATCGGTTCGCCCGTGGGAATTTTTGTAGTGAAACAACTTTTTCCATTTCGGCGAAAACGTGATGGCCGATTGTCGAGATCAACGCGCAGCTGCGAAATTTTGTTTCCTGTTGGGGAAATCGGACGCGGAAACTACCGTAATGCTTGAGACTGCTTATGGAGATGCTGCCCTAAGTAAAACCAGAGTCTACGAGTGGTTTTCACGTTTTAAAAATGGAGAAATGTCAATTGAGAACCAATCCCGTTCAGGACGCCCCTCAACGTCAAAAAGTGACGAAAACGTCGACAAAATCAATGCTCTCATTCGTGAAGACCGTCGCCGAACCATTGATCAACTCTGTGAAATGTCTGGGATATCATGGAGTTCGATTCAGAGGATTTTATCCAAAGATTTGAACATGAGCAGAGTTGCAGCCAAATTTGTCCCTCGCCTTCTCACAGACGAGCAAAGGGAGCGTCGACTTCAGGCATGTTTTGCACTTCAAAATCCGCTTTGTGCAAGCAAAATAACATAAATTCATATAGGAAATATACATTAATGGAAACCAGATTACGTGTAAAGTTTTTGCCAGACGGCTTAAAGCTATTGTACGAGCTAAAACCTTAACAAACACCAATTTTTCGGAATATAAAAAATTCCGTAACTCTCGAACGCCTTGATCGATTTTCTCTAAATTCAATAGCGAACAGTAGTCGATGATAGTCTATTTGTGCGGGAAGTTTTAGTTTGGTAGCTTGAAAATTGCTCGAGTTATGCTGCTAAGAGCTTGTGAAAGATGATGAGAAATTTCAACAGCGTCGGTAAAGTGGGGACCTTTGAAATTTGGGTAATATTGAAGGCACATGGCCAAAGACGTAAAGTTACCGTTCCACTTCAAAATCAGCTCGAAGAGGACCCTGAACTTTTTTCCAAGGCGATTACTGGTGATGAATCGTGGTGCTATGGATACGACCCCGAAAGAAAGCAGCAATCAAGCGTTTTGCCACTGTGGAGGAGGTAAAACAAAAATCGCTGAAAGGCCTAAAGAACATCCCGATAAGTGAATTTAAAAAATGTTTTAAACATTGGAAGGATCGTTTGCAGAGGTGGGTTGTGGTCAAAGGAGAATACTTTGAAGGTGATCAAAATTTGGTGTAAAAATATTAAAAAATAAAGAAATTATGACGAAATTCCCGTTTTTTTTTTGGGTCCCCCCTCGTATATGGTGTGAGCAATTTAAAAAAACATCTTCCCTTAGGAGGAAGCATGAAATACACCTAGGACAATTTTCGGGGAACAAAGAAGATGGCCAATGTTTGAACGAGAAGTAGAGGAAATCAAAGGGGTTCGTTTGCCGGACAAGATAGAGGCGGGCATGCATAGAAATTGCGAGCTGTCTCGTGTTTTTCTCTATCATGTACGCTGATCGAGCTCACCGCTCGAGTACATTGTACACCACGACATGACGGTCTTACCCATGGTCGAGCTTTCGAAAACCTTCGAAAGCCTCGGACCCGTTCCGATAGCCTCTCTCTCCCTCTCTCTCTCTTTCTCTCTTTGTCTGTTTCCCTCTCTCTCCCTAAAACAACACATAGTAGCAATCTGTATCTAAAGACTTTACCTGCATCAAATTTATTATAACCCCAACTATCCATGTAACGAGACCGTATCACTGTGCTCTTACGGATCAACCCCTGAAGCTTAACCTTTCTTTTTTATTCTTAGTGTCTCCATCGTAGACCTTTTCAGATTTGTGTGTCCCTTTCCTGTCATTCCCGTTTCCATACCATGCGTTGGTACGTTACCGACTGTTTTCCACAGCCACTCTTTTCTAATTGCACTACTGTATCGCATTTGCACAATGACACAGGGAAACTACGAAAAACCTGACCGATCGGCTATGTATCTACCGAGCTTCATTTGTATTACCACCAGAAATCTAGAAAAACTGTTCCCGCCCCGCTCATACAACCGCGCCTCCACCACTGTCGGTTTATTGCTGATATTATTATCGTATTATATTTTATAATAATAAACTACAAATTAATTAACCGACAGCAGTGGACGCGTGTCCGGTGTGCGGCTTCGGCGATCTCTCATGTTAAGCAATATTAGCCGCGGTCAGTACTGGAATGGGTGACCGCTTAGCCGTGCACTGGATTGCACGCCGATTGCTGAGCGGGAGGCAGTTTTTCTGAGTTTCTGATGGCAACACAAACGAAACTCGCTCAAAACAAAAACAACAATGGTCCGTATCAACACAGGTTTTCCGCAGTTTCCCTGTGCCCATGAAAAATGCGATACAGCGTAGCTAAGACGTTGGCGGACACAATGGAAGTTGGGTTAGCTTAGCGAAGTGCCGGTAGGGAATGACAGGGGCCAAAATGAAAAGAATGGAATTGGGCAGGATCATAAAAACCCTAAAGATTATACGTTGGAACACAAATTAATAATAATAAACTAAAAATTAATTTATTATTATTATTTGGAAAAAGGTTACAATTACCTTGCGCGGCGGCTCTCCTTCGTATGCTCTTATTTCCGCCGGAAACTCTCGCGCTCTGAGATCTCGTTGCTGGTCTTCGTCGTCTCGTCGGTGTATTACTGTCGGGCGTACCACCGCTACTGTCACGATCTTTTTCTTTAATACCAGACGGTGGTATGGCACCGAGCATCTGTTCCATAGAAGAAAAACCCGGGGCGCATATCGAGGCCGATCTCGTCTTTCGACGACGCGGAATTTCATCGCTCATCGTCAAGCTCGCGTTGTCCCTCTCAAGCTCGTCGAAAGCCAGAATAGTCGCTCTCTGATCTTCGATCTCGATGAGCGAAGCTTTAAAAAATATTTTTCGTCCTTTTCGAATGACTTTCAGACTTCTAAACGCCTGGAAGAGCTTGATTTTATGAGATTGTCAGCTTATAGCGATACACAAGCTCGAGTCTCGGGAAAACTATTTGTTTTTTTTTCCTACTTCCGGAAGTGACTTTGGGTAGATCTTGGAGCGATGCTTCGGAATTTTTTTTTTTTATTTGAAGCTTCCAGTTATTTTTGATTGAACTTTTTCAAAGTCGCAAGCTGACATTTCGCGCAAAATGTTTTTTTTGTGCTTTCAATGTGATTCAGCAAAGAAATTTTTGGGCCTCTAAAACAGCACTTGAGCTTTACATGCGTGTTGAGCTTCTTTTGCTTGACGCAAGCTGAATTCCGGCAACTGAACTTTTTTTTCGTACCTCCGGAAGTGCCTTCGAAATTCTCCGTTGAGTTTTAATGCAAATCGCCCACTACCGGAAGTGTCTTCTTTACACCTAGAAGACCGATCGAGTCTCTGAGCTTTTTTGATGATCTTTTCGACACAAACAGCTGAAGAGTTGCAGCACTTCCTGAAATATGACTTTTTGTATATTTCGTAAGTGCTTTCGAGCTCTACCACCTACTTTTCTCTTTCGTGCTAAAACTCACTCGTCAATTGATCTTCCGATTATTGATTAAACTAATTTTCCCCTCGTGGTTATACACTCAGCAGATTCCAACGATTTTTGTCTATTAGTTTTTTTTTTATACAAGCACTCGCAGTTTCAGTTTTTTACAGTCACTCATTTCCCAGAGGAATTGGCAACCGAACAAGAAGACTTTTAATGATTTCATTTATTATCGTTATTGTTATATCGGTATATGAAATTATTATTTCTCAGTGAAGAACGATGTCCCGGGTTATTGTCGTACTTTTTTCTTTAAACTCTCGAAGCTTTTCACTACTCGGTACCTTTTGCCATTGGGGAATTTTGAGACGATTCTTTTGAGTCGGAAAGTCGAGCCTCCATAAATTTTTTTGTCTAGATGAAAACACGAATATATAATATAAATCCATTGTATTAATATAAATGTATGATTAAAACTTATTAAAAAATACTATCTTAAAATGCTTAAATTCTTTGTTCAATTTTTCTTTTGTTTAAAACGTTAACAAGTACGTTGTAACTTTTTTTTTATCCTTCCACGATAGTTAGATTTTTCACAAAGAATTCAAGACTTCCATTATACGGAAATTTATTTTCGCAAATTATAAAAAAAGCAGCAAAAGCGTCGATGATTTTACTCAAAGAGTTTCGAATAGAAAAGCTCCGACTATGATCAGACAGATGTAATGAAAACGTCACATTCATCGACGGTCAAGTTTCTTGCGGTCTAATCTAATGAAAAGAAGAAATATAGAAGGTGGAAATAGAACGATGTCGAAAGAAAAAGTTGATAGAGGGGAAAAAGCAATCGAGCGTTTATCCCCAAACGCCCTCTCGATTCGCTAACCGCAATACGAATATATTTTCGTTCGGTTCGAAAAAAAAAAATTAATATTTCGTTTAGAGCCAACTTTCGATAAAAACAAGTTTTTTATTTGTTAGGTTGACATTTTTTTTTCATTCGATTAATTTACAATTTGCGTTTACTAATTTTTATCTGTAACTATTTTCTTCATGTATGTTTAAACGCTGTTTCAAAGTGACACGTGACCGGATGCAACAAAATTCTGAGACAATATTTTCGAGAACTCTACATTCCTCCCCCACGACGTTTCTTTCATTCTAAATATCACTAATCGCCATTAATCTAAAAATTACAGAATAAATAAAAGGAATAAAAATCTTCGTGAATCCGTAAATTGGTAAATTATATCCCATACCATGAAATTCCAACCTTATTACTCCTCGTTACGCGTTCATCTTTTTTTTGTTATTCGTTTAATTCAACTTTCTGTATTTAAAAAAAATTCTACGAATTACGATAATTCGGTGAATTAATTAATCCGATGCTCGACAGTCACGCATCGTGCAGGTCGATTATTGCAGTGTGCTATTGCCACGAATTCACTATGGTCCATGGTATATTATGATTATTATTATTATTATGTTTCAACGCGTGCGTGATGTCAAGGAAGCGGCCGAGCGACGCTACCCCGCTTCGTGACGTATCGCGAAACACTGACGCCGGCTAGCAGAATGCGAGGACGTGGGCTAAACCGGCGTCGTAACGCGTAAGCTCCCTTTACTCGTGAGTACCCCCACCATATTCTAAAATCCCCCACCATTTACCCATCACTGGCAACAATTTTCTATCTTTTTCCCCTTCTCTTTCTCTCCCTACCTCTCAAGCTCACCGCCCCACTCCCTCCTCTGAATTTGCCAGAGGGTACGATTGGATAAGATTTCCCCCTTACTAGCTCTCTGTTTTTTTTACCCGCAGTCTAACTGTTAGTCATTCGCAAGCTCACTCATCTTTCTCACCCGCAAGCGCTCTCACTTACGAGGAACATCTACTTATGCTTTTCCATGGACCACCCACTCCCGATTGAAAAAGCTCACTGTCTTTCTTTCTATGTCTCTCACTCAGACATTCTTTCTCACTGAGCTCTGTCACTCGACTCTCAATCACTAACTTATTTACTAACTTACTAGTGCTTTCTTAGATATTCACGCACGGAACATTAGCTCACTCGCGAGCTTGCAAGCGCACTATTTCTCAATCCTTTCTCTCCACGAGCTCACTCATTCTCGCTTTCTCTCTCTCCATGGGCAGGTCTCGCGCTTACAAGGTCATACCTTCTTGCAAGCTCGCTTCTTTCTACTCACTCCCGCTCACTTTCCCTTGCTCGCTACGCACTGACTCACCCACGCCCGCACCCCTTCTTCGCTCTCACTCAATATCACTTACAAGATCGTTTACTCTGACTCGCATGCAAGCTTTCCTTCCTCGTATGCTCACTATCTATGATACATGCAAGCTAAGTCCCCTTCATTTGTATGCTCGCGCCCGCTCGCTCACAAACGCCATCAACCACAAGCTATCCCACTCATTCTATATCGCTTGCAAGCTCACTCACTCCTTTCCCGCAAACTCCCTCCCTCTCTCTCGCTCTTACTCCCTCCCTCTTTCTCGCCCTCGCTCTTACTCACGATTCCCAACACTTCCATCTATCCTTGTTCCGCTTCTGGCATAAGGCCAACGGTGAGACGCACCGCAATACGGAAATTCTTCATTCCCTACATTCACCATGGGCATATACATATATTCCGTGTCTAAAAGGATTAGGGCATATTTCCTTGTGTATACGCCCTTACTCAGAATTTACGCATTTCGGCGTGTAAATAACACGCAATATGTCAACACGTACAGCCATCTCTATAAATATGGATTGAAGCCCCATGCCCTTACCTTACCCCCTTGCATCTGCGGCGTAAGGGCAAGGGTTTTTTGTGTAGTAAATCGGTTGCACTCAGGTATATGATTGTACAGTGTTATTGCGTATACACAAATACATTAAATATTTACAAAAATATCACACTTTCCTTAAGTATAATGCAAATTCTGTACAGTGCTGGACGTTTGAAGTGGAATGCAGATGTTTTCGCCGATATTCGCGAAAATTGGACGAATTTGAAGATTTTAAAAAAGTACATTGAAGGGAATTTGATAATCTTTCGAACGAAATGGGTTTCATTGAGATTGGTCAACGATTGCACAGGTGCACAATGAAAATATGGGCGGAGTGGAAAATCACGTGATCCGTCGACCTCGTGATTTAAGGGTTGCGGATACGATACATGGAAAATATGGTGTCCAACTAAAGGGTTACGAACGGGGATGATAAATACTTCAGGAGCAATTAGATGTACAGCCCCCCGATGGCAGGGGAGGGGATTAAAGTGGAAATCTTTTGTCAGGGCTAGCGCGAAAACTATTGGGCCGATTGGGCTCATTTTTATTGTGGATGTGTTGTTCACGAGGGCCAATGACCTCGTGAAAAGAAAATGACGTTATCGTTCCCCGGAAACGGTAAGGAGATGCATCGTCGAAGTGCAATTTTCAAATTGGTCCAATTTTCGCGAAAATCGGCGAAGATATCCGCATTCCACTTCAAATGCCCTGCACTGTACGAGGAAGGACCCAAAAAAAACGGGAATTGCACTGCGCCGGGGAGGGAGAGTGGGGGAACCCATTGCTCGACGAGGTGTCCGTTGGGGACACGTCTCCTGAGTTACTGAGCGCCGTGAGTGCATCAGTTCGCCCGTGGGAATTTTTGTAGTGCAACAACTTTTTCCATTTCGGCGAAAACGTGATGGCCGATTGTCGATAGCAACGTGCGGCTGTGAAATTTTGTTTCCTGTTGGGGAAATCGGCCGCGGAAACTACTGTAATGCTTAAGACTGCTTATGGAGATGCTGCCCTAAGTAAAACCAGAGTCTACGAGTGGTTTTCACGTTTTAAAAATGGAGAAATGTTAATTGAAGACCAACCCCGTTCAGGACGCCCCTCAACGTCAAGAAGTGACGAAAACGTCGACAAAATCAACTCTGTGAGATGTCTGGGATATCATGGAGTTCAATTCAGAGGATTTTATCCAAAGATTTGCACATGAGCAGAGTTGCAGCCAAATTTGTCCCTCGCCTTCTCACAGACGAGCAAAGGGAGCGTCGACTTCAGGCATGTTTTGAACTTCAAAATCAGCTCGAAGAGGACCCTGAAATTTTTTCCAAGGTGATTACTGATGATGAATCGTGGTGCTATGGATACGACCCCGAAACAAAGCAGCAATCAAGCGTTTTGCCACTGCGGAGGAGGTAAAACAAACATCGCTGGAAGGCCTAAAGAACATCCCGATAAGTGAATTTAAAAAATGTTTTGAACATTGGAAGGATCGTTTGCAGAGGTGCGTTGTGGTCAAAGGAGAATACTTTGAAGGTGATCAAAATTTGGTGTAAAAATATTTAAAAATAAAGAAATTATGACGAAATTTCCGTTTTTTTTGTGTCCCCCCGTCGTATATAAAGAAAGAATAGTTCCAATATTCGTCGGAAAAAATTGAATCTTGATATGGTTGTGCTACCTAAAATAAAACTACGGGCATAACCGAAAAAACCTAGAAAATGTTTTTTTTCTATCAAGATATTTTTTGTATAAATTTGAACGAAATCGTTGACAGCCGACTCACAGTAGAGTTAAGACTTGATTATAACGACCACACCAATTTTTCGAAAGAGTTTGAAATTTTTAATTGATCATTTTTTCTAATGTAAAAAATATTGGAACTCGCGGTCATTTTGACTTGGCGTCGAATGTCTCATACATATTATGTCTTTTAACATATTAAGTGTGCATGAATATAATATATATGTACTACAAATATGTATCGATGTATATTTTGGACGTGATCTTTCGAATGGCAGGGCATATCGGTTCATATTTCCTCACACCTTTTTCAGGGTAAGTATATATATATCACTTGGTTCTCGCACTTGAGCAAAGCCCACCGAGCGTACGCTCGAATCGCCCAACTATCGATCCACGAGAGCTTTCTATCTCATCCCCCCGACGCTTTCGCCCGAACGGTTTCGACAGAGAATAGAGAATGGGGATATATGAAAAAAAAATAAATAGGAGAGAGTTTGTTGTTCGGCGTTAATAAAATATTGCCAATTTTTTGTTTCTTTTTTTTTTCAGTGAGGAAAAAACTTCACGATAATACAAAAATTTTGTTGTAATTTCAAAAATATTATTTTACTGTAGCATTATTATTTTTACTATCACGTTGATGAGTTCAATGAATGCGTTTGATCAATGAATTTTTCATAAATATTCGTAATTTTTTAATTACGTAAATATTGTTTTATGTTCCAACGTATACCCTTGCGGGGTTTTACGTGTGACCCTTCTCAGTTTTCCCCTCCCTATCACTCTGTAACCGTACTATGCTAAGCTAACCTGACTTCCCTTAGCATCCGCAGCTGCTTGGTCGCTACACTGTATCGCATTCGGCGTGGACACGGGGAAACTGCGGAAAACCCGTGCCGATACAGACGGCTTTTATTTTTACTGAATTTCCGTTGTCGTACCATCAGCAACTCGGAAGAACGGCCTGCCACTCAGTAGTCGGCGTGCAAGCCA
Source organism: Oxytorus armatus (assembly GCA_958009045.1). Classification (NCBI taxonomy): domain Eukaryota; kingdom Metazoa; phylum Arthropoda; class Insecta; order Hymenoptera; family Ichneumonidae; genus Oxytorus; species Oxytorus armatus. The sequence continues at coordinate 8,936,843 of OY253747.1, read as the reverse complement.
GTGCACGGCTAAGCGGTCACCCGTCCTAGTACTGACCGCAGCTAATACTGCTCAACATAGAAGATCGTGCAACATAGAAGCCGCGCACCGACCATGCGTCCACTGCTGTCCGTCCAATTACGTAAATAATTAATCAATTATAAAATAATGTAAAAACTTAAAAGCTTTTGAATACATTCAAAACTCAACATTTTCAAGATCCTATCTGTTCATAATTAATGTCTATGAATTAAATAGCGTCATTTTTTCTAAATGTACACCATCCAAAACGGAGTGAACTTTCGCAGTCGGTAACAAAAACTGTTATCCCCTTTTTTCCGAGACGATGTATCTTTCGGAAAAAAAGACAAGCCAACCCAAACTCCGCCGAACAATTGAACGGTTGGAAGCGAATTGGGATCTGAGGACATGCCGATTTCTTCTTTACAGACACTAGAATCAGTGACGCGCTTCGCGCGTTGCTTTAAGGTAGTAGTCTGGTAACTTAAGCCGATTTTCATGTCTTTTTTGGAGGGCGTTTTTTGTAGGAAAATAAAAATGAATCGTTTTGGATATTTAGAATGTTTTTATTTACATATTAAAGATACAAAAAAAAATTTTTTTGAAAAAATTTAATAGTTTATTATTATTATTATTATAGATCAAAGTTGGCACCTCGAAGTTGGCAGCCTGGGTCGTAACTTTTTTTCTACCGAACCGATTGCTTTCACATTTTAATTAGGCTACTTTACACACTTATAGTTTTCGTCGGAACCACCGAGAAATTTGTTCACCTCTAACTTTTTATTTTACAACCCCTTCTTTGCTAAAGTCCTTTTATTTTAGCAAAGAAGGGGTTGTAAAATAAAAAGTTTGGGGTAAAAAAATTGCTCGGTGGTTCCGACGAGAACTATAAGTGTGTAGAGTAGCCTGTTAAAATTTGAAAGCAATCGGTTCGGTAGACAAAAAAGTTAGGACCCGGGCTGCCAACTTCGAGGTGCCAACTCCGATCAATAGTAATAATAATAATAAACTATTACATTTTTTCAAAAAAATTTTTTTTTGTATCTTCAATATGTAAATAAAAACATCCTAAATATCCAAAACGATTCATTTTTATTTTCCTACAAAAAAACGGCCTCCAAAAAAGACATGAAAATCGGCTTAAGTTAACTTTTTATTTTACAACCCCTTGTTTGCTAAAATAGAAGAACTTTAGCAGAGAAGGGGTTGTAAAATAAAAAGTTAGGGGTGAAAAAATTTCTCGGTGGTTCCGACGAGAACTATAAGTGTGTAGAGTAGCCTATTAAAATTTGAAAGCAATCGGTTCGGTAGAAAAAAAGTTAGGACCCGGGCTGCCAACTTCGAGGTGCCAACTTCGATCAATAATAATAATAATAATAATAAACTATTGAATTTTTCAAAAAAAAATTTTTTAGTATCTTTAATATGTAAATAAAAACATCCTAAACATCCAGAACAATCCATTTTTATTTTCCTACAAAAAAACGCCCTCCAAAAAAGACATGAAAATCGGCTTAAGTTACCAGACTACTACCGTAAAGATTGCACTCGCCATTTACAATCGTGCGATCTGAAGTGTGGACATGATCGAACTCCGAGTACGATATCGGCATCCAATCACAATGCGTCTACGTTAGCTTCACAAATAACTCGCACTTCGATATCTCCTTACATTCTAGTATCAAGGCACGTTTCGCCCGTTTTGGACCGTGAAGTTATCGAATTAGGCTTAAACCGAGATTCAATAGAGTGAAGAGTGTTGGATGACTACGTTCATTAAACAGACCCTCTGATTCGTCTTTATTTCGGTTTCACTTTTGCGATATTTAACGTATCGAAGTTCGATCTTCGAGTGTCATCACTTTTTTACCGAAGTCTTGTATCTTCAAGTTTTTAGGTTAAGTGTGTTCCTATTAGCTGAGCCGAGATTCAACAGAGTGAAGTGCGTTTAAGTTGGATAACCACGTGACTAAACGTGACTCTCTGATTCGTCCTTGTATCGGCTTCATTTTTTTCGATATTCAATCAGTGCGCAGTTTAAGCAGTTCGGTTTTCGATCACTTCTTTACTAAAGGAGGACTCTTCTTTTATGAAAAGCTGATGGTTTACCCGGAAACTGTTTTGCCAAAGAACGCATTCAAAAAGATACGAAAGCGTCAAGATTTATTGACTCTCTTATATCTTTTAAGAGTGAAGATTATTGCAAGGGCTATTTATTGTAGACTATTTATTAGGTCGGTATTCAGATAAACGTAAGCAATTTATTGAACTATGATAAATGTTTTCTCTGGGAAAGTAAATGAATTGTATATAGGATTTGTCAAAGAATTAGTAGATAATGAGTTTTTGAAGGCCAAGTTTAAATTGCTGTACCGATCGGTTAAACGTACTTATCGGACGTCCAACCGATATTGTAATGTACCATGTACGTCAGAGAGTGAACGAGAGTAAAAGTTTTTTCTTTTAAGTTTGTGAATTTTGTCCGTGATGTAGCGTATGTATCGAGGCGTGCCCGAGAACAGGGACGCGAGAGGCACATAGATATTTTTGACTCTCCGCGGTTTACATCTATTCTTGGCCACTCCGACGAATGCATAGCCTCGACTCTTTCGCTTTTACTACTCTTTCACGTTCTTGGATATACACCACTATACTCTCACGCCGTTCCGTTTTTCCCGCGTCTATCAAACAACGAAATCTGTATATGTATATAATACTCCGTTGTTTCAAAGAGAATCATATACGTATCTTCGCGAAATTAAACATCGATGGATATCGTTGAATTCACAGTTATAAATGATGATGATGGCATAAGAGGATTTTCCTCAAATCGAATCGTAGTATTTCTTCGAATACGAATTCTCAGATAAAAACGTTATGGTAATATGACACTTTCAAGAAAATCTGTTGGTTACTTTTTATTTATTCATTTTCGTAAAGTGTATTTGCATGTATTTATGTTTATGGAGTTTATTGTCGGAATGATCTCATTTTGTTCCACATTTTATTTATCAATATTTCTAGGTATCTGTATGAATATTGCCAAATTTTTATTTTTTATTTTTATCGATCTGCAATAGAAAAAATAAACCAGTCAATCATGAACATAGTTTGTGCTTTGAGAATTCCGTATATTATTCCCCTATAAGCTAAAACGTTTACCGTTGACATCATAACTAGGTACTAGATATTTCCATTAAATTTCATATATCTAAGAAACCAATGACAATTTCGATATCGCTATAGTTTTCCTCAAAACTTTCCAGATGCCATCATATATCAGAATTATTTCAAAATTTTCGATACAGTAGGTTCGAAATTAACGTAGTAGTCTTGTAACTTGAGCCGATTTTCATGTCTCTTTTGGATGGCGTTTTTTTGTAGGAAAATAAAAATGAATCGTTTTGGATATTTAGGATGTTTTTATTTACATATTAAAGATACAAAAAAAAATTTTGTTGAAAAAATTTAATAGTTTATTATTATTATTATTATTATTGATCGAAGTTGGCACCTCGAAAAAAAGCGCGTGGGTGGCCCCGGAGATTTTGGCGCTTGATGTTATCTGAAATAAAAAATTCATTCTTGATAATTCTTAATCTATAGACATGTCATTCTGGTCGGAATTACTGAAGTTAAATTTCATGGATAAATAACAAAATGGCGGACTTTGGAAAAAAAGTCCTTTTATTTTAGCAAAGAAGGGGTTTTAAAATAAAAAGAAATTTAACTTCAGTAGTTCCGACCAGAATGACATGTCTATAGATTAAGAATTATCAAAAATTTTTGATTTCAGATAACATCACGAGCCAAAATCACCGGGGCCACCCACGCGCTTTTTTTTCGAGGTGCCAACTTCGATCAATAATAATAATAATAATAAACTATTAAATTTTTACAAAAAATTTCTTTTTTGTATCTTTAATATGTAAATGAAAACATCCTAAATATCCAAAACGATTCATTTTTATTTTCCTACAAAAAAACGCCCTCCAAAAAAGACATGAAATTCGGCTTAAGTTACCAGACTAATACCTTAAGGGGAATGGGCCAAAGCATAATAAAAAAGATGCATATTAGAAAGTTGAACATTGCTTCCAAATTATTTATCTCGCTCGCAAATCCGCCTCCATGAGTAAGCTAGTTCTTCAATTTTGGCTTCCTCACAGAGGAAGCGTTGTGAGCGAAATTGAATAATGAAAAAGCAATGCGCAAGTTTATAATTTGTATCTTTTTTTTTATGATTTTGATTGTAACGATTCTTGGGTAACACGGTTTGCAAAATTTCGTGACTCTTTACTAACGTTCTGCAAACTATACTAAAGTTAGAGCAATTCTCTGATTTTGCAAATTACACAAAAATCCAAACATTCAAATTTTCTCACAATCTCGAAGCATTTTACCAATTCATTTCAAACTCAATATCGAACGTGGTCATCCAGAAACCTATTTTTATGGAAAGTACCCCCCTCTACAGCTGAAAATTTAAGAGAGTTAAACATACATACAATTTCTTATATTAGGTGTACAAACTAATTCGGTGCTTTTTTAATTAAATAGAAATTGAAATTATTAAGTGAAATATACACAACTAATGTTCGAAATAATCGCTATTAATTTCTAGTACTTTAGTCCATCTTTCGGGCAGCTGATGAATGCCATCGCGAAAAAAACTCGGTGGTTTTATTTGATAAAATCTTCGATGCTATTTCGGACCTCGTCGAGCGTTTTAAAGTGTTCATCAGCCAAATGATTTTGAAGCGATTGAAAAAGATGAAAATCTGAAGGAGCAAGATCTGATTGATAAGCCTTGTGAGGTAGAATTTCCCAGCCCGAACTATAGATAACATGCATAATCCCCTTTGAGACACGTGATCGAGCATTGTCCTGATGCAGAATTACCTGCCGACTTCTACTGCCAGTATAAGATCTTTTTTGCTGTAATGCATCACTTAATCGAATAAGCTGTTGCTGATAAATATCCGCAGTAACAGTTTGTCCAGGATCTAACAACTCATAATGCACCACACTCTTCATATCCCACCAGATATTCAGCATCACTTTCTTTGTGTGAATATTCGGCTTTGGAGTCGATGTTGACGGTTTTCCTTGATCCACCCATAATTTTCTTCGTTGAGGGTTGTCATATAAAATCCACTTTTCATCACACATAACGATCTTGTACAGGAAATCTTTTTTATTTAACAGGTTAACAAAGATACTACCGTGTCGAATCTTCACGCCTTGTTTTCTGGACTTGAATTATGCGGCACCCATGTACCCTCTTTTAAAATTTTTCGCAAATTATGTAAACGCTAAGATATGCAACGCTGAGTGACACTGACAATGAGTTGTGGAGCAACTTCTTCTGGAGTTTGTATAGGATTTTCATTCAAAAGTTCCTCGAGAGCCGAGTCGTCGAATTTTTGAGATTGGCCAGGACGTTGTCTATCGAAAAGATCAAAATCTCCGGCCCAAAATCTTGGATACCATTTTCTACATGTTTTATGTTTCACAGCGTTCTCTCCCAGTGCAGCTCAAATCATTTCCGTTGCTTCGACGGCATTTTTCCTCAATTGAAATGCGCAAAGAATATAGTATCTTAAATGTTATTTATCGACAGCCATCGTGTTCACTAATGTTTTTAAGGTAAAGTGAGTTATTCACATGAAACATATGGTCTTTTTAAAACTCAGTGTTGCCGAAGTATGTATAGACATTTTTAATGGTCAGAACTTATATAAATTTACAAAGAAATTATCAAGAGCAAGATTTATTGAGACACCGAATTAATTTGTACGTATGGTATTAATAAAATCTTAATAAAATCTTAATTAATAAAATCTTAACCCTTTCACCGATTAATGCAAAATTCAATATCAATCATCCTTTAGTGATACTATTGTACATTTATGAGAGAAAACTTAATCCAAAATGTCACAACTTTAAGAAATATAGTCAATCTCAAAAAATTTTCGAAAAATTCAAAATTTTCTGAAATCTGAACCGCTCTAGCGATTTTTACCGAATTCAATACCAAATATCCTTGTCACCTAACGCTTTTATGCAAAAAGTTTTGAATGGATTGATGAAAATTTACAAAAGTTAGAACGATCACAGACATTTTTCGAAAATTTCAAAATGGCGTAAAATCTTGAATCCTCAAGGAATTACAGCGAAAATTGCAGCAAACAACGGAAGTTCAATGCCCTAAATCTAGACGCAGTTTACAAGAAATCGATCTACTCGTTCTCGAGATATATCCACTTGAATATTTGGATCCTATCACGCACACATACACCCACACACATGCATACTAGGGTGGTTCTTAATTTGGTGATGTTGGAAATTCTTTGGTATTGTTCCTGAAAAGTAATCAATATCTAGGAAAAAAATTGGGCGCAAGCGGAACTTTGTCCAATAATTCTAACCCACCCCACAGAGCTGTCGAATTTTTATATGAAAAAATGTATGCATTCAAAATTTTGTTAAGAAAATTGTTTATTATTTCAAAACTATTTATGATAAAAGAATTTTATATATCGTTTTTGTAGGAAATATAATGCTCTACAAAAAAGGTATCTTGTGAAATTCTCGTGAATCTAATATTTATCACGTAATTAGCAAAAAACTGTCATCATTTATTCCAAAAGTCGATCATTATGGTCAAAACAGGAGTTTGACGTCGAATAGCTGCAATTTATTTTTCGTGTGTATATAAGATTATGAAGAAATACGTAGCGCACTCAACAATGAAATGTAAACAATATTAAAATTTTCAATTTTATCAATTTTATTGTAAATTATAATGAATGATGTCATATATTTTTAAAATCAACTCACAATAATGAATTGCATCGGATGGAGCAAAGTTGCTTTGTTAATATCAGGATATTTTTTTTATATTCTTCAATTATTTGTACAATGAATTGTTTCTGATCTTCATCATAAGTGAGACGATTATTGTACTCTGTAATAAGTTTCACTCGTCTTTCTGCAATATCATTAACCACTTCAATTCCTTTAACTATATTTAAGCCTTGTAAATAATTTTCATTAGAAATCCACTCGCTCACATCGATATCAAAAAATGAGGAGTTGATTTCAAATCTTTCGAAAAAAGCCATCGATTTGGAACTGATAAAGAAATCAATGTCCTTATCGATCAAAGAAGAAAAATTTATCATGAATGATAATAAAATTGATAAAATTGAAAATATAAATATCGTCCACATACTGTTATTGAGTGCACTACGTATCTCTTCATATTTCTAAATGCAAATGAAGAATACATTGCAGTTTTTCGACGTCAAACTCCAGTTTTGGCCATAATGATGGACTTTTGGAATAAATGATGACAGTTTTTTTCTAATAACGTGATAAATACTTTTTTGTAGAGCATTAAATTTCCTATAAAAACACAATATAAAATTTTTTTATCATGAATAGTTTTGAAATAATAAACAATTTCCTTAACAAATTTTTGAATGCATGCATTTGTTCATATATAAATTCGACAGCTCGGTGGGGTGGGTTAGAATTATTGGACAAAGTTCCGCTTGCGCCCAATTTTTTTTCTGGATATGTTGATTACTTTCAAGGAACAATACCAAAGAATTTCCAACATCACCAAATTAAGAACCACCCTAATGCACACGGACATATTAAACAAAGCTTCCTCTATGAGGAAGCAAGAACAAACATTTTGATGGATATTATTGAAAATGTTCATCAAAAACAATATTTTAAAATATTGTTTAACCCTTAAGGGGGGGAGGGGGTAGGGTTTTAAAATTATTTTTTTATTATTTTTTTTCTGAATGAACAATATGTCGAGAATATTGTATATCAATTTTAGGTCAATCGGAGTAAAACTAACGGAGTGACAGCGTTTCAAACGACCGGCCGTGATACCTGATTTTTATACCTGCTCGGTAGCCGCTCGGTACGTAAAAAAAACTTTAAATCGATTTGCCCGAAAACGTCATTTTTTAAGTTTGTGAACATTAGCACTCAAAATCTACTGAACCGATCCTTTTGAAACTTTAAACATTACTTCTTCACATAAATCAACAGGTAATCAGGAGGAGTTTTTTTCTTCAATTTTTTCAATTTTTTAATAACAAATTAAGCGCGTTTTTTTGAGCTAGAATTGCGTTTTTCACTTCCAAGTGCTGCAAAAAATAGAAAAAAAAAAAAAAAAACTCTTCCTGATTACCTCGAGAAATACATCACCTTTAAAATGCATATACATTTTTTTGTTTCAGATAATCCGGTAACGAGTTATAATGTTCACCGCAAAACCACTTTTTTCAAGGCGCCTCTGGAGATTCAACGTCACCGGCTTATTTATCAATATTTTCCATTGAAATTTTTTTCTGAGATACTTCAATAGTTGTACAATAATATGTAATTCTATTTAATAAAATTATATTACTCATGTCGCCGCAAAAAAATCAGAAGAATATGCTTTTTTTTCGCCTTTAAAACCCTACCCTCCCCTTTAAAGTAAACCCGTTCAAACACTATCCCACTTGCAAGAAACGAATTTTTTTTTCAACGATGACTCCGGACGTATCTATGGAAAATCTCACTCCAACTGAGCGCCAAATTTGAAATTGATAGGTTAATGCGTATGGAAGTTAGAAGCCTGTGACAATAGTACAGACGGACAACCAACTTTCATCATAAGAATTCCATTTATGATAGGGGACCCTACAAAGAATGCGACTTCGCAGTAATCCCGACCGAAGTAAGGGCTGTTTACTGACGTACAAACTGCTTTTCGAGGGGGTGGGTACTTAATTCCGTTTGTTATATATGGCGAAACGCAAAGCACGAACGAATCTTGAAGGATGAGTGTAGAGTTTGGGAAATATCGTCTGGAGCGTGGGCACGCACCCAAATGTACCAGAGAATGAGGGTGAAAGAGAAAATGAGCGTGAACGATCGCGTGCCAGGCACCCTTCTCCCCACTGACAACCCCCTGTGGTTTCTCGAGCGGAGTCGAAAATTTATTTCTACCCGCTTCAACCGACAGAAAGCGTCTCAAGTGTGACCCCGTGCGTACAGGAAACCGCAATAAAAAAACATCGAACACGAATAAGAGGGAGAGGAAAGAAGAAGACGAGCAGGGTCAATGAACGAGAGGGCGCTATACTTTTGACCTCGGAACAAAGTACACGCGGAGCTTTAGCCAAGCCTTCCCGAAGAATTCCCTTGTCACTCACTTTTAAAACAACGACGAATTTATTCGCCTGCGGGATTCGAAACGACGCAATTTCCATCAGGGGTCAATTGCATCAATTGCTTTCCTGGTCGCGCTGACATCGGCAAACCGCTGTCAATATCAGATGCACATTCACGGGGATAGTACACAAATAGAGGTGTGGACGGGTAATCGGTAAATTCGATTATCCGGTGTTTGAGGCGAGTTAAAAGTTTGCTTGACCGCAGGTGCTGATTACCTTTGTAACTTTTCAAACTTCAAAATGCCGCTTCATTCATTGAGCTAGTATTGTTGATTGATTGCTATATTCTAAGGACATGTAAAGCGTGTATACAGATCATAAAATGACAGTCGAGTTTATTTTTAAATCACAATACTTTTTCTGTTTACATATTTCGTTTGTGATGAGAAAGTTAAAAAGTACGAGTCTAACTATCATCGAGTTTAGTACACGCGCATCCAATCCTCCCTTAATCTCTCGCAGACGAATAGGCAAAATCAACAACAACGATTTTAAAGAATAATCCTCATTAATCCTCGTCAATAACGAGGTCTTCGTTTTTGCCCCACGTGGCAATGCACACATCACGATTAATTCTGTAGTCCGAAAGCGATTCAGTGCTATGACCTATTGTTGTTATTATTCTTATAATTATCGTTATTATCATTGTTATTATCATTATTATTATTATTATACAGGATTCACACCACACAGGACAACAGTGAACGCGCGGTCGGTGCGCGGCTCCGGGGATCGCCCAAGTTAAGCAGCTCTGACCGCGGTCACTACTTGGATGGGTAACCGCTTAGCCATGCCTTCTGTATCGACACAGGTTTTGCCCAGTTTTCCTGTGTCCGTGGCAAATGCGATACAGTGTAGCTAAGACGTCTGCGGGCGCAATAGAAGTTAGATTAGCTTAGCGAAGTGCGAGTAAGGAGTGATAGGGGGAAAAATGGAAAAAATGTAATTGGAAAAGGTCATACGCAAAAACCTAAAAGGGTATACGTTGGAACAAAGGGAAATAAAAATTAAACAATAATAATGAATATTATATAGGATTCATCAGTGCAAGCGGAAAAAAATAGATTAATCGATCGTCAACTGCTCCCGAATTCCCGTCCTGTCCGGTATACTTGATGAATGTCATGTCGCATGATGTATACATATTACGTACATATATAGGGATATATCTAGATCGATGGGAGAGCTTTCATAAACGAGTTCGGGCGTCACGTTACGTTCAATTCTATTTAGTTCTAATGACCCGTGACGAATGACTACGATCTTTCATAACCCCCACGTTAATCTCCCGCGCATTGCCCCGTAAGTCTGTTGTTCTTCTATTATACCGGATCACCATCCCCCGACCCGTGAAACCGTTCCACTCGCCTATTGTCCCGCCGGGGACTGACACTTGCGTATCGTCCAATGTATGTATGTTTGACGATCCGGAAGATGATTATACCGATGTCAGCGTCACCAGTATCTCGTCCATAGGTCAGTTATAACCTAAATGTCATGTGCGTGTTCCAGAACACGTAATACGTCGATTTTCATAATAACTATATACGAGGTCTGTTCAAAAAGTATCACGAATTTTGAATTTCCGCGGGCTACGTATATTCGAGTTTCGATTTTTTTGTGGCGTTAGGTTGGTACTCGTGTCCCTCACTTATGCTGAAAAAATCAGCCATTTTGAATGCTTAGTTAATTGTTAACAGCTGTTTTGGTTAGACGTGTTTTGCCGTGTCTTCGATTTTTGCCTATTCCAAAAAATGGATCAAAGAATCTGTATCAAATTTTGTGTGAAAAACAAAATTAAGTGCGCGGACGCATACCGAATGTTGACTGTGGCATATGGCGAAGCTACCTTGGACCAAAGCAACGTTTATCGATGGTACAAAATGTTCTCAGAGGGCCGAGAAGATGCGAACAACGAAATGCGATCCGGACGCCCGAGCACATCAACAACAGACGAAAACATTGATGAAGTGAAGAAAATAATATTAGCCAATCGTCGAATCACCGTTAGAGAAGTTGCCGAGGACCTAAACATATCGATTGGCTCGTGCTATTCGATTTTTACCAATGATTTGGGCATGAGACGGGTCGCCGCGAAATTCGTGCCAAAATTGCTCAATTTCGAACAAAAACAGTGTCGCGTTAACATTGCTAAGGAGCTGTTGAACTCGGTCCGCGACGACCCAAATTTGCTCCAGAGGGTCATAACCGGTGACGAATCATGGGTTTATGGTTATGACGTGAAAACCAAAGCTCAATCATCGCAATGGAAGCTGCTTCTTTGGAATAGGCAAAAATCGAAAACAAGCCAAAATACGTCTAACCAAAACAGCTGTCAACAATTGACTAAACATTCAAAATGGCCGATTTTTTCAGCATAAGTGAGGGACATGAGTACCAACCTAACGCCACAATAAAATCGAAAATCGAATATACGTAGCCCGCGGAAATTCAAAATTCGCGATACTTTTTGAACAGACCTCGTATGCAGTGAAATGAAGAATATATTCTATTGAGATAAACAAAAATGTATTGCAATCAAAAAAATATTGGATTGAGTCAATATTATATCTACAAGATTTTGTATGGCATAAGTTTTGAATCCAACTCCGTCTGAAGGTGGATCCTAAAGTATTTGGAGAGTAATTATATTGGTATCATTGTTAGATTCATTTTTATTATCATTATAACCGGTGGCAGGCATATATCACCCTGGACAAAATCGCCCCGGATAAAATCCCCCCGGACGAAATGCCCGGGTAAAATCCCCGCCGGATTCAATTTCCCCAGTCAAAATGGCCTTATTATATAGAATGTTTTAAGTGTCGTACACGGTGCGATGTGCTTGATTAAATTTTATTCGTATACGTCGTTGTGCGCATGAGTTCGCTCGACTGCGGACTTCGTGTATTTGCTTTTCAATCAAAATATCATAAATGACGAGATACGCTTTGGTGAGTTTCATTGACATATGTGGATGTGTGCGGGAGGTCGCTCGAGTAGGGAGTTCGTGTATTTGTTTCTTCAACGGAATATTATAAATGGTGAGATACGCTTTGGACGGTTTCATCGGTATATATGGATGTGTACGTGATTTTTATCGAACGTTGCTCGATGTATGATTACTAATCAGTTCCATCCAGTTTCATTTTCATGTCCGTTTCGTGTACGTCGTACGAGAATTATCATGCCGTTGTGTTTCGACGAAAGTCGTACGAGGGGGGACCCAAAAAACGGGAATTTCGTCATAATTTCTTTATTTTTTATACACGATACTTAATTTTAAAATAATTTTTTTAAATAAAGTATGTTATAGACCATTTGTCTCCCGGCAAATACACGGTTCCGGGATTCCGAAACCAAAACGATTTTACGAAAAGACAAACAGAGGTCATTTTTAAGGCCTTATATACGCGAAAAGATTAAAATTATTCATTTATAAAAAAATTTGGATCCATTAGCCTGAACGGTTAGGAATATTTTAAGCTTTACAGAATTGAAGAATTCCAAAAATTCCAAAAATAAGGTAAGATTGCATTTGTAATAGATTCCACGTTTCACTTTTTTGAACCTTGTGAAAGTTCTAACTCTTGAACGAAGGTTCAGATCGCTTTGAAATTTTGACAACATATTCCTAGTCTCATCACCTATCGTGTGAACCACAGAAACAAAAATTTCGATGACACAAAAAAATAGAAAAAATAAAATACCAACGGAAAATTGAGTAAAAAAATGTTACGTTTCGAATTATTATTATAATAATTTTTTTTTTAATAATATTGTTGGTTCACACTGAAGATACATTCATTATGCAATTATAAATATGTGCATTTTTTTTTTCAGATACCCACATCGATGCCAAGAACTTTCACCATTAACGCGCGCGCAAAAAAAATACATTGCTTTATTATGTTATATCTCCGCCATTTGTTAATATTTCTCATTTCTTTTTACATATACTTAATCATGTGCATAAATGATCTGTAAAAAAAATGTTGTCAATATATGCGTGATTTTTTTTTAATCGCGTTTAGAAAAGTACTTTCGAAAATCGGCGAAATCGCGTATATAAAGCCTTAAGGTAGTAGTCTGGTAACTTAAGCCGATTTTCATGTCTTTTTTGGAGGTCATTTTTTTGTAGGAAAATGAAAATGAATCGTTTTGGATATTTAGGATGTTTTTATTTACATATTAAAGATACAAAAAAAATTTTTTTGAAAAAATTCAATAGTTTTTTATTATTATTATTATTGATCGAAGTTGGCACCTCGAAAATAAGAATTATGAAGAATTTTTTATTTCAGATAACATCAAGAGCCAAAATCACCGGGGCCACCCACGCGCTTTTTTTTCGAGGTGCCAACTTCGATCAATAATAATAATAACAATAAACTATTAAATTTTTTCAAGAAAATTCTTTTTTGTATCTTTAATATGTAAATAAAAACATCCTGAATATCCAAAACGATTCATTTTTATTTTCCTACAAAAAAACGCCCTCCAAAAAAGACATGAAAATCGGCTTAGGTTACCAGACTACTAACTTAAGGAAAATTAGTATCTAGAAAATTATTCTGGATTTTACATTCAGGACAACAAGTAAAAATGTATCTTTAGGCAGTTTTACAATAAATTGAGTGATCTATATGCGAATATCTCCTGCTTCTTGAAACTACTGCAAAAAAGTTTTTCTCAAATTATGGATGTTATAGAACTTTTGTTTCCAGATGCACACCGTTCCGGCATTTTACGATTATAGACAAATACAGGTCATCTTTAAGCACGTCGTAAATTCATTTATGCGTTCGCGGAAATGCATTAAGGGCTCACATACCACCGAAATATCACTTATCGCGCGCTGAAAACCGAATAAATTTGAAAAATTATTATAAAGATTATATGGTGAAAAAAAAAAATTAAATTGTGGATTTCACACTTTTTATAAACTTTGCAACTGTAAGAAAAAAAAAAATTTTCATTTTTTTAACATATTAACATTATTTTTTGCGGGTAAAATGGACTACTGATTAAAACCATGGCGCCTCCTTGTCGACATCATAATTTCACCAAAAATTATCCAATATGCAAAAATAAAAAAGAATCTAGTAAAATAATGTAGTGGTAATAGTCTGACGGAGGGATTTTTTGTTTTTTTTTTTCAAATAAAGAAATTACAGTATTTCAAACTTTAGTGTGGAGTTTAAAAAAATTAAAAGTGTTTAGTAATTTATAAAAAATTGTCCAACCAAAAAATTAAAATAACCTCTCGTCAGACTACAAAGAAAATAATTATCGAGATTTAAAAAAAAAAAAGTTAATAAATATTAAAAAATGACTGAGTTATCGTGCCGACACTGTCTAAAACATATGTTTCGAGAAAAACGAGTTTAAAGTTTCTGGTAAGTGCAACGTGAACTTACGGCTAGTCTCCCATTTATTGCTATAACTTTGTAACGGTGTGGAATTTTCTTAAAAGTTTTTTAATGAAAAATTCTTAAAAGTATAAAGAATAAAAATCTGTAAAAAAAATCGATTTATTGAAATGAGCAAAAACAATACGATATTATTATTGAACTATATAACATAGAATTATTATACTATGAGATCACACTTCCTGGAGAGACCGTTTGTGAGGTCTTACGACGAACTCCATACGAATGTTTACTAAATAATATAAACACATGATAAAGCCTGGTAAGAAAGAAACCATGGTATATAGACTGTGGTCTTTGTGACTTCGTCGTTCTTTATTCAGTTGTTCTCCGACTGCTCTCGAAGTGAGAACACTTCTAATAAAATAAAAGTTCAATTGCTCATATATAAGTCTGTCTCATTTATTCACCTAGCTTCCACAAAAACCAATACGATTTTTTGAAAATTTCAGGGGTATGTGAGCCCTTAAATGTTTGAAAAAATTAAAAAGCTCCCGTCTAAAAAATATTAAAAAATGACTGAGTTATCGTGCCGACACTGTCTAAAACATATGTTTCGAGAGAAACGCGATTAAAGTTTCTGGTAAGTGCAACGTGAACTTACGGCGAGTCTCCCATTTATTGCTATAACTTTGTAACGGTGTGGAATTTTCTTAAAAGTTTTTTAATGAAATTTCTTAAAAGTATAAAGAATAAAAATCTGTAAAAAAAATCGATTTTTTGAAAATTTCAGGGGTATGTGAGTCCTTAAATGTTTGAAAAAATTAAAAAGCTCCCGTCTAAGAAGTGTCTTGTAATACTATCTGCCTCTTCTCCTCGAGCATTTACATCAAGAAACATGGCAGCATCCGGGGCCAAATGGTAAAAATCCAGTTTTTCACCTTGATTACATTAAATTTGCTGCGCGAAACTAAATATATACATATTAGGGCGATTTTTTTTTTCGACTATTTTTTTTCCTCAGTCCCCACCTGAAATTTTGTTGGATATGTCGAAAAATAAATTCCCTGAAAGTTACAGCCCTTTATATTAATTCTAAGTATTTTCCCTTAGCGTAAAAAGATTTTCCATCTAAAATACACGTGAATCGAATTTTTTTTTTTTTTTTTCAAGATTCTATAACTCAGTCGCATTTTATGCTATCATATTGTTCTTGGTTTCGATTTACTCAGAATAAAACAATCTAGAAAAGTGCCTATTGCGGCGAAAGTGTAAATTGTACTGGTGAGTTGGTACGGCTCACTGAAGTTGATTTTTACCCAAAATTCTCATTTTTTTGCTGTTATCTCCGAAACAATTAACTCTACGAAAAAAATGTTAATGAAAAATTTGTTGGGAATTTAATTTCTTACAAAAAAGGTCCTATCGACCCAATTGCTTAGATTAATATTTCTTAAGATATTGAACTTTTTGTATTTTTTATTTTTTTTATTATTTAATATTTCATATTTTATAAATGTTATACTACTCACAAGTTAAAGTTCAATATCTCAAGAAATATTAATCTAAGCAATTGCGTCGATAGGACCTTTTTTGTAGGAAATTAAATTTCCAACAAATTTTTCATTAACATTTTTTTCGTAAAGTTAATTGTTTCGGAGATAACGGCAAAAAAACGAGAATTTTGGGTAAAAATCAACTTCAGTGACCCGTACAAATTCACCAGTACAATTTACACTTTCGCCGCAAAAACCACTTTTTTAGATTGTTTTATTCTGAGTAAATCGAAACCAAGAACAATATGATACCATAAAATGCGGCTGAGTTATAGAAATTTGAAAAAAAAAAAATTCGATTCACGTGTACTTTAGATGGTAAATCTTCTCACGCTGAGGGAAAGTACTTAGAATTAATATTAAGGGCTGTAACTTTCAGGGAATTTCTTTTTCGACATATCCAACAAAATTTCGTGTGGGGACTGAAAAAAAAAATAGTCGAAAAAAAAAAATCGCCCTAATTATTCATCAAAAGACGTTTATTGGTGTGTACACAGAAGCGTTGGCCGCCAAATGATATAAAAATAAAGTTATGACCCTCATTTCCCCGCGAAAATTGACCGCGCGAAACCGTAAGTATATTCATTATTAACTGCTATGTCAGAACGTTGCACGCCTCATACCTTCTCAAGGCAACAGCTAAATTGGCGTTTATCGGCGCTATCACTTTTTTGGCCGAAACAGACAACTTGAAACTGTCTTGGCTCGAACGCTACCCTATCAATAAATCATCGATGATTTTTGAACATTTAAAAAAAGAACAAAGCGTCGGTGGCGCCGCCGGTCGGCGACGATCACTACAACGACGACAGTGGTGTCATGAAGAAATAGCTGTTGAAACTTTGACACCTAACATTTAATCATTGTTTTTATACAAATCGACGATTAACTTTCCTTTCTGGGACACATAATCTCTGAAGTTAGATTAGACATTCACGGCAATGTGAATATCACGTTAGTTTCGTCCTTAAATATATTACAAACAAAAGTGAGGTTAAAAAATATTTTCGCTAACTCGCAGATTGTCAACAAAGCGAAACGACACATTTTTGTTATATTTTGTTTTTTTGCTTCTCCTCAAACGACAACAATGCCGAAATTACTTGGGTGAGTTTGTTAAAACTACCACGTCGACGTATTAACGAGCAAGCATTAAGACTATTCCATATTTATGGTTTTTTTTTTCAATATCAAAAAACGATTTTTTTTGTAAGGATAGTAATCATAAATAGGGAGGAAATTTTTTTTAATTTAACGAATCTATTAATTTAATAAACGCTATTCAATTGCCAATTCTTCTTGGTCGTTTTATCAGAAGAATAATCTAACAGAGCGCTATGTAAGATGTTAAAATTGTTTTTTTCTACGATTAGCTCGTTTCGGAATAAATTTAATAAAATAAAATACCACAACTGATAAAAATTTCAAAAGTTGGTTTTTTGTAATTGCAAGAATAGAATTGAAACAGTAATTCAATGTGCGCTCATAACTGATTATTATCTTATCAAGGAATTTCATGTACAAAAAATATTTAACCATTTGCTTGTTAATCGATAACAAACTTTGTGGATTAAAATTGAAAGTATAATAATTCTAATTTTTCTATTTTCATTCTCAGGGAAACGAAGAGCTGATTTTACAACAGGCAATTCCTATTAGTTTATCAAATTATGTCATGTTTTGGGATTCGAGAGGAATTGCGGAAGTCATTAATCGAGCTTAGATATTACAAGGATTTATCTCGTTCCTTTTTAATCGCAAATCTGCAATAAACTGAAGAACGAAAGAAAAAAACACAACAATACCGCAATGCCTAATCCGGTATATACGTTGAAGGAGAAACAAAAATGGCTGAAATATCATCATCAGGGCGAAAGTTCAGAGATGATAAGCAAACATTTTCATCGTGAGCATCCGGATCGTCCGAAACCTTCGAAAAACACAATAAGAGCTGCCATCAAGAGATTCGAGGATACAGGACGTTTCGATCGTTCGGAGCCTTATACTCAACCGCGAAAAGCGGTTCCACTGGAAAAGAGAATACTTGTATGCGCCGCCGTCGAAGCAGGAGGTGGTTGCGCATCGGCAAGTAGCGTTGCAAGACAGTTCGACGTGTCGGAATCTTCAGTGAGAAAAATTTGGAAAGAAGAGGGCTTTGGCGATGGGAAATTGAAGAGGATAACGATGGGGAACTCGCGAAAAAAAGTTAAAGATAACACTCCGATAAACCGTAAGTTTAGCCAACGACTGTTTTATTTCATTCTATTCAGATCTATTATTCATATATTGTTTTTTTTTTATTTTGGTGATCCATATTGTCTTCATTATTTTGGATTTTCAAGTTTTTACTGTAAATTCTAAACCAGCGGTACCTATATAAGTACCATTTTTTGTGAAACTTGGGTAATTTTTTGTTTTTTCCTTTTTGTCAATTACTTTGACTTCCACATTTGGAATTTTGAAATTTTTGCATCTAATTCGGAATCAGCGTCATAAAAAAAAACCTCGTTATAAATTTTTGTTAAAATCGCAATGTTTCTTGTTTTTTGGACGCCTAGTATCTCTCTTTCTTGCTCTATTATTTCGAAATTTTTATTTTACATCGAATGTCACGTCAGTGACCTCGGAAGCGATCGGTCTTATTTCATTAATATCTGACTAGTTTGCTTTTTCGTAAAGGTAGTTTATGATAGTAAAAAAAAAATTTTACTAAAGGAGTGCCGGAGTACGTAAATACGTCTAAAAAGTTCAAAAATGATGTTCAGAAAAAAGAGACCAAATGGAGATGTATGTAATGGGTAGGATCCGGAAGTGCGTACATAATTCGTCACAGCAAGATTAAAAGCACTCGGAAAAAGTGAACAATGTTCAACTTTTTTAGAGGCTTTAAACATTTTCGAGATTCTAAATAATTTCACGTTATGGGAACTTATACAAAATTCAGTTGGAAGAAACATAGAAAAAATTCACATTCGTAGGACTTAGAAAAATGTTTCCATCGTGGGACGTAGAAATTTGGCTTTCTAGGAACCTAAAAAATATTCGAGTCTGTAGGACTTAGAAATTTTCGTATTATTTTGCCTTTGAACATTTTCGTCTTTTTGAAGATTTGCGAACAAACACCGAAAAAATAATGCGCCTCTATCGGAGTTTGAAATTGAATTCCGTAAGTGTTTGATAATCTTCAAAAAGACGAAAATAATCAAAGACAAAATAATACGAAAATTTCCAAGTCCTACAAACTCGAATATTTTCTATGTACTAGAAAACAACATTTTTCCATATCCCACAATGGGAAAATTTTCAGTCACACCCAATCGAAATTTTTCAAAGTCCATAAAAAAGTTAAACGTCGCTCACTTTTTCCAAGTATTTTCTATCTTGCCGCGACGAATCCTGTACGAACTTCCGGGCCCTAGTAATGGGGATGCTGAAACCGAATCCTTTACATTTCGGGAACGCCTTGATCTATCACGCTGAAATAAACAATTTTTTTGTTAATAATCATATTCTCGATTATCGCCAAAAATTTGTGCAATTTCTTTTAGATGTCGAGCTAAACTTCAGCACAAAACTTGAACAGAGTATGAAGACTTTTGATATTGAGTTTGGAGAAAATCGATGAGAGGGTTTGGATTTTACGAAATTTTTTATTTATCGCAAAACAGTGTACCATTAAATAATGGTTGTCACTGTATACGACGAAAATCGGTAAAAACATTCGGGATTTATTAAATTTATAATTTTTTTTTTATTTCAATTTTTATGAGAAAAGATATGTTTACTCTAATATTCGCAAATTCACAACTATGGAGGCGACACTTCCAACATAAATGGGGCCAGGAACCACCGTATTCAGTATTCATATAGATTGCGTAATAAAAACAAGGATGCAAATTATATTTGTACATTGCGTCTGCTAAATTTCAATGTTCGACAAACCTTCCTCTATGGCGAGGCCAAAATTGAGAAAAACGATCGCCCAAAGGGGGAGCGACGTCGATCTTTGAAAATTATTATAGAGCAACATGAATCCTTTTTTCTAGTTTGTTACTCGT
This sequence comes from Oxytorus armatus, assembly GCA_958009045.1. Taxonomy (NCBI): domain Eukaryota; kingdom Metazoa; phylum Arthropoda; class Insecta; order Hymenoptera; family Ichneumonidae; genus Oxytorus; species Oxytorus armatus. The sequence goes on along the minus strand of OY253747.1, from coordinate 8,916,603 downwards.
TCATATTAATTCTTCCATCTTAAATATCGAAATGTTGACACGTAATTAAAAATCAGCAACCTCGAAAATTTTAAGGTACAAATTTTCATAAGAATTGTATCATTTTTTTTGTTTTTTTTTACGGCGATATCCGTTGTTCAATTTTGAATTGCAAAATTTCATATAGAGATTATGAATGAGGTTGACGGTTTTTGATGCTCTCTCATACAAAACCCTCAAATCGAAATTTCCATAAAAATCACGTACATATTTTCTTTTGTCATCGACCACATCCGCCATCTTCATTTTGTTTACCTTCATTTAAAAAAAACAGCATTGTCGATAATTATCAGGAACCAATGTTCATAAAAATCGGTGTATTATTTAAATGACTTAACGAGAGGCGTTAACAAAATTATTGGAGTTAATTATATAAAAATAATATAATAATTTAGTTCTAGTGCCAGAGTGCAGCATGATCGAGCAACATTGGTTAGCGGCATTGACTAACGGGTACGTTAATGAACAAGAGCCAAAATTGAAATCCGAGTGCGACGATGAGACTGCGAAAAGAACGTCGGAATCCGGAACAGCGCCAACGGAAACGTGAAGAAAAATTCGACTCGAATCCTCGTTAGTCGTTAAGGGGGAACCCCACTGTGAACAGGCTCAAAAAAGGTCTTTTTTCATGAATTTTTGTTTGCTAGTTAATGGATTATTTCAGGATTGGGAGAATGGTATGTATTTAATGACATATTGAAGTTGTTTCATAAAGATTTTCATTCAAAAATAATAAAAATTATGACAGTTATAATTTTTATAAAAAACTCCATAAAAATGTATCTTTTAACGGTAGAAGGCCCATTTGATATGGTTCATTTAAAAAATAAAACAAAAATAGTTTCTTAATCTGCATAAACATAGTTTTCGTTAAGCAGAGCCTTTTTTTTTTTCAAATTATCTTTTCTCAAAATGGTGACATATTAAAAAATATTTATATATTTTTTAACATGCCTAATTTTTTAACAGATTAAGAAAATATTTTTGTTTTATTTTGCAGAGTTTTTATTTAAAGCCGTTTTTTTTTTCAATTAATGTTTCTCAAAATGATGGCATGTTGATGAAAATTTTTTTTTTGTGTATTTCTCGTTAAGCGGAGCCGTTTTTTTAACAATTAATTTTAAAAAACGGCTTAACGCAAACTACATTTCTGTAGATTAAGACAATATTTTTGTTCTATTTTTCAGATAAACCATGGAAGAAATAGGGATTCGACCATTAAATGAAAAATGTTTACGGAAAAATTTTATAAACAACTTCAAAGTGGCGTTAAAAACATACCATTCTCAAAATGATCAAATAATTCATTAAGTAGCAAACGAAAGTTCGTGAAAAAGGACCTTTTTTGGGCTCGTTCACTTCGGGGTTCCTCCTTAATGTCCATGAAATAATATTTGCAAAAACAACAAAAGCAAACATGTACAATTATTATTATAGTAATATAATAATAATTACTTATCAATCGACGAAATAGCGCCAAGCCTCAGTGATCTACCCGAAATAGGTATATCCGATGAGTGAACATCGAAATCCTTGCAAGTTCTCGATCTTAGATCGTCTTTTTCAATTTGGTTGGTGCTGCATAGGAAGAGGGGGATCGAGCAATCTTAAATCATTTTTGCACAAGAAGTCAATATGTCACTTGTAAAATTTCATATAGAAAATAAGTTGTCACTTGGAAACGACGGGGTAGCATCCCGCACGTAAAACAAAGTATGAAAACGGTATTACTGGAGATTAAAAATCAGTGTATTTGAAGTCTATCATATCGGATTGACCCGTACTCAATTAAAACTTCGAAAATTTACTGCACAATTATTGCGATACGTTTTAAGATTATAATTTACGAATTGTGACTCGAATATGAAGTACAGTAGGATCTGGATTTTAAGAACAAACTGGAACCGGAAGTTCTTATAAACGAGTCTGCCTAAGCCACGGTCTTATATATAGGTCTCGAAACTCCTCCGTTGAAAGTGACCCTTTTAAAGAAGTCGTTTTTAATTTCTGCAGCAACCATTAGAGGCTCGGCAATCAGATAATGCTGATAAACACGACCCGAAAATCTCTTTAATTAATGAATAAAGTTTATGTAAATGGAATGTAACTCAATAATATCGTTTCTCACTTTGGACTATTTTTGGCATGCTACTAAATACTGTCCATTTCGGAATATTGTCAAAACTCAAATAAAAAGAAAAATTAGTGAATTTATTTTTATCGATACTTGATTTTGAAAACTGGAACATTTGCAAAAACTTACATAATAAAGTGTAAGAAAATGCAAAGAGCTGATTTTTACTTACCCTAATTTGACTACCTGCAATTTTCACAAAAATATAATAAAAAAGGATCAAATTAAATATATGAAACGGTTCGATTTATTTCTATTTAAAAAAATGAAAACTTGTTTATTTTATAAATATTTCACCAATTTATAGTATTTAATTATTCAAAAAGCGTTGATATTTATCACTGCTTCGTTAAAGGATTAAAAAAAAATCTAACGGAGATCGATCCATCAAGAGGTAGACAACTATTTCGCCAAATATATATTCATAAGACAGATATTTAAAAATAGTTTATATTTGTCACGCTCGGTTACAGTTAGAATTTTTAGAACCCGATTCAAATTAAGGGCATATTTATTCGGTATATTCATTGAAGTTGACAGGATCAATATAGCCTTTTATTGATTTACCCTAAATTTTTTTTAAATTACACTATATTAGACAAGTGTCGTCAAAATTTTTATTACTAGACGCATTACGCATGAGGTCGATTAGAAGCTTAATAGAGCGACATCTAGGTATCCAAAAGCAAAATATAACTGATGTACCACTGCACTAGAAACAAAGTACCTGGGGCTCTCATTGCACTAAAAACCCATGCGTAAAATATACAAAATACCATATATGTAATACTACATATATACAAAATACGAGGTACAAATGCCTTTGCGATTTGGAACCTCTCAGAAACAAACGCGTGCAACGGCCAATAACTCAAAAAACACTAGTCTTTTGTCAAAATTACAGTTCTTTGCCGTGACGCCGATACAGTCGTCAACGATGGCCAACTGACAAATATCGAGGAGACCTTATACACCCCCGGCCACTACCGTTTTTTTATAATATTTAAAACAAATTTCGATGTGAAGTTAGCCGGGTCAATTTTTTGTAATCATATATTTCGCTTGATAAGGTGCTTAATCGGGATACAGTCAATATCTCGAAAGACAAAAACTCGACAATTTTTGTGACATCACATCCTGTGTCATCGAGATAAATCGTCATCTAAGATAAACATAAGCGTAGCCGAAAATTCGCGGTTTGCTTTACTGTCAGTGTCAGTGGTATGACATAACCTAAATGACGAACACAAAAGTCTTGTCTCAAGAATAAAAGTTTTATAATATAAATTGAATACTATATACCAACAGATTAATTAATCTGTTGGTATATAGAATAAAAGTTTTATAATATAAATTGAACACTCTATACCAACAGAGAAATTAATAAGCTTATTAATTAATCTTTTGATATATAGTGTTCAATTTAAATTATAAAACTTCTATTCTTGAGACAAGACTTTTGTGTTCATGATTTAGGTTATGTCACACCACTGACACTGACAGCAAAGCAAACCGCGAATTTGCAGCTACGCCTATGTTTATCTTAGATGACGATTCATCTCGATGACACAGGATGTGACGTCACAAAAATTTTCGAGATTTTGTCTTTCGAGACATTGACTGTATCCCCCCATTCTATCTAAAAGCGATTTCAAGCAAACAACATCTAACTAACGAAATGGTAAATGTGAAAGAATACCAACGGTGGAAGTAATCATTCAGCCGTCGGTTGTGTAGATATCTTTCTTGACTGTTAATACAACGATTTACCAAAAGATGCTGCCAAATGTCATTGCTGCAATTTTCGGAGTCGTCACTCCGAAGGTTTTGATTGGCTCCGGACCTGATATACTTATTCACGGTGAGCCCTAGGTACTTTGTTTCTAGTGAAGTGGTACATTAGTTATATTTTGCTTTTGGATATCTCTATATCGCCCGTTTAATACAATAGGGTTCGTTTCCTCCGACGCGGTTTATACGGAGTTCAATTTTTTTGTATAGTTTGGAGATGGGCTGAACCACGGTCTTGTATACAGGTCAGGAAACTCCCTCAAATTTCAGTGGTGGGGGGCGGCCCGTTAACGAAGCCACGGTCTTGTATATAGGTCTGGAACTCCCTCAAATTTCAGTGGTGGGGGACGGCCCGTTAACGAAGCTGTTTTTAATTTCTGTAACAGCCACTAAAGGCGTTGCGATCAGATAATGCCGATAGACGTAACCTGAAAACCCCTCGATGGTTGTCCGTCTCTGTCCCACTAACGGAATCCACCGCGTTACACATATTTATTATATGTAATTATAAGCTATTAATCCCGTCAACTTTAATGAATATACTGAAAAAATATGCTCTTAATTTGAATCGGGTTTTAAACATTCTAACTGTTAATCGAGCATGATAAACTACTTGTAAATATCGGTCATATGAATATATATTAGGCGAAATAGTTGTCTACCTCTTGATGGATCGATCTCCCTTAGACTTTCTTTTAAATCCTATAAAATAAACAAAAGTATTCATTTACAAAAATAGAAATACATAAAACCGTTTCATATATTTAATTTGATCCTTTTTCATTATATATTTGTGAAAATTGCAGGTACTCAAATAAAGATAAAAGTTGAAGAATTTATTTTCATTCGTACTTACTTAATTTTGAAAACTGGAACACTTTTCCAAAACCTAAAAAATAAAGTGTAAGAAAATGTAAAGAGCTGATTTTTACTTACCTTAATCTACTATTTTTTGGCATGCTACTAAATATTGTCCATTTCGGAATATTGACAAAACTTAAATAAAGATAAAAATTCAAGTATTTATTTTTATTCATACTTCCTTGATTTCGAACAGTTGCAAAAACTTAACATAAGGTTTATTCGGTAGTTAATTTCGACAATTTTTTCTTAACAACAAATTTCTTTTTGAGTTTAAAATTTTCCTGATGTGCATGTTGCCTCATTTTTAATCTTACATAGTAAATTATGGCATCTGATAAGATTTCAGATCCATGCTCTTTACAGGAATAAGCGAAGGTGGATGAGTTAAATATTTCATCTAGAATTATATCGAAGACATCAATACGAGAGGAATATTTTGTAAATGATGCTTCGATATGACGGATCGGATGAAAGAAATGAGGATTTGCGTGAATCCGGCCACCGCGTGATTTCATTTGCATCAGTTGCGACTCTAAAGATCCTCAGCTGGTTTGCAATCTCACAGCTTCCTGACACACTGAACAGGATTCATATTTTTGACAGAACTTCAGGGATATCTGAAATATCAATACAGGAAATTTATGATTTATCGTTTAAATTACTTTTATTTCATCTCTTTTATATACTAACGATGCAATAGATACATTCTCTTAAGGAAACTTACCAAGGCAAGTACTGATTCCTTGAATTGACGATTTTGTGACTCGGAAGGACGGAACATTGTTTGGAGAATTTCTTTCAGAATTCGAAACTTGTTTCGCATATCCATGCTCTGGCACACAATTTTCCTTTTCTACTGAGATGTCATTAAATCTTGTCCGCACAGCAAACTCTTTGTGTCGCATTGTTTTGTATGGGCCCTTACATATTGAAAATACACGATATGAGTAACTATCTTCTTAAACTATGTTTAAAATCTTTTCATTAAACTTACCCGTGCAATTACTTGGCGATTTGCGTCGAGCTTGACCCATTCGCGAACTACATTTTAACATTTTAACAATGAAGACACATTGTTAAAATGTCACATACACGATTCGTGTGTTGTAATTTTATAATGCCTGGAATAGATTGTTCCCATTTTTTCTACATATCAATGTTCTTAGGCACTCGGAATGTACAACATTTTATGTTTATTTTGCTACCGGTTTTACAATGTGGCACCACACACCGATTCGTCATTCTTAATATAATAATTACTAAAAGACTGTGATGTACACCAAATAAACATAATATTCAGGGATAGCAGTATCGAAGGGTTTTCAGGTTATGTCTATCGGCATTATCTGATCGCAACGCCTCTAGTGCCTGCTACAGAAATTAAAAACAGCTTCGTTAAGAGGACCATTCTCGGCGGAGGAGTTTCCAGACCTGTATACAAGACCGTGGGCTGAACTGAGTTTAAACTTCGATTCAGGGTGAAGAAATCGGGCGTAGCACCTCAATTCTAAGGGAAATCCCCACTATTTTGCCTGGCCTGTTTATGGTGGGGCGCATCTACGTCACAATAGCCATGATCGTATTCGTATTTCTCTCAAAAGTTATTGGGGCTCTTTTTAGGTTATGAAGAAAATATGGATGTACATAACTAAACGACGAGTGGAGAGAACACTTTTGTGCTTAGTATGGTCTTACCTACGGCAAAGTTTGAACTGTTATTTCTGTGTGTCCCATTTATACTTTTTTCTTGAAAATTCTTGTATGCAAATTGAAAGAGTGAATTAAGATGGACATCTGTTTCATTTGTTATGAGCCGTTAGGCGAAGAAGATACAGTGTCGATTAAAAGGAAACGTATCTTAAGTCTGATAGAAGTCAGCATGGAAAGAGGAAAGAGACAAGATGAACGCATGTTAATCGACCTGGATACTTTAAGGTAAGATACAAGGATTTTTAATAAATTATCGTATATCATTGGAACGCATCCTGTGGAATGGAAATTTGGCACGCTTTGTTCGCTATATAACTGTGCTATTGCCTCTCTTGCACTCATACTGAAATTGTCATTAGTCATACTTGTATATATTAAGATAAAAATTTGGATAATATTGGATATAACAACATATAATTAAATATATGTTACATATGTTACATATATTATCTCTCTATATTATATAAATATTTCGCCGCCGCCGCCGCTGCCGTGTACAAGAGTGGAGGCGGTCATTCCCTTCACCGTACCCCCCAATCGGGGCGGGGGGGGGGGGGGGGGGGGGTGTACGCCGAATGGAATAGACCGCGGAGGGGTACGCCGAATGAAATGGCTCGAGGGGGGGTTGGTGCGCCAAGCGCGCAGGGGGCAGAGCCCCCCTAGTATGTTACATATATTGAATATATGTAACATATAATTGAATATGTTTATATCGGTTTGTATCTATTTATATCTGTTAATATATTCAATTTTTTTCCCGGGATTGCATCTTAAGGGGGTTCGTGTTTCCCTGTACATTCTTGTTCTCCACGATCTCGTGTATTATTTTTCGTATCTTGTTTTAACAATGTTTTTGAATTTTCATTCTTTTTCGGACTGTTAAAAATGCTCTGCGTTCCGGTAATATTGCAGAATACAGGATGTGTTTCTTTTTTCAAATAAATCTAATTGTATTCGATGTTAGGGTGCATAATTCCTGCCAAAAGAAGTATGCGGATGTAAGGCACATTAAAGCTGCACTGAAACGAAGAGGTCTGTCTTGTCAGAAACTTCAGTGCCTTCCTCGTCATCGCAGTCGTCTTCGCAACGTCCAAGCTCTTCAACTTCATCATTACAATTATGTAAATCTGAAGATCCAGCAGCTCTTCCACCGAAATGTTTTATTTGCGATGAAGATATATCTGTTGAGTGGTTGGAAAGGAATAGAAAAAAGAGAAGACATCTCCGAGAAACGGTCCATTCGGTATGGAATTTTGCGAAAGTAAGAAATAGCATACTTGGTTCTTTGGCAAATCGAAAAGATGATTATGCAAAGGGAGTTATTGAACGCATTCATAACATTCCTGAGACAGGTTTAGAGAATTTGAAATACCACAGAAGTTGCTTCGTAAAACTCAAAAATCCTTTACCTAGCCATGTAAAACGCGGACGTAAATGTGAGCAAATTGATGACATTATCCAGGGCCTTATCGATTTTATGTCTGCAAGTGACGATTGTCAATTCAAGCTTTCGGAAATTTTGAAGGAAACTCATTTTGAAAATGTACATGATATTCGTACCATCAAAAAATACTTACGAGAAAAACGAAGTGAAGAACTTTCCATATTTGATTCTCGAGGTCACGATGCAATTGTTCTCTACAAAAGTACTGGGTACAAAGCTTTGGCAGGTAATTGGTATAAAAAAAAATGCAAATAAACAAGAGGAAAGAACAAGAATTGTTAAAGAGGCAGCAGCTATAGTTTTAGAGGATATACGGTCTGTTTTTTGCGACAACGAAAATTATCCTCCTTCGGATAAATTTTTGAAAAACGTACAAGCGCAAATTCCTGAAACTCTTCGCCTTTTTTGAGAGAAATTATAATCAAACTGAAGAGAGGTTCTGTAGATAAATTGGAAAGAAAAGTTAGTATCATTGCTCATGCAATTATGGCTGCAGCTCGACCACGGAATTTCAATGTCAAAGAAAATATTGTTGACCACGGCGACGAAAAATTAATCGAAGCTTTGAAATGTATATATGCCACCGAAGAAGGGGACGAAGAGGAAGAGGAGGATATAGTTGAAACTTCATCGCCCACTAAACGCACGAGAGTCGAAGAAGATTATTGATTTTTTTCTTCTATTGTACAGTTTTGAAAATAAATTTTCCATGCCTTTTTAATAAATTTCCCGTTTTCCTATTTCTTTGTTCATTATGTCATCGGTATATAATTGATAATTTGATAATAATCGTGGGGCAATTCTAGTTATGAAGTATTATTGAATTGTTGAAAAAATTATGCAAATATTTAAAAAATGTCAACGGGAAGTCGCTGTTTTTTGCAGGTAAGAAGGCAAATTATTTATTGTTAATTATGTCAATATCATTAATATTCTTGTGTATCTTTGTAATGTATTGAATTTTCATCATTGTACTATGCATACCTCCATTTTATTATTAACCTTGCACCCAGTAGCGCAACATTGAACGCGTTATAACTTTGAGAATATTAATTTTAGACAAAAAAGTTTTCAATAAAAGTTATGGGAAATTTATGGATTTAAAAGATAAGTTATTAGCATTTTATTGTTTAAACAATTATTAGGAGAGCTACGGGTCAAAAAGTGGATAAATACATTTTAACAGTCGTATAATTCGTAAACTGTAAGTGATACAAAAAAAATTATTCATACAAAAAGATAGGAAATTCAATTATCCACAAGAAAGGTTATTACCATTTTTGACCTAAGGTGCACGGTAACGGAGATATTGGCCGATACGGTTTTCCTCAAAATGGCGGCACTTGCACCCCCTTAATTTGTAAGGATTTTGTTCATTTATATTCGGTACGTGATACTGAATCTAATTAAAAAAAAAAAAAACTTGTAATTTAGGGCGCCACAATATTATCTATTGATTGTACTACCAGTTTGTTCTTAAAATCGAGGTCCTCGTGTATTACGATTATTAGGCCTTATTGTCAGTGTATAGTTGTATAGCGATAAGCGTCAGCCGTGCTTATAAAGTATTTTTTAATTGTTTGGCATAAAGATGCTACCGCGTCGCTTGGTACCCAATATCACTTGTTAATATTCTATTCAGGTATAAAAAAAATGTAATCCAGTATCTCAAAAATTGCGATAAAAGTATCAAAAAATTTCATAAAATTTTAACTCCTCTGCCGATTCTCGACAAATTGAATGCCAAATATGCGGTGAGGATATATCATTTTGATATACAAACTTTTAACCGAATATTTCAAAATGTGCGGAAGTTAAATCGATCACAGTGATTTTCCGAAAAATTCGAAAATCTATCGTACATAAGATCCAAACGTTTTCACCGATTTTGGCCATATTCAATGTCAACCGTGTACTGTAATAATGTTCTATTTATGGAAATACATTTACATCGATAGCTCAAAACTTGCGTAAGGAACATCGACCACAAATATTTTTCAAAAAATTCGAATTCCTGTAAAACCCGTTACAAGCTTACCCGTTATAAGTTTTTTCAAAAAATTCACCGCAATCAGCATTCGATGTTCAAGCTGGATGCAAAATTTGAGTAAGATATCGATCTCGAGATACACCGTTTGACTTTTAACACTAGCCATATACATATACATACACACATGCATCCAGACATTTTTTTCTAAATTTCATTTTCCGACTATAAAAATTATAAACAGTCTGGCATGAAAATCTCGAGAAAAGATTTTTTTTTTCGCGAAAACAAAGCGTCATTCACGAGAAATTTAAAGTATTTAAATTTGCCGCCTCGAGAATGTCCAGCTTTACCAACCGAGTTTTGTCATCGTGTGTTTTCATGTTTCGACCGGAAAATGGCGTCGCGTTCATGTCGATTTTTGGTGCGGTCCGCGGATTACGGACCGGAGTTAAACGGGGAACCATGGAGCCTGGAGCAAAGGAGTCCGATCTCTAATGGGGAACGGCCGAAAAAAGCGACCTCAAAATTTCAGCGAAAAAGGTGTCGCTGCGGTCGCAAAGTAGTCCGATGTGAAGTGAGCAAGAAATAAACTGTACGTGGAACCTTGCTGAAGTTAGGCACCTACGGTCAATATACACATGACCCTTCGGTGTATTGAGTGTAATCACGCGTCATCGTTAATATAACAGTTTTATGAAACTTTTAATTACTGCCAATCTGTAAAAGTAAGAACATAGAATAGCATTATATCGACTTTATAATATACTAACAAAAAGAAATGAAATAGTTTCGTAAAGGTTACAAAAAAAACCAATGCGATTTATATATAACGAAATTTAAAGTACAATAGGTAAGGAGATTGTGCATTGATTATTCCAGGATCCATAAATAACTATAAAGACATCCCAGTTAAAAAGTACCCGCACATACGTGTACCGTTCACCATACACTAGTATAAGTATTTCATTTTTGATTTATGAAACTTCTTTTGTTAATAACTTTTCAACAAACAATGAGCGACGGATAAAACTTTTTGTATGTACTTAGGGGGTATTCTTAACAACACATGTGAAGGACAAGATGATTGAGACTGGCTGGTATAAGGGAAACAGCTATATGAATTATTAACTTTATTTGTTAATAACTTTTTAATAAATAACGTCCCCCAATTTTGTCAGAGGAAAAAGTTGTTTCGCGTGCGAAAGCGCGTCGGATGAGCCTATTACGAAAGGAATCGGAGGGGGGTCGCCTAAACCTGATGTTTACCTCATTATTTATTACACGCTCATCGTCTGTATTTTTTAACTGGGATGTCTTTATAGTCACTTATTGATCCTGGAATAATCAATGCACAATCTCCTTACCTATTGTACTTTAAATTTCGTTAAATATAAATCACATTGGTTTTTTTTGTAACCTTTACGAAACTATTTCATTTCTTTTTGTTAGTATATTATAAAGTCGATATAATGCTATTCTATGTCCTTACTTTTACAGATTGGCAGTAATTAAAAGTTTCATAAACTTGTTATAATAACGATGACGCGTAATTACACTCAATTACACCGAGGGTCATGTGTATATTGACCGTAGGTGCCGAGTTCAGCAAGGTTCCACGTACAGTTTATTTCTTGCTCACTTCACATCGGACTACTTTGCGACCGCAGCGACACCTTTTTTGCTGAATTTTGATGCCGCTTCAGAGTACGAAGAGGACTCCTTTACTTTCGGCTCCATGCGGGGAACGTTCGTCGCGCACGACACGCACACTGGCGGCGCACATAGTCGTGCAAGTACGAGCCGTGTCGGGGACGCTTCTGTTTCATCTCATCTCCTTTTTTTTTTTCAAACGGCGACAATCCGAGGGACAATTATAATCCTCGTTTTTTCGCGGTAGTTTTTTTCTTTACTCATCAATAAAAATCGATTCAACGCCGACGTTGAACACTGCGGGATACTGAGCAACGAGGGAACACCGGTAAAAAAAACTTTACAGTCCAATTGAATATATATGTATATATAGCTCCACGCACACGCACGCGACATACGAATACACATTGCATACTCATATACATCATACATATATAGTAAGGTAGTGAGTTTCCTGCGTGTCGGGTGTCCACGCGCAGTTCTCGTAGTGCCAAACGAGTTTTCCGTCTGCGGAAAACGGCTCGCCACACATCCGCTTTTTTTTCTCACACGTAAGTATAATAAAGTAATTATAATTATAAACTATAATAAGAAAGATAGTTAGCCGTCGTTGAATCGCGAAAGTTTAGAGCTTAGTTCCGCGATTAATGAAACGTAGATCATTGGGCATGGGCGAAAATAGCGCGACGCGCACACGAGAACGAGACCGGGGAGGCCATGTTTCGCGTTCAGGGCATTTCCGACACACCGGTTTTAGGAAGCTTGCGAGGTTTTTTTTTTTTTTTTCCATTTTGTATTCTCGTTAATCCTTCGATCGTCTCGAAACTCGCGAATTTGTCGTTATTTCACAAACGGCCGTTAATACAACGGAAAAAGATTCCAACATACACGGATAGATCGAGAATTTTTTTCTCTCTTTTTTTTTTTGCCGTTCCGAGACGAAATATCGACACGACGCGAGGGCACAGGTGCATAGGGAGGCCATGTTTTACGACAAAAACGTATCCTCACCGGTTCTGATCATTATTCGAGCCGTCCCACGAATATCTTAGAAACGGAAATTTCTCGAATTTCAATGATTTCTCGATCACTAACTTTGTCTCTTTTGATTTGGGGGGATGGGGGGGGTTTATCTTTTGGAAAAAAAATTTCCCTTTGGGTTTGAAAGTAAAAAGAAAAAAGAAAAAAAAATACAACTTCATGCATTTTGTCAAAATTTCTTGGGGTTCGAAAGAAAACATTTTTTTTTTCTTTTTTTTTTCCGGTGTTGTTTATTTTATTCGGGAAATTTTCGGTTTCCAGGGATAAACGCAAAATGTCTGAATCGGATTTACTTGCTGCTGATCAGATAGACGGTCTTGATGGCTTGGAGAATGGTCAGGACGGCGATTCGATAATGCAGTCTGACGACGTCAAGAGAGAATTCAACGAGGCCAATATCGCTGATCCGGTGAGTAGAATCATAGCTTTTCGCGTTACCGTCTTTTTTTTTTCTTTGCGCGACGAATGAATTGTCTGAATTTCTTTTTTTTTTTGTATCTTGGAATTTTTGCAGGAGCTCGAGGCGATCAAAGCGAGAGTTCGCGAGATAGAAGAGGAGGCAGAGAAGCTCAAGCAACTACAGTCGGAAGTCGACAAACAGATGAACATGGGAAGTCCACCGGGAATCAGTAAGTTTGAAAATAGAAGAAACAAAATGTTACGTCGGTGTGTCGATAATTTTATTTGATCGCAAGAAAATTTGATTTCTTTGCTTCGCTAGTTCCGTCGATTTATTTTTTCGTTTCTGTAGAAAAGCAAGATGAGAAATATAATTCTTGGATCGGTAAAATTTTCCAAAAGTTCTGTCGAAACTAAACAATCAATTTTGCGTCAATTCGATTCTACTTTTCTACTATCTTCACCCGAGAGCGAAGCGTTTGACTTGTTAGACTCGATCTTTTCACAATTTAATATAAACTTTTTTCGTTTCAATGAGAAAACGCAGATAAGATTTGAAGGTAGTAGTCTGGTAACTTAAGCCAATTTTCATGTCTTTTTTGGAGGGCGTTTTTTTCTGTGCAAATAAAAATGGATCGTTTTGGATATTTAGGATGTTTTTATTTACATATTGAAGTTTAAAAAAAAAAATTGTTTGAAAAAATGTAATAGTTTATTATTATTATTATTATTATTATTATTGATCGAAGTTGGCACCTCGAAAAAAAAGCGCGTGGGTGACCCCGGTGATTTTGGCTCTTGATGTTATCTGGAATCAAAAATTCTTGATAATTCTTAATCTATAGACATGTCATTCTGGTCGGCACTACTGAAGTTAAATTTCATGGATAAAAAACAAAATGGCGGACTTTAGAAGAAAAAAAAAATTTTTTTTCCAAAGTCCGCCATTTTGTTATTTATCCATGAAATTTAACTTCAGTAGTGCCGACCAGAATGACATGTCTATAGATTAAGAATTATCAAGAATTTTTGATTCCAGATAACATCAAGAGCCAAAATCACCGGGGCCACCCACGCGCTTTTTTTTCGAGGTGCCAACTTCGATCAATAATAATAATAATAAACTATTAAATTAAAAGAAAATTTTTTTTTTTGTATCTTTAATATGTAAATAAAAACATTCTAAATATCTAAAACGATTCATTTTTATTTTCCTACAAAAAAACGCTCTACAAAAAAGACACGAAAATCGACTTAAGTTACCAGACTACTACCTTAATGGTGTTTGTAATATTTGCTTTATTTTTCTTTTTTTTTTCTAGTTTTGCTCCTTCACGGAGGAAACTTTGATATTGTAAAAACAAAAATGCTCGCAACGATGCGTGTATGCGTATCATTGGTTTGACTACATTCAGACGTTAATAACTCGGAAAGGAATCTAGTCATGAAATTCTACAAACATCTATTTCTCTTCGTGTCAATGTGATTTTTGTAAATATCGATGAGCCTCCAACAGAATTTGAAATGTGGAATTTTTTTCAAACATATCATAATTAAACATTCTACATGACCGACATAACTTTAAAGAATGTTTGATATTGAATTTCACGAGAAACAGCAAAGTCGAATTTTATACAATTTAAAAAGTTTCACAAATTTCGGAACCATTGACCTTTGTGCGTAAATGATATTTGGTATCAAATTTGTTGAGAATCGGTCAAAGGGTTTGGATTGTTTGAGATTTCTTATTTTTTTGAAAAATTTTCAAAACGTTCAAGATTATAATCACACACATTCTTGTATCATATTGTTTTGCTTTAATTCCCAAAGCTTCCTTCGTCAAAAGATGAAAATTGGTCAATAAGTTCGCTCAATCCTCAAAAAAGCTAGATTTATGAATGACGAAAGAGTGCGGTTCAAAAAAAGTTTCAATTCGTTGAGAAAAGTATTAAAAAAAAAAAATAACAACCAGACTCGTGTAAAATATGCTACTTTACGGAGAGAAAACAATTATATTTAAAACAAAAGAGTGTAACGAAACGATGCGGGACGTTGCCATTTTGTATACTTCGAATCGATGAGATAACAGAGAAACGCTGAATTTGCAATTTTAACTGTAATTTTTTAATTTTTTTATTATGCGATTAAAAGTAGATAGTTCTATTATTTCACCAACAAAGTGTTCAATCACCTATATTTATTTTTCAATTTCTAACCATCAGATCGTCTTATTCTCAAAATGTAACTAATCAACCGCCATCTTGTCCGTTCCCCGAAACAGAAGTTTTGAGCATTGATTTTGCCTTTTTTTTTTCTTTATCGAAAGCAAACCTTTCCGACGCCATTTCGTCTTCTTTATCGAAAGCGAACATTTGCGCCACCATTTTGTCTCATTTATCGAGAGCGAACCTTTGCGCCGCCATTTTGTCTTATCTATCGAAAGCAGACCTTTGGGCCGCCATTTTCTTTTACTTATCAAAAGCAAACCTTTGGGTCGCCATTTTCTTTTACTTGTTGAAAGCAAACCTTTGCGCCGCCGTTTTGTCTTATTTCTCGAAAAGCAAATCCTTTGCGCCGCGATTTCGTCTTATTTATCGAAAGCGACTCATTGCGACGCCATTTTGTTTATGCCGCGAGTAAGTGAGAATCCGATGAAAACGTTCGTTTTTTTTTCTTTTCTTGTCGCAGCGAGTCCCTTGAACATGTCCATCGAGGACAAAATGGAAGTTGACAACAGGTCGATCTACGTTGGAAACGTGAGTTAAACATTTTTTTCGAACGACCGTCGCCGAAATCCGTTCGATAAATTTTTTTTTTTCTCACATGTTGCTAAAAAAAAAATTAATAGGTGGACTACGGGGCAACAGCCGAGGAACTTGAACAACATTTTCACGGTTGCGGCAGCGTCAACAGAGTGACGATACTCTGTAACAAATTCGACGGACATCCGAAGGGTTTCGCTTACATCGAATTTGCCGAGCGCGATTCCGTTCAAACGGCAATGGCGATGGACGAGTCGATGTTTCGCGGCCGACAGATCAAAGTAATGCCCAAGAGAACCAACAGGCCCGGAATGTCGATGACGAACCGGTAATAATTATAAAAAAGAAAAAGAAACAAAAAAAATGTGTTTTATAATATTTTTGAAAAAATTTTATTCGTCACAATTGCGAATTAAAATATTTCTTTTTTTTTTTTCGTTTTTTTTTTCTCTGTTGCAGAGGCCCTAGAGGAACGCGCGGCTACCGTGGCGTCGCACGTGGAATAAGCCGTGGAAGCGCGTACTTTGGTTACAGGCCGATGAGGCGACCCAGGTAAAATTGTTTCCGATTAAACGAAGAAGACAAAAAAACTATAAAAAAAAAAAGAACAATTTCTTTTTCTTCGTTCCTCCTTCCTTTTCTTTCGTTGTTATACGTTTCAATAATACAGGGTGACAAGGACGCGGTTGGACATCCACTGATAATTTTTAAACAGGACCTTCGTACGACTCATAATTTTTTTTCTGCCATTTCACGAATTTTTTTTAAACCATTTTTTTAATTTTTTTTTTTTTTACTTATTTTAAGCCCTTAAAAAAAATACTTGCACTCCCGTGAACAGCGTTTTCCCCATCACGTACGCAGCCCGACGTTGACAGTTTTTTTTCCTTGTTTGTTCGTTTGTTTGTTATTTTCATCATCAGTTTATAATGGGCGAAAAAAAAAAAAAGAAAAGAAAAAGTTTGTCTTAGCGACAAAAATAAAGAATGCATCATAATTGTAAACCAGCAGCTCTGTATCTTCTACATCGAAAATTATGACAATTAAAGTAATCGGGGGAGGTTGGGGGGAAAAGACGTATTTTCCCTCAGTCATCGTTCCCCTACCCGACTTTAAAAAATCATGCTTTTTGATTATCCAGTCGTGATGAGGTTTGCGTCCGTAGCAGCGCGGAAAGTGCGCGATTTAATAATCTCGTCGGACTCTCTCGACGTTCTCGTGTGTGAGAAAATTTGGGGGGGGGGGCGTGAGAGGTTCTCAGTTGAGAAATTTCGCACGTTCGTCCCGTTGAAAAAAATTTATCAGAGGGTGTCGGGGTTCAGGTCACCCTGTTTGTACGGAAGGTTTTTTTTTTTTTTTTTTCTACCAATCGGACATGCCTGGAGCTCTCTCTCTCGACGATACCGAACGATTTTTTTCGTTAATTCGCACGCGACGAGTCGTTCGATCCTACACGAAAGGACATTCCGTCCGACGTTTGGTTCGACATTTTTTTTTCGGATCGTCCAACGGTTCGCGTCCACAAGTGTCGCTCTCGTTGAACACACAATTCCACACTTCCGGGTCCCGTAATGCTCAATTCTACACGCCCGGATCGTTCACCGTTCGATTTTACACGTGAGGATCACACGCGATGCTCAATTCTACGCGTCTGAACAGAATATTTTCAATCGCGCACCGACGATCGCGTAACGTTCAATTGTAGACGTTACAATCGTCAATTTTTCGCGACCAGATCGCGAAGAGTTTGCACTTTGCACGCCCGAATACCCAAAACGTTCAATTCTACACCCTTCATTCTTACAAAAGTTGAATGTTAAAAATAAATCGATTCGCCGCGCTGCCTCTGTCTACCAAAGTTTTTCCATAATTCAATCTTACGCGCAATTCTCGCGAAAACTTTCAATTCCGTTTCTACGCGTTGTCGATCGGGACAAGTTGGCCGCGAATTTTCAAATCTAGCCTCAATCCAAAACGTGAATTGAACGTATCGTCGTGTAGTACTCTCGAGAAAACGGGCTATTACTTGAATTTCATCGTCGAACATCTTAATCTTGAGGATTTTGTCGGGGTTTAATTGAAGTTTGTGGGTATCGAGCTACGTAGAATTGAGTAACGCAGAATTGAAACGTCTGACGAATGTTAGCAATGCGAGCGATCGAAAGTCGTAGAATTGAAGGAAGCACGATTGAAATGTTTCGGAAACGAAGGATTTCGAGAGGGTAAACGTGTGAAATTAAATTGGCGGGGGAGGGTTTGTAAATGCGTAGGATTGGAGTGGCAAGGATCCCGCGTGTGTAGAAAAGAGCCCATAAAAAATAATACAAAATCCGTGATTGCTGAACGTGTCGGATTGAAATGTGCAGAATCGCGTCGGCGAATTGAACTATCGAAGATCGAAAAGTGTATCACTGAAAAGTACAAAACTAGATGGACCTGTAGGCTTGAAAACGCGTAGGTTTGAAAATATAGAATTTAACGCCTGTAGGATTGGTGAATGTATCATGGAAGCACGCGCACGATGTCACAATTATCGAATTGCTCCGCGTAGAATCGAAAGTGCGCCGAAACCGATGAGTGTAGAATTGCGAGCGTATAGGATTGATTTAGCGTAGAATTGCTCAGGCTAGGGAAATACGTTGTTTTGTCTCACAATAAATGAAAAAAATCACGCTCTCGCGATTTACTCGTGTAAGATTGGCCGGCGCGGATTGGCGGATGTGCGTTTGTTTATTCAATTTTTTGTTTTTTTTTTTTTTTTTTTTTTCGCATTACACGACCAAGACGTTTTTGTGAAGAAAAAAACCGGCGTTCACGATTCACGTCGTGCAGAATTGAGCTGTCCCATGAATTTGCCATGTCCGATTGGAAAATACCCGTTTAAATTGTTCGCACTCTCGTTGGTACTAAACAAAATGATGCGCTAGCGAAATGAGCGCTTTTCTCTCTCTCTTTCTATTTCTCTCTCTCTGTATTGCCTGTCGTTCGCGGTTTTAACTTCGCTTTTGACTCCATTTGGAGGGGGGAAAAAAAGAAAAGAAAAAACGTTCGAAAAGGATTGAGGACATTGAGATTCGGTCGAAAAATCGTCTCTTAATGCTCAACTATTATTTATTTTCCTGCTTTCCCTTCGACGCAGGAGCTACAGACGAGGCTACTATATGCCATACTGACGACTCTAGCCCACACCATGAATTCAACGACAAGCCCCACGCGCCGTTAGATCCAAGGTATGTTAATCAAAATCATAAATATTCATTTTTATTATCATTACTATTTTTTTTTTTTTTGTTTTCGTCCCTCGAGCTTTTATTTCAGGTATTAACGTTGTCGACAATTTTTTATTCTTTTTTTTTTTTTTGCTATTCCAACTAACGCGCGCAAGTTCAATTTTTAACTGTTATTCGCGACAACAACAAAAATCGAAACCGGTATTAATTTTGTCGAGAATGATATTTTATTTCTTCGAAATAATTCGCATTGAAATTTAAGGAAAAAGAAAAGGAAAGATCGCGCGTAAACGTTTTGCTTATTTTCGAATTCGTGGCCTCTTAACATTACGATTAATTCTGACGCTTTCGTCGTTATCTCTGTCGTTATTTGATTGCCCAACCCATTAACACGAATACGAAGCACGATGGGTTGAAAAAAAAAAATTTCTTTTTTTTTTTTACATCAAAATTTGCGGAAGCAAAATAGAGCAAAGAAAAGATTCGATCCATTCATCCGACAAAATCGTGTGCGAAACATCGTGGCTCGTATTTGACGCGCGAATAAAAAATATAACGCGAAAAAAATAAAAAGAAAAAATTAGCACCAATTGCCTAGAATTAGAGAAGCATTTTTTTAATCAACTGTATTGAAGGCGTTATTTAAAAAAAATTTACGTCGATTCTTATGATATGTCCACAGAAAAAAAACACATACGATGGGGAAAAAAAGAGTGAGCAAAAAAGAGAGAGAAAAAGAAAAGACCTCATTTCAAAAGAAAAAAAGATTGGACAAAGATGGGCACAATAATTATTCGTATTTCATGATTCTGAAAAAAAAAAAAAAGAAAAAACAAAATATGATGAACAAAAAAAAGAAACCACCATATGAAACAAGGGCGAATGAAAAAAGAAAAGACAAAAAAAAAGAGAGAGAAAGAAAAATCTACACGTAAATAATCGCGTCACTCGTTAGTGCAGTTCGATCAAAAACCGCGACAATTCATAACGAAATAATAATTAACACATTGCGTTGTCAATTTTTTTTTTTTTTTTCGTCGTACGTTCGAAAAATCATTTCCTTCGAAAGATATTTTCAACAGCTTCATTTTTTTATCCTCGATTGAACTGCAATAACGGTGCATAGTCTTATGACATGTAATAATGATAATATATTTTAGTGAGTCTTGTGCGCGCATGGTAAGTGAAAGTTGCCGAATTAACTGTCTTTCGTGGTACGTAATTAGCGCGTTCTCGTTTACAAAAATCGCCTTTAATTAGACTTCAAAAAAAATACGCATTTTGTTATTACTTTACGAACATTTTCATTTTTCTTCCGTTCGATTAATTTTCGTCGGTCGATAATTAACGGAAAAAAAAAAAACAAAGAAAAAATTAATTCACATTTCTCGCAATTGACAAATTGTGCCTCTTTCCAATAAGATAATCGTTGATTCTGTAACGATCGTTCTCTCGTCGTGAATCGCAGGATTTTTTCTACGAACAATGAAAAAAAAAAAACCGAAAGCAAAGAGAAGAAAAAATGTCCACTAACACTTTTTCGGACTCGTCGAAATGTCGTCGCCCTCGCCACCGAGTCACCATTAAAAAAAAAACGTATACATTCACCGAGAGGCGAGAATCGGAAAAAAAAATCCCGGAATCCCATTTGGTTCTCAAATCGTGTATGCCCGATCCAATCCCCGAAAGAAAAAAATAAAATAAATCATCCCTCCACGTCAAATTCCACGTCGAATAAGTTTTTGCAGGTGCGGCCCAACACATCAGCATCTTGTCGTTGAAAGAAAAAAAAAAAAAAAGAAAAAAAGACAGAATCGTCGACTTTTTTTAATAATAAACGCGAAAAGAAACGGAAGTAATTTAAAAAAATATTTAAAAAAAAGCAGAGAGAATCCGACGTTACAGAGGGTAAAGAAAAACCAAAAAAAAATACACAATAATGTTGCATGAAACGAGTTTATTTGTCATATTTCGATTGTAGAGTGAAAGAATTGGGAATAATTAAGGCATATTAAACAAACACACAGTTTTAAGGCTGTTGTTAAATTACGATGTAAAATGTAACATGGAAAAAGGAGAGAAAAAAAAACGGTGGTAATAATAAAGATTTTTTTGGCGCACATACCACCACGAATTTTATCGTCGTTAGGAACTACGAATTTTCGTAATTTTTAACAGCAAACTGTTCTGATAAGCGCGCATGTTGAAATCGTTAAAAAAAAAACGCTTTTTTTTGCAAATTAACTTCGGCGTCAGGACCGTGCGCGTCGTTTGATTGGATATGATCATCGCCGTATTTTTACCCAGCAGGCAGTTGGGAGTTAAAAAATTCGTCTCGCCGTTATAATTGGAGGAGACTAAAATTACCGTTGGCGACGCTGTTATCACAGGTGTCGTAGACGTTGAAAATTATTTTTTCAGCGCGGCAATCCGCGCTCCTCAACTTGCTGAAAGACAATCTCATCGAAAATCTCAGTCGAGGAATTGTTGGACATGCTCGTACGATCATGAAAATCTAAAAAATTCTAAGGGAAGATACTTTTTTTTTTAAATCAAACAAATATTTAATAAAGATGTACTTCCTCTTACCATTTTTTTTTTGCACTAATTCGATACCGCTCAGCGGCAACCACAGCGCTGCGCCGTAAGGGACACGAGATTCAAGAGAGAGAGCCCAGAACATTAATGGTACTGGGCACTCAGCCTGAAACCATACGAAGAACGCAATATGTTGTGAGAAGACAAAACCCCTGTGAGCATAAGTGACAGGAATGAAACAGAACGAGATATTTGCGTTAAACTTCGTGGGAAAGCACTTTGATGCTATAGTGGTTGCCTCAGTAGTTATCGAATTAAATTAGCGTATATTTTGATATTATACGACCGAAAAAGACTTTCGAACAGTCTCCCTTTTGGGATTTTCGATGCATTTCTTTTTTCATCTAAATCAATGAAATAAAACCTTTTTTTGTCGACGTTATTGCGTGCAGGCCCCCCAACTCAAGCCACATGAAAAATTCAAGATAGGAGTTCCATTCTTTTGACCTATTTTCTATCTTTTCCGATGTGCTAGTTCGAAAACAGTCATGAACTATTCATGTTTATGTTTGCCGAATCATGCTGAATACTACGGAAGTGGGTTACGCGCAGGTCAGAAGTTGATAAGAGAAGTCTCCAATTTCTTAAGGGAATATGTGAAACCATGCGGCGCACGGTGCAGCAGGCGCCTGCTGCACCGTTAAGGTACTTTCTCTGGGGCATGAAGGGGATTGATGCGATCGCGAGAACCGTGCAGGATGGGTCGCGTGCGAGTGATAGGGGGAGAAGCCCCTACGCATTAACGGAGGGAGAAAACAGCCGAATATTTTCATTTTCATCACATTTTTATTTTATATGTGTCGACCCCCTCCTCCCCATGAACATATTCAGAATTGATTTCTGATTACGAGATTCTTTTTAGATTGCCATTAAATTAGGGTAATTTCGATGAATTGTTCGTTTAAAGTTAAAAATAAACTCTATTCCCGGTGACAACCGTGTTGAATGAAGGGTGGGTGTTAGAAAGATGAGACGTTCTATAGTTTGAACGTTCGTAGTTCGTAGTATTGAAATTCACAGTTTTACACCGTCGGAGCTTTCACCAGTTCGGAATTTCGACCCCGCCCCGAAAAATCCGTCAGTTTTCTCGCGTCGGAACGACGAATGAAGAACATACATATTACGTACAAATATACAGACCTAGAAATGTGTATAGTTTAAAAAGAATATGTTATATTTAAATTATTTCAGTGTATTCAGCAAAAAAAATGTATCATCTCATAAGAGACAAAAGTCGAAAGATTTAACGAATGAAAAATACTGAATAGCAATTTGAACGACGCAAGCTCGGAGGAGGGCAAGTAAGAAGGGAAAGTAATTGTTCATGGCGTGCTTAGTGAAAAAAAACTACCCACAAAAGAGTAAAAGGTAATGTAAGGAGTCTGAATAAGTTGATATATATATATATCTATATTATATAAATATATCGCCGACCTCAGTACTATCAACGTACTTAAGCTGATGGGAAAAACCAAGTGACAATTCTCCATATGTAAATTTATAATTGGCAGTTTTTTTTTTCTGTGTAAACGATATATCATTGATCCGAATAAAGGATAATTAATATGCCTTCCACTCGTTCCTGCTTCCATATTGCAGGAACGATAAAAAGTTCCGGCTCATTTTTAAGTGAAAAAATCCACGACAATGATCGGACTAAAATTCCTCAAACCTCTTTGCCGAAACATTCAGCGATGTTTCCACTGACGCAGATGTCGAATAACATTTATAGTTGAAAAATTGAGAGCCAAAATTCATTTGAAGCTAATATCATGTTGATTTTTTTTTTAAACGGTTTACATACTTTACATTATTCGAAAGCCTCTATTGGGGGAATCGTGTAGATTCTTTTACCAGATAAAGATGAATTGAGAAAAATCAAAATCTACATAATTATTCTGGATTTTGCATTTAAGAAAACAAATTAAAATGTATAGGTAGGTAGTTTTGCAATAAAGTGGGTGATCTATACATGTGTTTATATATTTTTTATAATGTTAACTAAGCATTTACTATATCGATCATAATTAATACCCCCTGCTTCTTGAAAATGGTGCAAATAGAATTTTCCTTAAACTAAGTGTGTTGTAGACCATTTGTTTCCGAACACACGCGGTTCCGGGATTTCACGATTTTGCGGAAAGACAAACGAGGTCATTTTTAAGCACATCGTATATTCATTTATGCGTTCGCGGAAATGTTACGTAAGAATTCGAGCTCGGTACTGTCACCGTATCTAAGCTGATGGAAAAAACCAAATGACAATTCTCCATATGTCAATTCATAATTAGCAGTTTTTTTTTCTGTGTAAACGATATATCATTGGACCGAATAAAAGATAATTAATATGCCTTCTACTTGTTAATTTTGTCGGAACAATATAAGCTTCCGGCTCATTCTTATGTACAAAAATCCGTGACAATGATCGGGCTAAAAATCCTCAAAGCTCTTTGCTGAAACATTTGATACCGATTTCATTGACGCAGATGTCGAATAACATTGATAGTTGAAAATATGAGAGTCCAAATTCATTCGAAGCTCATATCATGTTGATTTTATACCAGATTTTTTTTTAAACTGTGAACATTACTCGAAAACCTCTTTTGGTGAAATCATGTAGATTCTTTCACCAGCTAGAGTGACTTAAGGCACCAGACCACGGTAAAATTTTTTTAATATAGTTTTTATAATGTTAACTAAGCATTCACTATATCGAACATAATTAATATCCCCTGCTTCTTGAAAATGCTGCAAATAGAATTATCCTTAAACCAAGTGTGTTGTAGACCATTTGTTTCCGAACACACACGGTTTCGGGATTTCATAATTTTGCGGAAAGACAAACGAGGTCATTTTTAAGCACGTCGTATATGCATTTATGCCTTTGCGAAAATGAATGAAATTTTACGTAAGAATTCGAGCTCACTATTGTCAACGTATCGATCTGTCTACGGAAAAAAACTGTTCAGAAAGACTAAAAAACTCACGTCTAAAAATGTTGAATTTTAGTATTTCCAAAACTTGTAGGACTCTCGCCCATAAATTCGCAATTTTATACCTTCGGAGCTTTCACAGTTCGGAATTTCAACCTCGTCCCCTAAAATCCATCATTTTTAAAACAGAAATGCCATTGCCAAGAATAGTTATACACCCAGGATTAAACGACAAGAATAAGTACGGGACCGTATGAAAAAGTACCGAACATCAAAACCCAACTACATAAAAAAACCTTATTGTCATAATTAGAAAGTGTGGAGTCCCAAAAATTGTGGTTTTGGAAAAGCGAGTTCCCGAACAGTCAAGTTTTATATCGGAAAACGTTAGAAAAAAAGAATATCGAAGTCAAATGTATTAGAATTTGTATGTCCAGAAAGGTTAGAGACATGATAGTATATAAATTCGACAGAGCAAACGAAAGAATTCGACTCCGTTAAACGCTCGAATTGCAGATTTTCGGAATCTTTACCCTTCTAAACTTCAATTTTCGGGATACTGCTCCTTCAAGGCTGTGAATTTCAGACTTCCAAGCCTTCGTGAACCTGAGAAATCTTTTCTTCAATTTTATTATGTTTGAAATTGCCGATAGTTTGTTGTTCGTTAATCAAATTTTCGGAACTTTGTGCATCTCAAAACATCAGTTCGGAATTTTTCCACTACCGATCGTTCGACAAATTGTTTTGTCTTCTACGTACTGTTTCCGAAAAGTATTTACTACATGATATTAAATGTGTATCATTTTTTTATCACTATTCATACCGTTCCATGTAATTTACAGCCAATTATGTACACTTTCGTTGGAATAAACTATACGGAAACCTGTAGTTCGTAATATTGAAATTCGGAGTTTTACACCGTCGGAGCTTTCACAGTTCGGAATTTTAACCCCGCTACCCCAGACCTGTATGCAAGACCGTGGTTTGGATAAAAAGTCCATAACCCCTAGACTGTGGGTCGGTTGTTCCACCGTCTCGGTAAACTTTATCCGACGGATAACCCTATAGTTTATCATCGGTTATCCGACGGATAAATTTTGGCGAAAGGCGGAACACTGTCGACCCTGTATCTCGAACGTAACCCGATATAAAATATGTACAGTGCACTGATGAAATTGGATTTCGACAATTTCAGCATCACGCATGTCTGTCGTACATTTTGGTATTTGGGAAATTTCATTGGAACAGATAGATCATAAATCGGTTGGCGGTGAGTCATGAACTCTGTGATTCATGGAGTCACCCACATTATAGTGGGATGTGACAAACAGACTGAGCCACGATGAGTGCGAGAGACATAGCTGGAAACTCCCATCCCATACTTCTTCCAAACCTTTGAGATTTTTAGGGCAAAAGCAGAGAACACCGGACAACTATTACGCAGTGTTTGCCGTTCTCGTTTTATGCTTGAAGGATCAATCATCTCGAAGACAGGTGGATAATGGTATTTGTAACTGGCTCAAAGACCCATCCAAGCTGCATCCCCACTCCAAACGTCGGATTCCAGTTTTTTCAAAGGTGCGTTGATCTTTCTTGAAAATCAAAAGCTTACGGGCCGTAGACCTCGTGGAAGCAGTTCGCAAGATGTACCCCAAAGCTCTGTATGCCTTCGAAAAAATTTGTTTAGTTTTTGTTATCGTCAGTCACGGTACGCCACATGTGCCTCACGGTGAAAAGAAGAAATACCATATCACGAAGCTGCCATGAACGCGACACAGCATTAGTTCCGATCAGAGCGCAGCGAGAGAGATACACAAAATGAGCTTCACATCATATTAACATTCGAATAACCAGTAATAAAAAAAAATATTAGGTTTTTAATTACGTCGATCTGTGAAAATTCGAGAAAAAAAAAACACTTTTTTAAATGTCCCCAGCTCAATGTTCTTTTATTTTTTTATTATAACAAATTTGCATTCTTTAGTAATCATATGCCTTACGGCCAACACTTTTCATGACATTATTTAATAATAATAATAATAATGATAATAACAATTATTATTATTATTATTACGCGCGATAGAGATTTGCAGCGTATTTTTTTTTGTTTTTTTTTCTCATCATTAAGTTCGACTACGGTACGGATATTCGTATTGCGGTGTGATGTGTGAAAAATGGAATCGCTGTAGCGGGGCAATCCGAGGTGGCAGGGGGGTTAAATAACAATATTCAAAAAAATGGAAACACAAACCTCGATACTCCCGGTAAATGAAGAATGATAAAACAATCCGCGATGTTTCGTCAAATGATTCGTGTATAAAGAGAACTTTTCCGCACTGATCAGGGGGGAAAAGAAGGACATAAAAAGTCGTTGTTTTTCAACAATGAAAACACACTATCCAGGTAACTCGTCGATTTCAAACGGGTATGCGCGAGAACGAGCAAAGTCACCAATTTGTATGATATTTTCGACTTATCCTGTCGTCGATTCATTAGTGAGATTATCACTTTTTCGCTTCGATCGTTATTATTTTTTTAATAATATTAATAATCAGTAAATCATCTTTCTCTCGAACAAGCTGTCGCATTGGCGCTTTAACTGGATTGGCGGGGGCGGGGGTATACAATTGACTAGTTGTACCAAACTTCAAAATTTCATTCGAATTCGGTACTTTCGTTTTCTTCAATTTTTTTTTTCGATCGATTTTTATCGCTTCCCTCGTCACGGATCATATATATCTCAATACTCGACCTCAAGTATATATATATAATCACAAATTTACGCACATTAGGCGTCGTTGTTAGCACGGATGAAGTGCAAGAGTTTCGAGAATCGATCGGCAAAGCTGTCGTACGTTCGGATGGGTTGCTTCCACGTTCTGGTCATCCTCCAAGGCCTTGAGAATCTCAGCACCTCCTTCTTTTGTCAGCATTCCGCAATAACGTTTTGCTTTTGCGACAGAACACGAAAAGACAATCAATGTTTTACATATAAAGAGGATAATATACGTTAAGAGCGTGTGAAAGGTCTGTTATACCGACGAAATGCATTGAGATTTTCTGCCAAATGCCATTACTGAACTATGAAATCAAATTATTTGAAATTTTGTCAGGAAATTTTGGACACCTCTATCTCTATCGTGATGACCAGAAAATATTGAAATTCAAAATTTGAATATACATTTCCGGCTAATAACGAAGAAGTCCAAAACAAAAATGGTCTTTATTATCTTACTACTGTAATAAAGCTGGAGAGTTTGTTTGTATGTTTGTTTGTTCGTCTGTGTCCGTTATTCGAACGCGCTAATCTCAGGAAGTACTAATCCGATTTGAAAAATTCTTTTTACATTAGATAGCTCGTCTATTCAGGAAGGCTCTAAGGCCATATAACTGCACGCTATGTCCCTAATCTTACTATCTTATTTTACTATTTTAAAGCCGGAGAGTTTGTTTGAACGCGCTAATCTCAGGAAATACTAATCCGATTTGAAATTTTTTTTTTTACATTAGATAGCTCGTTCATTCAGGAAGGCTCTAGGCCATATAACTCTACGCTATGACCCTAATCTTACTATCTTATTTTACTATATTAAAGCCGGAGAGTTTGTTCGAACGTGCTAATCTCAGGAAATACTAATCCGATTTGAAAAATTCTTTTTACTTTAGATAGCTCGTTTATTCAGGAAGGCTCTAGGCCATATAACTCCACGCTATGTCCCTAATCCTACTATCTTATTTTACTATATTAAAGCCGGAGAGTTTGTTCGAACGCGCTAATCTCAGGAAATACTAATCCGATTTGAAAAATTCTTTTTACATTAGATAGCTCGTTTATTCAGGAAGACTCTAGGCCATATAACTTCATGCTATGACCCTAATCTCACTATCTTATTTTACTATATTAAAGCCGGAGAGTTTGTTTGTTTGAACGCGCTTATCTCAGGAAATACTTATCCGATTTGAAAAATTCTTTTTGCATTAGATAGCCCGTTTATTCAGGAAGGCTTTACGCTACATAACTTTATACTATAATCCGAAGGAGTGGCGGCGGCGGCGGTTCGTTGAATCGGGGGACGTAAATTTAACACGGATGAAGCCGCGGGGCGCAGCTAGTTATTTTATAAGGCGTAATTCCGAAAAATTTGATCATTACGATTCAAACGGATAAAAACTGTAACAAGGCTTTGTTTGTTGCTGTATGTGCAAAATTAAGGACGTGGTATTTGGTCGAAAAATACAGAGTAATAGTGAAGAAGAGTTTTGGTTTACTTCGTTTATATTCTACTGACGCTACTTGCAAACCCGAACGCGAAACTTTCCTTACTCAATTTTCAATTCACAGACAATTTTCGAGACTTTCTGGAGTTCTACTTGGCAAATTAGAAATGGAAATACCAAAATATCCTCGTCTACAAAATTCGCGTGTCACGATATATATCGAAATCTCGCAAAGATTGTTGTCGGTCTAATTGTCACCGTTTTGTTCGGGTAATTGGTTGGTCGGAGAGACAGAGAGAGAGAGAATGACGAGAGCGCTCGCTCGTGTTATACTCGTATAAGTTAATCCCTTCTGGCACGGCTAATTTGTGTACAGTGGAACCCCGATCGACCGGGTTCGGGTTATCCGGGAGGCGGATTAACCGGGCGCCTCCCGTACGCGACCGAGTACAGGTGCTCGCTCGAGGTGCGACTTATGTCCATACTCGAAAATTACTGTTGCTTCGGCCCATATAACAAGGGCTTAAACTTAAGTTTGTATGTGTGCAATTATACTAATCGAAATAAAGAGCCATGACATAGATTTGGGTTAACAGTGGTTTCAGTTATCCGTGTATCCTTCGGTCCCGTTCAACCCGGATTAAACGAGGTTCACTGTATTTGGTGCACAGTCTCGTATATCGGACTCGAAACTCCCCCAAATTTCAGTGGTAGAGAGAGGAACCTCAACGAAGTCGTTTTTAACTTCTGCATCAGCCACTAGCGGCGTTGCGATCGGATAATGAAGATAGACACAACTTAAAAACCCCGCGATAGGTCTCGCGGTTGTCTGTCACTGTCCCACTAGCGATTTCCACCGCGTTATACATATTCAGTATATGTCATTATGGGAAAGTTATTAATCCCGTCAACTTCAATGAATATACTGAATAAAAATGCCCTTTGCATTATCCGATGGCAACGCCTCTAGTGATTTCTACAGAAATTAAAAACGACTCCGTTAAGAGGGTCACTTCCAACACAGGAGTTTCCAGACCTGTATTTAAGACCGTGGTTTGGTACATGTTCCTTGAATGTACCAAGTTTTCAAAGATGCCCACTATACCGACGCTTTGATGTTTCTCATCGCCTTTCACCTGCTCGCAAGCGAAAGGTCTGTTTTACCGACCGAATGCACGTTAATTTGCGGTCGAATACCACTCGTAAACTATCAAATCGAATGATTTGAAATTAGGTCAATTTATTCTGGACACCTTTGTAGTATCTACCATCAAATTTTGAAATTCAAAGTGGAAATCCACATGTTCAGCTAAAACTAAGAAGTCTAAAACAACAATGAATATAATAATTAATGTATGGCGTAATTCCGAAAAAAATGGTATTCACCAAAGGGAGGGACAAAAACCCTTGCTAACAAGCCTTTGTTGCTGTATATGCATAATCGACGTCATGGTATTTGGCCGAAAAATACACGGTAATCGCGGAAGTGTTTCGGTTTCGTTCGTTTAAATTCCACCGGCGCTACTTGCTGACCCGAAAACGAGATTTTTTTTACTCACTTTTCAATTTACAGACAATTTTCGAGAGTTTTTGAGTTCCTACCTGGCAAATTAGAAGTTATAATACCAAAATATATGAGTAAATCGTTTCTGGCACAGTGAATTTGCGTATTTAGTACATTTTCCTTGAATATTACCCAGATTTCAAAGGTCTCTACTATACCCACACTGTTGGAGTTTCTCATCGTCTTGTACATCCTCTAAGCAAATTTCTATACTCCCTAATGTCCACCAGAGCGCACACTATCGATATAAAAGAAGTAAAAAAAAACTTTCGCTGAATATTTCGAACTTGAAGCGAATGTCACAGAAATAAGAGTTACAACGATGGAAAGATACGAAACTGTGAAGCACGAAACGTTTTTGTAACGTGACACATAGACTCGGAAAAAAATCTGCCGGCAGAGGGTAACTGATTTTTTAATCTTAAAAAATACTCATCGAGTTGATTCTTATCGACAACAGTGGACGCGCGGTCGGTACACGGCTCTCGCGATCACCCAAGTTAAGCAGCTTTGCCCGCGATCACTACATTAATGGGTGACCGCTTGGCCGTGCACTGGCTGGCGCTCCGACTGTCGAACGGGAGGCAGTTTTATTGACTACCTGATGTAGTAAATACAAGTGAAACTCAGTCAAAAACAAAACCGTCTGTATCGACGCAGATTTTCCGCAGTTTCCCTGTGTCAATGGCAAAGTCGATACAACGTAGCTAAGACGTCTGCGGACGCAAAGGAAGTTAGGTTAGGCTCAGCGAAGTGCAGGTAGGGAGTGATAGGGGAAAAATGGACATAAAGGAATTGGGAAGGGTCATACGTAAAAATCCGAAAGAGTCTATACGTTCGAACAAAGAAAATACTCACGATTCTTCGTGCATACGTGATGAATGGCCCATACTGCCCATAGCTGAACTGGATAAGCTTCGGCGCATCGTAACAGCGGAAAGAACGGTTGAAAACTACGATACGCGACCATCTCGCCATTAGGAGTTTGCCAATTGGACGTGGCTTTTGCCAACTGTTCGAGAAGTTGGGCTCTCGTTGATACGTTAGTACCAACAGTCCAGACGCGCGGACCGTCGCTCAGAAGATGAGCAGCTATCCCAGCTGCGAAGTAAGAGACGTCGATGTGCTCGGAATCCAGTAGCAACGATAGCATCGTTATGAAACCCGGCTGCATTAACCGTTGCCTCAGTTGGCCAACCTACGACCAGTCGACGACGACCTTTTAACAACAATCGTATAGAAAGGCCCGCTGAAGACCTCATACTCGTTTACCGAACATATGCTTTTTACACTTTATTCGAAAACGATGGTCTTTGATTTTTCTTCTTCTCTTTAACTTTACATCGTTAGGTTAGTGTGTTTCAATTGAAGAAACGGATTAACAGCGACAATTTTCTATATTTTAGATCCGCCATTTTGAATTCGAGCGTTATTGAATTTGAGATTCGGCGTAATGTACTACTGCGAAAATTCTGTAACGATTTATATGGATAGCCATCGTTTTTTCTGCATTCTGTCATTATTTCAGGTGGGAAAACACGTGAGGTAATGATTTTCATGAAAATCCGACACGTTTTTTGCTACTTGAGAGCGAAATTATGAATTTCAAAACTGTCGACTAAAACGTTCGGACTCACGGTCGCCGCTTGGCTCGACAAGTTTTAGATAGAATGCTATAAACAAAATGGACGCTCACAGGAATGCGATAGCCTGATTTTATAGAATATTAAAATACGATCAATCATCCCCATTTCAATTTTCCGCTCCCGTGGACATATCGAATGTAAACAATGATGGGGATACATCAAACGACTAACTTCCAAACGTAAATCTCTCAATAATCATGGACGACCGTGACAACAGCGTCGTAATCGATAATCCGTTTCTCCAATATCCGTTAGAATAAATCTTACAAACCTCGGCGATGTTGTTGAGCAATCCGAGTACTTTAGTTTCGACACTAGATTCCCCACGAAAGCTCTCCAATACTTCGAGGAAAAGTTCCATACCGCCCTCCTCGAGAAACACTTTGCACGTTGTCGCGCTCTCGTCGGTCAAATTCCAAAGTGCGCTAAGGGTAAACTTCATTGTCACGTCGACCGATTTAGATTGCACCTTTGATCGTACCATCGACAAAAGTTTCGACATGTACTGAGGCTTTGCGCCGAGCATCGATGTCTCGACAGTTGAGATTTTTGCCGCTAGAATGGAACATATCGCCACGGACATGCGATTCATCGACGGATCGTCAAATGCTGATAGACAGTTCATCACTAATTTTGCGCATCTAAAGGAACAACGGAAATATGTATATGTTTTTGTATGTGGTTATCTTTTACGTTCTAAGAATCTGGTCAACGTTAATGTAAATGAACACCTACACCGGGATGTCGATTCTAAGGAGTTCGATTTTAAGGAAAATTCCCATTCTTTTGTCTCGCCTGTGCATGGTGGGGTGGATTTACGTCATGACGGCCAGGACAGTAGTCGTACACGTATTTCACTCAAGTCATTCGGGCCCTTTTTAGACTAGGTTGTTTGCACGTTACCATAACCATGGAGACTACAGAAAGGAGTCCGATCTTCATACTTCTGAAGCGGCATCAGAAATCCGTGATATAAGACTTGTGCCAGCCGACACTGCGAGGCGCTGATGTCACAAAAATTTAACGAGTGGTGGAGGGAGACTCGACATAGCGATCTGCAGTGTGGTAGATGGAGGACTGTCGATTCACCTTAATTCACCATTAACGAAGTTCGGACTTCTTTACTTTAGCCTACATGTAAGTACACCACGTTAAGCTAAGGTGCTAACAACCTAAATAGGGCCCCAATAACTTTCAAGAGAAACACAACTACGCTTCTGGTCATCGTGACGTGATGCGCCCCACCATGC
Source organism: Oxytorus armatus (assembly GCA_958009045.1). Taxonomy (NCBI): domain Eukaryota; kingdom Metazoa; phylum Arthropoda; class Insecta; order Hymenoptera; family Ichneumonidae; genus Oxytorus; species Oxytorus armatus. Next base: position 8,883,340 of record OY253747.1, on the reverse strand, counting down.
ACGGGGGAAGCGAAAGAGTGGGGATTTTCCTCAAAATCGAACTCCTTAAAATCGAGGTTCTGTTATATAGCATTGGGCATGGTCGGTACGTAATATTTTTCAGTGTTCACCCATTGGACGATAATATGACGGCAAACCCAGTGGCTTCGAGCAAAAACCGCGTAAAATGTAGTTGTGAATTATTAAAATGCTTATTCTAGAGAAAGATTGCCGGCAACGAGGTCATTGTACCCAGTCATTCGTTGTGTTAAATGTATTGATTTATTTCCACGGGTGTAACATTGACGTTCTTCCACTAGGTTTAGCATGCTCAAACACTGGCATAGTTGTTCATTCGTGGTCTTTTGTCGATTTCAATGGATACTTGAATTTTAGTTGCGGTTATCGAAAATCTCTGTATATTTTTTTTCATTGAGTGTTCCAACGTATACCTCTGCGGGTTTTTTTACGTATGACCCTTCCCAATCTCCCTCCAATTACTTCCTACCTGCACTATGCTAAACTAACCTAACTTCTATACCATCCGCAGCTGGTTATCAGCTATACCGTATCGCATTCGTCGTGGGCACGGAGAAACCGCGGAAAACACGTGTCGATACAGACGGCTTTTATTTTTTACTGAGTTTCAGTTGTTTTACCATCAGAAACTCAAAAAAACTGACTCCCGCTCAGTAGTCGACGCGCAAGCTAGTGCACAGCTAAGCGGTCACCTACCCCAGTACTGAACGCACTCAATACTGCTTAAGATGGGAGAACGTCGAAACCGCGTAACGACCACGCGTCCACTGCTGTCGGTGAATATCTCTCTATATTATATAAATATTTCGCCGCCGCCGTGTACAAGAGTTGAAGAGGTCAGCTTCACCGCCCGGGAAATACCTTGCCCGTATGATGAAGCTGACTATTTCCCCTTTATGGTAAAGAGAAAACGGTCAACTTCGCCGCACGGGGCGACTCCTCACCCGTGTGATGAAGCCTACCCCGCCGAAACCCAAACAAAAGGGTTTGGATCTGTTTGAATTCCTTTAGGTTCGATTGATGCGAGGGTGCGTAGTGTCCGAACCGTACGAAATCCTAGTATATATGTGTTACGACGTGAGATTTTCCCAAGGAAATTATCTTAGTTACTTTATTTCGACGTGTAATGTTTCGCTTCCCATTTATATATAAGAATTTCCTTCGAAACCGTGAGAGCGAATGTCGCCGCTGAACTTTCTGCACATTCTATTTTTGGCAAATATATAAATCACCCGAGCTGACAATCGTTCGATCGTAGAGCGAACGCTTAATATCAAATTTCCACTGATAAATTTCCGCCGCAGTGAGGCGCGAGGCCGCACGCAATATCTCCTTCTCAGTCATTCGATCCCTTCCACGATTCCTAATTTATGCATACTAGCAACAACGCGCTCGCTTCGCTCGCGCTTGAATGTTTCATGTTTCGAACTTGTCCTTTAGATTAAGAATCAACTGAAAATTCTTAATCTTTTTCCCAAACGGCACAACGGATTTTGTCACCATACTGCAGTCGCTAAGATTATATCGTCTCGATCGGTTGTCATTTCGTTAAATAGTACATAATTTATTATAAGGTTTTTAAATTGAGAGAATTGCATTGAGCGAGAGTCAATAATCTATTGAATCTTTGACCTTATTGAATCTTTGTATACTATAGATGTTGTTCCATGGTGAACGAAATCGTGTCTGACATCCAATCAGATTGACGATAAACGGGCTTCATAATACGATATATTTATCTCGCATTTCTTTATTATATAAGGTTTTTAAATTTTGAGAATTGCATTGGGCGAGAGTCAATGATCTATCGAATCTTTAATCTTATTAAATCTTTGTATACCATAGATGTTGTTTCATAGTGAACTAAATCGTGTTTGAATTACGCGCGCTTTACGACAACCAATCAGATTCACGATAAACTGGCTTCAAAATTCGATATATTTATCTCGCATTTCGAGAGTTTCGAGAATCGAGTGCCATGTCTTTTTTAAGAAAGGATACACGTGCCGCGATAAATCAGCACTTATTGGTTACCGTTTCACGACAACCGAATCCACGTTCTTTACTCCAGTCTGCACTCAACACCCGTGACAAGAAGTCCATGTTTAACATCCAAGCGACTAAGTCTGAATTCAACGGTCATCGGGGCAACAGCCCTAAATATTCTATTACCCTCGGTATCCCCTCTAAAATATTCAAAGACTTCTAATAATTCTATTTCGGTTTCTCTAATATAGTCATAAGTGTTGGGTTTGTATTGAATCACTTTGCAAACATTTATTTGTCCGAATAAAGCCGATGCGATCAATTATACTCGACATGTCGATTTGAATCGTTGATCGGGAAAGAACCACGTGTATTTCATTATTTCTCATATATCGTTCCCAACCCGTTTCCCCCACGACCTCTGAGGCGCCGCGTCCGCGCTCTTCGCCTTTTACCTCTGAGTCGTCGCGCACACGTCCCCCTTCCGAAACCCCCTGGGACGTAACAGTATTTTTTTTGTTGTGATCGGCAATAGAGTGATTGCTGTTCAGTGTTAGCCGTTTAGAATTAATTAGCAAGCCCTGGTATCTTTGTCATCAGAACTCACCTGTACTTGTCGAACGTAACGTCCTGCAATATTCTATCGCTGCACAGTGTCAGCAGAGTATTCTTCTGAAGCTGATAATGATTCGGATAAGATTCCATGGCTGTGAGGGTTAGATCGACGATTTGCTTGAGGACCGAGGGATGAATCTTCGACGCTAGCTCGCCCTTCGTGAGATTGTAGAGACAAGCGGTGGCGGCCATTTGTACACGAAATTCTTGAGGATGAGCTCTCATACCCGGTATAACAAGTTTTATTACGTCAACGCGTGCCTCACTAAAGTGCGGCGTTAAACGGAACAAATTGTATAGGCACTTTTGCACGTAAACCGGACGGCAAGAGTATCTTCTTAGTGCTTCGAGAATTTGCGCGTCCGATGCCATTCCGCTGACCTTGATAATTACAAGAACAAATTAATGGGCTAATTGTGTTACACCTTCGTTCGTATTTCTTATTGGGGAGAAAAAAAAAATTTTCTCACCACGAGATCGGCCCTGTAATCTTCATTCAACGGATTAACAAGACTGTCCTCGTAACAAGCATCCGAGTGTACCAAACCGAGAAACTCGAGATGAGGATGGGCTTTTACGAAATTTTTCAGATCCGTCGGATCGATCTCGTCTTTGCCTTAAAAGTAAATAATATTTTTTAAAAATGTATACCAAGTTCGCGTTATGTCGTACGTCCATATTTCTCGTGGAAATACCAAATTCTGATATACGAAGGCGTATGGCATGTTTAGAGGAAAACTATAACGATTTCAAGATTGTCATTGGCTTTTGAGGATGTATGAAATTTATTGAAAATAACTAGTACCTCATAATGGTGTTAACGGTAAATAACATCACTTAGGAGATTGGTACGGAACTCTTGGTGCCTGAAGTGTAGTTTACGCTTGACCGATTTTGAAAGATGTGAATAATATGTATCGTGCTTGTGAATAGGGCACAAATGACATCGCAAGGTGAAAGCTAACGAATAGTCCCTCCAATTTTGATCAAAATCAACGTGAAACGAATTAAAAATGAGAAAATATCAATGTTCATCGATTTGGCAGAGCTGTTGGAATGTTCATAATATTAACAGGGTCCGAAACTCCAAATTTGGTGCAAACTCGGCATAGTATTTTGGATACCCGAATACCGATTTATCCAAGTTGCACCATTTTTGTTTTCTTTTTCTTGGAAATCCGGGTAAAACCAATAAAAATCCAACAGACTGGGTTAATTGTGTTTGCGGTAACTAGTAGGATCTCAATCTCATGCGAAAACTCCCTCAAGGGGGGGCTAAATGCCGACATTACCGCTTCAAAACTATCAACACATTGTTCTTGGAAATGCCTGAATGGAATATAATGAAATTTTGTCAGTCGTTGTAGAAGAATTGGGAATTACCATTTGGCAACGTGGCCTCTCTCTGCTATATTTCAAACCACTCCCTCCCAGTCGGTACCCGATGATTACTATGGGGATGTGTTACGTTTCAATCATAATTAAAACTGTGCCGCTTTATTACAGCAACAAAGTAATGAATAAAAATCGGGAGAACATGGACGATGTTCGGTTCGAGGGGTATAAGATTTTTAGCCCACGCGAAAGATCAAAAACCGTTTTATTCGTGTCGTGTAAACAACAAGAGGCACGACGAAAATTGCAACATTATGTCGTGTGATAGATTGATGTTATGAGTAATATTCTATTGTTCGAAGTAATTTATTTAGCCGTAGAGTAGCGGACAATATTTTTCTGATTTTGAGGTTCAACACGACACGTCATATGGTTCATCGTATGCTTATGGCAATAATGCACTCTGTCTGGCTTTTCCCTTAATTCAGTTTTTCGGCGTTTTTCATCATCGTGTTTCTTTTTAAGCGGAAGGCGCACATGTACCACTTAACACGCGAGTGCAAGAGAGATAGCTGAACATTTTTATCGGTACTTTCTCGAAAACGTTACAACCGTTCGGAATGAAAAAAGCTTAGCCATATTTGGCCACCGTACTCTAGTGGATAAGCTTATTTCATCCAAATCGGTTGTGTCATTTCGGAGAAAGTACATTTTGCGTGTTCGAAGTGATAGTCCGGGGCTGTATCACGGGTGTGATACATCCCCTCAATACAATAAGTGCCAAAGAGACAAAATGATCAAAAGCTGAACGCAGCCTCTGTATCCAATCGTCGCGGTTGACTCCGTCCACGCACAAACATCAACGGTAATAACCCTGATTATCAGATCGTACTGAAACGATTACATTCGGCCAAAAAATATACGATAATCAAGGGATTACTACTGTTCCCCATGCTAACTAGTGTTGGCTGACTGGGAATGATCGGCCATATTGAATATGCCACGCCTATGAGACGGCGTAACTAGTATTATTTTCGTAGAAGTAACACTTGCAACGTGCAAATAATGAAAACATATAACTTTAGAAATATTGGAGGGCGACACCTGGTGTGCACCGTGAAAATAGGCAGTAAGGATGGAGGGCAATACCTGTGATTTGGGCTCAAGAATAATAAGGCTAGATGGGGCAAGTGTTCCCAAGGCCTCTTATTTTTGTACGCTCAATAAAAAAAAACGAAACTAACACCAAAACTATACTACACTTTCTGTGTTGGAAGTATTGGACATAACCTGCAATATTCAGTATTCGAGACTGAATTTACTTGTAGACAAAAATTGTTTATATTGGGAGTACAAATTAGTTCGGTCCGTTTTCAAGAGATGGCGCTGGCTGTTATGAATGTTTCATAGTGACTGCTGATTTCGGTGGTTTCAGAGAGTTTAGACATCTGTCAATAATATCCAGTTTATATCGCTTTGAGTTTCATACAAAAACCTTGTTTTTCACTGTGTTGGATATGTCAAATTTTGTGTTAACTAAGCAGCATTTGCGGGAGATTTAAGTTTTCTGCTTTAATTGGTAGAAAGGTGCAACTGAAGCACATTGAACGCTTGTGAAAGTTTATGCCGACGGTGCTTCAACTGATAAATCATGTAGGAAATGGTTTCGACGTTTCAAGAATGGTGATTTCAGCGTTAAAGATAAGCCTCGCTCTGGACAGCCAAAAAAATTCGAAGACAAAGACTTGGAGGCATTACTCGATGAAGATCCGAGTCAAACGAAACGCTCGCAGGATCATTGGTAGTGACTCAACAAGCAGTTTCCGCACGATTGAAATCCATGGGAATGATTCAAAAGCAAGGAAATTGGGTGCCTTATGAACTGAAACCGAGAGACGTTGGAAGGCGATTTTTCACTTGCGAGCAACTGATTCAAAGGCAACAAAGAAAGGGTTTTTTACATTGGATTGTGACCGGGGATGAGAAATGGATATTCCACGATGACCCCATGAAGAAAAAATACTACGCTAAACCCGGTCAATCATTGCCATCGACCTCAATATCAACACCAAATCCGAATATTCATGGTTCGAAGACTATGCTCTGTAGCTGGTGGGACCAAAAGGGTGTTGTTTACTATGAGGTACTAAAACCTGGCGATTCCATTACGGGCGATTGGTATAGGCTACAATTGATTCATTCGAGCCGTTCATTGCGCGCCGGAATACGAGCAAAGTCATGACAAAGTTATTCTTCTGCATGACAACGCTCGGCGTCACGTCACAAAAGTCGTAAGAAAATATTTGGAAACGCTCAAGGGGGATGTTTCACCGCACCCGCTGTATTCTCCAGACATTGTTCCTTCTGATTACTGGTTGTTCCAACGGATGCAGCACCATTTGGCAAGTCACCGGTTCACTTCTTTCGCAGAAATCGAAAACTGGCTCCTAACTTGGATCGCCTCAAAAGACGAGACATTTTTTCAAGATGGAATTCGAAAATTGCTTGAGAGGTGGGGGAAAGTAGTAGCCAGCGATTGACAATACTTTAATTAATCTGTTCATTCATTTTGTTCTGAAATAAATGCATTTTTCACCACAAAAAAACGGACCGAACTAATTTGTACACCCAATAATATAAAAAATGTCAGGTTTTGAACCAACGACACAGCACGTGCGGGAAAAGCTTTGCTTTAATTTAAGAAAAAGTGCTTCCTTGTTGGGCGAAAGATGGCAAAAGCTCGTAGTTTCTTAAAGACAATACTTCGAATCAAATTAAACTATAAATAATTTGTTTCTTTTATTGAAAAACAGCGGGAATTAAGTTTAAAACCCAATACATAATTTAGTCCGTGAGAGATGGCAAAAGGTCGTAGCTCCTGAAGGACAATACTTCGAATAAAATAGAATGTACAGTAAACTATAAATAATTTATTTTTTTAAATTGAAAATGAGCAGAAATTAAGTTTAAAATCCGATAGAAAATAGCTTATAGTTTTTCACACCCTCAATAAGTCACAACATCGAGTGTTGTTTTAGAAATAATACTGTATTGTACAGAACAGAAGAAGGTATTATATTGAATGTAAGCAAAGGTGGGATCCCAACCGCTCCGTTGCAGGCATATTCATATATTAGCCCATGTTAGTCTACAGAGACAAACGACAGACGTACTTAAAAGTCTTCTTTTAATTACTATCGTTTAATTAGATGCTGCCGCGTCTTAAAATATATGATAATCGAGGGATTTCTACTATTCCCCATGCCAACCACTACTGGCTGACTTGAGCTAACTGGGAATGAACGGCCATACTGAATAGGGCACACCCCCGTAGTAATTCTCAACAGCACGGAGACGGCCCCATACTTTATTTATCAAAATAAGTCCGAAATTAGTTTCACAGAAAACCTTCAATATAGTTTGCTGGGAAATAGCTGCAATGACAGGTTTCTGTCGGTAAGTAATATTTTAATTTTACGCATTTTCGGAGAAACAAATAGAGGAGCCATCTAGGTACCATGATTGTACATAGATTGGGAAAGTTTCATTGAACTCCATGCAGCTATTGCCGATGTCGAAAGCTTCAGCCGAGAGTGTTGGGCTCTTATCGCTAATGCTGATATTCCGAAGAATTAAATAATTTCGGATTTATTTTAACGAAAAAAAAAATTTGGGGCGGTTTCCGTTATCATTCTTGTACAACGACTGGTAAAATTTCGTTTCAATCCATTTAGGCATTTTCAAAAAGAGTGTTGAAAGCATTGAAGTGGGAATGCCGGTATTTAGCCTTCCCTTAAATTAACTGGCTATTGTAAGTAATTTTTAAAAAATTACTCCCATATTTGTCAATTGAATGAATCATAAAGCAAGTACCTGATATATCGAGGCTCGTCAAGTGTGGCATGCATTCGATCGTTTTCAATAAATCCGTTATTTTCGTTCGGACAGGTGCGAACATCTCGAAAGCGTAGGAATCTCTCTCGTCCGAGATATCGAGTGTTCGCATCTCGTTCAGTTCAACGAGAACGGATTTCAAGTTTCCGTAGCCGCTTATCTTTAGATTGTACATCGCCAATGTCTTCAAACGATCTTTGCATTTCTTCAATGGCGTTATATCGTCCACGCGAGTGCACGAAATGTCCAAACTTTCGAGCTGAGGCAAGTCCTCGACAACGATCTCCAAACCGTGTCTGTTGAATTCCGTGCCGGAAACGTTTAGTGTGTGGAGAGCCCGCAGCCTGCTCAATGCCAGAAAAACGCAAACTCTACACAAACAAAAAATAGTCTTATTATTTTTTCGCTGATAAGATTACGTACAAATTGAGATACCAGTTATTTTCCGTTATCTTCCATAGAAAAATATGAAAAATATTCACGACGGCTAATCACATGCGGAAAACCGGTTATCGATACATCTAGCAGAATGTACAGTACGTATTATCTATAGCCTTTTTTTTTTCCTACGATATAAAGTGTACGCGAGAAAACAACGTCACGTGTGTGCAAATAACCGGTTACTGAAATAGACAGGATGCTAATAGATGTGTAACCGAAGGTGTGGCTTGATTTAGAAATTTGTCGGAAGATTAAAGTGACCTCGAGCAATCGGTGAAACTGCCTTTCGCCACGCTGAGCGATCGGAGATTTTGCACGCTCCAATCACCGAGACACGCTATCAGATCGTTTATCGTTATCTTGAGACCGTTCACTTCGAGATCGACGACTTTGTGTTGCCTCAGTACTTTAAGACCTTTCATCGAAAGATTCGAAGCGTCTTTGAGTCTCACATGTCTGAAATATTACAAAAATGTTAACATTTTATGGAATGCCCATTCGTTGTACGCGAAATTTTTTTCAAAGACTCATTGAATCCGTGCATATTGAATTACTTGGATCAATGAATCTCCGATAGAATTGCAAAAGAACGACAAATTCGTCGTTCGTCAGAAAATTTATTAAAATCACTAATGAATAATTAGACTCAGACTTTAATCTCGTTGTTTTGGAGTCGAATAGCGTTATAGTGAGATCGAAGAGAGCCTTTTTTTCGCAGAGGCTTGCGAGCAGTTGTTCGGATATCTGCGCCGGTAAAAAGACTTCGGGATTCTTGAAACTGAGCCTAGTGTCCGAGCCAGCCGGTCCATTCGCTCCTGGTAGACTATTCGTCACTTGCAATTTAGCGGCAACTTGATCGAGCAACGATTCCTTCTGGAAGCCTGGCAAGCGTGACGGGCTCGCCGGTGAACTTGCGTACTTGCACACCAGCCGCTCTTCTTTATGGAAAGAAAAACAAACAAAAGACGGGAACAACCAACGATTTTAAGGATTACGTAACAAATTCATTAGCTTAAAACTAAACATTACACTAATGTTAACGTGATATCCACAGAGAAATTAAGTTTACATCCTCGCAATACATCCTTGTAATACTTGATTCAGTACTTTCATATCTCCGCTCAGTACTCCCGATACCCTAGCATCTGGGATAAATGAAGGCAGAGTTTCGTTTATCAAGATGTCAGAGAGGGACCAGGTTTACTCCGGAGCATATCTAGAGTACGTTTTGCAATGGATCCCTGGAGTGCCAATAAGATGATGTGAATGTCACATGACACACCGCCATGTGCAAGAGACTCCAATGATAATAAAATGTCGTTTCTTTATTTTCTTTTTTCATGGATGGTTGATATTTCGATGAACTTAAGTTCGGGCCAATTAGATTCTCACGCATCTATTCATACCACGGGGTCAGGGTCAAAATTCGGAACGACCTCTATTTTGGACGTCCGAAATGTGAAATTTCAAGATAACGAACGTTCCATAGTTTGAACGTTTCATATTAAGAACATCTTTAAATCAGAAAAGAAATAATGAGAACATAAAAACACAAAACCGATATTTCAATATTTGTTTGTGTTCTCATTATTTCTTTTCTGATTTAAGAACGTTTTTAAGGCACTAGGTCACGGTAACATTTTTTCTACATTTTCTGAAAGATGCATTTGTTAAGAATGCTCTCACAAAATTTTGTAAAGAAATTCGTAAAATTGACGGAGATACGGCATTTTATGTGAAACCATTCCAAGCGCACGACCGCGCCGCTCAAAACTCTGAACGCGTTTTTCTCGAAACTACGTTTTTCAACCTGGTTGACAACATATTTAAAAAACTATTCATCCGATTTGCTTGTACCAAGTCTTAAAATGTTTGAAAATCCAGTCTCTATGGCACCACGTAGGATTTTTTTAAATAAAGGGCCCCCTTCTATTTTTTTTTCGTCAACGATGAACATTTTCTGTGAAAATGGGGAAATAAAATTCGTTGGTCCGCCATATTTTTTAGATATCGAAATTCCCCTACCTGATGATATAAACCTATATGTCTAGTTTATAAATATATTTTTTTTGTATTTTTCTGATAAACCGTATGTCTTAATTGCTGTCAACCACCAAGCAGCAACTTCGTCGGAGTGTCCATTTGGATGCGGCGTACACCGCAAACTATTCTTAAGATCCGAATTAAAGAATTTGTGTAGTGTCTTCTATATGTATATTAGGGCGATTTTTTTTTCTTGAGATATTGAACTTTATTTTTTTTTAATTTTTTAAATTATTTAATATTTCATATTTCATAAATTTTATACTACTCCTAAGTTAAAGTTCAATATCTCAAGAATTATTAATCTAAGTAATTGGGTCGATAGGACCTTATTTGTAGGGAATTAAATTTCCAACAAATTTTTCATTTACATTTTTTTCGTAAAGTTAATTGTTCCGGAGATAACAGCAAAAAAAACGTGAATTTTGGGTAAAAATCAACTTCAGTGACCCGTACCAACTCACCAGTACAATTTACACTTTCGCCACATAAGGCACTTTTTTAGATTATTTTATTCTGAGTAAATCGAAACCAAGAACAATATGATAGCATAAAATGCGGCTGAGTTATAGAAATTTGAAGAAAAAAAATTCGATTTACGTGTATTTTAGATGGAAAATCTTCTCACGCTAAGGAAAAGTACTTAGAATTAATAAGGGCTGTAACTTTCAGGGAATTTCTTTTGCGACATATCCAACAAAATTTCGGGTGGGGATTGAAAAAAAAATAGTCGAAAAAAAATCGCCCTAAATAAATTAGGGCGATTTGTTTTTTTTTCGGCTATTTTTTTTATATACAATATATACAATATTGAATATTAGTATCAATAAAAAAAAAACCATTCATCGTTTGCTCGAAAAAAATTATGAAAAATACACCCTCGTACCGCGGGCGCACCGTGGTCTGGTGCCCAGGAAACGTTCAAACTATTGAACGTTCGTTATTTTGAAATTCCACATTTCGGCCGTCCAAAATAGTGGTCTTTGCGAATTTTTACCCTCACCCCATACGGCGTGAAAATTTGATTGCTCGGTCCCAAAAGAGCAAACCGTCTCTGAAAAATTGGAGAACTATGGTTTTCTTCCTCACATAGTCTGTTTCACATCGCCTCAAGATTATGTGACAGATCGACGAATCCAACTGAACGGGAAACAAACTGGCATTTCTTATTTTTTTGGAGACGGTTAACATTCCGGACACAAGCAAATTCCGTTTGCGTGCCAGTTAATACACGTCCCTAGCGGGAAAAAAACAACTCTGGCAACCGGGCAGACAACGGCTACTTTGTGGAAAAAAGGCAACTGAAAAATTAAACAGTTCCTCGCGGTTGCTAATTCAGCATAGGGTTGCCGCGGTCTGAATCGATTATCGGAGGAGAAGTGGATTTTTTTGGATCGATTTTTTCTATTCGATTAATCCATCGAATCGATTCTTCGATAGCAACATCGAATACCGTAGGCGGCCCGATTACTCGAAAGTTAATCGAAGTTTAAAATCAGTTCAGCCTATCTCCCAATTGTACAAACAAAATTGAACTCCATTTAAAACGCGCAGGAGGAAACGGACGTTAGTCTGTCAGACCTTTAGTGATTTCGCGCGCCGATTTCTCATTTCCGGCTCCGCCATTTCTACGGTTTTCGGATTATATGTTCTAGCTGTTTTCTGGTATATATCCTCTTTTGATTCAATAAATACTCCCGGTATTCAAACCCTCACCGTAAAGACATTTTCCATCGTATTGCGTTTGAAAAAAACGATTTTCCTTGGATCGATCTTTTTCGCTTTGATATTGCGCTGCATCAATTTATAGGGCGTCGATTCGATTCAATTCTGAGCATCGATCCTTTTTTACAATCGGACAACCCTGCAGTGAACTTGAACATGGTTCGCTTATAGCCCGGTGGGTTGTTCGTGGTTGTTAATGGCGTTGCTGGTAATGGAGACTAGATTGACGTAGTTCGATCTTAGTACCTCTGAAGAGGCATCAGACATCCGTAAAATAAGGTTCGTGGCAACGGACACTGATGTCGCAAAAATCTAATGTGTGGTGGGTGGCTCAAGTTCAGCTAGCTTCAACGTGCAGTTTACTCGCTGGCTTCACGTGCGAACTTTGTCAACGACAGAGACGCTTTTGGCGAAATCTCAAACCATTACACGACGGCTTTGTGAGGACGAATTTTTCGTACGCCTCCCACTAAAGATCGGACTCCTTTACTCCAATCTCCGTGTTGCTGGTAGTCATGTTGCAATAGAATAGTCTAGACAACTGCGATCAATCGATCGTGGGCTTGCCGATGATTTTTCTTATCGAACAGTCTGCCGAATATAGTTGCCCATGCGGTTGCCGATAGTTGTTTTGAAGTTCGGAAAACCTTGAACGACCGATCATGCGGTCGCTAGTGGTTGATTGATGATCGTTCGCGATTGACTGAATTCTATTCGATCAAAAACCATAGGCTACCGCACTGTGCGAATTTTTCTGTTACTAGAATCGGTGTGCACCCCGCGCACGCTGTTTTTTAGGATAAGTTCGTCGTCAACGATCGTGCGATCTGAAGTATGCAGATGAACGAAATTCAAGCACGACACCGACAGCCAATCGTAATGACGAGTTGGCCGGCTTCAGGAATAAATTGCGATTACGAGATATTTCGTGATGTCTTTTTTCTAGGGGTGACAAGATGACTACGAGCAACCGCATGAGGAACGACCCTGACAACCATCGGGACTATAACCGGACCATGTTGAATTAGCAACCGTAAGCAACTGCATAGTTTTGCAATTGTTTTGTTTTTTAACAAATTAACCGTTGCCAGTCTGGTTGCTTATTATCCGGTTGCTTAAGTTTATTCTACAAGAGACAAGCGGTTGCTATTCCCGCTAGGGAACTGAATTTACTTTTGTCCGCAATGTGAACAATCCGAAAGAAAATATGGAATACGAATTTGTGATCCGTTGACCGGAACCGTAGGTGCATGACCTTAACGGAATGTGCTAAAAAGGGTGGTGGTCATATGTATATCGCAACGAACAATATTTGTAACGGCAGACATTTTGAAATTAAAAAATTAGTTATATAGAATAACGAGGATGAAGTTATTCGGAAGTGTAGTTTTTCGACAAATGACAAAGTCGAATAACCGTTATTAAGAAAGGTTAGTTCGTAAGCTCATTTATTCGAGAATATGTGTTCAGACGGTCTGTGTACTTTGAAAGTACAAAAAATAGATTTGAACGATGTATAATGTTGATATTTCCGAAATGAAAAATAGTAAGTAGTTAATATTCATAACACCCAATATACCAAAAAAATATATACTGAGCATACAAATTTCGAATGTGTACATTTGCAATTTTGATCGACCACATATTTTCTTTCGACATACATCTACGAGGTGTGTAAATTAAGTAATGAGACTGGCAACGTAGCGTTCGATCTGGCAACATTTGAGGCGCTGGGCTTGAAGGGGCGGCAGGGGAACATGTGATACGCCTTCAGTACGGGTTTGAACTCGCTCGAGTCATTTGGTTGTCCGTATGCGATTTTTTTTGTCAAACAATTTTTTCTATTGTGCTCTAAAAATGAGTGACATCAATTTCGAGCAACGGTGTGCTATCAGGTTTTGCTTCAGACTTGGGCACACTGCAACGGAAACTCTCGCTAAACTTCAGCAGGCCTACGGAGACAGTGTTTTGTCAAGAGCCCAGGTTTTTCGGTAGTTTAAGGCATTTTCAGAAGGAAGAGAGTCGATTGAAGATGAACCGCGAAGCGGAAGGCCTTCATCTTCAAGAACCGATGAAAATGTCGACAGAATCCGGGATCTTGTGCGTTCAGATATCGTCGGTTGACAGTCAGAATGATCGGGGAAGAGTTGAATTTGACTCACACCACCGTTCATCAGATTTTGACCAATGAATTGGAGATGAGAACAATCACGATAATGCTCCTTGTCACACAGCAATTTCAATAAACGAGTTTTTGGCCAGTAAAAACATTCCTGTGGCTCCTCAGCCTCTTTATTCGCCTGACTTGAGTCCTTGTGACTTTTTTCTCTTCCCGAGATTGAAAAATCACCTCAAGGGAACTCATTTTCGGACACTCGAAAACATTCAAACGGCTGTAACCGACTCGCTGAAGGCTATTCCAGTATCGGAGTTCCAGCACTGCTATGAGGATTGGATGAACCATCTCCAGCGCTGTGTGGCTTCAGAAGGAAGTTATTTTGAGGGTGACAATATAAAATTGTATTTCTATTTGAATAAAAAAAATGAAAAAAATCAGTCTCATTACTTAATTTACACAACTCGTATTTCACGGTTTTTGTGTTGTCAATTCTTTTTTTACTGATTTAAAGACTTTCTTAAGATGAGTCTTTCTATAGTTGAATGTTCGTTAATTTTGAAATTCGAGATTTCGGCCGTTCCGATATTTGACCCCCGTAATCTCTAGGGCTCGGAAATGCGTACAGGATTCGTCACGACAATATTGAAAGCACTCGGAAAAAGTGAACGACGTTCAACTTTTTAAGGGACTTTGAACATTTTTCAGATTTCGAATAATTTCACGATATGCAAACTTATAAAAAATTCGATTGGAAGGGACATAGAAAAAAATTCTGATGCATAGGACTTCGAAAACTTTCGTCTAACTAGGATTAAGAAAATTTTTCCGTCATGGGACATGGAAAAAATTTTATTTCCTAGGAACATAGAAAATATTCGAGTCTGTAGGACTTAGAAATTTTCGTGTTATTTTGCCCTTGAATATTTTCGTCTTTTTGAAGACTTTCCAAAAAACATTGAAAAAATAATGTGCACCCATCAGAGTATGAAACTTAATTATCCGTGAATGTTTGAAAATCTTCAAAAATTCAAAAATCCTCAACGTCAAATTAATACGAAAATTTCTAAGTTGTACAAACTAGAATATTTTCTATGTTCCTAGAAAACAACATTTTTTCTGTCTCACGATGGAAAAATTTTTAGTTGCTCGTAGTCGAAATATTTCTAAGATTTACGGACGTGAATTTTTTGTCCCTTCTAACCGAATTTTTTATAAGTTCTCATAGCGTGAAATTGTTCATAGTCTCGAAAATTTTTTAAATCCTTAAAAAAGTTGAACGTCGCTCACTTTTTCCAAGTATTTTCAATCTTGCCGTGACGAATCCTGTACGAATATCCGGGCCCTACTATTCTCCGCTTCGTCGAAAGATTAGCCCTGTCGCAAAATCTAGAGGATCCATTTGATACCAGATGACCTTACGATCGCCCCTAGTTTCGCATCGACTTCAGAGACCATACAACGGTTGGTGATCTTCTGAAAGTCTCTAATTATAGATCGACTTCAACATCCCTGCAATCTTAGATCGACTAGAAATTTCATCCCAAAGGTACCATTGAATAGACAGTGAGCAGCAATAGCATTTTCGTAACTTACTAGCTTTTATCAACATGTTGTCTTGAGATTTACTAGCGTCCTAACGTTGCTTATGAAAAAAGGATTGCCTTCGCAGCAGCAATAAATTTGCAGCATTATTGTTGAGACGAACGACCGCGCCAAATGGCAACCTCATGAATATAAATCCAAGCTGTCAAAATGTCGTACGAATAAAAATAATATCAGTAGATGGTTGAGTAAATGATGTGAGAAAATTATTGTTTAAACTTCGGAAACCATTTTTCAGTTCCGGCTGTTTACAAAAATGATTCATTCTTTTTTTTCAAGACTGATTTGCGCAAGCAGTATGTAAATTCAGTGTTGTACCACACTTATTGCCCACGTTTATGCATCTCATCAAATTTATGAATTTCCTCATAAGCCATTTACATAAATTGTACGATATTTTGCACAAAAATAGCATACGTTATCGACTGGAGATTATAAGACGTGCATGCACCATTTGTATAGTAATGTAGAATAAGGTTGGATATCAAATATGCTCTATGTAAACAATAAAAAAACAGATAAAAACTTTACAGTGAATTCTCATGGCAAAACTTTAATTTACTTTTATGTTCTGCGTAATTAAAAAATTTGTATGTATCAAAAATATTTCATCATAGAAATATGAAAAAAAAAAATCTAATCGAAAATAAAAACAAATCCGGATAACAAAAATGTTAATCCACATATGGTTTCATTCCCTTCACTTTGGGTCTGTGACAACAAAGTTAAGACGTTAAAGTGGTTTTTTGTTCTTAACTTTAGTTTGGTTGCTTTAACTTTTGGTGGGTGAGTTGCGATGTTTAAAAAACTTAAACTTTAGTACAGCAAAATGATATCCACAGATTATCAGCTCGCGTCCATAGCGTACTGCTGTCATTTTTTGCTACAATTTGCACCAGCAGTTCGTTCATTTACGCTAGTAAAATCTCAAGGGCTGTGTTGTTCCACCTCTCAGTAAAATTTATGGTAAATATGGAGCAAAGGGGACCCACTTCCCGTGACCTTTGGAGTAGGCCCATTCGACGCGTTTTTGCATGAGAAACAACTTTTTCCTCTGACGAAATTGGGGGTTGTTATTTATTAAAAAGTTATTAGCAAATAAAGTTAATAATTAGTATAGTTATTTTCCTTATACCAGTCAGTCCAAATCATCTTGACCTTCTTTTTAACTTTTTAACAAATAACACATATACCCCTTGCTGATACGTATGCTACTCATCATACTAACACAAATACATATGAGTGAATGGTGGTGCGAAGGTGAGGGGGCGTGTGGGGGGAGTTGTTTGTTTATGTTGTTTGGGTTAGTTTGTTTGGGTTGTTTTTGGTTTGTTTTTAGGCTGGTGTGTGAGAGGGATGCAGGGGCTGCAGCTCCCCCGCTCATACGTGTACTGTTCGCCATACACTAGCAAAAGTACTTCATCTTCGATTTACGAAACTTCTTTTCTTAATAACTTTTTAACAAACAATGAGCGACGGATTAAACTTTTTTATGTTACTCAGGGGGTTATTTATGACAAAGTATGTGAAGGACAAGATGACTGGGACTGACATATAAGGAAAATAGCTATATGAATTACCAACCTTATTTGTTAATAACTTCTTAATAAATAACGGCCCCCAATTTTGCCAGAAGAAAAAGTTGTTCAGGAAGGCTCCCTTGACATCATATATGAAGGACAAGGTCATCGGAAGTGGGTCCCTTTTGCTCCATATTTACCAAATTTATCCTACGGATAACCCTTTACTCCATCATTCAGTTGACTTTTGCATAAATTTTACCAAGAGGTGGAACAACCGGTCCTAAATCTTGCTGGTTCTCACTGACCATGAAACGGTAGCCAAAGGTCTCTGTACTTTTAGATAAAGGGTCGACTCTGTCTTGAATTGGGCTCAAAAGTGATGCTAAATTGTCGCTAATACTAGATGAACCTTAGCCGCTTAGCCTCTTTAATTGTTTAGACAAACGTTTGCAGAGACCGTGAATTATCTTCAATCCTGAATCTATTTATTTATTTTTCTTTGTTCCAAGGTATATGTTTTTAGGTTTTTAAATACGACCCTTCCCAATTCCATTTTTTCCATTTTCCTCTCTGTCACTCCTTAACGGCACTTCGCTAAGCTAACCTAACTTCCAATTGGATCTGCACAGGTGTTGCCTGCACCGTATCGCAATTGCCATTAATACAGGGAAACTGTGAAACACTTGTGTCGATACAGACGGCATTGTTTTGAGTTTTTCAGTTGTTCTTACTACATCAAAAAGTCAATAAAATTGCCCTGCGCTGAACAGTCGGTGCGCCAGCTGGTGCATGACTAAGCGGTCACCCATCCAAGTAGTGACCATGACCATGGCTGCTTAACTTGGGTGACGCTAAGGCTGAGCACCAGCTGTGCGTCTACCGTCATCGGTTCCAATCCTCAATCTAATTTAGTGTCTTTGTAACTTAACTAGACTGTCCATTCCACTTAACTCTACGCAAACTAAATGGCACTAAAGTGTCCGACTCTCAATCATTTTTACAATTTCAACTTTAAATAGTCTGTAATCTGGTGGACAATTGTCTGATTCCAGATCTTCTTTGTAGTACAATCAATAGGGAGCCCGTTACTCTTATCCGCATCGCACTAAAAATAATCGACAATTTTTTTTTTTTTTTTAATAAGGTTCAGTATCACGTACTGAATGTGAATTAACAAAATGGTTACAAATTAAGGGAGCGGCAGTGGCGCCATTTTAAGGAAAATCGTATTGGCCAAAAATGGTAATAACCTTTCTTGTAGATAATTGAATTTCCCATCTTTTTTTCTAAATAATTTTTTTTGTATCACTCACCGTTTACGTCTTATACGACTGTTAAACTTTATTTATTCACTTCTTGACCTGTATCTCTCCTAATAATTGTGTAAACAATAAAATGCTAATAACTTATCTTTTAAATCCATACATTTTCCACAACTTTTATTAAAAACTTTTTTGTCTAAAATTAATATTCTCAAAGTTATAACGCGTTTTTATTAGCCTTGCACCCAGTAGCGCAACATTGAACGCGTTATAACATTGAGAATATTAATTTTAGACAAAAAAGTTTTTAATAAAAGTTGTGGAAGATGTATGGATTTAAAAGATAAGTTATTAGCATTTTATTGTTTAAATAATTATTAGGAGAGATACAGGTCAAGAAGTGACTAAATAAATTTTAACAGTCGTATAAGTCGTAAACGGTAAGTGATACAAAAAAAATTATTTAGAAAAAAAGATGGGAAATTCAATTATCTACAAGAAAGGTTATTACCATTTTTGCCCTAAAGTGCACGGTAACGGAGATATTGGCCAATACGGATATCCTCAAAATGGCGGCAGTTCCGCTCCCTTAATTTGTAACCATTTTGTTAATTCACATTCAGTACGTGATACTGAACGTAATTGGAAAAAAAAAATGTCCTTTATTTTTAATGCGCCACAATATTCTCTATTGATTGTACTATTGGCGTTTTTTCCACTTTAATGACGGTAAAGTCGCTAATTCTAGATTGGCTCTAGGTCATCTAACTATATATATATAATGACTCTAAAGTCTCTAATTCTAGATCATTCTGAATTCAAATTACCGATGCCGAAGGCGGTATCGGATGACGCTGCTAGGGACGAAGGTCCGCCATTGTCACCGGTTTGAACTTCGCACAAAGCGAGTACGTTGTCGCAAATAAAATCAACGCAGACCTCCTGCAAGCTTCTCGGTGATTCAAACATTGCAGCCGTTCTTTTTGCTTTACGTTAACTTGAACAAAAGCTTCCGTTTTTTTTGTTACGTTGCTTTTTTGCACTTTCGAGTCGGCCTTCGAAGCGTCAATTCGCGACGGTTGTGTTATAAACTTCTTGGCTGGGTTGATCTAGCCTGCTGCGGTTGGTTCTGAAATAAAAAACATTTCATCATTTCGGTACGTTCGGTGTACGAATATGCAGCGAGTAAACGTGTAATATTTTATCATCGGCACGGTCTTCCGGCCAACTTTCATTTGTACGCTTCTCGCAACGTACCGAGAAAACAGGATCAACCGCATTAATTTGGCAAAGTTAATGTAACCTTCAGCGATATTGCACATTCCTACAAAAATGTGATCCCAAACAAAATTGGTATTCGCAGAAGGATGTGAAGTTTGCTTAAATTTTGATCACGCCTCAAGTAGCTATGCTACTGTCGAGATCTATTTTTAGTTTTTAATCTTCCTCCGTGATTTGGAACGCAATTTATTATTTTTTCAAAGCAAAACCTTTAAAAAAATGTACATTTATAAATAGCACAAGTAAAATGATTGTTTTTCTATCTGCTATTCGTTACATAATAATTTTTACAAACCAAACCAAACATATGAGAATATTGCAGAAAAATGAAAACACCGTATTCTAAGAAATAATATTTAAAAAACCTAGAAAATTTGGGCAAACGCTGTGTAATTATTGAAAAATCCGCTTATTCTAGAGTAAAATTTGTTGAAAATGAAAATTCATTATCCCGGTGTTAATTGAGCGGAAGTTTTTATTTATCGCAATGAAGAAAATCGTTCGTACGTTTCTCACCTCCGAAATAAGCTCCATGACGATTCGTGACCAGCTGTCAAAATGACTTTGGAGACACGCATTGCTCTCGCGCGCGACAAGGCACTGGCGTAAACGAGACGTGAAAAAAAAAAAAAGAAAAAAAAACAAATACTTCACTCCATGTTTAGTCAAGTTACGAAACGAATTTTTTTCACTGTCGAGGAGCAAATAAAAGTCATATTTTCGATCGCCCACTATGTACACTCCAATGCGTACTATATATGTGCATTGATGTGCATCTATATATTTACGGATGTTAATTCGACGCGACACTTGATATTTCCTAGCGCCAGAAGCACCAAGCGGCAGCAGCGGTACAAGCGCGAACGAGAAGACGAAAAAAAAAAAAGGAGCAACACGAGTAGCACCGAACAAACGTCTATAATACTGCAACGGCGATTTGTGTCTCCTAACAAATCAAGGAGGAATGCGATTCGGAACCAGTGTATATTACATTTGTGAGGATATTTTTTTTGTTACTATTTACTTTATTTCCGTTAACTTATCGATTATTATATTACAAGATGTTCGACTCAAGTCTCGAAAGGTTGATTTTGAAAGAAAAAAAAACAAGTGTCGTATTTCGTGATGATTCTATCTGTGTTAATAACGAGAGTTGACAGGATTGATGCGAAGGTTTATTCGTTTCACGTACGTATTTGTGGTGCTCTCGCGTGCTCTCGCGACCATTCGCGACACTGCTTCGCCTTTGCGTGATCGGAGATCGGAGCAATAAAATTTTTGAGGTCGAGGAGCTCAAAGCAAAATCATACTTATGGCGCCATCTGTTAGCACCAAACCTAAAGCGTGAAAATATAACAAAATCTGCCGACCCACTGTCGGTAGTACAAATTCGAAAAAAGAAAAAACAAAAACAAAAACAGATTCTGTGGGATGGCTATCGGAAATTATATCAACTATGTTTACTAGAAATAACGCTAGATGGTGATAAAAGCTTGTTGTTATCTGTTGTTCTGTCAATTTCCAGAGAGTCTCCAGCAGGTGTGGAAACTCCCATGTTAAGAAGTGCAGCCACTTGTAGCGCTATCTATGCAGTGTCCCCTTAGTCGGAACTAAAAAGATATACGTCCAGCTGCGGCGCGCTATTTGAATGAAGAGTGGGCATGAAAATAAAAAGTCGGTCGGTATAGTAGATCAAAGACAGATATTTCAAGAAATGAAAAAAAGTTATTTCAATAATTTATTTGCAAATCATTTATATATATATATATATACAGATATATATTTACGTATTTATAATAATAAAAGTATCTCATTTTATATAAAAATTCCTCGTGTCCGCTTCAATTACAATCCTAATCTCCCAATCTTCCCAATCCTCTTGCCAAGTTATGAGAAATGCCAAAATTCGAATTCATTGAAAATAATAAAATTGTTCAAAAATATAAATAAATAAAATACATTATGCATTATTTAAATATATTCGTGGTGCAAGTAACGTAAAATTTAAACAGAAGATTAGAAGAAAAAAAAGTCTTCATATGGGGAAACGAACCTACGACACTATGAACTCGAGCTCCTGCCGCTGCGCCAACCGGTGATTGAAAATTGTGCTACGAAAACTTCTTATGTATTGTTGAATTTGCAAAATTTTTCTTTTCTTAAATATTGCCCGTCTGGCCCTCCCACTTGGGTCACTTTCACTCCTCGTCAACCCCAACATACCCTATAAATTCGAGCGAAATCGGTGATGACAAGTCGGGAAGGTCCCCTTGTGAGTAAGTCGGTAACGAGTAAAAAGCTTGCCATGATCTAGTTCCACTTTTCGCTCCTACTATGTAGGTCGCGCTAGCTGTGCGTCGATGGTGGCGCACTCTCTGTAGCGTCACCCTCACGGGAACTAATAATAGAGCCGTGGTTTTTGTATGGGAGTTTCCACACTCTGAGTATGTTTACTAGAAATAACGCTAGATGGTGATAAAAGCTTGTTGTTATCTGTTCTGTCAATTTCCAGTGACTCTCCAGTCACGTAATAATCAGTAATAATTGGTAATAATTCGATAGGTCGGAACGGTTATTCGGCAAAACTGGTTGACATTATAAAAACGAGAATGACGACTGTGACCGAGGCTGCCACGGTTCCAATAACGAAAAAACCTTCGGGTTAGTAATTACCAATAAATTGAATTTCGAATTGATTTTCTTCACGGTATCGTCAGCCATAACCTTTAAATTTGATTTTCATTATTTCACGCCTCTTTTTTTGCTCATATCTCATCGCCATTATTCTCTGTATTTCACCTGTCACCAGTGTTATTTATCTGTCAGATAAGAGACTTCCAACTAAATCGCAATTTTTCGAACCAACCTTATATAAATGTAGATGGTAATAAAATTCTTTACTTCGATAAATTCTACGAAATCACTCATTCCAGTTTCGAGGTCACGTAAAAATACGAACTTTTTTTAAATCTGATACAAGCTATTCATATTACGCTCTATCTACAACTTTTTTAAATTTAACTGTTTCAATAAGTCCCTCGTCGCGAATTTTCATTTCTCATTTAAATAACATGGAAACATTTTTTTTTTACATTGAAATTTTATTAGACTTAAACCGTTGATGTTAGGAGAGTCTTTTAGCACATTTTTTTAGAACATTTGATGCTCTACAAAAAAGCTCTCTTGTGTCTAATCGATAAAAGTAACCGTACAAAAAATAATCGGTGATAATTAGCTCTGGATTCTACTTACGTCGTTTATTGTCACGAAAATATCAATTTAAAAAAAATTTTAGTTATCAATATGAATAAATATACTACTAATATATTACTAATATACTACTAATATATTACTAATTGTTTTCAAGCAAATATGAGAGAATACGGACGGTTACTTTTATCGATTAGACACAAGAGAGCTTTTTTGTAGAGCATCAAATGTTCTACAAAAATGTGCTAAAAAACTCTCGTAACATCAACGGTTTAAGTCTAATAAAATTCCAAAGTTAAAAAAAAAAATTTCCATGTTATTTAAATGGGAAATGGAAATTCGCGATGAGGGACCTCTTAATTTAAATATGAAGGGCTCATACTTGCAGAGGGTTTTTTTGAGATGCCAAACAATACATTTTTCATTTATATCGAGGAAAATAAAAATTAGTCATTTTATTTGACCCACCCTAGTGTACCCGTTGTTACATTCAACTAAAAACTATAACAATTATAAACAATATTCCGTGAAAAACATATTTGAATGGAGTAAATGAGTCGTAACTCAAACAAGTAAACGGGATATCATGTTTCAAGGTCACTTAGTTTCTTTCAAATATATTCTGCGGGTTCTTGAAGAACCATTGTGACTATTAAAAATTCCAGTAGAAGAAATATATGTATTAACTTGGTAATGTGTTTCTAGAGATTGTTTCATTTCATAATATAATTGTAAGATCGTTTTCCCCAGAATTTCCACAAATTCAGAATTATAACGGGCTTGATTTGACAAGCTCGACATTTATTATCTACAAAGTCATGTGGTTGTTTTTATAGGGCTAAATACTTTTTGCATCCTTGTTTACGCCTTCACCTATTGCCAATATATCGACACTACTTACGAAAAGTAGCACGATTCAAATTTTTTACGAAAACTAACACGTTTCGAATTCCACCACGAAAATCAACACGTTTCGATATTCGACGCGAAAACTAGCATGATTCGGCTTCTGCCGCGAAAAGTGGCATGTTTCGGCTTCCGTCGCGAAAACTAGCATATTTCGATTTGCACTGGAAAAAGTAGTATATTTGCCGAACTAAATCGAATAAGATTCAGAACTTTCACAAATGTTTTAATAATTTTTTCGGGAGCACTATAAGGAATAAATGAAAAACATTAAGGGTGTATCGCCCGTACACCCTTGAACATTTATATTCGTTTTTTATTTAAAAAATAATAACATTATTGAAAATACGATTTGCAAATACGATACGCAATATTCCACCACTCAAAAACTAAAATTGTTCATTAATGATATTTTTCATGACTTCAAGTCTCGGAGTCAGCGATGGAATTGAACAAAATTATTGTTTATAAAAAGTATATTCTACTTACAGTCTGAAGAATCGTTCATTGTGTTTTTGTTTCATAAAGAAAAACACAATCTTGGAGTGATCAACGACTAAAGTATAAAGTACAGTATAAGTATAAAGTACAGTTGACAAAATCTTCAAAACAATCGATTGAGATATCTCGAGAAATGTCAGGTCTTGGACAAAGTAGCAAGAGGGAAAAAAACTGACACTGTTAACTTTGCGTACACCGCAATTGTTTTCGATTTTCTTTTCTCTAATTTTTTTGACCATGGTTTTTGTACTCCAAAATGACGAGGCATTTGCTGTTTGCCATCTTATGATAAGCCTAGCAGACCAAAATTCAAACAGTAAAATATGTA
Organism: Oxytorus armatus; assembly: GCA_958009045.1. NCBI lineage: Eukaryota > Metazoa > Arthropoda > Insecta > Hymenoptera > Ichneumonidae > Oxytorus > Oxytorus armatus. The sequence continues at coordinate 8,858,551 of OY253747.1, read as the reverse complement.
TGAAATAAATTCAAACAAAAAATACAACAGTATAAAATGACAAGCATGAATATTTCGTCAATTTGGAGTAAAAAAGGATGTTCAAAAAACGTGGAGTAAAAAATGAGAAGCACTTGCAGTGATACTGAAACGTGCTAATTTTCGCGGTGAAAGTCGAAACCTGCGAGTTTTCGTGGTAAAAGCCGAAACATGCTAGTTTTCGCGGCGAATATCGAAATGTGCTAGTTTTCGTGGCAAAAGCAACATGCTAGTTTTCGCGCAGATATCAAGCGTGCTTGTTTTCGTAAGAAATCTGAAACATGCTAGTTTTCGTAAGCAGCGTCGGTATATTCTTTAACGAAAACAAAATTCAACAACTGCCCTGAGTCCAAATTCGGGAGTTCTATGGAACGGGACTTTCAGAAGACTATATCCGGACTTTTTTAAGGCAAATTTTTTTCACTCCGGTGGAAGGAATTCTTAATAATTGATAGAAATTCAATCGTAAAGAAAAATAAGTAAGAATATATTTTTCCATCATTACCGAAGGTTCGGTATGTCAGGCTTGTGTTGCAAAACTTTGGTAAATTTTTTTGAACAAGATCACAGGGAGGGCAATTATTAAAAAGGGATATTTTTTGAGTCTCAAAGTGAATAAAAATGGTCACCATGATGCATAACACTTTTTTTTATTGTTTTAATGTTAAACTGTATTACAAGACGAAAAAAATTGATGTGATTGTTTTTGCTGATATCATTTCTTTTTGTGAGGAGTTAGATTTTTGGTGTAAAAAGGAGATGCAAATTGGAAACTTGCACATTGATTACAAGTTATTTTATCTCGCTAACAAATCCCTCTTCGTGGGCAAGTTAATTCTTCAATTTTTGCTTCTTCCCATACAGGAAGCTTTGTGGACGGGATCAAATAATGAGGATGCAATGTGCAAGTTTCTATTTTACATCGTTTTTTTTTAAATTCGATCTGGGCAATTCTAAGACACCACGAGTTCCGAAGTTTTATGATTCTTTATTATTATTCTGCAAGATTTAGTAAAGTCAGGAAAATCACTGATTTTCGCTGAAATCGATAATTCATAAAAATTCAACGAACATACAATTTCAAAAAATTCAAAATTTAGTATAATCTTAACCCTTCACCGATTCGTGCCAAATTCAACATCAACTGTGCTTTAATGATACTCCATTCATGGAACATAAATTAACTCAAGATCGTAAAATTCCTGGACGTTATATGAATCACGGACATTTTTCGAAAAATTTAAATGTTTTATAAATATGAACACCTTAAGCGATTCTCGCCAAATACAATACCAAACCTCTTTATCCCTTAATCCATTTATAAAGAAGTTTATGACTCGATAGCTGAAAATTTACAAAAGTTAAAGCGACCATAGACATTGTTTACGCAATTGTTTACAAACGGGACTAGTTTCCGCGAAAAATCACAAAGTTGAGCTTGTCCCTTGCAACAGATACGGTTTTAGGTTCATAGAAGTCCATTTTGCTATAAAACAAATATTTTAGCGGGAAAACGCTTGCGAACGACACTCGTTTTATCACAAAGACTTGATTCATTGTATTTTATTTTCTTTCACTCACATGAATGAGTTTGTCTCTTGCAAAACGTACTGTTTACAAGTCCATCTTATAATAAAAAAAAAAATTGTAGCCCGAAAACAGTTAGGAACAGCACCAAATTTGTCTGTGAACTGAAAATTAAGTAAGTACGGAAAGTCTCGCGTTCGGGTGGCGTCAGTGGGATATATAAACGAATTAAGCCAAAACACTTTTCCACAATTACTATGTATTTTTGGTCAAATGCAGTTCAATTCATTTTTCACATACAGCAACAAACAGAGGCTCGCTGGTTAGGATTTTCATCCGTCTAGAAGTTAATAGTTCCATTTTCCGGAATTATGCTATACAACAGTAATTACAATAGTAATTATATCTATTCTTTCTCTAGACCTCAATTTCAACATTTTATTGGTATTAACTTCTAGGTAGAGGTCTCTATAATCACTTACTCAAATTTCAAATCTTCCGGTTTGATAAATTAGGAATGGCGTTTGGTCAAACATGGCAATGAATTTTGTCGGTAAAGCAGAGTCGGTAAAATAGTAAAAAGTTGAAAGTGCCAAATAGTTACGCTACCCAAACTGATCCGTTAACAGGTGCAATACCTGCAAAACTGGTGACTATTAGCCAAAAAAAAGTTGTCAATTTCCATTGAATTTTAATTTTACTGTAACGTTAAGTTATATTACTATATATATATATTTTTTTAATTAAAAAAGGTATTTTTTTTCTAACGCGAAACAGACAGTGCATTTAAGCAGCAACGTTTGCCAGCCTGGCAGCCGATTCTCACAGCGGGCACGGTACTGCCAACATTTTTCGTAATCGGCATTGCATTTATACCCGTGGGAATTGGTTTACTATATTTTTCCGACGAGGTCAAGGAATTCTCGATCGACTACACGAATTGCCTGGCTATAGAACCGGAATGGAATGGTTCAAGTTGCGCCGATGTTATAACGAAGAATTCTACAAAGCCATGCACTTGTCAAATTAATTTCACACTACCGATGGATTTCGGTGGTAACGTTTACATGTATTACGGACTGACGAATTTTTATCAAAATCATCGTCGTTACGTAAAGTCGCGCGACGACAATCAATTATTGGGTGTTCTGAATCCTATCGTGTCGAGCGATTGCGAGCCATTCGCCTACGTCGGTGAGGGCGACGAAAAGTTACCAATTGCGCCGTGCGGCGCCATTGCCAATTCGCTATTCAGCGACGAATTAGGGCTGTATTGGTGGAATCGTACCCAATCCGTACCGTTAATTAGAACCGGTATAGCGTGGCCATCCGATAAAAATATCAAATTTCACAATCCATCGGGTAAGCCCCTTGAGGATCAGTTCAAGGGTTATGCACAACCGAAAAATTGGACGAAACCTATTTGGCAATTGGATCGCGAGGATCCGAGCAATAATGGCTTTCAGAACGAAGATCTGATCGTATGGATGAGAACCGCCGCATTGCCGACTTTTCGAAAACTTTATCGTAAAATTAACAACACACAGCCACCGTTCACCATGGGATTATTGCTTGGCAATTATCGCCTCGATATTAATTACTGTAAGTTTTTTGTTTTTATTATTTTTTGCCGGAAATCGAAATTGAATTTGAAATCAATGTCCTCCCCAATCGTCAACTATCAACTTGCATTAAAATTTGAATTTAGTTTATTTTTATTCAACGATTCATGTCAATCTCTGTCGTTGAATTTAAAAATTTTCACGTTTGTTACCGATGTTCATAAAAATTCTAATTATTCTCTTTTTCTTGGTCGGCCATATTGGCTCCGTCGTCTTCAATTTGTTTTGACGTTAAATTAAAAAATGGACAAAAATTAAAAAATGGAATGGAATGGAGACATCAAAAACACCCGTGTACGAAAGTTTTCATGAAAATAGTTTCGTTTTTGTATTTTCGGTGACTCATATCGAATTCGCCATTTTTAATTTTCTACTTTCCAGTTTGAATTTCGAAAAGCGTTGTGCATTTTGACTTTTGTCCTTTTTACCACTGAATTCACAATCAGTGAAGTCCAAAAAGCTCCGAATACAATCTTTTAAGAGAATGGGATTATTTTTTTGGTCGGTCATATTTACTCCGTCGTTTCCAATTTTTATAAATTAATGTGAATTTCAATTTAGTGGATAATTGTTGTTTAGTAGTGTTTAGACAATCTTAAAATTGCGGAATAATAACTTTTTGAATAATCAATTAGTTACGTCAAAAACTTTCGAGTACGAAATTTTCGTCTTAAAACTAAATTCTACCAGCTTGAATATAGAAATTTTCGCTAGTGGCGATCAATACTGATGAAACAATGATTTTTAGCATATCCGGTGTCCGCTTTCGAGGGAACGAAAAGAATGATTCTCAGCACAACATCGTTGCTCGGTGGAAAGAATCCGTTTCTGGGAATCGCTTACATAGTCGTTGGTTGCGTTTGCCTCGTTCTGGGCATCGCTCTTCTCATCATACACATCAAATGTTCCAAGAGGTGAGTGATGGAAAAAATTCATCGACGATACGATAAAGAAAATTTATATTTTTCACGACGGGATAGTGAAAATAAAAATTTCTTTGTTATTTCAGCACGAACGAGATGATAAACGTAAATCAAAACACGCCTTATCATTGAGCTGTATGGAGATTGAGAAAAAAACAAATTTTAATGGAAAGAAAAACTTCTTGAGAAAGCAAAAAATCGAACAATTCGATTGTTTTCAATCACATCGCCTTAGTGCTTAGGCAAACGACACTAGTCTCTAATTAAACGAATTTATTAAATGATTCGCGTCTCTGTGTAAGCTGTGTATTAATTGATTTGCGCGCACACACACACACTATCTACTATCAAGTTCTTTTTCTTCTTGATCGCTCGTTCATCGTTCACCCACGAAAATATGTATATTTATTGTTATATCGACTGTACAGATGGCGATGATTATGTCAATTTTGTAATACGTATCCATTGGAAAAAAGAATCTTGGTACCCATACGCGAAACAAGCAACACAAGTATTTTTATACGATTATTACTGTGGCCCAGAAGTTCGTACAGGATTCGTTACGGCAAGATCGAAAACACTCGGAAAAAGTGAGCGATGTTTAACTTTTTTACGGATTTTGAAATTTTTCGTGACTGAATAATTTCGCGTTATGGGAACTGATAGAAAATTCGGTTGGAAGGGACATAGAAAAAATTCACGTCCGTAGAACTTAGAACAATTTCAACTACGCGTGACTTTGAAAATTTTTTCATCGCGGGACACAACAAATTTTGTTTCCCAACAAAATTTGTTGTGTCCCGCGATGTCCCAGGAACATAGAAAATATGTCGAGTCTGTAGGACCTAAAAATTTTCGTACTATTTTGACTTCGAGTATTTTCGTCTTTTTGAAGATTTTAGAACACTCACGGATAATTGAGTTTCAAACTCCGATGGGTGCATATTATTTTTTCCACGCTTGTTCGAAAATCTTCAAAAAGATGAAAATATCCAAAGGCAAAATAATACGAAAATATCTAAGTCCTACGGATGTGGATTTTTTCTATGTCCCTTCCAATCGAATTTTTTATAAGTTTCCATAACGTGAAATTATTCAGAATTCAGTCTCGAAAATGTACAAAGTCTCTAAAAAAATTGAACGTCGTTCACTTTTTACGAATGCTTTCAATCTTGACGTGACGAATCCTGTACGCACTTCCGGGTCCCAATTATTACACGAATTATAGCGTACACAAAAGAAACTAACAATATTTCGTAATCGTGCGATTTTTCATGTTTCGTTGTTGTTATTTTTTTTTTATTACTATAAGAATTCATCCTTAACCGAATTTTTCACCACAACGCGCGGCCTGCAATCAACGATTTTCCCGTTCGTTGTTCAACACTCTAAACGTTACTTATTGCACATCTGATCAACAATTTTTCAAATGCATATAGTTCATTTAGCTACTAAGGAAAAAACGTTTTTTTTTCTTAATTTGCATGAATATTTTTTTAGTTCTTGCTCTCGCAAAAACTAAACCTAATAATTATTTTCATAGCACAAAAAAATCGTCATCGGGTTCTAAAAGAAGTTGAAAAAAAAATATGTTCACAGCATTTTGGCTATAAATATGTTCGTCTACGAAAATTGATGTAACTTTGCGTTCCAATAGAGTCGTGACTCTGCATTGTATTCATTTTCTTCGCAATCTTTCGAGCTTTATAATGCTGCTTGGTTCATCATACTAAATTTTTTTTTTTACGAATTTTCATATTCGGATCAGAGTTTTGTTGATATTCAGTCGTACCTCTAGCGACCGAAAGCATTACATTTTTGTATTTCTGAAAAAAAAAAGTGAAATATTTTCTTTATCTTTCAATCCATTCAATAACCAATCGAATATTTCTTGCTAATAACGAAATCGCACTGTGTATTGACCAAGAACTAAAAAAATTCCGTGCAAAAAAAATGTAAAATTGATCATTCTCATCAAAGTTTGATCACCTTTATAAAAGAAAAAACAGTTTATTTACAAGATTATAAGTGTTCGTGAGCTTTGCTGAGGGCTCGGTTTCACGATCGCACTTTAAACTTTGTTTCATTATTTTTATATATATAGTCTTGAGATAGGCTAATCCGAGTTTAAACCACGGTCTCGTGTACAAGTCTGGAAACTCCCTCGAATTTCAGTGGTTTCGGGAGGAACGAAGTTGTTTTTAATTTTCGTAGCAGCCACTAGAGGACACAACTTAAGAAACCCGGGATAGCTCTCGCGCTTTTCTGTTTTTGTCCCACTATCGATTTCTACCGCGTTACACATATTTATCATATGTAATTATGAAAAAGTTGTTAATCCCGTCAACTTCAATGAATATACTGAATAAATATGCCCTTAATTTGAATGGAGTTTTAAACATTCTAACTGTAACTGAGCGTGATAAATATAAACTATTTTTAAATATCTATGTCATGTGAATATACATTATATTTGGCAAAATAGTTGTCTACCTCTTGATGGATCGATCTCGGTTAGATTTTTTTTTAAATCCGTTCACAAAGCAGTGATAAATATTAACGCTTTTTAAATAATTCGAGGTGTTTTCAGATTTCGTCTATCTGCATTATCCGATTGCAACGCCTCTAGTGGTTGCTACAGAAATTAAAAAAGACTTCGTTAAGAGAGTCACGTCCAACACAGGAATTTCTAGACGTCTATGCAAGACCATGGTTTAAACTTTTAATCTGAACTTGTGGAACTGGTTCCAAGTGCTTATCCTCTACCAATGCTTTTATCAGGCCCATAAACTAGGACCTCGATTTTAAGAACAAAGACCGGAAGTTCTCAGAGGCTGCGTTCCTTCATTCAGCTTCTTTGGTACATCCAAAATCCCAGATACATCTATGATACAACCCTATCCGTTAGTTTATCTAAGAAATACGTTCTTTTATTTCCATCATCAGTGTTCCCGTTAAGTTCCCGGAAACACTGTTAATGTATCTTCAACAATGGTTCACCATAAAAGAACAACGAGAAGCCGGAATAAAAGAACGATTTTTTTGCATTTCTACACAAAAGCTGAATAACGGAACGCCGCCATAATCGAAGCAGCCTAAACCCAGCCCCTATAACGCAAACAGCCACTCACAAGATTATGGCCAGGACCGTGTCATATCATATGATCGGGGCGCCCTTTCTCGCCGTGTTTAGGGTTATGTACGTCCATATTTTTTACACAAGTACACTACGTTATGCTAACGGCCAAAAAACCTAACCTAAAAATTGCCCCAATGACTTTTAAGAGAAATACGATAACGGTCCTGGCCATCGTGACTTAGATCTGTCTCTCAATGCACAGGCGAAGCAAAGGCGTATAGTAGAGGATCCGTATTAAAATCGACCTTCACCCATCGCGTAATTGGATGAAAGTGTTTTATATCAAATTTAGTATGTTACAGAATATATCGCAGAATTGGTTGCCTACAAAATCTTGGGATAACTTTGATTACTTAACAATTCAATTATGAGTTTTTATTCAACATTGCAGTCATAAGTTTAACGAATAAATTTAATACCAGCCGAAAGTACGAAGCCTATAGAATATGCAGACGCTGAGTTGTCTATTTTTTTCCTGGCCTAACTACTGGGTTGTCAGGTATAAACAGGTAAGTCGAAACTAACTGTCTTCAATCATTTGTTTACTAAATAAATCTTATATCAAAATAAGCGCTGTTTCATTGCAAACACGATGATATAGGGTTGTCTGCAAAAAATCTGTAGCTGCGCTACAGATTTCAGACTTCTACAGAAATCATCATTGTAGCTGCGCGCGGCGCGTGCACCGGATATAAAAGAGTGCGCATGCTTTCTTTCGTCCTCTTCTATCGCACGGGATACTTTGCTCAGACCTCTTTGTCGCACATTCCATTCGCATCAAAATTTCACTTTTCAAAACTCGACAACCGTCATTCAACCCAGATTTTTTGCAGACAACCCTGTATCATCGTGTTTGCAAGGAAACAGCGCTTATTTTGATATAAGATTTATTTAGTAAACAAATGGTTGAAGACAGTTAGTTTCGACTTACCTGTTTATACCTGACAACCCAGTAGTTACGCCAGGAAAAAATAGGCAACCCAACGTTTGCATATTCTATAGTCTTCATACTTTCGGTTGGTATTCAATTTATTCATTAAACTCATGGGTGAATAAAAACTCAGATTTGAATTGTTAATTAATGATACTTATCCCAGGAATTTGTTAGGCAACCCACTCGCGATATGTTTTCTAACATACTAAATTTGATATAAAATCTTTTCATCCATTTACGCGATGGGTGAAGGTCGACCCTAATTCGGATCTTGGACTAGTAGGTATTTTTCTTAAAATCGAGATCCCAGTGTTATTTTATTCGACACAACATTAAACTTTCGTCTTGAAATTATGATAAAAAGTATGGGAGGAGTTTTTTTTCTTCAACCGTGCAATTAATTTGATTTCAGGCTGTCTCGTTAATAAAATCTTATTAAAATAGATCTCACTTTGCACGCGAATATTGGTAACAATTGTGAAAGAGAAAGTTCGGTTGATCCTATTAACGAATTCTCTAACTTAATGCCTATTTCATTGATACGAGAATATTATTAATATCGATATAGAAATATTAGATGCGTAATTAGTGATTCATTTGTTCTATTCGTTGTCAACGATGAATCTTGAACTTTTTCGTTGAAATAAATAAAAAAATATATATATCTCTCTATTATATAAATATATCGCCGCCGCCGTGTACAAGAGTTGGGGCGAGAGGGTGCGCAGGGGCAGAGCCCCCTAGTGTGTATATATATGAATACGAACGAGCTTGATTACTGGTATTCATGGCAATAAGGATGTTACGTTTGTGATAAATTTTCTTTTGTGCCATCCAAGAATTGAATAATGATTTTTTTGTCATCATTTTTTAGTTCGAACTAAGCGAGCAATTTGAATCGAAATTGACATTTTTACGTTTCAAAGTTGATTTACATGAATTTCACAAAAATTCCATTACTGATTGACGTCCTGCTCGAAAGCTACATCGACCAACTCTCCGAATCGACAATTTTGCATTCCTGTTGGACTGAATTGATCGAAATTTACGTTTTTACGTTTCTCATGTTCATTTACATCAAATTCGCCAAGATTCCACATTTTGACCATCTGCTCGAAATCTACATCGACACTCTCCTCTTCGAGTGAATCGTTCGAAGCTGATATTTGTACGTTTTCAATTTTCATTTATATCAAATTCGTCAAGATCTCATTTTTTGTCCATCTGCTCGAAACCCACCTCGACGAACTGGAGTATCGATGATTTCGTACGAATATCACTTTCGTTCAGCAATCATGGGCGCACTTGAATGTGTCCATAGGTGATGCATGCTCCATTGGGCTATCGCGTTTGGGAGGCATATACCACTTTTGTCGACCATTAGAGAATTTTGTTTCAAATTGAAACCCCCGAGTGTATGGGCTAATCAAATTAGACATCGAACCCTACACGATAAATCACTTAGGGTGCTATGAAATGGATTTATTTTGCCTGTATAAATTACCGGGCAAAATTCATTAACAATAATGTTTAAAAAACGGGACTTTGTTTGGGTTTCCTCAAATATCTCAAAAACTAAGTAAGATGGGGTAAGAAACGAGATGTACCTTTTTGTAGAGGGTAAAATTATCTGCAATAATCGCTCGAAAAATATTTATCGTCGAGTTAACAGTTCAGTTGCCACGCGACGTCAAACTGCGGTCCCGAAAACTCTAGAATCAATCGTTCGTTTATGTTGCTGCGAGTATTTTTTCGGTTAACTTGAAATAAAATTAATAACTCCTAAAAATCACACATCACCAGAAAACTTCTACGAATACTTTTCATTTGGCAATCAATTTTTTTAGACCCTTTTTTGTTTATTTTGTAGCTAGTAAACAAAACTTGATTTCTAGAAGTAGCTCAAGTTTTTCGCCGTTTTCGGATGTTAGGATTTTTCTGCAATGCCACTTTTCGGTGATTTTTTTAAGGGCCGGTACAGAAATTTCGAGTAACCGACCACGGAAGCAGGCTCGTATTCTTTTTCCGCACAAATTCAAACTCGTCCGGTCAATTTATATAAGACTATCGTAGATTATTGAAAATCTCATGAAATAATCACTCGGAACTCGCGAATCGATGAGAATTAAACAAAATTCGCGAAAATAGATCAACGAAGCGCGAGGAAGGGACGTGGAAGAAGATACAAAGAAGAAAGAACAAAAATTCTTAGGTAGAAAACATATTGTATGTGTAATTCTTCAATTATCGATATTTATGTACATTGTTTTTCATTTTTGTTGTTTTTTTTTTTGGAAAAACGTAAACGGTGCCTTACGATCTAAGTTTCACTGGATTTAGTTGGCGTATTTTCTCTATTTCGCGTGTACATCAATTTTCTACTTTCCCCCAGTTCTTTCGCACACTTCGTTTATTGTTGTCGTTTTTCTTATCGTCAAAATTGTCAGCGAATAATTTTCTTTTTGTTACTTTTGACTTGACAAACGAAAAAATTCTTTACCCTGAAAATCGCCCACAAAATTCAGCAACATACATTTAAATAATAATAATTAATAGAAACAATTGATACTGAATAAATTAGCCGCACATTTCCGATAAAAGAGGACGTTCGTTTTTTGCGCCATTGCGACATTACTAAATTTCATCACTCGAGCTTGAGAACAATTTTTTTTTCTCTCCCAAAAGAAAACTCACTTATCAAAAATAAACGTAAGAGAATGAGAAAAATATTTCCAAAATAAGTTTTTTTTTCTCGAAGGTTTGAGAATTTACTCTTCTTTTTTTTTAAATTTGCTATCGTGCCGATTTCGATAATTCAATAGAACGGATTGAATAGATTCAATAGAACGAAGAAGAAAAAAAAAGTTTCCCATCGGAAATTGGACATTTTTGTGGCGAAAATTTCGTCCAGAAAGAAAGAAAGATAGACCTCCGAGTCTTATCCAGCGTAACAGGGGCGTGAACTTGTGGATCACATAACTTCCATACTATTTTGCGTATTTTCCGCGAATCCAAGGCTCGAGGTTGGTTTCTCAAGGTCTCTGATTTCCTCGATACTCTGCGCCTCCATTTCGTCCTGATCACCAATGGCCGACGTACTTGCTCCGCTGTCGTCCCAATTTATCTTGAATCTCGTTACCCTCGGCTTGTCGCCCAATATATTTCTCTGTACTTTGTCAAATTGTGGCTGTGCCGGTGGATTTTCACGAAGCTCAGCGTCCGTGTACTCATTGTTTATGAAATAACCGACGCGCACGAATTCGTGACCGCGATAGGAACAAGTAAGTAAAACTACGGTAACACCGAGGGCATCGTTTACGGGAATTCTACTGACATCCGGTGGATCGGCCTAGAAAATAGAAATCGTCATTTGTGAAATATTATAAAGATATTGTGTGTTTGTGAGCAAATACGAAAATATAGTTATAATTATTTATAATTCCATGTACACCCTATCGGGTTTTTACAGTGACCTTCCGTGTACGTATCCCTCTTTTGCATATCTATTTACGCTTTGGCGTGCTATTTACATTCCTACGTTTTCTCCTCCTTACATCCTTTCATTCGATATTCTTATATCCACTTCCATTAGCTCTTTACATTGGGACGGTATCAAGCGTACCATGTTCAAATCCCATATGCGTCAACTCCCATCATTATCAACTCCCGTTCCGTGCAACTGCCATCGTGTCCAACTTCCAATAGCGTTCAACCGCATTCGCACTGCTTTAGTGTTGGCAATTCGTTCGATCGTACCCGAGATTGTTTCAACTGTCGGAATTTCGGGTCTGCCGGGTGAGGGTCGAAATAGGAAAGACCGAAAAGTCGAACGGTCGAAATAGGGAATGACCAAAAAGTCGAATACCAATAAGCGCATTCGAACGGTCCATCGCTACGCGCCCATTGGTGTACGACTATTTCGTCTTTCGCTATTTCGGCCGTTCGACTTTTTGATATTTTCTATTTCGACCATATGATTTAGATTTCCGCTATTTCGACTATTCGGCTTTTTGGTATTTCGCTATTTTGACCTCCACGCGGGTCTGCCAAAACTGAAAGAGCGCGGGTGCAAGTTGAACGCCGTGGGAGTTGGACATGGAAATTGACCCACACGGGGCTTGAACATCATACGCTCGAAGCCGTCCCTTAACATTCTTCTTTCCTTAATATTCTATTTCCTGATTCCATTTTGTTTTCTTCACAACCTCTCGAATTCCGCCACGTAATTACAGCAACTACCGGTCTCACCCCCCTAAGTGCAGCCTCTATTTTCTGCTTAAGGCATATCCCTGAGCCAACCATCTCTTGAATCCTCCTACCATCTCCCTCCTCGCTAGCGTTTTTCCTTCTACACATTCGCAAATATGCACCAATGTTTCCTGCCTCTCCCCGCATAATAAACATTTCCTGTCCTTAAAAACCTGTTCCTTGTTCTTCCCTATATTCCCGTATCTCATTCTTGTCCACGATTCTTTCGTTTCTCCCCGGATATTCTTGTCCTTCCAGTATTTTTCCATTTCTACGCCCCTCTTCCTACTTTGGTATTCTTTACAATAATTAGACGCGTTGATCTGGCTCCAGTCGTTCTGAATTTTTTGGTTTGTCGTGATCTTAATCTTTCTCTGTATTTGTTTTTCTAATTCTCTGCTATGTCCGGGTCTTATCGTTTCGCATATTCGTCCTTTTCCTACCTCCTCTCATTGCTGTTCTCAGTTCCTTGCCCCATTTCGTCGGATCTTTATACGTTATGTCCCTCACTTCTTCAATACGAAAATATAAACTTTCGTTGAAATCGAGTGACTGTGGCTTTTTGAATGCGCGCGATTTTTTACATGAAAATTTTTCGTTTGAATTGCAACTGGACGACTTTAAGATGACGTCAAACCCCGTGGTACGGTGTGCGTCAGGGGCTTCGCAACATTTTAAAAGCATGTGACACAGTTTTTTCGACATCGTGCTATGTTGGAAATAATGAGGACGATATACATCGACATTTTTTAAATAAGTTAAAAATATTGTTTGTTGTTAGCAAATACGAAAATATAGTTATAGTTATTTATTCTTTTATGTACACCCTTTCGGATTTTTACTATGCCCTTCCCTGTGCATATCCCTCTCTTGAATATCTATTTACGCTTTTGCATGCTATTTACATTCCGCCTTTTCCTCTTCCTTATATCCTTCAACTTACAATTAGTGTCAATATATCCACTTCCATTTACTCTTTACATTATTCTGCTCTTAATATTTCATGCCCTGATGTCAAAACCCCATGTTACAGTGTGCGTTAGGGGTTTCACAACTTTTTAAAAGCATGTGACACAGTTTTCCCGACATCAGGCCATGTTGGAAAAGATGAGGACTCTAAGGCGCTTCTCTCACGATGTGAGGGCGTGGCTCTTCAAATCTCCATGATAGCACATAGACATCACATACATACACGTACATTATTATTATGTAAATCGTAGTTAACGAATAATGATTAATTAGCACGCATCATTTGTAGCATAGAAAATAATACTGCTGATATTAATCGAGACATATGAATGATATGAAAGTGACTAATTTATACCATTGTTCAGGTTTATAAAAATGGCATCTACAAAATAAAATGGTCACAATGACACGTGGAAAATAAAATTACATTTGAAAAACAGCAAATTAATTTATATTTTTCTGTTTTGAATGACAGAAAAAAGCGTGCATAATGAGGAAGCAAACTCGTGCATTGCTTCCTTATCATTTTATTTCACTCACAAATCCACCTATATAAGCAAGTTAATCTTTCACTTTTCGCTGCTTCATAGAGAATCCTTTGTGAACGATATAAAGTAATGAAGTAGAAATATGCAAGTTTCCAATATGCACACTTTTTTTTCCGACTTTGATATCAACAATCAGCGGCGTATTTTTATTAAAAATTCCGTAAGACCAAAACCCATTCCTCTTTCACCGATTTGCCCTAAATTCAATACCAAATATTATTTGATGATTGTCTATTGGTGTCAAAAGAAATTTAGTCCAATATCTCAAAAATCGCGAAAATTAGAATGATTCGACTTTTTATTCATAAATGCAGAAAAAAAAAATCAGAATTTCGTAAAATTTGAATCCTTCCACCGATTTTCGACAAATTAAATACCAAACATCCTTTCGGGATACTGTATTCATGTAAAATAGATTTTGCCGGATATCTTGAAATTTTTTGGAAGTTAGAGCGACCATAGTCGTTTTTCGAAAAATTCGCAAATTTATAACATTCAAACACCGATTTTGAACAAGTTCAGTACCAGCCGTACTTTAAAAATGTTCTATTTATTTTAAAAAAAAATTAAAACGCTATGTACGAAAGTTAGAGCAACCGCAAATATCTTTTGACAAGTCATTCGTGTAAAATTTGACATCCGATATAAACCTTTTCAAAAATTTCGACAATCCAAGGGGGTTTGATGCACAAGATGTGCGTAAAGTTTGAGCAAAATTGGTCGAGACGCTCTCTAGAAATACTCATGTGAATTTTTACACCGCTACTCGCATATATACACACATACGTTCAGACATTTTTTCTAAACATAATTTTCTGATTTACTGGGACATATTAAAGCTTGGTAAGAAAATCTCGAAAAAAATTTTTTTCAGAAAAATAAAACTCCCTGTACAAGGAAGCGAAAATATATCAATTCATTGCCGAGTTAAATTTCAGTTTATAAATATCAGGATGGCTGCTAAATCGGAAGAAAAAAATTTCTTGACTTTTCCCTAATATTTCCTTGACAAAATGTTCAATTGGAGTGGTCCCTGCCTATTGATTCCTGAAAATTCTATGGAATATTTCGAGTGTGTCTAGTAACGACTAGAACGAAAACTTCGTAACTTTTGCAAATTTTTCAGGCAAAAAATTTGCATTTTTTCTTTTGTCTTGCGGTTGAATGTGCAAAAATATTCATGGTGTAGAAAAATTAAACGCAAAGAGAATGAGCATATTGCTGAATGTCAGTCAACAAAAACGAATGTATTCGTTAAACCAAAGACAACGAAAATAAGTGGGTTGGTAATAGTTATCTATATCGTAACAGTGAACCGATTGAGCGACGTACATGATAAATAGTCAGGTACAAATATTTATTGACCACAAAATAATCCAGAAAATCGTGAACCTAAAGTACTAATGGCACTGCCAATTTTCCAAAGGTTCAATTCACCAATGTTCCTGGATCAGTTCTTAATCCCTTGACATTTCCTATAATCAATTTGAAATTCCTAAACATTTCCAGGCTTTCCCTGAACACGGTCAACCGAAATATAATTGGGAAATGAAATTCTGCACATCTCGTTGATGATATACAATTCTGCACAATACTTATTTTGCTGTAACGTACTTTACTAACGCAACACTTTATATAGTGAAACTCTGATTATCTTGTGGTTGGATTATTCATGTTTCATCAGGGTTTTACCGTTATATAGATACCATGAAGACTTGTTGACTATAATTTGTCTTATGAATATAGCAATATGATATAAAATTCAAACTCACTTGAAAGACAAACATGTGTCTGCCTTCGGGAATGGGTCCGACATAAATAGTGTCGAGAACCTGATCAAATTCCTCCGACTCTGCGCTGCCCACATAAATCATCTTCCATTCGAGATCTGGTGGGTTGATAACGATAAAAAAAAGAACAAAAATAACTATTACGTAGTTCATTAATTTTTAAGTACAAATCGTGATAAAACCGTTTTTTTTTTCGTTAATTGTATTTCACTCTTTTTTTATTCAGTTCGCTGTCATCGTTTTTACAACAACAACAAGAAGAAAGATTCATTATAAATTTACTCGAGAATGTAGGCTGAAAATTTGCTCGCCAAAATTTGGTTTTCTTTACTTATGAGGTTAGGAAAACTGGATCATAATTTTTTCGGTAAAATCTCACCTTCCTTGAGTTCCTCGATGCATTCGAAGGTCACCTCGAACTGAAATGGATTCAGAAAAGGTGATGGATTGTCGAGAACTGCGACGTTAGCGAGTTGCACCTTTGCCATAATGAATTTTTTTTATTGTGACGAGCTTTCGAGCGGGTTGCAAAAATATTGCGGTCCAATCTTTGACGGACAACGAAAATGCTTGTAGATCTTTGTCACAACTCAAACGCGCTTGATACTCGTCGTGAACAGTTTTCTTTCTTTCGTAATTTCAGGTTTATCAGGTGAGCGCACGTTTTTTCTTTGACTCTAAAAAGAAATAATAATTTCGAGATAGTTTATAATTTACGAGAGAAAAATGAAGAAAAAAACTGATGTTGACGGTCTCCTTATTTTCTCGCGTGTGTGACATCCAGGGAGCGGGAACAATATTTGGCGGCAAATGAAACCGAACGGGACGCCCAATGAAAATAATAATCTAACGAGCCATCTGACGGCAAGATATTAAAACTAAATGGAGTTTAGTGAAGTCTTTATTATCGGGCGAACTTTAGTTTTGGACAAGTTCTGAATCGTGATAATATGGGTGAGGCCATGAATCACAGAGTTCATCACCGTCACCCGATTTGTGATCTATCTATGTTTAAAATCTTTTAATTAAACTTACCCGTGCAATTACTTGCCGATTTGCGTCGAGCTTGACCCATTCGCGAACTATGTCTTCATTGTTAAAATGTCACATACACGATTCGTGTGTTGTAATTTTATAATGCCTGGAATAGATTGTTCCCACTTTTTCCACATATACATGTTCTTAAGCACTCGGAATGTACAACATTTTTTGTTTATTTTGCTACCGGTTTTAGAATGTGGCACCACACACCGATTCGTCATTCTTAATATAATAATTACTAAAAGACTGTGATGTACACCAAATAAACATAATATTCAGGCATAACAGTATCGAAGGGGTTTCAGGTTATGTCTATCGGCATTATCCGATCGCAACGCCTTCAGTGGCTGCTACAGAAATTGAAAACAGCTTCGTTAACGGACCGCCCCCCGCCACTGAAATTTGAGGGAGTTTCCAGCCTGTATGCGAGCCGTGGTCACGTCCCTCGGTTTTATTGAGAACCCCAACACTTGGAACTACGTTCATTACCTAACCGCGATGTGTTTGCGCATTAACCGTTATTGCCATCTCGCGGCTGTACACGTACCAAAAACAGTCGGTACACGCGCGATCATGGTCTTGTATACAGGTCTGGAAACTCCTCCGCCGAGAGTGGTCCTCTTAACGAAGCTGTTTTTAATTTCTGTAGCAGTAACTAGAGGCGTTGCGATCAGATAATGCCGATAGACATAACCTGAAAACCCTTCGATACTGCTATGCGTGAATATTATCTTTATTTGGTGTACATCACAGCTTTTAGTAATTATTATATTAAAAATGACGAATCGGTGTGTAGTGCCTCATTGTAAAAGCGGTAGCAAAATAAATAAAAAATGTTGTACATTCAGAGTGCCTAAAAACATTGATATGTGGAAAAAGTGGGAACAATCTATCCCAGGCATTCTAAAATTACAACCCACAAATCGTATATGTGAAAAGCATTTTAAAAATGAAAGCACAGTTCGCGAGTGGGTCAAGCTCGACACAAATGGTCAAGTAATTGGACGGGTAAGTTTTATGAAAAGATTTTACACATAGTTTGAGAAGATAGTTGCTCATATCGTGTATTTTCAATATGTAAGGTCCCATACAAAACAGTGCGACTCAAAGAGTTTGCTGGGCGAACAAGATTCAATGACATCTGAGTAGAAAAAAAAAATTGTGTGCTAGAGCATGGATAAGCGGAACAAGTTTCGAATTCTGAAAGAAATTCTCCAAGCACTGTGCCGTCCTACAGAGTCACGAAATCGTCAATTCAAGGAATCAATACTCATCTTGGTAAGTTTCCTTAAGGCCTTACATACGTCGAGAATTTTCAAAAAATCGATTTTTTTTTGTTTACAGATTATTATTCCTTATAGTCTTAAGCGTATTTCTGTGTAAGCTGATTGTAAAAATTCCCCATAGTTCAAAAGTTATTGTAGATAATGTGACTGCCCGACGCTGAAACACGCTCGAATCAACGCTACCAAAGCAACAAAAGAGGCCAGACAATTCGTCGATTAGAAAAAAATGAACAACAACAATTTTTTACTGACAAGGAAGGCGTACAATATGAAGCTGGAATGGGAGATTAGACGTAAGTTAACTAAATAAATTTAAAAAATTCATTAAGTTCTTGCTCCAGCCGCGCGCGACTTCGAGCTAAACGCGCTTGAAACTTTAAACGCGTTTTTCTCAAAACTACTTTTTCTGACACGGTCGGCATGATAACTCGTACGGTTTTTAATATTTTTTGATGATTTTTTTTTAAATATTCGGAATTGTTTTTTCTATAGTCTGTCGAGCCGGATTTTTTAAATTATAATTAGAAAATTTTATAAAAACAATTAAAGTGTGACTTTTTTGACACAAACTTAACATTTTTTTTTAAATTACCGTAAATTGTTTAATTTTTCGAATTTAAAAACTCCGGCTCGACAGACTGTAACTACTACCTTATTTTACAAGAATTTCTTTACATTTTACAGATCCGTCAACATTTGAGGAAGAAATACTGCCGACCGTGGAGCAACTTTTTTTTTACAGTGCTTCAAAAAATGTGATTATTCATGTTGTAATTTTTGGAAAAAAAAAATTGAAATAATTTTTTCACAAACTTAACACAGTAATAAACAATGTGTAAGAATTTTTTTATCAATTTCTATTTCTATCCCTCCTAAAAACAGTTTTTCTTTTGGTACGTTTTCGGTACCGCTGGACGTATGTAAGGCCTTAAGAGAATGTATCTATTGCATCGTTATTATATAAAAGCGATGAAATAAAAGTAATTTAAACCATAAATCATAAATTTCCTCTATTGATATTTCAGATATCCCTGAAGTTCTGTCAAAAATATGAATCCTGTTCAGTGTGTCAGGAAGCTGTGAGATTGCAAACCAGCTGAGGATCTTTAGAGTCGCCACTGATGCAAATGAAATCACGCGGTGGCCGGATTCACGCAAATCCTCATTTCTTTCATCCGATCCGTCATATCGAAGCATCATTTACAAAATATTCCTCTCGTATTGATGTCTTCGATATAATTCTAGATGAAATATTTAACTCATACACCTTCGCTTATTCCTGTAAAGAGCATGGATCTGAAATCTTATCAGATGCCATAATTTACTATGTAAGATTAAAAATGAGGCAACATGCGCATCAGGAAAAGTTTAAACTCAAAAAGAAATTTGTTGTTAAGAAAAAATTGTCGAAATTAACTACTGAATAAATCTTATGTTAAGTTTTTGCAAGTGTTCAAGTTTTCGAAATCAAGGAAGTATGAATAAAAATAAATACTTGAATTTTTATCTTTATTTAGGTTTTGTCAATATTCCGAAATAGACAGTATTTAGTAACATGCCAAAAAATAGTAGATTAACGTAAGTAAAAATCAGCTCTTTACATTTTCTTACACTTTATTTTTCAGGTTTTGGAATAGTGTTCCAGTTTTCAAAATTAAGTAAGTACGAATGAAAATAAATTCTTAAACTTTTATCTTGATTTGAGTACCTGCAATTTTCACAAAAATATAATGAAAAAGGATCAAATTAAATATATGAAACGGTTTTATGTATTTCTATTTTTGTAAATGAATACTTTTGTTTATTTTATAAAGATTTAAAAGAAAGTCTAGCGGAGATCGATCCATCAAGAGGTAGACAACTATTTCGCCTAATATATATTCATATGACAGATATTTACAAGTAGTTTATCATGCTCGATTAACAGTTAGAATGTTTAAAACCCGATTCAAATTAAGAGCATATTTTTTCAGTATATTCATTAAAGTTGACGGGATTAATAGCTTATAATTACATATAATAAATATGTGTAACGCGGTGGATTCCGTTAGTGGGACAGAGACGGACAACCATCGAGGGGTTTTCAGGTTATGTCTATCGGCATTATCTGATCGCAACGCCTTTAGTGGCTGTTACAGAAATTAAAAACAGCTTCGTTAACGGGCCGTCCCCCACCACTAAAATTTGAGGGAGTTTCCAGACCTGTATACAAGACCGTGCGCGTGATAGGCCGTGTCGGGAGTTTGACTGTCGGGACTTTCACATCCTCCCCGCGAGTTTGACTGTCGGGATTTTTTTGACATGCTGCCGAAAGGCGCAAAACTTTCTCATAGAATATCGCTCGCTAACGATACCGAAAATTATCAATAGCGAGTTACAGAATCCTGCAACAGGGCGTTATTTTGTTTCGTTTACCTTGTGAGAACGCCTGGATGATAAACACAATCCAATGAATGACGTTTCCATGCTTCTAACGTTGAAACGCGAGATGGCGCTAAGACAAGATTCTCAGAAATTCATCATCTCGTTCGTTGTCTTCTTCGTTTTTCATTATCGGGCTCTTCATTTCGCGGTTGAGAAAGAGAAGAAAAAAAAATAGAGCTAACCCCCTGCCGACGAATGATCTGTCGATCCGAGACATTTGTTATAACGAGAAAACGAGAGTTTTCGCAAATTAGACGTCACGGAAATTCGTGTAGACTTCGTACAGTCCACGAATTTCCCGCGGTTGATTTTTATCAACAAGTACATCTCGTTTATCTTATATATCTGTCTCTCTTATACTTTGTTGGCCGCACCCAGAGCTCAACTTCCTCCCGGTGATTCAGCCTGAGTTTGCACGTTTTTTTTTTGTTTCCCCTTACGTCGGGTTAACTAATTAGATATAAATAATATAAAAAAATCCGTATTTTCGTTCGAAACAAAAAAAGAACGAAGAAACGAAAATTCGCCGAAATGACGGAATCTTATACCTTTGGTCTTGACAGTATTACCTGTCATGCCTGGAACAAGGACAGAAATGGTTTGTCCGCCTCACTTTCACTTTTCCACATTGTCAAGTGACCAAATTTTCAATAAAACTGGAAGTCACGACATTTTAGCCTATTGTTGGTGAATCAATTTATTTTTTTCATTGCAAATTTATAGAAGTTGCAGTATGTCCTAAAAGCAACGAAGTTCATGTGTACAAACGATCTGGTTCGCAATGGAAACCGGCGGACGTTCTTCAGGCTCACGACATGTCGATAATGTGCCTGGATTGGGCGCCAAACACCAATCGCATTGTTACTTGCGCAGCCGACAAGACAGCGTACGTTTGGAGCCTTGGCGACGATGGAAAGTGGATTCCCGCTTGGGTAGTGCTGAGAGCCAATAGAGCCGCCGTTTGCGTCAAATGGGCACCACAGGGTAATTTTTTTTTTCAACACTTTATTTTGGAGTTAATATGTCTGAAAGACAAAATATAATAATCGAAAAGATTGTTCGAACGCTCGAATTCTCACCTAAAGTTTGCATGTAGAAAATTCTAAAATTTAGCAAGTCTAACATTCGGATGTTTGAAGTTTTAAGGAGACCAACTTGAATGTCCGATTCCACCGAAGTGGTTTAAACTTGGTTTAATTCTTTTTATGTAGTATGGACTTAGGGTACGCAGAGTGTAAACTCCGCTCAATCTCGATGGAAACGGGTATAAAGCTTCCAAACTGTCAAAAAATCTGAAAGATCTTTGGAAGTTTTAAAAACGTTCAGAGAAGCCTGACGAGTTTTCAAGTTTAAAAAACGTTATCAAGTCGAATCGAAAGTGTGAAAAAAAGTTCGGAATTCCGAAAGAGAAGCAGTTGATCAATTTGAAAATATGAAAGTCGTTCATAAGTTCATAAGTACGATGGAAACGGGTATAAAGCTTCCAAACTGTCGAAAAATCTGAAAAATCTTTGGCCGTTTTAAAAACGTTCAGAGAAGCCTGACGAGTTTTCAAGTTTAAAAAACGTTATTGAGTCGAATCGAAAGTGTGAAAAAAAGTTCGGAATTCTGAAAGAGAAGCAGTCGAACAATTTGAAAATATGAAAGTCGTTCATAAGTCTGAAAGACAATGCACCAGTCTATTAAAATGTAAATGCATAGAAGTCAACACGTCGAACGAAAGTTCCGATCAAACCTTATCTCTAAATTCCACAGAAAACAAATTTGCCGTTGGTTCTGGTGACAAATTGATATCGGTAAGTTTTTTCGTACCCGAGAACAATTGGTGGCTTTCGAAACACATAAAACGTCCGTTGAGGTCGACCGTAACTGCGATCGATTGGCATCCGGACAACAAAGTTTTGGTAGCTGGCTCGACGGATTGGAACGTCAGGGTATTCGGTGCTTACGTGAAAGATGTGGATCAGTCACCGTCGGCGCATCCGTGGGGTGACACATCGGCTCTCGGGACGTTACTCGCGGAATTTCCAAATTCCCCGAACGGCGGTGAGTGTACGGAACTTTATTCTGTTCGTTGAATTTTAGTGGTTCTCTGGGAACTGTATGTCTCGATCAGATTTTCGTTACAAACGAATCGGATCTTTTTTTCGCGATCATATTGACGCCACGATTTTGAATTTGAAAATATTTACCGTCCAATTAAATATCACTGACGTCGTCCATCTCCGGATGTACTAATTTCCATTAAAATCATACAATTTTGTTTTTCTTCGGCCACACATTCATTTCGACATTGTTGCGGTTGGAAATATTTGCATTGTAGTTCGGAATCAGCAACCTCGAAAATTCCTATATATGAATTTTCATTGACATCGAGTCGTGTGTGTTTTTTTTTTTATCAATCATATTGACACCGTAATTTGTAATTTGATAATTTTAACATTGAATTTTACTGACATCGGGAAAGACACGAATAACATTCATCGATGTTTTTATTTCTTTTCGCACAGGCGGTTGGGTACACGCAGTTGCATTTAGTCCATGTGGTAACAAGATATGTTGGGTCGCGCACAATTCGTCGATATGCGTCGCCGACGCGACCAAAGGAAACGCCGTAGTCAGACTTCACACAGAGCATTTACCATTTTTAAGTTGCGTATGGGTCGGTCCCAATTCGATAATCGCTGCAGTAAGTATATTGTTCTTGTTGAATTTAGAGATGAGCGACATTGAAAATAAACTCAATTGCCAAATAATCGATCACTGATGATAATCGATATCTGCAAATCGATCAGTCGAACAAAAAATCGAAAAATAATCATTCGATCGATTATTCTTGCCAATATTCGAATTTAAACAATGCACAACGCTGATTTTCTTTTTTCGTTGGAAACATGATTTATTGATTAATACTTTTTCTAGAAAATGCACATTTATTAAATAATCGCCAAATTATTCAATTTAAAAATTCGGTAAGAAGAACTCATTTCCGCATTAAAAGTAGAAGGTGTTGTGTGTCATAAATAGCAAGAACATCCGAGAACAAACGTCGAACAAACGATGCACGATACAAATTTTTTTATTAAACGAGATACAACTCATCATCCGGGATATTCCAATGAAAGAAAACAAGAATCTGTATATTATTTTGTATAATGTTTTGTATATTTATTTTGTATAATAACGGAAACGGAAATAGGCGATGTCGATTATATTCAGCCAAAATAAATCGAATAATCGATTATCAGCTATTCGAACAATCGCTACCAATTTTACGAAAATCGATTATAATCGCTCATCTATAGTTCAATTGCTCGTTTCACAATGAAAATGCCATAATTTAGTGAAAGAAAGGTTTAACGAAAGTTTGTTAATATTCGCAGGGACACAGTTGCATGCCAATGCTCTATTCGATCGATAAGAATGGTCAATTATACTTTGTATCGAAGTTGGATAATTCGCAGAAGCGCGAGGCTGCCGGTATATCGGCAATGCGAAAATTTCAGTCTCTCGATCGTCAAGCGAGAACCGAGATAAATGACAGTGTTCTCGACAGTATACATCAAAAAACGATAACGTGCGTACGAAAAATATCACAAAACGAATTTAGTACAAGCGGACTGGACGGCCAGCTGGTACTTTGGGATACGAAGGTAAAACCATTTTATCTATTTCATTCGCCATTTCTTTAAGGAGGCTTCAAGCGCGGTGACGTTGTCGGGATGAGGCGGATGGTGCAAGGGTTGTAGGGCGGGGTAGCGTATGAGAGAGTGATAAGTGTTAGCAAATCCCGAAAGTGTAACTCTTCCACGGGAAAGATTTTCCATTTTATTTGTGTATCGCAAAAACTAGTCCATGACTCATTTTCAAAATTGAACATGTTCTTATTTCAAAACATTCTGATAACATCGATCGCTTTCTTTGTCACTCATCTTCTTCCTATTATTCCGCAGACACTTTATATGCTCAAATGTAATGATCCTTCCGTACAGCTAATAGCTCAACTACAACCGCGAATATATTAAAAACCGAATCGTGAAACGATTTTCAATTTTGCATGCACCGAGACGTATCGTTTCTTTGGAGCATATTCAAAAATGAAATCGTTATCTTCTAATCGCTGAAGCCTCCTCAAGATGTACAAGATTGGTTAATAATCGAAATTTTCTCTGTTATTAAAGACCCTCGAGAACTCCATCGCTGGCCTCAAGATCGTCTGAATCGTTAAGTTTATTTTTTTTAATTATTTTTTTTTATTTTTTAATATCGTCGAATAACGTTATAGAGATGAACGGGGAGGGTAATGGCGCTGGCAACGAAATCGGCCCGCTACGATGTATAAACGTTGAGAATAAAGGTAAACGAGGATTTGCGATCCCAATTGATCGTAATTCTTACCATGATCTATGAAAAAAAACGAAACTGTTATTATTATCATTATTTATATTTAATATCTCGCAATTACGTAAAAAATATATATATCTCAAGTAGTCTGATAAAGATCTACAATATGAGTGACAGATAAAAAAAATGGAGAGTAATGGGACATTTTAACGAGATATGGGAATACCGACAGTCGGTACGAAAAATCAATCGCGCCTATTTCAGGGTACATTGTTGCGGATGATAATAATTCACTAACAATCATCGTTTAACTATATTATATTTATATAGAGAATTTCAAACGAATGTCTTTCGTTATTTGTGGGAATCGGAGCGAAAAATTCAAAATTCCCTACAATCAATATTATCGTTTCCCGAGAAATTCAGTGTCAAACATATTTGGATTACAGTAGTTTATTTGTGTGGAAAACTTTGACTCTAACTGAAAATTTACGAAAGTTAGAGCGACGACAAACATTCCTGTCAAATACAAAACCGTGCTCCAATAATCATCACGATACTTTACGATGACAACAGAATTTGTTTCATCGTTATCACTTATCGGCGATGATGACGTACATTTCCTAACCGTACCCATGTTACACTCGTCACCGCATATTTCTACAGTGCACTCTCAGTACGAACTCCCGAAAAAACACCCACCGTGCGCTAGTGTAACGCCCACAAAACGCTAAAATATGAAAATAAAAAAGTTCCAAGTTTCATAATGGTGATACTGACGGGGTGACGTACAATTCGTCACTCATACCAGAGCACTCTTTCGAACAACTACAAACAAGGGTGGGTTCATCCTGACTGCGCGATAACACGACACGCGTTAAAGTGAAATTGCACTGCTCCAACGATGAAAAATCGCTCTTACTGTCTCGTTACCTCGATCTTAAGAACAGAAATATGATCAGGGTGCCCTTATTCGTCATGTTGAGCGTTATGTACGTTCTTACGTAAGAACTATGGAGACTAGAGTAAGGAAGTCTGATCTCCAGTGGGGAGCGTACGAAAAACTCGTCCTCAGAAATTCGTCGTGTAATGGTTTCAGATCACGTCAAAAGCATCTTTGTCGTCGCACAGTGCTCAAGTGTACTCAGTGAGAAGTAAACTGCACGTGGAACATAGCTGGACCTAGCCACCTACAGTAATTATACACATGACGCTTCAGTGTAAACCACGGTCTTGCATACAGGTTCTGGAAACTTCTCCGCTGAGAATGGACCTCTTAACGAAGTCGTTTTTAATTTCTGTAGCAACGACTAGAGGCGTTGCGATCCGATAATACCAATAGACATAGCCTGAAAACTCGTCGATACTGCTATTCCTGCATATTATGTTTATTTCGTGTAGATTACGGTTTATTAGTGATTATATTAAAAATGACGAATCGGTGTGTGGCACCACATTGCAAAACCGGTAGCAAAATAAAGAAAAAAATGTTCTACATTCCGACTGCCAAAAGACATTGATATGCGGAAAAAGTGAGAAGAAGCTATTTCAGGCATTATCAAATTATCACAGACACCGTGTCTTTGAACACCACTTTAATAAAGAAATTTGTTGTTAAGACAAAAATTGTCTAAATTCGCTAATAAATCCATCGCGGGGTTTTTAGATTGTGTCTAACGAATAAAGACTTCGTTAACGGGCGGCCCTCCATCACTGAAATTTGAGGGAGTTCCTAGACCTGTATACAAGACAATGATATAAGCGCGCGTAATTATTAATATTAAAAGTTACTGCCAATTTATATTAGGAATTATAGCAAATTAAGGTGAGTCGACGATGCTTCATCTATCATACTTCAGATCGCCATGTCGAGTCTCTCCACACCACTCGTTAGATTTTTGCGACATCAGCGCCTCGGAGTATTGGCCGGCTCAAGCCTCATTTTACGCATTCCTAATGCCGCTTCAGAGGTACGGAGATCAAACTCCTTTTATCTAGTCTCCATGAAAAATACGTTATGTTAAAGTGTAAACAACCTAATCTAAAACGAGCCCTAATGACTTTTAAGAGAAATGCGACTACGGTTCTGGCCGTCGTGACGTAGTTTCATCCCACATGCAAAGGCGAGGCAGAAGAGTGGGGATTTTCCTTGTAATCGAGGTCCCAGTGCATCTTCTTCTTCTTCTTCTTTGACTATCCTCATCTGACGATGACATGTGCCACAATTCCAATTATATACTACTGGTTCCGATATGATTATCCGGAATGCTCGAATCAAGGAGTACTTTGTAGTACGAGTGCCCGATTCAGAGACCTGTATGGACTGAGCGACGTTATCGGTATCCTTACTTTGCTTACTCCCAACGTGGGATTGGTTGACACGTATGTATATGCATTAGCCAATGGCATCAATTGGATTGACACTAGGGGTACACGGAGAAGAGCTCATTGCTGTACGTAGTAGAACCGAAGAGTACCCGAAAACGCAAAGAGCCTAGAGAAAATTCTACTGTTTGTAAAACTACCGTATACATACCGAAATGTTTTGACATTTGAATGAACAAAATTTATTACAATATTAAAATTAGAGTTTCAAGATCCCCGTTGGTTCCCGCAGAGGGAATAGATTCGCGTACTGAACCCTGCTGGATACTGCTTACAAAGTACTCCTACTGCTTCTGAAGTAACTAATAATCTTCAGATTTTTCTTCACAACACAATACTGGTACGGCATGAATTTTGTCTGCTAGTGGGAAAGTGTTCTCTTTCACTCGCTGGTTCTTTATCGGGATCGAGAGACGTTTTGTTTTTAGATGTCGTAAGTGGGGCAAGAAAGGTCGAATCCAAGGATATGGCTAGCCATCAGCGACAACTGGTACAAATTGGAACCGCGACCGAAATGAAGTTTTATAGTCCGCAAGGTTCCGTCCGCAGAGAAGGACTTCAGGCGCTCGCCACTTTACCTGCGATCTGTGAAACTTTAGTTACATTTGATATTATTTATGACTGTTAATACTTAATGTTGCTAAAAGAATACTTCGTCATATTATTTTCTGGGAAGGAATAAGGATCAGGCTTGCCAGATCCTCCTTTCCCTCCTTTCCCCGTGCAATAAAACGTAGAAATCCCCAAAATGCGGTCACCGTGATTCAGGATAGTGGGAGCCAGGAGCGGTGAGAACCTTATAGGCGTTTAAGCGGTACACTCCTTACGTGAGAAACTTTTCGTCCGAAGCCATCTTGCGGACTTCTCGCGCACTGCATAAATCTCACCAGGAAGAAGTCGGTTTCGATACTATATGTATATTTGTATACCATATCGGTTTCGATACTATATGTATATTTGCATACCATATCACAGTGCTAAAAAAATGATTTCACAACGACCACCTTGGAAGGTTCCAGCATTATTGAAAACCACACGACACTTGGATATAAGTCGCGTTGCCAAATTTTCGCAAAGCCTTCTCATGTGCGCCGTGGCCATTTGTCATGGAGGATTCCGTGCGTTACTTTTACCGCGTGTAGCTCAACATACACATGTACTAAGGTTGTGTGCACAACATAAGTATTTCTAGACGACACCTAGGTGGGCTGGCAGCAATGACGATGAATCATTGAGTTACGATTCCCTCTCGTCGTGTACCTCGCGAGAAAACTGTCATGCATCCGGTTCGAGTGTAACACCTCATGGATGATTTGAGATAAGTCTTGGATGATTTGTCATCGGTCGTAAAACGCCCACGATAGAGCGGCGGCGAGGCGAAACACGACACACGACGATAAAACTATTTTGTTTCGCTTCCAACGAGCCGCCAATGTTTCTGGAGCGTTTTCGTGTCACCTCGGCTTACTTTTGCTGCTGTTTAGGTTAGCACATATCCGAACACTCGTAAATCTCTTTAATATTATTGGGCTCTGTTTCACGTAATTTGATTGGCGTGTGGAAGAACGAAATCGCCCACGATTATTCGCACTTAGGTTATAGAAATTTCTCGCGTTGCATATATTACTATGTTTTCCTGACTATTCGAATGGATGGAAGCATTAACTCGAATCTGCAATCCCAATCGGGTTCATATATTAAAGAGCCGCGGTAGCGTCTCGATGCCAAGTACATAATTGAAAAAGTGAAGGTTGATGCCGAACCACCATTACGCTTCGAATATTACCAAACATTCGTAATACGAGACCCTTGAATCAAATTGAGAAATTAAATGAGGAATGAGGGCACCACTGTTATTAAAATGCCGGTAACAGCTATATAGCCTGCCATGGCGGACCGTCATACATATTATTGCGTTTTAGGTTAATAGTTTGCCTCCCAGTCGTTTCGTGTTTCGTTTCACTGGCTTGCCGACAGTTTTGTGGGCTGTTTTATGTTATTTTTTAACATTCTTATTCGACAAGATGAAAAATTAGTAAAATCCAATCGCCAACAATGTAAACTGTGGCGTGATATGTTAAAAACACTCGAGAATTGAGAAATAATGATGGTTAATGGAAAACGTGGAGATACTTCAAAGTCCAAAAATTTAACATTAAGGCCGTAGTCTGGTCTAGAGCGCGATTTTTGACGTCATTTCTAATGTGCAATAACGTTTAAACCGTTGAAATTGTCTTGATGAAAATTTACACGTGCATTTATTGATTCTTAGAGAATACTTGTACATTAAAAAAAAAAAATTATTTTAAATATTTTCATGTAGTTTTATGCCTTGTTGCAACATGGTGCGCCGAAATCGGCGCCCACTCTGAACGATGTTGTATGCATCTGAAAAAAAAAATATATATATATTCTCAATCTGTATGAGTATTCTGAGCGCTGGTAGCAGAATTGGTACTTAAAAAAAATTTTTATTGAGTCGAACAATAATTTTGCCGACGTTTTATAACTCGTCGAATACCCGAAAATGTATGAAGTATCATTGATGAAAGTTCAACAGGCCGTCATTTTGTCAAAAATTTTTTTTCAGTACCAATTCTGCTACCAGTGCTCAGAATACTCATACAGATTGAGAATATATATATATATTTTTTTTCAGATGCATACAACATCGTCCAGGGTGGGGGCCGATTTCGGCGCACCATGTTGCAACAAGGCAAAAAACTACATGAAAATATTTAAAATAATTTTTTTTTTTTAATGTACAAGTATTCTCTAAGGATCAATGAATGCACGTGTAAATTTTCATCAAGACAACTTCAACGGTTTAAACGTTATTGCACATTAGAAATGACGTCAAAAATCTCGCTCTAGACCAGACTACGGCCTTAATAAAAAAATGTTCGAAAACGTAATAAGCTTCAAATTGCGCTTCCACTTCTTCACGATAACGAGAATATATATATATATATATATATATATATATATATATATATATATACATATGTACGCAACAGCATGCATAATATATACATACTTACATATGACGCTCGGATTTCCCACGCCGTCGCTCTTCGCTCTTATGTGCATGAGAGCCGCGAGAGAGGGGACGAAGAGACGTCGACGTCGAGTTAGTGGAGTCCGATATCGATTCAGTCGCGGTGAAACCACCCCCGGTGCGCGTGCGGCATTTCAACCCTCCTGAACAAAGACAGATGAGGGTGGAAGAGAATGAAAAATTATTATTGTCATAATAATAAGATTAATAATACTAACAATCGAAATTAAAGAAGCAGGAAAAATTTTGTTTACGGAAATTAGATTTTTCTTTAGTGTGAGGTACGGTTAAGAGGAAGACCAGTGTTTGAGCCGTTGAACGAAGTGAAACGGAAATAAAGGGGGCTGTAAGGCTCTTTTTCCATATTCGAACTCGCATCACAGAAGCTTTTCCATCTTATTTTCTCTCCCTCTCTCATCACAAACTTAATGTTCGAGATTTTTTTTAACCCTTGACAATTTTAGTGCGTGGTCCGGGCGTCGAGCTAACCGGGGAAATTTACGCCAGTTGTTGGGATAGTGAAAAAAATTTGTTGAGGGTTCGATTCTGTTGTTGTTGTTGTTTTTTTTAATGCTTATACATTTTGGAAGTTAAACATTTTGGGTTCGTGAAGATTTTTCAAATTTGCGCAAGCGGATACAGCCAAGAGTTTACGACTGTGGCTTTCTCAAGCCAACCCCGTGTGCTCGTGGTGAACGAACAACGCTCTTCCACGTTCAGTATTGATTCGCCCTGGTGGAACTCGCTCGTTCTGACCCTCTCTGTATGCGTATTTTTTATTTGTTTTCGTCGTCAGCTCGACGAAATACATTAGTAAGTATCGAGGCGTTAGATTGCTCTAAGAAGAAGGAAAAATTAGAAAAATAATAGCGAAAAAATAAAGAACGTATCGGTGCAAAATATTTTGTACTTTTTCAACGCAAAAGGTGGGAAGAAACGAAGAAACATTATTTCACGATACAACGGAAATTGCTGCTAGCGACGAGGGCTAAACGATTCGACCAAAGGGATTTGACATCGATTAATTTTCGCGAGGCTGTTTACGCCTCTATAAAGAAAATTATAAACGCTAAAAAGGAAGAAATAAACGGAAATAATTGTGTTTACGCTCAAAGATTGTCGGGTGAACATTATCAAGTGAGAAACGGTGAAGGTAAAAGAACAAAATTTGCCGTTTGAGTAAAATTGCATTTTCGTTTGAACGAACGAAGGAAAAAAATCGATCTCAAATATGAGGAGATTCGAGTGGACAAATTCGAGCTCCTCCTGACTGTAAAAAGTCGAAGTGCTATTTATTTTGTGCTTTGGAAAACAATTTGTTTTTTTTTTTCATCCTATTTTATGCGAGATAATTTTTTTTTCTTTTTTTTTGTCGGGAATTAATGGTGCCGTTGGGGAAAGGGGGTGATCACGGGGCTGCGGCGGTGGTCGTGACGGTTTTGGTGGTGCAGCAGAACGGCAGTGGCCGAAAGGGTTGAACGGGTCAGGAGAGACTCGTGAGTTTCCCCTATCCCTGCTGGCCCCGCAGCCCGTTACACGCGTGTTTAGCGTGCCCCAGCTCGGAGCTCAAGCAACGTTGAGCAGCACGGAATTTATTATGTCTTCGATATCGGCCCAGGGCGTCGTCGAGAGGGCCAGCGCCGAATTGACCAAGAGAATCAATGGACTTGGACTTCGTGCATCGAAGCATCATGGTGAGAAAAATCATAAAAAAAACATTATTTAATGCAAAAAACAATCGTTTTGAACAAAAAATTTTGTGCGAACTCCGATTTTAGATTTTTTTAAATTCCCATCCCTCTCGAATTGCTAAGCCGTTCTAATGTGGCTTAAGGTAGTAGTCTGGTAACTTAAGCCGATTTTCATGTCTTTTTTGGAGGGCGTTTTTTTGTAGGAAAATAAAAATGAATCGTTTTGGATATTTAGGATGTTTTTATTTACATATTGAAGATACAAAAAAAATTTTTTTTGACAAAATTTAATAGTTTATTATTATTATTATTATTGATCGAAGTTGGCACCTCGAAAAAAAAGCGCGTGGGTGACCCCGGTGATTTTGGCTCTTGATGTTATCTGAAATAAAAAATTCTTGATAATTCTTAATCTATAGACATGTCATTCTGGTCGGAACTACTGAAGTTAAATTTCATGGATAAATAACAAAATGGCGGACTTTGGAAAAAAAAGTTTTTTTCGAGGTGCCAACTTCGATCAATAATAATAATAATAATAAACTATTAAATTTTTGCAAAAAAAAATTTTTTTGTACCTTTAATATGTAAATAAAAACATCCTAAATATCCAAAACGATTCATTTTTATTTTTCTACAAAAAAACCTCCTTCAAAAAAGACATGAAAATCGGCTTAAGTTACCGGACTACTACCTTAAAATTCGACTTTTGGAAAAATTATCATTTTCAAACGCAAGATTGAGCAATAATTGACGCAAAAAATGTTGTTACAATTATCGACACTTTCGAAATGGACGTTTCATAAAACACAAGTTGACAAATTGAAGTTATCGAAATTGACGAGAATATACGACGTTGCCATTAGCGAGGTTGGCGGAATGGAGTTTTTTCTTTTTTAGAAATGCCATGTGCCAATAGCGATTTTATCGACAATTTACGGACAAAAGTAATTGCCATTATTGCAGTTGCCAAAACCGGGGCTATTGAAAAAAGTAAAATTTCTAAAAGCGAGGTTATGGAAAGTTAATGCACGACAATAATACTTCCACTGCTGAGATTACCAAAATCGGGGTTTTGAAAGAAAAAAAAAATTGCCAACAACGAGGTTATTGACGACTGATGTACAACAATGTCGTCGCCATTATCGAGATTTGCAAAATGGGACTTTTTTTTTAGAAATGCAATTTGCCAATAGTGATTTTATCGACAAATGAAGAACAAAAATAATATCGCTAGTGTTAAAATTGCCAAAAACGGGGTTATTGATAAAAGTGAAATTTCAAAAAGCGAGGTCAATTCCCGATAGGAATTGACGCAGAGAAGTAATATTTCCATTATTGAGGTTGCCAAAATCGAGGTTTTAAAAAAATAAAAATTGCCAACAACGAGGTTATCGACGATTGATGTACAACAGTCTCGTCGCCATTATCGAGGTTTGCAAAATGGGCCTTCTTTTTTTGAAATGCAGATTGCCAATAGCGACAAATGAAGGACAAAAATAATATTGCTATTTTTGAAGTTGCCAAAAACGGGGTTATTGATATAAGTAGAATTTTCAAAAGCGAGGTTATCGAAAATTGACGCACAAAAGTAATATTTCCATTGTTGAGGATTCCAAAATCGAGGTTTTGATAAAAAATTAAATTGCCAATAACGAGGTTGTCGACGATTGCTGCACAACAATGGCCGCTGCCAGTATCGAGGTTGCAAAGTCGGTACTAAGAAAAGTTGCAGTTTCGAAAATCGGATAATGATAACCGTACATAATTCAAAATCACCGTAATGATGTTACTGATCGCGGGGGGGGTCGCTAAGATCGGAGTTAATAAGTCACTTAAGGTAGTAGTCTGGTAACTTAAGCCGATTTTCATGTCTTTTTTGGAGGGCGTTTTTTTGTAGGAAAATAAAAATGAATCGTTTTGGATATTTAGGATGTTTTTATTTACATATTAAAAATACAAAAAAAATTTACTAGTTTATTATTATTATTATTATTGATCGACGTTGGCACCTCGAAGTTGGCAGCCCGGGTCCTAACTTTTTTTCTACCGAGCCGATTGCTTTCAAATTTTAACAGGCTACTCTACACACTTACAGTTCTCGTCGGAACTACCGAGACATTTTTTCACCCCTAACTTTTTATTTTACAACCCCTTCTTTGCTAAAATAAAAGGACTTTTTTTTCCGAAGTCCGCCATTTTGTTATTCATCCATGAAATTTAACTTCAGTAGTTCCGACCAGAACTATAAGTGTGTAGAGTAGCCCGTTAAAATTTGAAAACAATCGGTTGCGTAGAAAAAAAGTTAGGACCCGGGCTGCCAACTTCGAGGTGCCAACTTCGATCAATAATAATAATAATAATAAACTATTAAATTTTTTCAAAAATTTTTTTTTTATATCTTTAATATGTCAATAAAAACATCCTAAATATCCAAAACGATTCATTTTTATTTTCCTACAATAAAACGACCTCCAAAAAAGACATGAAAATCGGCTTAAGTTACCAGACTACTATCTTAAGTGACTGTAAGACACTTTTGTCCGTTTGGATTGTTCAAAATCCCGATTGTGGCAAGCCGAAGAATTAATTTGACGAAATGGCTGTTACCAAAATCGGGATTTTGAAAAATCCAACTTGCTAGAAGCGGGGTCACTGAATATCGATATAGAGAAATGATATAGATGTTTTTTTCGTCGCACGTACACATCGAACTCTTTTCTTTTGTTCCGGAACACTTTTACACAGCACATGAATTTATAAAAATCGAACGACCCAAATGAAATCTTTTTCATTTGAAAAAGACGCAGTTTTGAAACGTAGTTTTGAAACGAAAAAAAAGGTCTATTATCGAAGTTGCGAGTATCATCGTAGGCGAATTGAGAGTTTTTCGGTAGCAAGATTATGGAAAAATGGCGCAAAGAATGATGTAGCGATTGTCGATGTTACTAAAATTGCACTTTTGAAAAATCGAAGTTTTCAAAAGCGTATAAAAAGTCGTACGGTTACTAAAAACTACGTGTACATTATCGACGCTACCAAAATGGTGGCTGTGGGGCATGAAAAAAAAACGACACATCGAAACATGTGCGATATAATTATTTTCGCTGCTTCTTTATCATCTTTGTATCGACGTATCAATTAATTACATCACATCCTCGATTACCTGAGATTCCTGATAATTGCCGGTGTGTAAACCTTAGAAAATAATTTTATTCCGATCATTATCCACGAAAATTATTTCATTTCCTTTGTTCTTTTATTCCATATTTTTATTCCGCCAACTCACGTCGGAGGCGTTTTTCCACTTCCCGTTTTCAATAACTGTACACATTCGTATTTTATTTTGATAAAAAAATCTATTGAATTTCCAGTGTATTTATTCTTTTTTACTTCACTACGATCATTACGTGTAGTTTAGTGAATTTTTGTTACATAGTACGTTATGTACTATTTTTCTTTCTTTCTTTTCTCTGTGATGCAGCTCAATTTGGCTTTGGTATCCCGTAAACATAACGAACACGATACGCTGTGTGTGTTTGGGCTACCGCTACTTCTGGGATCAACGCGATCATTTTATTCGATCAATTCGATTGTCGACTCATTGTGTCTTTATTTTTATTGTATTTTACGTGTGTTTTATTTTTATTGAATTGTCTTTCAATTTTTGCTATTGAAAGTTATATGAAATTGAAAGTGTTGCGAGACGGAGACTGGGAGAGAGAGAGAGAGAGAGAGAGAGAGAACAGAGAGATTCGCCGATGAGATATCGACGGCCGCTATTGTAACTGCAGCGGAATCGATAAAGGCCACCGCTTAACCAGCCCTCATCGGACACCAATAGCGTAATCCTCCAATTCTAGTAGAGCTGCTTGTTTGTCATTGTTTTTCAATCTTATTATGCTTCTTGCTTTGATATTTTTAAAATTAGCTTATACAAACCTATTTGCAGGAAATACTGAAATTTTATACGTTTTATGACGAAGGTACATTTTTTTTAACACATTTGTAAACCTATAATGTAATTTTTTTAAATCGATGCATTTTTATTGCAAAGGATTTTTTTTTAGAAAGAAGGCAAGTTATTTCTCATTTTGGTAAGATTTAATTCATTGGGGAAAAAATATTTTTTGATATCTCAAAATAAATAATAATAATAATACCAATTTTGTCGTCGATCCCGAATTGTTTGCATTTAATTGAAAAAAAATTGAAGCTCAGTTGGGATTAAATAGCGATAGATATTGCAATTAATTTTGAGTATCACATTCAAATACTTGTCCAATGAAAAAAAAAAAAACTAGCGTAATCTTTCATCTGCAAATTTTCTTTATACAAATTGTTTTAAATCCACTGATGGGTAAAAAAAAAATCGAAAAATTTGTTGGGTGCAAAAAATAATTTTTGTTAGCTACGCTTGCATAATAATAATAATAAGAATAATGTTAGAGATATTATATTTTAAAAGCATTGTTTTTTCAATAAATTAGTTGAAATTTATAAAATTTCTGGAAGTTGCACGGTGCAACAGTGCAGAATCTCGACCTGTTCCAATTTCATATGCCTGTATATATCTGGTCGAAATCTTTCAAGCCGTTTCTCAGACATTCGTCCGAGTGGTCTCTTTCGTACGTACATTATATCCACGAAAATTGGAATATTGCCAGGATTCCGGCAGAGCTTGGCGTACTTACAATGATCAAATCTCTTCTATCGTAGAATCTCATTTTTTTTTCGTTCTATATATATTTTTTTTTAGTCTGCATTTGCAATTAATTACCTCTCTTCCATTGCACCACATTTCGTACGAGCTCGTAATTCATTCGAGCCTATCTTACGTTCATCCTGTTTTTAGAATTTGATAATAGAAAATGTACTCATCAATTGATACACGCGGAAAACCCATTTTTTGGTGATTTTGCTATTAATGAGGTAGTTTCCGGGAAAAAAATATATACTGGCTATGTGTTCAGCAGAAACAAAGATATCGACATAGTTGCTGAGATAAATTGGAGAAAAAAAATCAAAATATTTTGGTAAATGAATATTTCACTTAACAAAGTGGTGGCAATGATGCTTCTGATTAGAGTTACCGCTCCGTTATGTATTCATTTTTTGTTTCTTTTGCAACCTCTGAGACTCCAAAATGCCTTTTGGTTTGTGGACCGTTGCGATTTTTCTATAAATTCAAACATTTCATTTCATTACGACGATTTCGGAAGTCTGCTCGTGGCCACAAAAATACAGATATCGGACTGAAACAAATGGTATTATTTCAGTCGGGACGCGGCGTTTTCAAAACACTACAATTAACGTGAAAACGGCGAAACGGTAATAGAGACACAACGGGAACTATTTACTACCGTGCGTCCAAAAAGCAAACCACGTCTAAGAAGAATGTTATAAAAAAAAGTGAACAACTCCCTAAGTCACCGAAATATTTTTGAATGCAACACCCAAAGCGCTCGTTCTTGGATCGATTTGCCAAAAATTAATGCTTTGTGGAAAGACTGGCTGTGCGCACTGATTGTAATGAAAATCATGAAACAGAATAAGTTCAGACCTTTTACCCTTTGTATAATCGTCAAGCTGAACAAAAAGCAATTTTTTTTTTTCAATTCCCCCGCAAACTCATTAAATGGCTCAACCGACCGGCCATTATTTGTTCGGTCATTGGACTTCGATTTCTATGACTCCAGAAAAAAATAACTTTTTGCTATTAAAAAATAACATGTAGAAGGTATTTGTACATTAAACGCACAAAAATTACGTGAATACATCGAAAACATAAAAAACGTCAATTGAAGTTATTTGTCACTTACAATTAGATAAAGCCACTTGTCTTATAGAGGAAGATTATAGTAATTCGTCGATAACGAGGAGGAAACCATGTGCGAGGTTTAACTTGCACCATTTTCATACAAAAGTTCATGAAGTTACTTTCAATTTTATGGCTTCTTCAAATTTTCCAAAAACCTTCTGTGCGAACCCTCCAGGTCCTACAAATTTTGATATACCGGCTTAATTTTTTTCTATATGAATAGATTATCATTAACGGGTAATATCCACCAAATGCTAAAAAAAACAAGGCTCTTTTCATGATATTTTTTAGAGGACATTTGAGATGTAAGGTATATAAATAATATATCATTGGATTAAGCAACTCTTGGAGAATAGAAAAAAAAATTTTATTGTTATTTTTTTTACAAAATGGCGGCTGTGCAGCGATTGCCGTGAACCGCTTTTTTAAAAAGTTCTTCCGCGGCGAGCAGTAGAAGTCGTGCCCAACTCCACCTATAACAAAAAAATTTTTTTTTTCCTTATCTACATGAGTGTCGCTAGTGAAGTACACATGATTATATTTTTAGAATTTTTTTTCGCAAAATGGCGACGGTTTGAAAAAAAAAAAATTTTACTTCAATTCGACAAAAAAACTACTACTACTACTACGACAAAAAAAATCGACTTTAATTGTTTATAACTTTTGTTGTTGTTAATCAATCGCTAAAATCGTGTGTACTTCACTAGATAATCTAATGAAGAAGCTACAGTTAAAATTTCAAGTCAATCGGATGTAAACTATTTCAGTTCTACTGCTCGCCGATTTTGAAAACATGGTTTTGAGAAAAACGCGTTTAAAGTTTCAAAATACTATAAATCTTAAGAATCGCAATAATATAGTCCTTAATAATTTTTTTACCTTCAGTCAGCTATCCCTGCGCCGTAAAGTTGTCCTTCCCGGGCCTTATTTTCCTCTTCTTCCTTTTTTTTGTCTGATGTAAGGCAGCGACCTCTACACTTCAAATTCAAAACACGATATCGATCATAGGTAACTTCTACTAATTTACAAAGCCGCGAAATTAAAAAAAAACGAGCATCGCTAAAATAAGCGAAAAATGTGATTTTGGAGCATAAAAGTTGTTCGGTAAAAATTGATTTAAACGAATTTTGAGTTTAGATCAGTACTTGGGCGTTGTAGATTTTGATTCTAGGATAGTTTTAGCATGATTTAAGCCAATAAAAAAAAATGACAAAAAAAAAAATTTGGTGGATATTACCCCTTAAAGGACGATCGGTATTGAATTTAATGAAAATCGGCCGCAGATTTCAAACTTTGTGAAATTTCGAATTTTTTCGAAAAATGCTTGTAGTCACTGTGATTTCCGTAACTTTTGAGAAATTGAACTAAAATTGTTTTTATTTACTTTCAGTGATTACCGGCCGACTCTGAATTTAGCGAGAATAGCTAAAGGGGAACTTCGAGAACTTTATGAAATTTTGAATTGTTCATAAAAATGTATCCGATAGATCTAATTCGAGGAAATTTTTAGATATCTAGGTCAAATGTTGTAGACAGAATGTCATTGAAGTATGGTCGTTGTTAGATTTTTCGTGAGAATCAATTAAGGAGTTATACGCAGTCAGGAGACCGAAAAAAGGCGACTTTTCAAGAATTTTTCCTGGAAAGACATTTTTATTTATTAACGTAAAAATTTATACACGTATTGTGGTAACTTTTAACTTCATTTTAATATTTTTTAAATGTAAAAATAATAATTACTAAAGATGCTATAGCTGATCTTCGGGAGCTCCTTTAAAAAAAGGTGTCTGGCGGTGAGCACGATATCTCCGGTTTGGATTATCCAAAATAAAAAAACCAAAAAGATTCTATTAGTGGATAGATAAATCTAGGTATTGATCGAAGGAATAGTCGATATTTTGATTTTTGACAAAATGGCGGCTCCAAAAAGAAAAAATTCCAATTTTCGACGAAAATTTTTTCGTCGAATTGTTTTAAAAAAATCGAAATAATTATCGGAAATTTTATTTCTTCGATAAATACCTGAAGAATATATCTGAGAACGTTGTGTTGAAATTACAGACCGATCGGTTGCGTTTTTGAGAAAAAACGCGTTCAAAGTTTAGGCCGCCTACTTTGTATCGCTCCGAGCGTCCTTACAAACATGCATGTATCTCCAAGAATATTTGCCGGATC
Organism: Oxytorus armatus; assembly: GCA_958009045.1. NCBI lineage: Eukaryota > Metazoa > Arthropoda > Insecta > Hymenoptera > Ichneumonidae > Oxytorus > Oxytorus armatus. The sequence goes on along the minus strand of OY253747.1, from coordinate 8,818,608 downwards.
GATTTGAAATTTCCAGAGAATATACTCAAATATATGTACATTCCGAAAATGCAATAAAAAAAAATCGATTTTTTGAAATTTCGAACTGCGTATAACCCCTTAAATGATGTCGATCTCATGAATTTTTCAGCAGGGACGAAACTCAATCGCATTCTCTATGGAGAGTACGTATATTGAAAGAGATAGTTTCTCGTAGACGGGTTCTGAGCGTTGTTTGAAATATCGCCGAATCAAAATGAACAAGTGTTTAAGCTTACGCTTATATTTCCCTTCGATTTAATGAGAAACGCCGGAATTAGTAAATAACTTCATGAAATAAAATGTAAGAAAGCGAGAGTGCCAATAAAAACCTAACATAATGAGAAACGAGCCTGCCTAGCAATTCACGAGCAAAAACGATCGTGCGACACAAAAAAGAACGACTTTGATATACGCACGTGTTCGTATTTAGTGTCCTCAGCTTCCATACACATGTTCGTCCTCGTTGCCTCGGGTTTGATATATACGCTCGTTCTCATTATTCATTATATCTTAGTACATTTGAGCGTTCGTTTGATACACGAACGCTCGTAGTCGTTTGCCTTGGGTATGATACATGTGCTCGTATCGTTCTCTTGTGTTATGTACACAAAGGCGTATTCATTGTTTTGGGTTTGGCGTTGCCGATTCTTAAGGTAGTATGAGCACGCACTTGATTATTATAGATACGTTGCTTAATTTTTAACATGCTATGAAAGATGCATAGAGGAATATGTATGTAAAAAATTCAGGAAAAATTACCGTTCATTTAGGCTAACTAGAATCGATGTTCGCGTTACTTTTTAGGTTAGATTCGTCATCTAGAATCGAGCGTCCTGAAGTAAGAGGTGTGTAAATTAAGTAATGAGACTGGCAACGTAGCGTTCGATCTGGCAACACTTGAGGCGCCGGGCTTTAAGGGGCGGCAGGGGAACATGTGATACGCCTTCAGTACGGATTTGAACTCGCTCGAGTCATTTGGTTGTCCGGAGCGATTTTTTTTGTCAAACAGTTTTTTCTATTCCGTTCTAAAAATGAGTGACATCAATTTCGAGCAACGGTGTGCTATCAGGTTTTGCTTCAGATTTGGGCACAGTGCAACGGAAACTCTTGCTAAACTTGAGCAGGCCTACGGAGACAGTGTTTTGTCAAGAGCCCAGGTTTTTCGGTGGTTTCAGACATTTTCAGGAGGAAGAGAGTCGATTGAAGATGAACCACGAAGCGGAAGGCCTTCATTTTCAAGAACCGATGAAAATGTCGACAGAATCCGGGATCTTGTGCGTTCAGATCGTCGGTTGACAATGACCCCCATTTTCTGGAACGTGTCATTACTGGTGACGAGTCTTGGGTGTTTGAGTACGACCCAGAAACCAAGCGCCAGAGCATGGAGTGGCACACTTCAACCTCTCCAAGGCCCAAAAAAGCAAGAATGAGCAAGTCGAAGATCAAATGCATGCTGATTTGTTTTGTCGATACCCACGGAATCGTATAAAAAGAGTTTGTACCTCAAGGCCAAACGGTCAATCAACACTTTTACCGGGAGGTTCTTGAAAAACTTTTAAAAAGGGTCATTCGTGTGGGACCAAACATCAAAAACAACTGGGTGTTGCATCACGATAATGCTCCTTGTCACACAGCAATTTCAATAAACGAGTTTTTGGCCAGTAAAAACATTCCTGTGGCTCCTCAGCCTCCTTATTCGCCTGACTTGAGTCCCTGTGACTTTTTTCTCTTCCCGAGATTGAAAAATCACCTCAAGGGAACTCATTTTGGGACACTCGAAAACATTCAAACGGCTGTAACCGACCAGCTGAAGGCTATTCCAGTATCGGAGTTCCAGCACTGCTATGAGGATTGGAAGAACCGTCTCCAGCGCTGTGTGGCTTCAGGAGGAAGTTATTTTGAGGGTGACAATATAAAATTGTAATTCTATTTGAATAAAAAAAATGAAAAAAATCAGTCTCATTACTTAATTTACACACCTCGTATGCACATGAACGAACTCTGAGTACGACATAGACAGCCAATCATAATGACGAGTTAGCCGGCTTCAGAAGTAAATCGCATTTCGAGATATTTCGTGACATGTCTTTTTTCTGAGGGGAGAGACTGAAGTCGATGTCGTTTGTAGGTTTGGTTCGGCCTCTACGATTGTGCGATCTGAAGTATGCACATAGCTGAACTCGGAACACGACATCCAATCAGAATACGTATAGAGGCGGCTTTACGCCCGATTCCTCCAACCTTAATCGAAGTTTGTATAATTTGGACATAAGCTGAACTGAGCTCAAATTTCGATTAACGTTGGAGGAATCGAGCGCCAGAAATAAATCGCATTTCCAGACATTTTGTAACATGCCTTTTTTAATAGAAGGGAATAAATCAATGCAAAGTCGACAGATTAACATGACTCCTTATGAAACAGTCATTAACATCGCGCTTTAGTTCAGTATTATTCCGTAAAATTGCGTAAAATGTGCCAGACATTTTAAGGACTCGAATGAAATTATAAAAAATTGGGTTTACCGAATACTTCAATGAGAATTTTGTCGTTGATGTGTACGACTAGTTCGCGAATACAGGATGTGCTGTGAACCAATATGTCAACACTGCAAATTCGGGTCCATCGATTTCTTATCCTTTCTAACTTAACTATTTAAACTTAAACGAAGTCCGCAAGCATATGAAAATACGTGAATTGCAACTCATTTTATCGATCGAAAACAAGTGCATTGAACTTGCTCTGTTTAAATGCGTTGGATACGTTATGTTCAGATGTTACATTTTCCGTCCGCTACCCAATAATACGAGACAAAATTCACCGTGTCTTAAGGGATTATACGTAGTTGGAAATTTCAAAACCCGATTTTTTTATGGCATTTTCGGAATGTACATATATTTGAGTATATTCTCTGAAAATTTAAAATCGATCCGGCAAATATTCCTGCAGATACATGCGTATTTGTAAGGACGCTCGGAGCGTTACAAAGTAGGCGGCCTAAACTTTGAACGCATTTTTCTCAAAACGGTGTTTTCAAAGTCGGTGAACACGATTTCTCAAAAACGGCTCAACCGATCGGTCTGCAATTTTAACACAACCTTCTCAGATATATTCTTGAGGTACTGATCAAAGGAATGAGATTTCCGATAATTCTATTTTTTTAAAACAATTCAATGAAAAAATGTTGGTCGAAAATTGTAGTTTTTCCTTTTTGGAGCCGCCATTTTGTCAAAAATCATAATTTTGACTATTCCTTCGATCAATACCTAGATTTATCTATCCGCTAATAGAATCTTTTTGGTTTTTTTATTTTGGATAATTCAAACTGGAGATATCGTGCTCACCGCCAGACACCTTTTTTCGGAGGAGCTCCCGGAGATCGGCTATAGCAGCTTTAAAAATCATTATTTTTACAAATAAAAAATATGAAAATAAACTTAAAAGTTACCAGAATACGTATATAAATTTTGACGTTAATAAATAAAAATGTCTTTCCCGAAAAAATTCTTGAAAAATCACCTTTTTCGGTCTCCCGACTGCGTATAACTCCTTAATATTTTTCAGGTCGCAAAGGATGAAATCAAGTAAATCTCATGGACATGTAAAATTCAACTTTTTCATATTACAATTTTTTTCGATATTGAACTATCGATGTTTCAACATTTTCGTAATAAAATTGAGATTTGATTAGTTAATCCGCTCGTACACTGCCTTAATTCTCAATGGACACGGTCTGCAATCAATCATAAAGTAGTGTCAGCTCTTTCCAAAAGATAATTGAGTTATAATATTTTCCGTGCCTCTGCAATTTTCCGATTAAAATTTATCATTGGCATTATTGCAAAAAACTTTTGGCATATACGTTATTAAGGGGGGAAATAGGGTTAGGACAGCGTTTTCTCAATGATTTTCATGAATTTTTTTATAGTATAAAAAATGAATATAATTTATTGAAACTTTGAGAATATTTTATACATATATTTAAGTATATACTATAAAATCTTTATACATATATTTACGTATATACTATAAAATATTAGCGACCCCATATTGCAGGTCACAATCAGACTCAGCATTTTGCGTACATTCTGGAAGCCGCAATTTTCATCTGAAATCAAACGAGGTTGAAATTTACTTTTATTATATGTCTCTCTTCTATATGAACCTAAATGCTATCAAAAGAATAGAAAATTGAATTTTTTACAGGGGTCAAAACAAAAAAGCATGATTTTTTGCCATTTTTCACAACTTTATTAGCAAAAAAAAAATTATTTTAAATAATGATAATATTCCGATTTTAGGTTCGTATAGAGCGCAATACTATGAAGAAAGTAACTGCCAATTTTCAAAACGATTGGTTGAAGACTTTCCGAACTAGCGTGTACGCAAGTTAAAAAAAGTCGTTTTCAGAAAAGCGCGTTTGAAAAAATAGCACCAAGAAAAACAAGCAATATGGGGTCGCTAATATCTTCGGTGTTTTTCAAGGAAATTCTTAAAAAAATTTTTCACAATTTGATAGTATATACTTAAATATATGCATAAAATATTCTCAGTTTCAATAAATTATATTCATTTTTTATACTATAAAAAAATTCATGAAAATCATTGAGAAAACGCTGTCCTAACCCTATTTCCTCCCTTAATGGCTTATAAAAATAGAACGAGTCGGAATTTTTATTTAAAATTTTGGGAACATATTTTTCAATAGTTTTACTAACAATTTGTGAAATAAAAAAAATCGATTTTTCGTACCGTCTAACCCTATTTCCTCCCTTAAGAAACGGGGCAACGCTTTGAAATAAGTAAAAAAAAAGTTTTTGGGTTGTCTTTGTTACGCGTTGGTTCATGTAACTTTTACGTGACGTAAATTATATCTATCCACAGGACAACGAGGCAGTAGCCTCGCAATAGGGCAATAATTCCGTTTTATGACTATTATCACGGATGAGTGCACGGAGTAGTATTTTCACTAAGCATGAAGGGAATTTTTCAGGACGGAAAACCCTTTTGTGAGCTTTGATGAGCGTTGTGAGTGTTGCATTCAAAAAATGGTTTTTTTCTAGGGAGTTGTCTATTTTTCCCTTTTATATAATGCTGGTTACGCATGTTTTCCGCTCTTTTAGAATGCCTGATGATAATCCGTTGTGACTACTAAAAATTTCGACATCCTTGAATTAAAGAAAAAATTGGTAAACAATGGGATATTTTTCGGCCCTGCTTTTCATCGTGTTCCGGCGACCTTTTGAATATGACACATTTCGTTAAGGCCGTCATCCCGTATGAAGACTCTGTTTTTACGCTTTTTTTGGGAATTTTTCTTGGCGAACTAAATAAAGATACAACTGCGAAATTTTTACCACAAACTTACTCACATGTTGAGCAGACTTTACAATTCTTTCAGCTCACACAGCAACTTAGCCACTCATTTAAAAAAGACCGTTACCACGATTGCGGGCGTTCTGCTTATCTGAAACAAAAAAAATGAAACGGCTTTTTAATCTGTGAAGTTTTTATTAGTCTTGAAACTAGGATTATCAAAAAATATTGAAAATTTTTTTTTGTCATGCCGAAGAAATCGTAAAAAAAAACAAAATTGACGGTAAGAGTTCAACGAGTTGCCAAAAATTAACGTTTCAATGCTTTTTGATAATCCTAGTTCCAAGACTAGTTAAAACTTCACAGATTAAAATGCCGTTTGATTTTTTTGGTGCAGATAAGTAGAACGTCTGCAAGCGTGGTAACCGTTTTTTGAAAATGAGTGGCTAACAATAAGTTGCCGTGTACCTCAGCAATGAGCGACGATTTCGAGCTAAAAAAATTTTTAAGTGTGCCCAAAATGTGAATAAATATGTGGTAAAAAAATCGCAGTTGTATCTTTATTTAGTTCGCCAAAAGAAATTCCCAAAAACGCGCAAAAAAAGAGCTTTCGCACGGACGACGGCCTTAATTACGAATCACACCGAGTTTATAATGCAAACTTGCAAAGCGTATAATTCCATTGTACTCATTGACACTAAATTAATTTAAAAGAATAGTGCCCATTGAAATTTCGTTATGAATTTGTGTACAGTCACAAATTCTCCTCTATGAGCAAGGGGCTTTTTCAATCTTAGATTTCTTATCGAGGAAGCTTTGTGTATGCGGAAAAATTAGTAAGGAAGCAAGTTGCGAGCTTTAATTTGCACCACTTTTTCTCACATTCAATTTGTTGGTGTGAAGTTTACTTGGTTTTTAATGTATTTTTCGAAAAAAATTGAAAATACCATAAATTTCGAACACTTTTATCGATTTTTTTCGAAATTCAATAATAACGATTCTCTAAGGTAATAGTCTGGTAACTTAAGCCGATTTTCATTTCTTTTTTGGAGGGCGTTTTTTTGTAGGAAAATGAAAATGAATCGTTTTGGATATTTAGGATGTTTTTATTTACATATTAAAGATACAAAAAAAAATTTTTTTGAAAGAATTTAATAGTTTATTATTATTATTATTATTGATCGAAGTTGGCACCTCGAAAAAAAAGCGCGTGGGTGGCCCCGGTGATTTTGGCTCTTGATGTTATCTGAAATAAAAAATTCTTGATAATTCTTAATCTGTAGGCATGTCATTCTGGTTGGAACTACTGAAGTTAAATTTCATGGATAAATAACAAAATGGCGGACTTTGGAAAAAAAACTTTTTTTTCCAAAGTACCGAATCCGTGTATAATCTTTTTACCGGATAGCACAAAAATTTGCACAAGTTACAGCGTTAACAAACGCCTATACCGATTTTTCAAAACATTGAAAATTCTATACATTTGGACCATCGCGACCTATTTTCTCCAATATCAATAGTGAAAAACATTTCATAGTCTATTTATGTAGAAATTTTTCGCGTGATAGCTCGAAAATTGCTCCAGTTGTGAAATTAGCAGATATTTTTTAAAAGAATAAAAATAAAATCTTGTACAATATGAGCGAGTTGTTCAATGGTGACGAAAATGATATCAAACAAAGGAGCGTAGGATCTTCGCTTGCGTGTAGAATTTCGACCCGATCCGTTCCGTCATTCAAGAATTACAGACGTTTGATTTTCGCAGTCTCTTACATCTGGGCTTTGTTCGTAAATGTGTTTTTTTTCGACGTTTTGATACGTTTCGCATTCGCATTAAAAAATGGAAAAAATAATTTCACGAAAACAAAGCTTCGTTCACGAGGAAGCAAAATTTGCCAAACAATTGGCAAATGTTTATCCAGTTTTCAATCGAACGGAGGGGCACCGAGTTTACGATAAAAACTCGCAAAGCATATCCATAAATTTTTCTCATTAGTAATAAATGAATAAAAATAAAGGTAAACATTCTTTTCAAGTCTCAGCAATTTAATATTTATGAAAAAAACATTAAGTGCACATTAAACTATCAAATAAAGAGATAGTCGAGTAAAGTATCGATGACGCAATTGGTGTGACACGAATAAAATGAGGGCATATATTCGAAGCCTTGCGGAGATATTAAAGCTTTATAAATTCTATTACATCGTTTCAAACTCTGTATAGACGCCATCAATAAACCGTAATAAAAGGAATGGAATTTCAGCTCCGATGCTTCTGCGGTACTTGAATTGAGGCTTTGTGGTATGACTGTATATTCCACGAGTTCATTGTTTGAATTATACTGCTGTCCAACACAATGTGTGTTCCTTAATGGGCTCTGTGATATGAATTCATATACGTAACACATTCGCTTTCTTTTTTCTTTTTTTTTATTCTTATTCCGCTTGATGACCGTGCTTATACGTTCGTGAATAAATTCATAATTTTTGCATAAATTCACAAGAAATAATGATTATTTTCGACGTTATTCATTTATATCGGCGACTTCTTTTACAACCATTCGGTGTCGTCTCGTTACGTCATCGTTACATTCTTTTTTTAAACTCTCAAGTTCGCCATTGTGAAACAATCTTTTTTTTTTGTCGCAATTGTCACAGACGGTATTGTAATGACGATTATTTATAACGACAATGGGCCTTTTCTTTCGCTAAAATGAAATTCTGAATCCAGATGTGACGTTTCTCATTGGAAATTACGAAATTTTCCATCACTAATTTTTCATTCGTCGATTGAATTTTTTTTTAAGAAGTTATACGCCATCAGGAGACTGAAAAAAAGCGATTTTTTAAGAATTATTCCTGGACAAACATTTAAATTTATTAACGTAAAAATGTATGTAAGTATTGTGCTAACTCTTACCTTTATTTTCATATTTTTTCATTGTATAAATAATGATTTTTAAAGCTGCTATAGCCGATCTTCGGGAGCTCCTTAAAAAAAAAAGCGTCTTGCGGTGAGCACGATATCTGTGGATTGGATCATCCAAAATGAAAAAACAAAAAAGATTTCGTTAATATAAAGTATTATTTGGTATCTAATCGAAGAAATAAGCAAAATATAAATTTTTAACAAACTGGCGGCTTCTCAAATAAAAATTTCGATTTTCGATAAGAATTTTATCCTTAAATTGTTTATAAAATGGAAAAGACTTATCGGCGAGAAAAAACCTTCGATTAATCACTAAAAATATATTTATTAAGCTTGTATAAAAATTTCAGACTGATCGGTCTAGCCGTTTCCGAGGAATCTTGATTACCGATTTTGAAAACACGACTTTGAGAAAAACACATTCAAACTTTGAAAATCATACTCAGGCGCTTCGAGATACCTTCACAAATATGCGTGCAATTTCGAGAATATTTGTCGGACTGATATGAAATTTTCTGTGTACATACTTAAATATATGTACATTACGAAAATGAAATAAAAACAAATGTTTTTTTTTTAAATCCTGGCTGCGTATAACCCTTTAAGTTAATCACTATCATTACTCCCTTTCTATTCGATTGTAATACATTTTTCACGTACCATGCTTTCAGAAAATTTGTAATTTCGTCGAGTTATCGATTGCAACAAAAAAAAAATCTCACGTCGATTTCTCCCGCATATGATACGCCGACAAAAATGAAAAAAATTCACGTGTGGCTGTGCGGAACGTTCAATTAAATATAATCACACGTTTCAATATATTTTGCAGCAAAATAAATATTTTATTTTACGATATTTATATATATTTTTTTCTTTTTCAACGCGCCTGACGAGTATATCTATTTTGATTAATTACAGGAGGCGGAAAAGCTAGCGTCATGGAACGCGTCACAAATGTGTTTTGCGGCGGTGGGGCTGTGGCTTATACGAATTTGCAGAGCGCAAATAATGCAAATCCAACGCCCGAGAAGCCAAGCAGAAGCGTTCAAATGCCCGTTAATAATACGGCAAACGTCGGTAACAACAAGAGCATTAACAACAGCACGGGTAATGGCACTTCGCGCGGAAGAATATCCAGAAACAGAACGAAGAACGTACCATTGGCTGGCGGTGGTACGGGCGGTTATTTTCCACCTTCCTCCTGGGAACATCTAATGACTGACGATAACTTTCTAAGCCGTTTCTTCCTTTATTTCAACGCAAATGACAGACGAATTCTCGCTCAGGTTAGCACGATGATCCAGTTCATAATAATACAGTACAAATAATCGGTATATATAAATAGTGGGTAATTTAGTAATTATTAAATTAGGCCATTTGGAAATTTAGTAATAACTAAACTTAGTAAATGTACTAATTATCAAATTGCCTTAATAACATTTTAGTAATTAATAAATTTCATAAATTTCGTCATTACTAAATTACAAAAAGGAACTTTAGTAATTACTAATTAGTAAATTTACTAATTATTAAATTGCGCTTAATTACATTTTAGTAATTAATAAATTTAGTCAATTTTGTTATTACTAAATTACAAAAAGAAACTTCAGTAATGACTCATTAGTAAATTTACTAATTATTAAATTGCGCTTAATTACATTTTAGTAATTAATACATTAAGTAAATTTCGTCATTACTAAATTACAAAAAGGAACTTTAGTAATTACTGATTAGTAAATTTACTAATTATTAAATTGCGCTTAATTACATTTTAGTAATTAATAAATTTCGTAAATTTTGTTCTTACTAAATTACAAAAAGAAACTTTACTAATTACTCATTAGTAAATTTACTAATTATTAAATTGCGCTTAATTACATTTTAGTAATTAATACATTTAGTAAATTTTGTTATTACTAAATTACAAAAAAGAACTTTAGTAATTACTAATTAGTAAAATTACTAATTACTAAATTGCGCTTAATTACATTTTAGTAATTAATAAATTTAGTAAATTTTGTTATTACTAAATTACAAAAAGGAACTTTAGTAATTACTCATTAGTAAACTTACTAATTATTAAATTGCGCTTAATTACATTTTAGTAATTAATAAATTTAGTAAATTTTGTTATTACTAAATTACAAAAAGAAACTTTACTAATTACTCATTAGTAGATTTACTAATTATTAAATTGCGCTTAATTACATTTTAGTAAATAATAAATTTAGTAAATTTTGTTATTACTAAATTACAAAAAAGAACTTTAGTAATTACTAATTAGTAAAATTACTGATTATTAAATTGCGCTTAATTACATTTTAGTAATTAATAAATTTAGTAAATTTTGTTATTACTAAATTACAAAAAGGAACTTTAGTAATTACTCATTAGTAAACTTACTAATTATTAAATTGCGCTTAATTACATTTTAGTAATTAATAAATTTAGTAAATTTTGTTATTACTAAATTACAAAAAGGAATTTTAGTAATTACTCATTAGTAAATTTACTAATTATTAAGTTGCGCTTAATTACATTTTAGTAATTAATACATTTAGTCAATTTTGTTATTACTAAATTGCCAAAAGGAACTGTAGTAATTACTAATTGCAAAAGTAGTAGTAGTACGTTATTTAGTAGTTACTAAGTTTCTAAATTACCTAATTTAGTAATTACCAAATTTCCTTTTTTTTGGCAAATTTGGTAACTTAATGGTAAAGTGCTTCAAGATTGTAAATAAATATGAATGTTTGGACTTTTGTATATTTTGCAGAATCATAGTGAATTGCTCTAACTTTCATAAATTTTGGAGAATGATAATAAAGAATCATAAGTTCATCATGTCTTCGTGAGCACGTTAGACGAAATTAGATACATTTGAAAAACACGAAATTCCATGCATTTAAAAAAGACAAAATTCGATACATTTAAAAAAGATAAAATTCGATACATTTAAAAAAGACAAAATTCGATACATTTAAAAAAGACAAAATTCAATACATTCAAAAAAGACAAAATTCCATACATTTAAACAGACAAAATTCCATGCATTTAAACCAGACAAAGTTTCATATACTTACAACTTTACACAATCTTGAGGGATTAAGAAATGTTTTTCAAACTCGATACCGAAAGATGATTCCTTCTTAAATTATTTTTTATGTCAACTGCCATCTCGATAGTTGTAAATTTACAAACGTTAAAGCGAGTATACAATTTCTAAAGAAATATGAAAAATTTGAAGAATTGAATAAAATTTTAAACCTTTCATCGGTGCACTAGAAATTTAATACCAATCATCCTTTAATTTCTGTTGGTAAAAAAAAAATTTAGCCCATCATCCCAAAATTTGCGAATGTTAAAGCAATCATCGTTTTTCAAAAAAATAAAAAAATGTCTACCATTCTCCTTAACTCATTCTCCCGAAATTCACTACCATTTGAATGCGAAAAAGCCAAATGCGAAATGCCAAAAAGTATCGCGAATTTTGAATTTCCGCGGGCTGCGTATATTCGATTTTCGATTTTTTTGTGGCGTTAGGTTGATACTCATGTCCCTCACTTATGCTGAAAAAATTGGCCATTTTGAATGTTTAGTTAATTGTTGACAGCTGTTTTGGTTAGACGTGTTTTGGCTTGTCTTCGATTTTTGCCTATTCCAAAAAAGCAGCTTCTATTACGATGATTGAGCTTTGGTTTCCACGTCATAACCATAAACCCATGATTCGTCACCAGTTATGACCCTCTGGAGCAAATTTGGGGCGTCGCGGACCGGGTCCAACAGCTCCTTAGCAATGTTAACGCGACACGGTTTTTGTTCGAAATTGAGCAATTTTGGCACGAATTTCGCGGCGACCCGTCTCATGCCCAAATCATTGGTAAAAATCGAATAGCACGAGCCAATCGATATGCTTAGTTCCTCAGCAACTTCTCTAACGGTGATTCGACGATTGGCCAATATTATTATCTTCATTTCATCAATGTTTTCGTCTGTTGTTGATGTGCTCGGGCGTCCGGAACGCATTTCGTTGTTCGCATCTTCTCGGCCCTCTGAGAACATTTTGTACCACCGATAATCGTTGCTTTGGTCCAAGGTTGCTTCTCCATATGCCACAGTCAACGTTCGGAATGCGTCCGCGCACTTAATTTTGTTTTTCACACAAAATTTCATACAGATTCTTTGATCCATTTTTTGGAATAGGCAAATATCGAAGACAAGCCAAAACACGTCTAACCAAAACAGCTGTCGACAATTAACTAAACATTCAAAATGGCCGATTTTTTCAGCATAAGTGAGGGACACGAGTACCAACCTAATGCCACAAAAAAAATCGAAAATCGAATATCCGTAGCCCGCGGAAATTCAAAATTCGCGATACTTTTTAAACAGACCTCGTAGCTACTTGAATTTTACGACACTCACGCGCGGACCTTTTTTCTAAATGTGATTTATAAACGTTTTGACACATTCCGATAACATTGACGTTAAAAAATGAAAGAAAAAACATGGCGAAAACAAAGTTTCTTCTACAAGGAAGCAGAAACGGCAAAATGATAAACAAGAAATGTCGTAAATTAAAAATATAAAGATTGTCTTCGCCTCACAGGGTTTTCATCCGTCAACGTAGAGAGTTATTGAAAAATGAAATAAAAAATCATTTAAGATTTTATCCCTGATCTTACAACGATCACTTGCAAATTTTTCTTCCTTCTTAAATTAATTGAAAAATAACTTGCAAACTTTCATCCCTTATCTTATATAGGGTTGAAAAAAATCCACACGTATTTTCCTTTGCTTCATTTAGTGACTAAAAAAAAATTTGTTCTAATTTTCAAAACTCCATTATAAATACAAAATGTCATTTTCAGGTGTGTGCACGATGGAGGGATGTTTTGTACGCTCGGCCAAGATTCTGGGCAGGTCTCGTGCCGGTCGTCAAATGTCGCGAGGCTCGCGCAATGGCCGCTGGCTCGAGAACAAGACTCTACGCTTCTCTCGTTAGACGAGGCTTTCATTCTCTCGTTCTCGAGGGCGCTGCCGACGAGGATATACCAGAGCTTACTCATGGTTTTCCACTTGCTCAGAGGCACGTACACTCACTGTCATTGAGAGGCTGCGTCGTTACTGATCGGGGACTTGAGGCCCTTCTCGATCATCTTCAGGTAAAATATTTATTTCCATCGGTCTTTTAATTGTCAATTTAATTAATCAATATCTACACAAGATTTTTGTTTCGCATACTGAAATCAATGATTTTTTATTTTTACTTGCCCGCCCTTGAAGATGACGCTGTTAAAAAGATCTGCGTAAAAATTAATAAAAAATTATGGGAAGTTTTTATGCAGATACCGTTAATAAAATTTCTAATACCCAATTTAATATTGCGAGTCCTCCGCCTTTACATTCTTGTTTTACAGTTTTTACAGTCGCCCACTTTCCTTTTTCTGCTTCTGAACAGTCCAATCTCACTCAACCTACCTTAACCGACGTTTCTTTCCGCAGTCTATCCACGTCATTGTCTTAAAACGCTACTCAGTCTTTTGCGTATTACACTCTAATTGTCGCTGCCCATAATCTACTATTGCCGCGTCTTACGTGCTACCTTCCCCGACTCTACCCCCCCCCCCCCCCCCTGTTGCCTTTATTGTTAGTGCTATTCCTAAGAACTAGCTTCCCCTTTTACTCTTGCCGCCTTTATTCTCTCTAGAGCTTTCAAATATTCGCACAGCTCTGTCCTTATTATTCCTCTCAACGTTTCCTTTGTCCATGACGCCAGCTCGTCACCCATCCTACCCCCGCTCCAGCCGTTCACACTTTGTGTACAATCTTTTCTTGTCTGCTTTCTCGCCTCGTTACATCACCAAATGTGTTCGAGGCTCTCTTCCTCGGTTTTTAAAATTCCGCATATCCACTTCGCGAAACCTTGCTTTCCTACCTCCCCCACTTGTCCACATCTCAATCTGGCCCATTGTTCCCTCAAATCCCCTCTTACTTCCTCCACATCCCAGTACATCGCCCTCCCTGGCCTGACCGAAATTTCCTTGTACATTTCGCAGAATGTCGAACGATCAATTTTGGCCCAGTCATCTTGTGTGTCCTGCTCCGCTTTCCTATCAAACCCCTCCTTGAGAATTTTGTCTACGCTTCTTTACGGTCCTCCTTCCCTTATGAGTCTCCAGATTCCACAGTCTCCAGATTCGCAGTCTGGCCCACTGTTCCCTCAAATCCCCTCTTACTTCCTCCACATCCCAGTACTTCGCCTTCCCTGGCCTGACCTTAATTTCCTTGTACATTTCGCAGAATGTCGAACGATCAATTTTGGCCCAGTCATCTTGTGTGTCCTGCTCCGCTTTCCTATCAAACCCCTCCTTGAGATTTTTTTCTACGCTTCTTTACTGTCCTCCTTCCCTTATGAGTCTCCAGATTCCACAGTCTCCAGATTCGCAGTCTGGCCCACTGTTCCCTCAAATCCCCTCTTACTTCCTCCACATCCCAGTACTTCGCCTTCCCTGGCCTGACCTTAATTTCCTTGTACATTTCGCAGAATGTCGAACGATCAATTTTGGCCCAGTCATCTTGTGTGTCCTGCTCCGCTTTCCTATCAAACCCCTCCTTGAGAATTTTTTCTACGCTTCTTTACTGTCCTCCTTCCCTTATGAGTCTCCAGATTCCACAGTCTCCAGATTCGCAGTCTGGCCCACTGTTCCCTCAAATCCCCTCTTACTTCCTCCACATCCCAGTACTTCGCCTTCCCTGGCCTGACCTTAATTTCCTTGTACATTTCGCAGAATGTCGAACGATCAATTTTGGCCCAGTCATCTTGTGTGTCCTGCTCCGCTTTCCTATCAAACCCCTCCTTGAGATTTTTTTCTACGCTTCTTTACTGTCCTCCTTCCCTTATGAGTCTCCAGATTCCACAGTCTCCAGATTCGCAGTCTGGCCCACTGTTCCCTCAAATCCCTTCTTACTTCCTCCACATCCCAGTACTTCGCCCTCCCTGGCCTGACCTTAATTTCCTTGTACATTTCGCAGAATGTGGAACGGTCAATTTTGGCCGAGACACCTTGTGTGTCCTCCTCCGTTCTCCTGTCAACCCCCTCCTTGAAAATGTACTCTACGCTCCTTCCTTATCCTCCTTCCCTTATAAGTCTCCAGATTTTCCCTTCCCTTACTTCTTTCATCGCTTCTTCCACTTACCTCCCCCATTTCGACGGCCGTCCATTTATAACCCTCTAACCTCTTCTTTTAGGATTGCGAGAATGGTATTTTGAAAATAAAGATGTCGTGCAGTGATATTAATATGAACATCCATCTGAAAAGTTATAACTTTTAATGGAATGTTCAACTGGAATTATATTAAAATTAAGAAATATTTGTTATTGTCAATATACTAGTGTATATTAAATTCACTTCACCACAATATTATTTTCGATGTACGACTCCCCATTCCAATATACTACATACGAGTATGAATTGGAATTATTGGAGTCAAGATCATAAAATTAATGAACTGTATACTAACCGACAACAGTGGACGGACAGTTGGTACGCGGCTCTGACAATCACCCAAGTTAAGCAGCTTTGGTCACGGCCACTACTTGGATGGGTGACCGCTTAGCCGTATTTTGGCTGGCGCGCCGACTGTTGAACGGGAGGCAGTTTTATTGACTTTCTGTTGTAGGCAATGCAACTGAAACTCAGTCAAAACAAACCCGTCTATATCGACACAGGTTTCCCGCAGTTTCCCTGTGTCCATGGCAAATACGATGCAGTGTAGCTAAGACGTCTGCGGGCGCAATGGAAGTTGAGTTAGCTCAGTGAAGTGCAGGTAGGATGTGATAGGGGAAAAATGGACAAAATGGAATTGGGAAGGGTCATACGTAAAAACCAGAAAGAATATACGTTGCAACAAAAAAAAAAAACTATATCAAAGATAATAGTCCGGTATGGTAAAATTAATACCCTCCTGTATTTGAACCGTATGGAGTCTTAATGGAATTTTCCGGTTCCTAAAAATTAGAAAATTTGAGCTATTTTTGCTAATAGCAAAGTATAAGCAGAAACAAAACATATTGCTGGCATAATAATTTATTGAGCACATATTTGTTCGTTTTTATAGATCCTAAAAGTGTTAATATCGAGAAAAAAAAATCCTACCTTGATTTACTCGGCAAATTTTGTTTTCCCCATCCGGAACTCGAACTGAGAAAAAGAAGTATTTGGATTGACTAAATTGACATTCACCCTTATTCAAACAAACTTTTAGTTGATACTAAAAATATTTTGTTTGCCGTAAGGATATTTTAGTCAACTGACCCTAATAATTGTTGACGAGACTAATAACTTATTTCTACTAATTAAAAATTCGTTTGAACGAGGGTCACCATCGATTTATTCAATCTAAACACCCTTTCTTCTCAGTATATAACCAAACCTACCTGTGAATTCCACACATTTATATCTTACACGAATGCAAATATTATAAAAGATAGAAAACGAACATTTTGATTTTGCAAAAATGTAAATTAATCAAACAAAAGAGGAGAGACTTTATATTTTCATCTCGTCGACCACTACATTATCTTGGACACTTTAATTATTATTTATTATTACATTAAATCAACCAACAGCAGTGGACGCATGTTCGGTGCGCGGATTCAGCGATTTTCCATGTTAAGCAGTATCGGCCGCGGCCAGTACCGGGATGGGTGACCGCTTAGCCATACACTGGCTTGCACGCCGGCTACTGAGTGGAAGGCAGTTTTTTTTAGTTTCTTATGGTAATACACGTGAAACTCGGAAAAAACTTTAAAAAGCCGTCTGTATCGGCACCGGTTTTCCTTAGTTTCCCCGTGTCCACGACGCGGACGAGAACAGTAGCTAAAAAGCAGTTGCGGATGCTACGGAAGTTAGATTAGCTTATTGTTAGTATAGTGCGGGTAGGGAGTGGTAGAAGAAAAATAATGAAGGTGTCATGGGACAGCTGGTAGATGTGAAACATCCAACATCTTGAGAATACGGTGTGGGATATGTGGCGTGGAAAATTAAAGAGAAAAATAACAAGAAAAGTAGCTTTTGATTTTCTTCTATAATTTTTTATTTAGTTGCTTCATCTATTACTTCGGTTACAGTAGCAGTCGGTGCTGCGTTTGATTCGAGGAAACTAACAATCGGTCGATGATAGCTAAAGTATGACACGAATGTTTTAGATGTCATGTTATCAAGATATCTATCGAACACTGCATCTATAGTCGTGCCATACCTTGTAGTAGGCTCATTTACGGGGTTGTTCATAATCAATTGAAATTCATTGTGGAGGACATTTATAAGCGGCAATGATTCAGCCTTGGCAAAATTAACATTAAAATCCCCTGCTAAAATTAATGGAAGTTGATGAAATTCTGCTTCTAATAGCCTTGAACCAGCTGGACTATATTTCAGTAGTTCTCCGTGTAAAAATCTTATGATATTGTCAATTTTTTGGTTTGGAGAAATATATACGACAACCATGACCAATTCCCTTCCATCCTCCATAACAATTTCTGCCGCACATAAATCACCAATATCGTCTTGACCAAAACCAAGTCCCCTTACATTTCTGAATCTAATAATTATGCGAGATGTAATAATATCCAAACAATTTCTATTTTGATAAATAGCTACACCACCAGCTCTAACAGTATTGCGTTTGAAATGAACAATACAATCAAAGTTCGGGATATCGACGTTTTCTTCATTGTCAAGCCATGTTTCACTCAATAATAAGAAATTACTATTTTTAACAATCGAATCTTGTAGATCTGGGGCATGCTTTCGGAGACTTTGACAATTCAGCGTAAATAACGACAATCCCTTTCTTGATGTTATAAAATTTAATACTAATCCTTGGAGTGTCTCGAGTCTATTAAGCGATAATCTTTTAAATTCTTCTTGCAACGCTACAACAGATGGATCAATTCGTCTGCCGTGGTAGAATTTTCGATCATTATTACGTGTATATATGTATAAGCCTGTCTTTTTCGTCGGAAAAATTCCGACAGAAATAGAACAATTTATAGACTTATACACAGGAATATATATATAAGATACACACGGTATAGAAAATTTATCTTGAAGAGTATAAGGTAAGCACGTGTTAAAGCGTCGTTCCGGGATTAATACGCACATCGGCATGCGTTGTTACTGGCAATGGCTGCCATCAGCATGCGCAGAGCCCGTGCTGATGAATCAACCCGTGCGCAGAGTTGGGTAGAGGGGAGCGTCACTTTGAGTGGGGGAAAAGTCGCCACGACGCGGCATCGAGTTCCCTACTGACCGATTTACTCTCTAACGCGCCTAAAGATGTTTTTCACATCAACAATTGGGAAAACCCGAAAGGGAACTCACAATAATAAAAGAAAAGAATAATACATTAATTGATGTACGTAAAGTTATTGAATTGTACAATTTATATCCTATTATTTTTCAGGCGCTTTTCGAGCTCGAATTGGCGAGTTGCAACGAGATAACGGAAGCCGGTCTGTGGGCATGTTTAACACCGAGGATAGTGTCACTCTCGCTCTCGGACTGCATAAACGTTGCTGACGAGGCGGTCGGCGCTGTGGCGCAACTCTTGCCGAGCCTCTACGAATTTTCATTACAGGCTTATCACGTTACGGACGCGGCTCTCGGTTACTTCAGCGCGAAACAGAGCAGTTCATTGAGTATCCTGAGGCTCCAGTCATGCTGGGAACTTACGAATCACGGTGTCGTTAATATAGGTGAGTTTTCCTTTTTGTGTTTAAGGTAGTAGTCTGGTAACTTAAGCCGATTTTCATGTCTTTTTTGGAGGGCGTTTTTTTGTAGGAAAATAAAAATGAATCGTTTTGGATATTTAGGATGTTCTTATTTATATATTAAAGATACAAAAAAAATTTTGTTTGAAAAAATTTAATAGTTTATTATTAATATTATTATTGATCGAAGTTGGCACCTCGAAAAAAAAGCGCGTGGGTGGCCCCGGTGATTTTGGCTCTTGATGTTATCTGAAATAAAAAATTCTTGATAGTTCTTAATCTATAGACATGTCATTCTGGTCGGAACTACTGAAGTTAAATTTCATGGATAAATAACAAAATGGCGGATATTGGAAAAAAACTTTTTTTACCAAAGTCCGCCATTTTGTTATTTATCCATGAAAATTAATAACAAAATGGCGGACTTTGGAAAAAATACTTTCTTTTCCAAAGTCCGCCATTTTGTTATTTATCCATGAAATTTAACTTCAGTAGTTCCGACCAGAATGGCATGTCTATAGATTAAGAATTATCAAGAATTTTTCATTTTAAATAACATCAAGAGCCAAAATCACCGGGGCCACCCACGCGCTTTTTTTCGAGGTGCCAACTTCGATCAATAATAATAATAATAATAAACTATTACATTTTTTCAAACAAAATTTTTTTCGTATCTTTAATATGTAAATAAAAATATCCTAAATATCCAAAACGATTCATTTTTATTTTCCTACAAAAAAACGCCCTCCAAAAAAGACATGAAAATCGGCTAAAGTTACCAGACTACTACCTTAAAAATGCACCGAGATTCATTGTAGTTTTATTTTTTTTTAAATTGTAGTGGAAGTTTGTAGCTCCAATGGACAACGGGCTCGGAAATTACTTCGACGAACTCGAGAACCGACGATTTCGCTCTCCTGTTCGAGTGAATCGATCGGAACTAACGTTTATGCGTTTCAAATATTCATTTACATCAAATTCACACTCCGATACCGACTGGCAAGCACAAATTCGTAGCTCGTAACTCGCAGAGAAGAACTAGTTGGACAGGCGTGAACTCGCAGGGATATAAACACTCCGATATCCACTCGCAAACGTAAACATTCAGCCATTGAATCGCAAGCACAAACTCGCAGACCATAACTCGCAGGCAAAAAGCGATACCGAGCAAGCGGGAACTCGCAGGCATATAAAAACTCCGACACTAACTGGCAAACATGAATTCGTAGTTCATAACTCGCAGGAAAGAACTAGGCCAAGCGTCGACTCACAGGGACACCAACGCTCAGACATTGAATCGCAAGTTCAAATTCATACTTCGTAACTAGCAGGGAAATACAAGATAGCTAGGCGTCTGCTCGCAGACGCATAAACACTCCGATGTGCACTCGCAAACATAAACACTCAGGCATTGAATCGCAAGGACAAACTCGCAAGAATAAAATGTAGCGAGCAGGCGTGAACTCGCAGGCGCTGTTCGATTAGAATTAACCATAGCTGTTTCGGCAGCCACGACTTTAGAGGGGCCTATTTCAAAAAAATCCATGAATCTAGATCTAGAACAAGATAATAATGCGCCTACGCTCATAAGAACCTACAGCCGATGGTGAAACCATCTAAAGCGACACCATTATCGGTCAAAAACCAAAAACTCAAGCCGTAGTCGAAACGATCACACAGAAATACGAAAATAATGCGCATGCGCTCCTAAAAAACCAAAGCCACGGTCTTAAGACCGTGACGGACGATCTGTTGCTGAAACTATCTAAAGCGAAATAATGTAAAACTCAAGCCGTAATGGAAACGTGTAGATCACACTGAAATACATCATAAATTACCTTTTTTTTTTTGGTCGGTGTAAGATTATACCGAGCTACACTCTCGGATCAAGCGGCTTACGTTTGCAGGTTATATACAGGTCGCTGGTACAACAACATCCGTGACCACTTCGAAAACGCGATCGCTCCTGTATCCGAAGCGTCACAACCAATCGGGATGAAATTTGGTTTAGGCAATGCACAATTAGGAACAAAGTGGCTAAGTAATTCACTTCTCTATTTTTCAAATTGTCGACACCGTTTCGGAGGAATTCCAAATCGAGTTTTGCCGCCATCTCTCTCTTTCACGCATATATCACGTGGTGAAGCGACCTCATACTTACATCCAGAAACTTGCGAGCACCGGCTCGTGAGCGCTAAACTCGCCAGTACATATGTAAAAATTATTATATTCGTCTGCGGAAAATAGTTCAGGAAAACCTCGTGAAATTTACTTTAATTATTTTACATGCTATCGCCAATATACTTCATTAACAGCAATAATGAATGTAATACATTTTCCGCGATTATCATTATTTTTTGTTAATAACGGCAATATCTCAGGTGTATCGACTTCAAGAGATTTCACGTATCCAAATGAACGGGGACGTTTTTCATACGTTTGTGTTTATACTCAACACACCTTGAATTAAATATAGATGGTGATCGTAGAAGGCTTTATTTAGCCTTTGGGATGAGCTGTCACCGCGGATTTCTCTCTTCCTCGTCGCGTCTCGAGTTCGTGTCTCTTGTTACTCCGTAGCTCATCGACGTCGCGAACTCGAGTTTCTATCGTTTTATTTATACCGTTCAACAGCTGGTTCATCATTTTATTCGCTATTGTTCGACAGCTGTTCATCATTTTATTCGATATCTCCTCAATCGGACGTTTTTGTTTTATTTTACATTTTCGTATCGTCGGATTATCGTGATTAAAATTTACATTCCCTTATATCTTGTAATCCTTGAACACCGGACTATTGCCCCCCGCCACCTACGATTTTATCACACGTGTTCTTGTAGATAACCCAAACTTTTCTTTTGCTTTTGTATTTCAAGATCCAATGTAGCAATTTCAACATTTTGCTTCCTCGTAGATGAATCTTTGTTTTCGTCAAAAAGAATGTCGACTTTCTAATGTCAATTTGTTTAAAATGTGCCAAAACATTGGAACAACACATTTAGAAAATTTGTTCGTGTCGTGTGTGTGAGTGTGTGTGTGTGGCAACGACGAAAAATTTTAATTACTATATCTCGAGAACAGCTTAACCGATTTGCCGTAAAATTTGCACAGATTTTGGGCGTCGAATCTTCATTGTTTATCGCAATTTTCGTTATAATCACTTGAACGTTAGAGATTTTACGGGATTTTTATGTTTTCGAAAAATGTCTGTGATCGCTCGATTACTGTTGTAGATTTTTAGCTATCGAATAAGAACTTTGTTCATTAATAAGATAGAGGTGTTGGGGTGTTATAAAATTTTGAATTTTTCGACGATGCTAATTAAAACTTGAACATCGCTTCCTCCTTGTTTCTATGAGGAAGACGAAATGAAGAATGCCACTTGATCGTGAAGGGAGATCTCAAAAAGGGGTAAATCTTCGAGAAAACAAAACGTGAACGAAGCAATGTGCGAGTTTCAATTTGCACCTTTTATTTCTATCGATACGCCAGACAGTGTGAAAAAAAAATACGCATAAGAATATATCATAAAACCCTCAATATATATTGAAGAAAAAAAAACATTCTTGCCGTTTAGAATAATAAAATAAATAGTGCATAAAACTTGATGGACAGTTCAAGGGCTTATTTTTCGATCAACCCGTTGAATTGTTCCGTAAATTTCAAGGAAAGTAAATGTTAACTTGCATTTTTACAGGTTAAACGGAAATAACGTTAACTTTAAAAGTTATACTCATTTATATTTACATTCCTTTACGATTGGTTATTTTGGATGTTTCTTTTCGTTAAAAGATTTTTTAAATTTTAGAATTCTAGTACGTGCTGAAATGTCGAGTTTTCATGGTAATGACAAAAAACAATCTAATATTATCCTTTTTTTGTTGTTGTAATATTACAGTTCATTCTTTACCGAATTTGACGGTCCTGTCGCTGTCTGGATGCAGCAAAGTGACGGATGACGGTGTTGAGCTTATAGCGGAAAATCTACCGAGGCTTAGATCTCTCGATCTTAGCTGGTGCCCGAGGATAACCGACGCCGCACTCGAATATATCGCTTGCGATCTCAATCATCTCGAGGAACTCACTTTGGACAGGTAAAAAATGACAAAAAAAAAATTACTCGGTTAAAATAAAAATAAATATGAATTAAAGACAATAAACATTATTGCGTTTTTGACGAATAAAAATAGTTACATTTTGATTCACTTAAAAGGTATTTTTCCAAACGTGAATTTGATTTTTAAGATGATCAGTCGTAATTCCTTTTGTTTTGAATTTAAAATATATGCGTCTGAAAATGAAATAGAATTAAGAGTACTAAAAAACAATTGGTGTTATCACAATTTTTTTTTAACACAAATAATTCACTTCGAAATAATTAACAGGAATGATTTTACTGTGAAAAAAAAACTAGACGTAATACAGGTAAAAAGAAATTGACGTTATTGAAGAATTTCTAGAGTTCATTTCACGATATGAAAAAAAAAAAACGATGGCGATATAAAACGAAGATAGGTAAATAGAGAAGGTATAATAGACGTCACGGTTAATCATGCTTAGCACAAATTCTCTTCAATATTATTGCCAAAAATACGAAATGTAAAGGTTGCCAGAAATCACACAGTGAAATATCTTCACGATCTCAATCTTGTCATTACAAGTTTGACATTAACGCGAAGCCTCGCGTCACAACAATCACGTTCGATAAATCACTCTCGCGAGAGATTGAGGATTAGAGAAAGATTGAGTCGTTTTGCTATTGCGAAATTGCCAAGTGTACCACACTCAACCGACGGCAGCGATTCCCAAAGTTAATTTATTTTTTTATCATTTTCGAAAATTACGACAGTATGAATCTTACCAGTTTCACGATTGCGCGGTGTTTTTTATTTGCATTTAGGGATATTTTTGTTTAAAACGGGCATTGGGGGCATTTTTATTGATACTCTTAACTCGCTAGTCGTTTCAAAGCACTGTTGCACGTACGAGGTCTGTTAAAAAAGTATCGCGAATTTTGAATTTCCGCGGGCTACGTATATTCGATTTTCGATTTTTTTGTGGCGTTAGGTTGGTACTCGTGTCCCTCACTTATGCTGAAAAAATCGGCCATTTTGAATGTTTAGTTAATTGTTGACAGCTGTTTTGGTTAGAAGTGTTTTGGCTTGTCTTCGATTTTGGCCTATTCCAAAAAAGCAGCTTCCATCGCGATGATTGAGCTTTGGTTTCCACGTCATAACCATAAACCCATGATTCGTCACCAGTTATGACCCTCTGGAGCAAATTTGGGTCGTCGCGGACCGAGTCCAAAAGCTCCTTAGCAATGTTAAAGCGACACTGTTTTTCTACGAAATTGAGCAATTTTGGCACGAATTTCGCGGCGACCAGTCTCATGCCCAAATCATTGGTAAAAATCGAATAGCACGAGCCAATCGATATGTTTAGTTCCTCGGCAACTTCTCTAACGGTGATTCGACGATTGGCCAATATTATTTTCTTCGCTTCATCAATGTTTTCGTCTGTCGTTGATGTGCTCGGGCGTCCGGAACGCATTTCGTTGTTCGCATCTTCTCGGCCCTCTGAGAACATTTTGTACCACCGATAAACGTTGCTTTGGTCCAAAGTTGCTTCACCATATGCCACAGTCAACATTCGGAATGCGTCCGCGCACTTAATTTTGTTTTTCACACAAAATTTCATACAGATTCTTTGAACCATTTTTTGGAATGGGCAAAAATCGAACACAAGCCAAAACACGTCTAACCAAAACAGCTGTCATCAATTAACTAAACATTCAAAATGGCCGATTTTTTCAGCATAAGTGAGGGACATGAGTACCAACCTAACGCCCAGAAAACAATCGTAAATCGAATATACGTAACCCGCGGGAATTCAAAATTCGCGATACTTTTTGAACAGACCTCGTATGTAGTACTCGGGGACATATACCATATAAACACTGATCGTCAATCCTATATAATCATTCACATGCACTCACAGAAATTCTTGGCGATTCGTCGGCACTCGTAACACTCACAGCCATTTAGACTAGGACCTCGATTTTAACGAGTTCGATCTTAGGGGAGAACACCGCTCTAGCGGCATAAAAAAAGGCCTAACTTTGACCATTTATTTTGGAAGTATGAAAAAAGGAATAAGATTTCTTTTCAGAGGGTTTATTTAACAGATAATGAAGTATGACATTTTTTTTTATTACCATTTTGTTACAAAATGGTGGCGACAGAGCCCATCTTGAAAATCATCTTTTTTTTTAAACATCTTCACGGGAGGACGGTTTTTTCGTAAAATATAAGGCCTGGAACAAAAAACCACATAATTAAAAACCTATATACTCTTGGCCATGGGTCTATGTAGAGGTTCTGTTTTAAATCAAATTTCATAAAAATGGTGGACTTTCGAAAAAATGATTCGATTTTTTGCCAAAAAAAGCAATAAATTGTTTAGAAAAAAAAATTTACATTAAATAAAAAAACGGCTACGTACTCCGATAGAGAATGTAATTGTGAAGTTACTATCGATATTTCAAATCGATCCGTGTAACGGTGTGCAAGTAATACGTCCGCCCAGTTTCAAAAAGACGATTTTCAAGACGGGCTCTGTCGCTGCCATTTTGTACCAAAATGATAATAAATTTTTTTTTTCATACTTCAATATGTGTTCAATAAATCCTCTGAAAAGAAATCCTATTCCTTTTTTTATACTCTCAAAATAAATCGTCAAATTTAGGCCTTTTTTTCTGCCGATAGAGTGTTGGTTAAGGCACCAGACCATGGTGCGCGCGCGGTACGAGGGTGTATTTTTCATAATTTTTTTCGAGCAATCGATGAATGGTTTTTTTTCAATATATGCATATAGAAGACGCTACACAAATTTTTTTATTCGAATCTTAAGAATAGTTTGCGGTGTACACCGCTTCCAAAAGGACACCTCGACGAAGTTGCTGCTCGGTGGTTGACAGCAGTTAAGCCATACGGTTCATTTGAAAAATACAAAAAAATATATTTATAAACTAGACATATAGGTTTATAGCATCACGTAGGGGAATTTCGATATCTGAAAAAAAAATGGCGGATCAGCGAATTTTATTTCCCATTTTCACAGAAAATTTTCATCGTTTATGAAAAAATAGAAGGGGGGCCTTTATTTAAAAAATCCCTAAGTGGTGCCATAGAGACTGGACTTTTGAACATTTTAAGACGTGCTACATGGAAATCGGATGAATAGTTTTTTAAATATGTTGTCAACCAGGTTGAAAAACGTAGTTTCGAGAAAAACGCGTCCAAAGTTGTGCTGAAGGATAATTCGACATACAAACTAAATTTAAAAAATGCTGTGTCTCCCTCAATTTTACGAATTTCTTTACAAAATTTGGTGAGAGTATTCTTAACAAACGCATCTTTCATAAAATGAAAAAAAACATCTTACCGTGGTCTGGTGCCTTAAGGAAAATCCCCACTCTTTTGCCTCGCCTGCGCATGGTGGGACGCATCTACGTCACGCCGGCCAGGATCCTAATCGTATTTCTCTTAAAAGTCATCGGGCCCCTTTTTCGGTTATGTTGTTTGCTCGTAGCATAACGTAGGGCACTTGTATAAAAAATGTGGACGTACATAACCCTAAACATGACGAGAAAGAGCGCCATGCTACGATACGGTTCTGCCCATAAGCACGTAAAAGTAGCTGCTTGCGTTATAGGGGCTGGGCTTAGGCAGCCTTGATTATAAGAACTTCCGGTTCCAGTTCATTCTCTTTGTGTAGTATATGAGCCAAGTAGCTAGTCAAATGAGAGGTGCATTATGAAAATATTGAAATATCGACATTTCAATTTCGAAAAGAATTGGAAAATGCAAATATTCAATTTTACATGCGTATGCCATGATTTTATTTTATTGTTTACTAATGGCGTTTTCAATTCGCTGCGCCGTGCTACACCCGGTCTAATTGAACATTTCCGAATTCACCCGAGTCCTTCTTTGACGTTCAAATTTGGAAATAAGATTAAATTTTTTCCCAGTAATAATATTTTATGTTAAGTATTCGTAATAAACGTATTCTATGATCAATAATAACAAGCTTCTCGGAGCCTTGCTCACAAAACATCGAAAGCATAAATGCATTTGAGGTTAAGAAATGTCAACAGTGCACAAAACTTAGGTAATTAACTCTTTCAACTAAACAATCTCGAAAAGTCAGCCTAAACAATTCAAGGGCGATAAATGAGCCTACCTGCGTAACGAATAATTGCTGACTTGGTGGAATTAAGACGATTTAAAGTACGTTGGAATGAAGCAAATTTGAGGTTATATTGATGTTTGGCATAGTTCGCGAATCGGTATTTCGGCAATTTTCGTGAGCTTTCGGAATCCTTCGGAAACGTTCGGCTCACGACCCGGCTGTAGCAGAATCGAATAAAAAACGCCATAACAAGAAAATATTAAGACAGGACGGATTTCGACTCGTATTGTTAGACCGGACGAAAAATGCAACACATGAGCATAACCTTTTGGGAATTACCATTCAGCAACCTCACCTCTCACGGTCAAATTTCAAACTACTCTATCCCAGTCGATGTCCGACGATTACCAGGCGAATGTATCAAGTTTTCATCATAATTTAAAATGTACTGCTTTATTACAGCAACAATATAATAAATAAAAATCGGGAGAACATGGAAGACGTTCGGTCCGAGGAGCATGAGATTTTTCACACTACGCGAAAGAACAAGAACCGTTTTATTCGTGGCGTGTAAACAACAAGAGGGGTGACTGAAATTGCATAATTGCTGAAAAACGAACAATTTATAAATACAACATTATATCATGTGATAGATTGATGCTATAAGTAATAGCTTACTGTTTGAAGTCACTCATTTAGCCGTAGAGTGGCGGGCAATACTTTTTTTTTATTTTGAGCTTAAACATGGCACGTCATACAGGTTCACCGTATTCTTATGGCAATAATGCACTCCGTCTACATTCAATTGTTGGAGTTTATTCTGTTCACGCACAAACATCAACGGTAATAATCCTGAGTATCAAATCGTACTAAAAACATTACAATTCGCCAAAAAATATACGATAATCGAGGGTTTATTACTGTTCCCCATGCTAACTATTGATGGCTGACTTGGGCTGACTGTGAATGAGCAGCCATATTGAATAGATCGTGCCTCCATGGCAATTCCCAATAACCCTAGTGACAATAGCAACCGGTTGTCTCTTGTAAAATAACCGAATAATCAACCGAGTAGACAACGGTTACGTCGTGCTAAAAAAAAACCTGCAAAACTGTGCAGTTGCTCGCAATTGCTAATTCAATATGGCCCGCTTTTATAGTCCGATGGTCGTCAGTGGTTCCGCATGCGGTTGCTGGTATTCTTCTTGAAATAGATTAGTCCACCGAAAGGCAAACAACCGATCATGAGGTAACTCATGGTTTTTGTCAAATAGTGAATTAAATGCTTGTCGATGCGGTTGCTGGTAGTTGTCTCTAGTTTAGACAACTATACCGGTAACCCCTTCTTAACTTATCCCACCTCTATAAAATAGATTAACGGGACGATGCTCCCTTAACTTATATTTAAGTTACAGTAAACATCCAATTGTCCATAAAAAATGAAAGATCAAAAAAATTCCACAAAACCCTAATTCTTTCAATGATTCGTGCCACATTGAATACCAGCTATATCTTTTAATGATTACTCCGTTCGTGAAAACAAAATTGGACCAATATTCAAGGATTTACGGAAGTTGGACCAGCCGATGATTTTCTTTACGAAAGGAAGTCAAAGTTGATAAAAAGAAGATTAATTAAGCATGAAAAATCCCAGTCACAATGATTGAACAATTCATTGATTAAGAGTTCAGAAAAAAAAAGAAAAAAAATTTCATCCGCCAAGTGTTCTGTATTCGCAACGATCTCGCAAAACCTCGACCGTATATGTTTACACAACGGGATATATATTGAACGTCGCGGAATGTTCGGAGCGCGAATGTAAGATTTTTTTTTATCAGACGACGACGTGCACATAGACGGGAGTAGGAAGAGCAAGCTCTCTATGGGCGTTGGTGTCTTCTCAAAGATCGCGTTTTAAGCACGCGAGCCAATTGAAACTTTGCCACGATAGCTAATCGAGTGTCCACCTTCGTCTCGGGAAATTCAATTCAAGCGCGCAGCGGAAGGTAGAATTTAATTTCATCGTTGACAGACGGGAAACCGGTGCAACGATCGCTTACCCGTCTCGTTTATTTATATTTATATTATCATATGCATAGAAGTATTTATATGGCCGCTATTATTGTATACTAGAGCACATATTATTTTTCATTATTAAACAAGCAGGTCATTGTAGCTTGAACATTTAGTGTGATAGAATTTTTTTCGAAACGCAAAAAAAAAAACGTTACATGATTCCGATTTTGTCCACTTTTTTATGGTGTACGTCGAATAAACCATTATATTTATATGACACTTTTTTCATAAAAAACTTCGAATAAACAATTATATTTATATGACACTTTTTTCATAAGAAGTATTTATATGGCCGCTATTATTGTATACTAGAGCACATATTATTTTTCATTATTAAACAAGCAGGTCATTGTAGCTTGAACATTTAGTGTGATAGAATTTTTTTCGAAACGCAAAAAAAAAACGTTACATGATTCCGATTTTGTCCACTTTTTTATGGTGTACGTCGAATAAACAATTATATTTATATGACACTTTTTTCATAAACAACTTCGAATAAACAATTATATTTATATGACACTTTTGTCATAAACAATGTCGAATAAACAATTATATTTATATAATATTTTTGAGTTTCGACGAAAATAGGGATCCGGAATTAGCGAGAATTTTCTGAATACCTATTCAGGTGTCGATCAGGCTTCCTCAAAAATGTAAAAAATTTTGAACAAGACTAATGTGAACGTAGTGATTTGAAAACGTTATCTTTAGCATTCGAAAATTACGTTCGTTCCGATGTTCTTCATTTTTGGAAAAATTTTTGGAAAAATTCAGAAAAATCGATGGTCCGAATTTGTGTTGCTGTAAAAAATTGAAAAAACTGCCCAATCGGCATTTAAACTTGAATGATTACAAGCCGTTATAGTTGAACAATTTATTTTGGCCCAAAATGCAAAAAAGATGATATTGTCATTCTCTTTTAGTACCCTAAAAGAAATGGTCAATGTAGTTTTCCCGCTATTATCACAAATACCCCGTCATTTATATCTCTAAAGTGTGAAAAATGTGAACAAAAAACAAATAATCAAAATATCCCCAAACGTGTTTTATTTCCCAATGAAGAGAGTTATCAATATCGATGGTTATTATTATTATTGCTTATTTTGTAAACGGCAATTTTGTGTTCAATATACGTAATTTGGAGGTTCGTTTAATTTGCGAATGAGATTATGTAAGAAGGCAACCGTCGACAACAAATTCGAGAAGGCTTTTTTCTCCAATTTATTCCGAAAAATTTTGTCTAACAAAAATTGTTTGGCATCATCACATGGAATTGTTTTTCTACGGTTTAAAAACGCCGAAAATCGTCCCAGATTTCCTTTGTCTCGGGTTCGTGAAATAGCAGATTTCGTTATGAAAATTGAATAAATCAATTATCAACTTTTCGTGGTACCTTTCTTTCCATCGTTATATTTCACAATAAAAAGAGATGGAAAGGCGAAATTTATTTCATTTTTGTTTAGATGCGTCCACGTAACTGACATCGGGGTTGGCTATATATCAACAATGGGTTCTCTCAGCGCCCTGTTTTTACGATGGTGTTCCCAACTGCGAGATTTCGGTCTGCAGCATCTGTGTGGAATGAGATCCCTACAAGTGCTGTCTGTTGCTGGTAAAAAAATATTCATAACTACTTTAATAGTTTTTTTTTTTCATTACAGATGCCAATTATATAATAGAACGGCCTTAGGCTTATCCGCGGTGAGATTTCTGCAATACGTGAGAAATCCGTCAGGTGGCTTTGAGCGAGAATTTATGTCGTATATGAACTCCCATTCCGATACTCATAAGGATCTTTTGTACGTTCGTGGCACAATGCGAGAGAAATAAAAAATAGGAATAAAAATGAACCATCCGATTGGCGTAGCTTCTCTAAAGTGCGTGAGGATTGGCTGATTGTTATTCCCATTTCTTATTTCGTCGCATTGGGCTTTAGGGTGTATCGGAAGTTACGGATGGTCCTCGCTCAGAAAAATAGTGGACTGACAACGTAATCCAATGATTAACTTAAAAGTCGCGCAAAGATTGCTCGTCACTTTACGGTAAAAATATGAATGCCGTTGAATTAACAAAAAACGAAATAACGTTTTTTTATGATAAATCTTCTGAATCAGTCGTAAAGTGGTGGACAAGTTTTGAGTACAGTGACGAGGTTATCTGCAGTGCCAATAAGGTACCTTTCTCAACCTATCCTTTTTATTATTATACTTCCCGCAAATAATACGGGAAAGTCTGATAGAAAGCTTCACCTGCTGCCCTTTACAGACTGTCACGCAAATCTCTCTTCGAGATATAGATTTCCAAAATGTCCTTTTTTCGTTTAGTATTGTGTGCGGAGTATAAGTCGATACAGTTTGTGTTCCCGTCTCCTTTCACGTCTATTCTCATGTATGTTTTCCCTACCATTCTGTGGACAAAAACCTGTTATCATTTGCGATTTTTGGTCGAAACCGTGGACTCTGCTCGAAGTCAACCCGAGCGGTCGTTATCACGGTCTTCTTGTAGTATACAAGTCTGGAAACTCCTCCCTCTTAACGAAGTCGTTTTTAATTTCTGTAGCAACCACTAGAGGCGTTGCGGTCGGATAATACAGATAGACATAACCAGATAACCCCTCGATACTGCTATGCTTGCATATTATGTTTACTTGGTGTAGATCACAGTCTATTAGTGATTATTATATTAAAAAATGACGAATCGGTGTGTGGTACCACATTGCAAAACCGGTAGCAAAATAAAGAAACGATGTTCTACATTTTGAGTGTCAAAAGACATTGATATATGGAAAAAGTGAGAAGAATCTATTCCAGGCATTATAAAATTACAACAGACGGATCGTGTATGTGATCAGCATTTCAAGTTAAATCCATGAAACGTTTCGATTTATTTCCATTTTTGAAAATGAAAACTTTTGATGATTTTATAAATATTTCATCAATTTATAGTCTTTAATTATTTAAGAAGCGTTAATATTTATCACTGCTTCGTGAAAAGATTTAACAAAAAATCTAACGGAAATCGATTTGTCAAGAGACAACCATTTCGCCAAATATATATTCATATGACAGATATTTTGAAATAGTTTATACTTACCAGGCTCGGTTACAGTTAGAATGTTATAAACCCGATACAAATTGCGAGCATATTTATTCAGTATATTCATTGAAGTTGACGGGATTGATAACGGGATTAGTTGGACAGAACAGACAATACAAGAGATATCGCGGAGTTTTTAGGTTGTGTCTATTATCCGATCGCAACGTCTCTAGTGGCTGCTACAGAGATTAAAAACGACTTCGTTAAGGGTAAACACCACTGTGACCCCCTGTTTTTTTTCACATTTTTCAAGAATTTTTTTTTGTGGGAAAAAAAAGAGATATTCGAAAAAAATTTGTTGGGTTTTGTTCCTTGTTTATTAATGTATCAAAAAACATTTTTTTCACATTTTTCACGCCGCATGGTGGCGCTGGGGAAGCTCTCGCGTCAGGTGCTGTCATCTCCGCGGCACGCAGCAGAACTCTCTACAACGTCGATCTGAAAAAAAATACCGAGTGTTTTCGTTAATAATATGATATTTTGAAGAGAAGTACATAGGGATTTGGAAAAATATTGTTTTAAAAAAAATAGGCACGCCTTTGAAATTAACTTTAATTTCAAAGGCGTAATTTCAAAAATACCGAGTGTTTTCATTAATAATATGATATTTTGAAGAGAAGTACATAGGAATTTGGAAAAATATTGTTTTAAAAAAAATAGGCACGCCTTTGAAATTAACTTTAATTTCAAAGGCGTGCCAATTTTTTTTAAAACAATATTTTTCCAAATCCCTATGTACTTCTCTTCAAAATATCATATTATTAACGAAAACACTCGGTATTTTTTTTCAGATCGACGTTGAAGAGAGTTCTGCTGCGTGCCGCGTAGATGACAGCACCTGACGCGAGAATTTCCCCAGCGCCACCATGCGGCGTGAAAAATGTGAACAAAATGTTTTTTGATACATTAATAAACAAAGAACAAAACCCAAAAAAATTTTTCGAATATCTCTTTTTTTCCCCACAAAAAAACATTCTTGAAAAATGTGAAAAAAAACAGGGGGTCACAGTGGTGTTCACGCTTAACGAGGCACCCCGCACCGCTGAACTTTGATGGAGTTCTAAACCAGAACGCCCGTTCCGTTTGCCAAGGGTCCGCTAGATGGCTTCTTGCGAAGTGTCTCCCGCAAAAGATTTTCGCGCGGACAGCTATAAAGCCCCTCACCCTGCACTGTAAATAAACTAATAAATGTTTTAGATCTCAGTAAGGGTAGCATAGGGACAAGCGCTGCCACTCCGCCCTTGACTCTTGTGCTTTCTCTGAGCTCACGTCACCTTGTTTCTAAATGTATTATTCAACTTATCCCTTTCAGTCAGCTCACCCAGTTTATTTGGCGAATGATGTATGGCGAATGAAATTTCCATTATCTATTTTATTCTATTTTTTTTTTCGTTCAACCTCTGTTGTCGGGCGATGAGCAAATATGTCCGTTTGAAAATCGCGAATTAATTTTATATTTCGAATACCATACGACAGTGGGTGTGCCATTTCAGGGCAACTTTTTTTTTTCTCCGGGGACCGGGTTATATACTTCCAGGAAGGTGAAAAAAGAAGCCTGTTCAAATTTGACCTCTTAATATTAATATTTAGATGCGCCTCATCGCGAATTTCTATTTCCCATTTAAATAACTTGGGAAAACATTTTTTTCATATTTGAAATTTTATACTTCGGCAATGGCATATTGTTCGATGACGCGCATGACATATTTTATAGAGAATTGAACGCTTTACAAAAAAGATATCTTGCAGTTTTTCAATAAACGTAGCCATTCCGATGATATCCGAGTTCAAAGTGCAAAATGAACAAAAATTCATCTTTTTTTAAATATTAGAGCGAAACTATTGACTCTATTGAGAAATTTCAAATGACTTTTTTGGAGACTGTTAAATTTGCCATGAAAATTGTCTCATTTATGATTAATTAATATTGATCGTTAATTGTTTAATGCTGTAAAAAGTTATTTTTTGTCAGAAAGCAGGTTCTAGTGGGCTAGTATTTAACACAATAGTTACAAAGAAATGGCCAAAATACTCACGAGTAAAACATCTTTCATGAGTCATGAGAATACTGGAGTTGTTAGAAAACGGCACATAGTAGATATAAATAAGCTAGAAATGATATTAAATGAAGATATTAGTGGGTTTGTTTCGAAGAATTCATTAAAGCTATTTGAAAAATTTGACTTGCCGTATGATTTTCTGGAAGAAAATATGGTACTATGGCCGAATAACGAGAGCTCGAAAGAAAATTTTGACTTTTTCAAAAAATTAAAAGTTGCCAATGACTCTGCAGAACGTGGAGTGGCATTATTGGAAGAATATAATGCATGCTTAACCAAAAATGAAGAGCAGTTTCAATATTTCTTACGAATAATGAAAGAGTATCGTCGAAAATATCGACATTGCCATAAAAAAATACTTGAATAATTATTATTGCATTGGCGAATTTGTTATATTCGGTACAACAAGACTTAAAATAATTGAAAGAAAAAGTAAAAAATGTTCACACTGTAATAAATTATTGGATATTTATAATTTTTCATTAATAAATGTATTTAGAAAAATTAAATGAACCATTTCTTTTCACTCTTATTGGGAATAAAGAAAGATGTTTTACTCGTGAGTATTTTGTCCACCTCTTTGTAACTATTCCGTTAAATACTAGCCCACTAGAACCAGTTTTCTGAGAGCAAATAACTTTTTACAGCATTGAACAATTAACGATCAATATTAATTAATCATAAATTTTCATGGTAAATTTAATAATCTACAAAAAAGTCATTTGAAATTTCTCAATAGAGTCAATAGTTTCGCTGTAATATTTTAAAAAAGATGACTTTTTGTTCATTTTGAACTCTCAACTCGGAATGGCTACGTTTGTCGAAAAACTGCAAGACATCTTTTTTGTAGAGCGTTCAATTCTCTATGAAATATGTCATGCGCGTCATCGAACAATATGCCATTGCCGAAGTAAAAAATTCCAAATATGAAAAAAATTTGTTCCCAAGTTATTTAAATGGGAAATAGAAATTGGCGATGAGGCGCATCTAAATATTAATATTAAGAGCTCAAATTTGAACAGGCTTCTTTTTTCACCTTCCTGGAAGTATACAACCTGGTCCCCGGAGAAAAAAAAGTTGCCCTGAAATGGCACACCCTCGTATACATTAGGGTGGTTCTTAATTTGGTGATGTTGGAAATTCTTTGGTATTGTTCCTCAAAAGTAATCAACATATCTAGAAAAAAAATTGGGCGCAAGCGGAACTTTGTCCAATAATTCTAACTCACCCCACCGACCTGTCGAATTTTTATATGAAAAAATGCGTGCATTCAAAATTTTGTTAAGACAATTGTTTATTATTTCAAAACTATTTATGATAAAAGAATTTTATATAACGTTTTTGTAGGAAATATGATGCTCTACAAAAAAGGTATCTCGTGAAATTCTCGTGAATCTAATATTTATCACGTAATTAGCAAAAAACTGTCATCATTTATTCCAAAAGTCGATCATTATGGTCAAAACAGGAGTTTGACGTCGAATAGCTGTAATTTATTTTTCGTATGTATAGAAGATTATGAAGAAATACGCGCACTCAACAATGAAATGTAAACAATATTCAAATTTTCAATTTTATCAATTTTATTGTGAATTATAATGAATGATGTCATATATTTTTAAAATCAACTTACAATAATGAATTACATCGGTTGGAGCAAAGTCGCTTTGTTAATATCAGGATATTTTTTTAAATATTCTTCAATCATTTGTACAATGAATTGTTTCTGATCTTCATCATAAGTGAGAGGATCATTGTACTCTGTAATAAGTTTCACTCCTCTTTCTGCAACATCGTTAATCACTTTAATTCCTTTAACTATTTTTAAGCCTTGTAAATAATTTTCATTAGAAATCCACTCGCTCACATCGATATCAAAAAATGAGGAGATGATTTCACATCTTTCGAAAAAAGTCATTGATTTGGAACTGATAAAGAAATCAATGTCCTTATCGATCAATGAAGAAAAATTTATCATGAATGATAATAAAATTGATAAAATTGAAAATTTAAATATCGTTCACATACTGTTATTGAGTGCACTACGTATCTCTTCATATTTCTAATTGCATATGAAAAATACATTGCAGTTTTTCGACGTCAAACTCCTGTTTTGGCCATAATGATGGACTTTTGGAATAAATGATGACAGTTTTTTGCTAATAACGTGATAAATATTAGATTCACAAGAATTTTACAAGATATCTTTTTTGTAGAGCATTAAATTTCCTATAAAAACACAATATAACATTTTTTTATCATGAATAGTTTTGAAATAATAAACAATTTTCTTAACAAAATTTTGAATGCATGCATTTTTTCATATAAAAATCCGACAACTCGGTGGGGTGGGTTAGAATTATTGGACAAAGTTCCGCTTGCACCCAATTTTTTTTCTGGATATGTTGATTACTTTCAAGGAACAATACCAAAGAATCTCCAACATCACCAAATTAAGAACCACCCTAGTATATATACATATATTTTAATACGTTTAATTCTCCCGTACTGTTTTAAAAGTCAACTGTATTTAGCAGGTTCTTACCATAAACAAAATTGGCTAATTATTTTTTATTTCAATGTAAAAATGATAAATTAAAATATGCTATTTTTTCTATCATTTTTCTAGGCTGTCCATTGCTGACGAGCAGCGGTTTGTCAAGTCTTATCCAGCTTCGACATCTTCACGAGCTCGAATTGACCAATTGTCCGGGCACGTCGCGCGAGTTGTTTGACTACCTTCGCGAGCATCTACCCCGTTGTCTCGTAATAGAGTGAGAAAATTCGTTGCGAGAAGAACAAAGTTTTTTTTGCGCCTGTCGCGAGTATCCGTGAAATTCGACAGAGAAAAAAAATCGCGTAAAGCCATACACACGATGAAAAAAAAAAAGAAAGAGGAATAACAGAAAAATCGCTCGGGAACGAAGAACCATCGTCGTGTTTTTAACGTCCCTCGAATTTCCCACTTTTTACGACGTGCCCACGAGACATTTTTAGTTCCCGCGATCCTTAAAAATAGTCGATTAAGAAGAAAATAATACTTTTACGTTTTTACACTTTCACGCATTTTTTCCGCATGTAAAGCAGCAGCTTCGTTGAGGGAAAAGAGTACGCAAAAAAACAAACAAAAAAGAACACTAGAACTATTGCGCGTATGTAGAGCTTAAAATTCGCCCGAGCGTTACATAAAAATGTGAGATAAAGAATGGAAGAGATTGGAAAAAAAAAAAAAAAAAAAAGAAACCGTTTAAATAGTAGTTGTATCGCGAACAAATGCGAGTCGCGTTTCAATAACGATATTAAATTGTTATACTGTATACGAGGAAGAAAACAAAACGAGAAATAAAATGATCGCGACAGACACGCCGGTTAGGACTGTGATAAATTTATAACGTACGTTCGTCTTTCAATTCGTTTAAAAAATAAAAGAAGAAAAACAATAATACGGAGTGTAACAAGATGAACCTAAAGAAAAAAAAAGGAGCGTTCGCGGATATCCGTTAAAATAAGAGAGAAGAATCTTATTTTAAAAGAGAGAAGAGAGACAATCTGATAAAATACAGTCCGAGTCCTCGAAATTTTTAACCGTTTGTCATTGGTCGTGGTTCTACCAACTCCGGGAACGAACGCTCTCTCATTGGTCGAAGCTCTCCCCTCTCCGAGCGCAGCCACGTTCTTATCGGCCAACGATAACGATGGGCATGCGCGGATCGACTCGCAGCGCGTTAGGTGATTTAATTGAGAGGTTAATTGAAATCCGAGCCCTGGGCCTGGATTCCGTACTCGTCTACCGACAACTATCGGTGTCGTCAGCGAGCGACTGCCAATTGCAGGGAAGATTCCAGCGGAAAGGCGCGACTCCCATAGGCTATCGCTCGCTAACGACACCTATAGTTGTCGGTAGACGAGTACGGAATCCAGGCCCTGGGGCTGAATTTATGACTCGTCTACCGACAACTATCGGTGTCGTTAGCGAGCGACAGCCAATTGCAAGAAAGATTCCAGCGGAATGGCGCGACTCTCATAGGCTATCGCTCTCTAACGACACCGATAGTTGTCGGTAGACAAGTACGGAATTCAGCCCCTGGGGGCAAGTTCTGACCGGTTAAATCGCGAGGATTTGGTCCGTACGACAGTTTGAAATGCTAGTCACACATTGCTTTATAGATAAGCTCTAAAGAATGAGAAAAATATAGAAAAGAACCTATATGTACCCTGGCGGGCCTGTGGAGGCCACAAAATAAATAAACGAGAGTAAGAAGACAAACATTCCGGATCGATAATTAAAGAAAAATACATACTCACCGCGCGATTCAACATCATCTATGTGTTTCGTTGTTGGGGACTCTCGCGAGTCCCGAGGAAGAAGAATATAAAAATCGTGCGAATGACTCTTCAAGGGGTGAAGGGAAGTAACGATTATTTCCTGTTTCGAATTGTATTAGATGTTGTCATTTTACACCTACATAAATTATTGTACACTCAAACCAAAAAAAAAAATGACATACACACATTATTGACATTATTGTATCGTTGATTTTGAGAAGGTTCGGCCAAAGTTGCCTATTAAATTAGAACTTGATGAAGAAAAATAATCAAAAAAACAGATAGTTCTCGAAATAATAATTTCAAGGATACTTTAAATTTTCGATTTTTTCCACGGTTTGAGCTTGCAATGTTTTGTTTTACTTGAATAAAATTGAGCACGAACACTTGTCATTTGATTGTCCGAACTTTCTCAAAATGAAGAAATGAGAAGAAAAAAAAAACACAATCCTCGTAGCTCATTCTATCTTGATGTTACGTGTATCTGTGGAACTTCGAAGAAAAAAGAACAAAAAAATAATTCGTTCGGAAAATCGTGTCTAATTTTCTCCGAAATATTCTTCTCATTGATTCGTCGTCGTTGTTGAATAATTAACGCGAAAAAAAAACAATCGCGTATAAAACTCGGTTCTTTGTGATTACTATTATTATTGTCGATATTATATTATTGTAATAGAAAGAAATAAAAGTTTTTGGCACTGTTGAATCGTGAATTCTATTCGAGTCAACGAACATCCTGTTTGAACAATTTATTGTTCATTTTTTTTTTCGCAATTGAGTATCAATAATGAATGACAATGTACGATGAATTGTTCATATTTTCGGTTATGATTCATTTAGAATTTGCTTCAACGGTGCAATCCATTGGTGTGTCTGTTTGTGTGTGTGTGTGTGAATCGAAAATCGTTGTTGATAATTCGTAATCGATGAATCGTGACGAGACGGTAGAATCGTTGCACGATGTAATTATAAGCCAATGAAATAAGTAAAAAAAATTGAGATGTCGCATAATTTATTTAAATTGACATTATTATTAATTATGTACGATAATCGCTGTATAATTTGTACGATAGAAACTTGGATAGTTTATTATTGCAATTTTTACGAAACGCTGAAAAGAAAAATAGTAGAATAACATATATTATTATAATTATTATTATTATATCAACACTGATTTATTGAAAGTTCATTTTGTTTTCTGCGTGTTATGTCCTCGCACGCTCCGTGAGCCCGCAGGGTCTTTTTTGTATATATTGTAC
This sequence comes from Oxytorus armatus, assembly GCA_958009045.1. Lineage (NCBI taxonomy): Eukaryota > Metazoa > Arthropoda > Insecta > Hymenoptera > Ichneumonidae > Oxytorus > Oxytorus armatus. Next base: position 8,778,557 of record OY253747.1, on the reverse strand, counting down.
AAATAATAATAACAATAATCCACACATTATTTGTCAAATTTTGATGAAACACGAATCCCTCAAGCGATTAAAACAAAACAAAAAATGCTAACACGAAGAGGATTGAAGATGGCGTTTCACGTCGTTCAAGGACACAAAGAACGAGAAGGAAATTGGGCAAAACCGCTCGTGCGGTATCATAGCTTTAAGATTGAGTAAAGAAATGGCGCAATATTGAAGTAAAATAAATACGTTGTCCATACAAAAAAATGTGTGGCTTTTGTGTTTTTTTTTTACTTCGTGAGTTTAAATCGCCGACCATGCCTGTGCCTCATGAATTTTCGATGATTGAAAAAAAAAAAGAAAACGAATTTCTCGAAATTTTTGGAAACGAAGCCTCAAGTAAACTCAAGTGTTTTCCCACCAAGTAAGCAGACCGAGGCCGGGCTCGTCGATGGCAGCCTGCAAAAAATAATTGAAATTGATTAGCATCGCCAGTTTTCTTCTGCTACAGGTAACCTTGTTTATGTGTACATTTTTTGTCGAAGCCGTTTGCGAACAAAGGAGCCTTGTGAATTTTCAATAATTATGAGGAATCAATGTGAAATTTTCAACTTGTCTATATCTTTTTTTTAACGAATTCTTTCAGTTGAGAGCATAAAATATATCGACATTTGTATTCCCGATGAGAAGGTTAAAAAAAATTTGTGAACGTCTGGGAATAATATGCGTCCCGAAAAGAAGTGACGTTAACTTAAGATCTAATTAATTCAATTTTTTTTTTGCTATTTACTCCCAAAGTGTAAGGCGAGATTCCCTTGGCATCGGGCTTTTCCACATTTTCCCCAGGGACCGCTGGACCCGTTGGCAGAGTTTCCACAAACGATTCGCTCACCACCCGGAATCGAATAATTTCACCTCAGATTAAAAAAAAGCAACAAAATGTAAGATAAAATTTACTGTGTTATGATTTTATTTTAAGGGTCTAACTGTATGATTGAATACCTGCATCCATAAAAAGGTCATGCTTTTCACCATTGCCGGTGTCGTATTCCCATACCCAAGCCTGTTCGGTTTGATCGAATCTCGAGGGATGTTGAAGCTTGTGAGGAGGAATGATTATGTCCTCGAAAAATCCTAGCGTTACTGCGAACGATGGTGAAAAACAAAAATTGATCGATAATTCGTGACACTTTTTTGAAACATTTTCTGTATCGACCTATAGCTTTGTGATCCAACTTTAAAGTAGTTTAACTAAGCTTAAAAATATCTTAAGGGATCGTGAAACCGCTTATTCAGAAAACGCGGAAAAAGTATGGAATAATGCCTTAGCAAAAGGTGCCATTCAATGGCGGTCGATGGCAAAGGCCGGTTACAAATCACTTTCAATGCGAATTGTATGGGAAAGTACACTTCTAATGGCAGCAAGCTGAATGAAAAAACAGTAGTAAGCTCAAATGACAGTTTCTTTCCATAGAAACTGAACGGACAGATAATGACAAGCTCGAATGGCAGTTTCTTTCCATTTAAACTTAATGGAAATCCTCATGGGTTGTGAAAGTTAAAATGTGTATGGCATTTCTATTCAGATTAGCTCATTTCTTCCAGAACAAATGCCAATAGAAATAGGCTAAAGGGAAAGTTTGTGCAAGGAACGATGTATGGTATTTATTGCCACCGTTAACTCAACGGTATATCACAAACAATGAATTTCCATAGAATTTATATTTCCCTCATGAATGTCTACAGGATGATTCAGAATCTATATTGAACCTGGAATTTTCAAATTGCTGATGTTACCCTGCGCACAACTACTTAGCTTTTTTGTTCTTTCAACAATTCTTGTACATGGTGGCGGCAGCAAGATATTGACGTAGTATAGGGATCTATATATATAACACGTTAACAGGCAAATTTGCTATTCAGAGAGATGGAGAAAAACCATTAAATTTCCATTGCACTGTAGGCGTTTATTATTTTCCCAAGGGTAAAATATTACCATCCATTTTCCCATAAGCGCTGACGATGGCAATGCCATTGGGGTTTCGAATGGACTTTTTGTCTTTGGAATTAGATCAAATATGATATTATGCAGCAAAGTGATTTTATCGGAAAGTTCCCACTTTTTCCACATATCAATGTTCTTAGGCACTCGGAATGTACAACATTTTTTGTTTATTTTGCTACCAGTTTTACAATGTGGCACCACACACCGATGCGTCATTCTTAATATAATAATGACTAAAAGACTGTGATCGCAAGACCGTGCTGTGATTTACGCTAAATAAACATAATATACAGGCATAGCAGTATCGAAAGGTTTTCAGGTTATGTCTATCAGCATTATTTAAAAATTAATTTGTCCAAGTCTTTTAGACACAGTCTTAAGTCTTCGCTTCTCTGATTATCAGATTTGTATGTAATTTGTTTAACACCTCCAGTGCAATATGAAAAAACAATAGAGATTTCCCTACCAAAACATTCTACTCTGATTCTGTCGCTTGTACATACCATTGAAATGTAACAATAAAATTACAATACACACTGCAAAATTATATTTACAACCAAAGAAGAACAGAGTAGCGTATCGTCGTGCTTTACCGTGCACACCGTCCGTACTGCAGCTCCTTATCTTGCCCAGGAGGATTTCCTCCATAAAGGGACGAAACACAATGAATCGAAAAATAACTTTTGTGTGCGACGATCCATCGCCTGGAAAAATATAACATTCCTCGATCTTTGTGATATCATGAAGTGCTATACAAAGTCCGACGTTCAAATAGACCTGAAAAAAAAAAAGAAAAAAAAGATTCAAGTACATGAATCCGTAATAAATTCAGAAGAATATTTCTTTCATTCATTCGTCAAATCTTCTGTGGAACGATACAAAATTATAGGCCAACAAATTCATTCATTGATTTGGAATAGTTAAAAATTCATGCGCAAAAATAAAAATGCCCAACCTCGAAAAAACGTTCCCTCTAAGACAGTAAAATAAAAATTGAAAAACAAAATATTTTAATAATTCATAAATTCAATTATCGAAATATATTATCAAAGGCTCTTGATAAATATTATGTATTTACTGTAACGAAAGGCTCCGAGAGTTGAGGTTAGGAAGCGGGTGAAAATATTCTACGAATAACATTGATACTACACACCTTGTTTGCCAATTTTCTGTTCAATTCGTCGGCTATAGCGTCGTTCAATTTTCGCTTAAATTTCCACGGTGGTATCCTCACGACGTCTTTTAATTCCGACAAAACAAACATTTCCGAGCGGAACTTTGCTTACTGGTCGATGAAAATACTGAAGATAAAAGATTTGTTTGTTGTGTTGCTTATACTTTTTGAACTTGAAACGGTTTTCCTATAACTATGTACATCGAAAGTTTAGAAAGAGCAGAGGTAAGAAGCAAACCAAATATTGGCGGTATATCGGGCTAATCGACACATTGACCACGTGTATAAACGACATTCGGTGAATTAGGAATGTTGCGCACGAGATAGTATAAGTGTGTATGAGCCACGGTCTGGTATACAGGCCTGAAAACTCCTCCGCCGAGAATGGGCCTCTTAACGAAGATGTTTTTAATTTCTGTAGCAGTCACTAGAGGCGTTGCGATCAGATAATGCTGATAGACATAACCTGAAAACCCTTCGATACTGCTATGCTTGAATATTATGTTTATTTGGTGTACATCACAGCACGGTCTTGTGATACAGTCTTTTATCATATTAAGAATGACGAATCAGTGTGTGGTGCCACATTGTAAAACCGGTAGCAAAATAAACAAAAAATGTTGTACATTCCGAGTGCTTAAGAACATTGATATGTGGAAAAAGTGGGAACAATCTATTCCAGGCATTATAAAATTATAATACACGAATCGTGTATGTGACATTTTAACAATGAAGACATAGTTCGCGAATGGGTCAAGCTCGACGCAAATGGCCAAGTAATTGCACGGGTAAGTTTAATGAAAAGATTTTAAACATAGTTGAAGAAGATAGTTACTCGTATCGTGTATTTTCAATATGTAAGGTCCCATACAAAACAATGCGACACAAAGAGTTTGCTGTGCGAACAAGATTCAATGACATCTCAGTAGAAAAGGAAAATTATGTGCCAGAGCATGGATATGCGAAACAAGTTTCGAATTCTGAAAGAAATTCTCCAAGCACTGTTGCATCCTTCAGATTCACGAAATCGTCAATTCTAGGAATCAGTACTCGGCTTGGTAAGTTTCCTTAACAGAATGTATCTATTGCATCGTTAGTATATAAAAGCGATGAAATAAAAGTAATTTAAACACACATAAATTTCTTCTATTGATATTTCAGATATCCCTGAAGTTCCATCAAAAATATAAATCTTGTCCAGTCTGTTAAGAAGCTGTGAGATTGAAAACCAGCTGCGGATCTTCAGAGTCGCAACTGGTGCAAATGAAATCACACGGTGGCCTGATTCACGTAAATCCTCATTTTTTCCATCTGATCCGTCATATTGAAGCGTCATTTACAAAATATTCCTCTCGTATTGATGTCTTCGATATAACTAGATGAAGCATTTAATTCATACACCTTCACTTATCCCTGTAAATAGCATGGATCTGAAATCTTATCATATGCCATAGTTTACTATGTAAGATTAAGAATGAAGCAATATGCGCACCAGAAAAATTTTGAATTGAAAAAGAAATTAGTTGTTAAAAAAAATTGTCGAAATTAACTACTAGAATAAATCTTATGTTAAGTTTTTGCAAGTATTCCAGTTTTCGAAATCAAGGAAGTATGAATAAAAATAAATACTTTAATTTTTCTTTTTATTTGAGTTTTGTCAATATCCCGAAATGGACAGTATTTAATAGCATGCCAAAAAATAGTAGATTAAGATGAGTAAATATCGGATCTTTACATTTTCTTACACTTTATTTTTTAGGTTTTTGAAAAGTGTTCCAGTTTTCAAAATCAAGTATAAATGAAAATAAAGTCTTCAAGTTTTCTCTTTATTTGAGTACCTGCAATTTTCACAAAAATATAATGAAAAAGGATCAAATTAAATATATGAAACGGTTCGATGTATTTCTATTTTTGTAAATGAAAACTTTTGTTCATTTTGTAGGATTTAAAAAAAAAATCTACCGGAGATCGATCCATCAAGAGACAACTATTTCGCCTAATATATATTCATATGACACAGATATTTTCAAATAGTTTATATTTATCGTGCTCGGTTAACATTTACAATGTTCAAAACCCGATTCAAATTAAGAGCATATTTATTCAGTATATTCATTAAAGTTGACAGGATAACTTATAATTACATATAATAAATATGTGTAACGCGGTGGAATTCGTTTGTGGGACAGAGACAGACAACCGCGAGAACTATCGAGGGGTTTTCAGTTTATGTCTATTGTCATTATCCGAGCCTTAGTGGCTGCTACAGAAATTAAAAACAGTTTCGTTAACGGGCCGCCCCGCGCCACTGAAATTTGAGGGAGTTCCAGGCCTGTATACAAGACCGTGTACAAGACAGTAGTATGAGCGAAGTAGCTAGTCAAATGAGAGTTGCATGTTGCATAATGAAAATGTTGAAACAACGATATGCCAATTTCGCAAAAATTGTAATAAAACAATGTTTTATTTTATATCTGCATGAGATTACTTGACTTCAAACTATACTAATAATGAAAGAATAATATTAAGACCGGACAGATTTTGACTTGTGTTGATAAACCGGAGGAAAAATTCAGCACACTTGAATATAACCTATAAAATGGTATTTAAACAGAGCAAGTTAATTGTTATTGCTTTATGATTGAATAATGAGTTTTCAATTTATTGATTCGTACATAAATTTCACATATTTTGATATGCTTGCGCGCTACGGATCTGATCTAACTACTTAGAAAAGCTAAGAAATCGATGGACCTGAATTCGTATTGTTGCCATATTGGTTCGCAGCAAATCCTGTACTCGCTGAAATTAATTACAAAAATCTCGGGAAATGACTAGGTGAGCCCAATTTTTAATAATTTTGTTTAAATCCTTGAAACTCCCAGAAAATTTCACGCATTGTCCTCATATATGCATCTAATCGTGAAATACAAATGATAGTGAACTAAAGCGTGATGGTGATGTCACTTCCATAAGAAGCCATGCTAAATATGTCGACTGTAGATTGATATCGTTAGTAGAAATAACCGGTAATCTTGCTTGAGTTCTCACAGAGATGCTCCTATACCCATTATTTGTGGCATATTAAGAATTCAGCAACGCATCCAATAATCAAGTGCGTGCTTATACTGCCTTGGTTGTGCTCATATACGTTCTGATATACCTCTTACGCGGTGCGGGACGCAAGGCACTGTGATCCCCCATCCCCCACTCAATAGATCGAGCATCTTTGGCGACAAAAACTGTGATTATTAATAAGCGGCGTTGTCAATCCTATGGGTTTTTTCACAAACAATTCTGTGAATCCAATTAGTATTATTCTGGCGTTTCTAATTACCTGTGACTTTTCCTATTACTTGATCACGAATGATACATCAATTGACCGCAGTCGGCGCTATAAGACACTATGCATCAGGACGGTACCCTTGATCGACAATATGCATTTGGAGGATATGCTTTTAGGTTATACGCATTTGGGGGATATGCTTTTGGGTTATATGCATTTCGGGGATATGCTTTTGAGTTATATGCATTTCGGGGATATGCTTTTGAAGGATATACTTTTGGGTTGTGTGCATTCGGGGGAAATGCTTTTGGGTCATATGTATTTGGGGGATATTCATTTGGAGGATATGCTTTTGGGTAATATGCATTTTGGGGATATGCTTTTGGGTATTATGCATTTGGGGGACATACTATTGGGTATTATGTACTTGGGGGATATGTATTTTGGGAAATATGCATTTTCCAGCATAGGACTTTGGGGTATATGCGTTTAGTGAAGAAAGAACGCAGTTGACCACAGCAAGTCCTCTCTTTCTCTTCTATCGTCAATAAACAACCGGGTCAGGAAACAGATTTTTGTAATAATCACGACTATCCGTGGTTTTTGTTTAAAATTTTAGTCACTCTAAGCTTAGAATATTCGTTCCTGTTGCCTTCGTATTCCAGGTCGATATGATCATACGGTTATTCGCGTTTCTGGCGATCTACCTTTTGCTCTACAACGTTCGAAACCAAAACAAACCAAACCATAAAATATTCTCCCAAGTGCTGTGGGAAACGCAAAGTGCTGTATCGCAAAGAGTATGCGTGTGTGTTTGGGAAAATTGACTACTAATAATATCGACGGAGACGTCGTGAACCGTTTAAATATTTAGAAATTTGGCGACCGACAACAGTGGACGCGCGGTCGGTGCGCGGCTCTGGCGATCACCCAAGTTAAGCAGCTTCGACCGCGCTCACTACTTGGATGGGTGACCGTGACCGTGCACTGGCTAGCGCGCCGACTACTGAACAGCAAGCAGTTTTTCTCACTTTCCGATGGTAATACAACTGAAACTCAGTAAAAATAAAGTCGTCTGTATCCACACAGGTTTTTCGCAGTTTCCCTGTGTCCATGGCAAATGCAATGCAACGTAGCTGAGACGTCTGCGGGCGCCATGGAAGTTAGGTTAGCTTAGCGAAGTGCGCGGAGGGAGTGACAGGGGGAAAATGGAAAAAAATGGAATTGGGAAGAGTCATACGTAAAAACTCGAAAGGGTATACGTCGGAACAAAGAAAATAAATAAAAATATTTAGAAATTTGGAGATTCGAAAACACCATTAACACGGATAATTAGAAAAGTACAAAAGTAATCTTTTATTCGGTAGCTTCTATCGACAATATGTACAACTTTGGCACGTAACTATCAACTGTGAAATTGCATCCAACGTTCTATAAACGATCTAACGAAACAGAGTTTAAAGAATGTGATTGTAAAAAAAAACGTAAAAAACAAAAAAGACCCTTTGTCCACATTGTAACAATTTAGAAGCTCCGTTCAACATGCTGGATTCAACCCGATCAATTTTTCATTCCACCGGGATTGACGTTATGCGCTGAGTGCGATTCAGTTTTCAGTGAATCGTATGTTCACATCTTTTTCCCTAATAAATATTTTTCCCTTCCTATTCTCCGAGATTTGTCAGATTTCTGCCAGATATTTTCGATTCCCTCGGCTATCTTATACACGTCGTCCTCAGTATCGACCGGAAAAGCGTAAAGTCCTTCCCTGAAGTTCTGTATATCCTCGATGTAATATTCGTTGACGATGTCCTTATCGAGGATCGACGAATCGCTCAAATACTTGATTCGATAGTGACCTAGAGATTTGAGAAATTCGTAGAACATTGTGAGTTGGGGTAAAGTGCCTGGCGATCAAGTCGAGCGGTTAAAAATGCACGTGACGCGCTATCTCAGTAAACTGTTTTCCAGTGAAATCGTCGTATCTTAAATGAAAAATATACCCACATGTTACTGACGCAGCTTTATGAAAATATGCTTTAAGGCCTTACATACGTCGAGAATTTTCAAAAAATCGATTTTTTTTTGTTTACAGATTATTATTCCTTATAGTTTTAGGCGTATTTCTGTGTAAGCTGATTGTAAAAATTCCCCATAGTTCAAAAGTTATTGTAGATAATGTGACTGCCCGACGAAAGGACAAAGGTCTGACGCGCGCCCACCTGAGTTGAGTTGAGAACAATTCGTCGATTAGAAAAAAATAAACAACAACAATTTTTTACTGACAAGGAAAGCGTACAATATGAAGCTGGAATGGGAGATTAGACGTAAGTTAACTAAATAAATTAAAAAAATTCATAAAGTTCTTGCTCCAGCCGCGCGCGACTTCGAGCGAAATGCGCTTGAAACTTTAAACGCGTTTTTCTCAAAACTACTTTTTCTGACACGGTCGGCATGATAACTCGTACGGTTTTTAATATTTTTTGATCATTTTTTTTTAAATATTCGGAATTGTTTTTTCTATAGTCTGTCGAGCCGGATTTTTTAAATTATAATTAGAAAATTTTATAAAAACAATTAAAGTGTGACTTTTTTGACACAAACTTAACATTTCTTTTTAAATTACCGTAAATTGTTTAATTTTTCGAATTTCAAAAATCCGGGTCGACAGACTATAACTACTACCTTATTTTACAAGAATTTCTTTACATTTTGCAGATCCGTCAACATTTGAGGAAGAAATACTGCCGACCGTGGAGCAACTTTTTTTTTACAGTGCTTCAAAAAATGTGATTTTTCATGTTGTAATGTTTGAAAAAAAAAATTGAAATAAATTTTTTTACAAACTTAACACAGTAATAAACAATGTGTAAGAATTTTTTTATCAACTTTTATTTCTATCCCTCCTAAAAACAGTTTTTCTTTTGGTACATTTTCGGTACCGCTGGACGTATGTAAGGCCTTAAGGGGAGTCGGGAGGCTTAAAATATACAATCTTTTACGAATATTTTGGCGCAAAGAAAACGGAACAATTCGCAAAATTAAGTTTAGGAGAGCCAAAAGTGTGCGACTGTGTGTAAAATGTGCAAATTGCGTAACAGCGAACACTTGTTGATAGCAGAAAAAAAATGCTGGGATCAATAAAGGAACTTAGGACAGAAACGTATCGACGTCCTGCGATTGTTGCTCAAGGAGAAGCTGCCCTCGTGAATTAATTTTACAGCGCGGGTAATTTTTGAGGTACATACGTCACCGTTTCCTACAGTAATGCTACGCCCGAACTTTAGTCGGGATTTCTCGAAACAACATTCGTTATTAGTTTTGCCACGATAGCTCAAGAACACCTGAAGATATCGACTTGATTTTTTTATTTATATGAATACAACAATTTTCTTCACACATTGAACCGACGTGTGTATAGAAAAATGAATTTTTTTGTACTGATATAACAAATGCAGCGAATTTTTCGTGTCTCTCTTATTATTAGCCACCATTCTTCTAATTTTTACGGTTTTTTAACAGCTTTCAGGTTCAATCTATGGAGGCAAATTTCCTCAAAGGAATGACATTTGAAAATATCGAAAATTAGCGTCTGGCAACTTGGAATTGGGGCAAGAAGGGAGCAATGCGCAAGACGCGCGGTGGTCTTCAACGGTCAATATATTCCTTAATGATTAATATTTTTTTACGAATACCAATCATTTTCATCGCCAAAAATGTGACAAACAACTTTGAGATAAGAAAAATTGCGTATGTTTTTTCAATTTTTCATAAACGCCATTTGAATTTTTACCCCATTTTTAGCCGTTAAAGCCCTCCGACTCCCCTTAAGGAAGTGTTTCCTTTGTTGCAATATTGATTGTCGGTATATAAATTCTTTTTTTTTAACATTCAATAATACTTCAAATTTTACTTGCGTGTATCGTTGGAATCGGAGTTGGTATTTTCATTAGCAACCTTGTTCGTTCCCTCTGTCGAGTTCTGTTCAATTTCACTGCTTTGAATAACTTGTATGCTCAATTTATGCAAATGGGGGCCGTTCGCCGTGAGATGAATCATCCATTTTTTTAAATCTTCGATCCCAAGACTCGATAACTCATTCGCCTCTCGAGGCATTCTGTCGAATACAAATTCACCTGAAATGATCTCGACCCAGTTGTCTAAGACTTCCACACCGAGATTCGGGTATTTCGTTTTTTTCATATTCAACAACGACGTCTTAACGTCGTGCCACTCATCCTCCGTAAGATCTTGGAATGATTGATTCAATTTTTTTCGAAATTTTTCGATCTCCTCGTCGCAGCGAACAGGTTGATCGGTTTCGAGGCAGGAATAACTGTCCATCGTGATTGAATAACCGGGTGAGCCGTAATGGTCTTTTGACAGACGATATCTGTGATCCGTTAGTATCTCATTATTACGAATTTTTTCAATAAATGGTTCATCTATTAGTATCTGTAATTCGATCAAAACCGTAATAATTCATATTAGAAGAAAGGAAGAAAACCTTTTAAACCAATATGTTTTTGCGGATATGGAGGAAGCGGGGAGGCATCAAAATATCGAGCTATATCAATAATAACATAATAACATTGGAATAATAACAGTGTTGTCAATTTTTATTGATTTGGCATCCAAATAATGAGTCTGAAGATATCTGCAGCAGACAAAATTTCATATTTTAACAGCTGTTACTACTATCTTTTCCATCGTACAGAGTTCGCGTAGGCCTCATTTTCTTCATTTTACGATTTGGTAGAGTAGCAACTTTTTTCGTTTTTCTGTAAACCTTCCTTAAGAGGATACGACGAAAACAAATTTTTGGATAGCTATAACTATGGTGTTTGCTTTCGGACAGACTAGGCGTCATTTTATAAGTTATGAAATTCTCGAGCTGATTATGCTCTTCCATCTCCCTTTGTTTTATCGATTCTTATTTCCGATATACATGGTATTAGCCAGTACTAAGTCAAGTGATCATACTATTGCCCGGACCACACCCTGAGCCAACATAAATAATAACCGAAGCAGTTTTCACTTTTTCCACACTGCTAACTGACTAATGCTCCACTTTTTGAGACTTTTGATGAGATGTACCTCTTTTCGATGTAACCTCTTAAGGGCGGGGTAAGGGTTTTCACTTTCGAAAAATCGAATTTTTTTTTATCTTATCTTATTGTTTAACATTTCAAGAATATGTCCTTAAAATTTTGAACCGATCTAAGCAATATTCTTGAAGTTATTATCTTATTGATCTCCTGGCCTTTAACGCTATACCTCTAACAGCTGCGGGCGGTCGGGCTAGCAGTGCAGCTGTCGAACAGGTATACAGTTTATTCATTGCTATTGTGTATATAGTATATAGTGTATACTATACACTACAATATTTTATGCCGCACGAAGTCTGCTGTATGAAGCTGGAATCGATGATTCTGTGTAAGTTGGAAAAAAAACATTTTTTCTTCAATTTTTTACTTCATAAACTTTAGACGCGTTTTTCTCAAAACTACTTTTTCAAAGTCCGTGTTCACTGCCATTTAAAAACTACTTGACCGATTCATTTCAAACTTTGTACACATTTTCTACATATAAAATACCTCCCCCCAACGTTTAGTTAAATTTTTTTTTTTACATTAAGGGTGTTTCCCACCCACAAAATGGCGGAATTTTTCGTGGAAAATAACAGTTCACACTTTAGATGGCCGCCAAAAATTTTTAAATGAAAAAAAAATGATCAGAGAACGTTGGGGGGAAGATTTGATTATAATTTGACTAAATTTTCATGGTTTTTCATTTTCAGATAATTTCCGGCCGAGTTATAGTGAACACCGCAAATTGTTTTTTTTCCAAGTCATTCTGGGGGAAGTTCTGTTACGGGCTTATGCTTCAATATTTCTGCATGAAAAAATTACACAACATTGTCAAAAGTATGCCCAATAATGAACAAAAGGTTCGAATAAAATTGCTCAATCCATATTTGAGAAAAAAAATCGCAAAAAAAGTGTTTTTTTTTACGCTGAAACCCTTACCCCTCCCTTAAGGAAGGCGCAAAACAATTTTTTAAAAATTGCGTATCTAGAGAATTTCAAAACGAAGATCATTACGCGTGAGCGAAGTTTGTATGATAAAAAACACGGTAGTTATGCCTGTCCCGAAATTTCTTTTCGTTGTGCCTCCTTCAGGAAGGCCTACAAAAAACAAAAAAATTGCAATTTTATAGAATCGCAAAACAAAGAAAATGAGGCCTGTGCCGGCATTCCGTAACTTTCCAGCGAGAATTGTCGCTGTTTCCAGCTAGCGACAGTCAATTGCAAGGAAGATGCAGGGGAAAAGCGCAACTCTCATAGGATATAACTCGTTACCGATACCGAACATCATCGATAGCGAATTGTAGAATCCTGTCCCTGAACGAAGTCTGTATGATAAAAAACACGGTAGTTTATATGTCCAAAGATGAAATTTTATCTGATGCAGATATCTTCAGGGTCATATCCAAATATGATGCGTGGACATATAAATTTAATGACCGAGTAAAATTTTGTTTTTCGTGTGCCAAGTTTGAAGATATCGAAAAATGTATTAGGTGTACAACTTTGCTTTCGCCGGTTATTTTCCGAAATTCGAGGCTTCATTGTAAAAAACTGGTTATACATTTGTGATTCAAAGTATTGTCCATCGGCAGCCACTACTTTCTCCCATCTTTCGGGCAGCATACGAATCCCGCGTTGAAAAAACTGGTCATCTTTTGAAGCGATCCACGAATCAATCCAATTTTTTACTGCTTTATAAGACCGGAAGTGCTGATCAGCCAGTCAGATCAGATAGTCAGAGAGAGCAACGTCTGCAGAATACGGCGGGTGGGGTAGGACTTCCCATTTCAACGTTTCCAGGTATAGTTCAGTCACTACGTAAAAATGGTGGTTTGGATATTGAATGGGGGGTAGAAAAGCTTAACTTCAAATTGTCGACCAAGATTTCCTATGTGCATTCTCCGCCATCTTGAAAAAGGGTTAAATTTTTTTCTTTTTGCAATAACTCGGCTTTCCGTCGAGATACGAAAATTGAGATGGGACACTTTTTTGTTGCTTTTTTATGCTCTACAATTTAGGTCATATACATTGTTCACCTACCGTGCATCGTTGTTGGGATATCGAACGAGGAAGTACAAAATTCAGGTAGTGAATCTTGTTTTTTGCTGTTTTCTTCTTTCTCGTGATAAATATCGAAAAAATGTTTACTATCAAATTTGTAGAGCATGTTAATACCTGTAATGTCATTTTTTTTAAGGAAAAATTTACCACCTTTTGCGCGCCGTAAAGTCTGTAAGTCCGTGCGCAGTTTCGATTTCGTAGCTCGCACGGTTGTATTCATATGTCATAACGGATTAACGGTTGTTGAGGGAATTATTGAGGTACAATATAAATAAATAAACCAGCAAAATTATAAATCACACACATGAAATTTATTATGCAAATACTTTTTTTTGTGTTGTAAAAAATAACAATTAAAGGAGGTCCATTTTTTATGTTTATATTTTTCTTCGTTTCGATGGTCCTGGTTCAAAGTGTTCCTCCTCGGAATACTCATCGAGTTCTGGAGATTCTCCAGCCACACTTGAGTCGAATCATGGGCTCGTATTGAAATATTTGACCTCATCTGCCAGAAATATGTTGCGTACGTGCAACAACACTTTGGATAGAATGTCACAATTATATTCGACGGTTATCCGAATGACATGAGTATCGCAGGAACCAAAACTTCGGAAAGAATACGACGTTCCAGAAAGAACCAATCGCCAGAATTTACATTCGATGAAACTACAGCTCCAAAAGTTAGCCAAGAGAAGTTTCTTGCAAGAGACACAAATAAGGATAACTTTATACAAATGCTTCACCGTTATTTTGCAAAAGCTGAAATCAAAGTTGAGTAGGCATTTGAGGACGCAGATACTCTTATCGTAACCACGGCAATTGAAGAAGCGTCGATTCATGATCCGATTGACATCGTCGGCGAAGACATCGATCTTTTGGTTTTGATCAGTGGACTTGCGCAGGACAAACCAAACATATACATCCGGAAACCAGCAAAAGGAAATACACCCGCAAAACTGTACTCTCCGACTAGTTTGAAGCATTATAAGTCCGTTCTTGACAACATACTTTTCCTTCATGCTTTTAGCGGTTGCGATACCACATCGTCTTTTTACAATATTGGAAAATCCAAATTCATCACCACTCTCGAAAAGCATCCGGAGCTACGGTCATCGGTGGAATTATTCAATCAGGAAAAAGTCGATCCGGAGGTTCTGACTTCCACTTGAGAACAATTCCTCATCGCTCTATATGGCGGTAATAAGCAGGATAAATCTATTAATGTTTTGCGATTCTACCGCTTCGCTAAGTCAATGACGAAAAATAACCGTCTCTCACTACTCCCACCAACGAAAAGCGAAGTCCGCCAGCATATATTCCGTACGTATCTGCAGATGCAAACGTGGCTCGGGTTTTACAAGGATCCTCAGGAATGGAGTTGGCGACAAACAAATCATGGGCTTGAACCGATTATTAGCACAGCCGAACCCGCTCCACCTGAACTTTTAAAGCTTATATCGTGCAAATGCAAAGGGAAATATGAAGCTGCCTGTGGGTGCAGAAAAGCAGGGGTTTCTTGCTCCATTATTTGCCTCAATTGCAGTGGGCAAACATGGAACAACGTCGCTAAAGTTGACATTAACGGTTTAACGACGATGATGACGATGATGATTCGACTATCGAAGCATCATCTCGCGTGGCTGAAGAATCTCTAAAACTCGATGAGTATTCCGAGGAGGAACACTTTGAACCAGGACCATCGAAACGAACAAAAATATAAATATAAAAAATGAACCTCCTTTAATTGTTATTTTTTACAACACAAAAAAAAGTATTTGCATAATAAATTTCATGTGTGTGATTTATAATTTTGCTGGTTTATTTATTTATATTGTACCTCAATAATTCTCTCAACAACCGTTAATCCATTATGACATATGAATACAACCGTGCGAGCTACGAAATCGAAAGTGCGCACGGACCTACCGACTTTACGACGCGCAAAAAGTGGTAAATTTTGTCTTTAAAAAAATGACATTACAGGTATTAACATGCTCTACAAGTTTGATAGTGAACATTTTTTCGATATCTATCACGAGAAAGAAGAAAACAGCAAAAAACAAGTTTCACTACCTGAATTTTTTACTTTCTCGTTCGATATCCCAACAACAATGCACGGTAGGTGAATAATGTATATGACCTAAATTGTAGAGCAAAAAAAAGCAACAAAAAAGTATCCCATCTCAATTTTCGTATCTCGACGGAGATCCGAGTTATTGCAAAAAAACAAAATTTAACCCTTTTTTTAAGATAGCGGAGAATGCACATAGAAAATCTTGGTCCACAATTTAAAGTTGTTTTTCAGCCCCCCCCCCCCCCCCCCTCACACAATATCCAAAAATCAGCTTTCTCAGTTCACTTGCATTTCCAAATGTATATAATGACTGGATTAGTATGTTTTGACCACTTTCGCAACATGGGGTCGAGCATTGTCATGCTGCAAAATCACTTTATCGTCTCTTTCGTTGTATTGCGGCCGTTTGTCTTTCAATACTTGGCTCGAACGCATTAATTGTGTTCGATAACAATCGCCTGTGATTTTTTCAGTCGGCTTTAACAGCTCATAATACACTACGCCTAGCTGGTCCCACCAAATACAACGTCGACGTGGAAGCATGGCCGAGATATCCCCATGATTTTCTGCGTTTGGGGTTTTCGTAATGAACCCATTTTTCGTCCCCAGTCACAATGTGATGCAGAAATTCCTTCCGTTTTTACCTTTCAAGCAACTATTCACAAGCAAACAAACGCCGTTCAACATATCTTGGTTTCAGCTCATACGGCATCCAATTTCCTGTCTTCTGAATCATTTTCATGTCTTTGAGGCGTTTTGAAATTGCTTTTTGAGTCACTCCCAATAATCGTGCCAATTCTTCTTGACTTTGACACGAGTCTTCATCAATTAATGCCTTTCATTCTGCATCATCGGCCTCACCATAAGTATTTGAAAGCATTTGGTGAGCTTCAGTCGTAGATTTCTTCGTATTGGAGCAGAAAATGAAAACCTCTCGCAAATGGTGTGAATTTGGCTCGTCAACTGACATTTTCAATCAAGACGTTGTGATGCAGACACAAATCGACTAATATTTTCATGGGGTTATGTTGACAGATGCCCAAGTTTATTACATGATCCGTGCGTACTCGCTCATTAGTATGGGCGCGGACTTTTTGGTTTTTCGCTATTTCGACCATTCGACTTTTTGGAGTTTCGCTATTTTAACGCCCGCCTGTTTCTTTCGTTTCTCTCCAAATGTTCTTTTTCCCCCAGTATTTTTCCATTTTTATCCCCCTACTTTTCCTGCTTTGATATTCATTACAGTAGTTAGATGCGTCGATCTTACTCCGGCCGTTCTGAATTTCTTGGTCCGTCTCAATCTTCATCGATCTCTCTATATGTTTCTTTCAATTCTCTGCTATTTCCGGTGTTTATCGTCACAAAAATCGCAGTGAAAAAAGGGCTTGTACTGATTTTCTTGTGTGCCATACACACAATACTTTTTGTAGATGTGATTTTCTGATCTTTTGGAACATTTTAAACACAATGACATTAAAAACACGATTTTTAAAAATGAAAACGAAGTTTCCTAGAAATACCAGGGGTGTTAGTTGAAATTTGCCGGTTTTTTCGATAAAGAAAACACTTAATTTTCAGAGGAATCTCAAAATTTTTTTATTCAAAGTATTGACCATTGGTTTCTACACATTTCGCCCATCTCTCAGGCAAATTATGGATACCATCCCAAAAAAACTTTTTCTCTTTCGAGGTAAACCATTCGACGAGCCATTTTTCGACTTCTTCAAAATTAGCGAAGCACTGCTCTGCAAGGGAGTGTCCCATCGATGCGAAAAGGTGATAGTCGGACGGGGCGAGGTCTGGAGAGTACGGCGGGTGTGATAATATTTCCCAATTAAGTGTTTTTAATGTGTCGTTCACCAGTTTAGTTGTATGAGACGGCGCGTTGTCATGTTGCAAGATAACTTTGCCATGTCTTCGGGCCCGTTCCGGCCGTTTTTCGATCAACGCATAATTCAAATTGATCATTTGTTGTCGGTAGCGATCCTTGTTCACCGTTTCACCAGGTTTTAACAACTCGTAGTATACCACACCACACTGGTCCCACCAAACACAGAGCATTGTCTTACGGCCAAAGCGATTTGGCCTTGCATTCGATGGGCCGGCTTCACCAGGTGGAAGCCATGATTTTTTTTCGTTTCGGGTTCTCAAAATAAATCCACTTTTCGTCCCCCGTGACAATTCGATGCAGAAAAGATTTACTTTCGAATCGTTGAAGCAGCATTTCACAAACGGTTTTTCGATTTTCCATTTGTCTATCGTTCAGCTGGTGTGGCACCCATTTTCCATACTTTTGGATCTTTCCCATGGCTTTTAAACGTTGGCAAATTGCTCCTCGAGTCACATTTAGTGTTTCTGCTAATTTTTGTTGCGATTGGGTTGGATCAACATCCAATAACGCCTGCAATTCCTCGTCTTCGAACTTTTTCGCTACACCAGGATGTTCATTGTCTGTCAAATCGAAATCTCCACTTTTAAATTGACGAAACCATGTCTCACATGGTCTAATCACTGGAGCATGTTCACCATAAGTTTCTACCAGCAACCGGTGAGCTTCAGCTGCTTTTTTCTTTTGATGAAATAAGAAAAGCAACGAATGCCGCAAATGCGATTTACTTGGAACGAAACTCGACATATTCACTGAGGTAAACAAATATGACGCTATTATTTTGGCGGAATGTGACTTGCGTATTTTTGTAGGTTAATGTCAATTGAAAAAAATGACATACATGCCAAATCATAGAAATGTATACATATTGCTAGCGACATCTACTGGTAAAACCGGCAAACTTCAACTAACACCCCTGGTAAAAGCAAAATGCTACAAATTAAAACTTGCATATTGCTTCCTCATCATTTTTGCCCATACACAAAAACTTTCCTCTATGAGGAAAATTGTGTAAGCGCAACAATGATGAAGAAACAATATCCAAGTTTCAATTCGCACCATTTTTAGTGTCCATTGTCGCAAACGGGATTAAAATTATATATGACAATATGACAATTGAAAAAATCAATATTTCAATATGTTCAAGGGCTTTTCGAAACTTAAAATCCCCGCTGATTACGAACCAAACCGTGCACATGTCATAAATGCAAACATACTGTCCCCCCTAGAAAAAAGACATGTCGCGAAATATCTGGAAATGCGATTTTGCGGCCTTCGATTTCGTGCTTGGAGTTGGATCATGTACACACTTCAGATCGCACAATTGTAGACAACGAACTTAAGGTCTGGTAACTTAAGCCGATTTTCATGTCTTTTTTGGAGGGCGTTTTTTTGTAGGAAAATAAAAATGAACGTTTTGGATATTTAGGATGTTTTTATTTACATATTAAAGATGCAAAAAAAAAAATTTTGAACAAATTTAATAGTTATTATTATTATTATTGATCGAAGTTGGCACCTCGAAAAAAAAGCGCGTGGGTGGCCCCGGTGATTTTGGCTCTTGATGTTATCTGAAATAAAAAATTCTTGGAAAAAACAGTTTTTTTCCACAGTCCGCCATTTTGTTATTTATCCATGAAATTTAACTTCAGTAGTTCCGACCAGAATGACATGTCTATAGATTAAGAATTGTCAAGAATTTTTTATTTCAGATAACATCAAGAGCCAAAATCACCGGGGCCACCCACGCGCTTTTTTTCGAGGTGCCAACTTCGATAAATAATAATAATAACTATTAAATTTTTTCAGAAAATTTTTTTGTTTGCATCTTTAATAAGTAAATAAAAACATCCTAAATATCCAAAACGATTCATTTTTATTTTTCTACAAAAAAACGCCCTCCAAAAAAGACTTGAAAATCGGCTTAAGTTACCAGACTACTACGTTAAACTAAAAAGCAGCACTCGCGGCGCGCACACCGATTATAATGTAAGAAAATTTACGGAATATCACTTACTATGAGCAGATCGATCATTAATGTGCATCTTAGCGACGAATCACCGAACTGGTAATAATTCATCACGCAGGTGACAGTAGAACTATTCGTATTGAGGCTCTGGATTCTGCAGCAATGGGATTCTTGTGGTATCTCGTTTATCCTCAATTGCGGCATTGTATAAGGCGAAATAGCTTTGCAATTCAATATCTCGATGCACTTAATCATATTTTCTATTGCCATTGATTTCGTTATGTCTCCCTGTACTAGACACTGAAGGTAAATATGTTCGGTAAACTGCCGAAGAAAGTGTTGAAATTCATTTAATTGAAGATTGATAAGTGCCCCGTGCTTGTCGACGGAAGTCCAACTGGCCAGACCTAAAATCGTTTGTCTCACTTCCCTGAAATATTGCACGATCGGTCAATAAAATATTACAAAATATTTAGCGAGTAATTATAACTGTACGGGATGGTTTTGGTTCCTCGTAAAGGCAGAAGTTTTATAATAGTGAACATTTGATTTCTTCGAATTTTGCGTTCAAAATGGGCGAAAACCTCGGAAAAACACATTTACCGGTTACATGTAGCGGCCTTGCACAATTCTCAATGTCTACATCGGGAACAATGTGCTCTACAGCGCTACAATTTCACACACAAGTAAACTAGAACGCCCGCATTGTTTACTGCAATTTTTATAGAAATTTATAAAGCGACTCAGATTTTATGGTTTTTTTCAATCGTCGATAAAATATCTGCACGCGCGCTCTAGCTTCCGTAAATTTTGAGATATCGAGTTGTTTAAAAAAAATACCAAAAATATAATAAACAAAAAATCGAAGAAAAGGTTCAGATTTTATGAAACTTTGAATTTGTCCAAACACCTGTGGATTTGAATTTTACCGATTTCAATCGCTCCCATTAGCGAGATTTGATATAAGTGTTGAGACTTCATGAAATTTTGAATTGGTCGATAAATTTGGAATTGATTAGAGGACATGCAGAAAAAAAGCTGCAAGCTGATATTTGCAAATTGCTTCCTCGGTATTCAAAGCTTCTTTCGCGAGGAAGCTAAAATCGAGACAGATATAGTTCCTAATAGAGGAGGTTTGAGCATTGTGTGAAATTCCGAGAAAACAATTTGCAAGTTTCGACTTCCAGTTTTTTTGTGTGTTTTTGACGGGCGGTACTGTTTCTGTTACGGTGGGCATTCGAATTAGAGAATTACGTGTTTAAGTATAATCCGATCAAATCAGCAAATAAATAGGTCTCCTTGTTACATTTAACTGAAAATGAACTTTAGTCAATGTTTAGTACTTTATCGTATTTTGTTTAAAAAAAATCATCTTTGTTTTAAAGCTGAGATTTTTGTACGTATTAGTAATCAGTTTCGTTAAAGTTTTGTTTCGACTTTCATACAACATGTACAAAATATTTTCAAATAAGTGTTGTTGAAAACTCGATAATTTCCTGACCGCGTAAAACACGCAGATGAGGATTTAAAAAAAAATGCGAAAAAATACATTCAACCGGAGGGGTCGAGGTACAGTCGCTGGTTAATCTTCGGTAGGATTCATTCTTACATATGTCACTGATTCATTTTATATATCCTTCGCGATATAGGCAAGCTGGTTTACTTTATCAATCAAAATAAGTCTAGATACGATTTTTTTAAATAAAATATCAGTATTAGTTCGGAAAAGGCGTTTCTTTTCAGATCGTCCGTTTCTCTGACATCAGGGAAGATAGAGGCTTGATATTGTCTTTATATCGTACGGGGTGGATTGAATTTTTTTTGGCTGTAACACTTGTTATTTTTTGCATACTTTCCATTAATTTAGAGGATTACTATTTTAGGCATTTTAATTAACCAGAGCATGGGGCTTCGGTGCCAAATTGTGATTAGACTACAAAGGTTTTTTTTTTACGCGAGCATCGCATGCGGACAGACTCATGGAAACATTTCTGACTTACTTGGCGAGTCCCTCGTTATCGCAAAATGTTTCGCAGTAACTATTGAGATATTGGCTCTTGGTCAGTTCGAACAATTGTTCCGTAACAAAATTCGAACATTCGGCTATATACTTTATTATCGTTTGCATGAGAAGCTAAGAAAGAAAACACGTAATAAAATCAATTGTAGAAGAATGCCATTCTTTCGACATACGTCTCGTGTATAATTCTCTCTCTGACTTACGGGCAATTTTTTTCTAAAACCTTTGACACGAATTTCGAGGCCTTTGGCACACGTGCTCATCTCATATTCGAAACCAGCAACAGTAGCTGGGTGTAAAGCATCGAATAACAGTCGTGAAAGAATCATTGCGAGCATGTCCAGCATAGCGGCACTGAAAAATCATTTCGCATTGAAAGGACAGTTTAACCAATGGTGGTGGCGCTGGTATGGTAAAGTGTCATTGCCGCCCGAAAGGAGAATTTAAAAAATGGAGACTAGAGTAACGACAGTCCGATTTCTAGTGGGGAGCGTACGGAATATTTCGTCTTCAGAAATCCGTCTGTAATGGTTACAGATTTCGCCAAAAACATCTCGCAAAGTGTACGTGTTGTCGCAAATAGCTCAAGTGAACTCAGTACGAAGTAAACTGCACGTGGAGCCTAGGTGAAACTAGTCACTGACAGTAAATATATACATGACTCTTCATGTAATCACGCGTAACTATTGATATAAAACTTATATAAAACTTGGGGGGCTTCGCCCCCCTGCGCCCTTCGCGTGCCAACCCCCCAGCGAGCCCCTTATCTAGCACCCGCCCTCGCACTATCCCCTCGTTCAGCCACCCCACCTCAGCTCGAACCCTGCACTTAGCGAACCTGCCCCCGCTTGATCCCCTCACCCAGCCTACTCGACCCCGTTAGCTCTCGTCAACTCTGGTACACCCTTGATCTCCTCACCTTTGTACACGGCGGCGGCGGGAGATTAATTACTGCCAATCTATATTAGAAATTATAGCAAATTAAGGTGAGTCGACAATACTTCGTCTACCACACTTCAGATCGCTACGTCGGGTCTCTCCCCGCCACTCATTAGATTTTTGCGACAACAGCACCACGCAGTGTCGGCCAGCACAAGCCTTATTTTACGGATTTTTTATGCCACTTCAGAATTACGAAGATCGGACTCATTTACTCTAGTCTCCGAAATTTTAGACGACAGGAATAGAATTTCATTTTTACACACTCGTAGATTAAATATCGAAGTGCCTATAAATGATTCAGTGACCCTCCCAACGATAAAATATTCAGCAAAGTATTTACGTAAATATGTATAATTATTTGTTATCGAAGTGGTTTTAAGATGTAAATGTTCAAATAGACAGATAACGCGAAAAACGCAAATAAAAATATACATATACAGACGAGTTACATACAAGATTTAAATATACTAGAATCGGTGTACGCTCTTCGCGCTGGTTTTGTAGGTCAGGTTTATCGTGCGATCTGAAATATCCACATTAACGAGCTCCGAGCACCACAGCAACAGCCAATCATAATGACGAGTTAGGCTCGTTTCCTCCGACGGTTTAAACGAGGTTCAATTTTTTTTGTATAGCTTGGAGATAACGAAGACGGTCTGGGATAGCGGAGTCAAAGGAGCATCCTCAAGGGCGCTCGAAACTATTCATAACCACTATACGCGGCAACCGTATCTCCACATGAAATATCGGCCGGGCTGGCTGATAGGCACGTATAGCATTGTCGCGTACGGCAGACGACCAGTCGGCGACATCTCGCGCGCGCTGACCCTTATCACTCCGTATTACGATCCCGATTTATCGCCCTCCGATCCACTGACCCGCTCGCGCGGACTCTCCACGATGCCATGGTGCCGCCATCCCTCGAGAACCATGACCCACTGCCCTGGTTCTGAACCTCTCTTTCCTACCCCTGACCTTTATCCCTCGTCCCCGACCGATAATTTATTCCAAGATTCCCCCGTACGGTACCGCACCTGTGCGCAATTAGTACAGAACCCTTTTGCAAAAATTACGCGGCATGCTCTCGGCCAATGAGAAAGGCAGTTTTCCAAAAAAGAAAGACCACGAGACCGAGGAACTTACTCCGTTGCGGGCATACGTAGCGCTGAGGTGTAGAAAATTAAGGGGCAGAGTAGTGAATAGAATTAATAAATCTGTTAAAGTTAAGGGAGTGAAAGAGAAGTTGTAAGAGAGGAGGAAGCGAGAAAAAGGCGAGAAATTGTAAGAGAAAGGAACGGCAAGACGAGGGAAAAAGTAAAATAAGGATGGAAGGGCGAAAACAAAGAGAAAGGACAGCGAGTCCTCGCACCACGAGGCGTTTTGCCACCCTGCCGCGCGGTCAAGTAAGTGTCCTGTTTGTTGGCCGTTTAGGGGCGTTCCGCGCGATTTGCGTTTTCCATCGTTTTTTGTGCGACTACTCTTCTCCCCTTCAGGGTAGTGTGGAGGTATTGTTAGCGAGATACCCCCCTGGGCGACGAGCCGTACAACCTCCGATTACTGCGTTCTCTGTAGAAAAGTAAGTGCGGAAAGTGCTGTGGGGATTTACGTCGCGAAAGAACGATAGGTGCGATATTACCCTCCCGCCACTGATTTCCTGTCGGTGTCGAATGTGGCACGTCTTTTCCAGTTTTGGTACCTGTTGCTGTAAGGAACTTTTTTATTGGTCATTCCGTATCGAAGTTGAGCGAACGAAAGCTGTAAGAGGCTTTGGGGGTCGACGAACCCTCTCCTGAACTACGATGCGAGCTGTCACCTTTTTTGTCATAGAATCCTAGACGCCCATAAAATTGAGCCGGATATGGAAACCACTGTGCGAGGCATAGTTTGTCAATTTTAGTTTTCGTTCATCGGTGCGTCTGGCACGCCCAAACGCTGTATAATTCCCCGCCTAACACGAGATTTCGCCAGGCCCTGTTAAGTTTGTCGTTAGAAACCATTGTGCGAGACATAACTTGATAATTTTAGTTTTCCCTCGACATTACAAATCTAGCTCGAAAATTATTTTCCCTGTCTCACACGAGAATTTATTGTTTGGGAGTATCCGCTCCTCCCCGCCATTTCAATTATTGAAAATCTATCGTTTGCCAGTATCTTCCTCACCATTGTGATTATCAAAAATGTATTGTCTGCGAGTATTTAGCCCTCCATTTTGAGTATCGATAATTTATTGTTCGCGAGAATTTCCCCCGCCATTGTGATTATGAAAAATTTATTTTTGCGAGTCTTTACACCGCCAGTCTGATTATTGAAAAAATATTGTTTGCAAGTATCCCCTCTCACCGCCTTTATTGTTGAGAAGTTATTTGCTAATTGGGAGTTATTCCCCGCGGCTATCGCGGAGTGATACGGTCTGATCACTAGTAGTATGGCCAAGAGATCGTGAAGTAATATTTTGTTATTGTGGGTGTATCCACACCGTACAGGGTATCTCGCCCGCGGCGGAAAGCGTATAGTGATGTTTAAGAATCAACATTATCCATTTAGTTCGTTGTTCACTTGGGTTCAAATTTTGGTCACTTTGTTTTCTCCCCTTTCCCGTGCTTCCTTGCCAAAGTGGCGACAACATATATGTAGTATCGAAGTTTCGAGAAAACAAAAAGACAGTCGTTGCCCAGACGCGACACAAAGGAAAAATGAAGAACATTGAGTTCAATATATATTTCCATCGTAAAAGGATGTATTAAAATAAATTGACATTTTCTAACTTTTTAAAATACGTCTGGCCATACGATCATCTCCTTTATTCAACATCCCTTCTACATATATGTATAGTACACCCGCAAACCACATGCACAGGATTGATCATCTGTAAATTAGAACGACTAATCACTGCTAAAACACAAAATTCAATGAGTGGGAACAAGATGAGAACCGCATAACCATCGAATAACCGAAACAGTGACTTATTCATTAGAAAACGATATGTTAAAAAAAATGTTTCGTGACTACAGCTATAGATTAAAAAAATATTGTCGCCGATTACGAAGCCAATGGCGACCATCTTACAATACCTTCATGCAACCCATTCAAAATAAACATGTTACATATCACAATAATAAAAAAATCAAACATAACAAAAATGAATAACTATGTTAAAATAAATGAATACGTTTCATAATTAATTACGGCCGTATCGGTACATTATTTGCGATACTCTGTCATGGATATTTTTTCACCCCCTTTCGTAATCATTCTTCTCTGACTCGAAATGGCATTGATATTTTGTTGCGTAATTTCATTCTGGGGTGAAAATAGCATTTCCAGTGTGCAGCGTCTTATCATATAACCTTCAAATTTCCAATTCCAATCCGCCCTCTTGTGCGAGTTGCAGCCCAACTTTTGACCGTACTGTGCCGAATTCACCTAGAGTAGTAGGGTACAAAGAAGCTGCAGCGAACCTGAACTGACACAGTCGATGCCTACCTAAGTCCACGGTGTTAATGCGAGTAAACTCACCAACGACCGCGAGATGGTGTTTAATCGTCATCTCATCAACTGCGATTCGATGGACGATTCGAGTCTTAAGGCCTTACATACGTCGAGAATTTTCAAAAAATCGATTTTTTTTGTTTACAGATTATTATTCCTTATAGTCTTAGGCGTATTTCTGTGTAAGCTGATTGTAAAAATTCCCCATAGTTCAAAAGTTATTGTAGATAATGTGACTGCCTGATAATGTGAAACACGCTCGAATCAACGCTACCAAAGCAACAAAAGAGGCCAGAACAATTCGTCGATTAGAAAAAAATAAACAACAACAATTTTTTACTGACAAGGAAGGCGTACAATATGAAGCTGGAATGGGAGATTAGACGTAAGTTAACTAAATAAATTTAAAAAATTCATAAAGTTCTTGCTCCAGCCGCGCGCGACTTCGAGCGAAACGCGCTTGAAACTTTAAACGCGTTTTTCTCAAAACTACTTTTTCTGACACGGTCGGCATGATAACTCGTACGGTTTTTAATATTTTTTGATGATTTTTTTTTTTTAAATATTCGGAATTGTTTTTTCTATAGTCTGTCGAGCCGGATTTTTAAAATTATAATTAGAAAATTTTATAAAAACAATTAAAGTGTGACTTTTTTGACACAAACTTAACATTTTTTTTTAAATTACCGTAAATTGTTTAATTTTTCGAATTTCAAAAATCCGGCTCGACAGACTATAACTACTACCTTATTTTACAAGAATTTCTTTACATTTTGCAGATCCGTCAACATTTGAGAAAGAAATACTGCCGACCGTGAAGCAACTTTTTTTTTACAGTGCTTCAAAAAATGTGATTTTTCATGTTGTAATTTGAAAAAAAAAAATGAAATAAATTTTTTTACAAACTTAACACAGTAATAAACAATGTTTAAGAATTTTTTTATCAATTTCTATTTCTATCCCTCCTAAAAACAGTTTTTCTTTTGGTACGTTTTCGGTACCGCTGGACGTATGTAAGGCCTTAACCCCCCCGTCAGCATCCGCGCGCAAAGGACCACACGGAATACGAGGGTCGCGACGACAGCGCGATGGGTGCCACGTTTGCTTACGCCGGACAACAAGCGCAACCGTGAGACCACTTCAGAGCAATGTTTGAAGCTGTTTAACCGCAATCCGGCGGAGTTCTTGCGTCGTTTCGTGACCGTCGACGAAACATGGGTTCACTGGTACACACCAGAGACTAAGGAACAGTCAAAACAGTGGACTTTACCCGGCGAACGTGCTCCGAAGAAGGCGAAGACTGTTGTTTCGGCCGGTAAGGTGATGGCCACCGTTTTCTGGGACACAAGGTGTGATCCACATCGATTACCTCCAGAAGGGTAAAACTATCACGGGGCTCTACTATGTCGACCTATTGGGCCGATTCGACGCCGAATTGAAGAAAAAACGGCCCCATTTGGCGAAGAAAAAAATGCTGTTCCACCACGATAACGCGCCGGCTCACACCTCCGCCGTCGCCATGGCCAAATTGGTTGAACTGCGCTACGAATTACTGCCCCATCCACCTTATTCACCAGATTTGGCCCCTTGTGACTTTTATTTGTTTCCAAACTTTAAAAAGTAACTCGCTGGGAATAGATTTGGGTCGAATGAGGAGGTCATCGCCGCCACGGAGGACTATTTTGTCGACCTCAACAAAAATTATTTTTTGGACGGGTTAAAAAAGTTGGAGCATCGCTGGGCCAAGTGTACGAGCGAGTGGGCTCGTATAGACCTAAAAGGAGATTATGTTGAAAAATAAATCGCCACTTCTCAAAAATTTTCGTTTTTCTTTCGTAGACTAAGTACTTGTTGAACGACCCTCGTACATACCCGAAACTGAACAAACCCGTCACAGCGAGGTGTTGGGCACGGACTTATGAAAAGTGGTGTTCGAACCACTGGGATTACAGTATAAACGCTTTCGAGCGAACCCTAGCTTCATTCACTGGCCCACTGCTCCCCCCTTTCATTTTCTACCATTTTGTCAAGTTTCTTAATATTTTGGATATTATTCCGAATATCTTGTTGGATGGATATACCGTCATTGAGGTGTTTAGACGTGTAGCCAATAACTATATATCGACGCTGCTTACGAAAACTAGCATGTTTCAGATTTCTTACGAAAACAAGCACGCTTGATATCTGCGCGAGAACTAGCATGTTTCGGCTTTTGCCACGAAAACTAGCACATTTCGATATTCGCCGCGAAAATTAGCATGTTTCGGCTTTTACCACGAAAACTAGCAGGTTTCGACTTTCACCGCGAAAATTAGCACGTTTCAGTATCACTGGAAGTGTTTCTCATTTTTTGAACCACGTTTTTTGAACATCCTTTTTTACTCCAAATTGACGAAATATTTATGCTTGTCATTTTATACTGTTTTATTTTTTGTTTGAATTTATTCCACACATATTTTACTGTTTGAATTTTGGTCTGCTAGGCTTATCATAAGATGGCAAACAGCAAATGCCTCGTCATTTTAGAGTAAAAAAAACATGGTCAAAAAAATTAGAGAAAAGAAAATCGAAAACAATTGCAGTGTATGCAAAGTTAACAATGTCAGTTCTTTTCCCTCTTGCTACTTCGTCCAAGACCTGACATTTCTCGAGATATCTCAATCGATTGTTTTGAAGATTTTGTGAACTGTACTTTACACTTATACTGTACTTTATACTCTAGTCGTTGATCATTCCAAGATTGTGGTCTTTTTTATGAGATAAAAACACAATGAACGATTCTTCAGACTGCAAGTAGAATATACTTTTTATAAACAACAATTTTGTTTAATTCCATCGCTGACTCCGAAACTTGAAGTCATGAAAAATATCATTGATGAACAATTTTAGTTTTTGAGTGGTGGAATATTGCGTATCGTATTTGCGAAACGTATTTTCAATAATGTTATTATTTTTTTTAATAGAAAACGAATATAAATGTCCAAGGGTGTACGGGCGATACACCCTTAATGTTTTTCATTTATTCCTTATAGTGCTCCCGAAAGAATTATTAAAACATTTGTGAAACTTCTGAATCTTATTCGATTTAGTTCGGCAAATATACTGCTTTTTCCAATGCGAATCGAAATATGCTAGTTTTCGCGACGGAAGCCGAAACATGCCACTTTTCGCGGCAGAAGCCGAATCATGCTAGTTTTCGCGATGAAAGCCGAAACATGCTAGTTTCCGCGTCGAATATCGAAACGTGTTGATATTCGTGGTGGAATTCGAAACGTGTTAGTTTTCGTAAGAAATTTGAATCGTGCTACTTTTCGTAAGCAGCGTCGATATACAGTGCTGGGTATTTGAAGTGGAATGCGGATATTTTCGGTGATATTAGCGAAAATTTGATGATTTGATGAGCACACTATGCTAAGCTAACTTAACTTTCGAAGCATCCGCAGCTGTTTTTTAGCTACACTGTATCGCATTCACCGTGGGCACAAGGAAAATGCGGAAAATCCGTGCTGATACGGACGGCTATTTAGTTTTACTTTATTCCAGTTGTATTACCATCAGAAACTCAAAAAAACTGCCTCCCGCTCAGTAGTCGCCGCCGTGTTCAAGAGTTGAGAAGGCCAGTTTCACCGTACAGGAATGACCTTGCCCATTTGGTGAAGCTGACCGTTTTCTCTCTATGGTAGAGGAAAGACAGGGTGACCTTCATCGTACTGGACGACCCCTAATACGTTTGGTGAAGCTGAATCCGCTGAAAACGAACCGCCGTCGCTCAGGGAGGGGTCCGTTTGGGTTTGGAAATGAGAGCAACATGGGGGGTTGGCGCGCTAAACGCGCAGGGGGGCGGGGTCCCTCAGTAACTATACATATTAATTGATACAAGTTTTTCACGCTACGAACTGTCCTAGTCGCGTAAAATATCACTTTCGGGCGGCCATGACACCTCACTCTTAGATCGTTTTTCTCTGTCTTTCGGATACATAGAAAAACTTCGCGATGGATCAAATGAAGAGAAAGTAACAAACCTTCAATTTCGTTCAAACCTATACGTAAGATGACGTATAATTTTACTTACTTTTCTGGTGACAACAGCGGAAGCGTAGTTATGAGGCAAAAGTTTATGTGGCACTCGGACAATCGGCGGTACTGCTGTTGCGGTTTGTACCAAATTTCAGACATAGAATCCGAGTGAATTTCGACGACACAGTGAATTGGTAATAAATCGGCAAAGGGAAGTGAGGAATAATCATCGATGATAAACGGATTCGGGTCGGGAAGGGCGAATTCGCCAAAAGGTTCAATATTTGTCCAATTCTCGATCCATTCATCGGGTATATCCCTACTCGCATAGGTCTCTCTGTCGATGTCAATTGGTTCGTTTTCATCAGTTGGTTCATCGGTAATGTGTTCGGTCTCTTTGAAATCATCATTGTACATTATCACGTTTGCCCGATCCGGTGTCATGAGATTAAGCCACGTTTTTATCGCGGTTGGATTGTACGTGAGGCAGAGTACACTTCCTCTTAGATAATCCACCGGTGGATAAAGATGCATGTTTTCGCAGAGATCTTGATATAAACTAGTCGAACGAACGTCATCAGCGTAGCTGCACGAACATTGTTCAAACAAATGCTCGAATGATTCAATATGCGTGATAGCAAAAAAAATATGTGGATGTTGGAGTCCAGGAAAATTGGCAATTAATTGGGTTTGTTTTGTCATCTATTCGGACCTAATTTCTTAATTTTTTTGTTTAAGACTTTCTGTTACCGGGTTTTGCTATTGAAGGGGTTCGAAGAAAAAAATCTAAAAATGGAAACTAAAACAAAAGCGTTACCTGAATTTTCCTATTTCGATCCTAGCAATTTCATTCCAAATACGTTCATTTGGGCCCACGCATCTCAACATTTTCATATAGGAGTGAACGGCGTCGAGAATTTTCTTAACATTCTTGTAACCCTCCTCTGTTAATGAGAGAGTCAAGCTGAATAGGCTCCAAATCGAATTATTCTCGAAATCTTCGTAACCAACACCACCTTCAATATCGACACACCATTGTTTCTTCGACAAATAATTCATCAATGATCCCTTGCCCCTGTTATTTATTATCGAGGCGATGTATTTTTGTGGCTTGCTTGTGTAGTATGGTCGACATGATGGCATTGTCCAGGTCAGTTCCAGTGACTGGAAAAAACATTTTTCAAATAAATAAATTATTAATAATTACTCCGCTTCAGGCATGTGTACAATTGAATTTTTTAATGTCCTTATAAAAAAATCTTTTCCAAATTTCCTGCCCATGGATTATCAAATTTTTTTTGAATTCGATGCTAGCCGAACTTTTGGATAGAAATGCTTAATGAAAGTACAATAGTATAATGTGAAATGGCAAAATAAAATAAAATAGCAATTGTATTT
This sequence comes from Oxytorus armatus, assembly GCA_958009045.1. Classification (NCBI taxonomy): domain Eukaryota; kingdom Metazoa; phylum Arthropoda; class Insecta; order Hymenoptera; family Ichneumonidae; genus Oxytorus; species Oxytorus armatus. The sequence goes on along the minus strand of OY253747.1, from coordinate 8,747,162 downwards.
AAAAACATAATTTTTTGTTGTTGTAGATGACAAACCTTAGGGCAAATGTTAACGTATTCCGGTGGCTTCATAAGGTACATTTTTCGGAATTCTTCCATGTCGAAACATTCGGTAAAATCGAATTTGTGAAAATCATCAGGTGGCAAACCGTTGTTGGGTATTTTTGAGAAGTGCTCAATGGCATATTGCTCGAGTACATCGAGTGGCAATGTTGCCTATCAGACATTTGGATAGGAGCAGTTTGATTATGTTCATTTTGATGACCGATCGTTAAGGAGCTTCGGTCAATGATCGATTTGCCAAGAATAAGTTTGTAATTCATTACATTATCGGTTTCTCGACATTATCGGTCTCACAGTTGCCGTTACAAATAAGGTTACAAAAAACATGTGTAATTTGTAATATGTTACGGAATATTATGTATTACAAATATAATTTGTAATTTACACCGGACAGTTGAGTATGGAAATTGTAACTTGTAATGGCCAAAATACAATTGAAATTAATTGTAATATGATAACGTCAAGTTACAGACTAATCACAATCATTTCGACTTATTAGGACGTTACAATTTTTTTCTCTTTGTTCCAACGAAGAAACGAGTTCCCTTTGGGGATTTTACGTATGACCCTTTCCAATTCCAATTTTTTCCGCTATCACTCCCTGCCCGCAGTCTTAGCTGCACTGTATCGCATTTGCCATGGACACACGGAAACTCCGGAAAACCTGAGTCGATACAGACGGCTTTGTTTCGACTGAGGTTCAGTTGTATTTACTACATCAGAAACTCATTAAGACTGGCTCCCGCTCAACAGTCGACACGCCAGCCAGTGCACGGTTAAGCGGTCACCCATTCAAGTAATGACCGCGGCCAATGCTGGGCCAGTTGGGTGATCGCCAGAGCCACGCACGAATCGCGTGTTCACTGTTGCCGGTTATTGGGACGTTACAAATTATATTTGTAATTAAACGTAATTTGACGTCAAATGACGGTTATAGTTTATAATTGGGCAGTGCTCAATAAAATAAAGCTTAATGATGTTTACTAGTATAATGTATAATTGATATTTTCAAATTGCAATTCGTAACTTGGTCATATAAATCATATATTAGAATTATAATTTGTTGCGCGACTAATCACGTTACAGATTCTACTTGTTATTTGTGATAAGGGTAATTGTATCATAGGTAACTTTTTACTGGTCAAAAGAAATATTACTCAACTGATAAGGTTCCTTTAACGTTTTACGGAAAAGGAAACATTAAAAGGTCGCCCATTATGGGATTAGGCCACTCTAGAGCGAGAAAATGTAGGCATATTTTGGCAATTTTTTTTGGCGAAGTACTGAAATAATTCGAAGTTCTGTGTACAGTTCTTTATTATACTACTAATGAACAATATAAAATATTTGTTTGTACTGATTAATAACAAAATGGCCGCTGCCCAACATTTCTCCGTTGATACCTTTTTTCGGAAGGGTCTACGGGCGGAAACGTAGCTCATGCAATTTTTTATCGGGAACAGAAAACCAACATTTTTTTTTCGATTATATATAAGAACAGCTACAAAAGTACGTAGGCTTTTTTCGATATATTAATTTTTGTCAAAATGGCGCATTGTTTGTAAAAAGATCAAACATTTTCGAAAAAAATCATCAATTGGTCATAACAAAACAATTGTCCATTACAAAAAAAATTATGCAATATGATACAAAACTTCTACGTACTTCTGTAGAGAATCTAGTTTTAAATGTACAGTTAAAGATTCAAGTCGATTGGTGAAAATTTGTTCGAGTTATGTTTCCGCCCGGTTCAAAAAACGTGGTTTCGACAAAAATGCGTCTGAAGTTTTCAGTCCCGGTCGGAGTGGACCGGAAGGGGCTGCGGCCGAATACGAAAGTAGGGTACTTACAATTAGAGACTCTGACCGCCCACAGTATTTTGGTATATCATTTTTAAGACCCTTAGGCACTGCTGAAGCCAAAAAAGAAAATTTGATTTTTCCACAATTCTAGAGTGGCCTAATCCCTCAGGAGACTGTGAATGCCGATGAGAAGGTCCAACAGAGTCGGTATAGACCGACTCTGTTGGACCTTCTCATCGGCTCCCTATGGAGAACCTATGAAATCTGGGACTAGCATTCAAGGAACGTGTACCAAAACACAAGTTAACCGTGATCGAAGCGACTTACTATATATTTTGGTATTGTAACTTCTATTGCCAAATAGAACGCCAAAAAAATATCGAAAATCATCTGTGAATAGTAAATTGAATAAGGAAAATCTCGTATTCAAGTCCGCGAGTAGCGTCAGTGGAATATAAACGAACTAAACGAAAACACTTTTCCACGATTACTGGGTATTTTTCGTCGAAATGCCATTTGAATAATTTATCCGATAGAACAAAAAATAAATACTCGTTTATAAGGATTTCTATCAGTGTATATCGTGATGGTCAAATTTTTCGATATTACGGTATACAATAATAATCGTATCCAGTTTTGTTTTGGCTCTGTCCATGTTTATCTGACAATGTATTTTTCTATTTTGAATTTCAACATTCGCTGGTCATTATGATAAAGATAGAGGGGTCCAGAATTACTTGATCAAATTTCAAATCCTTCGGTTTAATATTTTAGGAATGACATTTGGCCGAAAATTTCAGTGCATTCTGTCGGTAATACAAAGTCGATAAAACAGACCTATGACATGCTGTTAAAGGCCATTGCCGTTAAAAGCCATTGAACCACCCATTACCCATTACCATAAACATATATAGCGATGTTTTGATTGACAACTACGTCATTGCAGGGCTGTTCATGTACCGTGTACTGGGTTTTAATTACAAATGGACATAATATGTATTTACTGACGTATGTTTTTTTTTTCAATCTTTGTATCTTGAAATGAGGCGACGGAATAGACCAATATAGAGGCAAATGTCACAAGTGATTGTAAAATTTAGCATCTTTGTTAATTTATATCCTGAAAAGTGTCAAAACCCATACATAATTACGAACCATGCCTACAGTCTATTCAAGAAGAAAAAGACCGTCATAATCTGGAAAAAATAAAAATTTAGATTACATTTATTTATTTATCAAAGTACACATCTCGTCCAATCACCTCCATTATTAATAATAGCTCGACACCTTTTCCCATGCTTCTAATGAAATTTTCTCCGCGTTTACAAAACCATCCTCAAACATGCATTTTTACAGGGTGTTTTACGGTTCGCTGAAGAATCCTATTAGTGTTCGTTGACCACGCAATTGATAAGGAAGATCATACCCAGAAAGAAGGCTCGCCCATAGAGAAAACATTGTCCCAATCTCGATTCAGATTTTTCTTTGTCCACGCCAGTCGTTTTTCCACGTGCTTTTCTGTTAATAAAGGTTTCTTCAAAGTTGATAGAAAAGACACGTTCATTACACGCAAGCGACTTTGAATCGTATTTAGAGAGACGTGATTTCCCTTTCTGCGGAATTTCATTTGGGCACAGCGCAGCGAAAGGCATGGCTTGTCTTGAAAAAGACGCAAGATCGTTTTATCCTCTTTCGTCGTTGTCACGCGGGCTAGTCTCCTTTCCGGTAGATCGTTTACATTTCCGCCCTCCAAATATCGCTTATCCGCGTCTTAACGAATGCCTGTGACTTCCGCATACATTTTGCAGCCGATTTATACGTCAGTTTCGGTCTTGTCGCATGATTTACTAAAAACACCGCCTCGTATCGCTTCAGAAATTTTGCACTCAATGCGAAGATAATGAATTAACTGATATCAATAACATAATGTGCCGGAAAACTATATATTGCGCGAAAGAGCACGAAACAAAGGTTCAATCGAATAAGGGCAGATGGCGTTGTGGTGGCTTCTTACCAAATGACGATGGTTCCTTTCTTGTTCAACAGACTGTACACGAACATCTGAGTCTGGTGAATGTTACTCGGAATTATAGTATTCTCTTTCATAATTATTCGGAGAGTTGGGACAGACATACTGTAGGACGTTTAGTACTGTATTTATTTTACCGCTAGCCACATGTATTGTAAACACTACCTTGTTTTTAGCTGTACCATTTATCGCACCATATTTTTAAATTGTTCCTATATTTTCAAAACCAATTTTCTCCGTGTACGTCAACGAAATTCATATTTCGTATACGTATCATTAATGACCAAAACTCCTTAACAATAATATGTTAAATTCCTATCTCTTCCTGTTTCTTACCTTGATGATTACCGTCATTCTATGAGCGCTGTAATGTTTCTCACGAAAGTTAATCACCTCTCTGTACAACTTGTATTCCGGTGCCTGACACATATTTCCCAAATAACAGGCGCCAAATGTCAATGCCGGATGATAAGATGGAGCGAACATGCTGTACAGATGTTCCTTTCTGTTAGGACATTCCAAACATTGGTACTTGTCCAAGTACTCCCTGTTGAGTCGAAGCGATTGTAATTGTAAACTTTGTTCTTTATTTCTTTTATTCTTCTTTTTTTTTTCCATCGATGAAAGTGACCGATAAATTATGCTATTGGGTGTACGTACGATATTGATTCTTTTCGTTTTCGCATTATGGCTGATTTTTTCATGAGCGGACTCACGAAGCACTGAGCGAATCGCTCGATCGCCATTGGCAACAAATTTTCAGGCACGTCAAAGAACCACGATGTACTTTCGGCACAGTCAGCGAAGCCATAAAAACCACCGTTACTACGAAGATAATCTTTAAAACCATTTTCCTTAAATAGAAATATCGATTCGCATTATGTGATCAGCCACCGAACAAATGTGAAATAATTATGCAATTTCATCCGTGCGTGGCCACTAAATGTTAAGCAAAAAATCTCTGTCATTTCCCTGACTCTTCCTTAAGCAGGTTCACTAGTAAGAGTGAAAATGCACAGAAATTTCGGAATTTTTTTATTTTATATTCCGTGCCTATAGACGGACAGAGCTGAATTATTTTAGAATTTTCGCCTACACCGTTCTTAAAGAATTAATGTTATAAATTTGCAATTTAACGTAGGCCCTTATGGCACTTTGTGTTTCCACCGAAAATAAATAAAGGATAAATGATAGAGTGAATTTAAATGTGTAATAATTTAATTCTAATCGAATAATACGGTCAAACGTTTATCGTCGAAATAAGGCAAAAATCCCCGAAATGAAACGAGTGTGATCGATTTCCCTCTCTTCCCTTTGTAGCGAGGATCCGAGTATACTCGGTGTTCAGCTACCGTACAGCACCAACAACGTATATTGTCTAATGCCGTTCTTTCATTCTTTCTTTTTCTCTGCATAAATATGTACATATCGATCTCTATATCAACGAGTATATGGTCTGAAAATGTGAATGTATAACCATCGACTTAATGAATGACTCGCTCATCTGTTCATCACTAGAATCGATGTACGCGTTTCGCGCGCTACTTTTGTAGGTCAGGCTAATCGTGCGATCTGAAGTATGCACCTGAACGAACTCTGAGCATGACATCGACAGCCAATCATTATGACGAATTAGTCGACTTCGGAAATAAATCGCATTTCGAGATATTTTGTGACATGTCTTTTTTATAGGATCATCACCGTGCCGCAAATTTTGATTTGCCGTCTAGCCATGATAATATAACCCTAAATATAGTAATCAACATTGATTTTGGGTTGGATCAGTACCTGAGGATATTTTTTACATCCTTCTAAAACGACACTGGAAGCTATCGATGATTCGCCACCGACGAGAAAATTTTCATTGAAACTACCGGCGTTCACGCATAACTTGCAGTATGCCTTGGAATGGACCTTCAACAGGAGAGACACTGTTCGATGAGCGGGAAGATTTTTCCTCTAATTTGATACATTTCAACATACCTCATATTCATCACTTTTTCTTTCTGCCGGTTTAAAATCCGGCGCTTTGCTCGATGAACCGGTACATCCTGAAAATTCTCCTACACAAAAAATAACAGTTAGTAATGGCTTTCTCAAATTCGATAAATTCTTATCATCGCTTTACTCATTCGCTGATCGGCTGTTTATAAAACTTAACAATTACCAACGTCGTTGATTCAACTGACAATCGGAAAGTGCATCTGATTGGCTTTAGTGTGAAAAAAAAAGGTTTTGACAAACTCTAGTAAACATTAAGAACCGACGGCAATAGTATGTGCCCTGTACCGATAGCGATGCATCTCTCAAGTTAAGCGACACGCGATTAGTAATTGAATGAGTGACCACGCTTATCAGCGAACTAGGTGCGAAATCGAATCACTGAATGGGTGGTAATTTTTCAGGGGTTGATCCCCTGTAGGATCACCATGACCGACCTTTCAGCACGGGTTCTGTGCAATTTCTCCGTGCTTTTGTGCGGACCCAATACAGAAGTGGGGTTTAAGACGGCTGCCGATACAGAGATGGGAAGTCGGGTGACTGGAAATGGAAGGATAAAAGTAAAGTGTGGTGATGGCTCGGAAAAACCCAAAAAGGTGAATGTTGGAATATTATTATTAACAAAATAGTATGTGCCCTGCGGTTGAGCGTATAGTCTCAAAAAGCAACACAGTTAACAGCGAAGTAATTTCAAATAGATGAATCGAATTTATTTCTGAACGATTTCATTTTCGCACTTTTATTCTTTCGATTTATTTTTAATAGCTAATTTTATCTGTCGCCTGACGCGTTATGATTTCACCAATATAGACCAATAATTCATGAATTAGATGTTCAAGGTATAACGTTAAACAAATACACCTTTCCAATGGATACATTCAATATGAAATCTAGCGCTCACAGAGGAGAAAAATCGCTCCAAACAAGTCCTGACTTAATTGGGAATTACCATTTAGCAACCCCATTCTCCCCTCTCTCGGCCTAATTTCAAACCCCTCTCTCTCAGTCGGTGCCCGATGATTACTATGGGACGGTGCCACGTTTTAATTATAATAAAAAATGTACCGTTTCATTATGGAAACAATATATTGGGTTTCGAACTTCATTCCCGCTGTTTTATATGATATGGCGTAACTAGTATTATTTTCATAGAATTAATTAACAATAAAACTATACTGTGTTGAAGTATTGGACGTAACCTACGATATTCAGTATTCGATAGTGAATTCACTTATAATAAAAAATGTACCGTTTCATTATGGAAACAATATATTGGGTTTCGAACTTCATTCCCGCTGTTTTATATGATATGGCGTAACTAGTATTATTTTCATAGAATTAATTAACAATAAAACTATACTGTGTTGAAGTATTGGACGTAACCTACGATATTCAGTAGCGTGTACTTGTACACGCTACTTTTTTACAATATAATATCGAAGTTGTCAGGTTTCGAACTAACGAAACAGCATATGGGGGAAGCTTTACTTTTTTGCTTTAATTTAAGAAAAAGGGCTACTGAAAGTCACGTCATGCTTCAAGAGGCTTATGGTGAGCATGCTCTATCTGAGACAACGCGCAGAGATTGATTTGGACGATTTAAAAGTGGGAATTTTGACCTTTAAGAAAAAGAACGTCCAGGACAGCCGAACAAATGTGGAGATGAAGAATTGGAGGCCTTACTCGATGAAGATTGATATCAAACTCTTGAAGCATTGTCTGATACATTAAACGTTACTGAAATGGCTGTTAACAAACGTTTACATAATCTTGGACTGGTTCAAGAAGCGGGAAATTGGTGACCACATCAATTAAACGAAAGAGAACTTGAAAAGCGAAAAGCGATTTGTAAATTGCTGCTTGCAATCGTGAACGGCTTCAATTTTCATTATTATGAAAATCCCAAACGAAAAAAAGCTTGCGTACTACCAGGTGGACCAGGTCCGTCAACGCCAAAACGCAATATTCATGATCAAAAAGTGATGCTGTGTGTTTGGTAAGATCAAGAAGGTATGTTATACTACGAGTTGCTGAAACCGGGTGTACCGATCACAGCTGTTCGTTATAAATACCAAGTAATGAAACCAATCCATGAATTGAAAGAAAAGCGACCTGAGTACGTCAAACGTCATGACAAACTGATTTTGCTCCATGACTATGCCACATGTAGCAGAAATCGTAAAAAAGTATATAAAGGAGATGAACTGCGAAGTCTTATCTCACCCGGCGTATTCACCAGACATAGCACCGTCTGATTATCATTAGTTTCGAGCGATTCAGAATGACTTGTCATCACAGTATTTCAAGTCTTTTGAAGATATCAAAAAATGGATCGATGAATAGATCGCCTCAAAAAGCAACGATTTCTATTGGCGTGGAATCCATTTGTTTCATGAAAGATGGCAAAAGGTCGTAGCTGCTGAAGGACAATACTTCGCATAAAATAGAATGGACCATAAACTATAAGTAATTCGTTTTTTTTAATTGAAATACAGCGGGAATTAAGTTTAAAAGTCAATAATAAATAAAAATCTGGAGAACATGGACGATGTTCGGTCCGAGGGGTATGAGATTTTCAGCCCACGCGAAAAATCAGAAACCGTTTTATTCGTGTCGTGTAAACAACAGAAGGAGCGACTGAAATTGCATAATTGCTGGAAAATTAACAATTTCTAAATATAACATCATCCCATGCAATTGATTGATGTTATAAGCAATAGTTTATCGTTCGAAGTCATTTGTTTCGCCGTGGAGTGGCGGGCAATATTTTTCTGATTTTGAGGTTTAACATGCCGCATCAAATTCACCGTACCCTTGTGCCAATAATGCACTCTATCTGTATCCAATTGTCGCGGTTGATTCTGTTCACACCCAAATATCAACGGTAATAATCCTGATTATCAGATCGTACTAAAAGCATTACATTTCGCCAAAAAATATACGATAATCGAGGGTTTACTACTTTTTCCCGTGCTAACTAGTGTTGGCTGATTTGAGCCGATTGGGAATAAGCGGCCACATTGAATTGGCCACGGTTCCGTGATTATTCCCAATATTGCATACGTCCCGCTACTTAGGAGTCCTAAATAAATAGAACATTTTGCCAAAGGGCAGTACGTAATTTTTTTTCATTCAAAACTTCCATTATCAACCGTATTTATATGTGAGAAATGATACAAGTACTTCCTATAAAACTGCTTCTTCCAAAACTTGAATCACTGTGCTTTAGCTTTTACAACTACTTACGTAGCCATAATCTATCTCTGTATGGTTTTGACATACGAACCATGTACTATACGTCACTTTCCACGCGTAAAATTGATAATATCAATTGTTAATGAAAAAATTGCACGAATTTGGTACTTATGAGGGACTTCTGTAGGACGGTAATTTACCAGGACTAATTTAGGACGTGTTTGGAATGATTTTTTTCATTCGGATCGACAAAATTAATAATGAAAAAAATTTGAAGGATAACAAAAAACATGATGGAATCGTTTCTCGATGTTGGATCAAGGCCTAAAATCTCAGGTGCTTCAGACAAAATTGTGGTTTTTTTTTCCTCCAGAAGATCGAGGACACTTGTCGAAAATTGATTTTTTGTGATATTTTCAGCAATATTAGCGATAGTACATATTTGACATGGAATGCCCCATATTACTTCTGTGATAAAGCTGCAGCAATGGAATTTTAATAACATCAGATTCTGTTTGAGGTAGCTACTTGATCCAGTTGATTCAAATCAGTATTCAATTTTTTAAATAATTGCAATAAATTGTCGTGTATTAACTGATAGTAATAAAAGATGAATGGTACTACCATATATGTTGGTAATGTGGAACAATATATTTGTGGCGTTGAAGCCGTATACAAAAATCGATTGATTTGTATCAATTTCCAGCGAGATGTATTTTTCTTCTATTCATCAAAGAATAATCTACGATGTTAGCCCGATCTAGCCAAGGGATAGCTCATTTTTTACATGGAAACATGTTGTATGAATTCGTAATACCTAGATTTGTTGTAACACTTATTACTTAAATATCGGGACTATTTATTTATCGATATTGGACAAAACAAATAGTTGTAATATTTAGACCATTTATAACTATTAAAATCTCGGACGGTGAATTAATAGAGCATGTTTCAATAAACTATCACTAGTCATGATAAAACTGATACTGTGGATTAGTCTTTGGGGACGTTCGGTAATTCATCTAAAATGCTGAATTCTTAAGAAAAACGTTCTTTTATTATTAAAAAGCGTTCTCTCAGTACCATCTTTACTTAATTCATCAGATCGAGACTCAACTGCTATTACAATGAATAGAAAAATGTTTTTGATACATTCTGTGCATAAAAGACAACCATAAAAAAACATCGTTTGTTAATTTTAAAAAACGCGCAATGAGTCGCAAAAATTTACTTGTCCTGTCCCCGGTCACCTATCTATTTATAATAAAATGATGATTCTGTATTTTAATACGATTTCTGGATGGACGCAAGTCGCTGTTGAAAATAAACGTTTTGACTCTTAGAATAATGATTCAAGCGGACGACAACATTAGATACTCGCAACGTCACATAGGAATTTGATCACAAAAGAAGGCCCACTTTCCCCTACTTATGAATTACTGTTGATTAATGCATAAAAGTTTGTAAAAAACTACTGTTCCCAGGCAGAGTCTGTCTGCAAGCCTATAGACAGTGATTTGCATGGGCTTGCTGTCCATAGGTCTCCCATAGACTACATCTAAAGTTACATGTAGCTTTCGTTAGAAATAATATGTTGAGTAGCTGCAGGAAATTGTAGGAAAAAAAATATTAATAGATTGTACAATAACTTTTCGATTATGCCCTAATAGTTATTAGTGTTTGTTACCAAAGGTGGTTGATAGATCTTCGAATACAGTAGACTTAGTCCTATCAAGCCAATCCCATCTGATATAGTCGTTGTGAGTGATTAACAGCGCTGTGAGACCATTGGTAAGTTTTATGACTCTGTATAGTAATAACCAAAAGAGATAAGAGTTAATTTGTCTTTTTTTTTTCATTTTAAGCCGGATTATTGCGTCTTATGTAATTGGAATGATTTTGAGAAATGAGAGAAGGTGAAAGGTTGAAAAAATCGAGGTACTTTTGTATTATATAGATAATACAGGATTTATTTATATCTAAATCGCGTATATATTCAAGTACCTGTATTCATTTTTGTCAGTGAAGCCTCGAATTGGAGCTGGAAGATGTTCGACATTATTCGATGAACTTGAATCACCTTCCTTGTTATGGTTGACACGTGAAGCCTGATTTTTTTTCCAACGTTCGGTCGAGGTTAGAATTTTTTTTAATAACCTATCACGCTCGCGCGATCTTTTACGATCGTCGATCTTTAAGTTTGGAGAAAAATTCATTTTACTTACTGCAATTTTCCGCTTTCGCGTGATTATGGCTTTCTTGCCGGTCTTCTTCGGCATTTTTACTCATTCGACGATCTCACTGGTCACCGTTTTTAACTTTGTTGTCATTCGTGCCCTCTCTTCGTCATCCAAACCACTTGTAACTTTGGCGCTTTTGCAGCGTTCGAGTTCGAAAAAAAATTCTATATATATGCTTATGTTTACTGTGTGGCATATATACTAAAGCCATAAACCATACAGAATTATTATTATGCCCTTTGGTTGCTTTGATGGCTCTCACTGCGAGCCACTGCGAGCATGTGTTCACTGATGCGCACGAGCCCTAAGGCGAAAGCTTTTACTGCTTTGAAAACGGGAATTGTACTTTCTCCGAAACGGCACAATTGATCGGGCTCAAACTAACCTTTAGCGCAAGCAGAATCGCGGAAAAAATGGCTAATGCCCGTATTCATAGTCGTTCCTTGAGGAATAAGGATCCCTTATTCCCTAGATATTCCATTTTATTCCTATCTCTCTACAAACGCAATGCCTAAATTATGATATGAGCACAAAAACTTTAATAAGAAAACTAAAAGAACAGGAAAATTCCTGCCAAATTGCCTTTGAGAGTCTCTCCACATTATATTCATGATATCTATTAAATAAATCAACAATATTAGTCTCTATATATATATAAATATTCTATCAGTTTATTAAGTATTGAGTAATTTTTTGTTTTAAAATTATATACGTGTAGGTTGCATAGGATGGATTGTTCCGAAGGCTATTTGTTTTATATGTTTCAATAAAAGAAAAGAAAAGTTTAATTAACGTCGTTTTACGTCTGAGATAAGTAAAAAAAAAACGTTTCTCAAACGTTTCTGCGGATTTTTGAGCTCGGCTTATTTTGTACGGGCAGGTTTTCACACGCGCCACCTAACATCAAGGGGAATTTTTGAATTAACTGAAATTCTACGCCGCTGGATTGGCCCATCCGCGTGGTGTTTGATAGTGATTGATGACGTACGAGCAGTTTCAATCAGTTTCAATTCAAGCGTGTTTCAGCCTTATTTACAGTTTGTAATGGATATCGTTAATGCGATATTGGAAACCGAAGATAGAAATGAAAATTCCTTACGTTCAACGACGGTCGAGAAACTCGTGGATGTCGATATCGACGAGGGAACACTCCTCGCCTCAGATTACAATGTCTTCGACGTCGCCAAACTCAAGTAACCTCAAAAATAAAAATACATAACCTCATACATGTCTCTACGTTATAAATTTAAAAAATAATTAAACCATACGATCGCTAACGTTAAAACGCCAATAATACGTCATTATCTCACAAAACACTTTCAATACAAAAAGATAATGGTACATAAATGATATATTCCTTACAATGTTGGAGATCCATTGAAAAAGTATAAAATTCACTTTTCAGATCTAATACCGAAGAATATTTAACATCCTTGACGAGAGACAACGTTCAGTTGCTCATTAACAAAATTTGGTTGTTACCGACCGAGAGGGTCGATGAGGCGTTAGTTGTTAAACTTCCAAAGCCTAATTACGTACTACCAAGATCACGAAGCATTCCGAAGCCTACACCAATGACAAAGTGGCAACAATTTGCCCAAGACAAAGGCATTAGGACAAAGAAGAAGGGCAGATCGAAATTGAAATGGGACGATGAACTAACGGTGACGATTTTTTCAATTCATTAACAAATTTTATTTTTCACGAAACACAAATTTTCTGAACATTAGCGGAGTTTTCTCGGTGGCTAAACAACTTAGAAAAAATGTGTTTCAGCATTTTATTCAATTTGCTATGAACGTGCAAAAAATGCCGTATGAAAAATGGTACCAATGCAGTATGAATCATGATACCAAAGGTACTTAGTTTAAACAATTATAATGCCAACATGACAGACAGTGTTTTCTCATTGTTCGGCATTCACGGAGACCCTATACAAGCAGGTTCTATTTTCAATTTTGGTTTCAATGAAGAGGTGTGCGATAGAAATAATTTACAAAAATGCATTGACCGACAACAGTGGACTCACGGTCAATGCACGGCTCTGGCGATCACCCAAGTTAAGCAGCTTTGGTCGCAGTCACTACTTGGATGGGTGCCCGCCTAGCCATGCACTGGCTGGTGCATCAACTGTTGAGCGGAAGGCCGTTTTATTGAGTTTTTAACAGAGTAAATACAACTGAAACTCAGTCAAAACAAAACTGTCTGTATTGACACAGGTTTTATGCAGTTTTGCTGCGACCACGGCAAATACGATACAGTGTAACTAAGCAATAGAAGTTAGGTTAGTTTAGTAAAGACAGGGGGAAAAATGGACAAAATGGAATTGTGAAGAGTCATACGTAAAACTCGAAAGGGTATACGTTGGAACAACAAGAAATACACAATAAAATAGAAAAGGGAATTGAAACCTGCACATTGCTTCATCATTTATCACAGAGTGAAGAATTTCTCTCTGTGAGCAAGTGACTTTCTCAAAGAGGAAGCCTTTGTTACTCTTTGAGGTAATAGTCTGGTAACTTAAGCCGATTTTCATGTCTTTTTTGGAGGGCGTTTTTTTGTAGGAAAATAAAAATGAATCGTTTTGGATATTTAGGATGTTTTTATTTACATATTAAAGATAAAAAAAAAAAATTTGTTCAAAAAAATTTAATAGTTTATTATTATTATTATTATTGATCGAAGTTGGCACCTCGAAAAAAAAGCGCGTGGGTGGCCCCGGTGATTTTGACTCTTGATGTTATCTGAAATCAAAAATTCTTGATAATTCTTGATCTATAGACATGTCATTCTGGTCGGAACTACTGAAGTTAAATTTCATGGATAAATAACAAAATGGCGGACTTTGAAAAAAAAAGTTTTTTTTTTCAAAGTTCGCCATTTTGTTGTGTCGCCTTTGGAAAAAAAAAGTTTTTTTTTTCCAAAGTTCGCCATTTTGTTATTTATTCATGAAATTTAACTTCAGTAGTTCCGACCAGAATGGCATGTCTATAGATTAAGAATTATCAAGAATTTTTTATTTCAGATAACATCAAGAGCCAAAATCACCGGGGCCATTCACGCGCTTTTTTTTCGAGGTGCCAACTTCGATCAATAATAATAATAATAATAAACTATTAAATTTTTGCAAACAAATTTTTTTTTGTTTCTTTAATATGTAAATAAAAATATCCTAAATATCCAAGACGATTCATTTTTATTTTCCTACAAAAAAACACCCTCCAAAAAGGACTTGAAAATCGGCTTAGGTTACCAGACTACTACCTTAACAAACATGAGCAAGCAATGGTCAAGTTTGAATTTGCAGCATTTTTCTCTCTCTCCTTTACATGGAAAATGTGCTTGTTTTAACGAGGTTCTGCTCGAATCTACAAAAGGTGGCATAGATTTGAACTTTTCGCTGCACATTTGTAAACATATATTGAGTACGCCTGTAATATTTCAACAAGATTTACAATCTACCTCCGAGTTAAAAAATCGTAAACATACGCCTTATGGATCAACCACTATACGATGTGCAGGATCGTTCGATGTTGGTAGTATAAAAAGTAGTGGCTGGTTAAAACTTCGGGAAAGTATAGAATTATCAATTGTAGAGGCCTTGAAAAAAATGGATATTATTTACAGCGCCTGTTTATTGATACTCAAACTTTTTGTCGTCAAAAAACGTAAAAATGCTCGATCTAGTGATTGAGGAGCCGGTAGACTCCCCTTTTTATGTTCTGCACCGCGCAAGGGATATACGAGCAGAATCTCTTTAATTCGGTAAGTTTGTGTAAAAAAAACGAACATTCAAAAATGCATAGCCGGGAAACTACAAATCGTAGCTGTTATTAGTACAGGAACTACTTTACGTCATGCTGGCCAAATTTTCGGAAAAAAAAACACTCAAAAAAAATCTAATTTAATGACGATGATTTGATAATCTCACTCTAGGAAAATCAGTTTGTAGAATAAAACGACGTGAACTTTTGAAATAAAAAATAAAATTTTATTTTCATTCTGCGCACTACTGAAATGTGTAACTTCTTTTTTCCTTAAACGAGATTTCAAGGTGTAAAAACTGCACCTGTACGGAAGCTAAGTTTTTTCGGAAAATTTGAACGTTTTTTACATCGACAAGCATTTTTGTATTTATTTATTTATTTATTTTCTATTTCTGTTATTCTAACGTATACCCTTTCGGGTTATTATGACCTATCTCTTTTTCACTAACTCCTTCACTTTGGTCTACTTGCTATCGTTGAGAGCCCCCCCGGAGTGTTGTCCATAGCCACTCGTTCATAATGGACTATTGTATCGCATTTGCACAAGGGAACAGGGAAACTACGTAAAACCAGGTCGATACAGGCGGCTATATTTCACTGAGTTTCAGTTGTATTACGATCAGAAACTCAGAAAAACTGGCTTCCGTTCAGTAGTTGGCGTTCAAGCCAGTGCACGGCGAGGCGGTCACCCATCCTGGTACTGACCGCGGCCAATACCGCTTAACATGGGAAATCACCGAAGCCGCGTACTGATCGTCCGTCCATTGTTGTTGGTTATGAGAAACATTTTTGTATTTATTTTCCGTTCGAGTCATAGGTAGGTTTCAAAAATAACGTAAAGTTGAAAATCCTCTAAATAACGGATATATGAAATAATTTACTTCTCGAAAGCCAACGGTCTGTTGGGGTTGCACTATTACACAGCATTTGCTCAGATTACATGCAACGAGTCGTGCGAATGGCAGTGAAATCAAAATTTTGTTCCCGGATGACTGGATGAAGAATGGTGAACTGAGCCATATTCCCTCTATAAAAAAGAGCGTTCTAAAAGTCATAATGATTCATCAAAAAATAGGACACGAGCTTCGAATTGAAAGAAAGATTTTATACCCGAGTTGGTCCAGAATGGGGTCGCTCGGATCATCGTTCTTGGAGTTTCCTTTCCGATATATTTCGCTTTATATATTTTTTTTACATATTAGGGAGTCCTAAATTCATCACGTTTAGTCAAAAAAATAGGACACGAGCTCGGAATTGGACGAAAGATTTTTTTTCAACAAAACCGACCCAGAGCTTTAGTTTATCGGCGTTTAAGCCTATTAGCAGGTTAAATCATGTGTTTCTTGTGCGAATATATACTCCCACACGTGCGAGGAGTAAGTTTTTCCCGATTAGCCATATTTAATTTGTTTTTTTTTGCCAGAACGTTCCAAAATTCAACAACATTAAAAAAGACATGTCACGAAATATCTCGAAATGCGATTTATTTCTGAAGCCGCTAATAACTCGCTATTATTATTGGCCATTGATGTGCTCGGAACTCGGTCTTGGGCATACTTCCGATGGCACGATCGTAGACGACGAACCTAACGTACAAAGGCGCGCGCGAAGCGCGGACATCCATTCGAGTATAATTGAAAAAAAAAATAGTTACGAATTGAAAGTTGCGTTATTGCTTCCTCATAATTTTTGCGAGTTCACAAATTTCCCTCTATAAACAAAAGCCTTTTTCAATTTTGGCTTAATCATAGAGAAGACTTTGTGTGTTCACGAAAATGATAAAGAAATATGCAGTTTCTATTCGCAACATTTTTTTCTCATTAAATTGATAGTGTACGATTTGCTTGATTTTCGATGGATTTTTTCGAAAAATTGATGATAATTTAACGTACGGAAATTAAATAATGCCTCTAGAAAATACGATGAATCTAACTCACAGAGCAGCGCGCGAAGCCCGCACACCAATTCTAATATTTATAAAACTTTCCCGAGTGTAATTGTTCCGTGTCTCTCCGACATCCACATTTCGCGATTTCCCTTCAATCCAATTTAGAATGGAAAAGAAAAAAACAAATTTATTTTTAGAAATGGGTACCAACTTTTGGTTACCGAAGGGTGAAAGCCCAAGAGCAAAAGGAATGGTTGGTCGAGCTCGGCGACGACGATAGACCGAAGGCCGGGGGTGATCCTCGAGGTGCGTCGAGTACCGCGAAGCAAGAGCGCACGGCGAAGAACGAATTGCAGAGACTTCGAAATTTGGCAAGAGCGAGAAACATTAAATTACCGAGGGTCGGGTTGCCGAGCACCGAACACTTCAGAGATGCGAAGCAAATCGCCACAGCGGTCACGGTTGCAAGAGCCTCGACGGCGTCCGTAGGACAGTTCCAGAGCAGGTACGAGTCGGCCGAGAGAAAGGCTGAAGAAATAATAAATTTCACTAGCTATTTTTTTCGACACATTTAACTTCTTTGTTTCTCGGTTATATCGAAGATTGCCGAAAGAAAAAGACGCCAAGGACATAGCGAGACAAGTGCCGGGTATGAAAAAGAAGCGCAAAGCTCCGCCGTTGAATATTGCTGACGAGAAGAGACGAAACACCGAATTGGCCGAGATCGTTGTAAGCAAAAAGAACAGAAAGGACATTATTCGAGTCGATGTACCATCGGCACTGCCCACGAGGTGAGTCGAACGAAAATTCTCTCGTATCCGATGGATTAACTTCGAGTTGCCCGGACGTTAGCGATATTAATTGTAATTCAAGATTTAAAGTAAATTGTAAGCAACAATACCAAACTGTACGTTCCTAAACGATTATTCTTATGCGACGCTCGAACGCGTGTGTGTTTTTTTTTTTTTTACAGTACGGAGCGGAGTAAATCTGACGGTGGTAAGAAAAAACGAGCTGGTTCGGCCGGTAAGAAGGGCAAAGGAGGTGGCAAAAAGCCAAAAGCCGGAAGGGGCAAAAGAGATTTACATACAAAGGCCGGAGGTCGAAAGCGCCGAAACTAGAGCGTAATTACGTGTATGTATATAATCAATGTCGTTGAATAAAATCGAATTTTCTAACCTCAATTGAACGAACTAAATATTTCGATCTGTTACATCGAATTTTGGTATTTTCTCTGTATCTTAATTACGACGAATTTTATCGTTGATTATTTCGACCGATGGAGTTTTCATTCCTTCGACATTTTGAAGCGAACTCTCATTGAGAATGAATGAAAAAAGAATTAACACATTCGGAAAAATGCTTTCGCGCAATTTCCGTGAAACTCTCGATTATTATCCGCAGAGAATCGACCGGGGTTCAATTGCACTTGCGTTCTGAGAGCGGCGGCTTTTCTCTAGAGTGCGAATGAGCGAATCAGCGGAAAAAGGTGAGAGGCTAATTGACGAGTTCGCTTGGCGATGAACATACACACGTACACACGCAAACTTCGTGCAAGCTAACCTCTCACGTACCCTACGGACTTTGTCGCTCGTCCCACTTTCCTCGTGACCTATTTTCGTGGGGCATTCGAGCACGAGAACCTTCCACCTTTAACGTTACACTCCGTATCACTGTATACACTACATAATACTGCATCTATCCTATTTTCTTGGAAGCAGATTGTGGAGTGGCCCTGACACGATAATGTCCATAGGAAGATAATAAAATGAATGAATAATGCCGCATTACTTTGATTTGTTACTTTGTACTGCACATTCTCTAATAATATATTTTTATCAACAAACCCAATTTGAATGAAAATGTAATCTCAGGTTTTTTCAAACGGTTTTAACGGTATTAACTATCATTACCATTTGTTTAGAGACAAAGTGAGAACAAATGTCTGGATTCGGAACTCGAGCAGGGAGTGAAATAAATATAGGCTTTTGCGGATAATGTAAAACACTTAAGTTTATTTATGTAATCATCGTTGCCCTTCTTATCACATTATTTAGCTGGGGGTAAGAGTCCATAGTTTTTGATAGAGCGCTTCGAATTTCTATCCTCGATATTTGGACACTTAAATGCTTTGTCATGCTGTCGTACAGTTTTCCTACAAGATTTTGCTCGTTGCGAGAGCTCGTCTGGTTGCACGCTTGTGTATGTCGGTGACCGCTCGTCGCTCCTAAGCTCGAGTACTTAAACGCCCGAAATCTTTGTTTATAATTCTCGTATTTTTATCGTGAGAGATATGGTAAGTCGTGCACTTTCTATCATTCTTTTCCTCTTCCGTATGTGTTAAATCGCACGGGATGGTAGCAACCGTATGAAGCTTAACTCTCATGTGTGTCAACTCTCGTGTTCCAACTCTCATCGTGTCCAAGTCCCAAAGTGTGCAAGTTTGGACATGACGAGAGGTGGAACAGAACGGTTGACACACATGAGACTTAAACTTCAGACGGTTGCTACCATCTCAAATCGCACGCTATAATGTTTATAGTTCTCTCCGTTGTGTAAACTGTTGCATTAACTGTGACTAGATACCTGCTTAACTGGGATATCTTTTGCATAACAATGTTTCTTTCGTTTATAATTCTATTAGTGTTCTTTCTATGAGGTTTGTTTTACCGCACGTTTTCTCAAATGTTTGTCACGGCTACATATCGGACTATCCCTAGAGTCTTATACCCTAGGTCACAAACTTTAGCTAGTTACTCGTGAAGTCTCCTAATTCAGATAGAGCGTCCGTTATCCCGTTTCCCTCTCGCTTTCCTTACGGCTGGGCTAGTACGGCGAGAACTTCGCAGTACTTCTTCTCTTTCCTCCTCAGAACAGCCTGTATCACCATCTCCCTTCAGACTTCGATTTCCCACGATGTCTGCTTTCCTTACAACTGGGGCAGTACAGCAGATATTCCAGTACTATAATTTCCCTTCGGACTCCGGAGCACGAGTGACAATCCTCGATAAAAGCCCTTTTTATACCCATTTGGGCCCTACCCGTTCTTCTTTCTTTTACCCCTTCCCACTTCAATTTTTTTGCTGCATTATGATAGTTTGTCGTGGACGTCTGTGATTGGTTATAAGCGTGATTTCTGTCACGTGGTCGGAATTGAGTCTATGGATTGGCCGTTTCGTAAATATCGATGCTGCGAATTGTATTGGTGTCATCTGGCGACTCTCCTCTCGCCCTGCTCCCCGCGTTATTGGTAAAAGGCCCGCCAAGTGCGCTTATGGTAATACAGTACGCCTCGTCATTATTCACGAGCTCATAATCTTCACATATAATTGCCTTTGTTTATATATACACTTCGTGTATTTCCATTCTCGTTGACACGTTACAAAATCGTTCACCGATTATCAGAAAGACCGCTCAAATAATGAAAATCGAATTAATACGCATGGCGTTTATGAGAGAAGTAGCTAACTCCGTCTTAAACTTAAGAATTTACGAACTGTTAGTTTGTAAGAAAGAAAAATATAATAAGTGCTATGTTTATTCCTGGGTCATGTACCTATTCTATTGGGCTCGGAAAAACTTCGGTGGCTGACTGTTTAAGCGAGTTATCAGCAATAAAAGGTACACCGGCGGATCTTGCAAAGGTCGCGCATTGCCGGTCCGTTGGTAAGTCGGTTCCCGGCCCATACTCCGCGTACCGCGCAACAGATAAGCGACCACAAATAACGCCCCTTCGCGTAATGAATAAGATCTCGCACCTAAGAATTTTGAAAAAAATCGTTTCGTTGCACGTCTTGAAAGTATGCAGCTTCAAGAATATTGTTTTAAAATATCGTTAAGAAATTCGACGAATTGCAGAAGTTATGGAAATTTTACTAAATCCGGACCGAACAACCCGAACTGAAGTGCGGCCGGTCACTCGATCATTGTAGCGCGACGAGGCATTGAAAATTGTAAAAAACCCTAAATAAGGGCTTGAAATTGAAGGATTTTTTTATGGCCCCTCAATCGCCGACGAAACTGAATAATAATTTTTTTTTCAACAATTTCATTTTTAGTAAGCAAAAAAAAATCTTTGCATTATTATTAATTTTGAATTAAGATTTCAAGTTGTAGCATAGTAAACAATAATTAATGATGATACAACAAATCTCTTTCTAAACTTTAAACGCGTTTCTCTTGAAACATGTTTTGTCAACACGGTGTTCACGATATCTCGAGAACGGATCGATAGATCTTTATCAAATTTCAACGCGATATTCTTGGATCTTCTGTCTAAATAGCTACGATAACACCTTGAGAACGCAGTCAAATGTTTAAAAAATGCGCTGTCAACCTGAAAAAATAGGTAAAAAGTCGACTCCAAGCAGCTACCATTTTGCATTTTTTTTTTCATTCTGTTCGACTCGCAGCTAACTGTGTTGTATATCATTAATTAGGAATTCAATGCCTATTTTCGTTCCCGATGACGCGATAACTTGATAACTCAAAATGGTGAATACCCCAAAGGACGTTTATAAAAACCGGGGGGCTCAAGCTGTCCCTGAAAAATGATATTTAATTTTTTTTAACAGTTTAATAACAAACAGAGGAAAGAATTCCGCGGAGATCCGTCGATCTTCTGCCAGTATGTTCTGAACATGGATTTTAGCGGCTTCAACTTTTTGACTTTGAAACGCGAATCAACGAACCAAGAAAACCCACGCGGAACGATTATCACGTATATCTTAAGGGAAGGTTCCCGTCCAAATAGATGAAAAAATCGAAAAATCTTCCGCTTAATTTTCATCTTTATGTTGTCGAGAGTAAGTGGCAAAAAGGATATTTCGATATATGATGTAGTTCTCGAGATATACGAGGTCTGTTCAAAAAGTATCGCAAATTATTAATTTCCGCGGGCTACGTATATTAGATTTTCGATTTTTTTGTGACGTTAGGTTGGTACTCATGTCCCTCACTTGTGCTGAAAAAATGGGCCATTTTGAATGTTTAGTTAATTGTTGACAGCTGTTTTGGTTAGACGTGTTTTGGCTTGCTTCGATTTTTGCCTATTCCAAAAAAGCAGCTTCCATCGCGATGATTGAGCTTTGGTTTCCACGTCATAACCATAAACCCATGATTCGTCACCGGTTATGACCCTCTGGAGCAAATTTGGGTCGTCGCGGACCGAGTCCAACAGCTCCTTAGCAATGTTAACGCGACACTGTTTTTCTTCGAAATTGAGCAATTTTGGTACGAATTTCGCGGCGACCCGTCTCACGCCCAAATCATTGGTAAAAATCGAATAGCACGAGCCAATCGATCTGTTTAGTTCCTCAGCAGCTACTCTAACGGTGATTCGACGATTGGTCAATATTATTTTCTTCACTTCATCAACGTTTTCGTCTGTTGTTGATGTGCTCGGGCGTCCGGAACGCATTTCGTCGTTCGCATCTTCTCGGCCCTCTGAGAACATTTTGTCCCACCGATAAACGTTGCTTTGGTCCAAGGTAGCTTCACCATATGCCACAGTCAACATTCGAAATGCGTCCGCGCACTTAATTTTGTTTTTCACCCAAAATTTGATACAGATTCTTTGATCCATTTTTTGGAATAGGCAAAAATCGAAGACAAGCCATAACACGTCTAACCAAAACAGCTGCCAACGATTAACTAAACATTCAAAATGGCCGATTTGTTCAGCATGGTTCAGCATAAGTGAGGGACACGAGTACCAACCTAACGCCACAAAAAAAAATCGAAAATCGAATGTACGTAGCCCGCGGAAATTCAAAATTCGCGATACTTTTTTAACAGACCTCGTACGGGGTCGGGCGGAGCAGTCTGACCTGATGGGTGAGTCTACGGTAGGTGGCATAAAACTTTAAACGCGTTTTTCGACGCGCGGTACGCTCTACAGGTTCGAGGAATGCACCGATTTCAAAGTTTCAACGCTCAAATTAAAGCTAATTAAATTTGGGGGGCCCTGACGGAGTGTTGTTTTTCTTCGAAAAAATGATTGTAAATATTTCTTTTTTAACGTTAAAGCCCAAAAAAAGCATGAAAAAATAAGTTTTTTTTTAAACGGCCGCCATTTTGTTTTAAAGGGCTTTTTTAAAAATCGGAAACCGATAGGGCCCCACAAATTTCATCTATTTCAAGAATCTTTTTGGTTTTTGGATTTCAGACCACTTGGTGAGGCTGTAGACCCGCGCACATCATTTCGCGCCGGGAGCAGCTTCTTTGGCGGAAGTTGGAGCAGCCATTTTGAATTATTTCATTGTGAAAAAACTCAGTACAATACTTCTTTTATATACAAATAAAACCCACAACAACATTTTCGCAGAATAATTTATTTTGTATTGAAAAAAAATTTCTGAAAATTGAGGTATTTTTGGGGTCTTTGGACGGGAACTTTCCCTTAATTGCGGTAGGCAAAAGAAAGTTAAAAAATGTCACGACAATTGAACGTACCCATTTCAGAAGGGTTTTAATTTGTGTAATACTTTCGAACCCACCCTATTTCGTTCATTCGCTCCACATACAAACAATTCGTGCAATTCAAAAAGTTGTTCATACCTGTAACATCTTGTTTCAACGGTTAATCAAAGTTATTCCGATTGTATTAGATTTTGGATGACAATCGACAAAGGACGGGCTAAAAAAAATGAACGGAACAAATAGAATTGGCGGTGACCTAGATTCGTCGATAAGGCAGTTTACCTCAATCGATCAAGCCTTACCTCAATGTATCTCTCTCGTGATACATAGACTTTATTGGAAAAACGGTGAGGATGAGAACGGAGGGGGAGGAAACGTCGCCGCATTGAAAAAAATCCTCAGGTCAGCGTCAGCTTCGCTGTGAGTTGTGACGTCAACAATGAGAACGACATCGTCAACGAATGAAACAGCGTGGAGGTGGGTCGCGCCGGAGTACACGGGGGGTCGGGGATGGTTTGCCGTAGGCAAAAGGTGAAAGGTCGACAATGGAGTGCACGAGATATCGACTGGTGGCAGGCGAGAGAGGGACATGTGATATCAACGAATGGATGAAGGTAAAGGGCGAACGTTCGAGAGTGGGGTGGACCGGTACACCGAAACTTTAATATTGTCAAGTTGCTCAACCTCAATTCTGTCAAGTCGGCGCGTCCGCCGATCGTCGGTCGACGTTATCGATCGAAAAAATGCCATAACCGAGATTCCGTTGTGTGGAAAACCGAGAGGCAGAAGGATGGAGCGGATTCGTGTTGGCTTTTGAACGAGCGAGTTGGAAGGGCAAGCGGGGAAGATTTTGACCCTCGCGCCGAAGTTGCACGAATAAACGCGCGCGCACGAGTGGTTGTTAGACGCACACTCGTGAGAGGGTGCGCGAGTTCTTCAATCCATCTCTTCCCTTTCACCCTCTCTTCGGTCTAGAAACTCATCAGTACATTTGCCAGCGGCGCATCGTTCGCGCGTCCACCGTTGTCCTCCGTTTTGACTATTTTTTTCTTCGTCGTTCAGGGATTAGTATCTATTTTGTTATCGTTTGTAACAATGAAATAGAAATAAATAACAGCGCGGGCCACCCCAGTGACCCAAATCGATTCGGCACACAATGTACTCCCCGGCTGCGAATAATTACGTGATAATATTGCGGGAAAAATAGAAATAACAAATTCGCGGTATTATGTAAATTTTCGGGAGTTAATCTACAGTGCATGACCGCAGTGTGTGACATTTCCTTGAATCACATTCAAATAGAAAAATAATGTATGTAACCGCGGTAATAGTGTCGGATCGTTCATCAATCGGGCAGTCGTTGGTGTAAAGTGTAATATTTTAAAGACTGCCGAACATAAAGTCGCGGTATTGACGAAGTACAGTGACGGTTAATCGTTCAATGGCAAAAGAAAAGCTTGATAATCTCTTCGGCGAATGATGGATGAAAATAAATGAATTTAACAAAAATCATCATTCACACCAGTTAACCTCGTTATCCGGAAACGAAAGTGACGTATACGGATAGCCTCGAATTGTCAAGCGCGTATTACAACGACATCGAGTAATAATACTTCAGGTGGTGGTGCAGTGGTGGTTGGCTGTGAACGCTCGATACTGATGGTCGGTGGCGCCGCGAGCGCTGCTGTTGTCGTTCTCGAGGACCTGGTGAATTATTATCATCCTGGGTCTTCCTCAACGTCGTGTCCTTTGTCATGTAGAAAACGAATTTGATTTAATGATTTAAAAAAAAAACAATCCTATAATGTAAACTTAACCATTATGTGCTATATACATCAAGATGTGTTAAGCATTTGAAGGAAAGCAAAAAATAAGAAAATATTAGCGGAAAGTAACACAGGAGGGTAATCGAGCAGCTGACGGTATCTTCATTTTTATAATTCATTATTACTTAAAAAAAAACCAGACTCGAGGATACCCAAAGTGATGACCGTGCACTTGACATTCAAGAAACAGTGATGTTATGCGACGGGGACGCGTTTATGGATATTCGTCAAAGCTCTTGTGATCGAAAGTGTTTGCTTATTTATCAACACAAAAAGGGAACGTTGCGAGGATTTGTCGAGACCAGGTTGCACCCTCTTGAGAATGATGTTATTTTAACGCTCGTGTGTTATTTCTTCTCCCAAGATTCGGTTCGCGTTAATCCGACACTTCTGGTTAATTGATTTATCTGGACGGTGTTAATAAAGGATCTCTAGATACGTTATATCGGAACCAGCCTGAATTAAAGAACGCGCTTACTGTATTGAGTAGTCAATAATTTTTTGCCACTCGTAAGAACGAGTGAGAAATTGAAACCGCGTCTGCATCAGTATTTTTCCAGCGTACTGTGAAAAATTGCAGCATTCATTTGTAACGAGAAGTAGAAAAATATAAGTAAAAAAATTGAGGATCGTTGATTTTCGCTAATCAATCGGCTAGCCTGTAATGTGACGAATGATATTTCAACGGGTCCGAAGAATATGCACGAGGAAAAATAATGAGTATCATTACGGAAACGATCGGAGAGCAGAAACACCGACTCTGTCGAGAGCCCTAAAGCCCTGTACATGCGATGTATTCGCGGAATTACTTTCCGCTATTGAAAAAAGATGGGTGAAGAGAGGCAAAGAAAAATACGTCGTGGACACACCGAGGATATTCCAAATTCACGATTGATTTGATCATTCAATAAAAAATGATCCAATATTAATGAGATAGTTGATAAATCACGAGAAACAAGGAATAAATTTGTGCGGGTCCGTTTGAGCGTGCAATGATAGCTACGTTTGAGTGTAATTCGGGCTTGATGCTGCTAGCTTTGCTGTCGTCGTTATCGTCATCGTCATCGTCGCGGTCGACGTGCGTTCTTCGTTGTCTTCGCTGTTCCCGTTGCTCTTGTTGCTGCTGTGTTGACGCTCGTACTGCTCATCCTGCTGCTGTTGTTCCCGTTGTTCCTGTTCGCTGGAATCAATGTTCTCGTCGTATTGAGTGTTTGTTTTTCTTATCCCTAAAAAAAAAGAATCAGAGGCGTTGATGGAAAAAAAATGAACTAGGATGAGTCGGAGGTTTCGAGGTTTCTGGGATTTCCCTGTTAACCCCGTTCTTCCGACTCCACGACGAGTCGCGAAAAATAAAAGATTGGGCGGATCGAATCATTCGGGCAATTATTAATGGGAATCGAAATTCTGTAATCAATTAACATTTATCAGGGTTTATGAAAGAGAAAAATAGACGAAAGGAACCTTACCAATTAATAGAGTCAGGGCCACCAGCCAGCCATACTATGCAACTATACTGTACTATGATAATTTATGATAATGCTCAATATATATATATTTTTAATAATCCGCGTATCACGATCACCGGTACCACCTAGACCATCACCTAGAGGACGCATAGACGATGCTATTTTCTCTTTAATCTTTTCTTATAATTTACACGAAAAAAAAAACAAAAAATCACTTCATAATACTATACCCATTCGATAGTATAGATTTATCGAGAGATCGAAAAAAACGCAATAAGATTTATGATAAATTTAATTGCTTTTTTTAACATTTTATTTCCCAAGCTTTGATGCTTCGGGAAAGAAGAGCTGAGCACGCGTCCGTTTTCCGACGTTGATGTTTTGCTGTTTTTTTTTTAAATGCCCCCTTTCTCGAGGCTCTAGACTTCGAAGCTCGCACGCACGTATCCGCTGCTTTCGCTCGATATTAAAGGACCCAGCAGTTCGCTATAGTCCGGTTTGCCTTGTCAGGTCGAGCTGCTTGTCCGCTAGTCTGTTACCTACTGACCTGCATTTTTCTCCGCTCGATCCCTGACGCTACCGCTGTACATTAATGCTTGCTACATTTCCGAATGTCCTTTTCCCCGTACCTTATTATGCCATTTTCAATACTAATCGTTCTTTTCATTGTTCTCTTATAAATAATCATCGCTATTAGTTTTTTTCCAGTTTTATTAATTTTATTAATTTCATATACAAACACGGTTGAAAGGCGAAATATTCTTCACTCGAGGCACTCAATTGTCCATGTTTGCCGATTTTTTCTTCAACCTCAATTTCTGTTCTGTACAATCAATTTTTGTCTGTTTTTCTTTTGAAACCCACGATTATGAACTTTTGAGCAGCCATTTTCTGTATTACCGGCCTCGACCACCAGATGTATTAGTAATCTGTCTGACCGACACCCTCAATCCCGCGCAGCCCCATTCCCCGCGCTTTTTTTTTTAACGCTATTGCTTTTGGCATTGACCGTTTGTAAGTAGCTAATCGAAAAGAGTACAATCCTCCTCGACCTAGAGCATGTTCGGCGAGAGTCTTTTCATCGTTCGTGCTCAAACCACTTGGCACACATCCGATCAGGATCGACCACGAGCAGAATATACTACGTGTATATCAATATATACATTTTTATATATGTAACGGAAGTCGATAAAGTACACCGTGCAATAGTTTACTCGCCAGGGGTTACGAAAAAAAAACGGTATCTTGCTATGACCAAAACGATTATTTTTTGATTCATACCTGTGTGACACTTGGGGGTTTATTTTCAAAATTATGGCTCGTTGTTGATCGTATTAATGTGATTTTGGTTGGCCTAGAAAAAAAATGAGGTTTACTTCACGATACGATGAATTGCTCTCTCACCCTTTTAGGGAGGGATGAAATTATTAACAGAGTACAAGAAAAAGTGATATAGTGCTAAAATTGTATTGTAGTTTTTTTACGCTCTGCGAATTTAGCCTCCTCTTAAGGCAAAACGATACACCGACGGAATTACGATGGATGCCAAAGAGATATCAGCAAATATCCTTTCCGTATATTTTCTACAGAATGGTCAACATTTCGATCAAAACAAGAGTGCCATCTTCGAGATAATTAGAGCAGGCAGAAAATGACGCGCATTTGCTTTATCTCGCAATGTCAACCATCTTGGAGAAAATAAGGAAACGGGTTTTTTTACCGACCGAGTCTTCTGAGAGATCGTTGAGCTTTCGGACGCAACAGCAAGAGCCCCTATATTCTGTAGAAGTCATGAGGTGATAGAGGTAATACGAAACGAGAGGTAACTATAGCTAGCTAATAAGTTATAGTTATATGTCTTGTCTTAAATACCACTATTATCACCTTACGACTACCTCAGAGCAGGGTCAACAAAACGGTGAAGGCTCGCCTAGTAACAATTTCCCGGTTATTCACTATTCTCAACTTTTTCTCGAAAGATCAACCGTCTCGGAGAAAATCGGGATCGGAGATTTATATCTCTCTTACTGTCGTGGCGGCTCAGTCGGTCTGTCATATTACCTTAACGACGGAACTTGTCGTCTGTGCTGTCAAATATTGAAATCGTTTCAAGTCAATTTTCGAGATTGATTTTAATCAACGTGTACAAAGTATACACAAAAGATTATAATTTTTTTTTTCAAATTTAGAAGAAAAACTGCTTTTTTCCTAAATGTTAACGAAATAACTAATAACATTTTTTTAAGTTGACAATCACGTTTTTTATTTGATTATGCCCACGAGAAGGTCCTCGCGGCAAGTAGTTGTCGAACTTGTAAATACGTTAATCGAGCTTTAGTACAAAAAAATGTCACAACTGGCGAGGAGCGTTTGAGTCTTTAGAGGTCGCTGTTCGCTGTGCAATCGATGGGAGATGCTTTGTTTCGGGGTTATAGTTGCGGTCGGGATATTTCCTGATGATTTTTTTCCCAGAATGCCGATAGTCAGCAGGAAAACGATACGAGGAGGAAGACGAGTGAGTCGTATCGGCCGGAAAAACGACGGCACAAAAGACGAGAAATGAGGGTAAACTCTGAGAAATGGAGAGAGAGAGAACGAAAACGATGAATGAGATCACAATCGATTCTTAACGGGAAGGGCGGGGAAAGAGCATTTCGGCGGGTCCCCCGGAGCTGCCTGCTGCTTTCCATCATCAATGTTCGAAAATTACGGGACTCAAATTCCTGCCTACACGTTAGTATTTAAAAAAAAATCAAGGATAACGAATACGAAGAGTGAATGGAAAATGCACGAGCGCCATCGCGATGAACCGGAGCGCGGGGATTTTCGAAATGTTATGGTAAAAAAAAGAGAAGTTAGCGAAGAGAAAATTTTTTAGCTAAAAAAAAGAGAAGAGAAAAAGAATGTTCGCGGCGGCGGGTGGTGCGAGTATAGCCAACCGAAGAAAGCAGAATCGTCTTCAGTTGAACAAACGAGATGGCGCTAGTGCAGCGGCAGCTGCGCGTGCGCGTAGTATATCGGCCCACGCGCCTATTGGTCAACAATCTGGCCAACAGCATGGAAAACTTTCGGTTGGTCAGCATGTCGCCTCTTCCCTACAATTGTCGTTGCCACCTCAAGTTCTTCAGCCCACTTATGGATTTCACTCGAGTCACGAGCATAATCGTAACCGGGGCAATCGACGCGCTCAAATCGAACGTAAATCATCTTCCGCGATTACGAATAATTTTCACAATAACAACAATCATAATCATAATAATAACGGTCATAATCGTCATCGTCTTCTGGCACCGCCGCCGACATCGCCGATTGTACAATTTGCCATATCACCGCCGCCTCTATCACTGGAATCACCCAATTCACTCGTCGCGAATGTCACGCAATCTATCGCGAGCAAGACAAACGTCTACGGCAACAATAATTCAAGCTCAGCTGCAGCAGTCGCTTTTCCCTTTCCGCCGCCCCCGTTCCTCGACCTAAGAGTATCGCCTTCTACTTCCGAGCTACAGGTGGGTACAAGCTGTCACGCTTCTCCTCTCTTATCTTTCTTATCTCGTACTATAACGCTCGTCCGTTAAAAGCAGTTTACAATTGTTTTTTTTTTCTTTTGTTTCATTACAGTAACCAACTGGGTTACTGTATAATATACACACAAAACTTTGTGCTTATTCTCTCGTTGTAAATATCGTCAGCGAATTGTATGATTCGCCGAAATTTTTAGCTGGTTAGTTGAATAAATTTTTTTTTATTTCTATATTTTCATTCACATAATTCGTCAAATTTTGTTAGTCACTGATTCTTACGAATATTGTAATCTATCCACTGGATCGTTCAATCCGTCTAACTGTCGAACGCGTTAAGATTACTTTTTTTTTTTTATTGTTAAATTCATCAAACTTTCAATTTTTTTAAAATCTTTTAATCTATTGAATGATAATTTGATGGAATTCGTTAAATATCATGAATATACTTTATCGTCGAATTTATTCAACACTCATTGAATTTTCTAATTCATCGAATTATTGAATTGATTGAATTAATTGAAATATCGAAATCATTAAATTTTTGAAAATGATCGAATCTACGGATGTTTCAATTCCTGAAATTGTTGAATTTATCGAACCGTTGAGTTTTAATTCAATCAATTATCATTCTAAAATTTTTATTCTCAAATTTGTCGAACTTTCGATTTTTTTAAATCTCCTAATCCATTGAATGATAATTTGATAGGATTCGTGAAAAATTATGAATTTACTTTGTTCGAATTTGATAGAATTCGTGAAAAATTATGAATTTACTTTTTTGTTGAATTTATTGAACACTCATTAAATTTTCTAATTCATCGAATTGTTCAATTGATTAAATTAATTGAAACATTGAAATCATTAAATTTTGAAAATGATCGCATGTACGGATATTTTAATTTCTGAAATTGTTGAATTTATCGAATCGTTGACATTTTATTTAATCGATTATTCGAAAATTTAATTGTTAAATTCGTCGAACCTTCGATTTTGAAAAAATCTCCTGATCTATTGAATGATAATTTGATGGAATTCGTTAAATATTATGAATTTACTTTATCGTCGAATTTATTGAACACTCATTGAATTTTCTAATTCATTGAATTGTTGAATTGATTGAATTAATTGAAATATCGAAATCTTTAAATTTTTGAAAATGATCGAATCTACGGATATTTTAATTCCTGAAATTGTTGAATTTATCGAATCGTTGAGTTTTAATTCAATCAATTATCATTCTAAAATTTTTATTCTCAACTTCGTCGAACTTTCGATTTTTTTAAATCTCCTAATCCATTGAATGATAATTTGATAGAATTCGTGAAAAATTATGAATTTACTTTGTTGTCGAATTTTTTGAACACTCATTGAATTTTCTAATTCATCGAATTGTTCAATTGATTAAATTAATTGAAACATCGAATTCATTAAATTTTGAAAATGATCGCATGTACGGATATTTTAGTTTCTGAAATTGTTGAATTTATCGAGTCGTTGACATTTAATATAATCAATTATTCGAAAATTTAATTGTTAAATTCGTCGAACCTTCGATTTTGAAAAAATTTCCTGATCTATTGAATGATAATTTGATGGAATTCGTTAAAAATGATTAATTTACTTTATCGTCGAATTTATTGAACACTCATTGAATTTTTTAATTTTCTATTTATCGGATCTACGTATATTTAAATTTCTGAAATTGTTGAATTTATCGAATCGTTGATTTTCAATTTAATCAATTATCATTCGAAACATTTATTGTTAAATGCGTCGAACTTTCGATTTTTTTTTTAATCTTCTGATCTATTGACCGATAATTTGATGAAATTCGTAAAACAATATGGATTCACTTTATCGTCGAATTTATTGACGGCTCATTGAATTTTGTAATTGATTGAATTGTCGAATTGACGGAATTCATTGAAATAACGAAATCATTGAATTTTGAATATTATCGAATTCTATGGATATTTCAATTCCTGTTTGAATTCAATCAATTACACCTGAATTAATTGTACAGTGTTCAACAGAAATGCGTCATACAGGAAGACTTGAATTCGGTTGCCGAATGCTAAATTTTTTTTTTAGCAATAACAACGAGGCATATTACTTTGAGTAATTCGTTTGTTCTTCTCACTATGCCCGCTATTTCAATGCACCACAGTTTTCGCCTAAAAGCTATACTTATCTATAACTGTAACGCTAATATTGAATTCCAAACGCTATATATATATATATATATATATATATATATATATATATTCTTGTATTTCAAACTAGTTTACCATCGCTATAACAAGAATTATTGATCTATTAGTACCGTATATTGGTTGAAAATCGATAGACATTTATATAGAAATTCTTCTAGTGATTTTTTCCACCTATTATTATTATTATTATTATTTGAATATATATTTACTATATTCTCTAATTACCCCCCCGATGCACCGCACTCACCGGCACTCACTGCCGGGCACGATAACTATTATTATTCATATATATACATACACAAATGATATGTTTATATATAAAATTAATTGACACCATCGATCGGCTGTCTGGTGGCGTGAATTTTTCACGAATTGTCCGCGGCATTATTATTATTATTTCTCGTTGATGTCATAATTTTCAATTATTCACGCGCATCTTAATTCGCTGGATTAATTCCAAGATCGAGAAGCGCGACTAGCCGCTCAAATTAAATAATAGTTATTGCAATTGAATAATAATTAATATAAAAAAATACATAACAAATCCCTATACATATCCAACAACAAACCCATGTAACCCGTTTTTTAAATGCAATGCTGACTGTCGCGTTGCTCGATCGGCGAACGGAGGTTGCGTATATTTTTGTAATTTTTTTCGACGTATTTTGTTATTTTATTTTTGTATAAGAAGAGAAAAAAATATATGTGCATTTTGATTTCACAGAGATTAACGTTACGCGCGACGATGCTCTCACAATGATGAAAAATATGAGTTGAGAAAAAAAAAAATGAACGAAAATTGAAAGAAAACCGAATGTTACTATAGTGAAGGACTCTGAGGGGCGGTGCTAAGGGAGGAAAATCATTTTAGTGAATTTATACATTGCGTATATATATTTATATGTATTACGTTATATACGCGTGGTGGAAGGGGTGGATATCGATAAGATCGATGATATTTGCAAATGAATGAGCGGAATGCAGGCTGCTCTATTAATTAGAAGGGAGAAGCAACGTTTAAGGGGGGGTAAGGCGGTGAACTTTAGGGAGTTGCCGTCCAACTTGGCTACAAGGCTCATACCGCCGCTACCACGTTATCCCCCGAGATCTTACGTTTACGGGGTGAGTATCATGACAAAGTATTAAGAAAAGAGAAAAAAAAAAACAACCAACCACAAAAAAAAATCGAAATGCACCAAAAAGCCAGAGTTAACGAAACACTCCAACCACCAACAAACGCATCGTTCCCGTAGCGCTTCGCCTCGGTCGAGATAGGCGTCAAATACCCGGAGTATAGACTAGAAAAAATGTAGTGATCAATCCTTTTAGAAGACATGTTAAATTTTGATCGTGTCTAAAGTAACAGGATCATCCAATTTAGAGAAAACGATAAATGTCCGATTGGTCACGGAAACTTGGCCTACGGAACATTTGTAATCTGTAGTTACCGGAGGAAGGTTGTTATACCTCAGAGTATGGAATCGAGGGATGCTGAATCTATGGAATAATGCGAAAAGTTAGACTCACTGTTGTCTCCCAATGGCATCCACCTATAGACTATCTGTATGTGCAATTATAAGTCCCAATTATCAGAAACACTATTGTCGTGCGCACCCACTTTCTCACTTACATATGGGGGCGAGTAAGGCACAGTGACGCACTTTTTTTCTAAGCGGCTTTTAAATAGGATTACTTAGAAGCAACATTTGAAAATATGTTAATGTGTATGAATTTTATGAAACAGATAGCGATGGGCGATTATAATCGATTTCCCTAAAATCGATTGTTTTTTATTTCATGAATATCGATTATTTGTTGCGATAGTTCGAATCGTCGATAATCGATTGTTTGATTTATTTTGGCTTAATATAATCGAAATCGACTATTTTCATTTTCGTTATTATACGAAATAAAAAAAATTATTTAATGCTCGTGAAGAAAATTTGTTGTACAACGGATTCCTGCTTTCTTCCATTGTGATATCTCGGATGATACGAGTCATATCTCGTTTCAATTTTGAATTTTGTATCGTGCATTATTTATTTGACTTTCATCTTGGCTTTATTTGACTGTTCATTAAAATACACACAACACATTCTACTTTGGATGGACAAAATGAGTTCTTCTTACCGTATTTTTAGAGTGAATAATTTGCGCGATTATTCAATGAATGTGCATTTTCTAGAAGAGTCCTTAATCAATAAATAACATTTCCAATGAAAATAAAAATGCGCTGAGTTTTAATTCAATCAATTATCATTCTAAAATTTTTATTCTTAAATTCGTCGAACTTTCGATTTTCTTTAAATCTCCTAATCCATTGAATGATAATTTGATAGAATTCGTGAGAAATGATGAGTTTAATTTGTTGTCGAATTTATTGAACACTCATTCAATTTTCTAATTCATCGAATTGTTCAATTGATTAAATTAATTGAAACATCGAATCATTAAATTTTGAAAATGATCGCGATGGGTGATTATAATCGATTTCCCTAAAATCGATTTTTTTTTATTTCATGAATATCGATTATTTGTTGCGATAGTTCGAATCGTCGATAATCGATTGTTCGATTTATTTTGGCTTAGGGGAGAACACCACTGTGACCCCCTGTTTTTATCACATTTTTCAAGAATTTTTTTTTGTGGGAAAAAAAAGAGATATTCGAAAAATTTTTTTGGGTTTTGTTCCTTGCTTATTAATGTATCAAAAAACATTTATTTCACATTTTTCACGCCGCATGGTGGCGCTGGGGAAGCTCTCGCGTCAGGTGCTGTCATTTCCGCCCCACGCAGCAGAACTCTCTTCAACGTCGATCTGAAAAAAAATACCGAGTGTTTTCGTTAATAATATGATATTTTGAAGAGAAGTACACAGGAATTTGGAAAAATATTGTTTTAAAAAAAATAGGCACGCCTTTGAAATTAACTTTAATTTCAAAGGCGTGCCTATTTTTTTTAAAACAATATTTTTTTTTTTAAATAGGCACGCCTTTGAAATTAACTTCAATTTCAAAGGCGTGCCTATTTTTTTTAAAACAATATTTTTCCAAATCCCTGTGTACTTCTCTTCAAAATATCATATTATTAACGAAAACACTCGGTATTTTTTTTCAGATTGACGTTGAAGAGAGTTCTGCTGCGTGCCGCGGAAATGACAGCACCTAACGCGAGAGCAAAATGTTTTTTGATACATTAATAAACAAGGAACAAAACCCAAAAAATTTTTTCGAATATCTCTTGTTTTTCCCACAAAAAAAAATTCTTGAAAAATGTGAAAAAAAAACAGGAGGTCACAGTGGTGTTCTCCCTTAATATAATCGAAATCGACTATTTCCATTTTCGTTATTATACGGAATAAAAAAATTATTTAATGCTCGTGAAGAAAATTTGTTGTAGAACGGATTCCTGGTTTCTTCCATTGTGATATCTCGGATGATACGAGTCATATCTCGTTTCAATTTTGAATTTTGTATTGTGCATTATTTATTTGATTTTTATTTTGGCTTTATTTGGCTATTCATTAAAACACGCAACACATTCTACTTTGGATGGACAAAATGAGTTCTTCTTACCGTATTTATAAAGTGAATAATTTGCGCGATTATTCAATGAATGTGCATTTTCTAGAAAAGTCCTTAATCAATAAATAACATTTCCAATGAAAATAAAAATTCGCTTCGTGCATTTTTTAAATTTGAATTATATGAATAAAATAATCGATTAAACGATTATTGTGCGACTTTTTCCTCGAATAATCGATTATCTACAAACTGAACGCATCTTGCACAATATTTTTTATAAAGAAATTATTATATTTGCGCTATTACTTAACTTAATGACCCACAACAAATGACTGATTGTACTCCAGTAGTGGGCTACAGAGGGGTAAAAATTAAAGATTTTTTTTATTATGGGAAAGGATAAATTTTGTTAAAAAATCTAGTTACAAAGTGGATATTATTTTGTAAAATATATTTTGATAATAGTTCTTTCCGAATTATAAAAACTAATCTATACAAGTTCAGTGAATCGCGATTTTATTAAAATAAATGTGTATTCGCGATTACACTACGACATACCAAATTTTTCTCATCATCCCTCTACATTATCCGAGGGGTGAAACCCGAAAAGTGTATTTGAAAAAGATTCATGTGAAATATATATGTTGTGGCTCACTGTGCGTTGATGCATCACGTGACACGCGAGTGCGATAGAGATAGCTGAACATTCTTATCGGTACTTTCTCCAAAACGGTACAACCGATCAGGATGAAAAAAGTTTAGCCACTTTTTTGCCACGACACTCCAGTGGCTAGGCTTATTTCATCACAATCGGTTGTGTCATTTCAGCGGGTGTGATACATCCCCTTAACATGGGAGATCGTCGGGTCGCTCACAGAACCTCGCATCCACTGCTGTCCGTTTACATGTTTTTTTGTTACTTGGCCACAGATACGCTTATAACAGCTTCTCCCAAACATAACTATAGTTCTTCTCGCTTTGAACTCGCCATTTCCATAGTCGCTAGCTTTGGATTTGACCCCTCGTTCCCTTTCCCAATTACCGGCTACCATCCGATTGTGGATCATCTACGACGACGATAAATAATTATATACCAAATGAGAATATTGTAGAATAAGTACACAACGCACAAACACTCAGTACCCATTCGAAAAATAGACAATTACATTTTCAGAGGGTCTCTCTGACCAATTTCAAGAGAAAATCTCCGAATAACTTAATAACGAACGTTTATTGAAGGAAAGTCCTGAGAATTAGTGACCAGATGTTTTATGGCGGCTTAAGCGTCGGTTTTTCCGCGAGTCTATGAGTCGAGACGCTTCGCGCCTTACCTGCGTGGGACGCCAACCCTTACAATAGACATAGTTTTCTTGACCAAATAAGGAAATCAGAATCCACAACACAAACCGGTGACGCTTCCCTTTCCACTCACAAAAAAGAGGGAGAGAGTTCATCGAGAGTTAAAAAATAGTAACTTTCGACACACACATACAACAACACTTGTAATAATTTCACCGTAAAGTCTAAAAATACAGTTCATCGTTATCGTTATCCTTAGCATTGCATTATTTCATTCAATAACTTTACGCGAAACTAGTTGTAGTCAATTAATTTTTACTACAATAAGTACGATAGAATCTCGTCGCAACACCGCGCATAGGAACTTACAACTCCTGTGAGAAATATCAATAAATTCGCGAGAGCTAGGGTACAGATTGCTTGACCAGCTTCTCAAATTCTCATGACACATCCGCATTTGTTGGTACACGGTGCATCTTTCATCCATTGAAACGTCAGTGATTTCCAACTGATAAGAATCAATGAATAAATCGAGTGAGATAAACTCACTGGCATCCCACCGGTAACCCCATTTGTTCCACGTTCTACCAACATGGACGCGGCGTCATCCACGCTCTCCGAATTACGTACATGTTTAGTATCGGGGTCCGATGATCCATAGTTTCAAAATCTTGTCGGGACAATCTGAATCCCGGTAAGGACAGCCGTTTTGGAAAATTCATGGAAAATACCCGTGGATGTTGGGTGTCTCTAAGAAATTTCTGCATGGGTCAGTCGTCCTTCCAAATCGCCTTTCCACGTTCATACCGATTCCACCGATCTTTTCTTTATCCCTTCTCATTGCTACTTCGCATTGTGTACGTGTGTTTAAAATCTTCTCTAAATTCCTCGCACACACTGGTCTTTCATTCGTGAAATCCTTTTTCCCCGCCGTCCCAACATTCCCGCATGTTAGCTCTGACCCAAGTTCATACCTATTAGTTGATAAAATACCACGCTCATTTAGTTACGATCTCGGTAATTCCCCGTATTTCAACATTCCTGTATTATTTTGTAATTATTGTACAGTGCTGGGGATTTGAAATTGAATGCGGGTATTGTCGCCGATTTTCGTGAAAATTTGACGCATTAGGCACAAAAGAATGGGGATTATCCTTAAAAACGAGGTCCTGGTGTAGTTTCATTTTTCGTTTTATAAGGTCAGCATCCTTCGGTTGTGCGATATATACCCCGAGATGATAATCGTTCACTCCTAATTTTATTTTTCTTCGTGACATCTCACGCGCCCCTCGTTTTCAAAGTTTAAACCTTCAAAAGTCCTTCAAATAGAATTTACTTTCGAACGGTGTTTACCGCTGGTACATTTCAGTGTTTACCGTACATTTTTACGTGAAATGTTTCATCGAAATTTCCTAGCTTATAAACACTTACAATATAATCCTCTAGAAGTCGTAGAACGTGTCACTATGTAACATGACTTTTAGATTAATTCCCGAAGAAAAAAAAAAATCTATATTTGAAATATATTCCTCAAATAGATTTTTAGCATAATCAATAAGTAGAATACGAAGGGCAACAAAGACGAATAAATCCTCGGCTGTTTTAATTAGTGTCTGAACCTCTATTGCTATAATTAGTACCAGGTCCCTCTAGCTTTAGAAGCTGAAAGATCCCTGGACGTCTCCGCCCTCTCGTATCTGATCCATCGATACTTAGTTTGTAATAGATAGTTTTTTCCACTTCAAGCACCACGAAAAAAAAAAATATCATGCCACGATCCAAAGGCCTGTCCTCTTGGCTATCCTTTCGCTTTACTGTCCTTTATTGCTCTGGGAATTAAATATTTTGGCTGAATTGTTGCAGTGCGGAGGCCAGGGACCGGGGAAAGCGGCGTGGCAAGGATGCGCCAGATCCTCACCGCTTCCTCTGTCTCCGGCATCGCCTCAGGGCTCACGAGGAGAGGGCTACAAGACCAAACAGTGCGAAGCTCATCGACGATGGATGAAGAGAAACAGGGTAAGAACCAAAAGTACCAAAAGTCTTTCTTGAAATCTTCGAAAATTCTTGTGTATTCTTCGGAAATTCAAGACACTCTTGGTTCATTATTCGGAAATTTATAAGATATTTGATGCAACGTGTCGTAGATAATAACCCTATCGGCTAAGGATATAAGGGACTTTTTTAACTACGCGACTTTCCATTTGCACCATTTTTTGTCTCCCCTTTAAGGGGGGGGTAGGGTTTTAAAGGCGAAAAAAAAGCATATTTTTATGATGTTTTTGCGGCGACATGAGTAATATAATTTTATTAAATAGAATTACATATTATTGTACAACTATTGAAGTATCTCAGAAAAAATTTTCAATGAAAAATATTGATAAATAAGCCGGTGACGTTGAATCTCCAGAGGCGCCTTGAAAAAAAGTGGTTTTGCGGTGAACATTATAACTCGTTACCGGATCATCCGAAACAAAAAAATTGATATGCATTTTAAAGGTGATGTATTTCTCGAGGTAATCAGGAAGAGTTTTTTTTTTTTTTTTTTTTTCTATTTTTTGCAGCACTTGGAAGTGAAAAACGCAATTTTAGCTAAAAAAATCGCGCTTAATTTGTTATTAAAAAATTGAAAAAATTGAATAAACAAAAAACTCCTCCTGATTAACTGTTGATTTATGTGAAGAAGTAATGCTTAAATTTTCAAAAGGATCGGTTCAGTAGATTTTGAGTTCTAATGTTCACAAACTTCAAAAATGACGTTTTCGGGAAAATCGATTTCGAGTTTTCACGTATCACGTATCACGGCCGGTCGTTTGAAACGCTGTAACTCCGTTAGTTTTACTCCGATTGACTTAAAATTTATACACAATATTCTCGACATATTGTACATTCAGAAAAAAAATTTACAAAAAATGCAAAAAAAATAATTTTAAAACCCTACTTCCCCTTAATTTAATAACGCGAAGTTTGCTTGGTTTTCAATGCTTTTTTTTTCGAAAATTTGTAAATACCATAGATTTAGTCCTTTAACATCGGTCTTTTTCAAATTCAATTCCAAATGTGCTCCGATGCGTACCCAATTCATGTAGGAATTTTCGACCAGATAACGCAGGAATTGCACGTGCTATTTAAGCGCGTGTAATTCCCAGATGTTATAAAGAAATGTATATGGCTTTTTTTTTTTTATCGGAAAAGAATTTTCGCCCGAGTGGATACAGAGATATCCAAAGGGCCGTTACTGACTTACTTGTGTGCCAAATTTCAGCACGAAAGCTCAAACCAACTCGTGGTTACAGCAGTTTCGATTTTGCATTCCTATCACACTCCCCTCCACACACATCTGGACATTTTTTTGTAAATGTGATTTTTCGATGCTTTGGAACATTTTCAACACAATGAAATTAAAAACACGAAAACAAGCAAAAATGTGCAAATTGGAAATTTTGGTTGGTTCTCATTATTTTATTTCTCTCACAAATCTTCATCTATGAGAAAGCCAACATATTGAAGAATTAACTTGCTCATAGAGAATTCATGGGCAAGATAAAATAAGGAGGAAGCAAAATGTGTCACTAATTTTTCTTTTCTAATACAGACTGTTGGAAATGTATCATCTGTCCGAAACATTAGGATCGCACTTGAACCCCAGGCAAATTCGGGTGACTGGACAAACGACCAATCGTTTTCTTCATAAAAACGACCGCAAAACAACAATGTCGGAAACAGTGTGGTCGTTTTGGGGTTATCTATTGACAAAGCAACCGCGAGAGCGATCGTCCTAAAAAATGTTTAATCCAGTTGATTTGAGAATTAGCACGGAGAGATGGCCTATTCAATATGGCCGCTCATTGCCAGTCATCCGACACTAGTTGGAATGGGGAACAGTAGTAAACCGTTGATCACCGTAATGGGAATTACCATTTAGCAACCTGACCTCTCTCTGGGCCAAATTACACATCACTGTCTCCCAGTCGGTGCCGTATGATTACTATGCGAATCTGTCACGTTTTAATCATAATAAAAAATGTACCGCTTTATTATAGCAACAATATAATAAATAAAAATCGTGGGAACATGGACGGTGTTTGGTTCGAAGGGTATGAGATTTTCAGTCTACGCGAAAGATCAAAAAACGTTTTATTTGTGTCGTGTAAACAAGAAGAGGCGCGACTGATATCGCATAATTGCTGAAAAATGGACAATTTATAAATA
This sequence comes from Oxytorus armatus, assembly GCA_958009045.1. Classification (NCBI taxonomy): domain Eukaryota; kingdom Metazoa; phylum Arthropoda; class Insecta; order Hymenoptera; family Ichneumonidae; genus Oxytorus; species Oxytorus armatus. The sequence goes on along the minus strand of OY253747.1, from coordinate 8,705,697 downwards.
CAACATTCTGTCATGTGAGAGATTAATGTCATAAGGAACAGTTTATTGTTCGAAATCATTTATTAAGCCGTAGATTGGCGGGCAATATTTTTCTGATTTTGAGATTAAACATGGCGCGTCATATAGGTTCACCGTATCTTTATGACAATAATGCACTCCATCTGTATCCAATTTTCGTAGTTGAGTCTGTCCATGCACAAACATCAACGGTAATAATCGTGATTATCCGATCGTATTAAGGTAGTAGTCTGGTAACTTAAGCCGATTTTCATGTCTTTTTTGGAGGTCGTTTTTTTGTAGGAAAATAAAAATGAATCGTTTTGGATATTTAGGATATTTTTATTTACATATTAAAGATACAAAAAAAAAAATTTTTGAACAAATTTAATAGTTTGTCATTATTATTATTATTGATCGAAGTTGGCACCTCGAAAAAAAAGCGCGTGGGTGGCCCCGGTGATTTTGGCTCTTGATGTTAGCTGAAATAAAAAATTCTTGCTAATTCTTAATTTATAGACATGTCATTCTGGTCGGAACTACTGAAGTTAAATTTCATGGATAAATAACAAAATGGCGGACTTTGGAGAAAAACGTCCTTTTATTTTAGCGAAGAAGGGGTTGTAAAATAAAAAGAAATTTAACTTCAGTAGTTCCGACCAGAATGACATGTCTATAGATTAAGAATTATCAAGAATTTTTTATTTCAGATAACATCAAGAGCCAAAATCACCGGGGCCACCCACGCGTTTTTTTTTTCGAGGCGCCAACTTCGATCAATAATAATAATAATAATAAACTATTAAATTTTTTCAAACAAATTTTTTTTTGTATCTCTAATATGTAAATAAAAACATCCTAAATATCCAAAACGATTCATTTTCATTTTCCTACAAAAAAACGTCCTCCAAAAAAGACATGAAAATCGGCTTAAGTTACCACACTACTACCTTAAAAACATTACATTTCGCCAGAAAATATACGATAATCGAAGGGTTACCACTGTTCCCTATGCTAACTAGTGCTGGTTGACTTGAGCTGACTGGGAATGAGCGACCATATTGAATAGACCACGCCACCGTGGTAATTCCCAATATTTTTTGGCGAGATGAATTGTTTTTACTACGATCGGGTAATTAGGATTATCACCTTTGATGTTTGTGCGTGGACAGAATCAACTGCAATTATGATCATAAGGATACGGTGAACCTATAAGACGTGCCATATTTATCCTCAAAACCACAAAAATATTGCCCCACCGCTCTACGCTTAAATAATTGACTTCGAACAATAAACTGTTACTTATAACATCAAACTGTCAGATGAGATAATGTTATTTTTATAAATTGTTCATTATTCGGCAATTATGCCATTTCAGTCGCGCCTATTGTTTACACGACACGAACAAAACGGTTTTTGATCTTTCGTGTGGGCTGAAAATCTCATACCCCTCGGACCGAACATCGTCCATGATTTTTATTTATTATGTTATTAGCGTAGTAAACCAGTCCATTTTTAATTTCGATTAGAACGCGACACATTCCCATATTAATCATCAGGCATCGACTGGCAGCGAGTGGTTTAAAATTTGGCCGAGAGAGGTCAGGTTGCTAAATGGTAATTCCTAATATTGAAATCGGCCGCTTTCGCGCCCGCTTTATCGGCGGACGACGGCAGAACGACTGCACTGTTCCTGATGATCATTTTGCGGTTGTTGTGTCGATCGTTTCTATGCACAAAACGCCCGTTCGTCCGACTTGCTAGATAATCAAATTCACAATTTGAAAACTAATAAATACCATCCACAATGAAATTGGCAGCAATATGAAAAAAATATAAAATACATACCGTTCATTCGATCAACTTGATTAACAGATACGAGACGCGAGTTACTGTTACGGCAGCAGCGAGGACGACGATTACGATGACTACGAGGACGGCACGATAGATCCCGGCAGTACCTACGACGGACGTCCTGCCGTACGTCGAAGACGCGGTGAGGTGAACGCTGCTGTAAACACGGTCCTCTACGCGGGTCTCGGTACTACAGCGCTTGGCCTCGTCATATCGTTCGTTGGTACCGGTGAAAAGGGTTTTTTAAGCCCGGAACTGAGGCTCGTCGGACCTTCATTACTGTGCGCCGGATTATTGTGCTGTTTGCTCCGTGTACTCTTGTGCTTGTGCCTGTGTCGTTGTTGCGGCGAGTGTCGATGGCGTCCCTGTAGACTCCTCACGGTAACGAAAGATTCCAAGGGTGCGGGTCTCACGTCGGAACGTGGAAAAACAAAGAAAACAATAATCAATTCCGAGCGTACTGTCGGTTCATCCGGTTCTGGCGTCGCTGGTAATAAGCAATCTCACAAACAGCCACTGACCGTGAATCTTTTGCCCGTTCATCCATCAGCATCGACATCACAACGACAACATACACCGGTGCCTTCTTCTTCATCGTGCTCGACAGCAAAGTCACACAAGGTCCACGAACTTCTTCTATCGCCCGCACAATTACCAGAATGAATTCAGGAGGGGGCAGGAAAAAGAAAAACAAACAAACCCGAATCATCCTTCATGTATCATGTCTTCGCTGTGCGCCGTCATATCCTGTAGTCGACGAGGAATTAATAAACCGAATGGTATTTCGGAAATCCGAGAAATAGAAAAGCCTCAAAATGGAGGACGTATCTTCGACATCGTATTCCTCATCTCGCACATTACCGTCGAAATTTTTTTCTACGGATACTACAAATAAAACGAAGGAAACAAGAAAAAAAATAGAAGTACGGCATCGAAGATTGCGGAGGAGACACTCGGAATTTGAATAAACCAAATTGATTGTACGATAATTAGATGACGAAATAGTGTTTCAATTATCGATTGTCGATAAGTAACATCATCTACTGCCGGTTCTGTCCAGTAACGTGTGCGCGACTTAGCAGCTCGATCGAGTTACGGGGAATACCAAAAAAAAAAAAACAAAGTTAAACAAACAAAAAACGAGGATGAATTATGTTGAAAGGAAAAAAAACGTTTTGAAGACCCAAAACAATAGTCTACATTTTTGTTTAAAAAAAAACGTGACAGCGCTTTATTTCGCTAATAAAGCAATTTTATTTTCTTTTTGTAAAGGCGAGCGCATTTTTCGAATCAATGTTTTTTTTCTTCCTTTTTGTTCTCAGTAAGAGAAAGGATAAAAAAAACATGTACTGCCCAGTTTTTAATGTCCCGAGAGAAAGGAAACTAAGAGACAAATGAGTGTTTGCAAGCTTCGGCTCGATTGTAATCTCGACACGCGCGTCGCTCTTTTACAAACACACCAACACACGCATAATTAACTACTAACTTCGAATATAAATATGTATATTCGTAGTTGGTATATATATATATATAGGGACAGGAAATGAAAAAAATCCACATATACATAAACACATATAAATACACATATACAAGCCGCAGGCCTAGATTAAATGAACGTGAACAAAATAGCGCTTTATGAGATTATTTATTGTAATAAAGAATCGGTTGATTTTTTCTACCTATCATAGACTTTTTCGTGGTTATCGAAAACACCGATAGTTCCAGTGACATTTTGTTTTCATTATTTTTTCTATACATTAAACGACGATGCTATATTTGATAATCATACAATTTTTACGTATTTCGGTTTTGCCCCCCCCCCCCCCCCCCCCCGCCCCCGCGCTAATAACGACGCGATCGCATGTTTCCTCCCCTAATCGCTCAATATATATATTTTTTCACGTCCCTCCTCTTTCTCCCACGTTACTTTTTTACGTTGAACGGCGAAGAAATCCTGTTTTATCATTCTTCCAAACAGGACGATTCACCCTGTCCCGTTGATGACGATCCCAAAGATTCCTCAGAATTAATAACGAATGTCGATGTTCCGTCGTCGTTGAATGTCGATCAGGACAATTGAAACTGCATCTGATCGGCGGAGGAATAACTGTAGATCACCGGTGTGTCCGATGTCGTAGCATTTGATGGCGTTATAGCGAACATTTGTTCCTCGTAAACGGAACCACCCGGCTCGGTTTTACCATTGCCCGTTGGTCCACCGCCTGGATTATCACCCTTCGTTGCTTCACGATACTTTTGTAGATACAGCTTGAGCGGTTCAACGTAATTGTCAAAACCGAGCGTCGTCATTGCGCACAATATATCCTCGCCGTTAATCGTTTTTCGCTTTTCCATGTGACAACGATCACTCGCCTCGGACGTTATAAACGATATGAATTCCGAGACGCATTCTTGTACGCATTCGCGCGCGTCTTTCGCTAATTTACCGGCTTCCGGTATAGCGCGTTTCATGATTTTCGCGACATTGGCAATCGGTAAGAAACGATCTTGCTCACGAAGTGGACCACCACCGCCGCCACCGCCACCACTGTGCAATGGATCGCCACCACCGTGATTCGAGTCGTCGGTGTTCTCCAGATCATCTGTAACTCAAAATTATTTTTATGCACTCGCGCGTTGATCTCTCCGAACTTTTTCGGATACTCCTGAGAGAGATCCAATTTTTTGGAGAAGGATAAAAATTTAATACAGATTTTTCTTGCCGACCGTCGATAAGAAAACCTAGGAAAATTGATTTTTTTCGTTTCAGAGAGAAAAGTTCAATCTGCAGGAGTCACTGTCAATCCCGCGGTTTGTAAGATAGATTTGTTCCGGAACTTCTCAATACGTCTCGGGAAAAAGGGGTGGGGGTGAATTCCGAACTGTGAAAGCTCCGACGGTCTAAAACTCCGAATTTCAATTCCGTATTAGTCCATATTAGTTCCGATCTCCGTATAGTTTATTCCGACGAAAGTGTACACAATTGACTGTAAAGAACATAGAATGGTATGAATAGCGATAAAAAAAATTATACACATTTAATATCATATAGTAAATACTTGTTGGAAACAGTAGGTAGACGACAAAACAATTTATCGAACGGTTAATAGTACTATTTCAGAAATTTCGAACAACTGATGTTTAGAGATCTACAAAGTTCCGAAAACTAGATTAACGAACAACAAACTATCGACAAGTTCAAGCACAATAAAATTGAAGAAAAGATTTATCAGGTTCGCGAAGGTTTCGAACTCCGAAAATTACAGCCTGGACGATGCATTATTCCGAAAATTTAAGTTTAGAAGGTTCGAGATTCCGAAAATGTCCAATTCTAGCGTTTAGATGGCAGCACCGCTGGTGGTCTATAAACCTTTTTCATGAGCGAACGGAGTCGAATTCTTTCGGAGTTTTGCTCTGTTGGATTTACACACTACCATGTCTTTAACTTTCCTGGGCATACAAATTCTAATATATTTGACTTCGATATTCTTTTTTCTCTGAACCTTTTCCTGTATAAAACTTAACCATTCGAGAACTTGGTTCTCCAAAACCACCATTTTTCGGCACTATACGCTTTCTCATTATGAAAATGAGGTTTTTTTTTATGGGGTTTGATGTTCAGTACTTTTCAGTAATTTTTAATGGCAATGACATTTCTATTTTTGAAATGGTGGATTTTGGGGTTTCCAAACCTTTTAGGATCGTCGCACATAAATTCGGGGTTTTACACCTTCGGAGCTTTCACAGTTCGGAATTTCAACCCCGCCTCAAAAGAGGCCTGAGGAATAGTGGAGCGGACGGAAAATGGGTAACGGATAGGCGGGTGTTTCATATGGTTTCAAGGTGATACTTCGGCTTCAAGGTGAATGGGTGGTAAGAGCGATTATTGGCGTTTACGGCGGGGCAAGATAATATGTTTTGTCGGATAGACGTACAGTTTTTCGCTACTGCACCGTATGTGGCCATTTTCACCGTTAACGTATTTCTATCGTTGGTTCGTAGCATTCTCATAATGGTACTTCGATAATGGTCATATAAATCTACAAAATTCGATGTTTCTTAAATTCGATCATACTCAGATTTTTGTGCTTTAGAACGTGGTAGCTTAAATCTGGCGAAAAACTGACCAGAAATGGTACATCTATCCTATGTCGCTAAAGGTATTAATTGGCCAATTTTATTTTATTTCTCGATCTAAAGATCTTATGAAATGTTGCGAGTTGAAAAAATAAATAAATTGAAACCATTTGTTGCTTCACGCGGATGCTGAGATTTACAAGCATGAAATTGTGTGCTTTGAGACGGGTTGCGTGTAAAGGACCTGACATGCTGGAAATAAAAAAAAACATATATTTTTCTAATCATTTCACAATATTTAATGTTTACGAGACACGAGCATTGATTTTTTTTAAATATCTGTAAAGAGAGACATAATCCGTGCTTGTGTACAAAATGAAACGGGAAGTGATACATAGTTTTCGAGATATTAAGGTAGTAGTCTGGTAACCTAAGCCGATTTTCATGTCTTTTTTGGAGGGCGTTTTTTTGTAGGAAAATAAAAATGAATCGTTTCGGATATTTAGGATGTTTTTATTTACATATTGAAGATACAAAAAAAAATTTGTTTGAAAAAATTTAGTAGTTTATTATTATTATTATTATTGATCGAAGTTGGCACCTCGAAAGAAAGCGCGTGGGTGGCCCCGGTGATTCTGGCTCTTGATGTTATCTGAAATAAAAAATTCTTGATAATTTTTAATCTATAGACATGTCATTCTGGTCGGAACTACTGAAGTTCAATTTCATGGATAAATAACAAAATGGCGGACTTTGGAAAAAATTTTTTTTTCCAAAGTCCGCCATTTTGTTATTTATCCATGAAATTTTTATGTAATTTTTATGGATAAATAACAAAATGGCGGACTTTGGAGAAAAAAAACTTTTTCCCAAAGTCCGCCATTTTGTTATTTATCCATGAAATTTAACTGAAATTTTTATGAAATTTTTATGGATAAATAACAAAATGGCGGACTTTTGAAAAAAAACTTTTATCCAAAGTCCGCCATTTTGTTATTTATCCATGAAATTTAACTGAAAATTTTATGGATAAATAACAAAATGGCGGACTTTGGAAAAAAAAACTTTTTTCCAAAGTCCGCCATTTTGTTATTTATTCATGAAATTTAACTTCAGTAGTTCCGACCAGAATGACATGTCTATAGATTAAGAATTATCAAGAATTTTTAATTTCAGATAACATCAAGAGCTAAAATCCCCGGGGCCACCCACGCGCTTTTTTTGCGAGGTGCCAACTTCGATCAATAATAATAATAATAATAATAAACTATTAAATTTTTTCAAACAAATTTTTTTTTGTATCTTTAATATGTAAATAAAAACATCCTAAATAGCCAAAACGATTGATTTTCATTTTCCTACAAAAAAACGCCCTCCAAAAAAGACATGAAAATCGGCTTAAGTTACCAGACTACTACCTTAAAAAAATTACATTTCGCCAAAAATCGCGGTTTTGTTTAATAATCGTCGAATAAGGCCCATTGGATGGCCATGACATCTAGGAAATGACAGTGTACATCCGTTAATCAGTTTATCCTATTGTTTTCGTGGCAAGAATAAACAGATCAATGATTTTTTTCAAAGATCCACCAAAAAGCCATGTTAAATTGTAACATGGCCAAAAAGCCATCTCACAATTTAACATCAAATGTATCCGAGCGATTGAATACAACGAGTTTTTTGGTCAGTGGACCCGAAAAATGGTGCAATTTGTTTTGCTCCAACATGTTAGAAAACACGTCTCTAAAAGCTGAGCGTCACGTTCTCCTTATTTGAATTTTCAAATTGCCCGCCTAAACCGTGTTTCACTCGATGCGATTGGTCGTTGAATCAAACAAATGGGGTGCATTAACCAACCCTACTGGATAACGACAATGGACGAACCGCGTCAATTTTCGTTGATCGTAGGAAACGCATTGGTCCGATTTTTCGTGTTTTATTCTTCATTCGATAATCTCAAAAATACCTCTATTGACAGCTCTGTTTTGACTATCGCGGGAAAAAGCACAAAAGTATTCCGAAGCCAATATCATTTGAACAATTCGTTTATTTTTTCGTAGCTTTTTGGACGGATGGTGAGATACCGTGCTATTAAATATGAGACATTTTTCACACACCTTCCAAATCGTCGGATTGAACACCGATGTAAGATGTGGAGACGCCACTACCACTGAGGAAACCTCCCGAACCGAGAGGACCGTCGTCGCCGCTATCGCCACTGTTTTCCATTTTTTAATTTGTTTTTTTTTTTCGCAATAAACTACAAATTTAACCTCAAAACTTGTTCATCAACAGTGCACATATGTTACGCGTTTCCCCTCTCTCACTCGACTCCCTGTTTGCTGTTTGGTTGTACTTGACCTTTAAGGCAATTTTCAGTGACAGCAACGTTTTTATAGTACCCAATCAGAAGCTAGGATTCTGAAGTAAACCACACTTCCAGTGCCGCCTCTATGGTTGGCTGTTGCGCCACGTACAATGAAAATGTAACCTTAGACGTCATGCAACTCAATATTGCGGTCAAATAACCATAATTTCTTTACCGACCAATTACCGACCAACATTGTTATTTGTTGATCTATTGTTTATTCAACAGAGCGCTAACCCTTCACTTCGGGGATACTAATTATATGGATAGTCTGCTTGCTTTATTTATTAAGATTGAAAATTATTAATTGGAATATATTTCGGCGGCCATTTCGAAATTTCTCCTCGAAGGTGGCGATTACGTCGTTTTCTGAAAAAATACAGTAGAGAAAATTAAGAAATCGTTCGATAGCCCATTGGCTAGTCAGATGTTGAGATTTTCATCTTGACTCTCCGTACTCCCGCCCGTCCGCATATTCAGTGAAGAAAGAAGAAGAAACGGAAAAAGGGGTTACCGTGCATAACTAATGACAAAAGCATTGTTGAGCATTGTTTTGTTTTGGTCGGAATTGAGTCAACGAGCTGGAGCGTTGGCGAATAATTATTCCTAGGTTCGTTTCATGTCAGCTTCGAATCTCGATGAAACGGCAATGACATCGAGCTCGGGCGTTACGCACGACGTCAATAAAGTTTTGAGGTTAAGTGGCGCCAAAACGAATTCACGATATTTTGGTTTTCGCTGGAAACAACGTAATTCCGACGAGATAAATCCATCGAGAAGCTTGGACGTTAAGGATTTGTCACCGGAGAATTTGTCAAATTCGAAGATTTCCAATGGTTTTTTGAAAAATATTAAGAAACGTTTGCGCATAAAAAATCTTAGTTTGTGCAAAGCCAAGCAAAAGGTGAGTCGGTCAAAAGAATTGAGTTTCATTCCAAAAGTTGGGAAATTGAGTTTCAAATTACGAATTGAATATTTCAATTAAAAGCTTTTTAATGACAGCTTTTGTTTTTTAAATTATTATACAGCCTATTAAATTTTTATTTATATATAAAGCCTGTCAAAATTGATTGGTACATTTTCTTGAATAAAAGAATTCCCAAACTTGTTTTTGAGATTGTCTTGTTCCCGTGAACTCCAAGATTTTTTATGATAATGTTTAAAAGTTTTTATGCCTGAGGATATATGATTTCATCTACTGTACAAAAAATACTTTACAATTTAATATTTTTTATTGAGAGTATTTTTTGACGTTTGATAGTATTCTGGGGATCTCGTAGTTCTTGTTTTGTTAGAAATGGATATTTTAAAATATCTATTGTCTGCTTTAAACAGTTCCTATTAAATTTTTAATTGTTACTATTCAGTTTCCAATAGATATTGTTAATTTGTAGTGTAATAAGTCTTTGTTAAGCACGCTACAAAATTGAAGTCGTACTCTACGTTTTATAACATTGACCAAAAAAGAATCTTCTTTTATCGTTTTGTCTTTTGTTCTACAGATAATAGCTATAGACTCGCAGCGTGATAATGTTGATACGCAAACGTCACTGAACGATGAGAAATCACTGTCGTTCTCCGATGATAGGAATCCTGTTCAGTCAAACGAACGTATAACTTCCGTTGACTCGGACCTTTCGTTGCTGAACGAGGTTGGTCAATTGTCACCAAATTGTGAGGCCGATGCTTGCTGGGAAAGCTACTTGCACTTAGAAAATAAACGAGCGGACGACATTTCACTGTCGACAGACGACAAAAACTTACGAGAGCTTAAACTTGCAAGAAAAAGTAGTCAGGATGAGCAAAATGATGTTAAAAATGACAATGCAAATGATTCTTCGGCATTGCGAGGTGGAAATGTTGCGGAACCGCAGTCGACGACCGCGAGCGAATCTATCGAGCCTATTGACGGTATTATCGACGCGCAAATTTCAAACGAGAACAAGGCAATAGTCAAATTGTCAGAAGAATTGCTTAAGCTGAGCAAATACGGATGGTATTGGGGGCCTATATCGGGCGACGAGGCAGACTCGAAGCTCGTTTCAGAGTCCGACGGTGCTTTTTTGGTTCGGGATTCGTCGGACGTTAGGTACAGTTTGTTCCGAAGTCATTTCGTCTTTTGCGCGCGACTTGGCCTCCGATTCCCAATTATTTAACCTTATAGTTTTTAAAGTTATTCGTGAAGAATAATTGAAAAAGATAATTGATATCACGAAGGAGCTTGAGGAAGGGTAGCCGGATCTTTCGATCGGAAATTATTCGCTGGATTCAGTGTAGTGCGCTTGCGTCCAAGAACATCTAATGTCATTAGAGACGCTCAAAATCGTACGGTTACCACCTGCGTGTTTCTTTGAGAAGAGTTGCTTGTACGTCGGTAGTAAAAAAAACCATCAATACCTCGGTAGTAAAAAACGACCTGCACGTCGGTTGAGAGCATGCGAGATACCAGATGTTAAAGACCGAGTCCTCAGTATGGTATCAAAATTAATCAGGCAAATCGATCTCTGTACTTGGAACTGTTTTGATGCAGCTAACCATTTCTTATTGTTATTTTCATATTTAAGATGATTTTTTATTTGTATTATTGTTTTTGGGGATTAGTAGTAGTTTATAATCCCTAGCATGAGGTTTGATCCACGCCTTTCAATCAGAAATGACAGAAGGCTTGTCTTCATCGTATCTCTCGTGTGGCCCAGAACATCTAAAAACATCACTGACCTCTTATCGCTAAATATAGGTGCGTTCGTTCAGCCAGCTGAATATACTGCCGATACTCTGATTGTGCGCGAGAAAGCGGCAAACACACAATCAGGGCACCGTCTGTAGCTTCATCTGCATAAGCAAAAACACCTCACGTCATGACTGTAACTCGGCCTGTCCCTCTAAGATTTGTTTGTACGTTCAGTAGTAAAAACCTTATAGTCTATTCAGCCGAGGGACGGCTATTTATTAGAGCAGAGTCGTACGTTTTTAGCCGGGTTACTCCTTCACGTAGCCCACTCAGCAAAGTGCTTTAGTGGCCTGGACGTTATCGGCGCTACGGTTTATTGTTCCATATACGTACATGGACACCAACCGCTAGGACAGAATGTTGTGTTCCTGACGGAAATTCGTAATTCCATTGGAAATCGTTGTAATAGCTTTTCGAAAAAAATGGCTACTTGGGTCCTTCGTTGTCCATACCAAGGTTTTAACAATCTTTTAGCAAATGCCATTCGCCCGGGGGGGGGGGGGGGGGGGGGGGGTCCATCTAGCGAAAGAAAATGAAATTTTCTCTCACGAGATAGCCGCGTAACCTCAATGGGGCAGGAAAACATTGTTCGTCGTGTGTCAACGAGTTTACTCTCATCGTATATTTCTCCTTGATCCAGATATTTACTGACGCTCAGCTTCAAATCGTCCGGAAGGCTTCTACACGCAAGAATGGAGCACAGCGGTGGACTTTTTTCACTTTGCAATCAGGGGGACAACGAGGGTTTTACGTCCGTTGCCGCACTCATCGATCATTCAATGAATTCGAGCCAATCGGCTGTATTCTGTTACTCAAGACCCAAATATCCGGGCTATCCGTCGTTTCCCGTTCGACTTACAAAACCCGTTAGCCGTTTCACTCAGGTACGAAGCTTGCAATATCTCTGTCGTTTCGTGATCCGACAGAACACGAGACTCGACAATATTCACAAGTTGCCTTTGCCAAAAACTATTAGAGGATATATCGAAGAGGCTCATTACTAATTTATCGTTGCTGCATGAAAGAAAAAAAAAGAAAAATAAAATGTACGATTGGGAGGATTGAATGCACGTAGTGAAACGTGAATAAGATTTTCATGAGTCTTTGTGCAGATTGAAGCTGGGATTAATAAAAAAAAAACTAAAGTTGTTTTCGTCTCAGCGGGAGAAAAACTTGAGTTATAGTTGATAAATTTGTTATAAATTCTTCAATCGTCAAGAAATATTGTTACACACCTGTTGCTTTCTCGGGGATCAATGGCCCGGGTCTTTTGATCGAATAAGCAAAATCACTCATTGGAATGATGGGGAGTTCAGACAACTGATTCACGTCGTTCCTCAAATCGTTGCGATAAAAGCCAATAGCATGAAGCGACCAGAGATATATGGATGTATATTTTTAATGATTACGGAAAATGCGATAACAATAAGTTTGTTGATAGAATCTTTTTTTTTCATTTATGGCGCGGCAATAGTTAATCGTGAGAAAGAGACTTTATATATTCTTTGTATATAATATTATATGTATTATAGCGCTGTCAAATTGTACACGAATTAGGATTGTTCGTCAATTATGTGAAGAAAAAAGCAAACGAACGATCCTAAGCGACACAACGTCAATCCGTCGAAGATTGATTCTTTGGATCTGCAAATTAATTTTATACTTAGACTGTACTATATTTTTGTCGTCTTAAAGGACGAATGATACCAGATCGGATTTGTAAGATTTGTAAGTTTCGAAATCGTCGAACAAAAAAAAAAGTAATTATTCGTTTACATGTTTAGTCGCTCGAACACGTACTAAAATTTTCTATAGAACTTTTTATATTTATTGCGTGCGGATATTTCGTACCCAGAGATTACGGCCTTGAATCGTTCTTCGATCAATTGTTCGGCAAATTTTGACTGTCCAATTTCAGACAATAAAAAAAAGACAGAAAAAAGCTTCAGATTATTTTTGTTCAATTAGCAATTGCGTATTGACGTATCCGGAAACATATATTGTTGCTGAAGAGATGATAAATATATCGCAAAGAAATGAGGTATATTTGTCGAATATCGAGTGATTGACTTTTCTTTCTTTTCTTTGGTGTTGAGAAAATGAAAGGTCGGATTACAGACTCAACGATGACTATTTTTTATTACCGCCATCCTCAAGACCGAGGATTAACTAATCCGTTTTACTTTAAATTCATAAATAATTACTATGCCGATGATAATTATACGTACTTCGTTCATAATCTAAAAAAAAAAATTGTTTACCTATTCCAGTTGAGCCCTAGTATATTTCGTGCCTGAATAATTCACGAGAGAAAAAACGAAATATTAATTAACAATGTACATTTGTGGAGTAATTAAAAAAAATTTTCTCTATTAACGATTCTCACCGTTATAAAAGCTGCGCTTGCAGCCTCGGTGGCGCGGCTCAGAGCTTGATCAGCCGGTGGCAAATCCGACGTGACCGTTATCACTCGATTGAGCTGAACCGCGTCCTCGATCCTTCTCTCCATGAATTCCCACGTTTTTTTGTGATCCTCACTGCTGTCCTGAAGAAGATAGAGCTCCGTTGTTTTGTAAATACCCGCCAGCACTACTCTTCTGGTGTACCAATTAAACTGTAAAACATAACGATTATCCGTCGAGTGTTGTTCATTCTCAGAGAGAGGGAACACTCTAGTTTGAGATTCCACTGTGACGTTGTATCGATCGTTGTTTCACTCCGTTACCGCACAAAAAAGTATTAGTAAAATTTATTCAGACCTCAATTTCTCGAGTAAAATTAATTTAACAATATTAATCGAATAAAATTGTTACAGTTAAATTGATTTAACAAATGTGATACAGTTAAGAGGATATGGAAGACGATAAGAAACTCCAACAGCGTCGGTATAGTGGGGACTTTTGAAATCTGGATAACGTTCAAGGATCATTTACCAAATACGGAAGTTAACCGCGCCGGAAGCGATTCAAGGAGGCTTTAGCGATTTAGCAATTAGAAGATAACCATTTAAATTTTGGATGTGTTCTAAGAAAACACCAAATCTCGTTGCATGCAAAATTTGATCCGGTTTCACGGTTCAGTTTTTAATATACTCAATTAAAAACAACCACCCAAGATAAGCAGCTTTGGCCGCGATCACTACTTGGATGGCCGACCGCTTAGCCATGCACTGACTGGCGTGACGAATGTTCAGCGGGAGGCAATTTTATTGACTCTCTGATCGAGTAAATACAATTGAAACTCAGGCAAAAAAGCCGTCTGTATCGACACAGGTTTTCCGCAATTTCTCTGTCCCGAAGTAATGTCCCGCTGGACGTCGGGACGTAATCGCAAAACGATTAATCGAATTTGTCGGAAAAATTGCTGATTTGAAACGATTTTGTCCGCAATTAGTCGTGTATTTTTCGGTAGTTAATGAAAAAAAAACTATCCGGAAGCGAATTGCCATACCGATCGAGTGGGGCTAATAGCCCGCGATACTAATTAAAACAGATTAATTTCTTAAATTTTGCAAAACTATTTTTTACAGGCTCATTTCTTTCAACTTATTATGTTCAAGTAGTCATTCACGAAAATCCATACCGTTTGGACGGTTCTAAATAGTCGCCATACTGCCGTAAAGTAGATTTTCCGGAGTAGTGCAAAACTGATTGCTCTGTCCGCTGTTGAGGTTGAATGACCTGTTTTAAGTTAGCCGCAAAACTTTAACTTTTCGAACAATTAATTAGGGTAATCAGTTGGTGGTGGTTTGGCGATAATTGGTGGCCTCGTTAAAAAATTTGATGCCCAGTCGTTTGTTCACAAAATCGATAATTAATTCTTACGTGAAGTTAGCTCCAAAAGAAAGTTTTTCAAACTACATTTATGCCGTTTTCCATCAAAATCAGCCCTTTTACAGTTAAAAATGAATCCTCAATAATAAATCGTAGTGCGCAGAAAAAAATATGGCAACTTTTCTTGTAATTATACTCACGTCGACGGATCTGTCGCCGGCGTAATAACAAATATCGTCAACGAGAGTTAGGAGATTGGCGAGCGCCGTTGGAACATTGGGCGGTAGCGTCATTAATCCAATTGCTTGTGGCCACGTTGACTTGTAGGGTATCACCATTCTCAATCGTTTTTCCAACGCGTCGCGTACTTGCGACTCGGGTGTCTTTTTTGTTGATGTAGGATCAGCCTCGATCGCCAAAGCCTCGGCTTTGAGGATTTTGTTGAGCTCGGCGTTGCAAGTCGCGTAAAAATGTTGCACCAGCTCGGCACCGCCGTTTGGAAACATTCCGTGAATTATTCCTGGATAACCGACGGATTCGGCACCTTGTAAGACAAAGCAGACTTATTAAAATCATAATTTCAATTTTTTTAAATGGAAGTTTGAAAAAAAGTAAAGAAAGATTACCGGCGCTTATGGCTTGCTGACTCCATCCGTATTCATTCACGAAATTCAAGGAGGCTCTGAGAATCTTCGTTTTGATGCTCTTCTCGTATTCCTCGTCGCTCTCGTTGCCCGATATCTTTTCTTCCTTATTAGCCCCATTTTCCTTGTTACCCGAGGCGGTTACCCTGAGCAGTGCCCTGGAAGTCCATAAACTTCTAACACCTAAGAAAATCAAGATTTAAGGCTAATAATTTTTTTTTCTTAAATATTAATTCAACTTTTCTACAGGACAATTTATTTTTATTTGACAAAATTTAGGCTGATCCCAATAAGTTTTTCCTTTACTCCATTGAATTTTATATTATTTTATCAAATTTTGAGAGAAATTCTCCGTTTTCAAAGTTTTCCCAATCCGTACTTTTTTCTCCGTTGAACGGTGCAGACTACGTACCTGTTTTTGTTTTTTTTTTAAATCGACATTTTTAAATTATAAACAAATGTCATAGAGCTAATTAAATTGGTCAAAAGTCTTTCACTTATGTTGTATACAGTGAGGACTCGAATTTTTTTCGCGACTGTCACGGGAAATTGAAAGCAACGGATAATCCTGATAGCACAGGATTTTTCTTTCGTTTATTATTTTACAAATTGGTATATACAAAATTATTGCCTTGACGAGTAATAAAAGATGGTACAAAGTATGACAAAATAAATGGTATATTTCATGAATTTATACGATTTAACGATTTTTTGAGATTTCACATGGAAATTTTCGGTATATCGATAAAAACTCGTGATATTTGTATTCGACAGGAGGGTTTCTTCGGTTTGGGTTCAATTGTAGCGTTAGAATTGTTTTTTTTTTTCAATGTCACGTGCAAACTAATATAATGCCGTTAGCCTCATCCCGATATTTTAACATTTATGGCCGTGAGAGGACTCTTTGAAAATCGCCGGAATGAAATCGCTACGGGTGCTGCTCAAGAATCCACAGAATTCGATGGTACGATTTTTAAAGTCTGTACAAAATCGAAAAGAAAAAAGGATTGCATAGCAATAAACCAGCCGGTAGTTTGGATTCCGATTATCAAGTCGCCGAAAGTCATAATTATAAAGATCTCAGTAAACAAACTTATTCTGGACGGAAATCTAAATGAATTTTTGGACAAATTTTTCGTCTCTTCAATTCATATTACAGATTTATTTAGTCAAAATTCAAAAGCTCCCATACGATGCTTTCTAAAATGTGTTTTGTTTTTTAATGTCTTCCGTTTACACCAGACATTGTTATTATTAATATTCACTAATCTAAAGATTCGTACTTAACGCAAAGATTTTTGATCGAGGGCAATTTTGGTAGAATTTATAATGTGGTTTTGAAAAATAAATAAAAATACAAAAGTTCTTCGTAAATTCTCCATTTCTTTTTTTTTTCATTCAAAATCAAGCGCAGATTCCTCAAAGTATGACAAAATAATTTATTTCTAACGTTCGTACATTTTTTCTTCTTTCTTCCAGTGATACATTTTTCAGAAACAAACTTGATTAACATCGCAAGTTTTTCCTTCCACTATTTTCATCAATGCACTCATTCACCCTAACGAGAATGCTCTCCATAACGTCAAGCGCGCTGATAGCCTGACGACAAAATTTAATCTTCTCCGATGCTGGCATCATCGGCAAAGTTTGTCCTCCAACGGAAATCGTGATTTCGCTATCAACAGATTCCATCTCGCTCGTTTCGTCGATATTTTTTCGTTGCTCCTCGAGATCCTTGACCTTGATCATCCAGTGTGCCCGAGCAAGTTCGATACCCTCGCGGAGGGGTGCTAAATAATTTGTTTCGAGATCTTCGACGATTCTCCATATACCGGTGTTATCGTCGCGATCTCTTATTACTAGGTATCTCACGAGATTTAGTGCGGCAATGACTTCGTCGGAAATTTCCACAAGATCGGACGAGGGTCCGTTTGGTAAATGACAAATTCGTTTTATCAGACGTTCGAGTCTGGTACCGGAAAAAAAGTCATAATCCATCTCGAGACAATGCATTATCGATTTTTTCGTAATGCTCGTTAGCAAAGAAAAAACCCCTGAATGATTGGCCGTCTTGTAGAGATTCAATATTACGAGATAACGTGCTCGGTAATCGAAAATTTCGATATAATCGTGGAATAGTTTGAGGGCAAATTTTCGATCTTCATCGGAGTCGCAGTAAATCATAACTCGCGTTAGACTATCGAACAAATCACGATGAATGGCATTTTCAAGCGTCTCACGGCCCACCGATTGCTCGCTGATACGACAAACAACAGCTTCAACTATTTTCAGTCCTTTCTTCACCAAGACGTATTCCGGCTGAGCGAGAAATAAATTTGCCATATAGAAGATACCCTGCATGAGATAACGAAAATCGTAAACCTGAGGGATATTATTTACACCAACATGAGTATTAAGTACGTAATAATAATAATTGGTCCATGCTAAATCGGAAACGTTGTATTCGCTGTGAAGAATTTTTTTTGCCGTTATTCCTTCGTCTTCCCCATTTTCGATCGAGCGCTTCCTTCGTCCCCTACTTCGATCGTCTATTCTATCGTGATACGTGAAGAGATGTCCCATCAACATGGATATTTGTGTGAGTGCATTCTCGAATATTAATGACCGGGGGTCAGTAATTTTTTTTCCCTCTGACACATGTTGCAAATAGCAAAATGGAGTTCCAAAAAGGGAGAGATGCAGACCGAGCAAATGATTTCTTGTCTTTGCCTCTTCTGTTTTGTGGAGGGCTGATAGTTTAACAACAGGTTCAAGAAACGACATGATCGCCTCGTAGTCGCTAATCAATCTCACGACCGTCGAAACATTGGTCATTTGAGCTCCTTCGTCTTTACTGGGTGGTTTTTCATTCTCAGGGAAAGGAAGACTCTGGATGTAGTTTTGTATGCTTCTCGCGCACCAGTCAATGCCTCGACTGGGTCCTACTCGAAGAAGAGTAACACCGAGACACTTGAGGAGACTTCTAAAAGTTGCTTCGTCCCGGCAATCTTCGGTTCGTTCGATTAGCAACAAAAGTGTCTCTTTTGGATTGCACTTCTTCGCCAAGGTTTCGAGCAGTCTTTCACACGTGACAAACAGCCTATGATCTCTAGTCACATTCGTTGAAGCGAGACGTGCCACTATCAGAGGAATAACTTCCCACAGATTATTCTCTATACGGCCACAAATGTACGCCTCTTCGAAGAGTTTCTCAGCATCTTCGCTCTTGCCTTCGTCCAATAATTCGCCAAGTCTGATGACGAAAATTTGATTCCTCAAGGTCTCCTCGTCCTCGCAGTTTGACATTTTAATGATGTGAAAATGGAATTAAAAACAAATTTCCGTTTTATCTCGCCGTGATATTTCGAGATTTTCACTTCCAATCGTTTCACGACGAAACGTCGTGTGACCAATTGTCACGTAGCACAATTTGCGAAGAATTACAATGTCGTTGCGTCAGGTACGCTGCGAATTCGTCGATACTATTCGAACTTCGAATGTCTACGTGACATTAATGTTATTTTCCAAAACGATCGTACGTAATAGTGTAAATATGAGAATTTTCTCTTTGAAAGTACAATATTATTGTTATCGCTTACCGCTAACCGTGAAACTCCTCAGGAGGAGAAGAGTGGACGCGGCCATGACTATATTCACGTGCAGCCAGAGAATAACCGGCTGTTTGCGCCAATGCGCTCATCCTTCCCACCCTATACAGTTTTTAGCATTTTGATGATAGGCGAGTGCTCTTTTATCGACGAAGCTGCACGGACACTATCAGATGGTGCTAAAAAAACTCTGATAAGGATTTCATACCTTTGAAAATGAGCTAATAGTTCGTAGAAAGTTGGTTTCGTCATCTCATGTTATTAATATAGGAGGCATACTTTCAGTACCAGCGTGGTCACAAACCAAGGCACGTCAGTTTATGTCAGCTCTTCATATACACTTTTTAAATGTATTCTCTATTTGAATGCTGTTTGTATCATGCAATTAGCAAAAGTGTGCCAAAAATTATCTCTGCGTTTTTGATTGGTCATACGAGAATCAAAAATAACCAATGATACTCAATATTACATATAAGCTGGGTTGCGCGAGCATTTCTGTCAGCAGGCGCTTCAATTATAAGTGGCGCGTGCTATCGACAGATGGCGGTAGCCAATAAACGAGTGTAGGCTTCGCTGCTCTCGCCTTGGGCGCGTTCACAACTTCACAAAAGAGTCAACAAACCGACACGAGCGAGTGAGTCCGCCACTAGCGGAGCGTGGACATTCTATACGTCTGTTGCGTATCTCCTGCAGCGCCGTCCTATTGGTAAGATCTGGCAACACAAGGGTGAACCAGCTGACGAAACTCTCATTATGGCTTCGAAGAGCAGCGAAATTGCTGACGAAACGTTCATTATGGCTTCGAAGAGCAGCGAAATTGTTCGCTCAAATAGAAATTGCAGCTTTGTCAATTGCTTCAATACCGAAGCTAAAAATCCGGAGTTAAAGTTCTATTGTTTTCCATCAAAAAGTTATGAAATAGAGAGAAAGGAACGATGGATTCAAGCCGTTAAGAGAAGGTAAGTTAATGTATGATTATCTCTATATTATATAAATATTTCGCCGCTGCCGTCGTCGCCGCCGCCGCCGCCGCCGCCGTGTACAAGAGTTGAGGAGAGCGAGCGGGATCGAGTAGGCTGGGTGAGGGGATCGAGCGGGGTGGGGGGGCGCAGGGGGGCAGAGCCCCCCTAGTTTAATATATAAATAGGGTACAGAATTATTTCAATCAAATTTTTATTATGTGGATATATATTTCTTTCATAGAACTACAGATGGCAAACTTTGGATGCCCAGTTCAAATTCTCGTGTATGCAGTGCTCACTTCGTAGGCGGGAAAAAATCAAACAATATGCATGATGAAGCATATGTTCCATCAATCTATCCTTCATGTTATAAGAAGAAAAAACCAAATACAGAAAGATATCAGCGGCTTATGAAACGCAAGAAACGTAAAGAAGCTGCAGCAGTAACTTCTGCCGAATATGAAGAACACGAGGAACCGAGTAAGTACTAATTTGAGAAAGGATAATGAATAGAGAATCGTGAGTTGAATTTATAATAATTATCAAGATTCTTTGCGGACATGAGTCGATTTCTGCGCGGAAGGGGGGAAAAAGGCGAATCGCCTTTGTACATGTTGAATCCGGAAAATGTCCGGCTACGTGCATATACACTGCAGAGAAATTATACTCTACCGCATATTTAATTTAAACCACGCGCCTAACATCGAGCGTCGGCTCGTATACGCCTCATTATCCCAGATTTGATTGTATATCATATTCGAGCCTTTGAATATACTTATCGTATAATTAATATATACCTTTATATTTATTTTGCTATCAAATATTGTAGAAATTAACTCATGTATTGTTAAAGTAATTCATTTCAGAATACAAATTTTTTTTTTAATTTCAAATTGCAGTCGCCGTCGAAGTCGAGACTAAAAAGAAATCCAGCATTGGAATCCAAACAGACCCTTGCACGACACCTTCTACAAATGATGTCAACATTCTTTTTTGCTGGAATGGAGAGAATGATATATGTACACAAACCGACATTTATATCCAACAGCCGCAGAAACATTGTAATGTCATCATTGACAAACCAATTGTCACTACGATAGAGAAAAGATGTGGGCCTGATATTCAAATGAATCCAGGATTCACGGGTTTTGCAGATATTGAAACAGATTCATCTATGCGTGAGCTAGCTGGAGTATCACGCGATTTTTTTGCTGTCTTACTTAATTTGATAGAGTTAGGTAAAGATGGACAACCTGCCTTTTACAGAACGCTGGGAAAAGAAAATAGATTATTACTTTTCCTAATGAAATTAAAACTAGGGATTACTTTCTGTGCTCTCGGTGTTCTATTTCACGTTCACAAGGCTACCGCGTCAAGCATTTTCGTTCAAGTTTTGCAAACTTTAACTGAAAAGACAAAAACATGGATTTTTTGGCCTTCTAAAGAAAGTGTTAAAAAAAACCTCCCCGTAACATTTTCTAAATATCCAAATTGCAGATGCATTATAGATTGCATAGAAATATCGACTGATACACCAGCAACTGTAGAACAGAGAGTCCTCATGCACTCCAATTATAAAGGCAGATTTACTGCTAAGTTTTTAATTGCTATTACTCCTGATGGCTATATCTGCAAAGTATCAAAAGCTTATGGGGGAAGAACAACTGACAGTTTCCTGACGAATGATTGTGGTTATTTGAATTTGATTGAGCCTAATGATCTAGTTTTGGCAGACAAGGGATTCCCTCAGATTCGATCTGAATTAGGTAAACGAAATACTACGCTAGTAATTCCCCCATTTGCTAGGAATCCGCAATTTTCTGACGAAGAAGTTGACGAAGGATATAGTATAGCTTCTGCACGAATACACGTCGAAAGAGTTATTCAGCGAGTGAAATTATCTAAAATTTTGAGTCATATTCCAACAAATTTATTACCTTACATAGATGCAATTTTGCACGTATGTTGTGTTATTGCTAACAATCTCCCTCCTCTGATTGGCGAACGCAACAGAGAAGACACTGTAAACTAATTTAGGAAGTAGATATTAAAATACGTTAGCAAAATTTATTTATCAATAAACTCGTTCTCATTCAACGCGTATATTCTTACAAATACAATATCTTTGGAGATAGATTTTGGACGAAACAAATTGGTCTTAACATTTTGAAAGCCGCAATAAATTATAAGGGAGGTCATTTTGTTGAATAGGAATAATAAACGTTTCATTTTCTCTATACTTGTGTTTACATGTCGTATTATTGCGCCAGCTGACCACCTTTGTTATGCCTTCTGTGGACCGATAGACTGCGCGTCGATCGACCACGGGAGAACGCAACGGGCGTATAAAATTCAACGTTCTCCTGACGAGCAACACGCCGCGCGATTCACTTAACCTCATTCTTTTGTATTTCATAGAATAAACGTTCCTATATATTGTTATTGTAATCTTTGAAATGTATTCTCATTCGGATTATCCCCACAGGAGTATAGTCTTTGTGTGATAGCGCCGATGTGAATAACACTCGTAAGAACTCGTAACAATTGAACGTAATTTTTATTACATAAAACAATGGTAGGAAAACTGTTACAGAGGAATGAGATCGAAAATGATGCAATGTGCGTCGTAGACAGTCGTAGAAAAGAATGATTTAAAATTATGCCATTTTAATTAATGCGCCATTGTAGCCGTCAAAAACAGTCATGAACCCTCAAGCTGTAGCGGGAGGAAAGTCGCATCGACTTTCGGAACTAGTATCTGTTTTCGTCGCTGGTGCTCACTGTCTTGTCCAGAATTGGCGCGTGGGTCCAACTGGAGTTGTTGGTACGGACGAGACCGCTACAGGAGGAAGAAGGAGAAAGCACTCATAACCTTAAATGATGATATTTTGACAGGACAAATTCTATAATTATTCATTACGATAAAATGCATATCGTTTTAACGTTAGTCTTCTAGAAAGCATATACGAGGACAATGGGCGAGTCGGATGATGAAAATTTCGTGACTTTTGGAAGTGCTTTGGAACCTCTGGACGAGGGTTAGTAAAAAAACATATCTTTTGACATACAGTGGGTCAAAAAAGTATTCATACACCTTGTTTTTTTGCGATAACTTTATAGACATAATCGATACGCAAAGAAAGCCAATTTTATTTAATAGTACATCAGGTACAGAGATAAACTGCAAATGGAGAATTTTTTCCCAGGAATAATAGAAGAATTATGCAAAAAAAACGAAAATTTTCGGGCCAAAAAAGTATTCGTACACTTACGATTGAGCTGCTAAACCTCGATATTCACTCACGGACGGTCTGACCTCTGCGTACAATGTAAACAAGCCTTCGTTTACACAATGGTTTTGACCTGTCCCATGTGGTAGTAGATCTTCAAGCTCTGAACAGACATGATGGCAAAGAAAAGCGAAATATCAATATCCATGCGAGATAGAGTGATTTTTCTTCGAAAACGCGGTGAAAGTTATCGAAAAATTAGTAAAGAACTTAATCTAAGTTTCGCAACAGTGCAATATATAATAAAAAAATACGAAAGACCAAACAGCACAGAAAATAAGCCACGAACCGGTCGACCGAGAATACTAACGGTACGAGAGCGTCGGAGTATTCTTACAGAGGCTACAAACAAACCGTTCACAAGTGCTTGCAGTTTAGCGAATGATGTCGCATCAACATCGGGGAAGAGCGTGTGTCCCCAGACTATTGGAAGCATTTTGCATTCTGCCCAAATATACGGCAGAACTACCCGCAAAAATCCATTAATTAATAATATAAATCGAGAAAAACGTTTAGGTTTCGCAAAAACCTATGTAAAAAAATCTATAGAATTTTGGAAACGTGTCGTATTCTCGGATGAATCGAAGTTTAACATCTTCGGGTCCGATGGAAAAAAATTCGTCTGGCGGAAACCAAATATCGAGCTCCGGCAGAAAAATTTAATACCGACTGTAAAGCATGGCGGAGGAAGCGTTATGGTTTGGGGCTGTATGGGATATTATGGCGTTGGTAATCTGGCTTTTATAGATGGTACAACGAATGCCCAGAAGTGTATCAACGTGTTGCGCAGCAATTTCAAAGCAAGTGTAAATAAAATGGGCCTGGATGGAAATTTCTACTTCCAACAAGATAACGACCCGAAACATACTGCCATGAAAACGAGGGAATGTTTACTCTATAATGTCCGCAAACAATTGATTACACCACCACAATCTCTGGACATCAATCCTATTAAAAATTTATGGCACTTGGTGGATGTAGAAATTAGAAAAAGAAAAGTAACAAACAAATCTGATCTCCAAAGAGTGCTTTTAGAAGAATGGACGAAAATAGCAAAAGAAACAACACAAAAGCTAGTAGAATCCATGCCTAAGAGATTCGAGGCGATAATTGAAGCAAAAGGGATGCACACCAAATATTAGCTATAATTAACAACTATGATGATGTAGGTTTTCACTATAATCGTAAGTGTATGAATACTTTTTTTGCCCGAAAATTTTCGTTTTTTTTGGCATAATTCTTCTATTATTCCTGGGAAAAAATTCTCCATTTGCAGTTTATCTCTGTACCTGATGTACTATTAATTAAAATTGGCTTTCTTTGCGTATCGCTTATGTCTATAAAGTTATCGCAAAAAAGCAAGGTGTATGAATACTTTTTTGACCCACTGTATCTTTTGACATATTTCAACCGTGATTTTCCTTTCTTTCAAATCGTCGACAGATCCGATAATATTGTTCGAATTACAGTGATTCGATGTTCGAAATACTCTGTTTCTAGTAAACCCGAATCGTCAAATTGCATTTCTGAGGATTCTTGTAAATTGATCATAACCTCAAAACTAGATACAAAAAATTTGCGTTGGACGAATATCCAAATATGAACCAATTTTTGCCACAATATAATGTACGTTTCTTTATCAGTACATCTTTAGAATATTTAATTTTCCAAAAATGCAATTTCGAGTCGGAAATTACGTTTGTCTGAGTACCTTCAGTTTTCTCATATTGTATTCTCCAAAGTGAAGAAAACATTTTTATGACAATACCGATGTTTGTACGGCTGTTTCTTTTGCTCGCAGAAAATTTGCCAAGGAAAAAACCAGTTACGATAGAGGATCAGTATGCGTTGGATCCTCAGGGAAGGCGAAGATTTCATGGCGCCTTTACAGGTGGTTTCTCAGCTGGTTATTTCAACAGCGTTGGTACCAGAGACGGATGGCGACCTCAACAATTCAAATCGTCGCGTTGTAGTAAAGCAGGAGGCGTTTCTCAACGTCCCGAAGATTTCATGGATGAGGAGGACACTAGTGAATTTGGGATAGCACCAACGGCCATAAGAGCTAACAGCGATTTCACGGATCATGGTAGAAGAGGTGCAAAGCGAGAAAGACAGAGGCAGACCGATGACGGACCGATACCCGGCATACCTGTTCTGAAAGAATTGTTGAGGCCCTCTAAGTTAGTATTATTGAAAGATTTTGGTTCGGTGAAGAAAATTCGACAATTCAAGTAACTCAATAGCGACCATTTTTTTATTATTAAAAATTCATCAAGTCAAAGTTGGCAATTAATCCTTTGCGTGGCGTAATTGCCCCAAAACCTATGAGGTTGCGCTCCACATGTTGTCAATGCCAACCAAAGGATTAAGAATGAAACGTATATTAAAAAATTAAAGTGGCCCTGAAGATATCTTAATCAGACAAAATTTCATCTTCGGACAGCTATAACTATCGTGTTTTTACGGCAATACACAATTTTTTCAAAATTGTTTTTCGCTTTCCATAAAAGGTTACATTGAAAAGAGATACATCTCAACAGAACTCTCAAAAAGTGGAGCATTAGTCAGTTAACTGGATGGAAAAAGTCAAAATTCCTTCCATTATTATTTATGTGATGTTACGGTAACCTCCTTGTGGTTTCGTCAGGGCAACAGTATGACTACTTCACTTCGTACTGGCTAATACCGTGCATATCAGATATAGGAATGGATAAAACAAAGGGAGATGTAAAAACATGTAATCAACTTGAGAATTTTATAACTCATAACATGAGGACTAATCTGACCGATAAAAAATACGTTAGTTATGGCGTTTCTAAAATTTCTTTTCGTTGTGTGCCCTTCACGATTGCTTAAAAAAAACTTGCAACTCTAAAGAATCACCAAACGAAGAAAATTAATTTGGATGGTGATTGGTTATCACCGACAGTTATAATAAACGGCCAATTAAATTCATTTTATTCAACCGGCACCTGGAAAACCATTTTGGAAGTTACGAAGGTGAAATTTCTTTGATTTATTGCTAAATAATTTCAATAACCGGACCACACGAAGATCTTAGAAAATAACTGGGCCATCCGATTCACGGCTACGCACAGAAAAGACGTAAACATAAGCCTCAGTCCGTAAGGAAATAGGCCAATCAGAGTCACAGATTGGTGATGCGAACTGTCTAATCTGTAGCTGCGTTCGATTTATGAATTTTTATGTTGAGGCCTTATTTACGTCACGAATATTGGAACGTGTCGAACGGACATGCTCACGTGCTTTATGCTTATACGCTAGCTGCGTATCATTCTCGGTTGGAAGTGTCGTCTTGGCGACAATATGCAACCCACCGAAGATCGCCGGTTTGCTGCGCGAAAAACTAGGAACTAATTTTGTAAAATTGACGTGAGAATTACAATTAAAACACGCGGAAAAATACAACAGCTGTCGAGTGAGCGGTGAGGTGCCTTTTGTTGTACGCTCGAACTAGCCATCAGGGTCGCACTTCCGGTGGTAGGCAGCTAGCGTATTGAAAGAAGCGTGCTACCCATCTATACGAGCGACTATTCCTGAGACCGTCATACCCGCAGAGTAAGCTACACCGTGATGGCCGGTTATCAACTTCCTTCGATGTATAAATCCAAACTATGAATGTCATTAAAATTACGAACATTCTGGCAAACAATAAATAAAATGTGCTTAACTGTAGAAAACTTACTCCTCAATTGTTGGGGGAGTATATATTCGTACAAAAATCACATGATTTAGGCTTAAGAGGCGTTAAAATGAAGCTCCGGCTCGGTTATGTTGAAAAAAAATTGTTCCTCGCATTCCAAGCTCGTGTCCTGTTATTTGATTATTCGAGCAGAATGATAGGACTCTCTAATCTGTAAAAAAATATAAATCAAAATATTTAGGAAAGGAACCTTGATCAACGCCGGTCAGAACGACCATATTCTGTTCGGGTGTTCATCAAGGTTCCTTCTCGAAATATTTTGGATTATATTTTTTCAACATAATAAAGAGTCCTATCAGTGCCCTCGAAAAATAAAAAAAAACAGGACACGAACTTGTAATTCGAGAAACATTTTTTGTTCAACAAAATCGAGCCAGAGCTTCATTTTATCGCCTCTCAAACCTATTAACAGACTCAATCATGAGATTTTTGTACGAATATATGCAGCCGTTCTTTTAAGGAGTAAGTTTTCTCTAATCGATCACATTCAATTTTTTTTGCCAGAACGTTCTTAACTTCAACCACATAACTGTAGAGTATCCAATAGTTGGATGGGTGTCCGCTAAACGGCGTGCCGGTTGGCGCGCACATAATCAATCAATTCATTTTTCTTTACCATATCTCACAACAAATAAAATCGAGCAGCTAATATTCGATGATATTCTTGTAGGGATACGGTGGGTGTGACGTTGTTGAAGAAAATGGGCTGGCGTCCGGGTCAGGGAATCGGGCCGCGCGTAACAAAACGAGAGAAGGTCAGTACGAGACGGAAGAACGATAAAATGAAGATCTACGGTTGTTCATTGCCGAATCAGAAGGAAAATATTGAGGACACGGATTCCGAGGCTTCCGAGGACAACAACGATGAGATACTCTTTGCTCCCGACGATTACGAGCCATTTATCTGTAATCCGAAGGACAATTATTTCGGGATCGGTTACACGGGTCTCGACAGACGGCCCGTTCTCTCGGGTCATGTAAATCTTTTTGAAACCCCGACGTCGTTTAAGCTTCAGGAGAATAATAAGAAATTGTCGATACGCGGTCAGGCTTTCGGCGTCGGAGCTTTCGAAGCCGACGACGAGGATATTTATCAGGGCGACGATATGTCTCGTTACGATTTTGCCCTCGGGCCCGAGAGCAAGAGCGAGAAATCTCGTTGGTCAAGTAGGAAAAACGAAGCCGAAAGGTCAAAGGAAAATTGCCTCGAGGGTTTCGTCGCGGCAACGAAGATACTTGAGAGAAAAAAGATCTTCGAAGCGCCAGAATTGCCGAAGAACTTTCAGCCTCATCACGTGGTTCGTAAAAGCCGCTTTCATCCGCCCATCGAGGCAATCGTGACCGTGGACAATGAACGGAAAAAGGGTTTAGCACGTCCGGACTTGAGTGCCACTGACAGAGCGCGAATTCTCGGTGAATCTACCGTGGAAAATTCTCAAGGTCTAATAATTTCTAACGTGAACCAGGGAAATGTGGATTCGCAAACAACGAGCGTAGCTTGTAACATTATCGCGAGAACATTGAATCTTCACGGTAGGGAACAAATCGAGGAGAGACGACTTCAAGATTCGCGGAATAAGACAACGAGCGTTGGCTGGTTGGAAAAATTAAGTTCCAAGAGTTTCGTGAAAGGTGGCGTCGAGGGTAACATTGCTGGAGCTTTGGGAAGTTTGAAAAATCTCGAAGATTTCAAGACCGAGATGACCGAAGGTCAATTAGTCAAACCATTTGTCGCAGATCCGGAAAAACAGTTGAGATTCGAGAAGTTCGTGGAGTTTTCGAAAAATGGCGCGATTGAAAGGTTGGCGAACCTTCAGCCTCTCTGGATGACGGAATGGGAGAGACAGCACGAGAGAGATGAATTTCAGCAAGCGGCGAGAATTTTCGATAGTTCGACACTCCACGAGGAAACATCGACGACTTATCAGCAAAATACTTCCAGCGACCCCACGATGAGCGGAAAATTCGTCGGTAGCGGCGCCGAAATGGCGGAATCGTCGCAATCGAAGAATCTCGAGGAGCAAATGAAAAATGCCGCTAAAATGAAACTCTATGGGAAGTTAACGAGAGAACGAGGAATCTGGCAACCTGCTAGTATTGTTTGCAAGAGATTTAACATTCCGGAACCTCGAGGCGGATGCGCGAAGATGGAAAAACCCACGAGAAACAAACGATTTTCCGTTTTCGATTCTCTCGATTTTAGTGGTGTCTCTGGAAGATTCGAGACCGCCACCGATACCGCGGATACATTCAAAGAACCTCATCTTCCTTACGTACCATCGGAAAATACGCGTAGCGAAGCGACCGTTTTGTCGAGGGTCTTCGACGCTTCGGACATTGACGCTTCATCAAGCAAATCGACTATCAAGATGCGAAGCTTCGAGACTTGTTACGAGAAAATTTTTGGTACCAGCGCCACAACAACGGTTACAACTAGCGCGATGAAGAACGTGGACGATATGAATGTCAGAGAGCAGCGGGGAAATTTGATTGTGGAAGATGACAAAATTTCGAAAGTTTCCGACCCTAAGGACAATTCCGTGGAGAAAAAGGATCTCTTCAAGGCGATATTTCTCAGCAGTAGTGAGGATTCCGAGTCGGACAATAACGAAGATGAGGACGATAGCGAGGCCGTTAAATCGTTGCTTATTGGTAAATCTGCCGGTCAATTGAACATACACAGAAACACATCGCCGCCTAGAGGTATTTTCGCGAAGCTCGATTTTGATAGTCTCTTGAAACCCGGGAAAATCGTGAAACCATCGGGGGATGGAAAGATGATGATCGAAAACAAAGACGCGGTAGACAATAAGGATGAGAAAGTGTCGATGAATAACGACGAGGTTGAAAATAATGAATGCAAAGTGTCATCCACACCGGAAGTAGAATTCTTGCCTGACATGTACGGTCCTGTTCTTCCGGCGAGAATCGTTCGGGGCGGTGAAAATCCGATCAAAGACGAAGCGTCGTCGACGAGGGATTTGGAATTTCAGAGACCAATTTTCAAAAGTGTCGTTGTGACGAAAAACGACGGTGGTAATACCGACGGAGCAAAGGGCAAATGGGTCGAACGAGCTAAAGTGAAAAAATCGAAGAAGGACAAGCATAAACACAAGCACAAGGAAAAAGAACGTTCGAGGCACAAGCACAAATCGAAGAAGGATAAACGCTGATGAATTAGCGATAGTGATAAAGATAATTTAATTGAAACTGTTTAAAATTGAATAAAGTCCGAGGCCAGCGGCCATTCACAAACGCTATCGAACGCGTTAATTCATTGCGATTGTTAGCTTTTAATTACGGATTTATTAAACTCGGACGTCGATTTTAAAGAGTTCGATTTTACGGAAAATTCCCACTCTTTCACCGCGTGGGGGGCCTTGTGCCGCATGGTGGGGGGCCTTACGTCACGGCGGCCAGGACCGTGGTCGCATTTCTTTTAAAAGTCATTGGGGTCCTTTTTAGGTTAGGTTGTTTGCTCCACGGTCTTGTATACAGGTCTGGTCTCCCTTAAATTTCAGAGGCGCGGAGCAGACCTATGTGAAGTAAGCCGGACAACTTAGGCTCTATTAATTTTAGGTCTAATCATTCGTTTGGTGGTCATTTGGTGGTGATTGGTAGCGTAATAAAAACGTTTGGTAGTCCATAGTTTTTTTATAATATTGAAAACTAATTTTGATGTGAAGTTAGCCGGGTTAATTATTTGTAATCATATATTTCGCTTTATAAGGTGCTTAATCGATGCGGAATCGTTAGGTTGTCACGAATACGCTAATTAAAAGGTTTGGTTGTCAATAATATCTGGGCAAAACCCAAAAAACAATTGTCCTTCGAACACTGAAGATATGCCCAAGTACTGGCACATTACTGGCCGCATCGTGATTGGCTGTAGACAAAAATTCCTCGAGTTCGTGAGGGCTATGATTGACCGAGGAATGGTTACGAGGGAATCGAGGCACGTTATTATCAATAAATCTGTTAAACCTAAAAAACAATTGATTTTTAGTTTTTCCCCAGATATGATTGACTACCAACCCTTTTATTTAGCATATTCGTGACCACCTAACGGTTGCGCATCGATTACGCACCATAACAAATGAAATATATGGTTAGAAAAAATTGACCCGGCTGACTGCAGACCAAAATTAGTTTTTAGTATTATAAAAAAACCATTGACTACCAAACATTTTTATTACGCTACCAATCATCACCAAACGATCACCAAACGAGTGATTAGACCTAAAATTAGTAGAGCCTAAGTTGTCCGGCTAACTTCACATAGGTGGAATAATGTTTCCTGTGTGTACAAGGTTATGGTTTATAAGGTTGTCAAATCTGTGGTCAAAAACCCGCCAAAATAGTCGTGACTGGTCGAGACTCGCGTGCCGAGACTTTCAAAACTTTGTAATCTCTATCATTTATAACCTCAAAAGAAAAAACAAAAATTTCATTTAACCGGTAACAATAGTTTAATCACTTCTCACTTATATTGATTTCTATTCTTTAAATAATTGTTTCGACGATAAAAAAAAAAATTAGATGTCTAAGCTTTTGATGTTGCTGCGTTCAATTAATACATCGACGCCAACGAACAAGCATAATGTCTCTTTTTATTCAATGTTGTACCAACGTGCCCATGAGATTTAACATCATCGGCATTACCGATCAGGAACTCACGACGCTGCAACGAATGATCACACTAAGCTTTCCATGGATATTTCAATGCGTCAACTTCGTCGAATATAGATTTCAAACATATTCTTTCATTTTCTCTGTAATTTTCAATGTCTCGTTGCTGTTCTGAAATTGTTGAAACGTAACGGAGGCGAACTTGCCATTGACGGACAAACCCATGTTATGTTTAGAACACGAGAAAAATATCGGAAGAGCCAGTGTACATGCTTTTTGTTCTACGATATTCGCTATATTGGAGAATGTGTTGGTCAATTGAGGATCATCGAGCCACAACCGTATAGGTATGCGAAATATTTGTATTTCACGATTGCCATACCTACGTACCTGCGACATAAAAAAAAATTGATTTTCCTCCTCGATACAGATTGGGGACGACACTGCCGGGTGATAACCGTAGAATGATGCACTTTTTATTGGGCAATTGCATCGTCAGGAGGCAAGCATTTCTCTCAATATTCTGATAGCCGCGGCGTCAAATACGTAACAAAAGTCATTATCATTTTTATTTATTTTTTGCTAATTGCTTAGAACAAAACGGGAACGAACCTGAATTTTCCAACACAACTATCGGGGGGTCTAACAGGTAAGACATTTTTGTCCATGCATACTATTTTGCATTTTTTAATTTTTTATTGTATCATTGATGAGGCAGTAGTAAAGATTATTGTACGTTTTTTTTTGTCCAAAAAGAATGATACTACCGAATGGCAGCTAATTATCTAAAAATTTTGTTGTTTTTTTCGAACCACCCTAATCTCTATATTGAAAATATTTATATCAACGAAAGATACATTTAAAAAAATGGTTATACAGTGATTATTGTGTTTCGATGGCTTCGTGCGTCCTTACGGAAAATTCGTTAGAGTTTGTCACGGGGGCAAAGCGCTATTACCCCGGACCTTTTTTCCTCGGCAGATAGTGATGAACAGAATAGAAGACAACGTATAATAAAGACAAGAGTTCAAAATGCCACAAGTCGCTGGAAAATAAAAACGCGTACAAAGGAAAACGTTTGGACACTATGAGCGGAACAGCGAGAATAATAGAAATAATTGAGGGCAATGACGAGGACGATGCAGCGTCGGACTCGTTCATACACGATAGACCGTCGGCGAAAAAACATGGACCTCCGCCGAAGGAAAACGAGAGGTTCGCAACACAAACTAGGGAGAAAGGTCCACCCGTGGCCGGACCTAGCGGTCTTAATAAAAGACGCGAACCTCAATCTGATTCGCGTCACGAGTCTGACACGAGTGACAACGAAACGAATCGCGGAAGGGCGGAGGCTCGATGCGATTCGTCTGAGTGTTCGGTCGACGACAATGACGAGATCGATAAGCGTAATAAAAAAGCACCAGGAACATCGACGTAATCCAAATTAATTTTGTTTACTAAAAAAGATTGTTTCATTTTGCGCCAAATTCAATATCAAACATCGCCGTCCCCTAACCCATTTATGTAGAGACTTTTAACTCTATAGTTCAACATTTTCGGAATTTAAAGTAAGCACGAGCGTTTTTTTGGAGAATTTCAAAACTTCATAAAACTTTTTTTTTTTCATTTCTGAGATCTGATTACATTCAGAACTGAGTATTTGTTTACATAATCGTAGAAACATTTACGAAAATCGAATACCGCTTTAATCGATTTTCTGCCTCGTTGATTCTTTGACGAAATCAACGATTTAAATTACTTTCCTAACGAAAAAATTTAATTAACATTCACTGCAACTGAATGTGGCAGGAGAATGTTACGACGATAGTTTGAAACCCGTCTTCTATTTATTTATTTATTTATTTAATTATTTTTTGAGTGAAAGAGTAAAAGCATGGAGAGCGACGCTGAAAACACGTCATTATCCACATAAGTAAGTAAAAAATCGTGCACACGATGAATTTATTCGTTAGTCGCCTTGTTTTGTTTTTTAATAATGTAATCTGATGTTAATTTGCAGCAGGTTGGATTACTCAACGGATGAGGAGAGAACAATGTTGAAATATTTAATATATGAAGAGTGCATCATCGAGCGAAGGGATTGAAAGTCTGGCAAGAGATGACCGACGGAGGCGTGAGTTTTTTTGTTTGAATCTGTCAATAATTCGCCTCTTCGTCGAGAATGTTACATGTCGTATCGACGATTTTTTTTCTCGCAGTGCTTGGAACATCGAACGCCACAATCCTTGTGGAATCATTTCAAAACAAAAGTTTTGCCACTCATCGAGGAATTTGGTTTGGAAGAGGGTGTCCTCCGAAAATGTATGGATCTCGATGTTCGTGGTGCTTTTTTATTACACCTATCGGTCTCGTCGTTGTCGTCGACCGAACACTCGGACGAATCGCATCGAGCCTCTGCCCTTTCGCGATTCGTTTCATTGTCACTCGTGTCAGACTCGTGACGCGAGTCAGATTGAGGTTCGCGTCTTTTATTAAGACCGCTAGGTCCGGCCACGGGTGGACTTTGCTCTTTAGTTTGTGTTGCGAACCTCTCGTTTTCCTTCGGCGGAGGTCCATGTTTTTTCGCTGATGGTTTATCGTGTTTGAACGAATCCGACATTGCATCGTCCTCGTCATTGTCCTCAATTATTTCTATTATTCTCGCTGTTCCGTTCATAGTGTCCAAACGTTTTCCTTTATACGCGTTTTTATTATCCAGCGACTTGTGGCACTTTGAACTTTTGTCTTTATAATACGTTGACTTCTATGCCTCTATTTGTATCGCTTTTTCAATAATCGTATCATCAGTATCTGCTGAGGAAAAAAGGTCCGGGCCAATAGCACTTTGCCCCGTGACAAACTCTGACGAATTTTCCGTAAGGACGCATGAAGCTATCGAAACACAATAATCACTGTAAAAACATTTTTTTAAATGTATCTTTCGTTGATATAAATATTTTCAATATAGAGATTAGGGTGATTCGAAAAAAACAACAAAATTTCCAGATAATTAGCTGCCATTCGGTAGTATCATTCTTTTTGGAAAAAAAACGTACAATAATCTTTACTACTGCCTCATCGATGATACAATAAAAAATTAAAAAATGCAAAATAGTATACACGGACAAAAATGTCTTACCTGTCAGACCCCCCGAAAGTTGTGTTGGAAAATTCAGGTTTGTTCCCGTTTTGTTCTCTGCAATTAGAAATAAATAAATAAAAATGATTATGACTTCTGCTACTTATTTTACGCCGCGGCTATCAGAATATTGACAGAAATGCTTGCCTCCTGACGATGCAATTGCCCAATAAAAAATGCATCATTCTACGGCCATCGCCCGGCAGTGTCGTCCCCAATCTGTATCGAGGAGGAAAATTATTATTTTTTATGTCGCAGGTACGTAGGTGTGGCATCCGTGAAATACAAATATTTTGCATACCTATACGGTTGTGGCTCGACGATCCTTAGTTGACCAACACATTCTACAATATAGCGAATATCGTAGAACAAAAAGCATGTACACTGGCTCTTCCGATAATTTTTATGATGCTGAAGTTTGCATCGTTGGAATGCAACGACATCAAGTTTAAAAAATAATCATAATTTTCGGTATTGCTGAAGCTTTTCGCGAACATTTTGGACTCACGCCCCTAACGCCGACCCCTAAAAAATTTCGAACGATTTTCTATGTCCGGGAAGCACCCTTACGGGGGGGTGAAAAACTGAAAAAATCGGGCTTCGTACTGTAAAAAGATAACCATTTTTTTATGATCGTTAAACGTTGTTCGTCGCTACAAGAGACCTCTAAAAAATGTTGAACGATTTTCTATGTCCGGAATACACCCTTATGGGAGGGTGAAAAACTGAAAAAATCGGGTTTCGTACTGTAAGAAGGTAACCATTTTTTTTATGATCGTTATTCGTTGTTCGTCGTTACAAGAGACCCTTACAAAGATTTGAACGATTTTCTATGTCCGGAAAGCACCCTTGGGGGGGGGGAGTGAAAAACTGAAAAAGTCGGACTTCGTACTGTAATAAGATAAATATTTTTTTAATGATCGTTAAATGTTTTTCGTCGCTACACGAGACCCCTAAAAAAATTTGAAAGATTTTAACCATTCGGAACCACCCTTTTGAGGGGTGAATGACTGAAAAAAATCGTACTCCGTAACGTTATGGCATTCTCAGATTTTTTATGATTGTTGTAGGTTTTTTGTCTCTACAGGAGTCCCCTATAAAAACTACGAGATACTTTAAACGAAAGACGTTTTTGTATCGTTTATCGTGTAATTATTATTTGTTTTTTTTATTAAAAAATAAATGTTCCAATGTGACATAAACTGAACGCTTATATCACCATATCTGAGAAACAATATGTTGGAACATTAAATAAATTGGTTTCTCACTAAACGAGTATGTTGTTTGTCCGGAAAGAACACTGGGCCGCCCGTCACGCCTGGATCTTCCCGGGGTTATTTGTTTTAACCATGCACGCCAAGTTTTTGTACAGCATTTTCAGTAGACTTCTGTGGCATACCGCACAAAAGGGGGCAGGTTGATTGGCGGAAGGGGTAGTAGTATACTTCGCTAATTTATGTAATGTTATTTTTCACTTTTCATTAGATATCAGAAAACGATTTTTAAACTCGTAAGTTTTTCCTTTCTAGATTGGACGTATTTTCTGATTATTTGACGTCCATTTTTAACTTTTTAAGTTTTTAATAGAGATTGTACTATTACTTCCGGGGTTTCAAATCATTGGGAAATCCCACCGGTAGTTTCATCTTTTAATTTTTCATTAATTTTTCTCAAGAATTACAAGTTTTTTCAAAATCCCTCGGATTTCCGGAATCCTCGCGTAAGCATAAAGATAGGCCCTTATGGCACAAAACGGTCGAGCGACCGGTTTCCACGCTTGAAAATACTTTTTGAAAACTGAAACGCGCCTATCATATGATGTAGTCTAGACGCTGACTCAAAAGTCAGCGTTCTCAACACTGTACGCGTTCTCACGACAAAGGCTTATGTCCGAGGCGGGATTCTGCTGACATCTTAGCCAAGCGAAATTTCTTGATAACGTAGATGTCGAGGCGTGTTGGAACGAATCATCCCCCACGCGCCGGCATCTCCCACTTCATACGCAAAATTAAAATGCGCTTTTTGATTAGGATAAATTAGAAGTAAGTCAGTCGTTCATGGGAGTTTGACCACGATGGTCATGCTCAAATAATAATCCGGTTACTCCGTGATCATACGGATCGATCACGTTAAAATAAAAGTTCGGTAGTTTTTATTCCGTGGATCGACCAGTATGGTCGACCACGTACAGTTCGATTTTTCGCTAAAGATATAAAATAATAAATTGAAAATTGTTCAACGAGATCGTTCAAATAAATATGTTAAAGTGCGAATCCAAATTGGTAAAACCAAATAAAAATTTAAAATTGTGAATCAAACCGGAGAAACCAAAATTGTAAAGCAAAACCGAAGATTTTGTAATTTATTGTGAATACGAACCGGAATTGTGAAACGAAGAACTACCGAATGAGAATTGTGAACACCATCAAGAATGAAAATCCCGAATCCAAATTTGTAAAATTCAATAAAAATGTTAAATTGCGAAATTGTAAAACTGTTAAAAAACAACCAAAAATATTAAATAGTAAGATGTAAAACTGTTCGAATAAATATGTTAAAGTGCAAATCCAAAATTTGTAAACTGAGAAACTGTGAAATTTAAATCTCCGTAATAACGAAAAGTCAATAAAATATTTCAATAAAATAAAGATTTGTAATTCGTTAAAATGTGCATCGTGTTTAATTATCAAAACAACCCGCTACGCCCTAACGCTCATGGTTTTAAACAATTTTCATTACGTCGACAATCGCCCTCGCTGCGCCTCGATCCCTGACCGGCACATTCCGATCTAAATAAGAGGCAACCCCCATATTCAACCAGGACTCGCTACGCTCTCTCCTTTTTGACATATCGGGACGTAACAGTACATACCCGAACAAATAAAAGCTTATTAGATAGGGTTTTTATCCGTCTTTATCGTAGTGGTAAAATTCTTCGGAATTATGCTATACAATAATAATTATACCGATGTTTGTTTTAGACCTCTTTGTAGCTGAAAATGTATATTTCTATTATGAATTTACAAAATTTTCTGGTATTTACGATACTGATAAAGGTGCCCAGAATAATTTGACCAAAATTCAAATCATTCAGTTTCGTAATTGAGGAATGGTATTTGGCCGAAAATTGTCTGTGAAGAAGCTAGTAAAGACTTTTTTATTTTTAATTGCTCATTAAATGATGTGAGCACAAACATTTTTATTAAAGTACATAAGAAGTATAAAACTTTGGTGAATAGTAAAAAATTAATTTTGGGTCTTGGTGTGCTGGATTTTCGGGGGTACTACTAGCTTCCTTTGTCCGACATAATTTAACGAGATTTTCGGAATTTTTTTCAAAAATCCCTGCTAAGAGGAACTCGTGCATTTTTCAAGCTATCAGGCTAACATTTTTTTACAGAAATGGACTATCAGTCAATATCGATCGTCATTGAATTTCTACAAAGATCGATCGGAGGCATAATCAGAGTTTATTACAATTTTTTCGAATAGGAATAAGGTCGGGAAGACAAATATGAAAAAGCCTCTTGCTCATAGAGGAAAATATGTTAATTTACAAAAATAATGAGGAACATATATGCAAGTTTCAATTTGCATAATATTTCTTATTTTAGTACTAATTTTAGCAGTAGTTTGTCCTGTGGCTAAGCCTTAAATGCTCAAAGTCTATTGAAGATGGGTCACTGTGAAATACATTTATATATAACTTTTAAGCACGTTGTGGTACGTAAGAGTGTCCGGAATAAGTGCCAAGCCGGACGATTATATACTCGTGTAAATGAACTTGTTTTCGTTTACACTTTTCGTTTCACTACAATGCTAATGTCCATTACCACTGCATACATTACTTTATAACGTTGTTAATTTAAATTCAGGTGTGGAAAATGTTAATGGGAAATTCGCAACATAGTCGTGCCATATGAGAATTGACCATTAACGATCGAACGATTATTTATAAAATGGTCTTCGTATTTTTTATTACTGATTATCATTTTTTGGTACGGCAGAAATGCTCCTAAATTTTATTGTAATCAACAAAGTATAAGTAGCGCCGGTGGAATATAAACGAACAAAACCAGAACACTTCTCTACGATTACTGTGTATTTTTTGGCCAAATGTTATTTTGTTAATTTTGCACATACAGCAATAAACAAAGGCTTGTTAGACAGGATTTTAATCCGTCTGTAAGGTGAGAGTAGAATTTTTCGGAATAACACTATACAATAATAATTATGTCAATTTTAGTTTTGGACCTCTCCGATTTTAGTTGAAAATCTACATTTCTGTTTTGCACCTCAACAATTTCTTGGCCTTACGTACTGGGCAAAAGTGTCAAGAATTACTGGACGAAATTTCAAATCATACCGTTTGATAGTTCAGAAATGGCGTTTAACCGAAAATGTCAATGCTATTTATTAGTAACACAGTCGGTAAAACAGATGCTTTTTAAGCTCTCAAAAATAATTTACAATAATTAACATTTTTTAAACCGACAGCCGTGGACGCGCAGTTCACGTGGTTCTTCCACATGTGGACCAATTGTTACTGCCGGGCATTCCGCAGTTTCCCTGTGCCCTCGTGCAAATGCGATACAGTAGAGCGTTAGGAAACAGCGGCTACAGATAGCACTCGTGGGGGCGGGAGGGGAGGGTTCTCAAGAAATGGAAATGGGAAGAAGGAAGGGAAAATCTATAAAGGTATGCAATGGAGATACTAATATTTTATTTTATTTGTATTTTCTTTCTTTCAACGAAAACACCTTTGGGTTTTAGCGTGTGACCCTTCTCATTTCCATTTTTTTCCATTTTTTCTGTTGTCTGCTTTTGGAAACACTAATAATAAAAAAAAATACTTCGTAATAATACTAATGGCGGAATGAAAAGGGAACAATATATTTTTCAATCAAAATTAATATTTTATTTATAAGTCCAATCCGAAAAATTATTTAGTTGTCACACAAGACAAATGCTTCGACGGTCCACAACATGTGCAGTTCATTTACAAAGTGTGCATTTTTTGGAGCAAATATATTTTGCAACGCCATAATTATAATAATAGCAACGGCATCGATTCACCGACCATGTTTTGGTCAAACCCCCTCACCAATCGTCTTACTCGTCGTCAGATAGCTCATCATCCAGATCGTCGTAAGTCTCTTCTTCCTAGTGCATTATGAAACGAGTATCGTTCCCCAATTCTTCAATCACATTTAGCGATATGTCTACTTCGATAATATTGCGCAGGTTTTTCAGGAAACCCTCCTTGATGTTCGTGATACCGTTATTTTTCACCTGTAGATACTTCAGTTTTTCGAGACCAGTGGAAGACGTACTATCAAGTTCGCTCAACGCATTGTTTCCCAGATCTAATGTCCAAAGATCCGGCAAATTAAAACTTCCCCTCTCGATTGTCTTTAGTTTATCGCCACTGAGATCTAGCAAATATGTTGGCACTGCGGAGAATGTTTCATTTTTTAGAGTTTCAATCCCATTGCAACACAGCTCGAGTGTATTCAGGGTTTTCGGAAGACCACGTAAAAAGCCATTCGCAATTGTTAATAACTTGTTTCGATCAAGATTCATAACTTCTGTCACCTTAAGACCGTTTGTAGTATCAAAATCGCCGTGATTTCGATTATGTGCTCGGATCGTGTGCTCCGATGAACCACGATAATTGCCGAACCAGCGGTAACCGATTCGAGTGCTCCTCGAAACGATTGTCAAAATTCTCTAGGACACTGTTCACCCGTCCGTTGAACGGTCTGGTCATAAAAGCTCAAATATTGTAAATAGCGTTATACGTATACACACATAAATTTATCTATATCTGTATCACATCCATCGTGCGTTTCGAAATCCATCATGACGAGCATCGGAACATTGTACATCAGTTTATTTCTTAGAAGTAAATCATTTTCATCCGTGCTATCCGTTAAAACCAGGCCTGGTCGCATCATCAAGCGTTAGCGAACTGCACACCGTATTCAGCATATGAGTACACTCTTCGTCACAATTTTATCAAATATCGACTAGAGACCTCGAAGTATACAAGGCTGTTCGGCGGAATGAGCGTATTCTCCATATATGCTCATTTACGGAGATGAGAATTTTGTTGTCTAACTTATTTTAGTTTTGTATTGATAACTCCGCTCGTGTTTGTATCTATGTAATCAACCGAATGTGCGGCGAATTTGCCATTTTTGCTTTTCTTATTTTGTATAAACCGACGGATAATTTCGAAGTGATGTTGTTGTGCATAAAAGACTCCACGTATCAAGGATAATTTGCAGAGAATTACCTTTAAAAGAAATAAATATGCCTGAGATTCTCAATATCTAGATACCGTCGATCGTGATCGACCTCGAATCTACAATAATAAATAAATTTCGTTCTCCCGTTTCTCGAGGAGAATAATTTTCTAGAGAGACGAATAAATTCATTACACGCTGATGACGTCCTTATCGAGCACACTTAGATTGTTCCTGTCGAGATATAGGCGTCTCAGACCTTCTAGATGCTGAAAGGAACCTGGTTTGATCTTTATCAGGTTATTTATCTCCAAATTTAACATCCGCAGAGAGGGAAGTTGAAACCGGGATGAGTTTTCAAGGGCGGTGATATCGTTACCAGCGAGATTGAGAGTAGTTAGTTTGTTGAGCCCGGAGAAGATCCGACCGGATATGTCCCTGATCTGATTGTCATTCAGCCATAATTCGGTCAGATTAGATGGCAAAGTCGCGATGAATCTTGTGTTCGTGAGTCGATTATTGCCCAAGTTAAGAAACGAGAGCGTCGTGTTTTCGAGGGTACCCGCCTCGAACTCACTAATGGAATTGCTGTCAAGAAGCAATGTCTGCAAATACACATTGACGATCATTCCCTTTCCCAAACGCTCGATCTTATTCTCAGTCAGATTGACGGCTTCTATATGTTCCGACAGATTGTTCAGAATTTCACTCGGTACATCAACGATGTTATTGCCACGAAGATTCTGATAATATCGAAGGCGACTACCGATATTATCACTTGAATTAACCTCATACGAGTTATTGAAAAATCCGGATATTCCCAAGCCGCCTAGAGGCAGAATACCCCAGTCCTCAGCCAAACTGAAATCCTCGCAGTGAGATTCTAGAGCCTCGGCGTTCTTGAAGGCTTTTAGACTTTCGACAATTTCCTTACGAAGACATAATTTCGGACAAATCGATTTCTCGCAGGCTTGGTTTTTGGAGAAGAGGGTTGATTGGCAGAGTATTGTTGGCAAGATTGAGATTTTTTAGATTTGTCAGATTTTCGAACGATCCTTCGTTCATATCATAAATATGCAGACTGGAGACATTCAAATCTGTAGATGGTTCGACAGTTGTCGGAATGCTCTTCGGAATTTCGTTGAAGATCTTGACATCGTCAGCCCGATGATGTTCTTGAGGACCACGGTGGTCAGAACGAAGTCAAATAGCATCATGTTATGTTCCTTGTCTGTGGATGTATTAATTGAAATTAATAATAAATGGTTATTGCGAAGAAAAAATGAGATTTGGGAATTTAGCGAAATGTACCCAAAAAATTTTTTTTGTTTTAACATGCCGCCATTATGAGAAAAATTAATTTAAAAAAATACCTCTTCTTAACGAAAACTACATTTATGCGGATTAAGAAAATATTTTTTATTAATTTTTGTGCCAACGTATACCCTTTTCGGGTTTTTACATACGACCTGTTAAGTCTAGCGTTTGAACGAGAAGACTTTGCTTTCGTATTCGCAAAATATTATCGTAGAATGAGGATTGTTTTGTCTGCCGATGCTTCTGTCTCGCATTCCGATGCCGTAGATTTATTTCATGGGACGGAGTCTCTCCGCCGCGTTGCGATAGCTGCATTCGGTCTTTTGCGAATTATATACGCTGCAACCATCTCAGCGGCTCGCGATTAAACAATGCCTCGCGGGGGGGGAGGTCGAGATTCGTCATCTCTCTTGAGGTGCCACTCCACTTTTGTTCCCCCTACCTCCTGCAGTGAGATGCATCGCAAATCGAGCGATGATCGACAGAAGCCGTTGTAATGTGGTTGAGTGCGGAGATCCTCTCTACAGTAGTAACTATCGCGCTAATTGCAACTCATTAATAACGGGATAATAAAAACTCGAACTAATAAATGCAGAGCGTTTGTTGCAACGTTCAATACGTATTAACCGCGAGAAACTATTATTTGTATCCGATAAAAAGTGATAATCTACGTGAATAAAAATCACCATTCGCTTATAAATTGTGATCTTCTCCTTTGCGTGAAACCCGAGGACATCGTCCTAATTCCTGAAAAGCTCTGATTCCTCGCCCGTTTCGCATCGTACTCATCAAGGTTCGTTACTCGCTCTCTGAAGACATCGTCTGTTTGCTGTAACGGAATGCACACGACGTTCGACTCGCTTCTCATATTAGTCCTGACTCTGACAATCGAAGGAAGACTGCGCCGTCGATGAAGACACCGTTGGGCTACAGGTCTATTGTTACGCTTATTACCATCCGATCACGTAATACAGCCTTGGAAAGGCTTCACCAAAAACTTAACCTGGCGATTCGAAAACCGTAGGTTCTTCATTGTGACGGGTTCCCTTGTGATGTGTATTTTGCACGGGGGCAGAGTTGATAACGAACGCTAGTTGTATTAGAGTCATTTTCTGTGCCATATGCATAACAGACCCTTCTCTATTCCATTTTTCCCATTTTTCGGCCTATCACTCTCCTACGCACACATAGC
The DNA here is from genome assembly GCA_958009045.1 of Oxytorus armatus. Taxonomy (NCBI): domain Eukaryota; kingdom Metazoa; phylum Arthropoda; class Insecta; order Hymenoptera; family Ichneumonidae; genus Oxytorus; species Oxytorus armatus. Next base: position 8,662,144 of record OY253747.1, on the reverse strand, counting down.
TAACCTGAGCGAACTTGCATTGCACCCGCAGATGTTTTAGCTGAATTGTATCGCACGTGCCATGGGCACAGGGAAACTGCGGAAAACCCGTGCCGATACAGACGGCTTTCATTTTTTACTGAGTTTCAGTTGTCTTACCATAGGAAACTCAGAAAAACTGCCTCCCGCTCAGTAATCGGTGTGCAAGCCAGTGCACGGCTAAGTGGTCACCCATCCCAGTACCGAGCGCGGTCAATACCGCTTAACATGGGAGATCGTTGAAGCAGCGTACCGGCCACACGTCCAATGCTGTCGGTTGATTTGACCAATATATAGCTATTATTATAAAAAATTTATAAACGCCTTACAAAGTTGATGGGCATCAACTGAAATATCGAAACATCGAAATCTTGTAAGGAATTTTAAATATGGCACTTCTGTTTGCTAATGAGTCCTTTATTCGGTCTAATGGTGTATCGTTTGCATAGAAAAAAACTGATAATTATAAATGTACATATAACATGATTGTCATTTGGTTTTCACTTCAGTTTAGATACGTTGACAATAACGCGCTCGAATTCTCACGTAATATTTTATGCATTTTCACAAACACATAAATATATATACGACGTGCTTCAGAGTGACATATGTTTTGTCGTGTGCCTTGGTAAACAAATGGTCTATAACATACTTGAGTTATAAATTTTGCAGTACTTTCAAGATGCCGGAGATATTAAGTATGTTCCATTTAATGAATATATAGTTATGACCATAAAAAATCTATAAAAACCTTATAAAGTTAAAGGGAGTTAACCAAAATATCGAAACATCGAAATCTCGGCTCCCGGATTAAATCTTCCTGCGCTGAATCTCTCCCCAAACAGTATTGAGACGTGCACAGAACACTTTACAAGAAATTATATCATATCTCCCTATATTATATAAATATTTCGCCGCCGCTGCCGCCGCCGCCGCCGCCGCCGCCGTGTACAAGAGTTGAGGGGGGAGCCCGGGGCGAGGTGGAACGGGGGGATCCCGGGGCGAGGTGGAACGGGCGGTGGGGTAGGCTGGGGCGAGATGGAACGGAGGGGGGGTCGGCGCGCGAAGCTCGCAGGGAGGCGAAGCCCCCCTAGTACTTATATTATATAGTTATTACAGGTATTATAGTTATTATAATATTATTATTGTTATCTTATTGTCAATAACCATGCTTACTTCGCATACAATAAGAACTGGTCGACCGATTCTTCTCAAATTCAATACTAACCAGTCTTCAAGGGGGACACATGTTCGAGAGGAGTAAATATACGTTTTATTTCTATTTCGATAAAAAAAAAATCGTACAGACAATTTCAAAAGAGAACTTGTTCAAAATGCTGTTCTGATCGCGTAAGACAATATTCAGCTCGGCATATAACAAATTGAAAACGGAGTTCAATGAAGGACTGGGGGTACGTTAGAGTGTATTATAACATTTAAATTCAAACACAAAACAAGTTCGTAGACGAGTGCGAAAGTCGTTGAACGTTAGTGCGGTGCGATCCGTTATCAAATGAGCCAATAAGCCGAAGAGTCGAAAAATAGCAGCCGAGGAACAAAATAATGGGTTTACAAAAGCGACAACTGAACAGGCACCATTATGTGTCTCGTTTATACACCGCCATAAATAGAACGGTTTTACGTCATAGAAGGAAAACACGCGTATCAAAGACACCAGATCCATTTGACAGGCGCAAATACCGCTTGAGTTGAATGACATCTCGGTATATATGTATGTACTTGTTTTGATGAAACCACTGGAATAAACGAAATGAGAGGGCCGTATATTGAAAGCGTGTCATACATTCGTGGATATATATTTTGGTGCGTCGTTTTTTTTTGCTCTTGTCAAATTGATCCAGTGTCGTTCATACGCGTGTTTTGCTTATGTGAAGTCGACCGTCCTATACGACGCTATATAAAGAGACGTATAATAAAACTCGTGCCGTTGTCGCATTTGTAAAGACGTAATATTTTTTTATTCGTTTGATATTTTTCGTCGTTTGGATTTGTTTGCTCATTTGATATCGAATTGCGTCGTATTAACGCGCAAGGACTTTCGTACTCGTCTACGCACATATTTTGTGTTTGAATAAATTCAAACACAAAATATGTGCGTAGACGCATAATACATTTTAACGTACTTCCAGTGCTTAATTGAATTCCTCTTTCAATTTGTTATACACCGAGCTGAATATTTTATCACGTGATCAGAGAAGGATTTTGAACAAGTTCTCTTTTGGATTTGTCTATACGATTTTTTTTTATCAAAATAAAAAGAAAACGTATATTTACTACTCTCAAAAATGAGCCTCTCCCCTTAAAGATTGGTTAGTATTGAGTTTGACAAGAATTTTGAATGGCATATAATATAACCATTCGACCGATTCTCGACAAATTAATTTAGCGTTTTTCATACACGCTTTTCTTATACGACGTAAGTCATATGAAATGTGTTGCTCGTTGAGTATTTTTATTATACGGAAAAATGTCAATACCTTTGGCACATGTTTGACCGAGCGTATTTTGTACTATTGTCACGGAAGCGTTACCACATCGCACTCCGGTTAGACTTTGACGAAAAAATAGGTATTCTCGTGAAAAAGACTTATGAATTATTATGTAATACTATCGAATACTACCTGCTACGAAATAAACACAAAGATGATCGTTACGAAATGTATTAACAATAATAACAACGACAATAAAAACAATAGTTTCAATTTATATGGGCAATTTATTTATTCATCCGCCATTTGTTCATTAAACACTTAATAACAGTAATCAGAATACTATTTATTCCGGGTTTCTTTGGAGAATCTTTCAGCAAAATGATATGAGGCATGTTAATCCGATCATTGGCGGGGATGTTTTCACGTAAAAAACGAGACACCAATTTGTATCGCTTCTACCATATTAACGAGTGGAAAGCATATTAATTATCCTCTGTTGGGTCTAATTATGTGACGGTTAGATAAACAAAAATTGATAATTATAAATTTACATATGCACAAGTGTCATTTCGTTTTTTCCACCGTCTTAGATACGGTGACAGTATCGGGGTTGAATTCGACGTAAAATGTTATGGGTTTTCGCAGACGCATAAATGAATATACGACGTGCTTAGGAATGACCTCCGTTTGGCTTTTCGCAAAACCGTGAAATCCCAGTACCGTGTGTGACGGACGATAAATGGTCTGTAACATACTTAATATAAAAAAACTATTTTTGCAGTATTTTCAAGAAGAAGGGAATATTATGTATGTTCGATAATAGTGACTGTTTATTTGATATTATAAAAAATATAGAAACTCATATATAGATCAACCAATTTATTGCAAAGCTGTCTTTGGAGAATCTTTGAGCAAAATCGTTTGAGGCATTTCAGTTCGATCATTGGGTGGATTTCTTTACATAACAAACGAGACACGAATTTGTGTCGCGTCTACAATATTGCAATTTTCAATTATCACTCAAGAGTTATATTTAGATGTATATTATAAGTTAACGCAGAGTCCCTTGTACCTCAGGCATACGCCACCATTATCGTTGCTCCAGATGCCAAACATAGGTGTCGACCTTATAAAAGATGGTCAAGAACCTACAGGTTCCGTAATTCAATAGATTCTTATTTACTTATCTTTATTACTTATATTTACTTATTATCTTTTACCCAAGACAAAAAAAAAGAATACATTTCATATAAACCGATTCCGAAAATGCATCTGGTACGAAAATATAAGACAAAAAGACATAAACAATTATAGGAGAAAAATCTTGCATTGTCTCACGTCCCAACGAGTTTTCCGCTTAACGACAGCGTTTAAACATATTCATGTTCCCCTGTATCGGAATCTTTAAGATTATGATAGAAGACAAATTTTATTCACAGTGGTGACAAATAAAGGCAATTCTCCTGTGGGCGCACATACCCCTGCGTGCGCTGAAAACCGAGTAAATTTGAAAAATGATTATAACGGTTATATGGGGGGAAAAAATTAAATTGTTGATTTCACATTTTTTATAAACTTTTCAACTGTGGGAAAAAAAATTTTTAATAATATTTTTTAAATATTAAGATTAGTTTTTACGGGTATAGATGGACTACCGATGAAAGCCATGGCGAGTCCTTGTCGACATCATAAATTCACCAAAAATTATCCAATCTGCAACAATACAAAAGAATTTAGTAAAATAATGTAGTAGTAATATTCTGAGGGAGGGATTTTTATTTTTTCAAAAATAAAGAAATTACAGTATTTCAAACTTTAGTATGTAATTCGAATAAAAAATTAGTATTTAATAATTTATAAAAAATTGTCCAATCAAAAAAAAAAAAAACCTCTCGTCAGACTATAGAGAAAATATTTACCAAGATTTAAAAAAAAAAGTTAAAAAACATTAAAAATTGGCTGAGTTATCGTGCTGATACTGTCTAAAAAGATCGCCTCGATATACACAATTTCGAGAAAAAAACGTTTAAATAATGTTAATATTAAAGAAAAAAAAATTTTTCCTATAATTGAAATATTAATAAAAAATGTGAAGTCAACAATTTAATTTATTTTTCACCATATAACCTTTATAATAATTTTTTGAATTCACTCGGTTTTCAGCGCGCGCAGAGGTATGTGAGCCTTTAAGCCAAATCAAATAATGCCAGGTATGCTAAGCAGGCCCCGCGATTTCACACTAATATGATATGGATCAGTCACGACTTTAACGAAGCGAAAATAAACAGACCAATCACCAACTATGAATTCCCACTGATTTAACAGGGAACGGCTGGAAGTTTAGTATAAAAACCTCGTAAAAGGGGATCCGAGAGCCACTTTTCCCCGGAATTTTTGACGAGTAAGTTATATCTACGAAACGTGAATCTTCGTTGATTTCTTTCCACCAGTTGGAACTTGTAATATCTTTCGACCTCTCTTCGTTTTTGGTCTTGGACCATTCCGAGCTGATACAAGTTGAGACTTAGAATATTATTGTCGTCACTTCGAACATCTCGGCCTTTTTCGCCATTCGACTCTGAAATTTTTCGGATAAAAGTAGAAATAGAGGTTGACATATTGTTTCGAGTTATCCGGCTTGTTCAAAATCATTGCGCATATCCTATTTTTGTATCGAATTCAATTTCATTAAATTTTGTCATTTTATCAACAATAACCTAATTTTAATTTTCTTTTGTAAGCTCTTAGTTGCGAGTTGCTACATTTCTGATTGTAAACGTATAATTTTTGGTGAAAATAAAACTTGGAATCTTTCAGACGTTTTCTACTCAATAACGTCGTCCATCAACGAATTTTGAAACCTCAATCATCATTATCGCTTAACCCCGTCAGTTCCTGTCTCTTCAAATATAAAGTAAGTAATTTTTATTTATTTTACAACTGTATTTGTCGATGAATCATCTTAAGATTATGTTTGATTTCAATGTATTATTTGTACCTAAAAAATATTTTTGAGGTGAAATTCTTTATCGCTCGGTAGGCGTGAATTTGACCAACGCGTATCGAAAAAGCGACACCGAGAAAATGGGGATAGAGCCACGTGATCAATCGTACTGCATGAGTGGGGGTAACGCACTACTTTCACTCATACTGTATGGTTATTCCAAGTGAAACGCGTAACGAAAACGGATGACCCTGAAGATATCTGCATCAGACAAAATTGCATCTTTGGACAGCAATAACTACCGTGTTTTTTATCGTACAGACTTCGCCGAGGTCTCATTTTCTTCGTTTTGCGATTCTGCAGAGGTACATTTTTTGTTTTTTTTTAAGTATTCCCTAAGGGGTGACATCGAAAAGAAATTTTTGGACAGCTGTAGTTACCGTGTTTTTTATCGTACAGACTTCACCCAGGTCTCATTTTCTTCGTTTTGCGATTCTGCAGAGGTACATTTTTTGTTTTTTTTAAGTCTTCCTTAAGGGGTGACATCGAAAAGAAATTTTTGGATAGCTGTAGTTACCGTGTTTTTGATCGTACAGACTTCGCCCAGGTCTCATTTTCTTCGTTTTGCGATTCTGCAGAGGTACATTTTTTGTTTTTTTTTTAAGTCTTCCTTAAGGAATGACATCGAAAAGAAATTTTTAGACAGCTGTAGTTACCGTGTTTTTTATCGTACAGACTTCGCCAAGGTCTCATTTTCTTCGGTTTGCGATTCTGCAGAGGTCCATTTTTTAGTTTTTTTTTTAAGTCTTCCTTAAGGGGTTGACATCGAAAAGAAATTTTTGGACAGTTGTAGTTACCGTGTTTTTTATCGTACAGACTTCGCCAAGGTCTCATTTTCTTCGTTTTGCGATTCTGCAGAGGTACATTTTTGTTTTTTTTTAAGTCTTTCTTAAGGGGTGAGATCGAAAAGAAATTTTTTGACAGTGCTACCCTGTTTTTTATCGTACAGACTTCGTCGAGGTCTCATTTTCTTCGCTTTGCGATTCTGCAGAGGTACATTGTTTAGTTTTTTTTTAAGTCTTCCTTAAGCGGTCACATCGAAAAGAAATTTTTGGACAACTGTAGCTACCGGGCAACAGTATGAATACTTCGCTTCATACTGGCTAATACCGTGTATACCGGAAATAGAAATTGATAAAACCAAGGGAGATGGAAAAAAATATGGTTAGCACGAGAATTTCATAATGAATAAAACGACACCTAGTCTGTCCGATAAAGAACACGCATTTCAAAAATAGCTGTCCAAATATTTCTTTTCGATGTGACCCCTTAAGGGAGGCTTTAAAAAAAAAACTAAAAAATGTACCTCTGCAGAATCGCAAAGCGAAGAAAATGAGACCTCGGCGAAGTCTGTATGATAAAAAACAGGGTAGCTACAGCTGTCCAAAAATTTCTTTTCGATCTCAACCCTTAAGGAAGACTTAAAAAAAAAAAAAAGTACCTCTGCAGAATCGCAAAACGAAGAAAATGAGAACTCGGCGAAGTCTGTACGATTAAAAACACGGTAGCTACAGCTGTCCAAACATTTCTTTTCGATGTCACCCCTTAAGGAAGATTTAAAAAAAAAACAAAAAATGTACCTCTGCAGAATCGCAAAACGAAGAAAATGAGACCTTGGCGAAGTCTGTGCGATAAAAAACACGGTAACTACAGCTGTTCAAAAATTTCTTTTCGATGTCACCCCTTAAGGAAGACTTAAAAAAAAAACTAAAAAATGTACCTCTGCAGAATCGCAAAAAAAAGAAAATGAGACCTTGGCGAAGTCTGTACGATAAAAAACACGGTAACTACAGCTGTCCAAAAATTTCTTTTCGATGTCACCCCTGAAGGAAGACTTAAAAAAAAAAACTAAAAAATGTACCTCTGCAGAATCGCAAAAAAAAGAAAATGAGACCTTGGCGAAGTCTGTACGATAAAAAACAGGGTAGCTACAGCTGTCCAAAAATTTCTTTTCGATCTCATCCCTTAAGGAAGACTTAAAAAAAAAACAAAAAATGTACCTCTGCAGAATCACAAAACGAAGAAAATGAGACCTCGGCGAAGTTTGTACGATGAAAAACACGGTAGTTATTGCTGTCCAAAGATGCAATTTTGTCTGATGCAGATATCTTCAGGGTCATGAAAACGGCGATATCGAGTATACTTATATATACTCGTATATATATATTCACTGTTCACTGTTTTTACATTCACGACGGCACCTCACGGGTCTGTTGCTGAGAAAAGTATGGGCGCGTGGCTGTTTGCCGTGCGATACAACTCCCGCCAAAGTGCTTCTCATGCGATGTACACGTGTTACTGTTGCTTGTAGTGTGTATTGCATTATTTAATCAGTTCTCTCATAGTGTTTTCCCACAGTGATCATTAGTTTAATGTGATTTATTAAACAATAAATGTTAAAGCAGATTATATTGGTGACGGAGATGAAGGGGGATTATTTTGTAAAAGAAACACTTTTCTTTATTAATACTCGTAGAAGATTCTTATTAACGTTGTTGATATACTCGCTATAACAACGAGAGAGATTCACGTAGACTTGACTTCGACTTTGGCTCGACAAAACTAGACGGCGACGTAGACTAGACAACGGGTTCGGGTGAGCGTCGCTTGCCACTCACATACGTGGTCTGTTCAAAAAGTATCGCGAATTTTGAATTTCCGCGGGCTACGTATATTCGATTTTCGATTTTTTGTGGCGTTAGGTTGGTACTCATGTCCCTTACTTATGCTGAAAAAATCGGCCATTTTGAATGTTTAGTTAATTGTTGAGAGCTGTTTTGGTTAGACTTGTTTTGGCTTGTCTTCGATTTTTGCACGTTCCAAAAAAGCAGCTTCCGTTGTGGTGATTGAGCTTTGGTTTCCACGTCATAACCATAAGCCCATGATTCGTAAACAGTTATGACCCTCTGAAGTAAATTTGGGTCGTCGCGGACCGAGTCCAACAGCTCCTTAGCAATGTTAACACGACACTGTTTTTGTTCGAAATTGAGCAATTTTGGCACATATTTTGCGGCGACCCGTCTCATGCCCAAATCATTGGTAAAAATCGAATAATACGAGCCAATCGATATGTTTAGTTCCTCAGTATCTTCTCTAACGGTGATTCGACGATTGGCCAATATTATTTTCTTCACTTCATCAATGTTTTCGTCTGTTGTTGATGTGCTCGGGTGTCCGGAACGCATTTCGTTGTTCGCATCTTCTCGGCCCTCTGAGAACATTTTGTACCACCGATAAACGTTGCTTTGGTCCAAGGTAGCTTCACCATATGCCACAGTCAACATTCGGAATGCGTCCGCGCACTTAATTTTGTTTTTCACACAAAATTTGATACAGTTTCTTTGATCCATTTTTAGGAATAGGCAAAAATCGAAAACAAGTCAAAACACGTCTAACCAAAACAGCTGTCACCAATTAACTAAACATTCAAAATGACTGATTTTTTCAGCATAAGTGAGGGACATGAGTACCAACTTAATGCCACAAAAAAATCGAAAATCGAATACACGTAGCCCGCGGAAATTCAAAATTCGCGATACTTTTTGAACAGATTAACACTTCATACGTATTCTCAATTAAATAATAATTGTGAATAAAGTCATAATGGTATACACAAGTGATTCAGCCTTGTAATTTGCTGGGTTTCGAATACAATTATTTTTACAACGCCAGCACCTCGCTTCACTTATCTCTCTCTCTCTCTCTCTCGCTCTCTCTGTCCCACTGATATATTCCCCTGTTATTCTCGCTGTTCCCCTCATAGTATTATCCACAACGCAATATTTTACAATATATTAATAACACTATGGCAAAATCAAATGCAGACAAGCGTAAAGAATATCGAGAACGATTACGTGCGAAAGAATCTCTCAGTGAAACAAGGAAAACAACAGAAACGGCAGCAGAACGTGTTCGAGAGTCTAGAAAAAGAAAAGCGCAAATAAATTCAATTATAAATGAGAATTGTGCATCCGAAGCCGAAATCGAACGGGGTGTTAATCGTGAAGTACCAATGAGATCGTATCAGTAAACGCGACTGCTGTTGGACGTTTGTGCTGCCGAATGTGTTGTGGGAAGTCGGCAAAGTATATCTATGATCGTCATTTATATTAGTCCGAATCAAAAGATAGCTGACATTATAAAATTCATCCATCGTACTTTACTCGCTTATACACCTGTTGGTGCTACAGAGTTAGGAGAAGATTTGAGTTCAATGCCTATGATTTTAAATGGAGATTTTAGTATAAATTTTGCGTCGGAGGAATAACAACTACTTGTACAATTTTTAAACGACAAATTAAAGTTTACAATCAATAATAGTATAAACGAACCAACCACGAGATCAGGCACCACAATTGATGCTGTGTTTGCAAGGAATTTAGGCAATATACAGTCTAAAGTATTTATATCTTTCATTTCATAAATCTATTGTATCATTTTTGGATATTGAAACTGATGAATAAATATTTTGTAAACGCCGATCAAAGACAAAATTTGTTTTGTCGTTCATCGACAAAACAAATTTGTGTCGGGCGGGATTTCACACGATTTTTTTTGTACATTTTCGGGTATAATCAATTATCATCGAAACGCTTGTTTCAATTTCAACTAACACCCTAAGACCTTAAAATGTTAGCATTCCAATAGGCCCTATCCGGAGTAATTTCCCGAAAGGTTAGACTTAGAAAAGGCAGTTCGCCTTTGGGACTGTTTCCAGGAGTAGTAAAAGAGGAGTTTCTCCTTGCTTAGAAAGACCCGAGACTAGAGATTTTCAGTCAAATTCAAACGTGACATCCGTTAAAAAGTATTAATAGTTCACAAAAACTCAGTTTTTGACATACCAGATGTATCGTCTACATAGAACAAAACTGAAGATTAGAAACATACATATACTCAATTGGCATTTGGTTCATCCATATCAGCCTACATACGGTGACAATAGCGAGCTCGACTTCTCACGCAACATCTTATGCATTTCCGCAATCAAATAAATGAATATACGACGTCCTAGAAAATGGCCTCTGTTTGTCTTCCCGCAAAATCGTGAATCCCGGAACATTGTGCGTCCGAAAACAAATGGTCTATAACATACTCAATCAAAAAAAAAATCCCGTTTGCATTATTTTCAAATTACCGGAGTCATTAATTATTTTCGACTTAGTGTTTGTTTATTTAACATTTTAATAAATATATAAACACATTCATAAATCACCCAATTTATTGCAAAACTGCCTCAAAATACATTTTTACTTGTTGTCCCGAATATAAAATCTAGAATAATTGTCTAGATACAAATTTTTCGTAATTTCCCGTGCAGAAATTTGGAAGGTTTGTACGGTTCGAGGGGTATGAGATTTTTGGCCCACGCGAAAAAGCAAAAACCGTTTTATTCGTATCGTGTAAACAACAAGGGGCGGGACTGATATGGCATAATCGCTGAAGACAACAATTACAAATACACAAACACAAATACAAATACAATTAGAAACAATTTATAAATATAACAGTAGGTTATGTGATAGGTTGACGTTATAAGTAATAGTTTAGTAATAGCTTATTGTTCGAAGTCATTTATTTAGCCGTAGAGTGACGGGTAATATTTTTCTGACAATGAGGTTAGATATGACACGTCGTATAGGACGTTTATACCCGATTATCACAGTTGATTCTGTCCACACACAAACATGAGCGGTAATAATCTTGATTGTCAGATCGTACTAAAAACATTAAATTTCACCAAAAATTAAATGATAATTGAGGGTTTACTACTGTTTCCCGTGCTAACTAGTGCTGGCTGACTTAGGCAGTCTGAGAATGATCGGCCATATAGAATAACCCACGTCTTCGTCGTAATTCCCAATACTCGATATATTTTTATTAATCGCCGAAAAGTTGAGTGTATGTCGAATATACGCTTGGGTATATCCAATTTCCACATCAGATCAATTACGATGTTTATAACAAGGCAAGCGGTAATATCGTCATTTCAAGGTTAAATACATACACCTTTTCAGTTGAGAATCCAAAAATGTATTGAATTTAAGTAAATCAATTTTTTTTCGGTTCAAAGCCGTTTTTATGGGCACGGGTCTTCCGCAGTTTCCCTATGCTCATGGCAAATGCGATATAGTATAGCTAAGACATCTGGGGGGGGGGCGCAATGCAATTTAAGTTAGGTTAGCTAAGTGTAGGTAGGGAGCGATAGGCGGAAAAATGGAAAAAAATGGGATTGAGAAGGGTCGTACGTAAAAATCTGAAAAAGGTATACGTTGGCATGACAATTAATAAAACAATATTTTCTTAATCCGCATAAATGTAGTTTTCGTTAAGAAGAGGTATTTTTTTAAATTAATTTTTCTCAAAATGGCGGCATGTTAAAAAAAAAATCCGGGGTAAACTCGCTAAATTCTCGAATCTCATTATTTCTTCGCAATAACCATTTATCATTAATTTCAATTAATAGATTCAAGGACAAGGAACATAACATGGTGCTATTTGACTTCCTTCTGACCACCGTGGTCCTCAAGAACATCATCGAGCTGACGATGGCCAGTAGCGATCTCAAGATCGTCAACGAAATTCCGAAGAGCATTCCGACAAGTGTCGAACCATCTACAGATTTGAATGCCTCTGCTCTGGATATTCATATGAACGAAGGATCGTTCGAAAATCTAAAAAATCTGAATCTTACCAACAATACTCTGCCAATTAACTCTCTCCTCCAAAAACGAAGCGTGCAAGAAAACGATTTGTCCCAATATCCCGTTTCGGACATTAGCCGAAAGATAGAATTATGCCGTCATGTGGGAACTGTCAAAAGTCTAAAAGCCTACAAGAAGCCTACTAGAGGCTCGTCACTTCCAGAATCCCACTGCGAGGATGTCAGTTACGATGAGGAATCGGATATTGTGCCTCTAGGCAGATTGGAAATATCCGGATTTTCCAATAAATGGTATAAGCTTGATTCAAGTAATAATATCGGTAGTAAACTGGATCTTCATGGCAATAAGATCGTGGTTGTGCAGAGTGAACTTCTGAACAATCTACCGAAACATATAGAAGCAGTTGATCTGGCTGAGAATGAGATCAATGGTTTGTTGAAGGGAATGATCGATAATGTGCATTTGCAGACATTAAATCTTTCCAGCAACGTCATTTGGGAGATCGAGGAGAGTGCCTTGGAGAAGACGACGCTCTCGGTTCTTGATTTGAGCCACAATCGAATCACGAACACAACATTTATCGCAACTTTGCCGTATAATCTGACGATATTATTGCTAAAAGACAATCAGATCCGCGACATGCCGGGTCAGTCCTTCTCCAGGCTCAACAAACTAACTATTCTCGATCTCGCTGGTAACAACATAACCGTGCTTGAAAACTCATCCCGGCTTCAACTTCCCTCTCTGCGGGAATTAGATTTGGGGAGGAATAACCTGATAACGATCGAACCAGGTTTCTTCCAGTATCTCGAAGGTCTGGAAGAGCTATTTCTCGAGCAGAACAATTTAATTACGCTGGATAAGGACGTGTTCAGAGGCCTTGAGGTGATAAATTATATCAATCTTGATAGAAACAATTTGTCAACAATTTCGAATGGCTTTCTACATGGTCTGCCGAACACCCTGTATGGGCTCGGGCTGTGTTGCAATCAGATTAAAACTCTAGAAAGTGGGACATTTTCCGCAGTGCCAAAGGGTGTTCTGTTTCTCCATGACAATAATATAACGACAATCGAGAAAGGAAGTTTTAATTTGCCGAATCTTCGGGTATTAAGTCTGAAGAACAATTCGTTGCGGCACCTGGATAGTGAGTCTTTTGTTGGTCTCGAAAATCTGCAGTATCTGGCGTTGCACAATAACGGTATCAAGAACATCAGCGACGATTTCCTGAAACACCTGCGCAATATTATTAAGGTGGCATTCTCGCAAAATCCGATTAAAGAATTGGGGAACGATCCTCGTTTTGTATAGTACGAGGAATAAGAGACTTATGCCGATCTGGATGATGAGCTGTCTGACTATGAGTATGACGATGAGTGAGAGGGTTTGACCAAAACATGGTCGTTGAATCAATGCTGTTGCTATTATTATGATTATTGCGTTGGAAACTATATTTGCTCCAACACATTCAGATTTTGTAAATAAATTGCACATATTTTGGGCCTTTGAAGGATTTGTCTTGTGTGATAATTAAATAATTTTACGGATTGAACTTATAAATAAAATATTAATATTGATTGAAAAATATTATTTCTCTTTTCATTTCGCCCTTAGTATTAATATGATTTTTTTTTTATATTATGTGCGTCTCCATAAACTGACAATAGTGGACGGGCGATCGGTGTGCGGCCTTGACAGTCACCTAAGTTAAGCAGCTTCGACCGTGGTCTCCACTTGGATGAGTGACCGCTGTTCACTGACTGGCGCGTCGACTGTTGAGCTGGAGGCAGTTTTAGTGAATTTCTGATGTAGTTAATACGACTGAAATTCAGTTGATACAAAGCCGTCTGTATCCACACAGGCATTCCGCAGTTTCCCTGTGCCCATGCGATACGGTGTAGCTGAGACGTCTGTGGGCGCAATGGAAGTTAGGTTAGCTTAGCGAAGTGCGCATAGGGAGAGATAGGGAGAAAATGGAAAACAAGGAATTGGGAAAGGTCACACATAAAAATTTGATAGGGTTGGCGTTGGAACGAAGAAAAAAAACATTAGTGTCTTCATACCATACCATAAAAAAATATAAATGTCTCCGTTGCATACCTTTACAGATTTTTATGGTCCTTTCCATTTGTTCCCATTTCCATTCCTTGAGACCCTCCACCCTCAGTGTTATCTGTAACCACTCTTTCCCAATACTCTACTGTATCGCATTTGCACGAGGGCACAGGGAAACTGCGGAACGCCCGGTAGATACCGGCAGTAAATAATTGGTTCAATATGTGGAAGAAATTTTAGAAAATAGAAAGAAAATAGAAATAGAAATTTTAGAAAGTTTAGAAAATATTAATTATTCCAAATTATTTTTTTAAGAGCTTAAAAAGAGTTTGTCTTACCGACTGTTGCTAATAAAAAACATTGAAGTTATCGGCTAAACTCCATTCTTAAACTATCAAACGGAATGATTTGAAATTTGGTCAAATAATTCCAGACTCTTTAGTCCAGTACGTACGGGCAAGAAATTATTGAAATTCAAAACAGAAATGTCGATTTTCAGCTAAAAACGGAGCGGTGCAAAACAAAAATGAACATAATTATTATTATTTAGTGTAATTTCGAAGAAAATTGACTGTCATCTGACAAACGGATTAAAATTCAATCTAACAAGTCTTTGTTTATTCCTGTAAACCCAAAATTAATAAAATAACATTCGGCCAAAAAATACACAGTAATCGTGGAGAAGTGTTCTGGTTTCGTTCGTTTATATTCCGCTGGCGCTACTTATACTTTTTTGACAACAATGAAATTTTTAAACATTTCTGCCATACCAAAAAATGTTGATAACTAATAAAAAATGCGATGACCATTTTATAAATAATCGTTCCATCGTCAATGGTCAATGCTCATATGGCACGACCATGTCGCGAATTTTCCATCAACATTTTCCCTATCTGAATAAAAATTAGGAACATTGTAAAGTAATGTTTGGAGTGGTAACGGGCATTCTAGTGAAACGAAAAGTGTAAACGAAAACAAGTTCATTGATCCAAGTATACGAGTATATAAACGTCCGGCTTGGCACTTATTCCGGGCACTATTACGTATCACAACGTGCTTAAAAGTTTTTTATAAATGTATTTCAAAGTGACATGTATTCAATAGACTTTGCGCACATTTAAGGTTTAGCCACAGGACAAACGAGTGCTAAAATTAGTGCTAAAATAAGAAATATGCAAACTGAAACTTGCATATATGTTTCTCATTATTATAGCACATTCACATGTTTTCCTCTACGAGCAAGAGACTTTTTCATATTTGTCTTCTCGGCTTTTTTCCTATTCGAAAGAATTGTAATAAATTCTAATTATGCCTCCGATCGATCTTTGTCCAAATTCAATGACGACCGATATTAGCTGATAGTCCATTTCTGTCAAAAAATGTTAGCCTGATAGCTTGAAGAGTGCACGAGTTACTCTTAGCAGGGATTTTTGAAAAAAATTCCGAAAATCTCGTTAGATCTGAACAAGTAGTTCAAATTTGACGAAAATTATGTCGGACAAAGGAAACTAGTAGCACCGCCGAAAAGCTAGCAGACCAAGTCCCTGAAATTAATTTTTTACTATTCACCAAAGTTTTGTACTTCTTATGTGCTTTAAAAAAAATGTTGTGCTCGCATTATTTAATGAGCAGTTAAAAATAAAAAAGTCTTTACTAGCTTCTTCACAGACAATTTTCGGCCAAATACCATTCCTCAATTATGAAACGGAATGTATTTTGGTCAAGTTATTCTGGACACCTTTATCTCTATCGTAAATACCAGAAAATATTGAAATTGAAAATAGAAATGTACATTTTCAGCTACAAAAAAGAGGTCTAAAACAAATATTGGTATAATTATTATTGTATAGCGTAATTCCGAACAATTTTACCATTACGATAGAGACGGATAAGAACCGTATCTAATAAGTCGAGGTTTCTGTCGGATAGAAGATAAGTATTTGGTTAAGAGTATTTAATCCTAGTATGTTCAACTTACAAGGAAAGTACTCGAGGTGTCCCTCTCCGATTTTGTTGAAACTCGAGTATGCTATAGAGCATTGAAAACTAAGCGACACGTATTTTTTTTTATCGGCGGAAAAACGGTTTCAAGGGGTGAAACCACTCCCTAAAGTTACACATGTCAAGGGGCGATTTTGCAGTTTCACATAGAAGCAGTGCATCGATTTTGATGAAACAAAGATTAAAATGTTTCTTGTGCGAAGAAATGAAGAACCCACCAGAAAATGAAAACTTGCGAATCGATTGGATTGAAAATTATGCTATTGTGTAGCGGAAATAAAATTAAAGTTGACGTGTTTTTGTATTTGTGCGAGAAAATTTGTTTAATGGGATAAACTACCCCTATTTGATTTTTTACATTCCAGGTGTCTCCTTGTCATTCCATATGTGCTTGCCGATACGAACTGTTCTCATTAAGCTAAAATTAATGTTTCACCATTTTTCTATTATTTTAAGGGGTAGAAACTCCCTTGAACATCTACGTCTTGCACCCTACATTGAAAACTTGCGAATCGATTGGAATGGAAATTATACTGTTTTATAGCGGAAATATAATTATAGTCCACGTATTTTTCTATTTGTGCAAGAAAACAGTTTTAAGGAGTCAAGCTACCCCTATTTGAGTTGTTACATTCCAGTTGTCTCCTTGTCATCGCAAATGTGTTTGCCGATAAGAACTCTCCTCATCAAGCTAACATTAATGATTCACCGTTTTTTTAAAATAGTACGTACACATAAGGGGCCAGACAACCCTTTGTAACCCCCTTTTTAATAGTTATTCAAAAGTTTCCGAACCACTGCGAGGAAATTTTATGATAGTATGATTTTCGTATTCAGATAAACTTACGCATTTACGAGAAGCATAATTAAGAGGGATTATAGTATACTTCATTCACTAACGCATCCGTTTTTTACAACATTTTCCTTGCTTTTCCACACGTTGCTGCAGCAGCATATTTTCAATATTAGCAGTATAGCTATTATGCCTGACCGTCAAAATACACTTTTGATTGTGCCTTCGTATCATTATCCGTAATTGAGGAATTTGCAACTTCAGTACTATTACGTTTTACCACCTAAATTCGTTACTAACAGTTTGCTTTTCGGTGACACTACGTGGATGACACGGGCAATGCTTATCAGCAATTGCTGTGGCAGGCAAACCAACGAAAGCGATACTGGAATACTGATTAGATTCTCGGAATATCAGTGAAAAATAAAGTCCTCAAGATATAATCAAATATTTTTGGCACTGATGAAACTAATATCACTTTTTGTTAGTGCGCGATGTCTCTGGTTTTTTGGATAAGCTGTCTGTAAAAGACGCTATGAATTCGCATTTTCGCATTTACGTTTGGACCCGCGCTTGATACCTCGTTCTCCGAGCAGCGTTGAAAATTTGTTTGTGCAACCTATAATCATTGGCAATGAAAGTGAATCCAATTAACGTTATTAAACTTCTGCTGGCTACATTTGAAGTTATGAACATAGCAGAAACTCCAGTGAATAATGCGGAAATGGAGCTGACGGGACTTCTTGAACAAATTTTAATCGACTCTATGGAAGACAATGGAGTTGAAATGATACAGGATTCCTCGATTTCCAAGAACACTTTAAGGAATCCGAAGCGAAGCCTGTTGAATATACTTTTTGGGAAACAGATATTACCGAATACGATTCCGATAACTGTTCCAGTGATGATGAATTAAGTTATGACTATAAACGAAAAGCGGTGGAATACTGGAGATCGGGTAAAAAAAAATTATAGTGTTGAAACCGTTAAACAAAAATACAAACAGGTTAAATCTATACGACAATTGAGACGCTGAGCACATCAGTTCAACAAAGGCGGCACTTATAAAGAGAAACTCGCACGGATTTCCGAGTATGTATTGAAAAATATGAAAACTGATATAGAGGCGGGTGTAATCATACATGATATTGATATACAAAAGTGGACTATTCAAGCTCAAAAAGAGATAGGCCACGAAGATATACGGCTCAAAGCTTCTCGTATTTGACTCTCGAAATTCAAGAAACTATTGTCCGAAACTGTTGTCATTTCCGCGGAACGCAGCAGAACTCTCTTCAACATCGATCTGAAAAAAAATACCGAGTGTTTTCGTTAATAATATGATATTTTGAAGAGAAGTACACGGGGATTTGGAAAAATATTGTTTTAAAAAAAAATAGGCACGCCTTTGAAATTAAAGTTAATTTCAAAGGCGTGCCTATTTTTTTTTAAACAATATTTTTCCAAATCCCTGTGTACTTCTCTTCAAAATATCATATTATTAACGAAAACACTCGGTATTTTTTTCAGATCGATGTTGAAGAGAGTTCTGCTGCGTGCCGCGGAAATGACAACACCTGACGCGAGAGCTTCCCCAGCGCCACCATGCGGCGTGAATAAAGTGAAAAAAATGTTTTTTGATACATTAATAAACAAGGAACGAAACCCAAAAAAAATTTTCGAATATCTCTTTTTTTCCCACCAAAAAAAATTCTTGAAAAATGTGAAAAAAAACAGGGGGCTACAGTGGTGTTCTCCGTTAAGAGCTGCAGCCTCAACATATTTGTGGAGAAATTCCTCAGAAACAATATATGAGCCTTTGAACTTTCTCCAATTCGGCTATGGAAGACGAGATGGAAAGCTGCACCCAATGCAAATGGCAAAACCACCTTTCCCAAATAGTTTAATCAGGCCTTGCAAATGTAATGCTGATTGCAGAACAACGTTCTGTAGTTGCAACAAAAGCAATATTAATTGTATCTCTGGTTGCAAATGCATCCACAATCATTGTCAAAACTTACCTGCATACGAGCACCTCGCACCTGCTTACCTGCTGTACCTTGTAAGTGTTAAATTTTGTTATTTTTCATTATTAATTAATATGTAAGCCACTTATTTTTTGTTTACAATGATTAAATTTAGATTGTACTATGATCATACCATTTTTCATTTCATACCTTACAGACAATAGAATGTATGACATTGGTTGAGAAACAATAATTTTGTTTGGCTAACTTTCAGTGATAAAATGCGTACTTCCCCCGCCTGACCGTACATGGTTTTTTTATATTTTGTAGGTATTCCAAGAACTACCGAACCTTTTCATTAGTTTATTGGTTACCACCAAAAGATTCCGCAACAAATAAGCCTTCATGAAACCTTTTTGGTTACAATTTAATAATTGTCCGGTTAACTTTAGACGAAAATTTTGATTGTCTTATAGAATAAAAACTATTTACCACCAAGTCTTTTAATTAGGCTACCAATCATTACCAAACGATCACCAAACGATTAGACATAGCAAACAGTTAAAAAATCAAAATTGCGCGATCAACTTTATGGGGGTCTCTGAACGCTTATCCCGCAGCTTCGTAGTTGCACTTGGCGACATCTTCCAATAAATGGTAATACTATTAAAAATGGAAGATATCTGTGTTACCAATGCTACACGATTTCCACTGTCGGCAGGGGAGCATGTCGAAGTTCCGACAGTCAAAATCCTGATACGCCTACTACAAAACAGGTTAGGTATTCACGAGAGTCGTGCCGGGAGTTTGAATGCCAGGACTTTGACGTATCCCGTCGGCAGCTTCTTGTCAGTTTGACCGTTGGAAGATAGGCGCAAGAGTGTGGACGGGCTTGGCGGTAAGGAGTTTGGTAAGGCAACGAAATTATTAGAAAAGTTCCGTAATGACTTTAGCAATCGTTACTAAGGTTAAATTGTGGGAAGGCGACTTGTAACATAATTGGTAAGGAACGAATGTGTAATTGTTGGGATGGGTCGGTACGCACAATGGTCGATTTGTGACAGTGTCGGTATAGTAGGGACCAGTGAAATCCGGGTAATATTCAAGACACATGACCAAATACGTAAGCTAACTATCGTATTTCGGAATTGTTACCTCTAATTTGGCAGGTAGGGCCCCTAAAACTCACAATAATTGTCTGTGAACTGAAAATTGAGGAAGGAAAATCTCGTTTTCGGGTTTGCAAGTAGCGCCAGTGAGATATAAACGAACTAAACTAAAACACTTTTCCACGATCACTGTAAATTTTTTGACCAAATGCCATTCTGTTAATTTTGCAGATACAGCAATAAATAAATATTTGTTTGTTAGGATTTTTATCCGCCAATATCGTAATTCTTAAATTTTTCAGAATAACAGTACGCAAGAATAATTATATCCATTTTTGTTTAGACCTCTCCGTTTTTGGCTGAATTCGTACATTTATATTTTGAATGTCAACCTTTTTTGGTCCTCCCAATATAGATAGAGGTGTTCAGAATTAGTTGAACAAATTTCAAATCATTCGCTTTGATGGTTTAGAAATGGCGTTCGGCCGAAAATTTCAATGAATTTTGTTGCAATTGCATTTGCATTCCAATTCAAAGACGACTGAGCATGTGAAAGGTCGGAAGACTCTCAAATTTTTTAAAGGATCGCTGCGGGAAAATTTCCACTGATTTACTATAAAAATTTAATGCGATTAGTCGACTTACTCATTATTTTTAAAGGCATTGGCCATGTAAGCCATTCGTTTTTCGCCCGCCTCTGATAGCCAACTAAACATATGCTGTTTGTAAGAAAATGTGAGGGCATTGTAACACGTCGTAGTATCCGGGCTGCCATTGCTTGCGACACTAGTGATCCGTTTGATAAATAAAAGTAGTTTTTTCAGCAGTTGACATAGAAAAGTACTTTTGCTCTATATCATGAAATACGAACGGTAGAATATGTTCGTTGAGTTGTTTCAAGAGATCGATTCCCCAAACGAAGCGGAAGTATATCAACACGTGCTTCAATATCTGCTTACTGCGACACGTGTTTAGCAATTAGGTACGTTTTACATTTCACTTGTTGGAAGGAAGACATAGGAAATTCATAATACGAGGAGATTTTGTTTTTACAATAGAAACATTTATTCATAGAGTCCGTCGTTGAGATACAACGGAGTTTTGATTCTGTATACTTTGACCTACCCCTGTAAAAAGGGGCGTTTGCGGTGTCGTCCGTGCAGGGGGTTGATCCCTTTTTACTCCATTGTTTTATTTTTTTATCTTCCCCTCCAAACTGGATCGATATTTTCTTTTTTTTCAATATCCAGCGGATAATAATCCCAGCACGGACCACGAAATAAGTGCACACGAGACACAGACAGGTAGATTTTTTGTTGGAGTATGGACGAATAAAAAATTCGCGAAGAGGGCCCCAAGTTCGTGAAATCGATGAAAAGATCCTGTACACGCAGTCTTTTTTGTTTTGTTTTGTTGTATCGATTGTCTTGACGCTCCGCACGAATTTTACTGCCAACCCCCTCGAGTCGCTCCAAGGGCGAAGCTTCTCGGGGTTAGGGAAAAGTTTACATGGCATTTTTTCTCATATTATACGAAGTGTTGTTTTTTTTTCAGTTTTTCAGCGTTGATCATCAGTCGTAACTCCGAGACAATCCACTTTCACGTCACGGTTTTTCAGTTAGTTTTTTTTGTTCCAGATGGAAAGAGTTTTTTTCGTGACGACATTGTGGAAGGAATAAAAAGAAGTTGAAAAAAAAGCGAGAGATTTACGGCAAAGTAGTTAGGGCCAGTGGATGGTCAGGCGTGACGAGATTCAAGTTTTACGCGACGAGTTTACACGATGTTAGTTCAAAGAAACGACGATCGATCCAGAACATCGGAAAACCGATTCAATCACCTTTTGAGCTTGCTGTCAAGGGTCTTCTTGAAGTTTTTGTTCCTCGGAGAAGAACGGGAAGAGATAGATAATGCCAATAAATGGTCAGACCTCGGTGACACGTTGTACGGAATTTATGTCGAGTGCGCAGTTGCCCGTCGTGTCTGGGGATTCGAGGAATACCTCTGAGGGCCTTATACCCGCTGTTCTCATTTCGTCTCTAACTTTTTCCACCTGAAAAAAAAAGTAATTCAATAAATTTCGTGAAATTGAACGTTCTTTCGAATTAGAAACGCAAATTTGACAATGACTGAATGGATGGGCGTGGTGTAAAAGAGGAACATTTTACGGAGGCATTACAATAAAGTACTCAATTATTATATTTATTAATGAACTAGCTGACCCGGTGAACTTCATATTACCTAAAATTTATTTGATTGTAACTCTTCATAAGCGATTATCAATCCTAATCAACCTTCAACTCCAATTCATTGAGATCGATAATATTGAATGAAACTCGTTTGTAATTCAAATGAATTCAATGTCTTTTATTTACATGAAAGATAAATGCAGTTAACATTCAATGCAAAGCTTTCTGGTAAACTACGTTTTTCGTTTTGTTTTCCGGCGCGTAAATAAACAAAGATGATGGCTTTCCCACGCGCGACATACAGTTATCCATGCGCGAAACACGGAAACTCCAAGTTAATTCCGCAAACTTCCATCGACTGGCCTTGTGATTTGTTGATAGTCATCGCGAAGGCTAGACGCACGGGGAATTGCAGCGGTTTAAAATCGAATGGCAAGTTAGTTGGAATCATCGGGATGCGGGGAATCAAAACATCCTCTCCTTTGTACTTTCCCTTGATAATCGTCGCCTCGATAACGTTGTTCATAAGCTTTTTCACAGCCAGTCTCGTTCCATTGCATAGTCGAGGTTGATTGATACTACGCAACATGATGATGACTGAGCCTACTTTCAATTGCAAATTGTGAGGTGGTAATCCAGGCAATTCCAGCGAATTCAAAAATTCTGTGCGATAGTTGACTACCTCATCCTGGTTGATAACTGTGTCAACGGATTTGAAGGAAAACAACTGTCCCGGAATGAAATTTTGAATGGTCGCATTGAGACTATTGACATCTTTGTTTTTCGCCGCCAATATGGCTCGTTCGCTCAGCCAATTATGGTTTTTGAAGTTCTGCGCTATGTTCAGAAAAAAACGCCAAATGAGCTCCTCCTTCGATTCGGTCAACTGACAGAAATCGGCGGGCAATGTGATGAACCCGATTGAGATGTCAACTGCGATTTTCCCATTACCAATGTCCAACAATTGCTTCGAAAACATATCTGCATTTCGATTTTGTTGCAAAAACACTCGCATGCTAGTCGTCAATCGGAGTGTCTTCACATGCCGCCACAGATTTGATGATTTTAAGCACGCGTTGAGTTCTTTCAACGTTCAACGAAGATCTTTCAACGTTCTGTCCAGCGCCTCCAGTGATCTCTTGTGGACCATCGTGCATTCGTCCCAAACGATCAATTTGCATATCTGTAGAATCTTCGCCATTGCGCTGTTTTTGGCATTGTTGCAAACTGGTGTCTCGTTGATTTGCATGTTCAGTGGCAATTTCAAGGCAGAATGTGCAGTTCGTCCGCCTTCTAACAAAGTCGCTGCTATTCCAGATGAAGCCAATGCTAGGGCAACTTCATTCTGCGATCGAATCCCCGCCAAAAGTAATGAAATTAAGAATGTTTTCCCAGTCCCTCCGGAGCATCCAGGAAGTAAATTCCACCAGTTCCATTGTTCACAGCTTCTATCAAAGAGTCGTACGCAGTCTTTTGTTGTTGATTCAATTGCGAAACATTTGCACGAACTGCTTCGGCTAATGCTTCGGTGTCGTATTGTTGTTCTCTTTGTAATTAGTGGTTAAATGCATCGTGCATTGGACGATTGGGCGATATCATGCCCAAATACGACAACACTTTATTTGCCATCAATAAACACATGTCTTTTATCATGATCAATGTCTCATTGTGAATTTCTGCAGTCATTTGCAATGTCGGATTTGAATTTTGTCGACGCACACGATGCAAAACATCCTCAGACATGTGGTTGTTATATTTGACCCACAAATCGTTCGGATTCGAAGGGAAACATGTGGATATGATAATCGCAAACAATGTGCGAATTTGATGCGGTGATGAAGATATGACGGAATCTTTCAGCGTATTGTCCCAATGCGAATCGTTCTCGAGCAACTGTAAGAGTTGACACGCCTCACGGTAAGTCGCACACAGATGCCCATTAACGGTTCTCAATTGTTGAAACGACGTCGGACCACGAACATTCACCAACAACAATCGAAGATAGTAACATTCGTCGTTATTTGGATGCACAGTGTAGATGCGACCCTGAGTGTCTGAAGCAAATACATTTAGATGTCCTCCAACTGGTGTTCCTTGTTTCCGACGCTGAAACGATTTCGATGATGCGTTCCATGTGTAGTAGCGTGGCATTTCAGCATACAGCAAAGTGCGAGCGAAAGCATCTGCTTGACAAACCGAGAAGAAGCTTGTCAATGTTGTCGACGGTGGCCGTGCCGCTCTGTCCGCTGCGTTCTCTGGATTGAAATGCACTCGTTGTCCGTTTTCCAGATGTACTGCCAAATGTACAACTGTAGGGTGTCTTTCGTGGATCGCAAAGGAAAAGATGCGCCAAATTGCCTTGTTGCTGCTGACATAGCGACCCATCTGATACTGAGATACTTCGTCGTTTGCATTTGTCACAGCGAAAAGAGCCTTTGTTCACATATTTGCATATGTACTTGATCGACTTGACGGAGTTACAGTATTCCACATTGATGTGAGCCTCAAAAGCCTTGGACAATATCGGCGAATATGGTACAATCTAACGATTGTCCACATTAACGTCTTGCGCTTTGACCTTCACAACTGCAGATCGCCCATTGTCGGCAACTGATCGCCGACGATACAATGGGCATCCGTCATTGCCCGTGATCGTGTCAGCAATCAGGTCTTTTGGGTATCTCTTGGAACACTTAATATCGATCATACAGGGCGAGTCGTTGTTGAAAACTCCGTAAGGTCCATGGATCATATTCTTAGTCACCACTGCATGCAATTTCGGATCGACAGCTTCATCCGGGATTTCGGCTGAGATGATGGAATCGATTTCATCCGGCCTGATTTTGTCAACTAACCAAACCAAAATATGCGCATGAGGCACACCACGCTTTTGCCATTCAACGGAGTACATCCAACAACGAACTTGGCCATACACACGGTACTTTATGATGAAACACATGAGAAATTTTCATTTTTGTTTGAAAACTCTGGCAGTGATGTCATGTCTGTCAACTGGTGTTTGGCTGGGGAGCAGTTCCTTCTTGATTTCGATCCATTGAGGGTTACACGTGAATGTTATGAATAGGTCTGGGCGGTCATATTGTCTAACATACGACAGCGCATCTTGCGCGTACTCGTGCATGCGGCGCGGGCTTCCAATGTAAGTGGCCGACAAAATTGTCATTCTTCCCACGTTGTTTGCATCGCCGTCGGCATTAATCGCATCGCGAAGATGAATGTATTTTTCAGTTCGGAGCTGCTTTCGGTTCAAATAGATATATGTCAATCGTTCAGTCTCAATTTTGACATACATGTCAACCGTGAACTGATGGAAAAGACGGCGACACTTCAAAATGTGATTTATTTCACCTTCACGGATCATAGGTCTGTATGAATAAAAATTCATAACACTAATTTGTTTATTGGTTTCAGCGCCTGCAATCAGAATCGACATATGGTTAGATGTAATAAAATCAACCAATTAATCATTAAATCTGTTATATTTACCTGTTAGTTGATTAACCATTTTGATGTTGAAATGGTATCCGTCCTCGCCCTGCCAAAAGATCAATGGATATTGTAGCGCATCGTATGTCCTTTGCGTTTCAGACACGCGTTTCAATTCATTGTTCCGACGATGAAGCACGATATATCTAGATTGAAAATTTTCTCCGACAATAACAACAGCCACTTCGTCGATTGTCGGCGAATTGAACGTTCTTGCGTGCCTACCCGCAGGCGTTTTGTCAGCCCTGATGACGATATTATGGCTGCCGGATGGCATCAAATCCAACGCAATTTTGAACAATTTGATTAATTCGTTGTTTTGATGAAGAAACGTTTGCAATTCTCTGACAATGGCTCGCTTCATTATCGGATTGTGAGCACAACGCTGATTAACTTCCGCAACCGAATTGCCCATGAAATAAATTTGTAAGAATTGATGGTCCGCATCCGGTGGTGGTAACAGCTCCTCCTAAATGGTATATTTGTCCTTGAATCTACAATGGTATGTGAAATTGTGAAATTGTTTCTGATACAACTGCGAATGATGTGAAAGACAATTGTATTGTAATTACCTTGAAAGTGGGCATAAAATTGTCCCGTACAATATGCGTTGCGCCAAACGACGTAATTTGGAAACAACTGTTGTATTTTTGGATATTGGCGAGGAAATGGGTAGAATCACTTCCCGTTCCAGAAACTAATGAGCGTAATGGCGCTGGTGGCGGGACCAATTGTGGCATTTTCACTTTTCCACTTGCACAACACAATGCAGGAGATTCGCCGCTGAATTTCAACGCCCTACAATGCGGAAAAACGACTGACATTTCTCCAATCGTTACTGATCTGTCCGCACCGTAATCGATTTCCGGATCGTAATGAAATGCCGCTCGTTCCAGGTTCACAAAATCTATTCACTTGTCGTTCATTATCAGTCGCCCTCGAACGTAATTCGGACATGCCAATACGACTATTTTCATTATCCGTCACTCGCTGGTCATCAGAGCGGTTTGCTCGTGAAGTAGCTCGCCGCCCATTTGACTGACTTCGATGACCTATGTCACCTCGTCCTCTTCTTGGCATTATTTTCACAGCCACGGAACTGTTTACACGGAATTGTTATCACAGTCACTTAAATCTCTCGAACTCACCTTGAAAACTTTACAATATTGAAATCCTCAAACTAAGTTTGAGGATGTGCAGCTGAATTGATGAATTCCTTCAAATGAATATAGCCGCGTGATGCGCAGCTGTCAAACGATAGGTAGTAGCAATAGGTAATGGCAATTCCCATACAAAATTACCACTTTTGATTTTTTCGATTTTTCAGCTGTTCCTTTGGGTTTTTCTTAATTTTATTTTTTCCTAAACCACCCCGGTATTGAGGCGAACAAACCAAAAAAAAATTATCCAAATCGGTCGAGCCATTTTCCAGTTTTTGCGAGAGCAAAACCAGTAACGCACGGCGATTGATTTATATCCATATATATAATAATAATAATATATAATATATATCTCTCTATATTATATAAATATATCGCCGCCGACGCCGCCGTGTACAAGAGTTCAGGAAAGCGAGCGGGATCGAGTGGGTCCTGGGGGGGGGGGGGGTGGCGCGTGAAGCGCGCAGGGGGCCCCCTAGTATATATATATATATATAATATAGAAGATAGAAGAAGAAGATATGACACGTGAAACGAGGTGAGCGGTGGCCTAGTGGATAGGCTCGATTTCAGACGCAATGGGCTCGAGTTTGATTCCCGGTTGCCACCAATGGATATTTCTATGTGGTTTTTTCAGCCATCTTCAGGTGGTTCGGGTTCCACCTTTCAAAAGTGAATCCATTTCCTACCTCGTGCCAAGTGTCTAATCCGCATTTGACGCCACGCAATAGCGATCCTTAGTCAGAGTGTAAGCTACCGTGTTGAGGACTACATGGCACCGGGGTACAGTGTGTCGTAACGGTGCCTCCGGGAAGAAAGTAACCTCCCGGGAATAAAACAGCACAGCCTGTTCGGTTACGAAGGAACGGAAGGGGGCAAACGCGGACTACTAAAGGATATTACCGGTCTCCCAACGTCCCTAATAAAAAGACGTAAGGAGTCGCGAAAAAACCCACGATGCTAAAAATGAGGAACACCAGGATGCCTGCCAGTTGTGCTCTGAAGTCTGGGGGGAAGCCCCAGGACACGGTGTGGACATACAGTGCTGGGCATTTGAAGTGCAATGCGGATATCTTCGCCGATTTTCGCAAAAGTTTGACGAATTTGAAAATTTCAAAAAAGTACATTCACGGAAATTTGATAATCTTTCGAACAAAACAGGTCCCATTCAGATTGGTGAAAAATTGCGCATATCCGCAACGAAAATGTAGGGGGGCAGGGATAGGGTGGAAATCGGGTGATCCGTTGATCTCGTGTTTCAAGAGTTGCGGATGCGCAATTGTATGTGATACAGGGTAAATATGGTATCCAAATAAAGGGTTACGACTTCAGGAGCAGCACCCCGGTGGTAGGAGAGAGGGCTAAAGTGGACATATTTTGTCGGGGCTAGCGCGAAAACTGTTGGACCGATTGGGCTCCTTTTTATTGTGGATGTATTATTCACGAGGGCTTATGACCACGCGAAAACAATCTTTCTAAATGTAATTTAGTTGGAGTTTTTGGAAAAAAAGTAGTGCAGCTAAAAATGGTATTTTGCATTATGATACCAACATCAATTTTTGTATTTTTGTTAAAATTCTGTTAAAAGTTCAGTTGAATTGACGCAGGAAACGTTCTATGCTATATTTATGGCTATGGTCAGTAGTTTTCATGTAACTAGACTACGGAATATTGTATTGTTCTGAAACCAAGAATTTTTTTCCGAACAATTCAGACTTTTTTCGGCGGAAAGTACATTTCGTAATTTTTTTTTTGATTGCTAACCAGTCGAAAGTAGAGCAATGTATATCCTGCTAATGATGCAAACAAAATTATATTTCTCAGAAAATAACAGAGTAAAAGGGCTTAACATTACCGAATAATGTTTTTGTATCATCTGAAAATCGATACGAGAATGGCAGAAGGGAATTCAAATTTTGGTGTTGGATGGTTGTCCGGAAATCGGTGGAATCAGCCATACACACGATCTTCCATTTACAAAAAATACAAGGTCGTAAAAAAAAGTTTCCTATAAAAGTTTTACGGTTTCATGAGGGGACATTCGATCGTGATATTAACAAATTTTTATGTCGATATGTTTATTGTGAGATCTCTCGATAACTTTCAATATTTTCAAGAGAACCGTCCAGTTTTCATTTTCTAGAAAGACCAGATCGTTTAGGTTTTAAGACGTATCTAACGAGGAAAAACTTAAAGGTCTCTATACTAAAAAACCCGGAAGTTATGGCATAATAAAGTTTTAAAAATAAAGGGCGAAACGAAAATCTCGTTTCATGTGGAGGATTAGAAGCGCACGTAAAAGGAACCACACTCAAACCCAAAATATTCCACTGAAATTCATCATATTTTTATGTAACTTCGTATCTAGGGGAAGTATCTTCGTATTTTTGGGTCGCCGTGAATATGAATTTGACGGATTGAGAAATTGCGAGAATTGCGTATCCAAAAAGCAGTTCCGCCATATTGAAATATTGCGGGAGTACTATTTTGATTGTAGCTTCAGCCACAATTCTGAATTTTCAATCGACATGATACTAACAATAAGTACCATAAACAATCTAAAAAATTATGACATTCTTACCGATCCCCTATCCGCCATTTTGAATTTTATAATTTTTACCGTAAATTTGTATTCAACGACGCTAAAAACGGTTAGATACAGAGTTACATAAAAATCGGACAGGGTATGGAATTTTTAATGGCCGTATTGGATTTGGAACTAGAGAGAGGTTGTTTTTTTCCTTGGATTCGCCCAAGGCAAAAAAAAAACTAAAAACCAGTTATTTTTCTGGAAGATAAAACTTATACGTGTGTATTGAGAATATTGAAAGTCACCGTAAGATTTCGATAAGCGCGTCGACAAAAAATGTATTGATATCATCATCGCGAATATGCCCCCTCAAAACCGCAAAACTTTTGGAGGAAACATATTCTTCTATCAACTCGTTAGTCTCATTACTACAAATAAAGATAAAAAGTTAGTTTTCCGATTTCGTCAATATTTTCCGTCGTTCGAGGGTCGTTTCAAGTACATGAAAAGTTAGAAGGGTGCTCCTTGACCGAGCGACCGTTAAGCTCACCTCGCGAAGTACCCTGATCAAATTGAGACCAGCAACTTTCTTCAAGTCGATGACGTTCCACTTGCCACTTCGCAAAAGTTCGGCAAAAAGTTCGGGATACCTGGAGACATCCTCGAGACCTCGAGGAGTTCTGGAAACCAAACGTGACTCAATCATTTTACGATAAACGTTTGTTCAAAATGGTCGAAAAATGCGACTTGTAGCATTTGAATACGTGAACAAATATATTAGAATTAAAAAAAACTCTCGACTACGAAGTTCGGTCCAAACATTTCCAAAATTTGCAATAAAAATGGCACGTCGGTGGCAAATTTTCTTTTTATCACCCTAGATATTTAGGATATGGGTTCAAATCGTTCGTGGATTATTGTACGATGTCATAGAAAATACACGCAAAAACGATATATATAAAGTACCTATGATGAGGCTAATACTATAATAGCCTCGCTATGTCATGCGCTATATGTCATTTGAAAACGAGTAACAATAAGGGTAGAAATTGAAAGTTGCATGTTTTGCCTCTTCATTATTAATTTGCATTCACAAATATTCCTTTTTTCCTTGATGAGCAAGAGGTTTTTTCGGTTTTGGCTTTCGCATCGGGGAAGCTTTGTGTATTCGGGGAAGTTATGAGGAAGCAATGTACTCATTTCAATTTCCACCATTTACTTCCGTCATGCAGTAAGCTTTGTATTCGTAAAAAGCGAAGCATAACATTTTTTCTATGCGCGTTTTTCGACGTTTCACCCATCTTGAACCTATTGGCACTGAAAAATCGAAAAAAAATTGTTTCACGTAAACAAAATTTCTTCTGTGAGAAAACGAAATAAATAAAATAATTCGCGATTTATTATTTTCTGACGATAATCGCATAATTTTGTTTTCACAATGTGCCATTGTCACTTACTCTAGTAACCGTTAAAGAATTTTATAACGCAGAGACTTTAAGAGCATGTGAAAGACGATGAGAAACTCCAACAGCGTCCATTGAAATCGGGGTAACATTCAAGGGGCATGTGCAAAATACGCACGTTAACCGTGCCAGAAGCGATTTACTATATACTTTGGTATTATAACCTCTAATTTTCCGTTAGGATCCTAAAAACTTACGAAAACTATCTGTGAACTGAAAATTGCGTAAGGAAAATCTTGCGGTCGGGTTTGCGAAGAGCGCCAGTGGACTATAAATGAACTAAACCAAATTAATTTTCTCCGATTACTCTGTATTTTTGGCAGAATGCCATTCTGTTAATTTTACAGATACAGCAACAAATGATTGTTCGTTAGTTAGGTTTTGTTTCCGTCTATAGCGTAAGAGTCTAATTTTTCGGTATTACTCTATACAATAATAATTATATCGATTTTTGTTTTTAACCTCCCGTTTTGAGCTGAAAATGTACCTTTCTATTTTGAATTTCAACATTTTGTGGTTCTTCCGACATAGATAGAGACGTCCAGACATACTTGATAAAATGTCAAATAATTCCGTTTTATAGTTTAGGAATGGCATTTAGCCGAAAATTTCCATGCATTCTCTCGGTAATACAGAGTCGGGACAGACCTTTCACATGGTCTTAACCATCGCGATCAGTGACTTCGAAAGGAATAGCTATATTTTTCCGATGCTAATTCCATACAAATAATTTGTATTATTATTATTGCTATTACTATGAAAGTGCATTAGAAACTTGGAGTAAACGTACTTGTTGATACCGTCAAAGTCTCCGCCGACGCCAATGTGCTCCACTCCAATTAGATTTCTAATGTGATAAATGTGTTCGGCTACGTCGGTCACGCTAGCATCTGGTCCGCACTTTACGAAGTAATTGTAAAACGTCACCATCACCAGACCGCCGTTTGCAGCCTGTGAAAAGAAGACGGTAAACATTATTCGCTGTAAAAAAAACAGAGTCAAGAAACGCAAAGTTTTTAAAAATTTATCACTACGTCAACAAGGTATCTATAAGTTCTTTTTTCTTTGTTCCAACGGGTTTTTACGTATGACCCTTCCCAACTCCATTTTTTCTATTTTTCCCCCTATCACTGTCTACCAGCACTTCGCTAAGCTAATCTAACTTTCATTGCGCCCGGAGACTTCTTAGCTACACTGTATCGCATTTGCCATGGCCGCCGGGAAACTGCGGAAAACCTGTGTCGATTAGAAACGCAATAAAAATGCCTCCCGCTTAACAGTCGATACGCCAGCCAGTGCACGGTTAAGCAGTCACCCGTCCAAAACTCATTTACTTAAGTGATCGCCAGAGCCACACACCAACCGCGCGTCCACCGTTGTCGGTTGGTATTCGCAGGTAATTAGTTATAGGTAAATAAAAAGATTCGTTTAATTGAAAACATACAAGTTAAGAGGTAACTAGGTACATAGGTATATAGGTTCATTGGTGAATAGATAAACGAAAATAGGCAAATAGTTAATTAAGTCAATTGATAAACATGCAGAGAGTTCGACCCTCCATATAGCATTTCTCGTAGCTTCAAAGTTTTCGACGTAAAAGGGGCAGGAAATGCTTTCAATGGCGATTGTCGAGGTTTATGATTGTCGTCAACCATAGAGCACAAAATATTGTCTCATTCTTTTCTTTTCGCACGTCCAGGCATTCATTTCAACTATACTTTTTCCCCGTTCAAACGGACATTTTTATTGACTTCACTTTTTGCTTTCAGCTTTTCGCGATCAAAATTCCCGACGAGAGCGTCACCATTGTACCACCAGTCGGAATTGTCGCGATGAAAAATACGCTTCATTCGTTGTCCTTTGCATTGTCACTTTTATTTCGTGAATTTCTTGCTTTTTCATCCCCATTTAATGATCAGGTGTTTGATATATTTTTATTCCTCATCTAATATCTCTCTCTTTCTCTCTTTCTTTATGACCGCTCCTTTATCGATTACAAGCGCACCAATATCAAAAAACTTTCCGGGAGATATTTACCGATGTAAAGTTTATCCCACGTATTTACAAATTTATCGTTTGTGATGGTGACTTTTATTTTGTTTTTTCGGCTTCTCGAGAACAAAATATTCGATATAGTCGGAAAATTATATTTAGTATGTAGGTAGGTGATTGCTGACCCCGCAAAGTTGAAATGTCGTTGAGCTACCGTGCCGAAATGCCACACAAGTACAACCCTAAACATATGCAGGTACACGCACACGTTTCTTAATTTTTTTATAAATCGATTTTCCAACTATCTTGAATATTTAACGCACTCCTATATAAAAATGTTCCACAAAATCAATACCGATACATGTTATACTCAAAAATCTTCGTTACATTACCGAGAGAAAGCATCATATGTATGAGCCACTCTGTATATACTGCATTATTATGGTCAGAGAGCCATATCTAGTACTCGAGGCTAATGGACGTTGGTAATTGTCGTTCGCCGTTTCACTATTCCACCGAACAAACCCCGTGAATCGATAAAGCCCCTATTAATAAAACAATGGACGATTATTTGTCGTTGCGGTTGAGCTGGGACCTTTGAGGTAAAATCGTCATTGTTGGTTAGGTATCGTTTTCATTACCGTGGAATTTCATACCAATAACGGTAGTAAATTTCGGGATAAATCGGACGTAACAAAAATTACGATTCATCGCGAATATTCGAGATGGTTAACGATCGATCGGATAAGACGACTGATATTCGAAGTAGTTAGTAAGAATTCGATTTAATACGTAAGTAGAAATAGCTATAGGAATTTATGAAAACGACTGGTCACGAAAAATTTCCGATATCATATGTTTTGTAGTATGGAAGCGAGTCTTAAAAGTGTTTTTAATGTTTTAGATTTCAATTCAGCCTGATTTTCTTCTGTGTTGCCGATCGAGGCCCATTTTGCTTTCTCATTGTAAAAGCTTTATTTTCATGAAAAAAACATTGTGTTTTTAATATTATTGTGTTTAAAATGATCCGAAACATTGAAAAATCACAGTTAGAAAAATTTTCGGGTTGTGTGTGCGTGTGTGATAGGGGTCGAAAATTGAAACCAATGTAACTTCGAATTGGTTTGAGCTTTCGGGATGATATTTGGCGCACAAGTAAATCAGTAAAGGTCCTTTCTGTGATACGATTTTTGCGACAATTGACACATTTGTTTGCTTTTTACAAGATTTTGAGGATGATGAAAAAGTGTGGCACACACTCTGAATATGTTGTTCACTATTAATACTGTTCGCTATTAAATGTAGAGAAAATCGATCAAGTCTTTTAATTTTCTAGAATTTCGCATTTTTCGAATAATTCATATAGGTGTTCGTTAAGGGTCTAACTTTTAGGAAGTTGGCATAATTTGTGGTAAATACACGGAGAACGCCGTTTACTCCGTGTAAATTGGCCAAACAGACGAATTTGCAAGCAGATATATTTCGTATATGACTGCATAATCCTAATATGACATTGACGAAGGGACATTTTCCATCATTCGATACAGGTTGAGTGGATGGATGTGGAAGCAGTATTGATGGTCTTCACGCCGTTTACGTCGTAATTACCGCTCGTGTTTTTGGCTGCTCATTTACAGCTTCCGGCTTTCGGTTTAATCAAAG
This sequence comes from Oxytorus armatus, assembly GCA_958009045.1. NCBI lineage: Eukaryota > Metazoa > Arthropoda > Insecta > Hymenoptera > Ichneumonidae > Oxytorus > Oxytorus armatus. Next base: position 8,627,582 of record OY253747.1, on the reverse strand, counting down.
TCTCATATATATATATATATATATCTATATTATATAAATATATCGCCGCCGCCGCCGCCGTGTACAAGAGTTGAGGAGAGCGAGCGGGATCGAGTAGGCTGGGTGAGCGGATCGAGCGGGGGCGGGGGAGGCGTGGGTACGGCTGGGGGGGGGGGGGGGTGGCGCGTGAAGCGCGCAGGGGGGCAGAGCCCCCCTAGTATATATATATATATATATATATATATATCTATATTATATAAATATATCGCCGCCGCCGCCGCCGTGTACAAGAGTTGAGGAGAGCGAACGGGTTCGAGTAGGCTGGGTGAGGGGATCGAGCGGGGGAGGCGCGGGTGGGGGGGGGAGGGGAGGAGGGAGGGTGGCGCGCGAAGCGCGCAGGGCGGCAGAGCCCCCCTAGTATATATATATATACTAGGGGGGCTCTGCCCCCCTGCGCGCTTCGCGCGCCAACCCCCTCGGGCCATTCCATTCGGCGTACCCCCCCCTCGGGCTATTCCATTCGGCGTACCCCCCCCCCCCCCTCGGACTATTCCATTCGGCGTACCCCCCCCCCCCCCCCCCCGGGCTATTCCATTCGGCGTACCTTCCCCGGGCTATTCCATTCGGTGTACCCCCCCGGGCTATTCCATCCGGCGTACCCCCTCCCCCCTCGGGCTATTCCCTTCACCGTACCGCTCCCCCCAGGTGGGGGGGGGGGGGCTGCGCGCGCCACCCCCCCGCCAACGCCTCCCCCGCCTCCGCTCGATCCGCTCACCCAGCCTACCCGATCCCGCTCGCTCTCCTCAACTCTTGTACACGGCGGCGGCGGCGGCGAAATATTTATATAATATAGAGAGATATATATATGAGGGGGACTCAGAAAAAACGGGAATTTTGTCATAAATTCTTTATTTTTTAATATTTTTACACCAAATTTTGATCACCTTCAAAGTAATCTCTTTTGACCACAAGGCACCTCTGCAAACGATCCTTCCAATGTTCAAAACATTATTTAAATTCACTTATCGGGATGTTCTTTAGGCCTTCCAGCGATTTTTGTTTTACCTCCTCCACAGTGCGAGGGACAAATTTGGCTGCAACTCTGCTCATGTGCAAATCTTTGGATAAAATCCTCTGAATTGAACTCCATGATATCCCAGACATCTCACAGAGTTGAGTGATGGTTCGGCGACGGTCTTCATGAATGAGAGCATTGATTTTGTCGACGTTTTCGTCACTTCTTGACGTTGAGGGGCGTCCTGAACGGGGTTGGTCTTCAATTGACATTTCTCCGTTTTTAAAACGTGAAAACCACTCGTAGACTCTGGTTTTACTTAGGGCAGCATCTTCATAAGCAGTCTTAAGCATTACAGTAGTTTCCGCGGCCGATTTCCCCAACAGGAAACAAAATTTCAAAGCCGCGCGTTGCTCTCGATAATCGGCCATCACGTTTTCGCCGAAATGGAAAAAGTTGTTTCACTACAAAAATTCCCACGGGCAAACCGATGCACTCACGGCGACAGAACTTCGCACACTAACTCAGGAGACGTGTCCCCAACGGACACCTGGTCAAGCAATGGGTTCCCCCACTCTCCCTCCCCGTCGCAGCGCAATTCCCGTTTTTTTGAGTCCCCCCTCGTATGTATATGTATATTCGTGCGCAACTACATCCACTTTGATGCTAGTGAGGATACAACTATATGACGTTCAATGCATGAATAGCTCACGGTTACGGGTATGCCACGGGCCTATTTTAAAAGCCGTTTTTCAATGGTCCACAGCATTCTTTGTTCATTTTTAAATAACAGACAACCAGAAATGATAAAGACAGTCCCGTAGAAACCACAAAACAAAATATAGCCGCACAACTCGGGATTGTTTTTCAGAGAACGAATGTATCAAAAATTCATCAATTCTGAAGATCCATAATGTATATTCATTCATTTCAAAGTGACTATATCACTTGCGAATAACAAAAATATGTATGTGAAAACGAAAAATATATATAAACGTTGCCAGACATTAACCCCCTTATCAAGAATGAAAATGTTCATATTCGCGAATTTCAGAAACCAAATGATTCCACTATCGGGCATAAATGATGGAAAAACTGTCTGGAAAAATAAAAGATATTTCCCGGCAACAAAATCTCTCACGAGAGCAAACATTTAAATAACGATATTAACAGTGTATATATCTCATATTTTTGTTCTGAAAAATGTTATTTCTAATAACATTTTGGTTTTACAATATTTTACTCAGTCAAAATTGATCGATTCATTATTTTATTCGATATTATTTATTTCCAACATCCTACAAACGAGAATTTTTTGTCCCACAATTCGTAAAATAGAAACACGTATTATAGTAATGAACGTGCGGTATACCGAAGGTACTTCAACAAGCATAATGTATTGCGGAAAAGCGAGCAACCATCATAAAGCCGATAACTTCCACGGTCCGTTTACCCGATTCTGTACTCGGTTCATTCTAACGTATATGGTCCTTTATATGGCACTCTCCGGACTCTCTGCTCTACACCATTCTTTTATGCAGCCGTCCTTTCTTTCGCTTCACCCTACCCACTGCTTCTGTATCGAGAGGCTCTGAAACTCAGCGGCGTTATCTAATTGCAGACAATTCGATCCAACAAGATTCCATTCGCTTTGTGTCCCCCTTATACTTTCTCCCAATTCGCTTTATCCTTCGCTTCCATTGTCCCTTCGTCCATTCAATGCCTATTTTGTTGTCTGCTCGCTTCAAACATAAATCACCGTTTATAATAAAACGAAATTACTTTTTGTACTTTGCTTTTTATAGTTCCCACTTCATTGTTAAATGTTAAATAATAAATGTCAGATGTCTGATGTATGATGTTTGATGTTTAATGTTTAATGTTTAATGTTTAATGTTTAATGTTTAATGTTTAATGTTTAATGTTTAATGTTTAATGTTTAATGTTTAATGTTTAATGTTTAATGTTTAATGTTTAATGTTTAATGTTTAATGTTTAATGTTTAATGTTTAATGTTTAATGTTTAATGTTTAATGTTTAATGTTTAATGTTTAATGTTTAATGTTTAATGTTTAATGTTTAATGTTTAATGTTTAATGTTTAATGTTTAATGTTTAATGTTTAATGTTTAATGTTTAATGTTTAATGTTTAATGTTTAATGTTTAATGTTTAATGTTTAATGTTTAATGTTTAATGTTTAATGTTTGATGTTTGATGTTTGATGTTTAATGTTTGATGTTTAATGTTTAATGTTTAATATTTAATGTTTAATGTTTAATGTTTAATGTTTAATGTTTAATGTTTAATGTTTAATGTTTAATGTTTAATGTTTAATGTTTAATGTTTAATGTTTAATGTTTAATGTTTAATGTTTAATGTTTAATGTTTAATGTTTAATGTTTAATGTTTAATGTTTAATGTTTAATGTTTAATGTTTAATGTTTAATGTTTAATGTTTAATGTTTAATGTTTAATGTTTAATGTTTAATGTTTAATGTTTAATGTTTAATGTTTAATGTTTAATGTTTAATGTTTAATGTTTAATGTTTAATGTTTAATGTTTAATGTTTAATGTTTAATGTTTAATGTTTAATGTTTAATGTTTAATGTTTAATGTTTAATGTTTAATGTTTAATGTTTAATGTTTAATGTTTAATGTTTAATGTTTAATGTTTAATGTTTAATGTTTAATGTTTAATGTTTAATGTTTAATGTTTAATGTTTAATGTTTAATGTTTAATGTTTAATGTTTAATGTTTAATGTTTAATGTTTAATGTTTAATGTTTAATGTTTAATGTTTAATGTTTAATGTTTAATGTTTAATGTTTAATGTTTAATGTTTAATGTTTAATGTTTAATGTTTAATGTTTAATGTTTAATGTTTAATGTTTAATGTTTAATGTTTAATGTTTAATGTTTAATGTTTAATGTTTAATGTTTAATGTTTAATGTTTAATGTTTAATGTTTAATGTTTAATGTTTAATGTTTAATGTTTAATGTTTAATGTTTAATGTTTAATGTTTAATGTTTAATGTTTAATGTTTAATGTTTAATGTTTAATGTTTAATGTTTAATGTTTAATGTTTAATGTTTAATGTTTAATGTTTAATGTTTAATGTTTAATGTTTAATGTTTAATGTTTAATGTTTAATGTTTAATGTTTAATGTTTAATGTTTAATGTTTAATGTTTAATGTTTAATGTTTAATGTTTAATGTTTAATGTTTAATGTTTAATGTTTAATGTTTAATGTTTAATGTTTAATGTTTAATGTTTAATGTTTAATGTTTAATGTTTAATGTTTAATGTTTAATGTTTAATGTTTAATGTTTAATGTTTAATGTTTAATGTTTAATGTTTAATGTTTAATGTTTAATGTTTAATGTTTAATGTTTAATGTTTAATGTTTAATGTTTAATGTTTAATGTTTAATGTTTAATGTTTAATGTTTAATGTTTAATGTTTAATGTTTAATGTTTAATGTTTAATGTTTAATGTTTAATGTTTAATGTTTAATGTTTAATGTTTAATGTTTAATGTTTAATGTTTAATGTTTAATGTTTAATGTTTAATGTTTAATGTTTAATGTTTAATGTTTAATGTTTAATGTTTAATGTTTAATGTTTAATGTTTAATGTTTAATGTTTAATGTTTAATGTTTAATGTTTAATGTTTAACGTTTGACATTAGATATATCATGTGGAATGTTCGCTGCTCTATTCCCAAGGCTCAATTTTCGAACGATATATACATATATATATTAGGGTGGTCCTCATATGCCGTCAAAATTTATTTTTTTCCCGAACGGCCAAAAATCGTTTCTATGTGGTCCAAAAATAATGTCTGTTGAAGAGTTTTTCTTAATTTTAATATTAACCCGTGCCGGTAACCGCTTAAACTTATAAATGCGAAATTTAGATCTTTATAAATCGTGGCGATGAATTTAATTTGTTTTTCGTTTATAACTACTGAAACTCTGAATTCTCGAAAAAAATGGAAGAGAGCTTTTTTGTAGAAAATCAAATTCGCTGTAAAAAAGTTTCGATATATTTTTTCCGAAAAATGCGTATTTTAGTCACACAACATCAATTTGTTAAAAAAAATGAATTTTTCTCAAACCTATTTCTGCAAAAATGATCTTTTCTTATAGATATTTATGGACAAAACATTATTATCATCATTATCACTCCCCGAAACCGCATATTTCACTAGAAAAATACCAAATTGTTGGAAAAAATTATTTTTTTTTCAGATATTTCTCGAAAAATTGAATTGTGTTCATGTAGAAATGTTTTTGAAAGCTCTATTAAAAAAAAATATTTTCAAGAAATTTGAGTCCATTCAATTTTTCAGCTGCGAATTTAGATTCTTTTAAATATTATTAGTCGAATCAATTTTCTCCAAATATCTAGTAAAATACAAGATTATCGGAAAAAGCGAAGTAAAGTTTTTTTATAGAAAAATAAATTCTTAACGAGAAATCTTTCATTCATTTTCTTCAGAAACCAGTTTATTTATGAAACAGTGATTTTTTTAAATTAGTTTATTTAGTTTAAATCAGATAATTTTGTTGAAACTAAACAAGATTCATCACGCTGTCTAAAATATAATATTGAATTATAAAAAATTGATTTAACATTACTTTCAATTATTTAAATTAGGAACAGTTTTAGTGGTAAAAGTAGTAAGCTAAATAATAGTTTGTTTTTTAGCATCAGGATACTTTTTTCTATATTCTGTAATGACTTGTAGTAGAAACTGTTTTTGTTCTTCATTTCTTGTTAAAATATTATTGTAATCTTCCATGAGATGAACAGCTCTTTCAGCAGTATCGTTGACTATTTTCAAATTTTTTACTATTCCTAGGCCCTTTTCAAAATACTCATTTCCAAGCCACATAGCGGGATCGATTGTCAAAAAGTCTTCATTAATATTGAATCTTTCAAAAAAATTCAGTGATTGCGATGTTATAAAATAATTAATCTCTTTATCATACAAGGTATTAATTTCTGGCAATGAAATCTGGATTCGTTTAAAACTCTCTCCATCAATTTCGTTATTCGCATTCAGAGCAAATACCATTTTCTGTTTCACGTCGACTGATAATTTTTCATCAAAAAAAGACATTGCAGCTGTTTACGGATCAAGGTACCATAAATGGTTCTTAAATTTATTTATTGCTACACGAGAGAGCTTTTCATCATGAACTTTGTAATCACATAGTATTCCAAAAAATCCAAGTCAATCAAAAAAAATTCATTTTTTTTAACAAATTGATGTTTTGTGACTAAAATACGCATTTTTCGGTAAAAATATATTGAAACTTTTTTACAGCCAATTTGATTTTCTACAAAAAAGCTCTCTTACATTTTTTACGAGAATTCAGAGTTTTAGTAGTTATGAACGAAAAACAAATTAAATTCATCGCCACGATTTATAAAGATCTAAATTTCGCATTTAAAAGGTTAAGCGGTTACCGGCACGGGTTAATAGTAAAATCAAGAAAAACTCTTCAACAGACATCATTTTTGGACCACATAGAAACGATTTTTGGCCGTTAGGAAAAAAAATAAATTTTAACCGCATATAAGGACCACCTCAATATATATATATATATATATATCGACCGAAAATTCAGCTTTAGGAATATATGTATACGGGTACTGGGGGGCTTCGCCCCCCTGCGCGCTGCGCGCGCCACCCGCCCAAGGACCCCGCCCCCGTTTGATCCCCTTGCCCAGTCCACTCGACCGCACTTGCTCTCGCAAACTCTTGTACACGGCGGCCGCGGCAATATATCTATATATAATATATATATATATATATATATATATATATATATATATATATATATATATATAAGAGGTGCAGTCCAGACTGACCGCGGTAATGACAAAATCGCCTTATCTACGGGCACTACGTGGCATAAAGCTGGAAGATTTCAACCCTCGCGGATCGTTGAGCTTCCGCAAACTACATCGGAGGTGGGAGTAAAGTAACGTGTTGCACTTTGGGATCTTTTCCCATAGAGCTCCTTAATCGCCCTGCCACCGCATCTCGCAATTCCACCTTCGGTAGTGGAAGCTTTAACCAACCCCTATATAAGCCGTGCACGACTACGGAGCCCAGGTTTTATCAACTGAACTCATCGACCTTTAACCGTCTCTGCTGAACTCCGGTAGTGGCTCACGATGATCTTACCATGGTATCTCTACCGTCTGATCTGAATCACTCCGTTTTGTTACTCGTGTTTACCATTCAGAATATAATACAAGATCCATAACCCGTATCTTGGTAATTCAGCAATGGTTTATTGATGGAACTGTTGTACCCCGAATAGCATAAGGTACAACGAACTTCGGACATTAAACCGAAGGTGATATTTTGAAACAACGAACGAACGTATTGAGAAATACGTCGGAGCTAGTTCGCTTTCGCAAGTATCTGGAATCGCCCAGCAAGCGCAGGTAAGGACCGGGCGGGCTCGCGAAACTGCAATCGCATCGACACTGTAAATTGCAACCGAATATTCTTTAGTCTTAATTCATTCGTCGAGTTGACAGGTCAGTGTATGATTAAAAACTGATGATTATAATTATTTCTCATTCGAAAACTATATAAACTTAAAACATCTTGTTTAAATAAGTTGTTATCTAATTCGTAACTTCGAACTTGAATTCTTATTCTTAGTTAGTAAAAATCCCGAATTATAATCCTGTATTGGGATTTGCCACAGTCAGTGAGTTCAAGCATTTGCAAGAGACTGTTGGGGAGAAGTGTTAAGTGATTTTTGTGATAGTGAGAATGAGGTATGACCAGCGAAACTTCACATAACAATGCTACGTTGTATGGAACGATTGAAAGCGAATCAACACAAAGAAATTGAATTTCGCAAAGGTTCGACCCGACACGCAGACGTCGCGGGACCAACGACAGTTCTCAAGAAAACGATTGAGTCGGTGAGTTGTAACAGTCATCCTGAGGATCGACAGCACAGGACCAACCGAAGGGAAGTCTCAAGGACCAAAGGGTGGTCGGTTCCGGCGGTTATCCTATAACCGCCGGAAACCGACCATGCAGAAGCCGGAACAACCGGACAACGCCATGATCTACCAGATCATCTTAATGTAAGTGGCAATTCACAATTTTTTAGTAGAGCGTAAAGCCAGGTAGGGTTACATGTCGGAAGACGAGCTCGTAGACCGACTGATACTACCGGGTAGAAGGATACTTTCGACATCGTTAGAGTACTTTTTCGAGCGTGCACTAAATTACGAGTGGGAAGACGCGACCGAGCTAGAAACCGGTGTAAAACGTCGCAGAGAATTAAACACCATAGACGAATTGAACCAGTCTTTTGTAGCCGTGAGCTCTTGATTTGACAAGCGCAGAAGGGTATCGTGTGGAAGCAACGACGGTCACACGCTGGACGTCACCCGCAACGTAACGTATATGAGGAATTTGATGACGCGGTTGATTCGAAGCATAGAAGGGGAATAAATCTGACGGATTCGTTTTTGCTGAATACCGCGTTGAACAAGACGCATATCAACGAAATGACCGCGCCCGCATACATGACGATGAAGGAGGCTAGGTCTTTGATACCTCGTTTCGACGGGTAAACACCCGAAATCGTGGACGACATAATACGAGCACATGCATATCGTTACGCGGATAAGAAAGCAGCTCCCATAGATAGACTGGACCTCTTCGACGTCATTTTGAGCACGAAGGTAGTCGGAAAGGCGGCCAAAGCTATTAAATATAAACGGATAAACAACTTCGCAAAGTTCGAAGAAGAAATGACTGTGTTATACGATACGCTGCGGACGTTAGCCGCACTGCAATTTGAATTCAATATAAGCAAGCAGAAACCGAACGAAACAGTGTTAGCATTTGGATCGAGGTTAGAGGGAATCATGATGGAATTGATGGACGCTAGTACCGACAACGAGGCTAACGCTTCTGATAAGCAGGCAGTCGAGGAATATATACGCCAGATGATCTTCACAACTTCGAGAGGGGGCTTGAGCCGGAATACCAGGTAGTTGTGCAGGCGCGAGTTTTTTAGACCTCTCCGCAACTCTAAGGGCGCAATGGAGGGAGAAAACCGCGCAGGGGAGGGAGTCAATAAATAATCACGGCGACCGGTCCGTAGTCGGAAGTGTCACAGCTGCGGAAAAATAGGACACCTCGCTAGGGAATGCCGACGGTCGAGGGGGTGTTACAGCCTTCTCAATCCGGGACTAAGCCAGACGATCAACAATGTAGTGGTCATGTGCCACTACTGAAAAAAACCCAGACATATCCAAAAGGAATGCCGTAAGTAAATGTGTGAGCAGAGCCAAGAGTAGCAAGGACGAGGGCAGTCTCGGCAGTGGCTAACTAGGCAGGCAATAGAATCTAGAAAACAGGGCAACGCTTAACCGGGAGCGGCCGAGCACTGCACGACGGAAACGCGAAGGACGTTGGGAATGTTGGAAATAAGCACCATAGAGAGCGAGGAGGCCGAGGATGGGGAGGAAGACGGCACAGGCGCGGATGTGCCGATGCTAAATGCCACATCGCCGTACTCCAATGGTGGTAATGGGGACATTGGCTCTCCAGGCCGACACCGGAGATCAATGTAGCGTTATCCACGTCGGTGAAATTGACGCCAAAATGGATCGAACCCTGACCGATAACCGAAGTCAATTCTGACGTAAATTGCATTAAAACCTTTCATCAAGCATTAACGCGAGAGCCGCGCGGCGACGTCACGGGAAAGAAGGTAAATAACATAATTATAATAACGATGACAACGCTACATAAAAAAAAACAAAAACACAGTATGTCTATTATCATAAGATATGTCGTATTACAGGGCAATGGCACTGGCCAGCATCTGATCGAAAGAGAGTACGAGTAGTACGACGCCGTGGAAGATACATACTTTTTCGACGACGCCGGGAATATTAAATGAAGAAATAGGAATGTCCGTCTACCACGACAAATGGAGCCACAAATCATAAACATGGATCTACATACAATGAGGGGTCAGAAAAAAAATAAATATTATTAGCTTTTAACGAATTCCAACAGTCCCGTAAATAGCAATTGAAAACAGACGCACTATGCGAAATTCTACACGATGCAATCGCACGTTTGGAAATAAAAGTTGAGAAAAGAATGAAGGTTATCCCAGACATCACCGGCCCAATTGCGAGACGGCAAAGTAGAGGACTCATCAACGGAATCGGAACAGTGATAATATCCCTAACAGGAAATATGGACGCTTACGATGCAGGAAGAATAGACAACGAGATAAACGAATTAAAAACCAGCCGAAAAATAATCGAAAGCAGTTTAAAAGAAACTATGCAAATAATAGAGCCAACAATCGACACAATTAATAAGACAGCGAACCACATACAAAGAGGTGAAGCAAAACATAAACATTTTAATAAAGAACACCAAGAACTGCAACAATTTCAAAACATCAAACTTAATAGTGAGATACGAATTAGACGAACAGATTACAGGAGTAGGAATCATCGTGAAAACACCACTCGACGAAGTGACGGGATTTTTTATCCAGTCTGGGACAAGGCATAATCACGCCAACAGTGCTCCCGCCATACAAAATAGCCGGATACCTCACAAACGAACCATCGTATCTACCCAGAGATAGTAGTTTCATGATGAAGACGACAGCACACGAAGGACATCAAATGCTCCGGCTGGCCGAGGTTTAGACGTACAGTCGGGCTACAACATATTGCTGGTGATCGAGGTACCACTTGCGGGAAAAGCAGAATACGGGGTAAGCAAAGTATACCCACACTAACGCACGCGCTCAACGACACTTACCGACACTTAATATAATAGAGATCACGAACGACCTCGTCGTAGTAGACAGGGAACACCGCACGCACTTACGACTGACGAATGATGACCTACAAAATATGCAAACGCATGCAGAAAATGTATCCAAGCAAACCGACGCATCCAACGCTAACAATTAAAGACGATGTATCATGCAAAATACTAATTCACATGAGAAGTAATATAGAAAAAATAGATCGACAAAGAAAGTAATCACCCTTGAAAACACCATAGTACTATCCTTACAACATCTAGGCAAGTGGATTTTCATGGTGCCCACTGTCGCACCACTAGTAATAGCTTCGAAAAATGAAAAATAAAGCACTTATAATGGAATTGCGAAAATGAGACACACTGGCTTTAGTAGGGTAATATAATAGGGGTAATTAAAAATAATAGGGGTAAATATAATAGGGGTTAGTAGGGTAATATAATTTAGTAGGGGGAGTTGGAATATAATGCATTGTGACCGTCACACACTTTAAAATAGAAACCGTTCACGATCTTACACAGCAGATATACGAAACATACTTTCCACCGTATAATCTGATGTTTTTGGGGGACGAGGGAGAAGTATTACCAAAAGTGTTAACCGAGACTGATAAAATGAAACTGGAAAATATAATCTGTAATCGGAAGAAACTTTACGAATTGGGAACGTGAAACCATTCATTGCAAACAAATTTAGAAACTCAAAGCAATAATAACTACCATTCACATACGATAGGAACATATGTATGTAGTACCATAGCCCTAATAATGATTATAGTGCATATTGCATATCGATTTTTGACAAAACAACGAGCAACGCCGGTAGTACTTGAAACACCGCCCGTTCAAGTGATAGAAATGTGCCCGAACTCGAGAACCAGCAAAAAGAATAGCTCCACTTAGCAAACTTAGAGTTACTTTCAGACGAAATAATTAAAGAATTAGCACAATGTAGTTGAAACCAAACGTACCGGCACTTTACATATACCTATTCTTACCATAAGGGATCATTTGACCCCTTATGATACAAACGTTAATGTTTAGAAAGAAATTCTAACTTCTGATTTATCATAAAATAATCAAATAAATTTACAAAAAGTCAGATGAGCGAACGGAATAACAATGAATGTACGATTTTAAAATAAATTTTGAAAGGGGTCATTTGACCGTGATTGGTACGTTTAGTGTTAACCAACAAAAAGGGTATTACGAAATCGAATTAACGAAGAAAAAATAAAAATTGGGGGAAGAATTCAAAAAGTCGAAATACCACTAGAAACTTAAGGAAAATTGTAACGGTTATCGAATAAGAAAATCCTGCGGATTCCTTTCTTCTAGTGGGGGAGGGATGTTGTATCCCGAATAGCATAAGGTACAACGAACTTCGGACATTGAACTGAAGATGATATTTCGAAAGAACGAACGAATGTATTAAGAAAAACGTCAAAGCAGCTAGTTAGCTTTCGCAAGTATCTGAAATCGTCGAGTAAGCGCAGGGAATGACCAGGATCGCCCACGAAGCTGCAACCACATGACTTCGACACTGTAACTTGCAACCGAATATTTCCCAGTCTTAATTGAGTCGTCGAGTTGAGCGGTTAATCGATAATTCAAAATTGACGATAATAATTATTTCTAATTCGAAAACTGTCAAAACTTAAATCATCTTGTTTAAATAATTTGTTATCTAATTCGTAACTCCTAACTTTAATTCTTATTCTTTACTGGCAAAAATCGCGAAATATAATTCCGTATTGCCGAAATATCCAATTTCTCAATACAACAGAACTATTTCGAAGTATTCGCCATAATACGTGAAGGAACACATTATGAAACTCGGCGGTCATCCTACCGTGACGTATATTCACGTATAATCATCTATTCAATTTGTATTAATAATAATAATTAATATACAAAAAAGTGAAAAAATAAATAAGATGGATGAACATGATAAAAATGAGGAAGAAGTATGAGTCAATAAAAGAGAAACGTTTCGGTCGCGGTTAAGCTCTTTTGTGAAAATTTTCGAGCTTGAAGTAATAACAATGGTAATAATCGAGGGATGAAGATGCTAGTGAAGTGAGAACACGAGAACCTCAGACGAGGCATGGTATAATACCAACGAGGGTAGATAGTACGGAGAGCAGAGGGTATAAAAGAAAGCAGTGGAGAAAGTACGACATGGGCGTGGAAGAGCCACGCGATAGTTTAACTCCTTAACGAAGTCGAGAAGGGGGTTGAGCGCGGGGGATGGTTTTCTTAATGGGGTAGAAAACTGGAGAATGGAAAGGAATAGTCGGTGGTAATTGTTTCAGACTATTTGAAGCCTCACTGGTGAGCTGGGTAATTATCCATTTCGATCCTCCACCTCGCTACGACCCCGCCATTCCCATTCCCCGGGAGATGGCGAGAGGGGGTGGACATTGAAGCGGTGAAAAGTGAACAAATAAATTGGAGGCGTATATAGAACATTTTAAGTGATCCGTCGATGAAAATTTTAGAAAAACTCATGAATTGTGTGCTATAATTTTGACATATGACACAACCGTCCACGTACACGTAATGGAGAAAAAAAAAAAAAAATCGTTACTCCTGATAATTGCCTCGTGATACTTAATTTCTTCGAATATTCTTTCATATAAAATCGAAGTTTGCTAAAAAAATAAATTAAATAATAAACATTAAAAAAAATGATAATTGGAATAAATAAAATATTTTCTAATTACATTCAATTTGGGAAGGGATTTTTTTTTCACTCACCAACTGCTTGAGTATGTCGTCGGGAACGTTTCTCGTTGAATTGCAGATCGCGAATGCTGACGAGTGTGAAAATATTAAGGGTGCTTTGCTAGCCCTAAGGGCATCCCTCATGGTCGCTCTTGCTGTGTGACTGAGGTCAATCAGCATTCCCAATCTGTTCATTTCTCGAACAACCGCTTTACCGAAACTCGTCAGTCCGCCACCTAAATTTAATAAAAAACCAGTGCGTGACAAAATAATTTAGACGCTCAGTTGCAAAAAATATATATGTATTTATGTTTAGTAACTTTTTGACATTGCGCAAGTATAAGTATACTAAAGCAGGTATACTAAAAAAGTTCCTATTCAAAATTGCTTCCTAGAAATTTCATATAATTTGCAAACACCCTCTGATACGAGGGATTATACTTTTCAATCTTGACATCATCCTGGAGAAAGCATCGAGCATTGTAGGAAATTTCGACAAAGCATCATACATATACATGCACGCACACGCGTACCCATGCTGATATTGTTTTCCAGATGTGATTTTGCGATGTTTCGGCACGTGTTAACCGCATTGGCATTAAAAACTCACAGTTTATTTTTTTATGAAATCGAAGCTTCCTCTATGAAAGCAAATTAAAAAAAGATGGAGAAAATTTTGGAAATTCCGAAAGTACAAATAAACGGGATTCCAAAGAAAATAAAAAAAAAACGTAATAAAATGATCAATATTTCAAAAGTACCGTCACCGTCGTCCTCTTGTTCCACAGACGAGCTTTTCGCCCATGGTGTGTTGCACGTGTGTGTGAGCGTCAGATAACGAACGCCCAATTGATATAGAGTTCTGAGAACCGCAAGACTGCTTCCCAGACTGTGACCACCTTCGACACCGATCAACGAAGCTATTCTACCCCGTGAGTGAGCTTCCAAAATTTCTAAATGTAACGATGCATTGAGTAAAGAAATGTAATATTAAAAATATTATTGCTAATTAAATATTTTTTACATCGTACATAAGAATTTTCGTTTCAGATTTCTGTGAAGCGTTAAAATTTCATAGAAATATGAACTGATTATTTTATAAATTTAGTACTCATTGTCAGTACAAAGTGTGAAATAATTGTTTTGACTTGCCTCTTGACGATGCAGCGAACTGCATATGCTGAGAATACTTTTCTATGAGCCTCTTGATCAGGTCCACCTGCTCCAGAGTCAACTGGACTGCATTGAGATATTGAGACTCGCACGGTACGTAGGCAGCCCAAAACTGGAATGCATAAAAGTTAATACAAATTAGTATTCGTTCGAGAAAAATCGAAAAAAAAACAACTTTTGTGAACCATTAAATGAGTCAATCACATAATTTGTCGATGAAGGTAGGTAAGCTACTAAATTAATGGGAAAGTAATTTAATATTCAATAATTTATTCATTACGATTACTATATATGAAAATAAAACGATTACTAATATGAAAATCTCGTTAGATACGATTGATACAATGCAATTATTTAGGAATTTCGAAATACAAATTTCTTAACATTTTCGTAACTTCGTAACATTTCTTCGAATGGCAAAGGTCGAAAAAGTTATAGGCTCGCCGAAAATGTTGTTTTTTATGTTAACCGGAATCATGGATAATTATAATAATCTTTATAATTCATAAATAATATTATAATTTTTTGATTATTTATATTTACTGTATCCATTGATGAAAAAAACCACTGCCGTAAAAATTCGTCGTGACAAAAAAATCTTCTCTATAACTTTAATATTATCGAACCCAATTTTTTCTTTTGTCAAACTCGGAGGTTCACTAATTATCCTTGAAAATTTGCATTAGCATGGGTCGCGGCGTGAATGGGCAAGAAACCGTTGAGAGACTGGTAAGTGAAGGGTCGAAACGAGGCAAGAGGGATGAAAGCGAGAGACCGAGAGAATATACTCCATTGGTCCATTTGTACGAGCTTGTGCAATTAGCAAACTACGTGGCTCGAAGGGCATAAGGTGTACCGGGGGTTGGAGTTGGATTGGATATAGTATACTTGGGAGGAATATATCTAGAGAGGGCAATGTATTACGACGACAAGTGCTATGGTCCCTGCCGCACCAGAAGTAGCAAGAATTTCGTAAGGATAGAGAAAGGTTACACGACTCTCGTCAAGGGATTCGCGTGCATGAACAAAGAGAATTTACGTGGGAAAGAACATAATTAGAACTCCAATTTGCTAAGTACAGTCCGACGTACAATAAATGAAAGTACGTTAAAATTCTCGACCTAGCATTGTTAAATGACTAATTCTAACGTGTTTTTGACTCGTCGTTACATGACTAGTGCTAACATATTACGTTAAATGACCGGATGTTATTATGCTATATTTATTGGCTTCCTCCATGGGGAAGCCAAGATTGAGGAGGATTGGAGGATGATTTGTTAGTGAGATAAAATAACGAGGAAGCCAAATGTGCAAGTTTATAATTTGCATCTTTTATTTTATTATTATTAGTGGCCCATGCTTAGTAGTCGGCGTGCAAGTCAGCGCACGGCTAAGCCGTTACTCATCCCAGTACTGACCGCGGCCAATCCTGCTGAACATGGGAGATTTTCGAAGCCGCGCACTGACCGCATGTCTACTAGTGTTGGTCGTAATCATGCTATATTAAAGGGGATAATGTTTAGTGACCCAACCATAGATGATATTTAAATGTCTCAGCTTGACATGTCATATGAAATAGCTCCAACCTTCTACATTAAATGGAACATCCAATTGGAATTTTCTAATTTCTCTGGCTGTTATGAATGTTTCATAGTGACAGCTGATGTCGGTGATTTCACGAGAGGTTAGCCATCTGTTAATAATATTCAGTTTACGAGGAGGGACCCAAAAAAACGGGAATTTCGTCATAATTTCTTTATTTTTTAATATTTTTACACCAAATTTTGATCACCTTTAAAGTATTCTCCTTTAACCACAACGCACATCTGCAAACGATCCTTCCAATGTTCAAAACATTTTTTAAATTCACTTATTGGGTTGTTCTTAAGGCCTTCCAGCGATTTTTGTTTTACCTCCTCCACAGTGGCAAAACGCTTGATTACTGCTTTGTTTCGGGGTCGTATCCATAGCATCACGATTCATCACCAGTAATCACCTTGGAAAAAAGTTCAGGGTCCTCTTCGAGCTGATTTTGAAGTTCAAAACATGCCTGAAGTCGACGCTCCCTTTGCTCGTCCGTGAGAAGGCGAGGGACAAATTTGGCTGCAACTCTGCTCATGTGCAAATCTTTGGATAAAATCCTCTGAATTGAACTCCATGATATCCCAGACATCCCACAGAGTTGATCAATGGTTCGGCGACGGTCTTCGTGAATGAGAGCATTGATTTTGTCGACGTTTTCGTCACTTCTTGACGTTGAGGGGCGTCCTGAACGCGGTTGGTCTTCAATTGACATTTCTCCATTTTTAAAACGTGAAAACCACTCGTAGACTCTGGTTTTACTTAGGGCAGCATCTCCATAAGTAGTCTTAAGCATTACAGTAGTTTCCGCGGCCGATTTCCCCAACAGGAAACAAAATTTCAGAGCCGCGCGTTGCTCTCGACAATCGGCCATCACGTTTTCGCCGAAATGGAAAAAGTTGTTTCACTACAAAAATTCTCACGGGCGAACCGATGCACTCAGGGCGACAGAACTTCGCACACTAACTCAGGAGACGTGTCCGTTGGGGACACGTCTCCTGACTAAGCAGCATTTGCGGAAGTTTTTAGTTTTCTGCTTTAATTGGAGGAAATTGCTTTTCTTTAATTGGTTTCAACGTTTCAAGAATGGTGATTTCAACGTTGAAGACAAGCCTCGCTCTGGACAGCCAAACAAATTTGAAGACAAAGAATTGGAGGCATTGCTCGATGAAGATTCGAGTCAAACGCAAGAGGGGCTTGCAGAATCATTGGGACTGACTCAACAAGCAGTTTCCGTACGATTGAAATCCATGAGAATGCTTCAAAAGCATAAATGCATTTTTGACCACAAAAAAAAACGGACCGAACTAATTTGTACTCCTAATACATATTCTTATATTCATCGAATGTATTGTAATTTCGATACATGCGATTCAATGTTCGACAGGATCAGAACTTCACAAAGTTAAATGGCCTATAGTAGCCTATAGTTTATGTTGAAGTCACCGATCGAACATATGTTCTGCTAACCGGCCTAACGAGACACGTGACATTAAATGGATAGACATTGAATGAATAACATCCCGTGCAACCGATTAGATATCGGATAGGATCCCAACACGGAAACGTCACGCTTATAAATTGGGTCTCGATAGGGACTCCCGACTGAATTTCTAACGGTGTCCAGCACGGATCCTACTGGATTCTTAAAGAATTGTATGGGATCTGACGATATCTTTAACTGATTTTACACGGTCATCCAATTGATCATGATTGTTTGATTTACAATATTAGTGTTTCCATAGTAGTACTTTTCACATTTGTACGTTCCTTCGCATTTGTTCGGCGACAAAATAAAATATTTAAATAATGGGATCTCGAGATGCGGTAAACGAATTAAAAAATAAAAATAAACCTTTATTTAGCTTCTGTAGGTATATATCACTTAAATCCCGAAATCGGTACTCGGTTACTTGGAATTAATCTGAGCGAGGCTCTCGATTCTTATAGCCCGCGAGCCTTTCATCGTAGATGTGAAATCTCGCGACCCTTGGCACTTAGCGGTGGATTGGGACACTTTTTTATACTACGAGTAGCTACACCGCGAAGTTCATGTGTTTTTTACATTATGATGAAATGTACACAATCAAACCACATATATTTATTACACAATCTGGGGTGTTTAACCACGTGCCAGGGCCGAATTATCCATAAGGCACTGTAGGGAACTGCCTATGGGCCCTGCGCCACCGCCGGGGCCCCGCCGACCCGTGAGAAAAATTAAATAAAGTAGATATAAAATAAAGTAGACTTGCGCCATGTGACAATTTCATTTCGATCAATATACAACGAAATAACGAACGACAATTTGCAAGAAACGCAGGAACATTTGAATTTCACGGGGCTTGAGCGACGGAACCACCTTCATTAGGTTGGTAAGCCTTATTACTGTTTATTTCGCTTGAAAAAGAATATTGTGGGATGAGGGATTCCCCGATTCGCTCGCATATGTTGAATCATAGACAATGTATTATGTATTTCATTTTGTTCAGTCGTTGCGTTGCGACCGTGAATTGTGTTTGGAAAGTTTCACAATGTTTCGAATTCAGAAAAGAGTGCGAAGTGCGACACTGTTACAGATAGATTGTGCAGAAGAGTGGTTTAAGAAAATCGACAAAACTCCATAGTAAAGACATTCGAATAAATTTAGAAAATTGAAGTGCATCAACGTAAGTTTTTATTTAAGTAATTTAATTGGTAATAATTCATTTATTTTGACGTGTAATAATTCATTCAGTTTGAAAATAAAGTTTTTATTACTCTGAATAGTCAAATATACTGTGAAATGATCTTTCAACGATAAAAAATGCTGTGTCAAATATTCATATAAATTCTTTGACTACTTTAATATACTATACGTCATATTTCTATCATTTTTATAACCGCTTTATCTCAGGAGCAAAATGTCGACAGCACCCGGAAAGAAAAAATATCAAAGAGGATCAGAAAAACGGAAAAAACAGCAAGAACAAAAAACAAACTTAATGAACAATTAAATAAGACACCAAAACTTTTCCAACTCGGGTTTACTCGTGAATCGACGGAAAATGAACCTCAGCATGCCTCTCCAACTCCGAGTACGTCTGCCAGCGCAACGATGGCGGTAGAGCCGGTAGAGATTCCTTCTGACTCCTTAGAACAGACTGGCCCGGGCCAGTACCACCAAGAGATAGTGATATTAGTGAATGCAGATCGTGCAGAGAAAAGTGAGGTCGAGAGTAAGGTCGAATTACTTCACCAAAGAATAGCCCATGTTCATCTAGGAGTAGAATACCAGAATGATGTTGGTTTATGGCAAAACATTACCAACAAAGTGCAAGACTTTTGGTGTACTAGAGACCCTAACGGATGTCACCATTTTGATTGTGATTTTTCAGCTTCAAGTCGGCAATTTGATGATATAAAAATAAAAGAAATTTTTCTCGTTCTATGTTTTTTCGGAAACATGTAAGTGGTGGTACAATAAGAAGAGAGTGGCTTATGTATTCTCCGTCTACTGGAAATGTAGACTGCTTTCCGTGTGTTCTTTTTGGTGAAGTCTAAACTGTCCAAAGCCGATCTCAATTTCAAACTGGATTTTCTGATTGGAAAAATGCGTCGCGACGAATTAAACAGCATGAGAATAGTGCAACGCACCGAATATGTGTACAGACACTAATTGGTAGACGACGCATTCACGAACGAGTTGACAGCTCTGCGGACATTCAATTCAACAAAGAAAGTGAATATTGGATCAAAGTTTTACAAAGAGTGGTGTCAGTGATCAAATTTCTGTCTGCACGTGGATTAGCATTCCGTGGTCATAATGAACTTCTTGGTTCTCAACATAACGGCAACTACTTGGGAATTTTGGAGTTAATCGCGGAATATGACCCTTTTCTCAGTTCTCATTTAGCCAGATATGGTAATGGAGGCAAAGGAAAACCGTCCTATTTGTCTTCGACGATTTGCGAGGAAAATATTGAAATATTGGGAGACAAAGTTTTGCAAAATATTGTTAACGAAATTCTTGAAGCCAAGTATTTTTCAATAAGTGTCGATTCGACACCAGACATGTCGCATACTGATCAGCTGACTGTAGTGCTAAGATATGTTACGACGTCAACCGGTGAAGTGACAGAACGTTTTCTTACATTCATTCCCATAGAAAGTCACAAAGGGAGAGAACTGGCCACTATTGTTTAAAATTTTTTAATCAAATGCAATATCGACATAAAAAATTTGAGAGGTCAGTCATACGACAATCCGTCAAATATGTCTGGTTGTTACAAAGGCCTTCAGGCGCATATTAAGAGAATAAATAAGCTCGCACACCATGTTCCATGTGCAGCCCACTCACTTAATTTGGTTGGAGTAAGAGCTGTGGAAAGCTGCGTTGGAGCAATCTCCTTTTTCGGATTCGTACAGGCACTGTCCAACTTTTTTTCGGCGTCAACTCACCGTTTGGGGATTATGCTTAAATATCTCGAAGAAGGTCGAGGAGGTGATAAACGTAAGCAAGATTCGTCATTGGTTTTGAAAAGAGCATCCGATATAGGTCGTGTGCAAGGGCCGATGCGACTAAGGCTTTGTCAAATGGTTACATCAGTTTTCACAAAGCTTTGCAATATATTGCTGGCGACAAGAATCAGAAATCTGAAGTGGTTCACGACGCCAGATGTCTATTGAAGGACTTGGAAAAAAAAGAAAATGCCATAATGAAAGTTTTCTGGACTTTCATACTAGATCGGATCAATGAAATAGCAGGGATGAAAATCAGCGTATGCGAAAAAGGAAAAAGTATCATGATGATGGCAGTGCAGAAGACGTTGTGCTTGGAGGAAAACAAAAGTTCAAACTTGAAACATATTTGCCTGTATTGGATATGTTGAGTATAGAACTGTCGCAGCGCCTAGAAGCTTACCGGGAAATTAATTCCCTATTTGGATTTTTAATAGATTTCTCGACAAAGTCTGACGATGAAACTAAAGAGGCTTGTGAAAAGTTTAGGGAACATTATTTCGATGACATTGAGTCTGAGTTTAAAGACGAAATGGTGCACTTTAAGTACTCCATTGCACAATT
This sequence comes from Oxytorus armatus, assembly GCA_958009045.1. NCBI lineage: Eukaryota > Metazoa > Arthropoda > Insecta > Hymenoptera > Ichneumonidae > Oxytorus > Oxytorus armatus. The sequence goes on along the minus strand of OY253747.1, from coordinate 8,606,186 downwards.
AGACGCCGAAAAATAAAAAGTAGTGCCCGCAGAAAAATCATATAAACTGATTTTCGGTAATATGGCTCAATCAACATTTCCGAATGTAATGACAGCATTGCAAATATACAGAGGTTTGATTATTGCAAACGCAACTGGCGAACGAAGCTTTTTAAAATTGAAACTTGTAAAAAACTGTCTTCGCTCATAATTGCGCAAAAACGTTTGAATTCACTTGCAATAATGGCCATTGAATATGATGTCTTGGAGAAAATTGATTTTCAAGATATATTGAAAGAATTCACATAAAAAAACCGAGGAAAGTTAATGTTTTCAAGACATGATTGAATATTTAAATTGTTTACAATACGGTTTCCTGACTGATGGATAATTGATGAAGATGATGATTTACAGTTAGTCAAGAAATAAATCATTCTGATAATTTTACTATAATCACCGTTTGCAAGTATTGCATAAAATAAAATTACATTACATTACTTGTAAATAGTTTTGTTGTAATAAATGACATACATGCATTAAAATTTGGTGTTGGTATTAGGCTACCTATCTACCTAAGGGAAGAGGGGCCCCAAGACTTACATTGCCTAGGGGCCTCTATATGGCTTAACCCGCCCTGCCACGTGCCCTATACTCTAAGAGGGTACTGAAGATGTAAAGACGAGATCCGCGTGTCACGTATAAGGTGTGTTTCATGTGGCATATGTAGCTAATCGAAATATCATCCGGGATCCAACTGGAATCCTAGAAGGAAAATCTTTGTTGAAGTCCGGAAAAACTGGTTATGCGTTAATGTGGTTGTGACCCGTTGGGGCCGTACGACGAACTTCCGGATTCATTTATTTCGTACAGGAATTCAATAGGAATCGTTATAAAAGGGTGGCATCAAAAAAATATTATCATTGGGTTTCATGTTAGCCTGCAAGGGAGTCCCTAACAAATCCCGATTGGGGTTTGATTGGAATAGGGCACACCCTATCAAAATTCTGCACCGGATGTTATATAAAATTGTTAACCCTAATATGATACTAATGTGATCATATGATAATATAATAAGAGGGTTCAACGTAACGTATTAAGTTAAATGATCGAGACACATAAAGCATGGTATGTCGCTGTTTTTCCTGTATGCATTATTTTCCTGGTAAAGGATTAAATGGCTGCAATGTTCGATTGAACTATATGTTACATTAAATAGACCAGCAATGTTATGCAAAATGACTAATCATAATAGATGCTAAATGACCCAATGTTTGGGTCATTTAACATCGAAATGAATCCAACGTTTTATGCAACATGATCGAATCGAACACGTTACAAAGAAAAATGTTCGTCATTGAATGGCCATACCGCTAAACGTTAACGAATAACAAAGAAACGTGAAAACATTCTTCATCCAGTAAGAAAAGAGAGGAAGAGAAAAAAAAACAATGACGAAAGTGAGGCGGGAATTAACGAGCAACCAGGAAAGTAAAGGTCAAAGGGAGAGTGAATGCAGGGTCATGCAAATTAGAGGACAATGAAACGAGCATTGCGGTCAAATAGGGTGAGACTCCGAGGCGCGGAGTGAGGAAAAAAACAGAGGAGAGAAAAAAAAAAGAGAATGGTCACATCTGCCTCTGACATTTTCCAGCCTCAACTCTCGTTGTGTGGGTAACACTGCTGGACGGGAAGGTTCAGTGTGGATTGCACACGTTTCCATTATCCCTCTTGTGTTTCGCGGTTATGCGGGACAGAGAGTATATCGATCTGTAACCCAGCGTTCTCTCACTCTCTCTCTCTCTCTCTCTCTCTCTCTCTCTCTCTCTTCTCTCTCTCTCTCTCTCTCTTTCTCTCTCTCTCAGGCCTCTCTTCTCCTCTATCATCACCACCATCCTCACGGCCGCGCTTTGTGTGTTCAGTACTCTCATTCGGTGCTATGGGTACCTACCCTCGAACGTTGACGAGTACGTGCGCGAAGTGGATGCAAGCGCTGTTGTCCTCGGTGTACTGTAGACGCTGACGATTTAGTTCATGAGCTCTGTTGTTATAGTAAAACTATTTCTATTCGCTCTTTTTTAACCTGATTCCCTACTGTTAGAACGAAATGATAACACATATATTTTTTACAGTGTTGCGGATATATCATTACTAGGATTTCCATCATATACATTATTAGGTTTTTACATTCCCCTTCCCCCTCTACTTTAGTCCATTCTTATTCTATTCCTTATTCCTTGAAATAGAAATGGCTTTGAACCCCCCCCCGAGTGTTGATCGGAGCCACTATTTCCAAATGCATTACTCTATCGCATTCGCACGAGGGTACAGGGAAATTGCGGAAAACCTGTCTGATACAGACGTCTATATTTTACCGCGCTTCGGTTGTTTTAACACCAGAAACTAAGAAAAATTGTCTTCCACTGAGTCAACGCACAAGCCAGTGCAAGGGCAAAACGGTCACCCAGCCCAGTATCGACCGAGGCTAATGCTACCGCAACGATGTCAAGACGATAGTTTGTTCGGTCGACAGTTACCGCATAATCGGGCGGTACCAGTTGTCATAAATTGTCGTACATTTTATAACACGAGAACAGGGTGCGGGTTTCGCTGTTTTATAAGTTAGGTTTTTCATCTACAGATTCAAAATGATCACATAACCGAACTCCGAGTATGACATCGACAGCAAATTTAAATGACAAGTTATCAGCTTAAGGGATAAGTTTGATACATTTCGTGATCTGTCTTTTTTTATTAAAGAGTGGATGTATGACATTCTAATATCAAAAGTTTGTGTTTCAAATGGTTGCGTTCACGTAGACAGCCACCGTATTGTGAAAGTGGTACCCAATCAGAATGATGGAATAGTGATATTTCCTCGCATAACAAAATCCTCATATATTCGTATCTATACACGGAAGACGAAGAATTCAACCGCATTCGCGGTTAAGAGTTTACACTCGTGAATAATTAGCCAGTCAAGCCTACTCGATCGTGCAAGCTCAAACTGGCCAAGGTTATGATACTTTTGCTCACGCTAAGTTAAGATATTCAGGTCGTGTAAATTGTCAACCGCACACGTATAGTAACATGAAGAATTATCAGATGGCGTTTACGCGGGATTTGATACGCTGGCAGCGCGACAGGAGAGTTGCAACTCACATAAACGTAACCTCTTGAATTGTTCGACAGTTTACGCTGCCCAGAATATCTCCACTTAGCGCGAGCAAAAGTCCACGTAAACAAACTAATTGAAAGGTTCAATCCAGATCTTCCGTTGTTTCAGTGTTTGTTGGTTTATCTTTTATCGTGCACTGATTTCATTAAAAATGAATAAATACGTTGCTGAAAGAGAATAATAAAGAATAAAGCAAACTTTTCGTGGTTAGGTTTATTCAAGCTTGCAAGCTAAATGGACTGACAATCTAATTAAGTTTTCGTGGCGCATGAAATTGGCAAATAGAAATAAATAGGTGATGGCAAAATAAAAATAAAGATTGAAGAGATTAATGACCAGTGCCGGTCGTTTAAACTCGGCAGCTCAATTTATGCTGCTGTATTAATATCAATTAATAAGTAAAAACTGAGCAGGGAAAAATGGGAAGGAGTAGTCAATTTGCAAAAATGTGCGGAACCGCTCGTTCCGCGTTCGATTACTCCCTAAACTGGGGTATTCAGGTTGCGCCCGACGATCATTCAGCAAATACAGCAAACAGTATGCGGTTAAGCTTATTGAAGCTTCCAAACGGAATCGTTGTGATTGAATCGACGATTTTCAATCATTGCCATGGTCTTCCGGTCGATTCGTTTTTAAATACTATTGAGGAATTATAAATTAAGGAGCTTATTCACAAAGGCTAAACCATAAAAGGTCTCGTAAGCTCATAGTCTCTAATCCTGCTCTAACCAGTTTTGTCTACCAGTATTCATCAATTGTTTTTCTTTGTGAATACAAATCCATTCGCATCCATTGTTATGGGGATGCACAATGAAATGTAATTCCATGGCACAGATTATGGTCAATTTGTGCGGCAAATACAACGAACGCTCAGAAATAGAAGGACGAGAGGAAAGTCGTTGAGAACATAAACAGCAGAATGAGCTGGCGGATATTTCGACCCAGGATAGTTTCCTTGCTCTTCAACATGGCTTCGTTAAAAAAAAAAAAGAAAAAAACTCGAATAGACAATACAGAGAAATAGTCGGGGCCGTTTGAGAGAGAGAGTCTAATCCTCGCGCAGCAAGAAAAAAAATGAACAAGAGAAAAGGAGTTCAGTGAGAGCAGAAGAGCTGGAACTAACGACAGGGTAACTTTGAAATACAGTGAGCTCTTATGAAGAGGGATGAAGTGCAATCTCGTATGAACTCTTCAATACGAGCTTGCACTACGAAAATGAAGATATGAAAAGAGGACGGAGAGTGAGGGGAGAGGTATGGGCGACAATGGATCAGGTCGATTGAACAAGAGGGAATAAGAGTGTGTACTGCAAGAGGTGGGTGATGAGGTGGGGACGTAGCGAATAAAGAAAAGAAAAGAAGTACAGGAAGAGAGGTTGGGTAGTGAATGAAGAAGAGAGCGAATAGAAAATGGGCGCTGCAGGAAGGTAGAGAAACGGACGTGAACACGATGCTGGTGGAACGATCGTAAGTTTCGAGTTTGATTCAGTCGACGAGCTTACACTACGTGTAAGCTCGATCGATACATTTGTTCTACCTGTTTTCTTACTCTCATTCCTTTAGTCCCAATCTCCCACTTAAATCGATCCTGTTATAACAAAACAAAATATATACTTTCGCTGCGTTATTTATTTAACGGTCGATATTTATTTTTATTTATTTATTTATTTATTTTTGAAACGAGCATCATAAGTATTTCGGGTATATTTTTTCATTAACGTATTAGGAGTACAAATTAGTTCGGTCTGTTTGTTTGTGGTAAAAAATGCATGTATGCATTTGAACCATTCTGAGTGAATTCTAATGATTCTGCAAGCTCCTTTTGTGTTTAACTCGGATCTTCATCGAGTAATGCCTCCAATTATTTGTCTTCGAATTTTGTTGGCTGTCCAGAGCGAGGCTTGTCTTTGACGCTGAAATCACCATTCTTGAAACGTCGAAACCTTTACCTATATGATTTATGCAGTTGAGACACTGTCGGCATAAACTTTCACAAGCATTCGATGAGCTTCCGCTGCACTTTTCTTCCACTTAAAGCGGAAAACAAAAACTTCCGCAAATGCTGCTTAGTTAACACAAAATGTGACATATTCAACATAGTGAAAAACAAGGTTTTTGTATGAAACTCAAAGCGATATAAACTGAATATTATTGACAGATGTCTAACCTCTCGGAAACCACCGAAATCAGCTGTCACCATGAAACATTCATAACAGCCAGCGCCATCATTTGAAAACGGACCGAACTAATTTATACTGCCAATATTATCCGAAGACCGTTTCGGCCAAAAAAGTGAAAAGTGATAAAGACTTTAGTGTCAATGCAATTACATCGTGTACACGGATTGGTGCATTCAGGTCCCTTTTTACTAGGTATTTATTTATTTTTTACTGTCAGTTCTGTATAGAGGTATGAAAAGTTGCGAGCTTGTCTCGTTTGTCTACGAAAGACGAAAAGCGTTCGTTTGGTCTCTATACCGCGTGGTATCACGATGTTGCAAATATTATCGACTATTTTTTTGTTGTATCTTTGCATTCCAATGCCATTTAACATACTTGTCATATGACATCGGAATCTTTGGCTTATGGCTTAGTCTGACGTCTACCACTGTGATGAAGGGAAAAAAAACCACTGCGGTATAAATGTTCCTAGTAGATTAAAGATCAGGTCATTAAGGAATAATGTCATCCCTTATTTTCGGTCCCTTGACACTGAACTTTCCAACTTCCTCACTCATGCCTTATTGAATAATTGATGCACACTGAATTTGGATCGTTATTCAGCGTTTTGCTATCCCCTTGACGCCGGTCCCGAAGTATGGTTATATACACGTCGTACGTGCTTCCTCTCTCGTCCCCTCTATACAATATTCACTCTGCTGTGTATCGTGGGACTGTTTCCTTTCACCTTCGTACACAGTTTCCTTTATCCATTACTCGTTAATGCGCTGCAGCTAAATTCTGCGGCACAAGTCAACGAGCTTTACAGCTATATAAAATCGACAAGAGTTCGTTACGAGGGTTGCTGGTTTGTTGGATGGGGGTGAAAATAGTGTTCAATTACAGCGGGGGTTGTAATGACTGTACGTATGAACTTTGCAATTAATAATAATAGTGTTGTTCACAATCTAAGAGGAATATCGATTGAAGCCATACAAAAATGTGCATCGTGGAAACTCGAATAAATCGCTTGAATTGTGGATAATTCATTTATTCATTCTTTAATAATCAATTATTAATAAAAATGTCATCATCGTTATTCAATGAGATTATACATCAACTATAAATGGAAAATGATTATTAGTTTATTAGTAACATTTGATGAATGTTGGAGTATCTGCTGAATGTCTGTAATAGTTTGCATTACAAAATCATGTAGTTGAACATTCGTGTATTGTCAAAGACTGGTAATTTTTCTTCCTCGTGGAAGAATCGTGCTGTATTTTTTATTTAAACAAAATTTTATCAAACTTTCAATGCCAGTGTGTTCAAAATGTGTCACAACATCAGAAAAAGACATTTCCGAGAAAAATGTTCGTATGGACGTGTGTATGTGTGTGTGTGATGAGGCTGCCATAGTCATAAACGTCTATAACTTCAGAATGGCTTGGCCGATCAGGTCGAAATCTTGCACGCCACTGGAGCTATCATATAGTTTCGTGGGCTGCAGCCCCGTTTATGCGATATAATTTTCCTCACTATTAAACTACTCCATCAAGTTCGACATGAATGTCAACAACTTGGTACATAGACTATCAGCAAACACTGTCGATTATTGAATTTGGAGAAAATCGGACAATACGTTCCAAATGTATGAAATTTTGAGTTTTACGAAAAATCGATATAGATATTTTTTGAGACTGTAGCTTGAGGCTTTAGCTCGTGCAATTTTTGGGTTATCCGGTCAAAACTTTCTCCATAAATTAGGTTCCATCAAAGGACATTTGATATTGAATTTGGAGATATTCGATATATCGAAGTGTTCTAAATTTATGGTATTTTCAATTTGCCGAAAAATGTATGAAAAATCAAACAAACTCCACACTATCAAATTAATCGAGAGAAAAAATGGTGCAAATTGACACTGGGATAATGCTTCCTTGTTAATATTGTCTATACATAAAACCTCCTCTTGAGAAAGCCAAAATTAAAATAGTCTCTGGTTCATAGCAGAACATTTGTAACTGCACAATAATGATGAGGAAGCAATTTGCACCAATGGGTTTTTTCGTTATTGTTGCTTAATTATTATACGATATTTTTCTACAAAAATTAGAAACCATTTGAGATAATATTCCGTGGCTAATAAAAGAAATATCGTTTGATTTCGCAATTGAATAGATGAAGAAACGATATTAACCAGGATAATATACTTGAGAGTTTTCCGTCAAAATTATCATTTTACCTGGGTGCATACGTTTAATGTACGTGAAACTTTGGAGGTTTTTCGTCTCCGAAGTCTGACTTTGTTTACGTATTGATGCTGATATTAATGGCGTCGGGAAGTTAGTATATAACACCACTTCCTCTACTTCCTATAGGAACGACTTTCCTGGGTAATAAGAAAATCAATGAATAAGTGAAGATTTAAGTTGCAAAGAAATGCGGACCAGTGGAAGAATAAAGTTTCCAAGTATATACAACATTACTAGTTCGGAACATAATATTAAATCATTATGCAGAGGGAAGCAGACGACTCAACGTGGTGGTATCATATCACCGTCATTCACGAAAGAAAATGTTTTATAAGAAAAAAAATGAAACTTAGAAAAAACTGAAACACAACCCATCGAGAAAAAATAAACTTTGCCACTGCAGTATGGTGGCAAAAAGCAGCTAAGCCTATTTCATCCCAATTGGTCGTGTCATTTCAGAGAAAATACATTTCGTGTTCTCGAAGTGTTTGGAGCGTGTAATACGTCCCCTTAAGAGCATGTGAAAAGTCTGTTTTATCGAATCTGTATTACCCACCGAAAGCATGTTAATTTGTGGTCAGATACCGCTCCAAAACTATCAAACCGATTGACATTTGAAATTTGGTCAAGTTATTCTGGGCACCTTTATCCCTTTAGTAAATACCGTAACATTTTGAAATTCAAAATAGAAATGTCAATTTTCAGCTAAAAACGAAGAGGTCTGAAACAAAGATGGATAGAATTATTATTGTATAGTGTGATTCCAAAAAAAATTGTATTCGTTTCTTGCTGCATGTGCAAAATTGTCGACGTGGTATTTGGGCGAAAAATACACAGAAATCGTGGAAAAGTTTTCCGGCTTGGTTCGTTTAAATTCCACTGGCGAGATATTCGTGACTAACTTTTCAATTCAATGACAATTTTCGAGAGTTTTTAGAGGCCCACCTCCTAAATTAGAAGTTATAACACCATAATATATAAGTAAATCGCTTCTGGCACGGTTCATTTGCGTATTACATTTTCCGTGAATATTATCCAGATTTCAACGGTCTCTACTGTACCGACGCTGTTGGACATTCTCACCGTCTTTCACAGAGGTCGCATAGTAGCAAGGAAAAATTAACAGATGGTGTTTATGCGAGATTTTAATAACGCCGACAGCGCTACAGCAGAGTAGTGGCTCGCGTAAACCTAACCTCTTACATGTATTTGACTGCTCACGCGGCCCTGAATATCTCCGCTTACCGTGAGCCAAAGTTCGCATAAATATAAAAGTGAAAGAGCATTCATTTACTATTAATGTTTCCATCGCATACGTTTTCAGGTTTTTCCATTGATTTCCGACGATTTCCCTTTGTTCTCATTTCCATTACATTTTCCTTCTGACTTCCCCCCACTCCTCGTCGCCCCTAGCGTGTTGTGCGCAGTCACACTATGTTAATACACTTCTGTATTTGCAGGCGGACATAGGTATATTGCGGAAAATCTGATGGATCCTGGCGTCTACAATGTACTGGGTTTCAGTTGTATTACCAGCAGAAACTCAGAAAAACTGCCTCCCGCTCAGTAGCCGGTGTGCAATTCAGTGCATCCACCCATCGTAGTATTGAACACGGCCATATATATACCACTTGACATGGGAAGTCGGTGAATAATTGCGTGTCGTCTCTCGTCGGTCACATAATATGTATTTTAACGGAAAATGGAATTGCAACGCCAGAAGCATTCTGTTCCAGACCCTATGTAACTTCATTCATGCACGCTTGTAAAACTTGTATGACGATGGAACACGATAATTTTCCACGTTATGTGCCCGCGGCAAGCTATTATAAAAATCAAAATTGACGTGCGTGGTATAATTTTACTCCCATGTACTGAACTGCATATTCATTCTAACAATGTTTCTATGCATTGCAAATTTTTATCGTAAAAATTAATTTTTTATAATAAATATTAATAACATTCATTATTGATATTTATAAGAACAAAAATTTAAAATATCCAGGGCCATCAATGGGGCAAAAACATCGCGTAAATTGATATCGTGTCAAGTGACAAGTAGATTCAGTCCGTACAAGACAAGTAGATCCAGTCCGTACAACACAAGTAGATACAATCCATAATAGTCGTTCTTCGATAACTCGGAGATAGAGGGTTAACTATGTAAGGTTCGATGTCTCGGCGAAATAAATAAAAATAGCTATTGGTATATATATATGTATAAGGGGAGTAGTAAAGGTCTTTTTATTTCTTGAGAATGTAGGGGTAATTCGATCCTCCGCTTGTACCGATGGATTGGACGGTATTCCAATGGCACGAAATACGACACGTTCACTTGAATTATGTATGGCGTACGAAAATGGGATAAAAGGAAAACGTGGGTTGATGGAGTATTACTGCAGAATGTCGTATATTCGATGTGTAGCAAACATACGTATATACTATATATTTAAAAAAAAGATCGGAATAATCGATTATATACGGTAACTGATTACATTTTTAATTGCAGTCAAGTGATTAGAAAAAAAATAGTGATAAGATTTATTTGTTGCGACTATAAATCTAATTTAACGGTTTTTTTTGAGTCTTTGATATTACTAGTGCAATGATGATCAGTGATAATGGTGTACACTGAATCACAATAGAAAGTTACAAATTTTATGAAGATTCCTCTTCTACGTTGGCATAAAATAAGTTGGATCACTAAAATGGGTGCAGTTTCGATGCTTCCCAAAGGATTTGCTACTCCGTTCATCTCCTTCGTAATTGCTTAAGCATCAAAATGCCCCTTGGTTAATTGGTTTACGAAATTTGTTTACGGATTTTCTAATTTGAATCGTTTTTGCCAATTTTTGAAACTCTTTTGATGCGTCCTCGCTGACTTTCAAAGTGCTTTTATCGCCAAAAAAATTGTTATATATAGAGGGATAATTTCAAACGTATTCTCTGAGGCTACATGTAACATTTTCAGAACACTTCAGATCGAGTTAAATCGGCCATCAGACGGTCACTCGAAACATTGATATTTTTAGGGTTCTGGTGGGAAAGGAAAAAAAACAGCAGATACTTCCTTTTTTATAGTAGGAAATATCTCACCGAATGTTTGTCAAAAAAAGAAATAAAAAAATCTTATGTAAGAAACAAAACAAAGATCATAGATTTTTCATTCCAAATCCCGGAACGAGGGTTGCCCAACAAATGGAGAGACTGTGACAAAAAATTTGTCCCTTTTGTAAGAGATTTTATTTTCGGAAAGTACGAGAATCGTATATAGGAAGCCAGGGGCGAGGAAGCGAGCAATAGCAGAAAATTGGATGGAATGGTAACAGTACGAGAAACCAGCCCCAACCCCAAAACACGTGTGCACCAGGTGTGTCGGGACGACGTGAGCGACAAGAGAACCGGAAAAAAAGAATGAAGGGTTGAAAGGAAACTAAAAAAAAAATAAAAAATCGATGTCTGCAGCGAAAACGCGTGCTCCCTTATGCGGTGGATATAGAAAATTGGAAGAACCGGCGAGAGGGGATTAGGGGTCTGGTCGGGAAAGTTGGCAGTCGGAACATGCATGTTGAAGAAGCCACGATCGTGTAGAATCGCTGGTAAAATGGATAGTTCGACAATAACGGGGTGAAACGAAAAAAAAAACAACGTCCTGGAATGTTGGGAAAGAGGCCGAAAGAGGTTGTAACCCGCCCGACTTTTCGTGAAAAGGGGGTGGTATAGAGAGACGAGTTGCACGTGGTCGTATTATTATGCGATATCTCGTAATATATTTTAAAAATGCGGCGATGCGTTTGAATTGTAGGGATACATGACTTTCTGTACCTTTAGTCATAGCCAGGGACCAATATAATAAATATCGTGTCCCAGAAAATTAAAAAAAAAGATTATTCCCGATTACTTGGATACTTGGATACTCACATATCCGACATTCTTTTGTAACCATTACTTGAAAAAGGGTTGTCGATTCCGGGGGTGGTTTACGAGAAAAAAAAATTTATTCAGCTACAAAAATTAAATGCCTCATCCATTGTCAGCAGTAATGGATACATTTTTGCTTCCTCATAGAGGAAGGTTTGTGACCGTAAACATTAAATAGTGTCCAACAATAATGTTTAGAAAAAAGTTTCGGTTGGATCTACCGCTGTGATAAAAAATCGAATCTCTTGTAACTACGAAACGGCTTGAATAATCGGGTGAACATTTACCGTACACTAGCATAGTTGATAGCTTCTTTTACTAAATATGATTTTTGTGACCTGACGAAAAAAGAGGACAAGAACCCAAGAAACGAGATGATTCACAAAGTTTCTTCTATGATAGGACGCCTAAATTGGGGTATCTACTTGCTCATCGTAAAGTTTTGTAAATCTTTGAAAATTGTGAGAAAGCATTGTGCAAATTTTATCTTGTTTTTATTGTGAAAATATATATATTTTAAACCAATTCGAATTGAAGCAATAAAACTTTTCTTTCTTCAACTTACCTGACCACCGACCATCCCCTCTCGCAATCTGAGTAAATCCGTCTGACTCCAGGCACTCTTGCTCCAAGGTGCGATCTGTCGTAGATCCTTGTCAAAGTTGAAATCGGCGAGCTGATTGTGTACGAAGTTTCGTATGTTCCAGGGTAGATCATTGTGACCATCGATAAGTGGAACTTCCGCGAGGACTTGACGCACCGTCTCGAGTCTCTCTCGGGTCGACGTCAATGACGCAATCTCTCCGTCCGCAGGACGCGGTCCAACTTTACCGATCCAACTGCCGAGTGCCAAAAAGGTCACGGTCGCTGTCCAGACGCCACTGCGTCCAGCACCCTTTAAATAGAAAAATTCAATATGAAATAAATATCTTTATTTTTTAGGAAATAAAAAAAATATTGATTCACGCTTGTTAAGAGGGTGACACTTTTTAAAGGGCACGGTTTTTTAACTTTTCCAACGGAACGTTATTCTTTGTTTTTTTCAATTAAAATTTCAGGATATCACATCGAAACAACGAAAATCGGAGAAATATTGTTTTTTTTTTTCAATCTGGAAGTCGTGCGAAACCAGACTTGAGTATGCCTCTTTTGTAATCGGTGGGAAATTTGGCTAACCGGAACAAATTTCTGCTCGCGCAATTTTACGGGTGCCAATTTTCCTAGATTCGAGCTTACTAGATAATTCCAACTGTCCTTATCGGGCAATGGGCTTCAAATGACAATGGAGAAGGGAGAACTTTGAAACTAAATCAACGTAGAATATGAATAAATCGATTAATTAGTGTGAGAACGAGCAGTACGAATATTTATACATCAAATGAGACGTCTACTAAACGCGTTATTCCACAATTAAGTGTTTGACATTTTTAAAGCAATAATACGACATATATTTTCACCGATGAATCTTTTGTAAATTCGCGGGATTTTTAGGGGATCATCGTATACACGCTCTCGAGTTGTCTCAGATTTTTATACAGCGAGAGAACGTCGACAGCGCCATTGCGTCGAGTAACCCCTGTGTGAAATAACACCAGTCTCAAGTACTGTCGATAAGTGTGTTTACAAAATGGTGAGCGCACTATTTAATTATTTATCCAATGGTACAGAGTACGAAAGCTCTACTATTTTTATCTCAAATATTCGTTAAAAAACTTGCAATAACTAATGAAAAACCACACATTATTTACGAAAAATTCGTCTGCCAAGTACCGAATCCCCTAATCGATAATTTGTTTAGTGCCACACAGCAGGGGTGTCCCATTATTTTTTAGTTCGATCCATTTCGCTCAAGGGTCGTTTCAATCCCCTACGAAATTATGTTGTTTCGTGAATGCTTTACATTCAAGATGCCTGGGACAAGCAGAGAGATGAAAGGACGGATACACGTAAATAATATATACATGCTAGAGTGGTCCCCAATGCTTGAATATATACATTGCAAGCTCTCAGGGATTAACGATGAATGGGTGATGTAGGAGAAGAAGAGCAAGGAAGATTAAGCGACGACGAACATTTTTCCCCAGTACGCAACATATTTCGGAAAAAGTGTCTCGGAGCAGGCTGAAGGAAAAAGCAAAAAGAAAAAAACTATCACCGAGACAGATATATTTTTCAACGGGTGATGAAAAACCTTCCATTAACATTCTGATGGAAATTACTTGTTGGCTTGTAAATTCGAAAATATCGCTAAAAAGCTGCAAAATTGGAACTTGCAGATTGTAAGCCTCATATTTATTGACGAATCTTATCATATCATTATATCTTATATCATAAATCTTTCTGTATGAGTATGTTGGTTTTTTCGAATTTGGCTACTTAATAGAGGAAGATTCATGATTCTTTGATAAATATGAGAAAGTAACGTTCAAGTTTCTCTCTATGATTTAGCTTGATAGTGCAAGGGTGGTTTAATTTTGAATGTTAGACGATTTTCCGAAAAATCGACCATTTCATAATCTCAAGAGCTTCTTTGCCGATTGTCATCATATTGTGCATCAAACATCCAGTAATATCACTTCAGTTGCGTAAAAATTACGTTTCGACAGTTAGCAGTTTGCTCTAGTTAGTATCGGTAAATGGATCTATCACTTGGAGTGCTAGTTTCGCAGGTAATGGCGGCTCGAAACACCCAAGCTCCTGACGATGACTTTAGATTTTATGCCTTTGGTCGATACACGGCCTGAAGTTAGCCTCCTTTTGTCTCCTCGTCACTCAGCGCATGCACAGTTTATAACTGCGCATTATAAACTGTGTTTAACTTCATGGCGTTGAATATTTCCGCCATATTCGCTCCTAAAAACCCAATAAAATACGTGTTTTGTTGCAATTCAAAACACTAGAATTTTCTCACGAACGTCATACACTTCCGTGGTTACCACTCGTGTACTATGCGTTTTGTATGTTTCGGTGTGCATTGAAAAATCGGTTCTCCAATAAGCTTTAGTTTAGTCTTTAGTCAGAATATTATAAATTCGTATCGGTCTTTATGGATACCCTTGTATGGAGCCTGAACAGCGTTTTTCCGGAATTTCTATACGAAAAAATTTTTTCAAAAATTCAATCTATCATAAAAACTGAAATCATTAAGAGATTCTCGCAAAATTTACAACTGAACATCTTTCTCCTTTTATCCATGTATTATATATTCAGACTTATAACTCGATAGGCCAAAAATTGTTTGAGTTAGAGGCGTTAATGGACATTTTTGGAACACTTCAACATTCCGTGACAATTAAAAGAATGCTTCAATATTGACGATTATTTGCACGCAGCTGTACATGCAAAATTTCACCGAGTATTAACAAACAGCCACTTACATAAATATACACAAAATGTAGCATTGCACCGCTTCGGGCAAAAGATCATTTAATCAAGTGCAATATTAGTTTGAATATATTGTACAGATTATGATGCAATTAAAAGGGGTACCAGTCGCTTTACCCGTTCACATAATTAAAAGGGGGTGCAATGTTCCACATTTCGCGAATATCTTTTCGGTCAACGGATTTTTTTCTTCATAAATTTGCTAAAGTGCTCTTTAAAGTTTGATTCCCGCAAGATGATTTTTCACATTCGCCTCAGGAACATTTATTCAAAACGTGAATGATTGATCGCTCGTCGGCACATCGACGAATGATTGATCGTTCGCAGTGCGGCTTTATTAAAAAACCGGAATTGCTCGGAATGTGCGAGACAAGACGATAACGTCGACAGTTCGAAACGAACTTTGACTCGTTTCAAAGGCGAGCTCTTTATTTTTTAGCCTTGAACGTCTTAGCTATTGACTGTGTATAAAATAACATAAAATCATAAATAAACGGTGACAAGAACAGCGCTATCGTATAAATTAAGCTGCGATGAACAAATCATTCATCCCTTCCGAAGAACTTCTCTACACTTCATTCAATTTTCAAGGTTGATTGATTGATTTATTTATTGGTAATTTACGTCATTGAGATATGAGGACCCTCCAGTATGTATATAAAAAAATCTAAACCAAAATCTTTTGGAAGACACACTGTCAAACGTCGGCGAGACGGCGCTAATATCCGATTCAGTTACGATGAAAAAATAATTCCTCACCTCCGAAGCTTCTGATGACTTTTTTTAATTTTCGAATTGATCGACAGGACACTCTATGTACAAATTTATATATACAAAGATATATACATGGCTTAATCCACCAGTCTTCACCAAGTCATCCGGGACACAAATTTTGATTAGTTTGCCATTCTGATATCTCATTGCATGTAATCCTGGGAAATGTGGTGAAAAATTTTACCCCAAAAAGTTCACTGGCTGTCGAAAAATATATTACAATATTTCATATTTCCATGATTTCCAAAATTTCCTTTTATCCATTATTTCTAACGACTTATCGACGAATAGAACAACAAATTATTATGTAACAAGGTACAAATTTTCAAAAATTATTAGTTTTCATATGGGGGTGGTTTTTACCCCTTGAAATCTCACTTAATGAAGAAGATGTTGTGCATTTATATTTACACCAGAATGAAAAAGAAATTTTATTTCTACTCTGAAAGTACGCGTTTTTTTTGTACCCACTGATTTTTGCAGAGTGAAGATCGGTCGGGATGCTTATGAAATTAACGTAATGAAATACGATTTTTTTTCGTCGTTCAGTATTTTTTTTCTGTTACTTCATGCTGGATGATGCAAAATAAGGGCTGTACTAATAACAGCTACGACTCATAGTCTTGTAGATATGAATTTTTGCATATCCATCGTTTTTAACAAAATTATAAAATAATGTAATAAGTATTTAATAACGTGCGGGAAGTCCAGGATTCCTTTAGGACCTTTTTGACTGGTTCCTTGACCTTTGACGGCGCTATTGACTGAAAAGACGATAGCTTTACGCAGTGCAAAGATCGTGAATTCGAAATTTTTTGTGTTTTGACATACTGGAGAGCGATGATTGATTTTTCCTTCGTAACTGGATCAGAGGAGAGTTTCATTTCATCACTCACTCGACCATAGTACACTCTCATACGTTCAAGGGGTGAGTTTCATCCACTTACCAGGGGTGTTAGTTGAAGTTTGCCGGTTTTACCAGTAGACGTCGCTAGCAATATGTATACATTTCTATGATTTGGCATGTATGTCATTTTTTCTATTGACATTAACCTACAAAAATACGGAAGTCACATTCCGCCAAAATAATAGCGTCATATTTGTTTACCTCAGTGAATATGTCGAGTTTCGTTCCAAGTAAATCGCATTTGCGGCATTCGTTGCTTTTCTTATTTCATCAAAAGAAAAAAGCAGCTGAAGCTCACCGGTTGCTGGTAGAAACTTATGGTGAACATGCTCCAGTGATTAGAACATGTGAGACATGGTTTCGTCAATTTAAAAGTGGAGATTTCGATTTGACAGACAATGAACATCCTGGTGCAGCGAAAAAGTTCGAAGCCGAGGAATTGCAGGCGTTATTGGATGTTGATCCAACCCAATCGCAACAAAAATTGGCAGAAACACTAAATGTGACTCGAGGAGTAATTTGCCAACGTTTAAAAGCCATGGGGAAGATCCAAAAGTATGGAAAATGAGTGCCACACCAGCTGAACGATAGACAAATAGAAAATCGAAAAACCGTTTGTGAAATGCTGCTTCAACGATTCGAAAGAAAATCTTTTCTGCATCGAATTGTCACGGGGGACGAAAAGTGGATTTATTTTGAGAACCCGAAGCGAAAAAAATCATGGCTTTCACCTGGTGAAGCCAGCCCATCGACTGCAAGGCCAAATCGCTTTGGCCGTAAGACAATGCTCTGTGTTTGGTGGGACCAGTGTGGTGTGGTGTACTACGAGTTGTTAAAACCTGGTGAAACGGTGAACAAGGATCGCTACCGACAACAAATGATCAATTTGAATTATGCGTTGATCGAAAAACGGCCGGAATGGGCCCGAAGACATGGCAAAGTTATCTTGCAACATGACAACGCGCCGTCTCATACCGCTAAACTGGTGAAAGACACATTAAAAACACTTAATTGGGAAATATTATCACACCCGCCGTACTCTGCAGACCTCGCCCCGTCCGACTATCACCTTTTCGCATCGATGGGACACTCCCTTGCAGAGCAGTGCTTCGCTAATTTTGAAGAAGTCGAAAAATGGCTCGTCGAATGGTTTACCTCGAAAGAGAAAAAGTTTTTTTGGGATGGTATCCATAATTTGCCTGAGAGATGGGCGAAATGTGTAGAAACCAATGGTCAGTACTTTGAATAAAAAAATTTTGAGATTCCTCTGAAAATTAAGTGTTTTCTTTATCGAAAAAACCGGCAAATTTCAACTAACACCCCTGGTAAACACATTCAACGTTTGTTTTTAGCAGAACATTCGTAATAAATGCCATATTTGAATGTAGATATTTGGGTGTAGAAAATAATGATTGCGACAGAATCACGGGCAAGTATATTTATTTATACAATTATTCAAGAATAATAATACCCTCGAGGTACTCTTCCGTAAAAGATATGTTGGGAACTTTTCGAGCATATGTATTAGGACTGTATGAGAACTCGAGATCCGCCTAGAACGCCATGAACCCGGTTGACCACGCCGAACGAACGATTTTACGCATGCACGAAGGTTACGAGAACGATAGAACCCGTACAAGGATCGGAGAAAGGCTTCAAAAGAATGAAAAAATGGACCATAATAAAAAAGGAACTTTCGAGGAAAAATAATGTATGCTCGAGCAACGAGGAGACTCTCTCGGTCTAACTCTCGAGCCAGATGGACATACCCGTCTCGCTGCTCTCGTACAGAAGAGATTTAAGGGGGGAAATAGGGTTAGGACAGCATTTTCTCAATGATTTTCATGAATTTTTTTATAGTATAAAAAATTAATATAATCTATTGAAACTTTGAGAATATTTTATACATATATTTAAGTATATACTATAAAATTTTTGAAGAATTTTCTTGGAAAACACCGGGGATATTAGCGACCCCATATTGCAGGTCACAATCAGACTCAGCATTTTGCGTACATTCTGGAAGCTGCAATTTTCATCTGAAATCAAACGAGGTTGGAATTTACTTTTATTATATATCTCTCTTCTATATGAACCTAAATGCTATCGAAAAAATAGAAAATTGAATTTTTTTGCAGGGGTCAAAACAAAAAAGTATGATTTTTTGCCATTTTTTACAACTTTATTTGCAAAATAAATTATTTTAAATAATGATAATATTTCGATTTTAGGTTAATATAGAGCGCAACACTATGAAGAAAGTAACTGCCAATTTTCAAAACGATTGGTTGAAAACTTTTCAAACTAGCGTGTACGCAAGTTCAAAAAAGGTCGTTTTCAGAAAAACGCGTTTGAAAAAATAGTGACCGCTCGGTTATACACGTGGCGCGCTTGGGGCCTGAAGGAGAGCTACTCACTTTAATGGCTTACAACAATAGAACGAGTCGGAATTTTCATTTAAAATTTTTGGAACATATTTTTCAATAGTTTTACTAACAATTTATGAAATATAAATAAATCAATTTTTTGAACCGTCGAACCCTATTTCCCCCCTTAAGCTACTTTTGTCATTCATACACTTTACCGGTACTTTAGCGTTCAGTCACACATACCAGGAATTAGTTTCACGTCTACTCGGAATCATTCTCATATAACTTAATAAATAATATTGACCATTGTGAAGACGCCTGTGATGACATTATTTTCAACAGATAACTTAAAGATCTTTTTTTAATTACTTGACGTCAATAACCTGCGGCGCCTTGTAATTTTGTCCCAGTATGCGAAAAGCATTTAATGAAGGAAAGAGACCATATACCGCTGACACATTGTACTCATGACGGGATCGTCGCTTTTGCTTTAGTGAATTCAATGGTTTTGTCATGCGCTGTATTGTTGTGTATTGAATTCGAAAAGATGAGTATCGGAGGAATATTGTATCGTCGTGAGGGCGACTACAAAGAATTGCAATAACTATATTTTACGTAAAATGTCTCTACAATAATTGCACTCTCAGGCTTTTGTCTCGGTCTGCCATTACTCATCCGAGTTGACCTTTAACGTTCACGAGTAATCGCACAAAATATCGTAACCATGAAAATAAAAAATAATCACACTATTGTGCAACTGTGGATATCACATGAAACACATTAAAAGCAATTAGTTCCGATTATCGAATATACGAAAATTTGTGCAGCAATTACGTCGAATTCCAAGAAAGATATAGAATTCTCCAGGTATTGTTGAAATAACATACAAAATAAAGAA
The DNA here is from genome assembly GCA_958009045.1 of Oxytorus armatus. Taxonomy (NCBI): domain Eukaryota; kingdom Metazoa; phylum Arthropoda; class Insecta; order Hymenoptera; family Ichneumonidae; genus Oxytorus; species Oxytorus armatus. The sequence goes on along the minus strand of OY253747.1, from coordinate 8,586,366 downwards.
TAATTTCGCTTCGATGGCTGTATGAGAGAGTGGTGAGGCAATTACCTGAGAATGTATACGAATAAAAAACTCGGGAACTCACTACATGCATAATTAGATAATACATATTCGATCGTTCACAAAACATAGTTTTATTTTCGTTCCCCGTGTAATCGGAAAACGAACTTGTGTACTCGAAGTTTCTCATGAATAGTCGTGGTGGACTCTAGTCACAATGGCAGTGAGTATCCCATACATATAATAATTTTGTCAGCATATTAAGAAACAATTAGGTCCCGCTCAATGTCGAATTTTTGCCATCGTGAATATTGTGTTTTAGGATCAATTTAATCAAAGACATGATCGAACTGAACCGGCGTATTTTCACAGTCTTGGGAGTATGGACATTAGAATCAATCTACGTAAGATTTAATTAAGGTAGTAGTCTGGTAAATTAAGCCGATTTTCATGTCTTTTTTGGAGGGCGTTTTTTTTTGTAGGAAAATAAAAATGAATCGTTTTGGATATTTAGGATGTTTTTATTTACATATTAAAGATAAAAAAAAAACTTTTGAAAAAATTTTATAGTTTATTATTATTATTATTATTGATCGAAGTTGGCGTCTCGGAAAAAAAACGCGTGGGTGGCCCCGATGATTTTGGCTCTTGATGTTATCTGAAATCAATAATTCTTGATAATTCTTAATCTATAGACATGTCATTCTGGTCGGAACTACTGAAGTTATATTTCATGGATAAATAACGAAATGGCGGACTTTGGAAAAAAAAGTCCTTCTATTTTGCCCGCCATTTTGTTATTTATCCATGAAATTTAACTTCAGTAGTTCCGACCAGAATGATATGTCTATAGATTAAGAATTATCAAGAATTTTTTATTTCAGATAACATCAAGAGCCAAAATCACCGGGGCCACCCACGCGCTTTTTTTTCGAGGTGCCAACTTCGATCAATAATAATAATAATAATAAACTATTAAATTTTATCACAAAAATTTTTTTTTGTATCTTTAATATGTAAATAAAAACATCCTAAATATCCAAAACGATTAATTTTTATTTTCCTACAAAAAAACGCCCTCCAAAAAAGACATGAAAATCGGCTTAAGTTACCAGACTACTACCTTAACTTGTGACTCACGTATGTTCCGACTACCGTTTTCGAGGCCAATTCGCTAATCTAATTGACGTATTCGGAAACATGGTGCTCGTGGTACTGAATGATATAGAGTCCGCATTTTATATAATGATAGTGACTAAACTTATAGTAATGAGTTTCACGAAAACGCTCGTGAAACTCACTAAACGAGTAATAGATAGTATCGATGTTAAACACATCTAGAGTATCGAGGAGATGGCAATTTGTCTAAAGTACCATACAACCGCATTGCAAAGAGATTTTTCAAGATTTGGGTGACAACGGATGCAATGGCGGCGATACGTTACAATGTACACCCGTTCGAGCTTCGTCTGACAGCTGGTAACGACCGTGTACTATTTGTTGTAACGTGATGGACGATAGAATTACAATTTTATTTAAGGCTTTTTATATCCACGCCGCGGCTTTCGTAAAATTTATTTCGTTTTTTTTAATGAAAATAATATAATTGAAGTTCTTCAGTTCTGCGAAACGAGAGCATACCCTTCGTTCTAATTTATCGCGCTCGGTTTTTCTTTGAGGTCACCGAGTCTACGAGTTTCTGGCTCGTCGTTGTTTTATAAATGTCCCATGCTTTGCGCGTTAGTTTTTTATATGGCGACTGTGACATATTTATTTGTTCTGGTATTTAACGTCTCCTAACAACTGTCTGTTTTGGCATCTAGAATGAGGAATCTGGATCTGGATACTCCCGACAATCTCGAATATTCTAGAAAAATCTTACGCGGTATAATCGAAGGACATTGCCAACATAGAATCATCATTTACGAGGTGTGTAAATTAAGTAATGAAACTGGCAACGTAGCGTTCGATCTGGCAACACTTGTGGCGCTGGGCTTGGAGGGGCGGCGGGGGAACATGTGATACGCCTCCAGTACGGGTTTGAACTCGCTCGAGTCATTTGGTTGTCCGTAGCGATTTTTTTTTCAAACACTTTTTTCTATTGTGTTCTAAAAATGAGTGACATCAATTTCGAGCAACGGGGTGCTATCAGGTTTTGCTTCAGACTTGGGCACAGTGCAACGGAAACTCTTGCTAAACTTCAGCAGGTCTACGGAGACAGTGTTTTGTCAAGAGCGCAGGTTTTTCGGTGGTATGGGGCATTTTCAGAAGGAAGAGAGTCGATTGAAGATGAACCACGAAGCGGAAGGCCTCCATCTTTAAGTACCGATGAAAATGTCGACAGAATCCGGGATCTTGTGCGTTCATATCGTCGGTTGACAGTCAGAATGATCAGGGAAGAGTTGAATATGACTCACACCACCGTTCATCAGATTTTGACCAATGAATTGGGGATGAGAAAAATCTACGTAAAAATGGTTCCAAAAAACCTTTCGCAAGAGCAAAAGGATATCAGGAGGGAAAAGTGCCTTGACTTTTTGGATTCGATTGAAAATGACCCCCATTTTCTGGAACGTGTCATTACTGGTGACGAGTTTTGGGTGTTTGAGTACGACCCAGAAACCAAGCCAGAAACCCAGAAACCAGAGCATGGAGTGCCACACTTCAACCTGTCCAAGGCCCAAAAAAGCAAGAATAAGCAAGTCGAAGATCAAATGCATGCTGATTTGTTTTTTCGATACCCACGGAATCGTCCACAAAGAGTTTGCACCTCAAGGCCAAACGGTTAATCAACACTTTTACCGGGAGGTTCTTGAAAAACTTCGAAAAAGGGTCATTCGTGTGAGACCAAACATCAAGAACAACTGGGTGTTGCATCACGATAATGCTCCTTGTCACACAGCAATTTCAATAAACGAGTTTTTGGCCAGTAAAAACATTCCTGTGGCTCCTCAGCCTCCTTATTCGCCTGACTTGAGTCCTTGTGACTTTTTTCTCTTCCCTAGATTGAAAAATCACCTCAAGGGAACTCATTTTGGGACACTCGAAAACATTCAAACGGCTGTAACCAACAAGCTGAAGGCTATTCCAGTATCGGAGTTCCAGCACTGCTGTGAGGATTGGAAGAACCGTCTCCACCGCTGTGTGACTTCAGAAGGCAGTTATTTTGAGGGTGACAATATAAAATTGTAATTCTATTCGAATAAAAAAAATGGAAAAAATCAGTCTCATTACTTAGTTTACACACCTCGTAGACATGTCGGTAAATATTGGATTAGCGAAATTAGGCAATTGTTTTCAGCATGCACTATTTTATAAATATTACTCCAATTCAACAGCTATTCATAATTATCGTTTTCTAATGAGTAACTGTGATTCCTCAACTATAGTCATCGCAAAGTATATTCCAATTTTCTCAGAGTTTTCCCAAAAGTTATATTTAATATCGGTAAAATTGAATATATAATATATCGTTCGTTATAGAATAATGTTCTGAAATTGGATTTTCAAGTAATCCCCACGCAAAATGAACGGTCGGGTCATGCTCTCTACTGTTGATTCGCTGCATTCATTAAACCGATCCTTCTTCTATACGCTAGCTCTTGCATATCCAACGTTCCAAAAAATTGTAACATTATCCACCCGCATAAATAAATATATTCTCTTAGATGTAACCACAAACTCAGGTTCTAACATTTTATTGGCAAACATCTCCATTGTATCCCGTGTTTAGGGAATATCCATTTCATCTATACAACAATTAATTAATTAATTAATCAATTATAATATAGTGAGTAGTTAATGAAGGTTAATAGCTTGTGTACATTTTTGAGTACTGAATACAATCATTAATATTCATTTAATCAGTGACAATTATTTCGAGTGAATAGGTCCAAGATTTTCAATAATCTAATCTGCTTGATTCGTTGGATAATAAATATTACAAAAAAACCAATACATTTATCTGTCATCTGTCTCTATAAATTTTCTTTCTCCCTGTCACAGTATATCACGGTATTATATCGTGCTTGAAGTAACGTATTGCGCTGGGAGCGTGAGAAATAAAAAGATTCATGTATTGTTCGATATATATGGGGCATATCGTGTCAAATCGAGAGGATTCCTCACCATTTTTAATTTTTTGTTTTTTTTTTCAGTATATTGTTGGGCAATATGAAAAAAAAAAAAATTCACACCGAATGTTCAGATTTTCTATTAAATGCTTTGGTCATAAGTGTTCGAGGAGCGACTGCACGTTGGGACCAATTTCAATAATGTTATCATTTTTGTTTTCGAGGAATGTGGCGATAAATTATGGTGCGGTGAGTTAGGCTTTGTTTGATACATTAAAATATATTCATAAACCAAATCCGTCGAATCCGTAGATGTAAATCGTCTTTAAAGTCTTTAAATCGGACATTTGAGTTACGAGAAGTTATCTTCATCAGACCTATTCAAATCCTAATATATTGGCGGGTATGAAATCTACGGTAATAAGTCCTCGCGTATTATAAATACCTTGCTGCTGTTGATTCATGACTACTTCGTGAATGTACTACTAATGCCGTCACAAATGGTCTAGTTATTTATAGATGTACGATTTCTTCACGTCACCCATATCGTAAATTTTATGAGTGGTTTTGAAACTTAACAGCATATGGACAGTGTCTTTGACAGACAGAATGCATTGGAATTATTTGGCAAACGGCATTACTGAACTATCAAATCGAATGATTTGAAATATGATCAAGTAATTCTGGACACCTCTATTTAGAACGCAACGGCTAGAAAATGTTGAAATTAAAAAAAGAAATTTACATTTCTAGCTAAAAACGAAGAGGTGCAAATCGAAAATGGATTTAATTAATATTATATAGCGTATTTACGAAAAGCTTGCACAAAATCCTCGACACCTCTATCTCTATCGAAACGACCAGGCTCCATATTTACCGGATTTTTATCCGTATATAACATAAGGCTAATATTTTTCGTAATTACCCTTTACAATAATACGTATTTCCATTTTTATTTTAGACCTCTTGGGTTTCAGCTGAAAATGTACAATCCTATTATTAATTTCAACCTTTCCTGGTCGTTCCGATAGAGATAGAGGTGTCGAGAATTTTGTGCAAACTTTTCGTAAATACGCTGTATAAGGTAAATATGGAGCAAAAGGGACCCACTTCCGATGACCTTGTGCTTCATATATGATGTCAAGGGAGCCTTCCTGAACAACTTTTTCCTCTGGCAAAATTGGGGGCCATTATTTATTAAAAAGTTATGAATAAATAACGTTGATAATTCAGATAGCTATTTTCCTTATGTCAGTCCCAATCATCTTGTCCTTCACATACGTTGTCAAGAATAACCCCCTGAGTAAGATAAAAAGTTCAATCCGTCGCTCATTGTTTGTTAAAAAGTTATTAACAAAAGAAATTTCATAAATCGAACATGAAGTACTTTTGCTAGTGTATGGCGAACAGTACACGTATGAGCGGGGGAGCTGCAGCCCCTGCATCCCTCCCACACACCAGCCAAAAAACAAACCAAAAACAACCCAAACAAACAAACCCAGACAATCCAAACAACCCAAACAACATAAACAAACAAAAAACCCTCCACCCCCACACACGACCCACCCCTCCCGCCACACGCCCCCTCACCTTCGCACCCCATTCACTCATATGTATTTGTGTTAGTATGATGAGTAGCATACGTATCAGCAAGGGGTATAAGTGTTATTTACTATAATTACGGGTTGATTGGGTTGTTTGGGTTGTTTTTGGGTTGTTTTTGGGCTGGTGTGTGGGGGGTACAGGGGGGGCGCGGCCTCCCCGCTGATACGTGTACTGTTTGCCATACACCAGTAAAAGTATTTCATGTTCGATTTATGAAACTTCTTTTGTTAATAACATTTTAACAAACAATGAGCGACGGATAAACCTTTTTGTAAGTTACTGAGAGGCGGTATCCTTAACAAGCATGTGAAGGACAAGATGATTTGGACTGACGTATAAGGAAAAGAACTATACGAATTATTAACTTTATTTGTTAATAACTTTTTAATAAATAACGACCCCCAATTTTGTCAGAGGGAAAAGTTGTTTGTCGTGCAAAAACGCGTCGAATGGGCCTACTCCAAAGGTCATGGGAAGCGGGTCCCCTTTGCTCCATATTTACCACTCAATTTCCAATTGACCGACAATTTTCGTAAATGTTTAGGGTCCTACCTGGCAAATTAGAGGTTGCAATATCAAAATATATAGTAAATCCCTTCTGGTACGGTTAACGTGCGTATCTGGCACATTGCTTTGAATCTTACTCCGATTTCAATGGTTTCTACTATAACGACGCTGCTGTAGTTTCTCATTACATTACACATGCTCTCAAGCCGATATCACAACAGTTTTGATATTTCCGTTATTCTTCCAAAAGGAACATTCTCATATCTAAACTACTATAATAAAGCTGGCGAGTTTGTTTGTTTGAGCGCGCTTTTCTCAGGAAATACTAATCCGATTTGAAAAGTTCTTTTCGCATTAGATATTCCATTTATTTAGAAAAGCTCTAGGCCATATAACTTTATGCTATGATCTTAAGGTGGGTCATAGCACGAATGTATAATCTAAATGTAACGCGGGTGAAACCGCGGAGCGCAGAAAACTGTTGATAAGCAATAAGCAAATGGTTGAAATAATTCATATTTATTGGTATCACAGAGAATCTGGTGGTCCATTCATGTCGATTCATTTGTGAAACTCGACGGTACATTACTTAAGGAGGCCCATTGACGGTATAAATTAATTTCACGAATAGATGTCACTCCAAATATGCGACAAAGTTCCGAATTAAATATTTCACAAACTTTTTTTTAAGTGGTCCAATGGTCTTCATTGGACCACTTAAAAAAAAGTTTGTGAAATATTTAATTCGGAACTTTGCGGGGAGTCTTGTCCCGCCCCTAAATGAACACTGCTGAACGTTATCGATGTGACTGACATTTTTATAGTAAATCCTTGTTTAAAAAACAACACGTTCCAACACAGAATCAATTTGTTATTTCTATTTTTAACAATACATTTTCCATTTCATATTTTTAAATGATTTGGAACAGAAAAATAATTAGCGATAGGAATAATGATTTTATGTGTGTTTTACGTGTAACAACAGGTTCCAACATAACAAAATGCTGCACAACAATTTTCGCACGTGGTCGGAAATTGAATTAAGTAATTTTTATCGATTTGTCTCAATACGATGGAAATATGATGGAAATATGATTATCGTTAAAAATGACCTAATTCAATTTCCGAACACGTGCGAAAATTGTTGTGTAGCATTTTGTTTATGTTGTGTAGCAACATACTAAAATGATGAGAAAACAAATTAAAAATGGCGGATATCATCTGCCTGCGGATGTTGCCTCGAGCATCCCATATAAATGTATACATATATGGATGTAGTTCGACGTATTGGCTGAGGGCAGCCATCACCCATGTCGATCGTAAATCTAGTCTGGCTTGTATACGAGGTGAATACCTTGGAACGAACGATATCGTAGCCGGAGAGACGGACGTGGCAATATACACAATTGAGCACGGGACCAATTTCCGTCTCGAGATCTCTCATGACAGGCCGGATAATCAGCAACAGGACTCTTCCGTCATTCCATAAGATCGACCATCTCACATCGGAGCCATTTCAGCATGTGAGTTTCGCTCTAAATAATTCATCCAGTTGATAAAGTAACTTTAGGATACGATTAAGAAACAAAAATTGACAATAAAAATGCTGAGAGAATCGAAACTTGGGCTCGTTTACGTGATGACAATATTCCTCATCATTAAGGGTGAGTTTTATCAACACTTACATATTAATTATTTTAACGAAAATAAAGTATTATTCACACTAATTATTATTATTATTAGTTATTGAATAAAAGATTTTTATTTGCGTTTTATAAAGGAACCCTCGCCGATCATGAATTTTTTTTTCTCAATTTCCAATGCTAGTGGCCCAATTCAAAATGTCCCAAAAGATCGGAAAATCACACTTAGAAAAATGATCGGATTTATGCGTGCATGTGCATATAAATATCATGAGTATAGATAGGGCGGTTCAAATTTTGGAACATTTTGGTTCTTTCGTAAAATATTTCTAATAGTTCTAATCCTCGAAAATGTCTAGATATCGGCCTAGAATTTTCTACGCAAATGGACGTGCCATTAAGGGATGATTGGTATTTCAATACATAAGTCCAGAAGGTGTGATAAAAAAATGTTTCTAGACTTACAGACGATTACTCGATGAGGAAGCCAAAACTGCAAAATTCATTTCTTTATGAGGGAATGTTCACGTTTCGATTTGCACTTCTATTATGATTCAGATTGTTGGGCTTATCGAAGCAATCTCAAATATTTGAAGGAATAACGAAATGACGGTGAGAAGAAGTTAACGGCGGATGATTTGGAATCTTTTTTCCAAATGCCATGTTCATGGCAAAGAATTTTTTACGATTATTTCTCCAAAGTACATTAATGTCATTATAATTTTACTATATCAATTCGGTCGGCATATTTGCGACTTCGAATTAAAGAAAGGTTAAACGAGAATTGTTCGTCAGTTTCAAATTGTCACCCTTATTAAAAATATTCTGTCTTATTTTTAAATTATTATTATTCGTCTTATTATTATTTCAATAATTAATATTTTTTTATAATTATTATGACTTAATAGCACATCATTTAATGTAATTTAATTTATAATAACAACAAAATGAAGCAACAGATTCTCCCTCCAAGTGACAGATTTAATGATCCCCAAACGTTTTGATACATTGGATGGAAAAATGTGTGGTACAAATCGATAGGGAGTAATGAATAGGGGTCGGTTTTCTGTTGCGTTTCTTCCTCGGAGGGTAGTTTTTCACGAAAAATGATCGAAGACATCAAAGTAGCAAGAAAATCGAGCAGACATATAATAAAGACGAATTGGAGAAATGACGTAGCGATAAGAAAAAATAAAAATAAAAGAAAAATGTGTGATATCCTAACGATTTTTCGATAGTGCCTTAGGGGCTGAAAAGAAAGAGAGACAAAATCGAACGCAAAATTAAATTCCCATTTTCTCTGGAGTTTCTGGCCACCTGGGTATAGATGCACCTGGTGGCTCAGCCCAAGATATCCGGAGAAAAAAATGTGTTTGAGGGCGGTTGAAGCATTCTCAACGGGGTTGAAGAGATTCGGGGGATGAGAAAATGGGTGGTGGCTCTGACGGGTTTTACCCACAAGAGCGTGGGCGAATGTTCCAACCACCACTAACGTAAATATCTTTGAGCGCTTCCGGTGGTAGTTTGGAGTGAGAGTTGTGAGCGGCGGAAAAGGAGGGATGAAAGGGGTAGGTGAGCCAAACTGGCTCGCCTCCAAGCGCCCGGGTGTAATAAAGGTTCCGTATTAAAAGGGGTTCTACAAAGGTGGCGAAATATCTTTGGATGCGGGGTAATGAGCGTTTTCAACCCCTTCTTTTCACTACGGGTGAAAAAGCTCTCTCGTGAATAGAAAGTTCGATCTATTATTTGACAATTCCGAGATAGATTATTTCGTCTTAACTGTATATTATAAAAGTTTTTGCATCTCCAACTCGGGGGATGAAGGGGTCGAAAAGTCTCGTAAGGTGGTAATAACCGTTCCGATAAGCAGAGCAATTTCATGCCACATTAAATTCTCGGGGGGGGGGGGGGGGGCATGAAAGTTATTTGTGAATTTATGAAAATAAATTATTATTTTTCATACTATTCACCTCTAATTTGCGATTTTCTTAAGGTAGTAGTCTGGTAACTTAAGCCGATTTTCATGTCTTTTTTGGAGGGCGTTTTTTTGTAGGAAAATAAAAATGAATCGTTTTGGATATTTAGGATGTTTTTATTTACATATTAAAGATACAAAAAAAAATTTTTTGAGAAAATTTAATAGTTTATTATTATTCTTATTATTGATCGAAGTTGGCACCTCGAAAAAAAAGCGCGTGGATGGCCCTGGTGATTTTGGCTCTTGATGTTATCTGAAATAAAAAATTCTTGATAATTCTTAATCTATAGACATGTCATTCTGGTCGGAACTACTGAAGTTAAATTTCATCGATAAATAACAAAATGGCGGACTTTGGAAAAAAAAATTTTTCCAGTAGTTCCGACCAGAATGACATGTCGATAGATTAAGAATTATCAAGAATTTTTTATTTCAGATAACATCAAGAGACAAAATCGCTGGGGCCACCCACGCGCTTTTTTTCCGAGGTGCCAACATCGATCAATAATAATAATAATGAACTATTAAATTTTTTCGAAACAAAATTTTTTTGTATCTTTAATATGTAAATAAAAACATCCTAAATGTCCAAAACGATTCATTTTTATTATCCTACAAAAAAACGCCCTTCAAAAAAGACATGAAAATCGGCTTAAGTTAACAGACTACTACCTTAATTCATACAGCCCTGATGATAGCTGACGGTTTGAAATATGCGGTTGACGAGTGACAGAGGTGAACCTATAAGTTATTATGTCTTTGAGATAAAATTTCATTTATCCCAATTGAAGATTTTTTATATATTTGCATATTGTTGTTAATACACGAATGATTATGATAGAAAAATATTAACGAAAATCATTATTATGATGAACGTGCAGTAGTCATGTATTTGTATTATTTCAATGTATATGCATACGGGTTTTTGCGATCTATCCGTTTTTCATTAACCCTTGACCTGGCTCCACCCTTATGATGCACCAGAGTGCTGTGACTACCCACTCTGTCCTAATGCACTGCTGTACCGCATTTACACATGGGCACTGGGAAACTGCCGATAACCTGGTTTATGCATATGACTACATGTTACTGAGTTTTAGTTGAATTACCATCAGAAACTCCGACGAACTGCCTTTCGCTCGCTAGTCGGCGGGCAATCCAGTTCTAATCGGTGAACCGAATGATATGTTGAAAATTAACAGTTATTTTTTATACCATTGGCGCTACTTTGAGACCAGAACGTGAGATTTTCCTTACTCAATTTTCAGTTCACAGCCGATTTTCGTGAGTTGTTTGGATTCTGCACAGGAAAATTAGAGATTACAATATTAAAATACATAGTAAATCGCTTCGGGAGCGGTTAACTTCTTTTGACCTTCTTTAAATAAAAATTATTTCTCAAAGTTTTTACGTTCTTCTCTTTGATACGTGCGGAAGTCGTTCGAACCTTATTATTCTAACACAATCAAGAATTATTTTGATCATTCAATAAAACTACATGATCCTTTGTTATTCTCTTGTTCACTATCATTCTGACAATTCACGTTATGTTGAATAATTACGTATTCAAATATCCCAGCGAGGATGACGATAATGGGAGGAGAAGATTGGTGCAGTTGGTGAGGATTACGGTGACTTGAACGGTAGCGAGTACCTGCGACGTGCGATCAGAACCCTCAGCCTCGATGTCTCATCCCTGCGAAGAACTGTCAGAGGGAGTTGATTAATATTCCACTTTCGACCTAGATTACCTTCCACCCCGCACAATCTTCGTACAGTACAGTTCTTTCCCATGTCTCTACAACGAATATTCATATCCTGCATTGTCGGTATATTCTTCCGGCTCCATAGGGTGCGCAAATTGTTCAAATTGTTAAATTGAAAGAGAAACATGATTTTTATTCAGGATATATTTTGTTGTACGCTAGTTAACGTGCTTAAAATCCCCTGAAAGAACGTAAAATTGTGCGTTTGTATGAATATGCGAAATTTTGAAGAATACGTCGTGACAAGAAGAATTTCGAATTATTTTAATGATTTGTCATTGTCACTTTTCCTCGTTGGAATTGGTGGAAGAGGGTTGGGAACCAATTGTGAGTTCTTTTGTATGTGGGTTCGAGTGATGGGGAGAGAGCAACCGAGTTTTGGCTGCTTTGAATGAAACGGGTCCAGAATACAGAGTAAGGGATAAGGGGGTTGAAAAAGAGATAGCTGATGGTGTTACCAGGTAAAAGGGGGGTGAGTCGTTTATCTATCCATCTTATCCTCATCCTCCCATCATCTTTTGTACAGCTTTAAGCTGTATTCTCATTCCCTGTTCACTTTCATCTTGTACCCCCGTTTCATCATCCCTAGCGAACAAGCGTTGATGTTTTCTTGTAAGTGATTTTTTCGTCCTAACCGGACTAGACGAATACGAATATTGTTATAATCATTTTTAGGATAACTAATGATAATAATATATCTAATCATAGTAATGCGATTGTAGAAAAAATTGATAGTGGCGAGTGTGCGGTCAGTGTGTGGTTTTACGACTTAATTCGAATGAGTTGTCGCTTATTAGTCGTGCACTAGTTAGCACATGAATCGTTGATCGGAAGGTCATTTTTCCGAAGACAATTTTCAAACATTGTTGAACGAACTAGTAGGTGATAGGAAGAGTGCCCGCGGACATCAAAATTGTAATCGTTGACTTTAGGAATAGAATGGAAAAGAATAACAACGTCGAGGAGAACGTACAAACCTGACGAAATTATACGAAGGAATAACCCAAATTTAATATAATTGTCTTGCTAACTTTTAAATCTCATTCCCACTATACGGTGACCTCTACCTTTTTTTATCATATCCATCGCATTCCCGTTCCATGATTTTCCATATATATTTATGCCGACTCTGTATTCTATTAGATTTTCTCTCGGATCAGCGAAAACTGCCTAAAGTACAGCGGATACAGACGGTGCATTTCTAAAAGACGGATGTTCCAACGGGGAATCATCACCCGTTTCTGTATCAGATTTGCGCTCGGGCAAGTGAAGACTACCGCAAATATACTGGATACAGGCGGTGCGTCTCTAAAAGACTGATGTTCCAACAGGGAATCATCAATCTCCGAAAAATAACCTCTCACTACACGATGAGGTCATGCAGCCAGCGCATGGCTAAGCGGCAACTCATCAGAGCATTGAGCCAGCAAAAGCCAACCGTCAAATTCGCACGCTGACTGCCTACCTATCCCTGTGTCTATCCATCCTCTATCCATGTATATCGTAAAGGTTAAATTTATCGGAATTACGCTGTACATTAATAATTATATGTATGTTTCTTTTCGACCTGTTCGTTTTTACCTGAATATGTATATTTCTATTTAGAATTTCAACATTTTCAGATCGGTAAGATACAGATAGAGGTGTCGAGAATGACTTGACAAAATTTCAAATTATTCTGTTTGATAATTGAGGAATGGCGTTTGGCTCAAAATTTCAATGCATTTTGTCGGTAGTACACAGTCGGTAAAACAGACCTTTCACATGCTCGTAAGTAGCGTTAAAATTTTATTGAGTTGTTACATATTGCTTAGCGAGTTTACGGGTAGAGTTGTAAAGGAACATTTATAAGTCTACCGGTAACTGTTTGCCGATAGGTCCATTCGGGTCAAGTATAATTGAATAGAATCGTCGTTTACGCCGGGTTCCATAACGTTCCCGTATCATTCAAGTTACAACTTCGTTTACTCAACTTTGTACGGTTTTCATTCGCCTTGGGGAAACTGTTGGCATACGACAGTCCATGACTGAACCGTCGCCAGACGTGTTCCGGTCGCCGACGACGTAGAAAAGTTGCAACGCGTTACTTTTCATCGGGTTGGGGAGGGTCGACGAAAAAAAAAAAGTTTCACGAAAGTACGATGGCGCGTTGAAATGGGGGAGAGGTGGCGGGGGTTGCAGGTCTCGAGAAATCTCGTTTCTCATCTTGCGCGATCATTCCTCGCGCGCCCCGACGACTTGATTCATTGGCTGGACGATGGGATCGATCGATCTCGCCCGCCACCCCGACGCCGTGTCTTGATGGGGGCGGAGGGTAGTTTACCCCCATTTCCCCATGCCACACACTGCCCGCTCAACGTCTTTCAACAACGCTTTTTAATCCCTCCTCGGTCCTTGTCAACGAAAGATTAGTTCGGAAACTCATGGGAGATGAATAATTTTTCAGCTCGCTCCGTTAACGTGATATTTTTTATGCAACCAACGACATTTGAGACATCACTGTTAAATTTCTACGTAATAATTGAATTGCGTACAATGGTCGAAGCCTCCTTTAAAAGAAATTGTATCTTTCTTCAATTTGGCTTCATCAGAATGGAAATTGTCAGAATTGTGTGAAATTTTGAGAAAGCAAGTGTTGAATCTTAAGGGAGGAAATAAGGTTAGGACAGCTTTTTCTGAATGATTTTCTTCAATTTTTTTATAGTATAAAAAATTAATATAATTTATTGAAACTTTGAGAATATTTTATACATATATTTAAGTATATACTATAAAATTTTTGAAGAATTTCCTTGAAACACACCGAAAATATTAGCGGCCCCATATTGCAGGTCACAATCAGACTCAGCATTTTGCGTACATTCTGGAAGCCGCAATTTTCATCTGAAATCAAATGAGGTTGGCATTTACTTTTATTATATGTCTCGCTTCTATATGAACCTAAATGCTATCAAAAAAATAGAAAATTGGATTTTTTACAGGGGTCAAAACAAAAAAGCATGATTTTTTGCCATTTTTTACAACTTTATTTGCAAAAGAAAAATTATTTTAAATGATGATAATATTCCGATTTTAGGTTCATATAGAGCGCAATAATATGAAGAAAGTAACTGCCATTTTTCAAAACAATTGGTTGAAAACTTTTCAAACTAGCGTGTACACAAGTTCAAAAAAAGTCGTTTTCAGAAAAACGCGTTTGAAAAAATGGCGCGCTCGGGGCCTAAAGGAGAGCTACTCATTTTGATGGCTTATAACAATAGAACGAGTCGGAATTTTCATTTAAAATTTTGGGAACATATTTTTCAATAGTTTTACTAACAATTTATGAAATAAAGAAAATCGATTTTTTGAACCGTCTAACCCTATTTCCCCCCTTAACTTGCAGCTTTTCTCCCACGTGTACTGCAAATTCCAAATGTTTCGAATAATTTGACATTTCATAAAATTCTTCCACCGATTATCGCAAAGTTTGTTTCCAATCATGGGTCAATGACATTTTATCCATATATAGAACATTTTGCTACGAAATGTAAAAAAATTCAACGCAAATTGCACGAGATAGAACCTCGACAAACCCGATATCTTTTTTTTGAAAAATGCCAAATTCCATAAATTCAAAACGGTTCGATCGAAATTCTCCAAATTCGATAGCGAACTGTATTATACGATAGTCTATTTGTTTAGAAAGTGCCAGCTCGATAGCTAAAAAACTGCGTGAGTATGGTCTTATCACAATTTTTTTTAAATGTTCAATATTTTAAACAGTGTTATTAATGATATTTTTTTTTTCGATTAACATCTCCAAGCTCACTTGAATCTCTCGTCACTCTGAACAATCTTAATGCTCTTGCGAACTCACCAGTGAGCTTGGGTGTTCTCAGTATTGCACATGCAAGCAGAGCAGGTCTGAGCAATTATGTTGCGAATGCGAGTGCAGGTGGACTGTTCGTCGGAGATGAGCTGGCTCAGCTTGTAGACGCTAATCTTGCTCAGCAGATCGTCCGTCAATGTGGACAAGCTTCGAATCTCCAACACCAGGTCAGTATACTCTATTGTCCCGTTATAATTACGATACATCGCCGATTATACAGCTGAGGGGTTCTGCAGTGCGTGGCTAATCAGCCGGTTAGCCGGCAAGTCCAGTTCTATATTCTTTTTTCAACTTTTTCAACTTATAGACAGTGACATATTTCGATATCATGATAATTGAATATTGTGCACAGGTAAGGCATGATTCTGGAAGATTGGGCCGAACCGGACATCGCGTAACACGTCACTAAGTGTGCGTACTTATATTACCCCCACAGAGAGAGACGGTATAAAGTGGTGAAGATAGGACAAAGCGTCGTAGAATACAGACCTACAGGGAGAAAAAATTGAATACAAAGAGAAGGAGAGTGAAAAAGTGAAGCGGATAATCCGAGTGAGGGATGTTATAATAGTGTAGAATTAAATAAGGAAGGCAAAACAAATGAAGCACATTCTGTTAAATATTAAAATCAAATCGGTCGTTTATTTTATATACTTTTTATTCATCTTGTTATTTCATTCACCTTCTACAGTCTTCTACGCCCTCTCCCTGATTCCGATTCCAATTCCAATTATAATTCCAATTTGCACCGCTCCATCTAGATTGCATCCACAGCCGTCTTAAATCCTTATACTGTATCGCATTCACACGAGGCTGCGGGGGAAACACCAGAAAACCCGTGCCGATACGGGTCACCCTTTTAACAATTTATGATTGTTCCTCCGGTTAAACTCGACTATAGAAATATCCATTTATCGGTAAAATGACGCAATTTGTCAGCTAGCCAAACAAACAAAGCGGTAAATAAAAATTGCTACTTGTCATACAGCATAAAGCTCTATGAAACGATTTCGGTATTAACAATTCAAACATTTTGCTTCCTTGTATAAAGGATGCTCTGTTTGCGGGAAACAAAAAATGTTTGTGATATTGAGATCAGAGGGTTCATATTATCCGAAATAATTCAAAAAGCATATTTGTGTGTGTGTGTGTGTGTGTGTGCAGCTTTCGCATCTTTTTTCTTTGCGATCACGGAGATATTTTTTATAACGAAGCAAAATGATAAAAAATATGACAATAAGTTAAGGTAGTAGTCTGGTAACTTAAGCCGATTTTCATGTCTTTTTTGGAGGGCGTTTTTTTGTAGGAAAATAAAAATGAATCGTTTTAGATATTTAGGATGTTTTTATTTATATATTAAAGATACAAAAAAAAATTTGTTTGAAAAAATTTAATAGTTTATTATTATTATTATTATTGACCGGAGTTGGCACCTCGAAAAAAAAGCGCGTGGGTGGCCCCGGCGATTTTGGCTCTTGATGTTATCTGAAATCAAAAATTCTTGATAATTCAATAATTTACACAAAAATCATAGTGGATAGAGGGCCGTTACTAATTTACTTGTATGACAAATTTCAACCCGAATGTTCAAACCATTTCGAAGTTACAGCCGTTTCAATTTATTCCAACACTCTATGTGAATATAACTTCCCGATAGTTTGCAATCAATTTAGAAAAATCAAAAATTCAAATTTCATGGATAAATAACAAACCGGCGGACTTTGGAAAAAAAGTTTTTTTTCCAAAGGCCGCCATTTTGTTATTTATTCATGAAATGTAACTTCAGTAGTTCCGGCCAGAATGACATGTCTATAGATTGAGAATTATCAAGAATTTTCGATTTCAGATAACATCAAGAGCCAAAATCACCGGGGCCACCCACGCGCTTTTTTTCGAGGTGCCAACTTCGATCAATAATAATAATAATAATAAACTACTAAATTCTTTCAAAAAATGTTTTCTTTCTATCTTTAATATGTAAATAAAAACATCCTAAATATCCAAAACGATTCATTTTTATTTTCCTACAAAAAAACGCCCTCCAAAAAAGACATGAAAATCGGCTTAAGTTACCAGACTACTACCTTAAAGCGTGAATTTAGAAGTAAGAAAAAGAATCGTCATAAGTTATATTTTATTTTCCAGTCATTTTGCTGTCTCATACACGATCTCACATGACGGTGACACTTTTCGACTTTTCAATGTGAAAGCGTTAATTTCGAGTTAGTGTACAAAATGTTCATAATGTCGAAAAACCATATTTCGAAAGAATGCCCCAACGTATCAGTAAGCGTGCACTCTGCAAAATTGAATGTCTGCCCGGTAATAGCTTGAGCTACTAACCCGCAATCTCGCAGATGCGTAAAGGAGTGCAGCCCTAAACTTTACATTATTTACTGTAATATTTATAAGGATGCATAAAGTGGCTCAAATTTTGTGGGCATTGTGAATTTTTATTCCGAAGAATGATTGCGCCACACCCAAACCCATAACTCAAATCACACAACGGAATAGCTAGGGGTAAAAGGTAGAGGTCGAAAAAAACTACTCTCCTTCTTTCTTACTTTCATCTTGTCAAACGAACCCTCGAAGGGTTGTCGTGGTAGAAGATAAAAAAGAAGATAAATAACAGTCACACAGCTGAGGAACGAGGGTGAACAAGTTGAAATGCGCACATTGCTTCCTCGTAATTTTTCTAGATTCACAACGTTTTCATTTTGACGAAGTCATAATTGAGTAGTCCAGTTCGTCATAGAGGGAATTGTTGTGAATCTAGAAGAATTTACGAGGAAGCCATTTGCACGTTTCAAATTGCACCAGTCCAATTTCGATCCAGTCACGTTCTAACACTCTGTACTGTATAAAAAAATCTGCAAGTTGAAACTTGTCAGTTGCTTTCTCAAAATGTCACATAACGCTCGAATCTTCATCTATGACCCATTATATATTTTTCAATGTTGGTTTCATCGTAGATGATGCTTTGAGCTTTGTGTGACATATTCTGAGGAAACAATTGACGAGTTTCAGCTTGCGGCTTTTTCCCCTACATATGCATAGGAAATCTCAGATTCTTGGGATAATATGAAATTTCATAAATTTGCAACTGTTTCATCGGTTTTCGCGGAATTTGACCCCAATCACCCTTCAATGACACTCTATTTATGTTTAAAGTATTACCCCAAAATATTATTAAAAGACTGATAGTCTTCACACAGACTTGAGAACGTGAAAGTGAGCAATAAAGTTTTAGACCGAAATCTAAAAAGCGCGGCACAAACTACTCGAAATAGAATCTTAACAAACACTTATATCGGTTTTTTTGGAAAAATTCAAATTTCATAAATCAAACGCGACCCGATCGATTTTCTCCAAGTTTGACACGAAATATCGTTTAATGGTACACAATCGACGTATGACGTTGTGATTTGATAGTTTAAAAATCACATGAGCTTTAACAACCACCTATAACGACATTTTAAAAAATTCGAAATTCTATAATTTTAGAACGCCTTCATTGATTTCCTTCAAATTGAATAGCGAACTGTATTTTATGATAGGCTGTTTGGGTGAAAAGTTCCATCCCGATAACTTGCATTAGTTACGCTCTTAACACACTTTTTCTAAATTTGTCAAAAATTAATAAAATCTAAATTAATTTATCCAATTGTCAATCTCAAAGAAATTCGAAGTTCCAACTGATTACATTATTAACGCACACGCACACACCCACGATTTCTCATGAAAATTAAGTTCCCTCTATGAAGAAGCAATAATAGTAATACAAATAAGTTGAGGATAATGTATCGAATGTATGATAAAAGTGGAAGACAGTTTACGAGATACTCGAGATTCGCAATATAGTTCAAAATATATGTATAATTGAAGGAGATATCAGGTCTTCCCGCTAGGGGTGCTTTTCCGTGTACCTGGAAAGTGATACATTGACGAGACATTCGTGGAAGTGACGGAGCGCTCAGTAATGTCATCAAAATAGGATATATTATAATGAGCTCGTAGATGGAGGGACGACATTTTCCCTATATACTTTCAATGCCGGCTTGAAACCTTAATTCAATTGCTCCAACCCCTATTTTGCATACGTGTCTGACAGAGATGAAATATTTCTGCCAGTACGCAAACCGGAGTAGTTGCCGTCACAGTAACCATTCCTTTTGCTTTACTTTTCTTTAATCCACCCTTTAGAATTTCAGCACTCTTACAATCGCTTTTTCAATGTAATATTCTGGAATGCGCTATCGTTGTCGCGATAAGAAACGATTTACTTTCCGCCGTTTCCTCCAGACCACCCTTGTACAACCTCGAATGTCGTTTCACCTCCACAAAGATATGACGCATTTTCTTCTATTTCTATAGGACTTCCACACGCCCGTAGCCACTTTGCTTTCTCAGAACATTCAAACGTGCACTACCGTCATTGTGCTAAGAAACTAAATGGAAAGAAATAATTGTGAACATTATAATAGCAAAATTGTATACGTTTTTTATAAAATTACGATAACATTAATGGCAATGCGTTATTTATCTTACAAGCAGTTTGGTTATGGCAATATTTTAATACAATGGTTTGCGCTAAAAGTGATACATTTACGTAATAAAAGAATGGGAAGACATGAACCATTTGCCTATCTGGCAGTCATAATTTTTTTTACTCAAATTGTATGACATTGTACAATACTTTCATGACTGTACACCAATTTTAATGTAATTATTACAGTTCCATATTGATGTTTTAATAGTTCCATCTGATTTGTGTGACATTTGCCGTAGTTAATGTTATTTTTGCCGAGAGTCATTTCTGTGCCCCCTCACCTTTCATTTCATTCGTTAAAAAGCATTCACGAAGTCGTGAGCGAAGTTGCCGAACGATGCAAAAAAGGTTTTACAGTAACTACAGCTAAGACCAAAAATTTTGAAAGTATGTATTTTCGATTCTTTTTCCTACTCACTGCATTCATTTGAACGCGAAAAATATTCATGAATTGAGTTAGAAAAAGAAATTTTTTCAATGCATCCATCGAAAGAATTTGAAGATCTGTAGAAGCTTCGAGAATATCCGTAGAACTCACAGAAAACTGCTAGATGGCCATCTGCACAGGAGTAAATAAATTATATTTAATGAAAGTTCATTAAACCGAAATATATTTACACAACGGACAATTATGCATTGGTAGTTATCGTGTTTGTATATTTTTCAGACCATGCCTAACGGGATGGGAAACTGTAATAGCGTCGGTATAGTAGGGACCATTAAAATCGGATTAGCATTCAAGGCACATGTACTAAATACGCAAGTTAACCGTGCCAGAAGCGACTATGTATTTTCGTAATGTAACCTCTAATTTGCCAGGTAGGATCGCAAAAATTTACGAAAATTGTCTCCGAACTAAAGATTGAGTGAAGAAAATCTTGCGTTCTAATCTGCAAGTAGCGCCAGTTAAATATAAGCGAACTGAACCAAAACAATTTTCCACGATCACTGATGTGCATTTTTGCTCAAATGTCATTCCGTTAATTCTGTACAGCAATAAACAAAGACTTGTTGGTCAGGGTTTGCGGGCATGTAACAGTCCTTCAAAATTCCAACGTCTATATCTCGATAACGGCTTGAGCTACAGTAATTTCACACTCTTTATAAACTGTATTTTGCTCAAAATCCGTGAACCGGGTTGAATTTTATGACGTCTTGAGATTGAGGAAGCAATTTGCAAATTTCCACTTTCTATTCTAAAAGAAGTGATGATATTCGAAAATCGAACTTCGATACATTAATATTGAAAATGTGAAGCTGGTATAAAGGACGATTGAGAGGGTGACTTTTAGTCACGTTGTCATCCAACGTCAGCAGACTTCACTTTATTGAATTTTGCGTCACCTGATAGAGACACACCTAACGTAAAGACTTTACGACCCTAAACGCCCGAATCGCGTCTGTTGCCACTAGTCTGATTAAAGTTTGAATCGCACGGTCGGTTGATCATTGGGAAAAATGAATATCACCGGTTTTTTTATATTTTTAAGTTTCATTAATCATAAAAACTGAACAAAATATTAATCGCTAGTAGTAAGTCTCAAATATTTTCTGATTTCGGGGATGATTAACGAGGACTTTGTTGTTTTTATTCGCCACCGTTACTGAGAGTGCTTCGTGAAATAAAAAAAACTTGAAAATTAACTACGCTAATGTACATTCTATATTAATGTGTCAACTCATAGTATCGTAAAGGTTGGACAAAAAATTACCCTTCTTCCATCTTACCCTCACCGTGGCAAAGTCACCCTTCAAGAGTTGCCGCGGTAGAAGATGAAAAAGTCTTTTACGGCTCTCAGGAACTGAGGCAACTGTCTCGTAAATATTAGATTTAACTTTGCGGAGGATACCCAGTAGTTTATCTCGTGATGGGTTAGATAATACTCGTGTAGTTACGAGGAAGATAAAAAAGATTCCATAGTGTCCTAAGTTGGTTTGAAGTGACTAAAACTTGTTAGTTTCGTCTGTTCCCGAATTTTTATTTGATCATAATTATTTAGGTTTCGAAAGCCCATTACAACAGGTGAAATTCGAAATTGGAGGGTTGTAACGATATTATGCATGTATGAAAAACAAAATACTAACGAAACCTGGACGAATTGGGGATGGCAAAATACTGGAACGTTTGCTAACGCTATTCAAGACCTTTCCTCCAAATAATAATCATCAGATTTAAAAAAAAACTGTTTCATCCATAAAAAAATGATATCCATATCCACAAAAAACTAACAGTTTTTAATCCACAAAAAATTAACAGTTTTTTGTGGATATGGATATCAGTTCTATAAAAAAACAATACACGTACGTAAGTGCTGCGTTCTAAATTCATCGAATATCGATTCTAAAATGTACTTAACATATCCTTTCAGTAAAAAATACCGCATGAACTATAATTTTTTAAAATAATACATTTTAACGATAATGGAAAATGAATTCATCGTTCAAGTTTAAGGTAGTAGTCTGGTAACTTAAGCCGATTTTCATGTCTTTTTTGGAGGGCGTTTTTTTGTAGGAAAATAAAAATGAATCGTTTTGGATATTTAGGAGGTTTTTATTTACATATTGAAGATACAAAAAAAAATGTTTGAAAAATTTAATAGTTTATTATTATTATTATTATTATTATTGATCAAAGTTGGCACCTCGAAACAGAAGCGCGTGGGTGGCCCCGGTGATTTTAGCTCTTGATGTTATCTGAAATAAAACATTCTTGATAATTCTTAATCTATAGACATGTCATTCTGGTCGGAACTACTGACTTAAATTCCATGGATAAATAACAAAATGGCGGACTTTGAAAAAAAAAAACTTTTTCCCAAGGTCCGCCATTTTGTTATTTATGCATGGAATTTAACTTCAGTAGTTCCGACCAGAATGACATGTCTATAGATTAAGAATTATCAAGAATTTTTGATTTCAGATAACATCAAGAGCCAAAATCACCGGCGCCACCCACGCGCTTTTTTTTGAGGTGCCAACTTCGATCAATAATAATATTAATAATAAACTATTAAATTCTTTCAAACAAATTTTTTTTTGTATCTTTAATATGTAAATAAAAACATCCTAAATATCCAAAACGATTCATTTTCATTTTCCTACAAAAAACGCCATCCAAAAACGACATGAAAATCGGCTTAAGTTACGAGACTACTATCTTAAAAAAAATATTATAACCATTGTGACTGCATTTTTTTGAAACATAGATGCTCAACGAAAAATTGAATGGATGCTGAAGCAGAGATTTACATATAAATATGAATCGATATTTACTTACTTATTTTATTTCAATGTTTATTTTCTCGACAGTGGAAAGAGAGTGGGGAGTTAAAAAAGTACACACGCATCGAAAAAAAAATTCAAGGAAACAGTATATTCATTTATTTATTTATTATTGTGTATTCCAACGTATACTTACGCGGGTTTTTACGTCCCTTCCCAATTTCCCTCCCATCACTCCCTACCCTTACCATGCACAGCTAACCTAACTTCCGTAGTATCCGCAGCTGTTTTTTAGCTACACTGTATCGCATTCGTCGTAGGCACGGGGAAAAGACTTTTATTTTTTTTTTACTGAGTTTCAGTTGTCTTACCATCAGAAACTCAGAAAAACTGCCTGCCGCTCAGTAGTCGGCGTGCAAGCCAGTGCATGGCTAACCGGTCACCTATCGCAGTACTGACCGCGGTCCATACTGCTTAACATGGTAGATCGCCGAAGCCGCGCACCGATCACGCGACCACTGCTGTCGGTAAATATATTTATTTGTTTCATTGAAAAAAAAATTAAACTCTTGTCTTTTTTCCAAATTTAATTTTTATTTTCAATCAAACTTCACTCTAAACAATTTTTTATTTAAAAACAAGGAATATCGGCTTCTTCATGGATGAAGTTCTGGGCGTTGTATTAAATTTCGAGGAAGCATTTTGCAAGATATAACTTATACCGTTTTTCCTGTCCTTTATTGTCATGTAATTCAATATCCGATTTTTCGGAAACAATACAAATTTTATGATATCGATGCCATTTTATCGGTTGTCAAAGAATTTAATATGAAGCGTCCTTTAATAATATTCCATCTTCGTACAAATTTTTATCTCAATATTTGTAAGTTTGAGAAAGTCAGAGCGTGACACGTTATGAAAAATTCAAGATTTTATTAAATTTCACAGTTTTCTAGACTCCCATGAGATTTAATACCAATCAGCGTTTAATACTAATACTATCTATAAATAAAATGAACTATTAGGCCGATTTCTTGAAATTTGCGTAACCTAGAACGGGAACGCACATTTTTCGAATCATTATAAACGCCATAAAATTTGAGCCGCTTCATGAATTTTTATAAAAAAGATATTAAATAAAAAAGACGTGGTCCTTTCCTTGTCTGTGGAGCTGCAGCTGAAGCCGTTTTTGAGGTATAAACGTTAATTTTGCAGGGCCAGTAAACACACACATTGGTATTTTGTTCTAAATGTGATGTTCGGACGTTTTGGAAAATCATTTGCAAGGAAAGAAAATTAAAAAAAACGTATATTTACCAAATATAATAAAAAAAAACTTTCTTTACGAGGAAGAAAAATCAGCCTTATCAAATCGAACCGAAAATACATGTTTTTCAATAATGAAGTAGGCGCGTTGGATCTTTTAGAATAAGCTGAGAATACGTACCTTTATGTAAAACACACCAAATACACGAATAATCGCACCTAGACAAGGGATTAAAAGGCTGGGATAGAAAGCGATAATTAGAAGGGGGTTGACGAAGGGGCAGCATTTTCAGAGAACATTCGGAGCCTATCCGCACGAGACCCCAGTATAAAATACGTGCATTTCAATAATCGTCCACGGGAAATATATGTTATATTTTCAAAGCTTAATATAAATTATATATGTATACGTACGAGGTCTGTTCAAAAAGTATCGCGAATTTTGAATTTCCGCGGGCTACGTATATTCGATTTTCGATTTTTTTGTGGCGTTAGGTTGGTACTCATGTCCCTCACTTATGCTAAAAAAATCGGCCATTTTGAATGTTTAGTTAATTGTTGACAGCTGTTTTGGTTAGACGTGTTTTGGCGTGTCTTCAATTTTTGCCTATTCCAAAAAATGGATCAAAGAATCTGTATGAAATTTTGTGTGAAAAACAAAATTAAGTGCGCGGACGCATTCCGAATGTTGACTGTGGCATATGGTGAAGCTACCTTGGACCAAAGCAACGTTTATCGGTGGTACAAAATTTTCTCAGAGGGCCGAGAAGATGCGAACATCGAAATGCGTTTCGAACGCCCGAGCACATCAACAACAGACGAAAACATTGATGAAGTGAAGAAAATAATATTGGCCAATCGTCGAATCACCGTTAGAGAAGTTGCTGAGGAACTAAACATATCGATTGGCTCGAGCTATTCGATTTTTACCAATGATTTGGGCATGAGACGGGTCGCCGCGAAATTCGTGCCAAAATTGCTCAATTTCAAAGAAAAACAGTGTCGCGTTAACATTGCTAAGGGGCTGTTGGACTCGGTCCGCGACGACCCAAATTTGCTCCAGAGGGTCATAACTGATGACGAATCATGGGTTTATGGTTATGACGTGGAAACCAAAGCTCAATCATCGCAATGGAAGCTGCTTTTTTGGAATAGACAAAAATCGAAGACAAGCCAAAACACGTCTAACCAAAACAGCTGTCAACAATTAACTAAACATTCAGAAAGGCCGATTTTTTCAGTATAAGTGAGGGACATGAGTACCAACCTAACGCCACAAAAAAATCGAAAATCGAAAATACGTAGCCTACGGAAATTCAAAATTCGCGATACATTTTGAACAGACCTCGTATATGGATATGAGCAATTGCACATATAGAACGTGAAAAAGGATATTACCTGGTATCTTAAGACATTGAAATAACGAAATATTGTATTTTATTGTTATTCAAAGATGCGTGAACGATTTAAGTAGTATTGCCTCGGTCAATACTAAGGTAGGTGACTGTTTAGCCGTGCACTGGCTTTGTACGCTCACTACTGAACTGGTGACAGTTTTTCTAAGCTTTTGACGGTAATAAAACTGAAACTACAGTAAATTGTAGCTGTTTGTATCGGCGAGGTTTTGCACAGTTTCCCTATGCCTTAGAAATGCGATACAGTCTTAGGAAATGAAAGGTTAATGTGAAGGGAGTGGAAAAGACATCAGAACATGAAAAAGGTATACGGTTGAATGATTAATAAATAAATAAATATGTAAACGACAGCAGTGGACGCAAGATCGGTACGAGGCTTCGGCGATCTCCTATGTTACGGTAGTAGTCTGGTAACTTGAGCCGATTTTCATGTCTTTTTTGGAGGGCGTTTTTTGTAGGAAAATAAAAATAAATCGTTTTGGATATTTAGGATGTTTTTATTTACATATTAAAGATACAAAAAAAGAAATGTTTGAAAAAGTTTAATAGTTTATTATTATTATTATTATTATTAATCGAAGTTGGCACCTCGAAAAAAAAGCGCGTGGGTGGCCCCGGTGATTTTGGCTCTTGATGTTATCTGAAATCAAAAATTCTTGATAATTCTTAATCTATAGACATGTCATTCTGGTCGGAACAACAAAATGGCGCACTTTGGAAAAAAAAACTTTTTTTTCCAAAGTCCGCCATTTTGTTATTTATCCATGAAATTTAACTTCAGTAGTTGCGACCAGAATGACATGTCTATAGATTAAGAATTATCAAGAATTTTTTATTCCAGATAACATCAAGAACCAAAATCACCGGGGCCACCCACGCGCTTTTTTTTCGAAGTGCCAAATTCGATCAATAATAATAATAATAATAAACTATTAAATTTTTTCGAAAATATACTTTTCTTATATCTTTAATATGTAAATAAAAACATCCTAAATATCCAAAACGATTCATTTTTATTTTCCTACAAAAAAACGCCCTCCAAAAAAGACATGAAAATCGGCTTAAGTTACCAGACTACTACCTTAAGCAGCATTGGCCATGGTCGGTACCGGGATAGGTGAACGCTTAGACGTTCACTGGCTTGCACGCCACTACTGAGCGGGAGGCAGTTTTTCTCAGTTCGTGATGGTAATACAACTGAAACGGAGTAAAAATAAAAGCCGTCTGCATCGGCACAGGTTTTCCGAAGTTTCCCCGTGTCCACAGTGAATGCGATACAGTGTAGTTAAAAAGCAGCTACTTATGCTACAAAAGTTAGGTTAGCTTAGCATAGCGCGGGTTGGAAGTGATAGGAGGGAAAATTGAGAAGGGCCATACGCAAGAACCCGAAGAGCATATATTGGAACATACAAATAAATAAATAACATATATATCTACAATTCCGATAGAGAGTGGTAAATTTATACCTAAAAGATATCGCGCGACCGGATGACGAAAGCTGGTACGCTGAAAGTTTTGACTCGACAGCAGAACATTTATGGAAACTAGAGAGATCAAACACATTTCTGGAAAATTAAAAAATTTCGTAAAATCTCTAACCCTGAAGTGATTCCAACAAAACTTGCAGCAAACAATGAAAGTTTGACGCCCCAAATCCGTGCAAAGTTTGCAAGAAATCGGTCGAGTTGTTCACGACCTATATCAAGTTCAATATTTGGAGCCTATCTCGCGCAAACATATACACACACAGCCACATAAGCGTAAGCGCG
Source organism: Oxytorus armatus (assembly GCA_958009045.1). Taxonomy (NCBI): domain Eukaryota; kingdom Metazoa; phylum Arthropoda; class Insecta; order Hymenoptera; family Ichneumonidae; genus Oxytorus; species Oxytorus armatus. The sequence continues at coordinate 8,558,705 of OY253747.1, read as the reverse complement.
CGTATACATTTTTTCTAGATGTGATTTTCTGTTGTTACGGCACATTTAGAAAATATTGACGTTGAAAATTGAAAAATGTTCGATTACAAATGCAAATCTTCCTCTATGGGGATGCAGAATTGAGACTACTGTTAGGGTTCACGAAAGAAGATGAGCAGCATTTCGCTTCATTAAAAAATGGTCAGCGCGTCAGGATGAAAAAATGAGCGGTAATATATGTTCACCGGATATCTGTTATATTATAGATCGAAGGTTACGGCGTTCGAAGTGGACCAGTGGTCTCGGAGGGTTGAGCGAGCTTTCGGCGGTCTAAGCTTTCTCTTTGTCTGTTTCTCACGTTTTTGCCGTCAGCTACCCGAGTAAGTAGAAACAACCTTGTATGTGCTCCAGACACACGTGAATATTCGGCTCGAGAATTGTCCGCATGGTTGCATGCAAAGGTATCGATTTGTATACCCGCGAATGCACTACGATCCGATGGAACGCCATGTACGCCAATCGGATTGCTGCAGAGAGGGTTGTGAATTGAAGCTCCGATTTTAAAAACATTGTTTTTATTTGCAAAATCGCAATGTCCAGATGATTCACCGAATAATGTTAACAGTAAAATAGAATTGAAATATCGAGTCTTGATAAATAAAATCGCCAATGAAGTGCCCGAGCGGAAATTTGGTCCGGCTTAAATCCGGCCCATGTCAGGCTGCCCTATCAGCCTGGCACGGCCCTGATCAGGATCCGTATCAGGCCTACATCCGGCATGTAACAGAGTTGCGGATCCAGGCCTGATCCGGCTGTGATGCGGCCGTGATCCGGTACCGATCTGGCCTCGATCTGACACTGAATTCCAGTTTTCAAATTTCAGATGAATAAAATCTATTGATCTTCTGAAAATTAGGTTATTGGCCATCGTAGGTTGTTAGCTGGCCCATATAATAATATTTAACAAAAAAAAAAAAATCGACTTCTACCGGTGTTCGAACCTGCAACCTCTCTTACTAGACTCCATTCTCAAATTGGAAAAAAAAATATTGAAAAAAAATGTTACTGTACTAACATTCATTTTTTAGACGTTTTTTGTTGTTTAAACGATAATTGCGGTCGTTTAAGATTAATTTTCCAATCGGGAGTTGTGCTATTTAAACCTACCTATCTGTCTACCTACTGACCTAACGAACTAACGCTGTAACCACTACTCTATCGAGAACTTGTGAATTATTTCTCGGAATATGTTATATGTAGTCCAACCACCAGAAATGAAGATGGTGAATTATATTAAAAATTGTCTTCGTAGTAGATTTAATTTTAAGGTGGTGTAGGTTCTCGATTGAAAAATCGATGTAGTAATGATAATAATGGTATTAATAATAATAATAATAATAATAATAATATAAATACTATATTATAATTTCCTTTCATTATTAGTATTTCCAGCGTATATTTTTGTCGGTTGATTGAAAAACTCAGAAAAAGTGCTTTCCCTTCAGTAGTGGGTAGACAAGCCAGTAAACGGCTAAGCGGTCACCTACCCCAGTACTGACTGCGGCGAATACAGTAGTACTCGCCGCAGTCAGTACTGGGATGGGTGACCGCTTACTTAACATACCAGACCACCGAAGCCGCGAACCGACCACGCGTACACTGCTGTCAATCTTATGATTATTGTTATTATTGTTATTATTATTAATATTATTTAAATGGCAATCGAATAATGTCTCAAGAAGCATTATTCGAAATAATATGACACAGAGATTTCCCAAATGAGTATCCTCCATCTATCTTATTAAATCGTCGAAAGATACTCATTTTAATGCAAAATTCCATATTCTGTTGACAATGAACTTGTGTTAACATAAGTTCATTGTCAACACCTGAGGCTGCGCTGATAATTCATGCCGTATCAGAATATCATCCGCCCCTGATCAGGGCGTGATACGGTTAGCGTGATCAGGATTTGCCACGGATGCCTTAGCTGCACCTGATCCGGTCCTCATATATGTAATGTAAGGCTAGCCTGATAATTCACGTAGTATCAGAATATGATTCGGCCCTGATGTGGGGGTGATCTGGTTAACCTGATGAGGATTTGCCACGAATGCCTTAGCCGCCCCTGATTCGGCCCTAATATATGTAATGTAAGGCTAGCCTGATAACCCACGCCGTATCAGAGTATGATCCGCCCCTGATCTGGGCGTGATCCGGCCAGCCTGATCAGGATTAGCCACGGATGCCTTAGCCGCACCTGATTCGGCCCTGATATATGTAATGTAAGGCTAGCCTGATAACCCACGCCGTATCAGAATATGATCCACCCCTGATCTGGGTGTGATCCGGTTAGCCTGATCAGGCTAACCTTATCGATTCCTGAACGGGGCCTGATCCTATATCAGGCCAGCCGGAACAAATTTCTGTTCGGGTGGCACGTCTGAAAATTAAGGGTGGCATCCCGTGTTAAAGATTTCTGTTGCGTTCATTTTCGCGTAGCACCGAATAAAAAATCGATAAAAATTTTCGTTCAAAAACCGGATCTAGAAAATTTGACAACGAAAATAACGCGACCTCTGTGCGATGAAAATTAAGGTCTCTACGCCGTATCAAAGATTTTTGCTACAAGTGCAGATATCTTCAGGGTCATAGACAATGCTACATAATCATTTATATTTTATTATTATAAAATGGACAAATCAGTGGCTCAATTAAGTAGAAAAATCTTAAATAGTCAGGCATTTCACTTTCGAGCTTTAATCACCCCTCCTTTCGTAACGAACTCGTTACGGGGTAAATTGGGCAGTATGCAAAATCATTCGCTAAACTATTCCGCAGTGTCTACATGTGTTTGTATTTATGCCCGTGTGTACATACGGTTTGTTTATGCGGTCGTACGTAATATGCAGGATTTGTAGACGCGTCTCTGACGCCTCCCGTGTACTCGTACCACTATATTCCGTTGCGTTATGTGGGTGGATATACGAGATGGTTTCGGCTTCTACTGGCGCATCACCGAACTACATATAGAGCTCGCGTTATTCTGATGCGCCCTCCTATACGTTTCTGGCAACATAATAAGCAATGGCCACTGTCTGGTGTATTACGATGACTTTAACCAAGATTTACCGATTCCAGTGCACTCTGCTCTTAGTACGAATGTCACATAATCTACCACGAGGTCCACCAGATTTTTCATTTTTCATTGGAATTACGAGAAATACACTTAAAACAAAAAATGTTATATTTCTCAGAAATGCATAATGCATTTCCGAACAAAAAATTTAGATTTTTCGATAAGAGTTTGACGTAATTCTTAATTACCGGGAAATTCTCAATCCCAAAAGATCCTAAAACATATTGTAAGGAAAAGAATAACATTTTTCATTTTGTCCCTATTTTTTTTGGGAATAAACTAAAGACAAATTTTAAATGCCGATAACTGTCTTTCCGTTGGATCGATTTAGGCATTTTTGTGTTGTTTTTAAAATGCTACTCGTAGATTCAGAAAACGCAAAGATTTTTCTGCAATCAACATGTGTCCTGAATTTATTTATTTTTTGACGAAAGTCAAGCTATCTTTGACTGCTGTAGTAATACCAAATTACTACTGTTCTAGTAGTGGAAAATGTAATTTAATTATATTGTTTTTATTTATAGAGATTTGATCCAAGTTCAAGTTTATTCTTAAGTCCAATATTTAATAATTTATTGATAATCTTTGCTTCTTCACAACGGAAGCTTTGACAATTATATGTGACAATTATATTTTTGCAGTTACCAATGCCAAGAATATTTCGTATTGAGTTCAGAGAAATCGATAAATACGAAAAATGCATTAAAAACTAATCAAACCTCATATTACCAAGTTAAAAGAAAGAAAAAAGCTGTAAGTTGTAACGTGCAACTTGGTTTGTTGAAATTTCACCCGAAGTTCAAAGTTTCTATGACGGACCATCTTTCTTCATTTTCACTTCCTGATAGAGAAAATTTTGAGCATTGTGCGAAATTTAGAGGCAGTAACTTGCAGCTTTCAACTTGCAACTTTTTTCCCTACATGGTCTTGTCGATAGCAAATTTTTCGAATAATTTTTCATTTTATAAAATCGCAATCGTTTCATCAAGTCTCGCAAAACTCAGTTCTAATCGTCTCTCAATGACATTCCATCTACATACGGACCGCTATCTAAACATTTCCTGAGCCTCAATCGATTTTCTCCAAATTCATGACGGAAATTCAAAATTCTATAAATTAAAAACACGTCAATCGATTTTCTTCAAATTTAATAACGAACATCATATGGTACCAGGCTACTTGTGTAGAAAGTTTTAGTCCGATAGCTCGAAAATTTCATGAGCTCCTACCACACATTTTAGACAATTTAAAAATCATATGAGATCCATAAAAGATTTTCAATTTACACAAAAATCATAGTGGATAGAGGGCCGTTACTAACTTACTTGTATGACAAATTTCAACCCGAATGTTCAAACCATTTCGAAGTTACAGCCGTTTCAATTTATTCGAACACTCTATGTGAATATAACTTCCCGATGGTTTGCAATCAATTTAGAAAAATCAAAAATTCAAATTTCATGGATAAATAACAAAATGGCGGACTTTGGAAAAAAAAGTTTTTTTTCCAAAGGCCGCCATTTTTTTATTTATCCATGAAATTTAACTTCAGTAGTTCCGGCCAGAATGACATGTCTATAGATTGAGAATTATCAAGAATTTTCGATTTCAGATAACATCAAGAGCCAAAATCACCGGGGCCACCCACGCGCTTTTTTTTCGAGGTGCCAACTTCGATAAATAATAATAATAAACTATTAAATTTTTTTAAACAAATTTTTTTTTTAATCTTTAATATGTAAATAAAAAGATCCTAAATATCCAAAACAATTCATTTTTATTTTCCTACAAAAAAACGCCCTCCAAAAAAGACATGAAAATCGGCTTAAGTTACCAGAATACTACCTTAAGCGTTGTGTGACATTTTGAGGAAGCAACTTGCAAGTTTTAGCACACAGTGAAACTGCTTGAAGAGACCTGGCGGTTCAAACTAATATTACACGTAAGAGCGAATACCTCTGTAAAAAGAATAAAGTCCCTGTTACACTTACACATACTTCAATATTTTGTATACCGCAACATTTAAAATCTATTTTTTTTGCAGGGGGGGCTTCGCCCCCCAACCCTCCGTGGAGGACTTCGCCCCCTCCGCCCCACAAGGGGCTGTACCTCTTGACCTCACCGGGGGCCCACGCGCCCCGCCCGTGCGACGCTCATTAAATACCTTCCGCGTGGAGGCACCTTCTGAGCGCACTTGGCGGAGTACGTGTTTAACAATAAGAAGACTTGGAAAACATAGTTTTGTTATATAAAGTATCGTGTGCACCATGGAGGGCGGACTTTTTACGTTGAAAGTGAGATATTTTAACATTGATGTTTTTTATTTCATCGGCCATTTTTTTCTCCGGCCGTTTTTTCCATCGGCCGTTTTTTCCATCGGTCATTTTTTCCATCTGCCATTTTTCCGCGGCTATTTTTTTCCATCTCTGGCTATTTTTTCCATCTGCCATTTTTCCGCGGCTATTTTTTTCCACGGCCATGTTTCCCCTCGGCCTTTTTCCCGGCTATATTTTCCGCGCCTATTTTTTCCACGGTCATTTTTTCCTGATACGCTCGTGACTAGGATGAGGTTATCGATTAACGACTAGTAATGTCTCACTCGGTGTGTTGTAATTTTCATTACAAAATACCAAATGCGACAGACAATCAAAAGCTCCTATAATTTTTGTATCCAGAAAATCTGTTACGTAATTAAAGGTATTTATAGTTAGAGCGAATGCTCCTAGATGGGTGGTCAAATGCTCGGCCGGAATACACAAAATTTCACAAGATTTTCCTCACATCCGCACCGATCGCCACTTTGGGATTATATTTGTCAATATAGAACGAATTATTTCATTACAATAATCGGGAAGCTTCCGGACAAGACGAACACAGTACTCGTAATTGGTGTTTACTTTGGTACGTTCATTCACCCGAAAAATTGAACGCAACACTCGGCAGCTTCGCAGCTTCCATATTTTATTTTTTCCACGTCGAACGTATTTTACTTACAATGCCAGTCTCCCGAGGAGGCAATACAAATTTGGATGTTATTATAATCTCTCGTCATCTTATTTCCATCACGGTAAATAAAATATATCTTAAATGTATTTTTGATATGTTTCTACTTGTCGAGTATACTCTAAAAAATTGTATCCAAGATGTCGAACTCTTCTTTGAAAATATATTAACATTTTTACGAATACGGTTTTCAATTTTTTTTCAAATTATGCTTTTCTATGTGACCTTTTTTGAATGAGCCAGTAAACTACATTTGTAATTACAGTGACTCGCCGCGAGATGGCTACGAACTCCACAAACCTTTCTCGCAAGCCCTCCGGTCGTGAGCTTGTTTAATATATAGCGCGGAATTACGATAACTTGCACTTAGGGAGTTACTTGTCATGAATCAAAGTCACATGCTATGGGTGTTTATTTTCGTTTCGTTTCGTTCACCCCAAAAATATAACGGACAAAAGCCAAGAAGATCCCTTATTTTTTCGACGAACGGACCACTCAGCGGATCCCATATTTAATTTTTTCCATATCGAACGTATTCTATTTTTAACACCAATTAAACAAGGAGACAGCACAAGTTTTGATTCTATCATCATACGTCAGAATGTTCATAGTATGAAATATTTGGATGATGAATTCGTAGAGCCTTTTTTGTTCGGTTTATTTGGGTTTTGTTGTCAAAATCGAGGAAAAACATACGGATTATTCTTTGAAAAAATTGAACAAAGACTTAATCTTTTTGAAAATTAGCACAGACCAGTTAATATTTTTCTAAAACAATTGTTATTAATGTTTTTCTTGGTTAAGGAGGTCGAGTCAGCTTATTTTAGCCAATTTTCATTGTTCGATATGTTACTATATAGTCAACTTGTAAATTTGATTAAGAATCTACGAATTGAGGGATCAAATCACACATTTTTCACTTAGTCCGAAATCCGTTCTGTCTTGCCGGTTCCGACCTAGATCAGAGTTGATCTTTCTCATTCTGCGCGTGATTCAAAACAAAGTACCGAGTGGATTGCGCTGTATGACGTCTCATTTTTGTTGTAACATTGTTTAGCCGCATACACCATGTGAATACGGCACATTATTATTTTTTGTCTCTAAATCATAGCTACTGATTGGTTTAGAAAATGCCAACATGTACATACAGTTTAGATGGACTCTTTAAGTTTTTACTTTTGAACAAACAAAATTTTAAGAAACAATATTTTGACAGTTTAGTTACATAAAAATAACGAATTTCCTTGAAAAACACCGAAAATATTAGTGACCCCATATTGCAGGTCACAATCAGACTCAGCATTTTGCGTACATTCTGGAAGCCCCAATTTTCATCTGAAATCAAACGAGGTTGGAATTTACTTTTATTATATGTCTCTCTTCTATATGAACCTAAATGCTATAAAAAAAATAGAAAATTGAATTTTTTACAGGGGTCAAAACAAAAAAGCATGATTTTTTGCCATTTTTTACAACTTTATATGCCAAAAAAAATTATTTTAAATAATGATAATATTCTGATTTTAGGTTCATATAGAGCGCAATACCATGAAGAAAGTAACTGCCAGTTTTCAAAACGATTGGTTGAAAACTTTTCAAACTAGCGTGTACGCAAGTTAAAAACGCGTTGGAAACACGTGGCGCGCTCGGAGCCTGAAGAAAGCTGCTCACTTTAATGGCTTATAATAATAGAACGAGTCGGAATTTTCATTTTAAATTTTGGGAACATATTTTTCAATAGTTTTACTAACAATTTATGAAATAAAAAAAAATCGATTTTTTTAACTCTATTTTAACTTATTTTTAACCCTATTTCACCCCTTAACACGATTTTTTCTCTGTCTCTCTTTCTCTCTTGATCTATATTTCAGTAGTCCAATAACTCACAGCATATATGCTTTGATATTTCGGTAACTTCATATCGCATTGAACGTGTGGTCGGACCGGTATATTGTATCCGGAATTAATCACCTGGTACAATCTTCAAGCATAGTTCGGCACGAACGTTCGTCGAATGAGGGCGTGTTTATGTGAGAGACGTTATAAGCAAGTTTACTCGCAAAATACCAAGCTAAAGTGCGTGTGGTAGCATTTGACGGAGGAAGTTTGCAGAATTAAACCATTTACTACTCAGCAAGTGCAGGTACGTGCAAGGGTAATGTGACATACTTAAAGTTACGCTGTGAAGAGTTACGAACAACGGCTACTCGACCAACATGCCATCGAACTCGGCACAGAATGTAACGAGAGCAATCGACAGCCCAGCGACAGGATCTTCTAGAACGCCAGCACGCTATCCTCTTTCCGCTACTCCACCAGCTGAAAATTCGAATGATATACGTATCGTTTTGTCGAGAAACTTGATCTAATAGATCAAGCGAAGTCAGCGAATCGTCAGTATGGCAGATCGTCCACAGCAAAAAAAACGCCGTAGACACTCTAACACTTTGGATTCCGAGGAAGAGGGAAACAATAAAGTTCCATGTAATAACAGATATACGGCTCTTAGCAATACAAAACAAAACAATGATCATAATATGAAAACTGACAGCAATAATACAAACGAGGTAAGCGAGAGAGTTCCAAAACCGCCGCCGATATTCGTTCCAGGTGTTAAATCGATCACCGCGCTGGAAAGACGCTTTGAAAGAGACATAAGTAGAATTGACTACGCACACAAGACAATTAGCACAGACGGGAAAATCAAAATAATAGCCAAGGATTCTGACATACGAGGTGTATAAATTAAGTAATGAGACTGGCAACGTAGCGTTCGATCTGGCAACACTTGAGGCGCTGGACTTGGAGGGGCGGCAGGCGAATATGTGATACGCCTTCAGTACGGGTTTGAACTCGCTCGAGTCATTTGGTTGTCCGTAGCGATTTTTTTTGTCAAACAGTTTTTTCTATTGTGTTCTAAAAATAAGTGACATCAATTTCGAGCAACGGTGTGCTATCAGGTTTTGCTTCAGACTTGGGCACACGACAACGGAAACTCTTGCTAAACTTCAGCAGGCCTACGGAGACAGTGTTTTGTCAAGAGCCCAGGTTTTTCGGCAGTTTAAAGCATTTTCAGAAGGAAGAGAGTCGATTGAAGATGAACTACGAAGCGGAAGGCCTTCGTCTTCAAGAACCGATGAAAATGTCGACAGAATCCGGGATCTTGTGCGTTCAGATCGTCGGTTGACAGTCAGAATAATCGGGGAAGAGTTGAATTTGACTCACACCGCCGTTCATCAGATTTTGACCAATGAATTGGGGATGAGAACAATCACGATAATGCTCCTTGTCACACAGCAATTTCAATAAACGAGTTTTTGGTCAGTAAAAACATTCCTGTGGGTTCTCAGCCTCCTTTTTTGCCTGACTTGAGTCCTTGTGACTTTTTTCTCTTCCCGAGATTGAAAAATCACCTCAAGGGAACTCATTTTGGGACACTCGAAAACATTCAAACAGCTGTAACCGATCAGCTGAAGGCTATTCCAATATCGGAGTTTCAGCACTGCTATGAGGATTGGAAAAACCGTCTCCAGCGCTGTGTGGTTTCAGAAGGAAGATATTTTGAGGGTGACAATATAAAATTGTAATTCTATTTGAATAAAATAAATGAAAAAAATCAGTCTCATTACTTAATTTACATTCATTAATTTACACACCTCGTATATAGGAAAATCGTACACATCCTGAACGACGAGAATGCCGCGTATCATACATATCAACAGAAGGAAAATCGTGCATACCGGGTGGTCATAAGATCTCTGCACCCATCAACTCCCATCGATGAAATAAAAAGTACCATCGAAGAACTGGGGCATCAAGTACGTAACATTATAAACGTCAGACACGGGAAAACAAAAGAGCCGTTACCCCTATTCTTTGTGGATATGGAGCCTAGACCCAACAACTAAGAAATATATGGCATCGATGTGCTTTTTAACGCCAAAATCGAAGTTGAACCACCGAGGAAAAAGTCCACGATAGCCCAATGCACCAGAAGTCAGCGCTATGGTCATACGAAGAGCTACTGTCGCAGACAATCCCGGTGCGTCAAATGTGGAGGCGAGCACAATACATCATCGTGCAAAAAATCAAGCGAGCTACCAGCAAAGTGCGTGCTTAGTGAGGGTGATCATCCAGCGAGTTATAAAGGTTGCCGTGTATACCACAGTATAATAGAGGAAAGGAACTTGAGCGCGCAGAAACCGCACTGGCTTCGATCTCGGCTAAGGCAGGACGCACAAAGGACATGCAAACAGTATAATCAGTAATCGGCTAGCGAGCAAACTGGTGAAACCCGGTCAACTCGTAGCTATGCTCAGGCGTCAGGAGCAAGAGCAGGTAACAACCAAAGCGTTTCCAATCATAATTCGACAATTATTAATATTCTCGAGAAGTCTTTCAACGAATTCAGATTCGCGCTAACGCAACAAAACGAATTGCTTAAACCTATGTTAAATCTGCTAACAGCAGTAATAACGAAGCTTGCCGAAAAATAGCTTCGCCTCGTACAAAATAGTACTATGGAATGCTGATGGGCTGGCCCAACATTGGCATGAACTAACAACATTTCTGCAAGCAAATAAAGTCGACGTTATATTGATCGCGGAGAGTCATTTTACTGACAGACGTCACTTGAAAGTGCATGGCTACAGTGTCTACAGCACTGAGCATCCAGATGGTACAGCGCATGGTGGGACAGCTATACTGATAAAAAAAACCATCAAACACCACCAGTTGCGCCCACACGATAAGAATTATCTCCAGGCGACAGAAAATGTTGTCGAAGATAAGAAACTTGGTCCTACAGTTCTTGCAGCGGTATACTGCCCGCCCAGGCACAGTATTAAGAATAATAAATTCAAAGAATTTTTGCAGAGCCTGGGACGACGATTTCTTGCAGGAGGCGATTATAATGCACAGAATCACGCATGGGGATCGAGGCTAACAACAACCAGGGAACGAGAATTACTTAAGGTAGTAGTCTGGTAACTTAAGCCGATTTTCATGTCTTTTTTGGAAGGCGTTTTTTTGTAGGAAAATAAAAATGAATCGTTTTAAATATTTAGGATGTTTTTATTTACATATTAAAGATACAAAAAAAACAATTTTTCGAAAAAATTTAATAGTTTATTATTATTATTATTATTGATCGAAGTTGGCACTACGAAAAAAAGCGTGTGGGTGGCCCCAGTCATTTTGGCTCTTGATGTTATCTGAAATCAAAAATTCTTGATAATTCTTAATCTATAAATATGTCATTCTGGTCGGAACTACTGAAGTTAAATTTCGTGGATAAATAACAAAATGGCGGAATTTGAAAAAAAAAGTCCTTTGTTATTTGTCCGCCATTTTGTTGTTTATCCACGAAATTTAACTTCAGTAGTTCCGACCAGAATGACATGTCTATAGATTAAGAATTATCAAAAATTTTTTATTTCTGATAACATCAAGAGCCAAAATCACCGGGGCCACCCACGCGCTTTTTTTTCGAGGTGCCAACTTCGTTCAATAATAATAATAATAAACCATTAAATTTTTTCAACAAAATTTTTTTTTGTATCTTTAATATGTAAATATAAACATCCTAAATATCCAAACCGATTCATTTTTATTTTCCTACAAAAAAACGCCCGCCAAAAAAGACATGAAAATCAGCTTAAGTTACCAGACTACTACCTTAAAGCGACGGCAGACTGCAACTGCATTCATCTCTCAGCAGGCCAACCGACAGAAGTGAAATTCCGAACGTACTGGATTTCTTTATAGCCAAAGGAATCGCGAAAATATACACAAGAATAGATACAAGCCTGGATTCATCGTCGGATCATACACCGGTAACACTACCTTAAGTAGCAAAGTATTAACTAAAGAGAAACGCTTGTCATTATATACGAGGAAAACTGATTGGCCGGCCTTCCAGGAAATAATAAGCGAAAATGTTCACCTAAAGATTCCTCTAAAACATGGACCAAACATAGATGACGCTACTGAACAGTTCACGTGGCTAATCCAGAGAGAAGCCTGGGAGTCTACTCCAACAACAGCAGAAAGCTAAGATGTTGTAATGCTTCCAGAGGAAATTCCAAATGTCAGAGGACAGTCCAAATGATCCAACGCGGCAGCCACGGAATATTCGCTATGGAAGGCGACCAAAAGAATAAACACCACGCAAAACTACAATCCTCCAATTAGAAAATCGAACGGAGAATGGGCGCAGAGCGATTTGGAAAAAGTGGTAACGTTCGCGGAACATCTGGAAAGGGTGTTGTTGGAGTAGACTCCCAGGCTTCTCTCTGGATTAGCCAATTAGAGAAAGCCAATTTTATTTAATAGTACATCAGGTGCAGAGATGAACTGCAAATGGAGAATTTTTACCCAGGAATAATAGAAGAATTATGCCAAAAAAACGAAAATTTTCGGGCAAAAAAAGTATTCATACACTTACGATTATAGTGAAAACCTACATCATCATAGTTGTTAATTATAATTAATATTTGGTGTGCATCCCTTTTGCTTCAATTATCGCCTCGAGTCTCTTAGGCATGGATTCTACTAGCTTTTGCGTTGTTTCTTTTGCTATTTTCGTCCATTCTTCTAAAAGCACTCTTTGGAGATCGGATTTGTTTGTTATTTTTCTATTTCTAATTTCTACATCCACCAAGTGCCATACATTTTCATTAGGATTGATGTCCGGGGATTGTGGTGGTGTAATCAATTGTTTGCGGACATTATAGAGTAACCATTTCCTCGTTTTCATGGGTGTATGTTTTGGGTCGTTATCTTGTTGGAAGTAAAAATTTCCATCCAGGCCCATTTTATTTACACTTGCTTTCAAATTGCTGCGCAACACGTCGATATACTTCTGGGCATTCATTGTACCATCTATAAAAGCCAGATTACCAACGCCATAATATCCCATACAGCCCCAAACCATGACGCTTCCTCCGCCGTGCTTTACAGTAGGTATTAAATTTTTCTGCTGGAGCTCGGTATTTGGTTTCCGCCAGACGAATTTTTTTCCATTGGACCCGAAGATGTTAAACTTCGATTCATCCGAGAATACGACACGTTTCCAAAATTCTATAGATTTTTTTACGTAGGTTTTTGCGAAACCTAAACGTTTTTCTCGATTTATATTATTAATTAATGGTTTTTGGCGGGCAGTTCTGCCGTATATTTGGGCAGAATGCAAAACGTTTCGAATAGTCCGGGGACACACGCTCTTCCCCGATGTTGACGCGAGATCATTCGCTAAACTGCGAGCACTTGTGAACGGTTTTTGTATAGCCTCTGTAACAATACTCCGACGCTCTCTTACCGTTAGTATTCTCGGTCGACCAGTTCGTGGCTTATTTTCTGTGCTGTTTGTTCTTCCGTATTTTTTTATTATTTATTGCACTGTTGCGAAACTTAGATTTAGTTCTTTACTAATTTTTCGATAACTTTCACCGCGTTTCCGAAGAAAAATCACTCTATCTCGCATGGATATTAATATTCAGCTTTTCTTTGCCATCATGTCTGTTCAGAGCTTGAAGATCTACTACCGCATGGAATAGGTCAAAACCATTGTGTAAACGACGACTTGTTTACATTGTACGGAAAGGTCAGACCGTCCGTGAATGAATATCGAGGTTTAGCAGCTCAATCGTAAGAGTACGAATACTTTTTTGGCCCGAAAATTTTCGTTTTTTTTGCATAATTCTTCTATTATTCCTGGAAAAAAATTCTTCATTTGCAGTTTATCTCTGTACCTGATGTACTATTAAATAAAATTGGCTTTCTTTGCATATAGCTTATGTCTATAAAGTTATCGCAAAAAAACAAGGTGTATGAATACTTTTTTAACCTACTGTAGATAGGACTTACCAGAGGAATGACGTGCTTGCTTGAGACACTCACATATGACACGCAACTTCGGCGAACGGAAGATGGAAGCAACGAAAAAAATACATCAACAATCAATCATCCGTATAATATAAATCTACATAGCACTGCTTTAGAACTGCGTGATGCCCCAGCGCCTCTTACTTCACAAATATTGACTCACTTTCACCGGTCCAGAGGAGGGACGGACAAACCGTGTGACAAAATTTTGATATTAATTGTCAGACATCTATGGCAAATTATTTTTTTTATGTTTCGAAAGAGAGTTATAAATATGCATTAATTTCAGAAACTATTTTTCATTTCAATATAAACATTTTTTATTGACTTTTATAGCCAGCTATATAATAAGATGAATTGGTTATAACGGGCCAGAGGAATGACTTTCAGGGGTTAAAACAGAGAAATAACAGTTATCACGATTTAAAAGAAAAAATCTATTCTGTACATTTAACCTAAAATATGATTAACTAATATATTCTCAAAAAGAATTCAGAGAAATCATAATGTGTATTAACAAAAAAAAACTCGACAACAGGGTAAATAATCATTTCGGGAGAACCAGCCATATGGGGAATATCACATCGAATCGATATAGCTGCGGATGTGGCCATTTTTGTTATTAATTTTTTTTTTCGCACATTGATACATAGCATCGCAGGAAACACAAAATAATTATAATTTTCGACATTAAAAATATATTTCCGTTACGTAATTTTAGATTTTCCTAGTTTGCTATAAAGTGTGACGACAAGTCAAGTACGAATATGACGAGACAATAAAAGAATAAATGAATTTATATAGACTATAAATTATCAAACATGTACATGCATATAAACGAAAATAAATATATGTATCCATGACGACGAATCAAAAGGAGTAGAATTTCAAAGGAAAAAAGAGCACCGAGTAGAAAACCGTTACATTAACCAAAATGAAGTCAGTGGCGATAAAAGTGGACGTATGGGAATTAAATACATAGCAAAAAAATACGCAATTAACTACGGTCAATATGATCATCAGAAATGAAAATGACACCTCTCGCACATGAGAAATATATGAAGGTGAGAAAGTGGTTTCAAGAAGTCTGCAATATAAACTCGAAAATCGATCACAAATCAATCCACGATAAAAATTTCAAAATATTTTCAGAGATGAGTTCAACATGTTGAATATATATATATTTTTTTTCAAACTTGTACTTCTAAAAAAATTATATTTCAGGTTTCAGGTTGAAATTGTAGAAGCACAAAAAAATTGAGAGAAAACAATTATCGTGTATACGGAATGATTGAGAGCACGAAGATTATTTTGTCAGTATAGGAATATCGATATTAATATTCAAAGCCCGATCTCAATAAAAGAAAAGACGTCATAAAAAATAAATAATGTCAATAGGAATTGTGACGGTAATTTTATAATGGTCATTAAACTTATTAATAACCCCTTAAATCCACGCTCGATTTTGTATTGTTACAGAAATGTCTTGTATAATATACGGTCTCATTAGTTATAAATTCTTTCAAATATCGGTAGCTATTATTTTCGTTTACAATTCAGGAATACTTCAAGATTGTACCAGATGATTGATTCCGGATACAATATACCGGTGCGACCACACGTTCGATGCGATATGAAGTTACCGAAATATCAAAGCATAAAACATATTCTGTAACTTATTAGACTACTGAAATATGGATCAAGAGAGAAAGAGAGAGAGAAAAACGTGTTGACCCGACTGGGATTACATAAGAAGTGATGGCCGGGAATTTGAAGAGGTTGAAGCAGTTCACATTAGTTTTGACTAGTCCAACATTTTTAACATCATAACTCAATTCAGGTATGAATATATTTTCTGTATGTGTAAAAAAAATTGGCAATAAACGATTGGTTCAGGATTTTTTTTTTTACTTTTCCAGCCTCTAACTATAAGCTGCCATTGTGATGGCATTAAATATTTTGCTTGTCACGTGGTTTGTTTCGGTTTAGAGGACACATCCTTTTGCTTCAAATGTAACTAGCCCACGTGAGCCTTTTGTTAAGGTAGTAGTCTGGTAACTTAAACCGATTTTCATGTCTTTTTTGGAGGGCGTTTTTTTGTAGGAAAATAAAAATAAATCGATTTGGATATTTAGGATGTTTTTATTTACATATTAAAGATACAAAAAAAAATTTGTTTGAAAAAATTTAATAGTTTATTATTATTGTTATTATTGATCGAAGTTGGCACCTCGAAAAAAAAGCGCGTGGGTGGCCCCGGTGATTTTGGCTTTTGATGTTAATAAACTATTAAATTTTTTCAAACAAATTTTTTTTTGTATCTTTAATATGTAAATAAAAACATCCTAAATATCCAAAACGATTCATTTTTATTTTCCTACAAAAAAACGCCCTCCAAAAAAGACATGAAAATCGGCTTAAGTTACCAGACTACTGCCTTAAAATGTAATCCAAGATACTTTACTTCACTGACTCTTGGGAAGGGATGGCCATTCGGCGTAACCATCGGGCACTCCTTTTTTCTCATGGTGAATGGATTATGCACCGATTTTGTCGCACTGGCTTGGAGTCTCCATTTTTCTAGCCATGACTGTACTTCATTGAGCCCTTGTTCGAGCTTCCTCGATTCTGTAACCTCATTCCTGTGCGTGACCATGTTTGCTGTGTCCTCGGCAAACGTTGCCACGACGGTGTTGCGTCGCACCGGTGGATCGGCTGTAAACAGCGTGTACATCACTGGGCCTAGCACACTGCCTTGCGGAACCTCCGATTGTGTTGGGTAGAGGTCTGTGTCTTCCGCTCCGTATTTCACCTGGAATGTCCGGTTGTTTAAATACGATTCTAAAATCAAATAGAATTTTGGAATAACCTGTTTGATTTCGTAGAGCAGCCCAAGATGTCACACTTTATCAAAAACCTGCTGGATGTCTAAGAACACTGCTGAGCAAAACTTTCTCTCTTCGAGTGCGCTGGCCATGGTGTTGTATACTCTATTGGCCTGCTTCACCGTTGAGTGTCTGTTTCTGAAACCAAATTGATGATCTGGTATAATATTCCGTTCTTCTATTTGTACTTTCATTCTCCTTAGCAGCAGTTTCTCAAAAATGTTGGATATAACCGGCAGCAAACTTATTGGCCTATACGAGGTGACATCATTTGGCGGTTTACCCGGTTTTGGTAGCACAATGATCTGCGCGAATTTCCATTGACTGGGTTTATACGCCGTCCGAAGGACAGCATTAAACAGCCTCCTGAGAAACACGGCCCCTTTTTGGGCATCTTCTTGAGCAGAAAACCAGTTATGAGATCGTAACCCGGAGCTTTCTTTGGATTCAGTTCCTTATTGATTATTTAGCTTATTTCTGCCGATGGAAATGCCGATTAAGCACATTTCGTCGGCAGAAATAAGCTAATAGTAGAACCGAGAAAGAATAAAAATCTCTAAAAAAATCGATTTTCTGAAAATTTCAAGGGTATGTGATCCCTTAAAGGAAGTCGAAAAACGAAGATACGGAAAGTTTAAGCAGAATCCTGAAAGGAGAACGTGCTCATCTCCGATATGGATTTTGGGTTTTAATGTTTTACACTTAATAAGATGAACTCTGAGAAGTGGATAATACTGAAATAAACAAATAAAAACGTTATTATAAGAGGTTTCCATCATTTCTCGGTTCTACTATTTAGTCAGAGTACGATAAATCTTTTAAAATTGAAAAATAAGTTTGACCATGTGGTGGTTATGTTATATCAAATTAAACTGACGATAATTCAAAGATCTAGAACGAAAAAAAAAGATTAATCTAATTTTATTTTTTCTTCTCTGCAAAATGATTATTTTGGGAGAATCACTCGAATACGGTTTTTAAAACTTCTAATGGCGTATAGTTAAAAGTAACTTATACATAGAAATAAAACAAAAAATTCGTTGCATTGCACGTCCCGTTTCTGTAAAACAACAGAGCTGACAACACCTTTGGCTGAATTCTGCAACGACTTTTTTTTCCATTACTTTCGTTTTATCCCGAATTTTCTCGTCCGATCTTGTACGGCAAAAAAAGAATGGGGAAAGTCGGAGACAGAGATAGAAAGAGAGAGAGAGAGAGAGGGAACGAGAGAAATGATATCGTTTTCAGCGCCTTGAGTTTCGCCTCAATCTTCAGCACTTGAAAAGCACTTCGTAAAGAAAGTCATATAACGCAGGCATATTGCTATAGGAATCCAATAACGATGGTAAAGAAGGTTTCTGCATTTTTTTTTCAACCGTGGATTGTATTTTTTTTTACACATAACAAAGTCTGTCGAGAGCTTTCCGTACCGTTGGATGTAGTCTATGCTTTGAAAGGCACATTATGGTATACAGGATCATGAAGTGGCGAAAAGGGGAGGATCCGACAATTCTTTTGAATAAAAAAGTTTTTTTTACCACTCAGAATACAAGCAAGAGAACAAATTTAATGAGATTAATGGAAACTTTTTTAGTCAATGCAGAAAAAATAAGGTAGATAAGGGTAGATGAGTTAGGGTAGGGCATGTGATAAGCGTGTATGAGAAAACTGCAAAATATCTAAAAAGTGCTAGCAAATGATTTTTTATGCATTGATATTATTTTCATAACTTTTTCATTCTTTTTGCTTCCTCACAGAGGAAGCTCTGTTTTCGAATAAACATTTGTTTTTCAGTTTTCAACACCAATGTGTTCAAAATCTGTTCAAACATCGGTCAAACACGTTTACAAAAAATGTCCACATGGATACGCGCGTGCGTTTGCGCGTGTGCCGACGTTGAACAAAAACAAACTTCTATGACACTGGAAATGTTTAACCAATCGAGTCAAAATTTCACAGGCCAATAGAGCTGCCAGTTCCCTCTGTCTGATTCGTTCCGATTTTACGCGATTTTGAATTTTGTTTTTTAAATGTCCGTTAAGAGCGTAACTCGTGCAGTTTTCCAGTTATCACACTGAAACTTTTCACACAAATAGCCCATCATCAAATACTATTCGGCATTGAATTTGGAGAGAATCGATTGCGGCGTTCTAAAGTGATGGAATTTTGAATTTTCCGAAAAATCGCTATAGGTGTTTCTTAAGACTCGAGCAATTTTGGAGTTATGAGGTCAAAACTTCTTACATGAATTTAGTACCATGGAAGGGTATTTGATATTGAATTTAGAGAAAATTCATAAAAGCATTCTATATTTATGGTATTGATATTTAACATTTTTTAAAAACAGCGCTTACATTCAAGCAATCCTCACACCATCAACAGGGAGAGAAAATAAATGTAAATTGAAACTTCCATCTTGCTTCCTGTGTGTAGAAGCCAAAATTAAAAAAGTACGCGCATTGAGAAAAATTTGTGAAAGATATGTTTACATTTAAAAATTTGAAATATAGAATAACGAGGATGAAGTTATTCGGACATTTAGTTTTTTGACAGATGAAGAAGTCGACTAACTGTTATTAAGAAAGGTTATTAATTTGGAAGCTCATTTATTCGAGAATATTTATTCAGATAGTCTGCCTACTTTGAAAAAACAAAAAATTTCCGAAATAGAAAATAGTGAATAGTTAATAATTAGAAGTCTGTATCGACACAGGGTTTTCGCTGTTTCCCTGTGTCCATGGCAAATATGATACAGTGTAACTAAGACGTCCGGGTGGGGAGTAATAGGGGGAGAAAATGGAATTGGGAAGGGTCATACGTATTTAGTTGATGCAAAAGTTTGTCCCGTTTTTGGCTCTAGATAGTACTGTATCGCAAAGCCGAAGTCTTATCTGTTTGACAGAAGGAAAATCGGCGAGTAATTGCAAACAAAATTACGAATCCGCAAAAATGATGAACTAATAATATGCAAGTTTCGATTTACATAATTGTTCTCCTTATTTTTGTAGAATTGTTGGCGTTGGTATTTAAATTATAAAAATAGAAACGTTTCATGGCAACTTGTTCTTGATTCCATCGTTGAAGATCCCACGAGGGGAAAAAAAACTGACAATAATAACAACTCACAAGTATAATTGTCATGTGACGATCCAACAACGTAACGTTACAATTGTACTTACAATTTATTCTTGATTCAAATATGGTGCGAAAAAGAATATACGGAAATAGCTAGTGGCTTTCTTTTGGGATAAAGTATATTTCACAATTAATGTAGTATCAGTGTTGTGTGTGCGTGGTTTAAAAAGGAGTATAATAAGTGAATAGTAGTGTTGATGTGAAAAGAGTACGATTATTGAGTGAGCGGATATGTGTCACCAAAAGGCAATTAAAAAATATTAGAGACTAAATAGAAACGATAAGTTTAATATCGAGTTTATCGTATTGAGGTGTTAGGGGAGAAGTCTTTAGAGTGCGGGACAGATCGGAAAAATGAGAATGTTTGTGCGAGATGGAGGTTTGGGTGATGCACGTGGCCTGTGGCTGCCCGAATGAAAGAAGTCGCTGTGTGTGACAAAGAGTGCGTATGGTGAGTGTGGGTGCGAGTGAAAGAATGCTAGAGAAAAGAGGAGAGAAATTAGAATATGCTGGAGCGATTGAGTTTGGGAATGAATCAGTGTCGAACGAGGAGAAGTAGTGTGCAGAGCAAGAGCGGTCGAGCGCTATATATTACTATCAATAAGGCAACGTGACTTATTATTTGAAATGATTTTATATCTTATCCTACTACTAATTCAATAAAGTTAATCATATTTGTTACAATCCTGTTTCTTGTCCAATGATCCTACATTAATATTATTGGGAAATCGCCATTGGACTATGAGGAAATATCGAGGAATTTTTTTCTCATTATTATTGTTTAAGAGTGGCTTTATTCTCTTCAGGAGTAATTTTTCGAATAGTTTGGATAAAATAGGAAGCAGGCTGATCGGCCTATACGAGGTACAAGAAATACAATACCAGAACATCAATTCGGTGTCAGAAGTCAGCACTCAACTATGGAACAAATACACAGAGTAACATCAACGATATCGGAATCACTCGAAAAAAAACAATATTGCTCTGCAGCATTCCTAGATTTACAACAAGCCTTCGACAAAGTCTGGCACCAGGGACTTTTATTTAAAATAAAAGAAATGCTGCCACAATATTTTCTCCTTCTATCAGCCTATCTTCGCAACCGCCAATTCCAAGTACGTCAAGGACAGGACTCATCGACCACGTACACGATAAAATCGGGGGTACCACAAGGTAGTGTCCTAGGTCCGGTCTTGTACACCCTACACACAGCCGACCTGCCAGTTCATCAAAGGATCACCGTAGCAACATTCGCAGACGACACCGCGCTACTAACCTCAAGCAGCGACCCGACGGAGGCCTCAAACACCCTTCAAGAGGAACTAGACAGCATCCAATAGGAAACGTAACCCGGACTGAGAAAACTGGGACTGGGAAAGTGCAGTTAATTGTTATTCGTTTCAAAAATCTGACAGTGTTCCGTTTGAAAAATGTCAAAGGGTCATCCATAACTTGACAAACGGTATTGAACAATATTTTCATAGCCTTTTGTACATGTTATAAAAACGTGAAAAAAGGGTTCAAATAAATTAACCTTTCTTGGGGCTATCTTTTAACCCCTTTTATAACAAACGAGCAAAAAATAAAATAGCCTCGTATGAATATTCATAGCATACATATAAAATACGTATACAATACGAGCAGAAGATAAAAACGCGAAGATGTTTTACGAGTGAAACCAGCGGTCTCATCGTAAAAACCAGGTGCAAAATGAGAAAGGGGTGGTTTGGCGCGGAGGGGGGGTTGAAACGTTAAAACATCCAACAGCAGTCGATCGCTGCTGACCACGGTGAGCAACCCCTGAGGCTAGTTTTGATCACAAACGCGGTTGATTGTTGCTTTTCAACTCCCTCTTCACAACTATACGAGGTCTGATCAAAAAGTATCGCGAATTTTGAATTTCCGCGGGCTACGTGTATTCGATTTTCGATTTTTTTGTGGCGTTAGGTTGGTACTCATGTCCCTTACTTATTCTGAGAAAATCGGCCATTTTGAATGTTGCGTTAATTGGTGACAGCTGTTTTGGTTAGACGTGTTTTGGCTTGTCTTCGATTTTCCCTATTCCAAAAAAGCAGCTTCCATTGCGATGATTGAGCTTTGGTTTCCACGTCATAACCATAAACCCATGATTCGTCGCCAGTTATGACCCTCTGGAGCAAATTTGGGTAGTCGCGGACCGAGTCCAATAGCTCCTTAGCAATGTTAACGCGAAACTGTTTTTGTTCGAAATTCAGGCAATTTTGGTACGAATTTCGCGGCGATCCGTCTCATGCCCAAATCATTGGTAAAATAGAATAGCACGAGCCAATCGATATGTTTGGTTCCTCAGCAACTTCTCTAACAGTGATTCGACGATTGGCCAATATTATTTTCTTCATTTCATCAATGTTTTCGTCTGTTGTTGATGTTCTCGGGCGTCCGGAACGCATTTCGTTGTTCGCATCTTCTCGGCCCTCTGAGCACATTTTGTACCACCGATAAACGTTGCTTTGGTCCAAGGTAGCTTCACCATATGCCACAGTCAACATTCGGAATGCGTCCGCGCACTTAATTTTTGTTTTTCACACAAAATTTGATACAGATTCTTTGATCCATTTTTTGAAATAGGCAAAAATCGTAGACAAGCCAAAACACATCTAACCAAAATAGCTGTCAACAATTAACTAAACATTAAAAATTGCCGATTTTTTCAGCATAAGTGGGAGACATGAATACCAACCTAACGCCACAAAAAAATTGAAAATCGAATATACGTAGCCCGCGAAAATTCAAAATTCGCGATACTTTTTGAACAGACCTCGTATACACGTAGCTGTATCGTTTAAAGGGGAATGGCAACGACGCGGACGACCTTTTGGACATTGACAGACGATGCATCCTGTCTTTCTGCTTTATTCCGTTTGCGTCGTTATTTCTTTTATTATTATACTTTTTTTATTAGCGTTTCCATCATGTACCTTTTCACGTTTCTACGTTGCTTCCCCAATTTTCCCCATGTCCATCACCATTCCTTGAGACTTCCTCCCCTCCTCATCCCCCAGAATATTCAACGCAGCCACTATTTGCAAATGCATTACTGCATCGCATTGACGCGAGGGCAATGGGAAACTGCGGAAAACTGGCCAATACGAGTGGCTACTTTTTTTTCATTGGGTTTCAGTTATATCACCATCAGAAACTCAGAAAAACTGTTTCTGGCTCGCTAGTCAGCGTGTGAGCCAGCGCAAGACCAACTCGTCAACAATCCCAGTACTGACTGCGGTCAATACTACTTTTTATGGGAGACCACCGAAACCGCGCACCCTGGTGTTATTTTATTTTATTTCATTTGCCTTTGTAGATAAAAATATTCATGCCCGGATAAATGAGAAGGAACTTTGTTCGTCGAGCTTGTGACGATAAGCTGAGTGTCTACTCGATTCCGAGAGGAAAAATTATCTTCGCGAGTTCGAGAAAAGTTTGCGAGTGAGATATTTTACAGGGGGTAAAACTAATGAGAGAAAACATTAATGAGTGAAAACAGGACAGGAAAGAAGAGTACCTCACACCTGGGAGGGTTGATTCAAGGGTTGAAACTTTAACTCTGCATATCGAGAAGATTTTTTTTCATCTCTTCGATTATAGCAACAATTTGTCCTGAGAAGTGACGACGGTACGAAAGACCGAAAGAATAATAGATATATTTTTTTTAAATGAGACCACCGAAATCCTAAAACGTGTACGGTGACATTGAGATTGTACAACAAAAAGTGACCTCAAACGAAATATAAAAGAAATAGGAAGAAAAAAAGAAATAGTCATCGCAAATGGTTAGATCGACGACCATTGCAAAATGACAAACTTTTCTATGCGAGTTCTATCCACCACTTTCATGTTGAAGAACTTTTTATCTCCCAGGGTGCGAAAAATTGGGTTAGAGGGGATTAGTTGACCGCAGATATAGCAGTGGCGGTTGTAGAAGGGCCAAGGGATTCATGATTGGTCGGTGGCCAAAACCTTTGGCGTTTTATGAGCTTTTGAGCTTCTGATCGACATTTTAGAACTTTTTTGGTATCGCCACGATTCTCTGAGTAAACCATAAAACAGGTTCTCACGTTCTTTTTCTTCATAAACATATTAGGTAAGCTTACCTTTTTTGCGTGATGCCATCCATTTTTCTTGAATGAAATTCGTACATCGAGGAAAATTAATATTCTCTCTCGAATATCAAGATGAGAATACGAGTATAATTGAAAACATCTTATATATTATATTTTTTTTTAATTATTATTGTGTGTTCCAACGCATACGGTTTCGGGTTTTTACGTATGGACCCTTCCCAATTCCCTTCTTTCTATTTTCCCCCCTAACACTCCCTACCCGCACGTCGCTAAGCTAACCTAACTTCCATTGCATCCTCAGATGTCTTAGCTACACTGTATCGCATTGGCCATGGACACAGAGAAAGTGCGGAAAACTTGTATCGATACAGACGCCTTTTTTTTGACTGAGTATGTATTACCATCAGAAAATCAGAAAAATTGTCTCCCGCTTAGTAGTCAGCGTGCAAGCCAGTGCACGGGTAAGTGGTCACCCATTCTAGTACTGACCGCGGCCAATGCTGCTTAAGGGGGGAAATAGGGTTAGACGGTTAAAAAAATCGATTTTTTTTTAATTTCATAAATTGTTAGTAAAACTATTGAAAAATATGTTCCCAAAATTTTTAAAGAAAATTCCGACTCGTTCCATTGTTATAAGTCATTAAGGGGGGAAATAGGGTTAGGACAGCGTTTTCTCAATGATTTTCATGAATTTTTTTATAGTATAAAAAATGAATATAATTTATTGAAACTTTGAGAATATTTTATACATATATTTAAGTATACCATATACTATAAAATTTGTATACATATATTTAAGTATATACTATAAAATATTAGCGACCCCAAATTGCTTGTTTTTCTTGGTACTATTTTTTCAAAGGTGTTTTTCTGAAATGGACTTTTTTTGAACTTCCGTACACGCTAGTTTGAAAAGTTTTCAACAAATCGTTTTGAAAATTGGCAGTTACTTTCTTCATAGTATTGCGCTCTATATGAACCTAAAATCGGAATATTATCATTATTTAAAATAATTTTTTTTTGCAAATAAAGTTGTAAAAATGGCAAAAAATTATGTTTTTTTGTTTTGACCTCTGTAAAAAATTCAATTTTCTATTTTTTTGATAGCATTTAGGTTCATATAGAAGAGAGACATATAATAAAAGTAAATTCCAACCTCGTTTGATTTCAGATGAAAATTACGGCTTCCAGAATGTACGCAAAATGCTGAGTCTGATTGTGACCTGCAATATGGGGTCGCTAATATTTTATAGTATACACTTAAATATATGTATAAAAATTTTATAGTATATACTTGAATATATGTGTAAAATATTCTCAAAGTGTCAATAAATTATATTCATTTTCTATACTATAAAAAAATTCATGAAAATCATTGAGAAAACGCTGTCCTAACCCTATTTCCTCTCTTAACATGGGAGATCGCCGATGTCGCCCACCGACCGCGCGTCCACTACTGTCTGTCAATATATTATATAAATTAGATTTTATATATTTTATTTTCATTAAAACTTTATATATTACGAGGGGGACCCAAAAAATACGGGAATTGCGCTGCGGCGGGGAGGGAGAGTGGGGGAACCCATTGCTCGACCAGGTGTCCGTCGGGGACACGTCTCCTGAGTTAGTGTGCGAAGTTCTGTCGCCGTGAGTGCATCGGTTCGCCCGTGGGAATTTTTGTAGTGAAACAACTTTTTCCATTTCGGCGAAAACGTGATGGCCGATTGTCGAGAGCAACGCGCGGCTGTTAAATTTTGTTTCCTGTTACGGAAAATCGGCCGCGGAAACTACTGTAATGCTTAAGACTGCTTATGGAGATGCTGCCTTAAGTAAAACCAGAGTCTTCGAATGGTTCTCACGTTTTAAAAATGGAGAAATGTCAATTGAAGACCAACCCCGTTCAGGACGCCCCTCAACGTCAAGAAGTGACGAAAATCTCTCATTTATGAAGACCGTCGCCGAACCATTGATCATCTCTGTGAGATGTCTGGAATATCATGGAGTTCAATTAAGAGGATTTTTTCCAAAGATTTGCACATGAGCAGAGTCGCAGCCAAATTTGTCCCTCGGCTTCTCACAGACGAGCAAAGGGAGCGTCGACTTCAGGCATGTTTTGAACTTCAAAATCA
The DNA here is from genome assembly GCA_958009045.1 of Oxytorus armatus. Taxonomy (NCBI): domain Eukaryota; kingdom Metazoa; phylum Arthropoda; class Insecta; order Hymenoptera; family Ichneumonidae; genus Oxytorus; species Oxytorus armatus. The sequence goes on along the minus strand of OY253747.1, from coordinate 8,532,451 downwards.
GCTCGAAGAGGACCCTGAACTTTTTTCCAAGATGATTACTGGTGATGAATCGTGGTGCTATGGATACGACCCCGAAACAAAGCAGCAATCAAGTGTTTTGCCACTGTGGAGGAGGTAAAACAAAAATCGCTGGAAGGCCTAAAGAACATCCCGATAAGTGAATTAAAAAAACGTTTTAAACATTGGAAGGATCGTTTTCAGAGGTGTGTTGTGGTCAAAGGAGAATACTTTGAAGGTGATCAAAATTTGGTGTAAAAATATTAAAAAATAAAGAAATTATGACGACATTCCCGCTTTTTTTGGTCCCCCCTCGTAAATTATAAGCGATTCTCAAAACTCTTATTTTCAAGCATACAATGAATTCATTTTATTGATTACCTAAATGCTTCAATGTATAATTATTGTACTCTAGATATTTTTGAAACTCTTTTCGGGTTCATAACTTTCTTTCGTTTTGGTTCATTCTAGAGGAAGCTTTCTTGTCGTGAAAACATTACACTCAGTACATTATCAATACTGTGTATGTTCGAAATCATCATGTCACAGAGCATTTAAGAAGTACTAATCAGTCCAATAGTTATATTCATAAAAAATGTTTCGTTTTTCGTGTGTGTCGTGTCTTCGACGAAAATATTGGCTCCAAAGTTTGTAATCGACTCGTCGACTTCACGTGAGTCGATATATAATTCGAGATTTTATGTGATTTTAACCGAGAACAGTGGACGCGCGATCGTTGCGCGGCTCTGGCGATCACAAAAGTTAGGCAGCTTTGGCCGCCGTCACTACTTGGATGGACGACCGCTTAGTCGTGCACTGGCTGGCGCGCTGATTATTGAGCGGAGGCAATTTTATTGAGTTTCTGATGTAGCAAATACAACTGAAACTCAGTCAAACCGAATACCGGGGTGGGTGTCAAATATCGGAAACGAGCAATATTTGGAACGGCAGATATTTTGAAATTAAAAAATTTGTAATATAGAATAACGAGAATAAAGTTATTTGAACATTTAGTTTGTTGACAGATGACGAAGTCGAATAACTGTTATTAAGAAATATTATTAATTTGGAAGTTCATTTATTTGAGAATATTGTGAAATTGATTTGAACGATGTGGAAAGTTTATATTTCTGAAATAAAAAATAGTGAGTAGTTAATATTCAGAACATCGAATATTTCACCCTAACCCCCAAAACTGTCTGTAACGACATAGGGTTTTCGCAGTTTCCCTGTGTCCATGGCAAATACGAGACAGTGCAGCTAAGACGGCTGCGTGTGCAATGGAAGTTATGTTAGGTTAGCTCAGCGAAGTGCGCGTATGGAGGGATAGGGGAAAAATGGAATTCGGAAGGGTCATACGTAAAGACCCGAAAAGGTATGGGTTTAAACAAAGAAAAAACAAATAGATTCTTGAGGTTTATTTGAGTTTCCTAATTTCGAATTCCCAGTAAAAAAAATAAACTTGAGATACATATTGCCGTAGCAATATGGCCGACTCAACATAACCATCAAGACGCGGTTGTAGAAAAAATTAGTATATTGGGAATTTTGGGGTTTTTAATTAGGAATTCAGAGGGAACATAACACCATATTCTAATGATTAACGAATATATATATTTATAAAGCGTAATACGCCACAAATTTATGATTATTATTTCTTCATCTATTCACGGTCTTATGTTGGCTTCTCCGAAGCGTTTCGTAGACCTTTCAACCCTCGGTTCGTAAATTCGTAAGCGAAATGCGAGGGAATTTCTCGAACCAAATTCGCTCCAGTATGAGAGAGAGGATGGCTGATGTAATTCACGTAGGTGTACATGCTTCGCTCGTTTTATAATTTCCTTTGATCTCCTCCCTCCTCCTCTCCTACGACTAACCGTGTACTTTCCCGTTGCCCAGGTTATCTTGACTGCGCACACACACGGTGCACGAGGAGACGCCGTGAATCTTCCAGCCGTACCTTCGCGCATATTCCCATCCGCCAACATTTCCCTTTATGCCTTGTCAGGGACAAACGTGTTTCCAACTTGCTCGCAACTCGTTCAATTTTGATTATCACATTCCACATTCTCGTTCCACCAACTGTCACAGGTTAATCAGGCAAACGTCTCTGCTAGTCTGTTACGAAGTTACGTTATATCTATTAGGACTATGGGGAAAATACAATAATAATTCTGTGCATTTGATTTTACTTTGATCTTTATTTAACCACACTTAGAAGATGTATCTCGTTCCTTACTCTTATTCGAGTACTCGAAGGCTGACTGAGAAATCAAGGGACCGGTGCTCTGGACCTTTTATGACAAAAACTCTCTTTATTCTTTATTCCATCGATTGCTTACGTTACTCATAGTCGCCCGGCGTGCGATCGTCACGAAATGTAAATATGATATAGAACAAAGTCGGTCTAAATAACTTTATGACGTGATATTGAAATGTGTCAAAAGATATTTGAGATTAAGTTTTGAATAACATTTCTTTCTTAGAAACCCAACAATATCAAGATAACGGGATCTTTGTCGATACATTATTTCAGATGGACAAACAATAAACCGTACAAATTTCAAACTTGTACATTGTTTCCTCGTTGTTTTAATTCGCTGACAAAATCCCCTGTATGAACAAGTTTCTTTTTCAATTTTGGTTTTCTCATGGAAGAAACTTTGTGTACAGAGATAAAACAATGAACAATTAATGTGAAAGTTTCTAATTTACTTTTTTCCGTAGTTCGATTTCAACAAGCACAGACATTTTATGAAAAGCATTTGTAAAAAATGCAAAATTTCAAATGTTTGGCGTATTTGCCGTAAATTCAAAACCAAATATCATTCAAAGAACAGCTGTGAATGCTATGGATGTTAGGTTAGCGGATAAGGAGTGATAGAGCGGAAAATTGGGAAGGGTCATACGTAAAAACGCGCAAGGGTATACGTACGTTGGGAAACACAAATAAAATATACTTTAATCTTTTAAATTTAATGTTTCCTCTAATTGAATAATAAACTTAATCGCATTTAGGACTGAATAGACATAAGGATACTCTGATTCATTAATGAAAAAGCAATTTCCTGATGGTTTAAAAAAACCTGGCTCAAAAAGCACCGCTCTCCCTAAAATTCTGATTCTACGTGAATTCGCTACAATTCACTGCAAAACTGCATCGAACCTTGAACGCTCGCGGCTACGAAGCGAGAAGCGACTTTCAATGTTTTATATATAGGGATACATAGAAAATGTGCTTTTGGATATTTGCATGGCAGCCTTCCAATCTTTCTTTTCCCACACGGTGGGTTATTTGAACGAGTATCCATCTGATCCTAATAATATATTAGATATGGCCACAAACAGTACCGACACAGTGGCTGTTCATGGCTTCGGCGGCCTCCCAAATTCAGCAGGCGTCTACATCATCTTGCCGAACAGTGATACGGCTGTTTCATCGTTTTGCCAAGAGCTAATTAGCTTATGAGAATTGCCGGATGTCCTGTTGCCAAAACGTAAAATCGGCCGACTCGTCGTTTCTCAGAAAAATCATATCGCCGAATGCTATTTTGGTGAGCCGTACAGTTACCGAAATTTCATAATGTCGGACGTCATTTCATCGAAGAGTCATCTAGCTAAATACCATAGCACCCAACCCTTGTGAGATGACGATAGAAATGTTCCTGTAATATCGCGCGAGTGGGTGACCTCGCGATCACAAAATCATTGGTTCGCGGTGACTAGGCCAATAATGTTCGTGCACGCACATGACCCGTAAAACCCCTCTTCGTTGCGCTCAAATAGGTGGTATCATGGATCTCATCGATCTCTTTCGCTCTGGGAATGTTACGAAAGACGGTTATCACCTACGCTTATAATTAATAAATCTGAGGTACATTTTATCTACGGGTGCCAATTCCAAGGCGTTGGAAAAAGAATGATTGGCTAACCAAGTTTTCCCACGAGATCAATCCGTCCACGAACCACAAAAAAAGGACATTGAGCACGTCATCATAGTTCGACCATTATATTCGGACTACGTCGGTCCTTGGATTACAACGATCACCACATACGATGAGTACATAATACACCCCTTTTCTCAAAGAATGAGACGATTTAAAAAGTGAACAAGGAAGAAACAGTCAAATTTGAAGATGAGTTATTATGCGAATGAAGGAGTGAGTGTGGATGGAAATGTGTCGGTGTGAATAATGTATAGTGTAGGAAATTTGTAAGTGTACAAAAATTGACAGGTCTCCTTGGTTATTTATTGTTTCATATCCATTTATTAATTGACGCCCATTGGTATTTATAATTTACGTCGCTTAAATTACTCCAACTAGTGTTGAATTCTTTCTGCCTGTTTCACTTCCTCTTCATTTCTTCATATATTTTTGTCTAATAAAGCATACAGCACTCACACACTGTCTACTAAATCGAATCTTCTGAGTTCTGATATATCCACAACGATAATATTTGCGACGTTCTGAAGGTAGCAAAAGTGCGTAACGTATTAGTCTCTGATTAGCTTATGAGTGTTAAATGACGTTCGGCATTACGATATTTCGACAAAAGGACAAGGTGGCAAGATGACTTACGATATATAAAGTTTCTGTAATATGACGATTCGGCAACATGATGTTTCGTTCAGAGCTGCAAGAAATGCATTATTTTTATAACGCATTATTGATTTCATTAGTAATTATTCCAGTAATGAGTAATGGGACTTGAATTCCATTACGCATCGTTCATTTAATAAATAATGGTCACGAAAAACATTGCATTAATCTTCTAATTAATAATACCAATATCAGGCCATTAAGCATTACATAAGTACTGGAAAATGAAAAAACATATCATTTTGCATTACGTTATTAATGGTTAATTGGCACAGCGTTACATTGAACATGACTAAAGTAATGGGTAATGTGGAAAGCATTACATTACTCATTACTGAAGTAATGGGTATTGTAATGCTTTGCATTACCCATTACTGAAGTAATGGGTAATGCAAGACAATGCTATTTTTTCATTTATATAGAAATAAATAATGCAAAATATAAAAATAGAGCATTACTTCCAGTACTGTATTGTGTCGAGTAATGCATTAGTTGCATTATTGGAATCGAAATTCTTTATTAATTTATACAACAATGTCAATGAAATCACATGATTTGGTTGAACACAAACCGCACGACCGCTATCTCTGTCTTCATTTAGTTTCCTTCACGAACGACGTGCTTTGAAGAGACGTTGAGACAGCAACACCACAAAGTAAATAAGCAAACTATTCCAATAGTTCTGATATTCGCTCTATATCGTTTATATGAAACCCAGCGTTGAAAATATTCGCTTCTGAAGCATTATTAACTTCATACTTTATGCCAAAGTCATCAAAATAAAACTACGAGATTTTTCATTTCAAATTAAAGATGCAAATATCATTAACTTACATTCATTTCAATCATCCGTAGTTTGAAAAAAGATTTTCTTTTTACAACCTTCAACATCAATAGAAGTAACGTGCAACTCCAAAAAGATGTAACGTGGACTCTATTACCACACAGATAGAGGAGATGTGATGTTTTTGTGTTAACAGAGTCGCGAGTAACTTTGCCCGTTTACTAAATGCCCGGGAAAAAATGGTTGGATACGATTTTATACAATCATATACAATCTTATAAGATAAGATTTTATACAACTTGATCAAAAATTGAGACGATAGAATCATATAGAATCATATAAATTCTTATAGAATTATATCCAATTGTATGCGACAATTGTTTTCCATATGACTGTATGTGATTCTATAGAATTTGATAATACTATATAAATTTGTATATGACTCTAAAAAACTTGACAATTTTGTGTAAAATTGTATATGATTGTATATATTGTTATATATAAGACTTATATAGATGCTTTAGGATTGGATCGGAAGATATATGATTTTATACGATTGTGTATTATTGCATTACATTTTCTCTTATTTCTTGTTAAAGTATAATAATAAATTATTGTATTCGTATTCCGATAATGCATTACTCGAAGAAATAATGCATTAGTCGAAGAAATAATGCATTATTCGAGGTAATACATTATTCATCATTATAGTAATGGAAAGTTAATGCTGCTCTGCATTACCCATCATTATAGTAATCGATAATGGAAGTATTTTGCACTACTAATTACTATAGTAATGGATAATGGAACACTTTTGCATTACCCATTACTTCAGTAGTGGATAATGGAACACTTTTGCATTACCCATTACTTCAATAATGGAAAATGGAACACTTTTGCATTAGCCATTACTTCAGTAATGGATAATGTAAAGATTTTCGTATTATTCATTATGAATGCAATGCATAATGATCGTCTTTTACATTTCTCATGACTAATATAATGCTTAATGTTTTTCATCATCCAATTGTAGTTATTACTGTAATGGATAATGCATTATTTTCACATTATAATTTCGGCAACCCTGGAAAGTTTCGTTAAAGGGACAAATAACATAAATGTCGTTCCAGGGGGGAAATAGGGTTAGACGGTTCAAAAAATCGATTTTTATAAATTTCATAAATTGTTAGTAAAACTATTGAAAAATATGTTCCCAAAATTTTTAATGAAAATTTCGACTCGTTCTATTGTTATAAGCCATTAAGGGGGGAAATAGGGTTAGGACAGCGTTTTCTCAATGATTTTCATGAATTTTTTTATAGTATAAAAAAAGAATATAATTTATTGAAACTTTGAGAATAATTTATACATATATTTAAGTATATACTATAAAATTTTTATACATATATGTAAGTATATACTATAAAATATTAGCGACCCCATATTGCTTGTTTTCTTGGTACTATTTTTTCAAACGCGTTTTTCTGAAAACGACTTTTTGTGAACTTGCGTACACGCTAGTTTGAAAAGTTTTCAACCAATCGTTTTGAAAATTGGCAGTTACTTTCTTCATAGTATTGCGCTCTATATGAACCTAAAATCGAAATATTATCATTATTTAAAATAATTTTTTTTTTGCAAATGAAGTTCTAAAAAATGGCAAAAAATCATGCTTTTTTGTTTTGACCCCTGTAAAAAATTCAATTTTCAATTTTTTTGATAGCATTTAGGTCCATATAGAAGAGAGACATATAATAAAAGTAAATTCCAACCTCGTTTGATTTCAGATGAAAATTGCGGCTTCCAGAATGTACGCAAAATGCTGAGTCTGATTGTGACCTGCAATATGGGGTCGCTAATATTTTATAGTATATACTTAAATATATGTATAAAAATTTTATAGTATATACTTAAATATATGTATAAAATATTCTCAAAGTTTCAATAAATTGGATTCATTTTTTATACTATAAAAAAATTCATGAACATCATTGAGAAAACGCTGTCCTAACCCTATTTCCCCCTTCAGCAAAATGAAGTTAGGGAATATAATTTCCGGCAATACGGCGAGTCGGCCGAATGACGTTTTGAAAAATGGTGTGGCCCTATTAAGCAGTATTGGCCTGTATCGGCAAGGTTTTCCGCATTTTCGCTGTGCCCTTATGCAAGGAGAGGAATGGGGAACAAAAGGGAAGGGACGGAAAAGCCTGGAAAAGGTATACGATAGAAACTAATAATAATTTCGAAAAATACATCCAGATTCGCCACGTACAAGTGTCATATAAGTTTCGTCCAACACTGGTGATTGCGAAAAAGTTGCAAATTCACGTGAAATCAGCGGTACTTATAACTGGCATCTTTTGCACAAAGTGTAATTGGAAAAAAACAATTGTCGCATCAAATAATGTCTTAAACACATCCGAGATTATTCGATGTCGGCTAGTTAGTGGGCCAAAGTTTTTCCGATGTCTGGCAGACTTTAATCAGTAATATCCGACAAAGTTTTCACGATCGAAACATTTCAGGATTGGCGTAGCAGTTACGGGGCGGGGGCCCGGTGGTATTTTTTATCACCAATCTACACATTTTTCTAGATATAGAGATATTCGAGTCTCGGGGTTGAGTTTAATCAGGGTTGTTTCGGCGTCTTCCTGTCTACACTTTTTCTTTTGCAATTTCTTTCCACTTCTTTGTCAAGTTTTTTTTTCTTACAAATTTCGTCGCGCTTGTTTTTTTTTGTCAGGCCCGGTATTTTCACTTTTCGTATTTCCTGGTTCGCCATTTTCCACTTCCGTGGGAAAATACTTAACCCGGGCTGTTTTCCACTACGTTACTTCGAAATATGTATATATATATATATATATATATAATGGAGTTATATATATATGGCATGCTCGACGAATCTGACTGGATTCGGTTTTCCGTCTGTCCTGCCACCTGCACGTGAATTTCTGAGGTGAACCTTTACCTCCAATCACATAGTCGACCTGTTCACCCTCCAATTCCTTCTACCACCCTACACCCCCAAGCACTTTAAGCTTACCCGAAGTTTATCCAGCGAATCGGCAATCAGACAGAGCGTCTCTCCTCTTTCTCTTGTTCTCTCGCTCTCTCTCTCTCTCTCTTTCTTCCTCTTCCTCTCTCTCTGTATTCAAGTGTGCTTGCTTCTTAAACGAGACTCGAGAATGCCCGAGGCGAAATTAAGAGAAGACGATATTCCCGCTTCGTGCTTCCTCCATGTTCAACGTTAAACCAAACAGAGAGTTCAGCGAATGTACGACAAGATCGATAGACAGCGATGATATAACAAAAAAACGAGAATGAGAAACGTTTGATGGATATGGTTATTTAAAAAAAAAAAAAAAAATAGTTATTTCATTGAATAACTCTTACATTTTTTAAGTAATGATGAATATTTTGTTTGTAACTTTTCTTCCGTCCAATAAATAAAATAACTAAACATATTTTTAATAAAATAAAATAACTAAACATATTTTTCACGTGATTGAAGCTCACTTAAAAAAATTATATTTTGTCCGTATATTTTATTTGAAATTAATTATTCAAAGTAAAAAAAAATCAATATCGAAGCGAACATTTGTTTCCCTCACGATTGATGATATTTTCAAAACGATCCTGCAAATTCTCAAGATTTAAATTACCAAAGTTGGTACGACAGGAACTTTGAGAAACATCGCTGAACACGGACATATCCGTAGTTTCTCAATCAGATAAGCGAGGAACGTTTTCAAAGATATCACAAATCTACTTTTGAAATCTGTCGAAGAAGCGTTTTGTATCAGATTAACGTCTGGATTTATTTATTTTTTACCTTTTTTTTCTCTCCCGTTGCTATGGAACCTTCGAGTTGAGTGCCAAGGTGATTCGGTCGATGGTCCGCGTGAGTCTGACAGTGGAAAATGTTACTACGAGTAGGACGAACGTGCTGGCCAACAAAATTACACAATATTCCGTGAGCGGCAGAAAAAGAATACTCGACGATCTAAGTAGACGAATGCGGTAATAGTCAGGAAGCACGCAATTATTATTTTCTTCTTCAAACCCGCACAAGACGCAACCTTGATTTATTGAGACTCTTGAGACTAATTGCCAGTGAAAATGTCTTAAAGGATGAAAATAAGTAGGTCAAGAATATTAGCCGTAGTGGCGTAGGCGACTTCCAAGTAGTAGATTATCCCAATGGTCAGGCAATTCTTTCTTTCACTCCGTGAGTACGATGCCTGCTAAGACTGGATTTCGTGATTTATTTATGGGGCAAACTCGTGGCTGTGTAAATAAGTAATTATATGACGCGAATAAATAAGAAATTGTGCAATCGAGTAATGGCTAAATGATTAAATGATTGAGGGAAGAAATATGGTTAGACGGTTCAATAAATCGTTTTTCTTTTATTTCATAAATTGTTAGTAAAACTATTGAAAAATATGTTCCCGAAATTTTAAATGAAAATTCCGACTCGTTCTATTGTTATAAGCCATTAAGGGAGGAAATAGGGTTAGGACAGTGTTTTCTCAATGATTTTCATGAATTTTTTTATAGTATAAAAAATTAATATAATTCATTGAAACTTTGAGAATATTTTATACATATATTTAAGTATATACTATAAAATTTTTGAAGATTTTCCTTGAAAAACACCGAAAAAATTTATGACTGCCTTGACACTGTTTTTCTTGGTACTATTTTTTCAAACGCGTTTTTGTGAAAATGACTTTTTTTTAACTTGCGTACACTCTAGTTTGAAAAGTTTTCAACCAATCATTTTGAAAATTGGCAGTTACTTTCTTCGTAGTATTGCGCTCTATATGAACCTAAAATCGGAATATTATCATTATTTAAAATAATTTTTTTTGCAAATAAAGTTGTAAAAAATGGCAAAAAGTCATGCTTTTTTGTTTTGACCCCTGTAAAAAATTCAATTTTCTATTTTATTGATAGCATTTAGGTTCATATAGAAGAGAGACATATAATAAAAGTAAATTCCAACCTCGCTTGATTTCAGATGAAAATTGCGGCTTCCAGAATGTACGCAAAATGCTGAGCCTGATTGTGACCTGCAATATGGGGTCGCTAATATCGTCGGTGTTTTTCAAGGAAATTCTCCAAAAATTTTATAGTATATACTTAAATATATGTATAAAATATTCTCAAAGTTTCAATAAATTATATTCATTTTTTATACTATAAAAAAATTCATGAAAATCATTGAGAAAAAGCTGTCCTAACCCTATTTCCCCCTTTTTCCCTATTTTAAGGGGATAAATGCGTAAATAAGGCAGTTATACATTTCACGGAAGTTGTCAGATCGTGATGGAAATTATTTTTCGAATGTCTATACACTTTAGAAAGAATATTTCGTAATAAATAGAGCAAATCGGACGTATTTGTCGGGAAAAGTAACAATTTTTTTCTTAACCTAAATTTTTTAAAATTTCATCAAACTTGACAATAATTCTGATCAAAAGAACATTTATGTATTCAACGTTTTTTCTATCCGTTCCACCGTTTCCCTAATGCATCGAGTTTAAGTGAAAACTCCGTTGTCTTTAAGATAAGAAAATTTAGAAAAAGTTTTTTTAACTTCTGGTTAACAGAAGTTAAAAAAAAATTACACACTTTCGTAATTATTTTTACTCTTCATAATCTTGAAATTAGAGAACTGAATATTTTTAAATATTGAGCGTTTCAATCAGTTGCATATACCGTACAATACTTCATAAGTACACATTTCCGAGGACATTATAAACAATGGTTTTCCTCCACAAATTCAGAAAGCGATAATTCGACCTTTAAGTGGTTATACACTGAGAAAAGTCTCGGACGTGTAGTCGAAGAGTTACCGCTTTGGAAATGGTGGTCGTATATAATAGGACGTAGAAGGTCGTTTGACTATTTACGACACTTCATACGTAGTACTACAAATCATCCAATATAGGTACAAATATGTACATGTAATCTATATACTATATAACTCCTTGGCTGTTCAGCTGGCTAGAGTATTGCCCAGGCTTGTCCGGGTGTTTCACTACCATCCTTAAAGTTACGTGACCATTGCAACGACTGCGAAGGAAACTGTGAGACATAACTCCGGGGTAGGAAGGCGTAAAGTTGGCATGACCTTCGCTATTGTAACGGTGGATAACCAACCGATGCACGTAAACCTTCGGTTACAGAGCTATAACGAATGAGAGTGAGAGAAAGAGAGAGACATAAAGAGGATACCTGAAAAGGGTGAATCTATCTCCCGTACCCTCAACTTTGTACAATTTTTGTACTCATATCCCATTCAAATTTTCACTCGGACAATGTCTAGTGAGAATCGATGGTTGACTCGAGGTACACGAACTGGCCGTGTCTTTATGGACCTTGAGAAAATATGCTCGTTTACAAATATATGTATTTGTTACAATTCGTTATCAGTACATTTTGCTGATATTTATATTATCATTACTATCTTTATCGTCATATTACTATGATCGTTATCGTGGTCATCATTATCAGCAATGTCATCATCGTCATCAAAAAATACATTTTACCAAATGTGTTTTTTGGATGTTTCGGAAGATTCTGAACATATTGACAATTAAAAAGAATCATTTTTATTTCACGAAAACAAAGCTTCCTCTATGAGAAAGTAAAAATTATTAATATTTATTGTAAAATTGTTTTTGTCGACGAGCTAATTTTTTGTACAATATGGGTAATTCCACCAATTCTTACGTAGCCATTCGGTACCAAATTTTCATTTCGTTTGGGATTTTCACACCTGATTGTACATAATAAGAAGTGATGCTGTGGCAAATTATAGCACTTTAACTCCATCGGTTCTATTGATTCCAAAAATTGCCAATCCATGAATTGTGTAAAAAAAAAACAAAGAATCAAAAATGCATACCTTCAAAGCTACTGGTCGTAGCTTGAATTAATATAGGATTGTTTTAACGTAAGTTTGACTCGAGTTTTCGAAAAAAATGCGAGATTAAAAATTGGATAAAAATGCACCCTTAATTTAATTATCATCTCATGGCCGTCCCACGCTATAAAATTCAATACTTGAAGAAAAATATACAAATTTTGAGTGAAAAAAACTATCAAATTTCCCTATGGGGAATTTTCAAACGAGCCACTATTGTAAAAGAATTGAGTTTTAAGAGAATCACCCCCACAACTTGGATACAATTTTTCGTTCGAAAAATTTGACTTTTTCAGTGAGTAAGCATATTTACATATTTTTTCTGAACGACCGGTAGAATCGAAAAATAATAAAGTAAGGTATATTGTTTGTTATACATGAAAATAATTTTAAAAGATCGTCTCAAGAACCAGTTGCGTTAAGGGGGCAAATAGGGTTAGGACAGCGTTTTCTCAATGATTTTCATGAATTTTTTTATAGTATAAAAAATGAATATAATTTATTGAAACTTCGAGAATATTTTATACATATATTTAAGTATACCATATACTATAAAATTTGTATACATATATTTAAGTATATACTGTAAAATATTAGCGAACCCATATTGCAGGTCACAATCAGACTCAGCATTTTGCGTACATTCTAGAAGCCGCAATTTTAATCTCAAATCAAACGAGGTTGGAATTTACTTTTATTATATGTCTCTCTTCTATATGAATCTAAATACTATCAAAAAAATAGAAAATTGAATTTTTTACAGGGGCCAAAACAAAAAAGCATGATTTTTTGCCATTTTGTACAACTTTATTTGCAAAAAAAAAATTATTTTAAATAATGATAATATTCCGATTTTAGGTTCATATAGAGCACAATACTATGAAGAAAGTAACTGCCAATTTTCAAAACGATTGTTCGAAAACTTTTCAAACTAGCATGTACGGAAGTTAAAAAAAAGTCGTTTTCAGAAAAACGCGTTTGAAAAAATAGTACCAAGAAAAACAAGCAGTATGGGGTCGCTAATATTTTATAGTATATACTTAAATATATGTATACAAATTTTATAGTATATACTTAAATATATGTATAAAATATTCTCAAAGTTTCAAAAAATTATATTCATTTTTTATACTATAAAAAAATTCATGAAAATCATTGAGAAAACGCTGTCCTAACCCTATTTCCCCCTTTAATGGCTTATAACAATAGAACGAGTCGGAATTTTCATCTAAAATTTTGGGAACATATTTTTCAATAGTTTTACTAACAATTTATGAAATAAAAAAAAAAGATTTTTTGCACCGTCTAACCCTATTTTCCCCCTTAAAGCGCTATAATTTGCCACAGCATCGCTTTTTATTTCGTACCGTCAGATGTGAAAATGCCAGACGAAATAAAAATGTATTGTCGAAAGGCTAGGTGAAAATTGACGGAATTACCCATATATACGTTAATGTTTACTACAATGGCAACCTTTGTCATTGTAGAGTTTACCAAAGACTCGAACAAATTCTACAATGGCAACCTTTGTCACTGTAGAGTTTACCAAAGATATAAACAAATTCTTTAAATCTATCTCCTTAGTCGGTTGACCTGTATTTCTGCAGTGCACTGCACTCACTACTCGCAGTCTCTACTCGCTTTCTTGTCCATCGGTATTCGCTTTACAGACTTGAAGCTTCGAAACCACCCGGAAGCTTATGCAACGAAACGATTCCAAGCTTTTGCCCGCTGCTATATACGTATATCATACCTCTATCTATTGCCTCGGTAGTACTATTCTCTGATGTTATCGTTACGTAGCAGTATATAGCGGCAGAAAATGTTTCTCTCAGAAATATGAGTATTTGTCGTACTGTCCTCGAATAGAGCGAAAACTCGTCCTCGACTAACACGGATATTTTTATTATTATTATTATTATTAATTTCAACCTTGCGAAGTGAATGATTTTACAATTTTCTTCGCACTTTGTACTACGAAGCTCCATTCGCAAATCACTATTACTATTATGATTATGAAAATCGTGATTGCAATTTATCGGACGATTATATTGAAAAATAAATCAAAAAGTATAAACCACTTTTTGATACATTCATTAATAAAGCGTCAGTTTATCGATTAATTAATTGTCCCTTCGACCGTTAAATTATGGGTGATTAAAAAAGGCGTGTAATTTGATCATCACCAACGTGCATTAATAATATTAATAGAATTCACTACGAACGTGTGCTCGGACCCCGGAAAATTTTTAAATACTCCATTAATACACACGAGCGAGACGGAATATTAAATTATTATTTTATTCAGTCCAGCACCGGATTAAAGTTATAAGTAAAACAAAAAAAATTGCTTCGTATAATTTTTGTGCTCTCACGAATCTACCTCTCAATCAAGTAGATTTCTCGACTTTTTGGTTCTTCACAGAGGAAGCTCTGTGATGGCGAAAAATAATATCAAGCTTTCAATGCCAATGTGTTCAAAATTTCCTAAAAAGTCAGAAAAATCACATTTAGAAAAAGTGCCCGCTCGTATGTATGAGTGTGTCTGTAACGGTTCTGGACAATGGGAGCGTCTACATGTCGAGAACAGCGATGCAATTCCGCAGATATGTAAAGCAGTATGTCGCCTTTATTTACCGAGATTTTCATAAATATTCATGAAGCTGCTCCGATTTTATAGCTTTTTAAATTATTAGAAAAGTATCTGTACCCGCTCCAGTTTCTGCTTATTTTGAGAAGTCGGCTTAATAATTTTTGTATACATATATTATCTTTAGAGAACGGTTTAGAGAAATTTGACAAACATACAGGACAAAACCTTTCGGGAAATCCATGCTTGTTTTAGATCTCACAAATCTTGATAGAGAGGGTTAAAATATTGTATGACGATTAGGTTTCGTGTTTTTAAAATTTCGAGTTTTTTCGAAAATTCTATCGGACAGTTTTAATTTCACGAATTTCAGGATATCGAGCCGATATTTTCAGATATCAGGATAACATTTTGTGCGTATATAGAAATCATTGAAGCATGATTGTTATTACTTTCTGCAAGAAACGATGTACCAATTGCGATTTCATAGAATTAAGAATTTTCCAATAAATCTAAGATTGATAATACGATGAAAAAAAACTTGCAATTTTCTTCCGCGAAATTTCACGCCATGCCCAAAGCTTCCTTCATCAGGAAGCCAAAATTGAGAGGAAAATAATTCTCAGCAAAGCCGGCTTTGGGTATTGTTTGCAATTTCGAGCAAGTAATTTACAAGTTTCAATTTGTAGCTTTTTTTTTAGAGCACGAGTGTCTGAACAGACGCATTGTATTTTTTACGATATATGCCATTTCGTATATGTTGCATTCTTTCGCCCTGTATGGCCTTCCAATTACGTTCTATTGTTCCCACTCCAGTGTACCGGGACAATTTCCGGGCGGAAGAGGTACCCTTTTATTTCCTTTTTTCTTTCAAACCTTTCTTTCACCCTTTCGTCATCGATTGAGGGACGGCAGATTTCTCGAGTGACGCTAGATCGTTCTACACGTAAACACATGCGCAGACACATACGATGGGGGACCCAAAAAAACGGGAATTGCGCTGCGGTGGGGAGGGAGAGTGGGGGAACCCATTGTTCGACCAGGTGTCCGTTGGGGACACTTCTCCTGAGTTAATGTGCGAAGTTCTGTCGCCGTGAGTGCATCGGTTCGCCCATGGGAATTTTTGTAGTGAAACAACTTTTTCCATTTCGGCGAAAACGTGATGGCCGATTGTCGAGAGCAACGCGCGGCTGTGAAATTTTGTTTCCCGTTGGGGAAATCGGCCGCGGAAATTACTGTAATGCTTAAGACTGCTTCTGGAGATGTTGCCCTGAGTAAAACCAGAGTCTACGAGTGGTTTTCACGTTTTAAAAATGGAGAAATGTCAATTGAAGACCAACTCCGTTCAAGACGCCCCTCAACGTCAAGAAGTGACGAAAACGTCGACAAAATCAATGCTCTCATTCATGAAGACCGTCGCCGAACCATTGATCAACTCTGTGAGATGTCTATGATATCATGGAGTTCAATTCAGAGGATTTTATCAAAATATTTGCACATAAGCAGAGTTGCAGCCAAATTTGTCCCTCGCCTTCTCACGGACGAGCAAAGGGAGCGTCGACTTCAGGCATGTTTTGAACTTCAAAATCAGCTCGAAGAGGACCCTGAACTTTTTTCAAGGTGATTACTGGTTATGAATCGTGGTGCTATGGTTACGACCCCGAAACAAAGCAGCAATCAAGCCAGTGGAAGACACCTCGCTCTCCTCGTCCGAAAAAAGCTCACCAAGTGAAGTCAAACATCAAGACAATGCTCATTTGTTTCTTCGATTGCAGAGGTATTGTGCACGCGGAGTTCGTTCCCCCGGGTCAAACTATTAACCAGAAGTTCTACTTGGAGGTTTTGAAAAGATTGAGGGAGAGTATCCGGAAGAAAAGGGCAGATCTTTGGCGCCCAAGTGACTGGTTCCTCCATCATGACAACGCGCCGGCCCACGCCGCTCTTTCCGTAAAGCAGTTTTTGTCCAAAAACTGCATGACACCAATTGCCCCCCCCCCCCACTCACCGGATCTAGCCCCCTGTGATTTTTTTTGTTCCCCAGACTCAAAAGGGACATGAGAGGAAAGCGTTTTGCCACTGTGGAGGGGGTAAAACTAAAATCGCTGGAAGGCCTAAAAAACATCCCGATAAGTGAATTTAAAAAATGTTTTCAACATTGGAAGAATCGTTTGCAGAGGTTGGTTGTGGTCAAAGGAGAATACTTTGAAGGTGATCAAAATTTGGTGTAAAAATATTTAAAAATAAAGAAATTACGACGAAATTCCCGTTTTTTTTGGGCCCTTCCTTGTATGTGCACGCATTTGACTTCGAAAATCTTTTTTCCTGAACCTTTTTCCGTATAATACTTAACCGTTCGGGAACTCAGTTTTCCAAAATCACAATTTTTCGGAACTCTACGCTTTCTAATTATGAAAATAATGTTTTTTTTATGTAGTTGCGTATTGATGTTCGATACTTTTTCAATCGATCCCGTAATTATTCTTGTCATTTAATCCTTGGTGTATAACTATTTTTGGCAATGACATTGCTGTTTTAAAAATATTCGATTTTAGGATTTCTAAAACTCGTAGGATCCTCGCAGATAAATTCGAAGTTTTACACCGTCGGAGCTTTAACAATTCGGAATTTTAACCCCGATCCCATGTTCGGTCTCAGACTAAGCGTCACTCTCTTTACTCGCATACTTGCAATCGCACTCGATTTGACACTAGTAGTGGCACTTACTCTCAAACTCCTTCACACTTGGCACTTTAATTAACATTATCAATTAAGAGCATGTGTAAAAGACGATGAGAAACTCCAACAGCGTCGGTATAGTGGGAACGATTGAAATTTGGGTAACCATTCATGGAACTAAATACGGAAGATAACCGTGTCAGAAGCAATTTACTATATATTTTGGTATTGCTATTAATCTATTCATTTTACAGATACAATCCCAAAAACTCTCGATAATTGTCTGTGGACTGAATATTGAGTAAGAAAAATCTCGCGTTCGGATCTAGAAGTAACGCCAGTGAAATATAAATGAACTAAACCAAAACACGTTTCCACGATTACTGTGTATTTTTTGGCCAAATGTCATTCTCTCAATTTTACAAATACAGCAACAAAGAAATGCTCGACAATTAATGTTTTTATCCGTCTATATCGTAAGATTCAAGTTTTTCGGAATTGCGCTATACAATAATAAGTACATCCATTTTTGTCTTCGACCTCTCCCTTTTAGTGGAAAATGGACATTTGTATTTTGAATTTTTACATTTTCTAGTCCTTGCGATATAGATAGAGGTCTCCAGAAGAGCCAAATTTCAAATCATTCGGTTTGGTAGCTTATAGACAAGCGTTTGCTCGAAAATTGCTATGCATTCTGTCGGTATACAACAGAGTCGGTAAAACAGACGTTTCACGTCCTCGTAGAGTACCAAACACGCGCTAGCACCGGTACACTGTTACAAAGTGACGCTCATCCTCAATCTCCCTTTCACCCAAATCCGTGCTCGAATTCGAACTCAATCATATGCTCGCGAGCATCCATATTTTCTCATTGCGCAAGCTCTTAGGTGATTTTACCATTACAGAATTCCTGTAAAGGATGAAGGGGACGAAAGGGAGGTGTGAGGATGTTACGTGCGAAAATTGCACCGTATTTAAACCCAAAACAGTGGATGGTTGGTAACGGCGTTAATCATGCATTGTTGGCACGAGAATTTGCGATTCCGTAACGTCGAATAGCTGCCTCTGGTAAGCCGCAATTGCGAATTGTTAATTCCTTCTTGCACGCTCGCCAACCGATCCTTTTGCTACCTCGAAAGCATCCGCTGGACATCGAGATATACCCAACATCAAGGAATCCGTAATTCCATCCAATGCGGAACTCGACTATATATAACGTATGTGGTCTCCGAGGGTGAAGGACGTGGGGATATACTCGAGCTTTCGCCAACCTCTCTGCAATGCGTAAATATATCGTGGAGAAAAATATAGCGATGTGGAGATATTGACCTTTTGGTTTAGGGTCATATTCTGGAGTCTTTCTACACCACACGACTAGTAACTGTAATGCAACAAAATACTGGCACAGAAAAAAATGAATAGCCTATCGTATTTTAATGATAATTATTTAATTGCTTCCTCGTGGCTGAAGCTTTATTTTCATGAAACCATTTGTTTCCTGTTTGCAATATGAATATATGCTAAGTATGTCAAAACGTCGGATAACCATATTTATAATAAATTTTCAGATGTGTGTGCATGTGTGTGTTTGCGTGTGCATCGGTGAATGAGGCTCCAACGAGGTGTCTATAATTTCGGAATTATCTAACCAATCGAATCAAAATTTTGCATGCAAGTAAAGCGGCAAGCTCCGTCTGTCCGATATAATTTTCGTGCAGATTGCACGACTCTCTCGGATTTTACACGAAATTGAATTTTTTAACCGTACCTTGAGAAATTTTCAAGCTGTCAGGCTGAAACTTTCGACATAGACTATAATCACATACTGGTCGCTATTGAATTTGAAGAAAATGGCTCAAAAAGTTCCAAATTTATGGCATTATGGATTTTCTGGAAAATCGGTATAGGTGCTTGTTTAGCACGTACAATTTTTGGATTATCGCGTTAAAACTTCCGTCATGAATTATAATCATTAAAGAATATTTGATATTGAATACAGAAGGAATCGTCATAAGCGTTCTAAATTTATGATATATTCAATTTTTCGAAAAATTCATTCAAAACTCAGTAAACCACACACTATCAAATGGAAGGGGAGAAAAAAATGGTGCACATTGAATATTGTATATTTTTTGCACATCATTTTTGAGTATACATAAAGCCTGCTCTGTGAGGGGGTCAAAATATAAAAAAAACCCTTGCTCAGAGAGGACAATTTGCGAATGAACAAATATAATGAGAAAGCAATATAAAGGTATCAATTCGCACTACTTTTTATTTTTTATTTATTATCTGTATCCATGATTTATATGTTGCTACTATATAACATCATCATACGAGGGAGGACCCAAAAAAAACGGGAATTTCGTCATAATTTCTTAATTTTTTAATATTTTTATACCAAATTTTGATCACCTTCAAAGTATTCTCTTTTGACCACAACGCACCTTTGCAAGCGATCCTTTCAATGTTCAAGACATTTTTTAAATTCACTCGTCGGGATGTTCTTTAGGGCTTCCAGCGATTTTTGTTTTACCTCCTCCACAGTGGCAAAGCGCTTTCCTCTCATGTCCCTTTTGAGTCTGGGGAACAAAAAATCACATGGGGCTAGATCCGGTTAGTAGGGGGGGGGGGGGGGGGGGGGTGGACAATTAGTGTCATGCAGTTTTTGGTGAAAAACTGCTTTACGGAGAGAGCGGCGGGGGCCGGCGCGTTGTCATGATGGAGGAACCAGTCACTTGTGCGCCAAAGATCTGCCCTTTTCTTCCGGATACTCTCCCTCAATCTTTTCAAAACCTCCAAGTAGAACTTCCGGTTGACAGTTTGACCCGGGGGAACGAACTCCGCGTGCACAATACCTCTGCAATCGAAGAAACAAATGAGCATTGTCTTGATGTTTGACTTCACTTGGCGAGCTTTTTTCGGACGAGGAGAGCGAGGTGTCTTCCACTGGCTTGATTGCTGCTTTGTTTCGGGGTCGTATCCATAGCACCACGATTCATCACCAGTAATCACCTTGGAAAAAAGTTCAGGGTCCTCTTCGAGCTGATTTTGAAGTTCAAAACATGCCTGAAGTCGACGCCCCCTTTGCTCGTCTGTGAGAAGGCGAGGGACAAATTCGGCTGCAACTCTGCTCATGTGCAAATCTTTGGATAAAATCCTCTGAATTGAACTCCATGATATCCCAGACATCTCACAGAGTTGATCAATGGTTCGGCGACGGTCTTCATGAATGAGAGCATTGATTTTGTCGACGTTTTCGTCACTTCTTGACGTTGAGGGGCGTCCTGAACGGGGTTGGTCTTTAATTGACATTTCTCCATTTTTAAAACGTGAAAACCACTGGTAGACTCTGGTTTTACTTAGGGCAGCATCTCCATAAGCAGTCTTAAGCATTAGAGTAGTTTCCGCGGCCGATTTCCCCAAAAGGAAACAAAATTTCACAGCCGCGCGTTGCTCTCGACAATCGGCCATCACGTTTTCGCCGAAATGGAAAAAGTTGTTTCACTACAAAAATTTCCACGGGCGAACCGATGGACTCACGGCGACAGAACTTCGCACACTAAATCAGGAGACGTGTCCCCAACGGACACCTGGTCGACCAATGGGTTCCCCCGCTCTCCCTCCACGCCGCAGCGCAATTCCCGTTTTTTTTGGGTCCCCCCTCGTATTTATTTATAGTCTATATGAATATCTTTAATAATGGGGTTTTTACAATAATTCATAGTGGGCTCATGTGATAACACAAAATATTGATATAACGGTAAGCAATATATGTATATTTTACATTCATCGTTGAGTAACAGAACAAGAATTTGATAGATGTGGAAAATGGCTCGAACGAAATGTATGTCGAGCGTCTACGTGTATCGAGCTACATACGTTTCATTGATCGAGGCAATATGTACATATTACACCGTACACCCATTTTCTACATGTTTTATATTTTGGAAAAAGGAACTCACATGTGTCTGCCGAATGCTCCAATGCGTTCGAAGCCAGCCGCACGAACGAAAATGCCACGTGGACTTTTTTTTATCATCTCTTTCACCATTCACATCATCCCCCTTGCTTGTTCCCTCCGTGCCCAACCCCCGACTTCAAGATATGTGCCTGGAATCCGATCGTGCCGAACGGAAACCCTATGCCAAGCTATGACATATATACGTTTTTCATTTTTTTTCTCCCTCGTCTCCCTGTCTCTCGGACGCTTGTACGTGCTTCTTTTCCATTTACATTCTCATCTAGCCCTCTGGGTGTTATCTCTTGGCTGTAGACTTCGCCATTCCAATTGCTGTGTTTCGGGTTTTATCTACTATTTTTAACTTATAAAATAATTACAAAATAAAAACGCAAGGCCGAATAGAAAATAATAATGTTTATTAATACTATTTATCATTAATGAACAGTGTATCATTGAACGAAGACTTAGATTCAATCACAGTTGACTCTGGTTTAATTACCGGCTGACACTAGTAAACATTTTCGTCCATGTGTTCTTCTGTGATCCCAGTGGTTTGTATTCCACCTTTTATAAATATGATAAATATCGGTAAAAGCTGTTGCGCCGAGACACTTAAAACTATTATTTATTAAATGATTTGTGTATTGTTGTTTATACGTTTACGTGCAGAACTGGTACCCAGTACCAGTTAATATAATTGTTATTTAAGCACGTGTGTTATCAGCCCCTGGAATATGGAACTCTTGCTGGTACATGTTTTTAACTTGGTAGGATTTCACCATAATCCGACTGTTGCCGCTGATGGTGGTTGATTATTGGTAAAAATGGACGCAAAACGTAATATTGGCTGTACCAGAATTTCTATTATACTTGATGGTCATTGAAGGGACACTTAATTTTGTATTATAAATCATTCACTGAACAATGCAAGTTTCATGAACCAATGATTGGATGTCATAAGCTATTTTCATGGTAACTGTAACTATGTGCGGTATTTTTAATCATATGAACTTTATTTAAACTGATAGTAACTAGCAGAGAATGGTTGGGTTTAAGGGGAACGAGTCGCCAAAATATGTCAAAAATTGAAACCGCTATAATTTTGATGCCATAAAGTTTAGTTGAAGTAGTCGTAAAGTATATTATTTATGGTCTCAAGACGAACGTTTTTCTTCCCGGCATACTCATGTAACTTTCATATTTTTCTTGTAAGCGCAGTTTGAACTTTTTGCTTTTTTATAAATCCCGCGCATGATTGAGAGTAAACCGCTGGACAGATCAATGTCGATAAAATCTAAAATTCTTTGTTATCACCTTCCCCACGGAGATGTATCATTGAGATTCCAATGACAATAAATACCGTAAACATCTTTTCTGACGCATACCTTTCCACTCGCTCATATTTCCCTTGGAATTTGCAGTGAACGATGTTGGTCAATGGTGAAAGAAATGCCATACGAATTTTCCCCTTCATGATCCATTGGCATTTCTATTCGGTTTTTATGGAAAGAAATTGCCATTTGACCCTGCCATTGACTTTCCATTCAGCTTGCTGACATTAAAATTTTTTCCTTAACTTTCGTCTACAATTCGCATTGAGACCGTATGAGAACCAGCCGTTTCCATTGACTGGCATTGAGTACCCAATGACACATTTTGTTAAGGGAAGCGCGACTTATGGGAAAATTGATAGCAGCTGTATATAATATTTTTGTCCGCGAATTCAGAGCTGGCTTAAATTAATTACGCACCTGTAATTAGAACAACTCGACATTTTTAGTGATTAATTACAGCTGAATTAGCTTTATACATGTTAAGTAGCAGTTTCCACTACGTTATCACAAGTCGGTAAAACTCCGAAGGCTATAGTAGATCGATCCACATTTTTGCTCGCCGTTGCCAAAAATATAACATACGCCGTTGCCATACATATATCATATAAAAAACGGTTATTTACCATACAAAGTAATTACCATTACTACATAGACTTCTTTCAGTGTGGTTACGGATAATAACTAGAACTGAGAAGGGGACATGGTTCGGGAAGAGAACAAGTTAACATAGTGCGGTATTTTGTTAAATAGTTCGGGCAAACAGTCACGTTGAATGTAATTGCATTGAAATCGTAATAACAGTTGTAGTTATAGAATGTTATCAACTTTGATGTATATTGGCGTACAATGCCTCTAGGATAATTTACCCGAATGCGGTATGTCAAAGAGGGTTGAGAGTATATATGAAAGAAGATCAGGAACTCCAACAGCGTCGGTATAGTGGGGATCTCTGATATCTGGGCAACATTCAAGGAACATGTACCGGATATGCAAGTTAACCGTGCCACAAGCGATTTGCTGTATATTTTGGTATTTTAACTTCTAATGTGCCTGGTAGGATCCCAAAAACTCTCGAAAATTGTTTGTAATTAAAAATTGAGTAAGGAATATGTCCGTTCGTATCTATAAGTACCGCCAGTCGAACATAAATGAACTAAACTGAAATACTGTTCCATGATTACTACATATTGTTCCAGCAAATGCCATTTCGTTGATTTTGCAGATACGAGGTCTGTTAAAAAAGTATCGCGAATGTTTAATTTCCGCGGGCTACGTATATTCGATATTCGATTTTTTTGTGGCGTTAGGTTGGTACTCATGTCCCTCACTTGTGCTGAAAAAATCGGCCATTTTGAATGTTTAGTTAATTGTTGACAGCTGTTTTGGTTAGACGTCTTTTGGCTTGTCTTCGATCTTTGCCTATTCCAAAAAAGCAGCTTCCATGCGATGATTGAGCTCTGGTTTCCACGTCATAACCATAAACCCATCATTCGTCACCAGTTATGACCCTCTGGAGCAAATTTGGGTTGTCGCGAACCGAGTCCAACAGCTCCTTAGCAATGTTAACGCGACACTGTTTTTGTTCGAAATTGAACAATTTTGGCACGAATTTCGCGGCGACCCGTCTCATGCCGAAATCATTGGTAAAAATCGAATAGCACGAGCCAATCGATATGTTTAGTTCCTCAGCAACTTCTCTAACGGTGATTCGACGATTGGCCAATATTATTTTCTTCACTTCATCAATGTTTTCGTCTGTTGTTGATGTGCTCGGGCGTCCGGAACGCTTTTCGTTGTTTGCATCTTCTCGGCCCTCTGAGAACATTTTGTACCACCGATAAACGTTGCTTTGGTCCAGGGTAGCTTCACCATATGCCACAGTCAACATTCGGAATGCCTCCGCGCACTTAATTTTGTTTTTCACACAAAATTTGATACAGATTTTTTTATCCATTTTTTGGAGTAGGTAAAAATCGAAGACAAGCCAAAATACGTCTAACCAAAACAGCTGTCGACAATTAACTAAACATTAAAAATGGCCGATTTTTTCAGCATAAGTGAGGGACACGAGTACCAACCTAACGCCACAAAAAAAATCGAAAATCGAATATACGTAGCCCGCGGAAATTCAAAATTCGCGATACTTTTTGAACAGACCTCGTAAATTGAATATTATTGACAGATGTCTAACCTCTCTGAAACCACCGAAATCAGCTGTCACTATGAAACATTTATAACAGCCAGCGCCATCTTTTGAAAACGGATCAACCTTATTTGTACTTCCAATAAACAAAATCACTTCCATAAATTGGTAGTATGTGTTCATGTTTTTCTTTTCCACGAATCGGCTCGGAAAAATTTCTGCGGCGAAAGATGGGGATGAAAAAAAAAAAGATTTTACATTTATATAAGGAGTAGAATAACATACGGAAGTACGTGGACGAGCTCAAATCCGAAGCTTCAACGAGTTTTCTTATTCCAAGCTTTGAAGAATATCACTGTCGAGCACGTTTTCATCCTCGTCCCCTCCCCCCTTTCCATTCCAAGCCCCACTCCTACGGTATTTATATTCAGTGCCTTGAAACTTTCGTTTTTTTACTAACGTTTAAAATTGGATTCGTCGCCAAGAATTGTAGAAAGCTCTTTTCCATTTCCACCCTCCAACCATCTTCCTCCCTCACCTTCAACCCCTTCTCGGTGTTTATTCAACAGGGAAAGAAATTATTTTTCCCTCTCGACCCTCTCTTTGGCACATATTAACGGGAATATTATAATATCACTGGAATATCTGCAGAATCGCCAAAGGACTGGGCTATTTTTAGTATCGTATTTCCCGCGTGAATTTCCGAACATATTCCAATTTTTTCACGCTTGAAACATAATTCGAAATATAGTGGTTTATTGCAGCAACAATATAATAAATAAAGATCGGGAAAACATGAACGATGCTCGGTGCGAGAGGTATCAGATTTTCAGCTCACGCGGAAGATGAAAAATCGTTTTATTTCCGTCGTGTAAACAAAAAGGGAAGCGACTGAAATTCCATTATTTCTGAAGATTGAACAATTTATAAATATAACGTTATGCCATGTGATAGATTGATGTTATAAGTAATAGTTTATTGTTCGAAGGCATTCATTTAGGGATAGGGTGGCGGACAATGTTTTTGTGATTATGAGGTTAAACATATAATCTTATAAGTTCCGCCGTATCCTTATGGCTATAATGCACCCCGTCTGCATCTAATTGTCATAGTTGATTATGTTCATCCACAGGCGTCAACGATAATAATCCTGATTATCGCATTGTACTAAGAAAATCACATTTCGCCAAAAAATATATAATAATGAAGAGTTTACTACTGTTCCCCGGGCTAACTAGCGCTGGCTGACTGGGAATGAGTAGCCATATTGGACAGGCCACGCCTCCATGTTGATTACAAATCAGACGTTATTCCCTTTTTTTCCTGTGGCGATATTTCACTTTTTAACCGCACAATTAACGGGCCGTAACTTTTTTCAATGCAATGAAAAATGTGATACCGGCAAATATCGGACTTCTGACCTCTAACCTTCAATTTCAACGATTAATATCTCCATGTGTTTTCTGTTTACTGATTAACAAACGTATTAAAGCGTATTGACCTATAGTCAAGAGGTAATTGTAAACGTCCCCACCCCACCTATATGCGGCTATACTGTACGACCGTACCAATCCGACTCAATCGCAACACCCCCAGTGCGGTCGCTGCTATAAGTCTTCGAAAGCTGCGGGGGCCGGATACACGTTTCCATACATTTTCCGTGCACTTTAAAGCATCGGCATTTTGATTATTTCGATCAGAATTTAACGAGTTTATACAATTATTATCGAGTCTATTTGTAAACGTCGTCAATACCCGGTTACCTGTGTTCGGTGCTTCACCGACGAAACAGTGGGTGGGGGTCGAATTAGCAAAACACGAAAACGTTGAATGGTCGAAATAGCGAAAATTCAAAAAATCGCACGGTCGAAATAAGAGATAGTAAAAAGTCGATCGGCCGAAATAACGATCAACGAAATAGTTGAACGTCAATGGTCGCGTAGCAATGAATACCAATGGGAATACGAGGTCTGTTCAAAAAGTATCGGGAATTTTGAATTTTCGCGGGCTACGTATATTCGATTTTCGATTTGTTTGTGGCGTTAGGTTGGTACTCATGTTCCTCACTTATGCTGAAAAAATCGGCCATTCTGAATGTTTAGTTAATTGTTGACAGCTGTTTTGGTTAGACGTGTTTTGGCTTGTCTTCGATTTTTGCCTATTCCAAAAAAGCAGCTTCTATTGCGATGATTGAGCTTTGGTTTCCACGTGATAACCATAAACCCATGATTCGTCATCAGTTATGACCCTCTGGAGCAAATTCAGGTGGTCGCGGACCGAGTCCAACAGGTCCTTAGCAATGTTAACGCGACACTGTTTTTGTTCGAAATTGAGCAATTTTGGCACGAATTTCGCGGCGACCCGTCTCATGCCCAAATCATAGGTAAAAATCGAATAGCACGAGCCAATCGATATGTTTAGTTCCTCAGCAACTTCTCTAACGGTGATTCGACGATTGGCCAATATTATTTTCTTCACTTCATCAATGTTTTCGTCTGTTGTTGATGTGCTCGGGCGTCCGGGACGCATTTCGTTGTTCGCATCTTCTCGGCCCTCTGAGAACATTTTGTACCACCGATAAACGTTGCTTTGATCCAAGGTAGCTTCACCATATGCCACAGTCAACATTCGGAATGCGTCCGCGCACTTAATTTTGTTTTTCGCACAAAATTTGATACAGATTCTTTGATTCATTTTTTGGAATAGGCAAAAATCGAAGACAAGCCAAAACACGTCTAACCAAAACAGCTGTCAACGATTAACTAAAAATTCCAAATTGCCGATTTTTTCAGCATAAGCGAGGGACATGAGTACCAACCTTACGCCACAAAAAATCGAAAATCGAATATACGTAGCCCGCGGAAATTCAAAATTCGCGATACTTTTTTAACAGACCTCGTACGTCCATTGGTATTCGACTTTTTGGTCTTTCGCTATTTCGACCGATCGGCTTTAAGTCTCTCCTATTTCGACCATACGAATTTTCCAATTCTCCCGATTTTAACCGTTCGAAGTTTTGGTGTTTCGCTATTTCGACCCCCACTCGAAACAGTTACTCAAATAGATGGCACACATCGATCGCGTGGACGTATTCCCCGCGATGTTTTCCGGAATTCCTTTCATTTTTTTGTAATAGATAATAAAGAAATGATAAAAACGAAAATGTTTATGTAGGAGGCCGTTTTCAAATAATTCCAAGACTCGTTTGTCCAAAAATGTAGTTTCTAACATTTCTTTTTAACAAGCGCTTTAAAACAATGACGACTGCCATTGTAAGTATGTCATCATCGTAATTTACGATGGAGAGAAAAATTAATATGCCTTCCGACGACTTGTGTAGTCTTTTAAAACTGATGGGGGGGGCGTCAAGAACGAAAATGGACACAATTATTATGGGATATAAACCGTACCTAACTAATATTTATTATCTCGCACCAGCTCGTAAGACGATGAGAAACTCCGTCAGCCTCGGTATAGTAGGGACCATTGAAATCGGGGTAACATTTAAGACGCACGTACCAAATACACGGGTTAACCGTGCGAGAAGTGATTTACGATGTATTTTGGTTTTATAACCTCTCATTTTTCAGGTAAGATTCCAAATACTCACGAAATTTGTCAGTGAATCGAAAATTGAGTAAAGGTACTACTTATAGACCACGCGTTTGTGTCTACGAATAGCGCCAGCTACTTGCATCTATATCTTAAGGGTAAAATTTCTCGGAATTACGCTATATAATAATAATTATATTCATCGTTTATTAGACTTCTTCTCGTTTTGCTAAAAATGTACGATTCCTACAAAATTCAATACCAAATATGTTAGTTCTTCAGACTATGCGTCTGAAAAGTGCGTCTGAAAAGTGCGTTCGTTATGCGTGCTATAAAAGTTGAAGCTCGATATCTGAAATTGTTATTCAATTTTTCAAAAAATTAAAAAAGTCATGAAATCTGGGGTTAAGTATTAATTTTCGAGAAAAATTCGCTGGACGTACAGCAATTTTTTTGGAAAAATAATTGTAAGACAATCTAGGGCATCGGTAGTACTGTGGGATAAATATCCTGACGAAAAAATAATTTATGATGAATATTTCTTCTATAAGGTAGCGAACAAATTTATTCTTTTCTTGAAAACCGTTTCTGCTTTATTTGTGACATCCATATTCATAGATAAGAGAAAATGAGGAAACCGCCGACTTTTCATACATTCTTTTTTTCTGGTGGGGAGTTCTAATCGTTTTTCAATGTCATTTGTATTCGACAACAGACAATTCAATCACGTCCTGGTACGAATTTATTTTCCGAGTGTTAACCCTCCCCCCACCAGCCGTTTGAACATTTTCTCGACAGTACATACCTCCTGATAGAGAGTACTGATAGGAGGTATGTAAAATCGTACAACGAAACTTTCGAAAGTTTCGGATAAAGCCGAGATAGTAGCTCCTGTGAAAGTTTTTCGTTCGTCGACAAATCAGATACACGACGAGTCTTTTTCAAAATTCGTTTATGACGAGATAACTTGTTTCGTGGTATAGAGTCAACTTGAAATAAACAAAGTTAGAGATAGAGATAGGAGAGAGAAAGATTGATAATTCTATTTGAACAATTTTAAGGTAGTAGTCTGGTAACTTAAGCCGATTTTCATGTCTTTTTTGGAGGGCGTTTTTTTGTAGGAAAATAAAAATGAATCGTTTTGGATATTTAGGATGTTTTGATTTATATATGAAAGATACAAAAAAAAATTTGTTTGAAAAAATTTAATAGTTTATTAATATTATTATTATTATTGATCGAAGTTGGCACCTTGGAAAAACAGCGCGTGGGTGGCCCCGGTGATTTTGGCTCTTGATGTTATCTGGAATAAAAAATTCTTGATAATTCTTAATCTATAGACATGTCATTCTGGTCGGAACTACTGAAGTTAAATTTCATGGATAAATAACAATATGGCGGACTTTGGAAAAAAGTTTTTTTCCATGAAATTTAACTTCAGTAGTTCCGACCAGAATGACATGTCTATAGATTAAGAATTATCAAGAATTTTTTATTTCAGATAACATCAAGAGCCAAAATCACCGGGGCCACCCACGCGCTTTTTTTTCGAGGTGCCAACTTCGATCAATAATAATAATAATAATAATAATAAACTATTAAATTTTTTCAAACTAATTTTTTTTGTATCTTCAATATGTAAATAAAAACATCCTAAATATCCAAAACGATTCATTTTTATTTTCCTACAAAAAAACGCCCTCCAAAAAAGACATGAAAATCGGCTTATGTTACCAGACTACTACCTTAAACCTATTGATGGAATTTGTAAAAATAAAAGAATATACAGTAAGAGCTGAACATAAATAGAATTGTACCAACTTATTACAAAAATTATAATATTTAAACAACAAAGGTGACTCGTGAATTTTTCAAAATGTCGAAAAAACTCAATATGATTAGGAATTAGAGGATCGCCGAAAAAGATGGAAAAGATTATTTATAGACGAGATTAGTGTACCAGGCGGATTTTTGAAGTTTTTTAACGAATTTCTCGAATATGTTATAGAATTTCAGCAATTCGAAGTATTGAAACTCATCATTCACGAACGTCAAGTTTATCCGATTTAAGGGTTCTTATTTCACATTTCCATAATATTTAATCGCTGTGGAGGAAACTAAGTATTTTAACCTTATTTAATTTAGGTTCTTTGATAGAGGTTTTTTTTTGTAAATAAATATTCATTTTTAAAAGTAATATTCGCTTTTATTAATATACACTGAAAGATAAACTATGATTATCACTTTATTATTACAGGTATACTTTAATAAGACAAGAAAGGCTGGGGTTGTGGGGTCTGGTGAACGATAAACGCACGTGGCAACAACAAAAAATTGTTTTTCCATCTTGTCATTTCTCACCGCTCATTTTTCCACTCTTCAGTAAACTCATCGACCACAAGCATATCTGTATGCTATCTTCGCCTCAGCCGTTCGAAAGATTTTAATATCGAAGCTCGGTTTTCCGTTCACCCCTTTGCACTCTTGCTTCTTTTCATACCTCTGCAAACATCTCCGGCATCTCGCGAATTGGAACAGAGTGCACACTCCGCGGATTTGGATTTCTGTCTCATTTCTACATCTTTGGCATTTCCACAGCCGCCGAGTATGCAGATCCACAGCCAGACAGTAGATGCTCTCGGCTCAAACGTATCGTTAAGAAAAATATATTTTTCTTGTTTCTTAAATATTTCGCACTTTCGATATTTGCAGAGGTCTTTATTTACGGCAGGAAGAAATAATACTAGAGAAAATTAGAATATACGCGGGCGATAGTTTTTGTTTCTTCTCTCATCCGTATACGGAATGAAAAGATGAAAAAAATTTGCATGTTGCTTCTTCGAAATTTCATATCCTCAAAGCCCCTCTATGAGAAAATACATAATCGTTCCTAGTTTTGGCTTCCTCGCAGAAAAACTTTTGAGCATTGTGTGAAATTTCGAGAAAGTAACTTGCAGCTTTTTGTCCTATATGCTTTGTAAATCGAATTTTTCCGAAGAGCCTTTGATTTTAAGGTAGTAGTCTGGTAACTTGAGCCGAATTTCATGTCTTTTTTGGAGGGCGTTTTTTTGTAGGAAAATAAAAATTAATCGTTTTGGATATTTAGGATGTTTTTATTTACATATTAAAGATACAAAAAAAAATTTGTTTGAAAAAATTTAATAGTTCATTATTATTATTATTATTATTGATCGAAGATTGCACCTCGAAAAAAAAGCGCGTGGGTGGCCCCGGTGATTTTGGCTCTTGATGTCATCTGAAATAAAAAATTCTTGATAATTCTTAATCTATAGACATGTCATTCTAGTCGGAACTACTGAAGTTAAATTTCATGGATAAATAACAAAATGGAAAAGGACGTTTTTTTCCAAAGTCCGCCATTTTGTTATTTATCCATGAAATTTAACTTCAGTAGTTCCGACTAGAATGACATGTCTATAGATTAAGAATTACCAAGAATTTTTGATTTCGGATAAAATCAAGAGCCAAAATCACCGGGGCCACCCACGCGCTTTTTTTTCGAAGTGCCAACTTCGATCAATAATAATAATAATAACAAACTATTGAATTTTTGCAAAAAAATTTTTTTTTGTATCTGTAATATGTAAATAAAAACATCCTAAATATCCAAAACGATTCATTTTTATTTTCCTACAAAAAAACGCCCTCCAAAAAAGACATGAAAATCGGCTTAAGTTACCAGACTATTAGGTTGAAAAATCGCAATCATTTCATAAATTTTCGCAAAATTCAACCTCAATCATCTTTCAATGACATTCAATGTACATAGAACATATTACCCGTAAATCGAAAAAGTTAGGCAAAAATTACGCACACGAGAGTCTCAACAAGCATCTATATGTCAATTTTTCGAAAAATTCAAAATTCTATAAATTTAAAACGGCTGGAACGATTTTCGTCAAATTCACTAGCGAATATCCTATGGTGATAGTCTATTTGTGTGGAAAGTTTTAGCTCGCATAGTAGTCGTTATTGAATATTGTCCAAATTTGATAATGTCCAAAAAAGTTTGTCAATTGTTAGAAAAATCGTAGTTAACACCGAGCCGTTACTGAGTGACTTGTGTGCCAAATTTCAGCCTGAAAGCTTAAACCAATTTGAAGGGACAGCGGTGTCAATTTTACACCCCTGTCACACACCTTTATACGCACATCCATCGGAGCATTTTTAATAAATGTGATTTTACGACGTGTTGAAGCATTTTGAACGCATTAGGAATATAATTTTTTGGGCTTTCATGCAAACGAAACTATCTCACGGTGAAAACTACCCTTATTTTGTATGGTAGCAAGCGGCAGGCTTTTCAATTTCTTTGTTATGTAATTTTTGGTATAGTTTTCTTTTCTTCACTTTCATATCCGCACTTAATTTTACCAACCCTATTATTCGCACATTAGGCATCTATCTTATCCTATTGCCGGTATAGCGCAGAGGACGGGAGCTTTGCCCTACTTTGTCGGGGAACGTAATAGAAAGATCGTTTGCTTTCCAATTACTTTGATCTCATCGTTCTTTCATTTCTTCCTCCCTCCCGTTCGCTCTGTATGTGTCTCCCTCTCTCTCTTCCACCCTCAATATTTCTACCTCTATTACTCTGAAATTAAGATTTACTGACGACCGAAGGTTGAATTGAATCGATCATTACAATCCGCTTCTCTATTCCCTGATATTTTCACATCCTGAACTGCAGTATTTTTTATTTTACTTTCGTAATTAGTTAACACCCTAAAGTGTGTCAGACAGTGATCTAAGCTCCATTTACACGGCGTAAATACGAGTATACCGCTTTTGTATAATGAAACAGCGAAGGGGAATTTTTTTTCCCCTCGTTAGCCCAAACTAAGTAAAGTTACGCGAAGGTTCTTGTTTCTCGATAAGGATCCCAACGAGTCATTACCGCGGAGCTTTTCCGTTCGCAGTTTCGTTCGGGTGTTATGGCTTAAGCTCAAGACGAGTAGATGCAGGGTAGGGATAATGAGGTAATAGCGAAAAGCGGGTAATTCTGAACACCCACTTTTAAAGAAATTGGACGAAGATATCTTTTTATTATTTTATTCTAATTCATGGTCATTCGGTAAATTATTTCGTAAGTATCAGAAGGTTTGATTGCTTTACATCATTTCCGATCCGAAATTGTTGGACCGATGAAATAACGATTTACAAAAAGTTAAACAAATTTTTATCCGGAATGAAGTCTATCGATCAATTCGTCATTTATTCGGGTTTTATTTAGAATAGTAAAAAGCATTTATGGTTCAAAACATTTTGTCTATTACAATATAAAAGATAACTTCGTACTGGGGTGGTATGGTGAAAAGCGCTATATTTTGGTTTCTTCAAAAAGAAAGCTTTGTTGACGCACCAAAATAATGATGAGGAAACAATATGCGCATATAAATTTGCACCATTTTTCTCTCCCTTAACTTGATAGCGTGAGATTTGCTTTACTTATAATGCGTTTATGAAAAAATAAAAATTCCATAAATATAGAATGCTTTTATCGATTATGTCTAAATTCAATATCAAATAGCCTTTCATAGTGCGCAATTGGGGTGCAATTCTCTTAACGTATTTTGATGGCATACCGCCTCTACAGTTGTAAATTTAAACAGACATATAAATAACGTACATTTAAACAAACATTCATATTCTTATAAAATGTTGAAATATTAAAAACTTAAATATGTAATAAAACCTTAATCGTTTCACCAATTCGTGCCAAATTCGATACCAATTATTCTTCGATGAAACTCTATTCATGGAAGAAAAATTAACCCAAGATCTCAAAATTTCTAGAACCTAAATTAATCTCAAGCATTTTTCGAAAAATTCAAAATTTTATAAACTCTGAACACCTCAAGCGATTGTTGCTAAATTCATTACTAAACATCCTTGGCCTTTAACTATTTTCTGTGGAAAGTTTTCATTCGACAGCTGAAAATTTACGGAAGTTAGAGTGATCACACACATTTTTCGAAAATTAAAAAATGGCGTAATAATATCTTTAAGGTAGTAGTCTGTTAACTTAAGCCGATTTTCATGTCTTTTTTGGAGGGCGTTTTTTTGTAGGAAAATAAAAATGAATCGTTTTGGATATTTAGGATGTTTTTATTTACATATTAAAGATACAAACAAAAATGTTTTTGAAAACATTTAATAGTTTATTATTATTATTATTATTATTATTGATCGAAGTTGGCACCTCGAAGTTAGCAGCCCGGGTCCTAACTTTTTTCTACCGAACCGATTGCTTTCAAATTTTAACAGGCTACTCTACACACTTATAGTTCTCGTCGGAACCACCGAAAAAAATTTCTCCCACAAACTTTTTATTTTACCCCCCATTCTTTGCTAAAGTCCTTTTATTTTACCAAAGAAGGGGTTGTAAAATAAAAAGTTAGGGGTGAACAAATTTTTCGGTGGTTCCGACGAGAACTATAAGTGTGTAGAGTAGCCTGTTTAAATTTGAAAGCAATCAGTTCGGTAGAAAAAAAGTTAGGACCCGGGCTGCCGACTTCGAGGTGCCAACTTCCATCAATAATAATAATAATAATAAACTATTAAATTTTTTCAAACTAATTTTTATTTGTATCTTTAATATGTAAATAAAAACATCCTAAATATCCGAAACGATTCATTTTTATTTTCCTACAAAAAAAGGCCCTCCAAAAAAGACATGAAAATCGGCTTAAGTTACCAGACTACTACCTTAAATCCGGGAAAGTTTACAAGAAATCGATAGAGCAGTTCTCGAGACATGGCAAGTTGAATTTTCCTGGCTTGTCACACGCACACACAGACATTTTTTCTAAATGCAATTTTCCGATGTTATGGTACACTTTATATATATCGACATTAAAAACACGCATACATTTTTTTTTCACGGAAACAAAGCTGCTCTCATGAGGAAGTGGAATGAATTTTTTTTTGGCTAAAATTAGAATTAATTCGGAGCATGAAGGAATTGAAGTCATGTCATAATCTGCACTACTTTGCGGATTTCAATGAAGATAAAAAAAATGTTCGTAGGTACATGTACTTATGTTCGAGGCGCTCTATTGATTATGTAACGTCTATTGATTATGCACATCATAATATTTACAAGAATTTTGTCAAAATTTTATTGAATACTATTCAGCCATGACGGAGTATTTTTATCAGAATTTTATTTGATGGCACGCTAAAGTTTGCATCTTCTCAAATTCGTGAAAAAACTTCACTCTCGTGTCTCGTCTCTCTTCCAATTCAATAGTTCGTTCCTCGGTCATCCCAGAAATCATCTCGGACTTGTACAACTCATTTCTTAAGTTGTTCCAGCACTTTTTCATCCCCTAAAAATAGGTTCCCAGTATAAGAAAAATCGATCACCATCCACCCTCCATCTACGTTTCCCTTATTCTCTATGTCGAGGAAGCACGAAACCTCAGTACAGCACCATCCGAGGGTCATACATATTTAAGGTACAACGTGTAGAACTCCTGAGCTGGATAACTAAGCTCATTCTTTTTCCGAACTCCCTTATTTCCCATCCACTCTATCTCTGATCGTCGATCTGAGAAGACCACAGCAGGTTCTTGCTTTATATTCTGTGGGGGAAGGGGAAGTCACGTTTGCAAGCTTCTTTCAGCCCCCTTCCCCTTCAACCCTCATCCCTCTATCGAAAGTTCCAACGCCAGGTGGAGTACTTCAAGAATCTTCGATCGTCTCGGCATCACTTTACTCCCTTTCTTTCTTTGCCCTCCATACGACAGACTGGGATAATGCGCGACCACGACCCTCTGCATATATTTAATTATTTCCATTCAATCTTTTATCCCACCACGATAGAGGTTTACTTTGGTTCAATATTGATTCTTTTATATTCGGAGGGCTTTGCTTTTATTTATTTATTCTATTGTAATCTAATCACGTCGCATGGCTATTGTCAATATTATTATTATCGTTATTTTTACATATCTGGTATGAAGGTTTTTTCGTCAAGCTTTAAGCTCCGATGTGCGAGAAATTTATTAACAGCTTGACTTAAACAAATAGAGTTTATTTTATTTTTGTTTCCTCGTAGAAGAAACTTCAATTTCGTGAAAAAATGCTTGTCCAGCTCTCAATGTCAGTATGTATAAAAATGTCGAAAATCATGAATTCACAAAATTGTCCGGATGGACGTGTGTGCGCGTGTGTTTCATCAATGCGATCTAAATGTATGGAATCTCGAATTTTTCGAATAAAATCGATACAGGTATTTCATAGAATGACGCATGTGAAAGACGATGAGAAACTTCAACATCGTCGGTACAGTGGAAACCTTTGAAATCTGGGTAACATTTAAGGAACATGTACCAAATACACAATTGTGTACAAACTTAAGTTTATCGTGCTAGAAGCGATTTACTATTCATTCTGGTATTGTACCTTCTAATTTTTCAGGTATTAGGACCTCTAAAATTCCCAAAAATTGTCTGTAAACTAAAAATTGACTAAAAACAATTTCGCGTTCGGGCCTGCAACTAGCACCGATGGAATATAAACGACCTAAACCAAAACACATTTTTGTACGATGACTGTGTATTGTCTGGCCAAATGGCATTCTGTTAATTTTGCAGATACAGCAATTGTGCTCGAAAACTTAATTTATAATTGTACCGGTGATGACGAGGTACGAATAGCCACGAGAGTCACCGAAAATCGCCATCGTTTCCCCTTCGACGATTTTCTTGGATTCTCGGTCTCAAGTTTAGTAGTATCTCGGACACCACAAGAGAGTTATCATCGATCCGCCGTAGCGATCGCAAGCTCAGGCAAGACGCGATTGCCACTCATACATTTATATACGTATTTTCATCTAACGCTGAATAACTGACATCGATCGTATTATCGTCGGTTCAGCGTTGCTCTTCTCGAGCATTAAAAGGATAAAGCGTCAACCGCCAGAGAAAAAGCCCAGATCTGGTTCAACGTTATCGTTTCTGAGGATTGACATCGATTCCATATAAAAGCTAAGTCCGAACATTTGTTTAATTGTACGCGTTCATGCGGGATCAAGCTGCGGTGGACCTATTTTTGAATACACAGTTTATATAAAATTTAATTTGTGAAATGAGAATGGCAAACACGTCTCCCTGTAAATGATGTTTGACCAATTTTATATCATTATACCAGATATCACTGTAATGATAATAACCATCTTGTGCATTGTTCATACCCGGGAAAACCTTGTGGGTGAATACATAATAATTCCAACTGCGATATCGATGATAATTACGACGCTCTTTGTCATATATATACAACAATATATTGTATTCGAAATATCAATTTTTATTAAATCGCGATCTGAAGATCCTCGAGTATAATTTCATATCATTTTTGTTTAAGGGTGAACACCACTGTGACCCCATGTTTTTTTTCACATTTTTCAAGAATTTTTTTTTTGTGGGAAAAAAAAGAGATATTCGAAAATCTTTTTTGGGTTTTGTTCCTTGTTTATTAATGTATCAAAAAACATTTTTTTCACATTTTTCACGCCGCATGGTGGCGCTGTGGAAGCTCTTGCGTCAGGTGCTGTCATCTCTGCGGCACGCAGCAGAACTCTCTTCAACGTCGATTTGAAAAAAAATACGGAGTGTTTTCATTAATAATATGATATTTTGAAGAGAAGTACATAGGGATTTGGAAAAATATTGTTTTAAAAAAAATAGGCACGCCTTTGAAATTAAAGTTATTTTTAAAGGCGTGCCATGCGGCGTGAAAAATGTGAAAAAAATGTTTTTTGATACATTAATAAACAAGGAACAAAACCCAAAAAATTTTTGCGAATATCTCTTTTTTTTCCCATAAAAGAAAATTCTTGAAAAATGTGAAAAAAAACAGGGGGTCACAGTGGTGTTCACCCTTAATGAATTGTTTCATTCCCTAATCACCGTAAAATAATATACAACCTTTCAAATTGATACAATAAATAAGTAACGAATTTTAAATAAAAATAAAAAAGTTTCATTACACAATGAATAAATGCTCGTTAGTTAGGGTTTTATCCCTCTTGAACGTAAGAGCCAAATTTTTCGAAATTACGTTATACAATTATAATGATATCCATTTTTCTTTTAGACTTCCCCGTTTTTAGCTGAAGATATACATCTAGATTAAATCTAGATTTTCAACGTTTCCTAGTTCTTTCGACATAGATAGAGATGTTGAGAATTATATCATACATTCTGTCGGTAATACAGACTAGGTAAAACAGATCTTTGACATGCTTTTAACGCGAAAGTTCGTGCAGTTTTTGAGTTATCGTTTACGAAAACTTATACGAATTGAATATCATAAAAGGATTTTGGTATTGAGTTTTAAAAAAATCGATATAAGCGTTGTTTATTTATGATATTTACAATTTTTCCAAAATTGCATTTAAAATCAAGCGTTTTTCATACCATCAAGTGAAAGCAGCGAAAAAAATTGTGGAAATTGAATCTTCCATATTGAGCATCATGTTTGCGGATAAACAAACTTTTCTCCACGAGGAAACCAGAATTGAAAAAGCTGCTTGTGGAAAATTTGTGAATGTTCAAGCATGTTGAGGATACAATGTGCAAGCTTCAATTCGAACTGTTTATCGCGAATGAATACTTCCTCTTTAACGTGAAATTTCGAGGGAGTCGCTGAATCCAATAGAACCTGAGAATGTGTCTGACCACTGCATACCTCAATCGCTTTTACACTCGTCCTCTTGCCGCAGGCAATCCGCGTATTCCTTCAATTCGCAATCAAGCGAGACTTGTCCGGCTCGTACTTGTGAACTGGACCGAGTGATCGACTGTCTCGTTTTATATACCCTTGAGACGTACTATGGAAAATGAGGACACCCACGGTTGTCTAAGGCAAGTCGTTGGTATTCATAAATGAAGTAGGAGTCACACTTGCAGGCGTGTGCTGGAATCGTATTGGCTGCGAAAGGATTTCATTTTGGCCAAGAGAAATCCACTTCTCGGACGAAATATCTTATGTTCATTTTTCTACCCTTTCGGAGCTATCATTCGGATAATCAGTTATTGCTGACCGCCACTATATCTTTATCGAGTAAAAAGGCTTTACCGACGCGAACATATCGACGCTGCTTACGAAAAGTAGCACGATTCAAATTTCTTACGAAAACTAACACGTTTCGAATTCCACCACGAAAATCAACACGTTTCGATATTCGACGCGAAACTAGCATGTTTCGGCTTTCACCGCGAAAACTAGCATGATTCGGCTTCTGCCGCGAAAAGTGGCATGTTTCGGCTTCCGTCGCGAAAACTAGCATATTTCGATTTGCACTGGAAAAAGTAGTATATTTGCCGAACTAAATCGAATAAGATTCAGAACTTTCACAAATGTTTTAATAATTTTTTCGGGAGCACTATAAGGAATAAATGAAAAAACATTAAGGGTGTATCGCCCGTACACCCTTAAACATTTATATTCGTTTTCTATTAAAAAAATAATAACATTATTGAAAATACCATTCCACCACTTAAAAACTAAAACTGTTTATCAATGATATTTTTCATGACTTCAAGTTTCGGAGTCAGCGATGGAATTGAACAAAATTATTGTTTATAAAAAATATATTCTACTTA
This sequence comes from Oxytorus armatus, assembly GCA_958009045.1. NCBI lineage: Eukaryota > Metazoa > Arthropoda > Insecta > Hymenoptera > Ichneumonidae > Oxytorus > Oxytorus armatus. The sequence continues at coordinate 8,492,243 of OY253747.1, read as the reverse complement.
CAGTCTGATGAATCGTTCATTGTGTTTTTATTTCATTAAAAAAAACACAATCTTGGAGTGATGAACGACTAATGTATAAAGTGCAGTATAAGTATAAAGTACAGTTGACAAAATCTTCAAAACAATCGATTGAGATATCTCGAGAAATGTCAGGTCTTGGACGAAGTAGCAAGAGGGAAAAAAACTGACATTGTTAACTTTGCATACACCGCAATTGTTTTAGATTTTCTTTTCTCTAATTTTTTTGACCATGGTTTTTTTACTCCAAAATGACGAGGCATTTGCTGTTTGCCGTCTTATGATAAGCCTAGCAGATCGAAATTCAAACAGTAAAATATATATGAAATAAATTCAAACAAAAAATAAAACAGTATAAAATGACAAGCATAAATATTTCGTCAATTTGGAGTAAAAAAGGATGTTCAAAAAACGTGGAGTAAAAAATGAGAAACACTTCCAGTGATACTGAAACGTGTTAATTTTCGCGGTGAAAATCGTAACCTGCTAGTTTTCTTGGTAAAAGGCGAAACATGCTAGTTTTCGCGGCGAATATCGAAATGTGCTAGTTTTCGTGGCAAAAGCCGAAGCATGCTAGTTTTCACGCAGATATCGAGCGTGCTTGTTTTCGTAAGAAATCTGAAACATGCTAGTTTTCGTAAGCAGCGTCGATATATGGAACATTAATTATTTGATACGGAAGCTTTTTCTATCGATGAGCACTGATCTTTTGGTCGATGAGAATTTAATTCTTTGATCGATGCGCTTTAATATTTTGATTGATAAGCGTTGATCATTTTATCGATGAAAATTGTCCTTCGATTGCTAAGCTTTTGTCATTTATTCGAGAAGCTCTAATCTTCTGATGTATTGATTTTTTGATTCGTTATAAGTTTGCAAGTGTTTATTGGATAATCGATCTTTTGATTGACAACCATGGGCTTTTTCTAAGTCAATCACATTCAATCTTTTAAACGACTTATTTCGAAAATTCAATCGGCAATTTTCTGACTTCGTTCGCAGAACTTTACGAGCTTGCAAGCTCTCGCGCTATTTTTTTTTACAAACAGTTTAACTGACCAGATATTATTTTTACATGTTCATAAACATGATTCGACGCTTGAGCTTTAATCCTTAAAGGAAACTTCGGATTTTTTTTTACGCCACACAATTCCGCAGTGTGGCAATTAAATGAAAAGGAGAATTGGGTGGGACAAGGCAATCTGCAGTTTGCAACTTTGCCGAAGTCGTTTCGGCTAGTGGTGGAGGACGCAGGAAGAGTTCCACTTTACGGACTAGGGCGAACGGGATAGCGAGTTGAATGAGGTCGAGTTAGTTTTCGCTCGACATATTGGTCATTGGCGACCTGGCATCGCTGCATTCTTACGGCTGTACTTCTAGTATAGGCCAAAAATTCATTGATTATTCCCAAATTACTACTTCCCGTAGTTATAATAGCATTAGAAGCTTGGCAGCTTCAAACTACGGTAATATTCTTCAACATTAAACGACAGTTCGATTTCAATATTTGAATATTATAAAAATTGACGATTTACAAAAGTTTCCGACCGCAATATTCCAGATGTGATAAAATGTAATGGAATTTGTTTGAAACAAAGGTGCAAATAAAAGTTTTCTCATCGCTTCCTCCGCATTCTCGAAGATTTATGAATCTCCTTCTACGAGCAAGTGGCTTTCTGCACTTTCGTTTACTCATAACGATATGTGAATCTTCAAAACCGAGAAGGAAGCCATGTGTAAGTTTGAATTTGCGAATTTTCCCGCTCTCTTCAAGTTTGTTCGATAATGTCTGTTTCTTTAGTTTGAAAGTCGGAATAAATTTTCAAAATTTTCGAAATGTTATAAAATCTTAATAGTTTTGTCGATTCCCAAAACATTTCGGATAAAAATTTCTGATGCAATGTCAATGTCTGTTTGTACAAAAATGACACATTGATGGCTCGAAATTTACTCGAGTTAACTCGTTCACGGGCATTTTTCGAAAAATTGTAAATTTCATGAAATTCATACTCCTGTAACGTGTTTTTGAAGAGAAATTTTTTTTATAATTCGGAGGAATTCTGATCTCATTAAAATTAAAATAAGCCTTCTTTCTTGGCGAGTGGGTTATCATTTGAAAGGACTTGCGTTACAGATTGAAAACATATTGGTTGCATGTATTTTTCGATGAATAATTTCATCAATATTCATCGAAATGTTCGTTTTTTACGATGCTCCCTCGCCGTTCGACTATTAATTTCGACACTACTGAATCGAACATTTCAAATAATTCCGATATGAAAAAGCATAGGGGAATTTTAGTGGAAAAATATAGCGACGACGACATTGTTATCGGTTTTTAAGATATATGAAATATAATGAAACAATATCAAGTGTTCAGCAACGATGTCAATGATAAACGGCGTCACTCAGAGGAATGGTAGGAAACCCTCGTCGCATGAAGCGAAATGCCATAGTAAGGAATCCTTGGTTCAAGCTTGAACGGATATTTCCCCAATAATTATAGTAAAGTATTTATTGATAAATTGTCCTCAACGTGTCGAACGGACTTGACATATGATTTTTAATAATTTGGATGGGACGTCATATTGAGAGGAGGTCGATGATAAGGTAAAACATGAAGGGAGGTAAATTAAACGCGAAAGACACGAGAGAGATACACCCTCAACTTGACGTAATTTGCCCCAGCTATACATAAAATTCGATTAGCCAGGCACTAAATTACCGCTTTAATGCGATTAAAAGTGAGTGCGAGCGTCTCTTGCAAGCCTTCTCGCAAGATTGAAAAGCAATAATTAGTTACGAACGAGAGACGCAAGGGTGCAATTGGAAGCGTAGCGGAGATGATGAAGAAAGTGGGAGGCAAAGAGAAATGACGAAGAGTATGACAAACGATACATTATGACGGCAAATTAATGCGGTTTACCTATCCTGAGCCAAACTCACCTTCTACCCCGTAGGAATACTCAGGGCTAGATAGGTGCATACCCCGGTAGAACAGTTTTAAGTAACAGTAAACACCCTATGAGTTAAATTGTTTGTAACTTTTAATTCCACGTCTCGAAAATTGCGATGGTAATTGTGTTTACCGACGTTGTGAACAAATTAAAATCTATTTCAAATGTTGAGTACAGCACCCATTTAAAGAAAAAAAATCACCCTTAATGAAGAGCAATTTGTTCGCTAGTTATATGCAAAATCGGACAAACACCATTCGAGAGTTTTTAAAATTATTGCGATTATTAAAACACGAAAGGAAAAATGGTGCAAATTCAGACTTGAATATTGCTTCGTTATCATGTTTGTGCATTCACAAATGCTCCTCTATGAGAAAAGGGCTTTATCTATTTTGGCTTCTCATTGAAGAAGCTTTGTTTATGTGCAATAATGAAGAGAAAGCAATATGCATGTTTCAATTAGTACTATTTTTTCTCTCCTTCAAATTGATAGTGTGAAATATGCTTGATTCTTAATGCAATTTTTTTTTTTTTTAAATTGAAAACACTATAAATATATAGAACTCTCATGTCGAACTTCGTATAGAACTTCATATTCAATACGAAGTATCCTTTCATTGTATTTAACTCAAAAAAAGTTTTGACCTGACAGCTCAAAAATTTCACGAGAAATAATAATCACCGAGAACTTAAAGAAGAACTATCGCGATTTTGCGTAGAATTCAAAAATTCTCTAAGTTTAGATTGCCTCGATGGATTTTCTTCAAATTCAATAGCAAACAGTATTTTATGATAGTATATTTGTGTAGAAAGTTTTAGACTGATAGCTCGATAATTGCACGAGTCGGACTCTTAAAATACATTTGTGAAAAATTGAAAATCGTGTAAAATCTAAACGAGTTAGTCAATGTTCACGAGAATTATAACAGACACAAAGGGGGCTGGCAGCTCCACTTGTGAGCAAAATTTGGACCCAATTAGTAAGGTTAATTCCGAATAATAAATTTTGATTTGTTCATCTACATGATACACACACACACAGTCAGATCCGGAATTTTTTTTTGTAAATGTATTTGTCCGACGTTTTGACATATTTTTGAATACTTTGGCATTACGGGGGGAAATAGGGTTAGGACAGCAAAAATCATTTCTCAATGATTTTCATGAATTTTTTAATAGTATAAAAAATGAATATAATTTATTGAAACTTTGAGAATATTTTATACATATATTTAAGTATATACTATAAAATTGGTATATACTATATACTATATACTATAAAATAAAAAAGACTCAGCATTTTGCGTACATTCTGGAAGCCGCAATTTTCATCTGAAATCAAACGAGGTTGGAATTTACTTTTATTATATATCTCCCTTCTATATGAACCTAAATGCTATAAAAAAAAATAGAAAATTGAATTTTTTACAGGGGTCAAAACAAAAATGCATGATTTTTTGCCATTTTTTACAACTTTATTTGCAAAAAAAAAATTATTTTATATAATGATAATATTCCGATTTTAGGTCCATATAGAGCGCAATACTATGAAGAAAGTAACTGCCAATTTTCAAAACGATTGATTGAAAACTTTTCAAACTAGCGTGTGCGCAAGTTCAAAAAAAGGTCGTTTTCAGAAAAACGCGTTTGAAACACGTGGCGCGCTCGGGGCCTGAAGGAGAGCTACTCACTTTAATGGCTTATAACAATAGAACGAGTCGGAATTTTCATTTAAAATTTTGGGAACATATTTTTCAATAGTTTTACTAACAATTTATGAAATTAAAAAAAAATTGATTTTTCGAACCGTCTAACCCTATTTCCTCCCTTAAAAACTGGGAAAAAATGTTGTCATGAAAACAAATCTTCGTCTCTAAGGAAGCAAAATAAAATAAAAACCGAAACAAAATCTCGATTACCAAAATTTGGCTTTTCGCGGTTTTATTGGTTTAGTCTTACTTAGGATATATGGTATATCAAATGCGTCTACGATATCCCATTAGCTTGAGTGCTACTGTGCAAGTGACATATTTTGGTTAAATGTAACCTTTGATGCCATCGAATATTGAGGAAAGTGTGTACGACGTACGAACAAGTAACTGGGTGAATAAATCAATATAATTAAGCAATATATATGAGCATAGTAGAATCTGAGTAATTCAAGTTTAGAATTTATGAGATGAATTATACGAAGGATGCTAACGGGAATGATGTACGTCGACACTTCGGGGAATTTAAGTTATTTGCCCATTCCAATATTGGCAAGGGTTGTGCAATGCAATGCACGTGTCGTGGATACGCGGAAAATCGATCCCCCTTCGTCCCCATCCGTCGCGCCGCATTGCTATTACGGCAAAGCTATATACACCGTCTCCCCCATGCTTTCATACTCTAGACATCAGCCCGTACTCTCACGCCACTCGCGTCCTCTGCCACCCTAGCTTTTGTTAATTTACCACCGCTCGAGAGGAAACGAGGTAAGCCCGAGGGAGTGACGGTATATACGTTGGAAAACGCAACGCTTCATTCCGTTCGTTTTCATCCCCCTTTAGAGCACGCGCCAAGAGAGGGTACGTTTAATAATTAGCCAAGCAAACGACACTTTGGTCTTTTGCAGATTTACATTAATTTTAGTAGTTTTTGTCATCCGAGCTAAAGGAATGTGACATCGAGCTTGTGTTTGATCAACCGTCTTCATTGTGAAACAAAGCTCCACTCTGGGGAATGAAAAAATAGAAAATCGACTTGCATTATGTCCAGAAAGTAGGTTTCTTAATTGTGCTCGTAATTGTGCTCTCTGATCTGAATGCCCCACTTCTTGTTTTCAAGCAAAGTTGACAAATTGAACCGTCAGTTCGCTGGGATTCGGATATTTTTCCCGAAAATCGTTCCATTACCTCTGGGCACTTTGGAACCGAGGGCTGATCGAAAATGTTCTGAATGCCGGGATACAGAAGCGGCAAAGTAAGAGGAGAGGACAGGCAATAAGTAAGAACCGAGCCAATAGCTCAGGTGCAGAGGCAATCTTCGCACTAGGTCTTGCGTCAGCGCCCGACCATCTTTTCAGTGGAGTCCCAAACACCATCAAGAAGACCACCCTCCAAGTGGAACCAGAAGGAGGTCTTATAGATTCTCGGCTGGGAATGAGAAAGGCCAGCTTAGAAGGCTGCACCACCAGAAGCTACCAATGTCTCTTCTAAACCCTTAGCCCAATAGTCAAACCAACATTGCAGTAACGCCAGTGCCAGTTCAAGTTTCCACTTGAACGTGGCAACTTGCACGTGCTCTGTGTGAAACTAGTTGAAAACTTGGATTAGTTTGCCACAACGGTCTTTGCGGAATGTGCCGTTGCAGATGAAGAATGAATGAGGAACGAAACGCCAGGCAAAACCGTACAAAGACGCGTGTTTCGATCTTCGTAGTGATTGAGAAATTGGCTTCTCGAGCTTATACCAGTTTAGTCATTCGTATTTTTCCCATCAATCACTGATATCTAGGTTGGCGTCAATCGTAATGAGTCAATTTCGGTAGCTTCCCGTGTCCTTGGCTGAAACGGAACGTCTCCAGACATTTCCGAATGAAACCGTGTTAGAGAGGATTTCTGAACCCATCAGCTATTATACATATTGAACTCCAATCATTGTGTTTCGAGTTTTTATTGTGGATTTTGTCTTTTGATGACCTTCGCATGATAACATTGTATCGTAGATGACCTTTTGATTATGACATTGTGCTTTCGGTTCGCTCGTCATTGTGACATTTTTTATTTATGTGACCTTTGTCTTTGTCATCATTTTGCTTCCTCAAAGACGAAGGTATGTTTTGGTAAAAAAAAATTTTTCGGGTTGTTAATGCCGTTGAGTCCAAATATGCCAAAAAATCGGAAAATAACATTTCGTAAAAAATGTCCACATGGGTGTGTGTATGTATTTACCAGACATCCAAAATTCAAAGGGACATTTTTCGGGAATGATGTCATCAATTACGCTCAAATTTGGTACAGAGAGTAGTGAACATCCTTTATTTGCTGCAATTTTTATTGAAATTACTTATGGCTTTAAGATTGTAAAAGTTTGAACCGTCCAGTCAAAACTTTTGTCAAAAGTAGGCTACGAGTCAGCGATGTTCGGCATTGGATTTGGCGAGCATCGTTGAAGGAGTGTAAAATTGATGAAATTTTAAATTTTTCAAAAGATGTCCGTTAATTCGTCCATTCAACTGAAATACAATTCCAACCATCGATGGGTAATTTTTTGTTGAAATAAATTGGCGTTACATATTTATGGTATTTATTATAGGGAGAGAAAAATGATGTCATTTTTTTCTTTTCTTCCAATCGTACGGGGTGCATAACCCCGTACGATTGGAAGAACGCAGTTCGCTATATTTTTCTGAGTTTCGGTTGTTCCGCCAACAGAAACTCAGAAAAATGTCTCTCACTCAAAAGTCAGCGTGTAATCCAGTGCGCGGTTCAGCGGTCAGCCCAGTAGTGACTGCGGCCAATACTGCTTAACATGGAAGACTGTTGAAGCAGTAAACCGACCACGCGTTTACTTCTGTCGGTTAAAAATGATGCAAATTGAAATTTGCATATTACTACTTTGTTATTTTTCCGCATACACAAAGCTTTCTTTGTGAGGCAGTCAAAATTTATAAAGTCTTTTGTTCATTGAGCAAAATTCGTCAATGCGCAAAAATATTGAAGAAGCAAAATGCAAGTTTCAATTTGCATCATTTTGCTTCCTCATAGAGGAAGCTTTGGATTTGTGAAAAAAAAATCCGGTTTTTGATGTCAGTATGCCTAAAATGTGCCACAACATCCGAAAATCACATCTAGAAAAAAAGTCCGTGGGTGTGTGACAGGGGTCCGAAAATTCAAGTGGATATATCTCGAGAACGAATTGACGGATTTCTTGCAAAGTTTGCACAGAATTAGGACATGGAGCCTTCTTTGTTTGCTGCAATTTTCGTTGGAATTCCTTGAGGTTTCGAGATTTTACGCTTTTCAGAAGTTTTGGGACCTTGGGTTGATTTTCTCTCATGAATGTAGCATCACTGCAGAATGACTGGTATTGAATTTTGCATTATTCGGTGAGAGTGTCCAGATTTTATTAAATTTTTCATTTTAACATTTTTATATATTAGAAGAAATTGTATGTTTGTTTTCATTTCTTAAATGTACAACTATAGACGTGGTACTTGCCATAAAGATAAGTTCGTTGATAACCACGTTTGATATTGAGTTTGAACTAAATTGGTACAGTGCTTCAGGATTGTAAAAAAATTTGAATGTTTAAACATTCAAATTTACAAAATATACAAATATACATTTATACATATATAAATATACATTTGTATATTTTCCGAAAATTTGAATGTTTAAACATTTGTATAATTGCTCTAACTTTAGTACATTTTGCAAAACGTTAATAAAGAATCATGAAACTTTTCAACCCATGGTACCTCAGAATTGTCTAAATCGAATTCATAAAAAAAACGATGCAAATTAGAAACTTGCACATTGCTTCCTCATTATTTTATTTCGCTCACTAAGCTTCCTATATGAGGAAGCCAATATTGAAGAACGGGCTTTCTCATAGAGCGATTAGTGAGCGAGATAAAAAAAATGAGGGAGCAATGTGCAAGTTCCTAATTTGCATTTTTTTCTTAATGACCCGAAGTTTCATTCTAACGACGAGGTTTTTGTGAAGTGACTTTTTTTTAAACTACTTCTCGGTTTCGTTCCACAGTTGATGAAGTAGTTTTGACATACTCAGCGAAAGCTCGGATACAAGCTTTTTGACACTCGAGAGTAGCCTCAACTCCTTTTGTCGAGTTGTTCATACCACACAGTCATTTCGCACATTTCGAGCGTGAAAATATAATACCCAAGCTCGCTGCACTCGGCAAGAAGTGGTGCGAGCTTCGCTACCCGTGCAAGCTCATCGTTGCACAATGGGCTCTCGAAAGCTTGCAGAAATATAGAAATGGGTACGACTATCACTGTTTCGTTTTTTTTTCTCGTATTAATGCGAGTCAAGCGTGCGTGAGAAAAGCTCTACGCTGAAAAATGCGCTATTGCTTCAGAGTAAATTTCAGAGCTTCTCAGCGCTTGATGAGATATGTAGAAAATCGTCACGCAACGGCACGTAATTGGCATCCTTGTTAGCGGAATATTCCCTATCAACAAAACTTAGTTCTCCGCATTGAATTCGTTTTGCACAGCTTTTCTTGGTACGTGACCTATAATGTTTGAAGAAGAATATTATATATCAAAGTAATTTTTGTTCCGCAGACCGGACACTTTTGTATGGATCATTGAATCTGATTGATTAAAGATATCACAACATGCACTTTTTACGCAGTTGATTCTTTTTTTTCCCTGTAAAAAGGCACGTAATTTTCATGAAGTTTTTTATAGTATAAAAAATGAATATAATTTATTAAAACTTTGAGAATATTTTATATATATATTTAAGTATATACTATAAAATTTTTGAAGAATTTCCTTGAAAAACACCGAAGATATTAGCGACCCCATATTGCAAGTCACAATCAGACTCAGCATTTTGCGTACATTCTGGAAGCCGCAATTTTCATCTAAAATCAAACGAGGTTGGAATTTTCTTTTATTATATGTCTCTCTTCAAAACAAAGAAGCATGATTTTTTGCCATTTTTTACAACTTTATTTGCAAAAAAAATTATTTTAAATAATGATAATATTCCGATTTTAGGTTCATAAAGAGCGCAATACTATGAAGAAAGTAACTGCCAATTTTCAAAACGATTGGTTGAAAACTTTTCAAACTAGCGTGTACGCAAGTTAAAAAAAAGTCGTTTTCAGAAACACGCGTTTGAAAAAATAGTACCAAGAAAAACAAAGTTAAGGCAGTCATAAATTTAAACAATTACTTACAGGTTAATCTGATATTCCAGCACCATAAAGCAATCCCTCTTCTTTTTGAAATTCCTTATTTTGAGCTCGTAGCTCGTATTTTCGAGCTTCTCTGGTCTTCAAAGCGCTGCGTCGATTTGGAGACCAGACTCACTTTAATGGCTTATAACAATAGAACGAGTCGGAATTTTCATTTAAAATTTTGGGAACATATTTTTCAATAGTTTTACTAACAATTTATGAAATAAAAAAAAATCGATTTTTGGAACCGTCTAACCCCATTTCCCCCCTCAAAAACTCTTCTATTTGGCGTCAAGTCGCTGCCGCGTCTCTTAATATAAGATAATTTAATCGACAGCCTTTGACATTTTTTTGTCATGCTATTTGTTGACCTTTCTAAAATTAAACGCGCGTTAATAGGCAACAAAAGCATTTTTTTCATTCTCAGTTAAACGGCAACCCTTTGCATGGTGTCACTAAAAATTATATACGAAGAAACAATTGTTCATCAACTAATTGTGCACAGTGTCGATTAAGGGAGGGGTAAGGGTTTCAGCGTAAAAAAAACACTTTTTTTGCGATTTTTTTTCTCAAATATGGATTTACCAATTGTATTCGAACCTTTTGTACATTATTGAGCATACTTTTTACAATGTTGTGTAATTTTTTCATGCAGAAATATTGAAGCATAAGCCCGTAACAGAGCTTCCCCCAGAACGTCTTGGAAAAGAAACAATTTCCGGTGTTCACTATACCATGAAAATTTAGTCAAATTATAATCAAATCTTCCCCCCAACGTTCTCTGATAATTTTTTTTTTCATTTAAAAATTTTTGGCGGCCATCTAAAGTGTGAACTGTTATTTTCCACGAAAAATTCCGCCATTTTGTGGCTGGAAAACACCCTTAATGTAAAAAAAAAAAATTTAACTAAACGTTGGGGGGAGGTATTTTATATGTACAAAATGTGTACAAAGTTTAAAATGAATCGGTCAAGTAGTTTTTAAATGGCAGTGAACACGGACTTTAAAAAAGTAGCTTTAAGAAAAACGTGTTTAAAGTTTGTGAAGTAAAAAAGTGAAGAAAAGTTTTTTTTTTTCCAACTTACACAGAATCATCGATTCCAGCTCCTGTCTTTGCTCGTTTCTTCTTTTAAAATATTGTAGTGTATAGTATACACAAGTTACTATATACCCAATAGCAATGAATAAACTGTATACCTGTTCGACAGCTGCACTGCTAGCCCGACCGCCCGTAGCTGTTAGAGGTATAGCGTTAAAGGCCAGGAGATTAATAAGACAATAACTTCAAGAATATTGCTTAGATCTGTTTAAAATGTTAAGGACATATTCTTGAAATGTTAAACAATAAGATAAGACAAAAAAAAATTCGATTTTTCGAAAGTGAAAACCCTTACCCCGCCCTTAAGAGCATGTGAAAGACGACGAAAAATTCCAAAAGCGTCGTCATTTTAGGTATCATTGAAATTTGTGTAACATTCAAGGGACATGTACCAAATACGCAAGTTAACCGTAGCAGAAGCGATGTATTTTGGTATTGTAACCGTCAATTTGGCAATTAGAAAAATTCATGATAATTGTGAACTGAACAGTCAGAAAGGAAAATCCCGTGTTCGATTTGGCAAGTAGTGCCAGTGGAATATCAACTGTTTTCCACGATTACTGTATAATTTTTGGACAAATACCATTCTGTTAATATTGCAGATACAGCAATAAATGAATACTAGGGCAATCCCAGTCAGCCGGTAGTTATCAGCGGAATAGTAATAACACTGAATTATCGCACATCTATTGGCGAAACGCGTTTTTTTTTAGTAATATATGATAATGAGGCTCATTACCGTTTATGTCTGTGCTTGAACAGAATCAACTATGACAATTAGATACAGTCGAACTGATTATCGCTATAAGGATCCGGTGCGCATATATGACGTCGTGTATTTAAGGGGATAGGCCACTCTAGAGGCCGAAAAATAGGCTTTTTTGGGGATTTTTTTCAGAAAAATTACAAAATAAATCGAGATAAGAAAATAGGGTGTTTAGCATACATATCAGTGACTGTATACAATAATTTTTTTGAAGCGATTAATTTCAAAATTGTAGCTGTGCAGCACTTCGCGATGACGTCTCCGTGTTTGTTGGCCGGAAACATAACTCAGACAATTTTCAACCGCTTCACTTGAAATTTTGAATATATCTTTAAAAACACATTGTTTATGGAAGTGCGCAGGATTTTTTCGATATATTGATTTTTGGCCAAATGGCGCACTTCTAAAGTGAAAAGTAAAAAATTTGCATAAATAATCGTCATTTAATTGTTAATAACGAATGAACTATGCAATATAAAAAAAAATCATACCGACTTCCATAGACAATGTATTTTTAAAGATACATTCAAAATTTCAAGTGAATCGGTTGAAAATTGTCTGAGTTATGTTTCCGGCCAACAAAAAGGGAGACGTCATCACACAAAGGCTGCACAGCGGCCATTTTGAAATTAATCGCTTCAAAAAAATTATTGTATACAGTCACTGATATGTACAATAAACACCCTATTTTGTAATCTCGATTGATTTTGTAGTTTTTCTGAAAAAAATCCTCAAAAAAGCCTATTTTTTCGGCCTCTAGAGTGACGTAATCAGTTAACCTCAAAATCGTACATGAGCAGTGCCCGTCACTTTACGTCTAAATTAACGTCTTCGGACATCAATCTATGACTCACAACATTCATTTACAACATGAAGAAATGTTATATTTGAAAGCTGTTATTCAAATTTCAGAAATGATGGAATTTCAGTTCACCTCTCTTGTACTATATTTTACACTACACAAATAAAAACATCGACCGTGTTTTCCCGATCTTTATTAATTTTCTTGTTGCTGTAATAAAGCAGTAAATTTGGAATTATTGTTAAAACATAAAACATTCGCATACTATTCGTCGGACAGCGATTGGGAGAGAGTGGTTAAAAAATTGGCCGCAAGAGGCTGCTGCATGTGAGTTTCCAAGGTACCTAAAAAGTTAGGTTAGGATACGCGTATTCGAGTGCCAATTTCAGGTCGCGGGCAAACAATGCTTTACTATACTTGTATTTATATGGTTTTGCCTGGTTTTGCCCGTGCGAGTCTTCACCTAACTTATCTAGGAATCTTGTGATTTCCCAACATGTGTACAGTTTCCTTATTCATAAATACGGCCTAACTTGACGTTTGAAGTTACGGCGAAAGATGATATCCTTTCACATTTATGGCACGAAAAAACTAAACAAAAAACCGTGTTTTCATTTAAACGAGCTACAATAATTTATATGAATGTTGTTGGTAACAAATTGGATGTTTCGCGAAAATTATTGTTTGCATATTATAATATAATGAAAATATACATGGATTTTGTTATGCTTCACGGAAAGTTTCAATGCCCGGTGGGCTCTATAGCTTCAAGCAAAATTCGCTGAAAGTTCCATCAAGTTATCGGAGGCGTCGGGAGTCGTAAGGAACGTAGAGCTTGCAGCCTGTTATCGAGTCGCGCACCGCAGCAACTTAATCAAAATTATGATTGCATTTCTCATGGGGCACCTTGGGCGCTAATGCGCCTGTGCTTTGCGACCCCTACCGATGAAACTCCTGAGGATTCCTGGAGTAGTATATTATAACATGCCTGAAAGCTCGTACACCTCACTACTTCCCTCGAAGCTTCCACGGACACCCGAACTCCGACACGGTAAAAATATCACGATATATTATTTCATGTTCCTCTATTATATCATCATGGACTAAAAACTTGGTGCTTTAACGAAAAACAATATCTGAGGGTTATTTATTTTTTATTAATGAAAACGTCGAGTAGTTTTTATGAACAAAATGAAATTTATGTTTTTGTTACGAAATTAAATGGTTTGAGTTTTTTATTGCTTATGAGTCTCTTGTTTACGATTCCATTTGGGTCCCTCTTACAAGATTTGGTGGATAATCTACCACCACATTACGTTCGATTACGCTGGTTAATTCCCCTTTTGTTTCTGTCATATTTTTCGATTTATGGCAAATCTGAATTCATATTCGCTAATTGTTTTCCGCACAGTTGATTTTGCCTTGAATGTGTCGATATCTTTCATTTTTACGGCATCAAAGTTCAGAGATATTCTGTCGGTTGAATAAAAAATGTCAAGCTTTGTTTCCATGACAAACAATCGTGTTATTTATGTCATTGTGTTCCAAATGCTTCAAAACATCGAAAAATCATATGAAGAAAAAATGTCTGGATCGATCGGTGTGTGGGTGTGTGTGTATGTGATAGGGGTTGCAAAAGTGAAACCGTTGTAACTTTGAATTGGTTCGAGCTTTCGGGTTGAAATTTGGCACACATATAAATCAATAACGTTCCTTTGTTCACTGGGATTTTGTAAGATTTTAAAAAATATCAAAAAGTGTATTAAGAGGTGCAGAATTGAAACCGTTGTAACTTTGTATTTGTTTGAGCTTTCAGGCTGAAATTTAGCACACAAATGAATCAATAATAATCCTTTGTTCACTACAATTTTTGTTACACTTGACATTTGTTTTTAGATTTTAAAGGTTTTGAACTTTTTCGAAAAAGTGTGTTAAGGGTAAAATTCTTAAATTTTCGAGCAATCGGACTAAAATCTTCTACACAAATAGACAATCGTCAAATACTGTTCATTATTGAATTTAGAGAACGTCGATGGGGCCGTTGCAAAATTATAAAATGTTGAAATTTTCAAAAAATTGATATAGGTGCTTTTTAAGGTGGGAAATAGGGTTAGGACAGCGTTTTCTCAATGATTTTCATGAATTTTTTTATAGTATAAAAAAAGAATATAATTTATTGAAACTTTGAGAATATTTTATACATATATTTAAGTATGTACTATAAAATGTTTATACATATATTTAAGTATATACTATAAAACATTAGCGACCCCATATTGCAGGTCACAATCAGGCTCAGCATTTTGCGTACATTCTGGAAGCCGCAATTTTCATCTGAAATCAAACGAGGTTGGAATTTACTTTCATTATATGTCTCTCTTCTATATGAACCTAAATGCTATAAAAAAAATAGAAAATTGAATTTTTTACAGGGGTCAAAACAAAAAAAGCATAATTTTTTGCCAATTTTTACAACTTTATTTGCAAAAAAAAAATTATTTTAAATAATGATAATATTCCGATTTTAGGTTCATATAGAGCGCAATACTATGAAGAAAATAACTGCCAATTTTCAAAACGATTGGTGGAAAACTTTTCAAACTAGCGTGTACGCAAGTAAAAAAAAAGTCGTTTTCAGAAAAAACGCGTTTGAAAACATAGTACCATGAAAAACAAGCAATATGGGGTCGCTAATATTTTATAGTATATACTTAAATATATGTATACAAATTTTATAGTATTTACTTAAATGTGTGTACAAAATATTCTCAAAGTTTCAATAAATTATATTCATTTTTTATACTATAAAAAAATTCATGAAAATCATTGAGAAAACGCTGTCCTAACCCTATTTCTCCCCTTAATGGCTTATAGCAATAGAACGAGTCGGAATTTTCATTTCAAATTTTGGGAACCTATTTTTCAATAGTTTTACTAACAATTTATGAAATTAAAAAAAAATCGATTTTTTGAACCGTCTAACCCTATTTGCCGTCTTAAATATCTAGCGCCCGTAATTTTTGGACTACCGAGCCAAGACTTCGTACGTCGATTGGGTACTATTGAAAGATAGTACCCAATCATATCAAATTTCAACCAAATCGATTGAGACGTTTTAGATTTATGACATTTTTTATTGTTCAAAAGATCAATCTAGGTATTTAGTACGACTCGTGTAAATTTTTGCATATCGAGGTAAAATTTGATAGATCTACATAGTACCATCGAAAGATGGTAGCTGTTGAATATGAAAAAAATTGAATGTTTTGATTCTATGGAACTGCGAATTAAAGACAAAATCTTGTAAGTGTTTATTAAGACTTCAGCTGGTGTAATTTGTATTGAATATTTTAGATTTCGTGGTAAAATTTTCTATCTATATAAAATATGATTAAAGGATGTTTAGTGTCGAATTTTCCGAGAATCAATGAAACGGTTAGAATTTTATGAAATTTCAATTATTCGAATAATTTGGGATTTACAAAAGCCGCATGTTGAAACTAGCAAGTTGCTTCCTAAATGTGTCACGCAATGCTCAAAGCTTTCTCTATAAGGAAGGCAATATCCAGATAAATCCTTATAGCGGAGGCATTGAACATTGTGTGAAATTTCGAGGAAGCAAATTGCAAGTGTCAATTTCAAGCTTTTTTCTTTTGCGGAATAAAAAATTCGAACTACTTATTCTTTTCGCGTGTAAGACCTTTTTTACTGTAGTACATGCTTGCCGTACAATAGGAATGAGCGTTTCATTTTACGATATGAGATCGTCTGGCTTTTCTTTTATTATAAAAAGAAAATAATCGAGATATTTCGTTTACGCAATAAAACCTCTTATTCCTTACACCCTTGCTATTTCAATAGCGCCGCGAGAAGCGCATCCTTTTTTTGCTGTATTAATAAATTACATTTCCTTCCACTCTCTTCTTTTCTTCCTCCCTTTCCCCTCTCGCGCGCCAACGAACGTCAAAGGATGGACCTGTGAATTCCCCACTATTTTTACTTTCTCGCTTCCTCTCCTCATGTCCCATCCTACTTAATTTTATATTTAATTCGTAAACGCCAAAGTGCATTTCGAACTATAACGTGCACGAAAAAAAGCTTTCAAAGCTTGAAAATTCTACTTTGAACAACGACCTTTTCCTTCGTTAACTACCTGATATTGGTTTAACCTCGTAGCGTTCCAGTTTGATGTACAACTTCTGTTTACTTGTTGGGCATGAGAATTTACGTTAAAGCTCACTACATCAAATATTCCTTTCATCTCATATTTATTTTCTAAACGATAATTCGACACTCATTCATCCAATTATACAACACTCTGTAGGGGTTTTTCAATTGAATAGAATTAAAAACTCGAGCATTACAATAATTTTAATATCATTATAAATTTCTTCGTATTATACTCCATAGAATGATTATGTTACTCGATATACATTATAAAGTCCTGTACTGATAAGCTTGAGTTTTAATCCCGCATTCAATTTTCTTAGGGGATGTGGTAAGAAATTCAATATCTCGGTTTGCTTAAAACAGCAGGTGTCGTCTGAAATTCTAGAATTATTAACTTAAACTCTCAAAAATGTCTAGTATACATTAGCGAAGCGTTTGCATAACGTTTACTCTGTAACTATATATGGAGCATCCCATGCCAGCCCACACAAATTTGGGACCGACCAATTTTGTTTTCGGTGTTTTTTTAATATCGTTGTTATTACTGAAGAGAATATCTGTGTAAAATAAATTTTTTAGGTTTTTTTGTTCATCCGTTCTTAATTTATGAATTGGAGCATCCTATGCCAGGCCACACAAATCTGGGATCGACAAATTTTGATTTCCCTGATTTTTTTTTAATATCGTTGTTATTACCGAAGAGAATATCCTTGAATTTTCCAGATTTTTGTTCATCCGTTCTCAATTTATGAATTGTTGTGTGGTGACGGCGTCGCCACCACTCTCTGGTCGCATATAAACACGCATTTATTTTATTTTATTTTATTTCATTTCCAATCTGTATTTTCTTCTATACAGTCATTTCTTTGTAAGGATTCGATTCTTTCTCACGCGTTTATTTCTGTGACTCCTTTCATTCCTTCGTCTACAAAATAGAACAACCATATCTCAGTTTTCCCTGTCATAAAACTCGAGTGCTTACGGATCCCAGTCGAGTCTCTCCCGAGACGAGGCTGTTTTACGGGGAGTCTCTTCTGGCGGCCAAAAGGGCCCACACGCGCTGTTGCATTTTCTAAACCTTTGGTTTCTCGTAAAAACTTTCCTACCCTCTCTTCGATATTTACTCTCCGTCAACAAGCAGACTATCAGGAATTCTCTTGTTGACGGGGGAGTTTCTAACGAACAAGCGCCGCGACAACAACTCAACCGACTCTCTGTCAAGTCACAAACTCATTCACCGCGCCAACTAATGTTTACTAATAAATTTTGTAATTGGTTATAAATAAATACTGTGCCTTACTCTTATAATAACTCCGTCTGTTCGTTCCACAACCAGCACCGAATCACCCCCCCAGTTGTATAATTTCGAGGTTTAAACTTAAAAATATGCACACGAAACAGTTACTACTCGCGAACTCACAACTCGTGACATTCTCATCACATTTGTTATTCGCGGAAAGTCACTGTCGTCACGTCGGTTCTGGTTACACAATTTTTCTAGTTTGATATTGGGTGAGAATTATCAGTATACGAGGTCTGCTAAAAAAGTATCGCGAATTTTGAATTTCCGCGGGCTACGTATATTCGATTTTCGATTTTTTTGTCCCTCACTTGTGGTGAAAAAATCGGCCATTTTGAATGTTTAGTTAATTGTTGACAGCTGTTTTGGTTAGACGTGTTTTGGCTTGTCTTCGATTTTTGCCTATTCCAAAAAAGCAACTTCCATTGCGATGATTGAGCTTTGGTTTCCACGTCATTACCATAAACCCATGATTCGTCACCAGTTATGATCTTCTGGAGCAAATTTGGGTCGTCGCGGACCGAGTCCAACAGCTCCTTAGCAATGTTAACGCGCCACTGTTTTTCTTCGAAATTGAGCAATTTTAGCACGAATTTCGCGGCGACCCGTCTCATGCCCAAATCATTGGTAAAAATCAAATAGCACGAGCCAATCGATATGTTTAGTTCCTCAGCAACTTCTCTAACGGTGATTCGACGATTGGCCAATATTATTTTCTTCACTTCATCAATGTTTTCGTCTGTTGTTGATGTGCTCGTGCGTCCAGAACGCATTTCGTTGTTCGCATCTTCTCGGCCCTCTGAGAACATTTTGTACCACCGATAAACGTTGCTTTGGTCCAAGGTTGCTTCACCATATGCCACAGTCAACATTCGGAATGCGTCCGCGCACTTAATTTTGTTTTTCACACAAAATTTCATACAGATTCTTTGATGCATTTTTTGGAATTGGCAAAAATCGAAGACAAGCCGAAACACGTCTAACCAAAACAACTGCCGACAATTAACTAAACATTCAAAATGGCCGATTTTTTCAGCATAAGTGAGGGACATGAGTACCAACCTAACGCCACAAAAAAAAATCGAAAATCAAATATACGTAGCCCGCAGAAATTCAAAATTCGCGATACTTTTTTAACAGACCTCGTATTCCTCACGGAAAACCGCCCAGGCTCAGGTAAGCTGGGATAATATTGTTTCAGAGCAGCAGCGATATGAACGATATGTAACTTGAAGCATAATATATTTATAAATGATGGTTTGTTTATATCTCAATCGACTGACTACGGCAGGTATCGAAGACACTAGGGTACTGTAACATTCCTTTTTGGCTGGCTACTTACATGTAAGCGGATCTGTCTGCGGATCGAAAATATACTTGCCTCACAACTTTGGACATTTTTTTTGAACTTTTAGGCAATTTTTTTACCATTTTTTTGCCTTTATTTTTAATATTTCAGGTAAACTATCGGAAGGGATTGGGATTCTTTTGAGAGTTACAATACCAAAACTACATTTGACATGTAGAAAACACACACCTAATTTTGCTGTGATCCGTAATCGGTTCAAGAAGTTATTGTGTTTTCAGACGAGACAGACAGACAGACAGCCATGTGGAAATGCGTCTTGTGCATTTTAGGACACGGAAAACATGCAATTGAATCATAATCTTAGAGTAGGTTTTTATATAGATTACAATACTCTCTCATTTCGCATACTTGGTATGTGATTAGAAACTAAAAATGTAACTCGATGAAAAAAGAAAAATGATATCGCGGAAAACGGTCGTATCAATTGTTTTGTTTTCGAATGCAGCTTAACATTACGTAACTCAAGAAAATGTTGAAAATCGTAATGACCATTGTAATCTAAATTAAGGCACAAAAAATTGGGTTAGACGGTTCAAAAAATCGATTTTTTTTTAATTTCATAAATTGTTAGTAAAACTATTGAAATATATGTTCCCAAAATTTTAAATGAAAATTCCGACTCGTTCTATTATTATAAACCATTAAAGGGGGCAATAGGGTTAGGATAGCGTTTTCTCAATAATTTTCATGAATTTTTTTATACTATAAAAAATGAATATAATTTATTGAAACTTTGAGAATATTTTATACATATATTTAAGTATATACTATAAAATATTAGCGACCCCATATTGCTTGTTTTTCTTGGTACTATTTTTTCAAACGCATTTTTCTGAAAACGACTTTTTTTTAACTTGCGTACACGCTAGTTTGAAAAGTTTTCAACCAATCGTTTCGAAAACTGGCAGTTACTTTCTTCATAGTATTGCGCTCTATATGAACCTAAAATTGAAATATCATCATTATTTAAAATAATTTTTTTTTTGCAAATAAAGTTGTTCAAAATGGCAAAATATCATGCTTTTTTATTTTGACCACTGTAAAAAATTCAATTTTCTATTTTTTTGATAGCATTCAGGTTCATATAGAAGAGAGACATATAATAAAAGTAAATTTCAACCTCGTTTGATTTCAGATGAAAATTGCGGCTTCCAGAATGTACGCAAAATGCTGAGTCTGATTGTGACCTGCAATATGGGGTCGCTAATATTTTATAGTATATACTTAAATATATGTATACAAATTTTATAGTATATACTTAAATATATGTATACAAATTTTATAGTATATACTTAAATATATGTATAAAATATTCTCAAAGTTTCAATAAATTATATTCATTTTTGATAATATAAAAAAATTCATGAACATCATTGAGAAAACGCTGTCCTATCCCTTAAAATAAATTCACCAAAATTTAGCATCGCAAGACCGACATTTCAAGCCTTTAGCAGTGATGAGAAAGGAATCCTTTACCTTATTCCATATGATTAAAGTTTTTATTATTTTGAAATTTTTACTAATGTCTACCACCCGAGTGACAAAATCCGTTCCAAACAAGTCCTAAATTAGTTTTGTGAAAGCCCATCCCATTGAAGTCCTAAATAACTAACAAATTTCGGTTCAGAGCAGTTACATATTTGTATATATAAGCGGCTTGAAGCACGAAATTCTATAAGGGGGCGGTCGCTAATGATAGGAATCGCTTAATACTAAACCTAATGTACATTGACCCTTTTGGATGCTGACTATACATTTGCGAAGCGCTTCCCAAAGCTGACCCTTCAAATATTTAGTTAAGCTCGACTGAGATATCGAATATCGAGGTATTCTCCGAACACCGTCGTTAAACCTTAAAACTGTGGACATTGTGACGGGTAACGATGTCTATTAGACGTTCACGAAGAGTTTTTTTGCTGAAGCCAACTCTCCATCTATTTGTTTAACGAGGATGAAGGAAAAAAATCGATATCACTGTTGGTTGCTAATAGTAGTTTTCGACTCGAATTCGAAAAATTGTCCACATCCACTCTCAAGGGAATCTACCAATCATTGTTTAAGCGTTTATTTTCCAATTGCTCATTGAAGGACAAACGAGATAACGATATTCGGAAAAAGGACTATAAAGCTTTTGTGATCCTCTTTGTCTATAACAGCTTCCGTATAATTTTCAAACAATCGTGTTCATAGTCTCGTATGTTACCCAGAACCCTCACCTTTAGTTCCTATCCCATTCTCTGGTTCAGAATCAAATCCTACGTTATTCTCGTTTTTTTTTTCATTAAAAGATCAATTCCAAGTTTCGCTCTTATTCCATTAATCTCCCCAATTTATGATATACGGAATATTCAGAAAAATAAAAGAACTATTATTATAACAGCAGTAATTAATGGTTAAAATTTGCACGAGAATTATGAGTAAAAATAAACGTACAAATTAGAAAATTGCATATTCCTTCCTCATTATTTTATCTCCCTCAAAAATCCCTCTGTACGTGTAACTTAATTCTTCAATTTCGGCGCCCTGGTACAGGAAGCTTTGTGAACGACATAAATTAATGAAGAAGCAATGTGCAAGTTTCTAATTAACACGTTTATTTTTACCGAATTCGATTCAAACAATTCAAAGTTTCACGGGTTACTAAGTCTCATGATTGTTCATTATCATTTTGGAAAATTTACTAAAGTTAGAACAAATCCACTACTTTTACGATAAATACAAAAAATTGTATACAATTTTAAGTTCTTCTTGGAGCTTTTTGCCAATTCTTTTCAAGCTGAATACACATCATGGATCTACCCTAATTTATATTTATGGCAAATGATACGTCGATAGTTGTACATTTATAAACATAAAGTTAAAGAAAACATTTGTATGTTTGCTTTAACCTACAATAAAAAATTCGATAAAAAATTAAAATTAAAAAATATCTAAATTCAATAAATTTTGAAACCTATCACCGATTCACCCCAAAGTTCATACCAATAATCGTTTAACGATACTCTATTCGTGAGACAAAAATTAGCAGAACATCTGAAAAGTTGCGGAAGTTAAGGTAGTAGTCTGGTAACTTAAACCGATTTTCATGTCTTTTTTGGAGGGCGTTTTTTTGTAGGAAAATAAAAATGAATCGTATTGGATATTAGGATGTTTTTATTTACATATTAAAGATACAAAAAAATTTTTTTTTGAAAAAATGTAATAGTTTATTATTATTATTATTATTGATCGAAGTTGGCACCTCGAAGTTGGCAGCCCGGGTCCTAACTTTTTTTCTACCGAACCGATTGCTTTTAAATTTTAACAGGCTACTCTAACACTTACAATTCTCATCGGAACCACCGAGAAATTTTTTCATCCCTAACTTTTTATTTTATAACCCCTTCTTTGCTAAAGTTCTTTTATTTTAGCAAAGAAGGGGTTGTAAAATAAAAAGTTATGGGTGAAAAAATTTCTCGGTGGTTTCGACGAGAACTATAAGTGTGTAGAGAGGCCTGTTCAAATTTGAAAGCAGTCGGTTCAGTAGAAAAAAAGTTAGGACCCGGGCTGCCAACTTCGAGGTGCCAACTTCGATCAATAATAATAATAATAATAAACTATTAAATTTTTCAAAAAATTTTTTTTTGTATCTTTAATATGTAAATAGAAACATCCTAAATATTCAAAACGATTCATTTTTATGTCCCTACAAAAAAACGCCCTTCAAAAAAGATATGAAAATCGGCTTAAGTTACCAGACTACTACCTTAAAGCAATCGCAGTCAGTTTTCGAAGAATTAAAAATTTGATAAAACCTCAGGACCTCGAGCGATTCTCGTCAAATTCAATACTAAACATCCTCGTCCCCTAATCTATTTGCGAAGAAAGTTTTATATTCGATAGCTGGAAATTTACGGAAATCAGAGCGATCAGACATTTAAAAAAATATAAAAATCTCGTAAAATGTCAAGTCGTTAACGGCTTACATCTAGTTGAAATTTTTGAAAAAAATCGATTTTTCATTTTCGACGGATTCTTACAATACAACCGATCAAGAATATTCTCTGAAAATTTCAGGTCGATCCGATCAAAATTGAGGGAGTTACAGACGTTTTTACAGTAAGGTTCCGCGAGCCGTTCGATTCGACCCGAAACTTTAAGTAATTTTGAGGCAAATGGTAACAACCAAAGGGGGCGCGATGCGCAAAATTCTCACGGCATAGCAACTTTTTTTAGAGCTTAACCCAACGCACGCACACACACACACATACGGACATTTTTTCTAATTGTAACTTTTCGACGTTGTACCACATTCCGATCACGGTGGTATTAAAAGCAGAATAAAAAAAACGCTACCACATAAAAAGAGTTTCCTCCATGAGGAAGCAAAATGTGATACATGAAATGCGTGTGTGTGCCTGGGCGTTATTCGTAAAAATATGTAGTCGTTTAGGGATTTGTTAGTATGGGTAAGATGCGTGTGTGTGTTTACGGGCGCGTGGTCTGCATATGGAGGGATGAGCGAGGGTACGTTTACCGTTATTGCTGTTCCACTGTCGACATGGATATATATATATATATATATACATCGATATATGTATATACATGAATACATAGCAGTAACAGAAGATTCGAAACAGCCGCGGTGTAATATTACAAGATCTTTTACGACTGTACATCCACTACGTTTCCCTATATCCGATTCACCAACCCTTATCGTCTACCTACTCCCTTCCTTTCTCGACATTCATTATTCCGATCTGGCGCTTTGCGTTTATATGGGTAGCACGAATACAGTAAAACAATTCGTGAATGTCGTAATGCGTAACGGCTCAAGAAGATTTTATTCCAACGATATTTCATGACGGTAGTTCGCATTGAACCTATGAATCATTCACGTATTTGCAGTTTTATTAATCTCTAAACAAATATAAATTTTGACTGTCCGTTTGAACGTCTTAGAACCTTTTTACATTTTAATATACGCGCTTCACCCTTTTCGTTCGTCCTATAATGAAAAACCATTAGAAATACTTGTTGAATTAAATAATTATATGTAATTATGATGCAGAGATAACAATATTTCATAATATTTCAATAATATGAATAAGAATTTAAAGAAATCATTCACTTACAACAAATGATAATATCCTGCAGGCTTAGTAATTCATAATCATTCAGTCATGAAAGCGTGAAAATACATGTTAATCGAATGATGTCCATTCCTGTAACAGACCGTATTCGGAGAATATAAAATTATCGCGAACTTCGCCAATAAGTGTGGCTAACGTGACACAATACCACACAACCGGGTTTCAATTACGAAATCAGTTGCCGTGACTGTATTTACACAAAAATAATAGAAGTGTTGACGAGACTAAATAAATCGAATAAATTTCGATTTAAACCAAATGATTGCGGCATTGACAATAATTTTTATGCATTACATTAAATCGATATGAATTCAAAACTTGCAAGTTGCTCGTTCGAAATTTCGCACAATGCTCACAAAGCCATAAGGAACCTCCTTATAGCTTGACTTGCAATACTTATGCTTCCTCTCCAGAGAAAACTTAAATATTGTAAGTTGTTTCCTCGAAATTTCACGCAATACTCAAAGCTTCTTTTACAGAGGAAGCATTGAGCATTGTGCGAGGAAGCAACTTGCAGCTATTTTAACATTATTGTTAAGATAGCAGTCACATAATAAGATCAAATTCCCTCTGTGACTGTACGCCATAATATTTCACTACAGGTCAGTCGTTGAAACGTGATTTTTTAAGGGAGGAAATAGGGTTAGACGGTTCGAAAAATCGATTTCTTTTTATTTCATAAATTGTTAGTAAAACTATTGAAAAATATGTTCCCAACATTTTAAATGAAAATTTCGACTCGTTCTATTGTTATAAGCCATTAAGGGGGGAAATAGGGTTAGGACAGTGTTTTCTCAATGATTTTCATGAATTTTTTTATAGTATAAAAAATGAATATAATTTATTGAAACTTTGAGAATATTTTATACATATATTTAAGTATATACTATAAAATTTTTATACATATATTTAAGTATATACTATAAAATATTAGCGACCCCATATTGCTTGTTTTTCTTGATACTATTTTTTCAAACGTGTTATTCTGAAAACGACTTTTTTTGAACTTGCGTACACGCTAGTTTGAAAAGTTTTCAACCAATCGTATTTAAAATTGGCAGTTACTTTTTTCATAGTATTGCGCTCTATATGAACCTAAAATCGGAATATTATCATTATTTAAAATAATTTTTTTTTTTGCAAATAAAGTTGTAAAAAATGACAAAAAATCATGCTTTTTTGTTTTGACCCATGTAAAAAATTCATTTTTCTATTTTTTTGATAGCATTTAGGTTCATATAGAAGATTTAGGTTCATATAATAAGAGTAAATTCTAACATCGTTTGATTTCAGATGAAAATTGCGGCTACCAGAATGTACGTAAAATGCTGAGTCTGATTGTGACCTGCAATATGGGGTCGCTAATATCTTCGGTGTTTTTCAAGGAAATTCTTCAAAAATTTTGTAGTATATACTTAAATATATGTATAATATATTCTCAAAGTATCAACAAATTATAATCATTTTTTATACTATAAAAAAATCCATGAAAGTCATTGAGAAAACGATGTTCTAACCCTATTTCCCCCCTTAAATGTGTTCCAATAACTCTCAGATAGTCGGGGGAAATTGCATCATTATCATGACTGTCTTTGAAGATATTTTGGCACCTAACAGGCGGGGTTGGACCACTCGTCAGCGGTTTTGAAGGTGAAGAATAACTGTTAATAAATAAAGTGTTTTCATTCGGATAATGGTTCGCTTTCATAACAAAAATTGGTAGTGGCAAATCGTGTTGCAATAGCTTCTGTCCCTTCTTCCCTACAACAAACTATATACAGAGTTGGTAAAGAATCTATATCGCATGGCTGGGATGCCCGAGGGTGTTACTAGCCGTCGCGCAGTAGTTAGTTCCGGACTAGGTCAGGCGCTGGTGAGATCGACCAGAACTCTCTTATCCCACGAGGCTGCTCTCACGATTGTCGATAAATTATGCGACTGGTAAAACTTTTCTTCGTTCTTTCTCCTTCCTCGAATTATTTTATCATTTTTGTTCTTTCACGAAGAAAAAAAAACAAGTCCCACTAGCGAATCAACGCTAATTCGACCTCCTGGGGAACCCAAGATTCCTTTTTAATTTGCTCAACAAAGTAGGATTCTCACGAAGGTGGGAAAGAGAGAGAAAGAGAGAGAAAGACAAGCAGATAGAGAAAGGGGCGAGAGAGAGGATGAAAAGAGGAAAGACAAAAAGTGCGATAAAAGCAGAACCGCTGTTGGAGGGATAAAAGAGAAAAAAGACATACTATTATAAAGAGGAGCGAGATGAAAAATGAGGGCTCGGACTTTGTTTTTGTCGAGAAGCGAGTTATAAACGCCTTCGAAAAATCTACCTCTTCATGTTCGTACTGAGATCATTTTCTCAAGGGAAATTAATCGTCCGGGCGTTTTTACCCGGTGGACGAATTGAAAAGAGCCGAATCAGTAGATTAACCACGTAGAGTTAAGACCTAATAATATGGCTGAGAATTTTTCGAATCATGCCCTTTTTATGCGCAATTATTTATTTATAATCCTGTATTCGTATTAGCTTCATTTCTAACTACATTTTACATACCATTAAAATATGCACTGGAAAAACTAATTCAAAATCGTGTATGCGATGACGGAATTAACGAAGTGCTACGAAGATCAACGAAAATCCTTGTTGTTCCGATTCAACGATTTTCATAGATTCTCGGTCTCACGCTGTTTAGTAATTGTCTCACGGAGACTTCTCATTGATCCACCGTAGAGATCACAACTCTTGTCAAGACGCGATAATAAGTTCTACGTATTCATAAAAGGCACAAAATAAGCGACAGAGACTGTTATATTGTCGTAATAGTGTGCATTTTCGACTCTTTGGAGGCTAACTAGTCAATCGCATCATCGGCAAATCCAGGCCTGGTCGAATATTAATCGTTCTACAGATTGACATCTTTATCCTATGGAAAAAGCTACGTCTTAAATTTGTATTTGTTAATGCCGAAAGAGTTTCTATGGTACCGCTCTTATTCGGCTCATTGGGATCATTAGACTGCGGTGGACTTTAGCTCGCATAAATTTTTATTGCAATTAAATCATAGATGAGAGAGGTCTAATAGTTTGTGATAATTATTACGACGTTCTTTATTATCTATTGGAGGCGACATAGTATAAATTACAATATATTCGAATTAATGATTTTCATTAAAGTTCATTCTCAACCCTTTCGTCTAAGATATTAATATTCGTCTAAGATAATAAATGGAATCGCTGGAAAAACAAAATAAAATAAAATAATAAACAAAAGATTCATCACAAATCAATACCGGTAAGCAACCGTTACAACGTTACAACACAATAACAACAAGAACAGCAATAATA
This sequence comes from Oxytorus armatus, assembly GCA_958009045.1. Lineage (NCBI taxonomy): Eukaryota > Metazoa > Arthropoda > Insecta > Hymenoptera > Ichneumonidae > Oxytorus > Oxytorus armatus. Next base: position 8,464,367 of record OY253747.1, on the reverse strand, counting down.
ATAATAATAAAGGGCACTTGCGCAAACTTAACAGGAATAGTGGTAGTTTAAAATTAAAAATATTATTTGTTTAACGGAAAGACTTTGGTGCTATTTGAAGGTGAAGCTTTTCCCAAAAATTGTACATTCTTCTTGCTGTTTACATTTGAAATCTCTGCATATTTCAAAGCATTTTATGAATTATCTATTGAGGTATTTAGGAATAAGTAAAAAATCATACAATCGCAAAAACTCACTCGCACATTGCATCAGGTACCAAATAAGAAATTTCATTTTACTGTCACAGTTCGATTCATATGTTGTCTTCACGTTTCATTTCGACGCTGCTTACGAAAAGTAGCACGATTCAAATTTCTTACGAAAACTATCACGTTTCGAATTCCACCACGAAAATCAACACGTTTCGATATTCGACGCGAAAACTAGCATGATTCGACTTCTGCCACGAACAGTGGCATGTTTCGGCTTCCGTCGCGAAAACTAGCATATTTTGATTTGCACTGGAAAAATTAGTATATTTGCCGAACTAAATCGAATAAGATTCAGAACTTTCACAAATGTTTTAATAATTTTTTCGGGAGCACTATAAGGAATAAACGAAAACCATTAAGGGTGTATCGGCCGCACACCCTTGAATATTTATATTCGTTTTCTATTAAAAAAATAATAACATTATTGAAAATACGATTCGCAAATACGATACGCAATATTCCACCACTCAAAAACTAAAATTGTTCATCAATGATATTTTTCATGACTTCAAGTCTCGGAGTCAGCGATGGAATTGAACAAAATTATTGTTTATAAAAAGTATATTCTACTTACAGTCTGAAGAATCGTTCATTGTGTTTTTATTTCATAAAAAAAAACACAATCTTGGAGTGATCAATGATTAAAGTATAAAGTACAGTTGACAAAATCTTCAAAACAATCGATTGAGATATCTCGAGGAAATGTCAGGTCTTGGACGAAGTAGCAAGAGGGAAAAAAACTGACATTGGTAACTTTGCATACACCGCAATTGTTTTCGATTTTCTTTTCTCTAATTTTTTTGACCATGGTTTTTTTACTCCAAAATGACGAGGCATTTGCCGTTTGCCATCTTATGATAAGCCTAGCAGACCAAAATTCAAATAGTAAAATATGTATGAAATAAATTCAAACAAAAAATAAAACAGTATAAAATGACAAGTATAAATATTTCGTCAATTTGGAGTAAAAAAGGATGTTGAAAAAACGAGAAACACTTCCAGTGATACTGAAACGTGCTAATTTTCGCGGTGAAAGTCGAAACCTGTTAGTTTTCGTGGTAAAAGCCGAAACATGCTAGATTTCGCGGCGAATATCAAAATGTGCTAGTTTTCGTGGCAAAATCCGAAACATGCTAGTTTTCGCGCAGATATCAATATTGTTTTCGTAAGAAATCTGAAACATGCTAGTTTTCGTAAGCAGCGTCGATATATTCTCAAATGTACGTGTAAGTAATGTACGGACAGGGAGACTGCAAAGGGTCCGATCCATAACGTGCTGCTAGTTTTCATTGTAACTTTTACGTCATGGTTATTGGTTCATTCAATTTTTGTATTTAATTTACTATTGAATTAGACACTTCGCTTCTCTGCGCGCTTTGCACGTCAACCCCCCAGTGCCCCCTCGCCTGGCCCGTACAGTGAAACTGACTTCCTCAACTCTTGTACACGGCGGCGGCGGCGGCGGCGATATATTTATATAAAATAGAGAGATATGTTTATAGGGGTCAAGTTAACCCGAGAACTTTGAAAGCAAATCTGCATGAAATCGAAGAGAATTAAATGCTTACTTATCCACAATGTCCTTTCTGCAGGCAAAACGATTGATGAAATCACAGAACTCACCTGAAACAAAGAAAAATTGTTTGATTAGCCGAATGAGCATTGTTTTGTTTTGTAAATGTTGTTTTGGAAATTTATCTTTTCTGTTTCTCAGAGGAATCTTTTTGTCTACAATTTTCTATACGATTTAAAGAAAAATAGTTTTCTATGGCAAAATTCTTTAGAATCTGTAAAAAACTTACACTTTTTTTCATCATTATATTATCTCGCTCACAAATTTCCTTCTATGGACAAATAAGCTTTTCAATTTTGGCTTCCTCATCGAGGAAGCTTTGTGATTAAGATAAAATAATGCGGATACAATGTGCTAGTTTCTAACGTGCACCCTTTTTCTTCTGACCTCGATTTCAACATTAACAGACTTTTGTTTGAGAAATTGAAAGTTTCATAAAATCCGACGATTTTCACCGATTTGCACTAAATTCAACACCAAATGTCATCTGATGATATTGTATTCAAGTAAAAAAATGCAAGCCGAATATTTCAAGACTTACAAAAGTTAGAGCGATTACAGTCGTTTCTCCGAAAAATGTGTAAAATTTGAAAGCATCGAAACGTTTAGACTGATTTTAGCCAAATTCAATACCAAAGTATGCCAAAGTATAACAACTTCAATACTAATCATCATTTAATGATACTCTCTTCATGAAGAAAAATGATCCCGATATGTCAAAGTTTTGTAAATTACAAAAATCAATATCAAACATTTTTCGAAAAATTCAAAATTTTATAAAATATGAACCCGTCAAGCGATTTTTGCCAAATTCAATGCCAAACATCCTCGTCCCCTAACCCTTTTATGCAGAATGTTTGGACACGATAGATGAAATTTATGAAAGTTGCGGCGATCACAGACAATTTTCGAAAATTTTGAACGGGCGTGAAATATCTGTCAAGAAATTTCAATAAAAATGGCAGCAAATAAAATGGAGGTTCGATTACCCAAATACACGCAAAGTTCTCGTCACGAAAGGTGCAAGTCATATGACGAACAAAATTGATAGTAAAAAAAAACGAAAAATTTAGTTTCTATGCTATATTATTTTACTTGCTGAATATTAAGACTTTTGTTTGTCCTCGGTGTGGGAATTATATTCATTTTAGTTAGCCTATAAACACAATATTCAAGAGTTGAATCTCTGGTTGTTTAACGACTCACCACTACCTAACGTACATCCTTAACGGAGGATTTCTTTAGTCTTTCATTGTCCCCTTGTATTTGACTGGAAATCCTTTAATGCCTCGTTTCCCATTTCCACTCTTAATAACAATTTCCATATAAATAAATGTAATGACGGATATAGCATTGGTACGATCTAATTTTAAGGTAGTAGTCTGGTAACTTAAGCCGATTTTCATGTCTTTTTTGGAGGGCGTTTTTTTGTAGGAAAATAAAAATGAATCGTTTCGGATATTTAGGATGTTTTTATTTACATATTAAAGAAACAAAAAAATATTTTTTATTTTTTATTTAATAGTTTATTATTTTTATTATTATTGATCAAAGTTGGCACCTCGAAAAAAAGCGCGTGGGTGGCCCCGGTGATTTTGGCTCTTGATGTTATCTGAAATCAAAAATTCTTGATAATTCTTAATCTATAGTCTATAGACATGTCATTCTGGTCGGAACTACTGAAGTTAAATTTCATGGATAAATAACAAAATGGCGGACTTTGGAAAAAAAAGTCCTTTTATTTTGCCCGCCATTTTGTTATTTATCCATGAAATTTAACTTCAGTAGTTCCGACCAGAATTACATGTCTATAGATTAAGAATTATCAAGAATTTTTTATTTCAGATAACATCAAGAGCCAATGTCACCGGGGCCACTCACGCGCTTTTTTTTCAAGGTGCCAACTTCGATCAAAAATAATAATAATAATAAACTATTAATTTTTTTCAAAAATTTTTTTTTGTATCTTTATTATGTAAATAAAAACATCCTAAATAACCAAAAAGATTCATTTTTATTTTCCTACAAAAAAACGCCCTCCAAAAAAGACATGAAAATCGGCTTAAGTTACCAGACTACTACCTTAATGAGTCATAGTTCGCTGTTCTACTTCACCACGTATCCCTTTTTATGAACAACCTAGTAGTGCGCGACACCCCCAACCTTCTTCTAATTACGATTTACGTGTTTATTATTCAGTAATGACTCGCAGGTACGAGCTGCAGGTAAGTCGTTAGTATCATTGAAAGATAATAGCCATCTCGTTTAACGAAGTATCTCGCTCTCTCTCTCTTTCTCTCTGTCCCGCTCATCTTTCGTTTCGCTAACGAGTGTTCGCATTTACGAATAAATAAACATTAGTTTATAGTACTTCATAAAAAATCGTAAAATTTTCATTGACAATCATATTTGTGTTGGGGCATATAGAACAATATGGCTATGCTAGCGATTCCGCCTCTAGTTGAAACTCGATGCATCCCGAAAAACTGGCAGCAGTTTTCCCACGCACTTATATACAGGCTCTGGTGGTGGTGGACATCGGCTTATTGAAGCCATTTTTCTTTCGCCTCGTAGCCACTAGAGGCGCTTCGAGTACGGTAATGTGTGGGAATGAGATAGAAACAGATTGTTGACTCTCTCGAACGTAACAGTCTGGTCATGTAGGATAATTACGATAGATCATTAAAATGATAAGATGTGAAAAATGGGTGATGGACCAAAAAGTACTCGTAAGTACTCTTATCCTAAACTTGAATGAACCCGGAAGACCGTAGTTACCAGCGCTTGGATCTTGGTGCTCTAAAAACAATCTAACAGTCTGGCTCGAAGCAAGTGGCCTGCTGAGAAGGCATAGAATGTTACAATCTTTCTTATACTATTCTATATCAACTCAGTGACTTTTTTCTAGGACCAACAGTTTGATTTGTCTGCCATTCTCACATCTTATGGCATGTAGCCTGACGAATGTTTGTGAAAAATTGTAGTCTCGAATGTCAACTGGCTTTCCAGAAATAAATTGCTTAATATTTTGATAATTTACACATTTCCTTTTGCACATTATTCCTACGACTTATCGACGACCTGAAAAAAAATACGAAAATCCTTGTCCATGTAAAAAGGTATACATTTGACGAAAAAAATATTAGTTTCCCAATGGGGGCGGATTTTACCCGTTCAAATCTCGTTCAAAGTAAAAAAAGGTGTGCATTTCAGACTTCCCCAGAGTAAAAATTGGATTTTATGATGTCGATTACATTATCATCCCTTTCGATCCCCTCTCTAGAAAAATCAGTTTGTAGAAAAGACAAGATGTGCATTTTTAGAATAAAAAATATAGTTCCATTTTCATTTAGGGGAAGACGGAAATGGTACAACTCTTTCTTCTTTAAGGAGGGAAATAGGATTAGGACAGCGTTTCCACAATGATATTCATGAATTTTTTTTATAGTATAAAAAATGAATATAATTTATTGAAACTTTGACAATATTTTGAACATATATTTAAGTATATACTTTACAATTTTTGAATAATTTCCTTGAAAAACACCGAAAATATTAGCGACCCCATACTGCCGGTCACAATCAGACTCAGCATTTTGCGTACATTCTGGAAGCCGCAATTTTCATCTGAAATCAAACGAGGTTGGAATTTACTTTTATTATATGTCTCTCTTCTATATGAACCTAAATGCTATCAAAAAAATAGAAAATTGAATTTTTGACAGGGGTCAAAACAGAAAAGCATGATTTTTTGCCATTTTTTACAACTTTATTTGGAAAAAAAAAATTATTTTAAATAATGATAATATTCCGATTTTAGGTTCACATAGAGCGCAATATTATGAAGAAAGTAACTGCCAATTTTCAAAACGATTGGTTGAAAACTTTTCAAACTAGCGTGTACGCAAGTTCGAAAAAAGTCGTTTTCAGAAAAACGCGTTTGAAACACGTGGCGCGCTCGGGGCCTAAGGAGAACTACTCACTTCAATGGCTTATAACAATAGAACGAGTCGGAAATTTCATTTAAAATTTTGGGAACATATTTTTCAATAGTTTTACTAACAATTTATGAAATAAAAAAAAATCGATTTTTTGAAACATCTAACCCTATTTCCCCCCTTAAACGAGATTTCAAGGGGTAAAAACTGCCGCCATAGGGAAACGAATCGTTTTTTTCATAAAATTTAGATATTTTAACATGAACAAGGATTTTTGTATTTTTTTCAGGTCGTCGGTAAGTCATAGAAATAATGTAAAACAGAACATTTGTAAATTACCGAAATATTAAATAATTTTTTTCTCGAAAGTCCGTTGACATTCGGGACTGTAATTTTTCACAAAAATTTCTCAGGCTACATGCAATGAGATGTGAGAATGACAAACAAATCAAAATATTGGTCTTGGAAAAAGTGACAGAGTTGATATAGAATATCTCGTACAAGAAAGATTGTAAAATTCTATGCCTTCTCAGCAGTTCACTCGTTGCGAGCTGGACTGTCAGATTGCTTTTAGAGGACCGAGATACGGGCCTTGGGCGTCACAAATAATGCAGTATTAAAATAATGTATTAAGGTAGTAGTCTGGTAACTTAAGCCGATTTTCATGTCTTTTTTGGAGGGCATTTTTTTGTAGGAAAATGAAAATGAATCGTTTTGGATATTTAGGATGTTTTTATTTACATATTAAAGATACAAAAAAAAAATGTTTGAGAAAATTTAATAGTTTATTATTATTATTATTATTATTATTATTATTATTATTATTATTATTATTATTATTGATCGAAGTTGGCACCTCGAAAAAACAGCGCGTGGGTGGCCCCGGTGATTTTGGCTCTTGATGTTATCTAAAATCGAAAATTCTTGATAATTCCTAATCTATAGACATGTCATTCTGGTCGGAACTACCGAAGTTAAATTTCTTTTTATTTTACAACCCCTTCTTTGCTAAAATAAAAGGACTTTTTTTTCCAACGTCCGCCATTTTGTTATTTATCCATGAAATTTAACTTCAGTAATTCCGACCAGAATGACATGTCTACGAGTATAGATTAAGAATTATCAAGAATTTTTTTCTCAGATAACATCAAGAGCCTAAATCACCGGGGTCACCCACGCGTTTTTTTTCGAGGTGCCAACTTCGATCAATAATAATATTAATAATAAACTATTAAATTTGTTCAAAAATTTTTTTTTTGTATCTTTAATATGTAAATAAAAACATCCTAAATATCCAAAACGATTCATTTTTATTTTCCTACAAAAAAACACCCTCCAAAAAAGACATGAAAATCGGCTGAAGTTACCAGACTGCTCCCTTAAATTATGAAAGCTTTTGTTACAATTGACCCGCGATAGACCCGACACCGGTCTTTCCTACATGTACATATCTTTTTAAAATACATATTTTTTGGATTATCACAAACGCACTTTTATTCCCATGTAACCAAAGCCCCATACTTCGTGCGAGATTTTTCGAGGCCATGTGAGCTTTTTAGAATTCTTTTCTCGTCAGTTTTTTCACATTCCTTTTTCTCTCTGTATATTTTTCCTCGTTTGTTTAAAGAAAACAGACCATCGGACTTTCGAGCTTCATAACTGAGGAAAAAAAAACGCAGCGTACACACACACATACACATACAAACACCCACACACGGAATAATTCCAGTGTGTACATAAATCGTGGAAGCAGGGACTGAGTTTCTACCCTTTTCTCGGTCGCTTTTTCCGTTTTCTAATTGCGATAGCACAGCGTATAATTTTCGCGTAATCCGTGGCACGGTTTAAGTCTGGATTATTCTGTCCTCTATGAGAAACAAGAGAGAGAGGTTTGGCGCGAAGGGGTGAAGAGACGGGACCGATGGTGCATTCCCTCCGGGGTAGCAGAAAAATCCCTAGCACAACTGCCACGCACCGGAGCTTGCAGAAAGACTTCGAGGGCGAGCGAACAGAGGTAGAACAAATGCAAAAGAAAAAAAATATTATCGTACACTATTTTTCTTCCTGTCGCTACAATAGTAGACGGTAATGAGAAAATCCTCGTAATAGCTGTAGAAATATATTTTATGTACATTTAAAAAGTATATTCTGAGTAAATTAAAATTTGGTTAATTGCTGCTTGTTCATGGCGTGCGATTTATCAACCGTGAGATCCGCCAATAAATGTGACGGGATAAACATTATTTTTTTTAACGGACGGTGAATTTTCATTACTTATCCCCGGGGAAAATGTAGTTTTACAACGGATCAGCGATCGCCTCTATATTTACTTTCATTTTCAAGCATTTATCACGGCAGAAAAATTTTGTTAATTACATTTAGAGGACGGCACTTTTGGATAGTGGCTAGCGTGCCTCGCCTCTAAAACAGAGAATCACGAGGTTGACGGCTCGAATCCTGGTCTCGAATTTTCGTGGAGAATGAAAATATGGTCGTGACGAAGCCCTGGACATGTTTGAGGTCGCCATTAGTGGGAAAATCATCGGGAAACAAATTTTTTATTTATTTGCCATTCTCACATATTATATAATGTGATGATTCGCCAACGGCAGTGGACGCGTTGAGCAGTATTGTTAAGCAGTATTTGCCGCGATTAGTACTGGAATGGGCAACCGCTTAGTCGTGCATTGGCTTGAACGCCGGCTACTGAGCGAGGGGTAGTTTTTCTGAGTTTCTGAGGCAGGACCGCGGTTGTACAGATTCCAACTGTATTCACGAACAAAACTATCACCGTCTAAACTGTCACGGTCTAAACCGTCACCATCTAAACTGTCACCGTCTAAACAATCACCGTTTAATCTGTCACCGTTCAAGCTGTGGCCACTTGAATTGTCACCGCAGCAACTGTAACCGCGGCAATTGTCACCGGCAAAACTGTCACGGGCAAAACTGTACACGGCACCAACCGTCACCGCTTAACGCGAGATTTACCCAACTCACACTCGTAGACGTTGTACCCGTAGGTAAGACCGCTCGGGCTGCTTCACCAAACGCGGCGCAATAGCGCGCGATATTTCGTGCTAATATTCACGTCATTCGCCGCTATCAGCGGCGAATGAAGTGCTTGTGCTCAGCGATCGGTAATAGCGGACACGGACGAAATATCGCGCGCTATTGCGCCGCGTTTAGTAAAGCAGCCCGAGCGCTCTTATGGTATCTACGAGTTCAGCTTATACCCGTGTGAGTTAGTACGAGGGTCGTTCAACAAGTACTTAGCCTACAAAAGAAAAACGAAAATTTATGAGAAGTGGCGATTTATTTTTCAACATAGTCTCTTTTTAGGTCTATACACTTGGCCCAGCCATGCTCCAACTTTTTTAACCCGTCCAAAAAATAATCCTTGTTGAGGTCGGCAAAATAGTCTTCCGCGGCGGCGATGACCTCCTCATTCGACCCAACTCTATTCCCAGCGAGTGACTTTTTTAGGTTTGGAAACAAAAAAAAGTCACAAGGGGCCAAATCTGGTGAATAAGGTGGATGGGGCAGCAATTCGTAGCACAGTTCAACCAATTTGGCCATGGCGACGGCGGAGGTCTGAGCCGGCGCGTTATCGTGGTGGAACAGCACTTTTTTCTTCGCCAAATGGGGCCGTTTTTTCTTCAATTCGGCGTCGGATCGGCCCAATAGGTCGGCATAGTAGAGCCCCGTGATAGTTTTACCCTCCTGGAGGTAATCGATGTGGATCACACCTTGTGAGTCCCAGAAAACGGTGGCCATCACCTTACCGGCCGAAACAACAGTCTTCGCCTTATTCGGAGCACGTTCGCCAGGTAAAGTCCACTGTTTTGATTGTTCCTTGGTCTCTGGTGTGTATCAGAGAACCCATGTTTCGTCGACAGTCACGAAACGACGCAAGAACTCCGCCGGATTGCGCTTAAACAGCTTCAAACATTGCTCTGAAGTGGTCTCACGGTTGCGCTTGTTGTCCGGCGTAAGCGAACGCGGCACCCATCGCGCTGACAGCTTCCTCATGCCCAGTTCTTCGTGTAGAATATTATGCACCGTTCCTTCTGCGATGCCTACAGTCTCAGCTATCTCGCGAACCTTTAATATGCGGTCTGTCAACACGAGATCATGGATCTTTTTTACGTTTTCCTCCGTAGAAGCCGTTTTCGGGGCACCTGGGCGTGGTTCATCAAAAACTGACGTGCGGCCACGAGCAAACTCGTTAAACCAATTCTTCACGGTCGCCATCGACGGAGAAGAGTCACCGTAGACAGCATCCAAGCGATCTTTGATTTCGCTGCGCGTTTTCCCTTCCAAAAACAAGAATCGAATCACCGAACGGTACTGCTCTTTTTCCATTTTTGTAAAACTGACTGACACGCTCGCTTCCAAAAGCTATCAAAACGGAACTAATAAAGGAAATTGAATGAAACTTTCACAGTAGGCTACTAAAAGTATGTACTGCACGATGTGATCTGTAATAGCAGCGCCTTCTGGCGGTGAGGCTAAGTAATTGTCGAACGACCCTCGTACATCTCGTCTTGGCGCGGTGACAGTTTTGTCGGTGATAGTTTTGTGCGGTGACGGTTGGTGCAGAATACAGTAGACGCCCTGACAGTGTAGACGGGGACTATTCTGCTGCGTTACAGTTGCGCAGGATACAGTTAAGACCGTGACAGTTTAGACGGCGATAGTTTTGTTCGTAAAGATTTCTGCACGTGTCGAATAGAGATTCAGGAGAGTTGAGTGGTGACAGTTTGTGCCGTGACAGTTTTAATGGTGAGAGTTTTGTTCGGGAAAAGTTTTGTCGTGACAATATTGCGAAATATTCGTATGCTCGTATCAGTTTGGTCGTGACATTTGGGTAGGTGTACAGTTGAGATCTGTAGAACTGCGGTCCTGCCGTTTCTGATGGTAATACTACTGAAACTCAGGGAAACTAAAAGCCGTCTGTATCAGGACGGGTTTTCCGCAGTTTCCACGGGTCCACGTGTCCACGGAGAATGTGTCACAGTGTAGCTAAGAAGTAGCTCTGGATGCTACGAAAGTTAGGGTACCTTAGTCGGAACGAGGGAGTGATAAGAGGAAAAATTGAGAAGGGTAATGCGGGGCGGGGTTGAAATTCCGAAGTGTGAAACCTCTGACGTTGTAAAACTCCGAATTTCAATACTACGAATTACAGGTCTCCGCATTGCTCATTCCGACGAAAGTGTACATAATTGACTGTAAATAACATCGAACGGTATGAATAGCGATAAAAAATGATGCACATTTAATATCAGTAAATACTTTTTGGAAACAGTATGCAGAAAACAAAACACTTTATCGAACGGTCAGGAGTACTATTTGAAAAATTTCGAACATATAATGTTTAGGGGTCCACAAAGTTTCGAAAATTAGATTAACGAACAACAAGCCATCGGTAAGTTCAAGCATAATAAAATTAAAGATAAGATTTATCAGGTTCACGAAGGTTTCTGACTCTGAAAATCGCAGTCGTGATAGTGCGGTATTCCGAAAATTAAAGTTTAGAATGATCAAGATTTCGAAATTTTCCAATTCGAGCGTGTAGATGGTAGCATCGCTGGTGTTACGTCCGCGGACCTTTTTCAACGAGCCAACGGTGTTGAATTCTTTCGGAGTTCCGCTTTGTCGCATTTATACGCTACAATGACTTTAAGGGTGGGGATCGAAATAGCGAAACCCTAAAACGTCGAACGGTCGAAATATCGAAAATTCAAAAAATCGTATACCAATGGACGCATTCGACCGATCCATTGCTACGTGCCCTTTGGTGTTCAATTATTTCGTTTTTCGCTATTTCGGCTGTCGACTTTTTGGTATTTCCTATTTCGAACGTACGATTTTTTGGATTTTCGTTATTTCAGCCGTTCAATGCTGTTTTGCTATTTCGACCGCCACCCGTCTTTAACCTTTCTGGACATAAAAATTATAATATACGAGGGTCGTCCAACAAGTACTTAGCCTCACCGCCCGAAGGCGCTGCTATTACAGATCAGTGTTACCATCGTGCAGTACATACTTTTAGTAGCCTACTGTGAAAGTTTCATTCAATTCCCTTTATTAGTTCTGTTTTGATAGCCTTTGGAAGCGAGCGTGTCAGTCAGTTTTACAAAAATGGAAAAAGAGCAGTAGCGTTCGGTGATTCGATTCTTGTTTTTGGAAGGGAAAAAGCGCAGCGACATCAAAGATCGCTTGGATGCTGTCTACGGTGACTCTTCTCCGTCGTTGGCGACCGTGAAGAATTGGTTTAACGAGTTTGCTCGTGGCCGCACGTCGGTTTTTGATGAACCACGCCCAGGTGCCCCGAAAACGGCTTCTACGGAGGAAAACGTAAAAAAGATCCACGATCTCGTGTTGACAGAACGCAGATTAAAGATTCGCGAGATAGCTGAGACTGTAGGCATCGCAGAAGGAACGGTGCATAATATTCTACACGAAGAACTGGGCATGAGGAAGCTGTCAGCGCGATGGGTGCCGCGTTTGCTTACGCCGGACAACAAGCGCAACCGTGAGACCACTTCAGAGCAATGTTTGAAGCTGTTTAAGGGACAACACCACTGTGACGGCTTCAAAAAATCGATTTTTTGAAAACCATTTAAAAAAATCTAAAATACTTTTAAGATTGAAATGCCGTTGGACCCAGGTCGAAAGAATTATTATTTTCGTAGATATTGAATATTTTGTGGAGCGGTGCAACGGTCCGCGACGCTCGGGGTCCCGCGCAGCTGGGCGCGTTAGGGTCGCCAGGTATTCTTCCCGCCTTTCTCAGGTATTCTTTTGGCTCCCTTCACAAAAACCGGCTATTGTTAGCCGGTTAACTATTGTTATAAATATAGTTTCGAAAAATAGCACTAGGTGGCGATAATTGAAAAAATTCCATGGCAGGTATGGGGATAGCGTCATAGCGTCAGTTTGCGAATAGAAGCGACGCTATTCGTGTCTAATCGCTCCGAATCGTTTCGTTTGTGAATATCAAACGCTCCAAATTATTATTTTCAAGTTGAAATGGAGGATAAGAAAGTGTATACGGGGAAAAAGGGAACAAAACGGAGCTATGTGACGAGGAGTCGATCGAAAATTTCGAATCGAAAACCACCGAACCGTTATAGTTCCGAAAACAGTTCTGCAGAGCATGTGAGCACGTCGGCGAAAAAGTTAAAATCATCGGACGATTTGAGAGGCCTTCATGTCTTCGGCCCTCAACTCTACAGATGCAATACTGCCCGGTCCGTGGCACGAAATTAATACTGCCCGGAGCTTGTCACGAAATGAAGACTGCCCGGAGCGTGGCAAGATATTAATACTGCCCGGGAGAGCCTCTCGAGGCCCGCTGGGCCTCGAGGGACGTTCACGGCCCGACGCCACTGCACCACTCCGACGCAACGTTCGCGCGCGATGAGAACGACTGGGAGCCCGGTAAAACAATGTTCTGTGCCATGTGTGGTTTAATTCGTTAAATGCTCATAATTCATAATTTCCGAAAAAATCGTGTAATTCCTAGAATTGATTAAATTTAATAAAAACATTTAGCAGCGAGCGAGACACTTACCCTTTTCAGCTTCGTAATGTAATCTGCTTATGAAGTTGATGAATTAATTATGAATAATATTTACCATTGCAAAACACCCATTTGATAGACAATTAACAGGAAAAAAATTACCAATACAGTTAAATCTGTGCGTGCTTTCCTGAAATATGAAGTTTCAGTTCTTCATTTTGAATATACCATTTTCAAAGTGTTTCCCAATACCATTGTTTTTTTTTATACACATATAAAGTAAATTGTTATCCAATCTTAACAAATGACATTTAGAAATGTGAAAAGTCATGTGGTTTCAATTTAATTAATTGAGATGATCGACGTGACGAGTTACCAAGAAACGTACGAGGAAACGTGTCAGGTGAACATATAGTCAGATGGATCGACGGAAAGTCGGTAAGTATGAGTTGCGATTCATACAAATGTTCATATTTTACACGTTCGTTCCGTAATTTTTTACAATCCCCTTTTTCTAAAATTGGTATGTTTCTTAATTTGCGACCTTTTGTGGATATTGGCAACATTTATATCGACATTGAATGTTTTTTATGATCATTCAAAGAATTATTACATATCAATATATGTGGATAGATACATAAGGCTCGCAGCAACGGGCGTTTACTTTTATAACGAAGACTGATGAATGAGTTTCATTCGATTCGACATAGTGTACAATGTTTTATTTTTAACCAAAATACACTATTTTAACAAGGCAAGGCATTAGCAGTAATATTATAACCAACTGATACACGTGTGGCAAAGCCTTGTTAAAATAAAAATGTTAAAATAAAAAAGTGTAAAAAACCGCTTTTCGCGGTTTCAGCTCGCGTCGATCTGAAAAAAAATACCGAGTGTTTTCGTTAATAATATGATATTTTGAAGAGAAGTACACAGGGATTTGGCAAAATATTGTTTTAAAAAAAATAGGCACGCCTTTGAAATTAAAGTTAATTTCAAAATTTGAAATTAAAGTTAATTTTAAAGGCGTGCCTATTTTTTTTTAAACAATATTTTTCCAAATCCCTGTGTACTTCTCTTCAAAATATCATATTATTAACGAAAACACCCGGTATTTTTTTTTCAGATCGACGTTGAAGAGAGTTCTGCTGCGTGCCGCGGAAATGACAGCACCTGACGCGAGAGCTTCCCCAGCGCCACTATGCGGCGTGAAAAATGTGAAAAAAATGTTTTTTGATACATTAATAAACAAGGAACAAAACCCACAACATTTTTTCGAATATCTCTTTTTTTTCCCACAAAAAAAAATTCTTGAAAAATGTGAAAAAAAACAGGGGGTCACAGTTGTGTTCTCCGTTAATATCATTCAAAGGTTACAGTCAAAGACTCCCCGCCCGATACGTACCTAATGTTACAATATACACATCGATGTACACACAGAAGTAGTCACACAGGAAATTCAACGCTTCAGCACGAACTACATAGGAAGAATTGACCTGTACCTCACAACCTGGGTACGGATCTACTCAACCAAGGCACAGAAACTAAACGATCGAAACGCAATAAAGAACTCGATCCCATATATCGGCTGCAATAAACAAACGCTAAAGATTTATTTGGATTTGTTTTTTAATATAAGAAAAAATCCAAATACGCTTTTCAACATAAACAAAGATAAAATTTTCGGAAAAGTGTATTACTTTTGAGGGAGGCGGTAGGTCTTATCTAAATAAAAACGCGTTTATAAGTAAAATCTGTATTTTCAAGGTCAGCGCATTAAAAGACAGGTCAATGTGTATTTTATTCTCTGAAAAATCATTTCTTTTTACGTAAAATCTGAAAGTTACAGAGTCGGATGGCTCATGGATGATAGTCGAATTAATTTTGCATTTATCCCTCCCTTTTCTTCAATCAAATATTTTTATCAAAGAAGATCGTTCTTTTTTTAACACAATTTATGGATATACAAAATTCATATGACGGAATAATTTGGTAGTGGTTATCATCATTATTGAACCTTTGTTAAATCAATTTGACTGATGTATCCGAAAAAAATACTGGAGTAAAAAAAAATGGCAATGCATAGATGACCACTGTAAATAATTCCCTGTTGATAATATAATTTTTTCGAATGAACTGAGCAAGAGAAATTTTATTGTTTATGTATGTGTTTTGAAACTTCATATGAAAACAATTAATCTTGTTGGAAGAGGATGCACTTTCATTGGATAAAACGTATTCCGCTTAACATGGCTTTATCCACTGAACTTATTAGTCAAATCAGTTAATTTCAATCGGCATGAAAATTTGTTAGTTATAATCGAATGTTAAAGTGCTTTTTGACATTCTACAGAGAGCGAACAAGCTCTATGATGAAGTTGAGGTTGGATCTAAGCAGATGTTGAGAGTTTACAATTCGTGTCTAGCTGTTACGCTATTATTCGTTACTTAAATGGCACATTTCTTCTTTTCTCGTTTTATTTCCTTTAATTTTTCTTTTTTTTTCGTCTTGAACCACGTGTGTGCGGTGAGCTTGTAACTTCATGCTTCTCAGCTTCATACCTTAATGCTGAATGCCTCTGCCCAAACCTTCGTGGTAGACTTCGCATGAGCCGGCTACCAGTCACACCAGATGCCACGTTTTATGACTCGTAATTTTACTGTAGAGTCGCGACGGAACGTGAGGGGTGAGAAAACGCTTGTCCGCAAGCTCGCTGCACTGTCATCCTATACACCTCCGCCCATCGCTTCTGCTCGCTGAACTCTGTTGGATCTTGAGCTCTCGAGGAGCCTGCGGTATGTCTTGGCCAGAGTCAGAACGAGAACGTATGAGGGCAGAGGAGAAAAGGGAAGAGAGGATACTTCATTTTACCATGTTATTCACGGTCGGGTTGTCAAGTTCATACGCACCTGGAGAAGGATAAAAACATTTTGTTTACGAGTGCACGATGTTGGCTCAAGCCTTATGCCCCGTATACGTGGTAATTAAGTCCCAATCTAAAAGTCGTCAGCGCGAGTATAAGTTCGAGATCAAGTTCAATTTAGATTTACAATGAGGTTTGAACTTGAGCGTAGAAATCAAGTGCGAAGTTACCCGTTGCAAAATGTGCAATTCATTACCATTAGGAAATGCCATTAAATTTCGTCTGCTTCAGACGCAATGGAAATGAAGGCAATCTTGTCAAGGATAAAAACTCGATTAAAAATCCTATTGGTATTGTCGTTGCTTGTGCCTATAGGAAATTGAATGACATAATTTTATTAATAGCAAAAATGCGTTGGAAATTTTCCCAACGACAAAAAGTTCATTCAAAACCTCAACGGTCAACGTTGCCATTGTTTGTTAAAGAGGACAAATAAACGGCAATATGTTATATATTCCTTTGGGAAAATAAACAATGCCTTCATTGCTTTTGTGCGTTATATATCAGTGTAATGGAAATTCAATGGCCTCTTTTTCCATCGTACTTAATGGTAAATTAGCCCGTTAATATGTTATATACAATATATCTCTCTATATTATATAAATATTTCGCCGCCGCCGCCGCCGCCGCTGTGTACAAGAGTTGAGGATAGCGAGCGGGATTGAGGAGGCTGGGTGAGCGGATCGAGCGGGGGCGGGGGAGGCGCGGGTGGGGGGGGCGGCGCGCGAAGCGCGCAGGGGGGCAGAGCCCCCCTAGTATATATATATATATAAAGGAGGCTTTGTCCCCCTGCACGCTTCGCGCGGGAACACCCCACAGGGCCCCCACAGCTAGCCGCTCCGTCCCCGCTCGATCACTCAACCCAGCCATCCCGCCCACGCTCGCTCTCGTTCACTTTTGTACACGGTGACGGCGGTAGCGGCGATATATTTAGATAACTTGGAGAGATATACATATCGTGATTAGAGTCAAAAGGGCGTATTTTCGATGGTGATACACATAACGGACGTCATAGAATACTGACATCAACTGGAAACATATTCAGAATATTATTATTAATATCACCTTGTAAACTTAATGGGGGAAATAGGGTTAGGATAGCGTTTTATCAATGATTTTCATGAATTTTTTTATAGTATAAAAAATGAATATAATTTATTGAAACTTTGAGAATATTTTATACATATATATAAGTATATGCTATAAAATTTGTATACATATATTTAAGTATATACTATAAAATATTAGCGACCCCATATTGCAGGTCACAATCAGACTCAGCATTTTGCGTACATTCTGGAAGCCGCAATTTTCATCTGAAACGAGGTTGGAATTTACTTTCATTATATGTCTCTCTTCTATATGAACCTAAATGCTATCAAAAAAATAGAAAACTGAATTTTTTACAGGGGTCAAAACAAAAAAGCATGATTTTTTGCCATTTTTTACAACTTCATTTGGAAAAAAAAAATTATTTTAAATAATGATAATATTCCGATTTTAGGTTCATATAGAGCGCAATATTATGAACAAAGTAACTGCCAATTTTGAAAACGATTGATTGAAAACTTTTCAAACTAGCGTGTACGCAAGTTAAAAAAAAGTCGTTTTTAGAAAAAACGCGTTTGAATAAATAGTGACCGCTCGGTTATACACGTAGCGCGCTCGGGGCCTGAAGGAGAGCTACTCACTTTAATGGCTTATAACAATAGAACGAGTCGGAATTTTCATTTAAAATTTTGGGAACATATTTTTCAATAGTTTTACTAACATTTAATGAAATAAAAAAAAATCGATTTTTTGAACCGTCTAACCCTATTTCCCCCCTTAAGCAGCTTTGGTCACGGTCACTACTTGGATAGCTGACCACTTAGCCGTGCACTGGCCAGTGCGCCGACTGTTGAGCGGTATTATTGAGTTTTCGATGTAGTAAATAGAACTGAATCAAAGCTGTTTGTATTGACAGAGGGTTTCTGCAGTTTTCCTGTGTCCATGGCAAATACGATACAGCGTTGCTAAGACGTCTGCGAGCGCGATGGAAGTTAAGTTAGCTTAGCGAAATACGGGTAGGGAGTGACAGGGGGAAAAATAGAAAATATGGAATTGGGAAGGGGCATACGTAAAAACCCGAAAGGGAACA
This sequence comes from Oxytorus armatus, assembly GCA_958009045.1. NCBI lineage: Eukaryota > Metazoa > Arthropoda > Insecta > Hymenoptera > Ichneumonidae > Oxytorus > Oxytorus armatus. The sequence goes on along the minus strand of OY253747.1, from coordinate 8,446,013 downwards.
AAGAACCCGTTGGAACAAAGAACAATCAAAAAATATTCTGTATAGATTCTTAATATATCTTAGGCATCTTCTACTTATATTTTTATTTACATCTTAGATACACTTTATATAGTATGTTTACCACTGAATATACTTTACTTTCATGGCGATGTATCTGGAACTTCGTAACAGCGACTTTATAATTGAGACTTGATGTATCACGAATTCCAATAATTTTCTGGAAATAAATATTCTTGGAAGAAATATTTAAAGTTATGTGAAATACATATATGGGTGTAAGAGGAGAGCTAGGATTAACGGGCCTCCCGATAAAGCGCGAGAGATAAACCGACAATGTATTTCACTTCACGTTAAAAATTCTTCAAAGATTTCCACTACAAAAGAATGTGTTTACTAAGTGGATTATCCGGATGCACAGAGGCCTTGCCACAATGTACGAACGGAAAATATTTTTTACTCTTCATTACATGCCTTTGGGCTCTAGATGTTTTAGAAGAATCGCGAGCCTCCGCTTATTAAAAAGTCCAGCATCTACGTCCTTCATATATAGCTATAGGGAATACACCGAGTTTCGCTTTCACCACTCCACCATCTCTAACCCACCCTTCCCAAATGCTTTTGACGGTTCACCGGAAAATTCGCGTGGCATTACGATGCTGGAAGAATTGTGAAATGATAATTTCAGAGAGAGCAAGAGAGACAGCGTTGCGAGATTAGTAGAGGAATGGGAAAACAGCCGGGGAAAGACAGGAAATCAATTAATTTCGAGTCAGAATATTTATCGTGTTCGCGGATAGAGGGATGGTTCAGTGTCTAGTGGAACGAGAGTGGATTCAGAGGAAGGGGAAATGGATGGGAAAGAGTAATCGGAGGATTAAAGGGACGAATAATTGAGGAAAGAGAAAAGTTTCGAGATAAAAAAATGCGAATCGTTCTGCTTTTCCTTCAGATACTTTCGTTGTCCTGGATCACTTCAGACAGTTAGTTTGACAGTGGTTAGACATGGCAAAATTCGATGTTTATGTCGATGAAAATTATAGTTGTCGATAAATTAGCACGAAATGATATTTTAAAAGAAATCGTATTAAACGTAAAACAATAAAGCTCCGCTGTACTTTATTCTAATTAAAGTCCTATTTAAATTAATTATCAACATTGTTAAAAATAATAACTCACCTATATTTCATATTAAAGCTCGACTGTAATGTAAATCGAACACGAACCCTAATTAAAACTAATACTTAATATTATTTCGAATCAAATAACATCTGTGATTGGAAATTAAAATCAACTTTGATTCAAATTAAAGCTCATCTTCGATTTCATTTAAAATTTAACTTTAATTAAGATGTCAGATAAATGTTGATTGAAAGCCAAACTGAATAATGATTGAAATTTAGTGACAACTTGAATGATAATAATAGACGAATTTCAATTATTTGTATCCTATTATTGCCGAAGAAAGTATAGTTATGGATCGTCTAAAATGCTGTACGACTATGAAAAATTCACAAAAAACTTCCGATGATTAACGATCTTGAAAACGTGTACGAATGTGGAAAAACAAATTGCACCGACAAAATCGAAGATTCGGGCTGACATGGATTTGTCACCTCTTCGACCAACTTTTACGTGGCTAAAGTCACAACCTCCTTTAACACTTCCAAACGTATCAACCGACTTTTCAACGATCAACGCAAATATTATTTCTGACAATCATCGTCTGGAATCGGAGGAACAGTTGGCATTTACATCGAATATTTTCCTCGACACTCCTCGTAGCGTCGATTCAATCGCAAAAGTTTTGGGATCGAATGAGGAGGTTGAGAAAAACAATATAACCGAAATATCGAATTCAGTTTTGACAAAGGATTTACAAGTTTTTCACCCGAGAATAGACGAGAAAAGAACCGACGAGAGCACAGATCCTATGGTATCCCACGTCTTGTAAGAATTTTATGGAAGTTTTATTCTGCCTTCGCATAGAATGAAAATTGGAAAGCAAGCATAGATACGAGCATGGAATGGTGAATGGAGGGGGATTGAAAACTTGCCAAGAAAAGTTGTCTTGTCGAAGAATTACAATTTTTTCCTTCGTCACTTTTCAGATCGACACCTTACGATCGAATTCCGTTAGTTCGATATTATAAAGGAGATAAAACGAATACGGATTATAATCCAAGGAAGTTGGGAGAGAGACCTCGTTCTCCTGTCAGGTGCAGCATTTATTTTATATTTTATTTCGTGTTATTCCAGCGTACGAGGTCTGTTCAAAAAGTATCGCGAATTTTGAATTTCCGCGGGCTACGTATATTCGATTTTCGATTTTCGATTTTTTTGTGGCGTTAGGTTGGTACTCGTGTCCCTCACTTATGCTGAAAAAATCGGCCATTTTGAATGTTTAGTTAATTGTTCACAACTGTTTTGGTTGGACGTGTTTTGGCTTGTGTTCGATTTTTGCCTATTCCAAAAAATGGATCAATGAATTTGTATGAAATTTTCTGTGAAAAACAAAATTAAGTGCACGGACGCATTCCGAATGTTGACTGTGGCATATGGTGAAGCTACCTTGGACCAAAGCAAAGTTTATCGGTGGTACAAAATGTTCTCAGAGGGCCGAGAAGATGCGAACAACGAAATGCGTTCAGGACGCCCGAGCACATCAACAACAGACAAAAACATTGATGAAGCGAAGAAAATAATATTGGCCAATCGTCGAATCACAGTTAGAGAAGTTGCTGAGGAACTAAACATATCGATTGGCTCGTGCTATTCGATTTTTATCAATGATTTGGGCATGAGACGGGTCGCCGCGAAATTCGTGCCAAAATTGCTCAATTTCGAACAATAACAGTGTCGTGTTAACATTGCTAAGGAGCTGTTGGACTCGGTCCGCGACGACCCAAATTTGATCGAGAGGGTCATAACTGGTGACTAATCATGGGTTTATGGTTATGACATGGAAACCAAAGTTCAATCATCGCAATGGAAGCTGCCGCATGAGCCAAGACCGAAAAAAGCGCGCCAAGTTCGGTCGAATGTGAAGATTTTGCTCGCAGTTTTCTTCGATTGCAGGGGCGTGGTGCATCATGAGTTCTTGCCACAGGGTCGTACAGTCAATAAAGAATATTACCTGCAAGTTATGCGCAATTTGCGCAAAGCAATCCGTCATAAACGCCCGGATTTGTGGAAGAACAGAAATTGGCTTTTGCACCATGATAACGCCCCTGCTCACACATCGTTGCTTGTGCGCGAATTTTTGGCCAAAAACAATACTCTAATGATGCCGCAGCCACCGTATTCCCCAGACCTGGCCCCCTGTGACTTTTTCCTGTTCCCAAAACTGAAGAGGTCCATGAAAGGACGACGCTACGCCACGATTGAAGCGATAAAGACGGCATCGAAGGAGGAGCTAAACAAGATCAGAAAAAATGATTTTTTTAAGTGCTTCGAGGATTGGGAAAAACGTTGGCATAAATGTATTATATCCGAGGGGAATTACTTTGAAGGGGACAAAATAAATATTAATGAATAAATAAATCCTTCTTGAAAAAAACACAAAATTCGCGATACTTTTCGAACAGACCTCGTATACGCTTTCGGGTTTTTACGACCCATCTCTTTTTCACTAACCCTTCACTTTTTTCCATTTACGAGACCACCCCCGTCCCAGAGTATTTTCTGTAGCCACTCTGTGCTAATACACTACTGTATCGCATTTAAGTTTAGCTAATACACTACGGTGCGCAAGCCAGAACACAGCTAAGCGATCACCCAACCCAGTTCTAACCGCGGCTTAACTTCGGTGACCGCTGTACCGACCGCGCGTTCACTACTATCGGTTAACTTTTATTTTGTTTTTTTTACTAGCTCATTCGTCGCGATGTACTCACGCAGGCTTTTTTTCAAACGTTATAGAGTTAGCACGAACAACGTTAGATTTGTATTCAGTTAAAAACGATTCGTCAATGAAAACCCTTTAACGATTCGCTAAAGTCGGAAAAGTTTACTGATACAAAACACGATACAAATTAAAACTTGGGCATTGGTGGCTGACAAAGCTATGAACTTCCAGTTAGCAACTTCTTTTCAGGACTTCGTGCCGAAAATGTCGGATATAAAAAAACAAAAAACTCTGTTCTGGCAAGTGCGATATTCATTCATTCACATCATTGTTTGAAAGAGCTTTAACGATTTCTAAAATATTATCAAAGACTTTCAAAATGTTCGGTTTAACTACACCCCTCCGCTCGCCTCAAATAATTAGAAAACTACTGTATCTAAAACACTTTATCGATTATTGCCATATTGTATTCGAAACGGCCTAAACCTCTTGTGTATTTGTACAAAAAACTATTTGTCATTTTATCGTTTTTCGCGCTAACAAAAGTAGGATTATCGAGATTTAAGAAAAAAATTGAATGAATTTAATATTTGCCAGGCATCTGCTGAAGGGAAAATTTGACCTTCTCGCTTCGAGAAAAAAGCTTACGGAACTTTCGAAAAAGCGTGCAGCGATGAATTACTTGGAACAATCGAAAGCTCGAGTGTCCCAGACCATAAAACTTGGTTCTTACGAAAATTCATGTGATGACGCTAGAACAAGTTTCCCGTTGATTATCAAGGTCATTCACGATGAGGTTGAACTCACAAATGCTTGCGAAACCTTGGGAATCGCGATTGAATTTTTTATCGATATATCGATTGCTTGGGCGATCGTAGATATTGAAATTAGTGGCTCTGAAAGAGTTTGTCAGAATGTAATGAACGAGCAGTTGGATTCTGGATCTTTTTTCACGTTGAAAAGTAGGTGAAAGAAGTATACAACAATCTTAATGAAACGCATCATTACGAGATGCAAAGTTAAATGACAGCGATATTTTTATCGTTACATGAAGTGTATATAACCATATTCAAGGTCACTGATCATTTTTATTACGTTTAAGGTTACCGTATAAACCCGTTTGCTCGGGGTCGGATTATCCGTGTTTCCCGTTTGTTTTACATCGGAGATTCCACTATCCGGATCCCGAATAATCGGGGTACTACTGCACTGACAATTACTTCCATATTTTAGACCACTAACAATTCTAGTAATGGTCAATGTCATTGATGATGTTGGTGAAATCCAAGGTCATTAATATTTGTTCCCACAATCAAGGTCAACTCTCCTTCTCATATCCAATTTCATTGAAATGTCTTATCAGGAATCAATGATGGAGTGACTTTACGAAATACCGTGACCTCGGGCTATTCAGCGAGGGTACGAAACCTACTATCTGTTCAAACCACCCCTGTGCACAAAAGCTTATCGTGGTCTCTATTGTGTCCTGCGCACGAGTATGGTCGTATCTTTGAGACTTATCCTGACGTGGCTGATTGCATCGACGTAAGAGTTCCGAATAGACGAGGCAACAACGCGACAGTTCTCGCTCATGTCCTGGATTTATCATGCAACCACTTTCACCATATCTCCTAATTTTTTCGGCCGCGGAAACCATTTCGCAGGTAGTAAAAATACATTGGAGTTTGCTTTAAATTCTCAAAAAGCTCTAATCATTTTGATATAATAATTGTGTTGATAAAATAGTCAAGAGTAGTTTTACAGACAATGGAACGTAGTTATAAAAAAGCCTAGTTATCAAAAGAGATTCTCTTGAGCCAACCAAACTTTAATTGAATCAACCTCGCCGCGACTTTAGGAATGGCCAACGATAACGATGTTGAACCAAGCTCATCGCCCGATTAAGCAGAGCGTAACTAATCGGTTCGTCCAACTCTATCTCGTACGGTTGAACGAACCGGAGTGATTCGATTCACGAGATGATTGCACTGGTCCCCATAGCACACGAGGTCGAGTTGACTGCGCCGTTAGTTCGGTACACTTATTTTGAGGTTTAAGACAAAGAGCAATTTTGGTGGACCTGAAGATTGACTCGACCTGATATTTTGTTGACTGAACGGCGAACCCATTTGTTCAACGTGTCTGTGTATTTCACATGATGACCCGTTCTCGTGGATGATTCTGCACGAGATTTATGATTTTTCTGTCATACAGTGCGTTATAAGATTAACATTAGATAACATTAATCTATCAACGCCCAGTGCATTATCGTTGGAGCCCCAGGGTTTCTGGAATTCGCGTTTCTTGCATCGACCGTGCAACTAAAGAAATATGGCCGAAGAATTCGGTAGTTTGCCAAAAATTATATTAGACCTGTTACGTTCCAGGGGGTTTCACAAGGCAGACGTGTGCGCGGCGACTCAGAGGTAAAAAGGCGACTAACGTGGACGCGGCGCCTCAGAGGTCATGGGGGAAACGCATAGGGGACGATTTATGATGAATGAATAATGACACGTGGTTCGTTTCCCGATTAACGATTGAAATCGGGATGTCGAGTATAATGAATCGCTTTGTATTCGGACAATTGTGAATATGAATGTAAATTTACGTAGTCGTTGAAGATTTGAATACACCAATTATTGAATACGGGCATCCAATCTTTGTTAAATGCAGAGAAAACGCACGGAAAAAAATTAGAACTGCAGAAACCAGTGCACTCCGACGTCTCACACGTATCAGAAACCCGACAAACCCTCTCTACAATCCGCGCAATTCACTTATATATGAAAAAAACAGGCATCACACCAATAACAACCAGAATACAGACCCTCACCGCAAAGTTTTCAATAGAACAACTGGATCATCTTAAACCATTGTGTATACAACGACTACCGGACACCACACCGAAACACAAATTTCCGAAGCATACTATTTTCCAAAACTTACAATACATGCACAACGTCAACCGATAATACGCTCATTAAAAGTATAATACAAAAATCAAACTTTTATACAGTTTGGACAATAAAAATTCCTAACCACACCTAAGAAAATCATAGGCTGAAGGACTTCGATCGATGGCCTATTGGCATTTTATGTTTGTAACCATGTTTATATTTGTAACCGCGTTATATGACATTATGTCAATTAACACATTTTACTTCTACTACTACTACAGTTGAATACAATAAAGATATCGTGACGAAATGTATAAGTGTATAAGTATACTTCGCAAATACTTGTTAAACGTTATAGAGGTACCGAGTATAACGGGGATGATTTTACTAGAGTTGCTGCTCTCGCGAATGTCGAATTAAGACTTAAATCGCCTAGATGTTAAGAGCGGACTTCTCGCTAGGAGTGTTGAATGAAGACTGAGTAATAGGAGGTGCATTCGGTTGTCGTGAAGCGGCAATCGAAAAGTGCTGATTTCTAAAAGTCCAAAAGTCAGGAATATCGCGCGAGGCCTCGAGCCTCGCCGCGCCGGAAATTTGTCAGCCGAAACTCGATAGCCGTAGTCTGGTCTAGAGCGAAATTTTTGACGTAATTTCTGTCGTCAAGTACCAATTTGCTACCAGTGCTCAGAATACTCATACAGATTGAGAATATATATATTTTTTTTCAGATGCATACAACATCGTCCAGAGTGGACGCCGATTTCGGCGCACCATGTTGCAACAAGACAAAAAAATACATGAAAATATTAAAAATAATTTTTTTTTTAATGTACAAGTATTCTCTAAGGATCAATAAATGCACATGTAAATTTTCATCAAGACAACTTCAACGATTTAAACGTTATTGCACATTAGAAATGACGTCAAAAATCTCGCTCTAGACCAGACTACGGCCTTAAGCGTCCGCGCTACGGTCGCACGGTCGAGAGTTCGGATTGTTTCTACGTTAACTGAAAATGGGATATGCAGAAATTCGAGTGGCGACTTCCGTTCCCACAGTTTGGTATGTGCCTTAGCACTACGAAAGATCGTAGAGCTTGAATAACTAATGTATTTTTAACCAAGTTGAATGTGCAAAAATTCGAGCGGCGTTTTCCGCTCTCGTGATTATGAACTGAATTTACGTTATGGATGTTGCGAAACATCATATTGTTGAAAAATAAAAAGAGACTAAAATAATTAACATGAAAATCCGACAAAAAAATATCACGACGTAACAAGACCCGTCCATGTTATCAATGAAAATAAGAATCGAGGACAGGTTAAGGACCGGTTGAATTCGGTGTTAAACTGACCCCTAAAATTATGATGTTTTCGTAAAACACTCGAGGACACATAATTTAGCGAGTGAAGCAATTCGAAAATTCCCTTCAATATGAAGTAGAATCCCGTCAGAGGGTTAAGCAACTGTTGAAGGACGGTTGTCTGAAGAGGGGTGGTTTGCGAAAGGTACTCTCTTGGTCAGGGGCACCGGGAGGGAGGGATTTGGTCGATGCGAGTTGCGGTTTTGCCGGGTTTGTTCGTAATCTCATTACGAGCTCGCAACAAGTTAACTCGGGTCTCCGTTCGCCCCCGGCCGACGTGGCGTTGTAGCGGTATATGGCCAGCGAAGTGCGGCATGATCCGGCTGGTGGAGGATGATTCGCGAGAGCTAAAACGTAGTAAACCGAGAATGGGTTTGGTTTAGAGGGGCAGAGGGGGAATAAAGGGAATGACTCCTAGTAATGGTACTACTGCACGAAGTGTACGCAGTCCATTGCTCGCAGCTAGATGCGGGAATACATTTTGCTGGTGGTGAAAGAGAGAGAGAGAGAGAGAGAGAGAGAGTGCGCGAGCGTGAATACGTTGCCATGTAGTTGAACGTATAACGACGTAACCCGAATTCTCACCCTATTTTCATCCCTGTAGTTTCAACTCGCATCGTTCCTCCGGACCCCTCCCTTGTTTGTCACGATAAATTTCCCACAGTCACGAGCAATTTTGTCGTAAATATTTCCCTTCGCGGCCTCGACTAATGCAGTAAAACTACGTGTATTCAACGAAACGAGTGAAAAGTTAGGGGGAATTGGGAAACGAAGGGGGATGATGGAGAGAAAGACGAAGTGTCGGCTCTAATTTCGTTGAGCTTGCGGCGAAGCTCCTATTTTCGTCCCTTTCATTCTTGACTCGCTAATAAGGACTAACAACTCGGATTCCACCGCGAGCATCAATTTGTCGTTAAGGGAAGCTCACGGGTGAAGTCTTATTATCGTGGAGGATCCTGCGAAAGGAAGTTCGAGAGAGTTGGGAACTGAAGATCCGGGACAGTTTCGAAAAGTCTCAACGAGCTTATCACATGGATGGGATATCGCGTGAAAGTTCGAAGGGAAAATTACGGTTATATCGCTGAACATATTTAATTAGTGAAGCTGTTTGATTTTCTACTCGTATTTTGCCTTATGTTTGTTCTTCATTATGGCTCGTTTCAATTTCTCTGCTGAACAAAAAGCGATTTAAAAAACATAAAATAGAAAACCTCCAACAGTTTCGATAATAAAATAGTACAACGTAAAGGTTCCATATTGCTTCATCATTTTTGCACATTTAGCAAACTTTCGTTTATGAGCAAAAGGCTTTTTCAATTGTGGCTTCCGCATAGAGGGAGCTCCGTGCAGTCATAAAAATGTTGAGGAAGCAATATGCAAATTTCAATTTGTACCCGATTTATTCATTTATTTAATTTGATAGCATGATATTTGCGTGATTTTGAATGCAATTTTCGAAATATTCAAAATTCCATTAATCTGGAACGAATCGATTGATTTTCTTCCAATTTAATAGCGAACAGTATTTGACGATTGGCTATTTTCGTAGAAAGTATTAAACCGATGGATCAGGGATTATACGAAAGGTCTTAAGGTAGTAGTCTGGTAACTTGAGCCGATTTTCATGTCTTTTTTGGAGGGCGTTTTTTTGTAGGAAAATAAAAATGAATCGTTTTGGATATTTAGGATGTTTTTATTTACATATTAAAGATACAATAAAAAAGAAATTTTTTAATTTAATAGTTTATCATTATTATTATTATTATTATTGATCGAAGTTGGCATCTCGAAGTTGGCAGCCCGGGTCCTAACTTTTTTTCTACCGAACCGATTGCTTTCAAATTTTAACAGGCTACTCTACACACTTATAGTTCTCGTCGGAACCACCGATAAATTTGTTCACCCCTAACTTGTTATTTTACAGCCCCTTCTTTGCTAAAATAAAAGGACTTTAGCAAAGAAGGGGTTGTAAAATAAAAAGTTAGGGGTGAAAAGAATGTCTCGGTGGTTCCGACGAGAACTATAAGTGTGTATACTCTACACACTTATAGTTCTCGTCGGAACTATAACCTGTTAAAATTTGAAAGCAATCGGTTCGGTAGAAAAAAAGTTAGGACCCGGGCTGACAATTTCGAGATGCCAACTTCGATCAATAATAATAATAATAATGAACGATTAAATTGTTTCAAAAAATTTGTTGTTTGTGTCTTTAATATGTAAATAAAAACATCCTAAATATCCTAAACGATTCATTTTTATTTTCCTACAAAAAACGCCCTCCAAAAAAGACATGAAAATCGGCTTAAGTTACCAGACTACTACCTTAACAGACATTTTCGAAATAAAATTCTTTGAGGAAACGAAATAGATAAATTTTGTTTTACCAATAGGTGACTTCTTCTTGTTCATTCTTCATGACCTATTGTTTCAATGTAGATTAGTTTGTTGCTGTGTTAGAATAAATAGAGGTTCATTCTGCCTATTAAGGGGGGAAATAGGGTTAGACGGTTAAAAAAATCGATTTTTTTTTATTTCAGAAATTGTTAGTAAAACTATTGAAAAATGTGTTCCCAAAATTTTAAATGAAAATTCCGACTTGTTCTATTGTTATTAGCCATTAAAGTGAGTAGCTCTCCTTGAGGCCTCGAGCGCGCCAAGTGTTTCAAACGCGTCTTTCTGATAACGACTTTTTTTTAACTTGCGTACACGCTAGTTTGAAAAGTTTTCAACGAATTTTTTTGAAAATTTGCAGTTACTTTTTCATAGTATTGCGCTCTATATGAACCTAAAATCGGAATATTATCATTATTTAAAATAATTTTTTTTTGCAAATAAAGTTGTAAAAAATGGCAAAAAATCATGCTTTTTTGTTTTGACCCCTGTAAAACATTCAATTTTCTATTTTTTTGATAGCATTTAGGTTCATATAGAAGAGAGACATATAATAAAAGTAAATTCCAACCTCGTTTGACTTCAGATGAAAATTGCGGCTTCCACAATGTACGCAAAATGCTGAGTCTTTTTTATTTTATAGTATATATTTAAATATATGTATAAAATATTCTCAAAGTTTCAATAAATTATATTCATTTTTTATACTATAAAAAATTGATGAAAATCATTGCGAAAACGCTGTCCTAACCCTATTTCCCCCCTTAATAGACGAAAAGAAGGTTGTACAAACATCGAGCTTTCCGTTCTCATAAAAATAAAACTGCAGTCGCTTATTTGTTGTTTCGTCAACTACAGGTTGGAACCAACGGTAAAAAAACGACTAATACTAATTTCCGGTTTTCTTTAGGTTTAACTTAAGTTCTTGGAACACACCATCAATCACCCGCGCTTGCAACTCTCTCGCAAGAAGCTCGCAAACGCTAAAGCATCGTGACGCCCAATTCTTGATGGCATCAATCGTCTTGTGGAGGAAAGAACCACGAAGTTGAACCAGCAAGCCCTCGTTCCACTCGGGGTTTCCGTCGAAAGATCAGAAGGCAGTGGAAACGTATTTTTGTTTCTTGATTTTCTCCCCACACTTCGTTCTCGAAAGCGCGGGGGGGGGGGGGGGGGGCTGAACTGCTTCAAGCATTGCCGTCATTCGAAAGAAAAATAAAAGAAAAGTATCGAGGCAACCAGTTAGCTCATCCGTGGCTGCGGAATTGGGCGGGATGAGAGGGTGAAAAAGGGAACAACGAAAACTGAGAAACCGACGTAATTTCCGCGCTGAATCGGCAACTCATCCAGGTGAATGCTCCGCAAGGGCGAAATCGAAGAGCTATTAACCGTTGAAGGAGATCCACCGTCCCTCTTCACCATCAACATTCCACTATTCTGCCATTTTCGTTTCTCACCTTTTTCTCGCATTCAAGACACTTCGAGAAACTTCTCAAGGGCTAGATACGAAAAATTAGTTATTTCAAGAATCAGCCATGTATATATTTAAAAAACATGTTAATGAGAAACTTCCATAATGCATCCTCATTATTTTGCTTTTCTCTGAACTTCCCCTCAACGAGGAACGTAGTTCGTTAATTTGGCTTCTTCATATAGAAGAAGCTTTGTAAGCGAGATAGAATAACGTGGAATCAATATGCAAGTTTCCAATTTGCACGTTTTTTTTTACTCCATCCGATCTGAACGATTGTAAAGTACCGCGGATCGCAAAGCTTCACCAGTCTGCAAAATTCGCTAAAGTTATATCAAGCTCACTAATTTTACAAATATACAAAAGTTCAAGCATTCAAAATGATTCACAACCTTCAAGCCCTTTATCAATCAATTTTAAACTTAATGCCCAGCATGGTTGTGCCTTAACTTTTTTCGATGTGCAAACATCTTAGCGCTCGCCCGACGCACACTGTTTCGGCTGGGAATAATTCCGTGCAAGCTGAGGAATGCGTAAACAACATCAGTGTGTGTCCGTGAGCTCACTGCAGTTGGCCGCGCCGCCTAGAGATGACGCCAAGTGAATCGGACCCAAGCTAAGCGTATAATCACAGGGACAGTTTCTAACCCTTCTGTCGCTCCAATAAATATATTAATAAAAAATATTAATAACCCGATATTCACACGTTATTCCCAAAAAGAATCAGGTTGCAAACTCATTACGCGCTGAGATGTTTACACAAATCTCAAGCTCAGAAAGCCTGGCTTCCGTCCTTTTTTTAGGGTTCATACCGCCTCGAATAGTTATAAATTATGCGAAAGTTCAAGCATACAAACAATTTCCCACAGCAAATATGAAAATTTCAAAAAATTCAATACAACCTTTACCCTTCCTCCGATTGGTAAATCAGATTCTAAACCTTTTGGACATTAAGGTAGTCTGGTAACTTAAGCCGATTTTTATGACTTTTTTGGAGGGCGTTTTTTTGTAGGAAAATAAAAATGAATCGTATTGGATATTTAGGAAGTTTTTATTTACATATTAAAGATACAAATAAAAATTGGTTTGAAAAAATTTAATAGTTTATTATTATTATTATTGATCGAAGTTGGCACCTCGGAAAAAAACGCGTGGGTGGCCCCGGTGATTTTGGCTCTTGATGTTATCTGAAATCAAAAATTCTTGATAATTCTTAATTTATAGACATGTCATTCTGGTCGGAACTACTGAAGTTAAATTTCATGGATAAATAACAAAATGGCGGACTTTGGAAAAAAAAAGTTTTTTTTCCAAAGTCCGCCATTTTGTTCTTTATCCATGAAATTTAACTTCAGTAGTTCCGACCAGAATGACATGTCTATACTTTGGAAAAAAAAGTTTTTTTTTCCAAAGTCTGTCATTTTGTTATTTATCTATGAAATTTAACTTCAGTAGTTCCGACCAGAATGACATGTCTATAGGTTAAGAATTATCAAGAATTTTTTATTTCAGATAACATCAAGAGCCAAAATCTTATTAATAATAATAATAATAATAATAAACTATTAAATTTTTTTCAAAAAATTTTTTTTTTGTATCTTCACTATGTAAATAAAAACATCCTAAATATCCAAAACGATTCATTTTTATTTTCCTACAAAAAAACGCCCTCCAAAAAAGGCATGAAAATCGGCTTAAGTTACCAGACTACTACCTTAAATGAATATCAAATATATTTTGGAAATCTCAAAGTTTTATAAAATTTCAAGCGATTCTTGCCAAATTCAATACCCAAACATTCTCGTCCCGTAACTCATTTATGCATAAAGTTTTAATTCGATAGCTGAAAATTTACGAAAGTTAGAGCAATCATTGACATTTCCAAAAATAAAAATATGCTTTAATATCTCAAGCCCCGAAGTAATATCAACAAAAATGCAATAGACAAAGGGGTATCGATGCCCAAAATTTCCAGATATTGCAATTTAAATTCGCTCACGCACGCGCATCACCACACGCACACATACCCACATACACACATACACACACACAAACACGAACATTTTTTAAATATTTTTTTCTACGTTTCGGCACATCTGAACACATTGGCATGAAAAACTCGACAAAAACTGTCACGAAAACCAGATTGCTCTATGAGGAAGTACAAAAATTCATTTATTTATCGTTTTTTAGTTATAGATTTTTTTAGCTGCTTATCTCTCAATTGTTTATGCAGTGGAATTTTACTTATATTTGTAATTTGTAGAATTTCAAGTTTTTCTTTCGATTCTAACGACTCGACTTGATACTGAATGCAAGGAAAAATTGTTCATCACAGCAGGAAGGGCCGAGTCCGCGAAAGTTTTCTCGAACATTCCCACTTCGCTCTCGCAAGTTATTCTCGTTTCTTTTTCTTGCTATCCAATTTATCTTTTGTCTGGGGAAACGAACTCGAAGAGGATTCGCAAACGCTTTCGAAGCCCCGGGGCGAATCTCTCTGTTCGGAGTAACGATCGAAAGTAACAGTGGCACGGTTATTGCTACAAAGTTACTTCATCTTCTCACGTACCAGTAGTATAGATCCATTGAGCCGGGCGTTTATTCCAACTCCCTGCCGTCTCGAAAGAAAGCTCACAGGCGTTGAACGAGAATGCTGCCAGTAGTAATTTACTGCATCGGTCAGGCATGCAATAAATTCGAAGGAGTGTATTTACAGAGATCGACGTGTACCTCAATTTCGTCCTATTTTTATATAATAAATTCTGGCATGAACTATCGTTAGCATTTTTTCTAAGACATTGTAAAGACACATGCTTGCGAAGGTTCGGAACTCGAGCGGGGAATAAAATAAGTGTTACGTCCTGCCTCCTTTTCCTAATAACACTAAATTTCGTCCCACGATTGAGACAGTCTCGATCTCGTGAGACATGCCGTCAGCAGTTTTGCGACTACCAAGCGATAACACCCGGCCGTGCAACGACGAATATCTGAGATTACCAGGGGATGCTAAAGCGGTGTTACTGCGCTACAAACCATCAGTCTTCGTTTTAACATCAAACAAGAACGACTTCTCCGAACATTCAAGGTCTTCTCCAAAACTTCAACTAGTTTGGTCGACCTCTTGAATAGATCTCAACCATCTTGGACGTATCAGGAAAAAATGGCCGTGGAAAAAATACCCGGAAAAAGAAGGTCGAGGGAAAAAATGGCCCCGAAAAAAATAGCCGCGGAAAAAATGGCCGATGGAAAAAATGGCTGGAGGAAAAAATGGCCGATGGAATAAAAAACGTCAATGTTAAAATAATTGACTTTCCATGTAAAAAATCCCCCCTCCATGATGCATAACAAAACCATGTTTTCCGAGTCTTCGTATTGTTAAGTACGTACTTCGCCAAGTGCGCTCAAAAGATGCCTCCACGCGGAAGGTATTTAAGGTAGTAGTCTGGTAACTTAAGCCGATTTCCATGTTTTTTTTGGAGGGCGTTTTTTTGTAGGAAAACGAAAATGAATCGTTTTTGATATTTAGGATGTTTTTATTTTAACTTCAGTAAATAACAAAATGGCGGACTTTGGAAAAAAAAGTTTGTTTTTCCAAAGTCCGCCATTTTGTTATTTACTGAAGTTAAATTTCATGGATAAATTTTTTTTTGTTTTTTCCAAGACGTTCTGGGGGAAGCTCTGTTACGGGCTAATGCTTCAATATTGGTGCATGAAAAAATTACACAACATTGTCAAAAGTATGCTCAATAATGTACAAAAGGTTCGAATAAAATTGGTCAATCCATATCTGAGAAAAAAAATCGCAAAAAAGGTGTTTTTTTTAATGCTGAAACCTTTACCCCTCTCTTAAGGGCTTACGCACCCCTGAAATGTTCAAAAATCGATTACAGATTTTTATTCTTTATACTTTTAAGAACTGAAAAAAAATCTTTTAAGTACCGACAGCAGTGAACGCGCGGTCGGTGCGCAACTTCGGCGATCTCCCATGTTAAGCAGTATTGGCCGTGGTCAGTACTGCGACCGGTGACTGCTTAGCTCTGCCCTGGCTTGCACGCCGACTACTGAGCGGGAGGCAATTTTTCTGAGTTTCTGATGGTAATACAACTGAAACTTAGTCAAAAGAAAAAGAAAGCCGTTTGGATCGACACAGGTTTTCCGCAGTTTCCCTGTGTCCATGGTATATGCAAATCAGTGTAACTAAGACGTTTGCGGACGCAATGGCAGTTAGGTTAGCTTAGCGAAGTGCTGGTAGGGAGTGATAGGGGGGAAAGTGGAAAAAATGGAATTGGGAAGGGTCATACGAAAAAATCCGAAAGGGTATACGTTGGAGCACACAATAATAAAAAAAAACTTTGAACTAAAACGAAAACTCTACTCGGTTATAAAATTATAGCAATAAATGGGAGACTATCCGTAAGTTCACGTTGTACCTACCAGAAACTTTAAGGGGTGAAGTAGGGTTAGACGGTTCAAAAAATCAATTTTTTTTTATTTCATAAATTGTTAGTAAAACTATTGAAAAATATGTTCCTAAAATTTTAAATGAAAATTCCGACTCGTTCTATTGTTATAAGCCATTAAGGGGGCAAATAGGGTTAGGACAGCGTTTTCTCAATGATTTTCATGAATTTTTTTATAGTATAAAAAATGAATATAATTTATTGAAACTTTGGGAATATTTTATACATATACTTAAGTATATACTATAAAATTTTTATACATATATTTAAATATATACTATAAAATATCAGCGACCCCATATTGCTTGTTTTTCTTGGTACTATTTTTTCAAACGCGCTTTTCTGAAAACGACTTTTTTTGAACTTGCGTACACGCTAGTTTGAAAAGTTTTTAACCAATCGTTTTGAAAATTGGCAGTTACTTTCTTCATAATATTGCGCTCTATATGAACCTAAAATCGGAATATTATCATCATTTAAAATAATTTTTTTTTTGCAAATAACGTTGTAAAAAATGACAAAAAATCATGCTTTTTTGTTCTGACCCCTGTAAAAAATTCAATTTTCTATTTTTTTGATAGCATTTAGGTTCATATAGAAGAGAGACATATAATAAAAGTAAATTCCAAACTCGTTTGATTTTAGATGAAAATTGCGGCTTCCAGAATGTACGCAAAACGCTGAGTCTGATTGTGACCTGCAATAAGGGGTCGCTAATATTTCAATAGTATATACTTAAATATAAGTATAAAAATTTTATAGTATATACTTAAATATATGTATAAAATATTCTCAAAGTTTCAATAAATTATATTAATTTTTTATACTATAAAAAAATTCATGAAAATCATTGAGAAAACGCTGTCCTAACCCCATTTCCCCCCTTAAACGCGTTTCTCTCAAAACAATGTTTTTAGACAGTGTCAGCACGATAACTCAGTCAATTTGTAATATTTTTCAAATTTTTTGTTTTAATTCTTGATAATTATTTTCTCTATAGTCTGACGAGAGGTTTTTTTAATTTTTTGTTTGGACAATTTTTTATAAATTATTAAACAGTAATTTTTTTTTTAATTGCATACTGAAGTTTGAAATACTGTAACTTCTTTATTTTTGAAAAAATAAAAATAAAAAAATTAATAAAAATTCCTCCGTCAGACTATTACTAGTACGTTATTTTCCTAAATTCTTTTTTATTTTTATAGATCGGATCGTTTTCCGTGAAGTTATGCTGTCGACAAGGAGGGACCATGGTTTTCCTCCGTAGTCCATTTATACCAGTAAAAAATAATGTTGATATTTTTTTTTAAATGTTTTAAATTCTTGTCCTTACAGTTGAAAAGTTAGTAAAAAATGTGAAATCAACAATTAACTTTTTTTTTCATCATATAACCTTCATGATAATTTTTCAAATTTATTCGGTTCTCAGCGCGCATAGCGGTATGTTATCCCTTAATGAAGTATTTCGAATTGCCATCGCGAATATCTGCAATGTCTGAACATTTAAACCGACTGCTCTGTTGTGCTGCGATAGATCACGACTTCTCTACATAGAGTTCGCACGTTGCTAGTGCTCGCCTCTGCCGCTTATCGTGTCCGTTTGATTACTTCTATACCTCTGACATCTCTATCGCTTGCTCTCTCGTTCTTCGCTACATAACAGTACAATATAGAGAGGCTAGTTACGATGACACCCTAAAATTTCCATTTATAAAACGCGCTTCTCGGTGGTAAAAGATAAAAGCTGTGTACTCTCAACCTGCCGTTTCCTTTCACATGTTGTCAAATCGCCCACCCCGAGGTTCGGCTTTGACCGTATGTTTATACGGTTCACACGAACGGTCCACGGTCCACATAAACCGTCCGTTTATACAGTTCATTCGATGTAAATATATTTTTTAGATAATAGTTTTTGTCGAACGATCGAGTATTAAAGTAAACTTGATGATTTGAAAGAAAGCGTAAATCGTCGATGAATAGAAACATGGGATACAAAACGGTTTATAAATTGTGTAAATATAAATTGAATTGCGTTGAAGAATTGTCATGACATGATGGTTCGATGATGACGAGAGAGCATATAAATAAACCTCTTTATTATTTGATCAATGTTTTTTTTTTCTAATGCTGTGTACTCTTGACACTGCGATTCGTGAATATTCTATTTTCGTCATTCCTTTTAATAGCCAGCTCATCGAATAAAATAATCGGATTCTCACTGGCCATTGGCGCAGTCGAAATTGTAATAGTAGTAACAGATGATATTGGTCAGAAGTCCTTCAAAATCGTACTATTCCCTTCAATCAGTCGATACACTTTATGTTCTTATCTTCAGTGTTTTTGAAGTGATATAATTTTTCAGCAATCTTTTTAACCTACTGAAGTCGTGTCAGTAGTCATGGATGGTATTCATCAGAAGTACTACAGAAATCGTACTGTTTTTCTTCTTGCAATCAGTCATTAAACGTTTGACGTTTGACTCATTTCCCCACTATTTTTCACTTTGCATCATTTTTCATGAACTTATTCAGCCTACTGTAATTGTATCAGTAGTGATAGCTGATGTTAGTCAGACATCATTTAAATATTAAGACCATGTGAACCACATATGGAAGTATTAACCAAATGAACCAAATACGCAAGTATTAACCAAGTACGCCATGAGCGTTTCACTATCTATTTTGGTATTGCCTCATTTGCCAGGTCTAATTTACCACGTAAGACCCCAAAAACTCACGAAAATTATCTATGAACTAAAAATTGAATGAAGAAAATCTTGCGTTTGTATCTGCAAGTTCGTGGGCACCAGTGGAGTATCAATGAAATAATGTAAGCCAAAACACTTTTCCACGATTACTGGGTATTCTTTGGCCAAATGCCATTCTGTTCATTATTCACTTATATCAACAAACAAAAGGTCGTTAGTTACGAAATTCATTCATCAAGAACTTAATAGTGTCATTTTTCGGAATTATACTATACAATAATAGTTATGTACATTTTTGTTTTAGACCTCTTAGATTTTAGCTGAAAATGTACATTACTATTTCCAATATCAATAAATTCTCGTTATTAAATTAGAGGTAGTGGTTTCTGGAATTAATGATTGACATTTCATATGAATCGATTTCATTGTTTAGAAATGGCGTTTGGCCAATAATTGCAATGCATTTTGTCGATAGAACACAGTAGAACAGATCTTTCACATGCTGTTAACGAAGTAAACAATACAGCCATGGACGTGAACATGTTTATTATGGATCATGTACATATTTTATATGTCTTGTATTAACCAGTGAAGAACGATTATTTTTTTAACTGCATTTTCATCATTTCCGTTTTGATCCCGTTGTATGTAATTCTTCAAAACATAACAAACGTAAAAAAAACAAACAAAAGATTTATAATTCACCTCGAGTTTGCTTCAACTCACGATGCTTCGTAACTAACCGAAAAACCACACAGCTTAAGTCCGCAAATAGCGTATAAAATCGATGACGATGACAACGACGTCCGTAACGAGGCACGAGGACTTTAACTCAGAGACTTCATCCCGATCTAACTGCGAAATTACGGAAAGTTCGAGAGGTCCAGAATGTCGAATGTAGACGCGAGAGAGATAGAGCAAACAAAAAATCGACGGCAAAACTTCTCGAGTGTTCAGTGTGGTTCGAGTGTTACATTCTTCTTCACCGAAATTCCAATTTATCACACGAACAAAGGATCCCTTCCAAAAGTCGAAAAGTTTTCGGAAACTTTTTCACAACGAAGCAGCTTAGCACTGAGAAAATGTTAAAGTTTTGAGAGAAGCTTCCAAGCTCGCCATTTTATTGCGAAAAATGCGTTCACGATGAAAGCACCGATAAAGTCGAACGTCGATTTTATTTACTGTGAGCTTCTTAGCTCTCGCAAAAAAACATGCAAAAAAAACAGTTTTCGAAATATAATAATAAAAAATTGGACACGAAACAATTGTATTGACGTAATCGCAACTCGTGACTTTCTCATCAGAGTTGTTATTGGCGTGAAGTTGTCATTGTAAAATTATCTCGCGTAACTTTTATTTATACAATGAGCAATGTGATCCCGCGATTATTTGTAAATCATCTATGTTACACGTGAATATATTTTATAGATTGGACCTTGAACTGGACGTTTAACCTGTGTCCAACCTACGTCTATGTGTTATGTCTTGCGTTGCCGATTTATTTATGCAGAAGCATTTTGAAGCATAAACCCACGGTCGGGGGCAATTGCAACACTTTCAACGGCATATTGCAGTCCATTTTTTTTGTTATTAACTTCTTATTCACCAACAATAGAGAGGCAGAGGAAATGAGAACAATTATATGGACGACGCAGTTTTCAAATAATTCAATGACTGACTTTATGGGAATTGAAAGATTCGTGTACGTTTCTACAAGCAATATTGTATGGTTTTGAAGCGAATTGTCATCATTCGGCTGTAGCATAAAAAGAAAATGGGAGCAAATTAGAAACTTGCACATCCCTTCGCACCTCCCGCCCAAAATTCAATACCAAATATCATTTGATGATACTCTATTTATGTAAAATAATGTAGTCCTGTATATCAAAAATTGCGGAATTGTTTTGAATTTTTTTTTAATTTCAGATTTGATAACATTTTTACCCTTCCAACGATTTTCAGCAAATTTAATACCGCAAGTCCTTCGATGATATTGTATTAATGTAAACGCTTTTAGTCGGGTATCTCAACATTTCATCTCAACAACAACGCAAAACAAACGAAATTCCATATCATCCGTATTTTAAAAAACCACAAGCACCTTTTGACCAGTCAAGGTCGTGTAAAATTTGACACCCGTTATTAACAATTCCAAAAATCTCAACCAACAAAGGGAGTTCGATGCTGAAGATGTGTGCGAGGTTTGAGCGAGATTCGTCGGCTCGTTCTCGAAATATTGACTTTTTGCGCTGTTTACTTGTCATTTTAGGCTGGCTACTCACATACGAGGTCTGTTCAAAAAGTATCGCGAATTTTGTGTTTTCTCAAAAAGTATTTATTTATTCATTAATATTTATTTTGTCCCCTGCAAAGTAATTCCCCTCGGCTATAATACATTTATGCCAACGTTTTTCTCAATCCTCGAACCAATTAAAAAAATCATTTTTTGTGATCTTGTTTAGCTCCTCCTTCGATGCCGTCTTTATCGCTTCAATCGTGGCGTAGCGTCGTTCTTTCATGGGCCTCTTCAGTTTTGGGAACAGGAAAAAGTCACAGGGGGCCAGGTCTGGGGAATACGGTGGCTGCGGCATCATTACAGTGTTGTTTTTGTCCAAAAATTCACGCACAAGCAACGATGTGTGAGCAGGGGAGTTATCATGGTGCAAAAGCCAATTTTTGTTCTTCCACAAATCCGGGCGTTTATGGCGGATTGCTTCGCGCAAATTGCGCATAACTTGCAGCTAATATTCTTTATTGACTGTACAAGAACCTGTGGCACGAACTCATGATGCACCACGCCCCTGCAATCGAAGAAAACTGTGAGCAAAACCTTCACGTTCGACCGAACTTGGCGCGCTTTTTTCGGTCTTGGCTCATGCGGCAGCTTCCATTGCGATGATTGAGCTTTGGTTTCCACGTCATAACCATAAATCCATGATTCGTCACCAGTTATGACCCTCTGGAGCAAATTTGGTTCGTCGCGGACCGAGTCCAACAGCTCCTTAGCAATGCTAACGCGACACTGTTTTTGTTCGAAATTGAGCAATTTTGGCACGAATTTCACGGCGACCCGTCTCATGCCCAAATCATTGGTAAAAATCGAATAGCACGAGCCAATCGATATGTTTAGTTCCTTAGCAACTTCTCTAACGGTGATTCGACGATTGGCCAATGATATTTTCTTCATTTCATCAATGTTTTCGTCTGTTGTTGATCTGCTCGGGCGTCCGGAACGCATTTCGTTGTTCGCATCTTTTCGGCCCTCTGAGAACATTTTGTACCACCGATAAACGTTGCTTTGGTCCAAGGTAGCTTCACCATATGCCACAGTCAACATTCGGAATGCGTCCGCGCACTTAATTTTGTTTTTCACACAAAATTTGATACAGATTCTTTGATCCATTTTTTGGAATAGGCTAAAATCGAAGACAATCCAAAACACGTCTAACCAAAACAGCTGTCAACAATTAACTGAACATTCAAAATGGCCGATTTTTTCAGCATAAGTGAGCGACATGAGTACCAACCTAACGCCACAAAAAAATCGAAAATCGAATATACGTAGCCCGCGGAAATTCAAAATTCGCGATACTTTTTGAACAGACCTCGTACACGCATCCGGACGTCTTTTCTAAATCTAATTTATCGATTTTTTGGAACATTTTAAACACAACATTAAAAATACGATTTTTAAATATGAAAATAAAGTTTCATCACAGAGGAAGCAATAAAAAATATCGTGGATCAATTTACGTTGATACGAAAGGTCAATTGAAATATAAATTCCAATGGCCAGACACGAAATCCGATCTAATAGGTTCACCTTTATTGCATATAGAGCGTTCAATATAACTACATCTCACGAAATGGTTTTCGCGGAATTTCGTGTAGCTCAAAGTGCTTATTGCCGTTACAAAAGCGCCTTTACGAGCTTCCCTACATACGTTTATATATGTATACGAAACACATGTATATTATTCGGTGAGTAAAGTTTCCCAGGTGGCCGAGGATTATAGGGGTGGCCTCGCGCTCGAGAAGTGTCGGAGGTTGTATGGTGACTACTCCGAACTTATAGCTACATTAGCTATATCTATAACTGCAAGTTTGGAACTATTCCATTGTAATACGTACCAAATCATAATTATATGAGTTGCGACGCTGCTGCCCGTAGTTGGGTACTGATGTTCTTAATCAACGTATCTTGCACACCCACGCACGGTGTCACGATACAATATAACACAACAAAATATCATCGACAAAAGATCACACGAAATTCTATCGATCCCATCTTTCTGTAGAAATTCGTTAGGGGACAAGGATGTTTGGTATAGAATTGGCGATCGACAGCTGTAGAAGTGCGCTCGGTGCGTGGCTTTGTTGATCTCCTATGTTAAGCATTATTAGCCGCGATTAGTATTGGGATAGGTGACACCTTCGCCGCGCATTGGCTACCGTGCCGATTGCTGAGTGGGATGCAGTTTTTCTGAATTTCTAGTGGTAATACAACTGAAACTCAGTAAAGTACACTAGGATCTCGATTTTAGGGAGCTTGGCTTTCAAGGACAATTCCCATCTCTTTGCTTCGCCTGAGCATGGTGGCACGCAAGTACATCACGAAGACCAGGGCGGTAGTCGTATTTCTCATTGGGGCCCTTAGGTTAGGTTGTTTGCACGTTGGCACAACGTAGTGAATGTAGGTAAAAAATGTGGACGTACATAACCCTAAACATGACGAGAAAAGGCGAGGATCATACTCTAGGGGCTGGGCTTAGTCAGCCTCGATTATAAGAAATTCTGGTCCCAGTTTGTCCTTAAAATCGAGTTCTTAGTGTATATCCAACCGCATCGGCCATGTTCTCCGCAGTTTCCTTGTGCCCTCGTGCAAAAGTTGTATAGTATTGCGTAAGGAAAGAGTACGAGTTGTGGATATCAGTCTGAGGGGTCTAATGGAATGAAAAACGGTATGTGAAAGTTAGATCTTTCTTAAATTTATAACCATTGAGGCGGCACTTGCAATACAAATAAGTTAGGGGATCACCATAGCCCACTATTGAGTTTTTAATGAATTCGTAAAGAGCTTCAAGGTGGCATAACATTTCGAATATTTGAAATTTTATATATTTTGCAAAATAATTGGACTCGCTTTGAGGGTGGAAATAGGGTTAGGACAGCGTTTTCTCAATGATTTTCATGAATTTTTTTATAGTATAAAAAATGAATATAATTTATTGAAACTTTGAGAATATTTTATACATATATTTAAGTACTAGGGGGGCTCCGCCCCCCTGCGCGCTTCGCGCGCCACCCCCCCCCCCCCCCCCCCCCGCGCCTCCCCCGCCCCCGCTCGATCCCCTCACCCAGCCTACTCGATCCCGCTCGCTCTCCTCAACCCTTGTACACGGCGGCGGCGGCGGCGGCGAAATATTTATATAATATAGAGAGATATACTATATACTATATACTGTAAAATTTAAGTATATACTATAAAATAAAAGAGACTCAGCATTTTGCGTACATTCTGGAAGCCGCAATTTTCATCTGAAATCAAACGAGGTTGGAATTAACTTTTATTATATGTCTCTCTTCTATATGAACTTAAATGCTATCAAAAAAATAGAAAATTGAATTTTTTACAGGGGTCAAAATAAAAAAGCATGATTTTTTGCCATTTTTCACAACCTTATTTGCAAAAAAAACATTATTTTAAATAATGATAATATTCCGATTTTAGGTTCATATAGAGCGCAATACTATGAAAAAAGTAACTGCCAATTTTCAAAACGTTTGGTTGAAAACTTTTCAAACTAGCGTGTACGCAAGTTAAAAAAAAGTCGTTTTCAGAAAAACGCGTTTGAAACACGTGGCGCGCTCGGGGCCTGAAGGAGAGCTACTCACTTTAATGGCTTATAACAATAGAACGAGTCGGAATTTTCATTTAAAATTTCGGGAACATATTTTTCAATAGTTTTACTAACAATTTATGAAATAAAAAAAAATCGATTTTTTGAACCGTCTAACCCTATTTCCCCCCTTAACTACAGTAAGTTTTGGAGAAGGATAATGAAAAATCGAAATCATTAAAAAAAAGGAACGTGCAAATCAGAAACGTGTAGATTGCTTTCTGATTATTTTATCTTGCTCTCAAAGCTTTTTGTATGAGGAAGCCAAAATTAACGAACGAACTCGCTTATTGACGGAGATTTGAGAGCGAAAGAAAACAGTGAGAAAGCAATGTGCAAGTTTCTATTTTGCATCTTATTTTTTTACCAGCAATCGAAAAGAATTTATTGCAGTGTATATATACAAGAATTTGTTGCAACATATTGCTTCTTCAATGAAAATATTTCTCAACAACCATCCAGAAAAATCTCTATTTGTCGCCCTCATAGAGGAAACTTTGTTTTCGTGATAGTATAATACTTTCCAGTTTATAATGCCACTGTGCTCAAAAAAATGTGTCAAATTTTTTATAATTGGTTCTAAATATCCGTACATATTTCCAGCAATCGCTTGTTTGGAATTTTCAATGGCATTTTTTTTGCAAGTTGAAAAAATCGTAGACGTCCCGGTTTCACCGTTAACGACGATAATATAAGCTCTATAACCATAGCGATGTTAATCGTCCTCGAAATAATTCCGTCCCTCAATAGGAGCTTTCAAAAAATTGTGCAGTTTGTACAAAATTATTGCCCTGATGCTGCCAATAATACACAATGTAGGATAAATACAATGAACATCAAGATATCAGAGAAACACGGTGTAGTCAATTGAGAACGTTATAATAGTCGTCGCACTAATACTCGTTGCATTAACATTTATCACATTAGTACTCGTCTCATTAACGCTCACCGCAGTAATAGTCACTAAACTCATATTCACGAGGATATACGGAATCGTGACACCAACTTAGCAGTAGTCATGACACTAATACTTGGCAGTAATATTTATCGCGCTAATATTCGTCGAACCTTAAACCGTCCCACCAACTTCCGGCACGCTCGTACTCACACTATAACGATCATCGTTAAGCACACGCAACTGGTGTAAGCACGACTAATCCTGTATATTTATTTATGCCGTGTCCGGCGTTGTACTGTGACTATGTTACCCGTTCTCTTGAACGAGTTTGGACCAGGGAACAGCGAGAAACTATACCTTGACCCGCGGCACCACCTTCCTGCACATATACAGCCTACCCGAAAATGACCGAACTTCATTGTCCGCGTTCAATACTGGTGAATCGTAAAACCCCCTTCCCTCTTGGGAGCTTTTGGTTTATGACTGTCGGAAAGTCGGTCGGCAATGCTCTGAAACCGGTGCTATCATGAATATTTATCGAGTTGGCCTGTGAGCTTCCTCTGACTCTTTGTGTGTGTGTGTGTGTGTGTATGTGGTCATGTCTGTTTTGGATTTCCTATATTGCACTGTTGTATCTAGTGAGCTTTCGTGAAAAGGGGAATGAGGAAGCTTTTCCACGGTATCTAGAGGATTGTTTCGTTATTCAATGGCCCATAACTGGCTGCTTTATTGCACGCATTACCGCATGTTGGAGTAAGTTTTGGATTTGAGCATGGATTAGTTGCCTCAAGCTCACTCGTTCTCCCTATCGCTTTCTTCGAGTTCTTCAACCTTTTGCACTTTTACGTCTCGTGAATGTATGACCCGGGGAGATCGATTTTTTTTTAATTTCATAAATTGTTAGTAAAACTATTGAAAAATATGTTCCCAAAATTTTTAATGAAAATTCCGACTCGTTTTATAGTTATAAGCCATTAAACTGAGTAGTTCTCCTTCAGGCCCCGAGCGCGCCACGTGCATAACCGAGCGGTCACTATTTTTTCAAACCTGTTTTTCTGACAACGACTTTTTTTGAACTTGCGTACACGCTAGTTTGAAAAGTTTTCAACCAATCGTTTTGAAAATTGGCAGTTACTTTCTTCATAGTATTGCGCTCTATATGAACCTAAAATCGGAATATTATCATTATTTAAAATAATTTTTTTTTGCAAATAAAGTTGTAAAAAATGGTAAAAAATCATGCTTTTTTGTTTTGACCCCTGTAAAAAATTCAATTTTCTATTTTTTTGATAGCATTTAGGTTCATATAGAAGAGAGACATATAATAAAAGTAAATTCCAACCTCGTTTGATTTCAGATGAAAATTGCGGCTTCCAGAATGTACGCGAAATGCTGAGTCTGATTGTGACCTGCAATATGGGGTCGCTAATATCCCCGGTGTTTTTCAAGAAAATTCTTCAAAAATTGTATAGTATATTCCGAAATATATGTATAAAATATTATTAAAGTTTCAATAAATTATATTCATTTTTTATACTATAAAAAAATTCATGAAAATCATTGAGAAAACGCTGTCCTAACCCTATTTCCCCCCTTAAGTGTACCCCGACATTTCTCGTCTAAAACACAGTAGTTTCAGTTTTGTTGTGCATAAAAAGGTACTAATGCAAAGAAAAGGTTTGGAATGGTCGGTATTACCCTTACTGCCGGATTAACGCCGAACGAACTGAGGCCATTCGTATTTACATAACCTCGAAACTTGACATAAAAATGAATCTTTTCATTCAGTACGCGATAGCTTTATGTCATTTACCTTTATTTATTCATCATATTATGCGTCATCAACAATTAATTAACATGTCTGACTTGTCAGATCGAACGTAAATGAAATAGGCACATAATAACTTTGCCGAAAAATTGGCTAACACATTTTTCTCGAAGACGACTTATTAGAATGAAAAATAAATAAATAAATAGTTGGGACATCTGCGTAATTGATAAACGCAGACGGCTCCACTATTTATTTGTGTGTTCCAACGTGTACCTTTGCGGGTTTTTACGTATGACCCTTCCCAATTGTTCCCTCCTATCATTCCCTACCCGCATTATGGTAAGGTAATTCCGTAGCATACGCAGCTACTTGTTAGCTACACTAAAACCTGTGTCGATACGACTTTTATTCGACGACTTTTTATTTTTACTGAATTTCAGTCGTATTACCTACTACTATGCTAAAGTACTATGCTAAAGTCCTTTTATTTGAGCAAAGAAGGGGTTGTAAAATAAAAAGTTAGTGGTGAAAAAATTTCTCGGTGGTTCCGACGAGAACTATAAGTGTGTAGAGTAGCCTGTTAAAATTTGAAAGCAATCGGTTCGGTAGAAAAAAAGTTAGGAACCGGGCTGCCAACTTCGAGGTGCCAATTTCGATCAATAATAATAATAATAAACTATTAAATTTAAAAAAATTTTTTGTTTTGTATCTTTAATATGTAAATAAAAACTTCCTAAATATCCAAAACGATACATTTTTATTTTCCTACAAAAAAACGCCCTCCAAAAATGACATGAAAATCGGCTTAAATTACCAGACTACTACCTTAAATACGTAGAAAAACTGCCTTCCTGTCCAGCGTGGAAGCCATCACGCTGGAAGTGCACCGCTACTTATTGTTAGCCGCGCGGGTGACCGCTTGGTCACCCGTCCCAGTACTGACCACGGGAAATGCTGCACGAAGATTGCCGCAGCCGCGCACCAACCACGCGTCCACTACTGTCGGTCTGTTGAAATTGTGAGAGTCAATTAGCTTTGTTGTTGTGATTGTTGTTAAAGGCAGAATGAAAGAGAATAGATGTGGATGTGACTTTCCCGGATAATTCTCTATTGAGAGAATTATCGTCCTTGAGAGAAAAAAGAAAGCCAATTACACAGTGAATTATAATATATTTGGTACGCCTTTTCGAAATTACTCGCTTCATCTCGGTTTCATAAAATCAATACTTTCGATGTTCACATTAACCTCCTTCTCGATTCTTTCACATACAATAATACTCGTTTCTTTACTAATATATTTATCCTCTATTGCTAATGAGATCATTTAAAATGAGACGTCTATACAACTTCAGGTTTCTCGTACAATTTTGAGTCGTATGTCAACTTCAATAATTCTCTCCAACACATTTTATCTAGTATTTTATGTCATTACATAGAATACTAGATAAAATATGATGTTAAAATGTGTTTGATCTGTTGTGAAATGGTGGAGAATGCTTCAACATTAATGAAATTCAAATTCTGAGAGTCGTATTCGAGTATTCCTTTTATCTCATCATCATAAATTCGTCCACCAGGGTTATAAGTATCAATTAAAATCTATTCAAGTCGATCATGATCACGCCCGCTTGCATACAATTAAATAGAACCGGGTTTATCGTTTATTATTATTACATTTATTAGTATTTTTAAAGATTTTCACTGTACCACGGAAACTCGTTTACAACGTTTACTCAAATGAAAACTGTCCTTTTTGGCAAATACTCAACTTAATTCTGGCGCACATGGTTGTCCTAGGATTTGAATGGCTTTTTCCTCTTTTCTGCTCGGGGAAGTTCTTTATGCCGCAAAGAATTCTGGACTGAGATGATAGCGGATACTGATACCACTGTTGGCGGGACCATACCAATAAGCGATCAATGCTTGCGATGATGGATATTAACCGAACGTCCTTGGATCGAAATCATAGATCTTCCAAGATTCTCGACAGAAGTGCGTATATGATTTGGAAGCGTCCCTCCTTTTTGACTATCGCCTCTCGAGTGAAAGAGGTTCTCGATATTTGGTTTCGTACAAAATTCGCGAAATTCTTGACTCATGCGTACTTCATAATATTTTGTCGCCAGCGTCACGGTCGATCATCGTTCAATAACTGCGCGATGCGTCATCGTTTCATTTGTGCGTCAACATTTAAATCAATCGTTACAAAATTTGTTGAGGTTATGTTGACCTTTAGCCACCCGTTAAGGTCTGAACACGCACCGTGATCGCGTGAGTGCAACAGACATGGCGGCATAGGGATTGTGCGAGAGCGGGAGGGTTTTTAGCCTCCCCTCAGCATGTGAATGGCGATGAGAAACTCCAACAGCGTCGGTATAGTAGGGACCATGGAAATTGAGATAACATTCCAGTCACATGTACCAAATACGTAAATCCACCGTGCCAGAAGCAATTGACTATGTATTTTGGTTTCGTAAGCTCGAATTTGCCAGGTACGATCTCAATAATTCACGAAAATTGTCTGTGAACTGAAAATTGTATAAGAAACATCTTGCATTCCGATCCGAAAGTGGCACCAGTGCAATATGAATGAATTCCAAAACACTTTTCCACGATTACTGTGTATTTTTTGGCCAAGTGCCATTCTGTACATTTTACACATACAGCAACAATAAATGCTCGTTAGTTAAAGTTTTTAACCGTCGATAATGTTAGGGTGAAATTTTTTGAAATTGCGCTGTACAATAGTAATTATATGCACATTTGTTTTATAGCTCATTGTTTTTAACTGAAAATATACATCTCTATTCGAATGTACACATTTTCTAGTCCTTACGTTTCAGGTATAGGTGGCTAGAATTATCTGACCAAATTTCAAGTGATTTGGTTTGATACTTTAGGAAAGGCGTTTCGACAAAAATGCAAATATACTTCGTCGGTAAAACGCCGTTAAGGGGGGAAATAGAGTTAGGACAGCGTTTTCTCAATGATTGTCATGAATTTTTTTATAGTATAAAAAATGAATATAATTTATTAAAACTTTGAGAATATTTTATACATGAATTTAAGTATATACGATAAAATTTGTATACCTATATTTAAGTATATACTATAAAATATTAGCGACCCCATATTGCAGGTCACAATCGGACTCAGCATTTTGTGTACATTCTGGAAGCCCTAATTTTCATCTGAAATCAAACGAGGATGGAATTTACTTTTATTATATGTCTCTCTTCTATATGAACCTAAATGCTATTAAAAAAATAGAAAATTGAATTTTTTACAGGGGTCGAAACAAAAAATCATGATTTTTTGCCATTTTTTACAACTTTATTTGCAAAAAAAAATTATTTTAAATAATGATAATATTCCGATTCTAGGTTCACATAGAGCGCAATACTATGAAGAAAGTAACTGCCAATTTTCAAAACGATTGGTTGAAAACTTTTCAAAGTAGCGTGTACGCAAGTTAAAAAAAAGTCGTTTTCAGAAAAACGCGTTTGAAAAAATAGTACCAAGAAAAACAAGCAATATGGGGTCGCTAATATTTTATAGTATATACTTAAATATATTTATAAAAATTTTATAGTATATACTTAAATATATGTATAAAATATTCTCAAAGTTTTAATAAATTATATTCATTTTTTATACTATAAAAAAATTCATGGAAATCATTGAGAAAACACTATTCTAACCCTATTTCCCTCCTTAATGGCTTATAACAATAGAACAAGTCGGAATTTTCATTTAAAATTTCGGGAATATATTTTTCAATAGTTTTACTAACAATTTATGAAATAAAAAAAAAATCGTTTTTTTGAACCGTCTAACCCTATTTCCTCCCTTAAGGGAGAACACCACTGTGACCCCCTGTTTTTTTCACATTTTTCAAGAATTTTTTTTTGTGGGAAAAAAAGAGATATTCGAACAATTTTTTTGGCTTTTGTTCCTTGTTTATTAATGTATCAAAAAACATATTTTTCACATTTTTCACGTCGCATGGTGGCGCTGGGGAAGCTCTCGCGTCAGTTGCTGTCATCTCCGGCGGCACGCAGCAGAACTCTCTTCAACGTCGATCTGAAAAAAAAAATCATATTATTAACGAAAACACTCGGTATTTTATAAAAAAATACCGAGTGTTTTCGTTAATAATATGATATTTTAAAGAGAAGTACATAGGGATTTGGAAAAATATTGTTTAAAAAAAAATAGGCACGCCTTTGAAATTAACTTTAATTTCACAGTCGTGCCTATTTTTTTTAAAACAATATTTTTCCAAATCCCTATATACTTCTCTTCAAAATATCATATTATTAACGAAAACACTTGGTATTTTTTTTCAGATCGACGTTGAAGGGAGTTCTGCTGCGTGCCGCGGAGATGACAGCACGTGACGCGAGAGCTTCCCCAGCGCCACCATGGGACGTGAAAAATGTGAAAAAAATGTTTTTTGATACATTAATAAACAAGGAACAAAACCCAACAAAATTTTTCGAATATCTCTTTTTTTTCCCACAAAAAAAAATTCTTGAATAATGTGAAAACAAACCGGGGGTTACAGTGGTGTTCTCCCTTCAGAGCATCTTTCATAGGTTTTTAACGGCTATAAGAATTTGAAAAATTCTGTAAGCCATAAAATGGCAGAATAAATTAGGTACTGATTTGCTATTTCAGA
The DNA here is from genome assembly GCA_958009045.1 of Oxytorus armatus. Lineage (NCBI taxonomy): Eukaryota > Metazoa > Arthropoda > Insecta > Hymenoptera > Ichneumonidae > Oxytorus > Oxytorus armatus. Next base: position 8,413,629 of record OY253747.1, on the reverse strand, counting down.
CGTTGACATAAGTCGTTAATTTAGGCAATCAATATATGCCAACTCAATGTGTAGAGACAGCGGCAGGCGTTCTTAAAACTTTTTTTCAATTACTCGTCGTTAAAACGACCCCGCGTCTCTTGATATATGATGATATTAGGATGTTCGGGATTGTTCTGTTCTCTCCTAATATCGTAAACATTCTCTGGAATCGTCAACAATATGAAAAGGCAAGATAAACACATTGAATATAAATGAATCATTTATTAATTGATAAACATAATAAATACATCAATTTAAAAAAAGCTGACAGCTCAGTAATATTTGAGAAATGTCTGTATTTGCTCCGTGCACGTGCACACAGAACCGAAATGAAAGCGTGCATTACAGCAGTGTATATATGAGCATAATACTCGAAAGAAATGTCTGCCATCAGGACCGATGTTGCTGGCGGTCGATACATATAATAGACGATCAGAGATTTTTCGCCTTTTCGCACGTGCACCCAGTGAATACTCTGAGTGTAGAAATAAAAACAACGAAATAAAACGTTTCTTGAAGACTTGTCCGATAAAATTCAAGTTCGCCGAACGTTCTCGCGGCAAAATGGTATTCATATGGTGAACGTATTGGCAATAAATCTTGTCAGATTGGAAACTCGTAGGGAGATCTGTGGTCGAGTACCCGAGCGAAAGAGGGCACGAAGGTAGAAAGAAAATTGAGAGTCGGTGGATTCGAAGGACCACGAGAATATTTATCGTATTTGAACTTTAAACATGCATATGACCTAAACGATAGGCAGAAGGAAAATAAGAAAATAAATAGGCCTGGCTGGTTGTGCAGCTGAGAGATAGAAAAATCAATCATTTTATTCTTTCATCGCGGCAATTCGATATTTTTAATTTTTTGTTACCCTTCGAACAAATCACTTTCGAGACATAACAGTAATAACAACGAGAGTCGAAAGAAAAAGCAAGATCATTTAGTGCATCGGAAAGATAAATTCATTGGTTGGAACACTGGCAAAACTCTCAAAAAAATACCACTTCAATAAAATAAAATCCACTTCATCAAAAAGGAATCTCCTCTTGTGTCAAGTCTCAAATCCTCTCTTTTCAGGAGAAACGGAAATATCCGCGTCGTACGTATACCGCTTACGTCAAGATTGTTATTGTTTTTATAGGATACGATTTATGGTTCTGACTATTCTGTATGCAAGCTGATCATCCTTTCACAGAAAAGGTGAAAAGCCATTTTATTGTTTTTTTATTGTTCCGGTGGTCTATTAATTCGTCAGCGACGTTTGAACAAAATCTTAGCTCTTTACAAAATTATCCATCTTGGTCGTTTCGACCTGGGCATAGGAGTAAGACTACGTTATAAAGACGAGAAGCTGCCTCCAAGCAGTTCCTACGAAAACGACGAAGTGTGAATTATGAGATATATTCAAATAGGAAAAAAGCGATTCTCTGACCCTAAGAGAAATGATGCTTTCTTGTTGTTTTCTATAAGCTAATGTGCACTTTTCCGATGATAATAAAACTTATTTTGGAAACAGCGGATTTCCTCTAATGTATAAACGATTGTCCAAGCTAGATTAATTCTTGAGAAAAGAACTGCACATGTTTTCGAAGAAACGTAAAACCAGCTCAACTAATAACAAAAAAAACTCTTCCTTTTTCGGCAAAGGCTGGAATTGCTTAAAGAGGTAGTTTTTCACCATGTACACATGTTTTGGGAGAATGAAGGATTAAACAAATTAAGAAGCCGTTGGTTCAGGGGATGTATTGCCATTAGCTTGTCCATGGGAGAAAAATAATGGTAATAAGTAACGTAATGGTAATAAGTAAGTAAGTAAAATAATGGTAATTTGGGAAAATATAAAATGCTCTTACTGCTTATGTGGTTGCAGTGGAATTCAATAGATTTCAATCGATTTTTTTTTTCATCCCACTTAATGACAAATTTGCCCGTTAATGTGTTACGTGCAATTTATATATCTCTCAATATTATATAAATAAAAATATATCGCCGCCGCCGCCGTGTACAAGAGTTGAGGAGCGTGAGCGGGATCGAGTAAGCTGGGCGAGGGGATCGAGCGTGAGCGGGAGTGGCTGGGGTGGGGGGGCGCCAAGCGCGTAGGGGGGCAGAGCCCCCCGAGTCACTTCTCTCTATATTATATAAATATATCGCCGCCGTGTACAAGAGTTGAGTATCGGGTGTCCAAAATCGCGGGCAGGGGTGTCCAAAATTGAGACCAGGGGTGTCCAAAATCGAGGTCAGGAGTGTCCAAAATCGAGGTCAGGGGTGTCCAAAATTGTGGGGGGCACAAAGCGCGCAGGGGGGCAGAGCCCCCCCCTAGTGTACATATATATATACTAGGGGGGCTCTGCCCTCCTGCGCGCTTCGCGCGCCACCCCCCCCCCCCCCCACCCTCGCTCCCACCCACGCCTCCCCCGCCTCCGCTCGATCCGCTCACCCAGCCTACTCGATCCCGCTCGCTCTCCTCAACTCTTGTACACGGCGGCGGCGGCGGCGGCGACGGCGGCGGCGAAATATTTATATAATATAGAGAGATACTAGCCCCCCCCTCCAACTCTTGTACACGGCGGCGGCGATATATTTATCTAATATAGAGAGATATCGTGACTATGAGAGTCAAAAAGGCGTATCTAATTAGTATCACCTTATGTGCGCAAGGAAAATATATACTGTATGGACATTTATTGGGATATATCATGGAGACGCCAATCATAATAAATACCATACAACATCTTCCCCTACGTATATTTGTCCATTATCTGATTTCCGTTGGAATTCGCACTGGACGACATTGGCCAATGGTGATAGAAATGCCATACGAATTTTACCCTTCATAATCCATTGCTATTTTCATTCAGTTTCTATGGAAAGAAATTGCCGTTCGAGCTTGCGATTGTGTTTCCATTTAGTTTCTATGGAAAGAAATTGCCATTCGAGCTTGCCATTGTCTTTCCATTCAGCTAGCTGCCATTAAAAACTTTCCCTTGACCTTCTCATACAATTCGCATTGAAAGTGACACATTTTGCTAAGGGTTACCTGGAAAATTAGTAGGTACAATAAAATATATTGTAATTCGTTTCGGGGACTGTTAAGTTGCGTACCATGTGACGCGCACCATGTAAATTTTGCGAATAGAATTATATATACAGTGATATAATCGGAAATTAAAAAAAAACTTTTCTCGTTAAAAGACCCGCAAAAGCAAGAAATATGAATGTAAGGCCAGTACGTGACTGGATTCTAAGCTCTCTTTTCGAGGCTTGGAAGTTTGCCCAGAGCCCACAAGGTTTTAGCCCCGCATCGTTTTTACGATTACTCGCACGGAGACGTTGAGGGATGGGGAAGGAGGAAGGGAGATTGGCCGTACGAACAAGCCGTGCACGGGTTGTAGAGAGCCCTGAGACTCCATGCCAGAGATCTGGCGTAGGATGGCTCGAAGGAGCCTCGAGTTATTGGCGAGAGACGAGAGAGATGACTTCTGTGATTCTGGCGTTGAGAGTGGTATGTAGGATTGAACAAGGAGGTCAGCATCGATGAAAATTCATGCATGTCTCTTCGGTGACTTCCACGGATTCATTTTTTATTTATTTGATGCACATAGGATCATCTACGATGAAGTCAAAATCACAAAAGCGACTTGTTCACAGAGGCGGATCTCTTTATGCGCAAAATTATGAGAAAGCAAAGTGCAAGTTTCAATTTGCACCTTTTTTTGCCTAAGGCATTTAAAGGTGCAGGTTCATGCCATAAGCTCGCACGTAAATCTACAAAAAATGTCCAGTATTTATAACGCCAAACTTCAGTTACTTATGTACTATATTAAGATTTTTGTTGAGGTAGTAGTCACCCCTACTACCTAGGATACCCTCCCCACTACCTAGGATTTTTGGTAAGGTAGTAGTGGGGGGGGGGGGGTGTTAAGGTAGTAACTTAAGCCGATTTTCATGTCTTTTTTTGAGGGCGTTTTTTTGTAGGAAAATAAAAATGAATGTTTTTATTTACATATTAAAGATACAAACAAATTTTTTATTTTTTATTTAATAGTATATTATTATTATTATTATTGATCGAAGTTGGCACCTCGAAAAAAAAGCGCGTGGTTGGCCCCGGTGGTTTTGGCACTTGATGTTATCTGAAATCAAAAATTCTTGATAACTCTTAATCTGTAGACATGTCATTCTGGTCGGAACTACGGAAGTTAAATTTCATGGATAAATAACAAAATGGAAAAGGACGTTTTTTTCCAAAGTCCGCCATTTTGTTATTTATCCATGAAATTTAACTTCAGTAGTTCCGACCAGAATGACATGACTATAGATTAAGAATTATAAACAATTTTTTATTTCAGATAACATCAAGAGCCAAAATCACCGGGGCCACCCACGCACTTTTTTTCGAGGTGCCAACTTCGATCAATAATAATAATAATAATAATAATAAACTATTAAATTTTTTCAAAAAATTTTTTTTCTGTATCTTTAATATGTAAATAAAAACATCCTCAATATCCAAAACGATTCATTTTTATTTTCCTACAAAAAAACGCCCTCCAAAAAGACATGACAATCGGCTTAAGTTACCAGACTACTACCTTAATCAACAACTGCGTAATAGCGTCGTGAAGGGAAATTTGAGGTTTCTGAAGATCGATAAAGGAAGGTTTTAAAGAAATAAATAATTCATTTAAATAGTAATATCAATTATCGAACAAAAATAAAAACAAGCCAATTTGCACGTTCGACAAAAAAGTCTACTGATGTTTTAGATAGCTCAAGTTTCACGATCGATGTCATTAAAAACGCTGGATTATACAGGTTTGCATTAATGTTTGTAATGCACACTCATGATGCACAGTCATGAGTTGTCAGACCGATAAATTTATGATTCCTACATTATTGCGGAGTTGTTCGAAGCATTGGTGAAGTTGGGAGGCTGGACAGGACCACACCCTCTCAGGCATTTGTTCGTGCGTGAGAATTTGTGGAAGAGCTTCGGAGAACGCGTCGGGCTTTAGGAAAACAGGGGAGAGAAATGAGACAGAATGGGGTGTACTCTCGTGAAGGAGGGATAACAAATCGTCAGTAATGAGTGTAAATACGGCAGGACATTTATCACCAACGCCCGTATGGTCTCGTACCGTCCGAGAGGGTGTTCAGAGTTCACCCACATAACAGAAGGGGTCTTCGTTCCTCCCCCAAAAAAACACTAGTTTCAGCCCTTCCAATTACTTATGGTATTGATCACTGGTGCTTGGACGTGTTCGATATAATTCAGCCATGGAGGTCGTAATAAATAAAATAATATACATGGAAAGTTGAAACTTGTGCGTTACTCCGTCACAATTTTTGGCCGTTCATAATTTCTCCGCTATTATTAAATGGCTCTCTCACACTTCGTCATACCAAAAGTTTTGTGAATCAGCAAAAATTATACTCGGAAGCAATGTGCAATTTTGTTTACTTCTCTTTTGCGCGTCGGCGATTTTTCGACAAAATTTTCGTGTTTTTAATGTCATTGTGTTTGAATGTTCCGAAACGTTCCCGCGACAGTTCAAACTATTATTGGAGTGCAGCAATTTTTATTTTTTTAACCTGCCACACGTACGCAGATACACACCCGCGGCGAATTTTTACCAAAACTCATTTTTCGTTTTTCTTTCAAACTGTTTTGAATGCTTGGACATAAAAATCTGTAAACAAATGTGGGTACGTACATAGCTTATTCTTTTGTATATGAGGAAATCATATACGAGGTCTGTTCAAAAAGTATCGCGAATTTTGAATTTCCGCGGGCTACGTATATTCGATTTTCGATTTTTTTGTGGCGTTAGGTTGGTACTCGTGTCCCTCACTTATGCTGAATAAATCGGCTATTTTGAATGTTTAGTTAATTGTTGACAGCTGTTTTGGTAAGATGTGTTTTGGCTTGTCTTCGATTTTTGCCTATTCCAAAAAAGCAGCTTCCATTGCGATGATTGAGCTTTGGTTTCCACGTCATAACCATAAACTAATGATTCGTCACCAGTTATGACCGTCTGGAGAAAATTTGGGTCGTTGCGGACCGAGTCCAACAGCTCCTTAGCAATGTTAACGCGACACTGTTTTTGTTCGAAATTGAGCAATTTCGACACGAATTTCGCGGCGACCCGTATCATGCCCAAATCATTGGTAAAAATCGAATAGCACGAGCCAATCGATATGTTTAGTTCCTCAGCAACTTCTCTAACGGTGATTCGACGATTGGCCAATATTATTTTCTTCACTTCATCAATGTTTTCGTCTGTTGTTGATGTGCTCGGGCGTCCGGAACGCATTTCATTGTTCGCATCTTCTCGGCCCTCTGAGAACATTTTGTACCACCGTTAAACGTTGCTTTGGTCCAAGGTAGCTTCACCATATGCCACAGTCAACATTCGGAATGCGTCCGGGCGCTTAATTTTGTTCTTCACACAAAATTTGATACAGATTCTTTGATACATTTTTTGGAATAGGCAAAAATCGAAGACAAGCCAAAACACGTCTAGCCAAAACAGCTGTCAACAATTAACTCAACATTCAAAATGGCCGATTTTTTCAGCATAAGTGACATGAGTAACAACCTAACGCCACAAAAAAATCGAAAATCGAATATACGAGGGGGGACCCAAAAAAAACGGGAATTTCCTCATAATTTCCACGATTCATCACCACGGTTCATCACCAGTGTTCATCACCACGATTCATCACCAGTAATCACCTTGGAAAAAAGTTCAGGGTCCTCTTCGAGCTGATTTTGAAGTTCAAAACATGCCTGAAGTCGATGCTCCCTTTGCTCGTCTGTGAGAAGGCGAGGGACAAATTTGGCTGCAACTCTGCTCATGTGCAAATATTTGGATAAAATCCTCTGAATTGAACTCCATGATATCCCAGACATCGCACAGAGTTGATCAATGGTTCGGCGACGGTCTTCATGAATGAGAGCATTGGTTTTGTCGATGTTTTCGTCATTTCTTGACGTTGACGGGCGTCCTGAACGGGGTTGGTCTTCAATTGACATTTCTCCATTTTTAAAACGTGAAAACCACTCGTAGACTCTGGTTTTACTTAGGGCAGCATCTCCATGAGCAGTGTTAAGCATTACAGTAGTTTCCGCGGTCGATTTCCCCAACAGGAAACAAAATTTCACAGCCGCGCGTTGCTCTCGACAATCGGCCTTCACGTTTTCGCCGAAATGGAAAAAGTTGATTCACTACAAAAATTCCCACAGGCGAACCGATGCACTCACGGCGACAGAACTTCGCACACTAACTCAGGAGACGTGTCCCCAACGGACATATGGTCGAGAAATGGGTTCCCCCACTCTCCCTCCCCGCCGCAGCGCGATTCCCGTTTTTTTTGGGTCCTCCCTCGTACGTAGCCCGCGAAAATTCAAAATTCGCAATACTTTTTGAACAGACCTCGTACATATATATTTTCTTAAGCTTTCGTACAAATCTTCTCATACGTCTCATCGTGCTGTTTGTCGCATCTCTAACCTTAAAAGTAAGCTCAAGTATCAATGCTTTATCAAGCTTAAAAAAATGAAAAGATCTTTTCGAAGATGATAAAGTATATCGACAGTCAGAAGGAACGATTGTTGCGAAAAGAGGGTGCGGAAGTAAGGGGGATGTAGCGAAATTGCCGGATGAAAAGTGAGATGAGAAACAACACGGCGGAAAAAAACAAGAACAGCTGTAAGTGGAATGCGACGATCCTAAAGCTTTCTTTTCTTTTCTGCCTCTCAGTCTCGCTATTCCGGAAGCTTCAAACTCGACGATCGTCCTTCGTCTCGTTCCACCAAGATTTTCCACCTCCTCCCAACCCCTGACCGCACCACGATCTTCATTCTGTTCGGTCGACTGCAGCTCAAAAGCTCGAGAGCTTTCGACTCGTTTCGAAGCAATAAGAAGGATCCTTGGGGTAGACTTCTGGTTGAGAAGATTTCAGGAGTCTCGATCGCGAAATATGAGCGAAAGGGTCGTTTCAGAACCTCGGAGGGTGTTTATTTTCTTTGAACGAGACATGCATCGAAAGCACAAAAAGGTGTTTCAAGATGAATGAAAATTCGCAGAAGTGCATTTTATGAAGGCTTGACATTTGATACTAAATAACTTCGTGAAAATCGCAAAAAACTGAATGAACACTTCTAGATTTATATAACATGCAAAAATTAAAAAATTTCTATGATTTAATCTTGAAACATCAGAAGTCAAGTTTCTCTAGGAGTTCGGATCGAAATATAACATGTCAATACTGTCTAGATTTCGTGTTAAAAAATTGAAGTTGTACTTACTAGGGTCTTATTATAAAAAGAAAATCCGATCTTTATAATTTTTCTGTATACGTAAAAAATTTGATTTGTGTAGGTATTCTTCTGGTTGAATAAAAATATGCTTAGAAATGAAAAGTTGAGCTTTTCATTCTTTCCTTTCACACCTTCTTATTGTTTAAGCAATTTAATTTTCGTGTTGAAAAAATAGTCATTGTCACATATGTTTAAAGAGAAAGCATTTTGTTTTTCCCTTTTTTGTAGGGAATTTCATTGCTCGGAAACTCCTTGGCTAGCACTAGGGGCTGTGAGAGAGTCGACAGTCGCCGGTTGAGAGATCCACGAGTTCTTCAACCTAGTACGTGGCAGGCAGGAGGGGGGCAGTTCGCAATAATCACATAGCGCTCTCAGAACATGTGGTGAGAGGGGCCAAAAGCCACCCTTTGGACAGTGTCGCTTGAGGCCTCTGAAAAATTAACGTTGCCTCACCCATAGCCGGCACGGGTATGCCTAGTGCCAGAGAGGGATGAGGGTGTCGTTTTCTTTTGCTATCTTGCTCTCTCTCTCTTTCGACCCGTCGGCGCTAATGGTCGTTGCAATATTCACTCCCCCGGTCTCTCAGCTTCAAATGAAACCCACACAGAGAGGTAGAAGAACTTGGCGATCAGACATTGTCAACAGTTGTTATTCTTATCCTTTCTTTTATGAAAAACATTTTTTTTCTCGTAATTTATTTACTTTTATTCGGGACCTTAAGGGAGGAAATACGGTTAGACGGTTAAAAAAATCGTTTTTTTTTATTTCATAAATTGTTAGTAAAACTATTGAAAAATATGTTCCCAAAATGTTAAATGAAAATTTCGACTCGTTCTATTGTTATAAGCCATTAAAGTGAGTAGCTCTCCTTCAGGTCCCGAGCGCACCACGTATTTCAAACGCATTTTTCTGAAATCGACTTTTTTTTAACTTGCGTACACGCTAATTTGAAAAGTTTTCAACCAATCGTTTTGAAAATTAGCAGTTTTTTTCTTCATAGTATTGTGCTCTATATGACCCTAAAATCGGAATATTATCATTATTTAAAATAATTTTTTTTTTGCAAATAAAGTTGTAAAAAATGCCAAAAAATCATGCTTTTTTGTTTTGACCCCTGTAAAAAATTCAATTTTCTATTTTTTTGATAGCATTTAGGTTCATATAGAAGAGCGACATATAATAAAAGTAAATTCCGACCTCGTTTGATTTCAGATGAAAATTGCGGCTTCCAGAATCCACGCAAAATGCTGAGTCTGATTGTGACCTGAAAGATGGGGTCGCTAATATTTTATAGTATATCTCTCTTTATTATATAATATTATATAATAAATATTTCGCCGCCGCCGCCGCCGTGTACAAGAGTTGAGGTGGTCATTCCCTTCAACGTACCCCTCCCCGCCGGGGGGGAATGAATGGAATAGCCCGAGGGGGGGGGGGGGGGGGGGGTACACCGAATGAAATAGCCCGAAGGGACGGGGGGGGGTGGGCCGAATGGAATAGCCCGAGGGGGGCGGGGCACGCCGAATGGAATGGCCCGCGGGGGGGGGGGGGGGGCGCCGAATGGAATAGCCCGAGCGAGGGGTACACCGAATGGAATGGCCCGAGGGGGGGTTGGCGCGCGAAGCGCGCAGGGGGGCAGAGCCCCCCTAGTACTTGAATATATGTATACAAATTTTATAGTATATCTCTCTATATTATATAAATATTTCGCCGCCGCCGCTGCCGTGTACAAGAGTTGAGGTGGTCATTCCCTTCAACGTACCCCCCCCCCCCCCCCCGGGGTACGCTGAATGGAATATCCCGGGGGGGGGGGGGGGGGGGGTTTACACCGAATGGAATAGCCCGAGGGGCCGGGGGGGGTACGCCGAATGGAATAGCCCGAGGGAGGGGGTACGCCGAATGAAATAGCCCGAGGGAGGGGGTATATCGAATGGAATTGCCCGAGGGGGGGTTGGCGCGCGAAGCGCGCAGGGGGGCAGAGCCCCCCTAGTACTTAAATATATGTATAAAAATGTTATAGTATATACTTGAATATATGTATAAAATATTCTTAAAGTTTTAATAAATTATATTCATTTTTATACTATAAAAAAATTCATGAAAATCATTGAGAAAACGCTGTCCTAACCGTATTTCCCTCCTTAAAGATCCCATTCCGAATTCCGGAATTTGACCATTGACATCGAAATCAGTCGTCGTTAAAAATCCCCAGGTGCCTATACTTCTTAATGATGGAGGTTTTTTTTTCATCGGTATATCTATTCTGCTATTTGAAATTTCGAAAATTTTATATCAAATTCTAAGTCAGTGACCCCAAAAATTCACAACCACTCATTTCCATTATTATCGTATCATCGTTCTTTGTTTCTATTGTCGGCCATATTGTTTCCACGGCAATCGTCATTTTGAAATTTCACACTGAATCAGAAATTTCAATTGTTGTTTCAATCGAGTTAAATTTTGAGATTACTCTTTATTGCAAATGTAGATTCTACTAATGTCAATTATCGTTCGTAATTAATTTAAAATGTTGTCTAAATTATAAATTTTCAATTACATATTGTGTACCTGGAGATGTAGATATTGACAATATAGAATCGTTTGTTTTCCGAGGAATATATTACGTCGCCTCACTACGGCTGGCTCACAAGCTCAAGTGAAACTGTCGGATTTTCGTGATTCCCATAAGTGAACACGAGACGCCTAGAGCATATCGACCTTGACAACAGTCACGTTGTAATCTCTACGTTCAGCTATTTCGGATTAATATTAAACGAATATGGAGAGTTACGCAGCATAAACAACTCGCATGATTAATTACCATTTTCATTACAATTAGTCTACATAATGGATATTTTTTGTATCTATTTACAATTGCTTAAATTAGTTGTGATTCTTGTAGTTGTAAGGTTGCGATAGGAAATTTAAATATTCCCGCGTTCGCCCGTGAGTGGGGAATAAGGCAATAACATTTGTTCACGCGTATGACGCGCGAATGGGGATTCACGCGCCATACGCGTGAACAAATGTTATTGCCTTATTCCCCACTCACGGGCGAATGCGGGAATATTTAAATTTCCCGCATTCACCCCCCTCCGCCCCACCCCGTCGACATGCTCAAATGGGAGGTAAGCATCGATCTCATAGATCTCTTTCGCTCTGGGGACGTCGCCGAAGAAAGTCATCGTCGCTCCTTGCAAACGGGGAACACGAAATATAAATAGTGTATCGACGAATGCCCATTCAGAGTCATGTGAAAAAGGAGTACGGGTCACACCAATTTTTCTACGATAAAAATCTATTCGCAATTCAACAGAGAAAATATCGAGCACGTCGTCGTCGTAGAGAACTTATTTCCGGAGACATCAGTTCTCAAAGCAAAATAAAGAGTCATCAAAACTACCACAATCTTCACAAAAGTTGAGTGAAAGATTACCCTGTCACTAAATAACGAGACAATTTGCCCAGTGAACGATAATAGATCATCCAGTGAGAAAATATGATTTCGAGGATGAACGAGTGAGTGTGGCGTGAAATGTGTGGGTGTGATTAATGTACAGTTGGTCAAAAAAGTATTCATACACCTTGTTTTTTTGCGATAATTTTATAGGCATAAGCGATACGCAGGAAAGCCAATTTTATTTAATAGTACATCAGGTGTAGAGATGAACTGCAAATGGAGAAATTTTTCCCAGGAATAATAGAAGAAAAAAAGTATTCATACACTTACGATTATAGTGAAAACCTACATCATCATAGCTGTTAATTATAACTAATATTTGGAGTGCATCCCTTTTGCTTCAGTTATCGCCTCCAGTCTCTTAGGCATGGATTCTACTAGCTTTTCCGTTGTTTCTTTTGCTATTTTCGTCCATTCTCCTAAAAGCACTCTTCGGAGATCGGATTTGTTTATTATTTTTCTTTTTCTAATTTCTACATCCACCGAGTGCCATACATTTTCAATAGGATTGATGTCCGGAGATTGTGGTGGTGTAATCAATTGTTTGCCGACATTATAGAGTAACCATTCCCTCGTTTTCATGGCAGTATGTTTCGGGTCATTATCTTGTTGGATGTAGAAATTTCCATCCAGGCCCATTTTATCTACACTTGCTTTCAAATTGCTGCGCAACACGTCAATATACTTCTGGGCATTCATTGTACCATCTATAAAAGCCAGATTACCAACGCCATAATATCCCATACAGCCCCAAACCATGACGCTTCCTCCGCCGTGCTTCACAGTCGGTATTAAATTTTTCTGCTGGAGCTCGGTATTTCGTTTCCGCCAGACGAATTTTTTTCCATCGGACCCGAAGATTTTAAACTTCGATTTATCCGAGAATAATATTAAAGATGCAAATAGTGCAGGTCAATGTTGATTAAGTTCTTATGAAATGATCATGTGTTTCCCTAACATTGTATAGAAGATTATCTCATTGCTTTTTTAAGGCCTTACATACGTCGAAAATTTTCAAAAAATCGATTTTTTTTTGTTTACAGATTATTATTCCTTATAGTCTTAGGCGTATTTCTGTGTAAGCTGATTGTAAAAATTTCCCATAGTTCAAAAGTTATTGTAGATAATGTGACTGCCCGACGCTGAAACACGCTCGAATCAACGCTACCAAAGCAACAAAAGAGGCCAGAACAATTCGTCGATTAGAAAAAAATAAACAACAACAATTTTTTACTGACAAGGAAGGCGTACAATATGAAGCTGGAATGGGAGATTAGACGTAAGTTAACTAAATAAATTTAAAAAATTCATAAAGTTCTTGCTCCAGCCGCGCGCGACTTCGAGCGAAATGCGCTTGAAACTTTAAACGCGTTTTTCTCAAAACTCCTTTGACGGCATGATAACTCGTACGGTTTTTAATATTTTTTGATGATTTTTTTTTTAAATATTCGGAATTGTTTTTTCTATAGTCTGTCGAGCCGGATTTTTAAAATTATAATTAGAACATTTTATAAAAACAATTAAAGTGTGACTTTTTTGACACAAACTTAACATTTTTTTTTAAATTACCGTAAATTGTTTAATTTTTCGAATTTCAAAAATCCGGCTCGACAGACTATAACTACTACCTTATTTTATAAGAATTTCTTTACATTTTGCAGATTCGTCAATATTTGAGGAAGAAATACTGCCGACCGTGGAGCAATTTTTTTTTTACAGTGCTTCAAAAAATGTGATTTTTCATGTTGTAATTTTTGAAAAAAAAAATTGAAATACATTTTTTTACAAACTTAACACAGTAATTAACAATGTGTAAGAATTTTTTTATCAATTTCTATTTCTATCCCTCCTAAAAACAGTTTTTCTTTTGGTACGTTTTCGGTACCGCTGGACGTATGTAAGGCCTTAATCTACACGAGAATGTTTTATTGAAATTGTAGTTTTTGTCGGATGTGAATTACAGTAAAGAAATAGTTTGGTAATAATAGTAAATACGCCTGCAATATTCTTTCCAAGAATCTTCGTTATAATGATAATCTAATTTGTTTAATATTGATATCAATCGATAAAAATAAAAAATGGTCAACTAAATGATCGGACATAAACATCGATATAATCCCAGTTTCTCAATCTTCCGGTAATGATTTATTATTCGGCTTATAAATGTACTTCGCAAACATTGTTCTTGGCAACATCTACGCATACCTCACAAATTGTGTAAATTGAACAATTTTTTTCAGCATTTTCGGCATCAATTATCGGCGGTAATTGCCCGATATTATCCGTTATTATCCGAGTACCCGGTAACCCAGATACCCCGAAACTATCCGGATACCCGAATCCGTTATTACCCGGATTTTATCGAGTTATCGAGGTATACGGATTTGAAGCGTCGGATCCGTGAAACCCGAATACTCGGGTATCCGAATACCCGGAAAATTTCAAGCTCTAGTCAAAACCATTGTGTAAACGAAGACTTGTTTACATTGTACGCAGAGGTCAGACCGTCCCTGAGTGAATATCGAGGTTTAGCAGCGCAATCGTAAGTGTACGAATACTTTTTTGGCCCGAAAATTTTCGTTTTTTTTGCATAATTCTTCTATTATTCCTGGGAAAAAATTCTCCATTCGCAGTTTATCTCTGTACCTGATGTACTATTAAATAAAATTGGCTTTCTTTGCGTATCGCTTATGTCTATAAAGTTATCGCCAAAAAACAAGGTGTATGGATACTTTTTTGACCCACTGTAATTCGTGAAAAATTTGTGTGCATATAACGATTGACGGGTCTTCTTCGTCATTAATGTTGTAATCCTGAATAATTAAATCAAGTTCAGTTAGTTTATCGCTAAAATTTCCCTTCATTCAAATTACTCTTGTTAATAATAAATCTTTCTGACTCTTTCACATCTGCTGTGATTTCTTTATATTTGTTTTTGTGTGTTGTATGAACCGGTACAGCGTTTACATAGTCCGTTACAATTATTCGAAGTAGTTGTAATATTTTGGGGACATTTACAATCCGCTGAATTAATTGTTATTATTTATAGTTAATTACTATCAGTCTGAGAAATTGTAATGGAATGTTAATTACAATAACTTTTGAGTAATTTGCAATTGATCATTTTTTGCTTCCTCATGTAGGAAGCTTTGTCCTGATGAATTTTCTTTTCGAGTTTTCAACGTCAATGTTTTCAAAATCCCCTCAAGAAAGAAGAGTGTTACGTAATGTCGAGGTCCGAATTATTTGTGATGTCACTGTAGACGTTGCATTCTTATTGAATGACGATGTCATGCTCGGAGTTCGATCATGTGCAAACTTCAGATCCAACGATCGTAGACCATGAACCAAACCTACCATACAATGCAGCGCACACACTCCGATTCAAGTGCGCTAAAGTGTTGGAAAGACACATATAAAAAAATGTCCAAATGAAACAATGGGGTCGTGTAATGGGGGTGCAAAAATCAAACTTCTATAACTTGGAAATGGCTCAACCGTTTGGGAAAAAATTTTGCACGCATGTAGAACTCCCACTCCCCTTTGATATAATTTTGCGATATTCAGGTTTCGGTGTAATTTTCGTGCGGATTGAACAACTCATATCAACGTAACACGATTTTTAATGTAATCAACATTTTTACACAAGTAGACTATCACTAAATACTGCTTGCTTGAAGACGATTGAATTTATAGGAATTTTCTAAAATTAAGGTTCGTTTAATTTTTGGTCTATCGAGTAAAAACTTTCTACATGCAGTGGGTACCATTAAATGGTATTCGGCAATAAATTTGAAGACAATCGGTGTAGACATTATAAATTTATAGAATTTTGAATTTTGCAGAAAATAGTATGACGTTAATAATTAAGCAAACCTGCTTACTTATGGAGGAAGATTTTTGAGTGTGGAAAATGAGGAAGCAATATGCAAGTTTCAATTTGTTCATTACAATTTTTTTCAACTCTCCAATGAAGTTCAGATATCTCGCAGAGATTTTACGCAAGGTCGCATACATGCACATTTCTGAAAAGGCTTTAATTCAGGGCAGAACGTTGTTAAGGAAACGTTCGGTTCCGCTGGAACTGATCAGACCAGTTAGATTCAGTAGTTCTTTGAAGAAACCTAGTAGCTGGAGGGCCCTTGAGGCCTTTAGTCTTTAATTAGAAGGGCATACCTACAATCTTTTGTATCATTAAGTTTCAAGGATATGCATTATTCAAACGGGTTATGTAATTGCTTGACGTGAGTCATACACAAAATCATGTATATATGAAAGCTCAAAGCCCGCAAGCCTTCGGCTAGACCTTTGAGAAGCCCACTTGCTTTGACCGCGTTCACATGAAGGCTTGTCCAGGGAGAAAGCTCTCGAGGTACCGTACGTCGGTCATCTTGAAATTAGCTCGTGGATTGTAACGTGTTCCACCAGCGAAGACTTTGTAACGGTTTGCGCTCAGCCTCCGCTGACTGGAGGGTCTCTTGGTTCATCGTTCGGGCAATTAGCTCGCAAGATCAACGCTCATTAGCACGAGATGCTACAAGCTCGCATTAATGTCATGCCATTGAGTAACTTTCTTGAATACCTCATCATGCACACAGACTTATATTAGGAAAATTGAGTAAAAGTGGCCATCTTGAAATTAGATTGCCAATCAAGAGTTATTTCGCAGTAGATTTCGTCAATCTGTGAGACCCATCCCGGCTTTACGTGGGCAATTAACGCAATCAGCTCGAGATCGTCAGACCCATTATCGCAAAAGCTTGAAAGCTCGGGTGAATAAGCGATCATTGATTATTGCCCGAATGATTCATCGAGCTCTTCCATCAACTTGAAGCTTGCAGAAGATAACTTTTCGCGATATTGCAGTGTTCTTGGAAACGTCATGTTGTCAGAAAATATTAAAGTCATTTGTGAAAAAGGGCGGTTTAGATTCGAGGACACGTTTCATTACGGTTCACGGAGATAAATTTCACGAGTCTAAATAACCCCGGTCGTGCCATCTTTAAATCTTTCTCCCTCCCTCTTCTTAATTCTTCCGTCTCCCTCTTTATTCCCGGGCTTCCTGTAAGAGTCTGGTACCTTTATATTGTTGCTAAATTGCCTCCTAAATAATCCTCACGCCACATGGGCGGCTCCCTTCGTCTCTTTCTCTCTCACACCGTCAGTGTCGCCACCCTTCGCTACTATCCTTGACAACGTCTACCTCCTCATTCCTCCATTGTAAGCTACGGTCGCCTACCTTGTCCCTTTTTCCATTTGCTCTCAGCCCATGTTCTTTCGTCGAAGCTTTTTTTCGCTCTTTTTTTTCCCTTCTTCTTTATTCCCATCACCGGCTAGCCTTTTGTGCCTGATCTGTTCCTTTGTGATTATTCGTTCACGGTACTACAGTGAATACACAATTTCGAAAGGTCGCTTCAAGCATCGGGAGAGCTTTACGTATTTGTATTCCATTGACATTACGGATTTTTAAATTCACGGAGAACTCGAGGCAATTAAAAACCCTCTCGCAAGCTCCGGCTTCACATTTTTGCTATTTTTGATCAACGTTCACGATTGCTGGTGAATGTTTATGAGTGCCTATAATCGCTTCTGAGTGTCTGTGACCGTCTTTAACTGGTTTTCCTGGTTATTCAGAAATTCTAGGTGTTTGTCAATATTTTCTCAGTACTTTGAGAATATTTATGGGTGTAACTATTATTTTTATCGCCAACATGAATTTTGTGCATTTCTGCGAATATTTATGTCTATGATAACTTGTGAGTGCTTACGAGTGCCTGTGTTTGCTCGTGAGTACGGTTGTTCGTGCTTCCGAGTGTTTGCTCATACTCGTGCGTCTCGTACCATTTGATGGCAACATCGCGCATGGAACAAAATGATATGTAACGCAACTTTTTGTCGCATAAATACATTGTAAATATATTGTAACAATTTTACAGATCAATATCATAGATGGGTATTTCGTAGGTCACTTATAAATATCGTCAGTGAATAAAACTGATCTATTACTATACGTGTCTAGAGATACAAGAATAGCCCGCAGCGAGAGAGCGGAATAAAGGCGCCGGGCGCTCAGTGAGAATGCTGCTTGAGGCCGAGGGGGGCCCGACTGCGCAAGCATACATCAACAGCATCGAAGAACATCATGCGATCATCCAACCAATCAGTGCTTGGGTGGCAACAGAAGCGATAGCATTCGTGCGAAATGGCTCCTGGGACAACAGAAGACCCTGTGCGAAACGGGCATAAAAGGCTGCACCGCTTTCCATTCGGTTCAGTTTTATGACGATAGTCATCTCTGTTCTCTATCTAGCACTACGATGATTCGTTATCGGGGCCTCGATCGAAGGATTAACGATCGAATTCGCTAACGTTCATCAGCGAATCAAGGCATAGTTTAATAACAACGATATCGAAAGTGGAAAGCAAGTATGGAATAGAAATTCTCCGACCGTAGTGTGAGTGAAAATAATGATAAAGTTAGCAAAATATCGCTTCTATGGCTCCGATTGATAAGTCGTAAAATTAAGTTCGAGTAATGATGAGTCTCCAGTGCACATCTCTCAACAAATTTACCAATCCTCGAAAATATAGGAAATATCAGATAAATATAGGCAGTTCCAGACCCAGCTGGGGAAAAATATCTGTTGGTCGAGTATAAATCGTGGTGGAACATTTTTTTCACATATATCGGTGGGGCAGGGACGAAGTTTCGAACCGTAAAAGCTTCGACGGGTCAAAACTCCGAATTTATGTGGGACGATCTTAAAACTTTTCGAAATTTTTAAAATCCGACCCTTTTAAAACAGAAATGTCATTGCAAAAATTAGTTATAAATCGAGGATTAAATGACAAGAATAATTATGGGACCGATCTGCAAAAGTATCGGAAATCAAAAATCCTACTACTTAAAAAATCGTATTTTAATGATTCAAAAACGTAAAGTTCCGAAAAATTGTCGTGTTAGAAACTCGAGTTGCCGAACGGTTAAGTTTCATACCTGAAAAGGTTCAGAAAAAAAAAATTCGAAGCCAAATATATTAGAATTTGTATGTCCCGAAAAGGGTAAACAGACGACAGTGTATTAATTCGACGGGGCAAAATTCCGACAGGGCAAAATTTCGAAAGAGAGTGAAAGTAGCTCTACCAGTGGGCTCTGACGCTCGCTCGTGAAAAAAGATCCATAGGACATAACACCAGTGGTGCTGCCATCTAAACGCACGAATTGGAAATTTTCGAAATTTTGCCCCTTCGGAACTTTTGTTTTCGGAATACCGCATCGTCGACGCCGTAATTTTCGGAGTCCGAAAGATTCGTATACCCGAGAATTCTTTTCTTCAATTTTATTACGTTCGCACTTTCCGATAGTTTCTTGTACGATAATATAATTTTCGGAACTTTGCGGATCTCTAAAAATCACTAATTCGGAATTTTTCAAGTAGTACTATTGATCGTTCGATAAATTGCTCTGTCGTCTGCGTAATCTTTCGAAAAAATATTTACTCGACGATATTAAATTCGTATCTTTTTTGGTATCGATTCATATCCGTTCGATGTTATTTACAGTCGATTATTCAAACTGTCGTTGGAATGAACCATGTTATTCGTACTATTAAAATTCGGAGTTTTGCACCGTCGAAGCTTTTACGGTTCGAAACTTCGACCCGGCTCCATATCGGTTTACTATTATCATAATGCGAACATTATGATCAATCGTTCGTAAATCTTATTAACTAATTTAATTCTTTACATTCAGGTTTTGCCCTAATGGTGAGGGTAACTTCTATCAGTCGAATCCTGTACTGGCACGTATTTTACTGTTGATTATCGACAGCAAACACTTGCATGGATTTTACTGGTATTTTCGGTGCAAATAAATCTTTCAGACAGCGCGGTCGTTCGAATCATGTTGTTTGCATTTTGCCTGCATAATTGGAAAAAGCGTTCGATCAAATTGCGCTACAAATTATATTTAAATGATGAATCATTCAAAAGTATCGTGTATTCGAATTCAATTCAAATAAGCATTTCTCGATTTTATTCTATTGTGGCGAAAGCGTACCTTTACAATATCGTTAGTATATATATTCATTAATTATATATATCATAATAATACATATTATACAATACAAAATATACATCGAACATCCGGTATTGGGGGTACAAATAAATTTTAAAGGATTTTTTATGAAAATTGAGGCTTTATTGCGCAAAAATGGTAACGAATTGAGGTAACAACAGAGTCTTCGTTCCATAGTGCCTCCAATTTTGCATCTTCAAACGTTTCTGGCCTTCCTTCACGTTCTTTATCCTCTGTGTCATAATCATTACTTTTGAATTGTCCAAACCAGTACTCACAAGTTGAAATTGATGGAGCATAGTCCCCATAAGCAACACACAACAATCGGTAACTTTCATCTGCTTTTTTCTTCAAATGGAAGCAGAACAGTAAAGTTTCGCGCAAATTGCGTTTCGTTGGCACAAAAGTCGACATATTTGGAGTTCGAAAAAACTATGTTCTTTACACTTTGACAAAATGACACATGCTGAAAACTAAAGCCTCATGATGAGGCTTTAACCCTCTTAGGCCCTCTTTTGTAAATGCTTTAAAACTTACTTCTACCCCCAATAACATATAAACATATATTATATAACTGAACTCGATGGGTACGCGGTTGGCGCATCGTTCTCATGGCGATCTCTGAAGTGGAAGTTCCCTTTTCCGGAACTGGTAATTCTCTATATCAATAGGAATGCGATTGAGTACCGAGGTATAAAATGACTGCGGACACATATGGTAGCGCTGGAGGAGGTCACACGAGATAGAAGAGAAAAAATGGACTGTACTGAAGGGAAGCGTCATAAAAAAAATATATAATTCTGCATATATTTTTTTTCCGTGAAGAATATTTTATCGACATATTATAACCGTGATATTATATATAAACCGTGCATTCCAGGCTAATTTCTTTTGTGCTCGATCAATTAAATTAGCTGATGAGAAAAGAGAGCAGTGAATAGCATTCAATCAGTCATTTATGAATACGCCGACAAAAACAGCTCAACTGCGTCGAGTGAAAAGAGTCATGTCTACATTCGAATTTCATTTCCATTTTCCCCTCACTATATATCTTCCCTTCCGCTACCATAATTCCTTTGATACAGCTCTCTACGTTTCCCAGAGAACCGAGCAAGTTACCCGCACGGATCAAAGTAACACGGACAGGCCTGGAGCGATGAATTCAGGGGGTTCTCTCATGTACGCGAGGTAATTATTCGTGTTCAACATTTTATTAATATTTATATTTGTCTTGTTGAATTAATGCGTCGTGTCTGGTGTGTATTTTAGTGGTATATGAGTGTAAGTAATATATGCGAACAAGGGTGGAGTGAAGTATGAATTTTTCCGCTCATCCCTGCCTAGAGTTTTCATTTTTCCTTTGATATCGTCAACCCGGATGATCGTTTGCCGAGTAAGACGCGAAACATAGTAAAGCAATTTTCATTCATAAAAGTATGCAAATTAAGACATGTCTATACAGACGTGCGTGGGAAGTTCACAATTCTCACTATAGTTACAATACATTATTTGAAATCCGTCGAGAATTTTTTACTCCAGCTGTGGCCCCTTAAGACCACGACAAAGAGCATTGAAATCTGAGAAAAATCCAAAATACATGAACCAAATACACAAGTAAACCGTGCAAGAAGCGATTTACTACGTATTTTCGTATTGCAACCTTTAATTTGACCGGTAGGACCCCAAAAATTCACGAAAATTGTCTGTGAACTGAAAATTGAGTAAGAAAAATTTCGCTTTCGGGTCAGTAAGTGGCTCCAGTGAAATATAACCGAACTATGCTAATACACTTTTCCACGATTACTGTGTATTTTTTGGCCACATGCCGCGCGGGTAATTTTCCACCGCAGCAGTAAACAAAGGCTCGTTAGTTAAGCAATTTATCCGTTCAGAAATTAATAGTGAATTTTTTTGGAATTATGCTATACAATAATAATAATGTCCATTTCTGTTCTAGACATCTGAAATTTCACTTCAAAATATACAAATCTTCGAGGTCTGTTCAAAAAGTATCGCGAATTTTGAATTTCTGCGGGCTACGTATATTTGATTTTCGATTTTTTTGTGGCGCTAGGTTGGCACTCATGTCCCTCACTTATGCTGAGAAATCGGCCATTTTGAATGTTTAGTTAATTGTTGACAGCTGTTTTGGTTAGTTGTGTTTTGGCTTGTCTTTGATTTTTGCCTATTCCGAAAAGCAGCTTCCATTGTGATGGTTGAGCTTTGGTTTCCACGTCATAACCATAAACCCATGATTCGTCACCAGTTATGACCCTCTGGAGCAAATTTGGGTCGTCGCGGACCGAGTCCAACAGCTCCTTAGCAATGTTAACGCGGCACTGTTTTTGTTCGAAATTGAGCAATTTTGGCACGAATTTCGCGACGACCCATCTCATGCCCAAATCATTGGTAAAAATCGAATAGCACAAGCCAATCGATATGTTTAGTTCCTCAGCAACTTCTCTAACGGTGATTCGACGATTGGCCAATATTATTTTCTTCACTTCATCAATGTTTTCGTCTGTTGTCGATGTGCTCGGGCGTCCGGAACGCATTTCGTTGTTCGCATCTTCTCGGCCCTCTGAGAACATTTAGTACCACCGATAAACGTTGCTTTGGTCCAAGGTAGCTTCACCATATGCCACCTTCAACATTCGGAATGCGTCCGCGCACTTAATTTTGTTTTTCACACAAAATTTGATACAGATTCTTTGATCCATTTTTTGGAATAGGCAAAAATCGAAGACAAGCCAAAACACGTCTAACCAAAACAGCTGTCAACAATTAACTAAACATTCAAAATGGCCGATTTTTTCAGCCTAAGTGATGGACATGGGTACCAACCTAACGCCACAAAAAAATCGAAAATCAAAAATACGTAGCCCGCGGAAATTCAAAATTCGCGATACTTTTTGAACAGACCTCGTATGTTCAATTTTAACTTTTTGTCACTGTTATTGAAAGTACAAATTAGTTCGGTCCGTTTTTTGTAGTAAAAAATGCATTTATTTCAGAACAAAATGCATGAATAGGTTAATCGAAGTATTATCCATCACTGGCTACTACTATTTCCCACCTCTCAGGCAATTTTAAAATTCTATCTTCAAAAAAAGGTCTGGTCTTTTGAGGCGATTCAAGTTAGGAGCCAGTTGTCGATTTCTGCGAAAGTAGTGAACCGGTGACTTGCCAAATTGTGTTGCATCCGTCGGAACAACCAATAATCCGAAGGAGGAATATCCGGACAGTATGGCGGGTGCGATAAAACATCCCAATTGAGCGTTTCCAAATATTTTTTTACGATCTTTGCGACATGAGGCCGAGCGTTAGAATGCAGAAGAATAACTTTGTCATGTCTTTGCTCGTATGCTGGCCATTTTTCGCGCAATGCACGGCTCAAACGAATCAATTGTAGTCTATACCATTTGCGCGTAATGGAATCGCCAGGTTTTAACAGCTCATAGTATACAACACCCTGTTGGTCCCACCAGATACAGAGCATAACCTTCGGACCATGAATATTCGGCTTTGGTGTTTATGTTGAGGTCGATGGAAACGATTGACCGGGTTTAGCGTAGTATTTTTTCTTCTTCGTGTTGTCGTAGAATATCCATTTCTCATCCCCAGTCACAATCCGATATAAAAAAACCTTTCTTTGTTGCCTTTGTATCAGTTGCTCGCAAGTGAAAAATCGCCTTTCAACGTCTCTCGGTTTCACTTCATAAGGGACGCAATTTCCTTGCTTTTGAATCATTCCCATGGATTTCCATTGTACGAAAACTGCTTGTTGAGTCACTCCAAATGATTCTGCAAGCTCCTCTTACATTTGACTCGGATCTTCATCGAGTAATGCCTCCAATTCTTTGTCCTTGAATTTTTTTGGCTGTCCAGAGCGAGGATTGTCTCCAACGCTGAAATCACCATTCTTGAAACGTCGAAACCATTTCCTACATGATTTGTCAGTTGGAGCACTTTCGACATAAACTTCCACCAGCAGTCGATGCCGTTCAGCTGCACTTTTCTTCCAATTAAAGCAGAAAACTAAAATCTCCCGCAGCTGCTGCTTAGTTACCACAAAATTTGACATATTCAACACAGTAAAAAACAAGGTTTCTGTATGAATCTCAAAGCGATATAAACTGAATATTATTGACAGATGTCTAACCTCTCTGAAACTACCGAAATCAGCTGTCACTACGAAACATTCATAACAGCCTGCGCCATCTTTTCCAAAACTTCAATTTTCAAATAATTCAAATTGCCAGATTGGGAATGGTGTTTGGCCAAAACTTGCAATGCATTTGGTCGGAACAATAGACCTTTCACATGTTGTTAAATTAACTTGGCGAGCTGTCTATCGAGCACTGAAACATTTATTAAGAATTGATCAAAATCCAAACTTATAATTAATTTATTGATTTATTTACTTATTTGTTGTTTCTCGAATTATCGAGAGGAGACCTGAGAGGATTGTTGGGAATTGATGTCGTGGAGTCCTGTCGAAAGATCGGGATAGCAAAATGAGTGATCGGTATTAGGATCGAAACCGATCCGTCGACGTGTTGAGTTTATCCGGTGGCGTCACCAGTCACCTTATGCACTTCTTGCAATCTCTTAGGCGTTGTCTGAGGATGTTTACACGTCCTTATAGAGACATGTTTTCGTGATAAATTCTTTTAGTTGGCATATTCATGTGAGTGTTCGAAATGTACAACATAGTGAGAAAATGACACATAGAAAAAATATCGGCCAAGCATGAACATACAACACGTACCCTATCAGAGGCCTACGAGAGAACGACAGACGGACGGACAACCGAGTTTCACCATGAGCATTCCGTTTTTCGTTACGGAACCCTAAAAAGGTCGATGCATGTTTGTTAATGTTCTAACTTGTGCAAATTTGACCTGATCTTGTAAAGATTATAATTTTAAGTGGAGAAATAAGGTTAGACGGTTCAAAAAATCGATTTTTTTTTATTTCATAAATTGTTAGTAAAACTATTGAAAAATATGTTACCAAAATTTTAAATGAAAATTCCGACTCGTTCTATTTTTATAAGCCATTAAAGTGGGTAGCTCTCCTTCAGGCCCCGAGCGCGCCACGTGTATAACCGAGCGTTTTTCTGAAAACGACTTTTTTTGAACTTGCGTACACGCTAGTTTGAAAAGTTTTCAACCAATCGTTTTGAAAATTGGCAGTTACTTTCTTCATAGTATTGCGCTCTATATGAACCTAAAATCGGGATATTATCATTATTTAAAATAATTTTTTTTTGCAAATAAAGTTGTAAAAAATGGCAAAAAATCATGCTTTTTTGTTTTGACCCCTGTAAAAATTCAATTTTCTATTTTTTTGATAGCATTTAGGTTCATATCGAAGAGAGACATATAATAAAAGTAAATTCAAACCTCGTTTGATTTCAGATGAAAATTGCGGGCTTCCAGAATGTGCGGCTACAATATGGGGTCGCTAATATCTTCAGTGTTTTTCAAGGAAATTCTTCAAAAATTTTATAGTATATACTTAAATATATGTATAAAATATTCTCAAAGTTTCAATAAATTATATTAATTTTTTATACTATGAAAAAATTGATGAAAATCATTGAGAAAACGCTGTCCTAACCCTATTTCCCCCCTCAAGGGAATTGATAAATGTGTTCAGATTTTATATTTTTTATGTTCTTCCGACTCAAATAGTATAAAAAAATCAAAAAAACTTCCTACACAAATAGGATAGAGGAAACAGAACAGAGAATATGTCGAATAACCGAAAAAAAAGGCGGAAGTTCAAACTTGCACATTGTTTTCTTTTAATTTTTCCTTACTCACAAACCTTCTCTTCTAAGGAGGGAACCAATGTTGACGACGATACTTGCTCATACAGATAGACTTGTGGATAGCCCAAAAATTATGAGAAATCAATGTGCTTGGTTCAATTTATACATTTTCTATAATTATTATTTGAAACCCCTTATACTATCGAGTACACCAAAATCACCGATTTTAATCCATATAAATTTCGTGCTACACGAGTTACAAAATTTGTATTTAAATTTCACCACGGGCGGGTCACGGTAGGAACTTTCTCATCATTTCCGTATCAACGCGGACGCGTCCATTAAGCCGGATATCCCGAGGGGTCGGTCAGAGGAGATTGTAGTGCATACCGCTATGCCACTAAATCGAGAGGGTGGCTTTCATGTTGCATAGTTCGATATAGTATATTATACAACATAGTGTTGTTCTACCGCGAATCGTCGGACGGTAAAGAGTGGTGTGAGAGGAGTGTGGAGAGGGGGTTTTGTGTGTTCCGTTCATCCTGAAACTGACAAGCGGTCGGACGCCGCAAATATCCGATGAACATAATTCAGGACGCAAACGAGTATTCCGGAAAACTTGAGCTTTGCTCTGGTTGCTCCTTGTTATGGTCGGTTATTTATCAACTGATTTATTTTTTGTACTTGATTGGTTGCTTGTCCAATTGTTTGTTGTAATGATATTAACAATAATAATAATTATTATTATTATACTTCAGATCCTTTGCGCCTAACATCAAACTTCAACTCTTCGAACTATTCGATATTATTCAATTTAGGATTTGATTTATCCCTTTTCCGTGGATCCAGCAACTTGGAAAAAACGTTGACAGGTTACACGTGGATAACACGCTGATTGAAAACCAGCATAGTGGTAATTGATCGAAGAGAATTTAGAATTTAGTTTTCTATTCTATTATAGAATTTGGGTTCATATAGAAGAGAGATATATAATAAAAGTAAATTCCAACCTCGTTTGATTTCAGATAAAAATTACGGCTTCCAGAATGTACGCAAAATGCTGAGTCTGATTGTGACCTGCAATATGGGGTCGCTAATATTTTCGGTGTTTTTCAATGAAATTCTTCAAAAATTTTATAGTATACGAGGTCTGTTAAAAAAGTATCGCGAATTTTGAATTACTGCGGGCTATGTATATTCGATTTTCGATTTTATTCACTTATGCTGAAAAAATCGGCCATTTTGAATGTTTAGTTAATTGTTGACAGCTGTTTTGGTTAGACGTGTTTTGGCTTGTCTTCGATTTTTGCCTGTTCCAAAAAATGGAACAATGGATCTGTATCAAATTTTCCGTGAAAAACAAAATTAAGAGCGCGGACGCATTCCGAAAGTTGACTGTGGCATATGGTGAAGCTACCTTGGACCAGAGCAACGTTTATCTGTGGTACAAAATGTTCTCAGAGGGACGAGAAGATGCGAACAACGAAATGCGTTCCGGACGCCCGAGCACATCAACAACAGACGAAAACATTGATAAAGTGAAGAAAATAATATTGGCCAATCGTCGAATCACCGTTAGAGGAGTTGCTGAGGAACTAAACATATCGATTGGCTCGTGCTATTCGATTTTTACCAATGATTTGGGCGTGAGACGGGTCGCCGCGAAATTCGTGCCAAAATTGCTCAATTTCGAACAAAAACAGTGTCGCGTTAACATTGCTAAGGAGCTGTTGGACTCGGTCCGCGACGACCCAAATTTGCTCCAGAGGGTCATAACTGGTGACGAATCATGGGTTTATGGTTATGACGTGGAAACCAAAGCTCAATCATCGCAATGGAATCTGCTTTTTTGGAATAGGCAAAAATCGAAGACAAGCCAAAACACGTCTAACCAAAACAGCTGTCAACAATTAACTAAACATTCAAAATGGCCGATTTTTTCAGCATAAGTGAGGGACATGAGTACCAACCTTACGCCACAAAAAAATTGAAAATCGAATATACGTAGCCCACGGAAATTCAAAATTCGCGATACTTTTTGAACAGACCTCGTTTATTTAAATATATGTATAAAATATTCTCAAAGTTTCAATAAATTATATTCATTTTTTATATTATAAAAAAATGCATGAAAATCATTGAGAAAACGCTGTCCTAACCCTATTTCCCCCCTTAATATGGGATCTCGCCAAAGTGACGCGCTGACCAGGGGTACATTACTGTCGATGATCTGGTAACTAGTATTTATATGGATGTTTTTAATCTCGTTGGCACCTCTATTACCAATTACGCTCGCAATTGCGCGACAACCCAAATTCGTTTAATAGGTTAAACTATCGCAGACTCTGTTGTTACAACCTTGTGAAATTCAGTGGCATACACTGTGCACCATCTGTGATAATCTAAATTTAGTTAGCAGTAATTTCGCCACCATATATTTCAGGCAATCGATGTAACAAAATCCCTAAGAGCTCTTGCATTAACTAGAAACACGTTCGTCGGGTGGATAAGACCGCAAATTTTTTTTTAATCCATTAAATCCAATTATCCTACGTGTTTAACCAAATGGCGGGGCTTTGAGTATCAATACGCTTGTAGCGTTCCAATTCTCTACATGAGCGAAGTAGTCGCGTAAATATGCACTGCAGGTCCTGCAAACGCCAGTGATTTAGATTTACCGTCTGATTTACATTTCCAACTTCTTCTTCACGCGCGTACAGTCATTTTCTCAAACTATTATTTACGAATTGTCTTGAATTAGTTTCTGCATATCTAACTACAAACAAAAAACGGAATTTCGATTCGTGTATGAGGAAGACAAAATTGGAAAGATTCTTTTGGTCATAGAGGATTTTTTGTGATTACGGAATAAAATTATGAGGCCACATCACTGTCCAAGTTTCTATTTGCATCAAGATTATTTAAATATTTCGTAAATGATTTATTTCTTGTGTTTTATTATCAAAACTGTCGAGGGGTGTACCGCAGAGGTGAATAAATTCAACTCCAACAACATCATATTCAGCCGGTGGGCTCTCGAGCGAGCTTGCTCAGGGTTTCAAGCATCGCGATGCGAGATCGAGGACGGTGGGAGAGAGATTGGAACACAGCAAGCGGCAGAGGAGCGCGTCGCTCTCGGCCAAATGAACCGTAACACGGTCACTATGAGTGTCATTCCATACGAATGCTCGTTCGAGGGTGGCTAATTTCACAGTGGAGCGGATTCCGGTCGAATGTGACAACGACGAAATTACCTCCTCCGTCCCCACACCATTCATACCAGTAGCGACCGCAAACGCACCAACCATCCTCTTTTATCCCACCTATTTGCCCGTGCCATCCATGCAGTTGTATTTCCCCTCACTTCAACCTCGTCACTATGAGCTTATGAGGTTGCGAGAACTATGAGCTTAATTTTCGTGTGAATTTTAGTGCGTGGTGCGCGAGCTAGTGAAAAATCTCTTCTGCACGAGTTTTCATCAGAACAATTGTGAATGTTACCGGTGTAATTATATTTGTAACAGGAACATTGGCTCCTGTCAAATTGGCCCAGGGAAATCGCCCCCCAAATTAATGACGTTGGGGTACCCGTTCACCATATGTTTATTTTCGCTCTCTTTGGGTTTTTTTACTTTGTTTCAGTTTCATTGGCTTTATTCGAGGGTTTTCTCTTTGTTCCAGTTTCTTTTTGCTTTGTTGAGAGTCTGCACAGAAGCCTTTCGCCGTTGGTTGACTGTTTTATTGCTATAATACCCCGGAACTACGTTACGTATCACTGCACGAAAGTCAATAAGTTTATTAAAAGATAAGTTATACGTTCGTCACATTATACTCGAAAATTATAATTTTTTGTACCCAAGGCGACTCGTCAGGTAAGAGCAGCTATCTCTCTTCTAACGGGCCAGCCTCGATGCCAGCTCGCGTTGAAATTTCCCAGTGTCTGGCAATCACATGGAAAGCTAATAAAGTCTTCGATTGGTATACGCAATTATTCGTCAGTTTTCAGATCATTAGGCTTCTCGCTTTGCAACTTTTTAAATACAAAAGCACTTCATTTTCTATATGCAAGATAAGGCCTGTGGGCTATAATTCGACGAACACCAAATAGCCTAGCCCAATAAAACACACAAATCGCTTAACTCGTGACCGTTCAGGCGCGAGGAAGATTTTATAAATTAAGCTCTTGCTTGGGAATCCCGCGATCCTTCAGGAGCGAGGGAGATTTTAGCACTTAAGCTCGTGCAGTGGGGCTTAGGATGCACGTGCATTCTGCGTTTTATTTTGAGAAAAGGAAAGAACAAGCCTCTTTTTTGTGACTGGTGACGAGACAAAAACGCCCACACCAATATGACCAATTGAACTGTACTTTACCGAAACGAAATCCCCTCTTTGACCACAGCACAAGTTACTGATCACGAAAGAGAGTCTTGCTACGATAGTCTAAAATCAACCATCTTACCAAAAGGTCTTGGCAAGAAACCGAGCTCTCTTGACGAGTTCGCTATACGTTAGACTTTTTTACACCATAGCATCGCTTTGCTCTTTTCTTTTTTTAAATTCTATCACATAACCACTTTCAACTTGTTAAATTATATTTTGTAACCACTGTTAATTTTGTGAAATATATTTTTTGTGTCCTGCAAGTTCAATGTATAACCCCGTTAACCAATCGCATAAGATTAAGTTGCCGTACGGGAATACCGAATAGCTTATCGTCTCTACGCGTCAGACTATCGAGATTTACAACCTCGTAGATTCAAAACGCGAATCGCGGTAGTAATGGTAACAACTCCGTGCCTCGATCAGAAATTTGTATGGGGCCATTTTCTAGGTACCATTTTTCCGGAATCAATTTTTCATGAACCAAAATTTCAAGATATCATTATATTTTATTGCTAAAAGAGCAAGATTCTGTAGACCACAATTTTGAAAAACGAAATAAAGTAAACATTCTTTTCTGCGTTGTTACATTGAATGTTTCTGCAATATATGGTGAGACTTACATGCGAAGGGAATGCGAGATTGGCTCTTTTACTACAATCGGGGGGCATTTTTGAGCATTCATGTAATCAATGGTTATGATGATAATCACATGGGAACAGTCAATTTATGTACGAGGGGGGACCCAAAAAACGGGAATTGCGCTGCGGCGGGGAGGAAGAGTGGGGAAACCCATTGCTCGACCAGGTGTCCGTTGGGGACACGTCTCCTGAGTTAGTGTGCGAAGTTCTGTCGCCGTGAGTGCATCGGTTCGCCCGTGGGAATTTTTGTAGTGAAACAACTTTCTTCATTTCGGCGAAAACGTGATGGCCGATTGTCGAGAGCAACGCGCGGCTGTGAAATTTTGTTTCCTGTTGGGGAAATCGGCCGCGGAAACTACTGTAATGCTTAGGACTGCTTATAAAGATGCTGCCCTAAGTAAAACCAGAGTGTACGAGTGGTTTTCACGTTTTAAAAATGGAGAAATATCAATTGAAAACCAACCCCGTTCAGGACGCCCCTCAACGTCAAGAACTGACGAAAACGTCGACAAAATTAATGCTCTCATTCATGAAGACCGTCGCCGAACCATTGATCAACTCTGTGAGATGTCTGGGATATCATGGAGTTCAATTCAGAGGATTTTATTCAAAGATTTGCACATGAGCAGAGTTGCAGCCAAATTTGTCCCTCGCCTTCTCACGGACGAGCAAAGGGAGCGTCGACTTCAGGCATGTTTTGAACTTCAAAATCAGCTCGAAGAGGACCCTGAACTTATTTCCAAGGTGATTACTGGTGATGAATCGTGGTGCTATGGATACGACCCCGAAACAAAGCAGCAATCAAGCCAGTGGAAGACACCTCGCTCTCCTCGTCCGAAAAAAGCTCGCCAAGTGAAGTCAAACATCAAGACAATGCTTATTTGTTTCTTCGATTGCAGAGGTGTTGTGCACGCGGAGTTCATTCCCCCGGGTCAAACTGTCAACCAGAAGTTCTACTCGGAGGTTTTGAAAAGATTGAGGGAGAGTATCCGGAAGAAAGGGGCAGATCTTTGGCGCACAAGTGACTGGTTCCTCCATCATGACAACGCGCCGGCCCACGCCGCTCTCTCCGTAAAGCAGTTTTTGACCAAAAACTGCATGCCACCAATTGTCCACCCCCCCCCTACTCACCGGATCTAGCCCCCTGTGAGTTTTGTTTGTTCCCCAGACTCAAAAGGAACATGAGAGGAAAGCGTTTTGCTACTGTGGAGGAGGTAAAACAAATATCGCTGGAAGGCCTAAAGAACATCCCGATAAGTGAATTAAAAAAATGTTTTGAACATTGTAAGGATCGTTTACAGAGGTGCGTTGTGGTCAAAGGAGAATACTTTGAAGGTGATCAAAATTTGGTGTAAAAATATTCAAAAATAAAGAAATTATACCGAAAATCCCGTTTTTTTGGATCCCCCCTCGTATACAGTTCTTGTCAATGGAGATGCCGCCCGACTCCAGGGAAAATTATAAATATTCATTGCTCTATTTTAAGTTTCATAAAATATTTCACTCGTATTTGAGGGTAAATTGATACGAATTCATCTCCCATGAATAATGTTGGAGTCGAGAGTTCAACGATCCTTTTAAAGTTCTTTCAAGCATGCCACTGACTAATGAATATAAAGTGGTGCAAATACTCTTATATATTTTTCAATATCAGTAGCCGTAAAGTTAAAACAGTGTGGTATTTGCAATGGTTGTTCATTGTCGTTGATCGGATTCGTTTTAGCGTAAGTCAAGTTAACAATGAACTGTTTGCATAAGAAAATTCATACTTCATTCCAATGAATAATTAACATGATTTAAAAGTGATTCAAAAAAACATTTCAGATTTCATGAATTTATTGCAGATTAAAAAAAATTATATATATGCATGATCGGAGAAATCTTTTGCAAAGTTTGTGAGAAATGGCGAGACAGAAACAGTAGACCTTTTGCACAAAGGTAAAGACTCCTGGGAGTCAGTAGGAGCTTTTGGAGCTTCCACTCGGTGACTACGGAACGATCATTAATTCTCATTTACGTGGACAATGCTCTTCGAGGAGGCTCGCGGCGGAAACCGGAGTGCACTCGCCGTTCCGCCCTTCAGGCCCTTCTCTTTCACCTCGATGTAAGCTTTCCCTTCGTTTTTTGTTCATTCACAACGACTTTTTTTCAACTCGGCCTTTGTTTTTCACTCACTTTTTTTCCTTTCTTTTTGCGTCGTATATTCCCACGCGACCTGCGACAAAATGAAAGTTTTCAGCTACCGAAACGGTTCTTGCGGTTATTCAGCATATTCGGGAAGTTGGCCAAAAGGGGACGCAATAAGCGAACATTACGAGCGGAGTTTATTGATCACACAGCCTCAAAGCCGAAATCCTTTTTTTTTTAGAGATAATCTTATTAACGATGACAATCATATTTATTTTATTATTTATTCTATCAAGCTTTGTTATGATTTTTTTCTTCATTATTCAATGTCAATATGTTCAAAATTTTATTTCATTCAATTTTATTATCACCATTGATATCAACAGTTTGTGCCTAAAATAAATATAATACCGACAGTGGTGGACGCCCGGTTGGTATGCGGCATTGGCGGTTTCCCAAGTAATGCGGTATTGGCGTCGATGAATACTGGGATGGGTGATCGTTTAGTTGGGCACTGACGCAAGAGCAGTTGTTCAGCCCTACTGCGAGCGGGGACGGTTTTTCTAAGTTTCTGTTGGTAATACAACTGAAACGCGGTACAATGTAACCGCCTGTATTGGCCAGGTTTTCCGCAGTTTCCCTGCACCCTTGAAAAATGCGATTTAGTACTCAGGTAGGAAAAAGCAACGGCGGATAATACTCTGCTTGACGGGAGGGGGGCACTAAGGGATGGAATGAAAATGACAATGAACGGGCAGAGACGTAAAACCTGAAAGGTATTTTTTATTTTTTATTATTGTGTATTCCAACGTTTACCTTTCCCTCCTATTTTCCCTCCTATCACTGCTTACCTGCACCATGCTAATCTAACCTAACTTCGCATTCGCCGTGGGCACGGTGAAACTGCGGAAAACCCGTGCCGATACAGACGGCTTTTATTTTGTTGCTGAGTTTCAGTTGTCTTACCAGCAGAAACTCCGAAAAACTGCCTCCTGCTCAGTAGTCGGACGTGCAAGCCAGTGCACGGCTAAGCGATCACCCATCCCGGTACTGACCACGGTCAATGCTGCTTAACATGGGAGATCGCCGAAGCTGCGCACCGACCACGGGTCCACTGCTGTCAGTTAAAACCTGATAGGTATTAGAATCAAGTTCATTATAGATCCGACGGACATTATATTTTGTGCATGGTATTCTGTGAATCGTTATTCTGTGAATTGGCGTTATTAGACTAAAAGCTGACGACAAAATATTGGCATTACAGAGTAACTACCCACGTAGAAAAATTGTAACGGCCGAGCGTTGGGCCAATACTGGTGGCCGTAGTGCCGGTACTGGCTGCCAGTATTGGGCCAGTACAGATTCGGTACAGGAGTGTAATAGCTGGCCGTTATACTGGCACCAACGGTCGGGCCAGTACCGGTTATTCAATTGGCCCGAACTTTGGCCCGGACTTTGGCTCTGACTTTGGACCAGACTTTGACCCAGACTTTGGCCCGGATCTGGAAAAATTCTGGGTTACTACTGGCACCAACGGTCGTACCAATACTGGTTATTTCATTGGGCCGGATCTTGGCACACGATTTTGCCGACGGCGAAAATTACATCTCAGCGAGAAATGGCAAATTAAATAGATATCGAATTGACGTCTTTTAGACACTTTTGGCGTCTAGTGAACGCCGATCCAATGTCTATTTAAATTCTATTTCTGACCTAAAATGATCTCGACTACTGAAAGTATACTTTCCGTCTATTATCGTAACACATTGTACAATAATCTTTTGCAATATGCTCTGTATACTATCGGCTTTCACAGAATTTTTAAGGATACGATAAACTCATGCAGATCCTTGAAAAGCCTCAAAAGCTCGGTAAATATTTTATTTTTTGTTTTTCTTTTGTTTTTGTAAAAATAACTAACTCGGCCTTATCGTCTGATTTGGAACGACTTGAAGGCTACTGAATATCGTATTCCTTTTGTGTCATATCGCTGTAAAATAATCTTTTGATAAACTATTGGTGCAATATCGCATTCGCTTATTTTATCCCCTTATGGTATCGATATAGTAAACTTGATAGCGAGGAGCCTGCCTTAGTGTTTCTATGGACTCAATGAAAATTGATCCTCCTTGTACCGAAGATAGCCTTGGAACTGGCCTGCTTCGTACACGAGGCAGAAAGCACTTAAGAGAAGCTCTCCTGAAGCTCTCCGCGTCTTTTTTTACACGGTGTATATATGTAGGCATATGGGACATTTCATGCCAACTCATACAACTTTGGGCCTGACTAATTGTCATTCCACTGATTTTTTTATAACGTTTTTCCTACTTGAGAGATCAACTGGAATTTTTTCAGATGTTTCAATCCCACTCCACGCAAAAAAATGGTATCGAAAAAAAACACCACGCACATTATTTCATTTTATAATGTAGTACAACTTTAAGATACTCACAGAATTTTGCTATTTTTCAAACGCGTTTTTCTGAAAACGACTTTTTTTTAACTTGCGTACACGCTAGTTTGAAAAGTTTTCAACCAATCGTTTTGAAAATTGGCCGTTACTGTCTTCATAGTTTTGCGCTCTATATGAACCTAAAATCGGAATATTATCATTATTTAAAATAATTTTTTTTTGCAAATAAAGTTGTTAAAAATGGCAAAAAATCATGCTTTTTTGTTTTGACCCCGGTAAAAAATTCAATTTTCTATTTTTTTTTATAGCATTTAGGTTCATATAGAAGAGAGACATATAATAAAAGTAAATTCTAACCTCGTTTGATTTCAGATGAAAATTGCGGCTTCTAGAATGTACGCAAAATGCTGAGTCTGATTGTGACCTGCAATATGGGGTCGCTAATATCTGCGGTGTTTTTCGAGGAAATTCTTCAAAAATTTTATAGTATATACTTAAATATATGTATAAAATATTCTTAAAGTTTCAATAAATTATATTCATTTTGTATACTATAAAAAAATTCATGAAAATCATTGAGAAAACGCTGTCCTAACCCTATTTCCCCCCTTAAGGGTCAAACAAATTTTGCATCACAAGTCCGACGTTTTAAGCCTTGGAATATCTTGATGATTGAGAATTAATCCTTCTTTTTCCCATATGATTTAAACTTTATTTATTTATTATTATTAATAACTCCTTGGACTCGACTAAAAATAATAGTCATAAACAAAACTTGAATTAGTCTTATAATAGTCCCATCCCATAGAAGTACCAATTAAGTACCACATTGTCCATCTGGGAAGTACTTTTTTTCCTTCGGTCTTCTATACGGTTCTCACTATGTAAAATTTAGTTAATAACAAATGAAACGAACCTCCCAAAGAATAAAAACGATGTTACGAAGAGCCATTGTTCCAAATAGTTGCGATTTCTATAATGTTCCATCTTCTGTGGATATATGATATGTCTGACAATTTTTTATTGAAATCATTTTGTTTATCTAAAATAATATTTCCCAAAAATATTACTTAATTGTACGTAAAAAAATGCCATAAGAATCAGATACTTCCCCCGCAGTTCCCAACATATTTATCCTATTAATTCGTTAATACTGTAAAAAGGACGAATACCCAAAAATTAATTTAAAAAAAAAGAATTGGTCGTAGTTGGTTGTGAAAAAAATCCAATTCTATGATGATAATTCGATAGATATCTCCTTCGATAGTCACTCTACATAAACTAGTTTGTGGAAGGAAAAGACACGAACTTACAGGATAAAAAATAGAATTTGATTTTGATTCTGTGGCAGATTGAAGTGCACATTTTTTGTAACCATGCAACCGGTTTTCAAAAAGTACAAACCACGCCCACACAAATATAAAAATATCTAACGGAATATTTAGACCGTTTTACGACAATAAGCATTTTCTACTTTATTTTTCAATCGAACTAATAATAACGGTCATTTCAAATATTATTGTAGTTCTTATAAACCCAAAAAATAAATAAAAAGAGGACAGTAAATGGAGGTAGAAAACGTAAGCAAAGCGGAAATGAATCAGAAGAAAAGAATGCTCTCGTACCATTAAAATCATGCCACGGTAAACGGTCGACTAGATACACGTGTCTCTATCGACTTCACTACACTCGCTCACCGATGCACTTTCAGTCCCTATTCGCAGTCTACGATAACTACTATTGCAGTGGGTGGTGTGAGGGAGAAACGTATTACAGGTAGCTTCATCTTTCCCCGATCGAAGTACTTTCCGGTTCATTTTCCCTGATTAACTACTTTCCGATATCCATTCATTACCGTCGAGCTGGACGTGCCACCTCACACTATCATCCCATTGGTCCCTCTTCCGTCCGTCCTTTTTTTATCATTTGCCAGCTCCGTTCCTTTTTTCCGACCTACTGAACTCTTGAAACTTATTTTTTTAGTATTGTTTTAAATAAAAAAATTTACCTTTCAGAAGTTCTTATTATTTATCATTTTTCTATGGTAAAATCAACCCGTGTCCGAAAATTTTCTAAATGACTGACTAAGAGAATGGCACTTTTGGAATTGATAAATGCAAGTCAAGTAGGGGTTGATTGGGAAATAGGCTAATCAATTGGTGGCTGATTCTGAGATTAAAATATAAACATTTTTTGTCACTAATCTTAGATTTCTAATAAACATTTTTTTTCACTAATCTTCGAAATCTAAAACAAGTGAAAAAAAATGTTTATGTTTTAATCTCAGATGCAAATTAGCAATAATATAATTTTTCAGTTACGGAAAAAACCCTTTCCTTTATTTTTCGTTATCATCATTATTATTGTCGTAATGACGGTTGGCGGGTTGGGTGACATACGAGGTCTGTTCAAAAAGTATCGCGAATTTTGAATTTCCGCGGGCTACGTATATTCGATTTTCGATTTTTTTGTGGCGGTAGGTTGGTACTCATGTCCCTCACTTATGCTGAAAAAGTCGGCCATTTTGACTGTTCAGTTAATTGTTGACAGCTGTTTTGGTTAGACGTGTTTTGGCTTGTCTTCGTCTTTTGCCTATTCCAAAAAAGCAGCTTCCATTGCGATGATTCAGCTTTGGTTTCTACGTCATAACCATGAACCCATGATTCGTCACCAGTTATGACCCTCTGGAGCAAATTTGGGTCGTCGCGGACCGAGTCCAATAGCTCCTTAGCAATGTTAACGCGACACTGTTTTTGTTCGAAATTGAGCAATTTTGGTACGAATTTCGCGGCGACCCGTCTCATGCCCAAATCATTGGTAAAAATCGAATAGCACGAGCCAATCGATATGTTTAGTTCCTCAGCAACTTCTCTAACGGTGATTCGACGATTGGCCAATATTATTTTCTTCACTTCATCAATGTTTTCGTCTGTTGTTGATGTGCTCGGGCGTCCGGAACGCATTTCGTTGTTCGCATCTTCTCGGCCCTCTGAGAACATTTTGTACCACCGATAAACGTTGCTTTCGTCCAAGGTAGCTTCACCATATGCCACATTCAACATTCGGAATGCGTCCGCACACTTAATTTTGTTTTTCACACAAAATTTGATACAGATTCTTTGATCCATTTTTTGGAATAGGCAAGAATTGAAGACAAGCCAAAACACGTCTAACCAAAACAGCTGTCAACAATTAATTCAACATTCAAAATGGCCGATTTTTTCAGAATAAGTGAGGGACATGAGTACCAACCTAACGCCACAAAAAAATCGAAAATTGAATATACGTAGCCCGCGGAAATTCAAAATTCGCGATACTTTTTTAACACACCTCGTATAAGGGATTGGGGTGAATGAGTAGCCCAGATTTCACCCTCAAAACTCTTTCTCTCTCTCTCTCTCTCTCTCGCTTCTTCTTCTTCTTTTTTGCTGGTTCAGTATGAGCGCGAGATCGGATAGGAGAATATGTCGTGGGCTACTGTCGGGTGGGCTTTGGAGCTGCTCCGGTGCCCTCGTAGCTCCTTCGGGCGGTGCAGTCTCCAGAGTCTCGAGTACGTATAACGGGGACCTAATTACTGTAGCGGTCGTTAAGATAGTAAGTCCGGACTCGCGGTGG
Organism: Oxytorus armatus; assembly: GCA_958009045.1. Taxonomy (NCBI): domain Eukaryota; kingdom Metazoa; phylum Arthropoda; class Insecta; order Hymenoptera; family Ichneumonidae; genus Oxytorus; species Oxytorus armatus. Next base: position 8,374,793 of record OY253747.1, on the reverse strand, counting down.
TCCCTCGGGGGCTTGAGAATTCGTGGCCCGGCTCGGCTCTTGGCCCACCGAGACTCTCACATAGCGTACGATCCTTTTGATAGCCTCGAGTGTCGCCCGTGAGTGCCATCAACGACGTTAGAATAGGCAAGAAAAAACGGAAGAATATGCAGAAAGGAAGAAAAATAGACCAACAGAAAAAGAAGGAAAAAACTCGAGAATTTCGAGAATTTTTATGATTCGGGTCACACGGACGTGCACATATTGAGGCTTACTCGGGCTGTCGCTTCGTTTGTTTTCCGCAAAATGGAACGACCCTTTTTTTGTATAGCTACCTCTCAAATTTTCATAGAGATTGTAAGCTTGCGAGTTTACGAGTATCATTCCAACAACTACGAAGAATGGCAGGAAAAGAAGGATAGAAGAATGAAAGAATAGAATTAGAGCAGTTGAAAAGACAAAGAAACCACTGAAGAATTTTGTGAATGCGGATAAATCGGGTCTCATGACCGCGAGGGCTTGGTCTTTTTCTTACTTTAATTTTATGTATTATTCGTAAAATAAAACCACTTGGTTTTCTTTTCGTGACTTCACCACAAGCTTAGTCGAGCTTGCAAGCTTGTAGTTATCGTACCATAAAAGATGGTTACTGGAGCGTGCTGAAAATGAAAAAAAGTTTAAAACAATAGACCATGACAAGTTTCGGAGTTTTTGATTATGAGTTTTAACAGTAGTTCGCAATCGTTTGAAACTGCCTCAGCTTTTAACTACACTTCCAGCACCGGAGTTTCCAGATTAACAGAAAAGTTGCAAAAAGATGACATACAATACCTAAGAGTAGTAAGCCACACTGTAAGGGCCGATTCCTCTAATGTTAATCGAAGATTAAACTCAGTTCAGTCTTCACACTATACAAAACAAATTGAACCCCGTTTAAACCGTATCGGAGAAAACAGGCTTAACGCATTGATCAGATATTCGACGCAACAACTGGGATATGAGTTTATTTAAGGTAGTGGTCTGGTAACTTAAGCCGATTTTCATTTCTTTTTTGGAGGGCGTTTTTTTGTAGGAAAATAAAAATGAATCGTTTTGGATATTTAGGATGTTTCTATTTACATATTGAAGATACAAAAAAAAATTTTGTTGAAAAAATTCAATAGTTTATTATTATTATTATTATTGATCGAAGTTGGCACCTCGAAAAAAAAGCGCGTGTGTGGCCCCGGTGATTTTGGCTCTTGATCTTATCTGAAATAAAAAATTCTTGATAATTCTTAATCTATAGACATGTCATTCTGGTCGGAACTACTGAAGTTAAATTTCATGGATAAATAACAAAATGGCGGACTTTGGAAAACAAAACTTTTTTCCAAAGTCCGCCATTTTGTTATTTATCCATGAAATTTAACTTCAGTAGTTCCGACCAGAATGACATGTGACAATGAATATCCGCCATTTTGTTATTTATCCATGAAATTTAACTTCAGTAGTTCCGACCAGAATGACATGTCTATAGATTAAGAATTATCAAGAATTTTTGATTTCATATAACATCAAGAGCCAAAATCACCGGGGCCACCCACGCGCTTTTTTTCGAGGTGCCAACTTCGATCAATAATAACAACAATAATAAACTATTAAATTATTTCAAAAAATTTTTTTTTTGTATCTTTAATATGTAAATAAAAACATCCTAAAGATCCAAAACGATTCATTTTTATTTTGCTACAAAAAAACGCTCTCCAAAAAAGACATGAAAATCGGCTTAAGTTACCAGACTACTCCCTTGAAGCTTCATTCATTCGGTTTCGATTATGTTACACTCTGTCGAACATTGTCGCACTAGATACTTGATCATTCTCGTAGCTTGACAAAGCTGTATAGTAAAAAATATCTATCCTGACCTATGACTCGAAACATTGGATGCTCAAAAGTTTAGGGAGCTTTCGATTTTGAGTACCGGGATCGTGGCAAAAGCTCAGCATTTTGCACGAAAGCTTCAAGTAGCATCGTGACATATTGCAATGCAGAAAGCTATTAAGATGAGATGGGTCTCCAGGGAACGACGTTAGAGAGGAGAAAGAGGAGCGTTGTCATTTTCTTATGGGTAAAAGCATCCACTTTCGTCTACTTGCAAGCAGAGCAAAAAAGCACGCATCTGGCACCGTCATTGGCCCACCGTGATGTCCGTCCGGGTCGGGAACTTGAATCGTTAAACTTTATGATACATCGCTCGGAAATTTACGGCCCACCGGAGGTGCTGAGGGGTTTGGAGCCCGGAGAGGAGTTTCGAGAGGGACAGAGGGAAAAGCTCACCGGAACGTATAACCAGCCTAGTAGCTTTCGGGAGTCCTCGCGACGTCGAAGAGTAACTGTCTGGGATCGTCTTCTATATATCATGTGGGGTGTCTTACGAAGACGAGTTGGTGCACACTGCAACCGCGAGCTTGCACGAAAGCTTTCAGGCACTTCTATGTGTATCGCAGTCACTGCTGTCGGATCAGTAAGCTTTTTGGCTAGGATATGCAGGTGACGCACAGCGGCAAAATGCGGATGGAAAGAGCCCTGACGATTTTATTTTATTTTTTCATTTTATTTTTTATTTTATACTGAACTTGCGAACTATGCAGGCACTGAATACGGGAGTCAATTTTTATTGTTTCGTGTCGTCGATACATCTCATTCTTCTTTCTGTATCATTCGCAAAGTTTCTAAGCTTATTTTGATGGTTACTGCCCCTCGTAAGTGTCCATGAAAAAAAAGATTTCATGGAGACTTGAAAACACTAAACGAGAACTGCGCGAATGAAGGGATATCACATATCGGGCGACGGTAAGTATATAGGAGGAGACCACATAGTGACGGGCCACAGCTTTCGCGGTTGCGCATAGCGAGAATATCTTATCGTCTATCTTTAACAACGCTTGTTTATCCCGGAAATTTTCCCGGGGGTGAGGACAGCTAACGCTATGATTCAGTCATTCATCTTTGTTATCGCACTCTCGCTGTATTACCGTGCAAGCCTCTGGTATTCTCATTCATCCTCTACAGCATCTTTTCATCGCTTCTATCGGAATCGATGCCCTTCACTTTTGTCCGCATTTTCGGAACTTCTTCAGTGCCGTACAGAGTCGGAATGGGTATATTGAGGAGACTTTGCAAAAGGACAGTAAATAACGAAGCCGGACGGGAAACAGAATGACACCATTAGAGCTGTCAGACATTTGACACGGAAAAAGTTGCGGGTCTGGGGGAGGCGCAAAGCCTTTATTTTAAATAATTTAAAAAAAATCTTTGTTAAATAGTGGTTGAAAAAAATGTAAAAAAAATGTAGGCCTTTTGGGGGTTGTAACGACGATATGAACAATCAGACATACAAGTTCGCTTGGGGTGAAATGCCTAATATGTTATATATATAATTTGTTGCTCAGTCAATTGCTGATTATTGCTTCAGCAGAAATGATTTACACAAAATTAAATTCGTCATTTTTGTACGAAAAGAAATAGCTCAACAAAGGACAAGCGAATCTTTGAAGTAAGACCGAAGGGAGGGATGAATGGGAAATTCTGGCTTGGAAGGATAAAACGACTCTGGTACCTCAAAGTTCCACTGAGACGAAAGTGGAAGTAAAAGAAAAAGAAGAGGAAAGAAAGAGGTAGAGAGCTTGAGAAAAACATAAGCGTGCTGTACCAAACGGATTTCGCATTGGCATTGGGAATTCGAACGTTTCTGAAGGACTATATCGTCCCCTCAGTCGTTCCCATGTGCCTCACGTATCCCAGAACATTTCGCCTAACGTATGCACACATCGCTAGTCTTTTTCAGTCCTCCAGTATGTCTCTTCTTCTTTGCCTATCCTTTACGCTCCGCTGGTCCGTCACGGACATTCTGTTTGACTTGTAAATCGCTTTCCAATACTTTGCGAAATTTAAAAACAACAAACAATAGATAAATGAAGAGATAACATTGTTAATTCTATACATATTATTTGTGTGGTCCAACGAGACCCTTGCGGATTTTCACGCATGACCCTACCCAATTTTCCCACCTATCAGTCACTACCCGCATTATGCTGAGCTAACCTAACTTCCGTTACAGCCTCAGCTTCTTTTTAGCTACACTGTATCGCATTTGCTGTGGGCACGGGGAAACTGGGCATGGGAAAACCCATGCCGATACAGACGGCCTTTACTTTTACTCTGTTCCGGTTGCATTACCATCGGAAACTCAGAAAAACTGCCTTGCGCTCAGTAGACGATGTGCAAGCCAGTGCATGGCTAAGCGGTCACTCATCCCAATACTGGACCACGGCGAATACCGATTGACATGGGAAATCGCCGACACCGCACTCCGACCACTCGTCCACTGCTGTCGGTTGCCGATTTATATATTACAATGTACGTACGAGTCTGTTAAAAAAGTATCGCGAATTTTGAATTTCCGCAGGCTACGTATATTCGATTTTCGATTTTTTTGTGGCGTTAGGTTGGTACTCATGTCCCTCACTTATGCTGAAAAAATCGGCCATTTTGAATGTTTAGTTGATTGTTGACAGCTGTTTTGGTTAGACGTGTTTTGGCTTGTCTTCGATTTTTGCCTAATCCAAAAAATGGATCAAAGAATCTGTATGAAATTTTGTGTGAAAAACAAAATTAAGTGCGCGGACGCATTCCGAATGTTGACTGTGGTATATGGTGAAGCTACCTTGCACCAAAGCAACGTTTATTGGTGATACAAAATGTTCTCAGAGGACCGAGAAGATGCGAACAACGAAATGCGTTCCGGACGCCCGAGCACATCAACAACGGACGAAAACATTGATGAAGTGAAGAAAATAATATTGGCCAATCGTCGAATCACCGTTAGAGAAGTTGCTAAGGAACTTAACATATCGATTGGCTCGTGCTATTCGATTTTTACTAATGATTTGGGCATGAGACGGGTCGCCGCGAAATTCGTGCCAAAATTGCTCAATTTCGAACAAAAACAGTGTCGCGTTAACATTGCTAAGGAGCTGTTGGGCTCGGTCCGCGACGACCCAAATTTGCTCCAGAGGGTCATAACTAGTGACGAATCATGGGTTTATGGTTATGACGTGGAAACCAAAGCTCAATCATCGCAATGGTAGCTGCTTTTTTGGAATAGGCAAAAATCGAAGACAAGCCAAAACACGTCTAACCAAAACTGCTGTCAACAATGAACTAAACATTTAAAATGGCCGATATTTTCAGCATAAGTGAGAGACATGAGTACCAACCTAACGCCACAAAAAAATCGAAAGTCGAATATACGTAGCCCGCGGAAATTCAAAATTTGCGATACTTTTTGAACAGACCTCGTATAGGATATGTAAAAAAATATATGATCTACATAAAAATATACGAAGAATATGAGCTTCTATATGCGGGCGTTTGCTCAAGCTAAGTTCAGTTATTTAAGACCGTGTACACTGTCGAACATATGTAAAACGTTACACTTTTACGTGGGCCATAACTCCGTAGCGCTACCGGCGTAGCATTACTATACTACTCCATCAAAATCTCGCGTAAACGGATTCTGTTCTTCTTGCATATTACCATACCTGATTAACAGTTAATGCTAGCTGAATATCTCAACTTAACGTGATAAGATATATAAAGAATATATATTTTATGCAAACATGTTTCGTAATATTAAACTCTTGGTCATTAGGAACCAAAAACATATAAGCAACGGTAATCATCTACTGTGTCCTTGAAATTGACATTTAAGTAAGGCAGTCTTCCAGTCTGAACGAGGATTTTTTTCGAGGTTTAAAAAAAGTACACAAAATTTCGAACATAAAAAAATTCACAAAATGGCGGCCGCGTAAAAAATGTGTACGAATTTTCGATTTTTTTTTAAATATATGATGATCCATAAACAATCTTTCATATTCTTTTGTTCGAAATTTTCTGAGGTTCATGCGACGGCCATACTTGTACTGAACAATAATATTTTTGGTTTTTGTGTTTCAGATGCGTAGAACATCTGGAATCATGGTCACGGTCGCCATGGAATGATGGAGACTTGAAACCGGGTATCACCCTTAATTTATTTTCAATATACGTGGAAAAACACCGATGTTGAAATGTTTTATAGTAGCTATGAATTTTTTATTTAAACCTCGAGAAAAATTCTCATTTAGACTGAAAGACTACCTTAAGGGTAAACACCACTGTGACGACCTGTTTTTTTTCACATTTTTCAAGAATTTTTTTTTGTGGGAAAAAAAGAGATATTCGAAAAATTTTGTTGGGTTTTGCTCCTTGTTTATTAATGTATCAAAAAACATTTTTTTCACATTTTTCACGCCGCATGGTGGCGCTGGGGAAGTTCTCGCGTCAGGTGCTGTCATCTCCGCGGCACGCAGCAGAACTCTCTTCAACATCGATCTGAAAAAAAATACTCAGTGTTTTCGTTAATAATATGATATTTTGAAGAGAAGTACATAGGGATTTGGAAAAATATTGTTTTAAAAAAAATAGGCACGCCTTTGAAATTAATTTTAATTTCAAAGGCGTGCCTATTTTTTTTAAAACAATATTTTTCCAAATCCCTGAATTAACTTTAATTTCAAAGGCGTGCCTATTTTTTTTAAAGCAATATTTTTCCAAATCCCTATGTACTTCTCTTCAAAATATCATATTATTAACGAAAACACTCGGTATTTTTTTTCAGATCGACGTTGAAGAGAGTTCTGCTGCGTGCCGCAAAGATGACAGCACCTGACGCGAGAGCTTCCCCAGCGCCACCATGCGGCGTGAAAAATGTGAAAAAATGTTTTTTGATACATTAATAAACAAGGAACAAAACCCAAAAAAATGTTTCGAATATCTCTTTTTTTTCTCACAAAAAAAAATTCTTGAAAAATGTGAAAAAAAACAGGGGGTCACAGTGGTGTTCACCCTTAAGGGGGGAAATAGGGTTAGACGGTTCAAAAATTTGATTTTTTTTAAATTTCATAAATTGTTACTAAAACTATTGAAAAATATGTTCCCAAAATTTTAAATGAAAATTCCGACTCGTTCTGTTGTTATAAGCTATTAAGGGTGGAAATAGGGTTAGGACAGCGTTTCTACATGATTTTTATGAATTTTTTTATAGTATAAAAAATGAATATAATTTATCGAAACTTTGAGAATATTTTATACATATATTTAAGTATATACTATAAAATTTTTGAAGAATTTCCTTGAAAAACACCGAAGATATTAGCGACCCCATATTGCAGGTCACAATCAGACTCAGCATCGAATTGGCAGCATCTATTTTTTCAAACGCGTTTTTCTGAAAACGACTTTTTTTAAACTTGCGTACACGCTAGTTTGAAAAGTTTTCAACCAATCGTTATGAAAATTGGCAGTTACTGTCTTCATAGTATTGCGCATGACCCTGAAGATATCTGCATCAGACAAAGTTACATCTTTGGACAGCTGTAGCTACCGTGTTTTTTATCGTACAGACTTCGCCAACGTCTCATTTTCTTCGTTTTGCGATTTTGCAGAGGTACTTTTTTTGTTTTTTTTTAAGTCTTCCTTAAGGGGTGACATCGAAAAGAAATTTTTGGACAACTGTAGCTACCGAGCAACAGTATGAATACTGGCTAATACCGTGTATACCGGAAATAGAAATCGATAAAACTAAGGAAGATGGAAAAAAATATGGTCAGCTCAAGAATTTTATAATGAATAAAATGACACCTAGTCTGTCCGATAAAGTACACGCATTCCAAAAATAGCTGTCCAAAAATTTCTTTTCGATGTGACCCCTTAAGGGAGGCTTAAAAAAAACAAAAAAAGTACCTCTGCAGAATCGCAAAACAAAGAAAATGAGACCTTGGCGAAGTCTGTACGATAAAAAACACGGTAGCTACAGCTGTCCAAAAATTTCTTTTCGATGTCACCACTTAAGGAAGACTTAAAAAAAACACAGAAAAAGTACCTCTGCAGAATCGCAAAACGAAGAAAATGAGTCCTTGGCGAAGTCTGTACGATAAAAAACACGGTAGCTACAGCTGTCCAAAAATTTCTTTTCGATGTCACCCCTTAAGGAAGACTTAAAAAAAAAACAAAAAAAGTACCTCTGCAGAATCGCAAAACGAAGAAAATGAGACGTTGGCGAAGTCTGTACGATAAAAAACATGGTAGCCACAGCTGTCCAAACATTTCTTTTCGATGTCACCCCTTAAGGAAGACTTAAAAAAAAAACAAAAAAGTAACTCTGCAGAATCGCAAAACGAAGTAAATGAGACCTTGGCGAAGTCTGTACGATAAAAAACACGGTAGCTACAGCTGTCCAAAAATTTCTTTTCGATGTCACCCCTTAAGGAAGACTTAAAAAAAAAACAAAAAAAGTACCTCTGCAGAATCGCAAAACGAAGAAAATGAGACGTTGGCGAAGTCTGTACGATAAAAACCACGGTAGTCATAGCTGTCCAAAAATGTCCTTTTGTCTGATGCAGATATCTTCAGGGTCATTATTGCGCTCTATATGAACCTAGAATCGGAATATTATAATTATTTAAAATAATTTTTTTTTGCAAAGAAAGTTGTAAAAAATGGCAAAAAATCATGCTTTGTTGTTTTGACCCCTGTAAAAAATTTAATTTTCCATTCTTTTGATAGCATTTAGGTTCATATAGAAGAGAGACATATAATAAAAGTAAATTCCAACCTCGTTTGATTTCAGGCAAGTCTCACAAAGATAAAGTTAGGAGACACTTTTCAAAAGAGTTGTGACGGTTGATTCGGTTATCATAACATGCCGATGTCACCTTACATGCGAGAACGTTGGCCATCTGGCGACTCATCGGTGAACTAAATCTTTCGATTCTGTCATAATATTAATCTTGAACGAAGCGTTTGTATTGGTATCCGTCGAGTGTAATAAGAATATATCTAATATGAAATAAATGTTTTCAAGATACACACACACACATATATATTTATATATTTTGCAAATACTGTATTTCTATAGGGGTTATTGATTCATTTATTCAACTACGGTTACATACCGGTGCTTTGGCGTAGTGGCAAGCGTGCTCACCTCTAAATCAGAGCATCGGGACGGGTCGACAGTTCGAATCCCGGTCTCGTATTTTCGTGGAGAATAAAAATATGGGTTTGACAAGCTCTAGTATATACACGGGTATATACACGTACCTGTACGTGCCTATGTCACATGTGTTTATATACGTGACGTAGTTCCGAAGCTGACAATGAGAAGCGAACCCAAAACCGACTGGCACAGGTTTTCCGCAGTTTTCCGGTGCCGATGGAATGCCATGGCAAATGCGCTACATAGATGGGAAAGTCCGAATCAAAATGCACATAAAAAAACTGCAATTGCATAAAATACAGTTTCCTCCAATTGTATAAGTTTTCTTATGTTATTGATTCTAGTGTTGAGTACCAGATGTCTTACGCCGCAGGCAATTTTGTTAATATTATTTATAGCCAATGATACAGAGTATTGATATCTACGAACGATAAATAACATTGAAATATACAGCCCGTATTTTACAAAACTCAATTCTATGTACCGGTTGGGTGACGGAAAATAAATGTATTACATCATTTAGGTGCGTTTTATCGATGAGAATATTATGGGATATATGCCGCAGCCGTATAACGCTGATTTATGAATGTATGTGCTATATCACGAGGAGGGTTTGCCAGAAGAAAATTTTCTAACGCTTCCGTCCCAGACTTTACACTCACGCCCTTCGAATGGCACTGTAAACCATAACGTAGCTCTGGCCCGGGCGACAATCCCACGAGGTACTCGCCCAGTGTATCTCGTAGTTCACCACCCCATCGCGCCGCCTTCCACCGCCGTCGCTCTCTTGGGGCTCATAATTCACCAGAGGGCTTGCTCGAAGAAGAACGATAAGGCATTGCTTGTTGTTCATGTTCTCGATTCTTTACCTTCACGCTTCGGGTCTATGTGTGCACAAGCCTCGAAAATCTGATCCCGAGAAAAAACGTATTTCTAACCTCGGACCAACGAAGAAAGCTTCACACCAACCAAGAAAAGTACCGACTAGCAAATAGTCCTCATTCACATTCATAATCTGGACCTATGAATCACAATTGGGTGTACAGAAACTTGAAGATACTTCCGGTAAGGTCTTAATGACCCGAAAGTTCATCAAGCCGGCCATAGTGTCACATTGTCATGTCTACTTTTCTGCAAGCTTAACGCAGTCACCAAAGCTCTGGGTAATTCAATAAGGTCTACGCATTAGGTACCTCTAAATATTCCGAAAAACCACACTGAAAGTTCTGAATTATCCAAAAAGATCTGCATAGTCCGGCCATTGTTGATGGTCCAGAAAGTTTTTGATAGAGCTTTCTAGACTTTTTTTTCCAACTATTGATTTTTGCAACTAGGCGATTTTTTTTCAACTATCTAGTCTGTTCTGGGGTGCGTTTCAAAACGTATTTTCTCAGTACCATCTAGGGTAAAACAAGAGAGAGCTATGTTCGGTAGCGTATGTTTCAGTGCAATTTGGAACGAACCCCAAAACGGTCTGGATAGTTAAAAAAACTCTGGATGGCGTCGTAAGCTCCGGATATTTCAGAAATTTCTGAATAATGCCGAAAGTTCAGGTTAGTCCAGAAAGCTCTGGATACTCTAGTAAGTTCTACATAGTTCAGGAAATTCGAGATGATTAGGAGAGTGATAAGTTTATTAAATTTTCAACGAAAATTCGCAGCCCATTGGTCGCTCACATATAATTTTGTAGCTTCGATTCACCGGACGTCCGAGAGGGATGTTTATGGTTTCCAATGTTGACCGGACACGGTTCGCTGTACCTTAGCGAACGTGGGTCATAAAACAACGTTTACGGTGCGATGGTATCGCGATACGGATCTTTATGTATGCTCTCTATGTTCATGTGATATAGTAGGGAAGAGACCCTCAACCTACACTCAATTTAAGCACTTTGAAACTTTAAACCACCTGAAAACGCAAATGTCGGCGATTAATTAACCTCATTTGAGTGTGTGATGTATATTCGAGCTAATATAACTCATGACAGAAAAATTTCATTGCTTCCTAATTCATGTAAAAATGTTGCGTTCAGTTTCAACGATGAAAGCACCAAATACTGCAATGATCTTCCAATTCCAGATCCTTTCAATTTCGTGAAAATAAAATTGAGTTCGCAGTATTGCAAGCTCCGATGAATGTACTCTCGGAAATACCGTAGGAGAGTTTCGGTGTCACTTCACTTGCCAACTTTTTTTTCTCGAGCCAACATTCGACGTTATAAGCTCCTATGACCTTGTGAGTTCTACTAAACTTGTGAATTGTATTTGACAAAATTAAATTAACGACACCGAAACGTCATATTTAATTATTCCATTCTGATTACACTGCGAAACCCTTAAAATTGTGATGTTCAACCAATTGCAAAAGGTTTCATGTTTATTGAATCGTAATCATTCTTGCAACATTGTTCGCTCCAGTGAACGCATTGAAAAATATCAAACGGAACTTATTGCAGCGTGTTTGTGGGGCTTTATTGGCATCGTTCAATTGTTCAGAGCCCAGCTTTCTCCTGTAGTCAGATCCTGTAACTGAAACCGCAATTCAGATGCTTTTCATTTTCCTATTTACGCAGACCTTTATTTTATAACTAGAATTCAAGGATAGCTCGCATGTTGTTTCTAATTCATGAATACTAGGATGGCCCATTTTATAAAAATTTTCAAATTTTTGTGTTCACATATTTTCAAATAATAGTTGACTATAAAAAAAGCCGTTATGTTTTTTTTTGATTTCTAAACTCAACTATGAGTCTGCGCTAATCATCCAAAGTTTAAGTGAAATATTTGACCTACTGGCAATTTTAAGCAGTAAACAGTGGTTTTATCGCAGTCCCTATCAGGTAGAAAAATATCGCATGGGAAAATGTTCAATTTTCTGTAGTCATGAGTAATACCTGCCCATGTACGAATATTGCAAATGCTAGCAGCAAGCAGCAAAAGTAGTGGAGGTACCGCTGAAAAGGACAAGTTATGTCGGTGTGATCTCTGTGCTTCGGCTTTCGGTTAGGATAATAAAGGAACAAAGCTCTTCGTGCATACTCGGTTTTCTACCTGATGACGGGATGACCATTTACCGCGAGTACTGAGTGCTGACTAATGTTTGAATGAATTACCCTTTGAAAGTAATATTCATCGGTGTTTACTAGTAAAATTTTCCTATCCAATTGTATAAACTAGCAAAATTTTGCTTTCTATAATTTTAGCGAAATATCATATGAAATATCACTTACCAGTGAAAAATAGTCATTTACGTCAAAGTATCTTACTTCCGTCGGATTTTTTAGGAATATCCAATGTGTGCTTACACCGACATACGAAGCGCTTATGCGAGGTAGCCCCACTACTTTTGCTGATTGTTGCTAGCAACTGCAATATCCGTACACTTACTATAATAATAATTATACCTGCACTAATGTTCCTACCTTTCTATTTGAGGGACGACATCGAAAAGTACTTTCAACTATGTCAAAGTAATTTCATAAAATCTGTCAAAATTTAATTAAAAAAAAATTTAATACATAAATTTCCAATATTAACTCATCTAAAATGTTAATGAAAAACTAATTATGCATTTGTATTATCTACAGAACTGGAAACTATTTTTATTGAAAAAATCAGAGTTTGAAATGATGAAAAAATTAAATATTTATGGTACAGTTCGGTGAGATATTGTTCTCAATTTTTTTACTAGAATTAGTTATTATAATTAATGATTAAGATTCAAAATCATATCGTGGAATCGTGCGTCTCGTTACCTCTCTTCACCGATACCTGAGAACCCTACCCGAGAGGAATATTTTTTTCAGAAAAGGGCTACCTAGCCAGGTGACCCTCTCACTTTCACTGTTTATGATACTTGTAAATGCATTGGTCAGAAGTCAAATGGTTTTATCGCAGTCCCTATCAGGTAGAAAAATATCGCATGGGAAAATGTTCAATTTTCTGTAGTCATGAGTAATACCTGCCCATGTACGAATATTGCAAATGCTAGCAGCAAGCAGCAAAAGTAGTGGAGGTACCGCTGAAAAGGACAAGTTATGTCGGTGTGATCTCTGTGCTTCGGCTTTCGGTTAGGATAATAAAGGAACAAAGCTCTTCGTGCATACTCGGTTTTCTACCTGATGACGGGATGACCATTTACCGCGAGTACTGAGTGCTGACTAATGTTTGAATGAATTACCCTTTGAAAGTAATATTCATCGGTGTTTACTAGTAAAATTTTCCTATCCAATTGTATAAACTAGCAAAATTTTGCTTTCTATAATTTTAGCGAAATATCATATGAAATATCACTTACCAGTGAAAAATAGTCATTTACGTCAAAGTATCTTACTTCCGTCGGATTTTTTAGGAATATCCAATGTGTGCTTACACCGACATACGAAGCGCTTGTGCGAGGTAGCCCCACTACTTTTGCTGATTGTTGCTAGCAACTGCAATATCCGTACACTTACTATAATAATAATTATACCTGCACTAATGTTCCTACCTTTCTATTTGAGGGACGACATCGAAAAGTACTTTCAACTATGTCAAAGTAATTTCATAAAATCTGTCAAAATTTAATTAAAAAAAAATTTAATACATAAATTTCCAATATTAACTCATCTAAAATGTTAATGAAAAACTAATTATGCATTTGTATTATCTACAGAACTGGAAACTATTTTTATTGAAAAAATCAGAGTTTGAAATGATGAAAAAATTAAATATTTATGGTACAGTTCGGTGAGATATTGTTCTCAATTTTTTTACTAGAATTAGTTATTATAATTAATGATTAAGATTCAAAATCATATCGTGGAATCGTGCGTCTCGTTACCTCTCTTCACCGATACCTGAGAACCCTACCCGAGAGGAATATTTTTTTCAGAAAAGGGCTACCTAGCCAGGTGACCCTCTCACTTTCACTGTTTATGATACTTGTAAATGCACCTTACAATCTCAACACCTGATTCTTCTAAAAAATTTAAGAATTTTTCATCGCCTTTCTTTTAATAATGTAATGAAGCCAGATATTTCTTTTTTTGTGTAATGATAGTTCGATAGTTAAATAATCACTCAACGTATTTTGAATAAGATTCGTCCATTTTAAGCGGTCCGTAGAAGCCTTCAAAAACCCTTGATTTTCACCAAAATCGGATTTTTTATTTCAATAACATATGGAAAAAATGAAATAAACACAACTTTATTATGTTCATTCATGTTTTATAAACAACTTCCAGAAGAAAAACATAAATAATCTCAATAATTATATCACCAAATTTTTATTTAAAAATTCATTACCCTCATCGTGGGCTAGAGTTCATAAAGAATTAAAATCATTAGCACAGACTCATATTTGGGTTAAAAAATCTGAAAAAAATCATAACATCTTTTTTTATAGTCATCTATTATTTGAAAATATGTGAACACGAAAATTTGAAAATTTTTATAAAACGGGCCACCTTAATGAATACAATACTAAGAACTTTACTGATCGCAATAAATAATTTTTTAACGAAAAACGGCAGATACAGTAATTTGGAAAAATTGATCTGGAAGTCTTTCGGTTCCCCATCGGGAATATCTCGGATATCTCACTGGAATTCTAGTACGACCGACGATCCACCGAAAATTAAAGAGACACGAAAAAGCAACGGTAGATTATTCATTCGATCGGCTTCACCACCATCCTTTTTCCTCCCGTGACGAATTGGATGTGGACCGGCGCCGCGGTTTTTTTATGCCATTTGTGCCCTCAACCCGATTCGCATGGTTCGTCTGTGCACCCAGCTCGACGCAGCGGATCTCTCATTTTACCAGTAAAGTTTATTGCACCAACCCCCATCCTCTGGATCAGCGAGCGGAGACGTACGTTTTTCCACTCGCTCGTGTTTCCACATCCGGTTCTCTGATACGTCTGACGCGTATTGTCCGTGTCTACTTCGAAATACCGAAGTGCACGTATTTTTCATTTTCTCGCAACCCCTTATCTACCCTCTCCACCCCGCACTGTTCACAAAAAACTTCAGCGTCTTTCTTCCAATACGTCGCCAGCTCGTTCTCTTCTCGCGACGAAAAGTTACGACCCAACGTTCTGCAAAGCTTGAGATGCTTGCAACTTCGTACGATTTCAATATTCATAGAAATATATTTCTATCTGCAAATTCTGAACATAAACTTGGAAACTTGCTACCGATAGCGTGGTCCAGTGCGCGGTTTCGACGGTCATTTATACTCGTACGTTAAGTAGTAATTATCGCCGTCAATACTGGGATGGGTGGCCGTTTAGCCGCGCACTGGCTACCGATCCCATTATTGAGCGGTAGATAGGGTTTCTGAATTTCTCTAGGTAATACGACTCCAAATCAGGAAAATGTAGCCATAACTGTATCGGTCAGGTTTTCCGCAGTTTCCATGTGCCCTCGTGCAAATCCGATATAGTGGTGCATTATGAAAGAGCAGTTGCGGACAACACTACGGGAGTCTCAAGGTATAGAACGGAATATGGAAATCAGAAGGGCTACGTAAAAGACGAAGGATGCCATAAGATTGGAAGAAGAGACAAAAAAACAGAAACATGCTTGGAAACTTGTTACTCCGGGTTGAGTGCGATTGGTACGTTTGTCTAGATATGTTGTTTGATATCAAGGACAAACTTGAGAGCCGTCAGCACGAAGTTAAGTTTTACCATAATTTCTAACGTACGTCGATTGGTGTAGCGTCAATCGGACTAATTGTGATACTTAATTACGAGGTTGAATTTCAAAATATCACCATCCAATCACTTGCAATTTCTCTTCGAGGAAGCTTTGCGATTGACGCAAGAAAGCTTGCATCGCCAAAAATATTTTCGAGCATTCAATCCGAATGGGGTCATATTGGTAGCGAGCACGCGACGATGTACTCGTATCTTTACTCGAAGTAGTTTACTTCATCAGGAGAGCAGACGACAGCACGGATTTTCGATTTTTTCTTTTTAACTCTATAGAAGTTTTTGATTAACAATCGACTATTGCGCATGTACATGATTATCCCTAGAACCGTATACGAGGGTCGTTCAACAAGTACTTAGCCTACAAAAGAAAAACGAAAATTTTTGAGAAGTGGCGATTTATTTTTCAACATAGTCTCCTTTCAGGTCTATACACTTGGCCCAGCGATGCTCCAACTTTTTTAACCCGTCCAAAAAATAATTTTTGTTGAGGTCCGCAAAATAGTCCTCCGTGGCGGCGATGACCTCCTCATTCGACCTAAATCTATTCCCAGCGAGTGACTTTTTTAGGTTTGGAAACAAATGAAAGTCACAAGGGGCCAAATCTGATGAATAAGGTGGATGGGGCAGCAATTCGTAGCGCAGTTCAACCAATTTGGCCATGGCGACGGCGGAGGTGTGAGTCGGCGCGTTATCGTGGTGGAACAGCACTTTCTTCTTCGCCAAATGGGGCCGTTTTTTCTTCAATTTGGCGTCGAATCGGCCCAATAGGTCGGCATTGTAGAGCCCCGTGATAGTTTTACCCTTCTGGAGGTAATCGATGTGGATCACACCTTGTGAGTTCCAGAAAACGGTGGCCATCACCTTACCGGTCGAAACAACAGTCTTCGCCTTCTTCGGAGCACGTTCGCCGGATAAAGTCCACTGTTTTGACTGTTCCTTGGTCTCTGGTGTGTACCAGTGAACACATGTTTCGTCGACGGTCACGAAACGACGCAAGAACTCCGCCGGATTGCGCTTAAACAGCTTCAAACATTGCTCTGAAGTGGTCTCACGGTTGCACTTGTTGTCCGGCGTAAGCAAACGCGGCACCCATCGCGCTGACAGCTTCCTCATGCCCAGTTCTTCGTGTAGAATATTATGCACCGTTCCTTCTGCGATGCCTACAGTCTCAGCTATCTCGCGAATCTTTAATCTGCGGTCTGTCAACACGAGATCGTGGATCTTTTTTACGTTTTCCTCCGTAGAAGGCGTTTTCGGGGCACCTGGACGTGGTTCATCAAAAACCGACGTGCGGCCACGAGCAAACTCGTTAAACCAATTCTTCACGGTCGCTATCGACGGAGAAGAGTCACCGTAGACAGCATCCAAGCGATCTTTGATTTCGCTGCGCGTTTTCCCTTCAAAAACAAGAATCGAATCACCGAACGGTACTGCTCTTTTTCCATTTTTTGTAAAACTGACTGACACGCTCGCTCCCAAAGGCTATCAAAACAGAACTAATAAAGGGAATTGAATGAAACTTTCACAGTAGGCTACTAAAAGTATGTACTGCACGATGGTAACACTGATCTGTAATAGCAGCGCCTTCGGGCGGTGAGGCTAAATACTTGTTGAACGACCCTCGTACATGATTTTTCACCCTTACTACGGTACACATGGGTCAGAGATACCTAGCCGATTAAACGCACTGCAGCCCTAGAGGGCAGGCACCGATAACATTTTAATGGGGGTGAAATCGAAACAACAGACTTCAAGTTACACGTAGGAATTATCGAAAAGTTAATGCAATAACTAGTTAACATGTTATCAACTGCAGAAAAAAAGGTATCTCTGAAGAAAACCGAAAAATCGTCGATAAATCGAAACGGTCTGGGTGTGTGTGACCCTTGTGTATCGTTCTAAGGTTATATTGTATATGAGTTACTTATACAGCGCAAAATCACTTCGACTTGTGAACCATATTCTTACAAATAATCGTTTCGATTTGAGAGACGCGAGGGGAAATAATAAGAAGGGCAAGTAACAAACCCTTACGGACCACCGTCAAGAGGTCGTAATAATAAAAGTAATGATCCATCAAGGGTCGACATGCTGCCTCAATCTGTTGTCGATTAGTTGCCACCTATCGTTAATAAAATATTTTATAGTATTACTGGAAATCGCAGGAAATGTACTGTGGAGTGAAATTATTTAAACGTTATGAGGGCTGTTATTATAACCTTGATTATTTTGGGCAAATTGTAAAAATTTTCATCTAATAGTAAACAGTTATTATATATATTATTTTTCGAGTAAGAAAAAGAATTTGTCTTTGCGAAAAGCCTATGTTCAAACATAAATTTGCAAATCAATTGTAATTGCCATCGTTTTCAAGCATTACGTTTTCAAGCACGTAGACGCATACACATTAATAAAAAAGATGGAAATTTAAAAAATCAAAAATACTCAGCACGTTCGCCTTTCAACTTAACATTTTCAAATTAGTATATAATATATACGTGGTCTGTTCAAAAAGTATCGCGAATTTTAAATTTCCGCGGGCTACGTATATTCGATTTTCCATTTTTTCGTGGCGTTAGGTTGGTACTCATGTCCCTCACTTACGCTGAAAAAATCGGCCATTTTAAGGTAGTAGTCTGGTAACTTAAGCCGATTTTCATGTCTTTTTTGGGGGGCGATTTTTTGTAAGAAAATAAAAATGAATCGTTTTGGATATTTATGATGTTTTTATTTACATCTTAAAGATACAAAAAAAATTTTGTTTGACAAAATTTAATAGTTTATTATTATTATTATTGATCGAAGTTGACACCTCAAAAAAAAGCGCGTCGGTGGCCCCGGTGATTTTGGCTCTTGATGTTATCTGAAATAAAAAATTCTTGATAATTCTTAATCTATAGACATGTCATTCTGGTCGGAACTACTGAAGTTAAATTTCATGGATAAATAACAAAATGGCGGACTTTGGAAAAGAAAACTTTTTTTTCCACGCGCTTTTTTTTTCGAGGTGCCAACTTCGATCAATAATAATAATAATAATAAAATATTAAATTTTTTCAAAAAGTTTTTTTTTTGTATCTTTAATATGTAAATAAAAACATCCTAAATATCCGAAACGATTCATTTTTATTTTCCTATAAAAAAACGCCCTCTAAAAAGGACATGAAAATCGGCTTAAGTTACCAGACAACTATCTTAAATGTTTAGTTGATTGTTGACAGCTGTTTTGGCTAGACGTGTTTTGGCTTGTCTTCGACGTTTGCCTATTCCAAAAAAGCAGCTTCCATCGCGATGATTGAACTTTGATTTCCACGTCATAACCATAAACCCATGATTCGTCACCAGTTATGACCCTCTGGAGCAAATTTGGGTCGTCGCGGTGACCCGTCTCATGCCCAAATCATTGGTAAAAATCGAATAGCACGAGCCAATCGATATGTTTAGTTCCTCAGCAACTTCTCTAACGGTGATTCGACGATTGGCCAATATTATTTTCTTCGCTTCATCAATGTTTTCGTCTGTTGTTGATGTGCTCGGGCGTCCGGAACGCATTTCGTCGTTCGCATCTTCTCGGCCTTCTGAGAACATTTTGTACCACCGATAAACGTTGCTTTGGTGCAAGGTAGCTTCACCATATGCCACAGTCAACATTCGGAATGCGTCCGCGCACTTAATTTTGTTTTTCACACAAAATTTGATACAGATTCTTTGATCCATTTTTTGGAATAGGCAAAAATCGAAGAGAAGCCAAAACACGTCTAACCAAAACAGCTGTCAACAATTAACTAAACATTCAAAGTGGCCGATTTTTTCAGTATAAGTGGGGGACACGAGTACCAACCTAACGCCACAAAAATATCGAAAATCGAATATACGTAGCCCGCGGAAATTCAAAATTCGCGATAATTTTTTAACAGACCTCGTAGATCTAATCCATACAAAATCCGAACGAACTAAGTCTTTTTGAGTCTATATTTTTTCGTCTTTTCTCTACTAATATACGTGGCGCAAAATTTTTTTTACATCGGAGATCTATTTTCGCGGATTTAATGTTACTTGAATTGGTGTTTGCACTTCGCGCGATTATTTGTTAGGTTAGATTCATCCCCGACGACCGGCGACCGTGTGATCGGCTAGTATGCGGATGACCGAAATCCGAAACCGACATCGGCATCCAATCAGAATGTGTCTATAGTGGCCTCACAAATAACTCGTTCTTCAAAATTTCGCGACTCTCTTATTTTATGAGAAGATGAGATGGATTATCTATCTTTCCAATTTCTCTATAGTATAACGGGAGCGCATATAGCTGTACACATTGACGTTCTTCTTCACGGGTCTAAATACGATCATCAACCTCACGATGAGACGTATTTAACGACGCCGTATAAGAAAAGAGGAACTATGATCCTTGTTATTTCCTTTGTGCAATCGCAGATGTCACGTTTCGCAATGAGACGGACGTCGTATCTTGCAGGAAATGGCAAACTCTTAAACGCCTTAAAAGCGGTCTTTTCATTAGCACCGGTATAAGATGAATGCGCAGCTGTAGACGCGTTATTGACGCCAATAGAAGTGCCTCGTCTCGTTTTAAAGCAATGCTCTTGCGCTGAATATTCATCTTGCATTTCATTGGTATTCACTTTATTTAACACTAAATCTACCGGTCAAATTAACCGTTTTTAAATGGTAGGAACAGGTATACAAGTGTCGGTACGTTTAGCGTTAGGTTAGCTGCGTCGTCTAATATCGAACGAAGATTATATCGTTGAAGCCAAATTGACTGGTCGATTTTAGTTGCTTTTAATGTCGTACACGGAGTTTGATTATGTAGAACAGCGGAGGGGTGATGGTTGCACAAATAATAAATTTTTCTTCCTGGTAGAGGGACCTCGTTTGGGTGAAATATTTTTTTTTGTTTTTCAATGCCATTGTATTAAAAATATGTCGAAACGTCGAAAAAACCCATTTACAAAAAAATTTCCGGGTGGATGTGTGTGTGTGTGTGTTTGTGTATGTGAGTATGTATGGGCGATGGTGGTGCAAAACTGAAACGTCTGTAACTTGGAAATGATTGAACCTAACGGGCCGAAATTATATGACGCAAGTAGAGCTGTCAGATCCTTTTGTCCGATAGAATTTTCGTCAGAGTGTCCACCGACTCGTTGACATTTTATGCGGCTAAATCTATTTTTCAACAACATCTATTACGACCACAACTCGAACAATTTTCGAGCTATCAGGCTAAAACTTTCTTAGTCATTGAATTGGAGAAAAAATATCGAGGCGTTTCAAATGTATGGAAGTTTGAATTTTTCCAAAACCTAGTACTGGCGTTTAAGGGGAGATATAGGGTTAGACGGTTCAAAAATCGATTTTTTTTTATTTCATAAATTGTTAGTAAAACTATTGAAAAATATGTTCCCAAAATTTCAAATAAAAATTCCGACTCGTTCTATTATTATAAGCCATTAAAGTGAGTAGCTCTCCTTGAAGCCCCGAGCGCGCCACGTGTATAACCGAGCGTTTTTCTGAAAACGACTTTTTTTTAACTTGCGTACACGCTAGTTTGAAAAGTTTTCAACCAATCGTTTTGAAAGTTGGCAATTACTTTCTTCATAGTATTGCGCTCTATATGAACCTAAAATCGGAATATTATCATTATTTAAAATAATTTTTTTTTTGCAAATAAAGTTGTAAAAAATGGCAAAAAATTATGCTTTTTTGTTTTGTTTTATGAGACATATAATAAAAGTAAAGTCCAACCTCGTTTGATTTCAGATGAAAATTGCGGCTTCCAAAATGTACGCAAAATGCTGAGTGTAATTGTGACCTGCAATATGGGGACGCTAATATCTTCGGTGTTTTTCAAGGAAATTGTTAAAAAATTGTATAGTATATACTTAAATATATGTATAAAATATTCTCAAAGTTTCAATAAATTATATTCATTTTTAATACTATAAAAAAATTCATGAAAATTATTGAGAAAACGCTGCTCTAACCCTATTTCCCCCCTTAAGGCTTCCGCTCGTAGTATTTTTGGGCCTTCGGGTCGAAACTTTCCATATGAATGAGGTACCATCAATGCAGAGCCGGGCAAAGTACTTCCACTACCATGGTATTGGAAGTACATTATTTCTATTTACTATGGTATTGGAAGGACAAGTATTTCTATTACCATGGTATGGGAAGTACAAGTATTTCTATTTACCGTGGTATTGGAAGTGCAAGTATTTTCAGTACGATGGTATAGGAAGTACAAGTATCTCCAGTACCATGGTATTGAAAGTACAAGTACCGGAAGTACATTGCATTTTTCAGAATACTTCCAGTCCTCAGTACTGAAAGTTTTCAAAAAGTACTTTTAGAAAATGTCTCAAAACGTTGAAAAGTCATATTTAGAAAAAAATGTCCGCACATGTGTGTGCGTATGCATGTATGTGCGGGTCTAGAAAAATTGCAATAAATGTATCTGAAGAACGGCTCGAGCAATCGAACTGACATTTGGTACATAAAAAGACCATATATTCCCCTTGGATCGTTGCGGCGTTACTGGCAGTACTCACTACTGGCATTTAATAATTCAACGTACTTCCAGTACTTATTACCTCCAGTCTCGTATTGTAAGTACAGACTAAGTATCTTATACTTAAAGTACTATCCAGCTCTGTATCGAAGGATGTTCAGAATTGAATTTGGAGGCAAATGTCATAGGCGTTTATAATTTATGGTATTATCACTTTTTCGAAAAATGCATTCAAACTCAAGAAAAATGTATACTATCACATTAAAGGAAACAATAAATGGTGCAAATTGAAATGTGTACATTGCTTCCTCATCACTTTTGCACATGCACAAAGCTTCCTCTACGAGGAAGCCAAAATTCAAAAAGTCTCTTGTTCATGAAGAAAAGTTGCGAATGTGTAAAAATGACAATATGTGTAAGGGATATATGTATGTAGGATGGAAAATGCTGAATAAAGCCGTCAACTTCGGTTATTATTGGGAGTGAAAATTAGTTCGGTCCGTTTTCAAAAGCTGGTACTGGCTGTTATAAATGTTTCATAGTGACAGCTCATTTCGGTGGTTTCAGAGAGATTAGACATCTGTCAATAACATTCAGTTTATATCGCTTTGAGTTTCATACAAAAATCTCGCTTTTTACTGTGTTCAATATGTCAAATTTTGTGTTAACTAACCAGCATTTGCAGGAGATTTTAGTTTTCTGCTTTTATCGGAAAAAAATTGCTTTTCTTTAATTGGTTTCTGCTTTAATTAGTTTCGACGTTTCAAGAATGGTGATTTCAGCGTTGAAGACAAGCCTCGCTCTGAACGGACAAAAAAATTCGAAGACAAAGAATTGGAGGCATTACTCGATAAAGATCCAAATCAAACGTAAGAGGAGTTTGCAGAACTTTTGGGAGTAACTCAACAAGCAGTTTCCGTACGATTGAAATCCATGGGAATAATTCAAAAGCATAAATGCATTTTTGACCACAAAAAAACGGACCAAACTAATGTTTACTCCAAATAATAATAATAACGATGTATATATTTAATTCTCTCTCATTCTGGATACATACACATACGTATAACGTGCTCGGGAATCTCGGTCAAACTATTCGATATTTAAAATTAGTGTCGATTGCTGGTCCATAATTCTCCCGCTCACCTCGCACGTCTCATCTATGTATAATTCTCTTTTATATTAATTTTCTTCGAAACGCGAAAGAAAAAAAAGAGCCCGTCGGTTGAGTCACAACAACGAGTTGTTAATGGATATCACATGTGCAAGTTTCAATTTGCACCATTTTATTAAATTGTCTTTATCTCACTCGTCGATTTTTTGTGTGCTTTATCACTAAAAATGTGGGTATGACGGAAATGTCATAGCGAATGAGTTACACAGAGGAAGTCAGATGCGGATGCATAGGGATGCATGGTAGCACTGACTACTGGCCCGAGGGGACCTTACAATATGTATTACACCGGCGTACAGAAAACCGACAGTAGTGAACGCGAGGTTGGGGTGCGGCTTCGGCAGGCCGCCGAAGCCGCACCTCGACCCCGCGTTGAGGGGACATATACAATTACAACGATTAAAAAAGCGATTTAAAAAAAATGATAGAACTATATATGCAGAATATTTGCCCAAAATTTTAAAGCAGTATTCTAAAAATTTCACCGACAACAGCGATCAGGGGCGAATGCAGCAACCGGAGCGGCGCAATCTTTCAGGGACAAAAGAGTCTCGAAAAGCAAGAAGAGATGAATTGAGGGAGGAAATAGGGTTAGGACAGCGTTTTCTCAATGATTTTCATGAATCTTTTTATAGTATGTAATGTTTTGTATTTAATTATTTAACAGATATTATTTTATTATCATGAACCAAGAAAGGAACTTAACAACGCTGTGCTTCAAATGTAATGAATTTTTATTTTGGGTTATTTCCTCTGAGACTTATTCTCTTCGAGAAACGGTAGAACGTAATTTAATTATTATGAGAGATTCGAAATAAACGCACTGACGGATATACACGATGAAAAGGACATAAATAATAATTATAACGATCGACGGTATCTGAATATTAAGAATCTCTGGCATGTTTATTTTATAAAGATAGTTCTTTGCAAATTGTCTTTGAGATTTTGAATACAATTTGAGAAAAGTTCAATTGGCAGATTCGCCTTACATTCTGCTTTTTTTTACACATATACAAATATGAACGGAGTCATCAATAGAACTTACAAATAAATTAGACAATAAAATTCTCGTCACCGTAAAAGTCTATAAATGTCTATCAGGAATACGTTAATTCCACCGAGCCGGCTTATATCTCAATGTCCTTAGACTAGTCGATGTTTTGGTAATATTTAGAGGAACAGTGTACTCATCTTCTACTCGGAATATGCTGTGCAGTCCGCCAACGCTTGATGATGCGACCAGGCCTGGTTTTAACGGACCACACTGATGTAAATGATTTACTTCCAAGAAAAGTGGCGTACAATGCTCCGATATTCGTTTCACTGGGTCTCGATACATATAGAGATATAATGATACGTGTATACTATAAGGCTATTGACAATATTAGAGATCTTAGTACTAGACCGCTCGACGGACAGGTGAGAAGTGTCGTACAATTATGATAATCGTTCCGAGGAGCGTTCGAAACGGTTACCGCTACTTCGGCAATTATCGTGGCTGATCGGAACACACGATCCGAGCACGTTATCGAAATCACAGCGTTTCTGACATTACAAGTATAAAAAATGAATATAATTTATTGAAACTTTGAGAATATTTTATACATATATTTAAGTAAATACTATAAAATTTGCATACATATATTTAAGTATATACTATAAAATATTAGCGACCCCATATTGCAGGTCACAATCAGACTCAGCATTTTGCGTACATTCTGGAAGCCGCAATTTTCATCTGAAATCAAACTAGGTTGGAATTTCTTTTATTATATGTCTCTCTTCTATATGAACCTAAATGCTATCAAAAAAATAGAAAATTGAATTATTTACAGGGGTCAAAACACAGAAACAAGATTTTTTGCCATTATTTACCACTTTCTTTGCAAAAAAAAATTATTAAAAATTATGATAATATTCCGATTTTAGGTTCATATAGAGCGCAATATTATGAAGAAAGTACCTGCCAATTTTCGAAACGATTGGTTGAAAACTTTTCAAACTAGCGTGTACGCAAGTTAAAAAAAAGTCGTTTTCAGAAAAACGCGTTCGAAAAAATAGTACGAAGAAAAACAAGCAATATGGGGTCGCTAATATTTTGTAGTACATACTTAAGTATATGTATAAAAATTTTATAGTATATACTTAGGTTATATACTTTTTTTTTAGTATATAGTATATACTTTAATATATGGTATGTATAAAAATTTTATAGTATATACTTAAATATATGTATAAAATATTGTCAAAGTTTCAATAAATTATATTCATTTTTTATACTATAAAAAAATTCATGAAAATTATTGAGAAAATGCTGTCCTAACCCTATTTCCCCCCTTAATGGCTTATAACAATAGAACGAGTCACAATTTTCATTTAAAATTTTGGGAACACATTTTTCAACAGTTTTACTAACAATTTGTGAAATTAAAAAAAAATCGATTTTCTGAACCGTCTAACCCTATTTCCCCCCTTAATGTAGGAAAATCAGCTTTATGAAAAAGCTGAAGGCTCATTGTCTTGGCCTGGTATCGCTGACTAACCCGTAAGTAATTTTTATCATTGGTTTTTTACGTGTCGAAACTATAAACGCGTTTTGCTGTAAACTGCATTTTCAAAATTGGCGTGCAGGATTAGTAAAAAATTATTATACCGATTGAGTTCAAACTTTTTAGAAATGTTCATAATATCATTATCTTCTAGATGGCGGGACTTGTTTTTGAAATATTAGAAAAAAATTTGCACCAATAAAAATTCTGCAGAAATTTTGCGTAAAATTTTGATTATTTTCTTTAAATGAGTGCCATTTTTTGAAAATTGCATAGTTTTTCATGTTAATTACCGTCAAATAGAAACTGCACATGTTCTAACTGAACAAATTTTTGAATTCTGTTGCAGATCAAAGTTTACGGGAACCTAAACCGCACGCCGATTCGGAACTTCCGCCGCAACCGTGCTGTACCCGCCATATAGCTCCGCCATCATGATGATAAATTAATTTAAAAAAATTGTTTTGTGTACTTAAATATATTATTAAAGTATACCTACAGTTTGTTAAATGTAGAATAAACATTTCCTAATTTTTTAAACTCCTCAAAATTGACTAATTTCTTCCCGTCCAATTGTATATGTCCCCAGCAGTATTTGCCGTGGTTAATACGGGTATGGGTGATAGCTTAACCGTGCACTGAGCGGGAAGCAGTTTTCATGAACTTGTGATGTTGATACAACTGAAACTCAGTAAGTTAGAGCCGCCTGTATCGGCCAGGATTTTCACAGTTTCCCTGTGCCCTCGTACAAATGCGATACAGTAGTGTATTTGGAAAGAGAAGCTGCGGTCAACACTCTGAGCGGGTTTCACGGAACCGAACATTGAGGCATAGGCACAAAGAAAAGCGACACAAAAACCTGAAAAGGTATAGGATGAACACGCTTATAGTAAAAATCCCTATCCCGCGTGCATTACATGCGTACGGTGCTCGATAATAGGGGTTACACCTGCATACGGGAAAATACATTTTAAAAAAGTAGAAACGACCGTACAATTGTTATTGCTAGTTTATGAATGATTTCACCGTTTTTGAATGGATTTTTAATTTGCAATTTTTGTAGATTCGTGACATCTGCATTGGATTTTTAATCATATACGAGGTCTGTTAAAAAAGTATCGCAAATTTTGATTTTCCGCGGGCTACGTATATTCGATTTTCGATTTTTTTCTGGCGTTAGGTTGGTACTCATGTCCCTCACTTATGCTGAAAAAATCGGCCATTTTAAATGTTTAGTTAATTGTTGACAGCTGTTTTGGTTAGACGTGTTTTGGCTTGTCTTCGATTTTTGCTTGTTCCAAAAAATGAATCAAAGAATCTGTATCAAATTTTGTGTGAAAAACAAAATTAAGTGCCCGGACGCATTCCGAATGTTGACTGTGGCATATGGTGAAGCTACCTTGGACCAAAGCAACGTTTATCGGTGGTACAAAATGTTCTCAGAGGGCCGACAATATGCGAACAACGAAATGCGTTCCGGACGCCCGAGCACATCAACAACAGACGAAAACATTGATGAAGCGAAGAAAATAATATTGGCCAATCGTCGAATCACCGTTAGAGAAGTTGCTAGGAACTAAGCATATCCATTCCCTCGTGCTATTCGATTTTTACCAATGATTTGGGCATGAAACGGGTCGCCGCGAAATTCGTGCCAAAGTTGCTCAATTTCGAACAAAAACAGTGTCGCGTTAACATTGCTAAGGAGCTGTTGGACTCGGTCCGCGACGACCCAAATTTGCTCCAGAGGGTCATAACTGGTGACGAATCATGGGTTTATGGTTATGACGTGGATGCAGTTATGGCGTGGAAGCTGCTTTTTTGGAATAGGCAAAAATCGAAGACAAGCCAACACACGTCTAACCAAAACAGCTGTCAACAATTAACTAAACATTCAAAATGGCCCATTTTTTCAGCATAAGTGAGGGACATGAGTACCAGCCTAACGCCACAGAAAAATCGAAAATCGAATATACGTAGCCCGCGGTAATTCCAAATTCGCGATACTTTTTGAACAGACCTCCTATGCAGCATGGTGATGATTTCCAAGTAATTCGATTTAATTCTGTTAACCAATACCGAATGTAATTGTTGGTAATTAACTTGCAACCAATGTAGTTGGTGTCAAATTTTTATTTTCAAGATCCAAAGAGTACAAAAAACTGTAGAAGCGATATAATGAAAGTCAAGGGGTGGAGATAAAAGTAATTTGAAAATAATGTCCAAGCGTTGAGAGTATCCGGGGGTTATTTCGTACTTTTAATGTCTTCTGTTACTTATTGATAGTTAGCTTCGACATTGTTTCGGTCTGCCTCGCGAGTTCCGCGACTTATTGCTTTGAATTTCTTACGATCATTTGATTGACCTTCCCTCCTCCAGAATACAAATACAATTCATTGGGTTAACTCGAGTGTCCTGCAGTCACGCAGTTCCAATTTTCCTCGTTATTCCATTCGTTTTGGTCATCTATCGTTTTTTAAAACTTTACAGACGAAAAAGCTGTTCATCGATCCGTTTTTTTATATCGAAAAGGCTGGATGGTCGCGCGGAACTATGAAAAAAAAATACACAAACGACCACGTACACTATTACGCTATTTTATTGTCTTTTTTGCCATCCAGGTCTGTTGTGTTCCATTGATGATCGCCAGAGCGAAATTTTTACTGAACTTTTTTGATGATCCGGTCAGAAGATACTCTGTTCGCAAACACGTTCCTACTGTGAGGCAGATTGACGGGTTTGGCACGGCGTGACGATAGAGATAAAAAAAATTCTTTACATCTCGGAGGCAGGCTGGAATCATTTTTAACGTGAAATTGTTATTTTTCCGGTCGGTATAGCCCCTCACGCCAATCGTTACGAGAAAATAGAATGAAAAATATATACAATATATTCAATATCCCGTCACTGAAATCACGGCCTGGAGTGGAAAGGCGACTTTGAATTCTGTTCCACCCTATTTTCTTCATTGAGTAACGTTTTATTTTAATTGCATTACGATAGAATTGTTATTCGATGTTGATATTATTCAACTTTGATTTTCGATCGTTTTTTTTTTTTTTTTTCGTGAACAGTATGGAGTGGCACAGAACTTACGAGCAAACACTCGTACGTGCAAACACTTAAAGTGAAGTAATAGCGCACCTTAATAAGCCTGCAGAATTTACAGACTGATGGAAATATAGCATGCTGCAAAATTCTGAGATTAGAATATGAAAATAATTTTGAGCTTGCGGGAATTGTGAGCAATTTTGCACTTGGGAAGATTGCAGACCACGTCAAATTTGTAATAGGTATACTAATTTTGCAGGAATTCTATACCATAGGAAGATTACAGCAATTGCAGACTGATGTGCATAAACTTGCCAAGCTTGCAGATTATACCGACGTTGCGGAATGTGTACAGCATTCTGAGCTTGTAGAAGTTACGAATCATTATGACCTATGTAAATTGCAGACAAGGTGCAGCTTGTCAAAATTGTAAACCATATTAAGATTCAACCTTAGTATCAAGCAACTTTGATATTAAGTTTGCAAGAATTGCTGATCCCACTGAGCTTGGAGGTTTGCCTCAATATATTGAGCTTGTGGGCAATATATTGCAGATCATAATTATCAGATATAATGCAGATTGTAGACTGCACAGATTGTGAGCTAGAGCACATTGTAGACCATAATGAGTGCGGAGAAACTTCAGACTAACAAGAAGTTGTAGAAAGTACAAACTACACCAAAGCTGTAAATTTCATAGTTCATTCTGACCTTACAGAAATTGGAAGTCATTGACAGTTTTCAGGCATTGCCAACCGAGCTGAGCTTGCGGACATTGCAAAATATGGAGGGTTTGAAGACGTTATGAACCATCCTGGGCTTGCGGATCATACCAAGGTTCTAGAAATTATCGATCACACTGTGCTTGCACAAAATTGCGGATCATACTAAGTTTCGGGACATCGCAGATCACACTGAGATTGCAGAAATAGGTTGCACATGGACGATACTGAGGTTGCACAAATAACATACTATTCTATCGTTGAATGAACTACACACTACACCGAGCTCGCATAAATTGTGGACTACGTTAAGCTTGCAGTTATGGCAAGTTGTGATCGCTTTTAGCTTTTAAGAATTCGTAGAATGACGGAGATCCCCGAGCTTTGAGAATTTGGACAACGGCTAATATTGACAAGATTTCAGGACGTCCAGACTCTATTATCCGTGTAGGGATTGTGAGTTTTTCTCGCAAGCTGTTTGTACGAGGCCAGTGGTCTTGCAGATCACGTTAACTTATTGAACTCGAAAATAACGGGTCGAGCGTTATGACTGGCAATTCCACTTGATCGAGCAAGTAGAGTTGCCAGGCCCATCATACTTATGATTATGCTCAGTCCTCTGCGATTACAGAAATCCAAAGCTTGTTAAGCTTGCAAGGCTTATTCGGGTGGAAATCAGGACGAAAAAGGATGAAAAAGAAATTTGTACATAACGGAAACAACGAAATGATATAAGGTATTGCGAGTTTATTTAAATCTTATCGATACGAATCATTGTCGACGTGGCATCTTGGTCGAACTTACAGTGGGTCAAAAAAGTATTCATACACCTTGTTTTTTTGCGATAACTTTATAGACATAAGCGATACGCAAAGAAAGCCAATTTTATTTAATAGTACATCAGGTACAGAGATAAACTGCAAATGAAAAATTTTTTCCCAGGAATGATAGAAGAATTATGCAAAAAAAACGAAAATTTTCGGGCCAAAAAAGTATTCGTACACTTACGATTGAGCTGCTAAACCTCGATGTTCACTCACGGACGGTCTGGACTCTGCGTACAATGTAAACAAGTCTTCGTTTACTCAATGGTTTTGACCTATTCCATGCGGTAGTAGATCTCCAAGCTCGGAACAGACATGATGGCAAAGAAAAGCGAAATATCAATGTCCATGCGAGATAGAGTGATTTTTCTTCGCAAACGCGGTGAAAGTTATCGAAAAATTAGTAAAGAACTAAATCTAAGTTTCGCAACAGTGCAATATATAATAAAAAAAATACGAAAGAACAAACAGCAGAGAAAATAAGCCACGAACCGGTCGACCAAGAATACTAACAGTACGAGAGCGTCGGAGTGTTGTTACAGAGGCTACAAAAAAACCGATCACAAGTGCTCGGAGTTCAGCGAATGATGTCGCGTCAACATCGGGGAAGAGCGTGTCCCCAGACTATTCGAAACGTTTTGCATTCTGCCCAAATATACGGCGGAACTGCCCGCAAAAAACCATTAATTAATAATATAAATCGAGAAAAACGTTTAGGTTTCGCAAAAACCTACGTAAAAAAATCTATAGAATTTTGGAAACGTGTGGTATTCTCGGATGAATCGAAGTTTAACATCTTCGGGTCCGATGGAAAAAAATTCGTCTGGCGGAAACCAAATACCGAGCTCCAGCAGAAAAATTGAACACCGACTGTAAAGCACGGCTGAGAAAGCGTCATGGTTTGGGGCTGTATGGGATATTATGGCGTTGGTAATCTGGCTTTTATAGATAGTACAATGAATGCCCAGAAGTATATCGACGTGTTGCGCAGCAATTTGAAAGCAAGTGTAGATAAAATAGGCCTGGATGGAAATTTCTACTTCCAACAAGATAACGACCCGAAACATACTGCCATGAAAACGAGGGAATGGTTACTCTATAATGTCCGCAAACAATTGATTACACCACCACAATCTCCGGACATCAATCCTATTGAAAATTTATGGCACTTGGTGGATGTAGAAATTAGAAAAAGAAAAATAACAAACAAGTCCGGTCTCCAAAGAGTGCTTTTAGAAGAATGGACGAAAATAGCAAAAGAAACACAATTGATTACACAACCACAATCTTCGGACATCAATCCTATTGAAAATTTATGGCACTTGGTGGATGTAGAAATTAGAAAAAGAAAAAATAACAAACAAGTCCGGTCTCCAAAGAGTGCTTTTAGAAGAATGGACGAAAATAGCAAAAGAAACAGCGCGAAAGCTAGTAGAATCCATGCCTAAGAGACTCGAGGCGATCATTGAAGCAAAAGGGATGCAAACCAAATATTAGTTACAATTAACAACTATGATGATGTAGGTTTTCACTATAATTGTAAGTGTATGAATACTTTTTTTGCCCGAAAATTTTCGTTTTTTTGGCATAATTCTTCTATTATTCCTGGGAAAAAATTCTCCATTTGCAGTTTATCTCTGCACCTGATGTACTATTAAATAAAATTGGCTTTCTTTGCGTATCGCTTATGTCTATAAAGTTATCGCAAAAAAACAAGGTGTATGAATACTTTTTTGACCAACTGTATATTTCTCTCATTCTACGCATTCCAGATAGGATTTTGCCGATAGTGGAAAAATTCCTTTGCTCTCGCGTTTTTTTTTCTACAGCTGCATTGGTGAAAGTTCGAAACACTCGCTAACACAAATAGCATTCGTTGAAAGAAATCCCAAGCACGATGTTTCCATTGGCGAACTCGTGAATATTCCGATCCGCAACTATCCCATGCTCCCAGCACCATCGACAAGAAACTTTTTTCACTTTGCCATTTCTTTCCTTTAACCCTGAAGTCTCTGGTTCGGAGGGGTAGCAAGAAAACATATTCTCATAATTAGAGAACGAACTTAGGGACTGAGGGGAGAAGAAGTTTTTACAAGGCTGTGTTATCAATTATTATTACGCTGAAAGTATATCACCGTGCTTTTCAACCACTACTCTCGTTCTAGGCTTTCATCAATGCTTTTTTTCCATCATTTGCTCTTTTCCCCTTTGCAATTTTTGCTCATCCCTCTCTTGAGTTATCGATCACATTCTCCTGACCACACGATTATCTCCTTTGATATCTCTTTAGTGGAGGACACGAATCTCTGATCTTCCTGTAGATCACAGCTTATCATTTCAGCGGGTTTCTCATTATGTTTCTTCTCGTAACCACACTTTGCAACCCTCGGCCGAATTTCTTATCCTCCAAATGGTCTATCAGTTTGACTGCGTTCAATCTTTTGTACATTGCACTGTTCTCAGAGTCGTGATTTCAATCTTTGCCACTTGTTCCCGACCTACTGTAGAGGATGAAACGCTTTCCCTTCCCAAAGGAATGGCTCACTCTCTTCAACCGCAACTGCGTTGCGTCCTTCTAAGCGTTTCTGAGTTTTCACTACTTTGTTTTTATCACTTTCCCCCTTGGGGTTGATCACACATTTTCACCTCCAGGAGACCGACCAGTGAGCCCCACTAACACCCACAACTCTGCTTTTATCCTCTGGCGAAGTTTTTCTACCATGGTCTCTTAAATATTCAAGTACATTGCGCGAGGGAATTTACTCGTACACACGCTGCAAGCTTCGTCGATGCTTGCGAGCTTCCACTAACCACTCAGGAAGAACTAACGACGTCGTGTCAACCCATCCGTGAATGCTTCTCTAGTCTTTTCCCGTTCACCTGCTTGGTCCCAACCCACAGAGTTCCTTTCTTTCTCGCTCGTCTCGTTAAAATTATTACTCTTGGGACTCTTCTGCCGAGCTTTACGATCTTTTCCTGGTGAGACTTCTCCTCTTTTTGTGCTCTATACTCTCTTACGGGTGTTTTTATAAATATCTTTCATTCCATGTGCCACTTTTATTCCTTTCAGGAAGTTCGGCCTCATTTCTCGGTATTCGTTGTTTCTCAGTGATAAGTCCGGGTGGAGAGATATATTTTTCAAAACTGCGGTTTCGATATTTTTCTCTTAAGCGGACTATCCTATCTTTCTCTCGAAACTTTGACTTCTGAAATAATAGGGGGCAGAGATTACTCGTTCAATGACCGTTTCTTGGGACGCAGGGTGAAGCTCGCGAGCATGAGGCAACATGCTCAAGAAAATATATGGAACGCATTTTTCAACCGTGCACGCTATTATACTCTTTTTTCGCTTTCAAACTTCCACCATGTCCGAGTTAATGCCGTGGAGATTCTCTTCGTGCGCCGACAGAGCTTGTGGTCATTACTTCGCGCTTAAAAAAGCTTCCTGCTTCTTATTTATCACCCACGATCCAGGGTAGATGGAAAATTGCCTTATACCGATTTTCTTACTCGAAATTCTCTTACTCGAGGCAACTGGTTTACACGAATATTTTTTCACCTTTCGCCTCTAGATGGAGGTCGCCTGATGTACTTTCAATAATTTCAAATTATTTCGTTTAATAATTTCGAAATGTCATTTCGCCGAGAAATTCAAATGATTGTGTCGGTAAAACAGAGCTTTCACATTAAGGTAGTAGTTTGGTAACTTAAGCCGATTTTCATCTCTTTTTTGGAGGGCGTTTTTTTGTAGGAAAATAAAAATGAATCGTTTTGGATATTTAGGATCTTTTTATTTGCATATTAAAGATAGAAAAAAAATTTGTTTGAAAAAATTTAATAGTTTATTATTATTATTATTATTGATCGAAATTGGCACCTCGGACAAAAAGCGCGTGGGTGGCCTCGGTGATTTTGGCTGCTGATGTTATCTGAAATCAAAAGTTCTTGATAATTCTTAATCTATAGACATGTCATTCTGGTCGGAACTACTGAAGTTAAATTTCATGGATGAATAACAAAATGGCGGACTTTGGAAAAAAGTTTTTTTCTCCAAAGTCCGCCATTTTGTTATTTAACAAATATGCCATTTTGTTATTTAACAAATATGCGATTTTGTTATTTAACAAATATGCCATTCTCTTATTTAACAAATATGCCATTTTGTTAATTAACAAATATGCCATTTTGTTATATAACAAAATGGCGGACTTTGGGAAAAAGTTTTTTTTCCAAAGTTCGCCATTTTGTTATTTATCCATGAAATTTAACTTCGGTAGTTCCGACCAGAATGACATGTCTATAGATTAAGAATTATCAAGAATTTTTGGTTTCAGATAACATCAAGAGCCAAAATCACCAGGGCCACCCACGCGCTTTTTTTTCGAGGTGCCAACTTCGACCAGTAATAATAATAATAATAAACTATTTTTATTAGTATTTTCAAAAAAAAATTATTTGTATCTTTAATATGTAAATAAAAACATCCTAAATATCCAAAACGGGTTATTTTTATTTTCCTACAAAAAAACGCCCTCCAAAAAAGACATGAAAATCGGCTTAAGTTACTAGACTACTACCTTAAACTTGTTCTCCTATTGGCGAAGGTGTGTGCGGTTGCACTGGTTTCACTTCAGCCGTAATTTGGTGTTGGGTCAATGACGTCGTGCACAGGTCACACCACGTTGAATTTATATCTCGCCGAGAAATTTTCCGCATGAAGCGGGTAAATTAACGAAGCAACGTTACCCGAGGCGTCTCTTCTAGTTGCTGCTGATGCTCGGCCACTCGGGCACCCTCTTTCGCTCTCTCGCTCTTCGTCTCTTCCTCTCTCTCTCTCTCTCTCTCTCTCTCTCTCTCTCTCTCTCTCTCTCTCTTTCTCTCTCTCTCTCGCTCTGTTCATCTTCTATTTTCACCAACTCCCTTTCGCTCACGGACGTCGACATCGAAATCAATTTACTGCGAGCTTGGACCACTGAACCGTCTCCGGTTCACAGCAAAGCTAGACAGAGCCCATGGAAGAATACCAGCTGGAAAAGGTACGGTAGCGTTAGCGACGGTGGAATAATAAAGTATATATCCATTAATTATTATTCATTGCTCATTCCTATTCAAATAATCTAATATTTTTGCTCTATCATCTTATTATACGATAAAAAAATATTGTTAATACAAGTGTATAACGTTAGCGTTATTTTAAAGCATGGACGATATAACCGTGATAATATATTCCATTCGGTATAAAATATCAAGAGACGCGGCATATTTAAAAGAACGCCAAACAATTGTAGAAAAAAACTAATCATAATATTGCACTCATTCGACCTCGCATGGAAACGCGTTAACCAATAATCTAACGACAATTTGCCTTTGCAATGTTGTTTTCATCCTTCGAATGCTTTGCGCTGTAATTGAATTTGTCCGCGGATTGCGTTATATTCGTTATTCTTAAAATTCCGCATGTTCCATTTAAATCAATACATACAAATAATAAGCACAAAATTTGATCACCATAATGTTAATTTATTTTACTGAATTTTCTGTAATTCTCCAAAGTGCTTGAAGGGCATGAAATATAAATTCAACCTGCAAACTACTCCAACTACTGCTACTACCTACAAACTATTGCGAACTATTCACATCATCTTTAACTGAAATTTTCGGACTAATCATTCTCAGAGCCGATCAACACTCAGGGCAAAAGCAAATCATCAGATTTTATTCATCTACCTGATGCTGGACTTAATGATTTCCTTTTTCTCTATATGACAGCCATCTCTGTCAACGGTATGACCGAAAATTTCTTCGGTTATGTTGACATTCCACATCATCTTAATCATACGGTTAAACGATTGCAATAAATATAACACGGGTGACACTAATTAGCAATCAACTTAATAAAAATACGATGCTTGACGCATATTATATGGTATGTATTCATACTAGGGCGATTTTATTTTCGACTATTTTTTTTTTCAGTCCCCACCCGAAATTTTGTTGGATATGTCGAAAAAGAAATTCCCTGAAAGTTACAGCCCTTAATATTAATTCTAAGTACTTTCCCTTAGCGTGAGAAGATTTTCCATCTAAAATACCATACACGTAAATCGAATTTTTTTTTTTCAAATTTCTATAACTCAGCCGCATTTTATGCTATCATATTGTTCTTGGTTTCGATTTACTCGGAATAAAACAATCTAAAAAAGTGCCTTTTGCGGCAAAAGTGTAAATTGTACTGGTGAGTTGGTACGGGTCACTGAAGTTGATTTTTACCCAAAACTCTCGTTTTTTTGCTGTTATCTCCGAAACAATCAACTTTACGAAAAAAATGTTAACGAAAAATTTGTTTGAAATTTAATTTCCTACAAAAAAGATCCTATCGACCCAATTGCTTAGATTAATATTTCTTGAGATATTGAACTTTAACTTACGAGTAGTATAAAATTTATAAAATATAAAATATTAAATAATAAAAAAAATAAAAAAAAAAAAGTTTAATATCTCAAGAAATATTAATCTAAGCAATTGGGTCGATAGGACCTTTTTTGTAGGAAATTAAATTTCCAACAAATTTTTCATTTACATTTTTTTCGTAAAGTTAATTGTTTCGGAGATAACAGCAAAAAAACGAGAATTTTGGGTAAAACTCAACTTCAGTGACCCGTACCAACTCACCAGTACAATTTACACTTTTGCCGCAAAAGGCACTTTTTCAGATTGTTTCATTCTGAGTAAATCGAAACCAAGAACAAAATGCATAGCATAAAATGCGGCTGAGTTATAGAAATTTGAAAAAAAAAAAAAATTCGATTTACGTGTATTTTAGATGGAAAATCTTTTGACGCTAAGGGAAAGTACTTAGAATTGATATTAAGGGCTGTAACTTTCAGGGAATTTCTTTTTCGCCATATCCAACAAAATTTCGGCTGGGGACTGAAAAAAAATAAGTAGTCGAAAAAAAAAATCGCCCCAATACATACGTAATCCCGTCATAAAAAAGAAGCGTGACGA
Source organism: Oxytorus armatus (assembly GCA_958009045.1). Classification (NCBI taxonomy): domain Eukaryota; kingdom Metazoa; phylum Arthropoda; class Insecta; order Hymenoptera; family Ichneumonidae; genus Oxytorus; species Oxytorus armatus. Next base: position 8,337,173 of record OY253747.1, on the reverse strand, counting down.
ATTCTCGAATTGCGAGTTATTTGTGAAGCTATAATAGAAGCATTCTGATTGGATGTCACTGTTGGGCTTCGAGTTTGATCATTTGCACTCTTCAGATCGAACGATCGTAGATGTCGAATCTAACCTATACAGCAGCGCACGAGGTGGGTACACCGATCCAAGGGTATGTTAACAATATGTCATTAATTGTATAATTATCGCGTCACATTGTTGCTCTGTGTCGGTGACAGCTGTTGGGCTAGACTTAAATTATAGTCAGTTGATACTTAGATTCAGTACAAACTGCCACCGTCGGAGCGCAGGCTTCTCGAGGCACCTAGCGGCAAAAATCAGTACTACTAATAATTTTTTTCAATGCATACTCTGAAGTTCATTGACGATTTTGTTATTATTATTTATTATTTCCTTACACATGTACCACTATCCCGTTCAGCCGAAAGCAGGGAATAACTGCCGACAGGCATGGAATTTGTGGGCATACAGGTGGATGCACTTATGATGTTCTAACCAAGCGTTAGGCTCTCGAATACGGCTCTCGAATGAATCTGTTTTTTACTCGTTCCCTCCCAATGTGGTAGAAAATCACCCATCCACCTGCCCTTATTTTCAATTATAATCACATTTATATTCAAACATTAACAGAAAATACTGATTGAAATATTGAAATTAATATGTAATAATAATATGATTAGAAATACTACCCAAGAAGAGTAGTAAAAATGTATATCAATTTCAGGTGATAATTAGATAATGAATAGTCTCCTGAGACTGAGTAGTAATGGAAAAATTTGCTTGTTGTGAGGATTTTTCGTTTCATCGCTGGTAATGAAAATAATAACAATAATAATAATAATAATAATTCTCGTCATCTTCGCGTCTCACGAGGGAGTGGTGCGAAGGTACGAATAAACAGCAGTCGCAGAAACTTTTCATTTAAAGGATGCAATATCCTTTTTGTACAGCTTTCACCAACATTCTCAAGCCCAAGGGTGATAACGTCTGAAGATGTTGTGACGATTCACCCGCGCTGCCTCAATCCAATCCTAACCACCCCCGGCAACGTTAATCTATTACGTAGGCTCGCTGGTGCTAAAGCACCTGGCAAGAACGTAAAATGTAATACGAGAAACGAGCAAATAGCGAAAGAGGAAAAGCATTTCCTCGTTTCGCGACTATCAGGGAGCTTTAATCATTTTTTTCCTCTCTCCATTTGCCTCTCTCACTTTCTCTCTTCCTTCATCTTGTAGATAGTCTTTTCTCTGTCTCTCTCCTTTACTCCCTACCGTTCCATCTTAAATTTTCCATTGAAACAGCATTTGTCAATTGTGAAATTAAATTATTTTAAATTGTAACAAGTAATTCAGTCGACCTCCGTTTGGAGGCTCGGCGTGAGAAAATATTGAAATAGACAAAAAAAACTACAGATTTAATTATTATCGGTTATCTTTAAGGCCTTACATACGTCCAGCGGTACCGAAAACGTACCAAAAGAAAAACTGTTTTTAGGAGGGATAGAAATAGAAATTGATAAAAAAATTCTTACACATTGTTTATTACTGTGTTAAGTTTGTAAAAAAATTTATTTCAATTTTTTTTTTCAAAAATTACAACATGAAAAATCACATTTTTTGAAGCACTGTAAAAAAAAAGTTGCTCCACGGTCGGCAGTATTTCTTCCTCAAATGTTGACGGATCTGCAAAATGTAAAGAAATTCTTGTAAAATAAGGTAGTAGTTATAGTCTGTCGAGCCGGATTTTTGAAATTCGAAAAATTAAACAATATACGGTAATTTGAAAAAAAATGTTAAGTTTGTGTCAAAAAAGTCACACTTTAATTGTTTTTATAAAATTTTCTAATTATAATTTAAAAAATCCGGCTCGACAGACTATAGAAAAAACAATTCCGAATATTTAAAAAAAAAATCATCAAAAAATATAAAAAACCGTACGAGTTATCATGCCGACCGTGTCAGAAAAAGTATATTTGAGAAAAACGCGTTTAAAGTTTCACAACTCAACTCAGGTAGGCGCGCGTCAGACCTTTGTCCTTTCGTCGGGCAGTCACATTATCTACAATAACTTTTGAACTATGGGGAGATTTTACAATCAGCTTACACAGAAATACGCCTAAGACTATAAGGAATAATAATCTGTAAACAAAAAAAATCGATTTTTTGAAAATTCTCGACGTATGTAAGGCCTTAAGGTAGTAGTCTGGTACCTTAAGCCGATTTTCATGTCTTTTTTGGAGGGCGTTTTTTTGTAGGAAAATAAAAATGAACCGTTTTGGATATTTAGGATGTTTTTATTTACATATTAACGATACAAAAAAAATTTTTTTTGAAAAAATTTAATAGTTTATTATTATTATTATTATTGATCGAAGTTGGCACCTTGAAAAAAAAGCGCGTGGATGGCCCCGGTGATTTTGGCTCTTGATGTTATCTGAAATCGAAAATTCTTGATAATTCTTAATCTATAGACATGTCATTCTGGTCGGAACTACTGAAGTTAAATTTCATGGATAAATAACAGAATGGCGGACTTTGGATAAAAATTTTTTTTTTCAAATTTAATTAAATTTTTTCAAACCAATTTTTTTTTGTATCTGTAATATGTAAATAAAAACATCCTAAATATCCAAAACGATTTATTTTTATTTTCGTACAAAAAAACGCCCTCCAAAAAAGACATGAAAATCGGCTTAAGTTACCAGACTACTACCTTAAATTGCATATAATATTTATTTTATAGCTCAATACCCAAAGTTATTATCATTAGTCTGCAGACGGATAAAAATTGTAACTCACGATCGTTCGTTTGATGTTGTATATGAAAGATTTGCGAAATTACAGTTGGCCCAAAAATTCCGGCATGTTGTCAATAATTTGCTGTGTAAACCGTCAACTTTAGCTCATTAATATCCCGCTGGAGCCACTTGCACACCACATTAGCTCGTATTAATGCGAAATTGAGTAAACCTCCCTAAATATTATCTTATGCTTGCTAAGGTGGTATGGCAAATGTTTCTTGTCCATTTTTCTACTACCTTCCATTAGAGGTATTTTATACCTCTAATTACAATATAAAATAACAACGATCAGAACATTGTTTTTGTTCCAAACGATAGACCTATATGAGCACAATATTGTCCCAAAGTTTTAAAGCAAAATTCGATAGATTCGAAAAATTTCGCCGATAACAGCGATCGGAGGCGAATGTAGCAACAAGAGCGGTGCAGCTTTTCAGGAACAAAAGAGGCCCGCAAAGCACGAATAGATGGATTAATAGAAGAAAACGAACTTTATAAAACAGCTGAAGGCTTATCATATGGGACTAGTATCGCTGACTAACCGGTAGATAATTTTAATCATTCGTTTTTTACGTGCCGAAAATTTAAACGCGTTTCAAAAATACACTTTATAAATTGGCGTGCAGGATTACGCAAAAAGTATTAAACCGATTAAGTTCAAACCCTGAAGGAATGTTAATAATATCATTATCTTCGAGTTGACAAGAATTGTTTTTGAAAAATTAGAAAAAAACTAGCTTTTTAATACAAACTTTAGAGAAATTTTGCTTAAAATTTCGATTTTTTCCTTTAAATGCCTGCCATTTTTTTTTTATTTGCATTTTCTTCATTTTAATTACCATCAAATAGGAAATACACAAGTTCTAACCGAAAAAATGTTCGAATTTTTGTGCAGATCGAAGTCTACGGGAAGCTAGACTGCCCACCGATTCGGAAATTCCGCCGCAACCTTGCTGTAACACTTTGCCACTGCACCATCATTTTGATGATAAATGAATTTAAAAAAATAGTTTTGTCTACCTAAATATACATTTATCAAAGTATAGGTATACTGTTAAGGTATACTTTAACAGTATACCTACAGTTTGATAAATGTAGAATAATTATTTCGTAGTTAAAAAAACTCCTCAAAATTGACTTATTGTTTCCTGTCCAATTGTATCGGTGCTCTTAAATTACATAAGAGGTATTCAAGGTTGTCACGTCGATAAACGTTTATCCCTGAACCTTTTCTTCTAAAATCGAGTTCGTTTTTGAATCCTCAATTTTTATTATATTCCGAATTCTTTGTATTCCTATTTTATTTGTAAGACAGTAAAATTGAGTTGCAACCGTTTTAACGACCTAGGACGTAACATTAAAGTATGCAGTTCAACAATGATGGATTTTTTTTTCTCACATTTAATCGTGCTTAATAAAGTGCACGGGAGTGTAAAGCTTCTTGCGGTATGACGCGAGAACTGGTGGAGATATACCTGAGAATGAGGACAAGTACTAAGAGAGCGAAGAAATGCGAATCATTTCGCAGCAGCACTTTCGATAATCTTGGGGATGAAATCTCAGGCAAAGTGGGAAAAAGATAGAAAATAGGGGTTAAAAAGGGTTGAAGAGGATGTACATGCAAAGAGTATTGCTGGAAAAAGATGAGTACATACTATAAATCCCCGACGAGACACCGATTCGAATATCTTTCTATATTATATGAATATATCGCCGCCGCCGTGTACAAGAGTTGAGGCGGTCGTTCCCTTCACCTTACCCCCCCCCGCCTCCCGGCGGGGCGGTACGCCGAATTGAATGACCCGAGGGGTGGGGGTTGCCGAATGGAATGGCTCGGGGGGGGGGTACGCCGAATGGAATGGCCGAGGGGGGCGCCGAATGGAATGGCCCGAGGGGGGGTTGGCGCGCGAAGCGCGCAGGGGGGCAGAGCCCCCCTAGTATTATATAAATATTTCGTCGCCGCCGCCGCCGTGTACAAGAGTTGAGGCGGTCATTTCATTCACCGTACCCCTCCCCCAACCCGCGGCAGGTGGTACGGAATGGCCCGGGGGGGTACGCTGAATAGAAGGGCCGGGGGGGGGGCGCCGAATGGAATGGCCCGAGGGGGGGTTGGCGCGCGAAGCGCGCAGGGGGGCAGAGCCCCCCTAGTATTATATAAATATTTCGTCGCCGCCGCCGCCGTGTACAAGAGTTGAGGCGGTCATTTCATTCACCGTACCCCTCCCCCAACCCGCGGCAGGTGGTACGGAATGGCCCGGGGGGGTACGCTGAATAGAATGGCCGGGGGGGGGCGCCGAATGAAATGGCCCTGGGGGGGGTACGCCGAATGGAATGGCCCGCGGGGGGGGGGGGGGGTGGCGAGAAATATTTATATGATATAGAGAGATTAATGGAAGTTAAATTTTCTCTCCATCCGCACTTTTGCCATTCGTTAGCGCCACAATGCTCAATGGGAACAACGTGCTCGTGTGTACAGTGATGGGATTATAGAAAATGTTTGATGAAGTTTAAGTGTTTTAGTGTTCAAGTGTTACGGAACCACCGTCCGCAAAATATATAATAATTTTGCCAATTGTGTTGGTGCTATCATTACTGAAGAAGATTTTTTATAAACACAATTTACATGATTTCAAATTTTCGAATGTCCAAGACAATTTTTGTACAGGCTTGCGGCCTGGTACCTTTGAGGCTTGGTGGGACAAGCCGAAAAGGGGAATTTTTGACATTATGGATGTCGGGTTTTTAATATAAAGAAAGGAACCTCCGTACTGGTTAACTCAAGGGCGTGTGGAAGGTCTGATCCACCGAGTCTGTGTTACCGACAGAACGCATTGAAATTTTCGTCCAAACGCCATTCCTTAATTATAAAATTGAATGATTTCTGGACACCTCTCTCTATATCGTAATGTACATTGACAGCTACAAAAGACGAGGTCTCATCTAAATATGAATATAATTATTATTATATAGCGCAGTTCCGAAAAGTTTGATGTATCTGCAAAATTAACAAAATGGCATTTGGCTGAAAAATACACACTAATCTATATAGTAGAGAACTTGATGTCAAGACGCTGCCGCGTCCCTTCAGAAATTCTCCAGAAACTCCAACAGCATCGGTATAGTAGGGACCAATAAAATCGGGGTAACATTCAATGGCACATGTACCCGATACGTAAGTTAACTGTGTCAGAAGTGATTTACTATATATTTCAATACTGTAACCCCTAATTTGCCAGGTAGGACTCCAAAAACTCACGAAAATTGTCTACAAATTGAAAATTGATTACAGAAAATCTCGCGTTCGGGTCTGCAAGTAGCGCCAGCGGAATATAAACTAGCTACCCCAAATCACTTTTCTGCAATTACTGTATATCTTGTGTCCAAATGTCATTTCGTTAATTTTGCACATACAACAACAAACATAGGGTCGTTAGTTAGGGGTTTTATCGGTGTAAAACGTAAGGGTCAAATTTTTCGGAATTACGGTATATAATAATAATAATAATATGCATTATTTTCATAGACCTCTTCGTTTTTGGGTGAAATTGTACATTTATATTTTTGATTGCAACTTTTTTTTAGTTTTTACGTTCTAGACTAACAATAAGGTGTCCAGATTTACTTCAACAAATTATAAATTATTCGATTTGATAGTTTAGGAATGTCGTTTTGCCAAAAATTTCATTGTATTCTTTCGGTAATACAGCTTCGGTAAACGGATGTTTCACATGTTTGGGAGTAAAATGAGTATCACTCCAGATCTCACTTATGTCAGTTCTTTAATGCTGTACAGTACACAATAAAGCACTGTTTCGCTTCTCTGCTCCATTTTACGATATACATACGGATATACCGAATAAATGTTATGTCGGAAGCTCGCATGAGGGAGAAAAGCTTGAGCTTTTCAGCACCGGTCGAGATTTCGGGAAATTGAAAACTGCGAGAGACTCAAGCTCGTCGGTAACTGAATTCCCACTCTGTTTGTCACACTATCGGGAGATAGAATCTCGTTTCGAAGGAGCTCGCGATTAAAGCTTGCGCCAGGTTGCAGCGTATCGACGATTTAATTACCAGTTACGTTGAGTTCCGAGTGACCCCCAGACAGTGTCCGCGTAATTACTGTTGTCTGGCTGCAGAGATCCTGATAATATGGTATTGTAACCAATAGAGACGGAAAGCTTCGAGGTGTGACGTAATTTCACACTCGTGAGCCCTAACGATAATACACATTTCGAACGTTGAATAGGAGAATACAAACAGTGTTGCTTGTCGTTCGGCATTGTAGGAGTTTTATGTTCTCGAACAAAAAAAATTACTGACGACATTGTGCGAAAGTTCTTGAAAGAGAAATTAAAAAATGACGTTTAAAAAATTATCCGAATGTACATATGCACATATGTGTGCGCATATATGTGTAATAAGGGTGCAAAATTCAAACCTCTATTAACCTTTAATTAACTGGTCCGATAGGGGTTTGCTTTTGCAGGCATTAAGCATAGTCAGAACGTCCCCGTATTTGATATAAATTTTGTCAATATTCGACCACTAATGCGGATTTTCAGGGAATTTAAATTTTTCCAAAAATGACCGTTTATAATGTAGCGCGTGCAATTTTCTACCCATAGAATGGAAACTTTTTTCTACAAATGAACTATTACTAAAGATCGTTTGCTATTGAGTTTGAAGAATATTCGTCGAAGCATTCAAAAGTAATCCTTTTTTATACAGCATACAATTTGAACATACGAGGGGGGACCCAAAAAAAACGGGAATTACGCTGCGGCGGGGTGGGAGAGTGGGGGAACCTATTGATCGACCAGGTGTCCGTTGGGGACACGTCTCCTGAGTTAGTGTGCGAAGTTCTGTCACCGTGAGTGCATCGGTTCGCCCGTGGGAATTTTTGTAGTGAAACAACTTTTTCCATTTCGGTGAAAACGTGATGGCCGATTGTCGAGAGCAACGCGCGGCTGTGAAATTTTGTTTCCTGTTGGGGAAATCGGCCGCGGAAACTACTGTAATGCTTAAGACTGCTTATGGAGATGCTGCCCTAAGTAAAACCAGAGTCTACGAGTGGTTTTCACGTTGTAAAAATGGAGAAATGTCAATTGAAGACCAACCCCGTTCAGGATGCCCCTCAACGTCAAGAAGTGACAAAAACGTCGACAAAATCAATGCTCTCATTCATGAAGACCGTCGCCGAACCATTGATCAACTCTGTGAGATGTCTGGGATATCATGGAGTTCAATTCAGAGGCTTTTATCCAAAGATTTGCACATGAGCAGAGTTGCAGCCAAATTTGTCCCTCGCCTTTTCACAGACGAGCAAAGGGAGCGTCGACTTCAGGCATGTTTTGAACTTCAAAATCAGCTCGAAGAGGACCCTGAAATTTTTTCTAAAGTGATTACTGGTGATGAATCTTGGTGCTATGGATACGACCCCGAAACAAAGCAGCAATCAAGCGTTTTGCCACTGTGGAGAAGGTAAAGCAAAAATCGCTGGAACGCCTAAAGAACATCCTGATAAGTGAATTTAAAAAATGTTTTGAAAATTGGAAGGATTGTTTGCAGAGGTGCGTTGTGGTCAAAGGAGAATACTTTGAAGGTGATCAAAATTTGGTGAAAAAATATTAAAAAATAAAGAAATTATGACGAAATTCCCGTTTATTTTGGGTCCCCCCTCGTACATAACTTTATCATTGTATTATTTCGTTCCGAAGGTATGCTCTATGACGAAACCACCTTTGAAAAACCTATTTAGTAATGGGAGGCACTTTCCGAAAGAAATCACACAATAAGGAAGCTATGAGCTTGTTTATGCGGACTTTTCCTCACCCTATGATGGGATCTTTATTTCCGAATAAAGGGCAAAAGCACTTTGCACCAAGAGGTTGTAACAGGTTACGATTACGCGAGCCGTAACTCTGGAACGCTATCGGCGTTAATTAATTTACTGGCGTATCAAAGTTTCGCGTAAAAACGCTTTCTGCTCGTTCCTAATGTAACTATATACGTGCGCATTTGACAGTTTACGCGACCTGAATATCGCAATTTGGCGCGAGTAAAGATTCGCATGAAATAACTCTATGTGCAAGTTTCTGTGTTACGGTTTTCATCAATAATATTATTTTATATTTTTATTTTGCATCCTCTATAGAATGCTTCGTTTTCGTAAAAAATATTTTAATTCTTAATTTCAATATGTTCCAAAACGTCTTGAAATCATATCTCGAAAAAAATGTTCGTGTCTGTGTGTTACACTCAAAATATGCAACTTGTCATATTTCGAGAACGACTTGACAAATTTCTTGCAAAGTTCACACAGATTTATGCCATGAAACCTTCATTATGTGCTGCAATTTTTTAATTTTTGATATACGCCATTTTTTAATTTTTGATATACGTGTATGATCGCTCTAGCTTTTGTACATTTTTACCTAGCGAGACAGGCCCTTCTACATGAAACTGTTAGAGGACAACGATATTTGTTATTAAATTTGGTATGAATCTGTAGAAGGGCTAAGATTATATGAAATTTGTAATTTTCGGTATTTTCATATTTTATGCAAAATTGTATGTTTGTTTATTAACTTTCTTAAATGTTCAAACATGGAGGCGGTACATGCCATAAAAATAGGTTAGGAAAGAACCGCGTTCAGTATTGAGCTTGCAAGGATTTGATAAAGTGCTTCTATTGTGTTTGGTATTTTGGAAAATCAGTGAATTGCTGTAACTGCAGTAAATCTTCCACAATGATAATAAAGAATCATAAAACTTTGCAACCAGTGGTGCCTTAGAATTTTTTAGATCGAATTGATTGAAAAAAATGGAAATTAGGGACTTGCACATTGCTTCCTCATTACTATACGTATATCGCTCACGATGCTTCCTGCATAAGGAAACCGAAGTTAAGATAGTAGTCTGGTAACCTAAGCCGATTTTCATGTCTTTTTTGAGGGCGTTTTTTTGTAGGAAAATAAAAATGAATCGTTTTGGATATTTAGGATGTTTTTATTTACATATTGAAGATACAAAAAAATTATTATTATTATTATTTTTGATCGAAGTTGGCACCTCGAAGTTGGCAGCCCGGGTCCTAACTTTTTTTCTACCGAACCGATTGGTTTCAAATTTTAACAGACTACTCTACACACTTATAGTTCTCGTCAGAACTACCGAGAAATTTTTCCACCCCTAACTTTTTATTTTACAACCCCTTCTTTGCTAAAATAAAAGGACTTTAGCAATGAAGGGGTTGTAAAATAAAAAGTTAGGGGTGGAAAAATTTCTCGGTAGTTCCGACGAGAACTATAAGTGTGTAGAGTAGCCTGCTAAAATTTGAAAGCAATCGGTTCGGTAGAAAAAAAGTTAGGACCCGGGCTGCCAACTTCGAGGTGCCAACTTCGATCAATAATAATAATAAACTATTAAATTAAAAAAAAAAAATTATTTTTTGTATCTTTAATATGTAAATAAAAACATCCTAAATATCCAAAACGATTCATTTTTATTTCCCTTAAAAAAACGCCATCCAAAAAAGACATGAAAATCGGCTTAAGTTACCAGACTACTACATTAAAGAACTAACTTGCTCGTGGAGAGTAATTTGTGAGCGACATGAAAGAATAAGAAAGCAATGTTCAGGATTCTAATTTGCATATTTTTTTATTAGTATTTACATTGTATATCTTTTCGGCTGTTTGCATCCATTCCCCTTTGTTTTCATTTCCATTCCTTCATACTGCCCATCTCCAGATTTTTACCCGCAACCCATATTTCCCGATGCATTACTGTATCGCATTTGCAATGAGGTCATAGAGACAGTGTGGAAACCCTAACCGACACAGGCAAGTGAATTTTACTGAGTTTCAGTTATTGTAATCAAATACCCAGCAAAACTGCCAGTTTTACCCACGAACAATATTGTTAACTCGGGAGACAGACAAAGGCGCACACCACCCGAGTGTCCATTGATGTAGTTATTATTAATTAATAGTATTGCTATTGTTGTTATCTATAAACTTCTGTTACTGCAAGTTAAATCCGTTGACTACGGCTTGAATGAAAAATAAGCAATGCGACTGGCCATTTATTCGATTTGTATAGAAGCCAACTGAATCATTCATTCGGTCAGTAGCCTCGATATTATTCCCAACCCCCTGGCAGTCAGTGCGCCGATTTAACAGAGAGCCTAGGGGTTCGTTGTGGCAGCTGCGTTAAGACTCATGCTCGAGTGGATCATAAATCGTGACTCGATAATGATCCATAATGGTTAGGTTACAGGCAGAGTGGGAATATCTGAGCTTGCAACACGGCGTGAATAAAGTCAAGCTTTCAATGCAAGCTCCAGCCAACCATGAGACGGGAAAATACTTTCTCAGTCTTTCGCCAGGCGATTTTCAAGCGCCCTTTCCACCACTACCTCTATCTCACTCACCCCTCAACCCTATTAGCCACCCTCTCTTGCTCGTAACGATTATTCATGCTTACCGCCTTTTGCTTTTCGCGAATTAAGTTCTTCGACGTGACGGGAATGGAGCAGCTCCTCGTTTGCCATCTCGCCATTTCTTCTTGGAATATTTTTGCGAAAGAAAAATAGAGAGTGAGAGAGAGTAACAGCGAAGAACATGTCTGTCAGACTGAAAGGTTATGGCGGAATTGGAAAGTATGAGAAAAGTTTCTTATCACTCTTGATTTATCTTAAAATTTTTGTTAGGAATAGAATTTATTTGTTTTCCATAGATCGCTATGCATGGATCTGGAATGTTATCGTACATAAATACAATAATGGTGCGCTGTTGGCATGCGGCTCTTGGGGTTTCTCAAGTCGAGCAGCCTTGGACGTATTCATGCTCCGCTATTTAGCCATTATAATCGTTGATCGGGTTGTTCGTTTTTCCTAAACTGGTGATTCTGCACAGGGCGGTCTATTGTTTCCGTTTGGCTTTGTACGAATTTGTTGTATAGTAGTGTGACCGTAATATGGTTGGAACTCCGTTCAGGAGAATGCCACGGAAAATGGTAACGGCACATAGTAAAGTGAAAACGGAATGACGGAATGGCGTTAACACCCCCAAAGGATTTATATCTCAACGTATATTCTAACCTTTGAACGTAACAAATAAAATAATAATCATATTTATAATAATAGTTATTATTATTATTAGTATTATTATTAGTATTGGTGCACTCATTTTATTTTAGCGAATGTATTCGTTAATTAATCTTTTGTTTTCGAACTCCTCGTACGATGCACTCGATCCCTCACTTTCCTCGAGGAAAGATAAACATCTTTATTGATCTCTCGCTTTGATAACTATTACTACTTTCTTCCAATGGTCGCAGGGTCGTTATTAAAGTCCAGCAAGTCGGAAGTGAGGAGGATATGAAGAAAAAAATTACAATTTGATGAAAAAGATAGTGTAACAAACCGAATCTACGATAATCGGCTGGTGGAAAACACCTTACAGGGGCACCCGGACAATTGAATCCAAAATTAATGGCAGGGGCGTCCGGGCGTGGAGTGAGGGGAGGGGCTGTCATAAACCAATTGTAGAATGTTATCATACAATGAGTGAGATAAAGCATATAGAAACAGGTTATACAAGCAAAACACTAAAAGGCTTGTGAGCGGCCACTTGAACAAAAAAAAAAGCGGTAAACCGAAAAATCTAGAACAATGGCAAAAAAAACTTCGTCAAGGAGTAAACAGGGTAAGGATTAAACAGTCCACTAATACCAAAGTCTTCTGCGTGGCGACACGAACAAAGCCAAAAATATCAAACGCAGTGAAAAAACTCGAACAAAACTAAAACAAAACTCATACAGAGCCAACAAAAATCATAGGGAGTTCTACGCCTTTGAACCCCGCCGCTATTAATTTGGGGGGGAAATCTTTCGTTGTCGGTCCCTTTACTTTAATCTTCCGGGGGTCCCTTTACCGATTGCCAATCTTCCTTAGGATAATGTTCTTATTACGCATTAAACGGTCTCAAGGACGTTCACCAGGTAGAGAGATATGCATGGGTACGGAATGTCCTGAAATTTACATTCCACAATTTGTACATACGCACGCCATCCCTACAAACATAAATCCTCGAAAATTATTGCGAAATTTTCATATACACATATCGTTAAGTATTATACCTCCACGTTTATGACTTAAGAGAATGTGCAAAAAGTAAATACGACGATGCTATGATGATAAAGTGTAATTAAAAAAATTAACATAAAAAAAAATCACATTGTTTTACTAATCTCTAAGGTGCATTACACTTGTTACAATTGAAATGAAAGCTGCAGTGGAGCTGCTTCGGGTGCAGCTTTTCCGCGCAGCCTGTTTCACACGACTCGCGACACTGCCCTTTCTCACTCACTTACCCTTCCTAATGAGCATCCTCAATATTTTTTCTCAATGGTGTCATCGAACAACGGTTATCTGACGCAGAGTTAATTTTTTATAATACCCCGTCGATACACTATTACATACAGCGGTTTATTTTTCGCTAGACTCGAGCGATAGTATTCCATGACTCCCGATTGTTCATTGTAATGTGTGTTGGAATTGTTTAAGACGTTCATTTTTTACAAGCATCAGTTCAAGTTTTCTAAAACCTTTTAAATTTTCAACGCATCCTTTTTATATCGCTACGTTCGTCGATGCGATGACGCTGGATACGGAATAGGGGATGCAATAAATGTTACAATATTATTTGTCAACCAAAATTTTTTTTCGGTAAGAAAAATTAAACAACTTAGACGAAGCTTTCTGATATGATGGTGCAAACCAATTTTTCTAGTTCTCAATGCCGCTATATTCACAATATGCCAAAATTTCGGATAATCACATTTAGAAAAAATGTCCAGTCTTATGTGTGCAGGTGTGTTTGTGTAACGGCCCGGCAAAATTCAAATGTGTATATTTCGAGAACCGTTTGAGCTACAGCGTCGTGATTCCGCACACAAATAAAGCAGTACGTCCGCTGTATTTACTGAAAGTTTTAAAAAACATCATGAAATGGCTGGGATTGTATGGTTTTTTGAATTTTTCGAAAAATGTCTATACCTTGTACAATGCTTAAAACTTTATCCATGAGGAACCAAAATTGCGGTTCGAAGCCAAAATTGAGAAAGATAATTCCTGAAAGAGGAAGCTTTGGACATTCGTAGCGTTTCGAGCAAGCAATTTGCAAGTTTCAACTTGTAGCTTTTTTTACAAATTTATTGGCAACGGCTTTTCATTTTTCTGGTTTCGCTCTATCACCGTTCTTCATGATTGGTGAGGATTGGGAGAGAGAGAGAGAGAGAGAGAGAGAGAGAGAGAGAGAGAGAGAGAGAGAGAGAGAGAGAGAGAGAGAGAGAGAGAGTTGAAAAAAGTGCGATAAAGTTTCTATGACATTTCTAGTAGCTCCCACATAACCCAACAATTTTTCTTGTTCGAGAGGATACCTCCGGAGGATTGCCCATTACTCCCATTTCCATTTGCCGAGAAAGAAACAGAGGGTGCGAGAGAGAGAAAGAGAGCAGTTCAACTTTTCAATCGAATCCGCGACACTCACTGACTTTGAATAAGAAATGTTTCGTGTCTTTCTCGTGTACGGCCCGATCGCATAAAAACTTTTGCTCCACTCCTTCATCTTTTCGTGAGGGGCGCAATAAAATAAATGTAAACTTTTTCCTACCCCTTCGACGCAGATTTATCAAAAAATTGAAAAAACCTGGAAATACCTAAAAGCTACAATCAGTAGAATGACAATAATATATATTATTTGTTTTTATTATTGTGTGTTCCATGGTATACCTTTTCGGATTTTTACGTATGACTCTTCCCAATTCCATTTTTTGCCATTTTCCCCACTATCACTCCCTACTTGCACTTCGCTAAGCTAACTTAAGGGAGGAAATAGGGTTAGACGGTTCAAAAAATTGATTTTTTCTTTATTTCATAAATTGTTAGTAAAACTATTGAAAAATATGTTCCCAAAATTTAAAATGACAATTCCGACTCGTTCTATTGTTATAAGCCATTAAGTGGGGAAATAGGGTTAGGACAGCGGTTTCTCAATGATTTTCATGAATTTTTTTATAGTATAAAAAGAGAATATAATTTATTGAAACTTTGAGAATATTTTATACATATATTTAAGTATATACTATAAAATATTAGCGACCCCATATTGCTTGTTTTTCTTGCCACTATTTTTTCAAACGCGTTTTTCTGACAACGACTTTATTTGAACTTGCGTACACGCTAGTTTCAAAAGTGTTCAACCAATCGTTTTAAAAATTTGCAGTTACTTTCTTCATAGTATTGCGCTCTATATGAATCTAAAGTTGGAATATTATCATTATTTAAAATAATTTTTTTTTTGCAAATAAAGTTGTAAAAAATGGCAAAAAATCATGCTTTTTTGTTTTGACCCCTGTAAAAAATTCAATTTTCTATTTTTTTGATAGCATTTAGGTTCATATAGAAGAGAGACATATAATAAGAGTAAATTCCAACCTCGTTTGATTTCAGATGAAAATTGCGGAGTCTGATTGTGACCTGCAATATGGGGTCGCTAATATTTTATAGTATATACTTAAATATATGTATAAAAATTGTATAGTATATACTTAAATTTATGTATAAAATATTCTCAAAGTTTTAATAAATTATATTCATTTTTTATACGATAAAAAAATTCATGAAAATCATTGAGAAAACGCTGTCCTAACCCTATTTCCCCCCTTAACTTCCATTGCGTCCGCAGACGTCTCAGCTAAACTGTATCGTATTTGCCATGGACACCGGGAAACTGAGGAAAACCTGTGTCGATACAGACGGCTTTTTGTTTTGACTGAGTTTCAATTGTATTACCATCAGAAATTGAGAAAAACTGCCTCCCGCTCAGTAGTCGGCGTGAAAGCCAGTGCGCGGCGAGGTGGTCACCCATCCCAGTACTGACTGCGGCTGCTTAACATGGGAGATCACCGAAGCTGCGCACCGACTGCGTGTCCACTGCTGTCGGTGCCGACAATAATATATACAAATTATGAATTACAACAACCGTACTGCAAAACCTATACACCAATGTGTAATTGGTGTATAGGTCCAGAGGGATGAAAAAGCTCTTTTCACCAGAAAGTTAGTGGTGCCAATTAAAACTTCACGTCCGGCTCATTAAATTCGCTTCATTAACAATTTCGGCGATATAATGGCCCAACATAACGCGTGACAAACTCACCCTTAACTAGTTAAAAAAAACTCTCACGTGGGTGGAAACGTGAAATAAAGTATCTCGATGAGCAGTATCGTCATTATTATTTTACCGCTTTTCCTTAATAGCTTTCGTCCACGGGGAGTATTTGTTAAATCATGTTCATTGAAATCTGAAGCATGACACGGCGTTGAAGTGGGTTTTTATCGAAACTTGTAGAGTTACCATCCTGGCACCTAAGAATCAGGATAGACGCGAGTTCTCTTGCGTTGCTGATTTTCAAAGTCTTCGGCACTCCTCGAAAAGCCCCTTTAATGCTGTTTCAAATTCCCAAGTATATTACATTACGTTCAAAGGCAAAGAGGCTATGATCGTGACGACAAATATGCATTGAAAAAAATTCTTTATCGTTACGCAAAATAATAAAAATTGTCTAGCAATTGAAACAAACTCTCAACAGTGTTATATTGGAATCACGTCTATCGTCAGAATATAGAATCCTCCTGCGCCGTTGATCACAAATTTTGTTCTGTCAATTTTCTCTCTGCGACACGATGTAAATTTTGTAAAGGGTATCGAGGGTCTGATTAGGGGCTGCAGAGCTATAGATATAACGGGAGTTACTTACACGGGACACTTAAATCATCTGACTTTCACGGAGATTACTCTACACGAAGTTTTACCACTGCAAACTGTGGAGTCGGAACTTCGCGGCACCAGCAAATGTATGCACGGGTAAGGATAAGTGCACAACTTTAATCGTTTCTACACCACCCCTTTTCGTTCATTATAGCTACCGTGGAGGTGATCTGTAATCGTTTTTTTGCGCAAACTACGTTCATCGCGACGAATTTTCCCACCGAGCTTTTTATCTCGGGTTTCTTGTCTAGTTTTTATGCCTAGCCTAGTTTCAATGGCCTAATGAAATATATTTCAAAGTCCTTAAGGGGGGAAACAGGGTTAGACGGTTCAAAAAATCGATTTTTTTTAATTTCATAAATTGTTAGTAAAACTATTGAAAATTATGTTTCCAAAATTTTCAATGAAAATTCCGACTCGTTCTATTATTATAAGCCATTAAGGGAGGAAATAGGGTTAGGACAGCGTTTTCTCAATAATTTTCATGAATTTTTTTATAGTATAAAAAATGAATATAATTTATTGAAACTTTGAGAATATTTTATACATATATTTAAGTATATACTATAAAATTTTTATACATATGTTTAAGTATATACTATAAAATTTTTATACATATATTTAAGTATATACTATAAAATATTAGCGAACCCATATTACATGTTTTTCTTGGTACTATTTTTTCAAACGCGTTTTTCTGAATACAACTTTTTTTTAACTTGCGTACACACTAGTTTGAAAAGTTTTCAACCAATCGTTTTGAAAATTGGCAGTTACTTTCCTCATAGTGTTGCGCTCTATATGAACCTAAAATCGGAATATTATCATTATTTAAAATAAATTTTTTTTTGCAAATAAAGTTGTAAAAAATGGCAAAAAATCATGCTTTTTTGTTTTGAACCCTGTAAAAAATTCAATTTTCTATTTTTTTGATAGCATTTAGGTTCATATAGAAGAGAGACATATAATAAAAGTAAATTCCAACCTCGTTCGATTTCAGATGAAAATTGCGGCTTCCAGAATGTACGCAAAATGCTGAGTCTGATTGTGACCTGCAATATGGGGTCGCTAATATCTTCGGTGTTTTTAAAGGAAATTCTTCAAAAATTTTATAGTATATAGTTAAATATACGTATAAAACACCTCAAAGTTTCAATAAATTATATTCATTTTTTATACTATAAAAAAATTTAATTGTGTATTTTTTTATAGCATTTAGGTTCATATAGAAGAGACACATATAATAGAAGTAAATTCCAACCTCGTTTGATTTCAGATGAAAATTGCGGCTTCCAGAATGTACGCAAATCGCTGAGTCTGATTGTGACCTGCAATATGGGGTCACTAATATCTTCGGTGTTTTTCAAGGAAATTCTTCAAAATTTTATAGTATATACTTAAATATATGTATAAAATATTCTCAAAGTTTCAATAAATTATATTCATTTTTTATACTACAAAAAAATTAATGATAATCATTGAAAAAACGCTGTCCTAACCCTATTTCCCCCCTCAAATGATCGTCGAGTGTTCGATCGAATTTTTTTATTCGTTGTAAATTTTACAATACTTCTTCCATCGAGCCCGTAACATCTGTCATCAGAGCCGAACTACAAGGTTCATAGTTCCGATAGCATCGCTATATTTGTACATACTGCAGAGTTAACGGAACATCAAAGGTTGTGTCGAGAATGAGAAATGGCATTGCTGTCACCGATAATATCTCAGGGATTCAAGAGTTTGTTACAACCATACCCCATTACCCATCCATGTCAGCGTCGGGTTTCAACTCTATCGTTCTTTCCCTCCTCACACGAGCTTTTTCTCTATCGTTGTACGGCCTAGCCTATACGTACGGTTGCCCAATGAACCCTGAAAATCGGCGTTACGATAAAAACCATAAAAGCAGGTTGAAACCGTGTAAGCTCAATGGAAGGGCGTATTTTCTACTCAAAAGGGCGACGACGTATGCACTTTAAATCCTTCTCCTTCCCTCTTCCCAATCTTGCTTACTCCTCACACCCCTTGTTTAATGCAATGTTTTCATCTTCGAAATCGGAAATTTCTCCGAAGGACTTTTTTTTGTTGCCCCACGTCTCGTATGGGTAATGACAGAACAAGTGTCACGATTATATTTATCGAGTCCTGTCAACTTTTCACTCTATCGCGATGCGTCAAAAGACACACGAGTTTATCTCAATGACCGAAAACGTTTTCAGGGATCAGAAACAGCGTCACAAAAATGATAATAATTGTAATTGCTCAAAATCGACATGCCTCGATTTGAATGACAAATTTTTTGCATTTATCGGTCCGTCGAAGTGCTGAAACACTATAAGTGATGTAGATACTTTTTTTCTCGTGCCCTACAATCTTATCACTCGTATTTTATCATCCTCTGTTCCACATATTAATGTGAGACGGTAAGGGCAGATCAAGTAAGGTAATACAGGAGGTGGGAAACTCACCCTCATGATCAAAAGCTCACATCGTCCCCTCGACGCTGAGAAACCACCTTCAGCACGACAAGACGTGGATAGAAGTAGAAACTGCTCCGGTAAAACGCGAAACAAGGTAGTGGCATAAATCTTGGTGTATCAACCATCCGCCATAGTGGACAGATACAATAGATAAGCTGTGCACTTCGTACACAAACACACAAGCACACACAGACACGTCTTTCACTCGCGTTACAAAAAAAAGGGCATGTTTAGTAAACAAAAAATGTTATAAAACGTGCGAACAATTCGTACGCGGATATGCACTTAATTTGTCCGAACAGAACTCGAAATATTTCGTTGATAAATCCCGCTGGCACATTAAAACGACAGAGATTGCAAGAAATTTTGACAGAGTGCTTCCAACCCTTCCTTAAGAGTTGAAAAAATTATTTCGTAGCTTTTTTTAACAACTGTAAATTCGAAAAAAAGTTTCCACGTGATAACAAGAGCACGTTGCGCTTGTGATCTTTATCCTCGCGATTTCAATCCAGTACAAAACGCGTCGGTTTAGTTTCGCGGGCTTGTCACAGTGACGCCGAAGCTCGAAAGAATTGGTTGCGAGGCTTTGGCCAGGCAGCCGCCGACTGGCTACAGTCCGCTAGCTACGCAAGCTCGCTAGCTCCGCGGCCTCGAGCGACGATTTGGCCACGCGCAAGCCCCCGTCGGTGGCGCGCGTCCTCGGCCTCGGCAAGCGCGCCAGGGACATCAGCGGGAGTGAGAGCGCAAAAGAGCGATATGGTCGAGTGGAGAACGTGCAAGAGCAAGAGGAAGGTTGTGTTTGGCGGTGGTTGCAAAGAACGCGGGGTGAAAGGAGACGGTGACCCTAGACCCGTCGCGAATTCTTGGCGTTCCGTGCGCGGCACATTTTCTCCACTTCGCGCCCTTCCCAACACAGATTCTTTCGTTGTGAAGCAACCCCTATTTTGTAGCAATGTAAGAACTTGAGAGTTTGCAAGCTCATGGGTGACTCTAAAATCACGAATTACCACAATGACGTGTCATTCAATCGATCAGAAAGCATTGAAAATATTCTTTGTTATTTCAGGGGTTAGAAAGTTTGAGATATTTCCCCTCAGTGCTTACTGAGTGATACGTAAATTCTATGGTGAGCTTTGCCCTTCGATTCGTAGTAAATTATTGCGCACTCTTAAGGTAGTAGTCTGGTAACTTAAGCTGATCTTCATGTCTTTTTTGGAGGGCGTTTTTTTGTAAGAAAATAAAAATGAATCGTTTCGGATATTTAGGATGTTTTTATTTACATATTAAAGATACAAAAAAAATTTGTTTGAAAAAATTTAGTAGCTAATTATTATTATTATTATTGATCGAAGTTGGCACCTCGAAGTTGTCAGCCCGGGTCCTAACTTTTTTTCTACTGAACCGATTGCTTTCAAATTTCAACAGGCTACTCTACACACTTATAGTTCTCGTCGGAACCACCGAGAAATTTTTTCAACCCTAACGTTTTATTTTACAACCCCTTCTTTGCTAAAATAAAAGGACTTTAGCAAAGAAAGGGTTGTAAAATAAAAAGTTAGGGGTGAAAAAATTTCTCGGTGGTTCCGACGAGAACTATAAGTGTGTAGAGTAGCCTGTTAAAATTTGAAAGCAATCGGTTCGGTAGAAAAAAAGTTAGGACCCGGGCAGCCAACTTCGAAGTGCCAACTTCGATCAATAATAATAATAATAATAAACTATTAAATTTGTTCAAAAAAATTTTGTTTGTATCTTTAATCTGTAAAAACATCCTAAATATCCAAAACGATTCATTTTTATTTTCCTACAAAAAAACGGCCTCCAAAAAAGACATGAAAATCGGCTTAAGTTACCAGACTACTACCTTAATCAATGTGTTTGAGACAACTCTGGAAATATATTTCTCTGATACTTTAACAAGCTCTGCGATATTGGGCATCGTGATAGTCTATGATTTTTTCAATGTATGGCGTGTTCTACGACTCTTTCCACCGTCTCGGTCAATTCTGAATACCGCCCGAGTGGTCGGCAGTTGATCCTGACACCACTGCAACGTTTTCGTCGAGGACACAGAGAAACTGCGAGAAACCTGGACCGATACAGTCGGTGCCCATGCAAACTCTCGGTCGTACTGGCCGTAAACTCAAGCACGACCAACAGAAGGCCTCGCGATGGCAGCTTCTTGACAGAGATCCCCTGAGTCAGCCTGTATGAACAGCAAGAAGATGTCACCACATCCAACGATGAGAACCGCTGGGAGAACACCCGAAGCCGCAAACCCGACAAACCGACCACCCCCGCATCATTGCGAGGTGTTTGGACATGAATTTATTGAAGGTTGGGATCCGAACCAGAGGGATTACAGAAAAACACGTGAAAAAATGTTCATCCAGATTCGGGCACTGTGCAAACCTGCGCGTTATATACTGAGCCAACTAGTCTCCCTTTGTGTATCCTAATATTGGCTCTGTTTCGAACCAAAGTACGAACTTGACAGGTTTGAAATTGATCCAGGACTAAATATTTTTTCACGTCTGTTTGTTATTGAATAGATCAGGAAGCGTGTAACATTTTCGTCGTCAATCGTTCAATGCGTAGAAAAATCGTGGTATTTCCTTCGCAAGTACTCACCACTTAAGGCATTACATACGTCGAGAATTTTCAAAAAATCGATTTTTTTTTGTTTACACATTATTATTCCTTATAGTCTTAGGCGTATTTCTGTGTAAGCTGATTGTAAAAATTCCCCATAGTTCAAAAGTTATTGTAGATAATGTGACTGCCCGACGAAAGGACAGTGGTCGAATCAACGCTACCAAAGCAACAAAAGAGGCCAGAACAATTCGTCGATTAGAAAAAAATAAACAACAACAATTTTTTACTGACAAGGAAGGCGTACAATATAAAGCTGGAATGGGAGATTAGACGTAAGTTAACTAAATAAATTAAAAAAATTCATAAAGTTCTTGCTCCAGCCGCGCGCGTCTTCGAGCGAAACGCGCTTGAAACTTTAAACGCGTTTTTCTCAAACCTACTTTTTCTGACACGGTCGGCATGATAACTCGTACGGTTTTTAATATTTTTTGATGATTTTTTTTTTTTAATATTCGGAATTGTTTTTTCTATAGTTGTCGAGCCGGATTTTTTAAATTATAATTAGAAAATTGTATAAAAACAATTAAAGTGTGACTTTTTTGACACAAACTTAACATTTTTTTTTAAATTACCGTAAATTGTTTAATTTTTCGAATTTCAAAAATCCGGCTCGACAAACTATAACTACTACCTTATTTTACAAGAATTTCTTTACATTTTGCAGATCCGTCAACATTTGAGGAAGAAATACTGCCGACCGTGGAGCAACTTTTTTTTTACAGTGCTTCAAAAAATGTGATTTTTCATGTTGTAATTTTTGAAAAAAAAAATTGAAATACTTTTTTTTACAAACTTAACACATTAATAAACAATGTGTGATAATTTTTTTATCAATGTCTATTTCTATCCCTCCTAAAAACAGTTTTTCTTTTGGTACGTTTTCGGTACCGCTGGACGTATGTAAGGCCTTAAGAGATAGATGTTCTGGTGGCGCTATTCATTTATATCTACTATGCATGTTACTAGGCAAACAAAATATTCCAGATTACATCATCTACATTACTCAGTTCTGAGACTACATTGCCCATATACTGATGATGACTATGGCGTTCGCTATCGTTCTATCGTTAAGGGGGAAATACGGTTAGGACAGCGTTTTCCCAATGATTTTCATGAATTTTTTGAATAGTATAAAAAATGAATATAATTTATTGAAACTTTGAGAATATTTTATACACATACGAGGGGGGACCCAAAAAAAACGGGAATTTCGTCATAATTTCTTTATTTTTTAATATTTTTACACCAAATTTTGATCACCTTCAAAGTATTCTCCTTTGACCACAACGCACCTCTGCAAACGATCCTTCCAATGTTCAAAACATTTTTAAATTCACTTATCGGGATGTTCTTCAGGCTTTCCAGCGATTTTTGTTTTACCTCCTCTACAGTGGCAAAACGCTTTTCTTTCATGTCCCTTTTGAGTCTGGGGAACAAAAAAAAATCACAGGGGGCTAGATCCGGTGAGTACAGGGGGTGGACAATTGGTGTCATACCGTTTTTGGTCAAAAACTGCTTTGCGGAGAGATCGGCGTGGGCCGGCGCGTTGTCATGATGGAGGAACCAGTCACTTGCGCGCCAAAGATCTGCCCTTTTCTTCCGGATACTCTCCCTCAATCTTTTCAAAACCTCCAAGTAGAACTTCTGGTTGACAGTTCGACCCGGGGGAATGAACTCCGCGTGCACGACACCTCTGCAATGGAAGAAACAAATGAGCATTGTCTTGATGTTTGACTTCACTTGTCGAGCTTTTTTCGGACGAGGAGAGCGCGGTGTCTTCCACTGGCTTCATTGCTGCTTTGTTTCGGGGTCGTATCCATAGCACCACGATTAACCACCAGTAATCACCTTGGAAAAAAGTTCAGGGTCCTCTTCGAGATGATTTTGAAGTTCAAAATATGCTTGAAGTCGACGCTCCCTTTGCTCGTCTGTGAGAAGGCGAGGGACAAATTTGGCTGCAACTCTACTCATGTGCAAATCTTTGGATGAAATCCTCTGAATTGAACTCCATGGTATCCCAGACATCTCACAGAGTTGATCAATGGTTCGGCGACGGTCTTCATAAATGAGAGCATTGATTTTGTCGACGTTTTCGTCACTTCTTGACGTTGAGGAGCGTCCTGAACGGGGTTGGTCCAATTGACATTTCTCCATTTTAAAAACGTGAAAACCACTCGTAGACTCTGGTTTTGCTTAGGGCAGCATCTCCATAAGCAGTCTTAAGCATTACAGTAGTTTCCGCGGCCGATTTCCCCAACAGGAAACAAAATTTCACAGCCGCGCGTTGCTCTCGACAATCGGCCATCACGTTTTCGCCGAAATGGAAAAAGTTGTTTCACTACAAAAATTCCCACAGGCGAACCGATGCACTCACGGCGACAGAACTTCGCACACTAACTCAGGAGACGTGTCCCCAATGGACACCTGGTCGAGCAATGGGTTCCCCCACTCTCCCTCTCCGCCGCAGCGCAATTCCCGTTTTTTTGGGCCCCCCATCGTATTTAAGTATATACTATAAAATTTTTTAAGAATTTTCTTCAAAAACACCGGGGATATTAGCGACCCCATATTGCAGGTCACAATCAGACTCAGCATTTTGCGTACATTCTGGAAGCCGCAATTTTCATCTGAAATCAAACGAGGTTGGAATTTACTTTTATTATATGTCTCTCTTCTATATGAACCTAAATGCTATCAAAAAATTAGAAAATTCAATTTTTTACAGGGGTCAAAACAAAAAAGCTTGATTTTTTGCCATTTTTTACAACTTTATTTGCAAAAAAAAATTATTTAAAATAATGATAATATTCCGATTTTAGGTTCATATAGAGCGCAATACTATGAAGAAAGTAACTGCCAATTTTCAAAACGATTGGTTGAAAACTTTTCAAACTAGCGTGTACTCAAGTTCAAAAAAAGTCGTTTTCAGAAAAACGCGTTTGAAAAAATACTGACCGCTCGGTTATACACGTGGAGCGCTCGGGGCCTGAACGAGAGCTACTCACTTTAATGGCTTATAACAATAGAACGAGTCGAAATTTTCATTTTGAATTTTGGGAACATATTTTTCAATAGTTTTACTAACAATTTATGAAATAAAAAAGAAATCGACTTTTTGTACCGTCTAACCCTATTTCTCCCTTAAACAGCCAATGTTATGGACTAATGGGCAAACTTCATAGATCACGGAGACTATAACCGAAATGATGTACAAAAATTGATCGTTTACATAAATATAGCGCTACTTATGGTTACAAAAAGTTCTGGAATACATTTTAAGAATTCAAAGTTACTGATGCAGGGTGGTCCGTTTTTGTAAATACAGCAAAATTAGGGAAGAAAATGAAGTGGTACAAGAAAAGTTTTACGAATTGTGTTGAAGGGATGGGGGGCATTCGATGATTTGATGAGAATATTTTTTTTAAATTGTTGAAATTTAAAACAAATATGTACATTTCACCTAAAAACGGAGATATGCACAGGTCTAGTACAAAAATAAATATAATCATTATTCTATAGCGTGGTTCTGAAAAATGTTACCATTACGTTCTAGACGGATATAAACCCTAACTGACGAACATTTATTCGTTGCTGTATCTGGAAAATTAACTGAAATCGTATTTGGCTAACGAATACACATTAATCGTGGAAAAGTCATGTGTTTTAGTTCGTTTATATTTCACTGGAGCTACCTGCAAAATCGAATGAGCGAATTTTATTACTGAATTCTTAGTTCTCAAAGAATTTTCGTAAGTTCTTTGGATTGTTCATGGCAAATTAGAGGTTACAATACCAAAATACATAGTAAATCGCTTCTGGCACGGTTAACATGTGTATTTGGTACATGTACCGTAAATTTTCTCCCGATTCCAATGTTCCCCACTATACTGATGCTGTTGGTGTTTCTCATCACCTTTCACATCGTCTTACGAAGACGACAACCAACATTTACGTTGGTGTTGTAAAGCTTTTAAGCTTTATTGCAGAAGCAAAATGCATACGGACATTATAAGTTTGTAAAGCGGATGTGCTTTCGGTTCCTAACGTAGACAAGTATCTGAGCAAGTAACTTTTTCGTACTAGATCCTCTGAGAGCTTTTCATTTACTATTTAAACACGAAACGTTTAAGCTATAATCGAAACTTCACGGCCTGAAAGCATTTGATCCTAGTTAACGTTAAACGGGAATAACGTCCGGGTAAACATCATTCGCATAAATGAGCACTTGATTGCGACTAAGTGTGCAGGTTTGAGACCCTAAAAAAAGCTTAATTAGCGTTCTTTCTTGTCTACTCCTTTCCCGTTTAGGGGGCAAAAGGAATCTCAATTATTTATCTCACAACTGTATTAAATTTTCCTTCGCAGTTTGAACTCTCTTATTTTTCATTCTACCTCCCTCGGTCTATATTGTTTGCTCATTGTCCATTCTGCGGTGGTGAGTATTTTACTTATTCTTCATTTTTCATTGGTATCCCTTCACCACAACGCCCGATCACGTTTACCGCACAATGCATACGAGGGGGGACCCAAAAAAAACGGGAATTGCGCTGCGGCGGGGAGGAAAAGTGGGGGAACCCATTTCTCGACCAGATGTCCGTTGGGGACACGTCTCCTGAGTTAGTGTGCGAAGTTGGGTCGCCGTGAGTGCATCGGTTCGCCCGTGGGAATTTTTGTAGTGAAACAACTTTTTCTATTTCCGCGAAAACGTGATGGCCGATTGTCGAGAGCAACGCGCGGCTGTGAAATTTTGTTTCCTGTTGGGGAAATCGGCCGCGGAAACTACTGTAATGCTTAAGACTGCTTATGGAGATGCTGCCCTGAGTAAGACCAGAGTCTACGAGTGGTTTTCACGTTTTGAAAATGGAGAAATGTCAATTGAAGACCAACCCCGTTCAGGACGCCCCTCAACGTCAAGAAGTGACAAAATCGTCGAAAAATCAATGCTCTCATTCATGAAGACCGTCGCCAAACCATTGATCAACTCTGTGAGACGTCGGGGATATCATGGAGTTCAATTCAGAGGATTTTATCCAAAGATTTGCACATGAGCAGAGTTGCAGCTGAATTTGTCCCTCGCCTTCTCACAGACGAGCAAAGGGAGCGTCGACTTCAGGCATGTTTTGAACTTCAAAATCAGCTCGAAGAGGACCCTGAACTTTTTTCCAAGGTGATTACTGGTGATGAATCGTGGTGTTATGGATACGACCCCGAAACAAAGCAGCAATCAAGCCAGTGGAAGACACCTAGCTCTCCTCGTCCAAAAAAGGCTCACCCAGCGAAGTCAAACATCAAGACAATGCTCATTTGTTTCTTCGATTGCAGAGGTGTTGTGCACGCGGAGTTCGTTCCCCCGGGTCAAACTGTCAACCAGAAATTCTACTTGGAGGATTTGAAAGGATTGAGGGAGAGTATCCGGAAGAAAAGGGCAGATCTTTGGCGCACAAGTGACTGGTTCCTCCATCATGACAACGCGCCGGCCCACGCCGCTCTCCCCGTAAAGCAGTTTTTGACCAAAAAGTGCATGACACCAATTGTCCACCCCCCCCCCCCCCCCCCCCTACTCACCGGATTTAGCCCCCTGTGATTTTTTATCGTTCCCCAGACTCAAAAGCGACATGAGGAGGAAAGCGTTTTGCCACTATGGAGCAGGTAAAACAAAAATCGCTGGAAGGCCTAAAGAACATCCCGATAAGTGAATGTAAAAAATGTTTTTAACATTGGAAGGATCGTTTGCAGAGGTGCGTTGTGGTCAAAGGAGAATACTTTGAAGGTAATCAAAATTTGGTGTAAAAATATTAAAAAACAAAGAAATTATGACGAAATTCTCGTTTTTTTTGGGTCCCCCCTCGTAGATGATGAATATTTTTTCTCGCAGAGGGTGCTTCGTTCAGTTTGAAAATAATTAAAAAACAATAGAAAAATATCGTTGACAGGATTCGTTCATAGAAATCAAATGTTAAATTTACGATTAATTCAATTAACACAAATATTTTTGTTGTTGTAAACTAGGTTTTCGATCGATTTGCCCTACTTTCATTTCACGCCTGATTTAATGGTTATACAAAAATATCAGCGTATATGTAAAATTTTCGTTTCAATTTGACCATCTGTGTGCAACCAAAATAGACCTTGGTAGATTTTCCCACACCCCATTTTACGCCCATAGAAATATTGTGTTGACATAACCGTTAATCAGGCATTCGAGCAGGAAAACCGCGAATCCGACCGATAACCGGGCGATTATAATGACGCGTGTCGCACCCCGGATTTTAATTTTTATTTGGGAACACGGCTGTTGTGTTACAAGAAATGAAGGAAAATGTTAAACGCTGGAGAAATGAGAAGAACAAAAAGTCTTTTAACAACTGGACATTCGTGACTGTCCGATTGCGATTATATGTGCATGGAAAACAAATGGATAGAGCCAAAATGATTCAATAAAACAATAAATTGATACCTGCTGTTTTCCGAGTCATATATAGATTTAAAATTTTACAAATTCCGGAATGTGAAATTATTAATGTGAACGTATTATGCGCTTTTAAAACTATACAGCATCCACTTAAGAATTGCTCTTACTCAATCTTCTTTTCCAACCATTGGACCATTGTCCCTAAATTCCTCTGCCTCTACATGCGCATAAGTAAAATCGATATCTCTGTAGTACTGACGTAATATCGGATGTTTGAGGGTTGCGAGTGTTGGCGGTGGAATTTTTCGGTCAGCGAACGCTTCTCACGTGTGCTTGCGGGTGAGTATCGTGCGGGCGGCAAGGAATGGGAGGGGGGGGATTGGTTCTTCCTCACAGGCCTCGCTGCTAAACTCTAAAATGTCGTTCACGTATTCAATAAATCTTATCGTTGATATCTTCGTGTATACGCAACGAAGAAAGATTTGTTTCGGCTTCGAGTGGAGCTTTTCGACGATCTCTTGCTCCTTTCTTTCCACTTCTCGATGTATATTTTACCATTCTTCTTCGTGCAACCCTCTCTTCACCGTAAAACTTTGTCAGTCGGGCCGGGAGACGGGCGGAGACACGGGTGCATATAAAAATTGATATGAATCGTGACTGGGCTTAAGGTTTTATACTTGGAGATTTGTTTCCCGTTTCGTTGAGAGAATGGAGGATTTATTTTGGCCGGTTTTGACTGCGGGTTTATTTTCTCTTTTTACGTAAAGCTTGAAAGCTTGACGCACAAGTACTTTCCCTCATTGTTGTATTAAAATAATAATAATTATTATTATATAATCAATTGCAAAGTCCGAAGCATGCACTGAAAGAAAACTATATAGCGAATAGTAGTTAATTGCACGATGAAAAGCCATTTTCGCCGATAAAAAGCCGGTATTGATGATTACATTTTTTGGTAAGGGCGAACAAAAATGTGGATCGATCTACTACCGCCTTCAGATTCTCACCCAATTGTAATAATGTAGTGACAAATATTACTAAATACAGTGCACGCCCGCGCTTGATCACGGATCGAGACGAGAAAAACGGGGAAGTCGGATAGTGCGAAGACACCCACTATCGGCTCCACCGTCTGGGGACGGGGTGAATCTCGGCTTCCGCGGCTGAATACATTAGCTTTTTTTGTTATAACTGCATTCTTGTAGCTTTGCGAATAATTTACAATTGGGTGCGTGAATTTCCGGATAGTATTTCATTTTTCTTGCATCGCTTTACGTGGTCCTTATTTTATCACGACGCGACCGCTTTGCATGCTCATTATAGACATAGAAACCCTTGTGGTACGATAGAAAACAAATAATTTACTGTTTTAAGACATGTCAAACGTAAACAAACCTCAATGGAGGAAGTGGCTAAACGTTAACAGCAGCAACGTAACGGTACCAGCGTCGTGCATACTGGTAGGTATGCCCATGTTTTGGAGGCTCCCCTCGGCATGTCGGGCGATCAATATGTCGATATAGTAGAAAATGTACTTATCTCGTGTCGCTAACGCGACTCTTGATAGTCGTTCCTATGGAATCGGGCCAGTAATGGGGTAAAGTGGCTGAGAGTGGGCTGAGGGAAAATGGCCTAGCGCGGAGTGGCCAAGCGCGGGAGTCTATTGTACGAGGTCTGTTCAAAAAGTATCGCGAATTTTGAATATCCGCGGGCTACGTATATTCGATTTTCGATTTTTTTGTGGCGTTAGGTTGTCACTCATGTCCCTCACTCATGCTGAAAAAATCGGCCAATTTGAATGTTTAGTTAATTGTTGACAGCCGTTTTGGTTAGACGTGTTTTGGCTTGTCTTCGATTTTTGCCTATTCCAAAAAAGCAGCTTCCATTGCGACGATTGAGCTTTGTTTCCACGTCATAACCATAAACCCATGATTCGTCACCAGTTATGACCCTCTGGAGCAAATTTGGGTCATCGCGGACTGAGTCCAACAGCTCCTTAGCAATGTTAACGCGACACTGTTTTCGTTCGAAATTGAGCAATTTTGGCACGGATTTCGCGGCGATCCGTCTCATGCCCAAATCATTGGTAAAAATCGAATAGCACGAGCCAATCGATATGTTTAGTTTCTCAGCAACTTCTCTAACGGTGATTCGACGATTGGCCAATATTATTTTCTTCACTTCATCAATGTTTTCGTCTTTTGTTGATGTGCTCGGGCGTCCGGAACGCATTTCGTTGTTCGCATCTTCTCGGCCCTCTGAGAACATTTTGTACCACCGGATAAACTTTGCTTTGGTCCAAGGTAGCTTCACCATATGCCACAGTCAACATTCGGAATGCGTCCGCGCACTTAATTTTGTTTTTCACAGAATTTGATACAGATTGTTCGATCCATTTTTTGGAATAGGCAAAAATCGAAGACAAGCCAAAACACGTCTAACCAAAACAGCTGTCGACAATTAACTAAACATTCAAAATGGCCGATTTTCTTAGCATAAGTGAGGGACATGAGTACCAACCTAACGCCACAAAAAAAATCGAAAATCGAATATACGTAGCCCGCGGAAATTCAAAATTCGCGATACTTTTTTAACAGATCTCGTATATATGGAGAAAATTCAATGATAGTTAATGGGCCAAAAATGTCTAGTCTTTCTAAGGTAAAGTTCTTAATTCATTTAAATCAACTGTGGATTCACGGACAATCACATTCTCCATTGTTCCTCTCAATATGAACGACAACATTGAAAGCTCGCGCTGGTATATAGAACCCCGCGACACAATCTGCCCTTCCCTATATAAATGATACAATTGATTCTATATATATAATTAATATTGGACGGAACAAGTTTTCGTTAACGCCCGTGAAGTTGGTTCGGAATTTTCGAGTCGAGGAAAATAGTCCGATTATATTTTTCTCTGACAATAGTATCGCATATATCTTTTCTCCGTGGGAATAAAAGTTCCCACCCGTATAACCATGTCGGCCCATGCTTTCCCAAATCGACCAATGCTCTATCGTTATTACCGCATGTGTAACGGTAAATTCTCAGCAGCATTCAGGAGAAGTCAAGAGCAAATTGTCTCTGAGATGCGACTCGGCACTGAGAAGTTTAATGGACACAATTTAAGGTATACGATGATTGAGAGGATCGTTAGGGGGCATCGATGAAGTAAGCTTTCAGCCGACGAGAATAATGAGTGGTTAGGTGCTGGAGCAGTCTGCGCGGGCGGGCTTGTAAACGCCCGAGGATGTCCGATGAATTCTTACCGAAAAGCTTGGAACGCTTCCAACTCAAAAGTTACTCTCGCGTGGAGGAATGGTCACGTTGAAAGTGCAAAAACTCTTAAATCCCGCTCACCCATGGGCCACTCACTCCTCAATGTCGCGACGATATTAATTGATCGGGAAGAAAATTCAGAGAAGATCAGGGATGCCTTTGGGTTAATCAGAAATGAGTCATGGATAAAACTGTAGATATAAACACAATGTTGTGAAACAATTCATAATTTCGTATGCTAAAATCATTCTTGACATTAAAAGATACCTTTGATATTTATTGTATTTGAGGCGAGCTAAAACCACTCCTCCACGCCCTCGCTCTGTTGAGCTCGGTCGATAACAAAAACTGTAATTAAGTACATTTCGACTCGGTTAAGCTTTCGAGGAAAAGCAAATACTTAGTAGACGCATTGACTCATTGGACGTGACTACAAATTTGAGTTTCTTCGACAGCATAACATTTTCGAAATGTGCTTGATTACAGTTTTGATTACCAAAGGAGGGGCAGTCCCTCGCCGTAATTATATTTTTTTCTTTCTCATCAGGTGCGAAGTAGAATATACAAGAAAAAAACTACTGGAATTTAAAGAAAAACTATCGTCAGATAATTACCAGGTAAATTCATGTTATAAATACCCTAGACAATGACATTTTTTTTTAATGCCCCTATCTGCTTTCTATGCTGTTCGAAACCATAATTATAAGTTTTAAACGACTTGGCGGTTCAGTACCAAATTTGCCACGCATACTCCACTAATAAAACTTAGTTTACGCTTGAAATTTCAATATAGAATTGAATTGTGCTTCTGGTACTTTACCTGAAACAATCGAAAATCTAATTTTCTTCCTTTTGGTGTACTAGCTTCTTAAGGTAGTAGTCTGGTAACTTAAGCCGATTTTCATGTCTTTTTTGGAGGGCATTTTTTTGTAGGAAAATAAAAATGGATCGTTTTGGATATTTAGGATGTTTTTATTTACATATTAAAGATACAAAAAAAAAATTAGTTTGAAAAAATTTAATAGTATATTATTATTATTATTGATCGAAGTTGGCACCTCGAAAAAAAGCGCGTGGGTGGCCCCGGTGATTTTGGCTCTTGTTGTTATCTGAAATAAAAAATTCTTGATAATTCTTAATCTATAGACATGTCATTCTGGTCGGCACTACTGAAGTTAAATTTCATGGATAAATAACAAAATGGAGGACTTTGGAAAAAAAAGTTTTTTTTCCGACCAGAATGACATGTCTATAGATTAAGAATTATCAAGAATTTTTGATTTCAGATAACATCAAGAGCCAAAATCACCGGGGCCACCCACGCGCTTTTTTTCGAGGTGCCAACTTCCATCAATAATAATAATAATAATAAACTATTAAATTTTTTCAAACAAATTTTTTTTGTATCTCTAATATGTAAATAAAAACATCCTAAATATCCAAAACGATTCATTTTTATTTTCCTACAAAAAAACGCCCTCCAAAAAAGACATGAAAATCGTCTTAAGTTTCCAGACCACTACCTTAAAATATAGCTATGTATTGTCAAGCCTGCACAGCAAAATATACATAAATAGTTTTAACAGCAGAAGGATAATTAAAACTGATTGATCAATGATGCATTGGTCCCAGTATATGTTCACCTCACGCGCAATGAAAATAAATAAATCATTAATCGGTCATGTGCATTGATCGGGAGAATCGGTCATTCGCTATTGGAGTGTAGATTGTATTGGAAGTTGTGTGTTGTTGCGAGGCCTACTTCATCATAGCCTCTCATGGCCATGCCCGAAACTTTTAAACGACCAAACCTACACTATACATGAAGCTTAATTTGTGTGCTTTGAATACTCCTCCTTGAACATGGCAGACCGGAAACTGGTAAACACACGCATTGAAACAGTAGTCTCTAAAAAAAAGAATTGGTGAGACAGTGAGAGAATTGAAGGGGAGCCGAGTGGAAGCACACTGAGCTGTTAGTGCGATTGAAAAAGCTCGTTAATTAACCGATTGTCAAAACACTGGAAGCTTTCCAAACGAGAGCTCTCACCACAGATTAATAGACTGCTGGCCAGTGTGCAATTAGTTTTAGAGTGATATAAACGCGACCGTGGCCGAGTGTATCCCTTGAGTTTGATGCGGCGAGAAGTGGAACCTTTGAGCTCAGCATCGGCTCTGATTGTATTTCATCAAGATTTCACTTTCGATCTTCGGTTACATTAAAATTGCACAATGAATGATAATCCACATAATAATAGAGTACAAGTTGATCGGAGACTCACACCGATACTTACGGATAATTCTATTTTGGTCTATTGTCCACAGTATATTCCCGTCAGTAAATAAACAAAGGTCAGCCTTTGTCCACCAACCATATCCGGTATTGACTCAACACCCATGTTATAACGAACATAGTTATTTATAACAATAGATAGACAAAGCTCAATCGGACCACATCAAGTGGAGACGACTCTTGAGTGAGGGATTTATATATTCTGCCGATTGTGCTGGCAACCAGGTTTAGCGCGGTATTGACAACTTTGTTTACAAATGTTAGCGTTGTTCCTTACAAATTGGTGTATTAAAGTTGGGCCCAGTACTGGTAAATAGACTTGGCAGGCAGCGTTGGCACGGAATTAACAAATTAATTTACCAAAGCTGGCGTAGTACGGGCAAATAGAGTAGGCGGTCTGGGTTGACACCCGTATTGAGAAACTTGGTTTACCTGAGCTGGAATAGTACGGGTAAATAGACTGAGCGGGGACGGTCGGGACTGTATTGATAAACTAGTTTGCTGATGCTGTGGCAAACTACTCACGAAACAAGACTCAGTAATCAGGGCTGCCAGTACTGAGCCATATTAGCAGTTTCGCGATAACCCCAGCATTTCTATATTGGTTACAGATCTCCACGGATACGTAAATAGATCCTTACGAATATCGGTTTAGATAAATGCAGATTCTCATCGGTTCTCATAGATAACACAAATCATTATTCACTAGGTAGAGAAGCGAGCGGGAAGGTGCGGTTTGGTACTGAACAACGTGTTACCTATCATGCTATTGGGCAGAACTTTTCACAACAGGATTTATAAATGGGCACGATATCCACGGATTCGTAAGCCGACCCTTACGAATACAGATTTAGATAACTGCAGATTTTGATCGGTACTCGAAGATAACAAAAATCATTATTCACTCGGTAGGGAAACGAGCGGCAAGGTATCGCTTGATAGTGGACGTCATGTTATGTATCAGCCTGCAAGGTCGATCTTTATTGTTATGTCGATATTACGTTTATACAGTTTTAGTCAGAATACATATGATATAAAAAGTATATTTTCGCATATACGAGGGGGGACCCAAAAAAAAACGGGAATTGCGCTGCGGCGGGGAGAGAAAGTAGGGGAACCCATTGCTCGACCAGGTGTCCGTTGGAGACACGTCTCCTGAGTTAGTGTGCGAAGTTCTGTCGCCGTGAGTGCACCGGTTCGCCTGTGGGAATTTTTGTAGTGAAACAACTTTTTCCATTTCGGCGAAAACGTGATGGCCGATTGTCGAGAGCAACGCGCGGCTGTGAAATTTTGTTTCCTGTGGGGGGAATCGGCCGCGGAAACTACTGTAATCCTTAAGACTGCTTATGGAGATGCTGCCCTAAGTAAAATCAGAGTCTACGAGTGGTTTTCACGTTTTAAAAATGGAGAAATGTCAATTAAAGACCAACCCCGTTCAGAACGCCCCTCAACGTCAAGAAGTGACGAAAACGTCGACAAAATCAATGCTCTCATTCACGAAGACCGTCGCCGAACCGTTGATCAGCTCTGTGAGATGTCTGGGATATCATGGAGTTCAATTCGGAGGATTTTATCCAAAGATTTGCACATGAGCAGAGTTGCAGCCAAATTTGTCCCTCGCCTTCTCACAGACGAGCAAAGGGAGCGTCGACTTCAGGCATGTTTAGAACTTCAAAATCGGCTCGAAGAGGACCCTGAACTTTTTTCCAAGGTGATTACTGGTGATGAATCGTGGTGCTATGGATACGACCCCGGAACAAAGCAGCAATCAAGCCAGTGGAAGACAACTCCCTCTCCTCGTCCAAAAAAAGCTCGCCAAGTAAAGTCAAACATCAAGACAATGCTCATTTGTTTCTTCGATTGCAGAGGTGTTGTGCACGCGGAGTTCGTTCCCCCGGGTCAAACTGTCAACCAGAAGTTCTACTTGGAGGTTTTGAAAAGATTGAGGGAGAGTATCCGGAAGAAAAGGGCAGATCTTTGGCGCACAAGTGACTGGTGCCTCCATCATGACAACGCGCCGGCCCACGCCGCTCTCTCCGTAAAGCAGTTTTTGACCAAAAACTGCATGACACCAATTGTTCACCCCCCCTAATCACCGGATCTAGCCCCCTGTGATTTTTTTTGTTCCCCAGACTCAAAAGGGACATGAGAGGAAAGCGTTTCGCCACTGTGGAGGAGGTAAAACAAAAATCGCTGGAAGGCCTAAAGAACATCCCGATAAGTGAATTTCAAAAATGTTTTGACCATTGGAAGGATCGTTTGCAGAGGTGCGTTGTGGTCAAAGGAGAATACTTTGAAAGTGATCAAAATTTGGTGTAAAAATATTAAAAAATAAAGAAATTATGACGAAATTCCCGTTTTTTTTGGGTCCTCCCTCGTACATTTTATCGATCGGGGATTCCATGAAGTTTTAAGCTTCGTATCTCTCAAATTACCCGGCAACGATGCCGCAATAGCACTCAATCTTTTCAAAGTATCACAAGTTCAACGGATCTCATTAAATTATATTACCGTGTAAATGATATCTGTAATTTTTTTAACCAATTGCCAAATGAAATTTGTCGCACAAGCTGTGAAACCCCAAACACATTGGTAGAAAAGTCCTGGTGGATGAACGAGCGCGTGCGATCGAATGAAAGCTTAAACCTGCGTGCATTAAAGGGGCTAAGCTTTTGAACGCATGCCGATCGATAGTTGGTAGTTCAACGGCCGAAATAAAAGCTTGCCCGACAAATTGGAGCTTTCGCCGGTTCATTGCAATTCGCAGAGTATATAACTAAAAAGTATGTATTTTTTCCGCCCATATCTCCACCTTCGGAAGTTCCAAAACTATACTTCTGTGGAACATCTCGGAAACTGTACTTCTGCGAAATATTGCGAAAACTGTACGTTTGTGAAATATCTCGGGAAACCCAAAAATCGTAAAGTTTCAGGAAGGAAAGTATCATAAGATAGCAAACTTCCAAGGCTTTTCTAGTTTTAACGATCTTTCGAGGACGAAGAAGTTAGAAAAGGAGAATGGTGTCACAAAATAACGAGGAAGTTTTAATAGATTAGGAAGATCCAGAAAGATCTAAAAGTTTCAAATGTTTATGGAAAGTGGCGAAAAATTGGAAAGTTTTAGAGAAAACAGGAAAAAATCGAAAAGAAATGAAATTTTTTAAGGGTGGAAATAAGGTTAGACGGTTCAAAAAATCGATTTTTTTTTATTTCATAAATTGTTAGTAAAACTATTGAAAAATATGTTCTCAAATTTTTTATGAAAATTCCGACTCGATCTAGTGTTATGAGTAGCTCTCCTTCAGGCCCCGAGCGCGTCACGTGTTTCAAACGCGTTGTTCTGAAAACGACTTTTTTTGAACTTGCGTACACGCTAGTTTGAAAAGTTTTCAACCAATCCCTTTGAAAATTGGCAGTTACTTTCTTCATAGTATTGCGTTCTATATGAACCTAAAATCGGAATATTATCATTATTTAAGATAATTTTTTTCTTGCAAATAAAGTTGTAAGAAATAGCAAAAAAATCATGCTTTTTGTTTTGACCCCTGTAAAAAATTTAATTTTCTATTTTTTTGATAGGATTCAGGTTCATATAGAAGAGAGACATATAATAAAAGTAAATTCCAACCTCGTTTGATTTCAGATGAAAATTGCGGCTCCCAGAATGTACGCAAAATGCTGAGTCTTTTTTATTTTATAGTATGTACTTAAATATATGTTCAAAATATTCTCAAAGTTTAAATAAATTATATTCATTTTTTATACTATAAAAAAATTCACGAAAATCATTGAGAAAACGCTGTCCTAACCCTATTTCCCCCCTTAAAGCTCCGAAATCTTCTAGCTAGAAAAGCTCCTATAGCTAAAATGAAATTATCCATAGATCGTTCATCTAGATGTATATCCGAAAACGTGCTGGCTATATGAGGCTCTCTGACGCGTTTCTAACAAAGCAATTTGCTCGGACAAATGGTGCCTTGTGTGCCGTGTGGGATCGTGGTCACGGTGGAGAGGGATGACAAAGGGGCGGGAGAGACAGAGAGAGGGAAAGGTTGGCGAACGTGAGCTCGGGGATAGCAATACCATTCTGTGGTCAACGGACAACTGCGGGAATAGGGACGTGGAGCTTTGGTTGACAAGCTCGACGCATCTCCCTACACATCCACGTAGCTTTCAGAATAGTCGGCCCGTTAGATGACGTGGGGTAGATAAAGAGAACGGGACGTTCAGGAGTAACAGGTTTGGACAATGCGTCGAGCATCTCCCCACGGTTAACATTTGCCTCTTGTCTTCTCGTCTTCGTCTACTGTTCGATGCTCGAGAGTATTATGTAATGTGAATCAAGACATAGGGGTGAATAAAGAATGTACTGTTCAGCTGGAACTGAACTCTGTGAAGCATATATTTTTTCAATGCGGCCAATTTGAATAGAAACGTGTTCCGTGGACTGTTTTCATTTATAGTTTCATACGGACGTGAGATTAAGAAAGATAAAATTTCATGAACTCAATTTCTCGATCGAAAAACCTTCAAACAGCATTTTCAATGCGACCCCACAAGCTCCCTGCATTGAGTTTGCCATTTTAAAAACATTATTTTTAATTTGAGAATCTCCAAAGTTAAACTCGTAAACCCGAACTCGAAAACTCTTCATACGGATTCTCGTTCTGAGCTTTCATTATTGTGCAGGTTGTTCCACGCTCTTGGTTTTAGCTGTTTTAACTTTTTCCCCCTAGATTCGTTGTCGTGATTATACAGAAAAAAATTGGAACTTGCAAGTTGCTTCCTCGCAATAAAAGCCTCCTCTATAACGAACTATCTTTCTCAAATTTGGCTTCCTCGTGGAGAAAACATTGTGTAAAGTTCGTTTTGCAAGTCACCAGTTATTCCGAATAATTTTAAATATCATAGAATAACAACCGCTTAATTGATTCTCACGAAACTCGACCCCCAATGATCCTTCAATAACATTTTATCAATACACAAAATTATACTGCCAAATTTGAAAAGTTCGATTGAAATTGCACGAGCTAGATTTTTAACAAACCTGTATTTTTGACAAATTCAAAACTGCACTAATTCAGAATTTCTCGATCGAAATCCTCCAAATTCTATAGCGAAGATCCTTCGATGGTACCCAACAAATGTACGAAATTTTGGCTCGATAAACAAAAAATGACATGTGCTAGTGTCTTAACGAGCACGGATAGAGATTTTTTTTAATAAAAAATTTGATTCTACTGAAACGCCTCCATCCATTTGTTCACATTTGATACGAAATATTTTTTAGTGGTAACCCATCAACGTACTAACTTTTGGCTCGACAATCCAAAAAGTGCACAAGCTAGAGCTTCGAAGCCTTATACGAGGTCTGTTCAAAAAGTATCGCGAATTTTGAATTTCCGCGGGCTACGTATATTCTATTTTCGATTTTTTAGTGGCGTTAGGTTGGTACTCATGCCCCTCACTTATGCTGAAAAAATCATTTTTGTACCACCGATAAACGTTGCTTTGGTCCAAGGTAGCATCACCATATGCCACAGTCAACATTCGGAATGCGTCCGCGCACTTAATTTTGTTTTTCACACAAAATTTCATACAGATTCTTTGATCCATTTTTTATAATAGGCAAAAATCAAAGAGAAGCCAAAACACGTCTAACCAAAACAGCTCCCAACAACTAACTAAATATTCAAAATGGCCCATTTTTTCAGCATAAGCGGGGGACATGAGAACCAACCTAACGCCACAAAAAAATCGAAAATCGAATATACGTAGCACGCGGAAATTCAAAATTCGCGATACTTTTTTAACAGACCTCGTATACGCGATTTCGCCGATTTTCGAAGGTACTTTTCTAGAAGCGGTTAAAAAAAATGACGCATATATTGACAACATTTTTTTTACAGATCATTTATGCACATGGTTAAGGATATGTAAAAAAAATCAGAAATATTAATAAATGGCGGAGATATAACATAATAAAACAATGTATTTTTTTTGCGCGCGCGTTGATGGTGAACGTTCTCGGCATCGATGCGGGTGTCTGAAAAAAGAAGTGAACATATTATAATTGCATAATGAATGTATCTTCAGTGTGAACCAACAATATTATAAAAAAATTATTATAATTAAAATTCGAAACTAAACATTTTTTTATTTACTCAATTTTCTGTCGGTATTTTATTTTTGATATTTTTCCGTGTCATTGAAATTTTTGTTTCTATGGTTCATACGATATCATGATGATACTAAGAATATGTTGTAAAAATTTCAAAGCGATCTGAACCTTCGTTTAAGTGTTAGAACTTTCACAACGTTCAAAAAAGTGAATCGCGGAAAATCGGCTTCGAAGTTGGCGGTCGGGCGCGCCGCGCGGTATCTATTATAAATGCAATCTTATCTTATTTTTGGAATTTTTGAATTCTATAAAGCTTAAATTAATCCTAACCGTTCAGGCCTAATGGAATCAAAAATATAAGAGAAATGAACAATTTTGAAAATTTTCGCGTATATAAAGTCTTAACAAATGCCTATATCGATTATTCGGAGAATTGGAAATTCTAAGCCGCCATCGAATTTCCCCAACTTTAATAATGGATAGTATTTGATGATAGCCTTTATGTATATAAAGCTTTAGCCCGATAGCTCGAATTTGCATGAGTTACAGTCTCAACTCTAATTTAAAAAAAAATTGTTGATTGTCATAAAAATTATAGACAACTAAACGCCTTTATTGATTTACTTGTGCACCAAATTTCAAACCGAAAGCTGAAACCAAATCAAATGTACATGGGTTTCTATGTGGCACTCTGATCACGTACGGACATGCCCACACCCACACATATCCATCTGAACTTTTTTTTCTGAATGCGATGTGCAATTTATGTCGATCGTTTTAGATTTCGATAATTAACTCACATTCATCCATTTCGGTTTTAGTAAAATTTTGTATATAGATAAAATTTTCATTGATGGTTGATTGGGGCGGAATTTCGCGAAATTCGATGGAACGATTTTATGAAATTTTACATTGTTCGATAAAATTCGAGATTTTCAGAATATTTAGGGAAAAAGCTACACGTTCAAACGTTCCAGTTGCTTCCGCGAGATGTCGCACAATGCTCAAAAGCTTCTTCTATGAGGAATCCAAAATTGAGAAAAATATATTTCCTTATAGGGAAAGTTTCAACTTGTAGCTTTTTTTATAGATTTTAGATGTATTTTTGTCATACTTAAGGGAGGAAATAGGGTTAGACGGTTCAAAAAATCGATTTTTTTTTAATTTCATAAATTGTTAGTAAAGCTATTGAAAAATATGTTCCCACAATTTTAAATGAAAATTCCGACTCGTTCTATTGTTATAAGCCATAAAGGGGGGAAATAGGGTTAGGACAGCGTTTTCGCAATGATTTTCATGAATTTTTTTAAAGTATAAAAAATCAATATAATTTATTGAAACTTTGAGAATATTTTATACATATATTTAAGTATATACTATACAATTTTTGAAGAATTTCCTTGAAAAACACCGAAAAAATTTATGACTGCCTTGATTTTGTTTTTGTTGGTACTATTTTTTCAAACGCGGTTTTCTGAAAACGACTTTTTTTGAACTTGCGTACACGCTAGTTTGGAAAGTTTTCAACCAATCGTTTTGAAAATTGGCAGGTACTTTCTTCATAGTATTGCGCTCTGTATGAACCTAAAATCGGAATATTAACATTATTTAAAATAATTTTTTTTTCGCAAATAAAGTTGTAAAAATGGCAAACAATAATGCTTCTTTGTTTTGACCCCTGTAAAAAATTCAATTTTCTATTTTTTTGATAGCATTTAATTTTATATAGAAGAGGGACATATAATAAAAGTAAATTCCAACCACGTTTGATTTCAGATGAAAATTGCCGCTTCCAAAATGTACGCAAAATGCTGAGTCCGATTGTGACCTGCAATATGGGGTCGCTAATATCGTCGGTGTTTTTCAAGGAAATTATTCAAAAATTTTATAGTATATACTTAAATATATGTATAAAATATTCTGAAAGTTTCAATAAATTATATTCATATTTTATACTATAAAAAAATTCATGAAAATCATTGAGAAAACGCTGTCCTAACTCTATTTCCTCACTTAGACCACCGAAAATTTCGATTTCCCAGATATATATGAGGTATAATATGTAATTAATACATATTACGTATCTTCAATAAATCGAAAAAATCCTTTTGAATATACTTTATTTCCATGGGACGCCATCATGGACTAGTAAAGTGTTAAAAAAAAATTGGGCAAAAGACATATCTATATGTATGCATAGAGATAATATCATAGTCATGACGATACCATTCGCACGTTCCAATTCCACTCGTCGACGTAGTTTCACTGGAGAATATCTCGTACAATGGACGGTTCTCCCCTGGTGCTATGTTGTGTTCGCACTAGCGTTTATAGCTATGTTCTAACCCCTAACACTGCGGAAGCTCAACTTGCACCCTCATCACCCTTCCCTTTCAAAAGCAGTAACGCTCATCCCATTTCCCTCTCTTTCTCACATTCTGCGGATGCACTATCTCAGTCTTGCTTTTGGTCACCGGAATGGATCTCCAATTTCACGGAGCTTGCAGTCCCACCCTCTGTCGCCCTTTCCATCGCAGATGGACGAAAGCTCCATGGAAATTAATGATTCGGCCCGACGTGACAAATCGACAACGTTAATAACATTATCGAGGGGCAATTCACCGGTCGCTCCATTCTGGTTTATACTAGGCGGCTTTTCACATTTTCTTCTCGGCTAGTTCGAAGCTTTTCAGTTGGGAAAAAAATAGGCTGAGCTTGCGACAAATTATTGTTGAACTTTAAAACTGGTAAAAAATATAATGACTCATCGATAGTATGAAATCTTGTATGGAGAATTCAGTTTTCCTGATTACGAGCCGTTGGGTTTCGATGAGAACTTTTGTTTGTGGTATGAAACGGATTTTTTAGTGTCTACTGAAAGGTTTTATGTTTGTGAACATGAATTTTGAATCTTATTTTATTTAAGGGAGGAAATAGGGTTAGGACAGCGTTTTCTCAATGATTTTCATGAATTTTTTTATAGTATAAAAAATGAATATAATTTATTGAAACTTTGAGAATATTATATTCATATATTTAAGTATATACTATAAAATTTTTGAAGAATGTTCTTGAAAAACACCGGGTATATTAGCGACCCCATATTGCAGGTCACAATCAGACACAGCATTTTGCGTACATTCTGGAAGCCGCAATTTTCATCTGAAATCAAACGAGGTTGGAATTTACTTGTATTATGTGTCTCTCTTCTATATGAACCTAAATGCTATAAAAAAAATAGAAAATTGAATTTTTTACAGGGGTCAAAACAAAAAAGCATGATTTTTTGCCATTTTTTACAACTTCATTTGCAAAAAAAAAATTATTTTAAATAATGACCATATTCGGATTTTAGGTTCATGTAGAGCGCAATACTATGAAGAAAGTAACTGCCAATTTTCAAAACGATTGGTTGAAAGCTTTTCAAACTAGCGTGTACGCAAGTTCAAAAAAAGTCGTTTTCAGAAAAACGCGTTTGAAAAAATAGTGACCGCTCGGTTATACACGTGGCGCGCTCGGGGCCTGAAGGAGAGCTACTCACTTTAATGGGTTATGATAATAGATCGAGTCGGAATTTTTATTTAAAATTTAGGAACATATTTTTCAATAGTTTTACTAACAATTTTTTAAATTAAAAAAAATTGTTTTTTTGAACCGTCTAACCCTATTTCCTCCCTTAAGGAGCTCGAGTCCGTTAATTTTTGTCAATTTTCAATATCGATCATTTTCCTGTGTCGTCTACTCATAAATATGATTTATTACTATTCATTTAGGGCATTGAATGACAAACTTTCCAGATAGTTCATATCCCAATCGGGGCATTCGGTTCCCTCCTACACTGGTGTTTATTTTTCCATTCTGTGCGTGATTCCGAATATATCCCAGAATATATATCGCTCTATGACGTTTAATTTTCTTTTTAAGGTAGTAGTCTGGTAACTTAAGCCGATTTTCATGTGTTCTTTCGAGGGCGGTTTTTTGTAGGAAAATAAATATGAATCGTTTTGGATATTTAGGATGTTTTTATTTACATATTAAAGATACAAAAAAAAATTTGTTTGAAAAAATTTAATTGTTTATTATTATTATTATTGATCGAAGTTGGCACCTCGAAAAAAAAGCGCGTGAGTGGCCCTGGTGATTTTGGCTCTTGATGTTATCTGAAATAAAAAATTCTTGATAATTCTTAATCTATAGACATGTCATTCTGGTCGGAACAACTGAAGTTAAATTTCATGGATAAATAACAAAATGGCGGACTTTGGAACAAAAAGTCCTTTTATTTTAGCAAAGAAAGGGTTGTAAAATAAACAGTTAGGGGTGAAAAAATTTGTCGGTAGTTCCGACGAGAACTATAAGTGTGTAGAGTAGCCTGTTAAAATTTCAAAGCAATC
This sequence comes from Oxytorus armatus, assembly GCA_958009045.1. Taxonomy (NCBI): domain Eukaryota; kingdom Metazoa; phylum Arthropoda; class Insecta; order Hymenoptera; family Ichneumonidae; genus Oxytorus; species Oxytorus armatus. The sequence goes on along the minus strand of OY253747.1, from coordinate 8,292,889 downwards.
GGTTCGGTAGAAAAAAAAGTTAGGACCCGGGCTGATCAGAAAAACACTGTTTTGAGAAAAACTTCGAGACGCTCTCGAAAACTCATTATGACGCCGGAAGTATTTCGAATTTCGGTCTGAAATTTTCACAGTATACTCTCAAGACATTGCACTTAACAATTAAGCAAAAAAAAAATGTTCGATTGTTTGAACCCAAGTTACCAGCTTACTACCTTAATATGATTTTACAATGGGTAACCACGGCACATTATTATTTTTGTCCCCAAATTAAAACTACTGACCGGTTTACAAATTGCCAACACTAACATCTATGCTGTTCAGACTGATGTTGCTCCTGAAGTTTTGACTTCAATCAAAGACGCCTAAGAAGTTCACCCCGTGTGGAATTATAATGCAAAGAAAATGGGACGTCATAGAGCGTAATCCTTTGAGCAGTTTGTTCTGAATCCCACGCAGCGTATTGAGGAACTTGAAAAAATGAAGTTGCGGGGAATAGCTCGCATTGTATCTGAATGATGGAAACTGTTGATTGTTACCAATGATGTTTCCCTGTATGACAAACAATATTTTGAAAGTTTAGTTACACAAAAAAAAACCATTCTAAAAAATATTTGTTACCATCAATTTATTCACAATTTTGTTATGTATCCAGAAAATAAATTAATAACTAAATATTACTAGTATAATTAAGGGGAGAAATAGGGTTAGACGGTTCAAAAAATCGACTTTTTTTATTTCATAAATTGTTAATAAAACTATTGAAAAATATGTTCCCAAAATTTTAAATGAAAATTCCAACTCGTTCTATTGTTATAAGCCATTAAGGGAGGAAATAGGGTTAGGACAGCGTTTTCTCAATGATTTTCATAAATTTTTTTATAGTATAAAAAATTAATATATCTTATTGAAACTTTGAGAATATTTTATACATATATTTAAGTATATACTATAAAATGTTTAAAGAATTTCCTTGAAAAACACCGCAGATATTAGCGACCCTACATTGCAGGTCACCATCAGACTCAGCATTTTGCTATTTTTTCAAACGTGTTTTTCAGAAAACGACTTTTTTTGAACTTGCGTACACGCTAGTTTGAAAAGTTTTCAACCAATCGTTTTGAAAATTGGCAGTTACTTTCTTCATAGTATTGCGCTCTATATGAATCTACAATCGGAATATTATCATTATTTAAAATAATTTTTTTTTGCAAATAAAGTTGTAAAAAATTGCAAAAAATCATGCTTTTTTACTTTGACCGCTGTAAAAAATTCGGTTTTATATTTTTTTGACAGCATTTAGGTTCATATAGAAAAGAGACATATAATAAAAGTAAATTCCAACCTCGTTTGATTTCAAATGAAAATTGCGGCTTCCAGAATGTACGCAAAATGCTGAGTCTGATTGTGACCTGCAATGTGGGATCGCTAATATCTGCGGTGTTTTTCAAGGAAATTAAAAAAAATTTTTTAGAATATACTCAAATATATGTATAAAATATTCTCAAAGTTTCAATAAATTATATTCATTTTTTATACTATAAAAGAATTCATGAAAATCATTGAGAAATCGCTGTTCTAACCGTATTTCCTCCCTTAAACGCATAATTTACACCACTATTAATCCACTGCCAGTGTTGAGTTATTACACTAAAATAAAAATGCATGCGCACTGCAACTCCCCCATGGCTAGCCAAAAATGGATTTTATTTGGGAAAAAAATAAAAACAAATTGTGAAGGAGGAAACAGAGAAAAACGACATTACATGTCAGCATCATCATCGAATTCACCGACAATAGATCTCACCCGACAATGCAACACTCCCGGAGCTTCTGGGAGGCTTTCGAAGCTTGTGAAGCTTTGTCCAGCTTGCCGAGCTTGCAGCAGCACGAGAGAAGACGTTGACACGATTTCGCTCGTCAGCATTTCCGAGCGTGCATTCATTCGTCGTGTCGCGTTGGCTCCTATCTGCACGTAAGCCCCAACTACAGTGAAGCATTTTCCTCATGCTGTACAAAAGAATCGCATTGAGATAACTTAAAACAATCCAAACGCCGAGTCTTTTTCTACCCTCCTCTCTCTCTCGCTCTGCCTCCTCCAATCCTCTTCTTTTCTTACGTCGGAAAGCACAAAAAACATAGCGAATGCATTCAGATCAATTTCACGAAGTTTTCATTATTTGTATATGGGGTATTTCGTGCTTATTTAACTTTCTTATTATACAGTTTCAACTATAGAGGCGATACTTGCCATAAAATCAGGATAAGGAATAGCCACGTTGGGTATTGAGTTTGAAATGATTTATTACATTTCTCCAAGATTGTAACAAAATTTGTGTGTTTCGACTTTTGTATATTTTGTTAAATCAGTGAATTGCTTTAACTTTAGTAAGTTTTGTTGAATGATAGTAACGAATTGTAAAAGTCTGCAACCCGTATTACCGTAGAATTGTTTGGAACGAATTCATTAAGGTAGTAGTCTGGTAACTTAAGCCTATTTTCATGTCTTTTTGGGGGGCGTTTTTTTGTAGGAAAATTAAAATGGATCGTTTTGGATATTTAGGATGTTTTTATTAACATATTAAAGATACAAAAAAAATTTGTTTCGAAAAAATTAAATAGTTTATTATTATTATTATTATTGATCGAAGTTGGCACCTCGAAAAAAAAAGCGCGTGGGCGGCCCCGGTGATTTTGGCTCTTGATGTTATCTGAAATAAAAAATTCTTGATAATTATTAATCTATAGACATGTCATTCTAGTCGGAACTACTGAAGTTAAATTTCATGGATAAATAACAAAATGGCGGACTTTGGAAAAAAAATCCTTTTATTTTGCCCGCCATTTTGTTATTTATCCATGAAATTCAACTTCAGTAGTTCCGACCAGAATGACATGTCTATAGATTAAGGATTAACATTAATTTTTTATTTAAGATAACATCAAGAGCCAAAATCACCGGGGCCACCCACGCGCTTTTTTTTCGAGGTGCCAACTGCGATCAATAATAATAATAATAATAATAAACTATTAAATTTTTTCAAACTAATTTTTTTTGTAACTTTAATATGTAAATGAAAACATCTTAAATATCCAAAACGATCCATTTTTATTTTTCTACAAAAAAACGCCCTCCAAAAAAGACATGAAAATCGGCTTAAGTTACCAGACTACTACCTTAAAAAACTGATTCAAATTCGAAACATGCACATTGCATCCTAGTAATTTCATGTTGCATACAAAGTTTTTTCCATGAAGAAGCCAAAATTGAAGAGCAAATTTGCTCATGGAGAGGGATTTATGAACGAGATAAATTAATGAGTAAGTGCAAGTTTCTAATTTGCATCTTTATTTTTTGAATCTGGTAATGCAATTTAACGTTAACATATTAAACAAAAAATGTGGTAGATCGTGCCGGGCATATTTAAAAGCTAATCCACGTTGATTTAGCTTTTACAAGATATCACGTCGATTTAAGACTTACAAAACGAATCTCCCCCGAGGGTAAAATAAATTGGAAACAGCAATATTTTATAAAAGGAAAATACTTCCCCGATTCAAAATGTGGTACTCATTTGGTAAAAATCAAGGATATCTTAATTGGTCAGACTCATAGTTGTGTAAATTGGCATCGAATGCCCCATATAAATATACAAATTAATTAAAATTAATTTCTACCAAGAAAAATTAATTCAATTAACAATCCATTTTATTAGAACCTTTTTAAAAAGAAAATTATTATTATAAAGAGGACGTTAAAAAGAGTTATACTCATGGCAAAACAATATCGAGAGAAAAAATACTGAGGGTGTCGACGTTGCCTGTTCGTTTCACGAAGAAATAAGAGGAAATATATAGCTCATTCTGGCAAGGTTGTTTCACTGTTGCGAAAAAACTCGTTGATGAAGAAGAGTCGCGAACCTCGGGTTGAAAAAAAAAAAGACAAAAAAAAACACGGGCAGAAGCTTCGTAACAGTCATAAGACCGGCTCTAAAAGTCAAGTGAAAGTAAAAAGCTCGCTGCATCCTCACGAACCGAGGGATGAAATATTCCTCGCGGAAATTAAAATGCCAGACTATGTGAAGCGGCGGGCTGGATGACGTTGGCTAGCCACACGGTTTTCCTTGCTTATTTATTCCATTAACTCCTATCTCTCTCTCTAACATTTTGTGGTGACTTTTCCCTTCACATTCCCGCGAATTTTTATCTCGAATAATAATAATAAGCGTGATAAATTATGTTGACCGCTTTTTTTTTTCGTAAATGTATCGAAATAGTTAGTGAAAATTCATAATATGATCTTTTAACTAACTCAATGTAAAATCCCTTATTGCTGTCATTGCGATTTATTATTATTGCTTCCGAAAATCATTTTGGTTTTCATTTACCCGAACAAAAAGGATTTTTTTCTTTGTTAAGCATCTTAGGTAGATCAATATCTACTTTCCGAGCTAAAATTCTCAGATGGTAGAAAGGCATGCTTTTGGCTTTTTTTTTCAAAGAATTTAAGGAGAATTTTCGCTCACATGTGGAGATATAGGAACTCACAGTTGAGTGATTTAACGCGGGGAATAACATAAGACGGCGAGCTGTAAACGTGATTCCCACTAGAAAAAAGTATACTTCCAGAGTACCTTTTTGGGAAAAAGAACTTTTGTACAGGAGCCCCGCAGTATATATGCTTAAAAGCTATTTTTTAATTACTTGGCGCCAAGACGGTGCCGCATCTCTTGATGACATGTAAAAAATAACGAATCGACACGTCCCCACATATTTCGAGAATTTTTCGATTTAAGTGAGTTTTTAAATACATATATATGGATATACAAAAGATACCTGGGCATATGAAAGGTTATGTACACCTTTATTTTCTCGAGAACTTACTTCAATAATGACCCTTAATATACGAGGGGGGACCCAAAAAAAAACGGGAATTGCGCTGCGGTGGGGAGGAACAGAGGGGAACCCATTGCTCGACCAGGTGTCCGTTGGGGACACTTCTCCTGAGTTAGTGTGCGAAGTTCTGTCGCCGTGAGTGCATCGGTTCGCCCGTGGGAATTTTTGTAGTGAAACAACTTTTTCCGTTTCGGCGAAAACGTGATGGCCGATTGTCGAGAGCAACGCGCGGCTGTGAAATTTTGTTTCCTGTTGGGGAAATCGGCCACGAAAACTATTGTAATGCTTAAGACTGCTTATGGAGATGCTGCCCTAAGTAAAACCAGAGTCTATGAGTGGTTTTCACATTTTTTAAATGGAGAAATGTCAATTGAAGACCAACCCAGTTCACGATGCCCCTCAACGTCAAGAAGTGACGAAAACGTCGACAAAACCAATGCTCTCATTCATGAAGACCGTCGCCGAACCATTGATCAACTCTGTGAGATTTCTGGGATATCATGGAGGTCAATTCAGAGAATTTTATCCAAAGATTTGCACATGAGCATAGTTGCAGCCAAATTTGTCCCTCGCCTTCTCACAGACGAGCAAAGGGAGCGTCGACTTCAGGCATGTTTTGAACTTCAAAATCAGCTCGAAGAGAACCCTGAACTTTTTTCCAAGGTGATTACTGGTGATGAATCGTGGTGCTAGGATACGACCCCGAAACAAAGCAGCAATCAAGCGTTTTGCCACTGTCGAGGAGGTAAAACGAAAATTGCTGGAAGGCCTAAAGAACATCCCGATAAGTGAATTTAAAAAATGTTTTGAACATTGGAAGGATCGTTTGCAAAGGTGCGTTGTGGTCAAAGGAGAATACTTTGAAGGTGATCAAAATTGGGTGTAAAAATATTAAAAAATAAAGAAATTATGACGAAATTCCCGTTTTTTTGGGTCCCCCCTCGTATCGACGCTGCTTACGAAAAGTAGCACGATTCAAATTTCTTACGAAAACTAACACGTTTCGAATTACACCACGAAAATCATCACGTTTCGATATTCGACGAGAAAACTAGAATGATTCGGCTTCTGCCGCGAAACGTGGCATGTTTCGGCTTCAGCCGCGAAAACTAGCATATTTCGATCTGCACTGGAAAAAGTAGTATATTTGCCGAACTAAATCGAATAAGATTCAGAACTTTCACAAATGTTTTAATAATTTTTTCGGGAGCACTATAAGGAAGAAATGAAAAACATTAAGGGTTTATTGCCCGTACACCCTTAAACATTTATATTCGTTTTCAATTTAAAAAATAATAACATTATTGAAAATACGATTCGCAAATACGATACGCAATATTCCACCACTCAAAAACTAAAATTGTTCATCAATGATATTTTTCATGACTTCAAGTTTCGGAGTCAGCGATGCAAGTGAACAGAATTATTGTTTATAAAACGTATGTTCTACTTATAGTCTGAAGAATCGTTCATTGTGTTTCTATTTCATTAAAAAAAACACAATCTTGGAATGATCAACGACTAAAGTATAAAGTACAGTATAAGTATAAAGTACAGTTGACAAAATCTTCAAGACAATCGATTGAGATATCTCGAGAAATGTCAGGTCTGGACGAAGTAGCAAGAGGGAAAAAAACTGACATTGTTAACTTTGCATACACGGCAATTGTTTTCGATTTTCTTTTCGCTAATTTTTTTGACCATCGTTTTTTTACTCCAAAATGACGAGGCACTTGCTGTTTGCCATCTTATGATAAGCCTAGCAGACCAAAACTCGAACAGTAAAATATGTATGAAATAAATTCAAGCAAAAAATAAAACGGTATAAAATGACAAGCATAAATATTTCGTCAATTTGGAATAAAACTTCCAGTGTTACTGAAACGTGCTAATTTTCGCGGTGAAAGTCGAAACCTGCTAGTTTTCGTGGTAAAATCCGAAACATGCTAGTTTTCGCGGCGAATATCGAAATGTGCTAGTTTTCGTGGCAAAAGCCGAAACATGCTAGTTTTCGCGCAGATATCAATCGTGCTTGCTTTCGTAAGAAATCTGAAACATGCTAGTTTTCGTAAGCAGCGTCGATATGCAATCATCCTGAATATGTTATTTTATGTGCAATGTGATAAAAACATTGCTTTACATATTACTGATTTTATTCAAAAATGTTGTAATCTTTATTTTTAACAGTTCTCGTCAGAAAAAGTATAAGCACATCAGCAACTAAATTTACAGTAAAGAATAAAAAAATATTTTTTTATTTTTTATTGTATTTTGGATGTTTTAATTTACTTGCAGAATATTAAGAGCATGTGAAAGGTCTGTTGTACTGACTCTGTATAACAAACAAAATGAATTTTTTTAGCCAAACGCCATTTTTAAACTATCAAACGAAATCATTTGAAATTTGGCCCAGTAATTCAGGACACCTCTACCTATAACGTAAGGATCAGAAAATATCGAAATTGGAAGTAGAAATGCACATTTTCAATTACAAACAAAGAGGTTTTAAACAAAAATGGATATAATTTATTATTGTATAGGGTAATTCTTAAAAATTTGATCTTTACGCTATAGACGGATAAAAACTCTAATTAACAGGCCTGTGTTTGTTGCTGTATGTGCAAAATTAACGAAATGGCATTTGACTAAAAAATACACAGTAATCGTGGAGAATTGTTTTGGTTTAGTTCATTTATATTTCATTGATGCTGCTTGCAGATCCGAAAGCAAGATTTTCCTTACTCAATTGTTAATTGACAGACTACTTTTCGGTGGTTTTTCCGGTCTTACTTGACAAATTAGAGGTTACAACAATTCAAACAGTTCGCTTGCGTATATTTGGTGCGTTTGTCTTAAGGGGGGAAATTGGGTTAGACGGTTCAAAAAATCGATTTTTTTTTATTTCATAATTTGTTAACAAAACTATTGAAAAATATGTTCCCAAAATTTTAAATGAAAATTCCGACTCGTTCAATTGTTATAAGCCATTAAGGGGGGAAATAGGGTTAGGACAGCGTTTTCTCGATGATTTTCATGAATTTTTTTATAGTATAAAAAATGAATGTAATTTATTGAAACTTTAAGAATATTTTATACATATATTTAAGTATATACTATAAAATTTGTATACATATATTTAAGTATATACTATAAAATATTAGCGACCCCATATTGCTTGTTTTTCTTGGTACTATTTTTTCAAACGCGTTTTTCTGAAAACGACTTTTTTTTAACTTGCGTACACGCTAGTTTGAGAAGTTTTCAACCAATCATTTTGAAAATTGGCAGTTACTTTCTTCATAGTATTGCGCTCTATATGAACCTAAAATCGGAATATCATCATTATTTAAAATAATTTTTTTTTTGCAAATAAAGTTGTAAAAAATGGCAAAAAATCATGCTTTTTTGTTTGAAACCATTGTAAAAAAATCAATTTTCTATTTTTTTGATAGCATTTAGGTTTACATAGAAGAGAGACATATAATAAAAGTAAATTCCAACCTCGTTTGACTACAGATAAAAATTGCGGCTTCCAGAATGTACGCAAAATGCTGAGTCTGATTGTGACCTGCTATGTGGGGTCGCCAATATTTTATAGTATATACTTAATTATATGTATACAAATTTTATAGTATACACTTAAATATACGGATAAAATATTCTTAAAGTTTCAATAAATTATATTCATTTTTTATACTACAAAAAAATTCATGAAAATCATTGAGAAAACGCTGTCCTAACCCTATTTCCCCCCTTAAACCTTCCCATGATCTCAAAAGTCCTCACTATACCTACCGCTATTGAAATTTCTTATCGTCTTTCACATACTCGTAAGACTTCTTGTGAGCCTTGGTGGATACTAAATTTATTTTAGTTAGCCTAGAAATACAATTTTCGCGACTTAAGGTAGTAGTCTGGTAACTAAAGCCGATTTTCATGTCTTTTTTGGAGGGCGTTTTTTTGTAGGAAAACAAAAATGAATCGTTTTGGATATTTAGGATGTTTTAATTTACATATTAAAAATTAAAAAAAAAATTTGTTTGAAAAAATTTAATAGTTTATTATTATTATTATTATTGATCGAAGTTGGCACCTCGAAGTTGGCAGCCCGGGTCCTAACTTTTTTTCTACCGAACCGATTGCTTTCAAATTTTAACAGGCTACTCTACACACTTATAGTTCTCGTCGAAACCACCGAGAAATTTTTTCACCCGTAACTTTTTATTTTACTACCCCTTCTTTGCTACAGTCCTTTTATTTTAGCAAAGAAGGGGTTGTGAAATAAAACGTTAGGTGTGAAAAAATTTCTCGGTAGTTCCGACGAGAACTATAAGTGTGTAGAGTAGCCTGCTAAAATTTGAAAGCAATCGGTTCGGTAGAAAAAAAGTTAGGACCCGGGCTGCCAATTTCGAGGTGCCAACTTCGATCAATAATAATAATAATAATAATAATAATAAACTATAAAATTTATTCAAAAATTTTTTTTTTTTGTATCTTGAAGGGTGAACACCACTGTAACGCCCTGTTTTTTTTCACATTTTTCAAGAATTTTTTTTTGTGGGAAAAAAAAGACATATTCGAAAAAGTTTGTTGGGTTTTGTTCCTTGTATATTAATGTATCAAAAAACATTTTTTTCACATTTTTCACGCAGCATGGTGGCGCTGGGGAATGTCGTGCGTCAGGTGCTGTCATCTCCGCGGCACTCAGCAGAACTCTCTTCAACGTCGATCTGAAAAAAAATTCCGAGTGTTTTCGTTAATAATATGATATTTTGAAGAGAAGTACATAGGGATTTGGGAAAATATTGTTTTAAAAATAATAGGCTCGCCTTTGAAATTAAAGTTAATTTCAAAGGCGTGCCTATTTTTTTTAATACAATATTTTTCCAAATCCCTATGTACTTCTCTTCAAAATATCATATTATTAACGAAAACACTCGGTATTTTTTTTCACATCGACGTTGAAGAGAGTTCTGCTGCGTGCCGTGGAGATGACAGCACCTGACGCGAGAGCTTCCCCAGCGCCACCATGCGGCGTGAAAAATGTGAAAAAAAAGTTTTCTGATACATTAATAAACAAGGAACAAAACTCAAAAAAATTTTTCGAATATCTCTTTTTTTTCCCACAAAAAAAAATTCTTGAAAAATGTGAAAAAAAAACAGGGGGTCACAGTGGTGTTCACCCTTAATATGTAAATAATAACATCCTAAATATCCAATACGATTCATTTTTATTTTCCTACAAAAAAACGCCCTCCAAAAAAGACATGAAAATCGGCTTAAGTTACCAGACTACTACCTTAAACGTTTAGTAGTGTAATGACTCACTAGTACCGAATATACGTCCTTAAACTAATCGTCATTCGGGAATAACTCGTTAAAATAGACAATAGTGAATACCATGTTAAAGACATCGATAATGTTAATAATTATGTTGGCAAAGTGTTATTAATAATATAAAATAGGTGCAAATTGAAACTTGCATATTGCTTCGTCGTGATATTTCAACTTCTACAAATGCTTTTTTTATTACAAATAATGTTGGCTTCATCATAAAGAAGGTAGTGTAAATGCTCAAAAATTCTAGGGAAGCAATATACAAGTTTGAATTTCCATGGTTTTTTTATTTGTTTGTCTTCATAGTTTTAGTTTGGCTTAAATTAGACGTTCTAGTAAGTAAAGTTTGTTTCCGTTAGCGCAGTAAAGAGAGGGTTCTTAAAAAAAATTGAATTTTTGTAAAAAAGTTAACACATTAACCGATTCTTGACAAAAATTCAATACCAAATATCCTGGTCCCCTGAATTCTATGTATATATAAAGTTTTTACTGAAAAGCTCAAAATTTGTTTGAGTTGGAGGACGAACTGAAATTTAAAAAAAATACAATTTCCCAAAAACCGTCGAAGGCATCCGTGGTTCAGACGAGATTCAATTTTTTAAGGGATACGCACATACATATACATACATCGATACTTATGATATTTGAAACATTTTCAAACAGTTTCACAAGTAAACATCGAAATATTTAATTTTTTCACGAAAGCAAAGCTTTCTTTAGGAAGAAGCAGAAACGGAGAAATTAAATAACAATTATTTGTGCATATAATTATAATGGAAACATTTTTGTTTTCATTTTCAAACGTGCCGAGGAATCAGTGTGAAAGAAACGCATTACTCTAATGACATCGATATAGTAATAATAATGGACAATGTGTAATCACTAATAAATAATGAATTTTTCTTATAATTGATCTTTTTCCAAATTTAACCTATGCCCGTGATCTGTGGCTTTTTAAATGCCAATTCGGAGCTCGTTAATGATCATAGCCTGGAGAACCTTGAATTTCGAGTGTAATCTCCTTCGTCGAGGTCCTCATTCTGTCCGGACGAGCCCATTAGTTGATTCGGTGAAAGTTTTTAATTACATGGTTAACACCGTTGGCAGAGGTATTAAAAATAATGATTTCGTAAATCCTGTAAAACTTTAATGTCGTCATCGAACATGTAAAAAAAAGTCCATTAATGAATAACCAGAATTTGTCGTTGAGGGAAAAGAATGTATCCCCTTGATTTAATCGTCCAGACAGTAGGCTGTCGTATATTTTCGATGTAAATTTGGGAACATAGTCCCAGGTGTATTGTCGAAAACTCGCGACCGCTATGTTTAATCCTCGCGTACACAGAAGTACGTGGGTAGGTAATCATTCGGATGAGCTCTGTAATTAACGCTAACGAGCCAATATATTGCCTAGTCATTCATCATAGATTTTGTTTCCGTACAATATTAATCGAAATACTTATGGTCGGTAATCGGTGGATCTACGTTGATTAATCTCCAGCCAGGAATCTGATAATTTATTTGAAAAAATAATTCGAACAGGTCACTAGTCAGTCCCGTAATATATTAACAACTTCTTTTTTATTAACGCTGTTTAGGCGAAACATGTAGAAAAATATTGATATCTTAAGAAAAAATTATAACACGATCAAACAAAATGGATGTGCACTTATTACCGTTACTTGCATCACTATCATTACTACGATTGTTCTTGTTTCATCTAACTTTATGCTACTTTATGCGAATGTGATATTTTGAGAGAACAAACGAACGTATTGCAAAATACATGGACACTCACTCGGTTACCCAAGTATATTTCAGAATGGACCAACTAATAACAGATGATATGGCCGGAGCCTCAGAAAGGCTAAAGTATCATACCCTTCAATTTGAGCTCCAAATTAAGCTTCTATTTAAATTCTAACTTAAACTCCATTTTGAATTCCAGTTTAAGATCTAATTTAATCTCTAATTGAACCTTCAACTTACTCGCCTATTTAAGCTCGAACTTTAGCTCCATCTTTGGCTTTAATGTAAACCCCATCTTAAGTCTGAACTTAAGGATGAATATAAGCTACAGCTTATAACTTAAGTAGTAATTTATAATCCAAGATAGGTTCCATCTTAAGCCCCAACGTAAACTCCAATTTGAGGTCCAACTTAAAGTTCAAATTAAGCTTTAACTCAACCTCCAACTTATGGTTCAATTTAAACACTAATTTAAGCTCTAACTTAAAAGCTTTAATTTATGCACCATTCGAAGGTTCCACTTAAGTATTATCTTACTCACTAACTTAAGATCAATATTTGTTATAAAATTCGAGCCTTAATCGATCCTATAAATGAAATGGTTCGCTCCAAGTGGGTCTTATTGTCCAAAAAATTATTCCGATAGATACCTGGAGTCATTGCAACCTTATCGGCCTGTATGAGTAACGATATTTTCTGTTAATGCACTCGCGAAGTTCGGTCTAGACCCTTTATTGACAAATCATTTCTTGAAACATATGCTTACAAGTTAAATTTATCACGAAGGAATGCTTCGCAAATTTGCTTCAGCGTCATCGCGTCACGATCGAAAGATTTGGTAAAGGATAAGTATATTTCTGTCTTTACTGACGGATCCAGAAACTCAACGAGTATCTCTTTTTCCAAGTGAACGTTGACGCGTATTGCTTATTTTTGTCACGGATTTGAGAACAAACGCTGGAGACACACTAAAATTTAGTGACAGTTTACTTCAACAAGAATCTTGATTGACACCGAGAATAAAGTGAATGCAAAATGGTATCACACAAAAAAACACCCTAACACAGTAGGGTGTTTTTTAAACTAGATATTATATAGTAATTGATATTCATCAGGATAACTATGGTTCTCCTTCGACCTGGTATCCATTGGAAAGATTCTCAGGTGTCTATCTGTAATGAAATAATTTACAAAGTAGTATTGACAGCAGTGGACGCGTGTTCGGTGCGCGGCTTCGGCGATCTCCCATGTTAAGGGGGGACATAGGGTTAGACGGTTCAAAAAATCGATTTTTTTTTTATTCATTAATTGTTAGTAAAACTATTGAAAAATATGTTCCCAAAATTTTGAATGAAAATTCCGACACGTTCTATTGTTATAAGCCATTAAGGGGGGAAATAGGGTTAGGACAGCGTTTTCTCAATGATTTTCATGAATTTTTTTATAGTATAAAAAATGAATATAATTTATTGAAACTTTAAGAATATTTTATACATATATTTAAGTATATACTATAAAATTTATATACATGTATTTAAGTATATACTATAAAATATTAGCGACCCTATATTGCTTGTTTTTCTTGGTACTATTTTTTCAAACGCGTTTTTCTGAAAACGACGTTTTTTGAACTTGCGTACACGGTAATTTGAAAAGTTTTCAACCAATTGTTTTGAAAATTGGCAGTTACTTTCTTCATAGTATTGCGCTCTATATGAACCTAAAATCGGAATATTATCATTATTTAAAATAATTTTTTATCTGCAAATAAAGTTGTAAAAAAATGGCAAAAAATCATGATTTTTGTTTTGACCCCTGTAAAAAATTCAATTTTCTTTATTTTTGATAGCATTTAGGTTTATATAGAAGAGAGACATATAATAAAAGTAAATTCCAACCTCGTTTGATTTCAGATGAAAATTGCGGCTTCCAGAATGTATGCAAAATGCTGAGTCTGATTGTGCCCTGCAATATGGGGTCGTTAATATCTTCGGTGTTTTTCAAGGAAATTCTTCAAAAATTTTATAATTTATACTTAAATATATGTATAAAATATTGTCAAAGTTTTAATAAATTATATTCACTTTTTATACTATAAAAAAATCCATGAAAATCATTGAGAAAACGCTGTCCTAACCCTATTTCCCCCCTTAAGTAGTACTGGCCGCAGCCAGTAATGGGATGGGCGACCGTTTAGCTGTTGCACTAGCTTGCACACCGAATACCGACCGGGTGGCAGTTTTTCTGAGTTTTTAATGATAATAGAACCGAAACTTCGTAAAAATAAAAGCCGTCTGCATCGGCATCCGTTTTCCGCAGTTTCCCCGTATCGACGACGAATGCGTTACAGTGCAGCTATAAAGCAGCTGCGGATCCCACGAAGTTAGGGTAAGGTCGTAGTCTGGTAACTTAAGCCGATTTTCATGTCTTTTTTGGAGGGCGTTTTTTGTAGGAAACTAAAAATGAATCGTTTTGGATATTTGGGATGTTTTTATTTACATATTAAAGATACAAAAAAAAATTTGTTTGAAAAAATTTAATAGTTTATTATTATTATTATTATTGATCGAAGTTGGCACCTCGAACTTGGCAGCCCGGGTCCTAACTTTTTTTCTACCGAACCGATTGCTTTCAAATTTTAACAGGCTACTCTACACACTTATAGTTCTCGTCGGAACTACCGAGAAATTTTTTCACCCCTAACTTTTTATTTTACATCCCCTTCTTTGCTAAAATAAAAAGACTTTAGCAAAGAAGGGGTTGTAAAATAAAAAGTTAGGGGTGAAAAAACTTCTCGGTAGTTCCGACGAGAACTATAAGTGTGTAGAGTTGCCTGTTAAAATTTGAAAGAAATCGGTTCGGTAGAAAAAAAGTTAGGACCCGGGCTGCCAACCTCGAGGTGCCAACTTCGATCAATAATAATGATAATAATAAACTATTAAATTTGTTCAAAAAAAATTTTTTTTCTATCTTTCATATGTAAATAAAAACATCCTAAATATCCAAAACGATTCATTTTTGTTTTCCTACAAAAAACGACCTGCAAAAAAAGACATGAAAATCGGCTTAAGTTACCAGACTACTACCTTAACCTAGCGGGTAGGGAGTGATAAGACGGAAAATTTGGAAGGGTTGTACGTAAAAATCCGGAAGGGTATACGTTAGAGCACGCAAGAATAAAACAATAATAACTAATTTTCAAAGTACCGAGTAGAAATGGCATCAAATTTTTTTAAAAATAATACTTAAATCTCGATTCCGTAACTAGCACCGCGAAAGTACATTCTGGTCCATTTAAAATCATCCTTGAAAAATGTATTCTTTGACAAAGATTGTACTTTAAGAATTTCTAAAAAATCGATAAAGTCCAACATTATTGATTCAACACTTTTGTATCGATAACCGAATAACCGATATTTCGAATAACTGAAAATTGATTTACGGTGGTTATTTTTGGGCGAGGTCATACAACACACTGGACGAATAAAATAATAATAATTGAATGATCATAATTGGGCCAATTTGACGTGGAGTTACTCGATATATCACGCTTTCTCTGTCTCATCGTTGCTATAACCGATCGCGACAGCAATGTATAGGAAAGTCTCAGTGGAAGGATGCTGTCGCGAGGGGAGGGGGCCTAGCGAGATCGTCTGAGAAGAGTGTTTCTCGCTGTTTGGAAAGTGCGAGCGGGACGAAAAATCGGTGAATGGTCTCTTAGTTCGTTCTTATACCCGATCCCGGCTGCTATGTGCTTGCCCGTTTGCATGCCAGTACGACTCTAGCCGGAGCAAACGCGTTTAACTCTCTCGACTGTGCAAATCGTGCAAAAAATTAAGTAAAATAAACATCGCTATTTGATCACGGTGGTTTTTCTTATCCGTTATGTTAGTTACTATGTGATAACGATCAATGGCATTATTTTTTTTCGTTTCGAAGGTGAGAAATTCACAAAATCGAATTCGGTGGCTGTTTAACGGTGTCACTGAATCAAAAAGCTGCGAATTTTTTCGTATGATTTTTCTTGTTGTGAAAATGTACTTTTTCCCTGCCGATTTAATTGTTTGATTACTCGTTGATGATTGACGACACGATTCGCAATATTATTTTCACGATGACGTGATTTATTTGTACTCTCAGTGAATTATAAGAATTTAATTATTGTTCGAACAAATGATTCAATTGAAAGTATTTAATTGATTGATCAAACATAAATATGAATTATTTTCTAAAGGACTAGTGGTAAACATTTTTTTTTTTAAGCGGTTTATTAATCGTATTATAATATTGACGAATAGATATATCGTTAACCAGCATGAAATATATAGTGGTGTATAGTTTCACCACTACAGAGTTCATGCATGGCTCTCAGACTATGATTTAATTAATCGATTCTTCAAACAAAATTTCCGATCGTGTATCTGTTGTGTTATGTACGTGGTCGTTCGATTAATCGAGAGGAAGTAATTTGTTTGTAGGGATTTGCTTGCTTCCCTCGTCGCCCTCATCGCCCTCGGAGAATGGGTGGCGGTTTGATTGCGCGGGTGGCAAATCGATCGTTCTACAATGTCGACATTCCGTTTGTCCAGGCCAAGACATATGTAAATTAAATTAGAAATTGGTTAACGCGAATATCAACTATCACACTGATAAACGTTATATTATTAATAAATCAATAAATATATTAAATAACTGACGAGCTAGTGAAAATAATTCATCAAAATAATAGTTATAATTGATATATTAATTATGTATTTATTACTATTCCTTCCTGGCCGTGGAGGTTTTCTATTCGTGAAAAGTTTCATTTTCCGATTTTTATATCGCATTCAAAGTTCTCCAAAACCTCGAAACGAGAAATTAACAAAAAAATGTCTTGTGTTGGTGTTTGTTTGCGTTTTTTGTACCCGTACTTACCATCAAAGCTTCGGCTAACACCAAAAAGAATACTTATAAAACGATCGGAACACATTTTCTTAACAAGCATTTAAGGTTATGCCTCTCAAAGAGTGTCGCGACATCTCGAAGTGCGAGTTATTTGTCGAATAACCTAGAGGCATTTTGATTGGATGTCGATGTCGTGCTCGCACTCCGGTCATGTGTATACTTCAGATCGCACGATCCTAGAAGACGAACCTAACCTACAAAGCGAAACACGCAAACCGATTTTCGTTATTCAAAATGTCTCCGAATCCGATAATTTCCGCATTTTTATGAAGCGAATAACTGCCGGTGGTGAACTTGCTACAACCAATTTCAATCGAGGACATTTCATGTTGAAATTGAATAAAAAATTATTCTATTGTTTTGAGATTGCGTTCGATCCTTGAATATCAATGCAATGCTTGGGATTAAGGGGGGAAATAGGGTTAGGACAGCATTTTCTCAATGATTTTCATGAATTTTTTTATAATATAATAAATGAATATAATTTATTGAAACTTTGAGAATATTTTATACATATATTTAAGTATATACTATAAAATTTTTGAAGAATTTTCTTGAAAAACACCGCAGATATCAGCGACCCCATATTGCAGGTCATAATCAGACTCAGCATTTTGCGTACATTCTGGAAGCCGCAATTTTCATCTGAAATCAAACGAGGTTGGCATTTACTTTTATTGTATGTCTCTCTTCTATATGAACCTAAATGCTATCAAAAAAATAGAAAATTGAATTTTTCGCAGGGGTCAAAACAAAAGAGCATAATTTTTTGCCATTTTTACAGCTTTATTTGCAAAAAAAATTATTTTAAATAATGATAATATTCCGATTTTAGGTTCATATAGAGCGCAATACTATGGAGAAAGTAACTGCCAATTTTCAAAACGATTGGTTGAAAACTTCTCAAACGAGCGTGTACGCAAGTTAAAAAAAAGTCGTTTTCAGAAAGACGCGTTTGAAAAAATAGCAAAATGCTGAGTCTGATTGTGACCTGCAATATGGGGTCGCTAATATCTGCGGTGTTTTTCAAGGAAATTCTTCAAAAATTTTATAGTATATACTTAAATATATGTATAAAATATTCTCAAAGTTTCAATAAATTATATTCATTTTTTATACTATAAAAAAATTCATGAAAATCATTGAGAAAACGCTGTCCTAACCCTATTTCCCCCCTTAATGGCGTATAACAGTAGAACGAGTCGGAATTTTCGTTTAAAATTTTGGGAGTATATTTTTCAATAGTTTTACTAACAATTTATGAAATTTAAAAAAAATTGATTTTTTGAACCGTCTAACCCTATTGCCCCCCTTAAGGTAGTAGTCTGGTAACTTAAGCCGATTTTCATGTCTTTTTTGGAGGGCGTTTTTTTGTAGGAAAATAAAAATTAATCGTTTTGGATATTTAGGATGTGTTTATTTACATATTAAAGATACAAAAACAAAATTTTTTGAAAAAATGTAATAGTTTATTATTATTGATCGAAGTTGGCCCCTCGAAAAAAAAGCGCGTGGGTGGCCCCGGTGATTTTGGCTCTTGATGTTATCTGAAATAAAAAATTCTTGATAATTCTTAATCTATAGACAGACATTCTGGTCGGAACTACTGAAGTTAAATTTCATGGATAAATAACAAAATGGCGGACTTTGGAAAAAAGTCCTTTTTTCCAAACTTTGTTTCCAAAGTCCGCCATTTTGTTATTTATCCATGAAATTTAACTTCAGTAGTTCCGACCAGAATGACATGTCTATAGATTAAGAATTATCAAGAATTTTTTATTTCAGATTACATCAAGAGCCAAAATCACCGGGGCCACCCACGCGCTTTTTTTTCGAGGTGCCAACTTCGATCAATAATAATAATGATAATAAACTATTCAATTTTTTCAAACATTTTTTTTTTGTATCTTTAATATGTAAATAGAAACGACCTAAATATCCAAAACGATTGATTTTTATTTTCCTACAAAAAAACGCCCTCCAAAAAGGACATGAAAATCGGCTTAAGTTACCAGACTACTACCTTAAGCGCAGGCGTACATAACCCAACAAAAATTGCAAGTTGAACCTTTTGCACAGTGCCTCCTCATAATTTTTTCACGTTACCACAGGCTTCTCTGTACGAGAAAGTCAAAATAGGAAAACAAAATTTCCTGGTCTCTGTGAACGTGGAAAGATTATGAGAAAGCACTGCGCAACGTTCGACATATTATTATTATTATTATTATTATTATTATTATTATTATTATTATTATTATTATTATTATTATTATTATTATTTTTTTTTTTTTTTTTTTTTTTTACAAGGAGTTGCGGAATCCTAGTTACGGATTCCACCAGTCGACCTGGTGGATATGTGGGACTCCCGATTGGCCTACCCACTAAACCGCCCTCTCCTTTCCGTCCGCCCCCGACCAGGAACTATGTTAATATTACTTCTGGTCGGGGGGTCTGTCTGTGTTCGTCTCATAGTGTTGTGTGTGTCAGTACTGTTTCTCTCTCTTCGGTCGCGTCTAGTCTGTCAGGTTAGGCAGCCGTCCGCGTTTTTCCGTCTCAGTATAGTCTCTATGTATGTGGCAACGAGTTGCCAGTGCTCGTTTCCGTGGAGCATCACCCCGACGATGTTGTCAGGGGTAATGTTTCCAACAGTCGATGTCAGTTCCTGTCTCAGTCTTGTCCAGCGGTCGCATCCGAAAATCGTGTGTTCCGCGTCGTCCCGTTCGTGTCCGCAGTATGTACAGTCCGGTGTTCGCACTCTGTTCATTTTGTGCAGGTACCTTCTAAAGTAACCGTGTCCCGTCAGGAATTGGGTGACGTAAAAGTTCACGTCCCCGAAATCCCGACTGAGCCACGGCTTCAGGTCCTTTATTAGTCGTCTCGTCCAGTTTCCAGTCGTTTCTTCTGTCCATCGTTGTTGCCACGTCTGTAGCGTTCTGTCTCTTTCTGTCGTTTCCGCGTCCCGTCGTCTCGTGTCCTCGCTCTTACCGTAGATCCTCCTACGCTCGAAGGCAAGAAGGTCTATGGGAATCACGCCCGCTACCACCAGAACAGCCTGTGCAGAGACAGTCCGGTAGGAGCAAGCGATCCTCAGCGCGCTCCGTCTTTGTACCGCCGTCATCGCGTGGCAGTACTTTTTTGTCTTCAGGGAGTCCGCCCAGATCTCTGCGCCGTAGAGCAGTATCGAGTGGGCCGTCGACATTAATAGTCTCCGTTTCCCCGGTCTCGGTCCGTTCGTATTTGCCATCAGGCGGCTTAGGGATGCTATCCTTTCGGCCGCCTTCCGAGTAGTCCTTTGTATGTGAGGCCAGAAGGTCATCTTTGTATCTAAGGTCACCCCCAGGTACTTGACGACCCCTCTGGTCTCGATCTCGTCTGTTCCGACCTTCATCGGTAATGTCGTCTGTATGCGTTTTCTTGTGAGGAAAAGCAGTTCTGTCTTCTCGGTCGCGAGTTGCAGTCCGTGGTCGGTCATCCAATGTCCGATCCGTCTCATCGTCTGATTCAATTTGTACTGCGCCAGATCTGGAGAGCGCTCGACGATCACCGCCGCCACGTCGTCAGCATATGCGACGAGGAGTACGCCGAGCGGAAGCTCCAGTCTAAGCAGGCTGTCGTACAGTCCGTTCCAGAAGTCCGGCCCAAGTATGGATCCTTGGGCTACCCCCGCGGTGATTTGTCTCGTTACCTGCCCCTCTGTTGTCTCGTATGTGATTCGTCGATGTCGCAGGTAGTCTTCCACCACCCGGAACAGGTACGGCGGAATCCTGTAGTCGTTTCTAAACGCCCCCAGAATGTCAACCCACCTGGCCGAGTTGAAAGCATTTCTGACGTCCAGTGTCGCCAGCAGCACGATAGGCCGCGCTGCGTGGCAGTGTCTGTCCGTGGCTCGGAAGGAGTCGACCACCCTCTGGATTGCTCCGATGGTCGATCGACCCCTCCTAAAGCCGAACTGCAGGTCCGAGAGGCCTCCACCGCTTTGTATTGCGTCTGTAAGTCTTGGTTTAAGTAGTCGTTCGTACAGTTTCCCTGTCGTGTCCAGTAAGCTCAACGGCCGGTAGGCCGACGGCGAGTCGGGTTCGCCCTTCCCCTTCGGGATGAGGACCAGCCTCGCCGTCTTCCAGCGATCGCTGAATGTCCCTGTCGTCAAACACGTGTTGTACAGGTCGAGAAGTATCTCCGGCCTCTGGGTAGCCATCAACCGGATAATCTCTCCCGGTACCCCGTCAGGTCCCGGCGCTTTACCCGCCTTCACCGCGTTGGCTGCTCTGGTGAGCTCCTCCGCTGTGAAGACGGGGGCCGCCGGAGTCTCGTTGTCGTTCGTTTCGTCCGTGCGTATCGGGTGTGTCGGGAACAGTCCGTCGACGATCCGTCGTGTGGCTTCCGCGTCTTTGAGGTCAGGCGGGGCCTGGGCCCCCAGTTTACCGGTCACAATCTTGTACCCGGTTCCCCACGGGTCCCGGTCCACCTCCTCGCAAAGCTTCTTCCAGCAACGCGTCTTGCTGTCTCTAATAGCGTTCGTCAGTCTTTTACGCTCCGTCTTGTATGCCTCTTGCAGGGGTTCCCTTTCGGGTCTCCCGCCGGCCCTGGTAACCCGTCTTCGGCTCGCTAGGCACTTCTTTCGCAGCTCGGCTATCTCGTCCGTCCACCAGTACTGTGATTGTCTGTTTTGTCTATATTGTCGTTTCGGCATTGTGCTGTTGCACAGCCGCTCCGTCAGCTTAGCCGTCTCGTCTGCCAGTCTTTCCGCCTTTCGCCGACCAGTCAGCTCCGGGGGAACGTTCGTGATCGGAGCCGGCGCTGCCGCCAGTTCCTCCGCGAACTTTTGTGCGTCGAGTTTGTTCGTGTTCCACCGCGGGGGTTGTCGAATCCTCGTCCGTATCGTCGTAGTGTGCACCGCCACTTCAAAGACAATGTACTGGTGGTCGCTGGCCGTGAAGTCCTCGACCACCCGCCACTCCCTGATCAGCGGCACCAGTCGTTCTGACGTTATCGTTACGTCCGGTATAGAGTCCCCGTATCCTGGTCGTCTGTAAGTTGGTACATTTCCCGTATTTGCCACTACTAGGTCTAGCCTTGCGGCCATCTCCAGCAGTAGACGTCCTCGTTTGTTCGTTTCTGTCATGCCCCACTCGATCGCCCTCGCGTTGAAGTCCCCCGCGACCACGACGTTTCCGGGCAGGTCCCTTATTCCGTCCTCGAGGAACGCTACCCTTCTCTCGAACTCCGCCACGACGCAGTTTGGGGTCAGGTAGACGCTGACATATGTGACGGCGCCCACCCTGGCCCAGACGTAATCGTCTCCTACGCCCCTGTCGGTTATCCGGGAGCGGGCCGCGCCCCTCACCCAGATAGCAACTGTCTTCGTTTCGTTTGTTATCCATGTTTGCGTCGGTCGTATCCTGTACGGTTCGCACAGTATCAGGATGTTAGCGTCGTGTTCGTCTGCTATCTGGGGCAGTAACATGTCCGCTGTCCTGCTCCGATTCAGGTTTCCCTGAATTATTCTGTCCGTTGTCTGTCTTGCCTCTTGCGCTCCTCCAGCGCAGCCCGGAACTCGGTACACCTCCCGGATCCGGCGAGGTGCCCGACGTCTCCGTGTCCCGCCTTGATGCACAAGGGGCAAGCCGGTCTATTTTTACAGTCAGTCGCGTAATGTCCCGTTTCACCGCATTTCCTGCAGCATTTTGTCCGGTCTTCGTTCTCGCAGTTCGTCTTTGTGTGTCCGTAGCCTAGGCATTTGTAACATTTCGTCACTGTCAATCGTTTTCGGAGGCGGCATCGCACCCATCCGATCCCGATGCGGCCGCGGCCGAGCAGCACCCTGGCTTCGTGCGACTCCAGGTCGCACACCGCCATGTACTGCTCGGCCCGGTTTGGGCCGAAGATGTGGACGCCGAAGTCTGCGTCTCGTCCTGTCTCGCGTCTCAGTGACTGTATCACATCGTCTTTTGTCGTGGTGCAGTCCAGGTCCAGGATCTCCAGTTGGATCCCGGGGGTCGTGGTCTTGACGCTACCTGCGTCCCCGACCGCTTCCTGGAGCGCACGTTGAAAGTCTTCGCGTCCTTCCGTATTGGCTTGAATCTTTAATAGACACAGTCCAGTCTTGGTCTTTCTTAAAGTCATCACCTGCACGTGACTCCTCGTCGGATCCACCGTCGTCCGTATTTTCCGTACGATGTCGGAGTACGTGCTGTCTATTATTATTATTATTATTATTATTATTATTATTATTATTATTACCATTATTTGATGAATTGATTAATTAATGCTAATTTATTCAAATCGAACGACACGTATTTATCATTCGTTCGAGTCTCGTTGTTCGTAGTGCCGAATCTAAATAGAAATCACGACATAAAATTGCAGCATTAAAAAGTCGACCTTTTGAAATCCAGTTCGCGAATAAAAAAAAAAGAAAATAATACTTTCGGTGTCAGGTTTCCATCGACTACCGGTTGTCGCGTGTACACCAAAAGACACCAGTTGCACATTCACCTCCGGTAGTATCGCCGATTGGTATAGGTACACGGTTCGAATTAATTTTTTTGTTGCTTCTTTTCTTTTTCACAGCTGAGCGATAAAAATCACAATACAAAAACAATAATACTCGAGACAGTGACTAAGTGAGACTCGTTGATAAACATAAAAAATAATTTTTTACAAATCAAATTCAATAAGTTCAACGAAAGAACCGTTTTTATTTAATTTGATTCACCTAACGAATGCAATTTCAAATTAATTTTGAAAAGTGTTCTAAAATAAAAATTAATTAACATATGCTTAACAAGTGTTTACATTATGTAAATAAAACTTTCTTTTTAATTTAACAATTAGTGGATTTAATATAGAAAAAAAATTGTCAATGAGAAAGGGAATTTCTGTGATTTAATCGGTAAATGAAATTGTTATGACAATCGGGATTAACGAAAATTATCGTAAATTTCACCAGGACAATTCTACATCCCTAAATCGAAACGTTGAAAAATATCAAGGAGAAAACCATAAGTTCCAATGTTGTACAAGACAAGTTCGCAATATCGATCGTGTCGAATAGTCCAGACATGTTGAGGATGTGCGGAAGCCAGTAACGTACATACCTGTGGGGAAACTCGTCGTTGCTGTTTGTGCGCCCGCGTGTGTGTATTTGTGAAAGCGTCTGTAACTGAACAGAGACGAAATTGGCAAACTGTCTACTTTAGCATATGTATATATAGATATACAATATATATATATATATATATATATATATATATATATAGGAGAGACAGAGAGAGAGAGAGAGAGAGAGAGAGACAGAGAAACAGAGTGCAAAGGGGAAAGGATTTACAACGGAAGGAACAACGCGAAAAGCCGAGGACCATTCGGATTCGACCTTTTGGGGAAACTTTGTCGAAGGTGAGTTGAGAACTATGACGATGTTCGACCTCGGGCTGGACATCGATACCTAACCCTCCCCTTCTATATTTACCAACACAAAGTCCAAACCTTCCGGGATATTCTCGGATTTCCTATTTCAATCCACGAACTTGTCGTCCGGCTCAAACTTGTCCTCGGAACATTGTTCTAATGTTGAATACGTGTGGTATATTTTCAGGAAAGAGGAATTGTATAGTTTTTGCATAATCCATAGTAACTCCACCATTTTTCAATCCCAAATTTATAAACATCGAAATCAGATTACTCAGAAATCGTCTGATATCAATTATTTTTTTAATACTACAATTTTTCGTTTTTTAATCGGCTATATTGAGAAATTTGCACATTATGCTTTCTCGTTATTTTAAATCGGTCACAAATCCTCTTCTATGAGCAGTTTATTTTTTTTGTTACTTTGGTTTTCTCACAGAGGGTGCTATGTGAGTTAGATTTTTAATAATGAGAAAGCGATGTGCAGCTTTGTGATTGGCACGATTTTTTTCGTGACCTCGATTACAACAATCACAGACGTTCTTTTTTTTTGTTGAAAAATTCAGAAAAATTCAATGCTGGATAAAATCTAAAGCCTTTCACCGAATTTCCCCAAATCTTTATATATAAAAATGAATCCCTATTTCCCTTGGTCACGCCATAACTTGAGAACGACTTTACCGATTTTATTCATCTTTTTTTTAAAAGTTTTCTAATACTTCGTAGAAGGTTCTTACGGAAAGAAAAATTAAGAAAATCGCGCAGAAAATTGGAAAATTTCAGAAAACTTAACGACTATTTAACCTTCGCGCGTTTGACAGTTCGCGCGAAGCAAATGTGATTTGATAGATGCATGCATCTATCGATCGAAAAATTCATTGTGTAAGCGATAAATTCAAACTTTCGCGCCTATGAGACTACCAATTTATAAGGCTACACAGAGGTAACCCTAAAATTAATTTTCAGATTCAAAATAAGATAGCTGGCGAATTGATGACATACAAATCGGTTGATTCCGTTACTAACCAAGATGATGTTGTCAACTATCCAACGGAATTTGTAATCTGCAATTAAAAGTCGAATCGGTAATCATTATGTTGCGGAACATAAACCAGGAACATAATGAACAACGCCATTGAAGTCACGATTTTGAAAGGGAAGTACAAAGGCGAAGACGTTTTGTTTCCACGCATCCCTATGATTCCGAACGACATGCCATTCGACTTTAAGCGGTTACAACTTCCAGTGCGGCTTGCATTTGCAATATCGATAAATAAATCGCAAGGGCAGTCGTTAAGTGGTCAGGACCGCGGTTCTACAGATTCCAACTGTACACCTACCCAACTGTCACGACCAAACTGACACGAGCATACGAATATTTCACAATATTGTCACGACAAAACTGTTCCCGAACAAAACTCTCACCATCAAAACTGTCACCGCATAAACTGTCACCACTCAACTCTCCCCGATCTCTATTGGACACGTGCAGAATCTTCACGAACAAAACTATTACCGTCTAAACTGTCACGGTCTAAACCTTCACCATCTAAACAATCGGCGTCTGAATTGTCACCGTCTAAACAGTCACCGTTTAATCTGTCACCGTTCAAACTGTCACCGCTTAAATTGTCACCGCAGCAACTGTAACCCCGGCAATTGTCACCGGCAAAACTGTCACGGACAAAACTGTACACAGCACCAACCGTCACCGCTTAACGCGAGATTTACCCAACTCACACCCGTAGACGCTGTACCTGTAGGTAAGACGGCTCGGGCTGCTTCACCAAACGCGGCGCAATAGCGCGCGATATTTCGTGTGTGTCTGCCAATACTTACGTACGTCATTCGCCGCTGTTGTCTCAACCACAGCCTTCGCACTGCGCGAACTTACTTGTGCTCAGCGATCGGTAATAGCGGACACGCACGAAATATCGCGCGCTATTGCGCCGCGTTTGGTGAAGCAGCCCGAGCGCTCTTATCTACGAGTTCAGCTTATACCCGTGTGAGTTAGTTACCGCGCTTTGGCGCGGTGACAGTTTTGTCGGTGACAGTTTTGCCGGTGACAGTTTTCCCGGTGACAGTTTTGTGCGGTGACGTTTGGAACGGTGACGGTTGGTTCAGAATACAGTAGACGCCCTGACAGTGGGGACTATTCTGCTGTGTTACAGTTGCGCAGAATACAGTTGAGACCGTGACAGTTTACACGGTGATAGTTTTGTTCGTGAAGATTTTTGCACGTGTCGAATAGAGATTCACGAGAGTTGAGTGTTGACAGTTTGTGCGGTGACAGTTTTAATGGTGAGAGTTTTGTTCGGGAACAGTTTTGTCGTGACAATATTGCGAAATATTCGTATGCTCGTGTCAGTTTCGTCGTGACAGTTGGGTAGGTGTACAGTTGGAATCTGTAGAACCGCGGTCCTGCCGTTAAGTGTTTGTGGCACCAATCTTAAAAGTCCATGTTTTTCACATGGCCAATTGTATGTCGCCTGTTCCCCTGTTGGAAAACTATCAACATTATTTATTTACGTGCCAGAAAACAAAACTAACAATGTTGTGTATCAAAAAGCATTACAATAAACACTATGTTTTTGAAATCATTTTTTTTTTTCATTATTTATTCCAGTTCAAATTGAATATTCATGGCTCAGACAGGACAACGTCTGTCGGGTCAGCTAGTACTATATGAAATATCGTTTGAGGGTACTCTGATTATATAACAAAATTTAGTTGGATATCTCAAAATTTCCGGAAGTTGGAACGAACAGGGTCTTTTTTGGAAAAAAAAAAAAAATCGAATTTTCATAAAATATAAACCCTTCCACGCGGTTCTTATCAAATTCAACGAAACATGCTTTGGTTGATAGGGTGCAGAAAAATTGAACCGGATATCTCATAATTTGCGAATGTTCTTCGAGCAATTCTTTCGAAAGATTCGAAAATTTACAATTATTAAACGTTTTGATTGATTTTGGCCAAATATAATACCAACTGTTTACTTTAATAATCTGTTATTTATAAAAAAATAAAATAAAATTTAGCTCGATATCTGAAAATTTACGAGCTGGATCAATTAACCACATGGATTTTTGATAAGTCAAAGTCGTGCAAAACTTAACGCCTGTTAAAAACTTTTTCAAAAATGTCAACAAACTAAGGGGGTTTGATGCTCAAGCTACGGGAAAATGTGGGGACCTTCTGCGGTCTGTATTTAATTTTTTGAGCTGTATACTCACATGGAACACATGCTTCCAACATTTTTTTCTAATTACGCTTTCTCCATGTTACGGAACTTTCGAAGAGGTCTAGCATGAAAGTCTCGAACAACAATGTTTCCTTTTTTCACGAAAACAAAGTTTCCTCTATAACAAAACAAGATGAATACTCGATAAGTCGAAAATGGTTTCAGCCCGATGAAAATTTGATGCATTAGTAGAGCTTGTCAGTTTTGATAACAATAAATGGGTCATTTAGATTTTGTGAGATTTTGATTTTTTTGTTTAAATACATGTATTGGCGCTCCATCCTCCGGAAATTACCAACGATAGTCGACGAGAATCGATAAATAGTTTCGAACAAAAAAAATTTTTAACAAATGTGCTATGCACCGGACATTGGATATTGAATATGGCAAGGTCTATCGTATTATTCAGACTTTATGAAATTTAACAATTTAAAAAAAATCGTTGCGCTATAAGAAAGAAAACAAGATGCAACAAGTTGAAATTTGCCGAAGGGTTCCTCATATTTTTCGACAATTCACAAAGATTCCTCTACGAGGAAGAAAAAAAATTTTTAAACCACTTTTTTCGACTTGCCGTAGCCATTTTCAATTTTCTTTATGGTCCTGTACAATGTGGTATAATGTGGCCGCAGGTATGCCCTCCGATCGTAAGAAATCATTACGATGATCACGAAGAAGCTGCCGGATCTATTGGAACCCGGAATCAAATGATAATGTGTATACCTGCCCGCTTAATCTGGGTCAAAACGTCTGGTCGCTATTCTATACGACTATACGAGACGAGGGCTCTATACTTCTTCCTTGCGATGTCCTTTTTTTCGTTTTTGCTCTCTTTCACATAAACCAAAGACGTATTGTTTTAATCTCTTTTTACTTTCACTACTGTGTCGTCGGGCGTTATTATGATGAAATTATGTAATAACAATATGTTCCTTTACGCCTTTATTGGTGATCGCTATTCCAGATGTTCGTGTGTCTGTATAAGAACATTGATTAACCGTCATTATATACTAATTGTTAATGTTTTTTTTTTATTTATAATTGCAATTCATACCCTTCCATACAATGGTCCAAATTTAGACCAACGATTTTTCAATATCTACTTTTCCACCGAGAATTGCTTCGAATCAATAATTTCATCATTAAACAAAAGTTTGGAACCTTTTTTTCCGACATATCGCACTAGGCAATTATTACAGAAAATCTAAAAATCTGCAAACTGAAACTTGCACATTGCTTCCTTGGATTTTCACAAATCTCCCTCTACGAATAACTACTTTCACAATTTTCGATACCCTATAGAGGATGCTTTAGGCATTAGGTGAAATTCTGAGAAAACAAGTTTTATTTTGCAGCTTTTTTCCCGCAATTTCCGGAAATCGGAGCCATTTCACTAAATCTCGCTAAAATCAATATTAACGATCGTTCAATTCTATTGAATCTTATCTGCAATGTATTGATGCGATCTTTAAACAGTCTGAAAAAATTAAAACCACACATTTTTGGAAAAATTCGAAATATCATATGATCGAAACTGTTTCAGCGATTCTTACGTTGCATCAATTCTTGAATATACGAGGTGTGTAAATTAAGTAATGAGACTGATTTTTTTCATTTTTTTTATTCAAATAGAATTACAATTTCATATTGTCACCCTCAAAATACCTTCCTTCTGAAGCCACACAGCGCTGGAAACGGTTCTTCCAATCCTCATAGGAGTGCTGGAACTCCGATACTGGAATAGCCTTCAGCTGGTCGGTTACAGCCGTTTGAATGTTTTCGTGTGTCCCAAAATGAGTTCCCTTGAGGTGATTTTTCAATCTCGGGAAGAAAAAAAAATCACAAGGACTCAAGTCAGTCGAATAAGGAGGCTGAGGAGCCACAGGAATGTTTTTACTGGCCAAAAACTCGTTTATTGAAATTGCTGTGTGACAAGGAGCATTATCGTAATTGTTCTCATCCCCAATTCATTGGCCAAAATCTGATGAACGGTGGTGTGAGTCAAATTCAACTCTACCCCGATCATTCTGACCGTCAACCGACGATCTGAACATACAAGGTACACGGTTTTTGAAGATGAACGCCTTCCGCTTCGTGGTTCATCTTCAATCGACTCTCTTCCTTTTGAAAAATGCCTTAAACCACCGAAAAACCTGGGCTGTTGACAAAACCGTGGCACTGTTTCCGTTGCACTGTGCCCAAGTCTGAAGCAAAACCTGATAGCACACCGTTACTCGAAATTTATGTCACTCATTTTTAGAATACAATAGAAAAAACTGTTTGACAAAAAAAATTGCTACGGACAACCAAATGACTCGAGCGAGTTCAAACCCGTACTGAAGGCGTATCACGTATCACATGTTCCCCTGCCGCCCGTCCAAGCCCAGTGTCTGAAGTGTTGCCAGATCGAACGCTACGTTGCCAGTCTCATTACTTAATTTATACACCTCGTATATTTGTAACTAATATCCGCGATTTATTCTCGCAATATTAACGCACTTTCAATAATATTCTGATCATGTAGAGAATTTTAGTCGATGTATCAGAATTTGCGAAAGTTAGAGCTCTCAGAAATTTTTTTATTTAATTTCAAAATCGCAAATTCGGGCCATCGGAAGTCCGGACATTTTTCTTAAACGTTAGGTTTCCGACGTTTTGGCACATTTTAAACACATTGCCATGAAAATGTCGAAAAAACTAATTTTTACCACCACAAAGCTTCGTCTAGGAGGAAACGAAATTTCGTTTATTGACGCTACGAAACATTTTTTTAAAACATGCGGGATGTCTTCTGTTACATTTTCGTATATAATTTGTTGTATTTTTTACTCACTCACATATTATATATTACATCTATTAAAATTGTAATATATTGCAATAATAAGTAATATACAAATATTAAAATCTAATATATTACATTTATTAAAATTGGTTGGAAATAATTCTCACAAATTTTTCTAACTTGGAGAAATCGCGAATCTCGCGAGGTTTACGAAAAAGGAAAATGGCAAAGTACAAATTTACAGCAATGTCGGAAACCATATGCTATTTATTATTCGCGATTCGTTTGACAAGAAAATTTTGTCGCGACCTCAAATTATGGCCTCTTCTCTCTGTGATCAGAAATCACGTGGTTGACCACAATGTTGGCCATTACATCGTGAGCAATAGAAAACGAAGACGAAGAAAAGTTCTTCTTCATGATTATACAAACTGGTTGTGCAATCATTGTTCAAAATAATGTACACATTTACAGCACACTACAATAGTAGTCTCCACAATGTCATACAGAGCATGGCGGCGAAGTGAGTAAGGTGGCAAAATGAACAGCGTAGTAAAAAAATAGATTTTTCTTAAAAACGATAGTTTACACTTTTAAAATGTTTTTTTTAGTAATAACAGTCAAAAAAGTCTGTCAAAATTGGTGATTAGAAATAAAAAATCACTAGAAAAAATATAGGAAATTTTGATCCGATAGCCCCAAAATTGAAACTCCCAATAAACCTTAACCAATTGCAAATCCCAACGAGCACGTACTGACGTTTTGATAATTTTTTAATTCCATACACTGTTCGAATTATGACAGACATCACTTAACAGATAATTTTGAAAAGATTTATTCTAAAGTTATAGACGTTCGATTTTTGCAGTCATGCACACACACACACACACACATCCATTCGGAAATTTATTGCAATTGTGTTTTTCTGACGTTTTGACACACTAGAATCTGCGTGCGCGATTGGCGCCCTGCTTTGTAGATTAGGTTCGTCGCCTACGATCGTATGCGCATGACCCAACTCCGAGCACGACTAAGTCATCCAATCAGAATGTGTCTATGATGGCTTAAGGGGGGAAATAGGGTTAGGAGAGCGTTTTCTCAATGATTTTCAATTTTTTACAACTTTATTTGGAAAAAAAAAAGATTTTACTTAATGATAATATTCCGATTTTAGGTTCATACAGAGCGCAATACTATGAAGAAATTAACTGCCAATTTTCAAAATGATTTGTTGAAAACTTTTCAAACTAGCGTGTACGCAAGTTAAAAAAAAGTCGTTTTCAGAAAAACGCGATTAAAAAAATAGTACCAAGAAAAACAAAGTCAAGGCAGTCATAAATTTTCTTCGGTGTTTTTCAAGGAAATTCTTCAAAAATTTTATAGTATATACTTAAATATATGTATAAAATATTCTCAAAGTTTCAATAAATTATATTCATTTTTTATACTACAAAAAAATTCATGAAAATCATTGATAAAACACTGTCCTAACCCTATTTCCCACTTCAATGGCTTATAACAATAGAACAAGTCGGAATTTTCATTTACAATTTTGGGAACATAATTTTCAATAGTTTTACTAACAAGTTATGAAATTTAAAAAAAAATCGATTTTTTGAACCGTCGAACCCTATTTCCCCCCTTAACGAATAACTCGCACTCCGCGATTTTCTGCTACCCTTCTTTTATCAGGAGATTTTCAATGCATTGACACTGAATGCTGAAAAAAAAATTTCACTCAGACAAAGCTTCGTCTATGAGCGAGTAAAATTCGAAACTTACAAAGCTTCCTCTATTCCGTAACTAAAATTAAAAAATCAACTTACTCACCGAAGGGACTTGGTACTTGTCGAGAAACTGATGAGGAATTACTGATCAAGTTTAAACGTGCATCGTTGTTTTGTATCTTGTCGCTGATTCAATTAATGATTTCTTGGTTGAACATATATTCGATCAACAATAGATATTGCAATTAATAGAACCTGAGATAATTATCTCGGGTTCTACTGTGCTAAACTACTGATCGACGGAACAAAGTGTCGCCAAGTTTCGAAGATTATGCTCATGAGTCTCGGTCGCGGGTCGCACATACAGCACGAACGTGGCTAGAATGTTACGAAAGTTTAAAGGTGGGGAGAGCAATTAATCTCATCGACGAAATCTCTCTTCCATTATCGATACCTCCGTCGGGATGTTAGTAAGCTTCGAAGTCCCACATACGCTTAATACCGTGCCAAATCATTATTATTACTATTAGATTACTGCCACGTCTTACTAAATTCTATGCTCGTTCCTTGAATTAGAAATTCGACCGAAGGCCACATTTTCGCATCAACACTATAGCACAAGCATACGCAAACTCAGAAGATACATTGAAAGAAATATATAATGGCTTAGTGTCGAAATTTCCCTCTGTATAAAAAAAACATATCACGAATTATCTCGAAATGTGATTTATTTCTAAAACCGGATAACCCGTCATTTTAATTGGCTGTCGATGTCGCGTTGAGAGCTCGGCGTTCGATTATTATCATACTTCAGATCCAAAGCTCTTCTACAGAGCAGTCCGCGAACCGCGGGCGCTGATTGTAGTAAACATAAAATACCGAATGTCAAAATATTTATTGTACAAGGTCTGTTAAAAAAGTATCGCAAATATTGAAAAGCAGCTTCCATTGCGATGATTGAGCTTTGGTTTCCACGTCATAACCATAAACCCATGATTCGTCACCAGTTATGACCCTCTGGAGCAAATTTGGGTCGTCGCGGACCGAGTCCAACAGCTCCTTAGCGATGTTAACGCGACACTGTTTTTGTTCGAAATTGAGCAATTTTGGCACGAATTTCGCGGCGACCCGTCTCATGCCCAAATCATTGGTAAAAATCGAATAGCACGAGCCAATCGATATGTTTAGTTCCTCAGCAACTTATCTAACGGTGATTCGACGATTGGCCAATATTATTTTCTTCACTTCATCAATGTTTTCGTCTGTTGTTGATGTGCTCGGGCGTCCGGAACGCATTTCGTTGTTCGCATCTTCTCGGCCCTCTGAGACCATTTTGTACCACCGTTAAACGTTGCTTTGGTCCAAGGTAGCTTCACCATATGCCACAGTCAACATTCGGAATGCGTCCGCGCACTTAATTTTGTTTTTCACACAAAATTTGATACAGATTCTTTGATCCATTTTTTGGAATAGGCAAAAATCGAAGACAAGCCAAAACACGTCTAACCAAAACAGCTGTCAACAATTAACTAAACATTCAAAATGGCGGATTTTTTCAGCATAAGTGAGGGACATGAGTACCAACCTAACGCCACAAGAAAATCGAAAATCGAATATACGTAGCCGGCGGAAATTAAAAATTTGCGATACTTTTTGAACAGACCTCGTACTTCTCCGAATCTGTAATCACGGAAAAACCAACAAAAAAACCAAATTTGATTCAACGGTACCATAACTTTTTCGAATATTGATCGAGCCTCTACACCAATATTTATAGTCGTCTACCATTCCATAAACATCCAATGACGAAGCAATTACGTTTGTTCTGATTTAAGTGCAGTTTTTCTATTAGTGCGAGCTCGAAAAATAACGGGTCAATTGATGGTCACAGGACAGTACCATGGCCGTCAAATGACGCGTATAAAAATGACTGATTGGTGACCAGTACGTAAAATGACCGCCGATCACTATCGTTTTTTCGGTTGATAAATAAATATTCGTTGTGATGGACGAACGAATGGAAAAATAGAAAAACGTTAATATTGTAAAATGCAAATTCGGAAAGAGATGTTTCAACTCGTAGCTACTCGCGTCCGGTGTCGTAAATCACGCCTCAAGAGATAAAAGACAGATTACCGTACCATGATAAATATTTTTATCGAACAGATATGACCTAAGTACAACAATGATATCAATACAAAAATATTATTTATCTTAATAGACATTTTTCGCAGGAACCAAAGCAATTAAGTTTCAAAGCGAAATATACAATACACCAAGTAGAAAATCGACTTCAAATTTGTGTTCAGAATCCAATAAGTACCGACTTCATGACCCATTCGATGCCCACCAAAATGTCAGTATTTTTCACCTCGAAAACTGAGTTCAAAATGATTACGTCATATAACCGTCAAACGACAATCATTTTTACGTCATTTGACCGATCGTAAAAATAACCGACAATTTAGATCTTTACTTCTTGCACGGTTACAGCGTGAGGTTTTTCTTATACCGTCGGTATTCGGGACACTTACTTACCACCTTGGAGGAGGTTCGTAAAGCTATAAAATCCGGCGTGATACAATGGCGCGTCCGCTTACGGCGAAGAAAGAAATAAAATCGTAAATATGTGATTCCACGTGAAGACAAGAGCGGTTCGTGCTAAATCCGATGACAAGATCAAGAACTCAGATCACACCACGAAGCAATCGAATTCATGCGATACTAAAAAAACCCTCCATTCGGTTTTAGAGACGACAACGGGAGTAACCTTCGAAGGGACGCGACAGATTTGGTATACAAGGGCGACAAAGGAACACCGTAAGATAAGAGTTATTTATGACTGGGCAACTTCTGCGTCAATGATAATCAATGAGAAAATATGAAATACGTATCACAATAATTCGCGGATGAGGTTATGTCGACACTTCGGTGTGAATGAAGTGGAATACTAATATAATTATAATTTCATGTTTCGATATCCAAACAATCTTTATAATTCTCTCTCGCACTCATAGAGTGGTGTTCGCGACCACTGTCGTTTCATAAATGATGAATTTAGTCCGGGCAATGGTAATATATTTTTATTCATCTTTTGAATTATTATCGATGATAAGTGTTTCCACGTTGGCTCTTTCTCGTGCTCCGAGACCTCGGGATGTTTGATGAGTTGTTCACGTCGATGCGATTGTGAAAGTCGCTTCAGGTTCATATTGTAGTTGAACGGTTCTTGTATTGTGGACTCACTGTATGTTGATTGAACGTCTATTACCTGCAACGGTCCCGGAGCGAAAGAGAGCAAGGGAAGGCATAATGTTCTCTCGTAATCTTCTATGGATCGCTCGTACATGGATGTTACGTTTCGGGACATATCCGCATGCGGTATTATTTCATTCTTGAAGTGTGCTCGGCGATCGGATAGTATTTAGGCGCGTGTATTCGAGTCATATTTTGTCACTCACAACACGTCAGACCGAAATTTCACCCGAAGGAGTCTGATAATCACTTCCGAAGAAGCTCAACTGTTGAAGTCGTGCCGCAATATTTGCCAAGATTTCGTTTCGGTGTGGTGTAACCTCCGTACTGAAACGAATAGCTTTCGATCGACCCTCTTGGATTTTATTCAAATTTGATTACTACGATGGGGGACCCAAAAAAACGGGAATTTCGTCATAATTTCTTTATTTTTTAATATTTTTACACCAAATTTTGATCACCTTCAAAGTATTCTCCTTTGACCACAACGCACCTCTGCAAACGATCCTTCCAATGTTCAAAACATTTTTTAAATTCATCTATCGGGATGTTCTTTAGGCCTTCCAGCGATTTTTGTTTTACCTCCTCCACAGTCGCAAAACGCTGGTTTGCTGCTTTGTTTCGGGGTCGTATCCATAGCACCACGCTTCATCACCAGTAATGACCTTGGAAAACAGTTCAGGGTCCTCTTCGAGCTGATCAAGTTCAAAACATGCCTGAAGTCGACGTTCCCTTTGCTCGTCTGTGAGAAGGCGAGGGACAAATTTGGCTGCAACTCTGCTCATGTGCAAATCTTTAGATAAAATCCTCTGAATTGAACTCCATGATATCCCAGACATCTCACAGAGTTGATCAATGGTTCGGCGACGGTCTTCGTGAATGAGAGCATTGATTTTGTCGACGTTTTCGTTACTTCTTGACGTTGAGGGGCGTCCTGAACGGGGCTGGTCTTGAATTGACATTTCTCCATTTTTACAACGTGAAAACCACTCGTAGACTATGGTTTTAGGGCAGCATCTCCATAAGCAGTGTTAAGCATTACAGTAGTTTCCGCGGCCCGCCGTGCACGCCAGTTCAAAAAAAGTCGTTTTCAGAAAAACGCGTTTGAAAAAATAGTACCAAGAAAAACAAGCAATATGGGCTCGCTAATATCTTCGGTGTTTTTCAAGGAAATTCTTCAAAAAATTCTTCAAAATTTTATAGTATATACTTAAATATATGTATAAAATATTCTCAAAGTTTCAATAAATTATATTCATTTTTTATACTATAAAAAAATTCTTGAAAATCATTGAGAAAACGCTGTCCTAACCCTATTTCCCCCCTTAAGACTTATTTTGTATAGGATTGTCGACAATTTTTATAGAAAAGGTGGATTATTATTGAAGATATAGAAATGGCCAACAGGATCAATTATCCGATAAAATTATATTGTCGATGTTAAGACTATTTTTGTATAGGATTGTCGATAGTTTTTATAATAAATGGTGGATTATTATTGAAAATAACGAATTGGCCAACAGGATCAATTATCCGAAAAAATTATATTGTCGTTCCTTACATTTTTCT
Source organism: Oxytorus armatus (assembly GCA_958009045.1). Taxonomy (NCBI): domain Eukaryota; kingdom Metazoa; phylum Arthropoda; class Insecta; order Hymenoptera; family Ichneumonidae; genus Oxytorus; species Oxytorus armatus. The sequence continues at coordinate 8,255,979 of OY253747.1, read as the reverse complement.
TCAATTTGCTTTCTCATTCGGGGAGCTTTGTGTGTTGGGCTGCAAATATGAAACGTCTATAACTTCCGAATGGCCTTAAGGATGTGTGTTGGGTACTGGTGAGTCATTACATTACTAAACGTCCAAGTCATAAATATTATATTTAACTAAAATGAATTTAGTATCCACCGAGGCTAAAAAGAAGTCTTAGTATGCTGCAAGTAAAAAAATATACCATAGAAATTACATTTTTTTAATTGTTTACTGTAAATTTATTCCTAACGAGAATACTACTAAAAATAAAAATATTTTCTTTCGGAACAAAAGCATTCATATGTAATGCAATATTTTTATCGTATTGAGTATAAAATAACATATTTATGATGATTGGAGTTATCAACGATCAACATTGATGTAGGTTTTTTGCGAAAAAAACCCGGACATAACCATAAAGTGTATAACCGTTGGCAACAGATATGCCCGCCGGCAAATGTCCAGATATTTGCATCGGTATATGTATATGGGTTGTAAAGCTCATTGAACTCATAATAGCTTTCCAAATATGTGGGCTCGCGTCGATATAATATTTTTTATGTGTCATATATATACCACGATGCTACTGTTCAAATATTTCTTTTCTGGAGCGGTCAGACACGATTCTGAATTTTTTCGAACAAATTGAAACATGCACATTAGTTGATCGTCATTATTGAACATACACTGTTGGAAATTTATTCATAATAATAATCATAGTATATATATCCGATAAACTTCCATCTTCATCAAACGCATATACCCCAAACTCATATTCCCCAAAGTGTATATTCCCCAAATGGATATTCCCCAAAATTCATATTCTTCAAATCCATATTCCCCAAAATGCATATCCCCCCAATGCATATTACCCAAAAGCCCATCCCCCAAATGCATATTACCCAAAAGCATATCGCCGAAATGCATAGAACCCAAAAGCATATCTCCCAAACGCATATTCCCCAAAATGCATATCGTCGAAATGCATGATACTCAATACCATATTCCCCGAATGCATAGAACCCAAAAACAGATCCCCCAAATGCATATAACCCAAGAAGATATCCTCGAAATGCATATAACCCAAAAGCATATTCCCCAAAGTACATATCTATTTATCCACCTGACGCTAGGCCGCGTACGTATATCATTACCTATATCTGCAAAACGGCTACAAGAAATTTAGTTGGAGTATGCGTTAGTCTTTTGTAAGCGATAATCCGTTCGCAAACTTGACCAATGATAAGAACACATATGATCAGGCGATTTAAGGGGGGAAATAGGGTTAGGACAGCGTTTTCTCCATGATTTTCATGAATTTTTTTATAGCATAAAAAATGAATATAATTTACTGAAACTTTGAGAATATTTTATACATATATTTAAGTATATACTATACAATAAAATATACCAAGAAAAACAAGCAATATGGAGTCGCTAATATTTTATAGTATATACTTAAATATATGTATACAAATTTTATAGTCTATACTTAAATATGTGTATAAAATATTCTCAAAGTTCCAATAAATTATATTCATTTTTTATACTATAAAAAAATTCATGAAATTTATTGAGAAAACGCTGTCCTAACCCTATTTCTCCCCTTAATGGCTTATAACAATAGAACGAGTCGGAATTTTCATTTAAAATTTTGGGAACATATTTTTCAATAGTTTTACTAACAATTTATGAAATTAAAAAAAAATCGATTTTTTGAACCGTCTAACCCTATTTCCTCCCTTAACGGTCGAGAGCGTCGTGTGACATCGAACGAAGAAGAGGGGCATTCGTTTCGAGACGGCCTTACGGTATGCTAGACCCTTTTATAAACGAAAAACAAATCAACTGATATATATATATATATCTATCAGGGTGGCCCTTAATGTGGGTCAAAAAAAAATTGATCGCGCCGCCCTTCAAAGCGGTTCCGAATACTAAACAAAAACCTACGCGAAGCCCCAGCTATGTCCGTTAAGAGGAAGACGTGGCTGTAAGCATGAACTTAAATTTAAATATCAATTTTTCTTCTTGATTGGAGAAATTTTGATTTTTTTAATCTAGTTTATGTGTCAATTTTTCTTTTAATTTTCCGAAGCTATTGTATATTGGTATTCAATATACAGATCAGATAATATGGTCCTCCATACTAGATTTGATGAGCGTTCAGGTCTGCCATCCTATTATTTTGGAACAATGGTTTGATTTAGCTGCTTTCAAACGTTTTTAATCATATCAAAATCAAACGTTAAATTTGCATCTTGTCAGAAAAATCTATTAACTAAGAAGGATATAAATTCACGATAAACCATTCACATCGAACTTATTATGAAAAAATCATTACGAAAAAGATATTATGTTTTTCCGACCAATTGGATGACTTGTGCGCATAAATAATTTCTTTGTTTTCAATAAAACGAACAAGCTCGCCAAGTTTAAAATGTCCTTATGCATTTTTGCGAAAGTAATTTTCAAATATATTTTTTATCCACATCACTGGAAGTCTGATCTCAGTGAAATATTAATATGTTTGCATCTCAGCACACAAGGAATATTTCTAACAAAATTGAAAAAAAAAAACAATTCTGGCCGATTCGGAAGTTCGATGTGAATGGTTTATCGTGAATTTATATCCTTCTTACTTAATAGATTTTTCTGACAAGATGCAAATTTAACGTTTGATTTTGATATGATTAAAAACGTTTGACAGCAGCTAAATCAAACCATTGTTCCAAAATAATAGGATGGCAGACCTGAACGCTCATCACATCTAGTATGGAGGACCATATTATTTGATCTGTATATTGAATACCAATATACAATAGCTTCGGAAATTTAAAAAAAAAATTGACACAAACTTGATTAAAAAAATCAACATTTTTCCAATCATGAAGAAAAATTGATATTTAAATTTAAGTTCATGCTTACAGCCACGTCTTCCTCTTAACGGACATAGCTGGGGCTTCGCGTAGGTTTTTTTTTAGTATTCGGAACCGCTTTGAAGGGCGGCGCGATCAATTTTTGTTTGACCCATATTAAGGGCCACCCTAATATATATACTCATTATATTACCTACAACACACATTTTTTCGGAGCCACATTTTCCGGTAAATAACGTAGAGGTCTAAAACAAAAATCGATATAATTAATATTGTACAACGTAATTCCAGAAAATTTTAGCCTTACGTTATAGATAGATAAAAACCCTAACTAACAAGCTTGGGCTTGCTGCTCTATCTGAAAAATTAACAAAATGGCATTTGGCAAAAAAAATGACGTTCGTTTATATTTCACTGACGATACTTGCAGAGTCGGATGCGAGATTTTTCTTACTCAATTTTCAGTCCATCGACACATTTCATGGGTTTTTACAGTCCTACCAAGCAAATGAGTGATTCCAATACCAAAATACATAGTAAATCGTTTCTGCATCGTTAACTTGCGTATTTAGTACATGTGCTTTAAATTTTGCCCGATTTCAATGCTTCCCACCATGCCGCTGTTGTAGTTTCTTAGCGTCGTAGACATGCTCTTAAAATATACTCTCGGACATTGTTATAATTATATCTAAAATTATCTTATAAAGAAAATTCTCGGGGAAACATCAATGTTCAAACCTGTTATTTATTTTCAATTCATTACACTTTAATAAATATACGCAGCATTGGAAATTCCTTCGTGTAAAACGTACCGGCCCAATAAATAGTCTAGTAGGCCGATATTTAAATAAAATTTTATTTTATTCCAATAAAAACGTGAAAGATTTAGTTTATTATAAAACATTCTGTATTCTCGAACCACTTGTTCTCAATCCTCGTAACGTCCTTCTCTGTACCAATAGGGGCACTATCGGAGAACTTTAGACAAAGCTCCTATTGTACGTCTATCGAGGGATTATACGTTATCTGAGAAGAGCTGGGATTTTCGGAAATCCAAGATTATCACTTGTTCAGCATTGCTACAGTTAAACAAAAATTTTCATCTGATTGATGAAAGTGTTAGGATGTTTTTAAACTTATGATCCTGTCCGATTTATTCGATCGTTCATGCACGAAACAATGAATTCTGCGTATTCTCGGTACGTCACAAATATTAATTGAAGTTTCACCGATGTTTGAAAATTGGATTGCCGATGTGATTAAATTTTCTGAAAAATGTGTTAAATTTTTTTTTGAATAATTAGTTATTTTTAATTTTGATAATTAATTCCACGGAAAATGAGTGACAAAATGATTGAACGACTGGAGGAGTCAATGATCGATCGATTCCGCACGTGAACAAAATGTCCATCGTACCGCACAGTCCGCAGGTTAATCTTGGCTTGAGGTGAGCCAACAGGTGCACTCGATCAGGGTCTCAGGTTACTCGAGAGATAGTTTTAAGTGCAGCATGACGCTGGCCAATATCAGTTTGAATTTCCCTAAAGATTCTCTATCGCAATACATTGCAACGGCTATAATAGTATTTCATTAAGGTAGTAGTCTGATAACTTAAGCCGATTTTCATGTCTTTTTTGGAGGGCGTTTTTTTTAGGAAAATAAAAATGAATCGTTTTGGATATTTAGGATGTTTTCATTTACATATTAGAGATACAAAAAAAGATTTTTTGAAAAAATTTAATAGTTTATTATTGTTATTATTATTGATCGAATTTGGCACCTCGAAAAAAAGCGTGTGGGTGGCCCCGGTGATTTTGGCTCTTGATGTTATCTGAAATAAAAAATTCTTGATAATTCTTAATCTATAGACATGTCATTCTGGTGGGAACTACTGAAGTTAAATTTCATGGATAAATAACAAAATGACGGACTTTGGGAAAAAAAACTTTTTTTTACAAAGTCCGCCATTTTGTTATTCATCCATTAAATTTAACGTCAGTAGTTCCGACCAGAATGACATGTCTATAGATTAAGAATTATCAAGAATTTTTTATTTGAAAAAAAACTCTGGAACTTTGGAACGGACTTTGAAGAAAAAAACTTTTTTTTCCAAAGTCCGCCATTTTGTTATTTTTCCATGAAATTTAACTTCAGTAGTTCCGACCAGAATGACATGCCTATAGATTAAGAATTATCAAGAATTTTTTATTTCAGATAACATCAAGAGCCAAAACACCGGGGCCACCCTCGCGCTTTTTTTTCGAGGTGCCAACTTCGATTCATAATAATAATAAACAATTAAATTTTTTCAAATAATTTTTTTTCGTATCTTTAATATGTAAATAAAAAAATCCTAAATATCCAAAACGATTCATTTTTATTTTCCTACAAAAAAACGCCCTCCAAAAAAGACATGAAAATCGGCTTAAGTTACCAGACTGCTACCTTAAAAAGAAAAAAAAACAATCGTTAATAAATCGGTCATTGAATAATATAATTTTGCGGATTTATTATTATTCTCAAGTGAAAAAATAAATCCATTTGCCAAACGAAGTAATTTCTCTAACCAAACGATTATTATAATTATTAAAGTTTATATTCTTCTACCTGTCGAAATACACATCTTTCTATACATACGATTTGTCTATTTGTAGAGGTGTTTTCAAGGTCACTGATCGCAAATCTGGACTCAAAATTTAAAAATATTTGAAAACAACGAATGCTTGGTTGAAAATACACAACAATTGCGAAAAGTGACGGGTTTTTGGTATCACTGATACGGCAACCGAAGTCACAATGTAAAAATCAAAATGGTATATGCATGAGGTGGACGGAAATTGCATTTTGTATTTGAGTTTCTACCATTCGGAATACGACAAGTTTTTTCTTCAGATTCCAAATTAATGACCCAAAGAAACTTACAAGTACCCATTTTGTATGAAAATCAGCCTATATCATGCAACATCATTTTTAATTTTTGTTTTACACCTTTGAAATCAGCTATTGAAAAATTATGAATTCCAAATTCGATGTAGATCTGACTGTATGTTTTGCAATCGCAGTCAACCACACTCGATCCGACATCTTGAAGTTCACAATTTTCAGATTTTTTACTTCAGATGTACACATCAGAGTTTTCTTTCTATCTTTCATCCTTCATGGTAAACCAATCATTGTTAAATTCGGAAATACCTTTTGTTGCCATATCGCAATAACAGTTAAATCATTAACAAACTGGTAAAACAAATAATATTATGAATAAATTATTATTCAGAAGCCAGATGAAAAATCGTTAAAAGAAATAATTATAAATTTTCGTAAAATAAAAATGAATACTAGAATCATATGATTTTATCGTTTTGTTAATCAAGGGGCAATATTTTGGAACTATCGTTTTTTTTCTTAAATGTCGTTAAATTAAGGTAGTAGTCTGGTAACTTAAGCCGATTTTCATGTCTTTTTTGGAGGGCGTTTTCTTGTAGGAAAATAAAAATGAATCGTTTTGGATATTTAGGATGTTTTTAATTACATAATGAAGATACAAAAAAAAAATTTTTTGAAAAAATTTAATAGTTTATTATTATTATTATTATTGGTCGAAGTTGGCACCACGAAAAAAAAGCGCGTGGGTGGCCTCGGTGATTTTGGCTCTTGATGTTATCTGAAATAAAAAATTCTTGATAATTCTCAATCTATAGACATGTCATTCTGGTCGGAACTACTGAAGTTAAATTTCATGGATAAATAACAAAATGGCGGGCTTTGGAAAAAAAACTTTTTCTTCCAAAGTCCGCCATTTTGTCGGACTTTGGAAAAATAACTTCAGTAGTTCCGACCAGAATGACATGTCTATAGATTACGAATTATCAGGAATTTTTTATTTCAGACAACATCAAGAGCCAAAATCACCGGGGCCACCCACGCGCTTTTTTTTCGAGGTGTCAACTTCGATCGATAATAATAATAATAATAAGCTATTACATTTTTTCAAACAAATTTTTTTTTGTATCTTCAATATGTAAATAAAAACATCCTAAATATCCAAAACGATTCATTTTTATTTTTCTACAAGAAAACGCCCTCCAAAAAAGACATGAAAATCGGCTTAAGTCACCAGACTACTACCTTAAAACTATTTGACAAAGGTTCGCGATTGCTATGACTTTCAAAATTGTTCAAGTATTGTGTCAAAACTTGCTACATAAATGGATTAGGGGACAAGGATGTTTGATATTGAGTTTGTGCGGCATTCGCTTGAAGGATGCATATTTTATAAAATTTTAAATGTTTCGAAAACATTGTATGATTGATTTGATTTCCACAAATTTCGAGATTTTGGGTCAATTTTTTTTCCATGAATAGGGTATCATTAATGAATAATTCATATTAAATTTCGATTGAATCCGTGAAAGGGTTATGATTATATTAAATTTGGAATTTTTTTAAATTTCCATATTGTATGAAAAATTGCATGTTTCCTCGAGCTTTCTTAAATTTCAAACTATAGAGGCGGCACTTGCCATAATAAAAATAGGTTGATGGGATAGCCATGTTGTGTATTGAGTTTGAGAAGAATTGATAAATAGTTTCAACATTTTATAAACTTTTTAATGTTTTAAATTTTGCATACAGTGCAAAATTAGTGAGTTTGTTCTAACTTTAGTACATTTTGCAGAATGATAAGGAAGAATCTAATAAAATTTGTGATACCTTAACCCGTAATACCTCAAAACTGTTTAGATTGAATGAAAAATTTTTTTAATCTTCAAATTAGATATTTGCACATTGCTTCCTTATTATTTTGTCTCGCTCACAAAGCTTTTTCAATGAGGAACACAATGAGGTCCACAATTGAAGAAATAACTTGCTCATGGAGGTGGATTTATAAACGAGGTAAAATAATGTGTAGACAATATGTGAGTATCTAATTTTCAAGTTTTTTTTCTTCCAGTCAGCGGTAGGTTTAAACAATAATTAGCCAATTCTCGCAATAATGCAAATATGAAATAGTTTCGTTCTTGAAGACCTGTAGCCTTTCGGGGTTGAAATTATACACATTATCGCCTCTAGCCATATGTAATGAGAAATGAGAATGACATACAAATGAAAAATGCTTTTAGGAAGAGACTGACCAAATGAGCTATATATAAATATTTATATAGAAGTTCAACTTTCAATAATAATAATAAGCATAAGAATAATAATAGTAATAAAATAAGAATAAATTGATTCGTGTTAAATACTTTTATTGAGACATTGTTGATTTACAGTTCATTTTGTAAATCCGTAACGCAAACATCGTTAAGATCGATGTAAGAGAATACCGATCTTTGCGAGCAGTATAGGAGGGGAGGGTGCGTCAGTGAGAGTCGACTATGGCGATCTCCCGTGCCACCTGTTGTCCTGATCTTGCGCACCTGTTCGCGCACCTGAATCACCTGAATCGTAAGTTTATCTGCGCACAAAGTGCGACGGAGTGTGATATCCATCGAATGAATGAAAAAAAAAAGAAGAAGAAATACAATAAACAAAATGAAATCGTATCCGGTTACCTCGTGAAAACCTCCTCGAGTCTATGCTGCTCTGATATTCGAGGAGTCATTTTATTTTAACCCTTTTCTCGAATTCATGGACACACTTTTGCCCGAGGGCTTTCTAACGTTACCAAATTAATTCTGGCCCACGTGGTCCAATTCGAAAACATATGGTTATTCCGATCTGTGTGTTATTAGTCCTCAACGAAATTTCGATGAAAAAAAAGATATAAAAAAAAAGGAAAATTTCCAACATTCAAGCAAACTTATCGAACAGATAATTAGCATTCATTAATTGGAGGAATTTTCTTCAAATGTCGGAAGAAAAAAAAATGTTGTCGACTCTTCGAAATAATTGAATGTTCGGAACATCGATTTTATCGCCGATTAGTCGAGATTGTTTTTATCGATGTCTCAATAACGGGTTTTTTAACTTTTCTCGAACTATTATGATTATTTTTTTATGTCATCAATCTACGAAGTTCGGGAGTATTCGTGAGTTTCACTGAATCCCACGAGTCTTTTGGGCATGGAGTTGACTCGGTTTCAGGTAAATCAGCCGTTTCCGCAGGCCAGGAGAGCAGCATGACGTTGGACGTGCAGGTTGCATTTCTACCCTCCCCTACTTCCCCGTTCCCCTTTACACAACCTCCCACCATTTCGACGACTCGTCACTCCCGCCTGTCGCCTTACCCTCTCTCGCGCCCTCCTGCACCTCCCGGGGAACCGCTGCTGCTGGCATTGCAAATTGCAACTCCGTAGAAACCTGTCCGTCGTCCACGTACCTCGTTCTTTTCCGCCACACGTCAGCATAACGCATAAGCATGCAGATAAAATGTCGATACGCGTTAAATTTGTCTTCTCACGATGTGAAAACATTGGATTACCGGGCTATCACACTTGAATGAGTTTTTCATGATTTTTCCAATCATTTGACACGACAAGAATACTCTGATAGAGTCAGCTGTATGCAGTGGAAATACGTACGGGATCTATCGCGTCAAGTCGATAAATGTCTGACCTTAAGGGAGCAAATAGGGTTAGGACAGCGTTGTCTCAATGATTTTCATGAATTTTTTTATAGTATAAAAAATGAATATAATATATTGAAACTTTGAGAATATTTTATACATATATTTAAGTATATTCTATAAAATTGTTGAAGAATTTTCTTGAAAAACACCGGGGATATTAGCGACCCCATATTGCAGGTCACAATCAGACTCAGCATTTTGCGTACATTCTGAAAGCCGCAATTTTCATCTAAAATCAAACGAGGTTGGAATTTACTTTTATTATATGTCTCGCTTCTATATGAACCTAAATGCTATCAAAAAAATAGAAAATTGAATTTTTTACAGGCGTCAAAACAAAAAAGCATGATTTTTTGCCATTTTTTACAACTTTATGTGCAAAAAAAAAAATTATTTTACATAATGATAATATTCCGATTTTAGGTTCATATAGAGCGCAATACTATGACGGAAGTAATTGCCAATTTTCAAAACGATTGGTTGAAAATTTTTCAAACTAGCGTGTACGCAAGTTAAAAAAAAGTCGTTTTCAGAAAAACGCGTTTGAAAAAATAGTGACCGCTCGGTTATACACGTGGCGCGCTCGGGGCCTGAAGGAGAGCTACTCACTTTAACGGCTTATAACAATAGAACGAGTCGGAATTTCCATTTAAAATTTTGGGAACATATTTTTCAATAGTTTTACTTACAATTTATGAAATAAAAAAAAATCAATTTTTTGAACCGTCTAACTCTATTTACCCCCTTAAGGCCTTTTGATTTCGTTGTTGATTTTTTATTGTATTCCATTGGAAGAAATCAATGTTCACCATTTTTTTTTCAATTTTTTTTTGAAAAGGTTTGGAGGTATAACTTATTTTGTAATTTAAGTATTTCGCGATCGTTTTAATCTAGATATAAATTACCCAAGTGCACGTTCATTCGGTGCATTTATCTTTATGCCGTTGAGTATTGAAATACCGATCTTAGAGAAAATCTGAATATTCAACTCACATGATAATAATTCATCGTTTGTAAACAAATTGTCGATTGACAAAATAAAAGTAGGAATAAAAATCGTGAAGTTCATGATACGTATTTGTTGGTCTTGGTTTCTCGTTCGATCAATGATGTGCGAAAAATTCATTTTTACGTTCATTTTAACGATTGATTCGCTTAGCCGAAATAAGGAAAATTCCATATGCAAGGAATCAAATGCACAAATGTGCATAAGATCCATCGATATCTTCTTTATTATTTTTTGTCTCCTGTGAGAAAAAAAATGTCTTCCCTCGAGGCGATTAGACGATGATACTTCGACGTCTTTCTCTCTTTGATATCCTGTTACCTGCGAGGCTCTTTTACCCCTACCACCTTCAACTACCTGCGTTGCACGTGAGCATTAATGCCGATGCCGTTAGGCACGTTCACTTGAGTGTATGAAACGTGCCAGTGGTGACCTTTCACAACAGATATAGATATATACATATATATATATACACATATATATGTGTATATATATATATATATATATATATATACACATATATATGTGTATATATATATATATATATATATATATATATATTTATATATATATATATACATAAGTTTGAACTAAATCGATAACAGTACTCGTGGTTAAATTAGCAATTCAGATATTAGACCCACGCCAATTTTCAAACAAAAAACACAGTAATTCGTAGGGATCATTTTTTTCTAACATACACCAAGAAAAAAAATCACTTTGGTCGAGTTGACATGAAATGGTCTATATATATATATATACATATATATATATATATATATATATATATATATATATGTATATATATACCCTACGAATTACTGTGTTTTTTTTTTGAAAATTGGCGTGGGTCTAATATCTGAATTGCTAATTTAACCACGAGTACTGTTATCGATTTAGTTCAAACTTACATAGTACATTCCTTGATAGACAGCGACATTGTCGAGACTATTTTCTGCAATGTCCGTACTTCTATTTTAAGGGAGGAAATAGGGTTATGACAGCGTTTTCTCAATGATTTTCATGAATTTTTTTATAGTATAAAAAATGAATATAATTTATTGAAACTTTGAGAATATTTTATACGTATATTTAAGTATATACTATAAAATTTTTGAAGAATTTCCTTGAAAAACACCGAAGATATTAGCGACCCCATATTGTAGGTCACAATCAGACTCAGCATTTTGCGTACATTCTGGACGCCGCAATTTTCATCTGAAATCAAACGAGGTTGGAATTTACTTCTATTATATGTCTCTCTTCTATATGAACCTAAATGCTATCAAAAAAATAGAAAATTGAATTTTTTACAGGGGTCAAAACAAAAAAGCATGAGTTTTTGCCATTTTTTACAACTTTATTTGCAAAAAAATAATTCTTTTAAATAATGATAATATTCCGATTTTAGGTTCATATAGAGCCCAATACTATGAAGAAAGTAACTGCCAATTTTCAAAACGATTGGTTGAAAACTTTTCAAACTAGCGTGTACTCAAGTTCAGAAAACGTTCGTTTTCAGAAAAACGCGTTTGAAAAAATAGTACCAAGAAAAACAAAGTCAAGGCAGTCATACATTTTTTCGATGTTTTTCAAAAAAATTCTTCAAAAATTTTATAGTATATACTTAAATATATGTATAAAATATTCTCAAAGTTTCAATAAATTATATTCATTTTTTATACTATAAAAAAATTCATGAAAATCATTGGGAAAACGCTGTCCTAACCCTATTTCCCCCCTTAATGGCTTATAACAATAGAACGAGTCGGAATTTTCATTTTTTACTTTGGGAACATATTTTTCAATAGTTTTACTAACAATTTATGAAGTAAAAAAAAACGATTTTTTGAACCGTCCAACGCTATTTCCTCTCTTAAGTAGCCCAATCAAATCAAACTACATTATTTTCGTCAATAAATGTTGGACTTTTAATTTTATTATTTATTGTCTATTGAAAAATTATTTCCATGTGATGAGGAACGAACCCGAATAAAATCTTCACTATAATTTTAATACAACAAAAGCAATATAATATAACTGAAATTGCCAAATAGACATATTTTGTTTAAATATAAAATAAATAATAAGAGAAAAACTGCAACACTTGTCGAGAAAAAAAATTGTATCTTTATTTGGTTGCGCTAAAATAGAGTTACGGCCATAATCGAAATAGTCTCAAAAATTTTACTTTACTTCAAGCAATTTAATCTGTAAATTTAAACGAAACCGATAATGGCCCTCATTGTAAAATTAACAGTTCATATTATTACGAGCACCCCGAATAAAAAAAAAAATTTGTTAATTGGCATGGTTTGTTTTGAAAAAATGAAAATCATGACGGTCGCAGCGACGTCGAATTGACGTGGAATACCCCATATACATATATATAGTTATTTATGCAAGTTATATAGCTATTTATGTATATAATGTGAATACACTCGTATGTATATATATTTCTAACATGAGTATATGCAGAGACCGGAAAAGAGGAGCTAAACCACCTGAACCGACACCCTGCTACAGCTGTTATCCTGCTCGCCTACGCTCGGGGAATTCACCTGAAAAGGAAATCTCTCGTCACGCTTCGACGAACTCTGCATATACCGATGTATATTCCTTCTGGAATTTTGTTCTTTTTCTTCTGACAACACCTCTCGGCGCTCTTGTCTCGGTTTGGTTTTCTTTCTCCCTCGCAGTTCATCTTCTTCGTCGTTCCACCTCCTGACTCTCCTAATGATCCTGTTACCGTGCACCTGATGCATTTTACTGTTCGACGCTACGGATTTAACGAAAACAAACACTGTGGCAGAGACGACTTTTTTTTCGAATCCATTAGACATTTACAAAAGAGAATTAACCTATGTTTGAAATTAATTCATTATCTGAATAAAATTTGTTTAAACATAATTTGAAAAATATTTATGTAGTAAATATATAATGTTTGTATTTTCATTCCTTAAAAACTGTTTTGAATGGGCAAGAAATATCTAATATATCTGTAAATATTGTGTAAAACTCGTGCACAAGTGAATTAGTAAAAAAAAAAATGGAAACTTCCCATTTCGTAAAATAAAATAAGATTTGATTTATCGACATTCAACGTTTGTACGATAAATATCGGTCTCGCCACTCGTACAAACGCGTACGCCCGATAAAAAAAAGTCGTGGTGACGAAAAATAGCGATAAATCACTTTCTTTACACATTTTTTCGTTTTATTCGACCCAGTGGTTACGGCATGTACCGCTCAGACTCGAGAATATCCAACGTAAACGCGAAGCAGCGTTTCTCCTCGCGGAGTTTCCACCGATGGAGGTATATTCTCCGCACTCTGCCTGTTACCCTGGTAATTCCGAAGTCGTACGAATCTTTCGGACTGTTCGCATATTTCACGATAATAGCAACGCTACGAATTCATTAATTTCGGTTTCTCATAGTGAAAGCTTGGTTTCGTGAAAAAAAATATATATTTTTTTCACTACTTGATGCCAATGTATTAAAAATGTGTCGAAACGTCGGAAAAACACATTTATATAAAAATGTCTAGATGGATGTGTATGTGTGTGTTTGTGGGTATGCGTGCGATGAGTTTTGCAAAAACAAACTTGTATAATTCTGGCATTGCTTAAGGTAGTAGTCTGGTAACTTAAGCCGATTTTCATGGCTTTTTTGGAGGGTGTTTTTTTGTAGGAAAATAAAAATGAATCGTTTTGGATATTTAGGATGTTTTTATTTACATATTAAAAATACAAAAAAAAATTTTTCGAAAAAATTTAATCGTTTATTATTATTATTATTGGTCGAAGTTGGCAACTCGAAAAAAAAAGCGCGTGGGTGGCCCCGGTGATTTTGGCTCTTGATGTTATCTGAAATCAAAATCCTTGATAATTCTTAATCTATAGACATGTCATTCTGGTCGGAACTACTGAAGTTAAATTTCATGGATAAATAACAAAATGGCGGACTTTGGAAAAAAAAAGAATTTTTGATTTCAGATAACATCAAGAGCCAAAATCACCGGGGCCACCCACGCGCTTTTTTTCGAGGTGCCAACTTCGATCAATAATAATAATAATAAACTATTAAATTTAAATTTTTTTTTTTTGTATCTTTAATATGTAAATAAGAACATCCTAAATATCCAAAATAATTCATTTTTATTTTCCTACAAAAAAACGCCCTCCAAAAAAGACAGGAAAATTGGTTTGAGTTACCAGACTACTACCTTAACCGATCGAAAGTGGAACTGCCAACAACCTTTGTTCCAAATAATTTCCATGACGATTGAGCAACTCGTTCAGACTTTACACGTTTTTTGGAATTTCTTCAAAAATGTCCGTTCGGATCATAACTCTAGCTATTCTCGAACTCTCAGGCTAAACATTTCTACGCAAATAGACTATTATCAAATGCTCTTTGCTGTTGAATTTAAAGAACAGTATAAATGTTTGTTAAGTCTATGGTTCGTGGAATTATTTGATTATCGAATCGAAACTTTCTACATGAATTGGTTACCATCAAAGGATATTTGATGTTGAATTTGGAGAAAATCGATACGAATAATCCATATTTACAGTATCTTCTATTCATTTTTTTGTTTTTCAGTTAAGGGGGGAAATAGGGTTAGGACAGCGTTTTCTCAATGATTTTCATGAATTTTTTGATAGGATAAAAAATGAATATAATTTATTGAATCTTTGAGAATATTTTATACATATATTTAAGTATATACTGTGAAATTTTTGAAGAATTTCCTTGAAAAACACCGAAGATATTAGCGACCCCATATTGCAGGTCACAATCAGACTCAGCATTTTGCGTACATTCTGGAACTCGCAATTTTCATCTGTAATCAAACGAGGTTGGAATTTACTTTTATTATATGTCTCTCTTCTATATGAACCTAAATGCTATCAAAAAAATAGAAAATTGAATTTTTTACAGGGGTCAAAATAAAAAAGCATGATTTTTTGCCATTTTTAACAACTTTATTTGCAAAAAAAAAATTATTTTCAATAATGATAATATTCCGATTTTAGGTTCATATAGAGCGCAATACTATGAAGAAAGTCACTGACAATTTTCAAAACGATTGGTTGAAAACTTTTCAAAAGAGCGTGTACGAAAGTTAAAAAAAAGTCGTTTTCAGAAAACCACGTTTGAAAAATGGGTACCTGAGTGACCGCTCGGTTATACACGTTGCGCGCTCGGGACCTGAAGGAGAGGTACTCACTTTAATGGCTTATAACAATAGAACAAGTCGGAATTTTCATTAAAAATTTTGGGAACATATTTTTCAATAGACTTACTAACAATTTATGAAATTTAAAAAAAATCGATTTTTTTGAACCGTCTAACCCTATTTCCCCCCTTAATTCGAAATCAAGCAAATCTCACACTATCTTGCATAATGCTTGCACATTATTGTATCTCGGTCGAAAATCCCCCTCCATGGGCAAATTCGTTCGTCAATGTTGGCTACCTCATCGAGGAAGCTTTGTGTGTGAGATAAACGAATGCGGAGGCAGTGGGTAAGTTTGAGATTTACAAGTTTTTACTTTTACTGAATTCGATCTGAATAATTCGACGGTATCACGGGTTAGAAAGTTTTATGATTCTTCATTGACATTCTGCAAAATTTACTAAAGATAGAGGGGGTTCACCAATTTCTCGAACGATACAAATTTTTTAATATAAAACAATGTTATACAATCTTTGAGGCACTTTAGCTGTTCTCTTCAACCTCAACATCCAACATGGTTAGCCCGAACCCATTTTTATGGCTGCCTCTATGGTCGTAAATTTAAGGGGGGGGGGGGGGGGGGGGGGGGTTTCAAGGCGAAAAAAAAGCATATTTTTATGATTTTTTTGTGGCGACATGAGTAATATAATTTTATTAAATAGAATTACATATTATTGTACAACTATTGAAGTATCTCAGAAAAAATTTTCAATGAAAAATATTGATAAATAAGCCGGTGACGTTGAATCTCCAGAGGCGCCCTAAAAAAAAGTGGTTTTGCGGTGAACATTATAACTCGTTACCGGATCATCTGAAACAAAAAAATTGATATGCATTTTAAAGGTGATGTATTTCTCGAGGTAATCAGGAAGAGTTTTTTTTTTTTTTTTTTTCTATTTTTTGCAGCACTTGGAAGTGAAAAACGCAATTTTAGCTCAAAAAATCGCCCTTAATTTGTTATTAAAAAATTGAAAAAATTGAAAAAAAAACTCCTCCTGATTACCTGTTGATTTATGTGAAGAAGTAATGTTCAAATTTTCAAAAGGATCGGTTCAGTAGATTTTGAGTTCTAATGTTCACAAACTTCAAAAATGACGTTTTCGGGAAAATCGATTTAAGGCCTTACATACGTCCAGCGGTACCGAAAACGTACCAAAAGAAAAACTGTTTTTAGGAGGGATAGAAATAGAAATTGATAAAAAAATTCTTACACATTGTTTATTACTGTGTTAAGTTTGTAAAAAAATTTATTTAAATATTTTTTTCAAAAATTACATCATGAAAAATCACATTTTTTGAAGCACTGTAAAAAAAAAGTTGCTCCACGGTCGGCAGTATTTCTTCCTCAAATGTTGACGGATCTGCAAAATGTAAGGAAATTCTTGTAAAATAAGGTAGTACTTATAGTCTGTCGAGCCGGATTTTTGAAATTCGAAAAATTAAACAATTTACGGTGATTTAAAAAAAATGTTAAGTTTGTGTCAAAAAAGTCACACTTTAATTGTTTTTATAAAATTTTCTAATTATAATTTAAAAAATCCGGCTCGACAGACTATAGAAAAAACAATTCCGAATATTTACAAAAAAAATCATCAAAAAATATTAAAAACCGTACGAGTTATCATGCCGACCGTGTCAGAAAAAGTAGTTTTGAGAAAAACGCGTTTAAAGTTTCAAGCGCGTTTCTTTAGTTAACTTACGTTATTTAGTTTAGCGCGTTATTTAGTTAACTTACGTCTAATCTCCCATTCCAGCTTCATATTGTACGCCTTCCTTGTCAGTAAAAAATTGTTGTTGTTTATTTTTTTCTAATCGACGAATTGTTCTGGCCTCTTTTGTTGCTTTGGTAGTGTTGATTCGAGCGTGTTTCACATTATCAGGCAGTCACATTATCTACAATAACTTTTGAACTATGGGGAATTTTTACAATCAGCTTACACAGAAATACGCCTAAGACTATAAGGAATAATAATCTGTAAACAAAAAAAAATCGATTTTTTGAAAATTCTTGACGTATGTAAGGCCTTAAAGTTTTTTATACGTGAAAATCAGGTATCACGGCCGGTCGTTTGAAACGCTGTAACTCCGTTAGTTTTACTCCGATTAACTTAAAATTTATACACAATATTCTCGACATATTGTTCATTACGAAAAAAAAAAAAAAATTTTTAAACCCTACCCCCCCCTTAAGGAACTACACGGGAACAGATATTTTCTTGTAATATATAAATTCAATACCAGTTATCCTTCAATGATACTCTATTCGGAAATAAAAAATTAGCCCAAGGTTGCTACATAGCTCAAGCCACATAAATCACAAACATATTTTGAAAAATTCAACGCTTTTATAAATCTGAACGCCTCAAGCGGTTTTCGCCAAATTCAATACCAAAGAGCCTAGTACCCTGACCCATTTATGTAGTAAATTTTTTACTCGGCAGCCGAAAATTTATGAAAGTTAGAGCGATGAAAGACGTTTTTGAAAATGTCAGAATCTTAATCCCGTAAAATCTGTAATGATCAAGTACGATCAAGTCATTGAAAAAACCTCTTTGCAAATATGATCATGAATCAATAAGTAAGTTTCAATTCCCACTATTTTGTCGAAATTGTAAGGACGATCCATTTTGCTATTACTATTGGTATTACGTCAGCTATTATTGATATCATTATTAGATTTCGATTATTGCATGATTTAAATAATTATTAATATAAATATTCGCGCGTGCGTATGTGACTGAACTCCAAAAATTCAACTTGTCTTATCTCGAGAACGATTTGACCCATTTCTTCGAAACTTAGCACAGATTTAGGGCATCGAAGCTCCATCGTTTATTGGAATTTTTGTTGATATTACTTGATTGTTAGAGATTTTACGCTGTTTTGAAAATTTCAAAAAATGTGTGTGACCGCTTTAACTTTCGTAAATTTTCAGCTCTCGAGTGAAAACTTTGTACATAAAAGGATTAGGAAACAAGGGGATTTGATATTGAATTTGGCAATAATCGCTTGAGGGGTTCATATTATATGAAATTTTGAATATTTCGAAAAATGTTTAAGATTGATTTAATTCTCACAACTTTTGTGATCTTTGGTTAATTTTAGATTCATGATTAGGGTATCATTGAAGTATTAGTATTGCATTTGATATAAATCGGTATCAGGGTTAAGATTATATAAAATTTTGAAGTTTCAATATTTTATGCGAAATTGTACAACATGTTCGTTCAACTCCTAAATTTTTAACTATAGAGGCGGAACTTGCTATAGAAATAGGTTAAGGGATAATCACGTTGAGTATTGAGTTTGAAAGGAATTGGTAACGTACTACAAGATTCTAAAAAACAATTTGAATGTTTGGAGTTTTGCATATTTTGGCAAAATTAGTGAATTGCTCTGAATAGTAAATTTTGCAGGATGATAATAAAGATTCATAAAAGTTTCCAACATGTGATACATTAGAATTGTTTGGATCGAACTCATAAAAAAAAAAAGATGCACATTAGAAACTTTCATATCGATTTCTCAGTATCCCCAGCAGAAATTTGCTTGCTGCCCTATCAGCCAGACATGGCCTTGATCAGGATCCGTATCAGGCTCACATCCGGCATGTAGCGAAATTGCGGATTCGACCCTGATCCGGAATCGGATCCGGCACCGATCTGGGACTGAATTCCAATTTACAAATTTAAAATCAATAGAATGTATTTATCTTCCGGCAGTTAAGGTATTGGCCATGGCATGTTGTTCGCTGGCCGAAATAATGATCCTTGACAAAAAAAAAAGACTGAGATCGGGATTCAAACCTGCAACTTCTCTCCCTTAGTCTTCATTGTAACACTGGACCCGCAACAGTATTGAAAAAAATGTTATTGTTCTAACAGTCATTTTTTAGACGTTTTTTTGTTGTTTCAACGATAATTGCGGCCCTTAAAATTAATTTTCCAATCGGAAAGTTGTACTATAACCTATGTATCTGACTACCTAACGACCTAACTAACTAACGCTCTAACCACTACTCTATCGAGCACTTGTGAATTACTTTTACGAATATCGTATATACAGTACGAACATCACATATACCAATATGTGATGTAAAGCTAGACTAAAGGAAGTATCAGAATATGATCCGTTGCTAATCTGGGCATGATCCGGTTAGCCTAATCAGGTAACCCTTACCGATTCCCCATCAGGGCCTGATCCTATATCAGGCCAACCGGAACAAATTTCTGCTCAGGATTTTAACCCACTCACAAAGTTTCTTCTATGAAGAACCCGAAATTAAATAATTAACTTCCCCATTGAGAAGGATTTGTCAATAAGATAAAGTGATGAAGAAGGAATGTGCAAGTTTCTAATTCACATGTTTTTATCTTTTAACACATCTGGTATAATATATACGGAGAGAAAGGATCTCGTGAGTTAGCTAAATGTTGATTTAATGTATGCTGCGTACATCGAACAGAATATTACCGTTCAGAGAATCTCCACGATCATTTTTTTTTCTTTTTTTAAATAACTCACACATTATCTCTAAATAAATTATAGACAGTTCTGGCAAAAACATCACATTATACATGGCGCCACAACAATATTTTGTTGTGCATCAAATTACCATGCAAATTAGGAGTGCTCGCGAACGAGTCGGCCAGTCGTTAATTTTAAAAATCAGCATAATCCAATTCTACCAAACCTCACACAAATATACATATACAGAAGCAGCGTGTGTTACATTTTAGTATAACGACTGGATTGTTCCCATCACGAGCAGAAGTACTTGTGTAAAATTAAAATATTTCGGGTTTCTTATATTTCTTATATTTTCTTATATTTCTTATATTTCTTCTATTTGCTCATTCTAAATACTGTTTTAAGCAGTATTTTTAAGAGAGTAAAAAAAGAATGAACACGAGGAAGGTGTGGGCGTCGAAGAACCAGGTAGATGGCTGCACCTCTGAATGCCAGGCGAGCATCTACTCTGGAGTAGTGAATTTCGAGTAAGCGAGCAACAACGTCATTGACTCCCTCGACTCGAACGTCCCGATGGTGTTGCATGCAGGATTACCTGGTACCTGTCTTTTCTCGTATTATTATTATCACCATTATCCAGAGATGCGTCGCCTTGAGAAGAAAGATTTACGAAATATTTGATATATTTATAAATTCAAACAATATTTTGTTACTAAATTTGTAAATTCTAATAATAATTTAATTAAAAAAAGAAAAGAAGATTGACCTGATGCGAACAGTATTTTTTTCATGCTTTCATTACTGATTTTATCATGTACGGCAACATTTTTGCTACAATCACCGAGAGGTGCGCAGAGTCGCTGGTTATCGACATCGAGCTATCGGGAGATCATAAAATTCCCGGAACTCGAACCCAGCTCGCTTTCAAATATCTTCTTCCGGATATATTTTCAACAACGGCTCGAACGTACTCAACTCATTTAATCTGTTCTTTTTCATCTTGTTTGTCGTTTATTTCACTCGCTCTTTTGTTATACTCTCATTGATGTTCCGAATTTTTTTGATCAACTAAGAATACGATGTTCAATTAGAAAAAATAATATTTATGAAGGAATCTGAAACTTTTCCCGTAATGAGTAAAATAGTAATAATTTTATTGTAATCAATACTCATTTAATCGGTGCTCGCCAAATTCAATATCAAACATTCTTTAATCTTAGGACTAATGAAGTATAATTGTTACTCACCTATCACTAAATTGAAACGATTGAAAACTGAATACCTTATTTCTATCGGAGAAAAAAAAAAGTTAGTTTATTCTCGAACGCTTCATTATTTCAGCAGAGATATTTCTATCTTAAAAAAATTTGTAAGGTTGTAGTCTGGTAACTTAAGCCGATTTTCATGTCTTGTTTGGAGGGCGTTTTTTTGTAGGAAAATAAAAATGAATCGTTTTGGATATTTAGGATGTTTTTATTTACATATTAGAGATACAAAAAAAAAATTTTTTTTTTTAATTTAATAGTTTATTATTAATATTATTATTGATCGAAGTTGGCACCTCGAAAAAAAAGCGCGTGGGTGGCCCAGGTGATTTTGGCTCTTGATGTTACCTGAAATAAAAAATTCTTGATTATTCTTAAACTATAGACATGTTATTCTGGTCGGAACTACTGAAGTTAAATTTCATGGATAAATAACAAAATGGAAAAGGGCGTTTTTTTCCAAAGTCCGCCATTTTGTTATTTATCCATGAAATTTAACTTCAGTAGTTCCGACCAGAATGACATGTCTATAGATTAAGAATTATCAAGAATTTTTTATTTCAGATAACATCAAGAGCCAAAATCACCGAGGCTACCCACGCGCTTTTTTTCGAGGTGCCAACTTCGACCAATAATAATATTAATAATAATCTATTAAATTTTTTCAAACAAATTTTTTTTTGTATCTTTAATATGTAAATAAAAACATCCTAAATATCCAAAACGATTCATTTTTATTTTCCTACAAAAAAACGCCCGCCAAAGAAGACATGAGAATCGGCTTAAGTTACCAGACTACTACCTTAATCGGTGCTCGCCAAATTCAATATCAAACATTCTTTAATCTTAGGACTAATGAAGTATAATTGTTACTCACTTATCATAAAATTAAAACGATTGAAAATTGAATACCTTATTTCTATCGGAGAAAAAAAAATGTTAGTTTATTCTCGAACGCTTCATTATTTCAACAAAGATATTTCTATCTTAAACAAAATTTTAAATACTCATTCGATAGCACATTGATGCATTTGTGATTAAATATTGAGAATAGGAATAGAAAATATTCCATCATCTGTAAGGTTAACTTCCCTTCGAAATATATTCATCTTTTGAAAAATACATTTTTTTTCTGTCAACATTTAATTTATTTTTATTATATTCTATAAATCGTGTTTTATATTTTTAAAAACGTTTTTTTTTGTCAAATATTGAATGTTCTTTTGAACGCCCACTAGAAAGTACATTTCGATTCATTTATCTTATCATATCTTTTATTTCGAGTAAATAAAATTAAAAATATTTGTCTGTCTGTAGTGAATTGCGTTTTTTTTCTTCAAAATTCCCTTATTTGAGAAATATTTTCACGTATCGGAATTTTTTCAAAAGAAGAGAAGTATTCATAAATAAATTGAAGCGCGAAACAGAAAAACATTTCTTCCTCTTAGTGCCCTGTTCCTTTCTCTATGGTTGTCTCGTTTCTTCGTCAGTTCTCATCTTTCTTCTTTGCAGCCTGCTGATGTCTTTCATTCGTTCTAGTTTCCTCGTAGCTATATCGAAGGCGAAGAGTCGTCGTTGTAAATCGATGGCCAATTCGATGACCACGTAAGGGCAAACCTCGAGTTTGCGGGCGAGGGATTTCAAAGGGCCACAGGAAGCGTCTAATTATAACGCGGAAAGGTCGGTCGGTGGCGACCTCGGGCCCGGATAACATCAATATAAAGGAAGTGCAACGGTACTTCTTGGGTATCCTCTCGTTTCCCATGCACTATTTTCATATTTTTCTCCTCATTATTCCGTTGCCCGCGATTCTTATATTATTTCTTCACCTGAACGACATTTTTATTCGTCAGTTATTTAATTATTATTTTTATTAATTCGTTTTTAGTAGCAAATGTTTTGTTATTTATTGGTTGCTATTATTTCTCATTATTGGAGCGTCTATTTAAGATTATTGGAATAATAAAAACAATGAGAACAATAATGACTCGAACGACGATCAATAATACGAACTAATGAAAAAATAATAATCGAAATTCTCTAATAAAAAAAATGTGTTTCCAAAATTGATCTCAAATTTTATTTTGATTTAAAAAAAGTTGTTAGTTGAAACTGACAAGTTGCTTCCTCGAAATTTCAGTCCATGCTCAAAACCTCCTCTATAAGGAACTATATCATTCTTAAGGTAATAGTGTGGTAACTTAAGCCGATTTTCATGTCTTTTTTGGAGAGCGTTTTTTTGTAGGTAAATAAAAATGAATCGTTTTTGATATTTAGGATGTTTTTATCTACATATTAAAGATACAGAAAAAAAAATTTTTTGAAAAAATTTAATAGTTCATTATTATTAGTATTATTGATCGAAGTTGGCACCTCGAAAAAAAAGCGCGTGGGTGGCCCCGGTGATTTTTGCTCTTGATGTTATCTGAAATAAAAAATTCTTGATAATTCTTAATCTATAGACATGTCATTCTAGTCGGAACTACTGAAGTTAAATTTCATGGACAAATAACAAAATGGCGGACTTTGGAAAAAAAAAAGTTTTTTTTCCAAAGTCCGCCATTTTGTTATTTATCCATGAAATTTAACTTCAGTACTTCCGACCAGAATGACATGTCTATAGATTAAGAATTATCTTCATAGAGGATGCCTTAAGCGAGATGTGAAATTTCGAGGAAGCAGCTTGCAAGTTCTAACTTGCATCTTTTTTATATTAATAAATAAAAAGTCAAATATCAAACACTCAGTAACTCGTAAGTCGACGCATTGGTGTCGGAATATGCATGGGAAATCCCAATCGCTCTAACTTGAGATTTCCACTAAAATGCTTCGTTAAGGGTGGAAATCGGGTTAGGACAGCGTTTTTTCAATGATTTTCATGAATTTTCTTATAGTATAAAAAATGACTATAATTTATTGAAACTTTGAGAATATTTTATACATACATTTAAGTATCTACTATAAAATTTTTTAAGAATTTCCTTGAAAAACACCGAAGATATTAGCGACCCCATATTGCAGGTCACAATCAGACTCAGCATTTTGCGAACATTCTGGAAGCCGCAATTTTCATCTGAAATCAAACGAGGTTGGAATTTACTTTTATAATATGTCTCTCTTCTATATGAACCTAAATGCTATCAAAAAAATAGAAAATTGAATTTTTTACAGGGGTCAAAACAAAAAAGCATGATTTTTTGCCATTTTTTACAACTTTATTTGCAAAAAAAAAATTATTTTAAATAATGATAATATTCCGATTTTAGGTTCATATAGAGCGCAATACTATGAAGAAAGTAACTGCCAATTTTCAAAACGATTGGTTGAAAACTTTTCAAGCTAGCGTGTACGCAAGTTAAAGAAAAGTCGTTTTCAGAAAAACGTGTTTGAAAAAATAGCAAAAAGCTGAGTCTGATTGTGACCTACAATATGGGGTCGCTAATATCATCGGTGTTTTTCAAGGAAACTCTTCAAAAATTTGATAGTATATACTTAAATATATGTATAAAATATTCTCAAAGTTTCAATAAATTATTTTCATTTTTTATACTATAAAAAAATCCATGAAAATCATTGAGAAAACGCTGTCCTAACCCCATTTCCCCCCTTAATGGCTGGTAACAATAAAACGAGTCGAAATGTTCATTTAAAATTTTGGGAACATATTTTTCAATAGTTTTACTAACGACTTATGAAATAAAAAAAAAAACTATTTTTTGAACCGTCCAACCCTATTTCCCCCCTTAATAACATTTTATTTATGGGGGATTCTCCCGATATGATCATTTTTCAGAGAAGACAAAATTAAACAAAATTTATTTTATTTTTTACTTATGCGTCTTTGCATTACCTGCAGTTTAATTTGATATAACATAACTATCACCTGGTCAAACTGATTTTTCAATTTTAAATGATTTATCGTACTCTGACTAAATAGCAGTACAGAGAAATGACCTCAGGGAAGGGGATGAGTACAGGGAAACCTTTTACTTCTCAGAGTTCAGTTTATTAAGTGTAATAAAACATTAAAAACCAAAACCCATATCGCAGATGAGAAAGTTCTCCCTTCAGGATTCTGCTTAAACTTTTCCTATCTTTGTTTTTCGGATTCCCTTTATCTGCAGAGTTTTCTTTCCCGTTACAGTGGCATCGCAATTATCTAAAATAAGATTTTTTATGTACCATAAACCCATTTTCGTCACGCATAATAACCCTGATATCATTTCTCTACCAGGGTAATGGCGCCAGAGGATCGACGATTATTACATTTTTTCATGTTCACCGCAACATGCAATGTCTTTTTAAACTTAAAACGCGGTCGTGAGTGGATACGAGTACTTACTAGTTTCACTTGAAACTACATACAATGATTCTAATTTAGTTGAACATTTATAGAGGGGTTTTACCAGAAGATGACGCGCTCACTCGAAACACTTATGACACACAACTTTGGCAAAAAAAAATGGAAGCATCGAAAAAAATACATCAACAATCAGCCATCCGGAGGAAATAGATGTAGATAGCACTGCTTCAGAACGTGTGACCCCCCAACATCTCCCACTTTAGAAATATTGACTCATTTTCATCGGTCCAGAGGAATGACGGAAAAACTGTATAACAAAATTTCGATATTAATTGTAAGACATCTATGCCAAGTTATATTTTTTATATTTCAGAAGAGAATTATTAATATGGATTGATTTAAGAAAATATTTATGATTTCAATACAAAACATTTTTAACGAGCTAGAGGAATGACTTTTAGGGGTTAAAAACTGAGAAAAAACAGTTATCACCCGTGGATACAAAATGTTATGTCAATATCTAAAAAATTCCACAGAAATTTCACGAGTTAGAGTCTTAACAAACACCTACATGATCTTTTTGAAAAATTCAATATTCTATAAATTCAAAACATCTCGATCTAATTTCCGGAAATAAAATAGCGAACATCCTTCGAGGGTCCCCAATAGACATCAAGAGCCAAAATCACCGGGGCCACCCACGCGCTTTTTTCGAGGTGCCAACTTCGATCAATAATAATAATAATAATAATAAACTATTAAATTTTTTCAAACAAATTTTTTTTTGTATCTTTAATATGTAAATAAAAACATCCTAAATATCCAAAACGATTAATTTTTATTTTCCTACAAAAAAACGCCCACCAAAAAAGACATGAAAATCGGCTTAAGTTACAAGACTACAAGACTACTACCTTAATAGTACCCAATCGATGTGCAAAGTTTTGAGCTCGACAGCTCACAAATTACACGAGCTAGAGCCTCAACAAGCAGCTACGTATATCGACTTTTTGAAAAATCCAAAATTCTGTAAATTTGGAACGTCTCGATCGATTTTCCCCAAATTCGATAGCAACAGTATTTTATGATTATCTATTTGTGTCGAAAGTTTTAACCCAATACCTCGAAAATTGCATGAATGCTATCCCAAAGTTTTTTCAAACATTACAAAATTTTATAAAATGCAAAAAGAGTTATTTATTATCATCAAAATCGTATCGAAGAATGATCCCTCGCCGACTTACTTCTGCGCCGAATTTCAGCTCGAAAAGCAAACCAATTCGAAATTATAGTGGTTTCAATTTCTCACCCCCATCACAAACACACAAATTCATCTCAACATTTTTTCTGCGTGTGATTTTTCGTCGAAACATTCCAAACACAATGACATTAATAACACGACTTTTTTATGAAAATAAAGCATCCTCTATGACAGAGAAGAATTAGAAAATTCGTAAACAATTCTGGATTTCCTCGCTCGTAACGATAAAATCTTTTTTTTCTTGATTAATTTAATATAAAAGTAAGTAAAAATTGTCTCGTAAGTTGTACGAGACAATTTTTTTCCTATTGTTTTTTTGTGTGTTAATCTTATTGTTTCTGTTCGACAAATTTATTTTGATATTTTTATTGTCGTACTATTTCTAAAATTCATTCTGAAGAAATAACGTGTAAGATTGGTTTTTGTTCCCAATGGAAATATCGAAAACATTCGAAATATTTTCCAATATAAAAATACTTCCCTTGTAATTTTCTTTGTCGATTTTTTTCACTTGTTTTTTTACTCGCAGCCTCAACACGATTTTTTTTGTTTCCCTCTCTCTTCCTCCCTCCATGTGTATATAGCTTACCTCGGGTTGCTTTGTGGCTTCTCATCAGACGGGTTAACTGAGTTTCAAAAGTGCGAGGTCGTACGATAAAGAGCGAGAGAGAGAGAGAGGAGGGGATAAACAAGAAGGAAGGAGAAAACTTTTTTTCGTATCTCCAAACTTTTTCTACTTTCTATTGGTCCCTCGATGAACGTTCCGTCAGAGATAAAACTTTGTTCTTTATTTTTCTTTCTTTTAATTAACGAAATTTGTGCAGTAACGTTTCGTTGCGATTTTTTTTTTTATTGGCAGAATCTCTATTGGATAAGGCATCAGAATCATTTCGCTTTGAATAATTAATGCTGGAAGAGTCGGTCGAGTAGTGAAATTTTGTTGAATTAGGGTGAAATAATTCATGGGCAATGAGATTGACGGACAAGGAATGGAAAAGGTTTGAGAATCAACAGGTGTATAGAAATACCCCCAATCCAAGCATTCATTCTGGCTAATCGATATTATTAAATATATCCTGTTAAATAGCAAGAGAAAGGTAGAGAGAGAAAGAGAGAGAGAGAGAAAGAGAGAGAGACCGAGAAATAAAAAGAAAATTTGAGCACGACCTTGTAGTTCTCTCAAATCACAATTTTATATTACTTTTTATATGTATAATAAATAAATAAAAAATAAATAAATCTATAAAAAATAAATAAATAATAATAATAAATAATCTCTATATAGATATATCGCCGCTACCACCGCCGCCGCCGCCGTCTACAATAGTTGAGGAGGTCAGCTACACCGTATGCGGGGACCCGTTTGGTGAAGCTGACCCCGTCGAAAATGACCCAGCACACAATCAAACCGCTGGGGGGGGGGGGGGGTCGTTTGGGTTCGACAGCGAAGGGGTCACGGTGGGTTCGCGCGCGAGGCGCGCAGGGGGACGAAGCCCCCTTAGTATACAATACATATATGTATGTATATTAAGGCGATTTTTTTTTTCCGACTATTTTTTTTTTCGTCCCCACCCGAAATTTTGTTGGATATGTCGAAAAAGAAATTCCCTGAAAGTTACAGCCCTTAATATTAATTCTAAGTACTCTCCCAAAGCGTGAGAAGATTTTCCATCTAAAATACACGTATATCGAATTTTTTTTTTCTTCAAATTACTGTAACTCAGCCGCATTTTATGCTATCATATTGTTCTTGGTTTCGATTTACTCAGAATAAAACAATCCAACAAAGTGCCTTTTGCGGCGAAAGTGTAAATTGTACTGGTGAGTTGGTACGGGTCACTGAAGTTGATTTTTACCCAAAATTCTCGTTTTTTTGCTGTTATTTCCGAAACAATTAACTTTACGAAAAAAATGTTAACGAAAAATTTGTTGGAAATTTAATTTCCTACAAAAAAGGTCGTATCGACCCAATTGCTTAATTTAACATTTCTTGAGATATTGAACTTTAACTTATGAGTAGTATAAAATTTATAAAATATGAAATATTAAATAATAAAAAAAATAAAAATAAATAAAGTTCAATAACTCGAGAAATATTAATCTAAGCAATTGGGTCGACAGGATCTTTTTTGCAGGAAATTAAATTTCCAACAAATTTTTCGCTGATATTTTTTTCGTAAAGTTAATTGTTTCGGAGATAACAGCAAAAAAACGAGAATTTTGGGTAAAATCAACTTCAGTGACCCGTACAAACTCACCAGTACAATTTACACTTTCGCCGCAAAAGGCACTTTTTTAGATTGTTTTATTCCGAGTAAATTGAAACCAAGAAAAATATGAGAGCATAAAATGCGGCTGAGTTATAGAAATTAAAAAAAAAAAAAATTCGATTTACGTGTATTTTAGATGGAAAATCTTCTCACACTTTGGGAGAGCACTTAGAATTAATATTTAGGGCTGTAACTTTCAGGGAATTTCTTTTTCGACATATCCAACAAAATTTCGGGTGGGGACTGAAAAAAAAAAATAGCCGAAAAATAAAATCGTCCTAATGTATAAATATGCCTAGGGGGACTTCACCCCCATACGCGCTTCCCACGCAAACTTTCCACACAGCCCCTCAGCTAGCCACCCCGCCGTTGTTCACTCTCGCCACCTGTTAGAGAAATACATATAGAGAGATATATTTATCGTGATTAGAGTTAAAAGGGCATATTTTCGATGCTTATACACACAACGTACGCTATAGAATACTGACATCAGTTGGAAACATATTCAGAATATTCGTATCACTTTATGGACGTAAGGGAAATATATATTGCATGGACTTTTATTGTGATACGCCATTGAGATGCCAGTGGCAATAAATTCCATACACATGTTCCCTTACGCATACTTTTCCATTAGCTCATATTTTCATTAGAAAATGCACTGGACGACATTGGCCAATGGCGAAATAAATGCCATTCGAACTTGGCTCTTCATAATCTTTGCTCATTTCCATTCAGTTCTATGGAAAGAAATTGCCATTTGACCTTGCCATATTGACTTTCAATTCAGTTTCCATCGAAAGAAATTGCCATTCGAGGTTTCCATTGTCTTTCCATTCAGCTGGCTGCCATTAAAATTTTTCTCTTGACTTTCCCATACAATTCGCATTCAATATGTACGGTAGCTGATCTTTTCCATTGCCTGTAATTGAGTACTCAATGACGCCGTTTTGCTAGGAGTACGAAGCAATAAAAGAGAGTTTCGAGAGGGAAAAATACTGGGACGAAGTGGGAGAGGGCACAGCGAAAGAGAGTTGGGCAACGTTCGATGTGGGAACATAGAAAAAGCCGGGAAAAAGCGTTACTCAGACTGGAAATGTAGGTTCTATAGAAAGTAAGATGAGGGTAGGGGTGTATGTGTATGCGAAATAGTCATAGGAAGGATATAAATAGGGAGTGGGTCGAGGAGGTGAACAGGTGGAAGGGTAACGGCTAGGATGAGTTGCTTAAGGGGGGAAATTGGGTTAGGACAGCGTTTTCTCAATGATTTTCATGAAATTTTTTATAGTATAAAAAATGAATATAATTTATTGAAGCTTTGAGAATATTTTATACATATATTTAAGTATATACTATAAATGTTTTGAAGAATTTCCTTGAAAAACCTTCATCTGAAATCAAACGAGGTTGGAATTGACTTTTATTATATGTCTCTCTTCTATATGAACCTAAGTGCTATCAAAAAAATATAAAATTGAATTTTTTACAGTGGTCAAAACAAAAAAGCATGATTTTCGCCATTTTTTACAACTTTATTTGCAAAAAAAAAATTATTTTAAATAATGATAATATTTCGATTTTAGGTGCATATAGAGCGCAATACTATGAAGAAAGTAACTGCCAATTTTCAAAACGATTGGTTGAAAACTTTTCAAACTAGCGTGTACGCAAGTTCAAAAAATGTCTTTTTCAGAAAAACGCGTTTGAAAAAATAGCGCGCTCGGGGTCTGAAGGAGAGCTACTCACTTTAAGGAGGGGGTAGGGTTTTAAAATATTTTTTTTTTGCATTTTTTTTTAAATTTTTTTTCTGAATGAACAATATGAATGAACGGAGTTACAGCGTTTCAAACGACCGGCCGTGATACCTGATTTTCACGTATAAAAAACTTTAAATCGATTTTCCCGAAAACGTCATTTTTGAAGTTTGTGAACATTGAAACTCAAAATCTACTGAACCGATCCTTTTGAAAATCTAAACATTACTTCTTCACATAAATCAACAGGTAAACAGGAGGAGTTTTTTTTTTTCAATTTTTTCAATTTTTTAATAACAAATTAAGCGCGATTTTATGAGCTAAAATTACGTTTTTCACTTCCAAGTGCTGCAAAAAATAGAAAAAATAAATAAAAATCTTCCTGATTACCTCGAGAAATACATCACCTTTAAAATGCATATTAATTTTTTTGTTTGAGATGATCCGGTAACGAGTTATAATGTTCACCGCAAAACCACTTTTTTTAAGGCGCCTCTGGAGATTCAACGTCACCGGCTTATTTATCCATATTTTTCGTTGGAAATTTTTTCTGAGATACTTCAATAGTTATACAATAATATGTAATTCTATTTAATAAAATTATATTACTCATGTCGCCGCAAAAAAATCATAAAAATATGCTTTTTTTTTCGCCTTTAAAACCCTACCCGGCCGTTAATGGCTTATAACAATAGAACGAGTCGGAATTTTCATTTAAAATTTTGGGAACATATTTTTCAATATTTTTACTAACAATTTATGAAATAAAAAAAAATCGATTTTTTTAACTGTCTAACCCTATTTCCGCCCTTAAGGATGTAATGTTAGCGAGGTCATTTTATAAAGGAATGAATTTGGTTTTTTATTAAAGACGTCACAAAGAAATTTTGCCCACTTCGATGCGGAGATATGCGAGCTCAAAGTTGAGTCATTTACCGAGGCACGACCATTAGTCGCAATCCCAGAAGACTTCAATACGTCGATTGTCAAATTTAAAAAAACATACTCGTAAAAGGAGACTATGTTGAAAAATAAATCGCCACTTCTCAAAAATTTTCGTTTTTCTTTTGTAGGCTGAGTACTTATTGAACGACCCTCGTAGACCATATAGTTTCCCTATGGTACGATATAAGCCGCTTTAGATCGAATATAGCACAGAGCCTTATAGTGACAGTCATTCCCAAGTTTTGTTATCGCCTAATGTTTGGCACTGTGAATTTCAAATTTTTTAACGATCCACCAAATTACGTTGAACACTTGGGTGTTTCGTATCACTCGAGTATTTAATTCCTACGCCGACGAAAGAGAAAGAACGCCATTGAAACGATCACGCACCCTATATATGATATACGTATTCCTATGTACTGCGCAATAAAGTTATTACTCGAACATCTGACAGTTTTTTGAAATCTTATATATATTATGTCTTACAGTGCACAATCAATCAATTTAGGCCTTTGAAAAATTCACATTCAACGAATTAAATGCCATAAAAAAATTTATAAATAATATTACACCATGTAATTTGAATAGACTAAAAGGTCGGGCTTATCAAAGATGCACCTCCAAACTTGCCACGAGTACAAGCGAAACAATACGGAAAAAGTAACAGAGAAAGATGGTTGGAAATGCCTAGTGAACAATGTAAATTCAATAGCCCAGACAACTTTTAAGTTAAGGGGGGAAATGGGGTTAGACGGTTCAAAAAATCGATTTTTTTTTATTTCATAAATTGTTAGTAAAACTATTGAAAAATATGTTCCCAAAATTTTAAATGAAAATTCCGACTCGTTCTATTGTTATAAGCCATTAAGGGGGGAAATAGGGGTAGGACAGCGTTTTCTCAATGATTTTCATGAATTTTTTTATAGTATAAAAAATGAATATAATTTATTGAAACGTTGAGAATATTTTATACATATATTTAAGTATATACTATAAAATTTTTGAAGAATTTCCTTGAAAAACACCGGAGATATTAGCGACCCCATATTGCAAATCACAATCAGACTCAGCATTTTGCGTACATTCTGGAAGCCTCAATTTTCATCTGAAATCAAACGAGGTTGGAATTTACTTTTACTATATGTCTCTCTTCTATATGAACTTAAATGCTATCAAAAAAATAGAAAATTGAATTTTTTACAGAGGTCAAAACAAAAAAGCATGATTTTTTGCCATTTTTTACAACTTTATTTGCAAAAAAAAAATTATCTTAAATAATGATAATATTCTTATACGCAATATGATTTTAGGTTCATATAGAGCGTAATACTATGAAGAAAGTAACTGCCAATTTTCAAAGCGATTGGTTGAAAACTTTGCAAACTAGCGTGTACGCAAGTTCAAAAAAAGTCGTTCTCAGAAAAACGCGTTCGAGAAAATAGCAAAATGCTGAGTCTGATTATGACCTGTGTAATATCTGTTTTTATTTATTTTATTTTTGTACGAAAGGAAACACGAGAATAATCCAGACAATGGTAATTTTATTTCAATGCTCGACTTTGATCAAATAATAATGTTACAAAAAAATGGATGGCCGAGGAAAGGATCGAAGCTTCTCGCCAGTTAGACCATTAAAATCTTACGCTTCTTGACATTTTTGTTAATATAGCACAACGATAATTCTACACACACGCATACACACATCCAAGACATACATATATCATTCAAGTTTCGGGTTCGCGACGGATTCGAGTCGCACGCGCACCAATATCGTTCTTTCGCAGTTTTTATGAGATCACTTTGAATTGTTCTTGGTGAGATATCAATTGAGGCAATATATATTTACGTATCTTGTTGGTCGACGGAAACGCTTCCTCGATGGCTCGTTCCTTGCTCCGGGGTAGCTGATGTACGTGACGAAAGATAACTTCCAGATATTCCAACGACTGGCCAGTTCGATTGGAATGATAGGTTAAGTGATTTTGTCTCTGTCCTCGCCGTCTCGTGCAACAAGCCCACGCAGTGGATAATCGAGCGTATTCGGGACTTCGGTAATATTTCTGTTGACTCGTCGGCGTCCCCGGAGCGAAAGAGGATCATCTAATCGAAATTACCTCCCACCTAAGCACGACGGAACGAGGAGTCACCCGTCATGCGCGTGTATCTCGTGAATTCCCAATTTTCCGCACACGGGTGAACGCGGGACTATTTAAATCTCTAATCGTCACCTTACACCTGCAATATGGGGTCGCTAATATCTGCGGTGTTTTTCAAGGAAATTCTTCAAAAATTTTATAGTATATACTTAAATATATGTATATTCTCAAAGTTTCAATAAATTATATTCATTTTTTATACTATACAAAAATTCATGAAAATCATTGAGAAAACGCTGTCCTAACCCTATTTCCCCCCTTAATGGCTTATAACAATAGACCGAGTCGGAATTTTCATTTAAAATTTTGGGAACATATTTTTCCATAGTTTTACTAAAAATTTATGAAATAAAAAAAATCGATTTTTTGAACCGTCCAACCCTATTTCCCCCCTTAATGGCTTATAACAATAGAACGAGTCGGAATTTTCATTTAAAATTTTGGGAACATATTTTTCCATAGTTTTACTAAAAATTTATGAAATAAAAAAAATCGATTTTTTGAACCGTCTAACCCTATTTCCCCCCTTAAATACAATATTCGCGACCTTAACATTTAATTGTGTTTGGTGATAGTCTATTTGTGTAGAAAGTTTTCGTCTGATAGCTCTAAGATTGCACGAGTCATGGTATTAAAATTTTTTAAGCAATTAAAAATGAAAGCGTGTAAAATCTGAAAGATCAAAAGAACGCGAATAATTAAAATTCTCGTCCAATATCAAAGGCTCTAGACCAGAGTCTGCAGTAGGTAAAAAGCTCAACTGAAATACAGTTTTTTCATTCCAATTTACACTGTTATCGAATTCAACGTCGTCAATATGAAATTAATCGGATGAGGTGACGAGGTATTCGTATTTTACTTTTCATCGCGTGTCGTGGTAAATAGCGATAGCTTCTATAATAATCGCCGGAAGTGAATGGAATGGGGTTTTAAAGCATGCTGGTTCGTTACCTCCCGTTGAGCATAACGTCGGGGGCATTAAAGGAAAGTATAGCTTTACCGGATGAAACGAAAGAGGATAGGTTGTTGTTACAAAAATGAGGGGTTGCAGAAAGAGAGAAAAAGAGAACAAAGTTTTCCGGAAAAAGATAATCATTAGAAACCACAGCTATGTACAAAAAAATGTTATAGTAACACGATAACGGTACAGTTATATTTATCAGAATATGACGTATGGTTACACGACATTCTATCACAACTTATTACAGCTAGAGTATAACAACTGGATCAATGGACTGACGTTTATCTCGACAATGGGAACAACAACGAAGAGTTTAAACTCAGGGCTCAGGCACATGAAACGGCGTTAGCATTTTAACTGTCACGTAAATGAGTAAGAGAGGTGCTGGTCGTGTATCAACATGTAGCCAGCCAATCACAGCGACGTAGTAATTTTTTTATATGATCAAAGTTTCCTGCTCCTTGAAAAAATACTACAGAAAGGATTTTTCTCAAATAAAGCACATTATAGACATAATCGCACGGTTATCCTATTCTTGAAATTTAATTTGACCCTCTGCATATTTTACAAGGAATTTTCGAATTTATTTTACATTTGACAAAAAACTGAGGAATAGCCATTCACGTTTCATTTTCCACCTATCCAACCCTCTGCAAAATCGCACTCTTAATAAATATATCGAGCCCGTATTCGTCGAATCGAACACCACCAGTATGGGTGGCTGGCCAATGGAGTAAGAGAGAAAAGTGCGTTCTGCACGAATAACTCGAGTAATTGAACGAGATTCTATTTCACATCAAATAACATGGTCTGTATGCAATTGTATTAATGGGGAATGGGGGAAAATTGTCATATGATCACGTATATTTAATCGATATCGGAACAATGACCGTGGATATGTACAGTGGGTCAAAAAAGTATTCATACACCTTGTTTTTTTGCGATAACTTTATAGACATAAGCGATACGCAAAGAATGCCAATTTTATTTAATAGTACATCAGGTGCAGAGATAAACTGCAAATGGAGAATTTTTCCCAGGAATAATAGAAGAATTATGCCAAAAAAACGAAAATTTTCGGGCAAAAAAAGTATTCATACACTTACGATTATAGTGAAAA
This sequence comes from Oxytorus armatus, assembly GCA_958009045.1. Taxonomy (NCBI): domain Eukaryota; kingdom Metazoa; phylum Arthropoda; class Insecta; order Hymenoptera; family Ichneumonidae; genus Oxytorus; species Oxytorus armatus. The sequence continues at coordinate 8,219,765 of OY253747.1, read as the reverse complement.
CCTACATCGTCATAGTTGTTCATTATAACTAATATTCAGTGCGCATCCCTTTTGCTTCAATTATCGCCTCTAGTCTCTTAGGCATGGATTCTACTAGGTTTTGCGTTGTTTCTTTTGCTATTTTCATCCATTCTTCTAAAAGCACTCTTTGGAGATCGAATTTGTTTGTTATTTTTCTTTTTCTAATTTCTACATCCACCAAGTGCCATAAATTTTCAATAAGATTGATGTCCGGAGATTGTGGTGGTGTAATCAATTGTTTGCGGACATTATAGAATAACCATTCCCTCATTTTCATGGCAGTATGTTTCAGGTCGTTATCTTGTTGGAAGTAGAAATTTCCATCCAGGCCCATTTTATCTACACTTGCTTTCAAATTGCTGCGCAACACGTCGATATACTTCTGGGCATTCATAGTACCATCTATAAAAGCCAGATTACCAACGCCATAATATCCCATACAGCCCCAAACCATGACGCTTCCTCCGCCGTGCGTCACAGTCGGTATTAAAATTTTCTGCTGGAGCTCAGTATTTGGTTTCCGCCAGACGAATTTTTGTCCATCGGACCCGAAGATGTTAAACTTCGATTCATCCGAGAATACGACACTTTTCCAAAATTCGATAGATTTTTTTATGTAGGTTTTTGCGAAACCTGAACGTTTTTCTCGATTTATATTATTAATTAATGGTTTTTTGCGGGTATTTCTGCCGTATATTTAGGTAGAATGCAAAACGTTTCGAATAGTCTGGGGACACACGCTCTTCCCCGATGTTGACGCGACATCATTCGCTAAACTGCGAGCACTTGTGGACGGTTTTTTTGTAGCCTCCGTAACGATACTCCGACGCTCTCGTACCGTTAGTATTCTCGGTCGACCGGTTCGTAGCTTATTTTCTGTGCTGTTTGTTCTTTCGTATTTTTTTATTATATATTGCACTGTTGCGAAACTTAGATTTAGTTCTTTAGTTCTTAGATTTAATTTTTCGATAACTTTCACCGCGTTTCCGAAGAAAAATCACTCTATCTCGCATGGATATTGATATTTCGCTTTTCTTTGTCATCATGTCTGTTCAGAGCTTGAAGATCTACTACCGCATGGAATAGGTCAAAACCATTGTGTAAACGAAGACTTGTTTACATTGTACGCAGAGGTCAGACCGTCCGTGAGTGAATATCGAGGTTTAGCAGCTCAATCGTAAGTGTACGAATACTTTTTTGGCCCGAAAATTTTCATTTTTTTTCCATAATTCTTCTATTATTCCTGGGAAAAAATTCTCCATTTGCAGTTCATCTCTGTACCTGATGTACTATTAAATAAAATTGGCTTTCTTTGCGTATCGCTTATGTCTATAAAGTTATCGCAAAAAAACAAGGTGTATGAATACTTTTTTGACCCACTGTATATGCAGTTTTCATAAAATCGTGATGGAAAGAGAAGCGCTGGTTTTCCTCTCATTTCTAGAGCAATTAAATGTCTCTCGAATTTATTTAAAACACTTTTCTTTGCGAAGGTATTCTTTTTTTGTTCGTATCTTGAAATACTATTGCTTTTTCAATCGCACAAAAACAGGCTGAGGTGTGATGAATCGAACTGGCAATGAGAAAACATTGGCAGTAAAATTGTGTGGACGAAGCGTTTTTTTCAACTACTTTTCATTTCTGACAGTTCATTGCTCATGAAAACTTAATTTTCTTCGCCTTAATTTCATCCCTATAATAGTCGAAACAAGATTTCCTCAATGAGAATGAAAAAACGAGTGAATGATCGGCCATGTCGTTTTCACGTAGTGCAACGTTCATTTGTTTCATTGCGGATATTTCATTCGCTTTCGAGAACCTCGACGATCTGCAACGAACGATTTGTCTTCCAAACCCTCCTTTCGATTCTTCCCATTGCGGGTGCATGGCGTGAAAAGGTGAAAATTGTGGTCGCGGGGATTTCGAGAAAAGCTCGGCGGGTGCTCCGCTGACGTACCTGACGAATGGTGGACATTACCGCGACATCGTGAGATCGAAAGAAATAAGAAAGCTCAGTCGTGGAGGAAAAAGGATAAAAGTAAAAAAAAAAGATGAAGAGGGAGAGAAAGAGGGAAAAAGTAAGGATAAAGCCACGACTGTCCATTATCCATCTCGTCCTGGTCACGGACTTTGTTTTCCTTTGCGCAGCTCCACTGTCGACTTAGCTCTGTCATTTCTCCGTTCCTTTTCGTCCGTCCCGGAAAAGAAATCTCCCCCGAGGATTCGAGCATAAATCCCACAGCTTAAAGGAAGATAAAACTGTTGGAATTCGAATGACTCCGCTCTCGCTCGCCTGACTGAGTTTACGGCAAAGTTACGCAAATCCTTTGTCATACGAAGATCTGTTTTTCCGAAAGCTCGTTCGCATTTCAAAAACGCTCGCACAGCCTGACAGACTTTGATCCGTTGCACATTATTTCATCACCGAACTGAAGGCTCGAGATTTACAACGATTATGATTTTAATACCGAGTATTTGCTAGTTCGAGATTCACAAGCACGAGCTTGCAAGCTCCACATCTACATTCATGAGCTTTTCAACCCAATATCGGTATTCCCAGGCTCTTAAGCCCAATATTGCAAGTCCGAGCTTTCAAGATCAAGATTTGTAATTCTTAGATGATATTCAGGATTGATCAAGGCTTCGCAACTTCAAGTTTTTCGATTCTGAGCTTTAAAGTAACAAGATTTACAAAACTCAACTTTCAGTCTGGTAGTCCAAGTTTTAACATGGTCAAGATATACAAGTGCTCCAAAGTCGAAGATTTATAGTCACAAGATTTGCAATTCCAACATTTATAAGCTCAAGATTTGTGAATACGAGATTTCAAGTTTCTGATTGACAAGTTTTCAAATCCAATATTGTTAAGTTGAATTTTGCCGTAGGTCCGTAGTTCAAGATGCCTAAGTCCAAACTTTTGCAAAACCAGATTTCGGCAAGCCCGAGTTTTCTCACCTCCCTCAATATACTTGTACAATGGTGATCCGTACACGTTAACGATTTCTCAAGCTTTACATCAGACATCGAGATTAAGTAATCGAACTTTCAAACGTTTAAGGTAGTAGTCTCGTAACTTAAGCCGATTTTCATGCCTTTTTTGGAGGGCGTTTTTTTGTAGGAAAATAAAAATGAATCGTTTTGGATATTTAGAATGTTTTTATTTACATATTGAAGATACAAAAAAAAATTGTTTGAAAAAATTTAATAGTTTAGTAATATTATTGTTATTGATCGAAGTTAGCACCTCGAAGTTGGCAGCCCGGGTCCTAACTTTTTTTCTACCGAACCGATTGCTTTCAAATTTTAACAGGCTACTCTACACACTTATAGTTCTCGTTGGAACCACCGAGAAATTATTTCACCCCTAACTTTTTATTTTACAACCCCTTCTTTGCTAAAATAAAAGAACTTTAGCAAAGAAGGGGTTGTAAAATAAAAAGTTAGGGGTGAAAAAATTTCTCGGTGGTTCCGACGAGAACTATAAGTGTGTAGAGTCGCCTGTTAAAATTTGAAAGCAATCGGTTCGGTAGAAAAAAAGTTAGGACCCGGGCTGCCAACTTCGAGGTGCGAATTTCGATCGATAATAATAATAATAATAAACTATCTAATTTTTTCAAAAAATTTTTTTTTTGTATCTTTAATATGTAAATAAAAACATCCTAAATATCCAAAACGATTCATTTTTATTTTCCTACAAAAAAAACGCCCTCTAAAATGACACGAAAATCGGCTTAAGTTACCAGACTACTACCTTAAGTCTGTCGATTTGTTTTTGTATCGACATTCGGCAAGACGAAATATTTGGAAAAGCTTGAGAGCAACCTCACCTGCTCTCGAACGCCCGCAGCCAACGACGTTAGCCAATATTTGAAATATTTTCGAGTTGAAGCAACGGAGCTGAAAATGAAACAAACATTCCTCCGTAGATACACATCGTTACAGATATAGTTTGTACGTAAGCTTGCGTTGTTAACCTTTTGGGGTTCGTCGAGCTTTCGCTCTTTCCTCGTCGGTATATCCTTCGGCATGCTTTTTATGCTTTATTTTCATCGCTTTTTTTCTGGTTCTTTTTATCTTCTATTCGTTTCGGACGACAACGTTGCAAGCTCGTGGGAAAAGCTTCGGTGGATGAGCGAGACGTCCAGCGGGAGTATTTGGAGGCGCCTAACCATGAAACGAGATACGTGAACAGCCGGGGTGACCGAGCTTGAGTTTTCCCAACCTCTTTCTCCGTCGAACTATCCCCTCACTCGTACCCACCCCAAACCAAACTCTTCACTTGCGATGGATACGGGTCAGCGTGAGTAAACTTTAGCCGATAAAGGTTCATGAAGTGGTGGATGAAAGCACAAATAAGCTCGGTTGCCTATCGCATAAACACGCACAGAGTAACGTGACCTCGAGGGACGATCCTTGGGAAATAAGCGCCTTTTCTATAGACTCTGCTCATGTGTAAATAAAGAGTCTGTTTAATGAAGTTATTTTGTTTCCTCATGAAGGAAGCTTCATTTCCATGAATAAAAAACCGTTGTTTTACATCATTGTATTTAAGGTCTTCCGGGGCATCGGAAAATTATATTTAAAAAAAATGTTTCGGATGGACGTGCGTGTCCGGGTGCACGATAGGGATGCAAAATTAATACCTTTGTAATTTCTCATTGGTTCGAGTTTTTGAGCTGGAATTTGGCAAACAAGTGCCATACTTCTACAGTGGGTCAAAAAAGTATTCACACACCTTGTTTTTTTGCGATAACTTTATAGACATAAACGATACGCAAAGAAAGCCAATTTTATTTAATAGTCCATCAGGTACAGAGATAAACTGCAAATGGAGAATTTTTTCCTCGGAATAATAGAAGAATTATGCAAAAAAAACGAAAATTTTCGGGCCAAAAAAGTATTCGTACACTTACGATTGAGCTTCTAAACCTCGATATTCACTCACGGACGGTCTGACCTTTGCGTACAATGTAAACGAGTCTTCGTTTACACAATGGTTTTGACCTATTCCATGCGGTAGTAGATCTTCAAGCTCTGAACAGACATGATCGCAAAGAAAAGCGAAATAGCAATATCCATGCGAGATAGAGTGATTTTTCTTCGGAAACGCGGTGAAAGTTATCGAAAAATTAGTAAAGAACTAAATCTAAGTTTCGCAACAGTGCAATATATAATAAAAAAATACGAAAGAATTAACAGCACAGAAACAAGCCACGAACCGGTCGACCGAGAATACTAACGGTACGAGGGCGTCGGAGTATTGTTACAGAGGCTAGAAAAAAACCGTTCACAAGTGCTCGCAGTTTAGCGAATGATGTCGCGTCAACATCGGGGAAGAGCGTGTGTCCCCAGACTATTCGAAACGTTTTGCATTCTGCCCAAATATACGGCAGAACTGCCCGCAAAAAACCATTAATTAATAATATAAATCGAGAAAAACGTTTAGGTTTCGCAAAAACCTACGTAAAAAAATCTATAGAATTTTGGTAACGTGTCGTATTCTCGGATGAATCGAAGCTTAACATCTTCGGGTCCGATGGAAAAAAATTCATCTGGCGGAAACCAAATACCGAGCTCCAGCAGAAAAATTTTATACCGACTGTAAACCACGGCGGTGGAAGCGTCATGGTTTGGGGCTGTATGGGATATTATGGCGTTGGTAATCTGGCTTTTATAGATGGTACAATGAATGCCCAGAAGTATATCGACGTGTTGCGCAGCAATTTGAAAGCAAGTGTAGATAAAATGGGCCTGGATAGAAATTTCTACTTCCAACAAGATAACGACCCGAAACATACTGCCATGAAAACGAGGGAATGGTTACTCTATAATGTCCGCAAACAATTGATTACACCACCACAATCTCCGGACATCAATCCTATTGAAAATGTATGGCACTTGGTGGATGTAGAAATTATAAAAAGAAAAATAACAAACAAATCCGATCTCCAAAGAGTGCTTTTAGAAGAATGGACGAAAATAGCAAAAGAAACAACGCAAATGCTAGTAAAATCCAAGCCTAAGAGACTCGAGGCGATAATTGAAGCAAAAGGGATGCACACCAAATATTAGTTATAATTAACAACTATGATGATGTAGGTTTTCACTATAATCGTAAGTGTATGAATACTTTTTTGCCCGAAAATTTTCGTTTTTTTGGCATAATTCGTCTATTATTCCTGGGAAAAAATTCTCCATTTGCAGTTTGTCTCTGCACCTGATGTACTATTAAATAAAATTGGCTTTCTTTGCGTATCGCTTATGTCTATAAAGTTATCGCAAAAAAACAAGGTGTATGAATACTTTTTTGACCCACTGTATATACGTTGTAACGTCGCAGGTTGTAATGTCATTTGAAAATTTACCTTGGACGATCGCGAGGGTCGAAGTGGTTGAGCTCCACGTTGAGACGAGAGTTTACACGTCAAGGATCAGAGCATACGAGAGGGATAAGTGAAATTTAAAATTTATATTTGTTATTTATGTCGTATTCGATTTTGATAATCGGTAGTACCATCGGACGGACGGATTTGTTTAAGTTACTATTGGTGAAAGTCCGTTTTTTATTCGACAATATGAAAATATTAATTTATTCAAAGACAGGTTCAATAGAATTATAGTTTCATAGATTTTATAATGTCGGCTTTAATGATTCAGTTTAATTTTGCTTGATCGGAGTTTGCGTGCTATGACGACTAGTTTTGCGATTGTGATCGAGTTGCGAAGTTCAACTATATATTTTTTATGACAGACCATAGTGGTCAACAGTCATAGATAAACGAAATTTCGAGATCGTCCGTCTTGACTCATCAAGCTTTCTGCGTTGACGATTCCAAAACTAGTACTGTACAATATTATAACATTAACGCACGCCGAAAGAATGTGGACGCCGGGCACTGAACATTGATGTCGTGCTGCATCTCTTTCCTGTAATGAGTTATAAATTATAAAATTTATTTAGAACAGAACTTGGCATGATAATAGCCGATGTTATTAGTTCTCAAATACTTCGGTATCAATATGAATATTACAGTTTTTGTTCGATGACCATGCAAAAACAAGTAAATGCCGATATTAGTCATCTATTTACTTACTCTCTCTGAACTATTGATAAAATCAAATTCCAATATTGAACGTAAATGATCCGTTAATTGTAAGCTTCTGTGAATAATATACATATATCAAGCATGATAATCCTTCATCAATGAGGAATTATAATACATGAACAGTATTAAATGGCAAGGGGAAATGATACTAGAACAGTTACCGTCCAGAGTACTCTTTGACGTTCCGATTACGACTCCGGTTACCCTTGTGCGATTTCGATAGCTCTGAATCACCAGTTCTATATGTACAGCATCGATTGTACATATACGTTTCCATAAACTCGTCGATTTATGGTTTACAAATTCCCTGCTCGTTTACCAACAATCGGAACTCGATAAACGATTATTTGATTTCTAACAGGCAATCGGTTGTTCCTGAAATTTTGCAAACTCTGATTTCAAGACTATTTTACAATAACACCCGAAACGGAATGTTCTTAAAATCAAGAATTTGAGAGACAAACGAAAAATGTGATTGCAACAGGAATATGCAAAAATTGACTCACTGATGTGAGATATTAAAGAGATTATACTATTTATTTATTTTGCTTCCTCATGAAGGAAACTTTGCCATGCTGAACGCTAAAAATAGGTTCGATTTTTTAATGCCAATTAAAATGTGTCAAGGTGTCCAAAAATCACATGTAGAAAAGAATCACTGAAATTACGTGCTCGTGATATGAGTGCGCGTGTGTACCGGTCCTACAAAAGACAAAATCTCGAGAACGGCTTGAATTATTTGTATAGAGCTGCGATTCCGCACACAAGTAAATCATTATATTCCCTTTATATTCCGCATTGTTCACAAATATCCGCGAAGCTGCTCAGATATCGTGGCTCCTTGAATTTTTTTGAAAAGTGTCTACAGGCGCTCTACCTTCCGAAAATTTTGAGACATCGGATTAACATTTTTGTCATGTGCCGAGAGAATCATTGGAGATTGGTCGATATTGAATTTGGTGATGAAAGGGTTCGGATTTTTTGAATCTTCCATTTTTTTCCGAAATAGATTGTGATTGCAAAAATGCCGATTATGTCACTCAAATGTTTAAATATTATTGAGAAAAACTTGTATATATAAACAGAATATCATTGAAAGATTGTATGTGATAGAGAGATCGTAAATCCTAACTTTCGACTCGAAACCTTGTACACATATAGATTAAGGGGGGAAATAGGGTTAGGACAGCGTTTCCTCAATGATTTTTATGAATTTTTTTATAGTATAAAAAATTAATATAATTTATTGAAACTTTGAGAATATTTTATACATATATTTAAGTATATACTATAAAATATTAGCGACCCCATATTGCAGGTCACAATTAGACTCAGCATTTTGCGTACATTCTGGAAGCCGCAATTTTCGTCTGAAATCAAACGAGGTTGGAATTTACTTTTATTATATGTCTCTCTTCTGTATGAACCTAAATGCTATAAAAAAAATAGAAAATTTAATTTTTCACCGGGGTCATAACAAAAATGCATGATTTTTTGCCATTTTTTACAACTTTATTTGCAAAAAAATAAAATATTTTCAATAATGATAATACTCCGATTTTAGGTGCATATAGAGCGCAATACTATGAGGAAAGTAACTGCCAATTTTCAAAACAATTGGTTGAAAAATTTTCAAACTAGCGTGTACGCAAGTTCAAAAAAAGTCGTTTTCAGAACAACGCGTTTGAAAAAATAGTACCAAGAAAAACAAGCAATATGGGGTCGCTAATATTTTATAGTATATACTTAAATATATGTATACAAATTTTATACTATATACTTAAATATATGTATAAAAATTTTATAGTATATACTTAAATATATGTATAAAATATTCTCAAAGTTTCCATAAATTATATTCATTTTTTATCCTATAAAAAAATTCATGAAAATTATTGAGAGAACGCTGTCCTAACCCTATTTCCCCCCTTAATGGCTTATAACAATAGAACGAGTCGGAATTTTCATTTAAAATTTTGGGAACATATTTTTCAATAGTTTTACTAACAATTTATGAAATAAAAAGAAATCGATTTTTTGAACCGTCTAACCCTGTTTCCCCCCTTAATGGACAAGAGACTTTTGATATTAAATTTGGTGAGAATCACTTAAGGTTTTCAAATTTTTTGAAATTTCTAACTTTTCAAAAAGTGTGCGTGTGTTTATTAAGTTACGCGTATTTTAGGACATTGGAGTAATTGTTCTCTCATGAATAGAGTAGTTCTCATTAAAGCGTCATTAGTCATAATTTATCGTGAATCGATGAAAGTGATAAGATTTTATTGAATGTTGAACATTTTATAATTTTTGTTTTTTATGGGAAATTGTATGTTTGTGTACCTTGTCAAATTTACAACTATCGAAGCGACTTTTCTCATAAAAATAGGTTAGGAGAGAACGATATTCGGTAATTGAGTTTGAAAACAATTCGTAAAGAGCTTTAAGATTGTATACAATTTTTAACTTATGAAATTTTGTATTCATCGCAAAAAACGGTGTGGTTGTTCGAACTTCATGAAATTTTCCAGAATGATAATGAAAAATTGCTCAACTTGGTAACATGTGGTACACTGGAATTGTTCACTTCGAATTCAGCAAAAAATGGAACGTGCATATTTAAAACTTTCACGTTTGTTTCTTCATTATATTAACTCGGCTGTGGAAAGTTCGCCATTTGATACCTCAAATGATAGATTATGAAACAAGCTTATAAGTGGACTACAGAGAAACATATTCAACATTGAAATTTCGGGTGACTCGGAGCATTTGTAAGACGTTGAGAAATGCTATCAGCGTCGGTATAGTGGGGACCATTGAAATCCGGGTTATATTTAAAACCGATGTACCAACTAGGTAAGTCAACCGTGTCAGAAGCGATTTACTATGCATCTTGGTATTGTAACCTATAATTTGTCATGTAGAATCCCAAGATGTCACAAAAATTGACTGTTAATTGAAAATTGAGTCAAAAAAATCTTGCGTTCGCGCGCTATTGCAAGTAACGCTAATGAAAAAACACTTGTCCACAATAACCATATATTTATTTGGCCAAATCCCATTTCGTTAATGTCGTACTTTTAATTAATTAAATCCGATTTTGGTAATTTTTTTCCAACATATTAAATTTACCAAATTTATTTCACGTGATTATGTAAATCGAGTGAAATGAAATTTTGCATTTTTTTGTATTAGCATTTCCATTGTACATATACCTTTTTCGGATTTTACGTTCCTTTCCGATTGTTCTCATTTTCCATTCCATTCCTAAGCATTCATCTATCGCAGTATTGACAGCGTCCAATAGTACTTGTAATTTGTATCAAGTTTTGCGTTGGGCCAATGTCAAAAAAATACGTTAGTGTCCTCATTCAGGATTAACTAAAAATTCCCTGGGGTTACGTACTTAGTGTACATCCTTGAGTAACTTACGCGTATTTAGTAAAATCCGTACGAATTTATACATAAAAATTTTTTGTCATCAATTGACGTCAAGACGCGGCATCGCCTTGATGACAATTAATGACAAAAAGTTTTTTATTGCAACATCGAATTTTTTATTTTCCGAAAAATGCATCCCAAATCAAGCAAAACTCACACCATCAAGTTAAATGAGAAAAAAAAAGGTACAATTAAAACTTGCATATTGCTTCCATATTATTTTGGCGAATACGCAAAGCTTCCTCTAGAATGCCCAAAAATGATGAGAAAGCAGTATGCAAATTAGAGTATGCACCATTTTTTTACCTTTAAAAAGTACGTTTATTGATCAATTATTATTCATTTAATCATTGATTAATCGAATAATTGTTGATTAATTGTATCATCATAACTTATTTATTTATCAATTTAGGATGTTGATTAGATTTTTTTTGATGATTTTTTTTTCTGACACGAAAATAATTTTGTTTTTTTTAGATACAACATGGGAAGCTGCTGGCTAGTAGTGTGGGCATCGATGATTTACCTAACAGTCGGCGTATCATCGCAGTATCGAGAAAAAAATATAAGTGAGTTAGCAAAAAAAAAATCGTTTTACCAGGTATGATAATTTGTTAGAAAATACTTCGTTGAAAATAAAACTCCAAGCACTGAGTAGGAAATCTATCAACATGAAAAAGTAAGTTTCCCATAAAGATGTGCTCGGTTGAACATTAATTGAAAATAAATAAAATGAATTTAAAGAAATAAACGTAAATTAATTGATGTTAAAAGTGCACGGTATATGCATATTCTGTGCAGTTTATTGTGTGCGTATTAGTCAGCTACATTATGGCCGCTCAACTGTGATTGACTTCTCGGATTTTTTTTCTACGGATGCTCGCTCAATTCATTAACAAAATATTGTGGAATTATTTTTAAAAATATAGTAAAATAAAATATGGCGACCGCGGTGACGTACATACGATAAATATTAGCTAGCCGGGGTGGAGGACGGCTCGAAAATTTGATAATTTATTGTTGTTTCAACATAACTTTTTCGTGAAAAAAGAAAGTTCATCCGGGTTTATAATAAATTTTATCCGTTTAATATTTGGGCGACACTACGCTTGCGCAATTGCAGTTGAATCAGGCGCACTATATGTTTAAGCACAGACTATAGTGACTTATGACATTTCTACCGTTGACAAGTCTTTGTACACTCTTCTTATGTTATTTGCACTTGAAACCGCTCAAAATTTCAAAGCATGCCGTGAAATATTCACTGAGATGTTTAGGAATGAGGTAAAAAAAACATGAGATTTAATAGAATCACTTGAGCATTGAAATAGTTACCGGGGAGCTGGGTCTTTTTGAAGATTTAACTTGAACCCTCAGACACAATTTGAATTATCGTATTTTCCGAGTTTTTGTCTAGAAATATTTATTTCATCGAAATATTTTGTGTAGCATTTTTTACCATCGTTTTCAATTTCAACATCAAATAACTTTTTTACATAATCGAATTTAACAAATCTGGTAATACTATTTATAGACGGTAGAATTATGGAGATATATACTAAATTTTAGCTTACCTCAGTGAAATATAATGCCGAAGTTATTTTTTGAATATTGAAAATAAAATTGTTCAGGAATAATTTCAGGAATTCTTGTATTGGGCATGTTAAGGGGGGAAATAGGGTTAGGACAGCGTTTTCTCAATGATTTTCATGAATTTTTTTATAGTATAAAAAGTTTATATAATTTATTGAAACTTTGAGAATATTTTATACATATATTTAAGCATATACTATAAAATTTTTATACATATGTTTAAGTACTAGGGGGGCTCTGCCCCCCCCTGCGCGCTTCGCGCGCCAACCCCCCCCCCCCCCCCCCGTTCCTTCTCGCCGCGGCCTACTCCCCTCCCCCGCCCCGCCGTTCCATCGCGCCCCGGGCTCCCCCCTCAACTCTTGTACACGGCGGCGGCGGCGGCGATATATTTATATAATATAGAGAGATATACTATAAAATATTAGCGACCCCATATTGCATGTCACAATCACACTCAGCATTTTGCGTACATTCTAGAAGCCGCAATTTTCATCTGAAATCAAACGAGGTTGGAATTTACTTTTATTATATGTCTCTCTTCTATATGAACCTAAAAGCTATTAAAAAAATAGAAAATTGAATTTTTTACAGGGGTCAAAACAAAAAAGCATGATTCTTTGCCATTTTTTACAACTTTGTTTGCAAAAAAAAAATTATTTTAAATAGTGATAATATTCCGATTTTCGGTTCATTTAGAGCGCAATACTATGAAGAAAGTAACTGCTAATTTTCAAAACAATTGGTTGAAAACTTTTCAAACTAGCGTGTACGCAATTTCAAAAAAAGTCGTTTTCAGAAAAACGCGTTTGAAAAAATAGTACCAAGAAAAACAAGCAATATGGGGTCGCTAATATTTTATAGTATATACTTAAATATATGTATAAAAAATTTATAGTATATACTTAAATATATATATAAAATATTCTCAAAGTTTCAATAAATTATATTCATTTTTTATACTATAAAAAACTTCATGAAAATTATTGCGAAAAAGCTGTCCTAACCCTATTTTCTCCCTTAATGGCTTATAACAATAGAACGAGTCGGAATTTTCATTTAAAATTTTGGGAACATTTTTTTCAATAGTTTTACTAACAATTTATGAAATAAAAAGAAAATCGATTTTTTGAACCGTCTAATCCTATCTACCCCCTTAAGCAGTATTGGTCGCGGTTAGTACTGAGATGGATGACCGGTTGGTCGTGAACGTGGGATTTTTTTTGTGTCTTTGTTGAGAATCTGAAAACGTATACAATGGAAAATGCTAATGGGAGAAATATATATAGAAAATAGTTTCACACGGAAAAAAATGGAAATTTAGCAAGCTGACCCAGTTATAGAAAAGCCTGAGGATCAATTGATTCAATTGACGAAAAAACAAAGCCAATAATGGTTGTAGTACATGTGATATAAAACGACGTCGGAATATTTAGTCGCTGGTGGATGTAAGGCATTCCGCCAGCTCAGTGACATTATATGAAAGCTTTAGCGTTGCAAAACTTAGGGTTGGCTCTGTTCGCCACAGAGCTTTTGCCTATGTACACGTTGGTGGTGGTATACGCGCATAGCAAGGTTATATATATATATTCGAGTACGACGGATGTGACACGGCATGGAGGACAAAAGGAGAACTTAATTTCGACCACGTGTCTCATGCCACCAATAAACGACGTGGGGCATGAACCCTAGTGCACAAGGCTTATACTACTAACCGTGAGGTCACGATAAGCTCGGCTCGACGAAAAGGGACGAATGAGAAAGGAGATAGATAGATAGAGAGGGGGTCGAAAGAGAGAAAGACGATTATGATAAGGATGGAAAAGCTCCGGAAGTTGGGAGACCGAAGTGAGATAGCGATAAGGGGATGGGAGGGTTGCAAATAGGGGTGGTTCGAAATTCACTCTCTTCATCCCCCACACTCCATCGTGGAAACTCATGGGATAGAGAATGAGAAGATGGAAGATGAGGAAACCGGGTATATAATCGAGGCGCGAGCGAGAACGATAGAAGTACGAAAGATTGCCGAGTGGATCGGAAACCGAAATCCACCGCGAAATTGAAAGGCTCAACTGCGCGGTCGACCTAGCACAAATTTCGACGCTGTCGCAACCGCGAAAGCTTCGCACAGGTCGTGAAAATCTTTCCACGAGAATATCAACGAAAGTGAAATATCAAAGTGAGTTTTCGAGGTCATCGGGCTTGCGACGTGGAATAGTCGGCATTGAGCTTGTCAAAAGCGTTTTTATTTGAAACTCGGGTCACGAAAAGCACTCGAGAAAGACTTTGTGATTTCATACAGTGTTTACGGTGAAATCGCTGAGCGCAGCGAAATTGGAAGTGTGTCTTCTACACGTGAAATGTAATTTTGGTATCTCATTTCGCAAATAAATATAAATCGCTTCTAATGCTTTACCCTGACATGTGACAAACAAAAAGTGGCAAAAAAATGGTAAAATAAATGTCAGCAATTGTATGAAAAAATATTTAAAATTGTGATGATAATTTATGTTTGATCTCTAGATAGATTTACATGCAAGTAAGAGAAATTGTGTAAGCAGAACACACTCGAAGTTGAGGTACATTGCGGTTGTAAACATACTCTTCCAGTCTTAATTTATGGCATAGATGGCATTATATAAAATAATGATTCGTCATCTCATTGTGGTCTAGGACTCTACACACATAACTTTCGGTAACTTTAATCTGAAGAATATCGAGAAGTATACAAGAACTGTGAAACTGTTACAGTAGTCATTATACAGGATGTCCGTCGCAACAAAAAAATTGCCGACGATGAAAATCCGTTGCTGTATATAATGCCCGATATTCCTAGTTAAGGGAGGAAATAGCGTTAGGACAGCGTTTTCTCAATGATTTTCATGAATTTTTTTATAGTATAAAAAATTAATATAATTTATTGAAACTTTGAGAATATTTTATACATATATTTAAGTACATACTATAAAATTTGTATACATATATTTAAGAATAGACTATAAAATAATAGCGACCCCATATTGCAGGTCACAATCAGACTCACCATTTTGCGTACATTCTGGAAGCCGCAATTTTCATCTGAAATCAAACGAAGTTGGAATTTACTTTTATTATATGTCTTTCTTCTATATGAATCTAAATGCTATTAAAAAAATAGAAAATTGAATTTTTTACAGGGGTCAAACCAAAAAAGCATGATTCTTTGCCATTTTTTACAACTTTATTTGCAAAAAAAAAATTATTTTAAATAATGATAATATTCCGATTTTAGGTTCATATAGACCGCAATACTATGAAGAAAGTCACTGCCAATTTTCAAAACGATTGGTTGAAAACTTTTCAAACTAGCGTGTACGCAAGTTCAAAAAAAGTCGTTTTCAGAAAAACGCGTTTGAAAAAATAGTACCAAGAAAAATAAGCAATATGGGATCGCTAATATTTTATAGTATATACTTAAATATATGTATACAAATTTTATAGTATATACTTAAATATATGTATAATAAATTTCAAAGTTTCAATAAATTAAATTCATTTTTTATACTATAAAAAAATTCATGAAAATCATTCAGAAATCGCTGTCCTAACCCTATTTCTTCCTTTAATGGCTTATAACAATAGAACGAGTCGGAATTTTCATTTAAAATTTTGGGAACATATTTTTCGAAAGTTTTGCTAACAATTTATGAAATAAAAAAAAATCGATTTTTTGAACCGTCTAACCCTATTCCCTTCCTTATGTTAGGCCAAGTTTCGCTGGGGCAAACTATACAAAGTATAGTACGACATTGCTTGCTCACGATCTGAAGTGATAATTGGAACATGCGTGTCCTGACCCCTAACATCTAGGGACCATGTTAATGCCCATACCACGTAAAGCCATCTCGTGAGCACGTTTCGTAACACTAAACTATGTCTCGTCGGTCGTGACCTGACGTTCAAAAGTTCTTGCTGGAAATTTGGATTCCAATTATTTTAGAAAATAAATAAAAGTTTGATCGTATTATTCATAACTTTACCGTAGTCATTTCATAATAACGACTCGCCAGTAACAAATGTGAGGAGAAAGTTATCAGTTGCAATTACGCCAGTAGCAATTGTTTCGTATCCAATGTTTTTGTTATACAGAATTTGTTGAGCTAAAGAAAGAACTTAAGATGGAAGTCGAGAGCTTGCAACACACAATATTGATCTTGAGGTCTTCAGTAATAATCCCATTGTGAACGTGGTGTCCGGTGACGGAAACAGAGATAGGGATCGAAAAATTGCTAGTTGTTAACTTTTTATGAATTAATTTCATACATGATCGCGAGTGGTGAAAAACACTCGAGAAACAAATATAGAGATTGAAGTGAGAAATAGTAATCTTTGTGGATTTAGCAATATTGTTTTAGTGAAATCGAAATAATCTGGTTATATAATTTATAATGATTTGTGCATTTGGAAATTTCAACGTATTATATCCTACAAAATGGACAGCTTCAAATGAGGAATAGTGAGCTTTGTGTTAATATCGATGTTGTGGTTGGGAACTTGAAATAGTCTAATCATATTATCCGAAATTTCTAAGCACTGATATGTACACGGAAATTTTTATATATTATATTGTTTATCTAAATGCTCATGTACGGCTTAATTTTAGAGATCACCAGGGGGGCATGTCGAGTGCACCCATACAACTGTCGATTTATTATTATTATTATTATTGTTGTTGTTATTATTATAATATTTGTCCCACTTGATTTTTTTCGTAACATCTCATCTAACAATTTCGAATTGAGTGTAGAATAAAAAGTGTAATGATCTGGTTATTACTGGTGCAAATTTAGCTTCAGTATATTCCTTGCGTGGTATTATTATTCTGCATTTTAACATACGTTTTTAAAAAATATTTAATATCTTTTTACTATGATAATCTCGTCAGTTATTTTTATATCTTCTTTTGTTTAGGAAGACTTCTATGTGTGATTTTTGGGGAAATTTATATGGCAACCATTCGATGCCATATAATAATATTACAACATTTATTCCCGACAGTAAGCTTATATTATCCATGATTAAGAATTTTTGCGTTAATAGGTATTTTGTGTAATAGTGCTGAATCAATAAATAGTCTGGAAGCTGCTATGTCAACGGTAAAAAGTTAGGACTGAATTATAAGAAGTACAAAATTGATAAAATGTCTCAAGTTATACGAAAAACAGCTGACTGCAGAATACAATTTAAATTCATTATTATTTTAACTTGTGTTTGCTCATAGGGTAGTAATGAAACATTAAATAACATATGAGCTGATACTCTCTGTTGACGTAATATTACATTACTCTTCGGTGGGTTCCGGTTCGAATCCGAAAAATCATCATTAGTAATTGATAACAGGTAAATATTATACGTATTACGAATAATTTCACACTTTTAAGTATCAACATTTACGTGAATTTTTCTTTCGTAAATTATACTTCAACTTTGGAGTGTATTCCCTTTGAGAAAATTTTGCTTCACAATATCGACGACTTTTGAAGTGAATAATTTTCTTCTAACACATTTTCTTCCAAAAAAGGATGAGCTTTCACAGTAGCTAGACGGTTATTCCGGGCCGTTTAACGAATACTCACACACATACCTGAGATTTTCACGCAATAATGGGAGCTTTTGGAACAATGTGGTTTAAGAGCCATTGAAAATTTCGTGTGCACATAAAAAATGTATTTTGGAGTTATATTCTTGTAGAAGGTTTACCTCTTGTAAGCCAAAATTTGGCAAATTAATAAACAATACTATGAAACCATTATAGTGCAAAAGCTATACATCATTTGAAAAAATGACTTTTCGTACAATAAAAATATTGCTCAAATTGAAAACGATAAGTTCTGTTGTATATTTTGTATTAAACTGAAAATCTGCCGTGTAGCTTTTTTTGTAGATGTGTTCCTCCCTGTAGATATGTTCCTCCAGAAAAGAATCGAGCTTTTGTTCAATAATGGGTGCTTTTCGAACGTTGTGCTTTAAAAGCTTTTCAATAATACTTTCTTCAGATAAAAAATGTCTTTCAGAGTTATTTTGTTGCAGATGTTTTCCCTACTTGTAAACCGAACTTTGGCAAATGAATGAACAAGGCTATGGATGCGTTACGATACAATAATAATAAAGCATTTAAAAAAACGCTTTACGTGCAATGAAAAGCTGTCTCACAGATTTTACAATAATAAGTTCTCTCGTATTTTCGTTAACAAGCTAAAAATCTTTTTTGTTATGGATATATTTCTCCAGAAATTAATCGAGCTTTTGGCGCTAGAGGAAGGCTTTTTGGGAGCTTCCTATCAAATTCTCTTTAAACGAATAATTGCAATGTCAAATAAACAACTGGCAAAAGCGGTTTCAAAGTTATGTATTACGATGAAAAAGTTTTGTTTTTTTGTACGGTAGAAAAGCTTGGTATATTTCATCCCGCATAAGTGTGTTTCGAAATGTCTTTATCACTGTTTGTTTTTCGTTTCCTGGACGAGGAAAGAGCAGAAAACATATAGCTCTGCACAGTGGTAGAATGACGTTGGCTGGCCGACCACGAGAGAAATCGTGGCAAACGGTTTTCCGGAAAATTAGATCCTGGGAAAAGCTCTGAATGTCCTGAGGGGCATTCGTACGAGTAGTCGTCCGGGACGACACCCCGCAGGTGCCTGGTAGAAAACTCGAGCCGGACGTGCACTTTCCGCCATCCTATCTCCCTCTCTCTCTCTTTCTCTCTCTCTCGCGATCTATCCTTTTCCGAGTCCTTTCCAAGTTTTATTTTTCACTACACATGATCGTCAGGTTTTCGGAATTCGGTTCGCCCATTGTCTAACCATTTGTTTGTCGGTTTTTAATGCCAAATTTTAAAAATTAGACGAAATATCGGCAAAACATATTGTTCAATAATATGTGGACTGATGAACAAATGAGTGTTGTGTGTGAGGCTGCAAAAATCAAACTGCTATAACTTTACTCTTCCACACTTCCCTTTGTCCGAAACAATTTTCGTAAAAATCGAGCAACTTGTACAGATTTTGCACGAAGCAGATTTTTTTCAAAGATATATCCGTTGACAGCATAATTCGAGCAATAGGGTTAAACCTTTCTACACACTGAATACTGTTCGCTATTGAATTTGGCGAAAATGCATCAAAGGTATTCGGCATTTATGAAATTGTCATTATTTCGTAAAATGATCGACCGTTTAAAATCAAGCATACCTCACACCATCAACAATGTAAAAAACTTTCCAAAATACATATAACATAACAATATTGTCTCAAGAAACCGTTCAAAAAACGTTCTTTTATTCAATATTAAAATGTAAAATCGAAATAAAGGTTGAGTTAAATAGATTTACCAGTGAACTGTTTATTAATGGAAAGTAAATGAAATTTTGTTTAAACAGTTGGTCACACTAGCATTGGGCAAAAGGGGCTCGGGAGATCTTCGGTACATGTATTATCATCAGCGTGTATTCAGGGAACTAATCGAGAGGTTGGAGTGCTCGAAAATTATTGTACGTGTTTCGTCGAGCTTCGTGTATATAATTCAATTAGCGAAGCGCTTAATTCAAATCCGTTCCTCCGGGTTGACTATATATGTACAATGCTATAACCGTTGCTACTCAAACCTATCCCTCGGCGAGTTTTCCACCCGGAGAGATCTCGTTCCATTTATTCTTGCAATCACGCTTCCATTATTATGTAATGCGATTGAAAATCGAGTCTCCCGTTTGCAACACGGAAAATCGATATCCGTAATGAGGGAAATCTCGTATACTTCTGACGACTTTCATCGTCGGAATAATGACGATCCGATTAGCTACATTCGTCGAATATATGAATAAATGAATAAATTCACGAATAAATAAATGAATGAATTCACGAATAAATAAATGAATGAATTCACGAATAAATAAATGAATAAATGAACGAAGGGGGAACGAAGGGGGAACGAAGGGGGAACGAAGGGGGAACGAAGGGGGAACGAAGGGGGAACGAAGGGGGAACGAAGGGGGAACGAAGGGGGAACGAAGGGGGAACGAAGGGGGAACGAAGGGGGAACGAAGGGGGAACGAAGGGGGAACGAAGGGGGAACGAAGGGGGAACGAAGGGGGAACGAAGGGGGAACGAAGGGGGAACGAAGGGGGAACGAAGGGGGAACGAAGGGGGAACGAAGGGGGAACGAAGGGGGAACGAAGGGGGAACGAAGGGGGAACGAAGGGGGAACGAAGGGGGAACGAAGGGGGAACGAAGGGGGAACGAAGGGGGAACGAAGGGGGAACGAAGGGGGAACGAAGGGGGAACGAAGGGGGAACGAAGGGGGAACGAAGGGGGAACGAAGGGGGAACGAAGGGGGAACGATGGGGGAACGAAGGGGGAACGAAGGGGGAACGAAGGGGGAACGAAGGGGGAACGAAGGGGGAACGAAGGGGGAACGAAGGGGGAACGAAGGGGGAACGAAGGGGGAACGAAGGGGGAACGAAGGGGGAACGAAGGGGGAACGAAGGGGGAACGAAGGGGGAACGAAGGGGGAACGAAGGGGGAACGAAGGGGGAACGATGGGGGAACGAAGGGGGAACGAAGGGGGAACGAAGGGGGAACGAAGGGGGAACGAAGGGGGAACGAAGGGGGAACGAAGGGGGAACGAAGGGGGAACGAAGGGGGAACGAAGGGGGAACGAAGGGGGAACGAAGGGGGAACGAAGGGGGGACGAAGGGGGGACGAAGGGGGGACGAAGGGGGGACGAAGGGGGGACGAAGGGGGGACGAAGGGGGGACGAAGGGGGGACGAAGGGGGACGAAGGGGGACGAAGGGGGAACGAAGGGGGAACGAAGGGGGAACGAAGGGGGAACGAAGGGGGAACGAAGGGGGAACGAAGGGGGAACGAAGGGGGAACGAAGGGGGAACGAAGGAGGAACGAAGGAGGAACGAAGGAGGAACGAAGGAGGAACGAAGGAGGAACGAAGGAGGAACGAAGGAGGAACGAAGGAGGAACGAAGGAGGAACGAAGGAGGAACGAAGGAGGAACGAAGGAGGAACGAAGGAGGAACGAAGGAGGAACGAAGGAGGAACGAAGGAGGAACGAAGGAGGAACGAAGGAGGAACGAAGGAGGAACGAAGGAGGAACGAAGGAGGAACGAAGGAGGAACGAAGGAGGAACGAAGGAGGAACGAAGGAGGAACGAAGGAGGAACGAAGGAGGAACGAAGGAGGAACGAAGGAGGAACGAAGGAGGAACGAAGGAGGAACGAAGGAGGAACGAAGGAGGAACGAAGGAGGAACGAAGGAGGAACGAAGGAGGAACGAAGGAGGAACGAAGGAGGAACGAAGGAGGAACGAAGGAGGAACGAAGGAGGAACGAATGAACGAATGAACGACTGAACGACTGAAAGAATGAACGAATGAACGAGTAAATAAGTGAGGGCAATTTGTTCACTACGATATTTGTGACAATTGACAACTTCTCTTTAGATTTTATACGATTTTGAGAATTAAAAAAAAGGTGTGTTCAGATAACTCATGCAATTTTCATGTTATCGGGCTAAAGCTTTCTGCACAAATAGGCTATCATCGAATAGTGTTCGTTATTAAATTTGGAAAAAATCGGTCCAGGCGTTTCAAAGTTATAGAAATTCTAAATTTTCGAAAAATCTATATAGACGTCGTGTCATTTGTAGGTTATCAAGCCAGAACTTCGTACATTGATTGGATACCATTGAAGGATATTTCATATCAAACTTGGACAAAATAGAGTGAGCCCATTCATATTTATGAAATGTTCCATTGTTCAAAAAAGTCGCTATGTATTTGTTAAGATTCTAGCTCGTGTTATTTTTGAACATTGATAAAGGTGTTCCGATTTTATGAAATGCTGCATTATTCGAAAAATGTTTGAACGCTTGAATTGTTGAAAATTCGGAAATGTCGGACTTAAATTTTCTAGATCAATACGATTTTATTATAGGATAATTAACACAGAATTAAACGATAAACGATTTTATGAAATTATTAGTTTTTCTGATAATCATTGGGCACACATTGCTGCCTCGCGATTCTTGTTAAGTGTTATTACTCCACGACAAATGTAAAATTGAGAAAATGACTTTCCATATCGAGGGCCCAATAAATATAGAAATAATACGAGGCAATGCACGTTTCACGGTTCACCATTCTCTTATCAATAGACATTATTTTCATGCAAATAATCGACTCTCGGTTTGTGCGTAAAAAAAAATTTGTTAAAAAATAAGGACGATTTTGGTTTGAATTACGCTTGGTTCTCACTGTACTCTTTCATTTACTTATGAAATCGATTATTTATTTATTTTTTCTAAAACAAAGTTATAGCGTTTTCCGATACAAGTAATAAATAATGAATATTCATATAGTGAAGAATAACTGTTTATTAATTTGGGAAAATTGTTGTGAACAATTTTGACAAAAAAAATATATATTTTCAACATATTTTTTTTATTCGAATAATTGAATCTCGTTTTTGTGTGTTCTTTATAAATGATTTTCGTCATAGGGTCGTGATCATTTTTTTGTTAACATTCTTTTAAAGAATTGTGACGCGAGGCACATGTATGGGAATCGTGTAAGATAGAATTGTTTCTGAAATGGCTTGATTCATCTCAGTGTACAAATTTTATACAATTCATATCGGATCGATCATCACGATGCTACATTTACGGCTCATTGTGTGTTAATTCGTACTTGATCCAATCGCCATTTGGTAATTTAAACAATCCTTATTTCTACACTCTCGTTCGATCGCACAAAATTGTATTCGCAGTTTTCTCACGCTCGGCTTTATTTGAAGTAATAACCTGTTATCGAATGTGCGAAAAACTAGTTGGGAGTAGGAGTGGGAAAAAATAGGCGTCTACGAAAATCTTATTTCCGAGCTAAAATCGGCCAACTCTTTTAGTCGTAGTTTCTTCAGTTATGTATACGGAGAAAAAAGAAGTATATGAGACATCATAGAATTGAGTATACGTACTCATAGTTTATATGATTTTGTCTCTTAAGCTATGATGAATATAACATATTTTATCCTAGACGAATTCGAAAATGGCGCGTTCTATATCTGTTCTATTAGGAGTACAAATTCGGTTCGTTTTCAAAAGATGGCACTGGCTGTTATGAATATTTCATTGTGACAGCTGATTTCGGTGGTTTTAGAGAGGTTAGACATGTGTCAATACTATTCAGTTTATATCGTTTTGAGTTTCATACAAAAACCTTGTTTTCTACTGTGCTGAATATGTCAAATTTTGCGTTAACTAAGTAGCATTTGCGGGAGATTTTAGTTTTCTGCTTTAATTGGAAGAAATTGTTTCTCGGTAATTGGTTTCTGCTTTAATTGGTTTCAACGTTTTAAGAATAGTGATTTCAGCATTGAAGACAAGCCTCGCTCTGGACAGCAACAAAAATTCGAAGGCAAAGAATTGGAGGCATTACTCAATGAAGATCCGAGTCAAACGCAAGAGGAGCTTGCAGAATGATTGGAAGTGACTCAACAAGCAGTTTCCGTACGATTGAAATCCATGAGAATTATTCAAAAGCATAAGTGCATGTTTGGCCTCTTAGCGGTTCACTGGCTTGCACGCCGTCTACTGAGCGGGCGGCAGTTTTTCTGAATTTATGATGGTAATACAACTACGAGTGCTATGGATACGACCCCGAAACAAAGCAGCAATCAAGCCAGTGGAAGACACCTCACTCTCCTCGTTTGAAAAAAGCTCGCCAAGTGAAGTCAAACATCAAGACAATGCTCATTTGTTTCTTCGATTGCAGAGGTGTTGTGCACGCGGAGTTCGTTCCCCCGGGTCAAACTGTCAACCAGAAGTTCTACTTGGAGGTTTTGAAAAAATTGAGGGAGAGTATCCGGAAGAAAAGAGCAGATATTTGGCGCACAAGTGACTGGTTCCTCCATCACGACAATGCGCCGGCCCACGCCGCTCTCTCCGTAAAGCAGTTTTTGACCAAAAACTGCATGACACCAATTGTCCACCCCCCCCTACTTACCGGATCTAGCCCCCAGCGATTTTTTTTTGTTCCCCAGACTCAAAAGGGACATGAGAAGAAAGCGTTTTGCCACTGTCGAGGAGGTAAAACAAAAATCGCTGGAAGGCCTAAAGAACATCCCGATAAGTGAATTTAAAAAATGTTTTGAACATTGGAAGGATCGTTTGCAGAGGTGCGTTGTGGTCAAAGGAGAATACTTTGAAGGTGATCAAAATTTGGTGTAAAAATATTTAAAATAAATAAATTATGACGAAATCCCCGTTTTTTGGGTCTCACTCGTAAACGTCACTCAAAACAAAAAGCCGACGCAGGTTTTCCACAGTTTCCCTCTGTCCATGACAAATGCGATACAGTGTAGCTAAGACGTCTGCGGACGCAATGGAAGTTAGGTTAGCTTAGCGAAATGCGGGTAGGGAGTGATGGGGGAACATAAGGAAGAAAATGGAATGGGAATGAATCAAACGTAAAAATCCGAAAGGGTATACGTTGGAACACACGATAATAAAAAAATAATAATACTTTTGTCATCGAACGGTGCCCATCCCTGTATCCGTGCTGTTTCACTAAATCAATTTTGTTACAATAACCGTGACTTATTCGCGATAAACGGATGTCCATTTATGATGATCCACTGAGCATGTGAAAAACGATGAGAAACTTCAACAGCGTCGGTACAGTGGGGACCATTGAAATGTGGAAAATATTCAAGCACATGTGTCAACAACGTAAATTAACCGTGTCAGAAGTGATGTACTATGCATTTTGGTATTGTAGTCCCTAAGTAGTCAGGTAGGGCCCCAAAAACTCCTTAACATTGTCTGTGAATTAAAAATTAAGTAAGGAAAATTTCGCGTTCGCGTCTGCAAATAGCGTCACTGAAATATAAACGGACTAAACCAAAAGACTTTTCCACGATTACCGTGTATTTTTTGGTCAAATGCCATTCTGCTAATTCTGCAGATACAGCAATAAATAAATTCGCGTTAGTTAGGGTTTTTGTCCATCTATATCATGAGGGTCAGGTTTTTCGGTGTTTGGCTAGCGAATATGAATAATATCCATTTTTGTTTTACACTTCTGCATTTTTAGCTGTTAATGTACATTTCTATTTGGAATTTTTACATTTTCTGGCCGTTACGAATCAAATTTCAAATCATTCGGTTTGATAGTTTAGGTAGACCGTTCCGCCGAAAATTTTTCTGTAATCTGTCAGTAATGCAGAGCATTCACAAGCCTTTAAGGGACTTTTTACTTCGTGTATATTTTCAATAAACTCAGACAACTTTATAGCGAAAAAAAAAACAAAATGTTAAGCGCTCGGTTAAAAACATTCCGGTAATATCCAACAACCTTAAGTGTGTTGCGCACTTCTTCGCACAATTATACTCGTTCCATTCTACAACTAAAAGCTCCGGGAGCTTCCACGTTTTACAGTAGCCTGTCACTCTACGAGCATCGTCTTGCCAAGCTCTCCAGGCTGAGGAGCGTTGCTATTCTTCTCTCTATCTTGAATCTGGTCCATTTGAAAACTGGAGGTGAATAATAGGGGAGGAGAAGCGAGCGAAAAATCCGGAGACAGATATACGACCGTAATTGCCTGTACTCTGTTTCTTGAGAAGCGTCGAGATATACGAAACCATTTATTTGTCTCCGAAAGATTCTCCTACTACCGCTTACCAGCTCCGATCAGCCTTATTATCCTTGGGGGTAATTTGTGACACACAACGAAGATTAAAGTTTTCCCCGACGTTTCGTGCAATCATTACTATCACTACTATATTACCGATTGGTGATCCAGACCTTCGGAGGGAGTTTCATGCATTAATTACTACTTATACTGTAGACGTAAGCGTAGTATATTGAAATTAGCGATAAGTTGAGAAAAAAAATTAGTAATGACTCAAGTATTATAATTCATCGCAATTGTACATCTAGTGACAACTGTAAATGTAAATTATGATTAGAAAGTACAGGGATATGTACGGAATCGTTACGTAACGTATTGTAATTTATACTGGTGTCATGTTTCACATTTCGAATTTTTCGAAAAATCGATATAGGCATTTATTAAGGCTCTGGCTCATTTTCGGTTTTTCGACCCTAAACTGTGTTCATCGATTGGGTACAGAGTTGGGTATAGAAGATTATTATATAATATACAAAAGGGTATTAAGCTAGTAGTCTGGTAACTTAAGCCGATTTTCATGTCTTTTTTGGAGGGCTTTTTTTTGTAGAAAAATAAAAATGAATCGTTTTGGGTATTTAGGATATGTTTATTTAGATATAAAAGATACAAAAAAAAATTTTTTTGAAAAAATTTAATAGTCTATTATTATTGTTATTATTATTATTGATCAAAGTTGGCACCTCGAAAAAAAGCGCGTGGGTGGCCCCGGTGATTTTGGCTCTTGATGTGCCAACTTCGATCAATAATAATAATAATAATAATAAACTATTAAATTTTTTCAAAAAACACTTTTTTTGTATCCTTAATATGTAAATAAAAACATCCTAAATATCCAAAACGATTCATTTCTATTTTCCTACAAAAAAACGCCCTCCAAAAAAGACATCAAAATCGGCTTAAGTTACCAGACTACTACCTTAAATGATATTTCTTATTAAATTTGAACAAAATCGACTAAGGTATTTCAGATTCATGTAATTTTTTATTTACAAAAAAATGGATATAGGTGTTTGTTAAGCCTCCAATTCGTGTAATTTTTTGGTTATCAAGCAAAAATGTCGTAGATCTTCTGGTCGCCATTGAAGGATATTTGTTATTGATTTCGAAGTAATTTCGACGAAGGTGTTTTGAATTTATGGAATTTTGAAATTTTCAAAAAAGTCATATATGTGTTTATTAAGACCCTATCTCGTCTAATATGTGTCGAACTTTTTAGATTTTGGAGTAAGATTTTGTATGGATAAAATGCCATTGGACGGTGATTGGGGTCGATTTTCACGAGAATCAATAGAACGGTTGCGATTTTATGAAATTTCGAACTATTCTATAAATTTGGAATTCACGATACATGTAGGACAAAAAGCTGCAAATTACTTCATCGAAATTTCACACAATGGTCAAAGTTCCCTCTATGTGCACGCCAAAATTAAGAAAGATACAGTTCCTTATAGAAGGTATGGAGTATGTGGTAAGGAGCTTTGAGTATTGTATAAATCTTCGAGGTAGCAAGTTAAAAATTTTTTGTATACTTTATCGACGAACGCAGAGTATATAAAAATTTTAATACCAGGTATTTACAGGTGAAAAGCTTTTATTTTAGCCGTTCAATCGCCCTAACGATTTATTTATTAATACATTTTTTTACCTCCTCTAATGGGCATTGTTACCCGGTAGGTTAATTTTTTATTTCATTATCTGATATTACAGAGTATCTGGTAATTTTTTCGACCAGTGTTGACAGGTCAGCGAACTTTCAGGAATAGAAACAAATGGTCAGGGAGAAAAAATTGTAGCGATTATCTGGTAGAGAAGAATATTGAACAGAAATGCACATAAAAATTAATCCACGAGGTAGCATTGTCAATTGAAGAAGCAAAAAAAAAGGGTTATGAGAAAATTGGTGCGAATCGATGCGAAAAATCGCGGAATATTTCAGCTGACTTTAATCTTTATACCCGTCAGCCCCGGTCACTAAAATTTTTATATACTATGCGATAGTCGACAACCAATTAAAAATATGATTTACCGAGGCACCGACGTCTATTAACGAAGAGAAAAATTCAATTGATAGAAAAAAGCATGAAGACGATTTTTTCAGTTGACTTACATCTTACAACGTGTCAATGCTCCGTCACTAGAATGTCGGAATACTCTATGGTATTTGATAATGAATTTAAGATCAATCTACCAGATATCAATGCCGAGTAGAAGAGAAAAAAATTCACATAAGAAATCGAAAAATGGATTTTTCAGGCCACTCGAATTTTCCAACCTGTCGACATATGTTACTTTAATTTTCACATAGGCTATTATGATAAATAATAAATTAAAAATTAAAATTTTACGAGATATCAATGCCTCACGAAAAAGATCGACATTGCATATTTTTTTTTTGACTGAACTTTAAATCGACAAGTCGCTGATTGTCTGAGCCTTTCGATGAAAAGTTCGTTCTTGACAATGGTGTATGATTTCGTTATCGACGCAAGCTTTCACCTGTCTTTCGCGGCAAGTTTCGCAAAAGTTTGTCTCGACGGCGGGGCGATGGACGGGGCGGAGAGGGACTCACCCGAGACCGGAACCGGAATCTCGGATAATTGCCGTTGAATTCACGAAAAGTTTTAGCTTTTCGAAGCTCTGTGCTAACGGCGTCGTTCGTAGAATACGAGCCACTTTTTCCACTTCCTACGAGTGTCCATGTCTATACTTCGACTTTCTCGAACTGTCTTTACCTCCTTCTCTCATTAAATTTCCTTCGTCTATCTCTGTCCGTCCTTATTGTTAGTAGGGTAGAAAACGGGACGAGTTTCATCTAAGAATGAAAAAATTAAAGCGTAAAGTTTTGCATTCCCCAAACTAAAATTAAATCAGGTGTAAACTTGCACATAGCTTCCTCCTTGATTTCGAAGATTTACAAATCTTCCTCGAGAAGCAAGTGACTTGCTTCATTTAGGATTCCTCATGGAGGGAGCTATGCGAATCTTCGAAAACGAGGAGGACGTGATGTGCAGGTTTCAATTTGCACCGTTCTTTTACCCTTTTTACCATGCTAGATAATGTTATTTCATTTCAGCAAATAAAAATTTTATAAAATATTTGCTGTTTTATCATTTCTTACAAAATTTGATATTAAAAATTCTGTTATGTCAATGTATTCGTGAAAAAAATTACACACGAACGGCTCGAAATTTACTAGAGTTGAATCGTTAACGGATATTTTTCGAAACAAATAACATATAATAAGTTGAATTTTTATATGACACACACACACGCACACACACACACACACCCACTTGTTTTTTGTTTGTTTTTTGTTTTGGCACATTTTAAACATATGGACATTAAAAACTGACATTTTTATTTCACGAAAACCAAGTTATCTGTGTGAGGACGGAAAATCAGTATATATCAATAGTGTCGTTATTTCGATGATGAAATGTGGTCGAATGAAAATTAAGAAGATTGGAAAATCTTCGAGCTTTCATCTTTGGGTTTGAAAGTTTTTTACGTTGCAATCGAAGTAACAATGTTTACACTTCAATTCTATATTTTATATGCGACAGAAATTGAATTGTCGCCAGGACATCACGAAAGAGGGTTTTGAGAATTCTCGGTGAAAATGATTTACAGTGGGTCAAAAAAGTATTCATACACCTTGTTTTTTTGCGATAACTTTATAGACATAAGCGATACGCAAAGAAAGCCAATTTTATTTAACAGTATATCAGGTACAGAGATGAACTGCAAACGGAGAATTTTTTCCCAGGAATAATAAAAGAATTATGCAAAAAAAACGAAAACTTTCGGGCTAAAAAAGTATTTGTACACTTACGATTGAGCTGCTAAACCTCGATATTCACTCACGGACGGTCTGACCTCTGCGTACAATGTAAACAAGTTTTCGTGTTCACAATGGTTTGACCTATTCCATGCGGTAGTAGATCTTCAAGCTCTGAGCAGATATGATGGCAAAGAAAAGCGAAATATCAATGTCCACGCGAGATATAGTGATTTTTCTTCGGAAACGCGGTGAAAGTTATCGAAAAATTAGTAAAGAACTAAATCTAAGTTTTGCAACAGTGTAATATATAATTAAAAAATTCGAAAAAACAAACAGCACAGAAAATAAACCACAAACCGGTCGACCGAGAATACTAACGGTACGAGAGCGTCGGAGTATTGTTACAGAGGCTACAAAAAAACCGTTCACAAGTGCTCGCAGTTTAGCGAATGATGTCGCGTCAACTTTGGGGAAGAGCGTGTGTCCCCAGACTATTCGAAACGTTTTGCATTCTGCCCAAATATACGGCTGAACTGCCCGCAAAAAACCATTAATTAATAATATAAATCGAGAAAAACGTTTAGGTTTCGCAAAAACCTATGTAAAAAAATCTATAGAATTTTGGAAACGTGTCGTATTCGCGAATGAATCGAAGTTTAACATCTTCGGGTCCAATGGAAAAAAATTCGTCTGGCGGAAACCAAATGCCGAGCACCAGCAGAGAAATTTAATACCGACAGTAAAGCACGGCGGAGGAAGCGTCATGGTTTGGGGCTGTATGGGATATTATGGCGTTGGTAATCTGGCTTTCATAGATGGGACAATGAATGCCCAGAAGTACATCGACGTGTCGCGCAGCAATTTGAAAACAAGTGTAGATAAAATGGGCCTGGATGGAAATTTCTACTTCCAACAAGATAACGACCCGAAACATACTGCCATAAAAACGAGGGAATGGTTACTCTATAATGTCCGCAAACAATTGATTACACCACCACAATCTCCGGACATCAAGCCTATTGAAAAATTATGGCACTTGGTGGATGTAGAAATTAGAAAAAGAAAAATAACAAACAAATCCGATCTCAAAAGAGTGCTTTTAGAAGAATGGACGAAAATAGCAAATGAAACAACACAAAAGCTAGTAGACTCCATGCCTAAGAGACTCGAGGCGATAATTGAAGCAAAAGGGATCCACACCAAATATTAGTTATAATTAACAACTATGATGATGTAGGTTTTTAATATAATCGTAAGTGTATGAATACTTTTTTTGCCCGAAAATGTTCGTTTTTTTGGCATAATTCTTCTATTATTCCTGGGAAAAAATTCTCCATTTGCAGTTTATCTCTGCACCTGATGTACTATTAAATAAAATTGGCTTTCTTTGCGTATCGCTTATGTCTATAAAGTTATCGCAAAAAAACAAGGCGTATGAATACTTTTTTGACCCACTGTATATCATTGCAGGTGATTTTTCTTTATTAAAAAACAAAAGAAATCAGACTCGTTATATTTCATATTCAAATGACCCTAGGATCTTTCTCCGTAACCTCTGTTCAATAACAATGCAAGGACAGGCGATTACAAGCGATTTCACTTGGTTCGATGCTCTGCGAGTTGGAATACACAATGAGACATTGGAATATTTTTACGAAGAGATAATATTTTATTGACTGCCGTTATGAGCGTTTCCCGTCTGGACGTCTGCCAAAATATTGCAAGTTTCAATGGAAAGGATGTGCGTTTGAGATACTATATAGCAGATTTGTGATCACGCTATATAAAACAATCCTAAATACAAATTTGAGATAGGTGATATTTTATTGAATTTCATATAAAAATAAGTTAGTTTATTAACATACCGGTCACTGTACTTACCGATAGAGTAATGAATCCACTATGTGCTCATTTTCTTCGCAATAGTTCAGGCTTCAAAAACGCCGAATGATTATTCGGCCTATGACTTTTTATTTTTTATTTCTTTGTTCCAATGTGTACCCTTTCGGATTTTTACGTATGACCCTTCCCAATTCTATCTTTTCATTTTTCCCTCTATCACTCCGTACCCGCACTTCGCTAAGCTGACCTAACTTTCATTGCGTCCGCAGATGTCTTATTGTTAGCTACACTCTATCGCATTTGCCATGAACACAGGGAAACTGCGGAAAACCTGTGTCGATACAGACGCCTTTGTTTTGACTGAGTTTCAGTTGTATTTACTACATCGGAAACTCAATAACACTGTCTCCCGACAAGCAGTCGGCGCACCAGCCAGTGCACGGCTAAGCGGTCACCCATCCAAGTGACAGCGGCCAAAGCTACTTAACTTAGTGATCGCCAGAGCCGCGTATCAACCGCGCGTTCACTGTTGTTGATGAATTTCAATATATTTCTTTTACATTGTTTCAAACGCGGACTATCGAAAGTTCGAGATCATTTTTTCCGATCGACGCTCCTAAAAATGCTTTTACGTCCAAAAACACAAAGTTATCGGGAAGTATGAAACGACATTCTGTAGTTATACATATGGTGCTTACAAAACATTACAAACAACGCTAAGGCGACAAAATAAAAAACTTGAAATATCACCATTGTAAGCTTGCTGGAAAAATTGAGAAAATATAGCGACAAATGTTGTTTATCTTAGATCATCTATTGAGGCTTTTTGGATCGGAAATTTCTTTCTGTTTATGGCGTATTTTATTGCAAAACTTAAATATCCAATACAAAAATTAGATAAAAACTTTTCGAGCTTTTTTCGACTATTCTCGTAAGTTCTCAACATTTCAACTTCCTCCACATTATTAAAATTTTAAATTTATAAAAAAATGTGTTCGCAATAGAAAGGGTTGTGTGCTGTGAAATAAAATGTTGTTTCTGTGTGCGATTGAGATCGATAGTTACTACTGTTACAGAGAATAAGAGGGAGTGAGATACGTTATTTGCGCTCCAAAAATTAATTGGTTTGCCCATGTCGTTCGATCTGACGTTCGCACGAGGGTACGCACCATTTTTTTTCCAATTTACCAAGGGATTGATTTCGGAAAGGTGAATCTAAATGTAGGGGAAGAAGAGGTTGGCGGTTGGGGTTTCGTGCGGTTTGTGAAAGCCCTTTGGGTATTCCAATTACTCGGGGTCGTTGTGGAACGGGAACGAACAGAGTCGAAAAAAGGTCGACGAATTAGGAAATGTGATTCGTGCTGAATTGCCAACGATATCGTAAATACTACAAAAAAATGTGGTTGCGAGGGTTCAGAAAAGGCAAAAAAATGGATGGAAAAAAATGGGTCAAAGTTTTTGTTGAGTCGGTGTGTTTATTTTCTATTTTTATTAAGGCTAAACAAAATGCTACTTATTTTTAATAGATGAAAAGCCTTTTAAGTTGGGATATAAATGGGAAATAAGTTGCAAGTCGAAACTTGGAAATTGTTTCTTTGAAATTTCAAGTAATGCTCAAAGTCGCTTCTATAAGCGGATCTATATCTTTTAATTTTGGTTTCCTCATAGAGGAAGCTTTGAGCTTGTGTGAAATTTCGAGGAAGGCACATTTGCAAGTTTAAACGTGCACCCATTCGTGAAATCGTAACCCTCTCTTCAAATCTCGCTAATTTTAATACTAACCATCATTTAATTATATTCTAATTATCGTCAAAGTTTTAATGTGACCTATCAAAAACTACAGAAGTTCAAGCCACAGATTTTGGGAAATATAAAAAATTTAATAAAATTTCAACGGCTTCATCGATTATCGCGCTGCATCAATTCTCGGTTAATATTCTTGGCCCATATCCGTAATTGATTGTCGAGATAATAAAGCACATTTAATAATGTTCAATTTGTATACAGAAATTTAGTCTGAAATCGCAGAATTTGCGGAAGCTAGAGCTGTCAGTAAGGATTTTTGAAAAATTGAAAATTCTATAAAACTCGAACCTATAAGTTCTCGAACCCATAGATTTTCACCGAAATTAGAATCTACCGTTCTTCACTGATGCTCTATTTATATGAAAGAAATGATTCCGATGTTTGAAAATGTCTGGAAGTCACAGCGACCACAAGAATTGTTCGGAAAATTCTAAATCTCATAAAATCATAAACCTTTAGCCGATCAAATTCAATGTCAACCTCGCGTCCTATTTATGTAAAAAAAAAATGCCCGATATTTCAAAATTTTCGGAAGCTAGCGCGCGTACAGCCATTTTTCGGGAATTTCAAAAAGCTATAAAGTCTGTTAAGCTTCATGAATTTGTATAAAAATTGCAGCAAATAAAGCGGACGTACTGAACGCACACACATACACGTAGACGTCCGGACTTTTTTTCTAAATGTAATTTTCCAACGTTTTGTGACAAAAAGATTTAAATACATTGACATTGAACATTTGAAAAAAATATATCACCATTACAAAGCTTCTTCTGTGAAGAAGCAAAACATTGTTTAAGTTAAAAAAATGTTATTTGCCGAAAGAATGTTTTTCTTAAATGCGTTATGCTTCTATTTGTACACTTACACTGAACAGGGCCTGTTAATATTGCCTTATGGAAATCAATCTTATGTATGCCATTTCTGAAATATCTTGGTATCTTACTTTTTTTACAATAAAACGTCATTTTTATTGACCTATCGGCCGTCCATTTAATCCTCGAATTCATAACTCAGGTATTACCGAAGAACCAATGTCGTTCTCTCTTATAAAGCAATAATTAATTTTTACAATAACTTGCATACACTTCAGAGTTTCAACGTGTTTAGCCACTTCCCTTATAAAAAAAGCATCAAAAATTTTAATAACGATTTTTTTTTTACAAAAACTAAAATTTTGTTGCCGTACGAGGACTCGTAACACAGCAGTATCTCAAAATTTTTACCGTAAGGAATGGTCTCGTGTTATATCGTGTCGCGGTATTTGAAGTAGTTAAATAAGGTGAAAAGCTGAATGTATTTACGAGGAGACGTTTGCTCTAAACGTTTCCGAATGAATTCCAAGCGGTGCGAAAACAACGGAGTATCTATAGTGGAACGTGAGTGCACCAAAGTAAATACACACCGAGTATATGGACAGACTACTTCTCGGCAAGTGTTTCAAAGTGCTTAAACCTACTGTACCGGCCGTATTCACAATTCAGATACGTCGTTTTATAAGCTTCATCGTAGGATCGACTTTATAAAAGATGTAATAATTCGATATTTGTTTAAAATAAATGGAATATAAATAATATTTTTAAATGATGAATGATCGAATTTATCATTCCGTTATGCTGAAAAAATTCTTGTTCTTTACAAATAGATCAATTAAAAAGATTCTTTTACTTCTATTATTAAAGTAAGAAATTTAATCGAAATTACTTTTTTTTCGATTTATTTACTTTTGTAAGCTGTTTTTATTGTATCAGAATATAGAATTGTTCATAGCTAATTCTTAAAAAATCACGAAAGATGAATAAATTTGTAACCTTTGAGAAGTATGAAGGAACGTCGCGGTTCGTCGGGTTAATGAAAAGTTTAAGGTAGTAGTCTGGTAACTTACGCCGATTTTCATGTCTTCTTTGGAGGGCGTTTTTTTGTAGGAAAATAAAAATGAATCGTTTTGGATATTTAGGATCTTTTTATTTACATATTAAAGATAGAAAAAAAAATTTATTAAAAAAAATTTAATAGTTTATTATTATTATTATTATTATTGATCGAAGTTGGCACCTCGAAAATAAAGCGCGTGGGTGGCCCCGGTGATTTTGACTCTTGATGTTATCTGAAATGAAAAATTCTTGATAATTCTTAATCTATAGACATGTCATTCTAGTCGAAACTACTGAAGTTAAATTTCATGGATAAATAACAAAATGGCGGACTTTGGAAAAAAGTTTTTTTTTTCCAAAGTCCGCCAATTTGTTATTGGAAAATACAACTTTTTTCCAAAGTCCGCCATTTTGTTATTTATCCATGAAATTTAACTTCAGTAGTTCCGATCAGAATGACATGTCTATAGATTAAGAATTATCAAGCATTTTTTAATTCAGATAACATCAAGAGCCAAAATCACCGGGGCCACCCACGCGCTTTTTTTTCGAGGTGCCAACTTCGATCAATAATAATAATAATAATAATAAACTATTAAATTTTTTCAAACATTTTTTTTTTCTATCTTTAATATGTAAATAAAAACATCCTAAATATCCAAAACGATTCATTTTTATTTTCCTACAAAAAAACGCCCTCCAAAAAAGACATGAAAATCGGCTTAAGTTACCAGACTACTACCTTAATAAACCGATGGTAATGAACGTGCGGTCGGTGCGCAACGTTGGCGTTCTGCCACATATTGGCCACAGGTTTTTCAATAGTTTCCCCGTGACCTTGTGCAAATGCGATACTGTGGTGTATTAGGAAACAGAAACTATGAACAATGGTCTGGTTGGGTTTCAAGGAATGGAATAGAAATGTGAAGTAATGGGAAAGGACGTAA
Source organism: Oxytorus armatus (assembly GCA_958009045.1). Classification (NCBI taxonomy): domain Eukaryota; kingdom Metazoa; phylum Arthropoda; class Insecta; order Hymenoptera; family Ichneumonidae; genus Oxytorus; species Oxytorus armatus. The sequence continues at coordinate 8,183,633 of OY253747.1, read as the reverse complement.
AACCTTGAAAAAGTGCATGAGGCATCATGAAAAAATAATAATAAAAGCGTTAATAATAATATAGTGTTTTTGCTGTGAACACCTTAGTATAAAAAAATCGAATTTTAAACATTTTTCATATTAATGAGGTAGCAACAAAAAAAATGTCTGAAATCCTCACTTCGGCCACAATGTTCACACTCTTATGAAACAAACCAAACAAACGTTAATGAGCAGTCGGATCGTTGCAATTTGCAAAAACAGTTATTTTTGAAAATTTCAACATTAGTAATGCTATACTTAAATAATGTTCCCCGGCGTTGCTTTGCGCAAAATTTTTTCAGTTTTCCCACGGTATAATAATTTCTATGAGCAACGAAATAAAATAAAAACAAGTCAAATTTTGAAGCGTCCTATAATGTTGTATCCTACTAATTCACTATATTATTTGCGAGAGAAAAATCGATTGCACTAGAGATACTTGGAAATTCCGTGCCATCACAGAGAGCTTCGAGAAAATCGTGAAAAAAAAACAAATCTGCGAAGCACGTAGCGATCGAGTGAGAGCGGATTCGCCGTGTATAGCCAGACGATACGAGAAGTCCGCTTACAATTAGTTGTAGTCACGGCATACCATAGAAATGCAACGCAATTCGCGCTGAAGGCAGATCCCGTGGTACCAAATCCGTTACGCACACTGTACATAGCGAACGAAGCGCGTTTCGCCACCTTCTGCCAGTTATAAACGTGTTTTCCCACTTCTCACATCGATCTACGCTTCTTCTGTTATGCGTGAGAGGACAGAATAGCGGAGCCGTGATCGTAGAGCGTTCAATGATATGTCTGATTATTGTATCCACAACTGCTCGTGCAAGGGAATTGCTTATTCTTACAGTAATTAGTTACAGTTGTCGGTTAATGATTGTTCTATATCAGTTATTTTTCGTTAATCATTACTTACAAGGTACCTTTGATCAATTATCAATTATCGATTATCAATTATCAATTATCAATTAACAATTATCAATTATCAATTATCAATTATCAATTATCAATTATCAATTATCAATTATCAATTATCAATTATCAATTATCAATTATCAATTATCAATTATCAATTATCAATTATCAATTATCAATTATCAATTATCAATTATCAATTATCAATTATCAATGTTCAATGATCAATGATCAATGATCAATGATCAATGATCAATGATCAGTGATCAATTATCAATTATCAATTATCAATTATCAATTATCAATTATCAATTATCAATTATCAATTATCAATTATCAATTATCAATTATCAATTATCAATTATCAATTATCAATTATCAATTATCAATTAACAATTGTCAATTATCAATTATCAATTATCAATTATCAATTATCAATTATCAATTACCAATTATCAATTATCAATTATCAATTATCAATTATCAATTATCAATTATCAATTATCAATTATCAATTATCAATTATCAATTATCAATTATCAATTATCAATTATCAATTATCAATTATCAATTATCAATTATCAATTATCAGATATCAATTATCAATTATCAATTATCAATTATCAATTATCAATTATCAATTATCAATTATCAATTATCAATTATCAATTATCAATTATCAATTATCAATTATCAATTATCAATTATCAATTATCAATTATCAATTATCAATTATCAATTATCAATTATCAATTATCAATTATCAATTATCAATTATCAATTATCAATTATCAATTATCAATTATCAATTATCAATTATCAATTATCAATTATCAATTATCAATTATCAATTATCAATTATCAATTGTCAATTATCAATTGTTTGCAAACAGTGACATAGTTCTTCCATTAGTACTGTATTATGATTTTTTTTATTGACGAAGTATTTTGACCGATGGTCAAGTAAAGCAATCGTGTTTCTGCAATTTTTTTATTGTCGATTTAATATACGATAAATCATAATTACAGGAAAAAATTACAGTGGCCAGTAAAAGAATACAGTATCTCGTTTTCGACATGAAGCACAACTGCGCCCCGTGCGAATAATATGTGAACGCTCGGTTTGAGATGATACACTCTTCGTCGCTGTTGTATTTTCCATTTTGTTGCTCGAAGTAGAACCGTCTATTTCGATCAGACACAATTCACATCCTTGTGATTTCCGATCGATCATTGAACTCGCCATTTCATAATTTGTCTTTCGTTATTGATAATTTCTCAAGATATCGTTTTCCTTACTCATTCGGATTTTCACATTGCTATAAATAGTTTGCTCGTTATTTGGTCTATTAAAACGTTTAGTTTTCGAATTTTAAAAGTTCCGAAATATTGTCATCGGTAAAATCGGAAATAATTGTTAATCACGTTTCATCGGAGGAAAAAATTGAATTGTCATCTGTAAATTGTTCTTTTGAGACTACCTTCAATGATTTGGTATAATTATTCATCGAGACGTTTGAGAAGTATTCTTTACTAAGATTGACGATAATGATGATGAAAATGATTGTGTTGGGTTATTTAATTATATATTCAATCATATATCTATTGTATAAATTAGTGAAAATACGTAAGTATAAATGAAGGAATGTAATAAATGAATAATAATTAAATCCATTTCATTTATTCAATTTTATCAACCTTATAGATAAACTATTCAATATTTATGTAGTGGAAAATCGAGCAAAACATAAATTACGAGTTCGAAAGAAAAACAAATCGGTCCGAAACAAAAATAAAATCAGTATTCAAATATTCGCTTCATCCCATTTTACCGAATCCTCCAAACATCGAGACCGGGAAACCAACCTATAAAATATACCATGTTGTATGTACGTTTACGTGTAATCAAATCGGTCTGTCGGCAAATTCGCAAATAGGGAGTGGAAGGAAATATATTCGGTAGTTCCCGAGGCACACGAGATGAAAAAATATGCGAGACCGACGGGAACAAATACAATAATCCGATTATTCTTCGATCGGAGCCTGAGTGGCAAAAAAAAAGAAACAAGTTCGAGGGGGTGACTTTTTTCCATCCCTCTGCAACTCCCATAGCCTTTTTTCACTCCGCGAATACAACAATGTTCTCATTCTATTATTTTCCCCTAGTTTTATACAAAGAATCGACAAAAAAAATAACATCGAGTCAGCGACTGAAAAGCGCAAAGTGAGAATTTTTTTGTTCAGAATAAAAATTGGGAAACGGCTAGGCTTGGGGTTTGGATTCTGAATTTGTGCGTCATTCGGTAATTGGGGTGATTCCCAACGAGGATCGAAGTGCGTTGATCAAACGCGAGGGAATTGTTATTCGGAGGAATGGGGCTGCTCTGGAACACCAGAAACAAAATCGTGCGTTCTGCCCAGTGAAATATTCGTCGACGTTCGATACAATCGAGCGTTCCGGTCGCGGACGAGCGAATTGGAAAAATCGTTTCGTCGTTTATAACGTTATATCTGTCATATATATATATATATGTTCTCTCGCACCGGCAACCAAGTGACGACCATATACCACTGGGAGAAAAATCAGCTGGGACGGGGATAAAAAGTTGCGATTACGGAAATGATAAAAGCATAAATAAAATTATTCATGCAACGGGGTATTAAAAAGTATCGATTTATATTCGTAATAAAAATAAGGTCGTGGTAAGAGAATAAATATATTACGAAATCTGAGATTATCATAGAGGAAATCTGGTATTATTTACATATCCACGCTGCTTACGAAAACTAGCATGTTTCAGATTTCTTATGAAAACAAGCACGCTTTATATCTGGACGAAAACTAGCATGTTTCGGCTTTTGCCACGAAAACTAGCACATTTCGATATTCGCCGCGAAAACTAGCATGTTTCGGCTTTTACCACGAAAACTAGCAGGTTTCGACTTTCACCGCGAAAATTAGCACGTTTCAGTATCACTGGAAGTGTTTCTCATTTTTTACTCCACATTTTTTCAACATCCTGTTTTATTCCGATTTGACGAAATATTTATGCTTGTCATTTTATACTGTTTTATTTTTTGTTTGAATTTATTTCATACATATTTTACTGTTTGAATTTTGGTCTGCTAGACTCATCATAAGATGGCAAACAGCAAATGTCTCGTCATTTTGGAGTAAAAAAACCATGGTTAAAAAAATTAGAGAAAAGAAAATCGAAAAATTGCAGTGTATGCAAAGTTAACAATGTCAGTTTTCTTCCCTCTTGCTACTTCGTCCAAGACCTGACATTTCTCGAGATATCTCAATCGATTGTTTTGAAGATTTTGTGAACTGTACTTTATACTTATACTGTACTTTATACTTTAGTCGTTGACCACTCCAAGATTGTGTTTTTTTTTAATGAAATAAAAACACAACGAACTTTGGGGATATTTTATACATATATTTAAGTATATACTATAAAATGTTTGAAGAATTTCCTTGAAAAACACCGAAAATATTAGCGACCCCATATTGCAGGTCACAATCAGACTCAGCATTTTGCGTACATTCTGGAAGCCGCAATTTTCATCTGAAATCAAACGAGGTTGGAATTTACTTTTATTGTATGTCTCTCTTCTATATAAACCTAAATGCTATCAAAAAAATAGAAAATTGAATTTTTTACAGGGGTCAAAACAAAAAAACATGATTTTTTGCCATTTTTTACAACTTTATTTGCCAAAAAAAATTGTTTCAAATAATAATAATAATCCGATTTTAGGTTCATATAGAGCGCAATACTATGAAGAAAGTAACTGCCAATTTTCAAAAAGATTGATTGAAAACTTTTCAAACTAGCGTGCACGCAAGTTCAAAAAAAGTCGTTTTCAGAAAAACGCGTTTGAAACACGTGGCGCGCTCGGGGCCTGAAGGAGAGCTACTCACTTTAATGGCTTATAACAATAGAACGATTCGGAATTTTCATTTAAAATTTTGGGAACATATTTTTCAATAGTTTTACTACCAATTTATGAAATTAAAAAAAATCCATTTTTTGAACCGTCTAACCCTATTTCCTCCCTTAAAAATGATTCCAGATTGTTTTTTCTTCTGAAATTAGCATTACAAATGCAGTTGACCGTTTTGGCCTTATTTTATCAGAAATTCAATATTGCCTTGTGAAGTTTCACGAGTGAAACGCGATGTCGTCACGAAATTTCTATGTTGGTATAACCGTACTTGACATCAGGCGTGTGGCAGATTGTCGGAGAAGTGACCTGTGTCGTTGTACTGGAGTTGATGTTAACCCAGGACGTTGACGACCCTCGAAAGATCTTCAGCGTCCAATTCAATTCCCATGCACACATAATCGAGGCTACTAGAAACTGCTTCTATATGCATATATGTGCACTATGGAGAATTTATGATCACCTTTGACAAGCTCGCTCTACGTGGAAAGGGAGCTCTCGAGCCTTCATGCACAGAACATTATAGAATACTCTCAGGCACGACGTTGCTAAAAGGATGATCACATTTATGTCCGTGCTGAGCAGCGGCGACTACTGCATTTAAATTAGTTGCGACTGCTTATTTGTTAATGATCAATGTAAATGAAAAATTTTCCTATCAAGAAATTCCAATCATGTAATGGTAAAAAAACGTTGAGAGTTGTACTTTTTCACTATAACACCAGTGTCATCTAATTTCGCTTCATTTCTATTCAGTAAATCAACTGGATGATTAAACAGAAAAACTTGTGAGCTCAGGACAGACGTTCGGAGCTGCTGACACCAGTCGATATGCGGTCGGTGCGCGGCTACGGCAACCTTCTATGATAAATTGTCTGCGGTCAGTACTAGGAAGGGTGACTGCTTAGCCGTGCATGGCATTGCACGCCGACTAACGAGTGGGAGGAAGTTTTTTTGAGTGTCTGTTGGTAATGCAACTGTAACTCAGTAAAATATAGGAGTGGAGATCGAAATAGCGAACGAAAAAGAATTAGGACGTTGCGAAACACTGGAAATCCAAAAAATCGTATGGTCGAAATTGGAAAGACCAAAAAGTCAAATACCAATGGACGCGTATACCAATGGATCATCCGAACGCGACCGTTGGTATTTGATCTTTTGGTCCTTCGCTATTTCGATCGTTCGACGTTTATTCATTCGCTATTTTAATCCCATCTATATATAGCTGTCTCCATTGCTTTCATATTCTGCTGTTTCCCTATGCAATTATGCAAATGCGGTACAGTAAGGCATTACGAAAGAGTCGCTGCGGACAACACTCGGACAGGTCTCAAGGAATGCAGTAGCAGTAGTAGCAGTAGTAATAGTCGTAGTAGTGTAGTAGTATTATCAGTAACAACAGTAAGTCTAATAATAATAATAATAATAATAATAATAATAATAATAATAATAATAATAATGATAGTAACTCACAGAGCTTGTAAAGCTTTGGATTGATTGTAAATAAGCTCTGTGGAGCTGTGGATAAAGAGTTTGCAATAAACGACCCCACATCTTACGAGAGGGGACCCAAAAAAAACGGGAATTGCGCTGCGGCGGGGAGGGAGAGTGGGGGAACCCATTGCTCGACCAGGTGTCCGTTGGGGACACGTCTCCTGAGTTAGTGTGCGAAGTTTTGTCGCCGTGAGTGCATCGGTTCACCCGTGGGAATTTTTGTAGTGAAACAACTTTTTCCATTTCGGCGAAAACGTGATGGCCGATTGTCGAGAGCAACGCGCGGCTGTGAAATTTTGTTTCCTGTTGGGGAAATCGGCCGCGGAAACTACTGTAATGCTTAAGACTGCTTATGGAGATGCTGCCCTGAGTAAAACCAGAATCTACGAGTGGTTTTCACGTTTTAAAAATGGAAAAATGTCAATTGAAGACCAACCCCATTCAGGACGCCCCTTAACGTCAAGAAGTGACGAAAACGTCAACAAAATCAATGCTCTCATTCATGAAGACCGTCGCATAACCATTGATCAACTCTGTGAGATATCTGGGATATCATGAAGTTCAATTCAGAGAATTTTATCCAAAGATTTGCACATGTGCAGAGTTGCAGCTAAATTTGTTCCTCGCCTTCTCACAGACGAGCAAAGGGAGCGTCGACTTCAGGCATGTTTTGAACTTCAAAATCAGCTCGAAGAGGACCTTGAACTTTTTTCCAAGGTGATTACTGGTCATGAATCGTGGTGCTATGGATACGACCCCGAAACAAAGCAGCAATCCAGCCAGTGGAAGACACCTCGCTCTCCTCGTCCGAAAAAATCTCGCCAAGTGAAGTCAAACATCAAGACAATGGTAATTTGTTTCTTCGATTGCAGAGGTGTTGTGCACGCGGAGTTCGTTCCCCCGGGTCAAACTGTCAACCAGAAGTTCTACTTGGAGGTTTTGAAAAGATTGAGGGAGAGTATCCGGAAGAAAAGGGCAGATCTTTGGCGCACAAGTGACTGGTTCCTCCATCATGACAACGCGCCGGCCCACGCCACTCTCTCCGTAAAGCAGTTTTTGACCAAATACTGCATGACACCAATTGTCCCCCCCCCCCCCCCCCTACTCACCGGATCTAGCCCCATGTGATTTTTTTTGTTCCCCAGACTCGAATGGGACATGAAAGGAAAGCGTTTTGCCACTGTGGAGGAGGTAATACAAAAATCGCTGGAAGGCCTAAAGGACATCCCGATAAGTGAATTTAAAAAATGTTTTGAACATTGGAAGGATCGTTTGCAGAGGAATACTTTGAAGGTGATCAAAATTTGGTGTAAAAATATTAAAAAACAAAGAAATTATGACGAAATTCCTGTTTTTTTTGGGTCCCCCCTCGTATAGGGGCCTCAAGCTCATCATGAACGAGTCCTCTGAGCATTGAAAAATTGCCTTGCGATGAACATAATTTGAAGATTTGCAAAGTTTTGCGGTAGCCATAAAACTTACATCGCTTCGAGCTGCTGAACAGATGATGCGAAACGATTTATAATGTGGTGGACTAGCGAATAAACAAAACCCCAGAAGTTGCAAGAGTCCGCGCTCTCGATTTTTCGAGCTCCGGAAAAACTTATGAGAACGACCCCAAGCCACTTGTAAAGATTTTATCTTAAATTTTCTTTAAGATTTCATTTTAAATACAACATACCAGCAGTAAGGTCAGGAGATGAAACGGCACATCGTTTAGCAAAATTCTCAGTCTGCAATGGACATGTTCGCCGATTTTATAAAGCTCTGAATTTGGAAACATCGGACTGAGAAACCTCACCGATCTGCATAAAACAGCTCGTGACTGGACTCGAAATAAAACGTATGCAGAGCTTGCAAACATTCATCGAAATCTTAAGGAGTTTTTGGAAAACTTATTTTTAAATGGTTACGAACACTCTGCACGAAATCTTCGGTTTCAGATTACCCACAAAAGCTTCGTCGAGATTATAGGTTCGAAAATACTTTGAAAAAGTGGATATTAAATCCTGCTCGTGCTTGTAAGCTCGATGAATTTGTGAAGATTTGAGCTCATATTTTGCGCAATCTTGGAAATTTTTTTTGACTAACATCTTTTGACAAGAATTCAAGCACTCTTAGAATAAATCGTTGAGTTATCAGGTTCTGTTAAGACACTTGTATGCATTCGAGCTTTGAAAAGTTGCCAAAATCGCGAAACTTTCTCGAAATCGAATAAAAAATGGGATTCGGACATATCCTCATGTAATTTGGAGAGCTTGAAAGCTTTCTTGATCTACAGCAAGAAACCGCTGTAACTTGCATAATTGGCCAAAGTAAGGGTGGTGGAATGGGCGGAAGAAGAACGACGAGATTCATGCGTCAACGAGTGACAATGTTTTCTCGTTTTCATTACAAATCCCATACTTCGGTAAAGCTCCTCCACCCTCCACCTTAACCTCAAATTCTTCCCTTCTTTCTCGCATTCGATTCGAAAAAGTCAAAACATTTATAAGAAGCAAACCTATAATGTAAAATGTGATTTTAAAAAGTGAACATTTTCCCAAACCCATGATCCTCGCCACGAGAGAAAAAAAAAGAACAAGAAATATTGTCATTTGTGAACGTTTTTATGAATTCGCCGAATCTTCTTTTCGCTTTTTTCCAGGCGTTGCGGACAGCGACGCGGTTCAGGCATTGCTGGCGAGATATCTTCAGCGTCGGCTTCAAGGTAGTTCGCAACTATCGACACCCCCACCTCCGTCGGTTATCTTCAGCTCGGCACAACAAAATCAGCGCTCAAAGAGCCGTCAAGAAACGCGACGTGGTAGTATATCGCCGTTGCAGTCACTCGAGCCAGACGACGAAAAAGATAGCGGGAGAAACGAGAGACGTGAGCGCAGGGACGAATACGATGACTACGAGGACGATCTCGAGGGTTTCGAGGACAGTGATAAAAGCAGAACGCGGATCAATCTTCTTCCCGGTAATAAAAAAAATACCTATTTTTTTTTATTCATTTTCCAAAATAAATTGGATTTCACGGTCAATCGTCGAAATATAATTAAAAATTTGAATTGAACTCAGTAAGATTTTTTTTTAATGAGCAAGGAAATTGAAATTAAAAAATGTGAATCACATTTAGCCACGGTAATTTTAGGGTAGTAGTCTGGTAACTTAAGCCGATTTTCATATCTTTTTTGGAGGGCGTTTTTTTGTAGGAAAATAAAAATGAATCGTTTTGGATATTTAGAATGTTTTTATTAACATATTAAAGATACAAAAAAAAAATTTCGAAAAAATTTAATAGTTTATTATTATTATTATTATTGATCGAAGTTGGCACCTCGAAAAAAAAGCGCGTGGGTGGCCCCGGTGATTTTGGCTCTTGATGTTATCTGAAATAAAAAATTCTTGATAATTCTTAATCTATAGACATGTCATTCTGGTCGGAACTACTGAAGTTAAATTTCATGGATAAATAACAAAATGGCGGACTTTGGAAAACAAAGTTTTTTTTTCCAAAGTCCGGAAAAAAAAGTTTTTTTTCCAAAGTCCGCCATTTTGTTATTTATCCATGAAATTTAACTTCAGTAGTTCCGACCAGAATCACATGTCTATAGATTAAGAATTATTAAGAATTTTTTATTTCAGATAACATCAAGAGCCAAAATCACCGGGGCCGCCCACGCGCTTTTTTTCAAGGTGCCAACTTCGATCAATAATAATAATAATAATAATAATAAACTATTGAATTTTTTCAAACAAATTTTTTTTCGCATCTTTAATATGTAAATAAAAACATCCTAAATATCCAAAACGATTCATTTTTATTTTCCTACAAAAAAACGCCCTCCAAAAAAGACATGAAAATCGGCTTAAGTTACCAGATTACTACCTTAATATGCCTAAGGACACAATAATCTAATATATAAAATGAAAATAAGTAAAAAATACAAATACAAATGAGAATAACAAAAAATAAATAAAAAAAGATGCAAATTAGAAACTTGCACTTGGAAATTTCTAATTTGCATCTTTTTTCTAATGAATTCGATTCCAACAATTCTAAAGTGTCATGGGGAAGTTTCATAATTCTTTATTATCATTCTCGAAATTTACTAAAGTTAGAGAAATTCACTGATTTTGCAAGATATAGAAATGTCCAAACATTTAAATTTTTTCGCAATCCTGAAGCCCTTTACCACTTTATCTCAAACTCAATATCAAACGTGGGTATGCACAAACCTATTTTTATAGCAAGTACCAAATCTATTGATAAAAATTGAAGAAAGCTTAAAAAAACATGCAATTTCTTATAAAACACACAAATAAAAAAAATATAAAAAATGTAGTAATATTTTAACGCATTCATCGATTTATGCAAGATTTAATACCAATCATCCTTTGGTACATTCATGAGATAAAAACTAACCTAAAATATCACCATTTTCGAAAATTAAATCAATCTTGCATATTTTCTGAAAATTTCAAAATGGCATAAAACCTCCAATCCTCAAGTTATTCCAACAAAAATTGCAACAAACAACAGAGGGTTGATGCCCTAAATCTGTGCAAAGTTTGTAAAAAATCGGTCAATTTGTTCTCGGGATATATCAATTTGAATTTTTGAACCCTATCCCACACAAACACAAACACGAAAATTTTTGTCAGATGTGATTTTCGGATGTTTTGCCATAATTTAAGTACACTGAGATTAAAAACTTGATTTTTTTTTAACGAAACCAAAGCTTCCTCTCTGAGGAAGCAAATATGAATAGCAAATATGAGGAAGAAAATAAGGAAATATCATAACAGAAGCGTAATGGCGATTCGTTTTAACGTCATAGGAATAATATGTTGACGACGAACGAATAGGGAAAGCGTGAAGTGATACCGAGAAATTGTGAATGGGTGGAAAGGCATACCGGCGTAGAGCGGAAGAGGGGTGTGTTTTAGGAGTGCGAGTACGGATTGGTGTAGCGCGATGGAAAATCACGCTTGGTCGCAACTAACGCGATAACAAGGGTGAAGGGGAGCGTGCACTGACGTCGTTATACGACGTCTATCTCTCTACCCTTTCTCATTTCGATCAGCGAAGCGAGCTTTCAAGCTCGAAAGCTCGTGGTGGAAGCTCTCGAAGGCTCACTCGACGCTCGACTGAATCCTCGATGCTCAAGCTCAGGTGAACCGAATTGAACGGTTGCCTGACTTCCCACACTCTAGCTGTATCAAGAATTCGCGGCTTCGACTTATCGATAATGTCTTGAATATAATATTATCGATATCGAGGTTACGATGTTCTGTATAATATTGTGCAAAAAACTCAAAATGTCTCTTACTAATGTTGACATTACTCCACTAAGTGAAGTTCTTTACCTTAATCATTGTGAGGTGTGAGACATTTTTATATACAGTGGGTCAAAAAAGTATTCATACACCTTGGTTTTTTGCGATAACTTTATAGACATAAGCGATACGCAAAGAAAGCCAATTTTATTTAATAGTACATCGGGTGCAGAGATAAACTGCAAATGGAGAATTTTTTCCCAGGAATAATATAAGAATTATGCGAAAGAAACGAAAATTTTCGGGCAAAAAAAGTATTCATACACTTACGATTATAGTGAAAACCTACATCATCATAGTTGTTAATTATAACTCATATTTGGTGTGCATCCCTTTTGCTTCAATTATCGCCTCGAGTCTCTTAGGCATGGATTCTACTAGGTTTTGCGTTGTTTCTTTTGCTATTTTCGTCCATTCTTCTAAAAGCACTCTTTGGAGATCCGATTTGTTTGTTTTTTTTTTTTTCTAATTTCTACATTCACCAAGTGCATTTTCAATAGGATTGATGTCCGGAGATTGTGGTGGTGTAATCAATTGTTGGCGGACATTATAGAGTAACCATTACCTCGTTTTCACAGCAGTAATTTTCGGGTCGTTATCTTGTTGAAAGTAGAAATTTCAATCCAGGCCCATTTTATCTACACTTGCTTTGAAATTGCTGCGCAACATGTCGATATACTTCTGGGCATTCATTGTACCATCTATAAAAGCCAGATTAGCAACGCCATAATATCCCATACAGCCCCAAACCATGACGCTTCCTCCGCCGTGCTTTACAGTCGGTATTAAATTTTTCTGCTGGAGCTCAGTATTTGGTTTCCGCCAGACGAATTTTTTCCATCGGACCCGAAAATGTTAAACTTCGATTCATCCGAGAATACGACACGTTTCCAAAATTCTATCGATTTTATTACGTACGTTTTTGCGAAACCTAAACATTTTTCTCGATTTATATTATTAATTAATGGTTTTTTGCGGGCAGTTCTGCCGTATATTTGGGCAGAATGCAAAACGTTTCGAATAGTCTGGGGACACACGCTCTTCCCCGATGTTGACGCGACATCATTCGCTAAACTGCGAGCACTTGTCAACGGTTTTTTTCTAGAATTTTTTTTTTAATATTGCACTGTTGCAAATTTAGATTTAGTTCTTCACTAATTTTTTGATACTCTCACCGCGTTTCCGAAGAAAAATCACTCTATCTCGCATGGATATTGATATTTTGCTTTTCTTTGCCATCATGTCTATTCAGAGCTTGAAGATCTACTACGGCATGGAATAGGTCAAAACCATTGTGTAAACGAAGACTTGTTTACATTGTACGCAGAGGTCAGACCGTCCGTGAATGAATATCGAGGTTTAGCAGCTCAATCGTAAGTGTACGAATACTTCTTTCGCCCGAAAATTTTCGTTTTTTTTTGCATAATTCTTGTATTATTCCTGGGAAAAAATTCTCCATTTGCAGTTTATTTCTGTACCTGATGTACTATTAAATAAAATTGGCTTTCTTTGCGTATAGCTTATGTTGTAAGTGCCAAACGATTCGCCTAACACTCACACACATACATATAACGAAATAAGAAATAAGAAGGTAAATGGCCAGACAGATTTATTACAGAAAAAGATAAACAATTTGAGTATAGAAAAACATTTAAACAAAACATCTGCTGGCTGATATTTCGCAATATCACAGGCATGACCCCGAAAGGCCCGTCAATATTCGTACAATTATACATTCGTCACAATACCCATCCGTCGCACACGCTCGTCTCTCTCACAAATCACTCGTTCACTCTTAAAACCACATTTCTTTTGTCTTTAATTTCACTAATCGTTCATGGTGATCTCTTTTATTATTTGATGACGACGCTTTTTGTGATTTTACTTATCTTTTGTGGAGATCGTCGATTTCCTGATGGCTCTTTCCTTGCTCTGAGGACTGATGTCTCCGGATCTACTTTGTTCTTTTCCACGACGTCGCGTTTGATATCTTCGTCCTGCACCGATTTCTCGCAAGATGATCGATATGCACGAGTCAATGTGCCGTGTTCTGAAGAGCGAGGACACAACGAGATGCGAAAGCCGTCTTTGGCGACGTCCCCAGAGCGAAAGAGAGCGAGTTGTTCAACTATACCCCTCACGTGAACGCGGCGATAAGGAGATTTACGTGTCATGCGCGTTAACCGACGTTATTTCTCGACTTACAATGTCTATAAAGTTATCGCAAAAAAAACAAGGTGTATGAATACTTTTTTGACCCACTGTGCGTCAACTTTCGAAATGAAAATCGTAAATCGTCCCCCGTTGCAGAAAAATCTGTTCGTTATTCCCAAGCTTTTTGCCGAAACGGCAGGGGAGTTAGAACAAAAAATCGGACGAAAGGGTTGGAACGCACGTGTAGAATCCGCGAGCTTTACCTCTCGCACACCCGAATTGGGTGATCGATTTCGAGCTTCTCGGCGAACCTTTCATCCTCCCCTCGCCATTCCTGCACATAGCATATAAAAAAAAATATAATAAAAAATAAACGAAAACGAATGCATTGGCTGCCGTCGTTTGACGGCCGGATTGAGCGTATCCATCACATGAAAAACCTCGCAATACGAATGCATGAAAAAGAGATTTAAAAAAAGGTTAAAAATGATCAGAGACGCTATTTGTACTCGCTGCCAATAAAACAATACATGAGAAAAGATTCAATTGGTGTGAGCTTTTGCAAATTCGATGAACACTCGTGTCAGCCATCTTTTTTCTATCTATATACGAAGCGTTTTTTATTTCATCTCAGGCAATTCAACTTATAATTGTTGTTGATCCACAAATTGAAGTGAATGGTTCGGAAATTGAATAATTGGAAAATTAGAACGTTCGATAATTGGCGCGTAGAAAAATTCTCTGTAGAATTATGTCTGTTAGGAAAAGCGTTCCAAGAGCAACCGCGGGGAAACTCAATGAAAAACTGGGCCAATTGAAAATGTGACATGGCAAATTTACCTTACAACAGCGACATCTATCGTAATTTGTAGCCGAGAAGTACAAATGTAAAAAAACCAATTAAGCAGTTGGAAAATAGTTATATGAGTATTACACTGAAAAACTAGGATTCTGGAGGCTAAACTTTAGTATATTGAACCTCAGCGTGAGGTTAGATCCGGCCAATGATCAGAAGAGTGGTTTGATCAATTCCACGGTGGGTTAATCAGCCAGTGGTTGAATAAATCGTGGTGGATTAATCCAATACATGATTGGATTGGTTTATAAAGCACATGAGGTCGTTGGTTGAGCATGACGTGTTCCGTGAGTGCCTATTGAAATATCTGTCACCGAAACCCTGCGCGTGGGACGAGCGGTGGGATAGCCCTGAGCACACCTGAAGCGCGAAAGGGCGAGGTACGCAACCCCCTTTCTTCAGTGTCTTTTCGAATATCCCACTGCCTTTAAAATACAGGAATATTGTTATAAACGAGCGGTGAGATTAGTTTTCTCGATTCACACTCTCGAATTACTGTACAAAGGTGTTCACTCTCGTCTTTCGTCATCTCGTTTACATGTCGGCCTCGTTGTGGTAAAAATAACGATGCGTAAAAAAATCTGAAAGAGGTGAATGTTTTCGCCCGATCGTTTGTACATTGCACTTTATTTGGTAGAATCTACAAAAGCGTTGCCTCAAGTGTTTGCCTCGTTTCCAAACCCAGCGTAACCTCGCCCTTTCCGCTATACGAGGTCTGTTCAAAAAGTATCGCGAATTTTTAATTTCCGCGGGCTACGTATATTCGATTTTCGATTTTTATTGTGGCGTTAGGTTGGTACTCATGTCCCTTACTTATGCTGAAAAAATCGGGCATTTTGAATGTTTAGTTAATTGTTGACAGCTGTTTTGGTTAGACGTGCTTTAGCTTGTCTTCGATTTTTGACTATTCCAAAAAAGCAGCTTCCATTACGATGATTGAGCTTTGGTTTCCACGTCATAACCATAAACCCATGATTCGTCACCAGTTATGACCCTCTGGAGCAAATTTGGGTCGTCGCAGACCGAGTCCAACAGCTCCTTAAAAATGTTAACGCGACACTGTTTTTGTTTGAAATTGAGCAATTTTGGTACGAATTTCGCGGCGACCCGTCTCATGCCCAAATCATTGGTAAAAATCGAATAGCACGAGCCAATCGATACGTTTAGTTCCTCGGCAACTTCTCTAGCAGTGATTCGACGATTGGCCAATATTATTTTCTTCGCTTCATCAATGTTTTCGTCTGTTGTTGATGTGCTCGGGCGTCCGGAACGCAATTCGTTGTCCGCATCTTCTCGGCCCTCTGAGAATATTTTGTACCACCGATAAACGTTGCTTCGGTCCAAGGTAGCTTTACCACATGCCACAGTCAACATTCGGAATGCCTCCGCGCACTTAATTTTGTTTTTCACACAAAATTTGATACAGATTCTTTGATCCACTTTTTGGAATAGGCAAAAATCGAAGACAAGCCAAAACACGTCTAACCAAAACAGCTGTCAACAATTAACTAAACATTCAAAATGGCCGATTTTTTCAGCATAAGTGAGGGACATGAGTACCAACCTAACGCCACAAAAAAATCGAAAATCGAATATACGTAGTCCGCGGAAATTCAAAATTCGCGATACTTTTTTAACAGACCTCGTATCTGCATCGTCAAACAGAAAGAAGGAGAGAGAGACAGAGAGAAAGAGAATGCGTTGAGCACGCGAGGCACGAAGTTCATGAGTGTCCACTCATAAACTACATCGGAGAAGTTTGTCACGAAATCTCGAAGTACGAGTTATTTATGAAGCCAGAATCAACGCATTCTGATTGGATGTCGATGTCGTACCCGGAGTTCGCTCATTTGTATACTTTAGATCGCACGATCGTAGGCGACGTACCTAACCTACAAACAACCACGCGTAGTGCGCACGCCGATTTCAATAAGTTAAATGTGACCATGTAGAGACGAGTGACATTGAAAAAAAGAATCACTCGTTTAATGATAACAGAAAAAGATTAACAGCGAATAAATAAATCCATTGGTCAAAAAGAAATTTGAGCTTGTTTAGCAATAAAAAGCGTTGAACGGTCTAACTCTTCCTCGATTTCGTTGCGGAACCATTAGCAAAATGTGTCATTGAGTACTCAACGGCAGCCAATGAAAAAGACCGGTTACCATACACTTTCAATGCGAATTGTATAGGAAAGTCGAAGGCAGCAAACTTAAGGGGGAAAATAGGGTTAGGACAGCGTTTTCTCAATGATTTTCATGAATTTTTTTATAGTATAAAAAATGAATATAATTTATTGAAACTTTGAGAATATTTTATACATATATTTGAGTATATACTATAAAAATTTTGAAGAATTTCCTTGAAAAACACCGAAGATATTAGCGACCCCATATTGCAGGTCACAATCAGACTCAGCATTTTGCGTACATTCTGGAAGCCGCAATTTTCATCTGAAATCAAACGAGGTTGGAATTTACTTTTATTATATTTCTCTCTTCTATATGAACCTAAATGCTATCAAAAAAATAGAAAATTGAATTTTTTACAGGGGTCAAAACAAAAAGCATGATTTTTTGCCATTTTTTACAACTTTATTTGCAGAAAAAAAAATATTTTAAATAATGATAATATTCCGATTTTAGGTTCATATAGAGCGCAATACTATGAAGAAAGTAACTGCCAATTTTCAAAACGATTGGTTGAAAACTTTTCAAACTAGCGTGTACGTAAGTTAAAAAAAAATCGTTTTCAGAAAAACGCGTTTGAGAAAATAGTACCAAGAAAAAGAAATCAAGGCAGTCATAAATTTTCTTCGGTGTTTTTCAAGGAAATTCTTCAAAAATTTTATAGTATATACTTAAATATATGTATAAAATATTCTCAAAGTTTCAATAAATTATATTCATTTTTTATACTATACAAAAATTCATGAAAATCATTGAGAAAACGCTGTCCTAACCCTATTATCCCCCTTAATGGCTTATATCAATAGAACGAGTCGGAATTTTCATTTAAAATTTTGGGAACATATCTTTTAATAGTTTTACTAACAATTTATGAAATTAAAAAAAATCGATTTTTTGAACCGTCTAACTCTATTTCCACCCTTAATACAAAGACAATGGCGAGCTCGAATGGTAATTTGTTTTCATAGAAACTGAATGGAAAGTCAATGGCAAGCGCGAATGACAGTTACTTTTCATAGAAACCGAATGAAAATGCCAATGGATTATGAAGGACAAAATTCGTACGGCATTTCTTTCATCATTGGCCAATGTCGTCCAGTGCGAATTCCAATGGAAAAGTTGGGCTAATGGAAAAGTATGCGTAAGGGGATATCTGTATGGTATTTATTGTCACTGGTATCTCAATGGTGTATCACAATAAATGGCCATGCAATATTGTATTTTCCTTACATCTACACGGTAATATTAATAATAATATTCTGAATATGTTTCCGACTAATTTCAGTATTCTATGGCGTACGATACGTGTACAAGACGTACATACAACATCTTTCGTTACGCATATTTTTCTATTAGCCGATTCCTATAATTAGCCGACATAATTAAAAGGGTGGGAATGTCTAGGCTAAACTAAGCTGCCTGGGTAAATATTCCTTGTGGTCCAGTTTCAGCAAATGTTAGCCGTACATAGATGCGCTTACGAAAAATAAAATTCAAGACACTGTATCGAAATTTCTTTCAATCGAGAATTTTTATAAAAATAAACAAATAATCGATCCGTTCGTTTTTTATTGAAATGTTCTATGTACTTTATTGTACTTTTTTTTTCTTTAAATTATCCGAATAAAAAAAAAGTTGCAAGCCGGGCTGCAGCATGAAAAGAGAAAACAATTTCTACCATAGAGCCCTACTCCAATGAGAACAAATTCGGTATATTCGTATGTACATACATATAATAAAGAATCCTCCTCTATTTTAACCTCAACGGTAAAACATGTTCTGAGAATAGTCGAAGAAATAAAATTGATATTACTTCCCTGTTTAATAAACAAATACGAAATCTAGCTACGCCATTTTTCTGTCCCGGATGTTCCATCCCTTCGTCCTCCATCTTTCATCTCCCTCGAGTTGGAAGGCAACGCTTCCGGTAATTCCGGTAGGGCGGCCGGTGAACGCGGAAGTAGTTAATGGCCATATTATCCTGACGGACCAATTAAAATTAGTCGTGTACGTCGAGGAGTATGGGACGACAGAAAAACGACCGAGTAAGCTCGTATCGCATTTTGTGAAATTGTTTATTCATCGTGTTACCTGCCCCCTGTCTATCGAGATCACTTGGTTTGTGTGTTATTTTTTTTCAACTTCTCTTATGTTCGTTTATGGACATTACGCACGTATTTTCATGATCGTTGAAAAGGACAACGGAAATTGAAAAACATATTCTACAACGGCGAGTAAGATTAATGTGTTCAATTTAAGTAAACTTTGGTTTATCCGAAAGTTTTTTTTACCGTTAGTGAGGCGGGGGGATCAAAAGTAGGTCCACCGAAATATCTAATTACGGATGAATAAGTTAGCAAAGAGTCGGAATCGGAAACGATTAATTTTATGAGACAGTCAACTAATCGATAGGCAATCGAAAAAGCGACGAAAAATATTCGAAATTGTAGTAGAAGTTCCACTTTTCAGTATGGTTATATAGTTGGTTTTGCATTTTTTCACATTAATTACATACCCATATGTGTTGACGAAAACTTATGTAATTGATATTACGTAACAAAAGTTATACGAGGTCTGTTCAAGAAGCATGGCGAATTTTGTGTTTTTTCAAAAAGTATTGATTTATTCATTGATATTTATTTTGTCTCCTTCAAAGTAATTCCCCTCGGATTTAATACATTTATGCCAACGTTTTTCCCAATCCTCGAAGCACTTAAAAAAATAATTTTTTGTGATCTTGTTTAGTTCCTCCTTCGATGCCGTCTTTATCGCTTCAATCGTGGCGTAGCGTCGTCCTTTCATGGGCCTCTTGAGTTTTGGGAACAGGAAAAAGTCACAGGGGGCCAGGTCTGGGGAATACGGTGGTTGCGGCATCATTAGAGTGTTGTTTTTGGCCAAAAATTTGCGCACAAGCAACGATGTGTGAGCAGGGGCGTTATCATGGTGCAAAAGCCAATTTTTGTTCTTCCACAAATCCGGGCGTTTATGGCGAATTGCTTCGCGCAAATTGCGCATAACTTGCAGGTAATATTCTTTATTGACTGTAAGACCCTGTGGCAAGAACTCATGATGCATTACGCCCCTGCAATCGAAGAAAACTGTGATCAAAACCTTCACATTCGACCGAACTTGGCGCGCTTTTTCCGGTTTTGGCTCATGCGGCAGCGTCCATTGCGATGATTGAGCTTTGGCTTCCACGTCATAACCATAAACCCATGAATCGTCACCAGTTATGACCCTCTGGAGCAAATTTGGGTCGTCGCGGACCGAGTCCAACAGCTCCTTAGCAATGTTAACGCGACACTGTTTTTGTTCGAAATTGAGCAATTTTGACACGAATTTCGCGGCGACCCGTCTCATGTCCAAATCATTGGTAAAAATCGAATAGCACGAGCCAATCGATATGTTTAGTTCCTCAGCAACTTCTCTAACGGTGATTCGACGATTGGCCAATATTATTTTCTTCATTTCATCAATGTTTTCGTCTGTTGTTGATGTGCTCGAGCGTCCTGAACGCATTTCGTTGTTCGCATCTTCTCGGCCCTCTGAGAACATTTTGCACCACCGATAAACGTTGCTTTGGTCCAAGGTAGCTTCATATGCCACAGTCAACATTCGGAATGCGTCCGCGCACTTAATTTTGTTTTTCACACAAAATTTGATACAGATTCTTCGATCCATTTTTGGGAATAGGCAAAAATCGAAGACAAGCCAAAACACGTCTAACCAAAACAGCTGTCAACAATTAACTAAACATTCAAAATGGCCGATTTTTTCAGCATAAGTGCGGGACATGAGTACCAACCTAACGCAACAAAAAAATCGAAAATCGAATATACGTAGTCCGCGGAAATTCAAAATTCGCGATACTTTTTGAACAGACCTCGTAGTTGCTTTTGCATTTTTTCACATTAATTACATACCCACATGTGTTGTCGAAAGCTTATGTAATTGATATTACGTAACAAGAGTTATAACCTATAACAGTAGCACGTATATGCAATCATTAGCTTTAGAGGTAAGCATTTCCAAACATACGAGTTAACAAATTTAACAAAGTGCATATTTCATTTCGCACATTCCAATGTATACACGTTTTGGTATTGATGACTTGACTTTTCCTTCACTTCACTACTCCAACCCCCTAAAATACGTCCACAGTCTTCTTCACCCCGCTATTGTATCGCTTTTGCACGAGGGCACGAGGAACTACGGAAATCCGCTGCCGAACTATCACTCTCCGGAAAAATCAACACTGCTCAGCGAATCCATTGGGCCAGTCAGTGTTGTACGGTTATTTTCTTATGTATAGTGTAACGAAGAAATGTGGTCGAAATGATTACTCCAATTCTGGTCTCTCTACATAAATTCGTCACGTTGATTAATTAATTATTTTCGTTGCGCGCGAGACTCAAGGTTTCATTTCCTTCCTTTTTAACTTAACCTCTCTTTCATCAACGTATCTTCGTCTCTCCTCTGCCGGTACGTTTCCATCTCTTGGTTCTGCTTTTCGTGGTTGTCTGGGGTTGATTGAGATCGTCTTGGAAAGTGGCGAACTCGATTCCATAAATAATTAATTATCTTCTTACCGAAAGATAATGTTATATCAGAGTAATCATGATTCACATTGAAGGGTCTCAACCATTCATATTTATTTCCTCATAAAGGAAGCTTTGTTTTCACGAAGAAAAATTCTTGTTTTGAATGCCATTGTGTTTAAAATGTTCCAAAAAATCGGAGAACCATCTTTAGAAATAATTGTCGAATCGATGTACGTGAGTGTGCGCGATAGGGGTGTAAAATTCAAACTACTGTAACTACGAATTGGTTTGAGCTTTCGGGATGAAATTAGGCACACAGTAGGTAAATCAGTAAAAGTCCTTTGTTCACTACCATTTTTGTCACAATTGATACATTTTATAGAATTTTTGAAATTGTCAAAACAGTGTGTTAAGAGTATAACACACAATTGCAATTTTCGTGCTGTGGAGCCGAAACATTCTACATAAATACACTATAAACAAATACTGTTCGCTACCGAATTTGGAGAAAATTCATCGAGGAGCTTCAAATTGATAGAATTTTGAATTTCTCTATAAATTTGTGTTGGCATTTTTTGAGGCTCCAGCTCGTGTTATTTTTTGGTTATTGAGCAAAAATTTCGTTCTTCTATTGGGGCTATCGACGGATGTTTGTTATTAAAGTTGTAGAAATTCACTCCAGGAGTTTTCAGACTACGAGGTTGAATTTTGTGTATATATAATATGTCATTGAAGAATAATCAATGACATATTATATCATTATCAGAAGAAATCATTGAAGAATTAGGATCGAATTTCGTGACAATCGATTAAACCGTTGCAATTTTATGACATTTCGAGACGTCAAAAATATTGGGACTCAATATTTGCAGGGAAACAAAGCTGCAAATTGAAACTTGCAAGTTGCTTATTTGAAATTTCACACAATGCTACATGCTTCCTATATAAGGAAACCAAAATTGAGAAAGATATAGTACCTTACACAAGAGGCTTTGACCACTGTCCGAAAATTCGAGGAAGCAACTTGCAATTTCAACTGGTAGTTTTTTTTTTATTTTATAAAAATAGTGGGATAACACGTATATACAGTGGGTCAAAAAAGTATTCATACACCTTGTTTTTGTGCGATAACTTTATAGACATAAGCGATACGCAAAGAAAGCCAATTTTATTTAATAGTACATCAGGTACAGAGATGAATTCAAAATGGAGAATTTTTTCCAGGAATAATAGAAGAATTATGCAAAAAAAACGAAAATTTTCGTGCCAAAAAAGTATTCGTACACTTACGATTGAGCTGCTAAACTTCGATATTCACTCACGGACGGTCTGACCTCTGCGTACAATGTAAACAAGTCTTTGTTTACACAATGGATTTGACCTATTCTATGCGGTAGTAGATCTTCAAGTTCTGAACAGACATGATGGCAAAGAAAAGCGAAATATCAATATCCATGCGAGATACAGTGACTTTTTTTCGGAAACGCGGTGAAAGTTATCGAAAAATTAGTAAAGAACTAAATCTAAGTTTCGTAACAGTGCAATATATAATTAAAAAATACGAAAGAACAAACAGCACAGAAAATAAGCCACGAACCGGTTGACCGAGAATACTAACGGTACGAGAGCGTCGGAGTGTTGTTACAGAGGCTACAAAAAAAACCGTTCACAAGTGCTCGCAGTTTAGCGAATGATGTCGCGTCAACATCGGGGAAGAGCGTGGATCCCCAGACTATTCGAAACGTTTTGCATCCTGCCCAAATATACGGCAGAACTGCCCGCAAAAAACCATTAATTAATAATATAAATCGAGAAAAACGTTTAGGTTTCGCAAAAACCTACGTAAAAAAATGTATAGAATTTTGGAAACATGTCGTATTCTCGGATGAATCGAAGTTTAACATCTGCGGGTCCGACGGAAAAAAATTCGTCTGGCGGAAACCAAGCACCGAGCTCCAGCAGAAAAATTTAATACTGACTGTAAAGCACGGCGGAGGAAGCGTCATGGTTTGGGGCTGTATGGGATATTATGGCGTTGGTAATCTGGCTTTTATAGATGGTACAATGAATGCCCAGAAGTATATCGACGTGTTGCGCAACAATTTCAAAGCAAGTGTAGATAAAATGGGTCTGGATGGAAATTTCTACTTCCAACAAGATAACGACCCGAAATATACTGCCATGAAAACGAGGGAATGGTTACTCTATCATGTCCGCAAACAATTGATTACACCACTACAATCTCCGGACAACAATCCTATCGAAAATGTATGGCACTTGGTGGATGTAGAAATTAGAAAAAGAAAAATAACAAACAAATCCGATCTCCAAAGAGTGCTTTTAGAAGAATGGACGAAAATAGCAAAAGATACAACGCAAAAGCTAGTAGAATCCATGCCTAAGAGACTCGAGGCGATAATTGAAGCAAAAGGGATGCACACCATATATTAGTTATAATTAAAAACTATGATGATGTCGGGTTTCACTATAATGAAACCCGATGTGTATGAATACTTTTTTTGCCCGAAAATTTTCGTTTTTTTTGGCATAATTCTTCTATTATTCCTGGGAAAAAATTCTCCATTTGCAGTTTATCTCTGCACCTGATGTACTATTAAATAAAATTGGCTTTCTTTGCGTATCGGCTTATGTCTATAAAGTTATCGCAAAAAAACAAGGTGTATGAATACTTTTTTGACCCACTGTGTAAATAAGAAAGTAAATAAGTGAATAAATGAATAAATTTATAAATAAATGGATAGCAGACTCAATGCATTAATAAACAAATAGACATTTTGCTGGGTTTTGTTGGGTTTTCTTCATATAGGGAGCTTAGTTTAGGTCACACATTTTTTTTCGAGTTTTTAATACTACTACGTTTACAATATGTGCAAAAGGGTCGGAAAATCATATTTAGAAAATATGTCCGTATGCGTGCGATATGCCATCAAAATTCAAACGGCCATATCTCCATGAGTTCAGCAATCGCGCTATAATTTGGGACAGAGGTAGTGCAATCAATCTTTTTTATTTGATTTTTTTTAATTTTGAATTTTTCAAACAAAATTTTCGTGATCGTTATAAGATTCATATATTTTTAGCTATAAGTGAAATTCCACTTACAA
This sequence comes from Oxytorus armatus, assembly GCA_958009045.1. NCBI lineage: Eukaryota > Metazoa > Arthropoda > Insecta > Hymenoptera > Ichneumonidae > Oxytorus > Oxytorus armatus. The sequence continues at coordinate 8,159,056 of OY253747.1, read as the reverse complement.
TGTATCTCGAGTATATGTCGAGTCATTAATGTGTCTTTTTTGCAAAAATAAATTGACGTTACAGAATGTTTGATACCCGAAATTTGTTGAGATTCGACAAAATGGTTCAGATAATAGAAAATTTTCAATTTTTTCATAAATGATTCCGATCTTCAATCTAAAGCAAAACATATTATCCAATATCACTGAAAAGGACAGAAATAATCACATAGGTTTCTCAATGAGGAAGGGTAACGGGAAAAAGCTACTTGCTCATAGAGGGAAATTGGTAAATCTTCGAAAACAAGGAAGCAATGTTCAAGTTTCAATAGGCACCTTTCTTTTATTAATCACATCCGAACAAACTTGATCGATATCTTTTCAAGAACGCAAGCAACGAGATCGCGATGAAACTTCCAGAATCGACGAAAGTAGTTGCACGAACTTGTAAGTGTCTGCATGATCTTGCAAGTGTCGAGAAATGTTAGAATTTGTCCAGTTCAACGACAAGTCAATGATCCAATAGAACGATCGTGTTCCAGCGCGAATGAGCTGAGAGAAATATACACTTCAACTCCTGCCGACTAGATCGAGTCGATCGACAATCACGAGAGGAGAACACGCTTCGTATCCCATTTACGTGTATCAAAGTAGATCAAACCCGTTAGTGCCAAGGCCTCGCCCTACTCACGATCGCCTCGAACGCCGGGAGAAAGTGCTCGGGATTCTTTTACTTTTCTTTGTAACGCGTGAACTCGTTTGCCAATACAGCATCCCTCAGATGACATCCGTGAAGATTTAATTTTTATTAAAAAAAAAATTATTTAGCCCGAAACGAATTTGTTCATTAATAATTTCAATGGCCACACCACAACTGTTTAGTACGCGTTAAACATTGATATAGGAATCTGGAATCCGCCAAATCATAATCATAGCGATTTATAAACAGTGAATTATTTTAACAATGGTTTATTTATTTTTTATTATTAAACTCCATTGAAATGGTGTATAATTTATATTTTTTTGTCTTAAAACAATTGTTTATTATAAGGCGTATATTTATATATACATCTAACATATGTTGAGGCACTTTAAAATCGATTTATTCAACAATAATTCGTTCATAACGTGATGATTTACTCATGCCCGAATGTTTTTTATTGTCTATAATTTTATGTCGCGTTTAAACAATTCTGTATTACGATTTATTGATTTATGCATTTCAACAACTCTTCACAATGTTTTGGCCGTACTGTCATATGCAAAAATTGGTAGATTTTTGAAAACCCAGTGTACCAGCACCAGTGTACCATGAACAAGCTCCATTAATTATTGCTTGATTAGGGTCCAATATATTTACAATTAACATATAAAAACCTAAGTAACTAGCAATTTACTAGTAGTAAATTGCTGCTTACTTACTAAAAGTAAATTGCTACTACTAGATTTTTTACTGGAAGTAAATTGCTAGTACTAGATTTTTTTTCAACAAAAAATTCTTTACGTACGAGGTCTGTTCAAAAAGTATCGCGAATTTTGAATTTCCGCGGGCTACGTATATTCGATTTTCGATTTTTTTGTAGCCGTAAGTTGGTACTCATGTCCCTCACTTATGCTGAAAAAATCGGCCATTTTGAATGTTTGGTTCATTGTTGACAGCTGTTTTGGTTAGACGTGTTTTGGTTTGTCTTCGATTTTTGCCTATTCCAAAAAAGCAGCTTCCATTGCGATGATTAAGCTTTGGTTTCCATGTCATAACCATAGACCCATGATTCGTCACCAGTTATGACCCTCTGGAGCAAATTTGGGTCGTTGCGGACCGAGTCCAACAGCTCCTTAGCAATCTTAACGGGCCACTGTTTTTGTTCGAAATTGAGCAATTTTGGCACGAATTTCGCGGCGACCCGTCTCATGCCCAAATCATTGATAAAAATCGAATAGCACGAGCCAATCGATATGTTTAGTTCCTCAGCAACTCCTCTAACGGTGATTCGACGATTGGCCAATATTATTTTCTTCGCGACATCAATGTTTTCGTCTGTTGTTGATGTACTCGGGCGTTCGGAATGCATTTCGTTGTTCGCATCTTCTCGGCCCTCTGAGAACATTTTGAACCACCGATAAACGTTGCTTTGATTCAAGGTAGCTTCACCATGTGCCACAGTCAACATTCGGAATGCGTCCGCGCACTTAATTTTATTTTTCACACAAAATTTGATACAGATTCTTTGATCCATTTTTTGGAATAGGCAAAAATCGAAGACAAGCCAAAACACGTATAACCTAAACAGCTGTCAACAATTAACTAAACCTTCAAAATGGCCGATTTTTTTCAGCATAAGTGAGGGACATGAGTACCAACCTAACGCCATTAAAAAATCAAAAATCGAATATACGTAGCCCGCGGAAATTCAAAATTCGCGATACTTTTTGAACAGACATCGTAGGTCATTCTATTTCTTCGAAGATTCTGTATAATCCCACTGTCACAGAAGTTAAATCAACTTCAGAGTTGAAGAAATTTGGTAACTAAAGGCATAGCATATTATACTATCACCTACCTATGAATTTTATTAACATTCAACATGTTTCTGAATTAAACTGAGCTAACAAATAAAATAGTCAATGAAAAGTTGAAATCAAACCATTAATACGAATTGTTCAATGAAAAAGCTCAAATGAAAATGCACTTCCTCGATTACTTATCTTGTTGTATGTTAACTGTAAATTATTTGGACCTAATAAACGATAATTAATGTAGCTTCTGCTCAGAAGAATATTACAGAAACAGTTTATTAATTTTTAGAACGTAATAATGTAAAACGTTCATTAATTTTTAAACGTTTATTAATTTTTGGACAACTGTCAGTATATCCTTGACGCATGAATTAATAAACTACTTTGCAACTAAATTACAAGTTGTTCGATGATTTGTTTAAGTTATCGATTTACACCGCCGTTATGAAATATTTCGCACAGCTATCAAACATTTCTATAAGCTTATGAATATCTCCGGGCTGGATTCACCACAACATTATGAAAATTAAAGTTTCTTCGATTTTGCTCCTATTATAATGACACCAATGAGTACTGTAACTCCTAAATACCTAAAAAGTTAAAAATGATCCCTAAGTAATCAGAAAATGTGTCCAATCTGTAAACAAAAAACCACCGAGAAAAACCTATCCTAATATCGAAACAAAATGCACAGGAATCACTTTATAAATTAGCCAAATACACTACCACCAGGCTCCATTCTCATCCGCTACTTCACCCCGCGCGTCCACCAATAGGGAGTGCCTCACAAGTCTACTTAAGGGGGGAAATAGGGTTGGGACAGCGTTTTCTCAATGATTTTCATGAATTTTTTACAGTACAAAAAATGAATGTAATTTATTGAAACTTTGAGAATATTTTATACTTATATTTAAGTATATACTATAAAATATTAGCGACCCCATATTGCAGGTCACAATCAGACTCAGCATTTTGCGTACATTCTGCAAGCCGCAATTTTCATCTGAAATCACCCGAGGTTGGAATTTACTTTTATTATATGTCTCTCTTCTATATGAACCTAAATGCTATCAAAAAAATAGAAAATTGAATTTTTTACATCGGTCAAAACAATAAAGCATTATTATTTGCCATTTTTTACAACTTTATTTGCTAAAAAAAATGATTTTAAATATTGATAATATGCCGATTTTAGGTTCATATAGAGCGCAATACTATGAAGAAAGTAACTGCCAATTTTCAAAACGATTGGTTGAAAACTTTCGAAACTAACGTGTACGCAAGTTTAAAAAAAGTCGTTTTCAGAAAAACACGTTTGAAAAAATAGTACCAAGAAAAACAAGCAATATGGAATCGCTAATATTTTATAGTATAAACTTAAATATATGTATAAAATATTCTCAAAGTTTCAATAAATTATATTCATTTTTATTACTATAAAAAAATTCATGAAAATCATTGAGAAAACGCTGGCCTAACCCTATTTCCCCCCTTAATGGCTTATAACATTAGAACGAGTCGGAATTTTAATTTTTAATTTTGGGAACATGTTTTTCAATAGTTTTACTAACAATTTATGAAATTAAAAAAAATCGATTTTTTGAACCGTCTAGCCCTGTTTCCACCCTTAACCTAAAAAGCAGCGTACGAGGCGCGCGCACACCGATTTTAGTTAAATAAAAAGAAACCAGCTGACAGCTCGACGTGGACTGTCTTTCTTTTCCTCTGACTCTCGCACTGCCATTGCCGCTTGAGCCGCCGGTGCCGACCTGACTGATAACGCAGATATCGGTCATGCGACGAGAAACGGCGAGCTCCCTCGGACATATGTGATATAAACAATACATATATTGTTTTTCTATAAAGAGGCATATAATCTATGCTGAACGTAACGCATACGCCCCTTTGCTTGTGAGTTATCAACGGCTGAAGAATTCGTAAAGTTGCGAGAACAATCACAAGCATAAATAAGCATATCACGAGATCTCAGCAATGCGTAAATGGATCTGAATGAATCCAGATACATTCGGAAGACAAAAATATGATTATATTACAAAAGTGTCGTCAGATTTTTTATTAATCGCCGTGTTTGCGCGTGAAGTCGATTTGAAGTTTGAATATTGTCTATATTACGCTAACTTGCAGTGTATAGAGACCAGCGGCGGTCGTACATAAAAAACTCTTTTTTAATTACTTGGCGACAAGACGCTGCCACGTTTCCCGATAATTCTCTCGTAAACCCAGTTTGATTTTTATGCATTCTTCGATAATATTTTCTGTCCATAATCGCGAACAAACTGCTCGACGCATTTGACTGTACGAAGTCTCCAATCTCTTCGGTTTCAAGGTAAGCGTTGGAATTGGAAACAAGAGGAATATACGTAAAATTCTGCAAAGGTACACGATGGAAATATAAATAAGCGAAAAATTAAATCATTAGAAAAACACGAAACTATTGTTTTATGCTTATGATTATATGGATTTTCCCTTGCACTTATCAGAGTCTTCATAAAGTCAAATACATCCAGGATCTTGTTCTGGCTCATGCAGAGAATTTACAAAAATACAAAAATTTGAAGCACACTTTTACGAAATAAAAAATTACGCAACTCGTGACTTTCTCATCACATTTGTTATCGTAGTAAAGTTTTCGTAATTGCTGCTGTACAATTACGATCAATATCGTCAACAACATTTTTCTTTCGTGGAATAATAATAAACAGGAATCATTTTAGGAATCCTTTCGTCGAATAATTCTACGAAAAAGGATTCCCCGGTCGATTATAAGATGATTCGTCACTCGAATAAAAGGTACGAGGTCTGTTCAAAAAGTATCGCGAATTTTGAATTTCCGCGGACTACGTATATTCGATTTTCGATTTTTTTTGTAGCGTTGGGTTGGTACTCATGTCCCTCACTTATGATGAAAAAATCGGCCATTTTGAAGTTTAGTTAATTGTTGACAGCTGTTTTGGTTAGACGTGTTTTGGCTTGTCTTCGATTTTTGCTTATTCCAAAAAAGCAGCTTCCATTGCGATGATTAGGCTTTGGTTTCCACGTCATAACCATAAACCCATGATTCGTCACCAGTTATGACCCTCTGGAGCAAATTTGGGTCGTCACGAACCGAGTCCAACAGCTCCTTAGCAATGTTAACGCGACAATGTTTTTGTTCGAAATTGAGCAATTTTGGCACGAATTTCGCGGCGACCCGTCTCATGCCCAAATCATTGGTAAAAATCAAATAGCACGAGCCAATCGATATGTTAAGTTCCTCAGCAACTTCTCTAACGGTGATTCGATGATTGGTCGATATTATTTTCTTCACTTCATCATTGTTTTCGTCTATCGTTGATGTGCTCGGGCGTCCGGAACGCATTTCGTTGTTCGCATCTTCTCGGCCCTCTGAGAACATTTTGTACCACCGATAAACGTTGCTTTGGTTCAAGGTAGCTTCACCATATGCCACAGTCAACATTCGAAATGCGTCGGCGCACTTAATTTTCTTTTTCACACAAAATTTGATACAGATTCTTTGATCCATTTTTTGGAATAGGCAAAAATCGAAGACAAGCCAAAACACGTCTAACCAAAACAGCTGTCAACAATTAACTAAACATTCAAAATGGCCGATTTTTTCAGCATAAGTGAGGGACATAAGTACCAACCTAACGCCACAAAAAAAAATCGAAAATCGAATGTACGTAGCCCGCGGAAATTCAAAATTTGCGATACTTTTTGAACAGACCTCGTATACGACATAGTTGTCGTATAAAAGCTATACGACATAGGTGCATAAAATAATGCGATATCGACACAAATTGCAAATACTTTCGAGCGACCAAGACCTCCGTTCTCACTGTTTATTCCGATAACCGTTTTACCACACGATGCGATAATAAATCAAGCTGTAAGTTTAAACTTGAAAATTGTTTCTTCGAAATTTCGCACAACGCTCAAAGAACGTTGTGTCCATCATAGAAGAAGGTTTGATTTTTTTTTGGGTTTTTTGGGCCGTTGGGTATTCAATACGACCCGTTCTTTAATGATACTCCATTTATATAAAAGAAATTAGCCCGATATCTGAACATATACCGGAAGTTAAAGCGAGTACAGAGATTTTTCAAACATTTTCAAAAGCCATAAGATCCGACTGACTTTATAAATTTTTATAAATATTTCAGCAAATAGAGCGGACGTAATGCTTTTCTTGTGTGCAACATTGCAGCGCTGTAGTTCAAATCATTCCCGACATATAGACGTTTGAATTTTTGAGGCTTGATACATACACACCGTAATACGTTCAGACATTTTTTCTAAAAGTGCTTTTCCAACGTTTTGGCACAATTTTAAACAAATTGACATTGAAAACTCAAAATTTTATTTATTTTTTTCATCGTCACTGAACTTCCTCTATCAGAATTAAAAAATGCTGTATTTTCAAAGGTGAGGTCTTCATTGCAAATATTCTCGACAGATTGGTCCCTCGAAAATTAGTGTTCTCGATGCTCACGGTCTATCGCGATAAGAGGTTTACCATACGATCATTGATTTTTTTTTTGTACGAGGTCAGAATGTTTTACTCGACGTCAATAAATCCATGTGTATCTGGCTACTTGTCGTAGCCAGATAAAAAGAGTTTTAACGCGGAGACCCCCAACACCAGACCACTCGAATTTGAGGTGACACCGGTGGAGGTTTGGCCGGTCCTAGAGACTTTCCGCAGCTCTGGAAGCTCAAGTGGTTTATCCAACAGTTCCAACATTTTATATTTAAAAGTTGAATATGTCCTGGCATTTCCTTAATTGCACCACGTAATTGTATTTAGCGATTTGCTTGATTTTATGTTCTTTCCGCTAAGTATACAGACCATGGAAAGATGAAAATGGAATAGGGGAAAAATCGAATTATCGGATAAAAAAAAAGTAATTGAAAATGGTTGGATAAAAAATAACTGCACAAATATTTATTCATGATTTTATTATCATCATTATGAAGATTGTACATGAGAAATATTGAATTCAGAAATCGGTATTCGGGAATCCCCGTTTCCTGTCGTATCCCATATGTTTTATTTCCTTTTGATATTAGCCTCCTGTACAGCGTATTGATTTGCAAGTTTTTTAAGCCCAGTTAAAAATGTTGATGGTGCAGTACCAGCCAGTACAGCCATCGCTTTTGCCCGGTGAGGCAGAATCAGACTAGAAAACAAAATTGATGAAATTTTCAATAAAGAAAAGGTCTGTTGTTTATACTATCGTAAAAATATTAAAGTTATTTTAATCCCGTGACTCCGACTGCTTCGAAAACGCGATCGGCACGTTCTTGAAAACGATCACAACACCGATCGGCATGAAACTTGGTCTCCCATTGCGGTGCTATTGTGGTAAAAACTCACTAAGCAGTTTGAGGTAGTAGTCTGGTAACTTAAGCCGATTTTCATGTCTTTTTTGGAGGGCGTTTTTTTGTAGGAAAATAAAAATGAATCGTTTTGGATATTTAGGATGTTTTTATTTACATATTAAAGATACAAAAAAAAAAATTTTTTAAAAAATTCAATAGTTTATTATTATTATTATTATTGATCGAAGTTGGCACCTCGAAGTTGGCAGCTCGGGTCCTAACTTTTTTTCTACCGAACCGATTGCTTTCAAATTTTAACAGGCTACTCTACACACTTATAGTTCTCGTCGGAACCACCGAGAAATTTTTTCACCCCTAACTTTTTATTTTACAACCACTTCTTTGTTAAAATAAAAGGACTTTAGCAAAGAAGGGGTTGTGAAATAAAAAGTTAGGGGTGAAAAAATTTCTTATTGTACACTTATTGTTATTTCATTATTATTGCAAAATGAATTAATATTCATTATATTTTTTTTTCACACTATTTTAGAAATTCTTTTAGAATTGGTATTGAATTTTGAAACCGCCTAAACACAAGCAAATGCACCTTCGAAAAATTCGGCAAGCCGGTTAGAATTTCAATAAATGTTTTGTTCTCAAATTTGCTTGTCGAAAAATGAGAATAACACAAATTTCACAAGTACTTTTTGAATTGTTCGGTCCATTTAAAATGGTACGGGTTCATCAAATCCATTAGAAAACATCTTTGAGTTATAACTGATCTAAAATTTGCAATAAACATATTGAATCTGACTGAGACTCTCTAGTCAAGGACGAAGTCCCCTTTTACTGCTCCTGGAAACAGCCTCAAATGCCAACTGTCTTTTATGATTCCAAACAATCGCATTGAAACGGAATTCTAATGTTTTAGAGTGATAATTAAAATATATGAAAATTGAGGCGGAGTGTTCATAGAGTGGATTATTTTTTCCGAAATACAAAAAAAATATTTGTTAAATGCGAGTTATCATTATATTCGAACGAAATCTTAATTGTGGATCAACGGTAAAACGCGAACGTAAACGACAATCACTTACCTTATGTTCGAACGGACAGAAATTGTTGATGCTGACAGATGGTGATGAACGAAGTTTCGAAGTTGTTCGGGCGTTATCGAATAAAAACGGGTGAAATCTCAAATCTATTATTTCACAAAAATTATACAATTATAATCGAAGAATCTATTGTAGTAAATCATAACTTGGGGTAGAGAAAATGAAAATTAGCTTATTCTCGATTCTTTGACAAAAATCATAACAATTTATTTCAATACAAAAATAGGATACTCCATCTGACTTCTAACAAGCTAAACAACTCAAAACAATGTTTTAACCTCGATTCCTACACTTCTGCAAAAAAGTCCCGTTCCGTAGATATAATTTACTACTCGAATGTTTCGGAGAAGAATGTCTGTTGGACCCTTTTTGAGGGGGTTTTTATACTGAAACTTTGGCTGATCGGAATCGTATCAGGGGGGGGTTCGTGGATGCTGATTGGTTTACTTAACAAATTTTCCCTTAATTTTCATTGGCATATATGTAGTTACTACACTGGATTCCAAGAACTTAGACATTAAGGAGGGGGGGCTTGTGAGTGTTGATTGGTTTACTTAACAAATTATGTCTTAAGCTTCCTTGGCATAATTGTACAACAATTGTTATAGACTATTCGTTTGTGGACGTACACGGGACTGAGATTTCACGATTTGAAGGAAAGACAAGCCGAGGTCATTTTTAAGCACGTCGTATATTCATTTATGCGTTTGCGAAAATGCATAAAATGTTACGTAAGAATTCGAGCTGGCTATTGTCACTGTATCGAAGCTGATGGAAAAAATCAAATGACAATTGTGGATATGTATATTTATAATTTAAAATTTTTTTCTATGTAAGCGACACATCAATAGACCAAATAATGAATAATTAATATGCCTTGCACTTGTTAACATTGTAGAAGCGATACAAATTTCCATCTCGTTTTTTTAAGTAGAAAAATCCACGGCAGTGATCAGATTAAAATTCCTCAAAGCTCTTTGCTGAAAGATTTTTCGATTACTTTACTGTCGCAGATGTTGAATAACATTGATATATAGTGGAAAATTCAGAGCCAAATTCATTTGAAGCTTATTTCTTGTTGATTTTTATTTCATTTTTTTTTAAACGGTGAACATTATTCGGTAATCTTTTTTTGTGAAATCATATAGATCCTTTTACCAGATAAAATTAATTGAGAAAAATTAAAGTCTACATAATTATTGTGGATTTTACTTTTAGGAAAACAACTTAAAATGTATCGCTAAGCAGTATTGCAATAATTTGACGTATCTATATATGTGTTTTCATTTTTCTATAATATAAAGCAAATAATCACTATATCGAATATAATTGATATCTCCTGCTTCTTGAAAATACTGCAAATAGAATTTTCCTTAAACTAAGTATGTTGTAGAGCATTTGTTTCCAAACGCACACGGTTCCGGCGTTTTACAATTTTGCTGAAAGACAAACAAGATCATTTTTTAGCACGTCGTATATTTATTTATGCGTTTGCGGAAATGTTACGTAAGAATTCGAGTTCAGCACAGTCAACGTGTCTAAGCTGATGGAAAAAACCAAATGACAATTCTGGATATGTAAATTTCTAATTGTCAGTTTTTTTCTGTTTAAACGATACATCATTAGACCGAATAAACGATAATTAATATGCCTTCCACTTGTTAATTTTGTGAGAACAATATAAAGTTCCAGCTCATTTTTCAGTAGCAAAATCCGTGACAATGATCGGGCTAAATATCCTGAAAGCTCTTTGCTGAAAGATTTTTTAATTATTTTACTGTCGCAGATGTTGAATAACATTGATAGTAGAAAAATTGAGAGCCAACATTCATTTGAAGCTTTACTCAAAATTTCACACAATTCTGAATGTCTCCTCCAGGGATTCATCTTTCTCAATTTTGCCTTCCTCATGGAGGAAGCTTTGCGAATTCTGTGACATTTCGAGAAAGTAATATGTAAATTTCAATTGCAGTTTTTTCCTTGCATGCATTATAAATCGTTTCATCAAATCTAGCGAAACTCAATACTAACCATTACTTAATTATCTTCCATTTATCTGCAAAGTTATAACGCGATGTATAAGATTCTGAGACAGGTAAAACCGCATATATTTGGAAAAAAATGGAATTTCATAAAATTGGAACTGTTTCATCTGTTTGCGCGTGGCATCAATCCTTGATTAATATTCTTGACTGATATCTGTATATTTGGTTTTCGCGATATCAACGCAGAGTTCAGAATTTGGAGAATCAAGAGCAGACAGCAACATGTTTTTGTACAATGCATAATTTCATAAAAATCGAACCATTCCACCGATATACGCCAAATTTAGTATCGGCCGTTTTCAATTATCCTCTATATTTATACTTTACCGACTTTATTATACTCTCTTGACATAAAAAAAAAGTTAGTCTGATATTGCGAAATTTGTGAAAATTAGAGCGATCAGAATGATTTTTCAAAAACTTCAAAAAGCCACAAAATCGCGGTAAATAAGGAGGACATAGTGCTTTTCTCGTGTGCATAAACGCAGCGGTGTAGCTCAAACCGTTCTTGAGATATACACGTTTGATTATTGCATAGCCGTTACACAACACATACACACACGTCCGGAAATTTTTTTCTAAATGTGATTGTCCGAGGTTTTGGCATATTTTTTATATATTGGCATTGAAAACTGGAAATGTTCATTTTCACCATCACAAAGCTTCCTCTATGAGGAAGCAATAAGGGAGCTATATGGCCTTTATTCTACCAGGAAGAAAAACCCTCTTCTTTTCATCCTCAACAATAACATAGTTTGTTAACCACTAAGCTCAATATAATGGAAGAGAAATTGTAGGTGTTTAAATTTGTATAAGATTATGTTGACCGGGGTCCTTAAGAGGCGACGAATCGTCGTGTGGCACACGAGATCGCGAAATCCATGTGGGTCAGTTGCCTCGAAACTATACGAGTAAACCGGTCGTAACTGTCCCAACGACTTTCATTCCCGACTCGTTTCTGTCTATGGTATACCATATTTACCGGTGCATTAGCACCGTGGCCTGAAAATTCTAAGGAGGTCCACAGTGGTCAACCTTGAGATACGAGGTGAACGTTGTAATGAAGGATCAAAACCTTTACAGACATCGCATTTACGTGACTTATTGCTTTAAGTTATTTATTAGTAATAGATTCGTTTGTATTGATGGGAATTAATAGAATAAAACTTATACAACTATCGGCTGCTTTCTCCCTCAGTCATCCGTTATGTCCAAGCTCCATACAATCGAACTAAAAGTTCTTCCTTTTCCTTACTGACATAGGTTCTCTGCCTTTTCACACGTCATACTTTCACCATTCTGGTAATGACTTCCCTCTAAACCAAGCTTAAAGATTTTCCAATTAGTCCCGACCATTTAATATCTACGTCAGTATTTCTTTATTCTTTTATTACCTTTGCTCATCGGCCGATGCCTCCTGCTGGCATATTCGATCGGTTTGACCTTTAACGCCATTTTTTTCAAACTCCCGCCTCTATCATCCAGACACCTCTCTTCCCGGGTCTCCCTTCCAGAGTGTTTTCATTTCAGGAGTCCTTTCGACTCTCCGCCGATCCACTTCCCCCCATTCCATTTCCTGTCGCCTTCTTAACTGTTTTTACCCTTCCCAATATGTTCGAGCCTAGGAAGACTTTCCTTTCTGCGTAGCCTACACTGCCAAACCCTGAAACATTTTTTACTTTCTCATCACATACGAACTATGAAATATGAGAAAGTATTGTAATCCAAAGGAAAATCGATCCTCAGATTAGGGATGAAATACATGTTTTACATATCCTAGAACGAAAAAAAATGTTCTTTTGCCTCGCCGTCTGTCTGTCTGTTCCGTCCGAAAACACAATAACTTTTTGAAGACACTGCAGATCGCAGCAAAATATGGTATGTGCTTTCTTCGTATAAAATGTAGTTTTAAAATTGCATTTCTCAAAAGTATCTCAATCCCTTCTGATAGTTTACCTGAAATGGGGAATATGACAAAATGGTGAAATGGAAAACATTGTCAAGAAATATTTTAAATAATGTTAAAACTTGCGATACAAGTTTATTTTCGATCTGCAAACAGACTTACAGGCAAGAAGCCAGCGGAAATTAATTGTTACAATATATCAGTGCCTTTGAAGCCTTCTGTAGTCACTCGATTAAGATAAAAACAAACCATGATTTATAAATAGAATGTGTATCGAGTCAAATATCGATCTTGTCGCAGGTGTACTGAAAAAATATTATTATCACAGCGTGAATGATCATAAGCGGGTTTTCCGTGAGGAATACGAGTTTACTGATCGTTTCAATCCAATGTTAAGATTGAAAAATTGTGTAAGAAGAACGGATTTAACGTTGAGATACATTGTGATTATAAGCACATATATACGTACATTCTTCATCGCGGTCTGTTCAAAAAGTGTCGCGAATTTTGAGACGGGTCGCCGCGAAATTCGTGCCGAAATTGCTGAATTTCGAACAAAAACAGTGTCGCGTTAACATTGCTAAGGAGCTGTTGGACTCGGTCCGCGACGACCCAAATTTGCTCCAGAGGGTCATAACTGGTGACGAATCATGGGTTTATGGTTATGACGTGGAAACCAAAGCTCAATCATCGCAATGGAAGCTGCTTTTTTGGAATAGGCACAAATCGAAGACAAGCCAAAACACGTCTAACAAAAACAGCTATCAACAATTAACTAAACATTCAAAATGGCCGATTTTTTCAGCATAAGTGAGGGACATGAGTACCAACCTAACGCCACAAAAAAATCGAAAATCGAATATACGTAGCTCGCGGAAATTCAAAATTCGCGATACTTTTTGAACAGACCTCGTATCTAGCTGTTGTATAGGAATCTTATTTTCGAATTCGTACAAAGCTCACGGTATAAGAAATAACCATTCCCAACATCGGCTTACTCACGAATGAAACTTTATAAATATTATATATGAATAGATTTTTGAATATTATTAGGAAACAATATGAAAGTTTCAACTTCCAACTCGTTTTCTTCTCTTAATCGGCGCAGCAGTTTCATCGAAAAAATGTTTAATTCGTGAAATCTGCAGTGCTTCTTCGATTCTGGTTAAGGGAGGAAATAGGGTTACGACAGCGTTTTCTCAATGATTTTCATGAATTTTTTTTAGTACAAAAAATGAAAATAATTTATTGAAAGTTTGAGAATATTTTATACATATACTTAAGTATATACTATAAAATTTGTATACATATATTTAGTATATACTATAAAATATTAGCGACCCCATATTGCAGGTCACAATCAGACTCAGCATTTTGCGTACATTCTGGAAGCCGCAATTTTCATCTGAAATCAAACGAGGTTGGAATTTACTTTTATTATATGTCTCTATTCTATATGAACCTAAATGCTATAAAAAAAAAAATAGAAAATTGAATTTTTTACGGGGGTCAAAACAAAAAAGCATGATTCTTTGCCATTTTTTACAACTTTATTTGCAAAAAAAAATTATTTTATATAATGATAATGTCCCGATTTTGGGTTCATATAGAGCGCAATACTATGAAGAAAGTAACTGCCAATTTTCAAAACGATTGGTTGAAAACTTTTGAAACTAAGCGCGTACGCAAGTTAAAAAAAAGTCGTTCTCAGAAAAACGCGTTTGAAAAAATAGTACCAAGGAAAACTAGCGATATGGGGTCGCTAATATTTTATAGTATATACTTAAATATATGTATACAAATTTTATAGTATATACTTAAATATATGTATAAAATATTCTCAGAGTTTCAATAAATTATATTCATTTTTTATACTATAAAAAAATTCATGAAAATTATTGAAAAAACGCTATCCTAACCCTATTTCCCCCCTTAATGGCTTATAACAATAGAACGAGTCGGAATTTTCATTTAAAATTTTGGGAACATATTTTTCAATAGTTTTACTAACAATTCATGGAATTTAAAAAAATTCATTTTTTTAACCGTCTAACCCTATTACCTCCCTTAAATCCCATATCAAACATTTCTATCACCCAGCACATTCGTGTAGAATGATCAGTCACAATAAAATGAGGGCAAACACAGACTTTTTTTGACACACTTTAAATCGCATTAAATCTGTAACCATTTATCGAATTTTCTCAAATTCAATGTCCATACTTTGTTGCGTAGCCTCTATTCGCATATTAAGTTTATCTTAACTATATAAAAATGTATGGACGTTGATGAGATCTCAGACATTTCGTTTAAAAAAAAAATTTTTACTCTGTAAACTACAAAAACCTTAAGATTCTTGTGTAATATTGATGCAAATTGCCGCAAACAAGAAGAGTTTCCAGCTGTAGATTGCAGCTGTATGCTAAATTTAAGCGCGATTGCTCAAGATGTTCTCGAGATATCGTCGCTTTAATTTTGCAAGGTTAGCGGGCGCGCGCGCTCACATCAAGAGACGCGACAGCGTCTTTGCCCTATACACTAATGTCACGGAATTTCGAAATGTCATTTTTTTTACCATTTCCATTATGGTAGTCATTGTGATAGGAAAAAAATATGTTCACGTTAACATAACTTTGTGTATGAGGAAGCGTAATAAAAACATATATAAAAAAATGAATAAAAAATATATAAAAAATTATATAAAAATATATATAAAAATGTATATAAAAAAAAATATAAACTATTATCGCTTTGTATTTGCTGAAACGGAACCTTGAAGATCATCGAAGGATATGATGTGTCGAATTGATTAGCGGTCGGCCTTGGATGGCCTGTCCTGACATTTCGCTCGATCTGCGTGAATCTTTGTCATTAATTCACGCATTTTTTTACCTTCCTTTCACTTCATAATTGCTCTTTTGACTGTATCCTATATATATAACTGCTATTTTCACTTTTGAGCAGAGTAAAACCTCGATTACCTAGGGAGTCAATTCGCCACAATATGCCAAAAATTAACACCGCTATAATTTTATTGCTACGCAGATTAGATGTATGACTAATAAAGTATGTTGTTTTAGTTGGACAGAAAAGGTTTTTCTTTCTGGCAGAGTCCTGTAACTTCTATATTTGTCTTGTAAGCTGAGTTTGAATTTCTTTGCTTTTCCGTCAATTCTGCGCATGTCTGTGAAGTTTTGAACTCTTTACTACAACCTTTCAAATGGGGTAAGCGCGGTAGATCATTTTATTTTTCTTTGATCCCAGAGATTTTCATCAATTTTATGAAACGCACCACATTTTTTACTGCCTCATTACGTACGGGCTATGTAAAATGAGAAAGTATTGTAATCCAAAAAAATGGCTGTCAGGTTATGGCTGAATCACATGTTTTACATATATTAAAATGTAAAAAAACATTCTCGCATTTCTGTCTGTCTGTCTATATCGTCCGGAAACACAATAACCTTTCAAAGGGACTGCACATTTCATCGAAATTTGGTGTGTGTCTTTTATAAATCAAATATAGTTTTGGTATTGTATTCCACAAATAACCTCAATTCGTCACGCTCCTTTATTTTAAATGTGAAATATGAAAAAATGGTTAAAAACTGGTGAAATGACACGAAATGTAAAAAGACAGACTTACATGCAAGTAGTCAGCGGAGTATGAAGCCTGATCTTCCAAATCTACAAACTTTGTCAATGCCCGTGTCACGGAACGCCATCTTGAGTTCACCATTCATAGAACTATGACGTTATTATTCTGCAAAATAAAAATATTGTTAACTATACTGATTGCAGTTTACCCCAGTCATCTTATGACAACAATTTCGTGCCAATAACAAATGTGATGGGAAGGTCACCCGTTGCGATTACGGCAATAGCAACTACTTCGTGTTCAATTTTTTTCTGATCATTATGTTTTAGCAATGTAGCTCTTATAATATTGGTTATATTTTAAATCTGTTGTGCTTGCTCGGTATGGGGAACAAAGAGTTCAAGACTTCATTGGCACTGATCCATCCAGCGGTTTACTCCCAATCATGCGCAGAATTTACAGAAAAGCAAAACATTCAAACTGCGCTAGCAAGACAAATATAGGAGTTACATGAGTCGGCCACGAGCGAAACATTCTTTTTTCTATCGCAGACAACATATTTTACTAGTCATTTGTCTAAACTTTGTAGCAACAAAATTGTCCTCGTTTTATTTCTTCACATATTTTGGTGACGCGATCCCTTTCATCGGAGCTCTAATCAAACGGGAACGACGAAAAATCCAATCCCGAACCGTCGAGTCTTTACTATATATGTTCAAAAGATTTCTCTTCGTTGACTCTTGATTTCTCTTGATTTACTCTTGATTTACTCTTGATTTACTCTTGATTTACTCTTGATTTACTCTTGATTTACTCTTGATTTACTCTTGATTTACTCTTGATTTCTCTTGATTCACTCTTGATTTCCTCTTGATTTACTCTTGATTAACTCTTGATTAACTCTTGATTATCTCTTGATTAACTCTTGATCCACTCTTGATTAACTCTTGATTAACTCTTGATTAACTCTTGATTAACTCTTGATTAACTCTTGATTAACTCTTGATTAACTCTTGATTAACTCTTGATTAACTCTTGATTAACTCTTGGTTAACTCTTGATTAACTCTTGATTAACTCTTGATTAACTCTTGATTAACTCTTGATTAACTCTTGATTAACTCTTGATTAACTCTTGATTAACTCTTGATTAACTCTTGATTAACTCTTGATTAACTCTTGATTAACTCTTGATTAACTCTTGATTAACTCTTGATTAACTCTTGATTAACTCTTGATTAACTCTTGATTAACTCTTGATTAACTCTTGATTAACTCTTGATTAACTCTTGGTTAACTCTTGATTAACTCTTGATTAACTCTTGATTAACTCTTGATTAGCTCTTGATCAACTCTTGATTAACTCTTGGTTAAGGGGGGGGTAGGGTTTAAAAATTTTTTTTTTTGCATTTTTTTTTTAATTTTTTTTTCTGAATGAACAATATGTCGAGAATATTGTGTATAAATTTTAAGTCAATCGGAGTAAAACTAACGGAGTTACAGCGTTTCAAACGACCGGCCGTGATACGTGATACGTGAAAACTTTAAATCGATTTTCCCGAAAACGTCATTTTTGAAGTTTGTGAACATTAGAACTCAAAATCTACTGAACCGATACTTTTGAAAATTTAAACATTACTTCTTCACATAAATCAACAGGTAATCAGGGGAAGTATTTTTTTTTTTTCAATTTTTTAATAACAAATTAAGCGCGATTTTTTGAGCTACAATTGCGTTTTTCACTTCCAAGTGCTGCAAAAAGTAGAAAAAAAAAAAACTCTGCCTGATTACCTCGAAAAATACATCACCTTTAAAATGCATATCAATTTTTTTGTTTCGGATGATCCGGTAACGAGTTATAATGTTCACAGCAAAACCACTTTTTTTCAAGGCGCCTCTGGAGATTCAACGTCACCGGCTTATTTATCAATATTTTTCATTGAACATTTTTTCTGAGACACTTCAATAGTTGTACAATAATATGTAATTCTATTTAATAAAATTATATTACTCATATCACCGCAAAAAAATCATAAAAATATGCTTTTTTTTCGCCTTTAAAACTCTACCCCCCCCCCTTAACTCCTGATTAACTCTTGATTAACTGATGATTAACTCTTGATTAACCCTTGATTAACTCATGTTTAACTCTTGATTAACTCGTGATTAACTCGTGATTAACTCTTGATTAACTCGTGATTGACTCTTGATTAACTCTTCATTAATTCTTAATTAACTCTTGATTAACTTTATTTCTCTTGATTAGCTATTGATTGCCTCTTGATTTATCTTGATTAACTATTGATTGCCTCTTGATTTCTCTTGATTTCCTCTTGATTTACCCTTGATTTCCTCTTGATTTCTCGTAATTACTAATGATAAACTCTTGAAATTTATATGTTCATCGCTGAAAATTTTCCATGCATTCTTTTTTGTTGTTTTTCTCGCGTGTCAAGACATAATGTCGTCCTTCAGCAAGGCCACAGTTGTGCCGCAAACGAATCCATCGCAAAGTACCGTTCGTCTTGCTTCATATAAGTTCAAGACGCCGCAGTCTCCTTGAACTTTCATTTACCTGACGAACGTTTATGCGCGCGAGTTTATACCCGGCGCATAAACACCAGCAATCATTATTCTTTATTGACTAGAGATCTCACGCGCTTGTGCAACAAAACCGGCCCCTAGACCGCATTGTTGGTGTAAATTATATCACTAGTTGTATTATTATTGTTGTACTATCAAACCCGTTTAATCAATGACTAAAATACCAACATTTGGTAACTGAATTTCATTACATACTTGGAATGTCTTAGAGGCTAAGCATCCAGAACGATCGTTCGAGTGCGAGAGAGATATGATTATAGGGATCATGTGAGACAGAGAGAAGGAGTATTTAACCAAGGTCATGTGACATACCGACTGACGGCAACAAAAACTGTAATCAAATTTGTTTTTAAAAGTCTTATAAGTTTTGGGCAAAACGCTAAATCTTACGAACTTCGTTCGTGAATTCTACATGTTGTAAGATTTTGCTTACTGACGAAAAGTCAATTAAGCTATGAAAAAACTTAGGTGAGCATTTATGCTGTAGGGTCTACATGGGTGTTTCACATCGTCTGAGTCCTTGAATACTTGAATTCCTGAATTGATAAATGCTTGAATATTCAAATACTTGAATACTTTTCGGACTTGTGAGAGTGAGAGTGATAGAGAGAAAATGGCTAACTCATTTTTCTTCGGGACTGTTTGATCGAATGGGAAAAACAGTGTAATAGCCATCTGGGTCTATCAATTAACGGAGGTTATTTTTTTTTCGATTCCATCGAGCCATCTGTAAGACAAATGCTTTAGAGGTGTTTTAAAATATTATATAACACCTTCAGCCTCGCTTTAATACCTGAATATTTGAATTTCTAAATGCCTGAACCTCTGAATGACTGAATACTTGATGATACAGGGTGACTCCGAATATTTATCGAACCAAGAACTTTCCGAATTTGATTGATGTTCCGAATATAACCACGTAACCGTTTTAATTAATTACAAAGAGTTTTTGAATGAGAATCACTAGAATATGTTGATATGTCGAACAACGGCATCGTCGGATCTTCCCGCGCTAAAAATCGATGATCAGGGTCGAAGTCGAGGTATATCCACATTGGGAATTATTTGATCCATTTCGAGGCCACGGAGTTTATTATAAACTTTTCGCTAGATATATCGCTCCAATACCTTTCTGAATATTTTACCGGGTGCTGCGTGTATTCCTCGATGTCTTTGTTCGATATCTTTCTCGATGTCTGGCTAAGTCTCTTCATCAATATCTTGCTCGATGTATGGCTTGTGATTTTTGTAACAAGCATCATCTTAATCTGCTTTCCCTTCGCTTAAAAAACTCGGGCGTTACGATCCGTCATGGCCGCAAAGTCGATCTCATAGCTACCAACGTATATACCTCAATATTAACGCTCGACCATCGACTCCCAGCGCGGGAAGATTCGACGCTATTATTGGTTAACCGATCGACCTATTATAATTGCTCTCATTTCAAAACTATTTCGAACTTAAAGAAACGGTTAGGTAGTTTTGCGTAGGATATAATGCAGAATAGCACAATTTCCGATTCATTAATAATCTAAGTTCCTGAATTTCTCAAATCTTTAATGCACAGAATGCTTGAATGATTGGATACTTGAATATTAGGAATCTCTCAATTATGATAACATCTCTACTGTTGTCAAAAATTCCATATTCCCCGTAGGACAATCAATAGGGAGCCCATTACTCTTGTCCGCATCGCACTAAAAATAATCGGAAATTTTTTTTTTAAATAAGTTTCAGTATCACGTACCGAATGTGAATTAACAAAATGGTTACAAATTAAGGGAGCGGAAGTGCCGCCATTTTGAGGAAAACCGTATTGGCCAATATTTCCGTTACCGTGCACTTTAGGCCAAAAATGGTAATAACCTTTCTTGTAGATAATTGAATTTCCCATCTTTTTTTATAATTTTTTTTGTATCACTTACCGTTTACGACTTATACGACTGTTAACATTTATTTATTCACTTTTTGACCTCTATCTCTCCTAATAATTGTTTAAACAATAAAATGCTAATAACTTATCTTTTAAATCCATACATTTTCCACAACTTTTATTAAAAACTTTTTTGTCTAAAATTAATATTCTCAAAGTTATAACGCGTTTTTATTAGCCTTGCACTCAGTAGCGCAACATTGAACGCGTTATAACTTTGAAAATATCAATTTTAGACATACAAGTTTCAAATAAAAGTTGTGGAAAATGTATGGTTTTAAAAGATAAGTTATTAGCATTTTATTGTTTAAACAATTATTAGGAGAGATACAGGTCAAAAAGTGAATAAATAAATTTTAACAGTCGATAAGTCGTAAACGGTAAGTGATACAAAAAGAATTATTAAAAAAAAAGATGGAAAATTCAATTATCTACAGGAAAGGATATAACCATTTTTGGCCTAAAGTGCACGGTAACGGAGATATTGGCCAATACGGTTTTCCTCAAAATGATGGCACTTCCACTCCCTTAATTTGTAACCATTTTGTTAATTCACATTCAGTACGTGATACTGAACCTAATAAAAAAAAATGTCCTTTATTTTTAATGCGCCACAATATTCTCTGTTGATTGTACTACCATGCGGATTGGGGAATACAGAACGAACCGAAAACAATTGAACATTTTCTCTCTATTTGATGAACGGAACGATAATTCATGGCATTACCATTTGAAACTAGGATTGGAACCGAAAAGGATCCAACATTTTTCTCCTCAATCTGATAAAATAGAGTTTCTTTGTTTCACGGATTTACTCGCTTCAGTTCACGCTACATCGTTGCACGCATTCTACACGTTCGGTATTTTAATCCGGATTGGAAAAAATACGATCATTTCAGCAATCCGAGACCAGTCGCGAAATCGTGCAATGGAATTTTTTTCAATCTTCTTGAATATAGCCGAGAGCTGGTTTGTTTGATCGGTTGGAAATTTTTGTTTCTACAATCACCGTGCAAGTATGTACTTGTGTTTACCGTTTTATCTATATACATATAAACACCTTACATGAGCGGTTCGAGAGCGTTATGAAAACACACAAGAGCGCCTTTCTAGCGTGACCCTGCGGTTACAACACATCCTGACGTCTCGGGCTGACGCCTTGGCGGTACCGCAACACGCGCTATGCTGGTCATACACACTAACGGACGTGTAATGTCCAGGTGGAATCTCGACTTTCATTTTCTCCTGTTGACGTTAACGCGAGCCTGAACCCCCTCTGCCGCTCGGTATGTAGCGTTATGACGCGGGGTTCGATCGGTAACAAGAATGGGTACGCCTTGGTTTAAAGTGATGTGAAACCCCTATTCAGACTATGGCCCACCCCAAATCTTTGGTCCAACTTTTTTGAAAAGTCCATTGATTTTTCGGAGAAAAAGATAAATCTTAGGGAACGTAGAATTGATGAAAGCAGTCGGTAGTATTTAGCCCTTTTCCCAAAACTCAAGACACCTTCCAGAAAAACTTTGATTAGAATTTTCGTCGCCGATTTCACATATTCTTAAGGCTGTCGAGTCATCAAAATATATAAAAAATTTAAACCGCTATAAATTTGTTGCCTCCATGTTTAGACGAATGACTAGTAAAATATATTTTTTGCGGTCGAAAAAAATAACGTTTTGCTTCCCGACAGAGTTCTGCAACTCCTATAATGATGTAAGCGTAGAATGAATTTTTTACTTTTCTGTAAATTCTGCGCATGATCGGAATTAAACTGCTAGACACATCAATGATATATAAAATCTTAAACACTTTGTTGTTATAACCGTCCCTGTGCGGTATAAGCGCGGCTTGTTTTAAGACCCTTAAGAAGCTTAAGAGGCTTGAGGAAGAACACCACTGTGACCCCCTGTTTTTTTTCACATTTTTCAAGAATTTTTTTTTGTGGGAAAAAAAAGAGATATTCGAAAAATTTTTTTGGGTTTTGTTCGTTGTTTATTAATGTAGCAAAAAACATTTTTTCCACATTTTTCACGCCGCATGGTGGCGCTGGGGAAGCTCTCGCGTCAGGTGCTGTCATCTCCGCGGCACGCAGCAGAACTCTCTTCAACGTCGATCTGAAAAAAAATACCGAGTGTTTTCGTTAATAATATGATATTTTGAAGAGAAGAACATAGGGATTTGGAACAATATTGTTTTAAAAAAAATAGGCGCGCCTTTGAAATTAACTTTAATTTCAAAGGCGTGCCTATTTTTTTTTAAACAATATTTTTCCAAATCCCTATGTTCTTCTCTTCAAAATATCATATTATTAACGAAAACACTCGGTATTTTTTTTCAGATCGACGTTGAACAGAGTTCTGTTGCGTGCCGCGGAGATGACAGCACTTGACGCGAGAGCTTCCCCAGCGCCACCATGCGGCGTGAAAAATGTGAAAAAATTGTTTTTTGATACATTAATAAACAAGGAACAAAACCTAAAAAATTTTTTCGAATATCTCTTTTTTTTCCCACAAAAAAAAATTCTTGAAAAATGTGAAAAAAAACAGGGGGTCACAGTGGTGTTCTCCCTTAAGAGGATCTGTGAAATACCGACTGACGGTAACAAAAACTGTAATCTTTTTTTGTAAATTTTACTCGTAAATTTAATGTAAACTGTACATGTTTTTCGGAAGTGTCATGAGTTTTGCGGAAAGAGCTAAATCTGAAGACGGCTTCCGTCCATTTTACGTCCTTTTCCTTTTGCCCAAAAAATCAATGTACCTTTGAAAAAAATGTCGGATCAAAGACTTGGGGTGAGGATAGACATTCTAAATGTCTGTTCCACTGACTTTGTGTTACCGAAAATATGCTTGAAATTTGTCAATGAATGGCATTCCTAAAATATCATACCGAATGATTTCAACGCTGCCTCGTTTGAGACAGAGTAGTTAGTTACAAAAATGGTCAATATAATATCAATAACAAACTGACAGCAGTGGACGCGTGGTCGTTGCGAGGTTTTGGCGTGCTTTCAAGTTGAGCAGATTATCGACTACGGTCAATACTGGGATGGGTGACCACTTAGCCGTGTACTAGCTTCCACGTTGAGTACTGAACAGGAGGCTAGTTTTTTCAATTTCCGATGATAATGCAGTTGAAACTGGAGTAAAATGGAGCCGCCTGTACCAAACAGGTTTTCCGTAGTTTTCCTGTGCCGCCGTATACATGTGATGCAATAATGCCATAGAAAAGAGTGGCTTCGGATCGGGAAAGGTTTCAAGGAATGTGATGGAAATGGGAACAAAAAAAAGAGACCCGAAACAGGTGTACGATGGAGATACTAATAATACTAATAACAAAGGATACCAATTGATTATTTCGAATAACAAATAAATAATTCAAAACGGGAACTATTTAGTTAAAATAATATATAACAAACAATCACTTATTAATACATTACCGCGTGTACGAATGGTGAAAGAATTTTTTTGTACCCTTTAGAAACCGGAATCGATAATCGGACGAGTCGTGACCTAAAAAAAAGATTCTCTCGGGGATTTCGCGGGTCAGTCGTGAGGTCACTTATAGTATTAAACGTAGGCAATTGTTTTGCACAATGGATTTTGGTCCAATCCAGGAACAATCTCGTTTCAAATAAGTTACCATCGACTTTGAATGAGGCCTAAATTCCACTGGCATGCGTTCATCGTACGAAACGATGAGCGTTTTTTTATTACATCTTTTGTCCTCGATCGTTGCGAAAGTACGTTCCTCGAGTAAGTCTTCATCTGCTTCTTCTTCTTTTTATTTTCATATATATATAATAGCCATTAATTACGTGTCTGTTCTTAAATGCCATTGATTAACTCATTTATCATTAGACGTTAGAAAAGTTTGACAGCCTGGAGGAAAAGTAGCAATGGGAAGGGATCCCAGGTACGAATTGGAACCGGACTTCGACACGTGCCATCATAATTGCCCGATTATAGGTCGCGGCCTGAGGTTTAAGAGTTCGAACACCGACTGGTTGATTTCGGCACGTTTTATACAATGACTGTTTAAGACAAGGCTTAATAAACTCGGATAGTATCTACGCGTTTTGAAAGTGCCGCTGTCGTAAATACTACAAAAAAAATTGAAAATAAAACAGTTGCTACTGGCGTAATCACAACTCGTAACTTTCTCATCCCAATCGTTATTGGCGTGAAGTTTTTGTCACACAATTACTGGGGTAAAATTAGAAACAACGTAGTCGACAAAATTTTAATTTCGTAGAATAATAAGTTTCTCGGAAAGAATTGTTAACGCCAGGCCACGAAATATGAGACATAACGTAGTAATACGAAATGTAATCACGAGATGACGTGACACGAGCAAGGTTTTTAGGGGTGTGCTTCTTATGGCTGCTGTAACGGTTTGACAGGTCTTGATTACTTTTCGATACTTTTCATATTAAAGTAATAAAAAGTCATCTACACAGATTCCTACGCGACAGCTAGATACGCTAATGTAAATACGGTGATGAACCATTTTTTAAAATAATGTTTCATCATAACCACAATGTATCTCAACGTCAAGTTCGTTCGACTTATGAAATTCTTTGAGTTTAATATAAGGTGGAATTATCAGTATATTCCACACGGATAACCTTTCAAAATCATACACGCTGTGATAATAATATTTTTTCAGTAAACCTGCGACGAGATCGATATTTAACTCGAAGTATATTCTATTTATAAACGATCATTTATTTTCATCTCAATCGAGTGACTACATTAGGTATCAAAAACACTGCTGGACTGCAACACTCATTTTCTGTTGGCTACTTGCATCTAAATCTGTCTGCGGATCAAAAATACACTTTTGTCAGAATTTTTGATATTTTTTTACATTTTCTGATCATTTTGCTTCCTCATAGAGAAAGCTTTCTTTTCGGGAAAAATATCGTGTTTTTAATGTCAATCTGTTCAGAATATTCCAGAACATCGAAAAATCACATTTATAAATAAATGTTCGGATGGATGGATGTGCATGAATATGTGTGTGTGCGATACGGGTAAAAAATTAAAACGCAAATGAATCAGTATTAGCCCTTTGTTCACTATGATGTTTGTGACAATTGACGAATTATTTTGGATTTGATAAGATTTATAAGATTTTCAAAAAAGGGTGTTAAGGTAGTAGTCTGGTAACTTAAGCCGATTTTCATGTTTTTTTTGGAGGGCGTTTTTTTGTAGGAAAATAAAAATGAATCGTTTTGGATATTTAGGATGTTTTGATTTCCATATGAAAGATACAAAAAAAAATTTGTTTGAAAAAATGTAATAGTTGATTATTATTATTATTGATCGAAGTTGGCACCTCGAAAAAAAGCGCGTGGGTGGCCCCGGTGATTTTTGCTCTTGATGTTATCTGAAATCAAAAATTCTTGATAATTCTTAATCTATAGACATGGCATTCTGGTCGGAACTACTGAAGTTAAATTTCATGGATAAATAACAAAATGGCGGAATTTGGAAAAAAATTTCCTTTTTCATTTTGTCATTTATCCATGAAATTTAACTTCAGTGGTCGCGACCAGAAAGACATGTCTATAGATTAAGAATTATCAAGAATTTTTGATTTCAGATAACATCAAGAGGCAAAATCACCGGGGCCACCCACGCGCTTTTTTTTTGAGGTGCCAACTTCGATCAATAATAATAATAATAATAAACTATTAAATTTGTTCGAAAATTTTTTTTTTTGTATCTTTAATATGTAAATAAAAACATCCTAAATATCCAAAACGATTCATTTTTATTTTCCTACAAAAAAACGCCCTCCAAAAAAGACATGAAAACCGGCTTAAGTTACCAGACTACTACCTTAAGACAATAATTCCCGCAATTTCCGAGCTATCGGGCTAGAACTTTTTGCAAAAATAGTCTATTATAAAATACAGTTTGCAATTGAATTTGGAGAAAATCGATCGAGGCGTTCCAAAGGTATAAAATTTTTTATCTTTCGAAAAATCGCCATGGTCATTTGTTAAGGCTCTAGCTCGTGTAATTTTTGGGCTATCGGGCAAAAACTTCGTACATTGATTGGGTACTATTAAAAGATATTTCGTATCAAATTTGACCAAAATCGATTAAGACGTTTTATATTTATAAAATTTAAAGTTATTCAAAATATCGATATGAGTGTTTGTTAAGAGTCAAGCTCGTGTAATTTTTGGGGTACCGAGTCAGCATTCTGTACATCGATTGGGTACTATCAAAGAATCGTATTGAATTTGAAAAAAAAAATCAATCGACACGATTTATAAATATTCGAATTAAAAAAAAAATCGAAATGTATTTATTAAGACACTAGTTCGTGCAACAGGTACCGAACTTTTTTAATTTTCTCGTAAAATATTGTATATATATAGACATAATGTAATTGAAAAATAATTGAAGTCACGCATAACAAGAATCCATGAGACGGTTGTGTATAGATAAAATTCACAATAATTCGAAAAATTTGAGATTTTTATTACATGTATGGTTACAAGGTGCAAGTTGAAACTTGCAAGTTACTTCCTCGAAATTTCACGCAACGGTTAGTGCTACCTCTATGAAGAAACGAAAATTGAGATAGATATACAGTGGGTCAAAAAAGTAAAGTAGAAACAACGCAAAAGCTAGTAGAATCCATGCCCAAGAGACTCGAGGCGATAATTGAGGCAAAAGGGATGCACACCAAATATTAGTTATAATTAATAACTACGATGATGTAGGTTTTCACTATAATCGTAAGTGTATGAATACTTTTTTTGCCCGAAAATTTTCGCTTTTTAGCATAATTCTTCTATTATTCCCGGGAAAAAATTCTCCATTTGCAGTTTATCTCTGTACCTGATGTACTATTAAATAAAATTGGCTTTCTTTGCGTATCGCTTATGTCTATAAAGTTATCGCAAAAAACAAGGTGTATGAATACTTTTTTGACCCACTGTACTTCTTCATAAAGCGCTTATTAAGCGTTGTGTGAAATTTCGAGGAAACATCTTGCAAGTTTCAACTCGCAGCTTGTATTTAATTCTACCATTTTTCACCATGAATTCATTTTTCACATTTTTACATGTTTTAGAATACAAAAAAGCATTTTTCACGTGCTTTTTTGTGTTCTAAACCACGTAAAACATATATTCAGACTCTGACGGTAGACTTTTTTTTGAATTACACTACTTTCTCTCTTACATACTTGGTATGTTATGAGAAAGTAAAAATATGTAGATGTTTGGTTAGCAGTATGGAAAATTCTTTGAATGTGCATACCGAATGGTAAGCGAAGGATCAAATATAAACGACGGTTAAAAGTATATTGCCTGTATTTTAATATTTATCCAGCACCAAATGCAGACAGACTCGATCAATGGAAAACTAAATTAAAGCAAATATATTTATGTATTATGACAGTTCGAGGGAGACCCGTGGACGAGGAATAAACGGAAATGTGGGCGCGATGGGTGGAGCAGCCATGAATTGCGCTATCGGAAATTTCATTCACTCACAATATCTCAAAAACTATTCTAGATGGTAGATCATTCCGAAATTTATACAGAATATTTTGTGGGTTTTTTTTAATTTTACGAATCCTTTAAAAAACACATAACCGAGGACGATATTGGTATTTGTTTAGTATGGGGGATTCCTTAAAAATGTTTTATGTATAACTTACCGTCAAGACGGTACCGCGTTTCTTGATGTATGATGCTAATTTCCGAGGTCAATTAACTCGTATTTGGAATAGTTACTTTCTCGAAATTTCCACAGAGGCTTAGATGTGATCGTAATTACTACGCGTTTAAAGTTAAAAAAAAATGTTAAGGAAACGACTACCTTATTCGATTTATCTTCAATGAAGAAATCCAAAATCTTAAGTTTTGAGATTAAAACCAAGCTTGAAATTTTAGATAAAACCCGAGATTTTATTGTAGATGATGAAATATTTTATCAATATTTTTTTACACTGAAAATATAAATAATATTATATTTTATTTTATATGTTCTCTACCATCTTGTGACAATTTATTTCCGCGCAGACACCTCAGACTCCAGGAGAGATAAGTTGGATAATTTCAACCGAGGTAAATGAAGGTTTTTTTTTTTCTTTGCAGTTAAAAGTCAAATCAGGCTCACATTTTATTTGATTAATAATAGTTATTGTCGTTATTTTATTTTACTACATAATATAGAAGAAAGTTTATTGTGCATTATGTTGTTTATGGCTATATAATAAAAGATTTGATATCATTCCAGCGATGTTATTGTTTTGGTGTACATTTGTTAGCACGTAATGAATCGCTTAAGATAACAAAGGTGCGTCACAAAATAACTCGAAATTGCGATTTACTTCTGATGGCGATTACTCGCTATTACGATTGGCTGTCGATGCCGTGCTCGGAGTCCAGTCATGTTTCATCAATACGAGGTCTGTTCAAAAAGTATCGCGAATTTTGAATTTCCGTGGGCTACGTATATTCGAGTTTCGATTTTTTTGACAAGCCAAAACACATCTAACCAAAACAACTGTCAACAATTAACTAAACATTCAAAATGGCCGATTTTTTCAGCATAAGTGAGGGACTCAAGTACCAACTTAACGCCACAAAAAAAATGGAAAATCGAATATACGTAACCCGCAGAAATTCAAAATTCGCGATACTTTTTGAACAGCCCTCGTACATGGTACATATATTCTTTAGATCGCACAATCGTAGACGGCGAACCTAACCTCAAAATCGATGCGCGCAGCACGAGCACCGATTCTAGCCGATTGAAATAGAGGATCTCATTCTACAATGGTTTGTTACGTAATAGTAAAGAGAATTTAGACTTTCGACATGATTTTTCTACCGATTAGAAAAACGCCATTTTTATTTGGGCTTGGATCGGTTCTTCATTTAATTAATAACTACAATGACCGTGGTATGAGTATGCATATTTAACTATTGTCTGCACTGAATGATAATAACAATTACAGCAAGCAACTGACGGTAACAAACCGTGATATTTAGAGCTACTATGAATGAGTGAGTCAGTTAGTAGTTGTAATTATTATTATCATTCGGTGCAGAAAAAAGTCATGTTAAAAAATTATTGTAAATGATATTTTACGATTAAATGAAACCGTATACAATACTGTACAATCATTTTTGAAACAAGCGATATAAATGTCCTTTCTCGGAGTTCTTCGACGTTGTCCTGGAAAGTAATGAGCTTTCTTTTTACTTTACTATTTTTGCCAGGATATCCGGATTTCTTGAATCCCTATGTTTCTGCTATACACTTCCTTTTCTCGTACATAAAACACGCAATGTATCTTGTACCAGAAGCAAACGATATACATCCCTCGGACGTATTCTTTCTCGTCGTCTCATCACCGTTGTGTCGTTATTATTTACTCCCAACCGAAGTTGCAGCGAAAAACGAGCATGTTATTAATCATAACCGAGCGTCTCAACTTTCAGTTAACGTCACGATTACCACGTTTTTTTTTATCTGCACATAAAAATGACAAATAAAAAAATTAATCACAACAGAACACATATATCTCTCTATATTATATAAGTATTTCGCCGTCTTCGCCACTGTGTACAAGAGTGGAGAGGGTCAGTTTCACTGTACGGGGCAACCCTTAGCTGAAAATTCAGCCGTGCATTTGCGGTCATTTACGGTCATTCCGGAAACGAATCTTTCCTTGGGAGGAGGGGCGCGGGGTGTGTACGTTTCAGTTTGGCAGAGTAGGGGGCGTGATGTGTACGTTTGAGTTTGGCAGAGTAGGGGGCGTGATGTGTACGTTTGAGTTTGGCAGAGAGGGGAACAGAGGAAGGGTTGTAAACCCCCCTCGCAAGATATTAAAGATATCAAATTAATTGGATCCATATTGATAATAAAATTGTTGAAATGTGAGAATCAATGGGAAATAAGTTCACCCTTTGAACAATCAAGGCATGCACCTGAGTATGTTTTGCAATTTCAACAAATCAAGGGAGAAAAAAACTCATTAACGTCATTACGCATTGTATTCATGTCAATGAGAAAAATCGTGGTTTTAATCTCATTGAACTTGAATCGTTACAATTCATAGGAAAATCACATTTAGAAAAAATGTCCGAACGTGTGTTGTATACGTGAGCGTGTGTGAGACGTGAAAGAAGAAGACACCGCTCCGAACTACAACTGGTTTGAACTTTCAGAATGAAATTTGACAGTAAATCAAGTAAAGTCCCTGTGTTTACTATGATTTTTGTGCTAACTGACAAATTTCTTTGAATTTCATAAGATTTTGATATTGAAAAAAAAGTGTTTTCAAAAAATAACTCTTGCAATTTTCGAGCTATCGCGCTGAAACTTTTTACACAAATAGACTACCATCAAATACTGCTCGCTATTGAATTTCGAGAAAATCGATCAAGGTATTCGAAATTGACAAAAGATTGAATTTTTGGAAAAATCGATATAAATGTTTGTTGAGGTTCCAGCTCGTGTGATTTTTGAGCTATCGAGCAAAAACTGCGTACATCGATTGAGTACCATCAATACATATCTTCTATCAAATTTGAGTGAAACCGACTAAGGCGCATTGGATTTATGAAATTTTGAATTTTCCAAGAAATCGATATGGGTGTTTGTCAAGACTTTAGCTCGTGTAATTGTTTAATTATCGACCTAAAGTTTCATACATCTATCGGACACCATTGAAGGACGTTCTTTATTAAATTTGGGCAAATTCCATCGAGGTATTTTGAATTTATGGAATTTTGATTTTCTGCGGTCTGGTTCGCGCAATTTGTGTCTAACTTTTCAGATGTCGCGGTGAATGTAGATAAAATGTTATCGATGGTTAATTGGGGCTGAATTTCGAGAGAATCGATGAGACGGTTGCGATGTTATGAGATTTCATATTATTTGAAAAATGTGGACATTATAATACATGTAGGAAAAATAGCTGCAAGTTGCTCCCTAGAAATTGTACACAATGCTCAACGCTTCGTCTGTACGAGGAAGCCAAAATTGAGGAAGATATAGTTTTTTTTATGAAGGCTTTGGGCATTGCGTGAAATTTAGAGGAAGCCACGTGGAGTTCTTTTTTATATTCTTTTTATAAGCCCATAAATTTGATGAACTTAATGCCGCATGAATTTTGTTGATCTTATGAGAATTAGTCGAACGTCGATATAGTGTCGGGAGTGAAGAGCAATGGAACGGTGAAGGTTGTACGCTGAGAAATACCGATTGAAAAAGCGAATGTCTTACCGTGCCGGTACTCAGTAGTCGATCGTCGTTCGGCTCAGAAGGTTTTATAAATGAGGAACGGGAGTCGTGTGAGCGGTCGAACGAATAAATAATAGAAAAAATAAAATAAAAATCGTTCGGTACTTAAATTTTGTTTTCTCAAATGTAATATATTATATATGAAGTCAATATATATATATATACGTGTACAGTATCCACATACATAAGCACCTTAAATGAACTTAATTCACCAGGATCTGTGTTGCCTGTGTTACCGATGACGAAATTCCTGGCCACTCGATATTTTTAACCATTACACTCAACTGTATTCGTGTTTGCCGGATCTTTCACGACTACCACTACTCGTCGAATAAAAATAATAACTATTTAAATATTTAGAGTCCATGGTGCTGACTCATAGAGAATGCTTTGTGATGATGCAAACAAAAGATTTTGTGTTTATTGTGCCAAATTATTCAGAACGGTCGTAGTGCTCGCAGTTTATGCAAAACAAAATTAAATTTGAAACTTGTTCGTTTATGTTATTAACTAGTTCGCAAAGCTTCGTCTATGAGGAACCCAAAATTAAAGAACCTATTTGCTCGTAGCGGGGCCTTTATGAACGAGATAATATAAGGAGGAGGCAATGTCCAAGGTTTTGATTAAAACCGTTTCTTTTTCAACTCTGTTCATAAAAATATAACGTCAATAAACTGAAATGCAACTACTAACTTTTGCTAATTGATCCAGTTGCATTCCAGTACGTGAACGGTGTTAAGGAAAGTCAAGCTTGTCAAAGTGTTCAAACTTTTGCGGGTTGTTCCAAATATGTCGAGTGACATGAAAATTAGCAACATTGATCCTACAAATTCATTAACAACTGTCAGAAAAG
Organism: Oxytorus armatus; assembly: GCA_958009045.1. Lineage (NCBI taxonomy): Eukaryota > Metazoa > Arthropoda > Insecta > Hymenoptera > Ichneumonidae > Oxytorus > Oxytorus armatus. The sequence continues at coordinate 8,125,879 of OY253747.1, read as the reverse complement.
AAATGATTACAGAAAAATTGTAGTAGCAAAAAAGAGATAAATTATTTTCGGAGAGCCTTTACAGAGACAGAAAAAAAAATCCATTGGACGATGAGAAGTTGCAAAGATATATAATCTAGATGGAATATTTTCCGTACCTTCGTGGATATTGTAGAATGTAGATAATAAATATTTCAAGTAATAGGAATGCTTTTGATCGATAGAAGAAAATGATGACTGCTCGCTATGATAGCAATATTCCTTATGAAATGTGACAGTTGTCAATGTTGTCATTGCCGCAAAGTTACTAACTTCTGTGTCAAGTTTTTCAAAATGTATCAAGTTCTTCCAATTTCGTCTAGTTTTTCTAAGTTTGTAAAGTTTTTCGAGGTTTGTCAAGTTTTTCCAAATTCCATGTTGCTCCAAGTTTGTCAAGTTCTTCCAAGTTTGTTAAGTTCTTCCAAGCTTGCCGAGTTCTTCCACGTTTGTCAAGTTCTCCCAAGTTTATCAAGTTCTTCCCAGTTTGTCAAGTTCTTTTGACCTTGTCAAGTTCTACCAAGCCTGTAAAGTTTTTTTTGAAACTTGTCGTTCTTCTCAGTTTGCCAAGTTCTCCCAAGTTCGTGGAGTTCTTTCAAGTTTGTCAACCTCTTCCAAGTTTATCAAATTATCCCAACTTCATGAAGTTCTTCCAAGTTTATAAAGTTATTTCAAGTTTATAAAGTTGTTTCAGGTTTATAAAGTTGTTTTGGGCTTATAAAGTTGTTTGAAGTTCATAAAGTTGTTTCAAGTTTATAAAGTTGTTTCAAGTTTATAAAGTTGTTTAAAGTGTATAAAAGTTGTTTCAAGTTTATAAAGTTGTTTCAATTTTTGAAGTTGTTTTGGGCTTATAAAGCTGTTTGAAGTTCATAAAGTTGTTTCAAGTTTATAAAGTTGTTTCAAGTTTTTAAAGTTGTTTGAAGTTTTTAAAGTTGTCAATTTTTTAAAGTTGTCAAGTTTACAAAGTTTTTTAAAGTGTATAAAAGTTGTTTCAAGTTTATAAAGTTGTTTCAAGTTTGTCAAGCTCTTCGAAGTTTGCGAAGTTATCCCAACTTATGGAAAATGTTTGAACATTGCTTGAACGTGCCAAAGATGTTCGGGGTCGTTCAACTATGGCGAATCTTCTCCAAGTTTATGCAGTTTTGTCCAATGTTTTTCAAATCCGATGTTTTTTTCTCGTCCGAAGCTCGTTCAAGTTGGGTCAAATTGATTCACGTGCTTCCAATTTTTTTCACAGCTTAATAATACTTGATCGACTTAAATCGTATAATGAATATAAGGCGTTAGAAAAAAATATTTCAAACTTAGAAATGTCTTATGAATTAGATTACGTCTTACAAGTTGACAAATTCCTTGGGTGAGGGGGATTCGAATGTATAATTCGCCAAGAATTCATAATACCGGTTATGATCGAACACCGACGTTCGAGACCTCGGGCAATTCATTTTCTGGTGCCTATTCTGGCAGTCAAGCGGGAGAGAGTTTCGAAGCCACACAGAGAACGTTGTGTATGTTAATGTCGCGTTCGGTAGAGGCATTCACTGGTTGGCCGTGCGAAATCCTAAATCGCGATCGAATTCATATATGTATATGTATATGTATATATATATATATGTACATTTCCTTCTAATTATCTCATCATGAAGAATACAATTCTTATCACTATATTAAAATAAATTAATTGAGTATTTTTAAATTGAACTTAAATGAACTACACTTTTTTAATAAGTTTCCAATTAATAACTGATTTGTCAAGGATTTTTTCAAAATTCCTTTATTTTTACACGAGTAACGTTACTTACAGACTGGAATTTATAAATACAAATTGACAACGTGGGTGGATTATCGTAGCTAGTCGTGATATGACAAGTGCTTTCAATCCTTCGGAAATTCATGGCGACGTGAGTGCAATTAATTCCGCGGATTAATATACTAAAAAAATTGAAATATAATGACGAGGATTATCGTGAATGTAGTGCTCGTAAGCCTCGTCGGATTGACACTCGCAATACCAGGCCGTCTCAATGGTACGTTCCAAATATTAATTTGTCTAAATAAAATGCATCGTAGAGCGAAAAAAAAAACTTTAATTACTCAAGAATGATATTACTACTTTTAGGATTACATTAATAATATTACGGGATTTTTATTAACAATTTTATTAACAATCATACCTTTATACTATATATATGTAAATTCAATTATATTGTGTAATTATAATCGTTTATAATACGGGGTGTGTGAGAAAAAACTAACACTCATTGCAAACTATAACAACATCATGAATATCCTGGAGACCCCTTCGTCGCACTCGGTAAATACGTAATTGTATTTCGTTTTCGAATTCAAGTCGGGGGCGGGAGAGGAGGCACTTCCATTATTGCTCGGGGAAATCTTCGGGCGTATTTGTTATTGCTTGTGCACGATGTCTCTGGTATAGTGCGGCGTGCTCCCGAGTTGTGCAGGACACATTCGAGACGTGCAAGAAATTCTAGTATGTCTCAAGGGTCGAGATGCACCGAAAGAACGTGGGTTACTGAAATTCAATGGAGCTTTAGATCGTTAGAAATGATTAAAATTGAGAATCGTAAAAATAAATAGCTATTTCTTTGACAAAATATTATTCTACTTTTATAATTTATGAAATAACAATGTTGACTATTATTCTTATTATTATTGTTACCAAATAAATTTGCGAGTATATTTATTTGAAAAAAATTGAATCGATAATAGAGTGTAGATAGAATAGAATTGATATGTTGATAAGTTATTACAGTTATTATTGTTATTTCAGACAAATAAATGAAACGGTACATCTGAGTAAACAATTTGTTGTCAATTATTAATTTTCATAACGACTCTCAACAGTAATCTATTTTATTTTACAACATTATTTTTCATTCCAGTTGATACGTCAGGAAATTAGTATTTTTTATTATGATTATCAATAAATAATTATAATGGTAAATTTCAATATCAACATTGTTGTTTTTTCAAATATACATTTTGCAAGATTTTCATCGCTCATAAATGATATCACACTTTTGATGGTTTCCTTTTTCATTATTATTATTTTTATGGTAAATATAGAGCAAAGGGGATCCACTTCCGATGACCTTGTCCTTCATATATGATATCAAGGGAGTCTTCCTGAACAATTTTTCCTCTGACAAAATTGGGAGCCGTTATTTATTTAAAAGTTATTAACAAATAAAGTTCATAATTCATAAGGCTATTTTCCTTATATGTCAGTCCCAAGTATCTTGTCCTTCACATACGTTGTTAAGAATAACCGCTTAAGTAACATACAAAAAGTTTTATCCGTTGCATATTGTTTGTTAAAAAATTATCAACAAAAGAAGTTTCATAAATCGAACATGACCGCGTTTCATAAATCGAACATGATCGCCTTTACTAGTGGCGATCAGTACATTTTTAGCAATAATTTTTAGTAATAATTTTTTAACAAACAATGAGCGACGGATAAAACTTTTTGTATGTTACTTATGGGGGTATTCTTAACAACACATGTGAAGGGAAAGATGATTAATACTGACTGGTATAAGGAAAATAGCTATATGAATTATTAGCTTTAATTGTTAATAACTTTTAAATAAATAACGACCCCCAATTTTGTCAGAGGAAAAAGTTGTTTCTCGGGCAAAAATGCGTCGAATGGGCCTATTCCAAAGGTTATCGGGTCAGTGGGTCCCCTTTGCTCCATATTTACCATTTTTATTATCATTATGAATATTTAATGTCAGAGTGAACATTTACTTTTCTCGAGAAAATTGTTTTTATTGAGGAACAATTTTTTATTTCGAATAACGTTTGTACATAAATGTCAATATCGAGAATACTTTCACAAGATTATTATCGTACGTGGATTTGTGAAAAAAAAAGAAACTTTTGGTTGAGCGGGTCAAGTTATTTCGTTGTGAAAAATAATGGGCAAGACACATTATTATTTCGTACCATTGGATGTAATTACAGTCCAATACGAGAGAGTGTATACGATGAGCCAATGGTCGAAATGCCGTGAGCACGAGAATCCAAAGGAATTCGGTTGACCTCCTTTTTTTAACATTTGTCGTGAATAACCTTTCTGTAATTGTTAACAATTTGTTGCATGTCAATTCATTAGTTCAGGTAATCTGAAATGCGAATGAATTCACGTGTCAGTGCAATTATTGTGTAATATGGACAATTAAGATGATGGAAAAATACATAAAACAATACAATTATTAGAAATGTTAATAATAATGGATAATGATAATCACTAATCAAAATTAAATATATTACTTGTACACTTTCATTAATTACTTTCTAAGAAAATTACCTACTGTGATATATATATATATATTTTTCAGTTATTAAATTTCTTAACGTGGCCAATCAATTCCACGTCATCCTCTTTTTCTCGCTCTTACTTCGTGAGATCGATATGGAACAAGCGTTGGCAACTTTCACTGGCCGTGAATGCTCGATCGGCGTAATATACCCATATAATATGTGAATATCTATATATATGCATGAGGTATTCCATACGCTCGAACAACCCGTCCACTCCCAAAAAAAAATTATCTTCAGTTATTTATCCGGCTGAAAAACAGTTGAGTATCAAAATTTGCGGTTTTTAACGAACTTTTCGAAATAATTTTTTAATTCTATTATTTTCAATGAAAAACAGAGCGAAATCCTCATTTTTTTTCAAGTATGACATGTTTGAATTCATTTCATATTTCACAGAATATCCTCTAATTCGTGCCAACTCGTGATACGAGGTCTGTTCAAAAAGTATCGCGAATTTTGTATTTCCGCGGGCTACGTATATTCGATTTTCGATTTTTTTGTGGCGTTAGGTTGGTACTCATGTCCCTCACTTATACTGAAAAAATCGGCATACGTAGCCCGCGGAAATTCAAAATTCGCGATACTTTTTGAACAGACCTCGTATATGTTGGTTAAGATGGACGAATATCTAGTAAACTATTTTAAATGAAGCCTCGTCAGAAAACTTCGCAAACAAATAAAACGTCGTGTCTAAATGAGGTTTTCATCCCGCCTTGAATAAAAATACGTCGTCACTCTGCACTAATGTAAAGGGAAACGTATTATAAAAATTCGAGCAAAATCAAACATGACTAATTTCACCGAAAAACTTTATTATTTTCTTCAAATCGTATATAGGGGGATCGTTTCTCTTTTACATATCGTATCTCCTTACCCCTTCTAATTTCCGCATTCCGTTTCATTCTCTGTGAATCGCCAGGATGTTGCCCGCAGCCACTTTTTTTAAATGCACTACTGTATCGCATTTGCACAAGGGCACAGGGCAACTACGTAAAACCTGGCCAATACGAGCAGATATTTTTACTGAGTTTCAGTTATATTACCACCAGAAACTCAGAAAAACTGCTTCCCCCTTGACGGTCGGCGTACAAGTCAGTGCACGGCTAAAAGCGGTCACCCATCCCACTACTTACAGTCGCCAATACTGCTTAACATAAGAGACCGCCGAAGCCGCGCACCGACCGTGCGTCTACTGCCGATTGACGCGCGAGCGTAAAAACCTGAAAGGATATACGTTGGAAACACTAGAAAATATTGCAGTTCCTGAATAATAAGCCGTTACGGTTAGTACATCAATACTTATCTCCGATCTCAAACGAGCTCGTATAAACTCACTTTCTACCAATGGACCATCGGAACAAGGATTAGAACAAATAATAATAAGTAGGAAAAAATGTACTTCTGCGCAGCTCTCAAGCATATTTCTATTTATTATAATTTGGTAAATCCTCACGCAAGATTTCTTGATGAACTAAATTGGCTAGAAAAAATTCACGTTTTGATACCGAGATTTCACTATGACTATAAGTGAATGACAGCATTAAAAACTCACGCTGTCGCATAGAATCTGTGCCACTCATCCGAAAAACAAACATTCCTTGAATTTCAAATCTTATATCACTGAAAATAAATTGATGAAACATTTCTGAAAATAAATTGCATAAACCCTTTTATGAATAGAGTGATAAACTGTAACGAGGTTGCTCATTTTTTTGAAGGAATCGTGCTTATTAATATTCGAAATGTTACGGAACAACTCGAACATACACTGAGAGAATGAATTACTGAATTGGAAAAAATCGATTTATTTATTAATTCGAAGTATTGTTTCAATAACGTGTTTATCGATTCAAAATTACTGCCGTCGATTCAATGAAATATTCGCACGTGTCTATTACAATATTTTATCGAACTTGAATTTACTAATAACGAAAAAATATATTGTAGATCCTAATTAACTTTTTGTTCATTGGATTAATTTATTTATTCGAATCATAAATATCGGGATATTTACAGCTAAAAAATAAGTTCAATAAAACAGTATATACCATATACGTGTGTGTATGCTAGGGGAGCTTTGCCTCCCCGCTTGCATCGCGCACCAACCTCCGAGACAGTTGCGTAGTGTGTAAGATTTTAGGGGGGGTGGGGCGAAGTTAAACTGTTCCACCACAGTTAAAGCTTCGGCAGTGCTGATCTGGCCCAGGCATCCCGGTACAACCCAAGGCTGCTAGCCTAAAAATCCAATCCAACAATCCCAAACAAACCCAAGTCCATCTCGAAGGCCCATTTAATTCGACCTTTATAATTCTAGTACGCGGCGGCGCCGTGAATATATATATGTATGTATATATATATATTAGGGCGATTATTTTTTTTCGACTATTTTTTTTCTCAGTCCCCACCTGAAATTTTGTTGGATATGTCGAAAAACAAATTCCCTGAAAGTTACAGCCCTCAATATTAATTCTAAGTACTTTCCCTTAGCGTGAAAACATTTTCCATCTAAAATACACGTAAATCGAATTTTTTTTTTTCAAATTTCTATAACACAGCCGCATTTTATGCCATCATATTGTTCTTGATTTCGCTTCAATTAGAACAAAACAACCTAGAAAAGTGCCTATTGCGGTGAAAGTGTAAATTGTACTGGTGAGTTGGTACGGGTCACTGAAGTTGATTTTTACTCAAAATTCTCGTTTTTTTGCTGTTATCTCCGAAACAATTAACCTTACGAAAAAAATGTAAGGCAAAACTGAAGAGACCCATGAAAGGACGACGCTACGCCACGATTGAAGCGATAAAGACGGCATCGAAGGAGGAGCTAAACAAGATCACAAAAAATGAATTTTTTAAGTGCTTCGAGGATTGGGAAAACCGTTGGCATAAATGTATTATATCCGAGGGGAATTACTTTGAAGGGGACAAAATAAATATTAATGAATAAATAAATACTTTCTGAAAAAACACAAAATTCGCGATACTTTTTGAACAGACCTCGTATATATATGTTTATAGTGATTGTAAGCGATTCACTGATTCTGATAAATGTACGTTCACTCTTGACTCGATAGCTCAATAACCGTGAACTTGATCCTATTCATTCGTGTCATTATTCGTTGAGCAATAATTCCATTCACTTTTCATCAATTGGTAACCTGATTTTCTTCTTTATCGTACCATCTTATAATAATAATAGTAGTGTTGAAGAATACCAGTAAGGACAGTAATCATTAGTAATAATAATGTTTAATAAATAATAATAATGAAGAGTCGTAACAAGAATAATAAAAATTAACTCTATATTCATTTTATGATCGTTTGTCAAATAGTTCTGTGTACGTGTCCATTCGGTCACGTGATATCGTATCTTGCGATTGTTCATTTTGATTTTCGATCAAATTTATATTCACGAAACTAGTTTCAATGAATACTATCATATGGAATTTTGATTTTGCTTCCTCAAACAACATTTTTTTGGATGAGTACGAAGAAAATACATGTTAATGCCAAAGTGCTTAACAATTCAGAAAAATACTCAGAAAATAATTTTTTTTTTTTGCATAGACTTGTATATTTATGAAGACGAACTGTGGGCAAAATGCAAATCTCTGTAACCCACGAATGGATTGAGAAATCGGGCGATCAACTTATTTATCTATAAAATAGATAAATTAGTTGATATTTTATAAAAATTTGAAATTTTTAGAAAATGTCGATTCGGACTCGCGTTCGTATGAATTTTTAAGTATCGAGATAAACGTCTGTACCCAATTAACGCGTTTTTGGAGGATATTCATGGTATTGAATGTGACGAAAATCCGCAAACCCGTTGACATTTTAAAAGTGTTTGTGCTTTTCGAAAATGTTTGTATATGCTTTAATTTTCGTACAGTTAAGAGCTATCGACGCAACATTTTTCACAGAAATGCGCTAGTGTACAAGGATGTTTGACATCAAGGATGTACATTTTTCATGGAATGATAACGTCATTTAAATGTTGTTAATTTTTCAATATATCGAAAAATCGTTGCAGTTTCTCCAAGCAGGGCAAACATACGAAAAGCCGATTTTGTTTAGTTGAAGAGGACACGGAAACATGATGCGAGTTGAAACTTGGACATTGCAGCGTTTAATATTTTGATTTTTTTTTTTTTTCCAAAATTTGTTATAATCATGTCGAGTACGTTTGATCGTTAATATTCTGCGATCTTTTAGATTAAAATGCACGTTCGAGAGTGCTCGCTTGCTTTCACTTGTAATGGTTTTACATTCAGAAAGAAATGAGGAAGTCAACATTTAAAAATGCACTTGGTCATAGAGGGACTTATTGAATGTAAATAAAGTTTTAAGACACAGAGTGCAAGTTTCAATTTGCATTTTCTTTCGATTTCATGGTTAAAACCAAATAATTCCCAACTAAAAAGTGTCTAAAAAAAATACGCAACAATTTCTATACCAAAAAGCGTGAAATAATAAAAAATATTTACAAATACAATCACGATTTCCATTAGTTAATAATAATAATTACAATTTACAATTTTTACTATAGTCGGGAGGCATCCGAAGACATCTCCTCCATCCATAATTACATTATTTTGCAGTTTTACGTCAATATTACGTATCATTGGTTACGTACATGCCTGCAGATGGTTCCCGACTATAGCAAAAATTGTTAATTGTCATTGTTATTATTAATAATTAATGGAAATCGCGATTGTATTTGTAAATATTTTTAATTATTTCACGCGTTTTGGTGTAAAAAATGTTGCGTATTTTTCTTCACCATTTAGTCGGAAGTTATTCGGACTTTTAAATTTTTCATTAATTTCATGCTTTTTTGGAGTTTTTAACAATTGTGAATTAAGGGGCGAAATAGGGTTAGACGGTTCAAAAAATCGATTTTTTTTATTTCATAAATTGTTAGTAAAACTATTGAAAAATATGTTCCCAAAATTTTTAATGAAAATTCCGACTCGTTGTATTGTTATAAGCCGTTAAGGGTGGAATTAGGGTTAGGACAGCGTTTTCTCAATGATTTTCATGAATTTTTTTATAGTATAAAAAATTAATATAATTTATTGAAACTTTGAGAATATTTTATACATGTATTTAAGTATATACTATAAAATTTTTGAAGAATTTCCTTGAAAAACACCGAAGATATTAGCGACCCCATATTACAGGTCACAATCAGACTCAGCATTTTGCTATTTTTTCAAACGCGTTTTTCTGAAAATGACTTTTTTTTAACTTGCGTACACGCTAGTTTGAAAAGTTTTCAATCAATCGTTTTGAAAATTGGCAGTTACTTTCTTCATAGTATTGCGCTCTATATGAACCTAAAATCGGAATGTTATCATTATTGAAAACAAATTTTTTTTTTGCCAATGAAGTTCTAAAAAATGGCAAAAAATCATGCTTTTTTGTTTTGACCTCTATAAAAAATTCAATTTTCTATTTTTTTGATAGCATTTAGGTTCATATAGAAGAGAGACATATAATAAAACTAAATTCCAATCTCGTTCAATTTCAGATGAAAATTGCGGCTTCCAGAATGTACGCAAAATGCTGAGTCTGATTGTGACCTGTAATATGGGGTCGCTAATATTTTATAGTATATATTTAAATATATGTATAAAATATTCTCAAAGTTTCAATAAATTATATTCATTTTTTATAATATAAAAAAATTCATGAAAATCATTGAGAAAACGCTGTCCTAACCCTATTTCCCCTCTTAAGAGAGGGTTCAAGTTTATATTTACGGATACATCAGTATTGTGAAATTTTATCTGTGGAATCATTTGTCAGTGTGAGTTTCATGTAGTTTTTATTGTCGTTTACAACAATCAAACATAATAATCATATTTAATGACTTATCCACACAAGATGCAGCTCGTTAACCGTTATTTTTCCTTGCTCAACCAGTGTGCGAAAATTTATGCGAGGTATGCTTTATATTTTTTTCAAACACCAATTACAAACATTTGAAATGTGATTCGTTTTTCAAACGCATAACTTCCGTCTTTTTGCCCTGCGGGCAGTCGGAATTTAAAGAGAAGGAGCGAAGAAAGAATAGGATGAGCAGAGGGGAATATCAATTAAGATTCATTCGACTCTTTTCTCGAAGCATCGAGAAACTCTTTTGTGTCCCGAAATATACGTCGCGATCAATCTACCTTTCCGGATCTTTCTTTTTATATACATATACCTCCTATTTCGTCTTTTTTTTTCATCCCTTTGTCGCCGACCGACGCAAAGTCAGGACGAAGGTACACTCCGTTAAGCAGATCCTTCCTCCATCCAGCTGCCATTGTACTTTAATGAAAAAAAGGGTGAAATTTTTTTTTTTGCTTTTCTACTCAAGCTCTTGGTTCCTTTTGTACCGTCCGTAAACCCTTCCCCTCGCCCGGAATCTTATTAAAATGATTGATTCTCAATGAACCGTAAGCATCCGAGCACGATGGTTGTATTTATAAAATCCCCGAGAATAGTTTATTTTTCCATATAACATGCGATGGAATATAAATTTCTGCACAGTATCCCTCAATTGTAAAACGAACAATCAAGCATAGCCATTTCAAACATATTCGAACGGTGAAAAATGATTAAACTAACGCTCACGGGAAAATGGTAAATAACGTGCAAACATTTGAAAATATAACAGAATGAGAGCATAAGAGCACGAGAAAATGAAAATGCGAGAACATCAGAATATTAGAACGTCGGAACGTCGGAACGTCGGAACGTTGGAACGCCCGGAACGTCCGGAACGCCCGGAACGTTGGAACGTCCGGAACGTAGGAACGTCGGAACGTTGGAACGTCGGAACGTTGGAACGTCGGAACGTAGGAACGTCGGACCGTCGGAACGTCGGATCGTCGGAACATAAGAATATGGGAACATGAGAACATAGGAATGTAAGAACGTACGAACATGAACCGATTGAGACATGGGAACATAGGAACATGAGAACACGAGAAGAAAGAAACGAATAAATGCAAATAATGAATAAAATCGTAAGTAATCGTAGTTTGCTTGGATGCCGCAACATCCGGCGTGTTAGGGGAATCTCGGCCATGCGAACCTTCTCCTGTCGTCTCGCTCCAAACCACCGATTGTTTGGTAATTGGCTCAGCGTTCAAGGAACCGCATCGATCACGTTTCCCGTCATTGTCCCTATATATACCTTCTCGTGTCCTCGTCTCCTATTCTCCATATCCTATATAACCTCACAAATCTATCTCGTTGCTTTCACGATTTCACGCTATACAAGCACCTATTTAACGGAACTTTACTTAGACAGTTCAGCGTGTGCCGTTGATAGTAGTGGTAGCAAACACATAGTTAAACAATAGTGAAGGTATTGAATGAGACGGATAACGTATGCGGATAGGTTATTGTGGATATAGATATAATAGTAGGATTCATCATTTGGATAAAACTCCGATTAACTACGATAATAATAATAATAATAATAATAATAATAATAATAATAATAATAATAATAATAATAATAATAATAATAATAATAATAATAATAATAATAATAATAATAATAATAATAATAATAATAATAATAATAATCAGTTGCCAACTACATAGAGACTATACTGAGACGAAAAAACGCGGATGGCTGCCTAACTTGACAGACTAGACGCGACCGAAGACAGAGCAACAGTACTGACACACACAACACTATAGACGAACACAGACAGACCCCCCGATCAGAAGTAATATTAACATAGTTCCTGGTCGGGGGCGGACGGAAAGGAGAGGGCGGTTTAGTGGGTAGGCCAATATCGGGAGTCCCACATATCCACCAGATTGGCTGGTGTGAATCCTTAACTAGGATTCCGCAACTCCTTGTAAAAAAAAAAAGAAATATAATCACAATAATCACGAAATAACAAATTGAAATTCATCGAATTATCGTTAAAAACGGCGACAATCGAAGTTTATTTTCATTACATTACAGGCAATTATTGATGTGATTTAAAAATATATAATCGTAATGACCGATGCTATTTTTTTTAGTGTTGATAAACTGTGGTCAAAAAGCGGCAAAAGCAAAAAAAAGTATTAACCTTATAAAGCTTTGGTAAATTTTAATTTGGCTAATTCTAATTGAGCAAATCGTATATTCATCAATTGTTCATTGGCCGATTGTGCATTCAGAAATTGAAAAATACTCCGAACGCGTGAATCTACGTACGAATCGAGTATTACGCGAGTGCGTGCTTGATCGAGTGAAAGTTTTCTGTACCCGCTCTCGCCACGTAGAAATTTCATTCGATAAGGATTTCATCTCGAATGTCAGTCGCAGTAATTCGATGCCGGTGCTACTCAGTAAATAATCATACCAATCCAAGCTATTCTCTCACAATTGATAATCGTCGATTCTATGAAGATTTCACATATACAATTACATATAACAGTTGTATTTCCGGAATTTTTATAGATCACTCGATCCTCAAGTATTTCACTGTCCTGTATTTTGTACATTTTTTGTAACCCGGATCAAAGAAGACCAGGCTCAGTTATATCTTCTCCGCCCTTCCTCTATCCTTTCTCTTCCTCATTGGAATTCTCACTGTGATTTTGTCTACTGCTTAAGGGGGGAATCGGGTTAGACGGTTCAAAAAATCGATTTTTTTTTATTTCATAAATTGTTAGTAAAATTATTGAAAAATATGTTCCCTAAATTTTTTATGAAAATTCCGACTCCTTCTATTGTTATAAGCCATTAACGGGGGAAATAGGGTTAGGACAGCGTTTTCTCAATAATTTTCATGAATTTTTTTATCGTATAAAAAATGAATATAATTTATTAAAACTTTGAGAATATTTTATACATATATTTAAGTATATACTATAAAATTTGTATACTTAAGTATATACTATAAAATATTAGCGACCCCATATCGCTTGTTTTTCTTGGAACTATTTTTTCAAACGCGTTTTTCTGAAAGCGACTTTTTTTGAACTTGCGTACACGCTAGTTTGAAAAGTTTTAACCAATCGTTTTGAAAATTGGCAGTTACTTTCTTCATAGTATTGCGCTCTATATGAACCTAAAATCGGAATATTATCATTATTTAAAATAATTTTTTTTTGCAAATAAAGTTGTACAAAAAGGCAAAAAATCATGCTTTTTTGTTTTGACCCTTGTAAAAAATTCAATTTTCTATTTTTTTTTATAGCATTTAGGTTCATATAGAAGAGAGACATATAATAAAAGTAAATTCCAACCTCGTTTGATTTCAGATGAAAATTGCGGCTTCCAGAATGTACGCAAAATGCTGAGTCTCATTGTGACCTGCAATATGGGGTCGCTAATATTTTATAGTACATACTTAAATATATGTATAAAATATTCTCAAAGTTTTAATAAATTATATTCATTTTTAATTCGATAAAAAAATTCACGAAAATCATTGAGAAAACGCTGTCCTAACCCTATTTCCCCCCTTAAGGAGACTTCAACGATTCAGCGATTGTAAGATAACGATTTGATTTTTGGATATATTCTAGGAAAACACTGAATCTCAGTGCATAGAAAATTTGACGTTGTTTCGCCGTTCGGTTTATAATACGTTCACCGTTGAAGTAAAGTTCTTTTCATTAGCTGTATCGAAAACCATTAGTTTTGAGTATATAAAGTGTCTTTACGGAATGACGAGGAGTAGCTGAGCGTCAAAGATACCGATCAATGTTAAAAGCATGCTTTGAAAAAGACCATGTTGAAGTTTGAAAATGATTCACCGACCAGTTTTGAGATACGCAAATGAAACGGAAAACCTTTCCCGTAGGCGAATTACGATAGGGATGTGACGACATGGATCTCTCTTTCTTGAACGCTACCTGCCCTATCAATCCGCGCACCATTCGACCAATCCCCATCACTGTAATGCACCGAAGCCTAACTAAATTGAAATGTAAAAACCATCACTATTTAAAGTTATTCTCCAATGCCAATGCGTTCAAAATACGTCTATACATCGGAAAAATACATTTGTGTGCATGAGTGCCAGCGATGGGGTTGAAAGATTAAACGTTTATAATTTCGAATATAATTTGATAATATCCGATATTATTTTCATTAAGATTTAACAAATCCTTCAGATTTTATACGAATTTGGATTAATTAATAAATGTCTGTTATGATCACAACTCAAGCAATATTTGAGTTATCAAGCTAAAACTTTCGGCACAACTAGATTATCATTAAATACCAGTCACTATTGAATTCGGAGAAAATAGATCGAGGCGTACCAAATACGTGGATTTATCAATTCTACAAACGATTTGTACAAGTGTTTATTGAGGCTTTAGCAAGTGAAATTTTCGGACTGTTGCGAAAAAACTCCATAAATTGGGTATCATTAGAAGATATTTGGTATTAAATTTGTAGAAAAACCCTATTAAGCGTTTTACACTTATGGTATATTTAATTTTTCGAAAAATTCATTAGACACCAAACAAACTTTACCCTATCAAATTAAAGGAGTAAAAAAATCCTTCAAATTGAAACTTGGTTGGTGTTCGCTCATTATTTCTGCCAATACGAAAAAATAACGCACAAATTTGTCTTCCTCGCTGAGGAAGCCAGAATAGAATAATTTCATTGCTCATAGAGAGAAATTTATGAATGGGTAAAAGTTATGAGGGAATATATGAATGTTTCAATTTGCACAATTTATGATATAACATCGATGAGAAGTTACGCATGTACGAGGTCTGTTCAAAAAGTATCGCGAACTTTGAATTTCCGCGGGCTACGTATATTCGATTTTCGATTTTTTTGTGGCGTTAGGTTGGTACTCATGTCCGTCACTTATGCTGAAAAAAATCGGCGATTTTGAATGTTTAGTTAATTGTTGACAGCTGTTTTGGTTAGACGTGTTTTGGCTTGTCTTCGATTTTTGCCTACTCCAAAAAATGGATCAAAGAATCCGTATCAAATTTTGTGTGAAAAACACAATTAAGTGCGCGGACGCATTCCGAATGTTGACTGTGGCATATGGTGAAGCTACCTTGGACCAAAGCAACGTTTATCGGTGTCACATAATGTTCTCAGAGGGCCGAGAAGATGCGAACAACGAAATGCGTTCCGGACGCCCGAGTACATCAACAACAGACGAAAACATTCATGAAGTGAAGAAAATAATATTGGCCAATCGTCGAATCGCCGTTAGAGAAGTTGCCGAGGAACTAAACATATCGATTGGCTCGTGCTATTCAATTTTTACCGAAGATTTGGGCATGAGACGGGTCGCCGCGAAATTCGTGCCAAAATTGCTCAATTTCGAACAAAAACAGTGTCGCGTTAACATTGTTAAGGAGCTGTTGGACTCGGTCCGCGACGTCCCAAATTTGGTCCAGAGGGTCATAACTGGTGACGAATCATGGGTTTATGGTTATCAGTCGTTATGACGTAGAAACCAAAGCTCAATCATCGCAATGGAAGCTGCTTTTTTGGAATAGGCAAAAATCGAAGACAAGCCAAAACACGTCTAACCAAAACAGCTGTCAACAATCAACTAAACATTTAAAATGGCCGATTTTTTTAGCATAAGTGAGGGACACGGGTACCGACCTAACGACACAAAGAAATCGAAAATCGAATATACGTAGCCCGCGGAAATTCAAAATTCGCGATACTTTTTTAACAGACCTCGTAATTGCGCCTTTTCGTTGTTTTCATGTAGCACGTATACGAAACAGAGTTGCAAAAAATGCATTATTTTTATAATACATTATCGATTTCATTAGTAATTATTCTAGTAATGAGTAATGGGACTTTAATTTCATTACGCATCGTTCATTTAATAAATAATGCGGTTAAGAAAGACATTGCATTAATCTTCTAATTAATAATACCAATATCAGGCCATTAAGCATTACGTAAGTACTGGAAAATGAACAAAACATATCATTTTGCATTACGTTATTAATGGTTAATTGGCACAGCGTTACATTGAACATGACTAAAGTAATGGGTAATGTGGAAAGCATTACATTACTCAGTACTGAAGTAATGGGTATTGTAATGTCTTGCATACCCATTACTTCAGTAATGGGTAATGCAAGACAATGCTATTTTCCATTTATATAGAAATAAATAATGCAAAATATAAAAATGGAGCATTACTTCCAGTACTGCATTGTGTCGAGTAATGCATTAGTTGCATTATTGGAATCCAAATTCTTTATTACTTTATATAACAATGTCAATTTTTCTGTCTCTCCGATCACGATCGAACACTTATTTATACTCAACTGTCCGAAAGAATGTGGCAATATGGAAAAGATATCGATTGGTCAAAGTGACTTAGGGATCACGGGAAAACCGTGATGTTTGTGCCTCATATTTACGTATTTTGCGCGTCACTATTTCGAAAACACAAAGCACACGACCGCTATCTTTGTCTTCATTTACTTTCCTTCACGAACGACGTGTTTTAAAGAGAGGTTGAGACAGCAACACCGCAAAGTAAATAAGCAAACTATTCCAATAGTTCTGATATTCGTTCTATTTCGTTTATATGAAACCCAGTGTTGAAAATATTCACTTCTGAAGCATTATTAACTTCATACTTTATGCCAAAATTATCAAAATAAAACTGCGAGATTTTTCATTTGAAATTAAAGATGCAAATATCATTAACTTACATTCATTTCAATCATCCGTAGTTTGAAAAAAGATTTTATTTTTACGACCTTCAACATCAATAGAAGTAACGTGCAACTCCAAAAAGATGTAACGTGGGACTCTATTACCACACAGATAGAGGAGATGTGATGTTTTTGTGTTAACAGAGTGGCGAGTAACTTTGCCCATTTACTAAATGCCCGGGAAAAAATGGTTGGATACGATCTTATACAATCATATACAATCTTATACGAAAAGATTTTATACAACTTGATCAAAAATCGAGGCGATAAAATCATATAGAATCATATAAATTCTAATAGAATTATATCCAATTGTATACGACAATTGTTTTCCATATGACTGTATATGATTCTATAGAATTTGATAATACTATATAAATTTGTATATGACTCTAAAATACTTGACAATTTTGTATAAAATTGTATATGATTGTACATATTGTTATATATAAGACTCATATAGATGTTTTAGGATTGGATTGGAAGATATATGATTTTATACGATTGCGTATTATTGCAGTAAAATTTTCTCTTATTTCTTGTTAAAGTATAATAATAAATTATTGTATTCGTATTCCGATAATGCATTACTCGGAGTAATAATGCGTTACTCGAAGAAGTAATCCATTACTCGAGGTAATATCATTACCTTGCATTATTCATCATTATAGTGATGGAAAGTTAATGCTGCTCTACATTACCCGTCATTATAGTAATCGATAATGGAAGTATTTTACACAACTAATTACTATAGTAATGGATAATGGAACACTTTTGCATTACCCATTACTTCAGTAATGGATAATGGAACACTTTTACGTTACCCGTTACTTCAGTCATGGAAAATGGAACACTTTTGCATTAGCCATTACTTCAGTAATGGACAATGTAATGTTTTTTGTATTATTCATTATTAATGCAATGCATAACGGTCGTCTTTTTCATTTCTCATGACCAATGTAATGCTTAATGTTTTTCATCATCCAATTGTAGTTACTTCTGTAATGGATAATGCATTATTTTCACATTATAATTTCGGCAACCCTGATACGAAATAGTAAATTTCGACAAGTAATCCACGAAACTTTCGATATTTTCAGAAATCCTCTAATGGATTCATGATTAGCAAGAAAAAATACATTGACATAGAGTTTTGATAAAAATATTAAGAATATTATTGTCACTTCGTTTTTTCAATTTTGATAAAAACCAGTTGGTTTACTCAAAGTTCTATAACTTTGCTCAACACTCTGTACTATTTTTCATCATTAATGTTCAAGCATTGAAATCTTACTCCTTTAAGTATTATGGGCTATGGATTTTTTTCTAATTTTTATGACAACATTTTGAATTTCCCTTTGTGTTCGATCTTGAGGATTTTCAAAATTTAGATATCGGTATGAACAAAACAGTTTCTCTATGTATCGACGCGACATTTAGAAAATACTATACCATCGCCAAAGAATGGCCAAAGGCAACTGAACTACATCGCCACTTAAATATTTCAACATTTGCCAGGATTTTTTTAACCGAAAGCTGCAATTTCTTATTTTCTTTTTTTGCGATGTTTCAAGACCCCATTATTTGCCGTGTATAATCAACGATCAATGGTTACGCTGGGTTTAGCCTTGTATTATAGACGTAAGACTTCTTTCGCTTCTTCGTGCTCCTTCGTAATGGAATATCGCATAACATAAACTTACACTTTGTGTACCCGTGTGTTGGAGCGAAGGAGGAAACCAGAAAATTGCATGAAATATGAATCTCTGACTTCTTCGCGTTGCCGCTGTTTGCGTTACATCGCTCCAGCGAGCATCTGCCATAAGTTCGGGACAAGGAGAATGTTTTTCTCGAATGTAGCCTCCGGCGAGAGTGATCCCCGCCGAAAACTTTCTTTTACCTATATAATAATCGACGTAATAGTGTTCTCAGATACATTCACACTTTTTTTTCGAGTTTACTCGAATTATTCAATAGAAATTCAGAACTATATATTGAAACGTGAAAAAACAATTTTTTTCGAAATAAACTATTGTCGATACTAATTTATTAAATTTTCCGTTTCGCATTTTTTGTTTCACAGATGACTGTCCAAACTGCGTCGACGAGCATGCCGGAGGTTTGACACCTTCGAGATGGACGATGCCGTTGTTGAAACTCGGCGAGAAGAGATACTATCTCGGAATATTTTTTAAGGTACCATTTTTGTTTACATGTAAACATTTTATCTACTTTTCATTCCTACTTTATCGACGCCAATGCTATGGCACTCCAAGAATTCAAATAATTTGAAATTTTGGCAAAAGCACTTTTTAGCAAATGATTCATTCACGATTTTCATATTCGTAAAGGTGTTATTTTCATTTTTTTAAATAATCTTCTTTCACATTTCCTTTTTTACGAAAATTTATATGTTCACATTCTTCACATTTTAATTTTTGTAACCATACTAAATTATTAGTTAAATTGTTTCGTTAACCCATTTTTCTGAGAGTATGTTTTTGTACACTTACTAGCCCATCTTCAATGAGGTGCTTCATTATAAACTATTCAGTGAACAGACATTGAACGACAGATTAAACTTTTTTTTTTATTACCACTCATTATTTTCTTATGTGTTGATTTTTTTATTCCAGATGAATGGGTTTAATTTTGTGTCGTATTTTTTTTCTTCCAACTTATCGTTACATTCAAGCTGAAATATTTCATTAAAACGCGATGAAAGTTGTACTATATCACACAACAGTTCGAGAGAAATAGTTGAATATTTCAGTCAAATCTTTCTCAAAGCTCGTTGATATTTAGGACAAAAGCAAGGCATTAGGTCCCGCCAAATTAACTGGGACAGAACCTAATGGTTTGCTTGTTCCCTGAATGCTGAATGCTTTTGCCGAAAGTTCGTGAGGTTATGTTGATCTCTCATATCGTCTTAATTCCTTCATTAGGTCTCGAGGTTCGAAAATGAAGTACTAAAAATTTCATAAGTTATCGAATAAAACTGTAGAATAGGCCGCTGCGATATGAAGTTAATCATTAGTCGAATTAGATTTAAACACTAACGACGCCTCTTGATAAGATAAAAGAACAAATATCAGTAATGGACTTATCAATCAGGATAAAATAATTATTTATGATGAAATGATTCACCGACTGAACCGCCATGTGTACGCGAGAGATAGCTTAAAATAGCTTAATGGTGTTAATGTAAAATAAAAAAATGCATACTCCAGATTCAAGCCCAGATTGCATTTTTAAATAAGAATTTAAAAAAAGAAACTCCTAGGCATGGAAATTTGCAACGTGGAAATAGTATACCTCCATGAAAATACTATCTTCGCGTTACAAACGTTCGTGACAAAACTTTAAGAACAAACGCTGATTGTAGAGATTTTTAACGTGGAAATAACATTTAACATTAATAAATAACGATTTTTCAAATACGAAACGATTTTACATCGAAATTTTGAAGTGATATTACTTTCTCAAAAGATGGAACCACTTTCAGTATTAGTTCTCTATATTATCCACAGAGGGCATTAGTGTTTAAGGTAGTAGTCTGGTAACTTAAGCCGATTTTCATGTCGTTTTTGGAGGGCGTTTTTTGTAGAAAAATAAAAATGAATCGTTTTGGGTATTTAGGATGTTTTTATTTACATATTAAAGATACTAAAAAAAATTAGTTTGAAAAAATTTAATAGTTCATTATTATTATTATTATTGATCGAAGTTGGCACCTCGAAAAAAAAGCGCGTGGGTGGCCCAGGTGATTTTGGCTCTTGATGTTATCTGAAATAAAAAATTCTTGATAATTCTTAATCTATAGACATGTCATTCTGGTCGGAACTACTGAAGTTGAATTTCATGGATAAATAACGAATGTTATGTATGTTTGTTATTTATCCATGAAAATTAACTTCAGTAGTTCCGACCAGAATGACATGTCTATAGATTAAGAATTATCAAGAATATTTGATTTCAGATAACATCAAGAGCCTAAATCACCGGGGCCACCCACGCGCTTTTTTTTCGAGGTGCCAACTTCGATCAATAATAATAATAATAATAATAATAATAAACTACTAAATTTTGTCAAAAAAATTTTTTTTTGTATCTTTAATATGTAAATAAAAACATCCTAAATATCCAAAACGATTCCTTTTTATTTTCCGACAAAAAAACGCCCTCCAAAAAAGACATGAAAATCGGTTTAAGTTACCAGACTACTACCTTAAATCTCGTCCAAGTAGCAGCTAATTTCAAATCGGGGTCGTATTCTGCGCTCTATAGAATTATTAAACTACTCGATATTTCAACGTGGTAGCTAAAATGTGTGTAATGTAACAAGGGGATGTGGGGGCAATTTGTTCATTATATAATTCAATATATGCGTCTTTAATTATTATTACAATTATTACATTATTGGCGTTTTATGCAAAAGTATTCAATTTATTTGAATGATCGATATTAAGACTGATTTGATTTGAATCAATTTATTTAAATACCATACCTACATCTACTTTTCGCGTTTAATATGCCCTATTTTTGCATAAAAAGAGAGTCAAATGTTAACAGCCTAAAAAAAAATTCTCTAATTTTTAAAAAGATCGAGCGGAGAATGTGGAAAAAGTAACTGGTCGAATCGGTGGTCGACACGGCCGTTTTGCAATCACATGTCCGAACACTTCTGCGTGTGCGTGACGATAACACACGCGACCATCCGAGTACTTCACTTCATTTGCATTCCCGTGCGGGTTGGCACGACAATTCTTTTTGTAATTGGATTTTTATTTAAATTCTTTTTTTATTCATTTTTCTCACTCAGCCTGCCCCCCGCCCCCCCGCCCTTTATCCCATACTTCCGTTACGCATATCGCTGATGCTATTGTTTTTTTACAACTCTATTTCGTTAAATTCCGATTGTTTTTCTGACATTTTCGTTTCTGTTTGTCACGTACGCGTTCGTTTGATACGAAACATCGGAGGCTAGACGCGTCGACTGCGAAATTATTTCGAGGCTATTCTTCACTGTCCACCAGCGGGAAATTGGGAACAAAAACTTTGTGAATGGTGTGGGAGAAAATATTTTTTTTTGTCTATATTTGACCATTCGATCGATGCCAATAATTTTTGTAAATCTTATTTGCACTTATATCGCACTAAAATTGACGGTTTTGTTAGCTATTTGTTATTTAATTAGCCATTCGGCAACTTCGAAAAATATATAATGTCAATATTTTATGTGATAAATTATTAATCCAGTAAATTGAACAAATATTTAAATGTCATTTCAATTTTATATGAAAATAATAATATTATATACAAATTGATATTATCAACCGCTAAATATTGTTCGCATCGATTATAGTTTCATTCGTGATGTACACAGTATTCAAAAAAGCAATTTACGTAAGACTCTGTTTCAACCCGAAATTTTATTTCTTTTCATTGAAAAAAACATCAAAGGCTAACTGGTACAGGGCCTCGCAGTACTGTCGTTATCATGGGATGCACCTCGCGAGTATCGCGTCTCAAGAAGAAAACGACAGACTGGAGAAGCACATAAAAGACTTCGGGCTTGGTCATGAACATTTTTGGATTTCCGGTACTGATCAGGCTGAGGAAGGGACTTTTTTCTGGATGGCCAACGGTAGACCAATTACTTTTGAGAATTGGAACGTCGGAGAACCAAACAATTTCCGGTAAATATATTTAACGATCAAAAATGATCATTCTTATTATTATTCTTTTGATGAATACTGCATGCGATTTCTATTAGAGTAAATTGCCCCATCGAATAAGGTCTCTAATGATTCTGAATCACGATAATTGATCTCCTTTTTGATTGATTTATCCGGGCTCACGGTGATATTAACACTCTGCATATAGACATATATAATACAACTGAAACTCAGTAAAATTATAATAATTTCTTTTCTTTATTAAAATTATTATTATTATTTTTCGAAGGAAATAACGACAATTTTCGTTTTTATTTTATAATTTGTTTTTTTGTTTATTTGAATTAGTAATATTTGATTGTAACTTTTATTTATTTTTTATTATCAATTTTGGAAACTGGAGATCGTTTATAGTTCGTTATAATTTGAAGGTGCCGCAAGATACATACATAGTTAATTCACACATTCACACACATATATTGATAATAGAAAATTCTTTCGCTTATCTTTTCTTCGTTTTCTTTTTTGTTTCGAGAGCGTTGCGTCACTTGATCCGTCGAACGATTCCCTTTTTCATTTTTGGTTCCTTAAACAGGCTTTCTCTCTAAAACACTAATTATCGGACATACTTTTGATCATAATTTATTTTGCATTATTATTCTTTATATAATCATAAATTTGCCGATCTTACCTCTCCCAGCCAATAATTTGCTCGTTGTGCAGTCGACACTTATAATGACGCTTTTTCACACGCGCTATTTACGACACGTCTATAATACACTAAGATCTGGTATATCGACAGATATAAAGATATAGATACCTGTGTCTTACGATATACTTGACGCACAACAAATGTAAGACCATCTCACTTCGAGGTCGCTGGGAGAGTGCGAGACGCCGTTCGTCAATCTATTCGCTCGTATTCCGATCATAATGATAATCACATGATATTAGACATTATTTTCGTTGGTCCGTTATTCGGGGGAAACGTGACTATAGCGGCCTCTCTCTAACTACAGTATATCCTCTCTGGTCGCTATAGTGCTATTCTTACAAAATGTAGACGGTTGTATCGGCCAGGTGTCCCGAAGTTTCCCTGTGCCCTCCTGTAAATACGATGCGGTAGTGCATTAGGGAAGAGTAGATGAGAACAACACTCCGTTGAGTCTCAAGGAATGAAATGAATATGGGAACAAATGGGAAGGAACGTAAAAGCCTGAAAAGGTATACGAAGGAAGCATTAATAAAAATAAAAATAATAATATGGCGTACATTAATACATTTTTAACGAATTTCTTTGTATCTCCCGACATACTTGAAGGGTTACCGTGAAAACGTTCCTAAATTGATTTATATTTACATCTAGCGTAACAACGCCGATATCGCCACTGCGTCAAGTAAGCCCATCAATTTTCACAACGCATTCGTTTAACATCTTGCAAGACTTTGATATCGATATAATTTCCCGCTTGGATCACGAAATCATATACAATTGGGATATATTGTTTCTTGATTTATAGGGTTGTAGTACCCGTGACACGTCCCCGGTTTCCCCAATATCTATTTCCTAGATTATTAAAAAATCTGAATGAAATATTCCCCAAAATTCGGTTTATCCGAGTTGTTGTTCACGGTAAATCAATGACTTGGACAGTTGTGATTGAGAACTGAGGCGGAACACTCAACATTATTAAAAAAAACCTTGGTTCCAAGACTTTTGAGTAGCTTTGTTGATCAAAATTATAAATCAAAATTGTGTTGATTTTTCGCATATCATTTCTACTTTTGAGCAAAAAAACTACTAACAAGTCTTGGATACAAGTTTTTTTCAAAATTGCGTTGGTTTTTCAGAAAAAAAAACAAATCCTTACCATACGTATTAGATAATTGATGGATGCAGTTTGTAAGATTTCGCTTTTATTTGGCCAAGAGTCAATCAAAGCTTCGAAAAAAATTTGACTACAGTAATTATCGCCATCTGCCGGTATTTCACGTGCTCTTCAACAATAAATGATTATCATTACTATAAGTATCTTAGATGTAACAGACCGTAGGACGTCTAATTTATATTACAATTATTTGTTTTTTAGATACGAGAATGGCGAAGAGGAACATTGCCTGGAGCTTTGGAACAGGGACGGAAAGGGTCTCAAGTGGAACGACAGTCCCTGCAGTTTCGAGACTTTCTTCGTGTGTGAAGTGCAGTGATTTTTGTTTTTTTTTTTTCGAATATTCGACGAGATATTCTGAAAAATGAATACAAAGTTTTTCCCCGAATCCGCAGGCGCACTGACGATAGAAAATATTTTAAAAATATATTAAAAAAACTGAACGAACCTCTCGAGATTTGTACTCGATTTTCTACGGGATTAGCGGGGAGAAGAAGTCCACGCAATTTTCGATTGATTATTTCATCGTTACGATACATCTACCTATCGACTGATAATGAATAAATAATTGTCGAGATTTTACAGAGATTTTATTGATTTGGAACGAGCATTTATTTTATGTATTAGCGTTGTTCATTGGGATATTCCTAATTTCTTGGATATTACGAAGAACGGCTATCGATGGTTGATTGATGAGAAAATAAAAAAGAACCTGATACTGAAAGTTGAATTGCTTCATAATTAGAATGATCGTTTGTCAGTTCACCTTCGCAATTTCGAGATCCTCTTCGCAGATATTTATGAATATTAACGAGAAACTAATCAACAATTGGCTGATTTGTCGTTATAAAAGATCGATAAAAAATGACGATTGTGAATCGTGACACTACTAACAAATTTCCGGCAATAATTTTTCAATTTTTTTATTAATAATTTTCGAGCAATCAGTCGAAAACTTTCTGCAATAATAGACTTAATGCTTCTGTTCATGGAATGTTTGGTATTTCAGATAAAAACCTCCTACATGATACGTTCAACCGATATTCAGTTTTTAAATTTATGCAATTATCAGTTGTTTGGAAAAAAAAAATGTCGTCATCTTGAATCTCATAAAATCAATTCAAACGAGAGAGGAAAGCTGCAAATTCAAACATGCATATCGCTTTCTCATTATTTTTGTGCATATTATTGTAGTACACTATTTTCGACTATCCAAAAACCAAAATTGAAAAAGCTCCTTGCTCATAGAGAAATATTTGTGAATAGTAAAAAATTGAGAGGAAGTATTATGGAAGTTTCAATTTGTTATTTTGATTTTTTTTTTCTGTAACGACGGAAACCTTTGCGCTTCCGAAATTTCTGAATTTTGCAAAAATATCAGCTCAATTTGTTTGATGATGATTCAATTGTGTTCTCATGAACGCTCACCCCAATTTGCTATCGCATAGAGGAAGCTTTGCGATGGTAAATAAATCGTTTGTTTTTCAATGTCGTCAAAATGTGCCAAAACATCGAAAAGTCATGTTTAGAAAAAATTCCCGAATGCGTGTGTGTGTGTGTGTGTAACCGTGCTGTATCATTCAAATGTCTAAATATATCTCAAGAATGATTTGATCTACATATGTGAAAATCTGTAGACAAGTAAAGTAGTACGTCACCTTTAATAACTGCAATTTTTATAGAAATTCCTAGAACGGTTCCGATTTTGACGCTTTCAATTTTTTGAAAAATGTACGTGCTCTTCAATGTAAGATACCGGGCCAATTTATATATATATATATATATATATATATATATATATATTTTGGCGATTTTTTTTTCCGACTATTTTTTTTTCTCAGTCCCCAACTGAAAATTTGTTGGATATGTCGAAAAACAAATTCCCTAAAAGTTACAGCCTTTAATATTAATTCTAAGTACTTTCCCTTAGCGTGAAAAGATTTTCCATCTAAAATACACGTAAATCGATTTTTTTTTTTTTCAAAATTCTATAACTCAACCGCATTTTATGCTATCATATTGTTCTTGGTTTCGATTTACTCAGAATAAAACAATCTAGAAAAGTGCCTATTGCGGCGATAGTGTACATTTTACTGGTGAGTTGGTATGGGTCACTAAAGTTGATTTTTACCCAAAATTCTCGTTTTTTTGCTGTTATCCCCGAAACAACTAACAACTTTTTTTCGTAATTAACTTTACGAAAAAAATGTCAATGAAAAGTTTGTTGGAAATTAAATTTCCTATTAAAAAGGTCCTATCGACCCAATTGCTTAGATTAATATTTCTTGAGATATTGAACGTTAACTTATGAGTAGTATAAAATTTTTACGGTTTATATTATCGTAAAAATTTTCGAAATAGTCGAAAAAAAAAAAATCACCCTAATATATATTTACAGGTTATCATTAAAGGAGGGTTGGTATTGAATTTGGCATAAATCAGTGAAGTTGTGTAGAATTTATGAAATTTGCAATTTTTCGAAAAATACTTGTCGCTCTAACGTTTGCAAATTTTGTGACATCGATCTAATCTTTTTTTATATGAGTAGAGTAAAATTCCAAGAGTGCTCGGTAGTGAATTTGATGAAAATCGGGGAAACGGTTTGGATTGTATGAAATTTTGATTTCTTCCGAAAATAATTGTGATCGTACTATCTTCTGTAAATGTTTGAATATTAGGCTACACTGTTTTTTATATGAAGAGAAACTCATTGAAGGATTTTTAGTGTTGGATTTCGCGGGAGTAGATAAAGCAGCGAAGATTTTATGATATTCAGATTTTTTTTTTAAATGTTGTTGCCAGCTGTAACTTCAACAAATTCTGACAGAACGGAATACAATTCTCTATATGAATAGAATGTTATAAAAAAGTGCGTTGAAATTACGAGAATCAACCACGAATATTAACCAAGAAGTAGTGAAACGCGAGGGTCGATTTCGAGATTTTATGAAAATTTAATTTTTTTCAAATACTGTGGTGTTTTTTTAACTTTCGGAAATTAGGAGATATAGCTTTAAAACTTTGTCGACAAATAGAGTATAATTAAATGATGGTTAGTATCGAATTTCGCAAGATTTAACGAAGTGCTTCTGATTTCATGAAATTTGTAATGTTTCGAAAAAATCTAGGTTCGACAAAAAATTTAGTGAAAAAAAGTACAAGTTAAAACTTGCAAATTACTTTCTCGAAATTTGGGGGCAGGCGAAGTACCAACAGCCAAACTTCCGACATGACCCTCTTGTATATGTAATATTGATGTCAAGGCTTTAAAATTATTTTATTAGACATATCTTGCGGCTATAGTAAAAAAATCAATTCTTATTATTATTCATTGATGAATATATAATTAATAATAATTTCGTCTTTTTGACGTCACACCGACAACTTAGATACCAACTACCTATTTCTTTAGCGGGTTCCGCACCACTTTGGGTAATTAATGGTAAGAATAACTGTTTTATCGATATTATTAACAGTCGGTTCGTTTTAAATTCTCTTCACACGGTGCTGCAGCTACGTCGCATCTTGATCGCTGACGGTAAAGACTCGACTGTTCTACAGATATTTGTATCATAAATGGCGCCACGTGTCTGGGGCCACATTGAGTCGAGTTATTTTTCCTGTTTTCGAATGGTCGCACCGGAATTTGAGTTCGGGATCCCCTTCTTTTGAAAAGCGTCGAACAGGTTTTGAAAAGCGTGGAATGAATACCGTTGATGTTTATGCATGTGAATTTTTCTTGGAAACTTTTTCGGTCAGGAGTTGTTTAAATTTTTCTATAATGTTTTGTTTGCACAATTTTTGAAGGGATCCCGAGAGGCCAGTCATTATTAACGTTAAGGGGATTTGTTCTTGAATTTGAGTTTTGTCACAGAACACTACGGCGTGCTATCAATATATCCAGGTGTATGATTTTTTTTTTTTCATCGATTGTTGTCACAATTGATGTATGATGAGATTATATGATAAAAAATAAATAAACACAAAAAAATCGTTTAACCGTGGCCAATCTGATAATTTTAATCGAAATGAATTGAGAATTCACCTGTCGGCTTATCTGATTATGAATATTGATAATAATTGGGATGCAGCATATGTTCGGATCACATATGCATGCTATTCAAAAATACATCATCGCAGATATTGACGCTAATTCAATAACGCGCTGTAAGAGCTAATTAAAGACGATAGGAAACTAAACCACCGTCGGTATAGGGGGGAACTTTGAAATCTGGGTAACATTTAAGTAACATGTACTAAACACGGAAGTTAATCGCGCCAGAAGCGATTTACTATATATTTCAGTATTGTATTGGATTTTAAACTTATTGCCTGCTGTTTTTCAATTTAAAAAAATTAATTATTTATACTTTACGTTACGTTCTATTTTATTCGAAATATTATCCTTCAAAAATTACGACCTTTTGCCATCTTTCACGCAACAAATGGATTCCAGGACAATTTAAATCAAAAACTGTCGTGGACTTTCCGTGTCTTTAAGGTCCAAATCGCCAATTTTGAGTCGTATAAATTCGTCTTAAAGCATGTGGTGCCATTCAGCAGCACTTTTTCTTAAATATCAAAGCTTCTCGCATATGTTGTTTCGTTGGTCCAAGACCTGACATTTTCGATATTATAAAAAAACTCATGTGTACAAGTGAATTCACTCTCGAATACTGAATATTGTAGGTTATGTTCAATACCTCAACACAGTATAGTTTTAGCGTCACTTCTACGAAAGTAATACTAGTTACGCCATCTCATATAAAACAGCAGGAATTAACTTTAAAACCCAATAACTCCTAATTTGCCAAAAACTCTCTAAAATTGTTTTTCAAATTGAAAATTAAATAAGCGAATTCTCGCGTAGAGGTCTGCAAATAGCGCCAGTGGAATATGAACGAGTTAAATCAAAAAACAATCTTCCCCTACATTATAACGTATTTCTGTTAACTGTTTGTTCCCTATTAAGGGACAACACCACTGTGACGGCTTCAAAAAATCGATTTTTTGAAAACCATTTAAAAAATGGAAAGCTACCCATGACGATGAGTGCCAGGCGAACCATAGCGGCTCCCCCGGAAAAATGGAAGTCGACGCAGCTATCAAAATGTTTCAACGGTCTGAAGAGCT
The DNA here is from genome assembly GCA_958009045.1 of Oxytorus armatus. Lineage (NCBI taxonomy): Eukaryota > Metazoa > Arthropoda > Insecta > Hymenoptera > Ichneumonidae > Oxytorus > Oxytorus armatus. The sequence goes on along the minus strand of OY253747.1, from coordinate 8,096,130 downwards.
CTATGGCACAAAATATAAATATTATATTGGTGACGGCGATTCTAAAACGTTTCTGGGCATATCGAATAGCGATCCATACGACGGTTTCGAGATAAAAAAAAAGAGTGCATCGATCATATCCAAAAACGTATGGGGACGCGCCTCCGCGAAATCGTGAAAAAAAATGGATTGTCTGGCAGAGGAAAGCTCACCGGAAAATTGATTGACGAGTTGAGCACATATTACGGCTTGGCTATTCGGAGGAACAGCGATGATGTTGACAAAATGAGGAAGGCAATTTGGGGAACTATCAAACATAAAATGTCCACAGACAGTGAGCCACAACATGACGATTGCCCGGAAGGAGCCGAGTCGGGGTGTTCGTGGCAGCGCGCGGTCGCAAATGATGATATTTCTAAATATCGCCATAAACCGCCTCTTCCTCAGGAAATATTGGAGGCAATACAGCCAATCTTTGAAAATTTGAGCAGGGACGATTTGCTGCAGCGTTGTTTGGGCGGCTATACGCAAAACAATAACGAAAGTTACAATAAATCAGTTTGGGCAATAGCCCCCAAGTGCCAGTCCGGAAGCAAACGAATCATTGATATTGCAACTGATATCGCGGTAATAGTGTTCAATGATGGCCTGAGAAGTCTCATGAAAGTACTGGAGACGTTGCGGATAACCAGCGGCCCAAATTGTTTCAACTTTTGCGTTGAGACCGACGCAGCGCGGATCCAGCTCGCGGAGCGCTCGCTCACAGACGCTGCAAAAGAAGCGAGAAAAGCCTTAACAAGTTCGAGGAAAGAATCAGGAGACAATGATTTGCTTCTTGAAGGCCAGCCATATGGTACCGGCATCGCTGATTGAAGGTAAATAATTTTTTTTTCAATTTATAACATAAATTAACAAACCTAAAACTTTGAACGCGTTTTTCTCAAAACCACTTTTTTGAGTGCAGCATGCAGCAAAACTCAAGCAATTTTTATCCGATCGACTTCAAATTTACTATATCAATAAAGGTAGATTATCTAGAGAAGTACATAGGATTTTTTCGATATCTCAATAATTATAAAAGTTATAGCCTATTTTCGACGAGAAATTTTGCTCAAAAATCATTCTTTAGTTTCAAAAGCGTGCCTATTTTTTTTAAAACAATATTTTTCCAAATCCCTATGTACTTCTCTTCAAAATATCATATTATTAACGAAAACACTCGGTATTTTTTTTCAGATCGACGTTGAAGAGAGTTCTGCTGCGTGCCGCGGAGATGACAGCACCTGACGCGTGAGCTTCCCCAGCGCCACCATGTGGCGTAAAAAATGTGAAAAACATGTTTTTTGATACATTAATAAACAAGGAACAAAACCCAAAAAGTTTTTTCGAATATCTCTTTTTTTTCCCACAAAAAAAAATTCTTGAAAAATGTGACAAAAAACAGGGGGTCACAGTGGTGTTGTCCCTTAACAGATATATCAGCCAGACCAACAGCAGTAGACGTGCCGTTAGTACGCGGCCTCGCGTTAAGCAATATTTGTTGCTGTCAATAATGGGATGGGTAACCGCTTAGCCGGGCACTGGCTTGCACACCGACTATTAAGCGTGAGGTAGTTTTTCTGAGTTTCTGATAACTGAAACTCACGGAAAATGTAGCCACCTATATCGCTCAGGTTTTCCACAGTTTCCCTGTGCCCTCGAGGAAATGCGATACAGCACTGAATTAGGAACATCAGCTGGAGAGGGTCTCAAGGAATGGAATGGAAATGGGAACAAAGGGGAAAGGCCGTGAAAATCAGAAACGGTATATGGTTGAAACATTATTAATAAAAAAATTAATAAATATTCCATATTCTCGTTAGAAGCTTCATAATGTAGATGAAAATCCCATACCATAGATAAAAGGCCCGTGTTGTAGATACGATCGAAGCTCTTCACAAAAGAGCTCCATGTTGTTTGAAGAAGCGCACATCTGTCTTTTAGATACAAATATGTGCACGATCTGAGGCGATCCAGAATAGATATCGAACCAGAAATTGTCTGATTCTGGGTGAGGTCCTGTGCATAACTACTTAGCCGTTTCCATTATAAATGCCATTGCATCAAACGCAATGTCAATTGAAGGCAGTTTTTCCAAGGATAAAAACTCCATTCAAAATCCCATTGGTATTGCTATTGCTGGTGCCTATGGGAAATCCATGGTAAATTTACCATTCACACATTTAAATGCTAAATTTACCATTCATTTCCAATAGATATAAGCAATGGCACTGCCATTGGGGGTTTCAATGGAACTTTTATCATTCAGAAAAATGCCAAGGCAGTTTTGCCAATGCCAACATTTTATCATTCAATTTCCCATAGGCACTGATGGCAATGCCAATGGGATTATGAATGGAATATTTACCATTCGATTTCCCGTAAGCACCAGCAATGGTAATACCAATGTGATTTTGAATGAAGTCTTTATCCTTGGCATAAGTGCCTTCAGTTGCCATTGCGCCTGAAGCAATGGAAATTCAATGGCAATTCTTCAAGGCATTGATGGCAAATTTTGCTAGTAAATCACAAAAATGCACATAAAATATGATCAAGTACAAACTGGAAGATAATTAGAACAATTTGAGAAGTTTGCGAACAAAATTACGACCATATAAGTTTATGAAGGATGCCTCACATATATGTTATATCCTTTCAGTCTTTATAGAATAGCAATTTTTTGAAATCTATGCAGAGAAATAACAATATTATGAGAAGAGATAATAATATTATAATTTCATAATATTAGTAGTATATATAATGTATGTATCAAACTCAGATATATATATATACTCTGCCCCCCTGCGCGCTTCGCGTGCCAACCCCCCTCCCCACCCCGCGGGCTATTCCATCCAGCGTAGCCCCCCCCCCTCTTGGGTGGGGGGGGTACGGTGAAGGGAATGACCGCCTTAATTCTTGTACACGGCGGCGGCGGCGGCGATATATTTAAATAATATAGAGAGATATTAGGGTGGTCCTTATATGCAGTCAAAATTTATTTTTTTTCCCAACGGCCAAAAATCGTTTCTATGTGGTCCAAAAATAATGTCTATTGAAGAGTTTTTCTTAATTTTAATATCAACCCGTGCCGGTAACCGCTTAAACTTATAAATGCGAAATTTAGATCTTTATAAATCGTGGCGATGAATCGTGGCGATGATTATAGTGTCAGTTTACGTGAAAGCTTGGTTCACATCTCTAATTGCAGCTGAAGCTCCAAATCACGACTTGAATTTTTTGAAAAAACTATGTGATTACAAAGTTCATGCTGAAAAGCTCTCTCGTGTAGCAATAAATAAATTTAAGAACCATTTATGGTACCTTAATCCGGATATATCTGCAATGTCTTTTTTTGATGAAAAATTATCAGTCAGTCAATTATCAAAATTATCAGAATGCGAATAACGAAATTGATGGAGAGAGTTTTAAACGAATCCAGATTTCATTGCCAGAAATTAATACCTTGTATGATAAAGAGATTGATTATTTTATAACATCGCAATCACTGAATTTTTTTGAAAGATTTAATATTAATAAAGACTTTCTGACAATCGATCCTGCTATGTGGCTTGGAAATGAATATTTTGAAAAAGGCCTAGAAATAGTGAAAAATTTGAAAATAGTTAACGATACTGCTGAAAGAGCTATTCATCTCATGGAAGATTACAATAATATTTTAACAAGAAATGGAGAACAAAAACAGTTTCTACTACAAGTCATTACAAAATATAGAAACAAGTATCCTGATGCTAAAAAACAAACTATTATTTAGCTTACTACTTCTACCACTAAAACTGTTCCTAATTTAAATAATTGAAAGTAATGTTAAATCAATTTTTTATAAATCAATATTATATTTTAGACAGCGTGATGAATCTTGTTTAGTTTCAACAAAATTATCTGATTTGAACTAAATAAACTAAATTTAAAAAACCACTGTTTCATAAGTAGACTGGTTTTTGAAGAAAATGAATGAAAGATTTCTCGTTAAGAATTTCTTTTTCCAATAAAAAACTTTACTTCGCTTTTTCCGATAATCTTGTATTTTACTAGATATTTGGAGAAAATTGATTCGATTAATAATATTGAGAAGGATCTAAATTCTCAGCTGGAAAATTGAATGGACTCATATTACTTGAAAATATTTTTTTTAAATAGAGCTTTTAACAACATTTCTACATGAACAAAATTGAATTTTTCGAAAAATATCTGAAACAAAAAAAAAAATGTCCAACCATTCGGTATTTTCCTACTGAAATACGCGGTTTCGGGGAGTGATAATGATGATAATAATGTTTTGTCCAAAAATATCTAAGAAAAAATAATTTTTGCAGATATGTGTTTGAGAAAAATTCACTTTTTTTAACAAATTGATGTTTTGTGACTAAAATACGCATTTTTTGGAAAAAATATATTGAAACTTTTTTATAGCGAATTTGATTTTCTACAAATAAGCTCTCCTACACTTTTTTCGAGAATTCAGAGTTTTAGTAGTTATGAACGAAAAACTAATTTAATTCATCGCCACGATTTATAAAGATCTAAATTTAGCATTTATAAGATTAAGCGGTTACCGGCACGGGTTAATATTAAAATTAAGAAAAACTCTTCAACAGACATTATTTTTGGACCACATAGAAACGATTTTTGGCCGTTGGGAAAAAGAAAAAATTTCACCGCATATAAGGACCACCCTAATATATATAGATTATTTTATAAAAAAAGAAAGAAATGCCATGCGAATTTACCATTCAAAATGAAACTGAAAGATAATATTACCATCCAGTTTCTATGGAAAAAAACTGCCATTGGAGTGTGGCTTTGGAGTCGCTTTCCATTCAGTTTGTATGGAAATAAATCGCAATTCGAGTTTGCCATTGAGTTTTCATTCAGCTTGCTGCCATTAAAAATTTTTCCATGACTTTGCCATACAATTCGCATTGGAAGTGTATGGTAATCAGCCTTTAACATTGACTGCCAATGGCAAATTTTGCTAGGGGAGGTTTTCAATTAGAGCCATTAGAGTATGTTGATAAGTCAACCAACGATAGCTTGGCTGCAATGTGTCTACTTTTGCAGCCGCGTCGGATTAAGCCTTGGGAGTTTTTCAAGCAAACTGACTCCAGACAAATGTTATAATATGTTTATTTAAAAAAATGAGAACGAAGACATCGAGTAAGATAGCAAAACATCGAGAAATAATTTGACCATCATATCAGCGAAGTCATTCACCAAGGAATCAATCGAGACATCGAGAAAAATATTGAATAATGCATCGAGCAAAATATTTATAATAAACATAATCTCTATCAACTCAGCCCATGATTACTAACCTACATATACCTCAACATCGACCCTCACCGCTGACTCTCATGTCGCGGAACGGTTCGGTGCTGCCTTTGGTCGACTCATAAACTTGTTCTACTGAGCCTAATTTGAAAACCTTTTTAAATTAATAACAACGGCCAAGTAGTAATGCTCAGGACATCCCCCGGTTCCAGAAAACTCCAAGTTCGCTACCTATTCCGGTATACAAGTTTCTAGCTTTAAATAAAACACCCGGCATACGGATTTTTTTTCCCAAATGTGATAGTCCAACATTTTCGCACATTCTCAGCATATTGGCATTGAAAACTCAAAATTTTGTTATTCAGAAAACAAATCTTCCTGCATGAAAAAGCAAAAGTTGGAAATTGGAATTTCTACGTTGTTGCCTCGCCCTTTATTTTCAAGATACACATAGCTTTGTTTTCGTATCTTTTGTTTTCGTATATGAGGAAACAAACATTATAAAAGTCGTTTTTGCTCATCGAGGGCTATTAGTTAATTTTCAAGAATCATGGGGACATATTTCGCAAGTTTGTAATAATTGAAACAAGACCTTCCGATTAAATAATATATATTTTCTATAAGACACACGAATTTCTACAGAATTGTGAAAAATGGACGTTGTTCGCGCGGATTTAAAAAAATTGCAACATTTTGTGGGTACTCCGTATAGCCAGTCTGCAGACCGTCAACGTGTGGAGCGATGTTTGGACATCGTTCCGTCAATGAATAAGAAAATCGATTATCGGTGAAATGATATGAAGTGAAAAACGTTCGTCAAACAGATATCATCATTCGTCAAGAACTTTTGTTGACGGACCGAGTGAGTAAAGCCAAAGTGACATGAGTTTTTTTTTCATCATTCGCTACACTTGTATACATAGAATTTGCTCGGGTTTGTTTGAATTTACGCTGACTTTTGGTTACGCTATATATTGTGATCAGGGTTGCCGAAATTATAATGTGAAAATAATGCATTATCCATTACAGAAATATGTACAATTGGATGATGAAAAACATTAAGCATTACATTGGTCATGAGACATGTAAAAGACGACCATTATGCATTGCATTAATAATGAATAATACGAAAAACATTACATTATCCGTTAATGAAGTAATGGCTAATGCAAATGTGTTCCATTTTCCATTACTGAAGTAATGGGTAATGCAAAAGTGTTCCATTATCTATTACTATGGTAATTAGTAGTGTAAAATACTTCCATTATCGATTACTATAATGATGGGAAATGCAGAGCAGAATTAACTTTCCATTACTATAATGATGAATAATGTATTACCTCGAGTAATGCATTATTTCTTCGACTAATGCATTATTACTTCGAGTAATGCATTATCGGAATACGAATACAATAATTTATTATTATACTTTAACAAGAAATAAGAGAAAATTTAATGCAATAATACACAATCGTATAAAATCATATATCTTCCGATCCAATCCTAAAACATCTATATGAATCTTATATATAACAATATATACAATCATGTACAATTTTATACAAAATTGTCAAGTTTTTTAGAGTCATATACAAATTTATATAGTATTATCAAATTCTATAGAATCATATACAGTCATATGGAAAACAATTGTCGCATACAATTGGCTATAATTCTATAAGAATTTATATGATTCTATATGATTCTATCGTCTCAATTTTTTATCAAGTTGTATAAAATCTTATCTTATAAGATTTTATACGATTGTATAAGATCATATCCAATCATTTATTCCCGGGCATTTAGTAAACGGGCAAAGTACTCGCGACTCTGTTAACACAAAAACATCACATCTCCTCTATCTGTGTGGTAATAGAGTCCCACGTTACATCTGTTTGGAGTTGCACGTTACTTCTATTGATGTTGAAGGTCGTAAAAAGAAAATCTTTTTTTCAAACTAGGGATGATTGAAATGAATGTAATTTAATGATATTTGCATCTTTAATTTGAAATGAAAAATCTCGCAGTTTTATTTTGATGATTTTGGCATAAAGTATGAAGTTAATAATGCTTCAGAAGCGAATAATTTCAACGCTGGGTTTCATATAAACGATATAGAGCGAATATCAGAACTATTGGAATAGTCTGCTTATTTACTTTGTGGTGTTGCTGTCTCAACGTCTCTTGAAGGGCGGGGTAAGGGTTTTCACTTTCGAAAAATCGAATTTTTTTTGTCTTATCTCATTGTTTAACATTTCAAGAATATGTCCTTAAAATTTTAAACCGATCTAAGCAATATTCTTGAAGTTATTGTCTTATCTTTAATCTCCTGGCCTTTAACGCTATACCTCTAACAGCTGCGGGCGGTCGGGCTAGCAGTGCAGCTGTCGAACAGGTATACAGTTTATTCATTGCTATTGTGTATATAGTATATAGTGTATACTATACACTACAATATTTTAAAAGAAGAAACTGCTGTATGGAGCTGGAAAGGATGATTCTGTGTAAGCTGGAAAAAAAAAATTTTTTCTTCACTTTTTGACTTCATAAACTTTAGACGCGTTTTTCTCAAAACTACTTTTTCAAAGTCCGTGTTCACTGCCATTTAAAAACTACTTGACCGATTCATTTCAAACTTTGGAGAAATTTTCTACATATAAAATACCTCCCCCCAACGTTTAGTTAAATTTTTTTCTTTTAAATTAAGGGTGTTTCCCACCAACAAAATGACGGAATTTTTCGTAGAAAATAACAGTTCACACTTTAGATGGCCGCCAAAAATTTTTAAATGAAAAAAAAAAATTCATCAGAGAACGTTGGGGGGAAGATTTGATTATAATTTGACTAAATTTTCATGGTTTTTCATTTTCAGATAATTTCCGGCCGAGTTATAGTGAACACCGCAAATTTTTTTTTTCCAAGACGTTCTGGGGGAAGCTTTGTTACGGGCTTACGCTTCAATATTTCTGCATGAAAAAATTACACAACATTGTCAAAAGTATGCTCAATAATGTACAAAAGATTCGAATAAAATTGCTCAATCCATATTTGAGAAAAAAAATCGCAAAAAAAGTGTTTTTTTTTACGCTGAAACCCTTACCCGTCCCTTAAAGCACGTCGTTCGTGAAGGAAAGTAAATGAAGACAAAGATAGCGGTCGTGCGCTTTGTGTTCAACCAAATTATGTGATTTCATTGACATTGTTATATAAATTAATAAAGAATTTCGATTCCAATAATGCAACTAATGCATTACTCGACACAATGCAGTACTGGAAGTAATGTTCCATTTTTATATTTTGCATTATTTATTTCTATATAAATGGAAAAATAGCCTTGTCTTGCATTACCCATTACTGAAGTAATGGGTAATGCAAAGCATTACAATACCCATTACTTCAGTAATGAGTAATGTAATGCTTTCCACATACCCATTACTTTAGTCATGTTCAATGTAACGCTGTGCCAGTTAACCATTAATAACGCAATGCAAAATGATATGTTTTTTCATTTTCCAGTACTTATGTAATGCTTAATGGCCTGATATTGGTATTATTAACTAGAAGATTAATGCAATGTTTTTCTTGACCACATTATTTATTAAATGAACGATGCGTAATGGAATTCAAGTCCCATTACTCATTACTAGAATAACTACTAATGAAATCAATAATGCATTATAAAAATAATGCATTTTGTGCAACTTTGATTGTGATATTCAAGTTGCGTATACTGTCAAACACGCACCTATAGTAACATGAAGAAGAATTAATATATGACGTTTGTCCGAGATTTTGATGCCCTACGGGGGTACGGCCAGCAACTCCAACATTGAAATTCTACAGAGGTTTTAATCTAAAATCATCGGAACAATCACCAATGCTCCCTGGTACGTGGCAAACAAATCGATCCGCAAAGACCTCAAAATGAACACGGTAAAAGAAGCGATCCAACGCTACAGCGAAAAATACCAGCTGAGGATATCCCCCTCCATTAATGTGCAAGTTACTAATTTCGATCTTTTTTTTTTTAATCAGTTCGATTCAAACAATTCTACGGTAGCACGAGTTCCAAAGTTTCATGATTATTTATTATCATTCTGCAAAATTTACTAAACTTAAACCAATTCACTGATGTTGGTAAATATACAAAAGTTCAAACATTACAATTTTTGCACAATCTTGAAGCCATTTATCACTTTATTTCAACCGAAATATTGAACGTGGTTATTTACAAACCTATTTTTATTGCAAGTACCACCTCTAATTTGAAAATGTCAGAAAGTCAAACAAACATACAATCCCTTTTAGATATAATTTTTTTTTTTAATTAAAACTTTTATAAAATCTTAACCCTTCACCGATTCATGCAAAATTCAATACCGATCATCCTTTAGTGATACTACATTCATGAGAGAAAAAGTAACCCGAGATCTAAAGAGTTTTGAAATTGAATGAATCTACAATATTTTTCGAAAAACTAAAAGATTCATAAAATCTAAACGGCTCAATTCATTCCTGTAAACTCAATATCAAACATCTTTCTTCTATAACCTTTTTAGGCAAAAAGGTTTTACTCAATAGATGAAAATGTACGAAAATTTGAGCGATCACAGACATTTTTCAAAATTTTCGAAATGGCGTAAAATCTGGAATCCTCAAGGAATTCCAACGAACAGTCCTGCAAACATCGGAGGTTCGATGCCCTAAATCTGTGCACGGTTTACAAAGATCGGTCAATTCGTTCTGGAGATATATCAAGTTGCATTTTGGTACTCTATCACATGTACATACACGCGGACATTTTTTTCACATAGATGTGATTTTCGGATGCTTTGGCACATTTTAAGCACACTGAAATTAAAAACTCTATTTTTTATTTTTTTACCAAACCAAAATAAACGATATTCGCACTCCAAACTAATCTTAGTCAATGACAACACGCGATTACATGAAAACTGGAGTTAACAAAAAGTGTTTACAAACATTGAAAGTCCATTACTGGGATAATTAAAATTGACGTCCAATTTCGCGTCAAATGTATTCTTCAATTGTTTTTATCTTTACTGAAGTACATAGATTTTCAGGCTCTCAATTACCTCTGCATAATGAAACTAATCAATTTGCAACTAAATTTAAAGAAATGAAAAATCATATTTCATAAATTACCAAAAATGAAATAAACGCAATACAAAAACCAGGAAAAAGTACTATTAATTCTCATCTATCATGGGTGCTGTAATGGAAAGTGCACTGCAGCATGAAACGTGTAACGAATCCCTCTGCAAATTCGCACAACGAACAATTGTCTATGCTCCCGGCTCGATGGGCTTCGTGGTTGCCGAGGGATTAGGGAATCCGCGATACCACCTCTCGTTTGCCGGATTGACAGAACCAATTAGTGGTTTGTCGATTTTTCATCATCGGGGAGTTGTGGAAGGGCGGGGGTGGGAGCAGTCGAATGGAAAACAACGTTTTGTGCAATTTACTGACCTGTGCTTAGTTACGATCAGATTACCGATATCGATCGATCGATCGATCGATCGAGAGAGAGAGAGAGAGAGAATATAATAAAAAATCGAAATCTACAAAAGAAAGCTTCCGCTACAGTACCGTATAGGGCGTTCATAGTCCCGAGAAGGTTGTTACCACAATTTGCATCTGAATGTGATCGAGACGTTTACAGAATTACTCTTGTCGTATATAGGGTGTCCCATTAACTATTAGCACCTCAGATATCTTCGAAACTATAAGGTTCACAGAAATATTTGCTGAATCAAAATTCCACTGTACGAAGGGGGCCATCCAATGATACCAAAGTACTCACCCCCACCCCCCACCCCCTGGGCTGGGTGTGGGGCAACTTTGAAATCTTAAATGGGAACCCCCTTTTTTTATTGTAGATTCGGATTCCCCATAAAAAAATACGTAACTTTTGTTGAAAATTTTTTTTTCGATTCGTGATAGATGGCGCTGTAATCGCAAAAAATCCCCGAAAGTACAGAAAGGCGATAATACTTACAGTTTCGGTAGTAAATAAAATTACTACGTCTATAGTAAGTGTTCGAAATGACGACCATCAGTATCAATGCAATATTGGATTCTTTTTTCGATTGATTGATTGCGAGTTTTACAGCGTCAGAACTCATTGATGCACAGGCTGTAATAATTCTTTGTTGCATGTCGTCAAGTGTAGTTGGTACTTCTTTGTACACTTTATCTTTCAATTTTCCCCATAGAAAGAAGTCTAAAGGTGTTAGGTCTGGGGAACGAGCTGGCCACGATATTGGACCGCCGCGTCCAATCAAACGATTTCGAAATTTTTCGTCGAGTTGCCTTCGTGCAATCAATGAATAATGTGCTGGACATCCGTCATGTTGATACCACATGATTTGTCGTGTAACTAAAGGCAACTCTTCTAGCAAAAGTCCCAATGTATCTTTCATAAAATTGATGTAGATGTTGCCATTCAAATTTCCATTGATAAAAAAAGGACCAATAATTTTAGCACCTATGATTCCGCACCATACATTCACAGACCATTGTCTCTAGTGTTCAACCTGCCGCAGCCAATGGGGATTTTCCGTTGCCCATAAATGCATGTTATGCAAATTAACGTTCCCATGATTTCTAAATGTTGCCTCATCAGTAAATAAAACGGTATTAAGAGATGACTCATTGTTTTCGATCTGACGTTGAACCGTTCGACAAAACTCTACGCGATTCATGAAGTCGTTCCCATCCAATTCTTGGTGAAGACAAACATGGTACGGGCGAAATTTGTGACGGAGCAAAATGCGATGTACGCCAGTCCTGCCAATGCCAGATTCATTTTGAATTTGTCGCAAACTAATGTGAGGATCTCGATACACACTTGCGAGCACGCCGATTTCCATTTCTTCATTCGTTACACTTTCTGGCGTACACTACTACGGACACTCAAACTACCTGTTTGCCTAAGTTTATCACACATATTTTTAAATGTTTGACGCGAAGGCTGAGACCGATGTGGATATCGTTCACCATACAAGGTTTTTGCCCTTGCAGAATTTTGTTGGCATTCGCCATAAATGAGAAGCATATCGGCTTGCTCTTCAAACGGATAGATTGCACTCGATTGACTGATTTATCGATACGAATCGTATCATGTTTATCTTGTCCTGCAAACTTATTAAAGTGTCCTTGAAACAGTGTTTATTTTCAGTGAATTAAACCGTAAGTATTATTGCCTTTTCGAACTTTCTGTACCTTTCTGTCGAAGAAATGTAACAAACATTGTAATATTTGTAACATTGTAACATTTTTGTAACATTGTAACAAAAGTGCCCGTAGTAGTGTACGCCAGAAACGTGTAACGAATGAAGAAATGGAAATCGGTGTGCTCGCAAGTGTGTATCGAGATCCTCACATTAGTTTGCGACAAATTCAAAATGAATGTGGCATTGGCAGGACTAGCGTACATCGTATTTTGCACAGTCACAAACTTCACCCGTACCATGTTAGTCTTCATCAAGAATTGCATGGGAACGAATGGGAAGAATTATTACAGCTTGTGCATCAATAAGTTCTGACGCTGTAAAACTTGCAAGTCAATCAATCGAAAAAAGAATCCAATATTGCATTGATACTGATGGTCGTCATTTCGAACACTTACTATAAACGTAGTAATTTTATTTACTACCGAAACTGTAAGTATTATCGCCTTTCTGTACTTTCGGGGATTTTTGTGATTACAGCGCCATCTATCACGAATCGAAAAAAAAATTTTAAACAAAAGTTACGTATTTTTTTTTGGGGAATCCGAATCTACAATAAAAAATAGGGGTTCCCATTTAAGATTTCAAAGTTGCCCCACCTCTAGCCCAGGGGGTGGGGGTGGGGGTGAGTACTTTGGTATCATTGGATGGCCCCCTTCGTACTGTGCAATTTTGATTCAGCAAATATTTCTGTGAACCTTGTAGTTTCGAAGATATCAAAGGTGCTAATAGTTATTGGGACACCCTGTATATCAACCCGGACGATATAAAGAAGCGTGATTCTGAACAGTGGACAGTCCGATAACAAACAACAGCCTGATAACGAAAAATCCTCCCTTCCACTGTTATAAATGTGTCTCGGAGTTAACGTGATGATAAAGTTGCGGCAGAAAAATTTCTAAGCTGATCCGGAGGAAACAAAAAAATGCTTGCACCGCATTTATCAATTTCTGATTACTCTCTGTCAGCAAATATAAAAGCGTTCTGATTTTAGGGATGCAAATATCGCCTCAAAATCGTCATAGTTCAAGCCCAAGGACGTTTTAACGATGGACCAAAGACGCCTGGAACCATAATGAAACGCATGGACCGAGTTCCATTCATCGTTCCGCGAACAGATGTACAACGGATACAGAAAACCGACGTTCAGTAGAGGAAGCCCCTTCCTTTCCATCAGAATGGGCGAATGAACCGGTGCATAAAGTCTGGCTGAGTATCCGAGAGAGCACGGATCTATGGTAGGAAAAAGAATACCGCGATCTTCGAGAATTCATTCTGAATCTACTCGTTCTACCACACTGAAATGCATCATGCGAGCGAACGTTTTCAACAGTCAATTTAATAACCACAATTTAATAATCACCAACACGATAGCGCCTTAATATTATCGTCGCAACGTGTCGCGGAATGTGGTGACAATAGTTTCGAGTCATCCGAAAAGATGCTGGATTCGATGATGACAAACAATCTATACCCGCATCTAAAATGCCACAATGAGCAAAGCGTATTAAAAAATAATTCATAAAATTCTAATGATGCGGAGGAAAATATCGATGTTGAAATGTATATTGCCGCTGACGACGATATAATAATGCACATTTCGTAAGGCGAAGTCAGTTTGAGTATATGCATGATCATATGCACGCGTACTATATGATGCAACTGTTCAAGATTCTAGTGTACTGTTCGCACAACCCGTGAAATGATAATACAACGACTCTGTTAATACTGTAATATTATTCCCGATGGTTCTATTGCATGTTCCTTAAATTTTTATAAAACGAGAAACGTTGACGTTTCTAATCTGATTAACATATTTATTTCTAATTTCATTAACTTATTAATAATTTTAGTAAAACTTTAATTCGTTGATTTTCACAATGTTTCTCGAGGGATTTCATCTTATTACGATGAATACCTGATCAATAGAGGAAATGCAGAATATAGCGTTATTCCTCATATTTCTCATCCTACATGTCCACCCTGTACGCTGAGCGTATTCTATATCCCGCACCCAAGATCAAACTCCTGATAATTTATTTCGAATATTCAAAAATGTCAAGGACGAGTATTAAAAAAAATTTTAAACAGTCATGAATTTTGCATAGGATTGCGTAGAAGGACTCTATATATTATCATATTACATGTGACAAATTTTAACGTCATTCACTGACCAGTTTCATCAATATATCCTACACACTCGAGAGAATGTTCTTTTCAGATAATTTAAATTTTACACATTGTTAAAAGTTCTTTGAGATGAAAGACTTTCGGACAGAAAGAAAAATTAATTCCAGAAATTTCGAGCAGAATTTTCATTTTTTTTAAGATCAGCGATTCCAACGTATAACAAAAAATAGATTTGTCTAAAAATGTTATAAAAAACATCTTAGATCGTAGATTATATAGTGATGTTACTGATAATTAATCGATTATTTGCCGTGTAAATTAACCGGTTATATAGCTACTCACAGCACTATTGTGGAGACGGGCATTAAAAGTACCATAATTTGACAGCACTGAGTCAATAATTTTTTTGCTCGTTGCGCCATAAAAGTACCATAATTTTACGGCCCTGGCGTCGATAATTTGGTCTGAGGATATTGGTAGCGCTTTTAACATTGGGTGTGAGTTATCAGTATATTCTTCATCGAAAACCGCTTAAGATCATTCACTCTGTGATAATAATGTTTGTTCAGTCCACCTGCGACAAGATTCACATTTCACTGAAAGCATACTTTATTTATAATCGATCGTTTGTTTTTATCTCATTGAAGTGACTACATCAGCTATCACAGGCATCGCTGTACTGTGACGCTCCCATCTTATGCTAACTACTTGCGTTTAAGTAGTTTGTCCGCGGATCACACAAACATTTATCACAATTTTTGACATGTTTTTTACAATTTTTGTCATTTCGTTCAAAATTTATTGACCATTCTTATTTTTCACATTTCAGGCAATTTCTCAGGAGGGACTGATATTCTTTTGCGAAATTCAATCCGAAAACTAGATTTTATACATATGTAGAGTCCATATGTGTTTCTGGACGATACACTCAGAGAAAAAATAGCTGTCGTAACTATATAATCGTGCTTCTACACGGTCATAACTGATGGATAGTCAGTTCAACTATTTCCATGTTACTGGACGTAGTTAGTTGAAGAATGTAATCGATTTGATTTATGAAGATAATATTTGATTTCGTTGGCTGTAGCAGCACGTTGTGTCGTTATAAGAACTAAACATAGAAGTCTTCGATAACTGTGTCGTCGTTAGGTATTCGATAAAAAAATGTTGCAAGAACTATAGCATCTGGTATTTCCAACAATATTGCATTGTTTATTTCAACGGAATCTGGTAATATCTGTCGCCTTCATAAAATTATTACCAACGCGAAAATTTTTGGTTTGCTTCCATTTTTATTTACATAATGACATACAACATAATAAACTGTTAGCGAATTAAAAGGCATAATTAAGCAGATTCATCGTTTTTTGTAATAATTTTCTAGTAAAATAAGTTTCTAGTAGCCACGAGTGTTATGATTTAAATGAATATATCGATGGTTGGGAGCTCGGTTAATTAACTTGTGTGGTTTGTCGATGTCACGAAGGTTTATTGGAGAAAATATTCTTGCTAGTTTTAATGCTTACAATAAAATGAGTTAACACAACAAATGTCGGATCCAACTCCTTTTTGAATTTATTTCTGTGCTTTGTCGTCGTACTGGCAGCTTATTGAAATCATCCGATTGTTGCATTGCGTATCTAATCTCTAACTATTACTAATTATCCTTATAGCCTAGTGAAACTCAAACACCTGATCTGCGTCGGTCCTTATGGGTAGAATTTAGTTCGCCGGAAGACCACTAGATCGTGCATGCGTTAAGTTGATCGCGTAAGAGAAACAACAGGCCCGTATGGTTACAACCATTTCACACAGATAATCGTAGAATCGATGCCGGATCAATCAGAAAGCAGTCTTGGAGACTGATACGAATCTTGGAGACTGATGCAGTATACGTAATTCACGTGTTAATCAAGAATTAAATAAATCGACCGGATAAACACCTACATCTATACTTAAAATGAAATCATAAAAATATGATATCAATTAAAGCTTTCATGTGGCTTCCTCATAATTTTTGCAAATTGAAAAATTTTCTTTTTTGAGCAAGAGGCTTTATTAATTTTGGTTTCCACATAAGGGGTAATATCCACCAAATTTTTTTTTTTGTCATTTTTTTTTATTGGCTTAAATCATGCTAAAACTATCCTAGAATCAAAATCTACAACGCCCAAGTACTGATCTAAACTCAAAATTCGTTTAAATCAATTTTTACCGAACAACTTTTATGCTCCAAAATCACATTTTTCGCTTATTTTAGCGATGCTCGTTTTTTTTTTAATTTCGCAGCTTTGTAAATTAGAAGAAGTTACCTATGATCGATATCGTGTTTTGAATTTGAAGTATAGAGGTCGCTGCATCAAATTTCGACCGTTACAGCGTCTGTACAGCACGTGTTTACTCACAATTTCCCTTTGTTTAGTCGATCAGCCGTTCTCGTTGTGTACGTTCTTAGTTTGAGTTTTGCTATACTTTTTAACTGTGAATTATATTCAAAAGTACTTAATTATGAGTGACAAGGTGTACAGTGGCCACAAAGGCAGTAAAACAAGAAGTACCAGAACAATCCGGAGTAAAATTAGTAACCGACACCCGCCTAACCGCCATGCGTCCGAAGGCGATTCGGAGTACGTTAGTACCTCGGCGAAAAAATTAAAAACTTCTGATTTAAACCGTGATCGCGATGTTGATAGGGATTTCGGCTACTGTTTCATACATTTTTTCGCTGTATTTACTGCTCTTTCTGAATTATTAGTGTGTAAAAAATGTAAAAGTGATGTGCGGTTTTCACAGTCGAGCAAGCGTGGACTAGGCTTCAAGATTGTTGTGTCTTGTTCGAACTGCGGTGATGCCGATATTTTTAACTGTCCTCTAATCCATGATCGTGCTTATGAGATCAATTGCCGTATTATTTTTGCTATGCGCGTCATTGGCATAGGCATCAACGGTATAAAAAAGTTCTGTGCGATGATGGATCTCGCAAAGCCTGTTTTTCAAACAACTTACAGTATGATCATTTCCAATATCGCCACTGCTACTTCATCTGTTAAAATTATTTCTATGAAAAAATCAGCTATTGAAGAGAAAGAAAGTTCTATTGAACGAGGTGAAGAAGGCGGTCTTACGGTGTCAGGCGATGGATCTTGGCGGAAGAGGGGGTTTTCATCTTTGTTTGGATTAGTTACTTTGATTGGTTGGCACACTGGCAAGGTATTAGATGTGTGTGTAAAATCAAAGTACTGTAAAGTGTGTGAATATTAGCAAAAAAAAGAAGGTACTGCTGAGTACGAGGAGGTGTACCCTTCGCACAAAGAGAGTTGTGATGCCAATCATGAAGGTAGTGCCGGGAAAATGGAAGTCGACGTCGTCATAGAAATGTTCAAACGGTCCGAAGAACTTCATAATATCAAATACTTGAAATACATAGGCGATGGAGATTCAAAAACGTACAAAGCTATAGTCGATTCAAAACCGTATGAAGATGTCATCGTTGAGAAAAAAGAATGCGTCGGCCACGTGCAAAATAGTAACGAGTCCTTCAATGCTGTAGTGTGGTCAATTGCTCCAAAAACGATGTCTAGCGGTAAGACTATAGTTGATATTGCGACTGATGTAGCCGTTATTATCTTCAACGAAGGCTTGTCGGGTCTGTTTGCCGTTTACGATGCTCTTGGGTTAACCGTTGGACCGAACATGTACGAGTTTTGCGTGGGATCGGACGCCAATCGCGTCAAAGTCGCTGAGCATCGTATGTCCGATATCGCGAAAGAGGCTAGGCGCAGCCTTACATCAGACAAAAAAAAGGAAGAAGAGGAAAATAAGGCCCGGGAAGGGCAACTTCACGGCGCAGGGATAGCTGACTGAAGGTAAAAAAATTATTAAGGACTATATTATTGCGATTCTTAAGATTTATAGCATTTTGAAACTTTAAACGCGTTTTTCTCAAAACCATGTTTTCAAAATCGGCGAGTAGTAGAACTGAAAAAGTTTACATCCGGTTGACTTGAAGTTTTAACTGTAGCTTCTTCATTAGATTATCTAGTGAAGTACACACGATTTTAGCGATTGATTAACAACAAAAAAGGTTATAAACAATTAAAGTCAATTTTTTTTGTCAAAAAAATTTTTTTTTTTTCAAACCGTCGCCATTTTGCGAAAAAAAATTCTAAAAATATAAATTCTAAAAAAAATTTTGTTATAGGTGGAGTTGGGCACGACTTCTACTGCTCGCCGCGGAAGAACTTTTTAAAAAAGCGGTTCACGGCAATCGCTGCACAGCCGCCATTTTGTAAAAAAAATAACAATAAAATTTTTTTTTCTATTCTCCAAGAGTTGCTTAATCGAATGATATATTATTTATATACCTTACATCTCAAATGCCCTTTAAAAAAAATCATGAAAAAAGCCTTGTTTTTTTGAGCATTTGGTGGATATTACCCCATAAAGGAAACTTTGGGTATGCGCAGAAATGATGAAGGAATATTCAAGTTTTTACGAAATAGTAACAAAAACAAATCCAAAATACGAAAAAGTGACACATACGAAAATTCTACGATGGGTGACGAAAATTATTAAGTGAAGAGAAGTATTTTTAACTAAACGTACAGACGAAAAAATCTTGAAACTTTAGACACAGCGACGGTAATTTGTAGAATAAACGGACAACAAACTACAAACTAATTCAGTGAATTGTGAATTAGTTTACAAACTAATTCACAATTTATTCCAACTTGTAAAATAGCAGCGAGATTTATACCCAAGAACGAGAACGGACAACTCATAAAACTCGTAAGATAAAAATTAACTGGTATCGCTGACGGCATGACCTGTAGCAATGAATATTTATCAATCACGGAATTTTTTAAAGATTTAAGAGAACACTCCAACCGGTCTGGACGAGATCGAAGTAGAATTGAGAAACTGATTACACTGCTTGACACTAATACGGCATACGCGTCAGGATAATATCCAATGATGAAATTTACGACATGACAGAGCAAAAATATCATTTGAATAACAGAGTTCAGGAAATTAAAAATTTGGTAACTAAAACTTTTAAATGTGTACTCTTTGAAAACGTAAAAAATCTTTTAATGCAAACAAACGTAAATAAATTCAAAGAAAGAGCGAAAAAAATCTGAATACTTTGACACGAATTAGAAATCCGCGAGGCATTAATGCCAGAACCGATTATATTTAAATTCCAAAATCAAAAGAAACAATAAAAACGGAACTGCAAGCATTTTATCCGTGGACATATATTTCGAGGTATTACTGCGAATTCCATCGTACAAGCGGACATTCAACTTCACACTGTGCATACATAAATTACAAAAAAAACGGAACAGAAGTTTCTGTACAGATATGAAATAAGACAACGGTTCAGTGGATAGAAATGATAAAAATGTTTCACGAAACAAACATTTTCATTATAACAACTCAGAAGACAAATAGTGTCGTATTAGCTCTAGCGACAGAAATTCAACAACCATTCAAAAGAAATTACAATTACAGAAAATAATTCATGATTCACGGGACATAGAAATGCAGTCCGATGAAGGACCACACATAGACATAAAACAAAAAGTCGATTTAGACGTAGAAACAAAACTAACACCGCAAGAAACCGAATGCGAAATGACTGCAAACCCAACGTTACAACAAACAATAAAAATTGAGGTGAGCGCACTCGTGAAAAAAAAAATCCATTCCATGACAACGGTTGTCATTTACGCATCATAAACGAAGAGGAAATCACAGCAGTAAAACGGCAGCAAATTTAGCAAAGCCAATAGCAACAAATCTCACCACTCTGGAACTCAACGGTATTCGGCCCGCACACGTTAGAAGAAAACACCCAACGAATAGATCACATTCGAACCGCACAAAAAGACAATTATAAAAGATAGCTTGACGTAGTAAAATAAAACAAGCTTGTTGCAGCACAGCGACGAAAGATCCATGTGATGAAAATAAAAAGGCACAGTGAGACAACAACAAAAAACAGCACATTACACAAAGCCCAACGAGGAAGCACCGAAAAAGCTCATCGTGGCGCATTGAAAATAGCCTAACGAGGCAACAGGAAAAAAAGCTTATCACAGCGAAACGAAAATTACGTAAGTCACCCGCGCGATGCAAAGAAAAATATGCATGCCCTGCACTGCCAGTCCGGAGCGTCATCAACGCTAGTGACTGATCCGGCAGACTGTGAGTCACTTGCCAATGATAAAACAAATAACGAACAAGGCACCTCAAAGGAAAATGAAACGACAATTGAGAAAATACCTGAGGGACGAAAAATCATCGATCTCGAGTACAAAGCGGACTGTTGACAATAATCGAACAAGCGACCGCGGCGACGAAAACACCGGCAAACTCACTGTCCGACCGAGTGGGCGTCGAAATAGCGAAAGACCAAAAAATCGAAATAGGAAAAATCTTAAAAGTCGTACGATCGAAATAGAAAATACCAAAAAGCCGAACGATCCATTGCCCATTCGTGTTCAACTATTTCGTTTTTCGGTATTTTGACTTTTTGATATTTCCTATTTCAACCGTATAATTTTTTAGATTTTCGGTATTTCAACTATTCGACTTTTTGGTGTTTCGCTATTTCGATCACGCCCTGCTCCAATTAACAATAACTAGGCCACTATCTGTACTTGAAAACTTCAACACGAAAAACAACAAAGAGAACTTCGCACTAACACAAATATCAAGGGAACCTTTTTCCGAATTCTTACGCGTATAAAAATGTTGTTACAATTATTGTTCAACCAGAAGAATCAAATTTTCACACTTCCATCTAATATTAATAATCGTTTGAAAATTAGGCAACTTAACTTTAGGATTAGGTAAAATCAACATTAGTTACACTACACAACGATACTAGACACAGTAAATTTAATGATAAGTACGAGTTGCACATGTTACGGACACAGAACCTAAATAATAAGCAATTTATCGCGATTCGAACAAGTTTAAAAAAAAAAGAATACTCTAGAATCATCAATTTTTGCTGTTGAGTATACAGAAATTCTCAATTCACTATCTGCATTCTTAAAACTGTACTGTCAATGCATATATCAAACTTTGGGATGCTAACGAAGGAATGTACGAACATTTTTGACTTGAGGGTCTTATCGAGTACGAATTCAAATGCGTTAAAAACAATATCAAAAGATTGATATTTTAACAATAGCGTAGAACATCATATACAATTATTCCTAAAATAAAAATTGCACCGTTAACGAAACATGTGATAGTAGTCTCAAAATATTACGGATAACGGAATGGTATGAAACTCAAAAATAATACGCAATGCACACAACCTCTTTAGCTTCAGAAGCAACCAAAGTAAAAAGTCACATACCTGTATATAATACATAGAGAACACGAATTTCAATTCCAACATTACCAATTTCCCATATAAATAATTGACAATCGTTACGCAAAATATAATACAGTAATAGACTACATTATAATAGGCTTTAGTTTCAAAACAACTTTATCGATATAACCTGTTGGATTAAAACCCCCATAAAAAATAACTGTATATCGCTTAGTACACCGTTCTTCACGCAGTCATCCAGGACCAAAATTTTGATTTATAGCAGCGCTGAAAGTCCACCGGCTTTTGGGAAATAGGTTATTCGATATTTCTATAATTTATAAGATTTCCTTTTTCACATTATTTTTGCGTCCTACCGACGACTCGAAAAAAAAAAATGCAAACATGCTAGTCAATGTCAAAAGATCAAAATGTTCCGAAAAAAATCTTATTTTCCGTCCGGGGTGATTTATACCCCTTGAAATCTCGTTGAATGAAAAAGAAAGTTGTGCATATCAGTCTTCCACAGGATAAAAATAAAAATTTATCATATATCGTGAAAGTTCAGATTTGTGTTTGCCTACAAACTGATTCCGCTAGAGAGAGGATCGAGGGGGATGATTATGAATCTATCGTTATAAAATTCTATTTTTGTTTCCTCGTACAGTATTTTTTGCGGAAAATTAATCCCAGACGAAGTAGAATAATTCCTGTACTAATAACAGCTACGACTTATAATTAGATATGAATCTTTGAATAATCGTTATTTTGACAAAATTAGCGAATTAACACAACAGATATCTCGAAAACTGCGGGCATTCATTGAATTATTTTCGACAGCACCCGCAGAATTTCTAAACACTATTCAGACTTAGTCCTGGATTTATCCAGGCATTGTATAAAATGTGCTGATACGAACCCGACGACGTTTATTCTCTAAAACCGGGCCCCGACCGATATCCAGAAAATTGTGATGACGCGATTCAGAGCTGGCGCTATATCATACCTCTATTATGCAATAGTATAATGATTCAATACTGTGGCACGTCCAATCCAACAGGTGTTTTTCTTATGAAATATCTCGAAATCATCTGAATAAACAGTGTAATAAGTGAAAACAAATTGAATTAATAACAGACAAGAACGATTTTCTCAAAAGCTATATTGTAATATATCGAATTTTAGCGACTGGCATAAATAAAAGTCTATGATATAGAGCAACAAATTCACCTTAAAGTAAACGACTCCCATATACAGTATTGACCGAAAACAATCAAGTGATTCCGAATATATCACAACATTGCATCCCACCATTTAATATAGGATAAACGGACGAATTTTTGTCAAAATCCGGAATTGCTTATGCCTATGTCTGTGATAGCACAAATTTTTGCTTAGGCACATAGGCACGAAACAGCAAATGCGTATGATAATAAATAATATTGATGAAAATTGAAATTAATGAAATCTACAGTTACTGGCCTCCAAGCCATCGCTCGGTAGTTCAAAATTTAAAGAAAAAACAGACAATACAATGCGGTATTATCGTACAGAGAATCGTAAAAACACAAATAAATAGTGTTGATACCAGACGCATGTGAACATTTAGACATTGAACACTTGAATAAGCAGCGTTGCGTACGCTAGCATGACGTACAAACGGGGGAGGTGCGAATTTTTAATGGGATCGACTTGGTCCAGAAAATGCAATAAAAGCAGGATCGATTTGATTAGCTCACAGAAGAACCTCGCACTTCGAAGTTACAGCTCAATTAGTTTTATCTTCATTCAATACTCGTACTTTCTGTAAACGATGGAGCG
The DNA here is from genome assembly GCA_958009045.1 of Oxytorus armatus. Lineage (NCBI taxonomy): Eukaryota > Metazoa > Arthropoda > Insecta > Hymenoptera > Ichneumonidae > Oxytorus > Oxytorus armatus. The sequence goes on along the minus strand of OY253747.1, from coordinate 8,072,286 downwards.
AACCTATTTCATCGCCATTTGGCTTCTCGTCCTTGGAGTCGGTGCTTATTCTCAGGAAGTTGAGCAAGTTGAAGAATCTGAGATAGGCTCTCCGAGCCTACCGATAGAAATAGCCAACTGGGCCATCAAAAGATCTGGAGAGCACGTGAGTTCACGAAAAAAAATCTCTCGTTAAAATTAGAGTAACTAGAACTAGAACAATGAATGACTGGTCATGAGATTTTCGCAATGCGAATTTATACCGTTGCCTAAAAAGTTGACAAATCCTCCTTCAGCTCACACACAATTGTGATTAGTTGAAATTTTGTATGGATCACTATTGAACACTAGGAAAAATGTTTTAAAGAAGTTATGAAGGACAAAAGTTTAAACGCGCACATTGCATCCTCGTAATTTTTTTGTTGGTTTCCTCATATAGGATTGGTTATGAATCGAGAAAAATTTCTTAGAAAGGAGTGTGCACGTTTCAACTAGTATCTTTTTTTTCGAAGGCATTTTTCAAAAAATTTAAAATTTCCTAAAATCTGATAGCTTATAGTAGATTTCATTGAAATTTAATACCAATCATTCTCTAATCATATTCTATCGACGTAGATTACTTTTTGTATTTTTACATAATTCGCAGTTATTGTATTGGTTTAAGAAAAATCTAAGAAATAAGAAAATTTGTTTTGGTATGTTTTAAGCGAATAATATTTTGTTTATGATAAACGAAAAATGTCTTGTAGAAAAAAAACACGATTGTCGTTACTTTCCTCATTTAATGTATTCACTCATCTGGATAAATCAAATTCTTGTGAAAATAGCATACTTAAAATCATCCGAGTTCAAAGTTGACGGATGCAAACATTAGTTTTATAAATTTCGTAGTTTAAGTTAATTAGATGAATTTAAATTGTATGGCCCATAATACTTGAGGATTATTGACATTATCGATTTTAATACCAATGAAAAAATGTTGCGTTTTGTAATAGCGACACTGAGCTGTTTTACGAAAAATTACTAGTTATATATTGATATATTTCGTTACAGTAGTAATTTATTGGTGGACAGTAACTAACTGTTAAGTCTACTATATCCGAAAAACTAATGACGAAATCTTTTTATTTTATTCGCAGTTGACTCATGCCTCTGCACATGCAAGCTCGATAGCTGCGAGTACGGCAGATCATCTGGCGGAATCCTCCGGGGATTTGCACGAAGCTTTACCTCTTGATTCCATACATAGGCTCAAAAGAAGCCCAAAGGGCGGAAAGGGCGGTGGCGGAAAGGGCAAAGGGAAGGGCAAAGGAAAAGGCAAAGGGAAAAAATTGAGCAAGGCGGAGAGGGAGGCTCTTGAGCAAGCGGCCAGGGAGGCGAGGGAGCGAGAGGAGAGGGAGAGAAACGGGCGCTAAACCTTGCCCAGGGTAATTCTGTGTATTTACGTGCACTGAAAAAAACGTCGAAAATGTATTTTTCGAACATAATTTATAATAAAATGAATACGTATAATTGTAGTTTCGAAATATGGCTATTTTAAAGCTTATTCCTTCCTCTTTCCAATGTTGCATTCTGAATTTCAACTCGCCTATATATTAGGGTGTGCCATTTGGGGACAATATTTTTTTTTCCTCTTTCAAACAGGTTATATACTTCCAGGAAGGTGAAATAATAAGCCTGTAAAAATTTGAGATTTTAATATTAATATTTAGAGGCGCCTCATCGCGAATTTCTATTTCCCATTTAAATAACACGGGAAAATTTTTATTTCATATTTGGAATTTTATATTTCGGCAATGGCATATTGTTCGATGAAATGCATGACATATTTTATAGAGAATTGAATGCTCTACAAAAAAGATATCCTGCAGTTTTTCGATAAACATAGCCATTCAGAGGATATCCGAGTTCAAAGTTGAAAATGAACGAAAATTCATCTGTTTTTTAATTCTATAGCGAAACTATTGACTCTATTGAGCAACTTCAAATGATTTTTTTGTAGATTATTAAATTAACGATACAAATTGTCTTATTTATAATTAATTAATATTGATAGTTAATTGTTCAAGGCTGTAGAAACTTACGAGTATTTTCTGTCAGAAAACTGGTTCTAATGGGCTAGTATTTAACACAATAGCTACAAAGAGATAGACAAAATACTCACGAGTAAAACATCTTTATTTATTCCCAATAATAGTGAAATGGAATGGTTCATTAAATTTTTCTAAACAAATTTATTAATGAAAAATTATAAATATTTCATAATTTATTACAGCGTGGAAATTCTCAAATCTTGATTGAAATTTATAGGTGAATGATCTTCAAATGTGTTATAATTGATTTCGAGGTCGAGAAGAAATAAGTCAAAATTATATACTTAATGTTCCTTTTTTTTTTTCATTAAAACTTCATTTAACCTGATTTGTTAACTATATTATCGCGATATTTTGGATTATATTCGTTCAGAATTCGGCTGAACAGGATTCGGCAATCTTCGGTTCACGATCGCGGAGTTCGTTTGCGCATCCGCACACTGCAATGCGCTTGCGCCAAGCGGCTCAACCAATCCCCCGGCGTGGATTCCATGACGTATGTGCGCGGACATGCGCTCTACCATCCACGGGGCGAGCTTGGTTCACTTCAATTTCTGCTACTCTAGCGCCAAAAAAAGATTTAGAGTTGTTGCAAAAATTGTTTCTTCATGCTAAATGGAATCCTTCTGTCTCGCGAGCTGCTACTGGTAAACTGGTTGACCATTTATGGTATTTAAGTGAAGAATTGGCTACTCTTTCTTTGTTTGATGATAACATTTCAGTAGACATTAAAAAAAAAATGATTGAAGCGATGAAGAGTCATGAGAATACTGCAGTTGTTAGAAAACGGCACATAGTAGATAAAAATAAGCTAGAAATGATATTAAATCAAGATATTAGTGGATTTGTCTCGAAGAATTCATTAAAGCTATTTGAAAAATTTGACTTGCCGTATGATTTTCTCCAAGAAAATATGCTACTATGGCCGAATAACGAGAGCTATAAAGAAAATTTGGAGTTCTTCCAAAAATTAAAAGTTGTCAATGACGCTGCAGAACGTGGAGTGGCATTATTGGAAGAATATAATACATGCTTAACTAAAAATGAAGAGCAGTTTCAGTATTTGTTACGAATAGTGAAAGAGCATCGCCAAAAATATCCAAATTGCATTAAAAAAATACTTGAATAATTATTAATGCATTGGCGAATTTTTTGTATTCAGAATAATAAGACAAAATAATTGAAACAAAAAGTAAAAAATGTTCACACTGTAATAAATTATTGGATATTTATAATTTTTCATTAATAAATTTGTTTAGAAAAATTAAATGAGACACTTCTTTTCACTGTTATTGGGAATAAAGAAAGATATTACTCGTAAGTATTTTGCCCATCTTTTTTGTAATTATTTATGATAAGTACTAGCCCATTAGAATCAGTTTCGTGACAGAAAATAAGTTTCTACACCATTGAACAATTAACGATCAATATTAATTAATCATAAAGTAGACAATTTTCAAGGCAAATTTAATAACCTACAAAAAAGTCATTTGAAGTTTCTCAATAGAGTCAATAGTTTCGCTATAATATTAAAAAAAAGATGAATTTTCGTTCATTTTCAACTTTGAACTCAGATATCATCTGAATGGCTATGTTTATCGAAAAACTGTAAGATATCTTTTTTGTAGAGCGTTCAGTTCTCTATAAAATATGTCAAGCGTTTCATCGAACAATATGCCATTGCCGAAATATAAAATTCCAAATATGAAAAAAACATTTTCCCATGTTATTTAAATGGGAAATAGAAATTCGCGATGAGGCGCCGCTAAATATTAATATTAAAATCTCCAATTTTTACAGGTTTATTATTTCACTTTCCTGGAAGTATACAACCTGTTTGAAAGAGAAAAAAAAATATCGCCCCCAAATGGCACACCATACTATATATGTGATATCACGAAAATTAGCAAATACAAAATGTTTCTTTCTTTAAAACGAATCAATAGTCTTAAATATAAAGCTGTAATTCCATGGATTATCGAGATTTTCTCAAATAAGCGATTCAAGACTCGACGTGCATGCAGTCTGGGCCGGGCCTTCTTGAGCAACGTACTATAACGAACGCACACTTGGCTCAGGTGGGGTGGGTGAAATATCGGAACGACCAATATGTGGAACGGCAGATATTTTTAAATTGAAAAATTAGTAATATAGAATAACGAGGATGAAGTTATTCGCGAATTTAGTTTTTTGACAGATGACGAAGTCGAATAACTATTATATTATTAAGAAAAGGTTATTATCTCGAAAGCTCATTTATTCAAGAATATGTTTTCAGATAGCCTGTGTACTTTGAAAGCACAAAAAATTGATTTGAACGGTGTAGAATGTTGGTATTTCCGAAATAAAAAATAGTGAGTACTTAATATTTATAATACCCAATATAACAAAAATAAATATGCCGAGCATACAAATTTCGAATGTGTAAAACTTGAGCACGGAAATAATCGATGAATCGAAATATCGAACATCAAAACAGGGAACATCAAAATTTATGTTTATGGGGTTGAAGTAATTGCCCAAATTATAGGTTCTATCAAGCGTTATTTTCTCATTGATGAATTGGCATAATTGGAGTGAAACCCACACCATTTTGAAAAGTGTACGGAATAAGTTTTACAATAACCATCTCGACACTTGAATTATGTTTATTCGTTTATTTATAACTAGCTGTGCCCCGCGGTTTCACCCACATTAAATCTGGATTATATATTCATGCTATGATCCGCGCATCTTAGGGTTATCGCTTGAAGTTATACAGCCTTTTTGAATAAACGGGCTATCTAATGCAAAAAGAATTTTTCAAATCGCATTAGTATGTCCTGACATAAGCGCGTTCAAATAAACTCTCCTGCTTTATCATAGTAAGTATAGATTCGTTCATGCACGTAAAGAAATGGATTTTCGATAATTTGTATATATTCATAAATGTACAATTCGTGGACAATAGGAGGTTCGTATAATATTTTCGACTCAAGATTTTGGAGAAAAAAGTTATAAACAATTGTTGACGATTTGTTCACCCACATAATCAGGACGTTATTATTCTGTACAACCCAAAGAATTGAATACAAAAAAGGTTGCCCATGCGCCTCAATAAATATACAAAAACTGGACGACTCTTAGCGCCCAGCTTCCTGTTGCTTCTTCGTTTCCTTCTCCTTCTTCCTCTACTCTCCTAGCTCATTCGCCGCTGCCTCCAGAATAGCTTTCTTCTCATCGGGAGAAAGGTTTCTAGGATCTTTTGATAAAGTCAAAAAAATCGATAAATCGTAAGTCTCGATAAATCGAGACTTTCGTCTTTGTCGGGGCCGTCGGCGTTGTCGAGAATTTTCGTTTCGGTTTTGCTCACACCCCTCACACCAACATCTCGCCGGAGTAGAAGGCGCATCTTTCTTCGAATTCCTCTGGTAGGTCCCTTTATCTGGTCTTTCCAGTTCGGAGGCATTGGTTGGCTGCAAATGATTTTACAAATTTTCGTCATTTCTGTCTATTTAAACTGGGTTGACCGGTGACTAGCAACCAGTAAATTACTACTCTAGGGAAAAATAACAATAACTAGAGATTCTGCGACGAAGAGACTGAATGCTGAGTGGCGGTATTTCGAAACCTAACGCAGCTATTTAGATGATTTTAGTGATGCAACAAGCGAGACGAGATAAGAAAAGGTCGAGATCGAGCTTAACTTCACGAATGTTATACCTAAGACGTGTTTTCGAGTGTGACAGGGGAGTTTTTGTCTCATCTCGATCTCGTCTCGAGCCTCGCTTGTGTTCCAAAATCGGTTGGTTCGTAGTTCGAGCTAGAACTTATCAAACTGTCGTGATGAAACGCACATCGGTGTAATGTGTTCCCAACGTTGCTTACCGATTCTGGCGAAAACGCATCTGCGTTGATAATATTCCACATGGAGCTCCACCGACATTAAGTAAATAATATGCGACGATACCGCAGCTGAACATATACTGATAATAAGAAGCCACATTTTGAATCGTGATTTCTAAACTCTGATAAAAGTCTTCGAGCGGAAGCCTTTACGATAAGTCTTGATGAGAATACATGTAAAATAGCTAGCCGCAATTGATGCTCGAAAATGATATTATGAAAATGACTAATTGCAACACGATCGGATTAAGAAGGTATCTGGAGCGAGAACACTCTAAAAGGTATCTCAACATTTATCCGGAAGGACAAACGGTGAATTCGAATCACCCGCGCGTGGTCTTGTCAGTTCTGTTTTTCTATTTCTCACCGTGAATGTTTTTCTATTTTTCGTTGTACCATTTCCCTTGTCTTATACGGTATTGCATCCTTCCTCATTTTCATACCTTTCAAGATCATCTATCTCATCTTCTCACGTGCTTCATTACCGTGTCTTCTCGGTCCTGTCTGCTAAAGAGCTAAAGTATCGTGTCAATTTTACACATGGACTCGCCATCATTGCTCTTACCATCATTCCCCTTAACGTCATTTTCGTCATAGTTTTTTTTTCTTTTTATAACTTTTATATTAATGTGCTTCACCGTCTTTGCTTCTCGTTGTATATTTTTGGTCTTATCAAGCCTCCTCGTTTGCGTTAGTATTGTGCCCATTGAATTCATAGACTCGTCGATATTGCATCAGCGTTTTCCTTGTGATTCTACTGGTTTCGTTGTGTTCTTATGGTTGTGACCATTCTATACATCTATACGAACGACCACAATAATCGATGTCTTATCCTCCTCAGATCATACATTTCCGTCTGTCCCTATCGATCTATTCAACTTCATTCTCATCCTTACCCATATCTATTTTTTCAGAATGGATTGAAGTTTCACGAACCTTTCTCCCAATAAAATTTCGGGACCCACTTAATTGATTGGGCGGCGAGAAAATATTTGCCCTTCAGCTTCCGCGCCGATGAATCGTCCCAGGAATTATTTCAATATCTACACCGGAAAGTAATTGTGCCAAAGGGTGTTGAGATTATAACGAAAACTCTTGAAAGATACTCGAAGATGCAAATGGCTATAATCGAAATTCTCCGAGAGAATCCATCAAATATATCGCACAATTGCACTTGCGGGCAGAGGTTCTCACGCAGTTTAACTTTTGGACACCTGTTCAACCACAGCTACAATCAAGCAGCGTGAAAATCTCGGCGCGCAAGTCGAATTGCGCCGATCTCTTTATTACCACTGACAGTTATTTTTCCACATTTCCTTCCTGCGTCGTAAATCCTTATTTCAATTACCGATTGACAGCTTGGAGCCTAGTTCCGAAATTAATATATTAATTCTGATACTACGAGGCGCACCGAACAATTTGTGACGTAACGGTTGCGTGACGCGGTGGGCGCGTAAAGGTGGAATCCCAATATTAAAACTGCTAAATTTACAAACGTTATGAATATTTTGCGAATCCGAAAATTCTAGTTATAGTACGATAGCAATTCGGCTATTATCACGAAGTAAAGTATTAACGGTTTACAAACATTCAAAATGGCCGATTTTTTCAGCGTAAGTGAGGGACATGAGTACCAACCTAACGCCACAAAAAAATCGAAAATCGAATATTCGTAGCCCGCGGAAATTCAAAATTCGCGATACTTTTTGAACAGCCCTCGTATAAGAAAGAGAAAGGCACCCGCGAGCGATGGGCTGCAGAGTAACAGAGTTCATTTAGTCTTGGAATTATATATTGCCGATTTTCACGTTAACTATACAGAACGATGATTCACCCTCACTTTTTCATGTAGTTATTTACCGGATTGCAAATAGAAAAACGACCGTGGTTCGCCGCAGGAAATTTATGAATTTATTCCGTAGGAAAATTGCACTCTTTAATAATAACTTTCCACCTTCTTCTCTGCTCTGTTAGGAGGTTAATTAGTGAGTTTACTCAGCCATTAGGAATAATAAGAGAAAAACAATACAGTCACCAAAAATAAGGAAAATCATAAAAGAATCAATAATTGAAATGTTAATATTTAAACAAGGAAAATCACTTTAGTGTCTTACGCGTGAGTAGCTCTTCAGCTTTAATGAGGCAGGGCATAAAATCCGGCCTTCCGCAACAACGAAGACGTATAAAGCCACCGAGACGAATAGAAGCTCTCAAAACGAATAGCGATAATGTAAGGAAGGATGACAGACGCCACGCTCTCTCTACCTCTTTAGTCTCCTATAGCCATAAGTAAGACCGACGAGAGAACACACACATATTTATAAAACATTCCCAATACTAATATTGTTCCATATGAGGGATATAATATATTAACCGGATATAATATAATATCCATTTCTCTCGGAGCTAATCATTCAATAATTATGCATAACTAATAAAATAACCCACTAGGGGTTAACATAATATTCAATCAACAAACATGTTATAAACTTATATAATACCCATAATTGAAAGGTACAGGAATCCATCGAAACTTGCGAGGGAATTAGTAAAGATATTTATTTAATAAAGTAACCAAATTTGGGAAAACAAAAATTTATAATTAATAAGAAAGTCCAAATTCTAGAAAAATACAAATTATCGGATAATGACGCCGTAGTACGATGACGGAGGTAATGCCATATTACTCAATATAGGGACTGCGTTTTAAGGGGGGGGGTTAAATTATTTTTTTTGCATTTATTTTATTTTTTTTCTGAATGAAAAATATGTCGAGAATATTGTGTATAAATTTTAAGTCAATCGGAGTAAAACTAACGGAGTTACAGCGTTTCAAACGACCGGCCGTGATACCGAATTTTCACGTATAAAAAACTTTAAATCGATTTTCCCGAAAACGTCATTTTTGAAGTTTGTGAACATTATAACTCAAAATCTACTGAACCGATCCTTTTGAAAATTTAAACATTACTTCTTCACATAAATCAACAGGAAATCAGGAGGAGTTTTTTTTTTTTTCAATTTTTTAATAACAAATTAAGCGCGATTTTTTTAGCTAATTTTGCGTTTTTCACTTCCAAGTGCTGCAAAAAATAGAAAAAAAAAAAAAAACTCTTCCTGATTACCTCGAGAAATACATCACCTTTAAAATGCATATCAATTTTTTTGTTTCAGATGATCCGGTAACGAGTTATAATGTTCACCGCAAAACCACTTTTTTTCAAGGCGCCTCTGGAGATTCAACGTCACCGGCTTATTGTTCAATATTTTTAATTGAAAATTTTTTCTGAGATACTTCAATAGTTGTACAATAATATGTAATTCTATTTAATAAAATTATATTACTCATGTCGCCGCAAAAAAATCATAAAAATATGTTTTTTTTCGCCTTTAAAACCCTACCCCTCCCTTAAGAGTCGAAAAGATCTATAAAAATGGAAAAAAACACTTTTACGACCGATCATAAATTGTACACGTTGCTGGAGCGGCGACCAGCAACTATAGGGGGACAAAGACACCGCAAGTAATCCGACGTCTCGCGAAACTCATAAAATGACGAAGGTACCCATTCCCCATCCATAGGGGAACGCATGATCTCATCCGCGGTGTCCGCCTCTCAAAGGTTAGATGGGGATATATAAGCCCTCCCAAAAGGGAATCGCGAGCACTTCACCATTTTTGGTGTTGTGTGTGGGGAAAAACAATCATTATCCAACGATCAGCTCAATTTTTGTGTAAAACCCCTAAGGCATTGGAACGGTAACATTCCTCAGGGCCTATCTCGAGTAATTTTCTGAAAAGTTAGTCTCGAAAAGGCAGTTCGCGTTTGAGACTATTTCCAGGCGTGGTAGATGGGGATTTCCCCTCGACCAGAGAGTCTCAGTCGAATTCAAACGTGGCGTTCGTCAAAGAGAATTAATAGTTTGCAAAAACTCAATCTTTGACGTAACATTAAATACTGTAGAAACATCATTTATGTATGTATAGATCGTCTAAAAAAGTAATCATTGGCGGAACTCGTCAAGTACTTTTTAATTTTTTATATCAAATTTTGTTTTAAAACATTTTTTGTTTTTCTAATTTTTTTTTACAGCTTGTACATCAAACATGTTTGTTTGATGTACAAAATGGTTTTGAATGACGATTCCTACCCTATCTAAATAGTAAGTGTATGATTAAAAAAGCAATGATGTTTAATTAAGAAGCTTTACTGGGTGTATACTTGGCAATATATTCTTTGAATATTGACAATGTGTTTCAGAACTTTTTGGAAAGGTAAAAAAGATTAATATCCTTTTGTAAATGTACTTGTCTCCAATTTTTGTACACTATTTTCGGTGCTTTTGCGGGATTTGTCTACTTTTTGCAAAGTGTTATTCGTTTGTTCAACAATCCAATTCTAGAGTGCAATGACACCGTCGTCTTGAGTTTTTCGAAAATGATTGTTAATAAATCATCCCGAAGGGTTTGTGCCTTCTTGGGGGTAAAATAAATACGGGATATCATCAATATGCTTATAGCCGCAGTTATGATTTTTGTCCCAATCGAAAAAAAAAAGAAAAAAGATATATACGCAGATCCAAAATCCCCACAAAAACTATATTCATTGAATACTAGACAAAAAATTGCGCAGTGCAGAAAAAGGGACTAACAATACAGAGAATTCTGTCGAATATTAGCGTCTTCTGTCCGGGTAGCACGTCGGTGTGTCACAGCCTTAAGACGACGAGTTACCCCTCTGTTGGCAATAAAAACTGTAATGGAGCGCACCTAGACATCGTTGAATTTCCGAGGAATCGCAAATTCTTAGTCGAGCCCTCATAAGCTAACACATTCACTGGCAATTTGTTTTTTTAAATGCGCTTGATTAACGTTTTTTTACCGACTGAGCCCCTTGCCGATGTCAATCACAGAGGGGCAAAGGGGGCTTAGGCTCGCTCTAACTATAGGTTTATGTAGAATTTCAAGTCTATTGTCAAGTCAATACTATTGCATATATTAGATCTTGAATGGCATTGAATTACTTTTTTCACCTACCGAAATAAGTAAGACTTACTTAGTTATAATGATGTTGAATTTTGCATCGTTAGAATGCAACGAAAATAGATTTTTTACATCATTAACCTCCCTTAAGGCTGGGTTATCGATGACAAAAATCGTTAAACGTTTTATTGAGGTCTCCTTCAAGGACCCGGGCCTTAATGGGCACGAGAAGCAAGAGCAATATTGAAAATGAAAATTTAAAAACCTATTTGCGTTGTGTTCCAATGATGTAAACTTCAACATCACTAATTAGACTTATCGGCATGAAATTTCAATTGGATACATGCGCTTTGACAGGTCAGGGGTCAAATAAGTTCCAGTTTTTGTACTACTCCTATCATCTATCCGAAGAATTCCAAGTATCAGATTTTTTATAAAAACTCCCTTCGATCAGAAAAAAATCATAAACCTCGCAGCATTCATACCATTTTCTTCATTGCACAGTGAACAGAATGCTATCAGAATTGAATTTGTGAATTTTTTTCCACTGACGAGAGTTTGTATCAACGTGATTCTGATTGTGAAGTGCTTCGGAACAAGAAAATATTACTTCTAATACTGTTAGCATTCTGTTTGCGGCGCACTTGACAGAAATGAATTTTTATTCCCTTAATAGGAGTACCCATCAAGAATTGGCCAATTGGCGTTCTTTGGTAGGATGGTTTGAATGTTACGCAAAATTAGCAGAGCTCATCAATAACATTCAATGGGAATGAATCTTTTTTCAGTTTTTAGTGTATCTGAGGTTGAATTGCATGTACACAATGTAAATTCGATGGGTCAAAATAGTGTGTCGGTAATTCCTTTCCGGTTTTTCTAACAGATGTCACTAGCCATAAGTATGAAATGTTATGATTTGATCCATATGTCATTTTATTCTACTGACATTAACCTCAAAATTACACAAGTTACGTTCCGCCAAGATAACAGCGTTATAGATTTTTTATTTTTTGAAAATGTCAGGTTTTGTGCCTGAAAACGTGCATTTGCATCACGCATTACTTTTCTTGTTTCATCAATAGAAAACAGCCGCTGAAAGTCATGGTTTGCTGGTAGAGACTTACGGTGAGCATGCTCCAACCATAAGAACATGTGAAACGTGGTTTCGACAATTAAAAAGTGGTGATTTCAACGTTCAAGACAAACAGCGTCCTGGTAGGCCGAAAACGTTTGAAGATGCGGAATTGCAGGAGTTATTGGATGATGATCCAACACAAACTCAAAAACAATTAGCACAAAAGTTGAATGTAAGCCGAGTAGTAAGTTGTGAACGATTACAAGCGATGGGAAAGATCCAAAAGATGAGAAGATGGGTGCCACATGAGTTGAATGACAGGCAATTGGAAAATCGAAAAGTCGTCAGTGAAATGCTGCTTTAAAGGTATGAAAGGAAGCCATCTCTGCATCGAATAGTAACGGGTGATAAAAATGGATTTATTTCGAAAATCCTAAGCGAAAAGAATCATGGTTATCACCTGGCGGAGCCGGTCATCGGCTGCAAGGCCAAATCGGTTTGGTCGCAAGACCATGCTCTGTGTCTGGTGGGACCAGGTTGGTGTCGTATATTATGAACTGTTGAAACCTGGATAAACAGTTAATACTGATCGCTATCGATAACAAATGATCAATTTGAACTGTGCATTGGTCGAAAAACGTCCACAATATGCTCAAAGACATGATAAGGTGATTTTGCAGCATGACAACGCCCCGTCTCATACAGCAAAATGAGTCAAAGAAGTGTTCAAATCACTTGGATGGGAAGTTTTATCGCACCCGCCGTACTCTCCAGACCTGACGCCATCCGACTACCACCTTTTTGCATCGATGGGGCACGCGCTTGCAGAGCAGCACTTCGCCGATTTCGAAGAAGTTAAAAAATGGCTCGATGAATGGTTTAGCTCAAAGGAGGAGCTGTTCTTTTGGAATGGCATCCATAAATCACCTGAGAGATGGGCAAAATGTATAGAATCAAATGGCCAATACTTTGAATAAATAAATGTTAACTATCCATTGTAAGTAACGTGTTTTATTTAGCGAAAAAACCGGAAAGTAATTACCGACATACCTGGTATATCCAACTTATTTGAGTGTGAACATGTGGGGAAATTCCAGTTGATATTTGTTTTGAAATGGCGCATTTGAATATTACAGTTACCGGTCCATTTACACAATTACTTTCCTGGTAAATGTCTCAAAAACGACGGACTGTTGAGCCGAGTCTACTTATCCAAGTTGGATGGAAACAATCTTAACAATTTTTGTGAAAAGATGGAATCGAACGCTTCGCTGAGAAATTCCATTTGCCAGAAAACTGCCTTGTAAAAAAACTAATGAATTCAAATTCGAACCCCTGGTTCAAAATTTCTATTTGACAGATTATATCTACTCACAAAAGCTTTGTGACGGCTATTGATGAAAAGTTATTGATATATTCATAAGAGATTGATATATTGGGTGAGATACCAACCAATAGTTATGGAAAAAAGGTGCAAAATGAAACTTAGATATTGCTTCATCATTTTTGCGTTCGCGTCATGTGGGATTATGTTTAAAACAAAATGATACCTCATAGAACGCAATCCTTTCCCGTGAATCGTTCCGAACCACAAACACAGTCTTAAGAATTTTGAAAAAATCAACTGTTGGCGAATGGCTCGCAAAGTTTACTAATGGAAACTATTGGTCGCTGCTGATTATCTTTCCCGGTATATCAAAGAGTATTCTTTGACAGTTTAGTTACCTAAAAACAACCATTCCTCCGGATACTTTGCACGATTATATTAATTGCCAATTTTTTATATATACACCTATATTCGGCATAGTAGAGCCCCGTGATAGTTTTACCCTTCTGGAGGTAATCGATGTGGATCACACCTTGTGAGTCCCAGAAAACGGTGGCCATCACCTTACCGGCCGAAACAACAGCCTTCGCCTTCTCCGGAGCACGTTCGCCGGGTAAAGTCCACTGTTTTGACTGTTCCTTGGTCTCTGGTGTGTACCAGTGAAGCCATGTTTCGTCGACGGTCACGAAACGACGCAAGAATTCCGCCGGATTGCGCTTAAACAGCTTCAAACATTGCTCTGAAGTGGTCTCACGGTTGCGCTTGTTGTTCGGCGTAAGCAAACGCGGCACCCATTGCGCTGACAGCTTCCTCATGCCCAGTTCTTCGTGTAGAATATTATGCACCGTTCCTTCTGCGATGCCTACAGTCTCAGCTATCTCGCGAATCTTTAATCTGCGGTCTGTCAACACGAGACCGTCGATCTTTTTTACGTTTTCCTCCATAGAAGCCGTTTTCGGGGCACCTGGGCGTGGTTCATAAAAAACCGACGTGCGGCCACGAGTAAACTCGTTAAACCAATTATTCACGGTCGCCATCGACGGAGAAGAGTCACCGTAGACAGCATCCAAGCGATCTTTGATTTCGCTGCGCGTTTTCCCTTCCAAAAACAAGAATCGAATCACCGAACGGTACTGCTCTTTTTCCATTTTTGTAAAACTCACTGACACGCTCGCTTCCAAAGGCTATCAAAACAGAACTAATAAAGGGAATTGAATGAAACTTTCACAGTAGGCTACTAAAAGTATGTACTGCACGATGGTAACACTTATCGGTCATAGCAGCGCCTTCGGGCGGTGAGGCTAAGTACTTGTTGAACGACCCTCGTAAAACGGACTATTATATAATACTTGATCATACTGTGAACATAACCTGACGGACGTAGACGTGATGTTCGACAAACAACATTTGAGGCACTGTCTTCTTTTCGCATTTCAACTTAAGGTAGTTCTAGCACAAGAAATGGGTGGGATTAGAAGGAGAGGTGCGCGAGGCGGGCAGCCACGTCGCGCTGCAACGTTGTCATACTCACTAAACGTAGTTCTAACACGTTGCTCTACTCATATATCAGTGTGATTCATCTATCTGCGTGTATGCGTGCCGAAAGTTAGGTTATGGATTTCAGTGACGCGAATAGAGACAGCATCAAAAAGATGTCTAATAAAAACATCGAAACATTGAAAGGAAAAGAGAGATTGTAAATCATTCTCTAGAAAATGAATTCAGCAAAATCATTTATGGATTCACTGAAATTATTGAGGCGAAAATTTTCTGGGCGTCAAGGCAAAGGAATGTTTACTTTGTCCAAGTTAGCGGAAGATTCTCTCGACACTAATCATACGCAGGAAACTTTCATGAAGCTACGTATGCTGTTTTCGTTCTGCAAGATTTGATCAAGCAATATTTCATTGAAGTCATTGAAAGATTTTATGCGTAAATTGAAAGTTAGATAAAACAAAAAACAATTATCAGCTTTGAAAGACGTTCTATGTAAATATATGATCACAAAACTTGCACCGCTGGGAATCACGTACGAGCAATTGATACAATTATACCAACGCGGAGAAGACTCATTGGTCACATTTTTGTCACAAAAAGTAACCAAAGATAAGGCTGTTCTCAAAAATATCGTTGAACATTTTAGATGATCAAACTATCATAAAAAATCACCAAAGCATCAGTATGTAAGATTTATGAAATTTCAAAACAATAATGATTTGAATAAATACAATTTCTATGACAAATGTATTATTTATTGCTGATATTTTTATTTCTATTCGAATCTCAATGAAAAACCGTTAAAATCTTCCTATACATTCAACACCGAAGCATTTTCCTTTTGAAAAATTTGTATTGCCGCGCTGCGTCGATTTCTATCATACACACACACACAGCACACATATCGCGTCAGTCGTAATAAAGCGACGTTGTCATGCTCACTAACGAGTTCTTCTAGCCCCAAAACAATATTTTTTTATAAGTCCATACTTTTTTACTGTACGGTTGAAAATTTACTGTAAAATATATGTTATTCTTCATCTACTAAACTAATTTCGTGCCAAATTTCCAGAATTTCTGTCCAATCCTTCGTACATTTTGTTGACTAAATATCCAGAAAGTGCTCATTTCGTTCGATATAGGTATACGTTCATATGCAAATTTAGCAATTTTTGATAAACGATATCTCGAAAACGGTACGGTGAAACAGTCTCAAATTTCGCATAAGTATTCTTCAGTACTTTTTTTAGTTTTTCCCAAAAATTCATTAAATTCTATCTACTCTTCATTTGTGCTAGAACTACTTTAAAAAAACGCGGCTAAAGCGAAAGAAATGATTTGTTCGGCTTTGGGCGAAAACGCTGTATCATAGAGCACGTGTAAAAAGTGGTTACGAGCACCGCAAAACCGAACATCCATGTAAAAAAAATGTTGCTATGCATCTGGTGGGATTAGAGGGGCGTAATCCACTATGAGATGCTCCGACCTGGTCAGACCGTCACCTCCGAGCTCTACCAGTAACAGCTGATCCGTGTGAGTGACGCACTTGAAGAAAATAGACCGTTTACTGGCAATGGGAGAAGGACAGTGAAACTGCTGCAGGATAAGGCCGACCCCACACAGCAAAAAAGACCCTGGGAACTATTTCAAATTTGGACTGGAAAATTCTCCCTCATGCGGCGTTTTCTCCAGACTTGGCTCCTTCGGATTACCACCTGGACCAATCTCTACACCATCTGACTGATTCTCAGTTCAAGACAGTTGAACAGATCGAAAAACGCCTCGATGAATTCATCGCATCAAAACCAACATCATTTTTCCGATCTGGAATCCGATAGCTGCCTAAGAGGTGGCAAAAATGTATTCACAGCGAAGGAGATTACTTCGAAGATTGAGTTTGTATTAGTTTTTTTATAAATAAATGTTAAACTTTGTCAAAAAAGGCCGAGAATTCATTTGTACACCTAATACTTTCCTTTATTGAGAAATACGGTACGAAATTATCGTACTTTCTGAAAAAATATATAATAATGATTTTAAAAAAAGTATATTATAAAAAAGTTCTGCTGGCGACACTGAACACTTGAATAAGCAGCGTTGCGTACGATAGCATGACGTACAAACGGGGGAGGTGCGAATTTTTAATGGGATCGACTTGGTCCAGAAAATGCGATAAAAGCAGGATCGATATGATTATCTCACAGAAGAACCTCGCACTTCGAAGTTTCAGCTCAATTAGTTTTATCTTCATTCAATACTCGTACTTTCTGTAAACGATGGAGCGAACCTATTTCATCGCCATTTGGCTTCTCGTCCTTGGAGTCGGTGCTTATTCTCAGGAAGTTGAGGAAGTTGAGGAATCTGAGATAGGCTCTCCGAGCCTACCGATAGAAATAGCCAACTGGGCCATCAAAAGATCTGGAGAGCACGTGAGTTCACGAAAAAAAATCTCTCGTTAAAATTAGAGTAACTAGAACTAGAACAATGAATGACTGGGTCATGAGAATTTTGCAATGTGAATTTATACCGTTGCCTAAAAAGTTGACAAATCCTCCTTCGGCTCACACACAATTGTGATTAGTTGACATTTTGTATGGATCACTATTGAACACTAGGAAAAATGTTTTAAAGAAGATATGAAGGACAAAAGTTTAAACGTGCACATTGCATCCTCGTAATTTTTCTGTTGGTTTCCTCATATAGAAATGGTTATGAATTGAGAAAAATGGATTAGAAAGGAGTGTGCACGTTTCAACGAGTATCTTTTTTATCGAAAGCATTTTTCAAAAAATTTAAATTTTCTAAAATCTGATAGCCAATAATAGATTTCATTCAAATTTAATATTAATCATTCTTTAATGATATTCTATTGACGTAGATTACTTTTTGTATTTTTACGTAATTCGCGGTTATTGCATTGGTTAAAGAAAAATCTAAGACATAAGAAAATTTGTTTTGGTATGTTTCAAGCGAATAATATTTTGTTTATGATAAAAGAAAATTGTCTTGTAGAAAAAAAAACACGATTGTCGTTACTTTCCTCATTTAATATATTCACTCATCTGGATAAACCAAATTGTTGTGAAAATAGCATACTTAAAATGATCCGAGTTCAAATTTGACGGATGCAAACATTAGTTTTATAAATTTCGTAGTTTAAGTTAATTACATGAATTTAAATTGTATGGCCTATAATACCTGAGGATTATTGACATGATCGATTTTAATCCCAATGAATAAATGTTGCGTTTTGTAATAGCGACACTGAGCTGTTTTACGAAAAATTACTGGTTATATATTGATATTTTTTGTTACAGTAGTAGTTTATTGGTGAACAGTAACTCACTGTTAAGTCTACTATATCCGAAAAACTAATGACGAAATCTTATTATTGTATTCGCAGTTGACTCATGCCTCTGCACATGCAAGCTCGATAGCTGCGAGTACGGCAGATCATCTGGCGGAATCCTCCGGGGATTTGCACGAAGCTTTACCTCTTGAGTCCATACATAGGCTCAAAAGAAGCGCAAAGGGTGGTGGCGGAAATAGCAAAGGGAAGGGCAAAGGGAAAAGATTAACCGATGCGGAGATTCAGGCTCTTAAGTATGCGGCCTGGGCGGAGAGGGAGCGACAGGAGAGGGAGAGAAACGGGCGCTAAACGTTGCCCAGGGTGATTCTGTGTATTTACGTACATTGAAAAAAACGTCGAAAATTTATTTTTCGAACATAATTTATAAATAAACGAATAAATATAATTAAAGTTTCGAAATATGGCTATTTTAAAGCTTATTCCTTCTTCTTTCCAATGTTGCATTCTGTTAATTTCAACTCGCCTGTATATGCGATATCACGAAAATTTGCAAATACAAAATGTTCTTTTCTTTGAAACGAATCAATGGTCTTAGATATAAAGCTGTAATTCCATGGATTATCGAGAATTTCGGAAATAAGCGATTTAAGACTCGACGTGGATGCAGTCTGGGCCGGGCCTTCTTGAGCAACGTACTATAACGAACGCACACTTGGCTCAGGTGGTATATGTGGAACGGCAGATATTTTGAAATATCTAACAATAATTCTTGCCTTTTGTCCCAATCGAAAAAGAGAGAAAATATATATATATATACGCATATCCACAATCCGCCCAAAAGCTATATTCATTGAATACTAGACAAAAAATTGCGCAGTGCAGAAAAAGGGGCTAACAATACAGAGAATTGTGTCGAATATTAGCGTCTTTTGTCCGGGGAGCACGTCGATGTGTCACATAGTCTTAAGACGGCAAGTTACCCCTCTGTTGGCAATAAAAACTGTAATCAAGCGCATCTAGACATCGTTGAATTTTCGAGGAAACGCAAATTCTTAGACGAGCCCTCATAAATTAACACATTCACTGAAAATTTGTTTTTCTAAATGCGCTCGATTACACTTTTTTTACCGCTTGAGCCCCTTGCCTATGTCAAGCACAGATGGGCAAATGGGGCTTAGACTCGTTTTAACTATAGGTTTATGTAGAATTTCAAGTCTATTGTCAAGTCAATACTATTGCATATATTAGATCTTGAATGGCATTGAATTACTTTTTTCACCTACCGAAATAAGTAAGACTTACTTAGTTATAATGCTGTTGAATTTTGCACCGTTACAATGCAACGAAAATAGATTTTTTACATCATTAACCTCCCTTAAGGCTGGGTTATCGATGACAAAAATCGTTAAACGTTTTATTGGGGTCTCCTTCAAGGACCTAGGTCTTAATGGGCACGAGAAGTAAGAGCAATACTGAAAATGAAAATTTAAAAACCTATTTGCGTTGTATTCCAACGATGCAAGCTTCAACATCATTAATTAGACTTTTCGGCATGAAATTTCAATTGGATATATGCGCTTTGACAAGTCAGGGTTCAAATAAATTCCATGTGCGTTGACTGGCATCAATGAACTATCCTCAGTTTTTGTACGACTCCTATCATCTATCCGAAGAATTCGAAGTATCAGATTTTTTATAAAAACTCCCTTCGATCAGAAAAAAATCACAAACCTCGCGGCATTCATACCATTTTGTTCATTGCACAGTGAACAGAATGCTATCAGAATTGAATTTGTGAATTTTTTTCCACTGATGAGAGTTTGTATCAACGTGATTCTGATTGTGAAGTGCTTCGGAACAAGAAAATATTACTTCTAATACTGTTAGCATTCTGTTTGCGGCGCACTTGACACAAAATGAATTTTTATTCCCTTGATAGGAGTACCCATCATGAATTGAACAATTGGAGTTCTTTGGTAGGATTATTTGAATGTCACGCAAAATTACCAGAGCTCATCAATAACATTCAATGGGAATGAATCTTTTTTCAGTTTTTAGTGTATCTGAGGTCGAATTCCATGTACGCAATGTCAATTCGATGGGTCAAAATAGTTATATCCAACTTATTTGAGTGTGAAAATGTGGGAAAATTCCAGTTAATATTTGTTTTGAAATGGCGCATTTGAATATTGCAGTTACCCTTCCGTTTACACGACTACTTTCCTGGTAAATGTCTCAAAAACGACGGACTGTTGAGCGGAGTCTGCTTATCCAAGTTGGATGGAAACAATCTTAACAATTTTTGTGAAAATATGGGATCGAACCCTTCACTGAAAAATTCCATTCGCCAGAAAACTGCCTTGTAGAAAAACTAATGAATTCAAATTCGAACCCCTGGTTCAAAATTTCTATTTGACAGATTATATTAACTCAGAAGCTTTGTGACGGCTATTGATGAAAAATGATTGATATATTTATAAGATATTGATATATTGGGTGAGATACCAACCAATAGTTACAGAAAAAAAAATGCAAAATGAAACGTAGATATTACTTCATCATTTTTGCGTTCGCGTGATGTGAGATGTTTAAAACAAAATGATACCTCATAGAACGCAATCCTTTCCCGTGAATCGTTCCGAATCAGACACACAGTCTTAAGAATCTTAAAAAAAATCAACTGTTGGCGAATGGCTCGCAAAGTCTACTGACGGAAACTATTGGTCGCTGCTGATTATCTTTCCCGGTATATCAAAGAGTATTCTTTGATAGTTTAGTTATCTAAAAACAACCATTCCTCCGGATACTTTTCACGATTATATTAATTGCCAATTTTTTATATGTACAGCAAAATGTATTTATACCCAAATATTTCTAATTCAACACATAATTTTTACATCACTATGGCTTCGTTGTCAGTTTCCGATTATAGCATTAAAATAAAAATGCACGCGCACTGTAATTTCCCCTGACTAACTTAAGATGGATTCTATTTAGAAAAAATATACGATATGTTACCAGTTTTATTTATCTTTTCCACTGACCAACGTCAACGACACACACACACACACAAAATTATTCTGCCTGTATCACATATATTGCCCTGGTACGGTACGTGATGTCTCAGTTTTAGACGTCATAGGGTACGATGTGGTCATACGAGGTGTGTAAATTAGGTAATGAGACTGGCAACGTGGCGTTCGATCTGGCAACACTTGCGGCGCTGGGCTTGGAAGGGCGGCAGGGGAACATGTGATACGTCTTCAGCACGGGTTTGAACTCGCTCGAGTCATTTGGTTGTCCGTAGCGATTTTTTTTGTCAAACAGTTTTTTCTATTGTGTTCTAAAAATGAGTGACATCAATTTCGAGCAACGGTGTGCTATCAGATTTTGCTTCAGACTTGGGCACAGTGCAACGGAAACTCTTGCTAAACTTCAGCAGGCCTACGGAGACAGTGTTTTGTCAGGGGCCCAGGTTTTTCGGTGGTTTGAGAGATTTTCAGAAGGAAGAGAGTCGATTGAAGATGAACCACGAAGCGCCTTCATCTTTATTCACCAGGAAGGCCTTCATCTTCAAGAACTGATGAAAATGTCCACAGAATCCGGGATCTTGTGCGTTCAGATCGTCGGTTGACAGTCAGAATGATCGGGGAAGAGTTGAATTTGATTCACACCACCGTTCATCATATTTTGACCAATGAATTGGGGATGACAAAAATCTGCGCAAAAATGGTTCCAAAAAACGCGAGTTTTTGGCCAGTAAAAACATTCCTGTGGCTCCTCAGCCTCCTTATTCGCCTGACTTGAGTCCTTGTGACTTTTTTCTCTTCTCGAGATTGAAAAATCACCTCAAGGGAACTCATTTTGGGACACTCGAAAACATTCAAACGGCTGTAACCGACCAGCTGAAGGCTATTCCAGTATCGGAGTTCCAGCACTGCTGTGGGGATTGGAAGAACCGTCTCTAGCGCTGTGTGGCTTCAGAAGTTAGTTATTTTGAGGGTGACAATATAAAATTGTAATTCTATTTGAATAAAAAAAATGAAAAAAAACCAGTCTCATTACTTAATTTACACACCTCGTAAATGTGTGCGAAAAACGTGAGAATGAAAATCACCTCGAAGCACTTGTGGCGTGAAACAAAAAGAAAAACACGATATCGTCGACATACCTATAGCTAAAGTATTAGAGTTCGTCCCAATCGAATGATTAAAAAAAATGAAAAATCAATGCACATTCGATATCTCCAAATCTCAGTACAGCAAGACCTCGAACAAAGTAGGACCGGAAAGATCTTATAATCGCCAAAGCCCGCCCCCTATAACGCAACCAGCCACTCACGCCCTTGTGGCTAGTACGGTATCATAACATATAGTCCAGAACATCCATACTTTTTACATAAGTACTCTACATTATGGTAACGCGCAAATAACCTGACCTCAGGATTCACAGGTGTCTGAAAAATAAAAAGTGAAGGCTCGCAAAAATATCGAACGACTGATTGTGGACGAATCTCCAAGGTTAATCGTTCCAGATTTTTTTTTTCTTTTTTTTTTTCATTCAACATTTAGTTATTTATTGTTTCTTGTTTCATGTGCAAATTTCGTACTCGTTCGTAAAGGAAAATGTCTTTTTGTGACCCGAAAGATTGTCATAGTATATATTTAAATACAGTATATGTATTTCATACATAAAGTATTTCATGAAAATGCACTTAAATTTTCGAATATCATCCATTATTTTTTTTATCTCATTGGTCTTAAAGTGTAAAACTATGAATTGTTTCGCCTTCTTCTTCTATTGAATGGTGAAAAAAAACGCTCGCATGCGTCTGAGATAGCATTGAAAAAATCGAATAATCAATGATTGATTCCAATCGATCGTTGAAAATAATTGCGTATATGACTGTCAGGGACATTGGATGCTCATTGGAAGGGGCTCAGAGCCTTTTAAGAGGAATACGACTACGGTCTTGACCGTCGTCACGCAGATCTAGTCGAGGGCTTGGGTTTTTCGTAAAATCAATCTTCTTAAAATCGAGGTCCTAATGTGAATTCATTAAATATTATTTACGAAATGCCAATACGTGACAATTTTGCGATGCTTCGCGTGTAAGAAACCAGGTAGTGTTTCGAGGACAGTCGGTATTGTTGGTTGTACAGTTATCGGTTATCGGTAAAAGTTTCGGAAATGTATTTGTCTCGAGATGCTACTGCGTCTCTTGATAAGAATATATTATAAATTCATAACATATAACTCTATGTTTGAACCACCTACCGATAGCAATGGGCGCGCGGTCGGTGGGCGAATTCGGTGCCCAGTGTTGCCAGATGGAGGCCGCATGAAGAGCGTACAGGCCTAAGTAGAATTATCGTACAATCACCGTACACGCGATACAATAATGATCGTACTTATTATTAGGTGCACAAATTAATTATCAGCCCCTGCCTTTCACCGACTACAGAACCTATTCAAATAGAATTTTTTCCCGCCAAATAGGCCCTTTAAACTACCATCTGTTAGTTTTAATACGAACTATTATATAATACTTGATCATACTGTGAACATAACCTGACGGACGTAGCCGTGATGTTCGAAAAACAATATTTGAGGCAGTGCCTTCTTCTCGCATTTCAACGAAAAAAAAACGCGGCTGAACGAAAGAAATGATTTGTTCGGCATTGAGTGAAAACGCTGTATCATATAGCATGTGTAAAAAGTGGTTACGTGCACCGCAAAACCGAACATCCATGCAAAAAAAATGTTGCTATGCATTTGGTGGGATCAGAGGGGCGTAATCCACTATGAGATGCTCCGACCTGGTCAGACCGTCACCTCCGAGCTCTACCAACAACAGCTGATCCGTGTGAGTGACGCACTTGAAGAAACAAGGCCGTTTACTGGCAGTGGGAGAAGGACAGTGAAACTGCTGCAGGATAACGCCCGACCCCACACAGCAAAAAAGACCCTGGAAACTATTTTAAATTCGGGCTGGAAAATTCTCCCTCATGCGGCGTATTCTCCAGACTCGGCCCCTTCGGATTACCACTTGGACCAATCTCTACAACACCATCTGACTGATTCTCAGTTCAAGTCAGTTGAACAGATCGAAAAAAGCCTCGATGAATTCATCGCATCAAAACCAACATCATTTTTCCGATCTGGATTCGATACTTGCCTAAGAGGTGGCAAAAATGTATTCACAGCGAAGGAGATTACTTTGAAAATTGAGTTTGTATTAGTTTTTTTATAAATAAATGTTAAATTTTGTCAACAAAGGTCGAGAATTAATTTGTACACTTAATACTTTACTTTATTGAGAAATACGGTACGAAATTATCGTACTTTCTGAAAAAACATATAATAATGATTTAAAAAAAGTATATAATAAAAAAGTTCTGCTGGTAACCCAAGCTGCTTCGTCGCCAATAAGAGAGTGTGCCTGGTAAGCACACCCTCTTATCGACTGACAGCAATGTCGCGTGAGAACTGACCGGACAACCGAATGATAATTTCTATTACCTTCCCGATCCTAGAGGGAAGTTATTGTAATGACCCTTAAAATCGACAGTGGAAATTTCAAGATATCTCCACGTTTCATGACTCCTAGAATCATTCTAACACGTTTTTAAAAACATGCTACCTCTGTGTGTGCGCGTGTGTGTGTGTGTGTGTACGTATGTGAGTAAAATTTTGTCGAACGTTATCTCAGGAATGAATGGAGCGATTCGATTTTTTCTTTTCAAACGAACGCTCTTGACCTAACTCAGAGCAGAAAGAAGTGTGACCTTGATCGCCTCAGCGGTTTCGTAGATATTCGGCTGAAACTATTAAAAACAAAAATGACTTTTACACAAAATCGACGATTTCTCCTTGGAAAACGGTGGGATTTAAAATGTTTCTTTTGCAATCGATGCGTCTCCATGGAACTCAGACTTGAGTGAACTATTAGCGAAATCGTCTCAGCGATTGCTGAGTTATTGCAATAAAACTTGCGAAAGCACCAAGAAACATTTTTCCCCAAATCAAACTTTTTTTTTCTGAAACAACTATGTATTTTAATTTTGTTGACCATTTTTTCACCAATAAATAATTTATATATTCATGAAAAATAAAATAAATAGGGGCAATTAAAAATAAATTATTGAATTTTCATACGTTTTTCATGCCTCTCATGGTGGCCTTACCTGCAAGATCAAAATAGCATAAATTACGAGGGATGATCGGGAAGTTAATGGCTCGACCCGCTAAGGGTTACACCCACTTCAAGCCACCCTTTACAACGCACCCCCGTCATGGGAGCGAGCGCAGCGAGCGACCACGAGCGACCAGCAATGCACCTCTTACTTTGGCCTTCTCGTTATTATTTGTTTCATTATTTTGAATGATCGTTGACTTGATTAAAGATTTTGTTGACTCCCGGCTAAACATAAAATGTGTGAGTGGCAAAGTACTCACGAGCATTGATGTGTAAACATGTGAGCTCGTATTAGTTCGGTTTGGGAAAATTGAGCTCGTGCACTGGTTTTGATCAAAATTTATTTTGTAATGAAACATTGCGAAAATAGCGTAAAGAATGAAATTAAAAAATGTATTGTTCAATTTCTCTTATACATGAAATCATGGGTTTGTGGTAACTGAAATAAGACGCATACAACTATGACTGCAGTGTTTCCAAAAACCGCGAGAATACAGCATCGATTGTAGTGTTTGAATTTGTTGTTGGAATGTTTCTATTTGTATTCATTCGTAGATTGAGTTTTTCGCGTAAAAATGAAATTAGCGGTTCTGCCTCATCTGAAGAGAAGTTGATATTGAAGTCGCCTCCAATTATCATTGGCATTGTGTCGTATTCTTCACCAAGCTCAGCAGATCCGACCGGAGTGTATGGCAGAAGAACGAAGTGAAGAAATTTGATTATTTCATTGACTCGTTGATTTGGTGAGATATAAACGACTACTGAAAGTATTGTCCGTTCTATTCTCGCCCAAATCGCTGCAACTGCCCTTTCTTGGCGAATATGCACACATATATAGGATATAAATGTGTTTAGTCCCACCGCGCAGGGAGTAGGAAAACGAAGAAGCACACAAAGCGGCGACGGAGGAGAATAGGGAACGCACTCACAACAACGAATCCTACGGTGACCTCATCTGACGCTCGAAGTCTTACGCTTACTCGTCTGATAGACGCACGAAGTCTTACGCTTACTCGTCTGATAGACACTCGAAGTCTCAGTTAGCCCCTACCGTGTACCGAGCGCTAAGATGTTTACACATCAATAAAACATGTCCTAATCCATATTGGGCTTAATTAAGAAAACGAAATCGATCATCCGAAACAAACCCAAGACAACAAGAATCGAAGATGCGCGTCACTCATAACATTAACGGCGGGGGGGTAAGGTTAATTCGGTGAAAAAAAGCATATTCTCAAGAATTTTTTTAGACGATACAGGTAATGCTGGTTTATTTATTTACTTTCTATATAATAATACAACATCCGAACTATATTTTCCTAAATTTTCATTGCAAAATATTGATAAATAAGCCGTTGGCAACAAATATCCGCAGGCGCCTCGAAAAAAAAGTTGTTTTGCGGTTGACGCTATAACTCGTCACTGAATCATCCGAAATAAAAAAATCAAAATGCGTTCATTAGGTGAGATGTTTCTCGAGGTAACGCTGTCGAGTTTTTTTTTATCGATTTTTTCATATTTGGTAGCACTTGGAACTCAAAAACGCGATAAAAACACTTATAAAAAAAAAACTCGGCAGCGTTACCTGGTGATTTACGCGTAGAAATAGTGTACAACATTTCAAATGAATCGGTGCATTAGATTTTGAGTTAAAGCGTACACCGACTTCAAAAATGACAAGTTTCAGAAAAACGCTTTAAAGTTTTGCACACTAGAAAACCGGTCTGGAGCAACGGACGCTCAAATGCTTACAACCCCGTTAATTTTGCTGCGATCGACTTGAAATTTTGACACAATATTCTTGAGATGTTATACATTCATCTAAAAAATAAAAAAAAAATGTTTAAATACCTTACCCCGCCCTTAATACAATGCCGATGCGTATTGGATAGGGACTTCTTTTATTTGTACTATTTTTATTTCGAATCACAACGATTGCACCTTTTTATTCTTTTTATATCACACAGATTTGTACTTCGTTTATTATTTTACATCTACCGTTCGTAACGGTGTAAAAATATAATATCAATTGCAACTTTATCTTTTTTTATCACATAGTTATAACTTTCAATTATATTTGTCTTTATTAGATAATATATGTGTTCGTTGCATCGATATCTCTCGTTTATATGTAATTGATATCCCTAGCTTTAATATAATGAATCTGCGTTTTGGTTTAGACACTATTAAGAGTTACTTATTAAGAAAGAATAATCATCGCCTTCAGTCGTTGTTCCGGTTTTGTAACTGACGTATATATTTGCTGCTGTCATTCGACTGTGCATCGCTTTTGTTGGTACAAATTCATCATAGCAGTGTTCCTGTAGCCTATTGTTCGCGCACTCGCTGCTTAGTAAAGTCCCGGTCAATGTTTCTGTAATCAATCGATTACGTGTCTTGGTTTTTTATAAAATTTACCGTACTGAAGATCCGTTCGTATTGACTAATGCTCAATGTGAACGGATCTTCAGCACGGTCAAGTTCAGTACGGTCATTGTGCATTGCTCAATGCGAACCCAAAAAAAAGTGAAACCCAACAGAAACGTGCCCCGCATTGGTTTTGTCCATTGACATGGGTAAAAATATGCTCGAAGACGAATTAAAAATACAATTGGTCAACCATTCAACG
Source organism: Oxytorus armatus (assembly GCA_958009045.1). Classification (NCBI taxonomy): domain Eukaryota; kingdom Metazoa; phylum Arthropoda; class Insecta; order Hymenoptera; family Ichneumonidae; genus Oxytorus; species Oxytorus armatus. Next base: position 8,044,310 of record OY253747.1, on the reverse strand, counting down.
GGCGGCTCATCCAGCGGAGCAGTTTCGACCCGAGACCGTTTTTTCATACGCGGCACGGTTTCGTCGAGATCCTCGACCACAACCTATAAGAAGTACGCAACTTCCCGAGCAGAAATTTGTTCCGGCTGGCCTGATATAGGATCAGGCCCCGTTCAGGAATCGATAAGGTTAGCCTGATCAGGCTGACCGGATCACGCCCAGATCAGGGGCGGATGATATTCTGATACGGCATGAATTATCAGCGCAACCTGAGGTGTTGAGAATGAACTTCTGTTAACACAAGTTCATTGTCAATACAAGATGAAATTTTGCATTAAAATGAGTATCTTTCGACGATTTAATAGGAGAGACGGAGGATACTGATTTGGGAAATCTCTGTGTCGTATTATTTCGAATAATGCTTCTTGAGACATTATTCGATTGACATTTAAATAATATTAATAATAATAATAATAATAACAATAATAACAATAATCATAAGATTCACAGCAGTGGACGCGCGGTCGGTTCGCAGCTTCGGCGGTCTGCTATGTTAAGTAAGCGGTCACCCATCCCAGTACTGACTGCGGCGAATACAGTAGTATTCGCCGCAGTCAGTACTGGGATGGGTGACCGCTTAGCCGTTTACTGGCTTGTCTACCCACTAGTGAACGGGAAGCACTTTTTATGAGTTTTTAAAACAACCGACGAAAATATACGCTGGAAATATGAATAATGAAAGGAAATTATAATATAGTATTTATATTATTATTATTATTATTATTATTATTATTATTATTATTATTATTATTATTAATAATATCATTATTATCATTACTACATTGATTTGTCAAACGAGAACCTACACCACCTTAAAATTAAATCTACTACGAAAACAATTTTTAATATAATTCACCATCTTCATTTCTGGTGGTTGGACTACATATAAGATATTCCTAGAAGTAATTCACAAGTGCTCGATAGAGTAGTGGTTACTGTTGGATTTTAAGAAAGAAATCCTATGCAAAAAGGTTAATCTCGCTAGAGAGAATTTTTCTCTACAGCGTTTACAAATGTATTGTCTTATTTATGACGGGTTTCTCCTGATCCTTGTAGAGTCCTCAAGTGCATGCACATGTGCGTCCGTTCGGGTGGTCGGCTCGGTTTACGGGGCCGGTTGGACGGTTGTGCGTGGACTAAGAAGTATATGGAGTAAAGGACAAAAAGAGAGCCTTATTACTTTAGAGGTCCAGAGGACTGGTCCCTTGTCTATTTTAGTTTAGTCTTCGTTTGACAAAGCAAGAGTACAGAGCTTGATGCATCTTCCGAGTGTTATCACAATAAAGAAGTAAAGTAGCACTAATTCACCGATTGTAATTATTTATCCAACCTATATCCCAATAGTTACAGCGTTAGTTCGTTAGATCGGTAGGTAGACAGATAGGTAGGTTTAAATAGCACAACTCCCGATTGGAAAATTAATTTTAAACGACCGCAATTATCGTTTAAACAACAAATAGCGTCTAAAAAATGACTGTTAGTACAGTAACATTTTTTTTCAATATTTTTCGGTCCAGTTTGAGAATGGAGGCTAGTGAGAGAGGTTGCAGGTTCGAACCCCGGTGGAGGCCGTTTTTTTTTTTTTTTTTTAAAGATTATTATATGGGCCAGCTAGCAACATACGATGGCCAATAACCTAATTCTCGCAAGATAAATAGATTTTATTCATTTGAAATTTGAAAATTGGAATTCAGTGCCAGATCGAGGCCAGATCGGTGCCGCATCGGTGCCGGATCACGGCCGGATTACGGCCCGGATCCGCAACTCCGTTACATGCCGGATGTGGGCCTGATACGGATCCTGATCAGGGCCGTGCCAGGCTGATAGGGCAGCCTGACATGGGCCGGATTTAAGCCGGTCCAAATTTCCGCTCAGGTTAGAATGGTTTTCCTTCTTTTGGACTTACCACCCTTCGCACAGGGAATGTCACTGGCCGCACTGTTTCCACCCACAGTCCCCGTAGTCTTTGTTCCCCTCATTCAGCGGACCATGGCCAGCACCGTCACCGAAGAAGGCTCTAACGCCTGAGAAATTGTCGTCTTCGAACAAGGCTCTTACACCTAAAAAATCGCCATCACTAAGAAAAGTTCAATCCTTCGACCGAGCTCCCTCACTGAAACTCGCCTACGATAGAGAGTTCGAAGCACTTTATGCTCTTTTACACGAAGCGACCGGATTACCGACACCATCTCATGCGATGGTGTCGGCTACAGTACGAACAGCAACGGTAGAGGAGTGCGTTCCGACAAGACTCCCTACCAGACCACGACGACCAACAATAAACTCTCGGGGACGATACACTCTCTCTGAGAGCCCTGAGAAAAAAACGATCGTAGTGATCTCGGCTTAAGGTAGTTCTAACACAACTGAAGAGTAATGCAAATTTAATGAATTTTTGCGAAAAACTAAAAAAAGTACTGGAGAATACTTATGCGAAATTTGAGACTGTTTCACCGTACCGTTTTCAAGATATCGTTTATCAAAAATTTCAAAATTTCCATACGAGCAATGACTTATACCTTACCAAACGAACACTTTCCGGATATTCAGTCACCAAAATGTACGAAGGAGTAATGAAAAATTCTTGAACTTCGGCACGAAAGTAGTTTAGTAGATGAAGAATAACATATATTTTACAGTAAATTTTCAACCATACAGTAAAAAAGTATGGACTATTAAAAAAATATTGTTTTGAGGCTAGAAGAACTCGTTAGTGAGTATGACAACGTCGCTGCGCGACGTGGCTGCCCGACCTCGCGCACAGTCTCCTTCTATCCCCTCCATTTCTCCCGCAAGAACTACCTTAAAGCCATTATTTTTTAATCAAGCGGCCCTTATCGGGGCAACTGATTTAAGTTCAAACTAAAATTAGCCCCCTCCTCTCTAGGTACCCAGGAATACGACGCTTTTACCGCTCGTTCCCCGCTCAACGGGAATAACCCTTTTAAAGACCATTGTCTCGCAAGTAGCGATGGCGAACATTGCCAGCTCAACCGAGGTGCATTATTCGTACGTGCGAGTAGTTGGTAATATTAATACATTTGGATATGTGTAAAAAGTAAGTCTTCTAGAAAGAAAGTGGAACAACACTCCTCGTAATGCGTTACAATTTTACAGTAAAGCATATTATCCAAAAGTTGCACCAGTTACAAAACCCCACCTTCGTGCGAGGGAGGGAGAGTCATGTAAATTCCAAATTATAGTTTCTATCAAGTGCAACTTTCTTATTGATGGATTAGAATAACTGGAGCAAAACGCATGCCATTTGGCAAAGTGGAAGGAACAAACTGCACAATAACCATTTCGACACTTCAATAGTGTTTATTCATTTATTTATAACTCGCTCATACTCAAAAAATGAATTTTTGATATTTTTTAAATACTCATAAATTTACAACTCGTGAATTGTACTAAAGGATTTTAAGAAGTATAGTCCGGATAAAATCGTTTAAATAAACTTGTTGGTTATAAAAAAATGTTGTATACAATTGTCGACAATTTTTTCGCCGAGATAACTACGTCATTATAATTCTGTACAATCCAAAGAATAGAATATAAGAAATGTTTCCCATTTGCCTCATTGAATACACAGAAACTGGGCGACTCTTTACGCCCAACTTCCTATTGCTTCTTCTCGTCGTTCTCCCGCCTTCGCTGTTCCTCCTGCTCCCTCGCTGCGTCCGCTGCCGCCTTTGCCTCATCTATGACAGCGTTCCTCTCCTGCGGGGTCAGGTTTCTCGGGTGTTTCGGCCATTTCGGATGTTTCGGCTTTACCGGGTGTTTTGTCTTTGTTATTGGCGGTTTCGGCTTTGTCGGGAGTTTCGGTTTCGGTGCCGGAAATGTATGCCTAGGCCGTGCTATCAACGTGTTGTTAGGAGTAGAAGGCGCGTCTTCCTGTAAATTCGCATCCTTCTTGTCGGTCCCACTTTTTGGCCCTTGCAGTTCGGGGACATTGGTTGGCTGCAAATAGATTTACAAATTTTCGTAATTGCTCTCCATTTAGGCTCTTTTATGAGTGACTAGTGATAAGTAAATATCAAAAACAATATCAATAACTAGTAATTTTGCGAACAAGAGGCTGCATACTCGGTGCCACTATTTGGAAAAGCGATACTGTTATTTAGATGATTCGCTGTATGATATTTTCCCAAAAATGTCATGTTTCTACAGATAATTGGAAATTATAAGCGAAGAAAAATTCCGTGTTTTCTTTTACGAAACATAAGAATATATCCTTCGAAGGATAAGAATATATCCTTCGTTTGACCAAATTACTTTACAAAATATTTATTTTTCAGTTATTTCTTAAACTGGTGCAATAATTTCCAGTTACGAAAAATAAAAATAAACAACGTGAGATAAATATTTGCCATTTTTACTCTTTCTCCAGCGTGTACCGTTTCGGGTTTTTACGTATGATCCTTCCCAATTCTATTTTTTCCATTTTCCCCCTATCACCCCCTACCCACACTTCGATAAGCTAATCTAACTTCCATCGCGCCCACAGACATCTCAGCTACACACTTACATTGTGTAGCTAAGACGCATATACCATGGACAAAGGGAAACTGCGAAAAACTTGTATCCATACAGACGGCTTAGTTTTGATTGAGTTTTAGTTGTATTCGGTATATCAGAGACCGAATAGCACTGCCGGAAAATATAAAAATTCCGTCTCAATGATAGTGTCGAAGACTTCCAGAGTCTGGGAAATCCAGTTTCAAGTTCACGGCAAGAGTATGGGATCGGATTCTATGCAAGACTCTTTCCGAGACTGGTTTCCCATACTTATTTTTTCAGTGCGGACGCTCACTTTAATTTTGACGAAAATTTTTTGTATGCCAACGCACCTGACTGTCCTTGGATTTTGAGGTGACCAAGTCGGTTTCCTTTTCCGGCGGGCTGGGAACCGACGATTGCTGACCGTCTTGACAATAAACACCGATTGAGAGAACGAGAAGCCAAACGGCAAAGGACCAACGTGACTCCATCGCTTATTCAATTAAAGAGTAATTGAGGTGAAACTCAAACGAATGTCTGACTTCTCGGTTCTTCGTTAAATGCGCGGAAAGACCCACCTTTTATACCGCTTTCTTGAGCAAGTCCGTCATTTAAAAATCTCCACCACCACTTTCGTTAGCACGCCATATGTAGTTAATCGATGCTGTTTACTCAAGTGCTGAACATTCACGCACACAACTATGTCTGAGGAATTCGACATCCGAAAAATTCGACTTATCGTATAATATCAATACCGCTATTATCTTACATAATACAATGTTTATGGTATTATTAACATTTTTGATGTTCTGAAAAAATGGTGTACGGCTTCGGTAACCTCCCATGTCAAGCGGTATTGACCGCGGTCAATATGGTGCTTGCAGGCCGGCTACTGGGTGGAAGGGTATTTCTGATGGTTATACAACAAACTCAATACAATATAGAGGCCTATATTAGCCAGGTTTTCCGCAGGTGTACTGTGACCTCATGCAAATGCAATTAGGGAAGAGTGGTTACAGAGAATATTTGTGGGGGATGGGGTGGATAGAAATGGAAGGAAGGAAATGAAAATAGAGACAATCGTGAACGTAAAAACCAACAAAAAGTACGTGATGGCAACCCTAATATAAAATAATACGAATTCGGACCACTGCACTAGCCAAATCGTTGTATAATCCAAAACATACAAAATATCGTTGAACATGTTAATTGCAAATTAAATATCTGGAGAGCTTGCGTATCGTTTTATCTGATTATAAACATGAATAGTAATGAGATGCGGACGTGCCTTGATGCTAATTATTTGAACAAGAGTTTTTAATCTGCCGCAGGCTCTGTACATTGAGTTGGTACAATGATAATTTGAATATTAAGACTTGAAATTGTCGTCACGCGAAAACCCATCCGTTGACAAAAAAAATTCGTGTGCGTGAAGACACACGACAAAAGTGAAACTCGATGAGAGTAGTTGAAAGAATAATTCAATTTTCTGTTGCCGGGACGGAAAGCAGTCCAATAACTCATCAATAACTTTTCAATAACATACATTGCATTTATTCAATATCATATTTGCACTCGTTTTCCAAATCGCTAAAATAATAGTGGAAATACGAGAAAACGAACTAGTTATTTTAATTAAGGGATAACATCACTGTGACCCCCTGTTTTTTTCACATTTTTCAAGAATTTTTTTTTGTGGGAAAAAAAAGAGATATTCGAAAAATTTGTTTGGCTTTTGTTCCTTGTTTATTAATGTGTCAAAAAACATATATATACATACATATAATATGATATTTTGAAGAGAAGTACATAGGGATTTGGAACAATATTTTTCCAAATCCCTATGTACTTCTCTTCAAAATATCATATTATTAACGAAAATACTCGGTATTTTTTTTTCAGATCAACGTTGAAGAGAGTTCTGCTGCGTGCCGCGGAGATGACAGCACCTGACGCGAAAGCTTCCCCAGCGCCACCATGCGGCGTGAAAAATGTGAAAAAAATGTTTTTTGACACATTAATAAACAAGGAACAAAACCCAACAAAATTTTTCGAATATCTCTTTTTTTTCCCACAAAAAAAAATTCTTGAAAAATGTGAAAAAAAACAGGGGGTCACAGTGGTGTTATCCCTTAAGACAATTCAAGTTGAGGTCCCCACTACCAGTGATCGATTTATTTACATTGTATAATCAAGTGTCAGATTATGATACATTGTCTTCGTTAATTACCAAACTAATTGTTGGCTTATGATAACTAAAATAAGTAATGAAAACTGTCGATTCTAAGTTTCCTAAGTAACGTCCGAAAACTGCCCTCCCACAAGAAATTTCACTTAAAAATACCTGACGACACTTCGAAATATAATATAATTAATATACAGGATGTTCCATTTTGTTCAATTCAGCAAAATAGCTCGAGTAAATTAGGTCGTACAGAAAAATCTCTACGGCTTCAAAGGGGACCTTGAAACGGTACAGATTTTGGGGATGGGGGGGAGGGGGTTTCGTTGTTATTGACACATTTATTTATCGTCGTGCTTACGAGATATACAGTGAATGAATAATTAATTTTACGTAAATATCTTTTCCGCTACGCGCCTCGAGTGTCCTGCTCGCCGATGGTGACGCGTAATACTACTGCTTTCCTCATCGTCGTTTGCGTCGTCAACGTAGAAGTGATCGATTGGTCGTATCATCATCGTATAGCGGAGTAGTCGATTTGGCCTTTCGTCGTGTTTGAGGAAGTTAGAGTGATCACAGGCAGTTTCCGAGAAATGAAAAATTTCATAAAATTTCAGTGGTTTCATCGATTTATTTCTACAGGAAAATTTTCCTCGAAAATATTAAATATCTCGTCGATTAAAGTCTCAGAAGACTTTTGTGGTCTCAAGGCTTCGTCTCGATGATTTCGCTAGACGGTATTCTTCTGCGCCTTGGCGAATGTTTTTGCTTCCTCGCCAATAACGATTCCTATCGTTGTCATTGTTTTAAGGATGGTAGAGGAGCCTTTATCAAGCATGCCGGTTGCTTCTCTGACTTCTAATATTGTGTAAGTTCCGATTGTAGTGGAGGCTTGTTTAGTGCTCAGGTTCGGCGGTACCGCGAGGTAAGCAGTAGTGGCCGCGGTTAATAACCGGGATGGGGCACCACCTGACCGTGCATTGGCTAGCACGCCTACTACTGATTGGGAAGCAGTTTTTCTGAATTTCTAATGATAATACAACCTGAATTCGCAATCATTAACATGTACAGCCGATATCGATCAGGTTTTCCGCAGTTTCCGTCTGCCCTCATACAAATACGACACAATAATGCTAATGCACTGAAGAGACGTAAAACGCAAAGGGTTCTTATGAAAAGGGTGGAAAATACTGTAAGGGGGTGTGAGTAAATCGAATGAAAATGAAAACAACAGGTGAAGGGACGTAAACACCCGATAAACGTATATGATGGAAAACACCATCATTCCGTACGTTGTGCAAAGCCTAAATTAAAACAACATTTTACTTCTTACTCAATTCTCGAGACCCGTTCTCTCCCTGTAGCAGTACGTCACCCAATATCATTAAGATTATGGTTTCCTGACCAAGTTTCGAGCAATCTGTTCAGCAGTTTAAGGGATGAAAATTTATAATTTCAAAGGGGAAAACTTCCACCACCAATGTGTCGGTAATGGTGCCGGGTGGGAAAAATCAGAGAATCGTAACGGTAGCAAAAGAATTGTCTAAAAAGGAATAGACTAAAATTGTAATCGCGTTCCCAATTTCCGAGTGATTGAGGCGCTTGAATAAAGGAATTATGCATCTCGCGACGAATGTGTCAAGGCTTGTTTTAATGATTGTATTCCGTACCATCGGCTTTACCGGCAGAAGACAAAGGCTATTTAGACAGTGAGTTTCCGACCGAGATCCAAACTCTGGCCGGAACATTGCAAAATTAAGCGTGCTCCCTACCTTGTTTATTCTCTACCTTTTACATTATACTTATTTTTAACATAATTCCACGTGTCCAATTCGTACGATAGAATAGATGGGAATAATAACGCATTTCGATATGTGTAAAAAGCAAGTACACTAGACAGTATGGGGCACAACACGCTTTGCAAAACGCTTCGCAACACGCTTCAATCTCCTCACCTGTGTAGCGGAGGGGGCATGTGAAACCCAAAATTGTTCAAGTGGAATTTTCTCATTCATGAATTGGAACAATCGGAATGTAACCCCCACCATTTTGGAAAGTGGATAAGGAATAAACTTTAGAATTACCATTTTGAAATTTCAATTGTTTGCTCATTTATTTGTAATTAGTTCTCGCTCGAAAAAATGAATTCTGGCCAGTTTCAATATTTCCATAAATTTATAACTCGGGAATCGTAAACAATGTGGGGGATCGTTCATATGATCCTTTTGCCTCAAGATGTTGACGAAAATAGTCCAGGAAAAAAGTAAAATCAACCTTATTGTCAATAAAAAATATTATGAACAATCGCCGATATTCTTTTCACCCGAATAACCAAGACATTATGATTGTGTACACTCCAAAGAGTAAGATACAAAAAAAGATTTCTCGTGCATTTCTATAACTGCACAGAACCTGGACGACTTTGAGCGTCCAGCTTCTTCTCTGTTGCTTCTACTATTGCCCCTTCCTTTCCCTCCTCGACGCTTCCACTGCTTCCCTTGCCAAAGCTGCGAGAGCGTCTCTCTCTGTCGGGGTTAACTTCAATTTCTCGGTCGTGGCGCCGGCACTTGCGGCCCAGGCCTCTGCGCTGGCGGCTGCGGCCTCGGTTGCGGTTTCGGAGCTGTAGCTCTGCGATATCTCACCGATTTCTTTTCAGGAGTGAGCGACTCATCTTTGTCGTTGCAATTTTGTCGGCTTCTCTGTCTGGCGACATCGCTTGGGTGCTACATAAATGTACAAATTTTTGTCATCTGTTTCCTTGTCGGGTGGGTTTCCGCAGTCAGCAAATACTACTCTAAAGTTAAACATCAATATCTAGTAATTTTTAAAATAACCGAGGCAATGCACGGTGCTACTATATGTATAGAAATCCGATGAAGATATGTAACTGATTTCACATGCATTATCCTTCCAAAGATTTGATTTTTCAAGATAATTGGAAATTAAAGAAACGAAAAACCCGCAACAACAATGTCGTTATGTCGTTTACGGACCACGAATTCATATCATACGAAAATATTGAATAATATTTTCGTATGATATATTACAACATATTACCGTACGAATTATTTATTTTTTTTGCTTTCACTTGAGCTGACGCAATAACTACCAATCACGTAAAAATAAAACAAATGACGTAAGGGAAATATTTATCACTGTACACGAAATACGAAAAGATGTACAGAGCCGGTCAATCGGAGCGTTTTTCGTGACATTCGCTCGGTTGCTCGGCACTATGCCGTCTTTATGTATTTCTTGAGTAGCGGGTGCTCTAATATTTGGTGCTTCTTGTGAAGTTTGTACATTCCCTTAACAGGAACTCAAGTATTCAAATGTTCAATTTTATTTCATAGTAGTAAAACAACAATGTGGGATAATTGTTTTACCTATGGCAACTTGATTTCATATAAGAATATATTATTTCTACATAATTGACATAATTCATTATACGTAGTGCGATGAATACTTCTGTGATTACTTTCTAAGGTCGAACAATCACGCCGGGGAGTAAAAAATATCGACGAATGGAGTTGGAACAGAAATTTCGGTTTTTTCAAACAGCTAATCAAATCTATTCGCTATGGGCATAAGAATAATTTTAATTGAATTTTTGATATTCTCTGACGTCGATGACAAAAATGCTCTGCTTCCTCATACAGGAAGCTTTGTTTTCATATTCAGAATATACTTCGAGATTTTTATGCGAGTGTCCGGCAAATATATTAGTAATAAGTCATTTTGGCACCGCAATAATTAATTGATAAGAGGTGAAAAAATATATGTAATTCATTCCTATAAAGCAATTTTAGTTTACGACGTCCACTAGATTTGTTACTCCTATTATCAGTAATGACTACATTGATCAATGATACTGTAAATAATACTGGAACAATCCAGTACTTTTTTTTATTACAAATTGTGCAGGGAAATTCTATTTTTTCGTTGTTATAAGGTGTACAATCACAGTGAATTCCATAAACTATAATTTTTGTCCATATACGTTAAAAGCGTTTCAAAAAGGCGGAATAACACATTTAATGAAGTTGGAAAGTGCAAACTGCTTCCTTGTAACTATTTCGATGTTTGGTATTGAGTATGATGCGATTCAGCGAATGGATTGAAATGTTATGATATTTTGAATCTTGCGAAAATTATTTTTCATGGCTTTTGCAAATGATGAGAAATTGGGCTTTTCGAAAAACGATCAAACCAAACGCGAACCCCAAACTTCAACCACACTGCTAACATGCTGATAGGAAAAGGTACAAGTTGGAACGTACACATTGTTTCCTCGACATTTTTTTTCAATTACAATGCTTCTTCTACGAGGATACCGAAGTTCAGAAATGCACTTCTTCACAGAAGGACTTCGTGAATCTAGAAAAATTATAAGAAGCCGGGTCCACGTTTCAGCTTGTTTCCTTTTTAGTTGAGTTTGTTATTAAAGTTTACTCATTAGACATAATTTTATCTGTTGTTCAATTGCCAATCTGGTTATTTTCATTACGATTATTTTCATTACACAATTAACAAGATATTTATAATCAATAAATCTCAAAGGATTATTAACGACCGGAAATATGGGAATTGTTGAAGTCTTGAACGATTTCTATATTATTGATGAGTTTTTATTTGACAGGTGCCTATCGTAATTCCCTGTTGGTGGTTGTACGTACGGAACTCTATTTTCCTTTGCTTGCGCATAACAAACTAATCCTGATTTGATGGGAAATGTTTATCAGATTTTTTTCGCATTTCACGAAAGAATAATTCATATTGAAAAGTTTCCTTAATTAATCGATTTTTGCATTCACTTTAACATTGAAATAAGATATTTTAGGGTAACGTACCTGGTAGCCCCTGGTATTCGGGGCAGCTGAGTCGATTTCCAAAGATTGCTCAGTTTTTCGACAGTAAACGCCGATTCCGAGAACAAGAAGCCCAATGGCCAAGGACCAACGTAGCTGCATCGTTTATAAAAAGTACGAATATTTGATGAAGATAACAATAATTGAAGTGAGCCTGAAACGCACTTCCAGCTCGTCGGCTCTTCTGTGAGTTAATCTCGTTACGTCTCGGCTTTTAATGCATTTGTTTGACCAAGTCGGTGCTCTAAAAAGCCATACTACCATCCATACGTTATACGAAAGTGAGCGAGGCTGTTTATTCAATTGGCTAACGTATACACATACGCATTCATATAACGTGTTTCTGGCCTGAACGCTATATATTTGATTTTCCACATTTCTCTTTCTTCTTATACCTCTTTGTTTGTCTTTTAATTTATTTCCAACTACCGATCGACAACTTCAAGTGCAAGCCTAATATCACAAAACGATATAAAAACTACTTTTAACACGAAGTGCAATATTTATATCATTATTATTGCAAAATTTTCATAACTGAAATATCATTTCAGCCGTTTTGTCTCTAAACTTATTCAAGCTCCTCGTTTATTGAACGAAAGTCTCTAACAAAATCTGAAAACAATCGTGAAAAAATGCGTCCGTCCGTCTGTTCGAATGGCACAGTCCTCTAACTCTTAATCGGTTTAATCTATCAAATTCCAATTTGACATGCACTTAGAGTGAGGTATTCCAAAGATGGCCCTTGTACGAAACCCCCGGCATATGAAGTATGTTGATGTCTAGCCGGCTTTTTAAATACAGTAAAAGAGGCCGGGAAAGTGACGGTACAAACAAAATCGTTCCTACAAAATCTGTACGGTTTCGAGGGGGGTATTCGATAGCGTTATTAAAGCAATGTTTGTTGTGGTTGCGCTTACAAGATCTCATTATGACTTTCAACATTTTAAATGCATACATATACATTTTATCTTTAGAAAGATAGCTGAAGTTATGGCCGAATCCAACGAATAGGGAGTACTAATGTCGTGCTGGAACCTCGGCATTTTCGTACCATATTTGTTACTTCCGTGGAGTTATGAATCATCTACAGAAGTTATAAAATTGAAGATATGTATTAAGCAAAAAACGTTTCGTATATTTTCTTTCCATCAGATATGTCGAGCGCCTTGTCTTTCGACGATGACGCGTGAAGCTACTGTTTTTTTTACTATATGTATATACAAGTGTCACTGACGATGAGCTTTAATATGGCGCGATAATATGCTGTCATACGGTTATTCAAGAATATCAAACGCTAGTATTAAATCGATTCGAGTGCGTTTAACTTCGAACATGCCAACGAAAAATATAACGAGAAATGTCAAAGATTTCGCGATGATGTTTAGTATTGATGGTACGTTAATCATTATTTGCTTTGATTGATTTAAGTGTTTTATATCGTACTAGGTAGTAAATAGATATTTGTCCATGAAATTATATGGTATTGTATCCAATACCCAGTTCATGAGAGCCATCCTCGTGAAAATAACGTACATTCGAGATATATATAAGATACATAATTTATATACATTATATACGAGGGGGACAAAAAAAAACGGGAATTTCGTCATAATTTCTTTATTTTTGAATATTTTTACACCAAATTTTGATCACCTCCAAAGTATTCTCCTTTGACCACAACGCACCTCTGCAAACGATCCTTCCAATGTTCAAAACATTTTTTAAATTCACTTATCGGGATGTTCTTTAGGCCTTCCAGCGATTTTTGTTTTATCTCCTCCACAGTGGCAAAACGCTTTCCTTTCATGTCCCTTTTGAGTATGGGGAATAAAAATAAATCACAGGGGGCTAGATCCGGTGAGTAGGGGGGTGGATAATTGGTGTCATGCAGTTTTTGGTCAAAAACTGCTTTACGGAGAGAGCGGCGTGGGCCGGCGCGTTGTCATGATGGAGGAACCAGTGGAACCACTTGTGCGCCAAAGATCTGCCCTTTTCTTCGTACTCGTTGGTACTCGTGTCCCTCACTTATGCTGAAAAAATCGGCCATTTTGAATGTTTAGTTAATTGTTGACAGCTGTTTTGGTTGGACGTGTTTTAGCTTGTCTTCGATTTTTGCCTATTCCAAAAAAGCAGCTTCCATTGCGACGATTGAGCTTTGGTTTCCACGTCATAACCATAATCTCATGATTCGTCACCAGTTATGACCCTCTGGAGCAAATTTGGGTCGTCGAGGACCGAGTCCAACAGCTCCTTAGCAATGTTAACGCGACACTGTTTTTGTTCGAAATTGAGCAATTTTGGCAGGAATTTCGCGGCGAGCCGTCTCATGCCCAAATCATTGGTAAAAATCGAATAGCATGAGCCAATCGATATGTTTAGTTCCTCAGCAACTTCTCTAACGGTGATTCGACGATTGGCCAATATTATTTTCTTCACTTCATCAATGTTTTCGTCTGTTGTTGATGTGCTCAGGCGTCCGAAACGCATTTCGCTGTTCGCATCTTCTCGGCCCTCTGAGAACATTTTGTACCACCGATAAACGTTGCTTTGGTCCAAGGTAGCTTCACCATGTGCCACAGTCAACATTCGGAATGCGTCCGCGCACTTAATTTTGTTTTTCACGCAAAATTTGATACAGATTCTTTGATCCATTTTTTGGAATAGGCAAAAATCAAAGACAAGCCAAAACACGTCTAACCAAAATAGCTGTCAACAATTAACTAAACATTCAAAATGGCCGATTTTTTCAGCATAGTGAGGGACATGAGTACCAACCTAACGCCACAAAAAAATCGAAAATCGAATATACGTAGCCCGCGGAAATTCAAAATTCGCGATACAATTTTAACAGACCACGTATAGCGACGAAAAATACTTTATCCTATACATATTTTTTATATACCTTCGTACATGTACTAAATGTATACAGGATATATACTAGGTACAGCCTGATATGTGGAAAATATATAAACTTATATGTTCGATAAATATATATATCTCTATATAATTCACGAGCTGTGCCCCGCGGTTTCACTCGCGTTAAATTTCCGTCGCCCGATTCAACGCGCCGCTGAGCTTGAAGTTATATGGTGTAAAGCCTGCCTGAATAAACCGGCTATCTAATGCAAAAAGAATTTTTCAAATCGGATTAGTATTTCCTGAGATTCGCGGGTTCGAATAAACAGATGAATGAACAAACAAACAAATATAGTCTCCAACTTTATTATAGTAGTAAAATTTCTCTATTAAAAATTGGAAAGGGATGCCTTCTCCAAACTTTTGGCAATTGAAGCTACCAACCTCCCTTTGTTCGTATATATGTATATACAAGCTCGTATATGTATACGAGCAAAGCGGGCTAGCAAGTTCAGTTTTTTTTCATTGTACATGTAATTAAATTCTGTGTGTGAAGTTTTAGTTATATAAAGATTTTCACTAAATATAGAAATTTTTATTAAAGATCTTTTTTGCACCACCTGCCGCATTATGAATATTCTAGCATGAATTGTCTAAATTTTTTTCACAAATATTTTAGTCTATAAGAACCGATACTTCGGACTGAATAATCGTTTCATTGTAACACGAAATAGTAGAAATAACCCTACAATAGTGGAAAAAGAACTTCAACTATAGAGGTTTTTATTCGACATAATATCGTTAAAGTTCTGTGTCGATTAACGTACTGTTTCATGAACAATATACTCGCTCAAGGAAACAGTATAGAGAATTTTTCGTGATATTACAAATTGTCCTCGGCAAATGAAGCTGTTGTCAGAAAATGAATGCTGAAGAGTTTTCGAGATAACTCAATTCGAATGTATAACAAACATTTTTAATTAGAAAATCGCGAATCCCATACGGTGGAGAGAAATGGAACACGTATAGTTGAATTTTTACGAATATCAGTACACAACAATTTCTCGGACCGCTAATTCGATTTTGTATGTTAAATTTCCTATTTGAAAAAGTTGAATCAAATAGGTGTTGATCCCGAATCTGAAGCCAACATTTTTTAATGGAAAATTCGGAGACGTTTTTGACGAACCTAATATTAAAAAAATATTCGACTTCCCGCCCCTGGTACTCGTATAAAGAAACTATACTAAACTCACGCAAAAAGATCGCATTTTGCAATCCACTAGACGATATTGATCCGTTATTCCAAATTATCAGCTGTCCATGTCGAAAATGAAATCAGCTATTCAATAAAACCTAAGTAACGAGTTTTGGACAAATTAGCCCATTGTCGCTATTCAAACAGCAATATTACGTTCCCCATGTTTTATTTTTCGAACTATGGGAATTGTTGCCAAGTAATCCGAGTTGGTTTCGTGTAATCGGGATCCGATCCGGGAGATTCACAAGTGTCGAATGCGCAAGCTCTGGATCCACGGAATCCGCCAGATTGATATCCACGAAATCTGCGAGATGGAGATCGATGAGATTCGCGAAATTCGAGTGAGATCGAGTTAATCCGGATTACCCGAATAATCCGGATCTAAAGCGTCGGATTGGAAGTTTCGAGTAATCGGGGTACCCCCAGATTAACTCCACGAATGTTCGTTTCACTCGGGGATTTAGCCTGCCCGATAATGCTCGGGGACCGGTGCCGTGGTAACGACTCGAGATAAGTACATTTATCTATGAAGTGAAAAGTTCTGAGCATTTTTTCTCTTTATTTCGACGATGAAATTAACATAGGATTATCCGATTTAGACCAAATATGCGCCGTTTTGTTCGATAACTTTTGTCCATTTTGAAGGCAATTTCATAATTCCGCGTTTGAAGAAGTCCTCGTCCCTATTGATGAAAAACTTCACCAGCTCATTTTCACAAGCCTCTGTCGAGGCCAATTTTGTACCATCATGGAAATTTTGCAAATGCTTGAAAAGGTGATAATCGCTCGGCGCCAGGTCTGGACTATACGGCGGGTGCGATAGAACCTCCCGTCCAACCTCTCGGAACTTCTGGCGTGTCGTTAAAGATATGTGTGGCCTGGCGTTGTCTTGATGGAACACAACACCCTTCCTATTGACCAATTCTGGCCGCTTCTGTTCGATCGCCTGCTTCAATCTGGTTAGTTGTTGACAGTAGAGGTCCGAATTGAGTGTTTGGCCGGATGGGAGCAGCTCATACTGGATGATTCCCTTCCAATCCCACCAAACACACAGCAAAACCTTCTTGGCCGTTAATCCGGGCTCGGCGAACGTTTGGGCCGGCTCACTGTGATTGGACCACGATATTTTTCCACTGTTGTTGTCGTATTTCACCCATATTTCATCGCCAGTTACCATCCCATTCAAAAATAGGTCGATTTCGTTACGTTTCAGCAAAGAATCGCAGGCATCAATTCGGTCCAAAAGGTTCTTCTGCGTCAATTCGTGTGGCGCCCATATATCGAGTTTCTTCTTGAGACCAGCCTTATGCAAATGGTTCCAAACGGTTTTCTGGCTAATCTTCAGTTCCTGCGCAATAGAATAAGTGCTCACATGCCGTCTCGACTCGACGATTTCCATGATTTTATCGACATTTTCGACAATTGGCCTACCAGAGCGTGCCTCATCTTCGACGTCCATATTACCAGAACGGAATCGGTGGAATCACCGCGTTGCTGTTGCATTCGATACTGCATTGGGTCCATAAACAGCGCAATTTTGTTGGCCGCCTGCTGCGCCTCTTCCTTGGTCGTAGTGGTTCTGAAGAATGTATCGAATTTTCGCTTTTTTTACCTCCTTTTTGGAACGCTGTAACACACAACTCGCTTCGCCAAGCACAAAACTCTCAAAGAACTTGTTTTGAAGCGTAATGTCACCTATACATCGCCGTATTGCATGACCCGATGCGATGCGATATACAGCGTGAGATATGGCTCACTTAAGACATCTAGCGGAAAACGCTCAGAACTTTTTACTTCACCTAATATTATACCGACCGCATCGAAAAACGACGCCGAGAAAGATACCGTCACCCTTTTACGCGGCCCTAACTGTTCATGTTGCTCATGATGAATTATAGCGTCCGGCTGAATCTTAGTGAGTATTATAACGACGAAGAGAGGTAGCAGCATTGTTTGTGTATTTTTACACGCAAATATCGTGATTTAGTTCCGTAATACAGCTGACAGATTAATCCATTCCAAAGTTACAAATGATTGATCTTTACAGTATGATCACGCACCCACGCTCGCGCGCGCGTGATTTGTATTAGAGTGACATAAAAGAACGTACATTTGTTGTTTGCGTTGCTCATCGCAACGATAGGCCGCTATCTTTTTTTAAACAAAAATTATGCCGCTCAAAATCGGCATTTTAGTTTGTCTACAATCCGAAAATCTACCCGCTTATTTGTTATTTTGATTGAATACAAAGTACTGCTCCAAAAGTCCGGTCATTATAATCATTTTTTTAAATTAAAGAATTGCGTAACAGCTGTAAAATTCTCATTCTATGTACAAATTTTCGAAAAATATTGTTGTACTGCGTCTCTTTAACATGTTGTAAGTGGTAGAATAGCAGATACGAAGCCCCAATCCCATAATTAAACTTTTAATGATCGCACAAGAATTTTGGAAACATCTTTCTGTGATAAAAAACGATATTTTCGGTTAATCAGGCTTTTTTCTTCAAAATTTCAACACTTCCGTGGTATTTATAGTATAATAGAAGAAATGTCATGCATTTTGAATAAAATGTATATATAAATTTAGTAATTATTAATAATTTTAGTACTTGTTTAGTATATTTTCTTTCTAGTCACCGAATCTGTACCTTTTTCCATTATTTTCACGACTGACTGCTGGTTATATTGAAACATATTGGCATACAAATGTATGCATTTTTTCACAAAAAAATTATCATTGAATACATTATCGATTCAAATAATTCGTTGATTCATTGGGAAGGACCTTCACGTATATTAAATTACTTCATCGAGATAATTATCAAGAAATTCCCGAGAAACAGCTTGGATTTTACAACAATGTACGGATGATAATTAAATTAAAGATGCAGTTTTTATGTATATTTTTTTAAATACCATTGTTTTTGAAAAATGTGGTCGAATTGACGTAAAAACGATCCTATAGTAATTCTAGTACTTTTCGATGCGCATGCATCGAAAATACTATTAATTTTTTTCGTCCACACAATTCATAGTTTTGCAATTTTTTTTGTTGGGTTGTTGCGTAATTCTACTTTTCTTTCGATAACTTCAGTCCAATTAACGTATGAAAGGTTTTATAGTAATCATAGTTACCAGTCATTTTCAATGTATGTATTTTGGAAAAAAAAACTTTCCAACTCAGTACGTGGATGTCAACAAAAAAAATTAACTGCATAAATTGAGTTGAAAAAAAATTTCCGTAATCGTTTTTAACATTTTATCACTGCCAGAATACGGAGCCTATGTCGGAGCATTACGCTTAGCCCCACCAATGCCGAACTCGCAGTGCCCCAGCGTTGTCCCAAAATTGTGCCAATTGTGGTTTGTTTCTATTACAATTTTCACATAGATGAATTGGGATAATCTTAACGAAATATGGAACAATAGAAAGTGGAAGGGACACGCTTGAAAAGAACCACCTTGCTGGAGTATCAATTGTGTTAATTTATTCATTTATTATTCGTGAATTGTAAGCAATATACGGGTCGTTCGTACTACTATTTTGTTGACAAAAAAATTAACACACGTTATAGTTTAGGAAAAAAGTTATCGACCATTATAGACTACTTTTTCGGCCGGATAATCCGGACATCATAATTCTGTATAACCCGCTGACCAGAAAGCAACAAAAGGTTTCCCATGGACCGCGGTAATTTCACAGAATCGTCCTAGAGCAACCATTAGCGCCCCTTCGCCTTCTCCTCCCGCTCTTTCTTCTCCCTCTCCTCTTTCTCTTTCTGTTTCTTCTCCGCCAGTTCCTTCGTCTTCTTCCCTAATTCCTTTCCCAGTTTCCCCGCAGTTTTTATCTCCTCCTTAGTTGGTCCTTTCTGCCCTGGCGACCCTTTTGAGTCTTTTGGCCCCGGCCCTTTTGGCGCCGGACCTTTTGGAGCCGGCCCTTTTGGCGTTGGCACTTTCGGCACTGGCACTTTTAATGCTCTCTTTGACCTTGGCTTTCCGCGATAACGAGGGACTACTTTCTTTATATTTGAATCCCTGTCGGATTCCGACTGCAAATTTGTCGTACTCGAGGATTCCGAGCTAGCTTGTACGTTGATATCGGTCAGCTGTGGATTAATTAATGTTTGTTATCAATTTCGAAATAGAGGGATTTCACTAGTGGATAACTCGGTAATCAATAAAAAATTACTACTTAAAGGGAAACGATCAATAGTTAGTCAATTTGTGAATAAAACAACTAGCGCACTACCACTATTTCGAAAGTCAACATTTTCCCACTTGAATCAATATCGGCGATGACAATAACCTTCAGATTTCATCGTCGACGCTATTAAATTCATTTAGAGAACGTGAATTGTAAAATTTCATCAACTCATTGTGAAAACTCGGAAATGTTGTAACCAATTTTGCATTTTGTTAAGGAGAAGGTCGGCTCAGGTAATCTAGTATGTTGAATATTTTCGTTTGCAGTGTGCTTAGAAATATGATCAATAACCTATCATTTGGAGCATCGAATGAAAACAATTTTCGGCGATTGCAGAGGCGCCTATACCAGAGTTTGAATTTTCCTTTTTGTGCGTGATACAGAATAAACAGGTGAATGACTTGCGGTTCTTGACATCGCATTTTTTTCGTAATACATCTTTTGTCCGCAAGTCAAAGCTTTATTTGTGCCAAAACAATTGTATTTCAGATATTCCTTCCAATATGCCTAAAATGGTCTTAAAAATCGGAATACGATATTTTGAAAACGTTGAATTGTACGGATTGTTTCCTCGTAACTTCTTAGCACCTTGGTATAGAATTTGGGGTGAATGAATGTTGTAGATAAATAAAAGAGAATGAAAGTATGCGGTTGGTATTGAATTTATCGAGAATCGATGAGATCAGGTTTTATAATATTTTGAATTTGTCGAAACCTGATGCTACCAAATTCAACCCCAAAACAGTACCCCAGCAAAAGCTGTTCAAGAGCTGGAGAAAAAAGATCGTCGTCAAGACATGCAAGAACTTTCCTCAACCAGGCAACCATTTGGGTAATCACACTAACTTAGATGGTGGACATTTTATACATGAACATACCTGCTTGCCCCTGGAATTCTGGTTGGGCCAGTCGTTTCCATTATCCAAACTTCTCACCGAAGGTTTCTGGAGATCTTGAGAATAAGCACCGATTCCGAGAATGATAAGCCAAATGGCAAA
The DNA here is from genome assembly GCA_958009045.1 of Oxytorus armatus. NCBI lineage: Eukaryota > Metazoa > Arthropoda > Insecta > Hymenoptera > Ichneumonidae > Oxytorus > Oxytorus armatus. The sequence continues at coordinate 8,023,400 of OY253747.1, read as the reverse complement.
CGACCAATATCGCTCCATCATTGATCGAAAGTAAAAGTATTAAATGAAGATAATGATAATCGAGGCCAAGCTTGAAGAAACTTCCAACTGCTCGGTTCTTCGGTGAGTTAATCCCGCGGAATGTGCGAAAAGACTCGACTTTTATTGCGTATCTTGAATCAAGTCGTTCCATGAAAAATCCGCACATCGGTCTTTAGTACGTCATAGTGTCGTAAGCGATGCTATTTATTCACGTGTTCAACGTCGCATCGTGTGTCTGGCCTGAACACTTTATAAGGTGATTCAAAACAAATATTGAATCCGAAAATATCCGATTCCGGGTGAGGTCTTGACGATAACCGTTTAGTCGTTTTTATTAATTCAGGGGAAGAGGAAAATAGTTTTTAATTCAGAGCCATTTGAATATGGTGATGAGTCGACCAATGGTAACGTCGCACCGTCCCGCGCTGAGAGTCGGTAATGACGTAAAGAGAGACAATGTCCAGGTATATGTAGGGAGGCCATCATACGATTGTGCGGTCACGGCACGGCAGCTCGAATTTCGTGGGTTTTTCAACAGCTATGATCATTAGCGACGGGGTTTACTTTTTTCCGTTAGTCGTTTCTGCCCCACTTTGGGTTGAACCAACAGTGTAACTATTTTATCGACGGTTGTAACCGCCTGATGATACATTTTGCGGACTATCAACAGACAGATGGCGCAGATGGCGGGTCACATGTCTGGAGCTACGTCGAGGCGAGATACTTTTTTCCCGTCGGTAAGACGACAGCACCGTGATTCAAACCCGGGACCTCACGATACTTCGCTTCAGAGGCAAGCCCGCTAGTCACTAGACGAAAGTCATCGTTCCTCGAAATGTAATTGAATGTATTTCTCATTAACTCGCTGACTATCTTGCAATCTTCCTGGAGGTCTCGCTAAGTATCTTCATTAACATCTTGCTCGATGGCCTGCCTATAATTATCGTACTAAACATTACCTGTACGTTGTCAGTTCGCTCAAAACCCCGCAAACCTGGACGTGGCATCCCAGCAACATCAGACCCATAGCAGTCAACTCATATAGCTCGTTATTGAGTCCCCTCCCCCTCGGACTCCCGACGAGATAAGATTTTAAAGAAACGGCTATGTAGTCATGCTCTCGACGTTATCCGAAATCGAACAATTTCGGGTTCGATATGTATTCTGAATCGCCCTATATAGTCTTCAGGCCTGACACACATGTGTATGCGAACCATATTGAACACTTTAATAAATAGCATCGGTTACGTTACTGTGACGTACAGAAGACCGACGAAGTTTGGACTTTTCGTGAATCGACTTAAATCAAGAATGAAATAAAACTCGAATCTTTTCGCGCATTCAACGAGATCAATATCTCACCGAAAAACCGAGCAGTTGAAAGTTCAAGTTGCGCCTCGATTATTGGAATCTTCATTAAATACTCATTCTTTCTACGAGGGGGGGACCCAAAAAAACGGGAATTTCGTCATAATTTCTTTATTTTTTAATATTTTTACAGCAAATTTTGATCACCTTCGAAGTATTCTCCTTTGACCACAACGCACCTCTGCAAACAATCCTTCAAATGTTCAAAACATTTTTCAAATTCACTTATCGGGATGTTCTTTAGGCCTTCCAGCGATTTTTGTTTTACCTCCTCCACAGTGGCAAAACGCTTGATTGCTGCTTTGTTTCGGGGTCGTATCCATAGCACTACGATTCATCACCAGTAATCACCTTGGAAAAATGTTCAGGGTCCTCTTTGAGCTGATTGTGAAGTTCAAAACATGCCTGAAGTCGACGCTCCCTTTGCTCGTCTGTGAGAAGGCGAGGGACAAATTTGGCTGCAACTCTGCTCGTGTGCAAATCTTTGGATAACATCCTCTGAATTGAACTCCATGATATCCCAGACATCTCACAGAGTTGATCAATGGTTCGGCGACGGTCTTCATGAAAGAGAGCATTGATTTTGTCGACGTTTTCGTCACTTCTTGACGTTGAGGGGCGTCCTGAACGGGGTTGGTCTTCAATTGACATTTCTCCATTTAAAACGTGAAAACCACTCGTAGACTCTGGTTTTACTTAGGGCAGCATCTCCATAAGCAGTCTTAAGCATTACAGTAGTTTCCGCGGCCGATTTCCTCAACAGGAAACAAAATTTCACAGCCGCGCATTGCTCTCGACAATCGGCCATCACGTTTTCGCCGAAATGGAAAAAGTTGTTTCACTACGAAAATTCCCACGGGCGAACCGATGCACTCACGGCGACAGAACTTCGCACACTAACTCAGGAGACGTGTCCCCAACGGACACCTGGTCGAGCAATGGGTGCCCCCACTCACCCTCCCCGCCGCAGCGCAATTCCCGTTTTTTTGGGTCCCCCCTCGTATAATGAAGGAGCAGCATTGATCGTTCTGACGAAAAAATGTTCTAACCCAGATATGAAGGAAAATAATATTCCGTATGAAACCATCGAGTGCACTACTATATACTATATAGTCACATATCAAACGAAAACTAAAAGGAAATATAGCTTTAGAATGATTAAATGCTAATCATTTTTATAAAATATTTCGTTCCATACTAATCTTTCAAGGTCTACTAACCATTAAAACCGCCATTGTCTACTAAAACTAATATTCACAAACAATGTTTACAAACAACATCCACAAACAATGTTTACAAACAATGTTTACAAACAATGTTTACAGACAACGTTCACAGAGAATGTTTACAAACAACGTTTACAAACAATGTTTACAAACAATAGGTATACCGGGAAGAGCGCACTCCAAATGGACACTCCGCAAAGGTCATACGCCGATAACTCGTTTGCAGCCTGAGGTAACTCAAATGTACAGGTGCGTTAGCGTGAAGGCTGAGGTCAGCTAGGACGTAAGAGGCGTTAATGAGTTCGAAGTATCACGACATGGTTAGCGATACTTCAAACGGCAAACGAATTCCAAATCGCACCCTATCGGACAGACGGCCCACCGAGCGATCGGAATTCGCCGCACGGGTATAAAACACCACAATTGGAGCGGACCTTCCCCATATGCACCCACAGAGACTGAAAGCCTACAGACTTGATAACGCAAAGCTGTGTGAGATATAATGTGCATTTCGAGAATCGAATCATTTTGTAATAAATATTCAATTTCCTTCCATTATACCATTATCAATGATCGATGGGTTTTTGAAGATCCCTCTTGGCTATAGTAAATTCACATTATCATTTAATAATAAATATCATTATTGGATTGCATATAATCTGAATTACTTTGAACTTTTTGGATCGGGAATCTATATAAATTCTTCTTGAGCATTTTTTCGGTCGACGTTCTCTTCGACTTTGACGAAAGATTTTTTGTCGACGCACCTGATTCTTCTTGGATTTCGGGATGGCCAAGTCGGTTCCCTTTTTCCGGCGATCTGAGAACCGAAGATTGCTGACACTCTTAACAATTAACGCCGATTGAGAGAACGAGAAGTCAAATGGCAAAGGATGAGTGTGGCTACATCGTTCGTTCAAAGTTAACCATAATTGAGGAGAAACTAAAACGAATATCTCACTTCGCGGTCCTTCGTCAAATGAACGAAAAAAGCGTCTTTTATTGCATTTCCTTGAGCAAATCTGTGCACTAAAAATACTCATCACCTCCGTTAGTAAGTGAAACGAAGTTAAGCAATGCTGTTTACTCAAGTGCTTAACATTCACGCACACAGGTGTGTCTGATCTTATCGGGAAGTCGCACTATCAATATTTTGCTGATCCGAAAAATTCTGCTTACGGTATGATATCACTACTGTTATTATTACACATCATACAATATTTATGTCATCAGTCATTATTAAGGTTTTTTGATGCTCTGCCAACTGAAAAAATGTTGCGATGCTTCGGTGACCTCCCATGTTAATCACCGGCAACAATATTGTACTTGCAGGCCGACTACTGACCGAACTGGCCGACTACTGGTGGTCTGTAGGAATGGAATGATAACAAAATTAATAGGAATAAAAAAATTCATAAAAATTCGAACCACTTACCGAATCGTTGTATAATAAAAAATATACAAAATATCCGTTGAACATGATAATTGTAAACAAAACTGGAAAGTTCGCGTGTCTTCTTATCTGATTACGAACATGAATAGTTAAGAAACGTGGACGCGTCTTGATGCTAAATGATTGACAAAATTCTTAAACATGTATACCGCAGTCTCTGTACATTAAGTTGGTACTTAAGTCGTAATATTAAAACTTCAAATCGTCGTCACGCGGGAACCAGTCGCCTGACAAAAAAAACTGACGCCACTTTTGAAATATAATGTAATGTAATTATTATACAGAATATTCCATTTTTTTCAATGCAGAAAAATAACTCGAATAAATTAGGTAGTACAGAAACTATGTATGTTTTCAAGTGGAAAATTCGATGCTATTAACACATTTCTTTGTCGTTGCGATTTCGAGATACGCAGTGAACGAATAATTTTGAGTATATTATTTTTCCCGCGACGCGTCTCAAGTGTCCTGCTTACCGACGGTGACGCGAAATACTACTGCTTTCTTTATTATATGCAAGTATCATCGACAACGAGCAAGAAGATGACGTGATAATAATACATGTTTTAAGAAATAATAAATCCGAATAAAAAAGAAACAAACAATAAGTGGATGATTATACGCTATCGTATACGCCTATCCAACAATATGCCGAGAAGACATTTTTCCCGGGTATAATGTGACCCATATGAAATCTGCCCTGCCAACCGAATCTGGCCCGGATAAGGATACGGATTGGGCTATATTCGTCGTGTGATAGAACTTTGGATTCGGCCCTGATCCGGCACAAATCTCGTGCCTGAGTCGGCCCTGATCGCGCACAGTTCCTAACGAAATCTGGCCCCATTGTTTGATTTGGAACAATTTAGTGTTTCAATCGTATATCTTTTCGTATTTTTGCATTTCTTGCCATTTGTTCCCAGCTCTATGATCCGTAATAATAATATGCTACAAGAAGAAAATTGCGTCGACAAAAAAATTATAAAAAGAAACAGGAACTTGAGATTCGATAGACGTTTAAATAAATAAAACTAACATTTATTTAGCCTATGTGGGTGTTTATCACTTACGAAGGGATTCCGGTCGTCCATTTGGAAGTCGCATCAGTTGTAAGAGTATACGTAAAATCCAATTTCTTCAAGTGCAATTTTCACATTGAAGAATTGGAATAATCGGAATAAAACGGAGACCATTTTAGAGAGCGAAAGGAATGTGGTTTAAAATCACCATCTCGGCACTTCAACTATGATTATCCATTTATTTATAATTCACTTATGTTAAAAAAGAATGCATTTTGGAGAATTTTAATACATTTCTAAATTTATAACTCGTGAACCATGAACAATTAGGAAATTGATCATATGATCTTTTTGACTGAAGATTTTGAAGAATATAATCCATGAAAAAAAGGTTAAATTAACCTCATTGTTTATAAAAAATCAATGATTTTTGAACATTTTTTTGCTCGAATAGCCAAGACATACATCCCAAATAATCGAATTTAAAAAAATGTCCCCACGCGCATCTAGAAATACACAGAACCGGAACGACTGTAGCGTCTAGCATCCTATTCAGTCTTCTCTTCGTTCGCACTCCTTGCCGCTTCCGCAACCTCTCTTGCCCAAGCCTCTAGAGCTTCCCTCTCTTCCGGAGTCGGGTTCCTCGGATCTTTCGGCTTCGGTTTGGGCTTGGGCTTAGGCTTAGGCTTAGGCTTTGGTTTTGGTTTTGGCTTCGGCTTCGGCCTCGGTCTCGGCCTTGGCCTCGGACCTCTCGCGGCCCTGGACACTCTAACCAATGTTTTTTCAGGAGTTGGGGGCACATCGTCTTCTAACTTAGAATCCTTTTCGTCGTCCCAGTTTTGGGGGCTTTCTTGTCGAGTACCATCGGTTAACTGTGAATCAATTTAGAAATTTGTGTCACCTGTTTCCTTGTAGCGTGGGCTTAGCAGTGACCAGTCACCAATAAATTACTACTCTAAGGTAAGATATCATTAATTAGTAATTTTCCGAATAGCAGAGATCAGATGAATGTGTTATTTTCCCTAAAATGTTATTTTTCTCGATAATTGGAAAACATAAACAAAAAAAAAGACATCATTATTATTAGCTTGAACACATTATCTAACGAAATAATTATATTTCTGATTTCTCTTGAACTGATAAAATAATTAATAATAATTAACGAGATGAATATTTAACATTATACACGGAATACGGAAAGACGGTGTAAATTCGGTCAATCGAAGCGTTTTTCGTGACATTCGCTCGGTTGCTCGGTTTATATTCGTCTTTATGTATTTTGTGTGTAATGGGACTCTGATATTTGGTACTTCGTACAAAGACCATGGTGGATCATGGTGGGCACCTCAGCGAGATCTTAATACATTGTCTATGGGAGTGCGTAGAATTTTTTCGATAAATTGTTTTTTGGCCAAATGGCGCACTTCTAGTGACGCACTTAAGTGAAAAGAGAATAATTTGCTTAAAAAATCGTTAGAAAATTGTCAATAACAAATGAACTATGCAATATTTAAAAAAATCCTACTCACTTCCATAGACAATGTATTTTTAAAGATATATTCAAAATTTCAAATGAATCGGTTAAAAATTGACTGAGTTATGTTTCCGGCCACCAAAAACGGAGACGTCATCGCAAAAACGCTACACAGCCGCCATTTTTTAATTAATTGCTTCAAGAAAATTATTGTATACAGTCACTGAAATGTATGATAAACACCCTATTTTGTAATCTCGATTTACTATGTAGTTTTTCTGAAAAAAAACCCCACAGCCAATTTTTTTCGGCCTCTAGAGTGGCCTGACCCGTTAAGGAATCAGATGTGCTATATTATTTCATCACAGTGAAATGAATAGTTTAGATAATTATCGGAGATGAGAAACATTTTGATTATAAGATTTGTTTACTTTTCAAGTAATAATATATATAATTCATATTACGACATTCCTTTAATGAGCCATATTTCGGGTTCACTCTAGGTTTGGTAAAAGTTTTTTTTAGGTAAACGTACCTGGTCATCCTTGGAATCCGGTCTGGCCAAGTAGGTTCCCGAAGATTGCTGAACCTCTTGACAATAAACGCCGATTCCGAGAACGAGAAGCCCAATGGCCAAGGACCAACGTGGCTTCATCGTTGATACAAAGTACGAGTGCTTAACGAGGATACCCCTAATTCAGCGGAGACTCAAATGAACTTCCAGCTTCTGCAGACTTCTACGACTGAACCTCGTTGAGACTTGGCTTTTATTGCATTTGCTTGACCAGTTGCACGTCATACGAAGGTTAGCGATACTGTTTACTCAATTGTTCGATTTTCGCAGATACACGCACTTGTGTCTGGCCTGAATGCTATGTGTTTGTTAGTCCACGTCGCGGTGATACTATTATGCGGTTATGATAATACTAGTGATAACAAATAATATACTCGAAGGAAAAATAAAAATGTGTTGATGATATTATGCGATGCCATACGGTTATCCGAAAATATAAAACGCTAGTTTTAAAAGATTTTACGCGCGTGTAATCGCACACTTGTCAACAAATATGACGAGATTTGTCAGAAATCTGAGGATGCCATTTAGAATAAATTTTTACGATAAAATCATTAGTTACTTTGGTTAATACAACTGTTTCATACCTTTTCAGGGAGTAAAAAGGTTCTCGCTCATGAAAATGCATGGGGTATTGTACCCAATACCCAACTCCAAAGAGCTCTCCTCATGAAAATCAAGTACATGAGAGATTAATATAAGATATATGATGTATATACGTCATACATAGCGGCCGAAAACACTATATATATTTTTATATACCATCGTATATATACTAAATATTCATACGATATATGCGAGTTACGTACTGATATATGGACAGATTTGTTAATCTCAAAAAGTGATATTGTATACGCGCAAACATCAGTACTAAATAAACATGAAATACTGGGCATCGCTTTCCTTGTCAAGGCCTGAGAAATTATACCAAAAAATAAAATTGACTGAGAGTAGAAAAATAAAAATATTTATAATAAGACAATTATTGTAGTCTTGATTATCAGGGTAGACAAGTGCCTTACCGAAAGAAACTACTGAGAGCTACTGAAAGAAACTACGGAGGGCTTCAAGTAAATCAACTGCTCGTAAACTACTCATAGTTGACCTGTACTATATTGGTCCATTGCTGACAGGTTAGCTACTCGCCAGTACTTGAGCTCCGTAGTAGTTCTCAGTAGTTTTAATTAGTTCGATACTAGAAATGTCCAGTAGTTCACTACAGGCGATTTCCGGTAGTTTTCCGGAGTTTATTGCTTCACATTTCCAGTAGTTCATTACTAAACTATTTTAGTAGTTTTCACTAATTTATTAATGGAGATTTTCTGTCGTTCTTTAGCACAGCTCTACGGGCAACTTGGAGCAATCCGCTTATATTGTCAATAGGAAACATTCAGGTATTTTCTCTGTGAATCTGGAAGTTTTTAGCAGTACAAAACCATTGAAAACTATAGAATCAGTTTTCATGTCCAAGAAGAAATTACGTCTTTTAGGAAGTGTATTAGTTTGGGAATATAAGTAAGCTACATGGAAACCGATTACATAGAATTTGTATTCTATATTTGTGATATAACGTATAGCTCTGGTTTCTTTACGTATTTTTCAAGGTACAGAACAGCCCAATATTTCGTTTTATACTCATTGCGTTGCTTAAGCGTTTATTAAGCGGTGCGATAGCAGCGTCTTAGTGCTGAGTATCAAAATAAAAATTATTCTTACGGCAATAGTATATATAATAACTCTCATCCATGTTATACATACAGCTTTGCTCGTGAGTATATAAACAATATTTTATTTGCCGTCCGGTATTGAATATTTAAGTTCGTTCATTCACATGTCATCCAGGCCCAGCCACATCTCTTGATATTTACCATCAGCGTAGTATGCCAACTTCTGCCGTAACTACGGAACTGCTCCGAGTAGGGTTCTGTCGATAAACTAGCGAGTTCTTAGAAGTACCTATTTATGAGTTAACGTTCTGGCGATACAAATATGAAATTTTTCTGTAGTTCAACTATAGAGATCTTGGGGGGGGGGGGGGGGGGGGGTAGTAGGGTTTTAAAGTGGAAAAAAAAGCATATTTTTATGATTTTTTTGCGGCGACATGAGTAATATAATTTTATTAAATAGAATTACATATTATTGTACAACTATTGAAGTATCTCAGAAAAAATTTTCAATGAAAAATATTGATAAATAAGCCGGTGACGTTGAATCTCCAGAGGCGCCTTGGAAAAAAGTGGTTTTGCGGTGAACATTATAACTCGTTACCGGATGATCTGAAACAAAAAAATTGATATGCATTTTAAAGGTGATATATTTCTCGAGGTAATCAGGAAGAGTTTTTTTTTTTTTTTTCTATTTTTTGCAATACTTGGAAGTGAAAAACGCAATTTTAGCTAAAAAAATCGCGTTTAATTTGTTGTTAAAAAATTGAAAAAATTGAAAAAAAAAAACTTCTACTCATTACCTGTTGATTTATGTGAAGAAGTAATGTTTAAATTTTCAAAAGGATCGGTTCAGTAGATTTTGAGTTCTAATGTTCACAAACTTCAAAAATGACGATTTCAGGAAAATCGATTTAAAGTTTTTTATACGTGAAAATTCGAAATAAACCATCAATAAAAAAACATGAATTTTTATACTTACATAGAGTCATCAATGCCAGCTCCATACAGTGAAACACTGTCATTCAGCATATCCAATGCATCTTTTTGCTCTTGTCTACGTTGAATTCTACCCTGTTTTGTTGTACGCGCAGCTTCTTCGTTCGCTCGGGATATTCGTAGTTCATCAGTTTGGCGTGCCCACTGGTGAGCACTTGGGCCTGTAGAGATGCCCATTTCATCCAAAAAGGATAAAAGAGCAAAACATCCTTCATTGAAAATGCATGCTGCTACATTTGCTGCAATTTCAACAACGATTGCAGTACCGCTTACTGATTTTGGAGAGATTTTCCAAATAAGTTGATTGAGACTCTCGTTGTTATTTTGCGTGAAAGCTCCAAGACACCGCTGCAAAACCGCGTCTTTGCTCAAATCTTCATAGATTGGCTATATGGCTGTTGTAACATCTGTAGGAAGAGCATTGTAGCTGTGTCTGAACGAATGCAGAGTATTTGCAGCTGCCGCTTTTTGCCATTCACACCAAGAGTCATCACCGCTCGGGCATTTGTCGTGCTGTGGTTCCTCGTGTGTCGAGCAGTAGTGATAGTATGTCGCCCAAATCGCATTTTTCATTTTCGTTACACAATCGGAGTTGCGTCGAATGGCCAGTCCATAATATACGGTCAATTTCTCTATCATTTTTGCAGTGAGTTTACCTTTTCCAGAGAGACTTTTCTTCTTTATTTTTTTGCCTGTTTTAGTTTCACTGTCGACCACAGTTGTTTTTACTAGTTCGCGTAAACGTGTACCCATTCTTTTCTGCACGTGCCCTATGCACTCTTTCTTATTTATTGTGAAATCTTCACCATACGGTTTTGAATTTACCACACGACTGTAGGTTTTCGAGTCGCCATCTCCTATATTATTTTTAAACATCATTCCGTAATATTCTGTGGACCGTTTGAACATCTGTATGATGACATTTACTTCCATGTTACCTGATGGACCATCATGATTTGCTTTACAGTCTCCGCTGTTGACGTGTTCTTCGTACCATTCTTTAAATTCGACAGTATCTAACTTATTTTCCCAAGTTTTACATTGGTAGCAATAAGAACTCTTGACAAACACATCAACAACCTTTCCCGTGTAGTAACCGATCAAAGAAGCGACACCGAATAGCGAAGTGAACCCACGTTTCTTCCACGTTCCGTCACCTGATATTGTTAATTCGTTAGTATCTTGTACGTTATTCGCTTTGCATGTTTCCTCTTTTTCTTCTTTTACAGCAGCAGCCAGAAATCTTTTCGTAACATCATTTACAGTCGTATGTATCTTCTGTATATGCGTGTTATAACATGATTTTGACAAGAAAGATTCCGCTAAATCCATCAAACCACAAAACTTATTACATCCAGCTAAACCTAGGCCTAACAGACGCATGACGAAAGCAAAACGATGATTCACTTCATAATATGATTGCCTTGACTCTTTTTTCACTCTTTCACTAGACGGAACATACCGAGGCGCTTTGCATTTTTCACATGACACTTTGATGGTGAAAGCTATACCTTGGGATTTGCATGTGCGAAAACTCATTTTTCCATCACATTCAACGCACTTCACTAGTGTACTTATCGTTGAAAATACTAACAGGAAGTCTATAATCCTGTAATGTTTCTCCAAATCTTGCTCTACATGTTCAGATGTACTAAGTTTTATTTTCTTATGCGACGCGCTGGACACTATCATTTCCACGTTTTGGGAAAGATATTTTTCTCGGTCGACCCACAATATTGCGACTTTCCTGGCGATGTTGCCGGGTTACTTTCTTTGGCATTTTGCAAATAAATAAATGAATTACAAAACAACACTAAACGAGTGAAAATATAACTGTAAAAGAACGAACAGAAACGGAAATTTAAGAATAATTCCGAGAAAATTTTAGCTCTGTTATAGTACACAACCGTTCAGCAGGGAGTGTGCCAGTAAACTATTTTATATTCGATATACCGAAAAATATACAATATTTTCAAGGTCAGTTTACATTGATTGATAGAAACACAGACTGAAAAAGGGATTTGGGAAAACAAAAGAAATTGCAGCTGCTTTCTACTAGGGGTACCGAGCGGCTACCGAGCAGGTATAAAAATCAGGTATCACGGCCGGTCGTTTGAAACGCTGTAACCCCGTTAGTTTTACTCCGATTGACTTAACATTTATACACAATATTCTCGACATATTGTTCATGCAGAAAAAAAATAATTAAAAAAATGCAAAAAAAATAATTTAAACCCCCCCCCCCCCCCCCCCCCCCACCCCCCTTAACAGTCACTACTGGCGGATAATAAGTACTTGTGATTACAAGTCCCGTGATGGAACTATTGGTTCTTTTCTAGAAAATCTCATTATTTTCTAGTATTAACTACCCCTAGGTAGTATCCGCTGATTTATGATCTACTCCACTGTCATTTATAGCTACTGGACAATGGAAACTTATGCAGGAGCTACTTTGTTTTCAATAATCAATACTCCAAGATATAAACTACTCATTCAGGAACATGCAGGAACTGCTTATTTCACGCTTAGTAGTAACTAATGAAAAATACAAACTACTTATTCAAAAACGACTGGATGCTGAGTCGTTTCTATTGAGATCTGCGAGTTACTGCTGAATACCCAGTAGTTCTTGTCAGTAAGGGTTGGGATATCAAACAGCGGATAACACCAAACTTTTAAATACATTTTTTATAGTTATTATGCTATTCATAAATTTACAACTCATGAATCATGAATAATACGGGCTTCGAATAACCTTTTTCACTGCAGGTTTTGAAGCAATATAGTTCGGACAAAAAAGGTTAATTAAACCTGTTGGGTATAAGAAAAATTATGATATACAATTGTTGACAATTTATTCACCGAGATAACCAAGACATTCCAATTCTGTACAACCGAAAGAATAGACTACAAAAAAGGATTCCCATATGCCTCCATAAATACACAGAAACTGGACGACTCTTAGCGCCCAACTTTTTATTGTTTATTTTCTTCGTTCTCCTGCCTTCTCTGCTCCTCCAGTTGTTTCACCGCTTGCGCTGCGTCGTTTGCCCCATCCTCGAGAGCTTTCTTCTCTTGCGAGGTCAGCTATCTCGGGTGTTTCGGCTTTATGGGGGGTTTAGATTTTTTTGGGCGTTTCGGCTTTGTAAGGAGTTTCGACTCTGTCGGTGGTCTCGATTTCGGTGCCGGAAATCTAACCCTAGGCCATGCCACCAACCCCTTGTTGGGAGTAGAAGGCGCATCTGTCGTTAAATTCAAAACCTTCTTGAAGGTCCCTTTTTTGGAATTTCTAGTTTGGGGACATTGGTTGGCTGCAAATAAATTTACGAATTTTCGTCATTTCTTTCCACTTAAGCTGAGTTTACCAGTGACTAGTAACCAATAAATAACTTCCCTAAGGAATATTATATGTACAAATTAATTCTTGGCCCCTGCCTTTCATCGACTACAGAACCTATTCAAATTAAAGTTTTCTCCCGCAATAGGCCTTTTAAAGTACCATCTGTTAGCTTTAAAACGAACTATTATATAATACTTGATCATACTGTGAATATAACCTGACGTACGTAGACGTGATGTCGTTCGAAAGACAATACTTGAGGCACTGCTTTATTTTCGCAATTCAGCTGTAAAAAACCGCAGCTGAAGCGAAAGAAATGATTTGTTCGGCTTTGGGTGAAACCGCTGTATCATATAGCACGTGTCAAAAGTGGTTCCAGCAGTTTCGAGAGGGATATTTCAACCTTCAGGACGATGAAAACACTGGTCAACGAGAAAGAGTGGAAAATGAGGAGTTGGAGTTGGTTTTCCCCCATTCGGATTACCACGTATTCCGATCTCTACAACACCATCTGACTGATTCTCAGTTCAAGTCAGTTGAACAATTCGAAAAAAGCCTCGATGAATTCATCGCATCAAAACCAACATCATTTTTCCGATCTGGAATCCGACAATGGCCTAAGAGGTGGCAAAAATGTATTCAAAGCGAAGGAGGTTACTTCGAAGATTGAGTTTGTATAATTTTTTTTACAAATGAATGTTAAATTTTGTCAAAAAAGGCCGAAAATTAATTTGTATACCTAATATTATCGATAACTAGTAATTTGCGAACAAGAAATCCCATACTCGGTACCACCATTTCGAAACCTGATACAGTTATTTATAGGTGATTTGACGTATGTTATTTCCCAAAAATGTTATGCTCGTATAGATAATTGGAAATTATAAGCAAAGAAATAGCCCGCAATCGTGATTTGTTTTACGAAACACTGGGGCTCAGCTTCGGCGGCATCACTAGTAAAAGCGGTAGTGGCCGTGGTTGAAACTGGGCTAGGTGACCGCTTAACCGTGCACTGGCTGTCGAGCCTACTACTGATCGGAAGGCAGTTTTTTCTGAGTTTCTGATGGTAATACAACGGGAATTTACAATCAGTAACACGTGCAGCCGCCTATATCGGACAGGTTTTCTGCAGTTTTCCTTCGCCCTCATGCAAACATGATAGAATAGTGCTTTAGCGAAGAGTGGCGGTGGAACCACTTTGAGGGGATCTTAATAAATCGAATGACAATGGAAACAACAGGTGAAGGGACGTAAAAACCCATAAGACGTATACGATGGAAAAACTCTAATATTCTGTACCTTGTGGAGAGCCTATTTTAAAACAATGTTTTACTTCTTACTGAACCCTCGAGATGCATGCTCTCCGTGTATCAATACGTCATCTCATATCATTAAGATTATATTTTCGGGATTAAGTCTCGGATAGTAAACGATCTAGCCGTTTGCGGGATGAAACTCTACAATTTCACAGAAGAAAACTTCGATTTCATCACCAATGAGTCGTTAACGGAATGGGAAAAATCACAAAAACGTCGTAACGGTAACTAACGAATTGTCTAAAAAGGCATAGACTAAAATTGTAACATCGTCGCCGATTTGCGAGTGATTAGGGCCCTTGAAGAAAGGCATTCTGCATATCATAGCGAATGTACCAATACTCGTTTTAATGATTGTACGAGGTCTGTTCAAAAAGTATCGCGAATTTTGAATTTCCGCGGGCTACGTATATTCGATTTTCGATTTTTTGTGGCGTTAGGTTGGTACTCGTGTCCCTCACTTATGCTGAAAAAATCGGCCATTTTGAATGTTTAGTTAATTGTTGACAGCTGTTTTGGTTAGACGTGTTTTGGCTTGTCTTCGATTTTTGCCTATTTCAAATAAGCAGCTTCCATTGCGATGATTGAGCTTTGGTTTCCACGTCATAACCATAAACCCATGATTCGTCACCAGTTATGACCCTCTGAAGCAAATTTGGGTCGTTGCGGACCGAGTCCAACAGCTCCATAGCAATGTTAACACGACTCTGTTTTTGTTCGAAATTGAGCAATTTTGGCACGAATTTCGCGGCGACCCGTCTCATGCCCAAATCATTGGTAAAAATCGGATAGCACGAGCCAATCGATATGTTTAGTTCCTCAGCAACTTCTCTAACGGTGATTCGACGATTGGCCAATATTATTTTCTTCACTTCATCAATGCTTTCGTCTGTTGTTGATGTCCTCGGGCGTCCGGAACGCATTTCGTTGTTCGCATCTTCTCGGCCCTCTGAGAACATTTTGTACCACCGATAAACGTTGCTTTAGTGCAAGGTAGCTTCACCATGTGCCACAGTCAACATTCGGAATGCGTCCGCGCACTTAATTTTGTTTTTCACACAAAATTTTATACAGAATCTTTGATCCATTTTTTGGAATAGGCAGAAATCGAAGACAAGCCAAAACACGTCTAACCAAAATAGCTGTCAACAATTAACTAAATATTCAAAATGGCCGATTTTTTCAGCATAAGTGAGGGACATGAGTACCAACCTAACGCCACAAAAAAATCGAAAATCGAATATACGTAGCCCGCGGAAATTCAAAATTCGCGATACTTTTTAAACAGACCTGGTATTCCATAATATCGGATTTACTGGCAGGACACAAAGGGTATTTAAGCAGTGGGTTTCCAACCGTGACCCAAGCTCTGGCGGTAAAACTGCACAATGAAGCGTGTTACCATCTGTGTTATTCCCTGTTTTTTGCATTATATTTGCTATTTAAACAAGTACATATCTTATTTGTACGAGGGATAGATGGGAATAATAACTCACTTAGGTATGTGTAAAAAGTAATTCCACTCAAAAGTATGAGATAACGCGCTTGTCAACATGCTTCAATCTCTTCACCTGTATGATGGAGGGCGGGTTCATGTGAAACCCAAATTCTTCGAGTGCAATTTTCTCATTCAAGAATTGGAATAATGGAAACGTAACTGACACCAGCGTGGCAAGTGGATAAGTAGATAAGCGGAAGAAACTTCAGAATGATCATCTCAACATTTCAATTATGGTTGTTTATTTATAATTGGTTCATGCTCGAAAGAACGTCTTCTCGACAAGTTTGATATTTTCATAAATTTATAACTCGGAAACCGTAAACAATACGGGAATCGTTCGTATGACCTTTTTAACTAAAGATTTTGAAGAAAATAGTGACGGAAAAATGTTAAATCAACCTAATTGTTAATAAAAAATTTTTATGAACAATCGTTGACTTTTATTTTGCCCGGATAACCAAGATATTGTAATTCTGCGCATTCCGAAGAATGAAATTCAACAAAGTTTTCTCATGCATTTCTATAAATGCATGAGAAAACTGATCGACTATTATTGCCCAGCTTCTCTGTTGCTTCTTCTATTGCCCCTCCCTTTCTCTCCTGGCCACTTCCGCTGCCTCCCTGGCCCAAGCTGCGAGAGCGTCCCTTTCCGCTGGAGTCAGTTTATTCGGGTTTTTCGGCACCGGCTTAGGCCTCAACGGTGTCTTCTTCGGTTTCGGCTTCGCCTTTGGTGGTTTCTTCGAAGCTCTGCGCTCTCTTAACAGTCTCACCGGTTTCTTATCAGGAGTGCGGGACTCATCTTCGTTGTCCCAGTTTTGTCGGCTTTTCTGTCCGGTAACATCGGTTGACTGCGAATAAATGAAAAAAATGTTGTCATCTGTTTTCTCGTAGGGTGGGATTGCCAGTGACCCACAACCAGTAAATTACTAATCGAAGGTGAAATATCAATATTTAGTTATTTTGCAAATAACAGAGCTAATGCTCGGTGCTACTATTTAGAAACCCGATGAAGATATGAAGCTAATTTGAAGTCCATTATTTACCCAAAATTTGATTTTTAGCAAAAATTGGAAATTACAGAAAGAAATAAACTCGCGAAAGTAATGTTTTTTACGAACCACAAATTCATATCATACGACAATATTATTTGCTTCAACACGCTAGCTTATGAAACATTTATTTTTAGCTTTTTCTTAAACTGATGAAACAAATGCCAATTGCGTAACAATGAAAATAAATGACAAAAGAGAAACATTTACGATTATACACAGAGTACGAAAAGATCGCACAGAACCGGCTAACTGGAGGGTTTTTCGTGACATTCGTTCGATTGCTCGGAACTATGCCGTTTTTTTATTTCGTACATAGTGGGACTCTGATATTTGATTTTTCATATAAAAATTGTAAATGGTCTTGGCCTCAGCAAGGGCTCAAGTATTCAAATGTTCAATTTATTTCATAGCAATAAAATGCGGAAAAGAAATTAGTAATAATTCATGTCAAAACCGGAATATTTAATTGATAAGGGGTGAAAAAGTATATTTGGTTAATTTCTGTAAGGCAACGTCATTTAACGGTGGCCACCGGATTTTTCATTTTCATCATCAGTAAGAATTATATTACACAATGATCCCGTAAATAATACTTGAATGATCCAGTACTTTTGGACCACAAATTGCACCGGAAAATTCTTGATTTTGGTCGCTATGAGCCACACAATCACAGTGGATTCTATGAACAAGATAATCTTAGAGTATCAGAGTATTATTGTTGACCGAAAATATAAGAAATGTTGAAAGCTCAAACGATTCCTATATTATCGATGAGTGTTTATTTGTTATGCGCCCGGACTGCCCCTTTTGGTGGTTTTACGTACGACCGCTACTTTTCTTTATATTTTGAACCAAAACGTTTCCCCGCGCTCGATGCTTGTGCATAAGAAACTTCAGCTAATTCCGATTTGACGGGAAGCGTTAACCAGTTCTTTCGTGTTTCAAGAAAGAATATGTATAATTCATATTACAAAATTCCCTTAATTAGCCGATCTTTGGGTTTATTCTAACTTTGACGAAAGATTTTTTTAGGGTAACGCACCTGATCGTCCTTGGAATTTGAGGCGGCCACGTTGGCTCCCGAAGATCGCTCATGTTTGTGACAATAAACGCCGATTCCGAGAACAAGAAGGCCAACGGCCAAGGACCAACGTAGTTGCATCGTTTATACAAAGTACGAGTATTTAATGAAGATAACAATAATTGAGGTGAGCCTCGGACGAACTTCCAGCTCTTCGGTTCTTCTGTGAGTTAATCTCGTTACGACTCGGCTTTTATTGCATTTGCTTGACGGAGTCGGTGCTGTAAAAATCTATACTACCATTCGTACGGCATACGCAGGCGAACGATACTGTTTATTCAATTGGCGGACGTACACACACACACGCACACACGTGTGTCTGGCCTGATCGCTATAAATTTATTTTCTCCATTTCACTTTCTTGTTATACCTGTTTGTTTTTTTTATTTTTATTATTACGTGTTTCAACGTGTACCCTCACGGGTTTTTACGTATGTCTCTTACCAATTTTCTATCCTATCCCTCCATGCCCCCATATGTTAATCTAACCTAACTTCCGTAGCATCCGCAGCTGCTTTTTAGCTACACCGCCTCGCATTCGCCATGGACACGGGAAACTACGGAAAACCCGTGCCGGTTCAGACGGCTTTTATTTTTAATGTGTGTTCACTTACCATTAGAAACTCAGAAAAACTGCCTCCTGCTTGGTAGCGGTCCCTCCCTTGCAGTACTGACCGCTACCAAAACCACGGCTGTCCAAGTCCACTGCTGTCAGTGTACCTATTTATTTGTTTCTTCATTTATTTTCCACTACCGATCGACAACTTGAAGTCCATTCCCAAGATTATGTGAACTCTTCAGATACAGCGAAGCACGCTTAATAGGTGCGCGGTATTAAAATTGCTATATTTCAAAACGGCATCAATGATTTTGAAATTCAAAAAATTTATTTACCGTGGAGTCCAATATTTAGATCATTATTATAAAAATGTTGAAGTTTCGATACTCGAAATATCATGTGAGCCGTCTGTCGCTAAACTTATTTATTCTCCTCGTTTATTAAACGAAAGTTTCTAACAAAATCTGAAAAATATTAGTGGAAGAATCCGTCCGTTTACCTGGACTCCTGTCACAGTCCTCTAATTCTTAATCGGTTTAACTTATCAAATTCGAATTTGGCATGGAGTTAGAGTTAGATATTCTGGAGATGGCCCTTGTGCAAAACCCCTGGCACATGAAGTACGTTGATGCTTGGCAGGTCTTTTAAATACAGTAAAATTGGCTGGCAAAATGACACGGTACAAAAAAACGTTTCCTACGAAATCTCTAACGGTTTCGAGGGGGGCATTCGATGGCATTATTAACGCATTGTTTTGTCGTAGCTCTTACAAGATCTCACGGTGATTTTCAATATTTTCAATGGAAACGTATACATTTTATATTTCAGAAAGATAGCTAAACTTATGGGAATCGAATGAATAAAAATTGAACACGAAACCATTGCTACTCGGGTAATCGCAACTCGTGCCTATCTCATCCCATTTGTTATTGCCGTGAAATTGTCATAAATTTACTGGTATAAAATTATGAACAGTAAAAAAATGTATCCCGTAGAATAATAAGAAGTTTATCGCAAAATTTCGAACGTCATGGCACAAAATACGAGACATAGAGTAGTGCTACGAAAGGCGACACGAGATGGCGTTCCGTGACATGGAAATGAACAAGATTTTTAAATATAGGACGTCAGGATATGCGTGTTCTATATTCTTAAGGGGTCAGACCACTCTAGAGGCCGAAAAAATAGGTTTTATGGGGTTTTTTTTTAGAAAAAGTACAAAATAAATCGAGATTACATAATAGGGTGTTTATCATATATATCAGTGACTGTATACAATAATTTTTTTGAAGCGATTAATTTAAAAATGGCGGCTGTGCAGCATTTTGCGATGACGTCTCCGTTTTTGTTGGCCGGAAACATAACTCAGACAATTTTCAACTGATTTACTTGAAATTTTGAATATATCTGTAAAAATACATTGTCTATGCAAATGCCTATATTTTTTCGATATATTGATTTTTGGCCAAACGGCGCACTTCTAAAGTGAAAAGTGAAAAATTTGCTTCAAAAATCGTTAGTAAATTGTTAATAACAGATGAACTATGCAAAATAAAAAAAAAATCCTCCGCACTTCCATAGACAATGTATTTATAAAGATACTAGGGGGGGCTCTGCTCCCCCTGCGCGCTTCGCGCGCCACCCCCCGCCATCTTGGTTGGGGGGGGTACGGTGAAGGGAAAGACCGCCTCAACTCTTGTACGCGGTGGTGGCGGCGGCGGCGGCGGCGATATATTTATATAATATAGAGAGATATTCAAAATGTCAAGTGAATCGGTTGAAAATTGTCTGAGTAACGAGGTCTGTTCAAAAAGTATCGCGAATTTTGAATTTCCGCGGGCTACGTATATTCGATTTTCGATTTTTTTGTGGCGTTAGGTTGGTACTCATGTCCCTCACTTATGCTGAAAAAATTAGCCATTTCGAATGTTCAGTTAATTGTTGACAGCTGTTTTGGTTAGACGTGTCTTGGCTTGTCTTCGATTTTTGCCTATTCCAAAAAAGCAGCTGCCATTGCGATGATTGAGCTTTGGTTTCCACGTCATAACCATAAACCCATGATTCGTCACCAGTTATGACCCTCTGGAGCAAATTTGGGTCGTCGCGGACCGAGTCCAACAGCTCCTTAGCAATGTTAACGCGACACTGTTTTTGTTCGAAATTGAGCAATTTTGGCACGAATTTCGCGGCGACCCGTCTCATGGCCAAATCATTGGTAAAAATCGAATAGCACGAGCCAATCGATATGTTTAGTTCCTCAGCAACTTCTCTAACGGTGAATCGACGATTGGCCAATATTATTTTCTTCATTTCATCAATGTTTTCGTCTGTTGTTGATGTGCTCGGGCGTCCGGAACACATTTCGTTGTTCGCATCTTCTCGGCCCTCTGAGAAAATTTTGTACCACCGATAAACGTTGCTTTGGTCCAAGGTAGCTTCACCATATGCCACAGTCAACATTCGGAATGCGTCCGCGCACTTAATTTTGTTTTTCACACAAAATTTGATACAGATTCTTCGATCCATTTTTTGGAATAGGCAAAAATCGAGGACAAGTCAAAACACGTCTAACCAAAACAGCTATCAACAATTAACTAAACATTCAAAATGGCCGATTTTTTCAGCATAAGTGAGGGACATAAGTACCAAACTAACGCCACAAATAATCGAAAATCGAATATACGTAGCCCGCGGAAATTCAAAATTCGCGATACTTTTTGAACAGACCTCGTATTTTTCCGGCCAACAAAAACGGAGATGTCATGGCAAAAACGGTGCACAGCCGCCATTTTGAAATTAATCGCTTCAAAAAAATTATTCTATACAGTCACTGATATGTATGATAAACACCCTATTTTGTAATCTCGATTTATTTTGTAGTTTTTCTGAAAAGAAATCCCCAAAAAAGCCTATTTTCTCCGCCCCTAGAGTGGCCTAAGCCGTTAATCCCGTGGCAGAATGCGAGAAAAATAGGAAATAGCAATTAATACCAGCCATCCGATTGGCGTAGCGTCACTAAAGTGCGTGGCGATTAGATGATTTTAATTCCTATTTTGTATTTCCTCTCATTGTGCCAACGGCTTTATAGTTCCGTCTTCGTTGATTACCAGTGGTCAGGCTGGTTACACGGTATACCGACGGTACTTCAACGAAAATGAAAAAGAGACACATATAACTTTGCGGTATGGTTACTGTAGCAGTTTAATAGAGCTTCTTAAATTCTCGGTAATAATCATATTAGAGTTATTATTGTAAAAATTATGTGCGTAGACTCCTAAGTAATAGCCAGATACACGAATGAACCATTTTTTCCATGAAATTCCAGCGATAAAGAATATACGCATATTCCTTGCGGAAAACTCACTTAAGATCATACACGCTGTGTTAAAATCATTTTTGTAGTACACCTGCGATAACATCGATACTTGACTCGAGACATAATCTGATTATAAATGATGGTTTGTTGTTATTTCAACCGCACGTAAGTCTGGCTGTGAATCAACAATAAACTTGTATCGCAACTTCTTCTGATAAAACTTCTTCTAAAAATATCTTCTGATAACTTTTTCATTTCGCCACTTGTGTTTACGATTTTTATATTTTTCACATTTCAGGTAAACTATCAGAAGGGATTGAGATATTTTTGTGAATTGCAATATCAAAACTACATTTTATACGTAGAAGATACACCCCATATTTTACTGCGATCCGCAGTGTCTTCAAAAAGTTATTGTGTTTTCGGACGGCACAGACAGACAGATAGACAGACAGACGTCGCGGCAAGAATACGTTTTTTGCATTCCCAGACACGTAAAGCATTTATTTTAACCATAATCTGAGAGTCGTTTTTTTGTTTGGATTACAATACTTTCTCATTTTTCATACTTCGTATTTGATGAGAAAGTAAAAAGTACCGATGCCGTGTTGGAACCCTGTTATTTTCTCATCATATTTGTTGCTTCCGTGAAGTTACGAGTGATCTACAGAAGTTATGAAATTGGAGATATGCATTGAGAAGAAAATGTTGAGTAAAATATTTTTTCCATCAGGCGCCCCGAGCGTCTTGTTTTCCGACGGTGACGCGTGAGGCTACTGTTTTCCTTACTACACATACATACAAGTGTCACAGACGATGACCAATAAGATAACGCGATAATAACGCACGTGATAACAATTAATACATCACAAAAAAAAATTAAAATGAGAGTTGTTGATACTATGCTGTCATACGTTTATTCGTGAATATACAGAACTAGTATTACATCGGTTCGCGCGTGTTTCACTTCAAACATGTCAACGAAAAGTATGACGAGAAATGTTAAAAATTTGGGAATGCTTATTTACTATTGCTTTTTACGTTAATTATTTACTTTGATTAAATTAAGTGTTTTATACCTTATTAAGAAGTAAAAAGGTATGTGTCCGTGAAAATACGTGCATGGTATTATACCTAATACTCGGCTCATGAGAGCTGTCCCCATGGAAATAATGTATTGTGTGCACAAATTAATTCGGTGCTTATTAAATGTGTATGGAGCATCAACGGGAGAGTCTCCCTGGAAATCATCCATCTGTGTATTTTCTCCCTTATTAAGGCCCTCTAAATTCACCCCTGCGCGAATAATTGAATCAGATTATCAATGGAGGTGTAATAACCTCCCAACAGTTGTATTGTATTTCTGCATAATAATCTTGATCACAGCGGCAATCATTTTCATAGTCATACATGACCTCAACGTTCACTCTCGCCCTAAGCTTCGCCCTTGCTCTCGGTACGCGTATGTCCAGATTAAATCGAATAAAACAACCCAACGTATTAGAGGACGTTATTCCGGTGTCCGTTTTATATATTGTCCTACCACTTACGACTGCGTTAATGGAACCCGCGTATAAAGTCTTATCTACAGACGATCATTAAAATTTGTCCTAATAATTTTAGTTTCATGTCTTGTTATTTTTCTTGAAAATTTGCGGAATGTTAACATGCTTTGGAAAATTCTTATCGTCCCCTACCCACTTCCAAATTTGCACACTCCGCCCATTCCCGGGAAATTTTCCGCAAGGTTAGGCTCGAAATAGGGCAACTCCCTGGCTGTCATCGACTTATCTCGACAACGTGGAAAGGGGGAGCGTGCTCTCATTGACCGAGATGAGAAAGTCGTAAGTCAGGACGTAACAATAGTAACCCTTTTGAGTTTTTATTTTTTCCCCTATTACTCTCTACTCACACGTCGCTAAGTTGACGTAACTTCCATTGCGTCCGCAGACGTCTCAAGTACACTGTTATTGCATTTGCAATAACAGGGAAACTGCGGAAAACCTGTATTGATACAGACGACTTTAGTTTTGAGTGAGTTTCGATTGTATTACCATCAGAAGCTCAGAAAAACTGCCTCCCGCTCAGTAGTCGGCGTGCAAGTCAGTGCACGGCTAAGCGTTCACCCACCCCAGTACTGACCGCGGCCAGTACTACTTTACATGGGAGATCGCCGAAGCCGCGCACTGACCACGCGTCCACTGCTGTCAGTCTAATGTATTTTAATAGTTTTTAGTAATTTACTATTGAAAATTTTGTATCGTTCTTCAGCAGGGCTCTACTGGCAACTTGGAGCAATCCGCTTATATTGGCAATAGAAACCTTTCAGGTATTTTTTCTGTAAATCTAGAAGCTGTCAGCAGTACAAAGCCATCGAAAACTGTAGAATAAGTTTTTATTTCGTTTTTAAAAAATTACGTGTTTTAGGAAGTGTGTGTATATAAGTAAGCTACATGAAAACAGATTCGGTGGAATGTTTATTCTATATTTGCCGTATGACGTATAGCTTCCATTTTTTTTCGTATTTTCCTACTTACAGAACAGCCAAATATTTCGTTTTATACTCATTGCATTATTAAGCGGGGCAGCGCATGTAAGCTACATGAAAACAGATTCGGTGGAATGTTTATTCTATATTTGCCGTATGACGTATAGCTTCCATTTTTTTTTCGTATTTTCCTACTTACAGAACAGCCAAATATTTCGTTTTATACTCATTGCATTATTAAGCGGTGCGGCGCAGCAGTGTTAGGTATTAAAATGAAAATTATACTTACAGTAATAGTATAAATAATAACTCTCATCGATTTTATACATACAGTTATACGTACAGATGAAAAAGAAATAGTACAGCATCTTAAAGAAAAAGCCATGCAAATTCGTGAACCAAAATATTATAATATGAAAAGAAACAATCGAAAATGATAAAGGTGAACTAGTTGTGCAGAAGAGGGGATTGCCACTGTTCGTGCTCATTTTTCATCATGATGAAATTATCCAATTTATTTATAATATAATATCCATAATAGGGCTAGCAATCAAGATAGAGCCTCTACGTAGAACATTCAACTTGATTCCTCAATGTAAACGTTGTCAGGCTTTAGACACACACAGAAATATTATATGAGAGATTATATGTGCGTCAAGTGTGCAGGTAAGCACCCCACGAGGAAATGCACTTCGAGTAAAGACCACAAGGATAAATATGTTAATTGTAAAGGTGAGCATTCAGCACGCTATAGGGGGTGTTTAGTTGCCAATGAGTAACGAGAAAGGAGAGAAAAGCAGGCTAACTGCAGAAACCTAAAGCAAGATAAAATTACAGTCGAAAAAAATTTGCAAAATTCAGTAGGAAAACAACCTCAAATCATTGAAAATGCTAGCAATCCCGAAAGATACGCGCAAGTTTAAAAAAATGTTTACAAAAAAAGTAACAAAAAGAATAGAAAATAATTTAATACCAATCGGAAAGAAGAGGAACTCTCAGTAAAAGAGACATTAACTCTCATAGTGCAAATACTAGAGAAACAGGACGAAAAAATCAGTAAACTTTGAAGCGAAGTTGCCAAAATTA
The DNA here is from genome assembly GCA_958009045.1 of Oxytorus armatus. Lineage (NCBI taxonomy): Eukaryota > Metazoa > Arthropoda > Insecta > Hymenoptera > Ichneumonidae > Oxytorus > Oxytorus armatus. The sequence continues at coordinate 7,997,863 of OY253747.1, read as the reverse complement.
AAAACGATAACAAAAGATTCGAAGTGAATGGCTCGTCCAAAACAAAATGGCAGGCGAAAAAATCCTAAACATAGCTACGTGGATTGTAAACGGACTCTTACAACATATATTAGAACTGAAAATATTTTTCAATAAAGAAAATATTGATATATGCTTAGTATCTGAAACCCACATGACTAGGAAGTCAAAAATAAAAATAAAGGACTTCGTCTGCTGTCATGTCCCCCATCCAGCTGACACAGCGAGGAGTGGTTCACCAATGCTAATCAAGGACCATATACAACATTATCAAGAGGTTGAGAACGATAATCAACTAATTCAAGTTACTACAATAACGGTCCAAGAAAAAAATAAGAAATTAACAGTGGCTGCGCTATATTGTCCACTCAGAAATTCCCCTTCTAGAGATGATTGTACTGACATCTTTAAAATTGTGTCTCAAAACTGATAACGAGCAGAGGCAAGAAACTTTATCGAGCATGAAGGAATTATAAATGTGAATTCGTCTCATGGGATTCACGCACATACTGGCCATCAGATCCAACGAAAACACCAGACCTGATCGACTTTTTTTATAGTCAAAGGAATATCGAGTACTTACTTATGATTAGACGTAAAGGAGACTTATCCTCGGACCACACTCCTGTCCTCATGTCTATTTTTGAAGAAATAGTATAAAAAGAAAGTACACCAAAACTCTGTAGCAAAAAAACGGACTGGGGTAAGTTTGAGGAATTCCTGGGGCATCCGATCAATCTTGAATCTTCAATCGAAACCGTCAACCATATAGATACAGAGGTTAGTCAACTCCTAGCTAATGAGCAACAAGCAGCGAAAGCAAGCACACCACCTGTACCAAGTAAGGTCTCTTCCACGACTAAATACCCAGCTGAAATGAGAACACTGATGCTGGTGAAAAGAAAAGCCCGCAAGACTTGGCAATCAATCAGATATCCGGGTGATAAAGTAGAACTTAACAGGCTAAGTAACCTCAATAAGAATTAGGGAAGTTGAAAACGAATCTTTTAGTGAAATAATTAGGAATCTAACAGCGGTCAAACGTACTGATTACTCCCTGTGGAAATGTACCAAGCGACTAAAGAGACCTTAAGTAGAAAATCCTCCATTAAAATCTCAAAACGGCAAGTGGATTGAGCAGATCTTTTCGCTCAACACGTGGCTGAGGTATTCAAACCGTCCCCACAAAGCACAACTGATGAAAATGCAGCACTGATTGGAAAAGGTGATGAGGAAGACATACCTCCCGTTACGTTAAAGGAACTCAAAAATACGTGTAGATAGAATCTGAGTAACAAAAAATGAGACTACGATCTTATTACTGGACAAATCATACAACAATTACCGGATTTGGCTCTGCAGAAGTTACAGTACTCGTGCATAATAAATGCCTGTTCAAATTCAGAAATGTTCCAAGACCCTGGAAAACTGCAGAAGTAATTGTTATACCAAAGCCAGGAAATCCGCCTTCACAAGTGGCCCCATACCGGTCAATATCTTTACTTCCAATTATGTCAAAAATCTTTGAAAAAGTATTAGTGAAAAGACTAAGCGGAATCATCGAGGAATGACAACTGCTCCCGAACCATCAATTTGCATTTAGAGCTAAACACGTTACAATGGATCAAGTGCATCGTGTCACAAATATGATCGTAAAAGCATTTGAAGAGAAAAAGGTATGTACCACGGTGTTCCTAGATGTAGCCCAGGCATTCGATAAAGTCTGGTACAAAGGCCTAGAATTTAAACTCCATAAAAATTTGCCAAGGCAATATTACGAGATTTTTAAATCTTACTTGGAAACTTTAAAGATAGAAACTCCAAATTTCAATACAGTAACCAATACTCTGAATTGAAGCAGATACTAGCAAGTGTTCCGGAAGGCAGCGTGCTCGGTCCAGTTTTGTATCTTTTTTATCCAAGAGACTTAGTAACAGACGATTGAACAATGACAGCGACTTTTTCAGATGATACAGCTATCATTGCAGTCGACAATCACGTAACAAAATCCACTAAAAAACTTCGAAGTGCGCTAAATAAAATAAATTAATGGACGCAGATATGGTGTATAAAATTAAACGAAACCAAGACAACTCATGTCAACTTCACATATAGCAAAGTAGACCCACTTCCCATATTTATCACTAATCAAGTCGTTCCCGACGCCAACACAGCAAAGTACCTGGGAATGAATCTAGATACTAAATTGAAGTGGAAATAACACATAAAATATAAAAAAGAAGAATTAAACATAAAATACAGACAACTCTACTGACTGCTAGGGCGGAATTCAGAGCTTCCGGTGACGCATAAAATTAGAATATACAATCAAATTTCAACGCCAGTTTGAACTCACGGCAGTCAAATTTGGGGATGTATCAGGAGAACGAACATTAAACATATCCAAACATTCCAGAACAAGGTACTATGAGGTATAGTCAACGACCCTTGGTACGTCCGTAACAGCGATTTATACCGGGACTTATTGAATTAGTCATAGCGGTGATTAAAAAATATGCAATCAACCACAATCTGCGATTGGTGGTACGAAAATTCTGAGATGGAGATCATCCTTAATATAGAAAACATCCCTCGACGGCTCAAGAGAACTGAACCTTCCGAACTAATGGTTTAAAACCTTGCAGGTGGCTTACTTTTGATAAGTACTCCATTTACGTGATTTTAATGCAAGAAATAAAAGTCGCTAGTCGGCCTCTTTCAGGCTGGTCGCGATAAAGGGAGGGGGTTTTTTTACTGGGTAAAAAACCCACACTACCCATCGATTCCATCCTGGGTGTCTTTTTGAAGATTTTTCACCAACCCTTGTTTAAACATTAAATAAATAAAAATTTGTTTGTGAGAATAAGTAAAACTAATATTTCCCATTTTGCGCACAGCTTCCTCTGTGAGAAAGTGTCTCAATCTCTTAGCTTTCTGATATAGAGAGCTTTGTATGGAATATAGATACGAGGGGGGACCCAAAAAAAACGGGAATTTCGTCATAATTTCTTTATTTTTTTATATTTTTACACCAAATTTTGATCACCTTCAAAGTATTCTCCTTTGACCACAACGCACCTCTGCAAACGATCCTTCCAATGTTCAAAACATTTTTTAAATTCACTTATCGGGATGTTCTTTAGGCCTTCCAGCGATTTTTGTTTTACCTCCTCCACAGTGGCAAAACGCTTGATTGCTGCTTTGTTTCGGGGTCGTATCCATAGCACCATGATTCATCACCAGTAATCACCTTGGAAAAAAGTTCAGGGTCCTCTTCGAGCTGATTTTAAAGTTTAAAAAATGCGTGAAGTCGACGCTCTCTTTGCTCGTCTGTGAGAAGGCGAGGGACAAATTTGGCTGCAACTCTGCTCATGTGCAAATCATTGGATAAAATCCTCTGAATTGAACTCCATGATATCCCAGACATCTCACAGAGTTGATCAATGGTTCGGCGACGGTCTTCATGAATGAGAGCATTGATTTTGTCGACGTTTTCGTCACTTGTTGACGTTGAGGGGCGTCCTGAACGGACTTGGTCTTCAATTGACATTTCTCCATTTGTAAAACGTGAAAACCACTCGTAGACTCTGGTTTTACTTAGGGCAGCATCTCCATAAGCAGTCTTAAGTATTACAGTAGTTTCCGCGGCCGATTTCCCTAACAGGAAACAAAATTTCACAGCCGCGCGTTGCTCTCGACAATCGGTTTTCGCCGAAATCATGTTTTCGCCGAAATGGAAAAAGTTGTTTCACTACAAAAATTCCCACGGGCTAACCGATGCACTCACGGCGACAGAACTTCGCCCACTAACTCAGGAGACGTGTCCCCAACGGACACCTGGTCGAGCAATGGGTTCCCCCACTCTCCCTCCCCGCCGCAGCGCAATTCCCGTTTTTTTTGGGTCCCCCCTCGTATATGTATAGAATAGTTGTTCCGAAAAATTGTCAAAACTCCGAATATACAAGGATTGGATTAGTTTTCTTACTTTTATTAAACTTGATGATTCCAATCTTTATGATTTATTATGTTAGCCTGTTAATGCCTTCCTCCATACGATTAGCTATAAATAAGAAACGTCGTCAGTCAGATTGTCATAATTGAGTGAGTTTTCTCAAAACTCATTACACTGTGCGTTTTGCTGAACAATATATCTACAGATATGATTTGCGTCCTGAGATCGGAATAGAAATAACTGTGTACATTAAAAAATCGGCTACGAATCTTTCTTCATCTGTCTCTCCGAAACTTTAATGGAGAAGATTTTTTTCTTGTCGGGGAAATTTATTCCATGGAAATAAATCGATGAAACCATTGAAATTTTATGAAATTTTTTTGTAAACCGTTTGTGATGTCTCTATAACATCCTCAACTACGACAAAATGGCAATTCGACTACGCCGATAACACCGGTACGACGATGATACGACAAATCAACCACTATCACGTTGACAGTGCCAATGACGATGACGATGATGACGAGGACGATGACTACGACGACTACTACGACCACAACGTAGATCGTTCCGGGAAATTAATAAATACATGGCGATGACTCTTGACCAACCTCATGAATCGTTCAGGGAATCTAATGATGCAAATGTTATTAATAGTAGAATATTAATAAAGAGGAAGTGAATCAGATTATTTCGATTTAGAAAATATTCGGACGCGATAAAACGAGCGAGAACGGGACAGACAAAGAGAGAGAGAGATAGAAAGAGCGAGAACTAAAGGACGGGAACGCACTTAACTTTTGTTATATCCAGGAAAATGTTGAATATCTTCTCGATTAAAGTCTCGGAGAGACAGTCAAGAAAAGATTCGTAGCCGATATTAATATGTCTCAAAAGAAGTATCGGAGAGATTTCTCGAAAATATAAAAATGCTATCTCAATGAGAGTCTCCAAGAGTTTCGGAGAGTCTGGGAAAGCCAGTTTCAAGTTCATGACAAGAGTATGGAATCGGGTCCTATTCAAGACTCTTACCAAGATTCTTTCCGAGATTCTTGCTGAGACTGGCTCCACATACTTTTTGTTCTGCGCGGGCCGTTACGTTAAAGTATGTTAAAGAATAATGAAGATTGTTGGTAGTATTACAAGTTACGCAGTAGTGACTGCGGTTAATACCGGTATGGGCATTCGCTTGAGGGGTAAATAGCGTTAGGACAGCGTTTTCTCAATGATTTTTATGCATTTTTTTATAGTATAAAAAATGAATATAATTTATTGAAACTTTGAAAATATTTTATACATATATTTAAGTATATACTATAAAATTTGTATACATATATTTGAGTATATACTATAAAATATTAGCGACCCCATATTGCAGGTCACAATCAGACTCAGCATTGTGCGTACATTCTGGAAGCCGCAATTTTCATCTGAAATCAAACGAGGTTAGAATTTACTTTTATTATATGTCTCTCTTCTATATCGAAGAGAGACATATAATAAAAGTAAATTCCAACCTCGTTTGATTTCAGATGAAAATTGCGGCTTCCAGAATGTACGCAAAATGCTGAGTCTGGTTGTGACCTGCAATATGGGGTCGGTAATATTTTATAGTATATACTTAAATATATGTATAAAATATTCTCAAAGTTTCAATAAATTATATAAATTTTTTATACTATAAAAAAATTCAACGAGGTTGGAATTTACTTTTATTATATGTCTCTCTTCTATATAGAAGAGAGACATATAATAAAAGTAAATTCCAACCTCGTTTGATTTCAGATGAAAATTGCGGCTTCCAGAATATACGGTTCATATGAACCTAAATGCTATCAAAAAAATAGAAAATTGAATTTTTTACAGGGGTCAAAACAAAAAAGCATGATTTTTTGTCATTTTTTACAACTTTATTTGCAAAAAAAAATTATTTTAAATATCGATAATATTCCGATTTTAGGTTCATGTAGAGCACAATACTATGAAGAAAGTAACTGCCAATTTTCAAAACGATTGGTTGAAAACTTTTTAAACTAGCGTGTACGTAAGTTCAAAAAAAGTCGTTTTCAGAAAAACGCGTTTGTAAAAATAGTACCAAGAAAAACAAGCAATATGGGGTCGCTAATATTTTATATTATATACCTAAATATATGTATAAAAATTTTATAGTATATACTTGAATATATGTATAATATATTCTCAAAGTTTCAATAAATTATATTCATTTTTTATGCTATAAAAAATTCATGAAAATTATTGAGAAAACGCTGTCCTAACCCTATTTCCCCCCTCAATGGCTTACAACAATAGAACGAGTCGGAATTTTTATTAAAAATTTAGGGAACATATTTTTCAATAGTTTTACTAACAATTTATGAAATAAAAAAAAATCGATTTTTTGAACCGGCTAACCCTATTTTCTCCCTTAACCGTACACTGGCGTGTACGCCTACTACTGATCGGGATGAAGTTTTTCTGAGTTTCTGATGATAATACATCGGGAACTCACTAAAATATAGATCGCCTATATCGGTCAGGTTTTTTTTGCAGATCCCCAGCGCCCTCGTGCGAATGGGACATAATCGTGCATTAGGAAAGAGTGGCTGTGGAAATTCCTCTGAGAGCGTCTCAAGAAATCGAATGGAAATGGATACCATAGGTGAACGGGCATAAAAACATTAAAAAGGTATATGATGGAAAACCTAGCGTACATTTTGTAAGCTATGCACATCAAACCGTAAAAAAATATTTTCCTTCTTACTTGACTTCCGAGATCCGTTTTGTCCGAGTCACGATACCTCATCGCGTATCATTGAGATTGTATTTTCGTGAACAAGTCTCGAGCAATCGACCTAGCAGTTTTCGGAATGAAACTATAACTTTAAAGAGGGGCCTGGGGGTTTTCACCAATGTATTAACGATGACGATTGAGGGAAATCATAAAAACGTAGTAACGATGGCTGACGAGTTGTCTACAAGGCAATGAACTCAAACTGTAAGCTCGTTTCCGATTTGTGAGTGCGCTTAAAGATAGACGCACTGCAATATGAACCGTGTTACCGACCCTGTTGTTCCCTATCTTTTACATTATATTTATTGTCAATATTTAAACAATTCATTATGTGTTATTTGTAAGGATGATAGATGAGAATAATAACACACTTGGATATGTATAAAAAGTAATTACACTAGAAAGAATGGGGCACAACACACTTCAATTTTTCAGTGTAGCATTGTTCAAAAATAGCATCAGTTGTAAGAGTTTACGTAAAATCCAATGCCTTCAAGTGCAATTTTCACGATCAATAATTGGACTAATCGGAATAAAACCCACACCATTTCGGAGAGCGGAATGAATATGCTTTAAAATGACCATCTCGACACTTAAATTATGATTATTCATTTATTTATAATTCGTTTATGTTAAAAAAGAATGCCTTTTCAACAGTTTTAATACATTCATACATTTATAACTCACGAACCATAAACAATTAGGAAATCGTTCATATGATCTTTTTGACTGAAGCTTTTGAAGAATATAATCCGTGCGAAATAGATTAAATTTACCTCGTTGATTATAAAAAATCAATAATTGTTGAACATTTTTTTGCCGGAATAGCCAAGACATACTTCTGTGCATTGCAAATGATAGAATTTTTTTTAAATGTCCCCATGCGCATTTAGAAATGCACAGAACCTGATCGAATCTCAGCGTCATATTGATTCTTTTCTTCCTGCTCCAGCTTTGCCGCTTCCGCTACCTCTCTTGCCCAAGCTTCTAGAGCTTCCCGTATTGGGTTTGGCGGGCGGAGGGGGGGGGGGGGCTCTTCTCGTGTTGGGTTCCTCAGGTCTTTAGGCTTCGGTTTAGGCCTACGTTTAGGTTTCGGTTTCGGCTTCGGCTTAGGCTTAAATGTTGGCTACGTCCTTGAGCTCGGGATCGGCCCTGGACGTCTTATTTTCATCTTATCAGGAGTAGGGGGCACATCTAAAGATACGCCCTTGTCTTTCTCTAAATTAGAATCCTTCTCGTCCTTCCGGCTTGGTGGGCTTTCCTTTCCGGTGCCTTCGGTTGACTGTAAATCAATTTAGAAATTTTTATCATCTGTTTCCTTGTAGGATAAGGTTACCAGTGACCAGCGACTAGTAAATTAGTACTCTCAGGTAAGATATCATCAATAAGTAGTAAATTTGCGAACAATAGAGCTTATATGAATTGAACTGCGTTATTTTCCCTAAAATGTTATTTTTCTTGATAATTCGAAATCATAAACCAAAAAAAAATTCACACCTGTATTTCATTTTATGAAAGACGAACTCACATCATTATTAAATGCTTGAACACATTATCCACCGAAGTAGGTATGTTTCAGGTTTTTCTTGAACTGACGAAATAATTACCAATAATTACCAAGATGAATTTCAGCCATTATACGCGGAATACGGTAAGATGTTGTAAAGCCGGCCAATCGGAGCGTTTTTCGTGATATTTGCTCGGTACTATGTCGTCTTTATGGTTTTCACTACAGCACCTCACTGAGGTGCCCACAAGACTACACATTGTGGGCACCTCGCGAGGTGTCAAGAAATCAAATGTGCTATTTTATTGCATCACAGTAAAATAAAAATCTGCGATAATTATATTAGCTATGGAAACTTAATTTCATATAAAAATATATTATTTTTCCGTCTTTAAGATAATTCATTATACGGAGTGTGACGTACACTTTAATCCTCTGAATCTGTTAATTTTTCGTTCGTTTGTATAAGACCCTACTTAACGCATCACCAGCTCTCCGCCACAGAAACCCATATTTATTGCACTATTTATTTTTCATGTCTCCAAGTTAAGTATTGAAAGGCATCAAATTTTCATGAAACAAACAGAGACGAGTTGGTAGAGGAATCTCGGTTCTTTCGAACAATTAATCAATCCTCAATTCGCTACCAGTATAAAAATAGATAGTTCCCATTGCATATTTGATATTCTCTGATCTCGCTGGTAAATATCTTCTGTTTCCTCATACAAGAGGTTTCGTCGTCGTGTTTAAAATTTGCTACGAGATTTCTGTGCCAGTGTACGAAAAATAAATTAGTAATGATTCATGTTAACACCGGAATAATTACTAGATAAGTGATGAAAGAGTATGTGTGTTGAAAAGTATCTGCCAATCTACTAGTATATGATTATTTCTATTAGTCAGATAATGAGATTTTTATGATCAATAAATCTGAGAGGATTATTGTCGCCCGAAAATATGAGAAATGATGAACCCTCAAACGATTCCTATATTATTATCGATGCGTGTTTAGTGATATGTGCCTTTAGTAATTATTTTGGTAGTTTTACATACGGAATACTATTTTCCTTTATATTTTCAAACAAAACATGTTCCCGCGTTCAATTCTTACGCATAAAAAACGTCACCTAATCCCGATTTGATGAGAAACATTTTTTATGTCAAATTCTGTTATTTTATCAGAAAGAATATATATAATTCTTATTTCGAAATTCCCATAATTAGTCATTCTTTCGGTTCACTTAAATTTTACCAAACTTTTTTTTTTTTTGTTAACGCACCTTGATGTCCTTGGAATTCGGGGTGGCCAAGTCGGTTTTCGAAGATGGCTGAACCTCTTGACAATAAACGCCGATTCCAAGAATGAGAAGCCCAATGGCCAAAGACCAACGTGGCTTCATCGTTTATAGTTTATACAAAGTACGAGTATTTCGAATGAATTTGCACCGTCCAGGTTCTTCTACGAATCAATCTCGTTAACACTCGGCTTTTATTGCATTTGCTTAACTACGTCGGAAGAATAAAAATTCGCACCAGCGTTCGTACGTCATACGAAGGTAAGCGATACTGTTTACTCAATTGTTCGATGTTCGAACGCAAACACACTCTTATATCTGGCCTGACTGCTCTGTATTTGTTAGTCCACGTTGCGGTTATATCTATACGCGGTTATAATAATATAAGTGACACCAAATAATAAATCCGAATGAAAAATAAAAATATCTGTTGATGATATTATGCTCACGGTTATCCGAGAATATAAAATGCTAGTATTGCCATTTCACGCGCGTTTAGTCTCAAAGATGTCAATAAATGCGACACATTTATACATTTATTTCGATGGTCGCTAGAGCCCTGTATCATGGCCCGCAAGTATCAATACCACAGATGGCATCGCTTATGCCTATTAGATAAGATCTTCCAAATCACCTCCACAATAGCAACGTGCATACCAAAAATATTTCCTTGTTCTTAGATATTTTTAATATCACTGTATGAGAGGGCAATAGAGTACTAAACGATATCACTTACCACCATTCTTAATTAAAAAATTGCCCTCCTATTAAAACCTACTGTGCTTCGCGGCAATATTATAACGTAACATGTGCATTCTGAGACCGACGGAAGATGGTGTTAAATCCTATCCACCATGTCTTCGACACGTTGCCTGAAGCAGCAAAAATGATCTTATAGCTAATAGATTCTGGTACTGTCTAAAGTGAGAGAGATAGAAAAAGAATAAGATCAACTCCTTGACCCAAAATGAAAATGGTTTCTCCTACAGATAACTTAGTTTCTTGCCGCTCCAAAACAAATAGAATTTTTCCAAGAACTACAGAGAAAAACACGAATACGCCTAATACCAAAATAGTAAAAGTCTCTCCCACCAAGAGAATTTTTTTCGCACGAATGAGCGATGCTTTTGAGGAAAAATGCTTTTTGGTATTCTCGCTATCCATTGATTTGATCATTCGGTACGTTAATTTCACCCACTTTGTATACCAAGTTTCGTTTCCGGGTCTTCTGTAGAAGAGTTTCTGATTAAAATGATATTTTTCCAAATTGATATAAAATAAAAATTGAATTATATTCTATCATGAGTAAATGCCGCGGTAGGATATATAAAAAATGATTCTGGCTTGCAAAGATTCTCTGACGTATATTAGTTTGTACTCACCGATAGTGGTGGACGCGCGTTTGGATTGCGGCTTTGGCGGTATCACAAGTTAAGCAGTACTGACTATGGTCAATACCGGGTTGGGTATTCGCTTAACCGTGTACGTCTACTACTGATCGGAAGGAAGTTTTTCTGAGTTTCTGATGATAATCCACCGGAAACGCACTAAAATATGGATCGCCTGTATCGGTCAAGTTTCTGCAGTTTCCTAGCGCCCCCGTGCAAATACGTTGTAATAGTGCAAAAAAGTGACTGAGGAAAATTCCTGTGAGAGCGTTCGAAGAAATCGAATGGAAATGGATACAACAGGTAAAGGGACTTAAAAACATGCAAAAGGTATACGATGGAAAACCGAGCGTATATTCTGTAGGCTATGCACATTAAACTGTAAAACAACATTTTCCTTCTTATCTGACTTTCGAGATCCGTTCTCTCCGAGTCGTGATACGACATCGCATATCATTGAGATTATATTTTCGCGACCAAGTCCCGAGCGACTTAGCAGTTTTCGAGATGAAACTATAATTTTAAAGAGGAAACTGGGGTTCTTCACCAATGTGTTAACGATGACGGTTGGGAAAAATCATAAAAATGTAGTAACGGTAGCTGACGAGTTGTCTAAAGGGGGATGAACTAAAATTGTAAACTCGTCTCCGATTTGGGACTGCGCTTAACGACACTCGTTTACATTTGTTGTAAACAAGTATCGAGTTGCAATGATTGTATTCTGTAATACTGGCTTTACTGTCAGAACATAAAGTGTATGCAGGCAGTGAGTTTTGAACCAAGACTCAAGCCCTAGTGGCCACACTGGAACATGAACCGCCTTACCGACCGTGTTATTCCCTATCTTTTACATTATATTTATTGTTAATTTTTAAACAATTCCTCATGTGCTATTTGTAAGAGAGGAGAGATGGGAATAATAACGATGGGGCACAACACCCTTCAATGTTTCACTTCAATTTTCGCATTGTTCAGAAGTATGGTAGCATCAGCTGTAAAAGTTTCCGTAAAATCCAATTCCCTCAAGTGCAATTTTCACGATCAAAAATTGGAATAATCGGAATCAAACTCATACCATTTCGGAGATCGGAACGAATATGCTCTAAAATGACCATCTCGACACTTCAATTATGATTATCCATTTATTTGTTGTTCGTTTATGTTAAAAAAGAATGCTTTTTTAACAGATTTAGTACATTCATACATTTATAATTCGTGAACCGTAAACAATTAGGAAATCGTTCATATGATCTTTTTGATTGAAGTTTTTGAAGAATATAATCCGTGCAAAAAAGGTTAAATTTGACTTGTTGTTTATAAAAAGTCAATAATTGTTGACCATTTTTCGCCCGAATAGCCAAGACAAACCTTTGTACATTCCAAATAATAGAATTTAAAAAAATGTCTCCATGCACATCTAGAAATACACACAACCTGAACGACTCTTAGCGTCTAGCTTCCTATTGATTCTTTTCTTCCTGCTCCTGCCTTGCAGCTTCCGCTACCTCTCTAGCCCAAGCTTCCAGAGCTTCTCTCTCTTCTCGAGTCGGGTTCCTCGGGTCTTTCGGCTTCGGTTTAGGCCTAGGCTTAGGCTTAGGTTTTGGTTTCGGTTTAGGCTTAGGTTTAGGTTTTGGTTTTGGCTTCGGCCCCGGCTTTGGTCTCGGCCTCGGTCTTGGTCTCGGCCTTGGACCCCTCACAAATGTCTTTTCAGCAGTAGGGGCTACATCTGGAGATGGGCCCTTCTCTTTCTCTAAATTAGAATCCTTTTCGTCCTTCCGGATTGGTGGGCTTTCCTTTCCGGTCCCATCGGTTGACTGTAAATCAATTTAGAAATGTTTATCCTCTGTTTCCTTGTAGGGTGGGTTTACCAGTGACCAGCCACTAGTAAATTAGTACTCTAAGGGAAGATATCAATAACTAGTCATTTCGTCAACAACAGAGCTCATATGAATTGAACTGTGTTATTTCCCTAAAATGTTATATTTCTCAATAGATCCAAATCATAACCCAAAAAAATCCCCACCTGTGTTTCATTTTAAGAAATACGAATCCACATTATTATTCAATGTTTGAATACATTATTCACCGAAATAATTATGTGTCAGATTTTTCTTGAACTGGCGAAATAATTACCAATATGCATTTTGACCATTATACTCGGAATACGGAAAGACGGTGTAGGGCCGGCCAATCGGAGCGTCTTTCGTGACATTTGCTCGGTTGCTCGGTAATATGTAGTCTTTACGGCTTTCGTGCGTAATGGAACTCTGATATTTGGTACTTCATATATAAACTACACATTGTGGGCACCTCTGCGAAGTCTCAACAAATCAAAAGTGCTGTTTTATTGCATCACAGTAAAATAAAAATCTGAGACAATTATATTAGCTACGGAAACTTGATTTCATGTGAGAATATATTAAATTTCCTTATTTGACATAATTCATTCTACGGAGCGCGACGTATACTTCTGTTAATCTAAATTAAGTTAATCGTCTAAATTTATTAATTTTTCGTTCGTTTCTATAAGACCCCACTCGACGCATCACCGACTCACAGCCCAGAAATCCATATATATTGAACTATTTATTACACTATTTATTTTTCTACGTTCCATGTCTCCAAGTTAAGTATCGACGAGTAAGCCATTAAATTTACATGAAACAAACGGAATCTAGTTGGTACAGAAATCTCGATTCTTTCGAATAATTAATCAATTCTATTCGCCACCGGCATAAAAATATTTTCCATTGCATATCTGATATTCTCTGATCTCGATGATAAAAATGTTCTACTTCCTCATACAAGAGGCTTCATCTTCGTGTTTAAAATTTACTACAGGTTTTCTATGCCAGTGTAATTAGTAATAATTGATGTTAACGCGGGAATAATTACTAGATAAGTCGTAAAAAAGTATGTGTATTGAAAAATATGTGCCAATCGGCCAATATATTATTATTTCCATTAGTCAGGTAATAAGATTTTTATGATCAATAAACGTGAGAAGATTGTCGCCCGAAATAATGAGAAATGATGAACCCTCAAACTATTCCTATATTATTATCGATTCGTTTTTATTGATATGTGCCTTTAGTCACCTATCTCGATTTGATGAGAAAAATTTGTAATATCAGATTCTTTTATTTTTCAAGTACGAATATGTATAATTTATTTTGCGAAATTTCCTTAATTAGTCTCTCTTTGGGTTCACTTTCCTTTTAGCAAAAGATTTTTTTTAAGGCTAACGTACCTTTTTGTCTTTGGAATCCGGGGTGGACAAGTCGGTTTTCGAAGATGGCTGAGCGTCTTGACAATAAACGCCGATCCCGAGAACGAGAAGCCCAATGGCCAAAGACCAACGTAGCTTCATCGTTGACACAAAGTATAAGTATTTCGAACGAACTTCCAATTTCTCCGTTCTTCTGCGAATCAATCTCGTAAACAATCGGCTTTTATTGCATTTGCTTGATCAAGTCTGTCCAATAAAAATCCGCATGAGCGTTCTTACGTCATACAAAGGTACGCGATACTGTTTACCCAATTGTTCGTTGTTCGAAGACACATACGCTCTTGTATCTGGCCTAAATGCTCTGAATTTGTTACTCCACGTTACGGATATACGTATACGCGGTTATAATAATACAAGTGACGATAAATAATAAATCCAAATGAAAAATAAAAATATAGGTTGATGATATTATGTGATGCAATATGATCATCCGGGAATATAAAACGCGAGTATTGCATCATTACACGCGCTTTTAATCTCAAACATGTGAACAAATATGACGAGAATTTTCAGAGATCTGTGGATGCCATTTAGAATAACTTTTTACGTTAATTATCATTATGTACTTTGATTAATACAACTGTTTAATACCGTTTTAGGGAGAAAAAAGGTCCGTGTCTATGAAAATGGATAGTGTATTGTACCCAATAACCAGCTCGTGAGAGGTCTCCCCGTAGAAATAAAGTACGTTTGAGATTTGTATAAGATACTAGCTAACCCGACAGACGTTGTCCTGTCTGAGCTATGAATATTCAATTCGAACTGGAATAAATAATTTAAAACAAAATTATTTAAAAAACATAGTGTTTATTGTAACTGAAAATAAAAAATTGACTCCCTTAGTGTTTCTGTATAAGCATGTATACCACGTGTTAGTCTATCAAAACTTACCAAAAATCAATATTAAATTAAACTTTTAATATAAGCCGTGATTGCGGTGAACTAATTGCGATGAACAAACACTTCTCAAAAAACTCAAAACTGGATAAACGTTCAGATCGAATGGACTGTGCACTAAGAAATAAATAAATGAATTTTTTGATCGATAGATGCCGAGCGATGCAAACGTGCGAAGGTTAAATAGTCGTTAAGTTTTCTGAAATTTTCCAATTTTCTGCGCAATTTTCTTAATTTTTGAAATATGACCATCGCTTTTCTTGTCGAGTCTTTGGAAATTTTACTAAAAAAAAATTAACTAAGAGTAGAAAAATAAAAATTATTATAATAATATAATTATTACGGTCCTGATCATCCAGGCAGACAAGTTACCGAAGGGAACTACAGAGAGCTACTGAAATAAACTACGGATGGCTTCAAGTAAATTAACTGCTCGTAAACTACTTAAAGTTGACCAGTACTAAATTGATCCACTACTGGAAGGTCTCAGTAGTAAACTACTCGTCACTACTTGAGCTCCGTAGTAGTTCTCAGTAGTTTGAATTAGTTCGATACTCGAGATCTCCAGTAGTTTATTACAAATGTATTTTAGTAGTTTTCAGTAATTTACTATTGAAAATTTCCTGTCGTTACTCAGTAGGGCTCTACTGGCAACTCAGAGCATTCCGCTTACATTGGCAATAGATAACTTTCAGGTATTTTCTTTGTGAATCTGGAAGCTGTCAGCAGTACAAAGCCATTACAAATTGTAGAATAAGTTTTTATTTCGTCTTTAAAAAATTACGTCCTTTAGGAAGTGTATGAATATAAGTAAGTTCCATGAAAACAGATTAAATTACATTTTTATTCTGTTTGCGGTATGATGTATAGCTTTGATTTCTTCCCGTACTTTTCAATCTGCAGAACATATTCGCATACTTCGCTTTATAGTCATTGCGTTGCTTAAGCATTTATTAAGCGGCGCCTGAGTGCTGGGTATTAAAATGAAAACTACACTTACGGCGATAGTATAAATAATTACCCTCATCAATGTTATACATACAGTTTTACTCGTGTGTATATAGACAATATTTTATTTGCCTTTGGGTGTTAAATCTTCTGGAAACATATAAGAATGAGTGGAGTTATTTCATTTACTTATCATTGAGACCCTGCTCTTGATATTTACCAGCAGTGAAGTGTGCCAACTTCTACAGAACTTCGGAACTACTCTTACTCGGATTCTGTCGATCAACTATCGAGTTCTCAGTAGGAACTCTTCACGAGATAACGTACTCGGGACACAACTACTGCATGGTTTCTGTAGTTCAACTACAGAGATCTTAGCGGTCACTACGCGCGAATAGTATGTAAGTACTTTTGATTTCAACTCTTGTGATGCAACTGCTGGTTCTTCGTGGGAAATATTGAGTTCCCATTAGTAACTACTGCTAGGTAGTAACTGCTGATTTATGAACTGCTCAATTGTCAGTAGTAGTTACAGATGGATAGAAACTACTTATTCAGGAGCTCTTGGTTCCCTTGGTGGCTATGTCGCCGGGGGTGGGGGGGCAACTTCCACCGAGCGCGTGCCCGGGTAGCGGATAGGGGAACATCGCAACCAGTCCTCGGACCGGTGGACAGGGGTGAAATAAAATAACCCCCGCGGACTACAAAGTGGTGCGAAGAGAAGGAAAACTCTATAAAAACCTAAGGGAAGGTCACCCAAGTTAAACCAAATCATGGATAGATACGTAGGAAGAAAAAACGTTGAAGAGCCGCTACCTGAGGTACGTCAGGGTACACCCGGAGCTGATGCTGGGTGTGACAGCATGCAAGCCATCAGCGGTGGGATGCCGAACAAACTACAGCCGTTAGTCCAGTTATGTTGCATTTGGCAACTGGATCGAAAAATGCTACAAGCGCCGAAAAAGGAGGATCTCTGGCTTCACTATCGAACACAACTACTGACAATCAAAGTACCGCAGCTATGAGCACTACCACCTATCCGATGCCCCTAGACCTAGCGGCATCCCGCGATGCAGCAATATCCCTCCAAGATGAAAAACTAGCCGAACTGCAGCAACTACTGAAAGAGACAGTCAGAGTCTGCCATGTTAAGCGGACAACAGCAACAGGCGTTATCCAATCTCGCCACGCAGAAGACAGAAATGGTAGTCTTAACGGTGCAGCGGTGGTTCAAAATGCCCTTTTCCGTCAGCATCAACGGCATACACCAAGGCGACAAAATCAGTACGATATCTCGGCATCTGGATGGATAAAAAGCTGTTATTCGGGGACCATATCCCAAAGGCTTGCGAGAAAGCAGGCGATATGGCTTCCAAGCTAGCGAGAGCCATGCAGAACACGAACGGACCACGCTGTCCCAAGCGGAAAGCACTACTTGGCGTTATCCACTCAATCTTACTGTATGGAGCTGAAATATGCGGGGACAAACTGACAGTCGAGAAGTATGGACGCGAAATAGGCGCAGTGCAACGGAGATGAGCTCTGAGAGTGGCATGCGCCTACCGCACAGTCTCGAAAGCCGCAGTATTGGTTATGGCGGTATGGGGATGGTGCATGCACCATCCCCATAGACCTGCTGGCCAGGGAGCGTAAAGAGATATGTGGTCTCAAGAGCACAACAGAGGCAATAACAGCGGCAAAAGCGCGGATTCGAGACCATAACCATGAGACCAGACCAGAAACGGGTTGCTGGAAAGCAATGCTGATACCTGTGGTGGAACCATGGTACAAGAGAAGACACGGAGAAATAAATTACTTTTGTTACATAATTCCTCACGGGCCACGGGCAACGAGTATCTCTATAAAATTGGCCTGAAAAGGGTCCCACGGTGCGATTATTGTAAAGCAGCAGCAGACAACGCCGAACATACGATCTTTCACTGTCAATGCTGGGATGATCAACACGGAAATGCACGGAACGAACTTGAGGAAACGCCGAATCCCAACAACGTCCGTCCTCGCGCTCATGTTAGCATCGGAGACTCCTTGGAACATCATAGCCAGATACATCGAAACGGTGCTCAAAAAGAACAAAGAAGAAGAGAACTCTGTGCGGACGGACGGAGAATAACACCGTAACACGGGCTGAATTGAAGTAATGCGCAAGCGGTTCCGATTCAGCCTCCCGCCATTCTACTGGCAGGGAAAGAGGAGAGGACGTTTTTAGTTGGTGGAAATCCAGCATTACCGATCATCAGTTTCCTTTCATCGGTATCTTTGCAAAATTTTCCCCCTCTCAAAAAAAACAACTTATTCAGGAGCTACTTTACTTTCAATAATTAATACTCATTGATATAAATTGCTCGTTCAGGAACTATTTCTTTCGTAGTAGTAATTATTGACAGATAGAAAGTAGTTATTCAAGAACTACCGAACATCAGTGGTCACTATTGAGCTCCGAGTAGTTACTACTGAATACCCAGTAATCGTTTTCGTTAAGGGGTGGAATACCGAACCCAAACACCCTAATATTGACGAGTACTTTAATTACATAAAATAACGACTTACGTCACCATCTGAAGTAGCAATTTAGTCTCCTCCTTTAGTCCCCTTTTATAAAGCTGAAGGTATCTTTTCACGCATAATAGAACTCGAATTACTGTGTTTTATACAAGAAATGTTGAATTGCCATTAAGCGTTCGACATTCTTTTGCTCTTTCCGGTTCTAAGTCTTCCCGGTTCCTTGTTTATTTTCTTCAACTGGTCGTGTGATGCCAGGATTCTAATAAACGTCCAAATTGAAATGACCATATTGTTCGATATTGTCAATCTGTTGCTCGTTGTTGTTAACGTCATCTGCCACAAAATGCCCTGCCTAGCCACGTTTAAAAGCAGCAATATTTCAGTTTCGGACAGTTTCATTTCATATTACCCGCCTCGTAGGTTAGGTTCGTCGTCTACGAACGTGCGATCCGAAGTACACACATGACCTAACTCCGAAAACGACACTGCCATCCAATCAGAATGTGTTCAAAGTATCGTCGAGCTTAACTCGCACTTCGACATTTCATGAGGCTCTTCCTATTATTGTGAGTGCGTTCGGGATACAATGCTTCTACGTGTTATCGACCTTTTAACGAAGAATCTACCAGTTCAGTAGCGCGAAAACATGGTGGTTAAAGGGCAGGTTTTAGCGAAAATCGGAGCACTTGCATTCCTTTCGTTTGTCTGTCTGGTATTTGGTAGTTTTATGCTAACAATATGTTCGTTTTCGCATGTATGACGATCTTAATACGCCAAGAGCGGTGACAGTCTCCGTGGACTAACGGTGAATTCTCCGTTTAAACGGCGTCAATCTCTGAGGACTGACAGCGAACCTTTCGTTAAGGCGAACACCTCGCCGAGTGATCGTCGCTGTGTACCACCTGGATAGAAAGTAGAACAAAATCGAGTCCGCCCTCAAATTGTTAATGATAATTGAACGTAATAACCAATGGCCATTGCTGTAAAAAATGTCATAAGGTGAAATTTCCAAGATACAATAAAAACAACGAAAATGTAAAAGTAATTATATGTCACAAAGATAATACAATATATTATATGCAACAATTAATACTTCATATAACGACGTGACTAATCATAAATCTGAAAAATATAAACTGGATCATTACATCGGGCAGATTAATTCAATTTTGATGAATCAATGCAATCAAATTTCAAACAACCTGGTCTTATTACAAAACAACAATGAGTTTTCCGTTTATTTGAAACAACGTACAGTCACGTTTGGGAGCCATTTTTGTACATTTTTTTTTTTTTCCATATGAAATGGCTCACAGGTATCCTCGAAATAAAATATCTACGTTTCCCAATGGTGACGTTTTACATCTTACTAAAAAAACAAAAAAAAGACATAGTCAATAATAATACATAGGACAAACGAAATAATTGGCTTGTTGTATAATGGCAGATTGCTTTTTCGGGATCCTTTTATGCGCTTTGTTCTTGAAACCCTTCCGAAGAATTTTGTCTATCGATACTTCGATCGACGAACGTAACGATTTAGTTTCCCCTGTCGAATTATAACATTTCTGGATCGCATGAATTTTAATGATGTTTGAAAATAATTATTCCGTTCTTATCACCTGGATATTTTGTTTGTTTTTCTAATTTCCGATCATCTGTTGCATTCGTTAATCCGAAAGGGTTCATCATGAAAAATCGCGATATCAGTTTCGGGTTTAGGGGTGAACGGGGGAATACCGAACAGCGGGTAATAACGAACGCCCCAATATCTCCGGAAGATATGGATTATATAAAATAACGACTTACGTCCCCGTCTGAAATAGGAAATTGGTACCAAATTTGTTCTCCTTTTATAAGGCTTCCAAAATTTTTCAAACCTTTATACCCGTTAATGTTTTTTTAGCCCTTTACGATCTAAAATTTGGCGGTTATAAAATAAGGATTTACGATTAGTCGAAGTTATTTATTCCCAGACAAAATTTCTACGTTTCATCCTTTACTAATTTAGGTTTCATTTCATTTCTCATCGCAAGTCCTGGCTCACCAAATACTTGTGTAAAGTTGATATAATGTAAACTTTCCACTTCGGGATAATGCCGAATGTCGCTAAGTGGCAATGGCCAATGATTTCTCAGTGTTTCGAAGCGATGACTACCTCTTTCGTTCTCAAGTTTAGAAACATTATTATTATGCGCCTACTAAATTTTGGTTCCTTGTGGCTTATCCAAAAATGTTATTTATCCGTTGATTACGAATAATATGATGAATTAAAAAATATACTTGGTATACATTTATCGGCTACCGATCGAAACGATTCGTTTATATGTAAAGGTTTGAGGTTATGTACCTACACACCTAGCTTGTTGAGCACAAACCGCAGCCTCTTCGGCATTAATACGACGGGTGCGATAACGAATATTCGAAACTTCTTTTCACTTCATGGAAAATATATTTCACTCAAATTACTGTATTCTATTGGAGAAATGTCGAGTTACCCTTAAGCGTCCGGTATTTCCCCGATCTTCCCTATAGCAGTAAAAGAAAAAAAAAACATTATAGAGTGAAGAATTAACCGTGACTCGTCGGTGAAACTATTTACAATAGTATACATTTTGGCACACACGAGAGTACACGATACACGAGATTGACATCATGTTTGCTTTTTAATCAACGATTTTTTTTCAAGCTTCCTTACGCACACGATTTTTGTTTAATTATTTATTTTTACATTACGACGTCACAGCAACTTGTTGGTGGGCACGAGATTCTCTCTTTTGCTTTTTTTCTTTTAGTTCTATTTTGTCTCGCTAATCGACATTTTTTGGAGGATAATTTTAAGACATTTTTTAGTCGCCAGGTATTAAAAAATTCGATTCGTTCGTTTGGAGCTTTGACTCTTCCACTTTGATCTAATTTTTTTTGTCATGAATTTTACAAAATTTCTTAAAATAGCGTGAATATTGTCGGGGAAAAAACTGTCGAATTTTATCAGGTGGTTCCTAATTTTTCTTCATTTTTTTTAAAATTGTGCGTACCAATATCAACAGTCTGTTCGGGAATTACAACGACAAATTTGAGGTTAAAATCGGAGATATCGCTAGCGTGAAAAATATCGTGGCTTTGTGCTTTTTCTTCTTCTTTTTCTAATTGAACTTATTCGTTGTATATGTCTCTTATGGATAATCGATAAAAACCCATTTAGCAGGGATGATTTCTTTTTCGTTTTTTTTTCAATTATTCACGCAATTTTATTTTACGAATGGAAGAGTCGTGGCTCGATAATATTAGGATCGCTTAGCAATTATTATTAGTGTTTACGAAGGTTACAAAAAGATTCGATCCTTAAATACTAACGATATTCGCGTTACAACGTTTTTTCTTTTGTGGCTCCTTCTTATTAGTTCATATAGTAGTAAAGATTAGAGATCGGGGGAACATTGACAGCTTGTAAAATATCGTGCGACAAGCAACGAGGCGTCAATCAAGTGGCGACACGTCAAAAAACTTTGTGGTTGATCGAAAAAAAAACGGCTTGTCACATTTTAGGCGATATTAGGCGTTAGATCCGCTTATACATACAATAGAAGAAATAATACATTTTATTATAGCTATGTTCCACACGCGAATACCAATTATTAAATAGCGTATAGAATATAGGCAAGAGATAATTTCGTTATTCGGCAACCCAATATCTGCGTTTTTCTTTTAAATCTTCGTCCGATTTAACAATTATTAACACATCCGCTATCTTTAACAACAACAGTGTAACAACATCGTTCTCGTATCAACAATATATATGCTGTATATGGAAATTTTCATTCTCTTATAATTCTCCACGCGCAAACGAATAGTAAATACAATAATGACGTAACTTAAAATTTATAACAATAATAATAACAATAGTAGGATCATTCCATGTCAAATCGGCAAAAGTGCGTTAAAATTTGACATTGACATCTCCGATCTTGAATACACTAATGCTTCAAAGAGAAAAAAAATAGTGATCCCAAACAAACAGATATTACTGGCAGCAGTGGATACGCGGTTAGTGCGCGACTTCGGCGGTTTCCGATTTTAAGGGAGGAAATAGGGTTAGACGGTTCAAAAAATCGATTTTTTTTTTATTTCATAAATTGTTGGTAAAACTATTGAAAAATATGTTCCCAAAATTTTAAATGAAAATTCCGACTCGTTCTATTGTTATAAGCCATTAAGGGGGGAAATAGGGTTAGGACAGCGTTTTCTCAATGATTTTCATGAATTTTTTTATAGTATAAAAAATGAAGAAAATTTATTGAAACTTTGAGAATATTTTATACATATATTTAAGTATATACTATAAAATTTTTTGAAAAATCTTTGAATTTCCTTGAAAAACACCGAAGATATTAGCGAGCCCATATTGCTTGTTTTTCTTGGTACTATTTTTTCAAACGCGTTTTTCTGAAAACGACTTTTTTTTAACTTGCATGCACGCTAGTTTGAAAAGTTTTCAACCAATCATTTTGAAAATTGGCATTTACTTTCTTCATAGTATTGCGCTCTATATGAACCTGAAATCGGGATATTATCATTATTTAAAATAATGTTTTTATGCAAATAAAATTGTAAAAAATGGCAAAAAATCATGCTTTTTGTTTTGACCCCTGTAAAAAATTCAATTTCTATTTTTTTGATAGCATTTAGGTTCATATAGAAGAGAGACATATAATAAAAGTAAATTCCAACCTCGTTAGATTTCAGATGAAAATTGCGGCTTCCATAATGTACGCAAAATGCTGAGTCTGATCGTGACCTGTAATATGGGGTCGCTAATATTTTATAGTATATACTTAAATATATGTATACAAATTTTATAGTATATACTTAAATAAATGTATGAAATATTCTCAAAGTTTCAATAATTTATATTCATTTTTTATACTATAAAAAAATTCATGAAAATCATTGAGAAAACGCTGTCCGAACCCTATTTCCTCCCTTAAGTAGCGCCGTGATCAGTACTAGAATGGGCGACCGCTTAGCCGTGCGCGGGCTTGCGCGCCGACTTTTAATTGGGAGGCAGCTTTCCCGAGTATTTGACGATGATACAACTAAAATTCAGTAAAATATAACAGTATGGGCCAGGTTTTCCGCAATTTCGCCATTGCCCCCAAATGCGATACAGTGCATTAGGAAAGAGTGGCTATGGACAGCTCTCGGGGGAGTCTCCGGGAGTGAAACGGAATATCGAAATTAGAAGGGATAGGGAGATCGAATACGTAAAAGACGACGGACGCCATACGATTGAACGAAAAAAAAAAACAAATAGATATTGTTCGTTTGGGGTCAAACAACTGGCAAAATGAATCGAAATTTTTGTATTATTTTGATTTATGATAGCCTCAATCATTAGATTTGAAAGGATGTATCCGTAAATTTTATATATCAATTGGGATATCAGCAAAAAAAAAATACCTTTGTCAAATAATTGAATAATTTGAATACGATTGACAGAACCGGAGATATCAAGGTTGATAGGGTGGACCAATTGATAAGGAATGCCCGAATAGTAATGCATATATTCAATTAACGAATTAATTACGACGAAACGCAGAACATTTTGTGAGCAGCGACTTAAGAAATAAATTACTAGAAGCAGATTACCCGTTTTTTTTTGCGATGACGATTAACTCGTTAATGATTTTGAGCAAATCGAACGTCCTCAAAGTATAAATACCATACAGGATGGGGAGACTATGGGAGTATGAATAATATTTAGAATATTCCGTTGTTGACTCCGATTTACATAATACACACTCATGTATCGGCGATATTTTTTCAATATTTTATCTCCGTCTTATATAATTTATATAGTGTATTAAATATATTATATATTATATATATATGTATATAGAATATTTTATATATCATATCGCTGCATGTATACACTAATGTTTTTCGACATGTATTTAAATTTAATATTTATTTAGTATCATACACATCGATTTTATCCAGCAAGGTTTAATTAGTGCTTTAATATCCATTTATTTTCATTTTCTTCTCGCAGTTTCTTTCATTGCTTTACCTCGATGACAGAGAAAACAAAGAACAACATAAATAAAAATGAACACCCGTATTGTAGGACTCGCCAAGTCTTTCCCATTTATCCGAAATCTATATGAAAGATTACGAAATATTGGGAAAGCCGCTGGGAATGAAAAAGAAAAAAACAAAAAATGAATTCCTCCTTCTATATCTACTGCATTGTTAGTGCGTGGCCATGAACATTATGGCCTGTTCGTTTGTCGTTAATAATCCATGATCATTGCTCGAGAATTCAATTGGCGTGATGGCTTTTTAATTTTATTTCCCTCTGTCGATGAATTATTTACAGATTTCACGATTGGCAGAGCGCCTAATGTAAGAATAATCGAGGGCTGTTAAAAGCTCGACCCCGGTTCGGAATTAATGGACGAAATGACAATAAAAATCCAATCGAGCTTGCGACACTCAAACCATTTTCGTCGAATGAGCTTTCTCAATTATTACGTACTTTGAAGCTTTTTCGTTTACTACGTAATTCAGAAAACGGTAATGTAACGACGAAAGCTCGCTCGGTTGTATGTCACCCGAGAAAGCTCTCGACTAATAACGTTATTTTTCTTTGAATCGGTTTTATTAACAGGGTGCATGTCAAAGTCCCAACAGTCAAACTACCGACACGACTTTCGTATATACCTACACTGTTTTGTAATAGGTGTGTCGGTGTTTTGACTGTTGGAACTTTGGTCCTCATTAACATAGATCCATGGTTTTATACAGCCTAGAGCCGGGAACTCAGTCGGTAAAATATCGATTGAAACTCAGTCATCAGTATAATGTGTACGTTTTTAAACTAGATCTCTTCGGGAACCTTCGAATTGATCTTTCTCTTTTGCTATTTAATTTTAAAGTAAGCACAAAAAATTAAACGACGAGCCGAAATTTGTACCTTGACGACTGATCGATTTTTATTAATTGAAACAAAATTCTAAACGAAAACACAAAAATACCAATTAAATAATACCTGACAGTTAAAACCATGGCGACACACCGGGCGGATCTGCTCAATGGATAACAAATTCCGCTTCCCTTTTGTTCTCTGATATGGTTGATATTCGGAACAAAAGCAAATTCAGTTTCCGTGCATAATTAACGAATGCACGAAACCTGAATTTACTTTTACCCGGAATGTCAACTATCTATAGGGAAGCGGAGGTTGTTACTACCGAAGCTTCGTCCGTGGCGTGCACGTCGGTGTGTCGCATAACCTCAAACTAAGCTGAGCGTTTCGAAATGAACTGTGTGAAAACAATACATTAGGCACTGAATCGTTTCATAATACTGAATGGAACTGTTTTCCATTCTCCCGTTTTGTTTGTTGGCTTTTCTTGTTAGTAAGGCTTGTAATCCCTCAAAAAGCGCTCATACTGATGAAATCTGAGCTTGATCATCAATCGTCTTCGATTGCCTTTGAGAATTCATAAAATTAATTCCGGTTCACGACGAAACTTTTCAGAGACGATGATATTCTTCTTCGTCTTCTTGAACACGATCGCGTCACCATCCACGCAAATCATTTGTAGTTCTCCAAAAGGACTTTTCTTGTTTGAATAATTTCTTGTTCGTCGAATTCCATCATCACAGAACAGTCTCGATTTCGGCTATTTCCGTTCTCGTAGACTCGTCCTCTGGAACTCTGACAATCCAAACGAAATGTAATTAGCAGCTTCGAAACAAATTTCAAATACAAATTTCTGTAAAATATGAATAATAACAATGACAACAACAACACTAATAATGATAATATACTTTCTGTTTACCTGTAGATTTCTGTGGGCAAAAAACCCTCAGCGTACTCGGTGCTGACTACGTGATTTCGTGTCATGTCCCTTGGTCTGGCAACTTCGACTGTATCGACGTATCTAAGCGAGCGAATAAAAAGAGTCAAAACTTTCAATAAGAAGCAAGAGTGATTTTAAAGCATCGATGACTATTTTTACAAATCGTTCTCCGCATGCCATGCAAAGTGGCGAATAAAAAAAAAACGTCCTACAGGAATAACGACAATTCGAATTGACGCAAAACTACTAATTACAGCTGCACAAGCGTGTCCGTTCTAATCTGATGAAAATAAAAACAAAGGCTCGTTTTAACAGTTAATTGAAATTCTCGTCGAATTTTCACTGAACTTACGAGTCAAAGTAGGGGGGCAGAGGGTGGGGCGCATCGACCGGAAGCTGGTCACAGGATACATGATAATCCGAGGGTTGTAGGCATCCTCGCCACAATCCCATCCTTTCCGGTTTTCTCCTTTAAAAAATGTCACCATTTTTGCAACGCTCGTGTTGCAGCTAATGTTTTTTCAAAAAGTTCGCGAGCTTTTGATTAAATTTCCAATATATTCGTGGGTTCATCGCTCTCTATCTCGCTCTAATGGTGAAACGAAGATCTCCGCTAGTTCGGGATCGCTTCATCGATATCAAGCGTGTTAAAAGAGATCTCCCCGTTAGCGAAGTGTTCGGAAGTATGTAACGCAAAAATATTTATATAAATGAGTCATTACCACGGAAAATCTATAATCTTTTACGTGGCGTTCAAGAAAAAGCTACTGGTATTTGTAAGTTCGTTTGGTCACATTCGGACATAGTCTATGCGCGAGAAGATATTCGATATCCATACCGATATGCATTTTCACTGAAGCCGATTTAAACAAACTTGGAGAACCGTAGTACCTCTGATTGTGATACTAACTAATTTCATTTGTTGCGTGTTAAGCTGGCTTGCTGAGGTTGTGCATGATCAAGCTGTCATAATAGTAACCTACTTATCTTCGTCTAGATATTCTGAAGAGTATTAATTACTTTTAGGTTTTTTTCAAACTGATCCAACTGTACAAGTTTGTAGCCTATTTACTTTATACAACCCGTTCATCTTCGGTATGGCGTGGTTTATAACTATTCTCTTTTATCCTCGTAATTAATTACGTATTTCTTGTTAATATCTTTTGTATTTCACCATTCACCCAAAAGCTTGCTAGAGCATAAAGAATTTACCTATCTATCTCTTATTCAATCTCACTCTCTCTCACTCTCTCGATCTCTGTCGAGATTCTTATCATTTTGGTCATTTGTGAGAATTTACAAATTTTCATTTCTACTATTGTAAAAGCCCGGTAAAGAAAGCGCAGCTTGGCTAAGAAGAAGTTCCATGTCGAACCCCTAAAGTGCTTATCCTCCGACTATGTAAAGGATGTCCTTTGTCAAACATTTATTTTGTAGTCGTTACTCCCACCCTTCAAAATTATATGTTTCCATCTTAAAAAACATATTACGAACAAGGGTGCTGGCAACAAAAGAGCTGCGAGTTCATGCACAAGTTCCAACATGTTTTCATATTCAAGTTTGAACATGCGTCTGAGTTTATATTTAAATTTGAACTCTGCTCTGGTAAACTAAAATTAAAACTTCGTTGGTACTTAAGTTTGTACTGATCACTCTCAATTCGGCATTAAAGCGGAGTGTCACAAGTTTCCGACCGTTTTAAAAACGTGATGTGTACTTTTATCGAATCGGGGCAACCGATTGAAATGAAATTCTATCCATCAGAGTGGTGTCATACCCAAAATTGATGAAGTACTTCACTTTTTTTTAAATGTTGCCTGCTTCGAAGAAAGTATCAAATGAGTTTGCAACTATCTCTGTCGCACTCGTGCCGAATTATCGCGACACGGTAACCTTAACGGGGGGGGGTAGGGTTTTAAAGGCCAAAAAAAAGCATATTTTTATGATTTTTTTGCGGCGACATGAGTAATATAATTTTATTAAATAGAATTACATATTATTGTACAACTATTGAAGTATCTCAAAAAAAAATTTCAATGAAAAATATTGATAAATAAGCCGGTGACGTTGAATCTCCAGAGACGCCGTGGAAAAAAGTGGTTTTGCGGTGAACATTATAACTCGTTACCGGATTATCTCAAACAAAAAAATTGATATGCATTTTAAAGGTGATGTATTTCTCGAGGTTATCAGGAAGAGTTTTTTTTTTTTTTTTTTCTATTTTTTGCATCACTTGGAAGTGAAAAACGCAATTTTAGCTAAAAAAATCGCGCTTATTTTGTTATTAAAAAATTGAAAAAATTGAAAAAAAAAACTCCTCCTGATTACCTGTTGATTTATGTGAAGAAGTAATGTTTAAATTTTCAAAAGGATCGGTTCAGTAGATTTTGAGTTCTAATGTTCACAAACTTCAAAAATGACGTTTTCGGGAAAATCGATTTAAAGTTTTTTATAGTATAAAAATCAGGTATCACGGCCGGTCGTTTGAAACGCTGTAACTCCGTTAGTTTTACTCCGATTGACTTAAAATTTATACACAATATTCTCGACATATTGTTCATTCAGAAAAAAATTAAAAGAAATGCAAAAAAATAATTTGATAAACCCCCCCCCCCCCCCCCCTTAAGGAGATTCTGCTCGTATACCCCTTGCGCGGTGCATGACGTAAGGCACTGTGGTACGGGCCGGCTGGTGAACTTTCGAACCTCCATTCACTAAATCGGACGTTTTTGGCGACAAAAAGTTTAATCATTAATAAACAGTCGCTGTGAATTGTATTAATTTTTTTGCTAGACCTCTGCAATAGTTAAGTCTACATTTTCCTGAAGATTTGACCATTCACCACTTTTTTAGTATCAATATCGATCGATTCTGCGCATCGTATAGTGGTTGATTCATAAGATCCTGTGGTGACGGCGTCGTCACCACTTTCCGGTTGCATATAAACACGCATTTATTTTATTTCATTTTATTTCATTTTCAATATGCATTTTCTTCTCATCAGTCATTTCTTTGTAAGGACTCGATTCTTTCTCACGCGTTTATTTCTTTGACTCCTTTCATTCCTTCGTCTACAAAATAGAACAGCCGTCTCTCAGTTTTCCCTGTCATAAAACTCGAGTGCGTACGGGTCCCAGTCGAGTCTCTCCCGAGACGAGGCTGTTTTACGGGGAGCCTCATCTAAACCTTTGTTTCTCGTAAAAACTTTCCTACTCTCTCTCCGATATTTTATCTCCGTCAACAAGGAGACCGTCAGGAGTTCTCTTGTTGACGAAGGCAGTTCCTAACGAACAAGCGCCGCGACAACAACTCAACTGACTCTCTGTTCAATTCACAAATTCTCTCACCGCGCCAACGAATTTTTAGTAATTAATTTTGTAATTTGTTATGAATAAAGACTGTACTTTACTCTTATAAAAAATCCGACTCTTCGCACCACAACCAGCACCGAATCCCATCAAGTTGGTGACCCCGACGTGATCTCGCGAAAACCGTGAATATTTGCCACCGACGCAATCTCGCGGAATCGTGATCGACCGCTAACTTTTCTTGTGCCAGATTCGTGCCGTGCGTTCAGTGAGTTTCGTGACGTCCGTTCATATAAGTGTTATAAGAATGGCAGACGGCGATGCGCCGAACGCAAATCAGGTTGCCGCACGGTCAGTCGACCGGCTGGCTATTCGTATACCACCCTTCTGGCCTTCCGACCCAGAAATGTGGTTCGCTCAAGGTGAAAATCAGTTCCGCCTCGGTAACGTAACAACCGACGAAACAAAATTTAGCTATGTTGCCGGACATATGGACGCGAAATACGCGGCGAAGGTGCGCGATATTTTAACCAACCCTCCAGCGGCCGGGAAATACACGCTGTTAAAAACAGAGCTGATCCGTCGCCTCAGCTCGTCGCAAGAGCAAAAGACGTCTCATCGACGTCTCTTCGAGCACGAGGAAATCGGCGACCACAAGCCGTCACAGTTTTTGCGGCATCTGCGCGGCCTAGCCGGTACCGCCGTTTCCGATAGCGTCCTCCGTACGCTCTGGATCGGGCGTCTGCCATCCAACATGCAGGCCATCCTCGTCACACTAAAGGACGCGGAGCTCGACAAGGTTGCCGAACTCGCCGACGCCATCGCCGTCTCAACCCCGAGACATCAAGTGTCTCAGGTTTGTGAAAGTTCAGTCGACTCGCTGATCAACACGCGAATGTCTCAGTTAGCGTTGTCGATTTCCCAAGAGCTGACCGAGAAATTCGCGACTTTCCGTCACGAAATTTCGGCTCTTATCAGTCGAAGCGTGCCGAACGACTCACCGCATCAGGATCGACGGGCACGGTCGCGAACACACTCCGCCGGACGCGGACACGGTAATGACGGTCTCTGCTGGTACCATTGGAAGTTCGGCAATGGCGCTAAAAAGTGCAAGACGTCGTGCGCATTCAAGTCAGGAAACGAGCAGGGCGGTCGCTAATGGAGACTAGCGATCCAGGCCCGAGGTCTCTCCGATTGTTCGTCACCGACCAGGATACGAAAATCCGCTTCTTGGTGGACACCGGAGCCGATCTGTGCGTTTTTCCTCGGACAATGGTGCGAGGGCCACGTGAGAAATCGACGTACGAGCTCAATGCAGCTAATGAGAATATCATCGCAACCTACGGCATTATAACACTGTGTCTCAATCTCGGACTGCGACGTACATATACATGGAGGTTCGTAGTAGCCGACGTCTCAAAACCCATAATCGGGGCCGATTTTCTGGCACATTACGGACTACTCATGGACGTGCGCAATACCCGCCTTCTGGACGAAATCACCCTGCTCACCGTGAAGGGTCAGGTGGCAAGGTGCGGAACGCCCAGCGTGAAAACCGTATCAGGTGCGTCTCCTTACCACGAGATTCAGCACACGTTTCCGGAGGTTGGGCGCCCCGACGGTGCACCCGGTAAGCCGAAACACATGACGCAGCACCATATACGTACTACTCCAGGACCGCCCGTTGCGAACAAGCCGAGGCGCTTGGCAGCGGACAAACTGAAAGTAGCAAAAAAAGAATTCGAGGCCATGCTGCTTCTAGGAACGACCCGGCCGTCGGAGAGTAGCTGGTCTTCCCCTTTACACATGGTTCCGAAGAAAGGCGATGAGTGGCGACCGTGCGGAGACTACTGAGCGCTCAACGCGAGGACTTTGCCGGAGCGCTACCCCGTTCGGCACATCGAGGACTTCGCGCAGTCGTTGCGAGGCAAAAAGATTTTTTCGACGATCGACTTGGTCCGCGCGTACAACCAGATTCCCGTCGCTCCCGAGGACATTGCGAAAAGAGCGATTACAACACCGTTCGGCATGTTCGAGTTTCCGTTCATGTCGTTCGGCTTGGGCAACGCAGCATAGACGTTCCAGCGCTTCATCGACGAGGTTCTTCGCGGACTCGATTTCTGCTACGCCTACACCGACGACATTCTCGTGGCATCGTCATCGGAGGAAGAACATCTACTGCATCTGAAGATCTTGTACGAGCGGTTGAAAAACTACGGTGTTGTAATCAACCAAGCATAGTGCACATTTGGTAAACCCGAGGTCAAGTTTCCCGGCTACCTGGTATCTAGCAAGGGCACGCGTCCGCTGCCCGACAAGGTCCAAGCGATCCGGAGCTACCCTCAACCGCAGACGGCGAAGCAGCTCCGGCAATTCTTAGGTATGTTAAACTTCTATAGGAGGTTCATATCAAGGGCCGCCCAACTTCAGGCTCCACTCAACGGTCTTCTTCAAGGCAATGTCAAAGGCAAAACACCAATAAACTGGAGTTCGGAGTCGCAAGTGGCCTTCGAGGCGTGCAAGGAAGGCCTCGCCCAAGCCGCTTTGTTGGCACATCCGGAGCCCGACGCACCATTGGTCCTCATCTGCAACGCCTCTGACTTTACAGTCGGCGCAGCTCTCCATCAGCAAATCAACGGTAACGGGGAGCCTCTGGGTTTCTTCTCAAAAAAACTCAGTCCTGCGGAAAAGAAGTACGGAGCGTACGATAGAGAACACCTCGCCATCTACTTGGCGGCGAAATATTTTCGCCATATGGTGGAAGCGAGGACGTTCACCATCTTCACCGACCACAAGCCCATCACTTTCGCCTTTCGTCAGAAAGCCGATACGTGTACACCACGGCAATTTCGTCACCTCGTTTTCATCGGACCATTAACCACCGATATCAAGCACATCTCCGGCAAGGACAACGTCGTCGCCGATGCTCTTTCGCGCATCGAAGAGCTCGCAACATCCATAGACTTCGAGGCTCTGGCGACATCACAACAATCGGACGAAGAGTTGTGAACGTTCCTACGCGAAGGATCTGCTCTTCAGCTTAAGCAGGTGCAAGTTCCGGAAACAAACGTAGCCGTTTTCTGCGACATCTCTACACCAATAGCTCGACCTTTTATCACAGCACCTTTCCGCCGATCTGCATTCAATACAATCCATCAACTCTCGCACCCCGGAATCAACGCAACGGTCAAGCTTGTGACTCAACGTTACGTGTGGCCGTCAATAAAAACCGACTGCAGGAATTGGGTGCGCGGTTGCATCGAGTGCCAAAAATCGAAAGTGTCTCGCCGTGTGTCAGCGCCGCGGGGTTCTTTCACACAACCCTCGGCAAGGTTCGAACACGTGCACACCGACATTGTCATTTTGCCGGGCTCGGAAGGCCAATAGGCGGGCCTCACATGCGTAGACCGTTTCACCAGATGGCCCGCAGCGTTTTCGATGGAGAACCAGGAGGCATCCACCGTCGCTCGCACTTTCTACGAAGAATGGATTACACGTTTCGGTACTCCACTTCGGGTTACCTCCGATAAAGGGAGAAAATTTGAGTCGCATCTGTTCAAGGAACTAGCTACCTTGACAGGTACAACTCATGTGAGGACAACGGCTTATCATCCAGCAGCTAACGGCATGGTAGAGCGACTCCATCGCCAACTGAAAGCGGCGATCAAGTGCCATCGGAATACTCGATGGACAGAAGTGCTTCCCACCGTCCTACTCGGCATCCGCGCGGCTTGGCGAGAAGATCTACAGGCAACCGCAGCTGAGCTAGTGTACGGCGAACCACTCCGCCTACCTGGCGAGTTGCTGGTCCAAAGATCATCGGAGAATCACGGCGACGCGGCCAACTACGTCAAGGAGCTGCGGCAACATTTCGAAGCTATGCGCCCGGTGAACGGAACGCATCACGGAGATCGCCGAACGTTCGTCTTCAAGGACCTCGCGACGACGGAGCAGGTGCTCGTCAGTCACGACGCCCTTGGAGGGCCGTTGCAACAACCATACGACGGTCCTTTCAAGGTTGTCAGTCGTAACGGCAGAACTTTTGTCGTGAATATTCGTGACAAGGATGTCACGATATATATCGACAGGCTGAAGCCAGCCTACATCATCTCGGATGACATCGCAGAAGGACAAAAAGCCGCTGATATCGCCGACCAACCACGCAACGAGGGGGGAAATTCAGCGGGGGATGCGAGCCCTTCGCCCACCCAGCAACCCAACGACGTTACTCTTCAGCATACTACAAGATCGGGCAGACGAGTTCGATTCCCCGATCGCCTCCAAGGCGGTTTTTCGTGATTGGCTCAATCACTGGCCGGGGGGTACTGTGGTGACGGCGTCGCCACCACTCTCTGGTCGCATACAAACACGGATTTATTTTATTTCATTTTATTTCATTTTCAATATGCATTTTCTTCTCAACAGTGATTTCTTTGTGAGGACTCGATTCTTTCTCACGCGTTTATTTCTTTGACTCCTTTCATTCCTTTGTCTACAAAATAGAACAACCGTCTCTCAGTTTTCCCTGTCATAAAACTTGAGTGCGTACGGGTCCCAGTCGAGTCTCTCCCGAGACGAGGCTATTTTACGGGGAGTCTCATCTGGCGGCAAAAAGGGCACACACGCACTCTTGCATTTTCTGAACCTTTGTTTCTCGTAAAAACTTTCCTACCCTCCCTCCGATATGTTCTCTCCGTCAACAAGGAGACCGTCAGGAGTTCTCTTGTTGACGAAGGCAGTTCCTAACGAACAAGCGCCGCGACAACTCAACTGACTCTCTGTTCAATTCACAAATTCTCTCACCGCGCCAACGAATTTTTAGTAATTAATTTTGTAATTTGTTATGAATAAAGACTGTCCTTTACTCTTATAATAAATCCGACTCTTCGCACCACAACCAGCACCGAATCCCCTCAATCCTATGCATTTTGAGGATAACTTTACAGTTTTTTATCTCGGAAAGTAGATTGTGAAGCGCATTAAAAATTTGCAGCCGCACTCAAAATATGCTTACAAATGTGCTATTAAAATTTCAAGTCGTTGCGACTTTTTTTAGATTCGAGCAGAACCTCCTTAACAAAGAATCAAATTCGTACGAGTGTGAGATGACAGACAGAAAATTACATTTGAAAGCATCGTTCGCACATGAGTTGCAGTTGTATTATCATCAGGACCTCAGAAAAAACTTCATTCCGTTGAGTAGTTGGCGCGCAAGTGAGTGGACTGCTTCGCGCGCTGCTTTTGTAGGTTAGGTTCATCGTGAGATCTGACGTATGCACGTGAACGAACTCTGACCACGACGTCGACAGCCTATCATAATGATGAGTTAGTCGGTTTCAGAAATAAATCGCATTTCAAGATATTTCGTGACATGTTTTATTTATAGGTGGGAATATCTAGAACCTAGCAACGGTGTCAACGGTAAACGACTTTACTTAGGGGAATAGTACGGGACCCTCGACTGGCAAAGCACCGAGGTCGTAAACACTGCAGGCCCGTGTAATTTGGCTAGTTGGAATCGAGGTATTTCACGAAAATTGATACTCCCCTCTAAACGCACGCTTCCACTAATTGACGCCAATTCAGCGCGCATGCGTTGAATGACGGGCGCTCGACGAAGGGACTGGTGCGTGGTGGGGCAAAACTTCTAGCCGCGAAGTTAACTCGGTGAGGAAGTTGAGTCAATTAACCCGGGGCCGTCAACTTATGCGAGGTCAACTTACGCGGGACCCCACTGTAGTTCATGCTCGACCGGTTTTTTTACTTAACAAAAGCAAATACGAATTAACGGGGCACTTCCTCGAGATTCACACACCTGTCTAAAACTTAATAAATTATTTACAATTCCAACGCTGACGCGAAAATATTTGAAAACCCGCAGGTTCGACTGGTCGAAGAAACGTTGCTATCGCCCTCACAATTCTCCTCTCAGTATCATAAATATTCAAATACATTTTAAAATATAATCAATTGTTGAAGTATCTTGTTATCCTATACATGACTATATATTTAAAGAGTATAAAA
Source organism: Oxytorus armatus (assembly GCA_958009045.1). Lineage (NCBI taxonomy): Eukaryota > Metazoa > Arthropoda > Insecta > Hymenoptera > Ichneumonidae > Oxytorus > Oxytorus armatus. The sequence goes on along the minus strand of OY253747.1, from coordinate 7,962,055 downwards.
AGTGTTACCATAAGTAAAACAGTTTTGTCTAATTCTTTGATGAGGATTGTCTGCCTTAAGGAGGCTCACTAGATACAGCGAACGTGCACAGAAATTAGTGAAATATTTATTTTACATTCCGTGCCTACAAACGGATGGACCTGAATTATTTGAAAATTTTCAGCTATATCGTTTTCGAAGAATTAATATTCAAAATTTGCATTTCAATATAGGCCCTTATAGCATTGCGTATTCCAGCCGTTATAACTCAAGACATAAATCCAGAGAAAATAAATACACGATAGGATAATGATAGAGTGCATTTAAAGGAAATCCCATTTAAAAAATCGGATAGTTTCTCTATCTCGTTCAATATCACTACGCTTTTTACGGTTGAAGCAAATGCTGAAGCGCGACTTGCCCCGCACGTTACCTGTCTCGTGCCCCGCGTTCCTCATACCGCACCTGGGAAAACCTTGTAAGCCTCCTTAATCGCGGGAATTCGCGTATCGAGTGGTATTAATCTTTCAATATTTACAATCGGTATCAAGATTTAAAACGTTCATTGACTGTCGAGTCGCATAATGACGCGAATTATCCTATAATGATACAATAAGGCACTTCGGCAAAATATAATAATAATAATAATAACAATAACAATCAGAACGGATATACACATGAAATAATTTTTTTTGCAACATCAGAGTGATATTAACTATATGTATTGTGCGTTTGAATAGCTGCATCCGAGTGATATTAACTATATGTATTATGCGTTTGAATAGGTGCATCGGAAAATATCACGACAAATCCATAATATGTATATTATTGATAAGAGAAATATATATTATTTTAATAATAGTACGAAATAAGTAGCGAGGCAGAGGCACGTAATTGGAGGTATCATTTGTACAACATAACGACAGATTTTCATTAGTGCATGCTGAGTCAAAATCGCATGAATAATACAAAGATTTGAGTAGATAAAGATGGAAAACGAGGTCGCTAGGTAATGTCGGAGCTTTTAAGCTTTTTTGAGGGTTTTATTTTATTTTACAAAAAAAATGACTAGTGGTATCGTGAACGGCAGGAAAAATATATCGACATGGGGTTCAAAAATAAATGTGAAAGGTGTATTATCATTTTTCATTATATTTTGATCGAAAACGAATTCCTTCACTAAGCATGGCAGCAATTTTGCTTCCCGATGATGTCAGGCATTCGGTTATTCTTAAATCATTTTTCATAGATTTTCAAATCGACCCCCTGTATACGAGGTCTGTTCAAAAAGTATCGCAAATGTTGAATTTCCGCGGGGTACGTATATTCGATTTTCGATTTTTTTGTGGCGTAGGTTGGTACTCATGTCCCTCACTTATGCTGAAAAAATCGGCCATTTTGAATGTTTAGTTAATTGTTGACAGCTGCTTTGGTTAGACGTGTTTTGGCTGGTCTTCCATTTTTGCCTATTCCAAAAAATGGATCAAAGAATCTGTATCAAATTTTGTGTGAAAAACAAAATTAAGTGCGCGGACGCATTCCGAATGTTGACTGTCGCATATGGTGAAGCTACCTTGGACCAAAGCAACCTTTATCGGTGATACAAAATGTTCTCAGAGGGCCGAGAAGATGCGAACAACGAAATGCGTTCCGGACGCCAGAGCACATCAACAACAGACGAAAACATTGATGAAATAAAGAAAATAATATTGGCCAATCGTCGAATCACCGTTAGAGAAGTTGCTGAGGAACTAAACATATCGATTGGCTCGTGCTATTCGATTTTTACCAATGATTTGCGCATGAGACGGGTCGCCGCGAAATTCGCGCCAAAATTGCTCAATTTCGAACAAAAACAGTGTCGCGTTAACATTGCTAAGGAGCTGTTGGACTCGGTCCGCGACGACCCAAATTTGCTCCAGAGGGTCATAACTGGTGACGAATCATGGGTTTATGGTTATGACGTGGAAACCAAAGCTCAATCATCGCAATGGAAGCTGCTTTTTTGGAATAGGCAAAAATCGAAGACAAGCCAAAACACGTCTAACCAAAACAGCTGTCAACAATTAACTAAACATTCAAAATGGCCGATTTTTTCAGCATAAGTGAGGGACATGAGTACCAACCTAACACCACAAAAAAATCGAAAATCGAATATACGTAGTCCGCGGAAATTAAAAATTCGCGATACTTTTTGAACAGACCTCGTATTCGACATCAGCAATTTTCAAATTGCCCTTACGACCGGCAAAATTGATAAATCGGGATATATTTTTTGAGGCCTACACGCAATGTTGTGACAAGAAAAAAGTTTGACTCTAATGCCGCGTCTTTGTTCACTCCGAGGCCATTGACATTTCGACCTAACATGGGGAGTATCATTCTCCAGCTGTACTCGGTCTGACCATTTAGCAGAAAATAGGGAAACGATTTTGCAACTACCTCTTTTGCACTCATGCTTCTGTCATTTCGCCGAAAAAGGCAAAATTAAAGCGGAGTTATGGCCACTTGATATATCGACATTTTTACGTTTTTTCGGAACTTTAGAGAAAAAGTATAGGTAATTTTTTTTTCTTCGTTCTTAGTACCTTTGCATTATCTATAAGACCAGACATTAACCTCCGATTATCAGTCACACTTGATTTATATCGAGGATTAAAAACAATTAAATGCCGATAAATATTTACTTCAAATTTTCATGTATAAAAAAAAAATTTTCTGTTCTTTTTTTCATGATGGTTCAGAAACTCCGGATGAACTACTTTTGCTCCAATCACTACTCGACCTCGTTAATCATTTTCCTGGTAATTTATTGTGCATATTTCGAGATTAATCCAATATGATTTTCGTTACCTGGCCTGTGAAGGTTTGATCCCATGGGCCTCGAGATCCTTCTCGAGCTGCCTTATCCTTAATCGGGCTATATCCAATTCGTGCTTAACTTTCCACAGATTTGTATCGCAAATTGGATCTCTGCATCTGTGGTGTCTCAGAATGTCCTGAGCTTCGTAAACGGCACCCCGGAATGTCAGGGATTTTCCCATGCTCTGTAAATTTTAAAAAATTGCAAAATTTACCCCGGCCGGATTAACATTCATTTCTTTGAATTTATGCGCGTAGTAAATAATAAATAATAAATAATAAATAATAAATAATAAATAATAAATAATAAATAATAAATAATAAATAATAAATAATAAATAATAAATAATATATAATAAATAATAAATAATATATAATAAATAATAAAATTATCCAAAGTTCAGGATGAAAGAGCTTTATTTCCATTTGAATGGTCGACTCGATATATTACCAGGCTGATGAGGGCGCAGCAACCACCCCTGTCGCTTCTTGCTAAATGATGCCTCACGTATTTGAAATAGAGATGTTCGAGGAATAAAAGAGCCGCCGCAAGCACAATTCCAGCCATGAGAAGAAGAAATGCGCTCAAGAACTGTTCAAGAGCCAGGGGATCTGAGCTTTTTTGTACTTCTTTGCCGGGTTTGCAGGTTCCCGTCATCCAGTATCGTCTAAGTCGTTCCAGGTCGCCTGAATCAATCAATTTCACGAATTGCAAAAATCACTTTTCGATTCCTTTTTAAATCAATTTTTTACCCCTTTAACAGTAAGATGAGCTTCCTCTCAACAGTGAGTTTCTAGTTTTTCCTAAGCGCTTAGTCATGAGTTATTTAAAACAGTCAATGTAGGAATTTTTCTTTAAAGTCAGTTTTCAGCATTCTTGACAGTTTGTCGAAAGATTTCTGCTGGACTTTTTTTAAACTCAGGTCTCGAATTTTAGGGGCGGGTCGAAGTTTCGAACCGTAAAAGCTTCGACGGTTCAAAACTTCGAATTTATGTGGGACGATCTTAAAACTTTTCGAAATTTTTAAAATCCGTCCTTTTTAAAACAGAAATGTCATTGCGAAGAATAGTTATACAAATGAGAAGAATAATTATGGGACCGACCTGCAAAAGTATCGAAAATCAAAAATCCTACTACTTAAAAAATCGTATTTTAATGATTAGAAAACGTAAAGTTCCGAAAAATTGTCGTGTTAGAAACTCGACTTGCCGATCGGTCGAGTTTTATACCTAAAAAGGTTCAGAAAAAAAAAGTAACACCAGTGGTGCTGCCACCTAAACGCACGAATTGGAAATTTTCGAAATTTTGCCCCTTCGGAACTTATATTTTCGGAATACCGCATCGCCGACGCCGTAATTTTCGGAGTCCGAAAAATTCGTATACCCGATAATTCTTTTCTTCAATTTTATTACGTTCGCACTTTCCGATAGTTTCTTGTTCGATAATATAATTTTCGGAACTTTGCGGATCTCTAAAAATCACCAATTCGGTATTTTTCAAGTAGTACTACTGACCGTTCGATAAATTGCTCTGTCGTCTGCGTAATCTTTCGAAAAAATATTTACTCGACGATATTAAATTCGTATCATTTTTGGTATAGATTCATACCCGTTCGATGTTATTTACAGTCGATTATTCAAACTGTCGTCGGAATGAACCATGTAATCCCTACTATTAAAATTCGGAGTTTTGCACCGTCGAAGTTTTTACGGTTCGAAACTTCGACCCGGCCCCGAATTTTAATAGGCTGAGTTCTTTATTTGTATTGATTCCTTACCGTTTTCTCGATAATCCAGCAGTCTTTTGTTGAACATTGGCAAATATTTCGAGTTCCTTGCAAAGGCGAGACCGTAACCTGTCATCGCGTACCAAGAACCAACTGTCAATAATCTGCAATCTTCGTCCTGTGCCACCAAGTAATCGAGTACCGTTCCATCGTAGAAAAATGCATCCATTTCGCTGTACAAATGAACCAAACGAAGATTTAAATGAAAATTGTGGATCTCCTTATATCAATTTATATTTGACGGAAATCGAGTTAAATTTCGTTACTAACGACAAATAAATCAATTAGCGAATGAGTGAATGAGTGGTTGAGCGAATGAGCGAATGAGTCAAGGAGTGCATGACCGTATGAGTCGAGGAGTAAAATAATCAATGAAGCAATGGAGCAATGAAGCAATGAAGCAATGAAGCAATGAAGCAATGAAGCAATGAAGCACTGAAGCAATGAAGCAATGAAGCAATGAAGCAATTTAATCAAACCATCATAGATCGAACATACCCGCTCACTACTGCATCGATGCCGCCATAAACGCTGCTCTTGTTGAACTTTTTCATATAATTGTGCATCTCTATAAAATATTTTGCAAGCGTACTATCCGTGTGACTCCACGGTATAGTACCGAATCTGAACATTGGTTTGTGCGTCCACGGCTTTACAAGACGTATATCGTCGACACCGGTGAACTCGTGATACTCCTCCCGGGTTATCATAAAAGCTGCCAAGTTGGCAGTATAGATGGCAAGGAACACGACCGCAAACATTGCCCAAACATTCGTCATGAATCTGCAACAAGATAAGAAATCTATCATTTAGTAATGATCAAAAAATAAATGAGAGTAAGCTTGGCGGCTCGTGACACTTAAATAAACCGGGCCAATGAGAGTTTTAAAGAACAATATGTTCATTTCCCTTTAAAGGCTAATAACCATAGCTATTTACACTATCCCAAAACATCCGTTCACGGTGATGAACTATTGCTCTTTAAACAAATTCATTTGCTGAAAAACGACAAGTTTCGTTGTTGTTAATCGACTCATTTATCCAAAAGGAGCTTATCGAATCTTATCTCGTCGAATCTTATCTCGTCGGCAGGTGATAGGTTTTTAGGCTTAAAAAAAATGTTATATTCGAAGCACGTTATACATATTTTTTCTACCATTTTCATATTTAAAACAAAAAAAAGATCCAAGAAAGATGTTTCGGTCCACGAATTCATTGAAAAGTTATGAATCTGTTCGATATCCTTTCGCGTCCAAATGCTATCGGGATTACCTTAATATCATTCGTAATAAAAATGTATTGAGGTAACAGTTATTAATAGTTACCTAGCTGTAAAACCTCTCGGCGAGTCAATGTGAACAGCGGCCTGGAAAAGTACTGCCCACACGAGCCAGTAAGTTCTCGACAAGGAAAATCGATGATTCGGCGAAGGGTTCACCTAAGACCGAAAAATTCGACAATATACTCCACTTAAATTGATTTTTTCGGATTCAAATAGAACAAGAAATTCTTTATTGTTTCAATGTTTTTAGTATTAATATTTTTATTGTTGTATTCAAATAAATTTTATTCGGTCCAGGTAAAGTTATCATACAATTTATTATTTTATTATAATTGTTGTTGCTGTAGTTACTGTTATTATGCCGTTTGATTTTTTCATTAATATTCTCTCTCGAGTTGCTGCGGGATTAGAATAAATTGCGTCTGACGGTTCAGCTTCCCTCAAGTACTTAAAGGTTATTCCCCGACACTTGCTGACGTAGATAATTAGATAATTGGATACACTCGAGTTTGCTTAATCGTCCGCTAAGTTTATCCATTTTGTGCACGTTATAACGTTGATAGGGTCGCGGTTTCATCAGCAAACTCGCATTAGAGGGTCCAAATGCGTACGATCAATGTTTGACATGCCGTTATAATAATACAGTAAAGATAAATGTTCATTTGATTACCTTCATGTCGAAGCCAAAGGGTGAAAGCCATTCGAAGAGAAAAATGACGAATGTTGCAGCGTGTATAGCGACAATCCCCACAAGCATCCACGAGGCCGTGTCGAATGGCTCTGAAAAGTAAATATTAATATTATAAAATTTTGCATAGTTTCATATGGTTTTATAAAATCTTACGTCACTTATTTCTATTTTATCGTCACTTTGATGACAAATGGAATTGTAAAATGAATTATAAATTCGAAACAAATTGAAACTTCTACATTGCTTCCTCATCATTTTCAAAGATTTACATAGTTGACGGAAAAGTGGTTATTATCAATTTTAACTTTGTTGTGGAGGAAACACCGGAGAATTTCGAGGAAATTATGACATACAACAATGTAGAACTTGTGAATTGCGTCTTGTTCCTCCCCCTTTTGGAAGGAGAGATTTTTCGAAAAAAAAATCGAAAGCTCTTAGAATCCGAACAAATTGTATTGAACAATTCGAAATTCAAGACATCTCCTCTGAACTCATAGCCTGTTTGCGCACAAAATTTTACCTCGATAGCTCCCATGTAGTTTACGGAACTTATGACAATCAGAAGCTTTTTCCGAAAAATTTCAATGTGATATAAAAACTGAAATTATTCGTGGATTCAGGGCCAATTTAATATCAAATATTATTGATCGCTATGCTAATTGCACGGGGATTTTTATTTCGATAGCTCGAAATTTGCACGAGTTACAGCATCAACAAACATGGAAAAAAAAAACGGAATGTGTGCTGGGACACATAGTAGAAGTAAAACTTCAACGGACAAGTGGAAACACGAATCGCAACAAAATTTTCACATGAAGTTTTACGGGCAGATTGTTAATGTACTTGTCCAATTTGAAAACCTGCCCGTAGCTGAACCCATCGGAGTATAGGCTAGCAATGACTGATGTATAAAATCTATGATGAGCGGCACTATAGAGTGAGGCGGAAAGTAAACTACTATTAACACTAATTCTTGTCCATTCTCTAGTCTGCATTGAGCTGCACATATATCGCCTACTGCTCCATGTGAGACCGTATGTGTTCTAATTACGTAATGTTATGTCCAAGTTGTTTGTAAAAACGTTCGCAGTATCATAACAATTCTGATATACTGAACCGTCGGCAAAGTTTTCTTGTTATTAATTTGTTTCCTTCACAAAATCTATTTATTTATTTATTCACACGTTTTTTACACAGACCGCAAATAGAGGCAATGATGCCCAGCCACGTGGAGAGCAGGGGTAAAAAAACAACAGCTAAGCTCAGTACACACCGGCGGGACTCTAGCGGACTCCCCGCTCTTCGCGCGGCTGCGCATTATATCTATTCAATGCAGCCGTTGCCCTCTCGCCGCCGCTGCCGCCTCTCCCTACGCGATATACCGTCTACCCCCTCCACGCGGCCGTAACGCTTTTTCGCGACAGAAAAAATCGTAATACCTAATACTATTTTATTTTGATAAAATAAAATATGTTTAAATAAAAAATGCATTCATTAAAAGGTACTTAACCTAACCAAATAATAATTTTCAGTAAACCTGTGAAAAAAATGGAATGTGTGCTGGGACACATAGTAGAAGTAAAACTTCAACGGACAAGTGGAAAAACGAATCGCAACAAAATTTTCACTTGAAGTTTTACGGGCAGGTTTTCAAATTGGACAAGTACATTAACAATCTGCCCGTAAAACTTCAAGTGAAAATTTTGTTGCGATTCGTTTTTCCACTTGTCCGTTGAAGTTTTACTTCTACTATGTGTCCCAGCACACATTCCGTTTTTGTTTTTATTATTGTGTTCCAACGTATACCCTTACGGGTTTTTACGCATAACCCTTCCCAGTTCCATTTTTTCCATTTTTACATTTTTTCCCCCTATCGCTCCCTACCCGGACATCGCTAAACTAACCTAACTTCCATTGCGTTCGCAGACGTTTTAGCTACACTGTATCGCATTTGCCATGGACACAGGGAAACTGCGGAAAACCTGTGTCGATACAGACGGCTTTTTGTTTTTGAGTAAGTGCACGGATAAGCGGTCATCTATCCCAAGACTGACCGTGGCCAATTCTGCTTTACATGGAGGATCGCCGAAGCCGCGCACTGACCGCGCTTCCACTACTGTCGGTCTAAAACTGAAACTTTCTATATAAAAATAGACTATCATCAAACGGAATGTGGAAATAATTATTTGAACCCTTCCAAATTTATGGAATTTAAACATGTTTCGAAAAATTGATGTAGTCGATTTCGAATTGTCTAAATCATTGAATTTTTTCGATATTAGGTCATAATTTCCTACATAAATTAGATACCATCAAAGGATATTTGGTTTCGAGTTTGGGGAACATGATACACATATAAAATTGTAATATTTATGAATTTGTAATATTTTCAGTTTTCAGAAAAATGCATTCAAAATCAAGCAAACTTCACCCTATCACATTAGCGGAGAGAAAACAATGATGCAAAATTGAAAAAGTCTTTTGCTTATAGAAGGAAATTTGTGAATGCCCAAAAAGTATGGGGAAGCATTACGGAAATTTCAATTTGCAACATTTCTCTTTTAAATATCCCATCGATTTTACGGTTTTCTGAAAAGCAAAGTGTCGAAGATATTAATGTTAAGTTTAAAAAGTATCCTGCAATGCAATGAAGAAAGGCAAACTTTTTAATGCAAAGTATTTTATAAAATCGTCGATTTGAAAATTAAGGACTCACATACCCCTGTAATTATCGAAAATCGATTTTTTTTACAGATTTTTATTCTTTATACTTTTGAGAATTAAAACAAACAAAACTTTTAAGAAAATTCCACTCCGTTACAAAGTTATAGCAATAAATCTGACCGGATTCCGGGTTGGGATGGGTACCTAGCCACCACTGAAATGGGAGACTAGCCGTAGGTTCACGTTGTACCTACCAAAATCTATAATCGCATTTTTCTCAAAACTCCGTTTTTAGACAGTGTCAGCACGATAACTCAGACAATTTTTAATATTTTCTAACTTTTGTTTAATTTCGCATACTATTTAAAAAAAAATTGAATACTAAAGTTTGAAATACTGTAATTTCTTTATTTTTGAAAAAAAAATTCCCTCCGTCATACTATTACTACTACATTATTTTACTAGATTCTTTTTCATTTTTCAGATTGGATAATTTGTGGTGAAGTTATGATGTCGACAAGGAGACGCCATGGTTTCCATCAGAAGGCCATTTATACCCGTAAAAAATAGTGTTAATATAAAAAAAAAATGTTTTTCATTTTTTTTCTTATAGTTGAAAAGTTAATAAAAAATGTGAAATCAATAATTTAATTTTTTTTACCATACAACCTCTATAATAATTTTTTGAATTCACGCGGTTTTCAGTGCATTCAGCGGTATGTGAGTCCTTAACAACTACTTTTACCAATCTGAAATTCACAGTGAAAAAAGAAGACAAGGACTTACCCAAAAAAGCGGTTGGCGAAATAATGCCGGTTCTCTTAGCGACGACAATCGCGATTCCGGTTTCCATGTAAGGCACCGTGAAGTCAACAACTGCTTCCCTCTCGGAATTGATCATCAACGAAGTAAGCACCATGTCGGTCTTACGGTTAACAAGGTCAGCTATAAGCCCGTTCCATTTTCCGTTCTTCAGAAGCATAATAATAATAATGATATGTATTAAAATAATATCGCCAAGGTTTCATTATCATCGCGTGAACATAAACGACAACTACCCATAGCAGAAGTATATTTTAGCGCGCCGTAAAACTCTCCCTTCTGGAAATCGAAGCGTCAAGACTCAACAGATAAGGGAGCGACACTGTGCTAGGATGAAAATGATTCACGAAACAATGAAAATAATTCAGCAAAAAGTCCATTAAAATGATTCAGTAAAATGATCCATAAGAATAATTCATAGTATTGTTACATGAAAAATATTTATCAAACAAATTCATGATAATGATCTATAATAATAATTCATGACAATTATTCACGATAATGATCCATCATAATTATTCATGATAATTATTCACGATAATGATCCATCATAATTATTCATGATATTTATGCATGGTAATGAGGATTAATAATATTTCATTAAAATGATCCATAACACAATTATCTATACAATTAATAGAGTATCTCGGATAAGCTTGAAAGACTCATAGTTCGAAGTTTTTATTATATTTACCTCAAGCGTTCCCCATTTACCGTCCTCCACCCTTACAAGCTCATAAGTGAATCCAATCTCTTCAGAAAATTTCTGTAAGAGATCTATGCAGAATCCACTGCAACACTGATAAAAGCTTTCGTTTCTCTGAGCCGATTGTATGTCCATTCTGAAAGTGATAAACGCAGAAAAGACATAAATGGAATGAATATAACGATTCACTCTATATACGAATGATTATCCCGTATTATCATAATAGTCATTCTCATTACAATTTCCACTTCTGCATGTTCGATAATCCTAAGCTAACCAAGCTTTACTGAGGTAAATCACAATGAAAATAAAAACGGGCTTTGTCCTCTATGTTTAAAGCCTTTGATCCTATTTTCCTCATTCCAGAACGTTTAATATAGGGATGCTGGGTTTAATTTCGTTATGATCCGATTATTACTAGTTAAAACCAATGAGGATTTTTTAAACTAATATTGAACGATAGAAAAAGTTGAAACGGTTTTATGCTCGATGGAAATCGAGGAAGATTGAAAAGTTGGAACTAACGAGCGGTGAAGGAACCATTAATAAAAGTTCAGCGGAATTTACTCGAACTAAAGGTCGATTTAAAAAAATTCTGAAAAAGGTGTTTAAAATAAAACTCCACCGAATTCATCATAATTTTTACAAATTACTTTCCCTCGAGTTTGAGCATTAATGAAGCTCATAAAACCACTCAGAAAAGCTCTAAAGTAGGGTCAACTAGGATAATTGTGGTAGTGGGGTTATTGCCCGGGCATACCCGGATACCCGGATACTTTCGGGTATCCGGCTAGACCGGATGGAAGCAATAGCCCTAGTTTGTATACCATTGTTACGATACAACGCTACAAATTTTATTATTCTAAATAATAATTAATTTACTGCATTAGCCAAAAATGTATTCACATCGTCGTTTCATAACTACTAGTATGTAATTGAACAGCGCCCCACTATCTACGTTACTATTATATTAAATCCGTCATTTCAGGTAATTGTGGTAATGAATATCGGTTGATAAAATTGATGTCTGGTAATAATTCAAAGTATGGTATTGAATTTCAATTATCTTGGAAACCGAACACAGTTATTATTACATATTACCGATCATCAAGAAAAAAAAACAAAATAAGGAAAAATTATCGAGTCGCGACATCTTCTTGCTCAACATTGCAATTTTTTATTATACAATTGCCTCGACTCAACCTATAGATATTCAATGTGATCTGGACTCGAATAACACGAGAAATCCACAAAATTCTACTTGTCTCATAGCATTTCACATTCTCTACGTATCCCGAATAGCTTCGAGTTGAACGAGTCTTTTTTCGGTTCGTACCGGAAAGAGACTTTCCAGTGTGGTGTTCGAAAGATTTCCGCCAACATGCTGTTTTACGTTCTGCGAGTTTTCCGTAATCGCCGACGCAATCGTCGACCGTGGACTACTTTACGGACGTGTCTGTTACGGATGTTAAATTCACGAATGTTTGCCAGAGTTTTCGACCCGAAAAAAATGAAAGAAACTGACGGGCGGAGCTTTCGCTGAGCTTGCAGTCGATCGCACAAGAAATTCCAACAAAAACCCACAACCTTTTACCTTGAACGACGTACGTTGGTTTGGCGTTTTTGTTCATTAACAATTCTAGTCTCGTGCCAATTTTTTTTTCGTTGTTTTCATGCAAAAAATGACCATTTCATATTGCACAGAGATTTATCGTACGGTGATTATTTTGAACTTTTGTGGAAGCTTCAAGCTCATCGTTATTTATACTAAATATTTTTGGGGTCCAGCCTCAATTTCATTCCCATTAATGTGAATGAGAGAATATTGTTAATCGATTTAGAATTTTAGGAAATATCATTAGGCACGGCCCAGTGATACCCGCTCCGTATATACATACGAGGTGTGTAAATTAAGTAATGAGGCTGATTTTTTTCATTTTTTTAATAAAAATAGAATTACAATTTTATATTGTCACCCTCGAAATAACTTCCGTCTGAAGCCACACAGCGCTGGAGACGGTTCTTCCAATCCTCATAGCAGTGCTGGAACTCCGATACTGGAATAGCCTTCAGCTGGTCGGTTACAGCCGTTTGAATGTTTTCGAGTGTCCCAAAATGAGTTCTCTCGTGGTGATTTGTCAATCTCGGGAAGAGAAAAAAGTCACAAGGACTCAAGTCAGGCGAATAAGGAGGCTGAAGAGCCACAGGAATGTTTCTACTGGCCAAAAACTCGTTTATTGAAATTGCTGTGTGACAAGGAGCATTATCGTGATGCAACACCCAGTTTTTGCAGATTTTTGCCATCCCCAATTCATTAGTCAAAATCTGATGAACGGTGGTGTGAGTCAAATTCAACTCTTCCCCGATCATTCTGACTGTCAACCGACGATCTGAACGCACAAGATCCCGGATTCTGTCGACATTTTCATCGGTTCTTGAAGATGAAGGCCTTCCGCTTCGTAGTTCGTCTTCAATCGACTCTCTTCCTTCTGAAAATGCCTTAAACCTTAAACCACCGAAAAACCTGGGCTCTTGACAAAACACTGTCTCCGTAGGCCTGTTGAAGTTTAGCAAGAGTTTCCGTTGCACTGTGCCCAAGTCTGAAGCAAAACCTGATAGCACACCGTTGCTCGAAATTGATGTCACTCATTTTTAGAACACAGTGGAAAAAACTTTTTAACAAAAAAAATCGCTACGGACAACCAAATGACTCGAGCGAATTCAAACCCGTACCGAAGGCGTATCACATGTTCCCCTGCCGCCTCTCCAAACCCAGCGCCTCAAGTGTTACCAGATCGAACGCTACGTTGCCAGTCTCATTACTTAATTTACACACCTCGTAGTTCGATCCATCAGTTTGCACAAAATGCACCAGTGACTTGAGTGAAAACGTTGAACAATTCCAATAGGAATTATCCAGTCGTGTCCTCGGTTTAGGTTAAACATTTTTTTCGTAAATTTTAATTATTCGTGCCGATAAATTTGAAACTCTACGAAGTTCACTAAAAAATTACTAAAGCAATACTTATTTTTTTTTCTTTTAACGGTAGAATCCCTATCTCTGGCATGGTTCATCTAAAAACTAAAACATAAATATTTTCTTATTCTGTATAAATGTAGGTTTCGTTAAGGAGAGTCGTTTTTTTTAAATTAATTTTTCTCAAAATGGCGACTTGTTAAAAATAATTGTTTTTTTAACATGCCGCTTTGGTTATAGGTTTTCGTTAAGCAGAGCCGTTTTATTTAATTAATCTTTCTCCAAAAGGTGGCACGTTAAACTTTTTTTTCTAATATCCCACCATTTTAAGAAAAATTAATTTAAAAAAACCAACTCTGCGTAACGAAAAATACATTTATGCAGATTGAGAAAATATTTTTGTTATATTTTACTACCGTTAAAATTTTACCGTTAACAGAAAAATGTTTACGGAAGATTTTTATACAAATTACAACTATCATGATTTGTATTATTTTTTTATGAAAATTTTTATTAAGCAACTTCAAACTGTCCTTAAAAACACACCATTCCCCTAATCACGAAATAATTCTTTAAGTAGAAAACAAAGAATCGTGAAAAAGGATCTTTCTTGAGCCCGTTTTCAGTGGAGTTCTCCTTAGACATCACTTGTAAACCTACCATAAGAACACTTAAGGGAACGATCAAAAATGTTGTAAAATATGCATCGAGATCGGTATACATATGTATATTAGGGTGGGTCAAATAAAATGACTAATTTTTTTTTTCCTCGATATAATGAAAAATGTATTGTTTGGCATCTCAAAAAAACCCTCTGCAAGTATGAGCCCCTCATATTTAAATTAAGAGGTCCCTCATCGCGAATTTTCATTTCCCATTTAAATAACATGAAAACATTTTTTTTTAACTTTGAAATTTTATTAAACTTAAACCGTTGATGTTACGAGAGTTTTTTAGCACATTTTTGTAGAACATTTGATGCTCTACAAAAAAGCTTTCTTGTGTCTAATCGATAAAAGTAATCGTACAAAAAATAATCGGTGATAAATACCTCTGGATTCTCTCATATTTGTTCGAAAACAATTAGTAATATATTAGTAGTATATTAGTATATTAGTAATATATTAGTAGTATATATTAGTAGTATATATTAGTAGTATATTTATTCATATTGATAATTAAAATTTTTTTTAATTTGAAATTTATTTACTAATAAAAGAGATAAGTAGAATCCAGAGCTAATTATCACCGATTATTTTTTGTACGGTTACTTTTATCGATTAGACACAAGAGAGCTTTTTTGTAGAGCATCAAATGTTCTACAAAAATGTGCTAAACGACTCTCGTAACATCAACAGTTTGAGTCTAATAAAATTCCAAAGTAAAAAAAAAATGTTTCCATGTTATTTAAATGGGAAATGAAAATTCGCAGTGAGGAACCTCTCAATTTGAATATGAAGGGCTCATACTTGCAGAGGGTTTTTTTGAGATGCGAAACAATACATTTTTCATTATATCGAGGAAAAAAAATTAGTCATTTTATTTGACCCACCCTAATGTATATATATATATTTGTAATTTACCGCGGGAAAGTACGGCGACGATTCGAGCGTATTCGCGCCCCGTGTGGGGCCCTATGAAAATCTGGCAAACGCGGATTATCTCGCAACGAGGTGTCGAAGACACTCGTTCGCTTCGGGGACGTCAATCAGTCAACTAGTATATTTTATCTCATCGGAATTTCGAGTAAGCGTGAGTGTCCACGGAATCGAATCTTCCGGAGAGGCCGCGCTCGAGGATAAGAGCTCCTCATCATATTTTCTCACTCGAACTGGCCATTCCGTGAGCATTTTCGTATTATTGAGCGGATATTCCGAAATCAGGGAAATCATCACCCCGGAACAGAAGGAAAGAGCCATCGAGGAAGCCATTACGATGCAAAGAAGTTAAGTTTAAACGTAATTCAATACGCTTCGTGCGATACCAATAGAAAGAAAAGCATAAGAAACACTTTGTGACAACCGAATGTGCTTGTGTGTATGAATGTATTACTAGTACGTTCGTAAATATGTCGGGTAGTCCCACTGGCGACCGTGTAAAAAGGATTTAATTAGTGCAGAACGAGAAATACGTCTCCATCGACGTGCTTCACTTATTAAAATTTGGTTTCCTCAAGTATCGCAATGAGTATTACTTTGGTCTTTATTTCGTCTTTATTTAACTTGCGTATTCTTATGTTTAAATAAAACAATTGATATTACAATGTATGAGCCAAAGTTTACTCTGAAACGTATCTTAAATTGCTGATTTACTGGAAGTGTGGGGATCACAAGAGTATGTCTTTTGTTTATAACGCAAAAACATATGCGGTTTTTCTCCGGGTCGTTCGATAGTGTGCGCGATAGGGATTGTAATATTGAAACGGTTGTAACTTCGAATTGGTTTGAGTTTTTAAGCTGAAATCAAACACGCAACCAAGTCACGCACGGCTCTTTATTCGCTACTATGTTCGTGAAAATTTACGGTTTTTTTAGATTGCGCATCGATTGATTACCAACGGATACGGATACGGATTTTATGTGAAATTTGACATAAATCGATCGAGGCATTCTAGATTTATAGAATTTTGAATTTATTTGTGGTGTAATCGAGCCAAGACTTCGTACATCGATTCAGTATCGTTGAAGGATAATCGGAATTCAATTGGAAGAATAAGAATCGATTAAGGCGTTTCGGATTGATCGAATTCTGAATTTTTTCAAAAATTGATTTAGGTAACTAAGACTTAATCCCGTTCAATTTGGGTTCAAATTCTTGCATTTCAACATAACACTTTTTTCGATAAATAGAATGTCAATGGGTGATCGGGGTAGGATTTTGCCAGAATCGATGACACGGTTACGATTTTATGAAATTTCAAAACATTCAACAATTTTCAGTTTCACAAATCATGGACAGAAAATGCGGTATGGTAAAATTTGCAAGTTGTTTCCTGGAAATTTCACACAATGCTCAAAGCATTCTCTATGAGGAAGCCAAAAATGAGAAAGATATTAGTTTTTTAAAGAGCGGACTTTCAGGATGATGTGAAGGTTCAAAGAAACAACTTGCAAGTTTGTACTTGCAGCTTTTTGGATATAGAAATATTAACATTGCTGCCGCTTGCGCCGGAAGGAACATGAATATTATTGGTCTCTCATTTTCATATATAACGGTTCAGCTTTTTTAATTTCTGTGAATTATCATCGAATGTGAGGATATAAAGAAACGATATATACGAGGAAGAATAGCGGAGCTTTCGTGGTAAACCACGCTATGCCATAAGCTCGATAAGCTTGCGTGGAAGCATTGGATTTTGCTGTATATTCGCTGCTTATAAGCTTACAGTGCAAATATCTGATTTCAATTTTAATAAACGGCCATGTTTCATCACCCTCGCGAGGGAGGGAGCGATAAAACTGATCAGGGATCCGGAACTTATTTGACCGTCGGACGTTTATTAAAGTCGTGCCCATTTCTGTTGCTTGATAAATATTTAAAGCAAACAGGAAGCACCCTCTGGCGACCCTGCCAACGCAAAACACGAGGAGCGATCGATACACGAAAACTCTTAACCTTAAAAAAAAAAAAAAACTAGAAACAAAAACATAATACTAATAAAACTTAAAGGGAAGCCTCCAGGCAACATAATAGCTATGAAGATCAACCGTAGCAAGAATGTGACGGGGCGGGGTTGAAATTCCGAACCGTGAACGCTCCGAAGGTGTAAAACTCCGAATTTATATGCGAGGATCCTAAAAGTTTTGGAAATTTTTTAAAAAGCCAACATTTTTAAAACAGAAATGTCATTGCCGATAATAGTTATACACCAAGGATTAAATGACAAGAATAATTACGGGACCGACCAAAAAATTACCGACATCAAAACCCAACTACATAAAAAAACCTTATTTTTATAATTGATTAAATGTGTATCATTTTTGTATCGCTATTCATACCGTTCGATATTATTTACAGCTAATTATGTACACTTTCGTTGGAATAAGGAGTTTTACACCGTCGGAGCTTTCACAGTTCAAAATTACAACCCCGTCACAATGTGACGATTTTTAGTGCCTAAATACCTCGAGGAAACTTTGGGTATGCGCCAAAATGATGAGCAACCAATATTTAAATTTCAATTCACATCATTTTTCTCTCTTTTAACATGATAGTATGAGGGTTGCTTCACTTATAATGCATTTTTCGAAAAAATGAAAGTACCATAAACATAAAATGCTTTTATCGATTTTCTCTAAATGCATTACCAAATATACTTCCATAGTACCCAAGTGATGTAGGAAGTCTCCTCAACTGAATATTTGTACGGCAAGTCCTGCTTCTGCAGTTGTAAAATTAAGGAGGTTCATCAGGTTTGCCGCGACGAGGGGAATGAACGGCGAGAGCGGCGAGGGGGCAACATGCGGATCAGACCAAGCTTCGGCATTTGCTTCAATCGTAAAAAGTTAAGGGATATTAAACGAGATAGGGAAACTATTCCATTTTTGTCATACGGTCTCGATCATTATATTGTAAGATATCATATACGTATACGTATATGAAGGAGAGTATATGGCCGTGATTCTCGAAGTTAAGCGCTGCGATCGTCGAAATTTCGAGAATAACAATACGACGAGAATAAATGAGAGAGGCGTGAGTGAGCGACGGGAGAAATTAGTAGTTAACGTTCACGCGAAAGCTCCGGTCGTGGCCATGCGACACCCTAGAGATAACGGTTAAATAAAGTCCATTTTACAGAAAATACGAGTTACGGTTTATCCATGTTTTATTACAAGCCCACAAGTTATTATTAATTATATATCCTACATCTTCTCATTACAATATTATTCTTTATTTATTGTCTCTACATTGTTTCTTGAGTTATATAATGGCGGTAACACAAAATGGCGGACTTTGGAAAAAAAAGTTTTTTTTTCCAAAGTCCGCCATTTTGTTATTTATCCATGAAATTTAACTTCAGTAGTTCCGACCAGAATGACATGTCTATAGATTAAGAATTATCAAGAATTTTTGATTTCAGATAACATCAAGATCCAAAATCACCGAGGCCACCCACGCGCTTTTTTTTCGAGGTGCCAACTTCGATCAATAATAATAATAATAATAATAAACTATTAGATTTTTTGAAAAATTTTTTTTTTGTATCTTTAATATGTAAATAAAAACATCCTAAACATCCAAAATGATTCATTCTAATTTTCCTACAAAAAAACGCCCTCCAAAAAAGACATGAAAATTGGCTTAAGTTACCAGACTACTACCTTAAAAAGGAATAAATAAGTAAAGACAAGTAGAAGAACAAACATATGTATAATGACAAGGTTGAATGTTTATCAACACCTTTCCGCGATTTGGCAAGCTGTGCGAGTTTTATTCTCCCGTGTATACTCGTCTAAGAAATAATCACCGAAGCTCAAGATCGTTCAACAACGAAATAATTTATTCAAGAACGTTGACGTAAAAATGTATGCGGAAAGACGAGGCCGCGATGCAGCTATAAGATAACGGGGAATACACGAAGTATAAGAGAAAATGAAAATAATAAATAAACGAGAACAGGTAAAGACAGAAAAAAACAAACAAAATGCGAGGTCAGGACGAAGCGTTTTCGTGTTAAGCTTGTGAAGAATATTGCAGCGAGAGGGAAAGAAAATGTTCCAGTTCTATTCTCGTACCACAAAGGCCCGAGCATCCATTTTATGTTCGCCGAGTAAGATGTTCACGCTTTGCATGTTTCTGGGGAGGAAAAAAAGCTCTGAAGTCTGTGAAGCCAACGGAGCTTGCAAAGCTCAGAGAGTGTTCCGACAAACCCTTATATACATCGTGTCTGGAATACCATTTACGGAAAAGATATTTTTGGACCTTGGTATAAGATAAGTTTTATCTATTATAACTGAGAAAACTAAAAATTAACAATTCAAAACTTTTTTAATTCGCTTGAAGGAATGAACGGACAAAAATGGAATGAAAGCTTATCCCTTAGAAAACTTATCTCGGAAATATGAATGTCAGTTTCGACCTCGGCATCATTCTTTAACTATCACGAATAGAAAAACAAAAAAATTGACGCTAAATCAATTCTTTTTAATTCTTTAGAATAGATCAATGAACAAAAACTTGCACTTTTTGAAGATCCCGTAAGAAGATTTATCATGAAAATATAACATAAATGTCATTTTCGAGTTCAGCAAAATGAATTCGAAAAAAACAAATGATAAGTTAGAAAAGTTAAAAATGAATCAGTTTAGTAATTTATTTTCATCAGTTAAAAATAGTCAATGTCCCTAATAGAACTTATCCGAGGTCTGTTCAAAAAGTATCACGAATTATGAATTTCCGCGGGCTACGTATATTCGATTTTCGATTTTTTTGTGGCGTTAGGTTGGTACTCATGTCCCTCACTTATGCTGAAAAAATCGGCCATTTTTAATGTTTAGTTAATCGTTGACAGCTGTTTTGGTTAGACGCGTTTTGGCTTGTCTTCGTTTTTTGCCTAATCCAAAAAAGCAGCTTCCATTGCGATGATTGAACTTTGGTTTCCACGCCATAACCATAAACCCATGATTCGTCACCAGTTATGACCCTTTGGAGCAAATTTTGGTCGTCGCGGACCGAGTCCAACAGCTCCTTAGCAATGTTAACGCGACACTGTTTTTGTTCGAAATTGAGCAATTTTGGCACGAATTTTGCGGCGACCCGTCTCACGCCCAAATCATTGGTAAAAATCGAATAGCACGAGCCAATCGATATGTTTAGCTCCTCAGCAACTTCTCTAACGGTGATTCGACGATTGGCCGATATTATTTTCTTCACTTCATCAATGTTTTCGTCTGTTGTTGATGTGCTCAAGCGTCCGGAACGCATTGCGTTGTTCGCATCTTCTCCGCCCTCTGAGAACATTTTGTACCACCGATAAACGTTGCTTTGGTCCAAGGTAGCTTCACCATATGCGACAGTCAACATTCGGAATGCGTCCGCGCACTTAATTTTGTTTTTCACACAAAATTTGATACAGATTCTTTGATCCATTTTTTGAAATAGGCAAAAATCGAAGACAAGCCAAAACATGTCTAACCAAAACAGCTGTCAACAATTAACTAAACATCTAAAATGGCCGATTTTTTCAGCATAAGTGAGGGACATGAGTACCAACCTAACGCCACAAAAAAATCGAAAATCGAATATACGTAGGCCGCGGAAATTCAAAAAGCGATACTTTTTGAGCAGACCCTGTCTTTTTAACGTTGATATAAATTTGAAGAATAGACGAATAAAGGAGTGCAAAATAAAGAATGAATCATCTCTTACTATTTCCATAAGTAAAAAACTATTCAGGCTCATTTAACCTCGATCAACGTACCTATAATTTTTCAGGGGCAAGCAACAATCCCTTAATCACGTGAATTTTATGTTTTTCGATTTTTCCGATTATAAAGTCGTACAACCTAATGGGAAATTGTTCGGGAATATTGCGCATATAAGCTCGGATGTAAAGTTTGGTAACTGGATAAACTGACCGAGGAACTACAGCGTAGAGTCTGTATTCGTTGTCATGAAGTTTGTAATTTCGTTACCCAGTCGTTGAATAATTTGGCCTGCTGAATTATTAGTGAATCATTTAATGCTAATAAATGTTGTAGTCATATTGGTAATGTGATTTTTACCAACGCTCTAAAACTGTTACTAATTGGCTTGAGCTTACGTGGAACGATATACAAGTATATTAATATCAGAAAGGCATATGAACGGCACAATGAAATAATAAGACAAGAAAATAGTAAGGCCGAAATAGAAAGACAAAACAAGTATTTTAAAACGAATTTACTATTATCCTTCAACATACTTGTTATTCGCAATGAAAGAATATTTTTTAGGGGATGGTTTTTGCGTGAGATGTTGTAACGAGTGCGGCTGTCACCCGTGTCGTACAAAGCAAAATTTACGATTGTTGATTAGATAGACACGAGGTAACAGCCTTATATACTTGTAAGGGAGTCAACTAGTTCATCTATGGATGTGGGAATTACATAATTTACGTTATCCACTTTGATTTATAAAAACAATTTTTATAATTCGTAATCTGAGACATTGTAAAAGAGAAATGTCCATTATACATCTACCTATTGAATAAACGGTGAGCCGATATTCTTATACACTTAAGAATATCGAGGCACCGCACGTATTTATATAGAACGATGGATATATTGACGTGGCTGGGCTCATAAACTCATAAAGCAGATGGAAGGAAATTATTATAGTACGATGTAGCAAGAACTCATAACCTAATACACACTTCTGTATTTGTGGGTGTGTGCATTATCGATATATGGAGCATTGCCAACTCGGACAACTTTGGATCAAACAAATATTAATTTTCTTTATATTCAATTAACTTCGTATCGTTGTCACTACTGAAGAAACGAGCTATGGTTTTTTTAAGATTTTTTCTCTATTCGTTTTCATTTCATATGTTATTAAAAAATTACGCGGTTGAAAACTTCCAAAAAATCTCACTCTGCGAAATATATGACATCCAAAGAAAATAACTCCCAGTTAAGATTTTGTTAATTATTTTAATCTAATGTTTAGGGAAAAAAATCGATTTTGTACAAGAGCAGCCCCTATGATCTTGGTTAAATAAATTCATCAAAATGTTGCATTACAAACACGATAATTTTAGCATTGATAAATGATGTAAAGAAAGAACCGCCAACTCCCCTCGATGCCGCGTGGCTAGAACGTAAAATTTTCCACCGAAGCTTCGGCTACTGCCCCCCGTCCCCGGCTAACCGTCCTCGCCGCGCGCGCTCGTGTTACCCTCTGTCTTCCCACCCCAACTCGTCCCACCTCCTCAATTTTTGTAAGCGGCGGTGGCGAGATTTCGTATAACATATATACATACATATATGTAGATATATGTATGTTTAATTATTCTTACATATAGATATATGTATGTATGTGTGTGCAAGAGAGAGAGAGAAATTTTATGTAAGAATAATATAAACTGTTTACAAACTGTTTCGACACACATATTTCTTATAAATATTATCACGCAGACACATGCACATACACGTACGGGCCGGAATATTTTTACAATTAATACATGGCAGGTCTACTGCCTGTGATCCCTTTTTGCATTTCCATGGCTTACGAATAACCACTTCTCCTTTGAGAGGTACATTCTCAAATTATTAAACACAAATCTCACTTTACAGTCACTCAAGATTTTAACTGTAGACGCCTGCAGATGACATGTATGGCTGCAAACTTCAACTATCAAGTCCTTTTTATTGCTAAGTGCGGACGTGATTTATCTCCATTTGTCGGTCTTGTATGATTTTTAAAAAAATCGCACAGTATATATATATTAGGACGATTTTTTTTTTCAGTCTCCACCCGAAATTTTGTTGGATATGTCGAAAAAGAAATTCCCTGAAAGTTACAGCCCTTAATATGAATTCTAAGTACTTTCCCAAAACGTGAGAAGATTTTCCATCTAAAATACACGTGAATCGATTTTTTTTTTTCAAATTTCTATAACTCAGCCGCATTTTATGCTATCATATTGTTCTTGGTTTCGATTTACTCAGAATAAAACAATCTAAAAAAGTGCCTTTTGCGGTGAGAGTATAAATTGTATTGGTGAGTTGGTAGGGGTCACTGAAGTTTATTTTTATCCAAAATTCTCGTTTTTTTGCTGTTATCTACGAAACAATTGACTTTACGAAAAAAATGGAAATGAAAAATTTGTTGGAAATTTAATTTCCTACATAAAAGGTACTATCGACCCAATTGCTTAGATTAATATTTCTTGAGATATTGAACTTTAACTTATGAGAAGTATAAAATAAAAACTTATGAGTAGTGTCAAATTTATATAATACGAAATATTAAATAATAAAAAAAATAAAAAAGAAAAAAGTTCAATATCTCGAGAAATATCAATCTAAGCAATTGGATCGATAAGACCTTTTTTATAGGAAATTAAATTTCCAACAAATTTTTCATTTACATTTATTTCGTAAAGTTAATTTTTTCGGAGATAACAGCAAAAAAACGAGAATTTTGAGTAAAAATAAACTTCAATGACCCGTACCAACTCACCAGTACAATTTACACTTTCGCCGCAAAAGGCACTTTTTTAGATTGTTTTATTCTTCTCACGCTTTGGGAAAGTACTTAGAATTAATATTAAGGGCTGTAACTTACAGGGAATTTCTTTTTCGACATATCCAACAAAATTTCGGGTGGGGACTGAAAAAAAAATAGTCGAAAAAAGAAAATCGCCCTAATATATATATATACATACGAGGGGGGACCCAAAAAAACGGGAATTGCGCTGCGGCGGGGAGGGAGAGTGGAGGAACCCATTGCTCGACCAGGTGTCCGTTGGGGACACATCTCCTGAGTTAGTGTGCGAAGTTCTGTCGCCGTGAGTGCATCGGTTCGCCCGTGGGAATTTTTGTAGTGAAACAACTTTTTCCATTTCGGCGAAAACGTGATGGCCGATTGTCGAGAGGAACGCGCGGCTGTGAAATTTTGTTTCCTGTTGGGGAAATCGGCCGCGGAAACTACTGTAATGCTTAAGACTGCTTATGGAGATGCTGCCCTAAGTAAAACCAGAGTCTACGAGTGGTTGTCACGTCTCAAAAATGAAGAAATGTCAATTGAAGACCAACCCCGTTCAGGAGGCCCCTCAACGTCAAGAAGTGACGAAAACGGCGACAAAATCAATGCTCTCATTCATGAAGACCGTTGCCGAACCATTGATCAACTCTGTGAGACATCTGGGATATCATGGAGGATATTCAATCCGGAGGATTTTATCCAAAGATTTGCACATGAGCAGAGTTGCAGCCAAATTGTCCCTCGCCTTCTCACAGACGAGCAAAGGGAGCGTCGACTTCAGGCATGTTTTGAACTTCAAAATCAGCTCGAAGAGGACCCTGAACTTTTTTCCAAGGTGATTACTGGTGATGAATCGTGGTGCTATGGATACGACCCCGAAAGAAAGCAGGAATCAAGCGTTTTGCCACTGTGGAGGAGGTAAAACAAAAATCGCTGGAAGGCCTAAAGAACATCCCGTTCAGTGAATTTAAAAAATGTTTTGAATATTGGAAGGATCGTGTGCAGAGGTGGGTTGTGGTCAAAGGAGAATACTTTGAAGGTGATCAAAATTTGGTGTAAAAATATTAAAAAATAAAGAAATTATGACGAAATTCCCGTTTTTTTTGGGTCCCCCCTCGTATATATATGCATATTTCCAAAAAAAAAGTGTGAAAGGGTAACGCTCTTTCAAACAGTAGGAGAGAGATCT
Source organism: Oxytorus armatus (assembly GCA_958009045.1). Lineage (NCBI taxonomy): Eukaryota > Metazoa > Arthropoda > Insecta > Hymenoptera > Ichneumonidae > Oxytorus > Oxytorus armatus. The sequence continues at coordinate 7,936,908 of OY253747.1, read as the reverse complement.
TCTGCATTTATCCTAATCGGAAACTCACAGACGAGTAGTGCTCTATCATCAAGACTAAGTGGTGGCTCGGGGTTGTGGAAAAAAATGGAGCAAGAGAGGTAAAAAGGGGACAGCCAGCAACAGTTGTGGTTAAAGTATTCCGATCGCGAACAGACGTATTTTGTTGCCGCTTAACTACTGAGCGGTGCATACGGAATGCGAAATGGGTAATGGATCACGGGCTAGGTAGCAAGGCGCAGTTAACAAACAGTTAATCACTGTTTGCTCCACCAAACATTCAATGACCTAATTTTTTTTCTCGTGCATAATAGAATACATGACCGAGGAATAGGTAGTATCTTCTGTATTTCATGTATTGACATTATAAGTGCATTTGTTTTTGGGTCGAAGATGGAAATTACCTACTTCGCCCATGAGGTGACATGAGAAAATTAGCAAACATGAAAGAGTCACCAGTGCAATAAACAAAAATGTTACTCACTTCTAAACTTTATAACATTATAACCTCATGGTCGGATTACCTGAAGGGCAAGCTACAGATCCTTCCCCCTGTCGTCTCGTGTTTTTAAGAGCAAGAGTGATATGCAAGATCAAATGGAAAAAATAGTGGGGCCGTCTAGATTTATCCGACGGCCCTACTATTGTTTTTTTTTGTCATTCGAATAAGCCCTCTCCGAGAAAAATGTGTTAGACATTTTTTGAGGTTATGTTGACCTTTGGCCTCCCCTTAAGCGATAGAAGAAACAACCAAATAGAGACAGAGAGAAAGAGAGCAAGTTGAATGAGACCTGAAAATATGGGGATTTCGAAGGACTTTGAGTGTTTTCCGAAAATCAGAAAAATCTTGAGTAGAACACAGAATGGTTGTGTCATATTTAGTTCAAGTACCTATTCTGTTAAAGGATATGTACATACCTTACAATACTTGGGATATTTTGTTACTATTATGAGATCTGTTCAAATAGTATCGCGAATTTTGAATTTCCGCGGGCTACGTATATTCGATATTCGATTTCTTTGTGACGTTAGGTTGGTACTCATGTCCCTCACTTATGCTGAAAAATCGGCCATTTTCAATGTTTAGTTAATTGTTGACAGCTGTTTTGGTTAGACGTGTTTTGGCTTGTCTTCCTATTTTGCCTATTCCAAAAAATGGATCAAAGAATCTGTATCAAATTTTGTGTGAAAAACAAAACAAAGTGCGCGGACGCATTCCGAATGTTGATTGTGGGATATGGTGAAGCTACCTTGGACCAAAGCAACGTTTATCGGTGGTACAAAATGTTCTCGAACAACGAAATGCGTTCCGGACGCCCGAGCACATCAACAACAGACGAAAACATTGATGAAGTGAAGAAAATAATATTGACCAATCGTCAAATCACCGTTAGAGAAGTTGCTGATGAACTAAACATATCGATTGGCTCGTGCCATTCGATTTTTACCAATGATTTGGGCATGAGACGGGTCGCCGCGAAATTTGTGCCAAAATTGCTCAATTTCGAACAAAAACAGTGTCGCGTTAACATTGCTAAGGAGCTGTTGGACTCGGTCCGCGACGACCCAAATTTGCTCCAGAGGGTCATAACTGGTGACGAATCATGGGTGTATGGTTATGACGTGGAAACCAAAGCTCAATCATCGCAATGGGAGTTGCTTTTTTGGAATAGGCAAAAATCGAAGACAAGCCAAAACACGTCTAACCAAAACAGCTGTCGACAATTAACTAAACATTCAAAATGGCCGATTTTTTCAGCATAAGTGAGGGACATGAGTGAGGGACCTAACGCCACAAAAAAATCGAAAATCGAATATACGCAGCCCGCGAAAATTCAAAATTCGCGATACTTTTTGAATAGACCTCGTATATATCCGTAGAATTACTCCTCCCATTACTATTATATATCCTCAGAATCTTTCGAGGATATGGGTTTCCTGAAAAGATGAGACTCCAATTATAGTCAAATAAATCATAAAAGAATATTTGTGTTTTCATTTTTATCGATCATTCCCCAATAATTTATATTTTCGTCGTGGAGTGGAATCTCTATTACGCGAAGTAGCGTTACGTTCTTTACGATAGGGACTCACGAATTACTGAAGAAAATCCGAAGAAATAGGAGTTAGGTGAATTAATTTCTTATTCATATTTAAGATTGAAAACAAAAGAGTGTCATGGAATGCAAAAGGTATTCAAAGTAATTCCGTATAAGTATCGAACCTGACATTTCCAGCTACGGGGATGTCCTGAGTACGACGACTTAGGCATTTCTTCATATTTGGAATAGGTTTCAAATTGGAAACATTGGAATATATTGACGAGAGTTGTCGGAGATCACTATCGGAGTACTTAGGTTGATAGCCGGGTGACTAATTTTACGGTCATGCCGAATCGATGCGGGCCGGTTTTATCAAGCGGACCCGCAGCATATAAATGTTAAACATAATATTTATTCGCCGCCCCTTTGTAATAAATATATTACGAAAATTATAATCAAGATATCGATGAGGAAATTCAGCGAGACATCGAGGAAGGTAATCAGCAAGACATTGAGAAAATTATATTGAGCAATGAATGAAGGAAAATATTTGAGCAGGAAATTGATGAAGACACCCGGCACGACATTAAGATAGATATTGAGCAATCCTTCAATCAGCAAAATCATCGTGCAAAGCAAAATCTTTGTAACAAATATAACGTCACATCTACTATGTCAGTACGCACAAAAAAAACTTCGGGGCTCCAGCCACCGTTGGCCGTGGTGCCATTATGGCCAACCTACATATATACATTGACATCGATCCGCACCATCGTCTCTCAGCGCCTGAAAGTCCGACGCTGCCATTGGTCGATTTATCAACATATTCTAATAAGTCTGATTCAAATACCATTTTAAGTTAATAAAAACGGCTAAATAGTTATGTTACACGTCGAATCAGATAATTCTAGTTTCTATTCCTATTTTGATTCATCCGGTATATAAAAATAATATTTGACATTTGAAATGGTTCCAACACGACTGCATGTTCACTAACAATTTCGAACATTAACGAACTTCAAGTGGAAAATACTCTGAACGATAAAGAATTGTATGTGATTGGTGAGAAAGAAAGAATAACTCAATATTATTTCATATATAATATTCATAATCATCAGTAAAGATTAAAGACGAATACATATTTATGTTCATGTATAACGACGCGAATATGATTATCGACAGAAGTTAGCGAATCCACACGCGACCTCATACCGACGATTACAAAGGGGATGCTACTTCTATCCGTAGATTTATTGGATGCTTCGTAAACTTCTGTCGTGAGTATGAAGAATGTTTATAGGGTCGTCTCTAGAAGTTTCCCGTCATTATTCATGTAACGACGGTAAAGTTATATAGAACGACGCTACTAACTGTATTGTGGTGTTAATGGTCTATGCACATTAATTCGCGGTTCTAGAGTGGTTGCGTTAGTGCCGTAAAAATTACTATATGGAGTGTAGAAACTGGTATAATGAACCGCTGTACAAAATGACTATATATTTTGTGTATATACAGCATTTTGTAAAATATTATATTAATATTCGTGATATTTTACCAGATAATAGGTATGGTTCTTTTTATCAATTGTAGATTTTACCATGGTATATAGTAATGTTGGACGAACCGATACAACGGAAACAGTCGGTGTGACATGTGTTTGAGAGATTATCCTAACCTTAAAGTGACCTGTTCTAATCTTGAAGTGAGCTTTATTTGCTTAGTCACAAAGTTACGACAGCACTCGGTAAATCTGATCGAGTCAGTCCTCAATAGTACATATTCCAATATTTATCAATAGGCCCGCCCAAATGCCATCTTTACAAGTTATATTCAGCATACCGACAAGCAGCTTATAATCTCTCTGAGCAAGCCGCCTGAGCATGCCACAATTGTTCCCCTAGATTTGGTCGATGCCAAGATACACTGTAATTATTATTTTTTTCTCTCTCCTTTTTATTTGTAACTATAATCAGTCCCAACGGGACCTTCAATAATTGTGATGTCGGTGTTATTCATTGTTTAGGGGAACGATCATTGTCATCCCCACAATTGATGTCGAAGTGTTTGTTTGTGTTATATTTCTCTGTTCGGGAGGTCCAAAGGCTTAATGCGTCTGAGTCGTCTGATTTCATTCCTTCTGTCGAGGATTTTTCGGGCCATTGTGTTTGGGTGGTTCCTTGGTGGTTCATTTGGATGTTTTCTGTTACCGTTGTTATGTGTTGTTGTTGTGTTGGGTGGTTCCTTTGGTGGTTTATTTGGATGTTTTCTGTTACCGTTGTTATTCGTAGGTCATTGTGTAGGGTCTTATTGCTGACGTACCATGGGGCGTTAGTGATTGTTCTTAGAATTTTTTATTGGAATCTTTGAATAATTTCTATATTCGATCTGCTGGCCGTCCCCCAGAGTTGGATGCCGTACGTCCACACTGGTTTAAGTACTACTTTGTACAGTAGATTTTTGTTTTCAGTTCTTACTTTGGAGTTTCTTCCGAGTAACCAGTACATTTTTTTGAACTTGATGTCGAGTTCTTTTCTTTTTGTTTTAATGTGCTTGCTCCAAGTTAATCATCTGTCCAAGTGCATCCCTAGGTATTTCACGTTATTATTTGTTGGTAAGGGATGATTGTTAAGAGTAACTGTATACACTGTAAATGGAATTATTTTTACGTTCCCTATTTTTATGTTCCCTATTTTGATGTACCCCATTTTGATGTTTTCTATTTTGATGTTCTCTATTGTGATTTTCGATATTTCGATCCGTCGATAATTTCCATGTCCAACTTTTACAGATTGGAAATTTGTATGCTCAGCATATTTGTTTTTGGTATATTGGCTCTTATAAATATTAACTACTTACTATTTTTTATTTCGGAAATATCAACTATCTACATCGTTCAAATCAATGATGTGGATTTTCAAAGTACACAGACTATCGGAACACATATTCTCGAATAAATGAGCTTTCGAATTAATAACCTTTCTTGATAACAGTTATTCGACTTCGTCATCTATCGAAAAACTAAATTTCCGAATAACTTCATCCTCGTCATTCTATATTACGGATTGTATAATTTCAAAAAATTTGCAGTCCCAAATATTGTTCGTTCCGATATTTGACTCACACCCGATGATTTTATCTGATCCGACCAACGTTTTGTAAGTTGTTGACGGTTATATCGAGCTCTACTTGATAACCGAGAGCAAGCAACGTCAGGCAGAGAGAAAATGTATTCATCGTCGAGGCAAATTCAGATTCAGTTCAACGAAATGATTTCGATGTTTGAATTTGGCGCGCCTTGCAGGTTACTACTTTGTTATGGCTGCCGCACACTCAACCGGTCATAAACTGCTCCAGCCATAGTAACGAATGGTGAAAAAGTGCTGGTTGTCGAAGTCTAGATTGGCACACGAAAGATTGCTTCTGATTGGATGTCGTGCTTAATGCAACGGTTGATACGCTGTAGACCCGCTTATATGCGAGGTCTGTTAAAAAAGTATCGCGAATTTTGAATTTCCGCGGGCTACGTATATTCGATTTTCGATTTTTTTGTCGCGTTAGGTTGGTACTCATGTCCCTCACTTGAACTGAAAAAATCGGCCATTTTTAATGTTTAGTTAATTGTTGACAGCTGTTTTGGTTAGACGTATTTTGGCTTGTCTTCCATTTTTGCCTATTCCAAAAAATGGATCAAAGAATCTGTATGAAATTTTGTGTGAAAAACAAAATTAAGTGCGCGGACGCATTCCGAATGCTGACTGTGGCATATGGTGAAGCTACCTTGCACCAAAGCAACGTTTATCGGTGGTACAAAATGTTCTCAGAGGGCCGAGACGATGCGAACAACGAAATGCGTTCCGGACGCCCGAGCACATGAACAACAGACAAAAACATTGATGAAGTGAAGAAATTAGTATTGGCCAATCGTCGAATCACCGTTAGAGAAGTTGCTGAGGAACTAAACATATCGATTGGCTCGTGCTATTCGATTTTTACCAATGATTTGGCCATGAGACGGGTCGCCGCGAAATTCGTGCCAAAATTGCTCAATTTCGAACAAAAACAGTGTCGCGTTAACATTGCTAAGGAGCTGTTGGAGTCGGTCCGCGACGACCCAAATTTGTTCCAGCGGGTCATAACTGGTGACGAATCATGGGTTTATGGTTATGACGTGGAAACCAAAGCTCAATCATCGCAATGGAAGCAGCTTTTTTGGAATAGGCAAAAATCGAAGACAAGCCAAAACACGTCTAACCAAAACAGCTGTCAACAATTAACTAAACATTCAAAATGGCCGATTTTTTCAGCATAAGTGAGGGGCATGAGTACCAACCTAACGCCACAAAAAAATCGAAAATCGAATATACGTAGCCCGCGAAAATTCAAAATTCGCGATACTTTTTGAACAGACCTCGTATCTTTCTATCTCTCTATATTATATAAATATATCGCCGCCGCCGCCGTGTACAAGAGTTGAGGAGAACGAGCGGGGTCGAGTAGGCTTGGCGAGCGGATCGAGCGGCGGTAGGGGTGGTCGGCGGGAGGCGGTGGCGCGCAGGGGGGGGGGGAAGCCGCCCTTGTATTATATAAATATATCGCCGCCGCTGGCGTGTACAACCGTTGAGGCGCCCCAAAACCCAACAAACCGGCGGCGGCGGCGGGGGGAGGGTACGCTGGTTGAAACGACGCCTTCACACGGGGGGGGGGGGGGGGGGGGAGGGTTTGGCGCGGAAGCGCTCGGGGAGGTAGATCCTCCCTAGTAATACTATAAAATTATGATTATTGATCAATAACAATGAGAATTACCTATTTTAACGATAGTCTGGAGACCCTCTCCACCTTCTCCTCTATTAATAATTACGTCATTTTCGTGTATTCGCACGATTATCGCATCTCAGTGATTAATTGAGTATTTGTCTTCGCCTCAAGCTTATTGTAAAAATTCTAAATTCTCATTATTAATTATTAATAGCAATCGTTACCTTTGTTAGGTCATGCCATGTTTACCCAATTCTTGAAAATTATAGTAAATAAATCAAGAAGTTAATGCAAGCAAGCATATAAGTCACGTGTAAATTTGCATGAGTATGTGTGAACGTACAAGAAATACAAGAAAAGAAAAAATCAAGAAGGAAGACAGAAAGATAGAGTCAACTATAACGACACTGTAGTCTAATCATGAGCGAAGCAGCGGGAAACGGGGGGGGGGGGGGGTGTTCATGGGAAATCGTCTGCTTAACAGTGAGCATTGTACGAGTAGGTGGCTATTGTCATCGAGCGTAGATCTGACACTCCCCCACAAACATGAAATCTGTGAAAATGTAGGATCGTTTATGAATACCATATGCCGGAGCCGTGTATTGGTTCTACATCGAATTCCAACGCATAAGGAATTTCAAATCAAAATAAAACTGGAAGCCTCTCTCTATCAAAGCGTGAATTTACAAATTGATCGGTGCTTCAAAACTGATAAGGAATTGCATATGTCTCAGCATCAACGGATGAGTTAATTATCAAAACCACCGTTGGTTGCACGAGTACAGGACCCATTGGATGTTTATCGTTACCCATTCATACTGGAACGATAAAAATAAAACAGCTGAAAAGTACCACACCTCCAAGGATCTGAATAGGGAGTATAAATTATATTAAAATATATCAAAGTAAATTTGAGCGTGAACAATTAACTAGCGAGTCAGGTCAGTATAAATTTGAAACAAATAAATAAATTAAGAATGAGGCAATAAAATTTATTTTGAAATAAAACTGCAGCAACAGAAGAAAACTGTGAAATTTTTTATATTAATTTCGCACGAACTTCAAAATTAAATAATTTTGGAACACGTGGAACGTAAATTAATTATAAAAAAATATAGGAAATATTATTGTCAATTTTATGATAAACGTCAAAAGCTAAAATTATGAACTCCAGTAATAATCGTCGTAGAATGTTCAGTCGAAATTGAGAAATATTGTTTTCATCAGGAAAAGTTATAAATAATTCCAGAATTAGAAACGAACTAAATATCAACATAATCAAAATCATAAATATATTAAGCAGCAAAATCACAGGTAGGGAGAATAGATGCGTCGTGCGTAATTAGCATACGTAAGGGTACACACCTCATTGGTCAAGACGGAAACACCCAACCACAGGATTTACTCGTATAAGAAAGCGCGACCTCATAATCGACAGATTTTGGTTTCGAGAAAAAGCAAGTGGAAGCTCTGCAGGATAGGAAGAAAACGCGGAACTTAGAAAAATAGACGTTTTTGTAAAAGAAATTAAATCGAGAAGTGACCTTGTGCGAAAAATAACATTACACGACTAAATTATTGCGAAACCGGAATATCAAACGAACAATAAAAATAAATTGATGAATTATATCGCCTAAATAGAAAATTCGAAAATTCGCGTGAATCCTAAATTCCGAATATATTTTCAATAATTATCAAATATTTCTCATCATTGGAAAATTATCAACGTACGCATTCTCATCGCTGTTTGAACATAATACCGACAAAAATTTCGAATTTTTCAAGCTAATAAGAGTTTTTCCGGGTTTGAGAGTTATTCGACTAATCGTCCAACAATCCTGCGCATTTATAAAGAACAAAAAATATTATTGAACACTTGTATGAAAATATATTTGTGAATAAAGTGAAAAGATGAAAGTTCACTCGGAGAATCAAGATTTCGAAATTTATTTAAAAATATCTGAAACCACTTAATCATGAAAAAAGTGATATTATCTTCAGAGAATCTACTAATATCGGAACGAGGCAATTGGCTGAGAAATAAATTCCCGAATTGAAAGACGCTTTGAAAATTTTGGGGCTAGGCCCCTGGGATTTATTGGACAATTTTATGCATAAAGACGTCAACAAAAAAATAATGTGGATATTTTTTACGGTAAATCCACGCGCATAATTTAACAAAAATAAATTCCGCTATTTCATCTATTTGGTTTATTTGTTCCTGAAATTTTTTATTTCATTGACTAGTGCATTTTCTTCGAAATTTATTTAGAATAATTACTAATCAATTTACTTCGTTATTTCTGCGATATCACATTTCGAAATCCTTTGAGACTTTTGGGTTAGTAAGATATTATCAGCGAAAATTATCTCGAACTTTATTGATAAGTGAAATAAATAATTATTTTGTTTTTCATGGTCTACCATCATTCTTGCAGTAGTTGTATTATATACTCTGGCATCAAATGAAATAATAGACTAATGTTTTCCATTTAGACAAAATAAGGACTATCGCCTCAGAATCAATTGTTGAGTGTCTTTAAGCGTTAAAAATACAACTCGGTTTACAATGCGGTTTTTATGTAATTTAGGTGATTACTGAAATCTGATAAAAATCAAACTTGCCCTTTCCTGAATAATTTTCCACAAGGTTAGACTCTAAACAGGGTACAAGCTCGATTTTAACATTCACATCCGAATAACAGGTACAGAAAGGGGAAACCCCTTTTGACCGAGATAGAGTAAGTAGTTGATCGGGACTTAACATTGTACATATCATTGTGGTTGTCATTGTAAATATTGTGACTTATACGAATGATTTCACTCTTTTTGGATCTACATACAATATAATATACAAATACATATAAATACATATTTATGACACCTTTTTAGTCGAGAATTTTTTTTAATTTTTGTAACATTTTTTCTTTCGTTACGTGTCACAAAGTACCCTATCATTAACAGTAGGTGTCATAGTGCATTCTACACTATGGCTCAACGAACGGCACGCGTGGGGTACTGTATAACAATTGCAGGTTTCTGGAAAAACGATATATTTATCCTATAATCATTTACATTTAATGTTTCTCGTATTTGAATAATAAACTCGATTGCATTTAGGATCGAATTTCTTTATGGATCGAAAAATCTGGCAAAGAGAGCCCGACTCTCCTTAATATTTGTCAAGTTTGGTGCTGATCTCTAAACCCTTTCGAAAGTTATTAGATTATTATGGTTCTCGACAGTACCTCAAGATAAACGGCTATTGTGAAAACACTTTTTTAGAGTATTTTAGAGTATCTGAAGTAGGGATTTCGGTGCTCATCTCACGATCGAGTTTTTCAAATACAATACTTTCACTTAAGTCTTACGTATGTGTTGCGGCAGTGCAACGGATGTCAGAGATAACAAATTTCGTGAGATACTACACCATGAAACTTTTTTATTTTAACGAAGAATTGCACGGTCACTGTAGTCATATTAAAAACACACTTTGAGGGAATGATACGAGTTTTCGGAGTCTGGTTCACGATTTTTTAAGCGATTTTTTAAACGACCCCTTAAGCTCTGAGAATTCTAAGAATGCTCATATCACTCACGCCTTCAAGTCTTAACGCTCTTGAAACCCCGACAAGCTCCCTAAGGGTTGGTTTTATATTCCATCCCCCTCAAGCGTCGAATGTGAGGAAAATATGCAGGGGTGTAAACACACCTGAGGTTATTTGACATTGTACTATTACTATAGCATACACAGAATAATACTGTTTACGTCACCGTTTCGATTCAAGAACGAAAGTGGAAAAAGGAAGAACGGTTGAAAGGGGATGAACGTGTTGGCAAAATACACGGGGTACTGAAATGGGACCGAAATAACGGATAATGGTTTGCCAGTTGCACGACTGCCTTCCGGAATTGAATTTCTCCTATCCCCATCCTCAGTTACATCCCTAAGACTCACATCTTCCGACCCTCTTTCTCATCCCTCTTATTATACCTTTAACGCGATAGACGACAGGGGTATATTTACGCAATTCACATATTGGAAGATTTTACCCTCTCTGCCATTAACGATGGGAAAACATTACTGAATAATAATAAACATGTTGGAGATATATTTTTTCGATATTTTTTTAGGGATATGTTTTTTTTAGGTCATATGGCTTTGAGCTACCGTTTTATTCAACTTATACATATGAGGTCTGTTCAAAAAGTATCGCCAATTTTGAATTTCGGCGGGCTACGTATATACGATTTTCGATTTTTTTTGTGGCGTTAGGTTGGTACTTATGTCCCTCACTTATGCTGAAAAAATCGGCCATTTTGAATGTTTAGTTAATTGTCGACAGCTGTTTTGGTTAGACGTGTTTCGGCTTGTCTTCGATTTTTGCCTATTCCAAAAAAGCAACTTCCATTGCGATGATTGAGCTTTGGTTTCCACGTCATAACCATAAACCCATGATTCGTCACCAGTTATGACCCTCTGGAGCAAATTTAAGTCGTCGCGGACCGAGTCCAACAGCTCCTTAGCAATGTTAACGCGACACTGTTTTTGTTCGAAATTGAGCAATTTTGGCACGAATTTCGCGGCGACGCGTCTCATGCCCAAATCATTGGTAAAAATCGAATAGCACGAGCCAATCGATATATTTAGTTCCTCAGCAACTTCTTCAATGGTGATTCGACGATTGGCCAATATTATTTTCTTCACTTCATCAATGATTTCGTCTGTTGTTGATGTGCTCGAGCGTCCGGAACGCATTTCGTTGTTCGCATCTTGTCGGCCCGCTGCGAACATTTTGTACCACCGATAAACGTTGCTTTGGTCCAAGGTAGCTTCACCATATGTCACAGTCAACATTCGGAATGCGTCCGCGCACTTAATTTTGTTTTTCAAACAAATTTGATACAGATTCTTTGAACTATTTTTTGGAGTAAGCAAAAATCGAAGACAAGCCAAAACACGCCTAACCAAAACAGGTGTCAACAATTAAGTAAACATTCAAAATGGCCGATTTTTTCAGCATAAGTGAGGGATATGCGTACCAACCTAACGCCACAAAAAAATCGAAAATCGAATATACGTAGCCCGTGAATATTCAAAATTCGCGATACTTTTTGAACAGACCTCGAATAAAAAATATTGTTTGTATATAAATGGTTTACATATAATATATTGGTCCTAAAAACGGTTCTGGCCAAAGCCGTCTCTTATTTACTGGAATGTGGGTCATACCCGCGCAGAAAAAAAAGTATGGGAAGCCAGTCTCGGAAAGAGTCTGGCATAGGATCCGATCCCATACTCTTGTCATTAACTTGAAACTGGCCTTCCCAGCCTCGATGCAATAAAAGTTAAGTGCCTTCCCCGCCTTTACGTCTGTCTGTCTGTCTGTCTGTCTGTCTGTCTCTCTCTCTCTCTCTCTCTCTCTCTCTCTCTCTCTCTCTCTCTCTCTCTCTCTCTCTCTCTCTCTCTCTCTCTCTCTCTCTCTCTCTCTCTCTCTCTCTCTCTCTCTCTCTCTCTCTTTCTCTCTCTCTTTCTCGTTCTCGCTCGTTTCAGAATATTTTCTAAGACGAAATAAACTGCTCCACTTCCTTTTATTTAATATTCAAGTATTAATAATGTTTACATTACTAATTTCCCTCAACGGTTCCCGAAGTTCGTCGAAAGTCATCGTCGTCGTAGTGGTCGTAGTAGCCGTCGGATTGATCGTCCTCATCGTCATCGTCATTGTCGTCATATAATGTAAATAATGTGTTTTCTTTCCCTTTTAATACCGCATACGACAATTAAGAAAAATTTAATTTTCCGTCAACGGGATACTAAGAAATTTACACGGCACTATGAGAATGACAATTGGTGTTATGAAATTTCGTTGTCAGTAAAACGAAAATTAGTAAATGGTATAAAAAATAATCTCTGGTCAAAAAATAAAAAGAAAGTTTTTCAAATTTAGTTTGAACCCAACACAATCGTCTCTAATAATTGACGATGTTGCAAAGTTTTGGCAAATTCCACGAGAATTTCGAGCGTTCGGAGGTATCGAGAACTTTCTTAACAGTTGTAAGTTTTTTTGTTCATCAAACTTGACTTGTCGCCCCTATATACGAGACTACGCTCGTAGACTTACGCTCTAGTTTCATGTTTGCCTACCGAGGATACTTAAAACACGCCACTGCGATTTCAAGCCACAAATTTGTCACTTGTTATAAACTCGAGTAAGATCTTTTATATACAATATAAAAACTTTCTTTGTATACTGCAAACTCATTTAGATGCGAAAAGTTAAATACTTTTTACGAGAAAAAATCTATTTTGTTACGAGTGCAAATTTGTCAAATCGATTTGGAAACATTTCGAATCACTCGTTTTAAAAAATTAAAATAATATCAAATGATTGCAGAAAAATAAGTTATTGCACCGAGAAAATGGGATCCTTTTTGTATTTAAATAAAATTGATGAACTTTCATTTTTTATATTCAATTATATTTAAGTGAAACTTCTTTTAAGAGGGCAGCGAACATTTTCTAGTGACACGAAAAGCGAAAGGTTTTGAGGACAGCGCATTATTTGAGTGGCAGGGGAGAACCGGGGAAAATCGATCGTGCAAGGCGACTTGGGGGAGACGGTAGGGGAGATATAAGACAACTGCGCAGCGGGCACAAGAAATAAAAATTTAAGAACATGTTAACTACAAGATATGGTACTACGATTGATGCTGTTTTCAATAGATTTTTAGGAAATATTAGTTCACAGACGGTCGTTTAATAATTTATAACAAGCCTATAGTGTCTGCAATACAATCACAAGATAAAATGGATACTGATCGATGAGTTGAAAAAAAAACACGTTAAAAATAAAAATGGATTTAAAAAAAATAAACACTACTTTCGCAATTTTCAATATTTCCTTTCATTTATTGCCTCAATAATTAATAATCTAATAACCCAATAAAGTTGCCGACATAAAAATCTTAAGAAGTTGCACTTCAGTCGCGCGTAGGTCCACACACGGTACATTTTTTTTATTTTAAGAATTATTATATTATTATTATTTCGTTAAATAAATTTTATATAAATACAAAGGTTTTTTGCCGATAATGTTAAATCGGAATGAGTTAATTTTTTTTTAATGATTGTTCTGAGGAAAATGGTGTCGAATTTTGCGGTTTAGCAATTCTGGACTTACCCAACCATGTCGGACTCCTTGGCGACTCGGCAGTGAACTCCACGATCCATTAGGCACTTTCCACTCACGGGATCCGGTGGTGCGAGATTAATGTACGGCGGCTCTTCGAGAAACGTTATTTTCAAATAAAATTTTTCCGGGACACCCTGCGGTGGTGTGTGAGAATTTCCCGGCCAAACGATATCCTTTATGTCAAGTCCTTCTTTCTGCCACGACTTCCAAACGCCAATCTTTAACGAGACATGTGAAAAACAAATTATATATAATTTTTTTCAATTTGCTAACGAAATTTTTTTCTGCCCTATTTTCTTCATATCCTTTGAAAAAGCAACCCTTTCATGTAAAGTCCAGTCATATTACATCAAATTATCATATTTCATATGATTTTTGATGAATATTAGGATGTATAATTTTCACCTATAACATGTTAAATTTATACGATAATTCAAACATAATGGCAGGACAAACATAGTGAGCAGTTTTTTTTTCTTGATAAAATTGCATTGATACGTAATTTATTCGAACAAAGTTTTATATAAAATACAGCATTTTGTTCTATGTCAACGATGGTTCATTATGATTTCATAAAACCCTTGTGGAAAAGGGGAAAAATCAGAAGAACAGAACTAACAGCATTGTACGAGCATTCGGAATGCGGTTTCGGCGTTCTCTCAAGTGAAGTAGCATTGTTCGTGGTGAATAACGGGATGGGTGGCCGCTAGCATTTTACTTTGCACACCGACTACTGAGCGAAAGGCAGTTTTTCTCAGTTTCTGATTGTACTACACCTGGAAACTACAGTTTTTGACGGTAGTTTCCAGGTGTAGTGCAATCAGAAACTCAGGAAAAACGTCGCTACCGACCTGGTCTTCCGGGGTTTCTCCATGCTCTTGTATGCAAATGCGATACAGTAGTGCATTAGGAGAGAGTGGCTGCGGACAATACTATGGAGGAGTCTCAAGGAATGGAATGGAAATGGGAACAAAGGGGAGGGACGTAAAAATCTAAAAATGAAAAATTGCTGTGGATTGCTTAACTTCCAGATATGATGGATTCATTATCGTTGGGAACAATGGAATGGGATGTCGGAAAAAGTTCCGCGAATGACGGTTCACGAGTTTTCATGAGTATAGAAATCATGAAAACTGGTGTCGACAGAACCGTGTAGGAGCTGGTGAATTTGTGGATTAGTACTTTTGGCTCCAAGTGGACCGATCGAAGGGTGAAGAAAATTTGTTTAAAAATGGAGGAAGGAAACTCTTGAGAAATGATAATAAAATATGGTTCCAACATATCGATATATGGCTCAGTCCACCATTTTGGACGCAGCAATTCGAGATGAAAATTTTGATTTGTCTGCCATTCTCACAACTTATTGCATGTGATGAGAGAAGATGCTGCGTACAAATGCAGTCCTTAAGGGGGCAAATAGGGTTAGACGGTTCAAAAAATCGATTTTTTTTATTTCATAAATTGTTAGTAAAACTATTGAAAAATATGTTCCCAAAATTTTTAATGAAAATTCCGACTCGTTCTATTGTTATAAGCCATTAAAGTAAGTAGCTCTCCTTCAGGCCCCGAGCGCGTCACGTGTATAACCGAGCGTACTATTTTTTCAAACGCGTTTTTCTGAAAACGACTTTTTTTTAACTTGCGTACACGCTAGTTTGAAAAGTTTTCAACCAGTCGTTTTGAAATTGGCAGAAAATTTTTTTTTACAAATAAAGTTGTAAAAAATGGCAAAAAATCATGCTTTTTTGTTTTGACCCCTGTAAAAAATTCAATTTTATATTTTTTTGACAGCATTTTGGTTCATGTAGAAGAGAGACATATAATAAAAGTAAATTCCAACTTCGTTCGATTTCAGATGAAAATTGCGGCTTCCAGAATATACGCAAAATGCTGAGTCTGATTGTGACCTGCAATATGGGGTCGTTAATATTTTCGGTGTTTTTCAAGGAAATTCTTCAAAAATTTTATAGTATATACTTAAATATATGTATAAAATATTCTCAAAGTTTAAATAAATTATATTCATTTTTTATACTATTAAAAAATTCATGAAAATCACTGAGGAAACTCTGTCCCTAACCCTATTTCCTCCCTTAAGGTCTACCGGCTTTCGAGAAATAAATGATATCATATTACCGTGACTGATAAAATTGTATTTGCTACATCATTTCCCGGACGTATCAACGACTTGAAAAAATTAAACACAAAAATGATTGTCGATATAAATAGATCCAAAGTGTTGTCAAAAAAATTAGTCTTTGTATGCAGATAGTGTTTAGTCCTTGAGAAACAGTTTTATGAGCAAAATATTTGGTATTTCAGTGTTCCCTAGAATGAATATCTAATTTTATTTATTATCGCGAAAGTTCATGTAATTCTTTTCCAACGAACCCATTTTTAAGGGTAAACAACAGTGAACTGACGATGAGCCATATATCTATTTTATTTATATTATCTCATAATTCGGGCCTTACGTACAAAATATTTACCCAATTGAAAAGTAATGTCCGTATGAATTATTATTAAAAAAAAGGAAAAAAAAACAAACTGTAACATCGTCGTTTAGGTCTCACCTATAATAAATATCCATGTTCAACCCTTTACAATGATGGATGAGCGATCGATGTGCGGTCTGGAATTCTTTCTTACGAATTTCCCATTTTCAGATGGTGACCACCCAGCTGTGCGCTGTTTGTTACAACGAAGCACCGTGGGCAAGTGCTTCCTTAAGCTACTAATGGCCGTACTTAAATTTAATTACTTGGCCACCGGGACACTTACAATTAGGCACGCATCAACTGCATCTTATTCTTCCTGTCTTCCTACTGGCTCCACGGGACATTGTTTAATCACCGACTCTCTCGGGGCATAGGTTTTTCACTGTTCCCCTGTGCCGCTAGCTAAAAGGCGATAAGGCGATAAACGATGACGGATCGCGTACCGGTGAATTTGGAACGATGGGCGCGGGGGGCGGAAGTGGGGGGAGACAAAAGACGCCGTAGAGACGCGCCGGTGTGAAACTCTAAACCAAATTCACTGTACATCCATGTATGATTAGGATTCCCTTATTAAATTAATATCCTAATACACAGTCTCGTAACAGTTTTGTTATCGGAACAAAACAGTTTTTTGACGCTCTTTATTTTTGTTCTAATAATAAAACCGTTTGGTTATCATAATCAAATCATGATGCCTATACTGCGGCATAGACGTTTGTTTGCGATAACAAAACGTGTTTAACAAAATCAGATCCATGTCGATGCAAAAAACATTTCGTTGAACCTATACTAACAAACAGAGTTTGTTGCGTCAACGAAAATTTGGTTGCCGCAAGCAAACTTGTTTTTAAATGCTAGCCGATCAAAGCATTAAGTAATTCATTATTTTTTTTAAATAAGGTGTTTAACCATTATTTTCACTTGCTCGTTCGAAATCGAATGCTGCGTTCAAAAAAATTTATAAACATGTAGAATATGTATATCATCCCTTATATATCATACATTATTCTTTCCATCATCAGTATATACGAGTATCATAGACAAAATTATCAAGAAACAATGTGCCAACGAAATTTCATAGAAACAAAGTTTCCTCTCTGAGGAAGCAATAATAAAATGACACAAAATAAACTGCTACAATTTGTGACAGTAAAGAGAGCATTCACGTATCATCGACGCAGAATAAAGTACTAATGGTAATAAATCAAAGAAGATGGAAAATGGTGTTAGGAAAATACGATGGAATATCGATTTTCTGTACGTCAGGGATGCGTACACGTCGAATGATCGAGTTGGCAATAAAAAGAGGCGAATACATGCAGCGAAATTAAGGAAAAAAGATAGGAAAAATGGGAAAAGTGCGCAGGGGGTCGGTCGATGGGGATATAGTCCGGGATGATTTAGGGCCGGTGGAGAGTGGATATGCGCATCGAAGTATACGAGGACCTTTTACATATTCAATGTGTAGCATTGTTTTTTACGATACTCTTATTTTTATCCTCTTCCACCCTCTTACGTCTAAACTACGTCTCACCCTCAACGTTTTTTTTCACTACCATCAGTCAGTGGGTAGTTTTCATTCATTGATTTTCTGGCATACATTGTGAACATTTTTTTATTCTTCATTTTAGTAATTTACAATATAATTTAACGATTCATAATGTACTATTCTTCGAAAAATTTAATAATTTTTTATTTGATGTTAAAAAGGGCTGTATTTAAAAAGATGAGATGTTCGCAGAAGTTTATCTACAGTGGGTCAAAGAAGTATTCATACACCTTGTTTTTTTGCGATAACTTTATAGACATAAGCGATACGCAAAGAAAGCCAATTTTATTTAATAGTACATCAGGTACAGAGATAAACTGCAAATGGAGAATTTTTCCCCAGGAATAATAGAAGAATTATGCAAAAAAAACGAAAATTTTCGGGCCAAACAAGTATTCGTACACATTCGATTGAGCTGCTAAACCTCGATATTCACTCACGGACGGTCTGACCTCTGCGTACAATGTAAACAAGTTTTCGTTTACACAATGGTTTTGACCTGTTGCATGCGGTAGTAGATGTTCAAGCTCTGAACAGACATGATGGCAAAGAAAAGCGAAATATCAATATCCATGCGAGATAGAATGAAAAATTAGTTAAGAACTAAATCTAAGTTTCGCAACAGTGCAATATATAATAAAAAAATACGAAAGAACAAACAGCACAAAAAAATAAGCCACGAACCGGTCGACTGAGAATACTAACGGTACGAGAGCGTCGGAGTATTGTTACAGAGGCTACAAAAAAAACCGTTCACAAGTGATCGCAGTTTAGCGAATGATGTCGCGTCAACATCGGGGAAAAGCGTGTGTCCCCAGACTATTCGAAACGTTTTGCATTCTGCCCAAATATACGGCAGAACTGCCCGCAAAAAACCATTAATTAATAATATAAATCGAGAAATACGTTTAGGTTTCGCAAAAACCTACGTAAAAAAATCTATAGAATTTTGGAAACGTGTCGTATTCTCGGATGAATCGAAGTTTAACATCTTCGGGTCCGATGGAAAAAAATTCGTCTTTCGGAAACCAAATACCGAGTTCCAGCAGAAAAATTTAATACCGACTGTAGGTAAACCACGGCGGAGGAAGCGTCATAGTTTGGGGCTGTATGGGATATTATGGCGTTGGTAATCTGGTTTTTGTAGATGATACAATGAATTCCCAGAAGTATATCGACGTGTTGCGCAGCAATTTGAAAGCAAGTGTAGATAAAATGGTCTTGGATGGAAATTTCTACTTCCAACAAGATAACGACCCGAAACATACTGCCATGAAAACAAGGGAATGGTTACTCTATAATTCCTGTGAAATTTTTATTATTCCTGGGAAAAAATTCTCCATTCGCAGTTTATCTCTGCACCTGATCTACTATTAAATAAAATTGGCTTTCTTTGCGTATCGCTTATGTCTATAAAGTTATCGCAAAAAAACAAGGTGTATGAATATTTTTTTGACCCACTGTATATCTTCTCCAAAGATTCAAAAACATCGTCGTGGATGATTTCATCGTGAGTGGAACACGTACACCCCATATAAAGTTGGAAAAGCCACAATTAACGTGGAGTCGAAGTATACAGACGGGAGTTTCCACACCGAGAGCTCTCGCTATCGTAATGTTTATAAAAATAAAAAATCTCTTAAACATCGATATCGCTCGGGTAACGATTTTACGTACCCCAAGAGACTGACGTTGCCCGCTGAACGGTGCTATGAAAAGTTGAAGACTTCAAAGTACGTTCGGTAACGTGTAAAGCTAAGTGGCTCGTATCAGGAATGAAATTTTTTTTTCGCCGTGTATTCAAGTACAGAGCAAACAATAACCTTTCGATGGTTTTTTTTTATGTCGTAATAGCGTATAACCGAATGAGACTAGCGGCAATTTCATGATATGTTCGTATCGAGTTGTATCTTTCATTGCTTTATCGATAATTTAAAAAAAAACGCACACAAAATAGATGTCCATATTTCTTTTGCATCATTTTCGAATACCAAAAAGCTGCCTCTAGGAGGAAGCCAAAACTGCGAAAAGCGCTTGACTTTGTCCCCACCCCCCCGCCACGTTGACCGCACTGTCGTCACCGCCACAATTCTTGTACGCACCGTGGCGGCGTCAGCGAGATATTCATATAACAAACACAGCCGCGCGCCCGCATGTTGACCATTTGAATTTAATGTAAGCCAAACAAAATCGAAATTTTGCTTGGAACAATTTTTTTTACTTGGTCCGAGAAAGATATTAATAAGTTAAAGCAAACAAAAATTTCCATAAAATAAAGCAAGAATGAAGTATTCGTTTCTTCGTTATTCCTGAAAACTCGAAATGTCGGTCTCGGGATGTAAAATGTTGGTGAATTTTTTCAACTAGATCGCAGAGCGCGCTCTTATCAAAAATCAGTTTTTTCTGACTTATTACATTAGCTTTAAATGGTGAACACGTTTTTTAATATTTTTTAATACCAGTAAACGTCAAACTGCATTCGAAAATGAAAAAATTCATGTGATCGCTTTTTTCTATATGATTTTTTTCACATGGAGTGAAATTTGTTTGATGTTTAAAACTGATACTCATTCAATAACTCATAAAATGAGAACAGATGTGGAAAGAAAATATGAAAAAATCATAAACGGTCTCTTCAGTAGTAACAGCAATATAAAGACAAATTAGGGAAATCAAATTTCGTCTGTCGCAAAATTGCGTGAGTTGGCACGGAATGTCTCGTATGCACATATAAATATTGTTACATCCCGGGTCGATCACTATGGTCGTATGGATGTGACCCTATTTATTGTGGGCCTACAATTTTTCTAATAAAATAAAATATTTTGAAAAGTCAATCTAATCTATCGGTTTATCAGCGTAAGAGGTGATAGTCATCGAAGATCCCATAGTGAGAGCGTCTGGAAATATTGCTAACACTGGGGATCTCACGGTAGCCGGATGGAAGCTGCACATCTTCCAGATATGGAGCGCCCGGCTCAACTATTATATTAGTCGCGCAGTAATTCACAAAGTGCACAGCACTATTTTTGATTCATTAAAAAGCAGTGAGTCTAACTCCGGGACTCGACCAAGAAAGTCGAGAGGCGTATTCATTAAAAATGTAAACGCGTAGCACCTCAGCAATGAAGTACGAATCGTGGAGCTGCTGGGGTGAGATTAAAAATCACAGTCACTGACAAGAGAGCACGCGAAGCGTATAACAATTGAATAATAAAAACGTGAACGATTCACCGTGCTGAGGGCCGAAGGAATGTGCAAATTATAAACTTGCACGTTCATTCATTATTATTTTATCTCGCTCACAAAACTTCTTCTACAAGCAAATGAATGTCGAACAACAAACACGCTCATCTTAAAGGGTGATTTGGTTACAAGATAAATCAATGAAGAAGCAATGTGCAAGTTTCCGATTGACACGTTTTTTTTTTTAAATCCTGAGTTAAAATATTTGAAGCTGTCTCAATAATTTGTAAAGTCCACTGAGAGACATTATAATTGGGATAAACATTATTATATTATTATAGTATTAACATGTATTCTATTTTTTTTATAAGCGCACAATTATTTTTTATTTAGGATAACATTTTTCATAGTGGAGTCAACTCTATTACTGTTACTTCTATTATAAAATGTACAACATGTACACCGTACAACGTTTTTCATCGATTATAGATTTGGCTATCAGGAATCTAACGGAGGGTTTAATTTAGACATTAAAGGGAATATCGGTATAGAGGAAATGTGTAGAAGTGTTAACGAATTAGAGAAACTACTAAAACAAAAATCGAGAACCGAAGCGGAAGAGGATGAATAATAGAAGCCAATGATAAGAATAAGTGAATAGTTGAGATCAACAAAACACTGCTTTTATAACGAGAAGCGACCTTTGTTTGAAGACCTGGGAAATATATATTTTGTTATACTTAGTTTTAGAAATTTTATAAACAATTAATTGGAATTAAAATGTTGATGTAAGAGTCATGTCCTGTAAATTTTTGTAATGTAAGGGATGGGATATACTGTCGGTCAAAAAAGTATTCATACACCTTGTTTTTTTGCGATAACTTTATAGACATAAGCGATACGCAAAGAAAGCCAATTTTATTTAATAATACATCAGGTACAGAGATAAACTGCAAATGGAGAATTTTTTCCCAGGAATAATAGAAGAATTATGCAAAAAAAACGAAAATCTTCGGGCCGAAAAAGTATTGGTGCACTTACGATTGAGCTGCTAAACCTCGATATTCACTCACGGACGGTCTGACCTCTGCGTACAATGTAAACAAATCTTCGTTTACACAATGGTTTTGACCTATTGCATGCGGTAGTAGATCTTCAAGCTCTGAACAGACATGATGGCAAAGAAAAGCGAAATATCAATATCCATGCGAGATAGAATGAAAAATTAGTAAAGAACTAAATCTAAGTTTCGCAACAGTGCAATATATAATAAAAAAATACGAAAGAACAAACAGCACAAAAAAATAAGCCACGAACCACGGTACGCGAGCGTCAGAGTATTGTTACAGAGGCTACAAAAAAACCGTTCACAAGTGCTCGCAGTTTAGCGAATGATGTCGCGTCAACATCGAGGAAGAGCGTGTGCCCCCAGACTATTCGAAACGTTTTGCATTCTGCCGTAATATATGGCAGAACTGCCCGCAAAAAAACATTAATTAATACGAAAAACGTGAAGGAGGCTCTTGCTCTGATCGCAGAGGCCCTCACCCACCGGAAATCCTGGAAGGATGAACAACGGAAGCTCACCCTCGCTGAGGCTAGGGAATTCGAGGCGCTCCGGCAAGCCGCGACACCATGCACGCTGAGGAACAAACGCCCGGCACCCAGCCCGCCTTTCGGCCCGGAGGAAGACACCCGCAAAGGCCACAAGGGAAGCTACACCCTAGTTAACAGGAAAAAGAAGAAGCGCATCGGGTCACCTATTGAGGCCTCGGCCATACAGCAATCCATGACGAGCCCATCAAACTCGCAAGTCTCGGCCCCCGTGTACCGGAAAGCAAAAAGGAAAAAGGCAACAGCCCCAGGCGCCCGCGCTAATACCGTACTGTTAAAGCCCGTGCAGGGAAAGTCTTACGCGGACTTGCTCAGGGACATTAAGGCCAAGGTAAACCCGGAGCAGCATCAGGCGGCCATCCGCTCCATCCGCGAGATCAGGGACGGAGACATCCTGCTGGAGATGGATCGCAAATCGGACAACTGCCCATCTTTCACCGACGCGATAAAGGCGGCGGTCGGGGAGCAAGGCTCGGTCAAGAGCCTATCTCCGACTCATACCATAGAGATCCGGGATATTGACTCCTCCACGGATGAGGCAGACATACGCGACGCCCTAGTGCGAGACCTTGGCGACACGGTGGATATTAAGAGGATCGGGCTCTCGAAGAACGCCTTTCGAGGGCAACGAACGGCATTCATAGAACTAGACGGGAAAAGCGCCCAAAAAATGTTTGCGCGCGGCCGCATAAAGATCGGGTGGGTCATGAGGACTCCATCAGTTGCGGACGGCAAATCCCCTGGTCGACGGTGCCAGGGAACTCGAACGGGCGAAGACCATCGGAGAATGGGAACTCAGGTGGCAAAATAACGACACCGGAAGATGGACGGCTAAGGTTATACCCAACATAAGGGCCTGGATCAGGTGTGAACATGTAGTCACCAATTTCTACTTAACGCAGCTCCTCACGGGCCACGGCGCCTTCAACGCTTACCTGCACCGGATGGGCCTCACCGACAGCCCAATGTGCAGCTACTGCCCGACCGAACTCGACGACGCTCAACACACCTTCTTCCACTGCGACAGATGGACGGAAGAACGAATGACCGCAACAGATGCAATCGGAGAAGCCCTGCACCCTGAGAACCTGGTCCCCCACATGATCGGCTCCAAGCCGAAATGGGAAGCCATTATGAAATTCGCGGAGGAGGTGCTGAAGGCCAAGAGACTTGAGCAGGAACTAAATGGGGCGGGCGCTTAGGGGCGCACCAGGGGTTGAACTGAAGTAATGCGAAAGCAGTTTCCGGTCCAACCACCTTCACCACCGTGAAGGGAGGCAGAGGATTGTTTTTAGTCAGCAAAAATCTGCCACTACCAACAACACAACAACTTTTGTTGGCGTCTTTTCGAAGATTTTTCAACCTCTGAACAAAAAAAAAAAAAAAAAAAAAACCATACTACTGCTAGTGGTATTACTGCCACTGCTACTGATAGTGCTACTACTGCGACTGTTACTGTCACTGCGACTGCTACTGCCACTACCACTGCCACTGCGACTGCTATGCTGGCTGTGCTGGTGCTACTGCCGCTGCTAGCACCACTACTTCTACTACTACATTTGTCTCAGAGTGTGTATTGCTAATAAAAAGTATAATGAATTTTTCCCGAAAATTGATAATGCAAAGATTTAGAATGTCATTTTTCAATTAACAATTTTCAACATAATCCGATTGTCAATGCTATAAGCAATAGACTCGTAGTTGTCGAATTATTAGTGAATTTTTCTTTCCTTTTTTTCACAGAGCAACATATAAGTTGTACAATCTCCGTCGTATTATAAAAATGATTCCCCAATAATATTCCGTACCGATGGTAATTTAATCGCGAAAGATAATCGATCCAGCTGAAGCTTAATTTGTATCTATATAGGAATAGCTCGATATCAGAGAAGCCGTGGAATCCTCTGTTCAATCACGTGATTAGAACGGCCTCGAAATTCCAATCTTCCATTCATAGCTCCTGTATGTGAAATGAAGGGTCTGGAATGAATTCCTATTGTTTGTGATGATGGAAATTGCACGAATACTGTTGTTTCGGTCTATGCCTGACTAAATCAGGACTTCACTACTGTCATCTCTCTAATGAACCATAGTAAAATATCTAACAGATGGTTGTTCGGGATGGACAATAAATTTAGGTCATAAAAAGTGGTCTCGGTAAAGCAGAATTTTACTACTTCATTTACTCATTAATTTGGCACCTTAACAATTCTTCAATTGAATTCATGCATGCGAAGAATGTAATTACGTTTACGGGATTGGTTTGGGTTTATTTGAATTCATTTCGTTTGGGGGGTGGGGTTCTTTAAGTTCTTTTTGAGATACCTTCGATTGTTTATTTCGGTTTAATTAGAAACAACAGGTTTTCGCTTTGTTCAACTAAATTGTTTCGTTTATCAAAGCATTTTGACGCCAGCTCTTGAACCATTAGTTGCAAACAAATTTTCGTTAGAATTACTTGAGGGTTGGAGATTTTAGGTAATTTTGAAATTTTCGAAAATCGTGTGTGATCGCTCTAACTTTCGTAAATTTTTAGCGATCGAGTCAAAACTGTTTACATAAAAGGACCAGGGGACGAGGATATCTGGTAATTATTTTGGCCAAAATCGTTTGATGGGTTCAGATTTTATAAAATTTTGAATTTGATTCATTTTTTCTCTCGTGAATAGAGTATCGTTAGAGAATGATTGGTATTGAATTTTAGTATGAATCGTGGAAAGGGTTAGGAATGTATTGAATTTTGAATTTTAAACATATTTGTATTTTATGTTTGTTTAATTTTCTTACATTTTCCACTATGGAGATGGTACATGTCGTAGAAATACATAGGGAAATAACTCGGTTGGGTATTGACTTTGAAATGAATTGGGAAAGTGCTTCGCGATTGGAAAAAAATTTGAATGTTTGAACTGTTGTATATTTTGTAAATTTTGTAGAACGATAATGAATAATCACAAAACTTTGCGACCTGTGCTACCGTAGAATTGTTTAGACCGAATTGATTACTTCAATTCGGCAAATTCGAAACTTCCACATTGCTTTCTCATTATTTTATCTCACCCACAAAGCTTCCTATATGTCAAAATTAAAGAAGTAACTAGCTCATGAAGGGGAATTTGTGAACGAGATAAAATAATGAGGAAACAATGTGCAAGTTTCCTATTTGCATCTGTTTTGTCAGAAAAGCAAAGATTCGTCTGAGAGGAAGCAAAATCAATGCTTATCGGTAAATTACTGTCAAAGTACTACCCCGTTGTCAGACAGTATGATTTTTACACCGCACTCAAACGAAACACATTCATTGATGCCTTGTTTTATTTAAATCAGTGAAGTGCTTCTACTTACATCGCATTTGCAGTTCATTTTTACTGAATTTTGAATGGCAATATCATCCCTTAACTGTTGATCATGGCCGATAAAACAATGTACGTGGTTAATAGATTTTTGAATTCTACAGCATATATACTGATTGAATGAAATAATCGACATCGGTAACTTGGCATAGTTACATTGTTAGGCGTAGGACTCTGTATATTATATATAATAATAGTACCGGTAGAGTGTCGAATACGTTCATACATTACGTCTGAAATTAAAAAACCGCACTAGATTTGTCCCAGTCGTATTAGGAACCTAGACGGAATACAAAAGTACTGAATCTAGGACAATTGTACTAAGACTGACACTAACACTCTGGGTACCTCGACTTAACTTCTGCATAAAAAATTCTGTGATCATTCTGATATATGAAGGCATATGAGAAGATCAGAGAAAAACTATAATGCTATATAAATTTTCATTGATTTCTAAAATTGAAGAGTGTATAAAAATTGTACCTAGCATTGGTAGTAATAGTAAACGTCTTGACTTAGAAGAATGGTAAAAAACCCTCGGGGTTTTGTACCATTCTCCACGTGGAGTATTATGTTCATAGTCAATCAATGTTTTAAACCCAAATATCCTTTTGTACTAAAAAAAAAAAAATAGTATTACATATTCCGCATTACAGAAATCTAATATTGTATCGTATATCAGTATAGGTATATACGTCTTTAGTATAGGTCAAGGATATATTATCCTCGTCGAATCCAACACATGAACAGTGTTTTATCCAAGCAGCTCTGGACCGAATCCAGCTGTTGGCAGACGTTTTTTGTTTAACGACGGAAAACGTAAAAAAATGTCGAGTTTCAGAAAGATGAGATTTTTTACCCCGCCATTGGAAACAAATACATGCATAGAATAACAAAAACTTATTGTAATATAAAAATTCAATAGAATTAGTACAAGAACCGTAAAAAAACGATAACCACTGAAAGGAAAATAAATTAAATAGAATTGATAATAAAAGTACTGATTAATTAGTCAGTCAAACGGTGAATATCATTTAATCATAGATCAGTGGATAGATACTAAGACGAAGAGGCAAACGATATTGAAGTGCTTGAACCGGAATCAAATTCGTGATGGGGTTATATTCAATAATTGATTAGATTGTTGATCACAGTTCTTGTAATACTGATAGCCGAGCGTTCCAATTAAGGAATGTTAGCATCGCCGGTCTAATATGCACGGATCACCAGTGTTTCTATACAAATTACCAATTCGACGATTATAACGAGTTATATTTAACTAGTGTCTAATTCTGATAGGAAATATTATTGTTATTATTATTGTTATCTTCACTACCGTTATTATTAAATGGCAGCTGCAATGTTATTTTGAAAATAGTAATACACGTGTAATTGAGCTCACCTCCTCCCAAACGAGTTGCTTGCTCACTCCAGGTCGTAAGTTCATGATTTTCAATTCGGCAGCTTTCAAAACTCCGTCTTGAGTGAATTCGACGTTTGGCTTTCCTTGGTCACCCTCCACTGATACGTTTTTCAAGTATCTACGATCAGCAAAAGCAATGACACATGTCAACGAGAACATGATCAAGCACGACCTCAAATTTTTCGTTACGATTTAGTTTAACGATCAATATTTTTTATGGGAATATGCATAATAACGACAACAGTAATAATCATAGTGAAATGGTTATTTACTTGAAAAATCGATCTCCCGTGTTCCATCGTGACTCGCCAATTCCCTCGCAACTCAGGGCAGTGTGGAGGGTGTGATTATCGTTCTTCGGATCATTGACGAAGTCCTCGACACCGTAGGCGTAAACTTTTATCGCCGTTGCGATCTCATTTACGAGGCTCGTGCTGCTCGTATCAAAGTGGACACCTGCGGGTAACAAAAATAGCGGGTGGTAGGGGGATAAGTATAAAAAAGGTCACGAGCACCGGAGAGATGAAAAGATTTTATTGGTTCGTGTACCGTCCGAACATTATGAAAGTGTATAGCAGTCGACAGTATTCCCTCAGAGATACACCCACACTCAAATATTGTATTATGGAGCTTTTTTCGTGAAAAAAGTGAGTCGATAGATGATTTTCTCTCCGATACAATAAAACCTATTTCTTGGAGTTATGAATTTCTGACACCAATGAAAGTTCTGCAGAATCTCTGAGGTTGAACGTCACTTTGGAATAATACAAATTTCATGTTGGATTCAAAATTAGGTTTAACGTCAAAATTATTTCAATTTTTTTTTAAATATTTTTCAACGCGATGTCGAGACTCCAGCGGGACGATAATATTCCACCACTGATTATGGAATTAACGACATTTTTATTTCAACTTCAATAAATGAGTTCCAAAAAAATGAAAAACTTCCTAAAAAGTAGCATAGTTGGGATTTTGTGAATACATTTTTCGAGTTTTCGAAAAAAAAGCGAATAAGTATATTTGTATTCGTGATCAGCGAGATAAATTACACTATATGATAAAAATTAAGTAGATTTAGCAAAACGACTAGAATTTTTCGTTCCTATGAATTTAACGGTTCACATTATGCTTTTATCACTTCTACACGTATTCAAGTGTAAAAATACAGATTGGTTCATTAAGTTAAGATTTTTTTTTAAATGTCGCAATATTCTAGATACATCAATTGTTCGTCCCTGGCTAGTGATCCAAAATGACAGTCATTTTCGAAATTTGTCAGTTGACTGTCAAGTTTGAAAGCAACAACTTGAGCTAAGAACTATTCATGTACTCGATTGATGTCACGAAGTATGAACAAAATAACATGCGCCAAGAATCTGTTTCCTATCTCTCGCGTAATTGACGAGTCACACAAACTTGTCGCTTAAGAGCATGCGAAAGGTCTGTTTTACTGACTCTGTATTACCGACAAAATGCATTGAAATTTTCGGTCAAACGCACATTTCTAAACAATCAAACCGTATGATTTGAAATTTAGTCAAGTAATTTTGGACACCACTACATATATCGTAAGGATAAAAAAATATTGATATTCAAAATAGAAATGTACCTTTTCCGCTACAAACCGAGAAGGCGGAAGCAAAAATGGATATAATTATCATTGGATAGCATAATTTAAAAAAAATCGACTCTTACGATATAGACGGATAAAAACTCTAATTAACAAGCATTCATTTGTTGCTGTATCTGCAAAATGTACAGAATGGCATTTGGCCAAAAAATGCGAAGCCATCGTGGAAGAGTGTTTTGGTTCAGTTCGTTGATATATTCCACTGGCGCTACTTGCAGACCCAAGTGTTCTGGTTCGAACATTAGATCATTGGCAAATTGACATTAAATTTGGAAGCAGCTTTTCAAATCAACTTTTTGCATAGTTCCTCAAAATTTGCCCATTACTGCCTGGATATTTTATCTCGATCCAAAATCGCCCCTCTATGAGCAAATTGATTTCGTAATTTTACCTTCCGCATAAAGAAAATGAAGTTCATTTTTAAATTTTGGCTTCCTAATAGAGGAAGCTTTGAAAGCGAGGTTTAAGAATGAGGAAGCAATGACCAAGTCTCTAATTTTCACGCACTTTTTTCGCCATTTATTTCAACAATCACAGACTTTTTTTTTTATAAATAATAAAAATATAAACATTCATTAAATTTAAATCCTGTACGCTTATGAGCCCTAAATTCAATACCGGATATCAGTTCGTGATACTGCATTTATGTAAAAAAAAATTTAGTCGAATATCTTAAAATTTGCGGACGCTCGACCGATCACAGTCATTTTTCGAAAAATTTTAATATTTATAGCAATTAAAACTTTGGCTTTAGCTTTAGCTGATTATCGCGAAAATTCAATACCAAACATACTTTAATAATGTTCTGTTAATAAATAAATATTTAGCTTGATTAGCTTGTTACGCATACGTATACGTCGAGTTAAACAGTCTAATATGAAAATCGAAAAAAATTTCACGAAAACAGAGGTTCCTCGATGAGAAAGCAAAATAAATAATAAATAAATATTCAAGTATCGCAAAATCTATAGTAAATCAAAATCAAAACTTCGAGTTCATTACAAATGTACGTGAAAGGTTTATTTTTTATTGTTAAAAAATAAATGGAGAAACATTTTAGTAAGCGACGATCGAATGAAAAATTTGTGGAATTCATTTTTGTGAAGAAAAATTAATTTTCCCAGTGGTAGTTGGTCTCGACATAGATTTCACTGACAAGGAAAGTACCCGAGGTACCCCCTCCGTTTTTGTTGAAACTC
Source organism: Oxytorus armatus (assembly GCA_958009045.1). Lineage (NCBI taxonomy): Eukaryota > Metazoa > Arthropoda > Insecta > Hymenoptera > Ichneumonidae > Oxytorus > Oxytorus armatus. The sequence goes on along the minus strand of OY253747.1, from coordinate 7,906,466 downwards.
ATTGATATTGTAAAGCATTAAAAACTAAGCGACACGTATTTTTTTATAGACGGAGAAACGGTTTCAACGGGTGTAACCACCCCCTAAAGTTGCACAGGTCAAATGACGATTTTGTAGTTTCACCGACAACCAGTGCATCGATTTTCATGAAACAAATATGAAAATGTTTCTTATGCGAAGGAATGAAGAACCCACCAGATAATGAAAAAATAAGAATTCTAAGGGGTTGAAACACCCTTGAACAACTATTTCTTGCTCCCTACTTTGAAAACTTATGAATCGATTGAAATTGAAATGATGCTGTTTTATACAGTAAATAAAATTAAAGTTCACGTATTGTTGTATTTGTGCTAGAAAACAGTTTTAGGGGGGTAAGCTACCCCTATTTGAGTTTTTACATTCCAGTTGTCTCCTTGTCATTCCAAATATGTTTGCCGATACGAACTCTTCTCATTAGACTAAAATTAATGATTCACCTTTAAAAAAAAATTCGAACGAATATTTAAAGGGGCGGACCACCCTTTCTAGCACCTTTTTTAATAGATATTCGATAGTTTCCGGTCCACTGTCAAGAAAATTTAATGATGGTACGACTTTCGTGTTCAGATAAACTTACGCATCTACGAGAAGGATAATAAAGATGGATTATACTCATTCACTAACACATCTGTTTTTTAAGATAGTAGTCTGGTAATTTAAGCTGATTTTCATGTCTTTGTTGGAGGTCGTTTTTTTGTAGGAAAATAAAAATGAATCGTTTTGGATATTTAGGATGTGTTTATTTACATATTAAAGATACAAAAAAAATGTTGTTGAAAAAATTTAATAGTTTATTATTATCTCTGATAATAATCTTCTTGAATTTTTGATTTCAGATAACATCAAGAGCCAAAATCACCGGGGCCACCCACGCGCTTTTTTTTCGAGGTGCCAACTTCGATCAATAATAATAATAATAAAAAACTGTTAAATTTTTTCAAAAAATTTCTTTTTGTATCTTTAATATGTACATAATAACATCCTAAACAGCCAAAACGTTTCATTTTTATTTTCCTACAAAAAAACGCCCTCCAAAAAAGACATGAAAATCGGCTTAAGTTACCAGTCTACTACCTTAAGACATTTTCCGTGCTTTTTCACACGTTGCAACAGGAGAATATTGTCGATTGTGGGAATATCAGTGAAAAATAAAGTCTTTAAGATATAATGAGGTATTTTTAGCACCGATGAAACCATTATCACTTTTTGTTACTGCGCGATATGTCTCGTTTTTTTGCATAAGCCGTTTTAAAAAGCGTACATTTATGAAATAATTTATTCAAACTCCAATCTCTGACATATAATCAACTTTCAAATCCGAGGTGTAATAATTTTTTCAAATATTCGTGGATTAAAAGTAACTCGTATGTAGCCGAAAAACCAGGAAATTTTACAAATCCCGTTGAATTTGGATTTGGTGGTTGTAAAACACATGCGTGGTGTAAAAAATCGTACTTGAAGCATTTTTTCGATGGGTACCATTTTTGTTCGTCCTATGAACCATGATTGGGGTTGAAAGATAATGATGCACAGTAAATAATGAACATGTATGAAAAAAGGATAGTGGCGTTTGTTGAAGTAAAGTTACTATGTAAATAAAGTGTGTACTTCAAAAGCGTTTATAATCATATGATCCTTTCAAAAGAAGCAACCAATTGACATGAAATATAATATTAAGGTTTTCGTTTTGACGAATCTAACACATCTGTTTTTAGGTAAAAGTAACTCCTAACTGAAAATCCACACAGAGAAATAAGTGCCGGCATTAGAACCAGTCACTTTATTACGGGTAATATCATTTAATAATATATAAACACCGTGTTTATGCTAATAATAAAAAAACTCCTACAGTGAAATGTGAAAAAGTAAGGAAAATCATATAAAAAAAAGGATATGTTAGTGATGAAGTGGGGATAGTATAATCCCTCTTAATTACGCTTCTCGTAGATGCGTAAGTTTATCTGAACACGAAAATCCTATCATCATTAAATTTCTTGGCAGTGTTCCGGAAACTTTTGAATATCTATTAAAAAAGGAGCTAGAAAGGGTGGCCCACCCCCTTAAGGGAGGAAATTGGGTTAGACGGTTAAAAAAATTGATTTTTTTTTAATTTCATAAATTGTTAGTAAAACTATTGAAAAATATGTTCCCAAAATTTTAATTGAAAATTCCGACTCGTTCTATTGTTATAAGTCATTAAGGGGGGAAATAGGGTTAGGACAGCGTTTTCTCAATAATTTTCATGAATTTTTTTATAGTATAAAAAATGAATATAATTTATTGAAACTTTGAGAATATTTTATACATATATTTGAGTATAGACTATAAAATTTGTATACATATATTTAAGTATATACTATAAAATATTAGCGACTCCATATTGCTTGTTTTTCTCGGTACTATTTTTTCAAACGCGTTTTTCTGAAAAAGACTTTTTTTGAACTTGCGTACACGCTAGTTTGAAAAGTTTTCAAGCAATCGTTTTGAAACTTGGCCGTTACTTTCTTCATAGTATTGCGCTCTATATGAACCTAAAATCGGAATATTATCATTATTTAAAATAATTTTTTTTTGCAAATACAGTTACAAAAAATTCAATTTCCTATTTTCTTGATATCATTTAGGTTCATATAGAAGAGAGACATATAATAAAAGTAAATTCCAACCTCGTTTGATTTCAGATGGAAGTTGCGGCTTCCAGAATGTACGCAAAATGCTGAGTCTGATTGTGACCTGCAATATGGGGTCGCTAATATCTTCGGTGTTTTTCAAGGAAATTCTTCAAAAATTTTATAGTATATACTTAAATATATGTATAAAATATTCTCAAAGTTTCAATAAATTATATTCATTTTTTATACTATAAAAAAATTCATGAAAATCATTGAGAAAACGCTGTCCTAACCCTATTCCCCCCTTAAGTATTCGCGCTACTTAAGAAAACGGTGAACCATTCATTTTCGCATAATGAGAAGAGTTCGGATCGGCAAACACATTTGGAATGACACGGAGACAACTGGAACGTAAAAACTCAAACAGGGGTAGTTTATCCCCTTAAAACCGTTTTTTTGCACAAATACAAAAATACGTGAACTATCATTTCATTTCCTCCATAAAACAGCATTATTTTCATTCCAATCAATTCGCAATTTTTCAAAGTACGGTGCAAGAAATAGTTGTTTAAGGTGGTTAAACCCCTTAAAATATATATTTTTTTCATTATCTGGTGGGTTCTTTGTTCCTTCGCATAAGAAACATTTTCATATTTGTTTCATGAAAATCGATGAACTGGTTGTAGATGAAACTGCAAAATGGCCCCTTGACCTGTGCAACTTTAGGGGGTCGTTTCACCTCTTGAAATCGTTTTTCCGACGATAAAAAAATATACGTGTCGCTTAGCTTTTAATGCTCTATAACATCCATGTGTTTCAACGAAATCGACGGGGGACACCTCGGGTACTTTTCTTGTGAGCTACGGTCAGACCACAGCACTTACTACTTACTACTGGTTTTGCGTTTTTCTGTAACTTTTATATTTATTTTTCCGTTTCCCATAATCACTTTTATCCAACCGACGATTTTGTTATGTGATGTTCACAGCTTCCACAACGAGTGTTATACAATATATTGCATTCCGAGTTCGTCGAGAGAATACAAACTCGAATGAACTTTATTCTATCTACAATTTTGAAGAAAAGGCTCGGACATCGCAAAAGTTCAACTTGGCACTTTTCAGACCATATCAAAGGCTTTGCGACGTTGCCGTTCGACAGAGGGAATCCCGGCCCGGAAGTACCAGTTGAACGAAACACCGGATATTCGACAACCGAGCCAAGTTTGGAGGTATACAATTCAAGGGACACTGTAGGGAATACTGCGAAGAATGTCCGCCGTAAAAGTTTCTAAAGCTCACGACGTCGCCTCGGTTAACCACATCCCGTAAGTAACAACCACTTCCGTCCTGCCCTGCTGCTATCGATATATCGATAATTCGATAAATTGCTATATCGATAGATCGATAAATTGCTGGAAGAGATGATTTGGCTTCGTCGTAGAGGAAGCTTTGTTTTTATTTGAATGTTAAAGGGACTGGAAGTATTATAGAACAAAACGAAATGTCGTTTTATTATTTTTGTTTTTAAATATTTTCTTCAAAATGGGAATCTCATGTTAATGTAACCTACATATATATTAGGGTGTGCCATTTAGGGGCAACTTTTTTTTTCAACTGTTCAACAGGTTGTATACTTCCAGGAAGGAAGAAGCCTGTTCAAATTTGAACTCTTTATATTAATATTTAGAGGTGACTCATCACGAATTTCTATTTCCCATTTAAATAACATAGGGAAATATTTGTTCATATTTGGAATTTTATACTTCGGCAATGGCATATTGTTCGATGACACGCATGACATATTTTATAGAGAATTGAACGCTTCACAAAAAAGATGTCTTGCAGTTTTTCGATAAACGCAGCCATTCCGACGATATCCGAGTTCAAAATCCAAAATGAACAAAAATTCATCTTTTTTTAAATATTACGGCGAAACTATTGACTCTATTGAGAAATTTCCAATGACTTTTTTTGTAGATTATTAAATTTGCCATGAAAATTGTCTCATTTATGATTAATGAATATTGATCATTAATTGTTCAATGCTGTAGAAAGTTATTTTCTGTCAAAAAACTGGTTCTAATGGGCTAGTATTTAACACAATAGTTACAAAGAGATGGACAAAATACTCACGAGTAAAACATCGTTCTTTATTCCCAATAACAGTGAAAAGCAATGGTTCATTAAATTATTCTAAACAAATTTAATAATGAAAAATTATAAATATTTAATAATTTATTACAGCGTGGAAATTCTTAAATCTTAATTGAAATTTATAGGTAAATGGTTTTCAAATGTACTGTAATTGATTTCGAGGTCGAGAAGAAATAAGTCAATATTATCTACTTAATGTTACTTGTTTGTTTTTATTAGAACTTCATTTAATCTGATTTGGTAACTATATTATCGCGATATTTTGGAAATGAATTAAAATTGACAAAACGTGAAAAAAGGAATCTAGGTGAAGTTTGTATTTTTATTATTTTATTCTATATCAAAGCTTGGTTCACTTCAACTTCTGCTACTCTAGCGCCAAAAAAAGATTTACAGTTGATGCAAAAATTGATTCTTCATAATAAATGGAATCCTTCTGTCTTACGAGCTGCTACTGGTAAACTGGCTGAACATTTATGGTATTTAAGGTAGTAGTCTGGTAACTTGAGCCGATTTTCATGTCTTTTTTGGAGGGCGTTTTTTTGTAGGAAAATGAAAATAAATCGTTTTGGATATTTAGGATGTTTTTATTTACATATTACAGATACAAAAAAAAATTTGTTTGAAAAAATTTAATAGTTTATTATTATTATTATTGATCGAAGTTGGCACCTTAAAAAAAGAACACGCGTGGGTGGCCCCGGTGATTTTGGCTCTTGATGTTATCTGAAATAAAAAATTCGTGATAATTCTTAATCTATAGACATGTCATCCTGGTCGGAACTACTGAAGTTAAATTTCATGGGTAAATAACAAATTGGCGGACTTTGGAAAAAAAACGTCCTTTTCCATTTTGGTATTTATCCATGAAATTTAACTTCAGTAGTTCCGACTAGAATGACATGTTTATAGATTAAGAATTATCAAGAATTTTTGATTTCAGATATCAAGAGCTAAAATCACCGGGGCCACCCACGCGCTTTTTTTTCGAGGCGCCAACTTCGATCAATAATAGTAATATAAACTATTACATTTTTTCAAAAAAATTTTTTTTTGTATTTTTAATATGTAAATAAAAACATCCTAAATATCCGAAACGATTCATTTTTATTTTCCTACAAAAAAACGCCCTCCAAAAAAGACATGAAAATCGGCCTAAGTTACCAGACTACTACCTTAAATGAAGAATTGGCTACTCTTTCTTTCTTTGATGATAGCATTTCAGTAGACATTTAAACAAAATGAGTGAAGCGATGAAGAGTCATGAGAATGATGTAGTTGTTAGAAAACGGCACATAGTAGATAAAGATAAGCTAGAAATGATATTAAATGAAGATATTAGCGGATTTGTCTCGAAGAATTCATTGAAGCTATTTGAAAAATTTGACTTGCCGTATGATTTTCTCGAAGAAGATATACTACTATGGTCGAATAACGAGAGCTATAAAGAAAATTTGGAGTGTTTCAAAAAATTTAAAGTTGTCAATGACGCTGCAGAACGTGGAGTGGCATTATTGGAAGAATATAATCCATGCTTAACCAAAAATGAAGAGCAGTTTCAGTATTTGTTACGGATAGTGAAAGAGCATCGTCGAAAATATCCACTTTGCCATAAAAAAATACTTTAGTAATTTTTAATGCATTGGCGATTTTTTAATATTCGGTATAACAAGACTTAAACTCATTGAAACAAAAAGTAAAAAATGTTCACACTGTAATAAATTATCGGATACTTATAATTTTTCATTAATAAATTTATTTAGAAAAATTTAATGAACCATTTATTTTCACTCTTACTGGGAATGAAGAAAGATGTTTTACTCGTGAGTATTTTGTCCACCTTTTTGTAACTATTGTGTTAAATACTAGCCCATTAGAACCAGTTTTTTTGACAGAAAATAACTTTTTACAGCATTGAACAATCAACGATCAATATTAATTAATCATAAATGAGACTATTTTCATGGAAAATTTAATAATCTACAAAAAAGTCATTTGAAATTTCTCGATAGAGTCAATAGTTCCGCAGTAATATTAAAAAAAAGATGAATTTTTGTGCATTTCGAACTTTGAACTCGGATGCCATCGGAATGGCTACGATTATCGAAAAACTTTAAGACATCTTTTTTGTAGAGCGTTCAATTCTCTATAAAATATGTCATCGGGTCATCGAACAATATGCCATTGCCGAAGTATAAAATTCCAAATATGAAAAAATTTTTTCCCCATGTTATTTAAATGGGAAACAGAAATTCGCGATGATTCACCTCTAAATATTAATATTAAGAGCTCAAAATTTAACAGGCTTCTTTTTTCACCTTCCTGGAAGTATACAATCTGTTGAACAGTTGAAAAAAAAGAGTTGCCCCCAAATGGCACACCCTAATATATATGTATATATTTTTGAGCATACAAAATAATTTTTTTATATACAAATATTAAAAACTGTACGGCACGTGTAAAAAGTAGTTTTTCACATCGTCGTACATGCAAGATTACTCGAAAACGGATGAACCGGTTTATATACAATTTGAATAATAGATTCTAAACGGATTTATTTTAATAATGGCTCAGACAGATTTCGGAAAATAATTTTTCTAGCTGACTGTGTGTATGTGTGTATTCTGCAGGCAAATGGAGCAGTATTTCCCCTGCACTTACTAGAATTAAGAAAAAAGCCATGACGAGGTCCGAATTCCATACCTTTTTCAGTTTTCCGAATAATTCTCTAGCTCCCGCAATTTTTGAGATATCGACCTGTTTTCTTCAAAATATAAATAGTTTTTCATTGAACGATGGTTCAAATCGAATTCAGTGAAAATTGAAGAAATAATTAAGCTTTTATCCAATTTTGAATATTTCGACAAACGATTGACGTCCCTGTAGCATCTGCACATTGTGAGATGGGCAAATCAAATATTTTCTCATGGATAGAGTATCATTAAACAACGGTTAACACTGAATTTGGTGGGAATCGCGGAAAGAATTTGATTTCTATGAAATTTGGAATTTTTCCCAAAATGATTGTAATTGCACTATCTCCTGCGACTGTTTAAACATTAGGCTACAATGTTTTGCATAAATGGAATATCATTGAGCGATAGTTGTTATTGAATTTTACGACAGTAGATAAAACGATTCACATTTTATAAAATTTTGAATGTTTCAAACATCGTTGCTGGCACCTCTACATTCCCAAATATCAGATTAAACGTCCGAGATATCAGATACAAATTTCCTATACGAATAGAATATTATTGATTGTGCATTGCGCAATTTTAAATATTGGTACCAAAAAAAAAATGATTACGTGGCGTCATAAGTTTGCAAATACATATCGACAGAATGGCCTTTTCACTATACCAGGTTTGTAATGAAAAAAAAATTACATGGACATTTTTTTTCATTGCCTGCGTAAAGTTCACCTAATTGACTTACCAAGCATTCCAACGGGAAATTGATTCGGAGTCTGAAGATTTTCAATGACGCTCTGTGTAACGACCCAGACATAATTTTCGCCGGTTATCTTGTATTCCCTCGCGTCCGACAAAATTTGTGATGCTTCCTCCCTCGTCGAGTACAGCAGCATAACCCTCGACTCGCTGTTCACGAGTTCAACGAGATCATCCTTTTTCGTGACTAGTACAGCGTTCAATATCGTAAACTTAAATGTGTCCTGCATGTCCGTAATTCTTTCGCGAACGGCCTGTATAAAATCATCGTGACCGGCTATCTGTGACGTAACGATGCTGAACTGATGCCACTTGTAACGCTCGAGGATGCTGAGCATAGCCGCTGTCTGGTGCTCGAGTGAAGGTGCCAGCTGCAGCTGCAAGCTGCTCTGCGATGCTCTCTGTTTAACATAAGAGACGTCAGAGAAACGTGAATTTTCATTGAAACTGAAATTCTGTAATAATTTTGCTTTCTCATAGAAGAAATCTTTGTTGAATAAAAGTTCAAGTTTTTAATGTCACTGTGTAAAATGTGTCCAAACATCGGAAGATCACATCTATAAAAGATGTACGAGGGCGGACCCAAAAAAAAATGGAAATTGCGCTGCGGCTGGGAGGGAGAGTGGGGGAACCCATTGCTCGACCAGGTGTCCGTTGGGGATACGTCTCCTGAGTTAGTGTGCGAAGTTCTGTCACCGTGGGTGCATCGGTTCGCCTGTGGGAATTTTTGTAGTGAAACAACTTTTTCCATTTCGGCGAAAACGTGATGGCCGATTGCCGAGAGCAACGCGCGGCTGCGAAATTTTGTTTCCTGTTGGGGAAATCGGCCGCGGAAACTACTGTAATGCTTAAGACTGCTTATGGAGATGCTGCCCTAAGTAAAACCAGAGTCTACCAGTGGTTTTCACGTTTTAAAAATGGAGAAATGTCAATTGAAGACCAACCCCGTTCAGGACGCCCCTCAACGTCAAGAAGTGACGAAATCGTCGACAAAATCAATGCTCTCATTCATGAAGACCGTCGACGAACCATTAATCAACTCTGTGAGATGTCTAGAATATCATAGAGTTCAATTCAGAAGATTTTATCCAAAGATTTGCACATGAGCAGAGTTGCAGCCAAATTTGTCCCTCGCCTTCTCACAGACGAGCAAAGGGAGCGTCGACTTCAGGCATGTTTTGAACTTCAAAATCAGCTCGATGAGAACCCTGAACTTTTTTCCAAGGTGATTACTGGTGATGAATCGTGGTGCTATGGATACGACCCCGAAACAAAGCAGCAATCAAGCCAGTGAAAGACACCTCGCTCTCCTCGTCCGAAAAAAGCTCTCCAAGTGAAGTCAAATATCAAGACAATGCTCATTTGTTTCTTCGATTGCAGAGGTGTCGTGCACGCGGAGTTCGTTCCCCCGGGTCAAACTGTCAACCAGAAGTTCTACTTAGAGGTTTTGAAAAGATTGAGGGAGAGTATCCGGAAGAAAAGGGCAGATATTTGGTGAACAAGTGACTGGTTCCTCCATCATGACAACGCGCCGACCCTCGCCGTTCTCTCCGTAAAGCAGTTTTTGACCAAAAACTGCATGACACGAATTGTCCACGCCCCCTACTCACCGGATCTAACCCCCTGTGATTTTTTTTTGTTCCCCAGACTCAAAAGGGACATGAGAGGGAAGCGTTTTGCCACTGTCGAGGAGGTAAAACAAAAATCGCTGGAAGGCCTAAAGAACATCCCGATAAGTGAATTTAAAAAATGTTTTGAACATTGGAAGGATCGTTTGCAGAGGTGCGTTGTGGTCAATGGAGAATACTTTGAAGGTGATCAATATTTGGTGTGAAAATATTAAAAAGTAAAGAAATTATGACGAAATTCCCGTTTTTTTTGGGTCCCCCCTCGTATATATATTTCGGGAACGACTACACCGATTTCTTGCATATTTTGCAGATTTGAGGGATCAGACCTCCATGGTTTGCTGCAAATTTCATTGAAATTACTTGAGAGTTATAGATTTGACGCCATATTTTAATTGTCGAAAATGTGTTCAATCGCTCCGACTTTCTTACATTTTTAACTATCGAATCATAACTTTTTACATAAGAGTGTTGGGAAGACACGGATGTTTGGTATTGAATTTGACAAAAATCACTCGAAAAGTTCAGGTCATAAATGTTTGAGAATGATATAATTTCCAAAGGTTCTAAGATTTTGGGGTAATTTTTCTTTCATGAATACGAACGATGATTCGTATTGAATTTTGCATGAATCGGTGAAAGAATTAATATAATATTAAATATTGAATTTTTGACATTTTTATACTTTATGCGAAATTGTATGTTTGTTTAACTTTCTTAAATTTTCAACTATAGTAGAGGCGGTACTTGCCATAAGAATCGGTTCGGGGATAACCACGTGGGTATTGAGTTTGAAGTGAATTAGTGTAGTGCTTGAAGATTGTAAAAAAATTTTTAATGTTTCGACTTTTGTATATTTATCAAAATTAGTGATTTTTTATAGCTTTGGTAAATTTTGCAGATTTATTATAAAGAATTATGAAACATCGCAACATAAGGTGCCATCGTGGCACCTTAGAATTCTTTGGAACGAATTTATTAAGAAAAAATATGGAAATTAGTAGCTTGTACATTGCTTCCTCATTATTTTATCTCGCTCACGAAGATTCTTTATGACGAAGGCAAAATTGAAGAACCAACTTGCTCATGGCGGGGGATTTGTGATCGAGATAAAATAATGAGCAAGCAATGTACTAGTTTCTATTTTCTTTTATATTTAAAACTCTATCAAGGATGTTCGAGAATATATATTAATGAGATATTATATTAAATCTATCATGGCAAAACAATTAGTATGCTAAACGTTACCAAAATAATAATAAATATAATAAATCATTTGTTTTGCGAATACCGACAGCCGACAGGAGCGGACGCGCGGTCGGTGCGCGGCTTCGGCGATTTCCCATCAGTATTGGCAGCGGTCAGTACTGGGACAGGTGACCGTTTAGCCGTGCACTAGCTTGCACGCCGACTACTGAGCGGGAGGCAGTTTTTCTGAGCTTCTGATGGTAATACTCAGTTTTTGACTCAGTCAAAAAACAAAAAACCGTCTGTACCGACACAGGGTTTCTGCAGTTTCCCTTGTGTCCATGGTAAATGCGATACAGTCTAGCTAAGATGTCCGCGGACGCAATGGGAGTTAGGTTAACTTAGCTATGTGCGGGTAGGGTTTTGTTGATGGGGGAAAATGGAAAAAAAAGAACTGGGAAGGGAAGTGATAGGGGGGGAAAATGGAAAAAATGGAACTTGGATGGGTCATACATAAAAATCCAAAAAGGTACGTTGGAACACAAAAAGTAATATTCGTCTCTCACCCTCTCGAGTCCAGAGTTGTCAGCGTTCCACGCAATCACAGGAATTCCAAGATAACCGGCCAGTTGAAGAAAGTACTGTGCACTCGCTGTACTTCGTCCATATTGCTCGTAGTTCATAAGGTAGAGAATAGCGGAGACATTGACAGTAAGAAAATGATCACACAGAGAATGCAGTATATCTGCAACAAGAAAAAAAAACGAAAAAACGATGAAAGATAAATTGGTTAATGACAGTCAAACAAAATTGAATTAATAATAACGAACGAGGAATAGAATTGGTTCTTCTTCTATTTATTGCCAATTCTCGTCCGCCGGATTGTAACAAGCTCGTCCTATCGTCACCATATACGAGAATCAAAACCGCATATTTTCGACGGAGACCTTTGATACGCCTTTATTCGTAATATCGCATAGATATCACCCCTACGTCAATGACCCTACACTTGAGCCAAGTCCAATCAGCTTTCCCGCTAATCGCTACTTTAGCCCCGTTACCAAATTAGGTTGTTAACTGAGAGTTTCCACGTTCAAATAGAGGGAAAGTGTTTAGTTTTAGTAACTTATTCGTAAGTTACTAACCAAGAAGTGAGTTACTAACTAGTAACTAAACTGAGGAATTATATATTGAAGTGGAAGAGATGTTGCGAGTTGGAGTCGCGTTGCCCTTTGGCACTCAAAGAGCCCATTTCCCTCTTTATTTAGTAACTTAAGTTACAAAAAAACTGTTGCTTTTCACTGCTAATAAAATGGCACCGTTAATCCTAGGTGCATCATCACCCCAGATACTGCTGTTCGCTGCTTATGAACTATGTACTAGTAATTACTAGTAAGTCATTAAAAAGTTGCTACTAAACGATGCCGTTTCATGACTAACGGACAGCAAGCAGCTAGAGTGGTGATGCCCCTGGGACTAAAGGTGCCATTTTATGAGCAGTGAAAAGCCGAAGTTCTATTAATAATTTACGAGAAGCAGCAGTTTCAATAAGTTACAAAAAAACCTGTTGCTTTTCAGTCTTCATAAAAGAGAACCTTTTAGCAGTAGTTTTTTCAATAACTTGCCAGTACGTTACTTTAAAAACTGCTCTTTTCCACTGCACATGAAATGGCTCCTGTATTCCCAGCACGTGACATTCCCTTCTCTTCAACGTGCAGTGTCCCAGTTTCGCACGCATATTCATTAAGCGGTTGCTCTATACTGAACCCATCATACATCAGACCCACCGCCATTCACACTCACCCACCACTCGACCGTTACAGGATCAATAAAATTATTTCGTGACTGTGAGTACTTAAATTTATTAGTCGTTCAAAATTAACACATGTGCGTTGTAAAATTATTTCTTTACCGCTCGTAACACAAAAAACAATCACACCCCACAGAATGTACGAGTATAATGCCGTTATAATGTTTGTTCTCAACACCAGATGGTCCGTAGAGCAAAAACGCGGGAGTTATGTGTTTCACTGCGATCAGCTGATCGGGGTGATTTCGTACATGGCTAATGTTCTCGAAAACGACAAAAAATCGCAAAACCGCGGTCGGTACTACGATCGGTGACCGTTTAGCCGTTAACTGTCTTGCACGTCAACTGTTGAGCAGGAGGCAGTTTTTCTGCGTTTCCGCTGGTAATACGACTGAAACTCAGTAAACATATAGCCAACTTTATCGGGCAGGTTTTCCGTACTTTCCCCGTGCCCGTGTACAAATGCGATACAGTAGCACATTAGTAAAGAGTGGCTACGGGCTACTGCCCGTAGCCACTCTTTACTAATGTGCCATCTCTGGGGAGGGGAGGGTGACTCTCAGGATGGAACAAAGGGTTAATAAAAAATGGATAGGTCGTAAAAACTCGAATGGGTGTACGTGGAAATGACAAAAAAAATAATAATTGCATATTATTTCAACCTTCAAAAAAAAATGTTTGCCATTTTATTTTTTTTTCTGTAATATTTGCAAATTGGAGTTTAAAAAAACATGTCAACGGTTCTTTCATCCTCCGATTCGACCATTTCATTTTCAGAAAGATGGACTTCTCTCTCCCTCTCTCTTTCTCTCTCTATCAAAAAGATCCGGGTCAAGTACAGAAAAATGTGCCTGGGATTTGAAGGGATGAAAAGGGTGCGTATACGGCAGGGTCTGAATCGCTGGCCGTTTGAAGATTAGACGGCTGTGTATTACCAGCGATTTATCATGCAGTCGCCTAAATCTACGGTAGACGACGACAAATCTGGTGTACGTGGCCCCATTATAATGATGAACGGTAAAAAAAAAAGTGAAAGAGTTATGGCCAAAATATTTTACGACTACGGCGATATCACGTTGTATATTATCTTATTCGAATGTAGGGGTACACGTATATGAATCTATATCATATTTTCACATTTCGATCTATAACTGTAAGATTTATTCATGTGTAAAAATAGTATGATATATAAATATAATATAAGAAGGAGGAAAATGTTCTTCATGGTCCCAGTTAATGACCATTTGTAAATGGTTGATATCAAAGCGTTATGTTTATTTTTCGTTTTCAGCTTTCGAGAAACTCATATACGATTCATATTAATGACTATGGGATGCATACATTTTTTTGTCGTTCATTACATGTTTATTCTCGACGGTACGGAAAAAAAAGTGTGATCCATATAATGGCAGGCGATAAATTTACCAGTGATTGCACTCTTCTCGCATTGTATTTGGTCCACTTGTGGAGGTCTCTTGAAGAACGTTCAAATATCATGCATGAATGAGCGCGCGTTAATGTGTTTAGCGCGACCGTTTGCAAGAAGCCCCAGGGAGTAATTGGACCGAAGTGTAATGTATTGATGGAACCACAACATTGAAACTGAAGCTTCGGACAAATGCCAGATTTTATGAAACGTACATTGACTAAGCCCAAAGCCATTTAAATTACCGATGAGAATTAAATAGAACATATATTATAGTGAGTATACGAGTCGATTCGGGTCATGGTGCCTCGACTTATTCAAGCGTTTCAAAGTAATTTCCATATTCAATGGTGGGTCGATACGCCCTTCTGATCTTCATTAGTCGTGAATTATGTAAAAGAGCAGGTATAATAATCTAATAATAACCAACAGTCAGATTCAGTAGAAACACACGATTTGAATACGCTTGCCCTTAGTAAAATGTGCCATTCAATTTCCATTGCTTCGGATGCAATGACAATTCGAGGCAATTTTGCCAAGGCTGAAAACTCCATTTATAATCTTATTGGCATGGCCATTGCTGGTGCTTATGGGAAACGAATAGTAAATTTTCTATTCATTTCCCATAGGTACAATCAATACCAATAGGATTTTAAATGAAGTTTTTATCCTTGGCAAAAGTGTCTTCAATTGCCATTGCGTGTGAAGCAATAGAAATTCAATGGCAATGAATGGCAAATTTTACTAATAAATCACAAAAAATGCACACAAATGATGATCGAGTAAAAACTAGAAAATAATAGGAACTATCTGAGAAGTTTGAGAAAAAAATGACGACTATATAAGTTTATGAAGACTGCCTCATATATATATTATGTCCTTTCAGTCTTTATACCAATTTTTTTAAATCTACGCAAATAAATAACAATATTATAAGAAGAGATAATAATATTAGTAGTATATATAGTGTATGTATCAAATTCAGAAATATATATATACATATATACAGGGTGCCCCAATAACTATTACCACCTTAGATATCTTCGAAACTATAAGGTTCACGTAAATATTTGCTGAATCAAAATTGCACAGTACGAAGGGGGCCATCCTATGATACCGAAGTACTCACCCCCACCCCCACCCCCTGGGCTGCCGCTGGGGCAAGTTTTAAATGGGAACCCCCATTTTTTATTGTAGATTCGGATTCCCCATAAAAAAATACGTAACTTTTGTTGAAAATTTTTTTTTTGATTCGTGATAGATGGCGCTGTAATCGGAAAAAATCCCCGAAAGTATAGAAAGGCGATAATACTTACAGTTTCGGTAGTAAATAAAATTACTACGTTTATAGTAAGTGTTCGAAATAACGACCATCAGTATCAATGCAATATTGGATTCTTTTTTCGATTGATTGACTTGCAAGTTTTACAGCGTTAGAACTTATTGATGCACAGGCTGTAATAACTCTTTGTTGCATGTCGTCAAGTGTAGTTGGTACTTCTTTGTACACTTTATCTTTCAATGTTCCCCATAGAAAGAAGTCTAAAGGTGTTAGGTCTGGGGAACGAGCTGGCCACGATATTGGACCGCCGCGTCCAATCCAACGAATTCGAAATTTTTCGTCGAGTTGCCTTCGTGCAATCAATGAATAATGTGCTGGACATCCGTCATGTTGATACCACATGATTTGTCGTGTAAGTAAAGGCAACTCTTCTAGCAAAAGACCCAATGTATCTTTGATAAAATTACTGTATATGTTGCCATTAAAATTTCCATTGATAAAAAAAGGACCAATAATTTTAACACCTATGATTCCGCACCATACATTCACAGATCATTGTCTCTGGTGTTCGACCTGCCGCAGCCAATGTGGATTTTCCGTTGCCCATAAATGCATGTCATGCAAATTAACGTTCCCATGATTTGTAAATGTTGCCTCATCAGTAAATAAAACCGTATTAACAAATGACTCATTGTTTTCGATCTGACGTTGAACCGTTCGACAAAACTCTACGCGTTTCATGAAGTCGTTCCCATGCAATTCTTGGTGAAGACTAACATAGTACGGGTGAAATTTGTGACGGTGCAAAATGCGATGTACGCTAGTCCTGCCAATGCCAGATTCATTTTGACTTTGTCGCAAACTAATGTGAGGATCTCGATACACACTTGCGAGCACACCGATTTCCATTTCTTCATTCGTTACACGTTTCTGGCGTAAACTACTACGGACACTTAAACTACCGGTTTGCCTAAGTTTATCACACACATTATTAAATGTTTGACGCGAAGGCTGAGACCGATGTGGCTATCGTTCACCATACAAGGTTTTTGCCCTTACAGAATTTTGTTGGCATTCTCCATAAATGAGAAGCATTTTGACTTGCTCTTCAAACGGATACATTGCACTCGATTGACTGATTTATCGATACTAATCGTATCATGATTATCTTATCCTGCAAACTTATGAAAGTGTCCTTGAAACAGTATTTATTTTCAGTAAAGTAAACCGTAAGTATTATCGCCTTTATGTGCTTTCTGTACCTTTCTGTCGAAGAAATGTAACAAACATTCTAACATTTGTAACATTGTAACATGCGACAAATTCAAAATGAATCTGGCATTGGCAGGACTAGCGTACATCGCATTTTGCACCGTCGCAAAATTTACCCGTACCATGTTAGTCTTCACCAAGAATTGCATGGGAACGAATGGGAAGAATTATTACAGCATGTGCATCAATAAGTTCTGACGCTGTAAAACTTGCAAGTCAATCAATCGAAAAAAGAATCCAAATAAAATTCAAATAGAATCCAAATAAGATGAATAATTTTTTTTTCCTCGATATAATGAAAAATGTATTGTTTGGCATCTCAAAAAAACTCTCTGCAAGTATGAGCCCTTCATATTTAAATTAAGAGGTCCCTCAGCGCGAATTTTCATTTCCCATTTAAATAACATGGAAACATTTTTTTTTACTTTGGAATTTTATTAGACTTAAACCGTTGATGTTAGGAGAGTCTTTTAGCACATTTTTGTAGATCATTTGATGCTCTACTGAAAAGCTCTTTTGTGTCTGATCGATGAAAGTAATAGTACAAAAAATAATCGGTTCAAATTAGCTCTGGATTCTACTTATCTCGTTTATTCCTAAATAAATTTCAAATATAAAAAAAATTTAGTTATCAATATGAATAAATATACTACTAATATATACTACTAATATATTACTAATATACTAATATACTACTAATATATTACTTATTGTTTTCAAGCAAATATGAGAAAATCCAGAGGTAATTATCACCGATTATTTTCTGTATGGTTACTTTTATCGATTAGACATAAGAGAGATTTTTTGTAGAGCATCAAATGTTCTACAAAAATGTGCTAAAAAACTCTCGTAACATCAACGGTTTAAGTCTAATAAAATTCCAAAGTTAAAAAAAAATGTTTTCATGTTATTTAAATAGGAAATGAAAATTCGCGATGAGGGACCTCTTAATTTAAATATGAAGGGCTCATACTTGCAGAGGGTTTTTTTGAGATGCCAAGCAATACATTTTTTATTACATCGAGGAAAAAAAAAGAAATTTTATTTGACCCTCCCTTATATATATATATATAGTAGACCGTGCCATTTTTGGGCAACTTTTTCTCCTTTCCGAACAGATTGTATACTCTCAAAAAGGGAAAAAAACAAGTCTGTCACAGTTTTAGCCCTTAATATTAATATTTAAAGGTCTTTCAACACGATTTCCTATTTCCAATCTAAATAACATGGGAAATTTTTCTTTATATCTGCAAAATTGATGAGCAGCCTCTGAATATTAATATTAAGGCCTAACATTTTGACAGACTTCTTTTTTCCCTTTTTTGAGAGCATACAAACTATTACGAAAGAAAGAAAAAAGTTGCTCAAAAATGCCAGTCTAATATGTATTATTATATACATAATAGACCGGACAACTTTTTTTTTTCATCCCAACAGATGGTATACTCTCAAAAAGGGAAAAGAAGAAGTCTGTCAAAATTTTGGCCCTTAATATTAATATTCAGAGGTTGCCCGTCAATTTTCCAGATATAAAGAAAAAGTTCCCATGTTATTTAGATGGGAAATAGGAAATCGTGATGGGCGACCTTTGAATATTAAAATGAAGGCCTAACATTTTTACAGACTTCTTGTTTTCCCTTTTTGAGAGTATACAATCTGTTCGGAAAGGATAAAATAGTTGCCCAAAAATGGCAATGGTTTTTTTATAAAATAATGTATGTATCAAACTCAGATATATACTCGTGTGTATATATATATATATATATATATATATATATATATATATATATATATATATACACACGAGTATATATCTGAGTTTGATACATACATTATTTTATAAAAAAAAGAAATAAATGCTATACACGAATACCATTCAAAATGAAACTGAAAGGTAATATACCATTTAGTTTGCATGGAAAAAAAACTGCCATCGGAGTTTGCCATTGGCTTTTCATTCAGTTTGTATGGATAGAAATTGCCATTCGAGTTTGCCATTGACTTTCCATTCAGTTTGCTGCCATTAAACATTTTCCCTTAACTTTGCCATACAATTCGCAATGGAAATGTATGGTAATCCGCCTTTGCCATGACTGCCAATGGCAAATTTTGCTAATGGTGAAACACAAAAAAGTATTCACCGATTTTTGTCTCTCTGCTGGATCGTCCTATAGTCATGTATGTATTTACATGCACATGTTCTGACAGTCTGATTGATCACTACCCACGGAACGTTATTTATATGCAAAAATATATGGGGTCAGCAATTTTTATGCGCTTCTAGAATGCACTTCTCTTTCGGTATGAATTTATGAGAAACAAAAATGTCATTAGTAAATATAAAACGGAAAAATGTGCTCATTTCAAATAAATAATAAGTTTTAAAAAAAACTCTCCAACTACGGGCATTATCCAAAAACAGAGGTGATAAGGATAAAGTTTCACTTGTTTGGGAATTAAGGTAGTAGTCTGGTAACTTAAGCCGATTTTCATGTCTTTTTTGGAAGGCGTTTTTTTGTAGGAAAATAAAAATGAATCGTTTTGGATATTTAGGATGTTTTTATTTACATATTAAAGATACAAAAAAAAATTTTTTTGAAAAAATCTAATAGTTTATTATTATTATTATTATTGATCGAAGTTGGCACCTCGAAAAAAATAGCGCATGGGTGGCCCCGGCCACCCATGCGCTATGCATGCATGGATGAGTGATTTTGGCTCTTGATGTTATCTGAAATCGAAAATTCTTGGTGATTCTTAATCTATAGACATGTCATTCTGGTCGGAACTACTGAAGTTAAAAAAATGTATTGTTTGGCATCTCAAAAAAACTCTCTGCAAGTATGAGCCCTTCATATTTAAATTAAGAGGTCCCTCATCGCGAATTTTCATTTCCCATTTAAATAACATGGAAACAATTTTTTTTACTTTGGAATTTTATTAGACTTAAACCGTTGATGTTAGGAGAGTCTTTTAGCACATTTTTGTAGATCATTTGATGCTCTACTAAAAAGCTTTTTTGAAAAAAAGCTTTTTAGTAGTAAAAAAAAGCTTTTTAGTAAAAATTTTTTTTTCAAACAAAAATTTTTTTTGAAAAAATCTAATAGTTTATTATTATTATTATTATTGATCGAAGTTGGCACCTCGAAAAAAATAGCGCATGGGTGGCTCCGGCCACCCATGCGCTATGCATGCATGGATGGGTGATTTTGGCTCTTGATGTTATCTGAAATCGAAATTTCTTGATAATTCTTAATCTATAGACATGTCATTCTGGTCGGAACTACTGAAGTTAAATTTCATGGACAAATAACAAAATGGAAAAGGACGTTTTTTTCCAAAGTCCGCCATTTTCTTATTTATCCATGAAATTTAACTTCAGTAGTTCCGACCAGAATGACATGTCTATAGATTAAGAATTATCAAGAATTTTTTATTGCAGATAACATCAAGAGCCAAAATCACCGGGGCCACCCACGCGCTTTTTTTCGAGGTGCCAACTTCGATCAATAATAATAATAATAATAAACTATTCAATTTTTTCAAAAAATTTTTTTTTGTATCTTTGATATGTAAATAAAAACATCCTAAATATCCAAAACGATTCATTTTTATTTTCCTATAAAAAAACGCCCTCCAAAAAAGACATGAAAATTGGCTTAAGTTACCAGACTACTACCTTAAATCGTATCGCAAGTTGTCAACTGCCGGCAGATGCTGTGTCCTTCTGTCGTACAAGGAGTCAATCGTTGTAGATACTTTCCCTACACGACTCGCCAAGGAACCCGATTATTGCGACCAGGTTTAACTGTTTACTTGGCTCGAATTCGGTGAGTGTGGGATATTAAGCTTATTTTTCTTTGCTTCATACACATTTCTAATTTCCACGAATATTCTATTGTTTCGATAAAACGGCAAGCCTCAAAGATGGTTTAACATTGTGCTTTCTCACAAATTCCTTATACAGGAAACTTTGTTTTAGTGAAAGCAAAATTTTTTATTTTCAATGGCAAGATTTTAAAAATTTGTCAAAACTCTGTTCGAGACGGAATTTTGCACGCAAATGAAGCTGCCAGCCAACTTTGTTTCATGAATATCGAATAGCCCGTTCGAATTGTACGCGATTTTGAATTTTCTCAAAATTTCCTTTCAACAGCATAACTCGCGAAATTTTCCAACTGTCAGACTAAAACTCTACACAAATAGACGATCATCAAATACTAGTTTTTCTAGTTTTTCTAGATCCCCATTTATGGAATATAACATTTTTCGAAAAGTTGCTATATGTGCTTGTAAAAGCGTTAACTCGTGTAATTTTTGGGATATTGGATCAAAATGGTCTGTATGAATTGGGTACCATGAAAAGATATTTGGTTTTGGGTTCAGTGTAAATTGATGTAAGCTTTATATATTTATGGTATATTTAAATTTTCAAAAATCTCATTCGCAATCAAACATACCTCACACTATCAATTTAAGGGAGAAAAAAATGGTGCAAATTGAAACTTGCATATTTCTTCAACATTGTGTTTGCGCACACACATCGTCCTCTATAACGAAGCTAAAATTGAAAAAGCCCGTTGCTCCTAGAAGAAAATTTGGGAATGCGCAAAAATGATGTAGAATCAATGTGCAAAGTTCAATTTCGATCATTTTTTTAGCTGCTAAAAATGCAGTAAATCCTAGTCAATTGAAATTTTGTGTGAATTTATGAAGATAAAATTTTTTTTTTAATTCGTAAAAAAAGCGTGTTCGAACTCTTACTCGAGCAAATCTTTTGATTTCGTGAAATTCTAAATTTTTTGACAAAAAATTTCACTAACCATTACACTGAAGCTTACCCCAAATTTTTTAGGTCGGTTTATTGTCGTAGCAGGGCTAGATTTAGGCACGGAGTAGAGTTTTATAGGATTTTAGAACAAATTTAGTCAAGGACTGGCAAAATTTGGAATTTTGAACCTCATTGTTTCGTAAATTTAGTTATACTACATAAATGCAGGGGAGGTTAAAAATGTCTTCAAGAACCGAGCAAGCTTAAATACAGAGCCTCAATTCCACCAAAATTTAGCGCTGCAATATTAATCAATTTAGACCAAAAGAAGGATCAAATTATCCATTCCTCGATTATTGTACGCAGCACGCCACGGCGCGCGCGGCCACGGTATATATGCGGTGACAAGGGCGGCAAGATATTTATATTATGAAGAGTAAAATATGAATATTTACTTATGCAAATAATATGTTACATTTTTTCAATATGATATAATAGTTATTTTTACCTGTTGGACTCGGCGTGAGTCGCATCAATTTATGTGTGACATTATGCTGTGTGAAATGATACTTCGATAAAAATGATAATTTTGGTTGACCTCTTCCTCTGTGAAGACCACCAACAGCTTTGTTAATTGCCCTTGTGTATTCCCTCGCGCCGAAATTGGTGTGAGGAACGATAATTCCGATCGATAAACTCGGCAGTGAACCATTTCCCGTTGGCGCGTCTTGAATCGTGTTTAGAGACGATGATCTCCATTCGTACGTCCTCCCGAAAACAAGACCACCAAAAAACTGTACGATGCACAACGAGAGTTTCATTTTTCAATTTTTTATTTTTTAGCGATTCGACGAAGGCACTCGGTTATTAAATTTTGTTTTAGTAGAATATTTATTTTTTATTTACAGCCATATTGCAGATTTTTTTTAGATTGGTTAAACCGTCGACGCTGTTGTTAACTTTCATTATTGTTATTTTTCATTACGATAAGTGGAAGACGGTGAACACTTTGATTCATTATTTAGTAATAATCATTAATTGCGTTACTTTCCTTTTCTATTGTTGGTAATCTGCAATTTTTGGGTTTCATGGATAGTGACTTGCGAGAAGGTAGGATTTAATGGTCAATTTCTCTTCGAGCAGTACAAATACAACTAATTTAATAATTCAATGTCTATTTCATTAGATAACAAGATTTTGCTTCCTCATATAGAGGAAGCTTTGTATTCGTGAAGGAAACATTTTTTTCGAGATTTTCATACCGAACAGTTTAAAATTAACCAGTCAGAGAATCGTATTTTGAAAAAATGTCTGGACGTACATGCGTATGTAACATATGTGGGAGCCTTAAGCTAGTAGTCTGGTAACTTAAGCCGATTTTCATGTCTTTTTTGGAGGGCGTTTTTTTGTAGGAAAATAAAAATGAATCGTTTTGGATATTTAGGATGTTTTTATTAACATATTAAAGATACAAAAAAAAATTTGTTTGAAAAAATTTAATAGTGTATTATTATTATTGTTATTGATCGAAGTTGGCACCTCGAAAAAAAAGCGCGTGGGTGGCCCCAGTGACTTTGGCTCTTGATGTTATCTGAAATCGAAAATTCTTTATAATTCTTAATCTATAGACATGTCATTCTGGTCGGAACTACTGAAGTTAAATTTCATGGACAAATAACAAAATGGCGGACTTTGGAAAAAAAACTTTTTTCCAAAGTCCGCCATTTTGTTATTTGTCCATGAAAAAAAACTTTTTTCCAAAGTCCGCCATTTTGTTAATTATCCATGAAATTTAACTTCAGTAGTTCCGACCAGAATGATATGTCTATAGATTATGAATTATCAAGAATTTTTTATTTCAGATAACATCAAGAGCCAAAATCACCTGCGCCACCCACGCGCTTTTTTTTCGAGGTGCCAACTTCGGTCAATAATAATAATAATAATAATAAACTATTCAATTTTTTCAAACAAATTTTTTTTTGTATCTTTAATATGTATATAAAAACATCCTAAATGTCCAAAACGATTCATTTTTATTTTCCTACAAAACAACGCCCTCCAAAAAAGACATGAAAATCGGCTTAAGTTACCAGACTACTACCTTAAAAAGTCAAATAATAGGTATATCTCAAGAACGACTGGACCGATCTCGGTCAAACTTGGGACATATCTTGAGCATTAAACTCCTTAGTTTGTTAAGATTTTTGTAAAAGCTTATTAACCGGCCCGACTCGGTTTTATAAGACTTAGAACTTTTCGAAAAATGTTTGTGGTTGCTTTAATGTCATCAAATTAAAAAATGTCAAACTAATTTTTTCACATAAATTTAACCTAATAAATTTTTGAATTTTCCGAATAATGACTGTGCTCGCTTTAACTTTTTCCAAGTTTTAAGATTTTCCGCTAAATATTTTTGGTATATTGGATATTTGGTATGTAAACGTTTGTAAGAAACCGTGGAGGGGTACAAATATTATGAAATTCCAAACTTTTTTGAATTTCTCAACAAATATTGAGATATCTGATTAAATGTTTTTATCCATTTAGAATGTCTTTAAATGATATTTGTTATTGCATTTAGTGCAAATCAGTGAACGGGTTTGGATTTTATGAAACGTTGAATTTTTCAATAAAAACGTCTGTCTACTGAAATCGAGGACGGAAAAAATCATGCAAATTATAAACTTGTACGTTGCTTCCTCATTATTTTATCCAACTCGTAAAGCTTGGTTAATGAGGGCGGCAAAAGATTTATGAGAGAAAATAAATAGGGAGGAAGCGATATGGAAGTTTATAATTTGCAGCCTCGTTTAAAATTAATCCTGTAATAAAAAGTCATGAATTGGTAGTTGAAGGATGTGCTATTAGTCTATTAGACTTCAGGATCCCTTTAATTTATTACACTACCATCCACGTATCACAATTGATCGCAATTACCATGAATAAACATTGTTTTACGGCTCGTTTTGTTCGAGGGTCATACGTGAATCAATGAAGAGACGGAGGAGTATAGCAGGATAGAGGTTGAAAATTGTGTATCACAGGAACATCAAATTTGCGATAGGTTCCAACGTACCACGAGGGATGAAACAGATGACGAGAACTTCGGCACTGTGATGGAAGAGTCCGATCGATCATCGACCTACCAATTATTCGGTACGTGCCGCGAACGAGTCGACTCACCCTCGGGGCTACCTCGGAACCAATTATTGAGATTTTGATGCCTGGGAGCGCGTAATCCCCGGTTGATTGGTAATTACTCTGAAGCGCGCGAAACGAGAAGAATTTTGACGTTCGAAGTTTTCCATCAGCGCCCTTCGATCTTTCTGTAATTTTGTTTTCACATTCTACGAGCTGAATTGTTTTTTTTTTCAAGCCATAGACGCTTCGAACAATCGACCAAAAAGCCCATTATCGGGTGCTAGTAAGCAGAGAATATTTGAGTTTTTGGAACAACACCCAAAAACTCGTTATCGGACCTTCCAATAGATTAAAAAATTGGCGGTTATTACGGTAAATCGGTAAAGCTCGATTCAAGTCATTTACGTGATGGACAAAAGGTCATTGCTGATTAATGCTTTCGATTGAATTGTTCAAAAGCTTGTTCTGGGCATTCTAAAGAGTGTCAAACATTCATTTTCAGATATTCGAGCTTACAATAAAAATGAGTTTTTGGCCATCGAATACTTCTTAAAATGGTATTTAAATACATTAGAACCATGTTTGATATTGAGTTCGAAAACTATCGATAAGGCGGTTAATGGTGTGTTAAGGTAGTAGTCTGGTAACTTAAGCCGATTTTCATGTCTTTTTTGGAGGGCGTTTTTTTGTAGGAAAATAAAAATGAATCGTTTTGGATATTTAGGATGTTTTTATTTACATATTAAAGATACAAAAAAAAATTTTTTTTTAAATTTAATATTTTATTATTATTATTATTATTATTGATCGAAGTTGGCACCTCGAAGTTGGCAGCCCGGGTCCTAACTTTTTTTTTACCGAACCGATTGCTTTCAAATTTTAACAGGCTACTCTACACACTTATAATTCTCGTCGGAACTACCGAGAAATTTTTTCAACCCTAACTTTTTATTTTACAACCCCTTCTTTGCTAAAATAAAAGTACTTTTTTTTCCAAAGTTTGTAATTTTGTTATTTATCCATGAAATTTAACTTCAGTAGTTCCGACCAGAATGACATGTCTATAGATTAAGAATTATCAAGAATTTTTTATTTCAGATAACATCAAGAGCCAAAATCACCGGGGCCACCCACGCGCTTTTTTTTCGAGGTGTCAACTTCGATCAATAATAATAATAATAATAAACTATTACATTTTTTCAAACTAATTTTTTTTTGTATCTTTAATATGTAAGTAAAGACATCCTAAATATCCAAAAGGATTCATTTTTATTTTCCTGCAAAAAAATGCCCTCCAAAAAAGACATGAAAATCAGCTTAAGTTACCAGACTGCTACCGTAAAAGATCGAACTTCAATACCTGAGTAATGGCTTAATTGATTTGACCGACGTTTTTGCACGCAATTGACGCCCCCTTTGTCCGATATAATTGTTCGTGAAGATTGAACAATTCGTTCAAATTGTACACAATTAACAAAATTTTCAAAAATGTCTGTTTGACTTGAGCAATTTTCGAGTTATCACGCTAAAATTTTCTACGCAAATACCTTAAATATATTGGAATTTTGATTTTTTCGAGAAATCGACATAGATGCTTGCTGACGCTTTGCAATGTTTGGCTCGGGCTGTTTTTGGGATATCGGGTTATGGTTTCCTAAATAAATTGAGTACCATTGAAGGATATTTAGTTTTCAATTTGGAGAAAATACATATAACCATTTTGCATTTGTGGTATTTAAAATTTTTCGAGACATGCATTCAAAATCAAGTGAACCTATGAGGTTAAAGGAGAGGAAAAAATGGTGTTAATTGAAACTTGCACATTGCTTCCTCCTTATTTTGTGCACACAAAGCTTCCTCTATGAGGAAGCCAAAATTGAAAAAGTCCCTGGGAAATAGAAGAAAATTGGTGTATGGACAAAAATTATGAGAGAACAATATGCAAGTTTCAATTTGAACCATTTTTTTAGAATACACTACATTTACAACAGAAGGTTACCAGTTGTGCATTTGAAAATTCCTACCCTCACTAATGACCATAAGTGATATCGTTATATTTTTTTGTTTCACGCAAAATTGACTGAAGTTTTGGAAAAAAATACTACGATCCAGCGAGACCCAAAAAATTTAATAGTAAATACTAAAAAGGGGAACTAACCCCACTTTTTAAAATATTTACAGCTTAAAAAAAGTCGAATGGGCCTTGCGAATAATTCTCGGTTGAGTATATGGTGCATTTTTTATGCGGGAGAAAATACCCGAGGGTATCAATGATACTCGAGAGACGGAGTAATCCATTGAAAAAGCTCTTGGGCATTCATCCCTCGGATATTTCACCACCATAGTTGATCTTTCTGTGTTCGTTTCTCATTCTCTCTACACCCTCTTATTTCACCATCTTTCCTAGAACTTCCCATTTCTTTATCTTTCATCGCTTGATCCCTCTCGGGTACTGCACGTTTTCTTTTCATCGCCTCGATTATTATAATCCGCGTTGAAAGATATTCAAGGAAAAATTTAGGTCAAATACTCGTGTGTTATTAGTCTGAAGTTTTGCTTGAAGTTGCTAAATTAATGTTTCTGCACGACTTTATTTGTATTTGCACTTGGGAAAAAAGTTTTTTTGAATTAAAGATGTATTTATACGGTTAAAAATTTTCGCAATCTTCTTATTCCCTCAACATCGATGTACTTGCGAAATAGCCTGTGCCAAATGCGTTAAATGAAATAATAATACTGGCCTGAGTTTTCAGTTTTTTTCAACGTTGAGCGTTTCGGTCTATAACCGATCGAGCTTTTTAGCATTACTTTCCTCTCTGATGTTCAATGAAGTTTATTAAATCAATGAACTTATTAGCTCATGTTCAGTGAGCTTAGTCGCTCATTGAACATGAATGCATTGAACATGATAACGGGAAAATAATAAGATTAGGTAACTGTCCGTTAACTGAGCTCGGTATTTTAATTTTTAATTTTTCTGTGTTCCAACGTATACCCTTGCGGGCTTTCACATATGATTCTTCCCAATTATTCCCTCCCATCACTCCCTACCCGGATTATGCTAAACTAACCTAACTTTCGTAGCATCTACAACTACGTTGTAGCTACAT
Source organism: Oxytorus armatus (assembly GCA_958009045.1). NCBI lineage: Eukaryota > Metazoa > Arthropoda > Insecta > Hymenoptera > Ichneumonidae > Oxytorus > Oxytorus armatus. The sequence continues at coordinate 7,878,576 of OY253747.1, read as the reverse complement.
TCTGTAGCAACCGGCCTGGGCACGGGGAAACTGCGGAAAACCCGTCCTGGTACAGACAGCTTTTTATTTTCATCGAGTTTCAGTTGCATTACCGTCAGAAATTCACAACAACTGCCTTCCGCTCAGTAGTCGGCGTCCAAGCCAGTGCGCGGCTAAGCGTTCATCCATTCCAGTCCTGACCGCGGACAAAACTGCTTAAGGGGCAAATAGCGTTAGACGGTTCAAAAAATCGGTTTTTTTTTTATTTCATAAATTGTTAGTAAAACTATTGAAAAATATGTTCCCAAAATTTTTCATGAAAATTCGGACTCGTTCTATTGTTATAAGCCATTAAGGGGGGAAATATGGTTAGGACAGCGTTTTCTCAATGATTTTCATGAATTTTTTTATAGTATAAAAAATGAAGATAATTTATTGAAACTTTGAGAATTTTTTATACATATATTTAAGTATATACTATAAAATTTTTACACATATATTTGAGTATATACTATAAAATATTAGCGACCCCATATTGCTTGTTTTTCTTGGTACTATTTTTTCAAACGCGTTTTTCTGAAAACGACTTTTTTTTAACTTGTGTACACGCTAGTTTGAAAAGTTTTCAACCAATCGTTTTGAAAATTGGCAGTTACTTTCTTCATAGTATTGTGCTCTATATGAACCAAAAATCGGAATATTATCATTATTTAAAATAATTTTTTTTTTGCAAATAAAGTTGTAAAAAATGGCAAATAATCATGCTTTTTTGTTTTTTTTTTAGTATATTTTTTATAGTATTTTTATAGTAATTTTAATTTTATAATTTTTTTATAGTATAAAAAATGAATATAATTTATTGAAACTTTGAGAATATTTTATACATATATTTAAGTATATACTATAAAATTTTTATACATATATTTAACTATATACTATAAAATATTAACGACCCCATATTGCTTGTTTTTCTTGGTACTATTTTTTCAAACGCGTTTTTCTGAAAACGACTTTTTCTTAACTTGCGTACGCGCTAGTTTGAAAAGTTTTCAACCAATCGTTTTGAAAATTGGCAGTTACTTTCTTCATAGTATTGTGCTCTATATGAACGAAAAATCGGAATATTATCACTATTTAAAATAATTTTTTTTTGCCAACAAAGTTGTAAAAAATGGCAAATAATCACGCTTTTTTGTTTTGACCCCTGTGAAAAATTAAATTTTCTATTTTTTTGATAGCATTTAGGTTCATATAGAAGAGAGACATATACTAAAAGTAAATTCCAACCTCGTTTGATTTCAGATGAAAATTGCGGCTTCCAGAATGTACGCAAAATGCTGAGTCTGATTGTGACCTGCAATATGAGGTCGCTAATATTTTATAGTATATACTTGAATATATGTATAAACATTTTATCGTATATACTTAAATATATGTATAAAATATTCTCAAAGTTTCAATAAATTATATTCATTTTTTATACTATAAAAAAATTAATGAAAATCATTGACAAAACGCTTTCCTAACCCTATTTCCCCCCTTAACATGGGATATCGCCGAAGCCGGGCACTAACTATGCGTCCACTGCTCCCGGTAGCTGAACTCGGTATATTTGCTACGTAAAAAAGTTTCGAATTAAAATGCGTAAAGCTTTCGCGTAATTGTCTAATGTTTTTGGTTTCCAGGTTGCACTTTTTAACTCTTCATAGGGTTCGGTGTCTAGGATTATCGCTTGATAGTTTTTTAGTTCTAAGTATCTCCCGGTATAGTTTTCGATACTCCGAGATATCCCTCTATAGCTGTCGGTGTCCAAGTCTCTCTACCCTTAGTTTTTGGTCTCCAAATGGAGTTCTTCATAGGGTGCGGTGTCTAGGTCGATCGCTTTCTATTTTCCGGTGTCTGCATATATCCATCTTTAGTTTTCGATACCTCAGTAAATTCCCCCATAGCGTTCGGTTTGGAGGTATATCCATTCTTAGTTTTCGGAGTCCATGAATATTTATCCGTATTTTTCGGTGTCTGAGTATACCCCTCTATAGTTTTAGGTGCTTAGCTATACCTCTCCATAGCTTTTGATGTCTAGTTATATCCCTCCATAGTTTTTAATGTCTTTAGTTTTTGATACATGAGTTTTCCATTCCATTTCAACCATACTTTTATTCTACTGCTCGAACTTTGAGCTATAAGCGTTTTAATAGCTTCCTTGGCTAAGCTTTTTGGAAATACCATTACAAGAATTATTTTGCAATATTTTCTGAATATTAGTGTCCTCATTAAAAATTCTAATTTTCCAAAGAACCTGCGTTTCCTATTTTTTACATTCCCGTTGGATGTTCCTTACTCTCTCTCTCTCTCTCTGCCGCTTGAAGCGTAAAGTTTATTTTTTTCGTCCACTGTTGGTTCGTTCATTCAATTCATACTTATCACTGTCCCCAACAACATCGGTCCGACGACTCAATATCATTGACAGAAACGAAACGACGAACCGACGGGGATTCCCCGAATGGACAAAGCTCTCGATAAAATGACATCGATTTGATTCTTGAAATTTTTTCTGTCTCTGTTTCTTATGACACTTTTTTTCATCAAATGGGGGTCTGAAAGAAATTGTATTTGCCGAAAGTACACGGAGTTGACCGAGCAAGAGATTAATTGTAATTTCACAAAGTAATTCTACAAAATTGTGCGAAAAACATTGTGGACGCAACGGTTTTCGCGAATTAAAAGATTCGAAAGGTTGAATATAAAGTAAGAATGAAAAGATTTATCCGATCTTACTCCCGGTATGAAAGTAAAAACGGTGTCGCTCTAAATGGCTTAAGAAAATTGAACGTTCATCGACATTTTCAGCATTTTAATTTGACCTCTAAGAAACCACGATCTCGTTGTTATTCGTCGATATATACCGTGCGATGTTTATCATAATCGCGAATTAATGTTCAGAAACAGTTTGGCCGTTCAGGCAAATAACATTAGATGTCGAAAAAAATTTTATTCCGCATAAATAACAATGCAATTCTCTTTCGTGCTTTCCGAGGCAGTGTAATATACGTATATGTATTTTTCCTTTCCTCATTTTCCGACAACGAGAATGTTTAAACTCTTTTTTTCCCGTTCGGACCCTCACGAGGCTTTTAACACCTCTCGACTTTGTCGCCATTCTCTTTTTACTCTCTGTCCTTTCGTCTCGCTTCCAGTGATGCCCTCTTAATTACTCGCCAAAGCGCCCACTCCAGATTCGCATCACTTCCAGGTCAACCCAACCTTCCTTCTATTACCATATACCCGCTGCTTTTAATATGACGAAACATGTTAGTCGGTTTTTTATACTGATTTTGCTTAAGGGGGGAAATAAGGTTAGACGGTTCAAAAAATCGAATTTTTTTTAATTTCATAAATTGTTAGTAAAACTATTGAAAAATATGTTCCCAAAATTTAAAATGAAAATTCGGACTCGTTATAAGCCATTAAGGGGGGAAGTAGGGTTGGGACAGCGTTTCCTCAACGATTTTCATGAATTTTTCTATAAAATAAAAAATGAATGAATGAATTTATTGAAACTTTGAGAATATTTTATACATATATTTAAGTATATACTATAAAATTTTTATACATATATTTAAGCATAACTATAAAATATTAGCGACCCCATATTGCTTGTTTTTCTTGGTACTATTTTTTCAAACGCGTTTTTCTGAAACCGACGTTTTTTGAACTTGCGTACACGCTAGTTTGAAAAGTTTTCAACCAATCGTTTTGAAAATTGGCAATTACTTTCTTCATAGTATTGCGCTCTATATGAACCTAAAATCGGAATATTATCATTATCTAAAATAATTTTTTTTTGCAAATAAAGTTGTAAAAAATGGCAAAGAATCATGCTTTTTTGTTTTGACCCCTGTAAAAAATCCAATTTTCTATTTTTTTGATAGCATTTAGGTCCATATAGAAGAGAGACATATAATAAAAGTAAATTCCAACCTCATTCGATTTCAGATGAAAATTGCGGCTTCCAGAATGTACGCAAAGTGCTGAGTCTGATTGTGACCTGTAATATGGGGTCGCAAATATTTTATAGTATATACTTAAATATATGTATGAAAATTTTATAGTATATACTTAAATATATGTATACAATATTCTCAAAGTTTCAATAAATTATATTCATTTTTTATACTTAAAAAAAATTCATGAAAATCATTGAGAAAACGCTGTCCTAACCCTATTTCCCCCCGTAATCCACGCCACTTGTACCAGCGATTCATCGCCACAGAGCTTGCGCCTGCCTGCCAATTGGATTGACGTAGAGAGGGTGCGCGAGAAGCTTTCGATGATTCTGACGAATCTTGCAACCTATGTGGAATGGTAGGTCACTCATTCCAGTATTAACATGTTTAGAATTTTTCAACAGATCGAAAAATCAGATTCCCAAAAATATCCTGTATTTGTAGGTGGGCGTTCGTATAGGAAGATTGGCAACGGGTACTGGAACTGCTTGACGCATTACCGATATTTCTATTATGTCAATATATACAATATATATATAGCTTTTTGTTGTTCCAACGTATATCCTTTCGAGTTTTTACGTATACCCTTGCCAATTCCATTTTTTTTCCAATTTTCCTCATATCCGCACTTCGCTAAGCTAACCTAACTTCTATTGCGTCTACCATGGATACAGGGCAATTGCGGAAAACGTGTGTCGATACATACGGCTTTGTTTTAACTGAATTACTGTTGTATTTATTATACTACATCAGAAACTCAATAAAACTGCCTTCCGCTGAACAGTCGTCGCGCTAGTCAGGAAATGACTAAGCAGTCACCCATTCAAGTAGTGTATTCTTTGTGATTCATCTCATCGATGGTTACGTCGGGCATAATCAGTTTCATCATGTAGCCTTACCAAAAAGTTAATAAGTTACATTTCGCGATTAAAATTCATCAGAATTTCCAAGATTCGTTTGAAATATCCCGAGTTCTACTTAGCGCGGTGAATGTAAACCGTTTTACCGTATGAAGCTCAAGTTGACAATTCCACGAGTTAATTCCACACCCGTATGTCTAGCTGACGCGTAGCAGTCCAACTTCCTGCTGAACGTATATATCTCAAGTGGGTATGTCGCGTGTCGTTTACATCGTGAAGTTTCGTTAATGAAATACAGTTTGTTATTCCGTAAGATTAAACGATACACTCTACCGACGACATTCTCGTCTAAAGAAACTCAAAGCTTGACTACAAAAGACCCCTAAGCTTCATTGGAATTCTCGCAAGTATTGAAATTTGAATACCAGAATGAGTTTGTAGTAAGGGAACTTAAGAGCATGTGAAAGACGATGAGAAACTCGAACAGGCGTTGGTATGGTGAGGACCCTTCAAATCTGGGTAACATTCACGGAACATCGAATCACGGAATACCAAATATACAAGTTAACCGTACCAGAAGCGATGTACGTGCGTTTTTGTATTGTACTTCTAATTTGGCAGTTAGGACCCCGAAAACTATCGAAAATTGTCTGTGAATTGAAAGTCGAGTAAGGAAAATCTTCCGATTGGGTCTGTAAGTAGCGCTAGTGGCATATGAACGACTTGAACAAAAGCACTTTTCCACAATTACTGTGTATTTTTCGGCCGAATGCCATTTCATTTATTTTGCAGATACAGCAACAAATAAATGCTCGTTAAATACGGTTTCTATCCGTCTACCATATATCATAATTGTCAATTCTTTCGGCGATACGCTATGACTACGAGGTCTGTTCAAAAAGTACCGCGAATTTTGAATTTCCGCGGGCTACGTATATTCGATTTTCGATTTCTTTGTGGCGTTAGGTTGGTACTCATGTCCCTCACTTATGCTGAAAAAATTGGCCATTTTCAATGTTTAGTTAATTGTTGACAGCTGTTTTGGTTATACGTGTTTTGGCTTCTCTTCGATTTTTGCCTATTCCAAAAAAATGGATCAAAGAATCTTTTGTGTGAAAAAGAAAATTAAGTGCGCGGACGCATTCCGAATGTTGACTGTGGTATATGGTGAAGCTACCTTGGACCAAAGTTACGTTTATCGGTGGTACGAAATGTTCTCAGAGGGTCGAGAAGATGCGAACAACGAAATGCGTTCCGGACGCCCGAGCACATCAACAACAGACGAAAACATTGATGAAATGAACATAATAATATTGGCCAATCGCCGAATCACCGTTAGAGAAGCTGCTGAGGAACTAAACATATCGAGTGGCTCGTGCTATTCGATTTTTACCAATGATTTGGGCATGAGACGGGTCGCCGCGAAATTCGTGTCAAAATTGCTCAATTTCGAACAAAAACAGTGTCGCGTTAACATTGCTAAGCAGCTGTTGGACCGGTCCGCGACGACTCAAATTTGCTCAAGAGGGTCATAACGTGACGAATCATGGGTTTATGGTTATGACGTGGAAACCCAAGCTCAATCATCGCAATGGAAGCTGCATTTTTTGAATAGGCAAAAATCGAAGACAAGCCAAAACACGTCTAACCAAAACAGCTGTCAACAGTTAACTAAACATTCAAAATGGCCGATTTATTCAGCACAAGTGCGGGACATGAGTACCAACCTAACGCCACAAAAAAAAACGAAAATCGAATATACGTAGCCCTCGGAAATTCAAAATTCGCGATACTTTTTGAACAGACCTCGTATATACATTTTTGTTTTAGATCTCTTTGTTTTTTACTAGAAATGCATATTCCTATTTTGAGTTTCAACATTTTCTGGTCATTACGATAGAGATAGAGGTGTCCAGAATTACTTGACCAAATTTCATTCGGTTTGATAGATCAGGAATCACATTCGGTCGAAAGTTTCAATGCTTTTTTGTTGTTACTGCATAATGTTCCTGGCATGCTCGGTTCGGTTGAACAGTGCCGCAAACTGTACATTGTTTTAAGGATTTGAACATTTTCGAATGATAAATGATAAATGAATGGACAAAATGATTAATCTACGTTTTGAAGCCAATGTGTATTGTGTAGTAAAATACGTACACGGAATGTTTTCAAAAAAATTACTATCTTATAAAACTTTAACGTCTTAAGGCAGTAGTCTGGTAACTTAAGCCGATTTTCATGTCTTTTTTGGAGCGCGTTTTTTTGTAGGAAAATAAAAATGAATCGTTTTGGATATTTAGGATGTTATTATTTACATATTGAAGATACAAAAAAAGATTTTTTTTGAAAAAATTGAATAGTTTATTATTATTATTAATATTGATCGAAGTTGGCACCTCGAAAAACAGCGGGTGGGTGGCCCCGGTGATTTTGGCTCTTGATGTTATCTGAAATCAAAAATTCTTGATAATTCTTAATCTATAGACATGTCATTCTGGTCGGAACTACTGAAGTTAAATTTCATGGATAAATAACAAAATGTCGGACTTTGAAAAAAAGTTTTTTTTTCATGGATAAATAACAAAATGGCGGACTTTGGAAAAAAGTTTTTTTTTCCAAAGTTCGCCATTTTGTTATTTATCCATGAAATTTGCATTCAGTAGTTCCGACCAGAATGACATGTCTATAGATTAAGAATTATCAAGAATTTTTTATTTCAGATAAAATCAAGAGCCAAAATCAGCGGGGCCACCCACGCGTTTTTTTTTCGAGGCGCCAACTTCGATCAATATTAATAATAATAATAAACTATTAAATTTTTTCGAACAAATTTTTTTTTGTATCTCCAATATGTAAATAAAAACATCCTAAATATCCAAAACGATTCCTTTTTATTGTCCTACAAAAAAACGCCCTCCAAAAAAGACATGAACATCGGCTTAAGTTACCAGACTGCTACCTTAAGCGATTCTCGTCAAATTAAATATCAATAATCTTCACTCCCTGACCCATTTGTATGTTGATTTCCTGATCAGTTAAATTATTCCGAACCTATACATAGACGTTTGGTTTTTGAAGCTTCGTCGCACTCATACAAACGCACCCACAAACGTGCATTCATCCACACATTTTTGTAACATTCTTATTCCGATGATCTGGACACATTTTAAACAGATTGGCAGTGACAATTTTTAGATGAATTTTTTTCATGAATTGCCTCCTGTATGCGGAAGCAAAATAAAAGAGAGAGAGAGAGGGAGGGACAGAGAGAGTAAATAAATGTCTAGTTCTGTTGAGAACTGGTATTGGGGCTGCTGCTAATGATCCGTATGGAATGGATTGGAATATACTTGTCATCTCCGCTCGACGCTCGAGAGATGTAGTAATAGAAAGACATGCATGAACGGAGATGAAAGAAGTGATAGACAGCTATTTGAGGGCCGGATAGGTACGAACGTGAAATCAATATCCCTGATTTGTGATGTAGCGAAAGAATGGACAGGCAGAAGGGAGTATAACGATTGATATATCAGATAGAGAAAAGAGTTTATGTTAAAATCGAAATAAATGTACAAAATTAATATTTATTGCCCAATGAATAATGTGGTAAACAAATATAGCCTTTTTTATCAATTGACCTTGAAACTGAAAAATAAATAACAATAATAGGTAATATGACATTAAAAAGTGAGGGAAAAAAAACTTGCATAATCATTAAAAACTTTTGATAAATCATTAGATAAAGGTTTATGTACGATTCACATATTAACATGAAAGCTCGCGATTAAAAGAGTCTTATAATCGGACGACCAAAATTGGACACTAGACCTTGAATGTTCATAAGAGCTCCCAACTTGAATACTCGGAAATGGAGTGTAATAATAAGACGCCCACTGGAAACGCACTATTGTCGGCTCACAATTTCAGGCTCGGAATTAGAGGATGACAATTTCAAACGTATAAAATTAGAGCCTCGCCCTTGACAGATCCTAACTCGAGATCTATCCGATGTGCGCCCGGATGCAAACTGGGGGAAGAATAGAACGCTACTGAGCGCACCGGTGAGTTTTGATACTGCCATCTATTATCTAATCAGTTATTGACGAGAGTGAGATTGAAACACACTGTCCTCTATAAAGCTGTTCTTAAAATGATGTAAAATCGACATCTTATTTTTGTGAGCTCGTAGACATTTTTGTCATTTTAACAAGGGCTGACGATACTTAAAAAAATATTGCCATACGAACATCCATTCTTTATTTTAGAAGGAACAAATATCGTCGCCGACCATCCACGTGTATATTCTATTATATAAAGAGTAATAATGGAGTACGAAAGATGGCAATGAGCGTCTCTACTTGGCTACGTGCACATAACGAATGGGCCACTCGTAATTCCACACGTACAATCGGACGCTTTTGATAGCTTACACTTGAGCGCTGATAATTCGAGACTTGCGAAAACACCCTCATAATTAAAGACGTTGAAACACGCTGATTATTGGCAATGTACAATTGAAAGGTCACAATTTGAAACCTGCCAATTTCACCATAATTAGAAGCTCATAATTTCAGTCTCTGAATTAGATGATCAAAATGACAGACTCCCAATTGCATAATTGCGGTAAGGGACTCACAATGCTTTCGTTGTGAGCTTTACACAGTTCGAGCGATTGTAATTCAGAGTTCACAATAGCAAACTCACAATTGACGGCTCACAATTATCAGGCAATAACTGGACTCTCACGATTGGACGTTTAATATGGTCGCTAATGCAATAGGTTCCAATAAGCTTGCGACATCAGGCAAAGCAAAACTCAAACGACAATATGACTTGTTTTTGAGCTGGAATATGCATTGTTTGTCGATGTAGTGAGTTATGTTTGATCTTCACTAATCAGTACAATAATACGAGGTCTGTTAAAAAAGTATCACGAATTTTGAATTTCCGCGGGCTACGTATATACGATTTTCGATTTTTTGTGGCGTTAGGTTGGTACTCATGTCCCTCACTTATGCTGAAAAAATCGGCTATTTTGAATGTTTAGTTAAATGTTGACAGCTGTTTTGGTTAGACGTGTTTTGGCTTGTTTTCGATTTTTGCCTATTCCAAAAAATGGATCAAAGAATCTGTATCAAATTTTGTGTGGAAAACAAAATTAAGTGCGCGGACGCATTCCGAATGTTGACTGTGGCATATGGCGAAGCTACCTTGGACCAAAGCAACGTTTATCGGTGATACAAAATGTTTTCAGAGGGCCGAGAAGATGCGAACAACGAAATGTGTTCCGGACGCCCGAGCACATCAACAACAGACGAAACCATTGATGAAGTGAAGAAAATAATATTGGCCTATCGTCGAATCACCGTTAGAGAAGTTGCTGAGGAACTAAACATATCGATTGGCTCGTGCTATTCGATTTTTATCAATGATTTGGGCATGAGAAGGGTCGCCGCGAAATGCGTGCCAAAATTGCTCAATTTCGAACAAAAACAGTGTCGCGTTAACATTGCTAATGAGCTGTTGAACTCGGTCCGCGACGACCCAAATTTGCTCCAGAGGGTCATAACTGGTGACGAATCATGGGTTTATGGTTGTGACGTGGGAACCAAAGCTCAATCATCGCAATGGAAGCTGCCGCATGAGCCAAGACCGAAAAAAGCGCGCCAAGTTCGGTCGAATGTGAAGGTTTTGCTCGCAGTTTTCGTCGATTGCAGGGGCGTGGTGCATCATGAGTTCTTGCCACAGGGTCGTATAGTCAATAAAGAACCTGCAAGTTATGCGCAATTTGCGTGAAGCAATCCGCCATAAACACCCGGATTTGTGGAAGAACAAAAATTGTCTTTTGCACCATGATAACACTCCTGCTCGCACATCGTTGCTTGTGCGCCAATTTTTGGCCGAAACAACACTCTAATGATGCCGCAGCCACCGTATTCCCCAGACTTGGCCCCCTGTGACTTTTTCCTGTTCCCAAAACTGAAGAGGCCCATGAAAGGACGACGCTACGCCACGATTGAAGCGACAAAGTCGGCATCGAAGGAGGAGCTAAACAAGATCACAAAAAATTATTTTTTTAAGTGCTTCGAGGATTGGGAAAAACGTTGGCATAAATGCATTATATCCGAGGTGAATTACTTTGAAGGGGACAAAATAAATATTAATGAATAAATAAGTACTTTAAAAAAAAACACAAAATTCGCGATACTTTTTGAACAGACCTCGGACATTACGCGTGCTATAGACGAAATATTGGTTAGAGCCTCATAGAGCTTCACAAGCGAAGCAGAACCAGATGGAATGGCGCGATTTTGGCAGGTGATTAAACGTGTACGAATATCCATACAGAAATACAAATATCATATTATCAGTTTCACGTGCTACTGTCATATCGGAGTAATATTTGTTTTGTAATGTTTGTATTATTATTATCTGTATATCGCGTATTACACCGCACATTGACAAATTTACGGCCCATAATGCTTTGAACTTCGATTATCGTATTCTTTGGGATTAAATAAGTGCTGAGGATTTTTTCAGGTTTACGTCATAGAAAGTTTTCAAAATATATCTTTTTTTAAATCTATCTATAACTTTTTATTGACAAAAACAAGGATAAAAGTTAAACTCATCAAAGTAGAGAGGTTATTCAGTATATATAATCGTATTTAGTTAGAGATACATTCGACGCGTTGTCTGCTAGTTATTAGTTCAATATCTCTCAATTTGCAGAAGTTGCAGAATTTATCACAGGTTCGCAACAAAAAAAGATAACAGAAAAAATTGACTTGATTGATTTGATCGGCATGTGGGCGTTTGTGGAGATGTTGATTTCGATTTCAATGACAAAATTTTGGGACTTTTGATGACTGGCATCGAATAAGCTCTGCGACTCATCTAGCTACTATAATTCACTTGTTGTAGAAATTTTTGCGTTTTTGCTCCTTATAGACAATCGAAAAATCATATTTAGAAGAAATGCCTAGATGGATATTTAGACCGATAGATATATGTATACCGCAATAGGGCGTTTTTTTTTTCGACTATTTTTTGTTTCTCAGTCCCCACCTGAAATTTTGTTGGATATGTCGAAAAAGAAATTCCCTGAAAGTTACAGCCCTTAATATTAATTCTAAGTACTTTCCCAAAGCGTGAGAAGATTTTCCATCTAAAATACACGTGAATCGAATTTTTTTTTTTTTTCAACATTCTATAACTCAGCCGCATTATATGCTATTATATTGTTCTTGGTTTCGACTTACTCACAATAAAACAATCTAGAAAAGTGTCTATTGCGGCGAAAGTGTAAAATGTACTGGTGAGTTAGTACGGGTCACTAAAGTTGATCTTTTCTCAAAATTCTCATTTCTTTGCTGTTATCTCCGAAACAATTAACTTTACGAAAAAAATGGAAATGAAAAATTTTTTGGAAATTCAATTTCCTACAAAAAGGTCCTATCGAACCAATTGCTTAGATTAATATTTCTTGAGATATTGAACTTTAACTTATGAGTGGTATACAATTTTTACGGTAATATAAACTGTAAAAATCACCCTAATACCGCAACATTGATTTGAACTTTCGGCCTGAAATTAGGCACACAAGTAAATCGCTAATGGCTGTTTGTTTGCTAAAATTTTTGTGATAATAAACGAATCCTTTTTAATTTTATACGATTCTGAAAATATTCAAAAAGGTGTGTTAACTCATGAAATTTTCGAGCTACCGGGCTAACACTTTCTACACAAATAGAATATCATCAAATACTATTCTTTATTGATGTTGAACAAAATCGATTGAGGCCTTTCAAATTTATAGAACTCCCAATTTTTCGAAAAATGAATATAGGCGTTTGCTAAGCTTTTTGGGCTATTTGGGCTATCAAGCTAAAATTTAGTACTTCGATTGCGTGTTATTGAAGGACATTTCTTATCAAATTGGAAAAAATTGATTGAGGCACATTAGACTTATGAAATTTTTCATTGTTCAAACATCAATATTCGTGTTAGATAAGACTCTAGTTTGTGCAATTTTTTGATTCTCAAGGCAAAATTTCATGCATCTGTTGGGTACTATCGAAGAATATTCTTTAGTAAATTTGGAGAAATTTGATTGAGGCTTTTTGAATTTAAGGAATTTGAATTTTTCATTAAAACTATATACATGTTTGATGAGGTTCGCCAGCTCGTGCAATTTGTGTCGAATTTGTAAGATTTCGGGGTAAAATTTTGTATATAGATAAAATGTTGTTCAATGATGGGATGAAATTTCGCGAGAATCGATGAAAAGGTTGAGATTTTGTGACATTTTTAATTTTCGAAAAAAATGGGACTTACAATACATGTAGGGAAAAAGTTGGAAGTTCAAACTTGCAAGTTCCTTCCTCGAAATTTTACACAATGCTCAAAGCCAAAAAAGATGTAGTACATTGCAGAGGTTTTCAGCATTGTATGGAATTTTGAGGAAGCAACTTGTAATTTTCAAATCCACCGTTCTTCCCTACCGGTATCGTATATCGCAAATTTTCTTTTCCACATCCGATCATTGATGATCTATGTTCTGTATTGAGGCGGAAAATTGTCGCGTCAGGGAAAGGACAGAATGGATGAACAAACAGGAATCAGGTCAAATTTACAGGACAAGGAGGAATGGACAGTCGAGACGGATGAGGATGATATTGTCGAACGCCCCCTTGAGAGGCTATAGAACGAACGACGGAGAGAGAGGATGGGACAAAAGGACGAGTAAACCAAATCAAGCTCCGTCAATGCATATTAATTCCGAAGTTAATCTCTCGCACGATCGATCCTCGTTAAGCGTTGCCCGTTTTGGGTTCCCTCACATACGGTGCGATATCCATAATAATGAATGGAAACTACATGAACGAGGGTTTTTGTATGTCGTTTCAATGTATTTCCTCGGAACGTGGAACGGTATTGGAGACAAATCCCGTAGGTTGCCGGACAGGCGACGTGCGCTCCTTTTTTTTTCATGCTATAACAAATCCTTAGATGGTGTACCTAGGGTTCGGATTCGCTTTGTCACGTATCTTTAACCAGATTTTCGTAATGTCGATTCTTATGCTGAAACGTAATAGGCGTTCTGTTAGTCCTAGTATCCTAGCTAGTCCTAGTGTTAATAACTGAACTTTAACGGTCGATATCTCTAGTTTCAGAGCAAACAATATAAATCTGCAGCGCTTAGTATATACGAGGGGGGACCCAAAAAAAACGGGAATTGCGCTGTGACGGGGAGGGAGAGTGGGGGAACCCATTGCTCGACCAGGTGTCCGTTGGGGACACGTTTCCTGAGTTAGTGTGCGAAGTTCTGTCGCCGTGAGTGCATCGGTTCGCCCGTGGGAATTTTTGTAGTGAAACAAGTTTTTCCATTTCGCCGAAAACGTTATGGCCGATTGTCGAGGGCAACGCGCGGCTGTGAAATTTTGTTTCCTGTTGGGGAAATAGACCGCGGAAACTACTGTAATGCTTAAGACTGCTTATGGAGATGCTGCCCTAAGTAAAACCAGAGTCTACGAGTGGTTTTCACGATTTTAAAATGGAGAAATGTCAATTGAAGACCAACCCCGTTCAGGACGCCCTTCAACGTCAAGAAGTGACGAAAACGTCGACAAAATCAATGCTCTCATTCATGAAGACCGTCGCCGAACGATTGATCAACTCTGTGAGATGTTTGGGATATCATGGAGTTCAATTCAGAGGATTTTATCCAAAGATTTGCTCATGAGCAGAGTTGCAGCCAAATTTGTCCCTCGCCTTCTCACAGACAAGCAAAGGGAGCGTCGACTTCAGGCATGTTTCGAACTTCAAAATCAGCTCGAAGAGGACCCTGAACTTTTTTCCAAGGTCATTACTGGTGACGAATCGTGGTGCTATGGATACGACGCCAAAACAAAGCAGCAATCAAGCCAGTGGAAGACACCTCGCTCTCCTCGTCCGAAAAAGCTCGCCAAGTGAAGTCAAACATCAAGACAATGCTCATTTGTTTCTTCGATTGCAGAGGTGTTGTGCACGCGGAGTTTGTTCCCCCGGGTCAGACTGTCAACCGGAAGTTCTACTTGGAGGTTTTGAAAAGATCGAGGGAGAGTATCCGGAAGAAAAGGGCAGATCTTTGGCGCACAAGTGACTGGTTCCTCCATCATGGCAACGCGCCGGCCCACGCCGCTCTCTCCGTAAAGCAGTTTTTGACCAAAAACTGCATGACACCAATTGTCCACCCACCCACCCCCTACTCACCGGATCTAGCCCCCTGTGATTTTTTTGTTCCCCAGACTCAAAAGGGACATAAAAAGAAAGCGTTTTGCCACTGTGGAGGAGGTAAAACAAAAATCGCTGGAAGGCCTAAAGAACATCCCGATAAGTGAATTTAAAAAATGTTTTGAACATTGGAAGGATCGTTTGCAGAAGTGAGTTGTGGTCAAAGGAGAATGCTTTGAAGGTGATCAAAATTTGGTGTAAAAATATTAAAAAATAAAGAAATTATGACGAAATTCGCGTTTTTTTTAGGTCCCCCCTCGTACTCGAATAATAGAATACTATTTATATTACAACGAGAATGAGACTTCGTACAAATTCCAAAAATTTGAACTGCGTTTATAATAGAAATTGAAGAGCTATAGGGCTCTACCAGGAACCAAACTACGAGTACTTCTATTTTGACCCTAACAACATAATTTTCAGTCCTTTATATAAATAGAAGCGCAAGCAAGTTGCAGCATTTTTCAATTTTCCTCATATTTTGGTGATTCGACCCTCTTAACTTAACGTAAGTTATACTGTATTTTTTTGCAACTCCCGTGAAGGTAACGGGGTACAGAATATGATTAAATAACAAAATAACAGCAAACGCTCACGAGTAACGAAATTGAAATATCCGAATTGAGAAAACTAACCTTTACAAAAAAAAAAATGTGTTAAAAATAAGTGTGCAGGAGAAAAAAGTTTCCCACTGAGGGTTAAAAGATTGTGAATCAAATTGAATTTCAACAATAACCTATCCTCCAGCGTTGGAATAGGGTTCACGTTCCCTAATATTTCAAGAATTACACGCGATAAGTAAACAAAACTTAAGTTCTTTCGAATATCAATGAAATCAACATTTTCTGTCTTATATGCAGCAAGTTTCAGGTATTTTATTTGCGGAAAATATACTTCTTTACGTGCCTAGCAATTCACATTGTGAAATCGGCAACGAATGGCCGGTGGTACACTCGTCGCAATATCATCGTGAATTATCGAGTGGAAGAATCGATGAACGAAGGAATTAATGAAGGAATAAATAAACTACGCTAATGGAAGAACGATTGATTCGTTATAAATTATTGAATGAACGAATTACGACGCGAAATAACAGAAAATTAACATTCTCTGTTTAACATTTAACAAAAAGTGTAAACAGTAAAACGGTAAGTACATGGGCACAAATCGATGGAAATATCGTTCTGAGATAGGGTATGAATTGTACCGCTTTATTATCAGCTGGATACTTTTGACATCGGCGAATCCATGTTTCTAAAGTACTTAAATACAAAATGACTTCAGAAAATGTAATACGAATGTCTTGATCGAAAGATTTTACGACGGGAAATAACAGATATTTAACATTCTTGCAATAAACCGCGGCTGAAAAAAGTGTAAACACTAAAAACGTAAGTATAAGTACATGGGCACAAATCGATGGAAATAGCGTTTTAAAATAGGGTATGATTTATATCGACGTATCAGCAGAATACTTTTGACATCGGTGAATCGATATTTCTAAAGTACTGAAATAGAAAGTGATTTCTGAAAATGTAATACCAGTGACTGACAGTATTCTCCTTACAAGTTCCGATATATCTAGCTTAAAGTTTTTTCTCTGAAAGATGATTGGGGTCGAAGTTCACGAGAATCGATAAAACGGTTGCGATTTTATGAAATATCAATTCATGGAGGAATCCAAAAATTGAGAAAGATATAGTTGCTCATAGGAGACATTGAGTGTTGTCTGAAGTTTGGAGAAGGCAATTTCTAAGTTTCAACCTGCAGCTTTTTAAGTAGTCTTTCTGCAAAGGAAACGTTATTGCGCTAGTTCCAGATTTACATGAGTTAAGCCGTACAAAAAAAAATCTTCAAATAACTCAAAATTTGGCGCACTCGAGTGCGTAGATAAGTTTGGAGTTGCCCTCATAAAGTTGTCTCCATCAGAAGGCAAATGTACATAAATAATATAACACTTGCCCCAACGATAAATAACGATATTCTCTCGTCAATATGAGAATATTTACATTTCCATGCATAAGAGGTTGCATCAAGGCCTTCATTGAGTAACAATCGTAAATGTTAGTTCCAGCAGAATGCAATATTTGTCCAATGTAAATGAAGGCAGAACAGAACTGAAATCCTTATAAATTAAATGATCGTGAATGATGGTTTCCGCCGCTGACAATGCTTTTAGGACAAAATCCCCCATATGGGGTAGAAAGCTGTTCCACGTAGTGGAGAGTAGAGTGCTGTATGTGACACACATTTCGACGCCCTTGGAGTAAATTCAATGCAATGGCTACGTGCCTTCTAAGGTTGAAACGGCCAAAGGCATAAACCTTTGTGTCTAGGTCGCCGACAAAGTGGAATTCGTAGTAATATTTTTATAGGCGCATTGATAAAATGAATGATTTGAAGAATTACGTGGGGCCGTTCTTATCTCCGCCTTCATGGGCGAAATAAATGTTTCCAAAGATCCAGGTGGATAGTGCCACCAGTTCCAGCGGCCCCCTGCTTTACGGAATTTTGTTTTTGTGGAAATTTACGCGAACGCCAGGTAAGTAGATAGAAAGACATGTACGAAAATGAAATCGGAGGTTTTTCAACGAATCGCGTTATATTAATGAGTGAACTAGTTTGGCGATTAATGTTTAAATTATTTAATAGGTCACCGACAGCAACAGAAGCGCGGTCGCTACTCGGTTTTGGCGATCATCCAAGTTGTGCAGCATTGGCCGAGGTACTGGGATAGGTGATCGTTTAGCTATGGCCTATTTGGGCGCCGACTCTGTTAAGTTGGAGGCAGTTTTTGTGGTTTCTAGTGATAATAGAAAATATAGCCAACTGTATCGGCTAAGTTTTCCGTACTTTCACTGTGCCCTTATGCAAATGTGATACAGTAGTGGATTACAATAAAGGGGCTAAGGACAACACTTTGTTCCACGGTTGGCGGAGAGGGGGGGGGGGATCAGGAATAGACCAAAGTGAAGGCTTGGGGAAAACGGAATGGGTCGTAAACATCCAAAAGAGTAAAAATTATTGAATTAAAAAAACTGCAATATCACTTCTTTCTCATGGGATTATGTGCCATTAAATTATCGTAGTGGGCCTCTAGAATCGGCGCACACTTTCGGGGGTTGGAGCATTGAGTACAAGCAAAGATTAAAATTAACATCTTGGATATATCGTAAGAAAAAAATGAAATTTTCATCAGAGCAAAATTTGAACTGAATTCGCCATTTAGTTTCTTAGATATTGAGCTGTAAAGTAGAGTTATTAACACTAGATGTATATACGGAAGGGTATATTACGTCTCAGCATCTGATACGCCATACAAAAATTTGGTAAAATATATCTAATAAGAAATTAACTGTGAGAAGAGGATCTTTTGAAAATAAACATGATAGAATTTGAATACGATTTACCATTTAGTTTTGTAAATCGCATCAATAAAAGACGCCGATCTCTCGGACGCTGCTCACCCGGTAATGTACACCCCATGGGATCTGTTCCCATCATGGTACCCCGCTGCGACCCCTTTAGGGGGGAAATAGGGTTAGGACAGCGTTTTCTCAATAATTTTCATGAATTTTTTCATAGTATAAAAAATGAATATAATTTATTGAAACTTTGAGAATATTTTATACATATATTTAAGTATATACTATAAAATATTAGCGACCCCATATTGCAGGTCACAATCAGACTCAGCATTTTGCGTACATTCTGGAAGCCGCAATTTTCATCTGAAATGAAACGAGGTTGGAATTTACTTTTATTATATGTCTCTCTTCTATATAAACCTGAAAGCTATCAAAAAAATAGAAAATTGAATTTTGTACAGGGGTCAAAACAAAAAAGCATGATTTTTTGCCATTTTTTGCAACTTTATTAGCAAAAAAAAAAATTATTTTAAATAATGATGATATTCCGATTTTAGGTTCATATAGAGCGCAATACTATGAAGAAAGTAACTGCCAATTTTCAAGACGATTGGTTGAAAACTTTTCAAACTAGCGTGTACGCAAGTTCAAAAAAAAAAGTCGTTTTCAGAAAAACGCGTTTGAAAAAATAAAACCAAGAAAAACAAGCAATATGGGGTCGGTAATTTCTTCGGTGTTTTTCAAGGAAGTTCTTCAAAAAATTCTTCAAAATTTTATAGTATATACTTAAATATATGTATAAAATATTCTCAAAGTTTCAATAAATTATATTAATTTTTTATGCTATGAAAAAATTCATGAAAATCATTGAGAAAACGCTGTCCTAACCCTATTTTCCCCCTTAATGGCTTATAACAATAGAACGAGTCGGAATTTTCATTTAAAATTTGGGAACATATTTTTCAATAGTTCTACTAACAACTTATGAATTAAAAAAAATCGATTTTCTGAACTGTCTAAGCCTATTTCCACCCTTACGGAGGTTCACCGGTTTTTTTTGCGACGCAGGACATCCAAGCTACTCTTACATAAGCGAGCCGGGCTCAGTGTCGTAAACGTCAAATTCTGACCTATACCGACCATTCAATTTAGACTCTCGAAATCTGACTTAGAATCGAGGTATTTCGATACAGCACCATGTGATGATAAATGACATTCATTAAAAACAATTGTGTGTTCCAAACTTCAACGCTACCGACAAAAAAAATATGATTGGCCGTAACATAATTTCTACTATAAAAATAAGAAGAATTATTGAAACATATTACGGAGATATATGTCCCTTAACTTAAAATTAACTTATTGTCAAGAATTTTCGGGACTTCCTTACATTATCGATTTATATTCATCCTGACAGAACAAACGTACGAGATTTGCATAGCGATAACGCCAAATGCCGAGTGTCGTGTTTCAATAATCTATGAAGGGCCAGTGGAAAGCGACCAAAATCGAAATATTTCCCTTGAAGGGAATATAAGTCGAACAGTGAAATAATCGTTCATGACTATTGGAGATTAAATACTGTACAAGCTGCCATACCATCTATTTTGTAGACAAGTTTTTTTTAAGTCTGAACGTTACACTGTTCCGTCCTGCCAGTCTACTTTAAGCAACGTGTTGGAAAAATGGCGACGGAAGATCTACCCGGAGGGGTAGTCATCGTATTTTAGCTCGTTTAGCTCAATTATATTGTTGTAAAAGTGACTGTAAGTTGACAAAAATAATGTAACGGCGTCTGAATCAAACTGTTGCTGATTTACAATGAACAAGAGTTGGTTTATTACATTAGATAAAGCGTTAGCATTCGTGTTATCGGAAATATTTGTCGGTCCCCGGTTATCCGCAATTCGAGGTAAATGTGAATACCAGTTATACAGTCTGTTCCGCAAGAAAGCAACCGTCGTTATTTAGTAAGGAGCCATCGCAGCGCCATATGTCCCTATTAATTTGAATCTTTGTTTCGTGCTCTTTTGCGCAATATATAGTTTGCCTACACATTATGTTGGTGATATCAGTGAATTCGTTATCATGACAATGAGTGCAAAATACCTGAAGCGACGCGAGGCGGTGTGTTTAGTAAATCATGCGAAAGGACCAAAACTGATGTACGAGGTCTGTTCAAAAAGTATCGCGAATTTTGAATTTCCGCGGGCTACGTATATTCGATTTTCGATTTTTTTGTGGCGTTAGGTTGGTACTCATGTCCCTCACTTATGCTGACAAAATTGGCCATTTTGAATGTTTAGTTAATTGTTGACAGCTGTTTTGGTTAGACGTGTTTTGGCTTGTCTTCGATTTTTGCCTATTCCAAAAAATGGATCGAAGAATCTGTATAAAATGTTGTGTGAAAAACAAAATTAAGTGCGCGGACGCATTCCGAACGTTTACTGTGGCATATGGTGAAGCTACCTTGGACCAAAGCAACGTTTATCGGTGGTACAAAATGTTCTCAGAGAGCCGAGAAGATGCGAAAAACGAAATGCGTTCCGGACGCCCGAGCACATCAACAACAGACGAAAACATCGATGAAGTGAAGAAAATAATATTGGCCAATCGTCGAATCACCGTTAGAGAAGTTGCTGAGGATCTAAACATATCGATTGGCTCGTGCTATTCGATTTTTACCAATGATTCGGGCATGAGACGGGTCGCCGCGAAATTCGTGCCAAAACTGCTCAATTTCGAACAAAAACAGTGTCGCGTTAACATTGCTAAGGAGTCGTTGGACTCGGTCCGCGACGACCCAAATTTGCTCCAGAGGGTCATAACTGGTGACGAATCATGGGTTTATGGTTATGACGTGGAAACCAAAGCTCAATCATCGCAATGGAAGCTGCTTTTTTGGAATAGGCAAAAATCGAAGACAAGCCAAAACACGTCTAACCAAAACAGCTGTCAACAATTAACTAAACATTCAAAATGGCCGATTTTTTCAGCATAAGTGAGGAACATGAGTACCAACCTAACGCCACAAAAAAATCGAAAATCGAATATACGTAGCCCGCGGAAGTTCAAAATTCGCGATACTTTATGAACAGACGTTAAGACGTGAGTAAAGCGATATTTGAAGGATGGAAATGTAAACGATTTGCCAAAAAGGGGACTAGACCGCGTGACCACAACGAAAAAGGATAAAATGATCTTACGTCTTTTTTAAGAACAAGCCAGGCCTTTCATTGCGCCGTGTCCAGACGAGATGCCGCATAAATGGAATTCACGTCTCTCTAAATACGATTGGAAGTTGCCTGCATGAAAAAAAAAACGTGTGTTCTCGATCAACATTGAAGAAACGTTTATTGTTCGAAAAGCACGTGGAAAAACGACTGGCGTGGACAAGGGAAAATTTGGATCGAGATTGAGACAATGTTATCTTCACGGACGGGTCTTCTTTCTGGGCATGGTCTTCCTTATCAAAAGCGTGGTCAACGAAGAGTAATAAAATTCTTCAACACACAGTAAAACACCATGAAAAAAATGCATTTTTGGAGATTTTTCTGTAAACGCGGTTTTAGGTGCCTCTTTCTGTTCACGGACAATTTAAACGCTGAGTAAATGTGCACCATCTACCAGAAATGGTTGTTAAAGTCTGCTGAAAAGTTTTTTTAGTTCTGACAAAACAAGTTGGGTGCTGCAAGAGACAATGACCCTAAACATCGCCACAAACTGTGCGGTGCGTGGAAACAACAAAATAACAGCATTACGATGAAACTGCGGGCATTGTCTACAGATGCTAATCCGATTGGAAAACGTGTGCTCATACATGAAAATGAAGCCGAAAGGAAACCCAGTGTACACGGTGGCGCAGAAAATCGCATCGAAAGTATGGGAAAAAAGTGTGAAACTTTAATCAGTAACGGAGGTAAGCGAACGAGATATTAAGTAATTGCCTAATAGCTAATATTCTGTACATTAATAATAAAAAAATGTAATCTAAATTTTTATTTTTTCCAGATTATGACGATCGTTTTCTTCTTGAACAGACTGTATTTCGGCAGATCCGTCCATGACGCGTCGAATGCCACTAATCTATCGAGGCTGGATGCCGGAGCATTATGTCAGTGACATGTTCTGTGGCTTAGTGAAATAGTTCGCTTTACTACTAGCGGGTTCACTGTAGAGCAGCCAGTCTCTCTAGCCGCAGCATGAATTCCGGTGTACATGTTTTGACTTTAAGAAACTGCGGAAAATTAGGTCAATTTCATCAATGCGCTCTAGTTCCCACACGCCCACCCTATACAGTAACGCCGCCATCAAAACCACGTTGAAAAGCTTGACTCTCGCTCGCTATTCACTTTTGTAGCCATCATCGTTTCCCATATAGATCTTGAGGCAATCTTTCCTCTTGATACAAAGTCTCTCGTTGCGATATTATGCAGACCGGATTGGCCAACCGGAATCTCTAAATTTCGGTATGTAGTAAACACTTCGAGTGGGATGTTCCTATATCTAATCGGTTTTCACGCGTCTCCCTTTCTGAAAAATGATGACTCTCGTTTTCTCAGATTTCACTTCAAGCCAATTCGTTTCACACTACATTGACAAAGTTTCCAGTTTGTACTGTAGATTAATCACATTATCCAATAACAATATTCAAACATCGGCAAACAATAAAAATTCGATCTTGTCGTTTATTTTTTTGTGTCCGTGAGTAATAAAATATTTGTTAACATCTGCCAACAATCAAGAAAATAAAAACGGACTTGCGGGATCGACCTCGAGAACTCTCTGTATAGAGACTATTTCATTTGATCGCGTAGATTGATCCGCCGTACTCCGAAGGTGGCCGTTTTGTAAACACGTTGCAGAGACGTGACGTATTCTTGACGCTTACGCCTAACTCGTTTCGTTTGCTCCAGAAAAAGCTGTTTACTACGCAATCAAACGCTCGATGATAATCAATGAATGCTCCGAATAATTTACTTCGCGGCTTCGAGAAAGCTATACTTGTAATTTCTACTATTAGTATTCCTACTAATTTCTACTATTCTAATATATTTGATTATGCTTGAAGGGATACCAAGTTTTGTAGTAAAAATAATTCACTGAAGAATTCAAGTTTCATGAACCTGACATAGGCATATTCATGTTAGCTGTAACTATACAGTGGGTCAAAAAAGTATTCATACACCTTGTTTTTTTGCGACAACTTTATAGACATAAGCGATACGCAAAGAAAGCCAATTTTATTTAATAGTACATCAGGTGCAGAGATAAACTGCAAATGGAGAATTTTTTCCTGGGAATAATAGAAGAATTGTGCCAAAAAAACGAAAATTTTCGGGCAAAAAAAGTATCATCATAGTTGTTAATTATAACTAATATTTGGTGTGCATCCCTTTTGCTTCAATTATCGCCTCGAGTCTCTTAGGCGTGGATTCTACTAGCTTTTGCGTTGTTTCTTTTGCTATTTTCGTCCATTCTTCTAAAAGCACTCTTTGGAGATCGGATTTGTTTGCAATTTTTCTTTTTCTAATTTCTACATCCACCAAGTGCCATAAATTTTCAATAGGATTCATGTCCGGAGATTGTGACGGTGTAATCAATTGTTTGCGGACATTATAGAGTAACCATTCCCTCGTTTTCATGGCAGTATGTTTCGGGTCGTTATCTTGTTGGAAGTAGAAATTTCCATCCAGGCCCATTTTATCTACACTTGCTTTGAAATTGTTGCGCAACACGTCGATATACTTCTGGGCATTTATTGTACCATCTATAAAAGCCAGATTACCAACGCCATAATATCCCATACAGCCCCAAACCATGACGCTTCCTCCGCCGTGCTTTACAGTCGGTATTAAATTTTTCTGCTGGAGCTGGGTATTTGGTTTCCGCCAGACGAATTTTTTTACATCGGGCCCGATGATGTTAAACTTCGATTCATCCGAGAATACGACACGTTTCCAAAATTCTATAGATTTTTTTACGTAGGTTTTTGCGAAACCTAAACGTTTTTCTCGATTTATATTATTAATTAATGGTTTTTTGCGGGCAGTTCCGCTGTATATTTGGGCAGAATGCAAAACGTTTCGAATAGTCTGGGGACACACGCTCTTCCCCGATGTTGACGCGACATCATTCGCTAAACTGCGAGCACTTGTGGACGGTTTTTTTCTAGCCTCTGTAACAATACTCCGACGCTCTCGTACCGTTAGTATTCTCGGTCGACCGGTTCGTGGCTTATTTTCTCTGCTGTTTGTTCTTTCCTATTTTTTTATTATACTAGCAAGAACGGGCTCGCTTCGCTCGCGCTTGAATGTTTCATATTTCGAACTTGTCCTTTAGATTAAGAATCAACTGCAAATTCTTATAGATACTTTTTCCCAAACGGCACAACGGATTTTATCACCATACTGCAGTCGCTACGATTATTCCGTCTCGATCGGTTGTCATTTCGTTAAATAGTACATAATTTATTATAAGGTTTTAAAATTATGAGAATTGCATTGGGCGACAGTCAATAATCTATTGAATCTTTGATCTTATTGAATCTTTGTATACTATAGATGTTGTTTCATGGTGAACGAAATCGTGTTTGAATTACGCGCGCTTTACGACAACCAATCAGATTGACGATAAACGGGCTTCATAATTCGATATATTTATGTCGCATTTCTTTATTATATAAGGTTTTTAAATTTTGAGAATTACATTGGGCGAGAGTCAATGATCTATTGAATCTTTAATCTTATTAAATCTTCGTATACCATAGATGTTGTTTCATAGTGAACTAAATCGTGTTTGAATTACGCGCGCTTTACGACAACCAATCAGATTGACGATAAACTGGCTTCAAAATTCGATATATTTATCTCGCATTTCGAGAGTTTCGAGAATCGAGTGCCATGTATTTTTTAAGAAAGGATATTGCACTGTTGCGAAACTTAGGTTTAGTTCTTTACTAATTTTTCGATAACCTTCACCGCGTTTCCGAAAAAAAATCACTCCATCTCCCATGGATATTGATATTTCGCTTTTCTTTGCCATCATGTCTGTTCGGAGCTTGAAGATGTACTACCGCATGGAATAGGTCAAAACCATTGTGTAAACGAAGACTTGTTTACATTGTACGCAGAGGTCAGACCGTCCGTGAGTGAATATCGAGGTTTAGCAGCTCAATCGTAAGCGTACGAATACTTTTTTGGCCCGAAAATGTTCGTTTTTTTTGCATAATTCTTCTATTATTCCTGGGAAAAAATTCTCCATTTGCAGTTTATCTCTGTACCTGATGTACTATTAAATAAAATTGGCTTTCTTTGCGTATCGCTTATGTCTATAAAGTTTTCGCAAAAAAACAAGGTGTATGAATACTTTTTTGACCCACTGTATGAGAGTGCGAAACATCTGAGGTATGGTAACCGGACATAGCAAATATATTATATATGTATATAAATTTCCGTCACGTATACCATTTGTCTTTATGTACGGTAAATATTTTGTTATGCATCATTTCCCCTATGTGGAATGCACGCTGAACAAAACTCTTATCACGTAAGGGTTGCCCACTTGGGTAAACCACGTATGAGGCGACGCTCCGAGGTCCACAATACTACGTAGAACAATAGCGGGAAAATGCGGACTTATAGCCGGATCGAAAGACTTCCGGACTGGCCGAGGGGTGGGCGATGAGCTCCAACTACAATAAAGAGGGTGTAGGCAAACATAACAGAGGGCGAAATAGCGGCAAGATAAAGGAAAA
The DNA here is from genome assembly GCA_958009045.1 of Oxytorus armatus. Classification (NCBI taxonomy): domain Eukaryota; kingdom Metazoa; phylum Arthropoda; class Insecta; order Hymenoptera; family Ichneumonidae; genus Oxytorus; species Oxytorus armatus. The sequence continues at coordinate 7,852,331 of OY253747.1, read as the reverse complement.
AAAGAAGGGAATGAAAAGACGAGAGAGAAAAAGCTGAATGTTCAGCCACACCCCGTCTATACACAAAAGTGGCAGGTTGTAAAGTCATTTTTGTTTTGTTCCCATTTTAGAAGCAAAAAAACACAACATACAACACAGCGTTATAAATAAGGATCATATATTTACTTCAACTATATTTCGCATGTTTTATATTGAGTTAATTAACTCGTAAGTACGAGCAATAAAATATATTTAATTAAGTCAATAAATAATCTTTTTGTTACTGATCGTTATTCTTTTTGTTAAAAATCTTGTTATCATTGGTTATATAATACAATTTCTCGTCTACAAATATCTTCACAAACGTCAATTCCATACAGAATTAATGAATACAATGTTAAATCAATTTATGTATGAAAATTCAGTGCTTCATTATCTCTTTGTTTTTGTGCGTTTATTATCGTTTAGTTAATTTTCTGTTTTCACTTTCGCCGTCGTGATTGAATAACGTAGTATCGCACCACGTGCAAGCCAGATGGGTAGCCAATACGTGTAGCATTTTCATTGAAATTTCATTGCAAATATTGACTGTTTATATTCGCGAATGAATCGAATTATCACACCGAAGATTTAATTGCACGACAAACCTTTCGAAATATCCACGAATGAATGTATAATGCATCAATGATTAAATTGAACCTTTTATGAATGTCAATAATCGATCGTATACGTGTTGTTTGTATAATTTAATTTCGAGGTTGACAAAAGGTTACATTCGTGGTACTTTTATCAATTAACATTAATTAATTATCTCTCGTATACTTCATTGTTCAATAAATCTTTGTTTTTTAAAAAATTTTTATGGAAATTGTAATTTTCATAAAAATGTTCGATACTTTTGGTAATTTACATAAATATGTAATTATTAAATAATAATAAGTTTTTAATTATTGTTTCTGTCTTTTGTCATTATCATCAACTATTTATCATCGATACGTTTTCTAATGAATCATAAATTAACGTTAATCGTTCATGTTTCCTCGCCAACAATGACAAATTCATGTCACTCGTATTATAACGAGCGCGTGTCTGCACCAGACGCTAATAAATCATTCACGAAATGTAAAGTTCTCTTTTAACAACTGTACATGTACAGTAATTAATTAGTGAATTATAATTTTAAAAAAAGCGCGTGAATAATTGATATTTTTATTGTTAATTGAGGATTAATATTTCCAATTAATATATTTAACAATGCGTATGAATACTTGTTGAATAAAATTTCACAAAGCTTTGGATATCTGTCATTATCAAAGGCATGTAGAGTTTCTATTAAGGTAGTAGTCTGGTAACTTAAGCCGATTTTTATGTCTTTTTTGGAGGGCGTTTTTTTGTAGGAAAATAAAAATGAATCGTTTTGGATATTTAGGATGTTTTTATTTACATATTAAAGATACAAAAAAAAAAATTTTTGAACAAATTCAATAGTTTATTATTAGTATTATTATTATTGATCGAAGTTGGCACCTCGAAAAAAGCGCGTGGGGGGCCCCGGTCATTTTGGCTCTTGATGTTATCTGAAATCAAAAATTCTTGATAATTCTTAATCTATAGACATTTAAATTTCATGTATAAATAACAAAATGGAAAAGGACGTTTTTTTCCAAAGTGCGCCATTTTGTTATTTATCCATGAAATTTAACTTCAGTAGTTCCGACCAGAATGACATGTCTATAGATTAAGAATTATCAAGAATTTTTTATTTCAGATAACATCAAGAGCCAAAATCACCGGGGCCACCCACGCGCTTTTTTTTCGAGGTGCCAACTTCGATGAATAATAATAATAATAATGAACTATTAAATTTTTTCAAACTATTTTTTTTTTGTATCTTTAATATGTAAATAAAAACATCCTAAATATCCAAAACGATTCATTTTTATTTTCCTACAAAAAAACGCCCTCCAAAAAAGACATGAAAATCGGCTTAAGTTACCAGACTACGACCTTAAGTAAATAATGGGAGTTATGAAAAAAACAAATTCCGTACAGTTATACTTTTTAATAGATGTAATTTTTGTTTCCTGCTCGAAGTTAATTGGCGTTCCGTAAAAGAAAAGGAGATGCATTCAATCGGGCAGGGTAATTCTCACCTTGCCTTGGTGTAATCGCTACGCACAGAGTGAATGAGCACGCAATGCGTATTCGTTTAAACGACGGATCATTCCGGCACTAACGATTTTTTCAATTTTTTTTTCTATCACTCTCTCTCTTTCTCTCTCTCTCTTTCTCTCTCTCTCTTTCTCTCAAATATATCTCAACTACCTTCTAAAAATGATTTCGTCAAGGTACAAATTATTCCCCAAGTTCATCAAGTGAACAGCCCGGATCATAAATTAGAAAAGACGATTTTTTTTCTAAATCCCGAAAAATATTTCACAATTTTCACGTCGATTTGATTTGCGACGCACTTGAAAACAAATTATTTTTGATATTATCTGAGTACACTGTTTTTTTATATTGCGCCCGACACCAAAACACTCCATTGAATCACGTTTCGCTTTCACATTTCGCTCTCACTTTTTTTTGCAATAGGAACAGACAACGAAATGGCTAAAGAGAAGATGAAAAAAAGGATAAGACCTAAAAATATCAAGGAGAAAGTGAAGAGGGTGGAGAGGAAGGAGAAAAAGACGAAAAACGAAAAGGCGATCACATTTCAAGTGTGGTTTGCCAGTCCACGCGCCACGCCATCGTAGACCCGTTGATTTCACCCCGCACGTCCGTTCTACACCGTCATAAGCGCGCCAAAGACGAAAATAACCCTTAAATTGTCAACTAATGAATCATTTTGAATTTGAAAAAGAAAATCACACAATTCATCTCGAAATAACTCTCACTTTTATCCGCGGAGCTTCGAGTTTGAGTTCGATAAAGCACACGCGCCAATATCTCACGAGCTTTTTGTCGGCACTACGCGTCTCATGTGCGCGTCGTGGAGGCAGACACCGCCCAGCTGGCGAGATTCCCGGGTGTGGAAACGCGTAAAACCACCCCCTCCCTTAATATTTCGCGATCGGAGGGGGATGAAAGCATTGCGGAGAGCGCAAGCGCTCTCAAATGTATCCATGACAACCTCACCCTCCTCTGTTTTTTCATCTCGATTTTAGTCACGACGGAAGGTGAAAGTGAGCTTGAGACCGAGAAAGACGAAGATGGTGAGGAGGTCAGAATTAGGAATTGAAAGTTGAAGGTTTAAAGTTGGTGGTTGAGGAAAATGAAGCAGTCACAATGGCATGGTGCAAAGAGCACACTTGGTCAGCAAGCTGGATCAAAAGCTGTGTGAAACAAGACACATACTTTTCGAACATGGTAATAGATGTATTCCTTTGCCGGCTATATATGATATTACAATTTTAAAAAAAATCCCCAAGGGGATAGGTGAGCGAATTACTATTACTGAAAAAGATCTCTAAAAATCGAACGAGTGGTCATTCGCGCTCTAGTGTGTAATTTTTTTTTCCTAAATGTTAGTCAATATCTTGCTTATCATGACTGTATGCATTTTCTTCATTATAGTAGTTAAGAAAGTTGTAACCAAATAGTACACGAGGTCTGTTCGAAAAGTATCGCGAATTTTGAATTTCCGCGGGCTACGTATATTCGATTTTCGATTTTTTTGTGGCGTTCGGTTGGTACCCATGTCCCTCACTTATGCTGAAAAAATCGGCCATTTTGAATGTTTAGTTAATTGTTGACAGCTGTTTTGGTTAGACGTGTTTTGGCTTGTCTTCGATTTCTGCCTATTCCAAAAAATGGATCAAAGAATCTGTATCAAATTTTGCGTGAAAAACAAAATTAAGTGGGCGAACGCATTCCGAATGTTGACTGTGGCATATGGCGAAGCTACCTTGGACCAAAGCACTGTTTATCGGTGATACAAAATGTTCTCAGAGGGCCGAGAAGATGCGAACAACGAAATGCGTTCCGGACGCCCGAGCACATCAACAACAGACGAAAACATTGATGAAGCGAACAAAATAATATTGGCCAATCGTCGAATCACCGTTAGAGAAGTTGCTGAGGAACTAAACATATCGATTGGCTCGTGCTATTCGATTTTTACCAATGATTTGGGCGTGAGGCGGGTCGCCGCGAAATTCGTGCCAAAATTGCTCAATTTCGAACAAAAACGGTGTCGCGTTAACATTGCTAAGGAGCTGTTGGACTCGGTCCGCGACGACCCAAATTTGCTCCAGAGGGTCATAACTGGTGACGAATCATGGGTTTATGGTTATGACGTGGAAACCAAAGCTCAATCATCGCGATGGGAGCTGCTTTTTGGGAATAGGCAAAAATCGAAGACAAGCCAAAACACGTCTAACCAAAATAGCTGTCAATAATTAACTAAACATTCAAAATGGCCGATTTTTTCAGCACAAGTGAGGGACATGAGTACCAACCTAACGCCACAAAAAAATCGAAAATCGAATATACGTAGTCCGCGGAAATTCAAAATTCGCGATACTTTTTGAACAGACCTCGTATATGTGAGTGCCTGTGTGATTGATTATCTGGATGTCTCTGAGTATACGAGTGGGTGTTTGCGAGTGGCTCTGCCACGTTCTGCGGTTGTGAGTGTTTGTGAATGTTTTCGGACAGCCCGTGAATATCTGGGAGCAAGAAAAATTATCACAGTAGTTTCCAAAACAAGCTGCATGTTTAAATTTGCAAGTTGCTTCCTCGAAATTTTACACAACGCTTAAAGCGTCCTCTATGAAAAAGCATATCGATCTCAATTGTGGCGTCCTCATAGAGGAGGCTTTCTTTTCATGGAAAAACTATTACATTTTTAATGTGAAAGCGTTTAAAATATTCCAAAATATTGAAAAATACCATTTAGAACAATGCTCGTGTGTGTGTGTGTTTACCATTTAGAAAAATGGTGTGTGTGTGTGTGTGTGTGTGTGTGTGTGTGTGTGTGTGTGTGTGTGTGTGCGCGTGTGTGTGTGTGATAGGGATACAAAACGATTGTTCAATTATTTTTTAATTTATAAGATTTTGAAATTTTTCAAAAAAGTGTGTTACAAGCATAACTCACGCAATTTCCGAGCTATCCGGCTGAAGCTTTTTACACAAATGAACTATCATAAAATTCAGTTCGCTACTAAATTTGAAGAAACTCGATCGAACGTTCCAAAGTTATAGAATTTCCAATTTTCCAAAAAATCGCTTCGTTTTTAAAGGTGTCTAGCTCATGTAATTTTAGAGCTATCGAGCCAAAACTTCGTACATCGATTAGGTACTACAACAGAACACTCCGCATTGAATTTAAAAAAGATCAATCGAGACGATTTATAGAGGTTTGAATTTTTTCAAATTGAGATGTATTTAAGACACTAGTTCGTGGAACGTGTACCTGAAATTTATAAAATATGAAATATTAAATAATAAAAAAGATAAAAATAAAAAAAGTTCAATATCTCAAGAAATATTAGTCTAAGCAATTGGGTCGATAGGACCTTTTTTGTAGGAAATTAAATTTCCAACAAATTTTATATTTATATTTTTTTCGTACAGTTAATTTTTTCGGAGATAACAGCAAAAAAACGAGAATTTTGGATAAAAATCAACTTCAGTGACCCGTACCAACTCACCAGTACAATTTACACTTTCACCGCAAATGGCACTTTTTTAGATTGTTTTATCCTGAGTAAATCGAAACCAAGAACAATATGATAGCATAAAATGCGGCTGAGTTATAGAAATTTGAAAAAAAAAAAATACGATTTACGTGTATTTTAGATGAAAAATCTTCTGACGCTTTGGGACAGTACTTAGAATTAATATTAAGGGCTGTAACTTTCAGGGAATTTCTTTTTCGACATATCCAACAAAATTTCGGGTGGGGACTGGAAAAAAAATAGTCGAACAAAAATATCGCCCTAATGCTACATGTTGGCTGTGTGTAATATGAGAATTCGCCAAAGAGGTATGAGCTATTACATAGCGATATTCTTTAAGCATTGTTAAGCACTTTTAAAATATTTATCCTCGGAACGCTGCACATTGTTAAGGGTGGTTCAGGACTATCAAGGGACGCGACACGTCTTGACCGCAAGTAATTAAGACGAGAGTTTTAAAAACACCTGCCGCACCTGTCACTTTCCTGTACACTGATTTGCCCTAATAATTATAATATTAAAACTTCCGATCGACCTCACCAACATTTATAATTTCCTTTAATTTCCTTCGATCTTCATTGCGTGAAATATATTTTCCACCTGATTTATCCAACAATATATAAAATTAAAATATTGGAAAGAGACTGATGCATTTTAAATGAGCTTGATAACAGCGTGGTGATGTATGTACAGTATGTAATTACTTTTGTGAATGATGAATTAATTGAAACTTCTCAGGATAAATGGTACCAAGAATTTTTCCTAAATTTTATCTGATACACTTTGCGAAAGCCTTCATCCTTAGTTAATTTGATTTAGTACTTCGTTTCCCTCGCCAACGAACGATTAAATAACGATATTAAAATCTTCGTAATTTAATGAAGCTCACGCTGTCTTGGTAACTAAAGGAGCTCAGAAAATACGAAATTACTTTCATACTGTAAAGTAAATATGATCTCTTTCCGTCCCTATGTCGTCACTGTGAAAAGTGAGAAGAGTTTGGAACTCGAAACCGTTTGGAGTTTGGAGGGTTGGTAAATCCCCTCTTACGCAGATTACTAGGACCACGTTATGTATTGTTTAACAAAAAGCGTCACGGGTTGAGGCAACTAGCGAAGAAAAATATACGACAATAAGAAAATGACAAATTCCCGACTTTCTTTCCCTTGTTTGCGATGACTAGCGAGACGAAAAAAAACTTACACATCGCTTCCTCCTCGTTTTCAAAGATTTACAAATCCTCCCCCCTGGGCAAACGGCTTCCCTCGTTTTGGCTTCTCCCTCGAGAAATTAGGTGAATATTTAAAACAGAGGAAGCGATCTACAAATGTCAATTTGCACCTTTTTTGTCCTGGTTAGTGCGTTAGATAGTGTGTTTTGCTTAAGTTTGAAGCCGAAATCAATTTTCGGAACATTTAAAACTTTATAGAATCACAATCGTTTTGTCGATTTTTATCAAATTTCGTATCAAACATTCTGTAACATTATCATTTTTTTCAAAATATGACAGATTGTTGGCTCGATGCTTATTAAACTTAGATAATTAACGGACACTTTACGAAAAATAAAAAATTTATTCCAATCTGCACCCTGTTGTAAATTATTGCCAGTTTCAATAATAACCATCCGTGAGTGCTGTTTGTGTGGAAACTTTTGGCTCTATAAATAAAAATGTACGAATGTTATAGCGATCACAGAGATTTTTTGGAAATATTCAAAATTTTGTCAAATCCGAAAGCCTGAAGTAATTTAAATGAAAATTGCAGCTAATAAAGGGGGTTGGCTTCTATACATGGGTGCCAAACTTGAACGCCATTGCTGAAGTCATCGTCGAGATACGGCCGTTTCAATTTTGAAAGCTTGATACACACAACCACGCACGCGCGCCCTCACACACATTTTTGCTACATTCGATTTTCCGGCGTTTTGGTGCATTTTAAACCCATCGGCATTAAAAACTCAAAAGATGAAAACAAAGCTTTCTCTACTTTCTTCCTTGAAATTTTACACAATGCTAAAAGCCACCTTTATAAGGAATAATATTTTTCTCGATTTTAGCTTTCTGATAGAAGAAGCTTTGAGAATTTCGTGAAATGTCAAGGAAGCAACTGGTATCTTTTAAGGTAGTAGTCTGGTAACTTAAGCCGATTTTCATGTCTTTTTTGGAGGGCGTTTTTTTGTAGGAAAATAAAAATGAATCGTTTTGGATATTTAGGATGTTTTTATTTACATATTAAAGATACAAAAAAAAATTTTGTTGAAAAAATTTAATAGTTTATTATTATTATTATTGATCGAAGTTGGCAGCCCGGGTCGTAACTTCTTTTCTACCGAAACGATTGCTTTCAAATTTTAACAGGCTACTCTACACACTTATAGTTCTCGACGGAACCACCGAGAAATTTTTTCACCCCTAACTTTTTATTTTACAACCCCTTCTTTGCTAAAGTCCTTTTATTTTAGCAAAGAAGGGGTTGTAAAATAAAAAGTTAGCGGTGAAAAAATTTCTCGGTGGTTCCGACGAGAACTATAAGTGTGTAGAGTAGCCTGTTAAAATTTGAAAGCAATCGGTTCGGTAGAAAAAAGTTAGGACCCGTGCTGCCAACTTCGAGGTGCCAACTTCGATCAATAATAATAATAATAATAAACTATTAAATTTTTTCAACAAATTTTTTTTTTGTATCTTTAATATGTAAATAAAAACATCCTAAATATCCAAAACGATTTATTTTTATTTTCCTACAAAAAAACGCCCTCCAAAAAAGACATGAAAATCGGCTTAAGTTACTAGACTATACTACCTTAACTTGCAGCTTTTTTCCCTGCGTGTTCTCTGAATCCCAAACTTGACGAATAACTTGAAATTTCGTAAAAGCGTTCCATCGATTCTAGCGAAATTCGATCCCTATCATTAATCAATGACATTTTATCTAGGTACAAAATTTTACCGCAGAATCTAAAAAGTTCAATGCGAAATAACGAGCAAGAGTCCTGACAAACATCTGATATCATTTTTGTTTGAAAAATTCAAAATTTCATGAATTCAAATCGCCTTGGTCAAATTTCTCTAAATTCAATAGTGAACATCCTTCGACAGTACCCAATCGATGTACGAAATTTTGGGTCGATAGCCAAAAAAACATTATCCGATCTTGATTCTTAAAATAATATCTATATCGATTCTGAGACAAATTCAAAATGAAAGCACCTAAATCTACCTTGTTCAAATGAATATGAAATATCCTTTAATAGTACTCAATAGATGTACGAAATTTTGGCCGTATAAAAGATTATACGAGCCTTAACAAACGCATGTATCCAATGTTCGATAAATTCAAAATTCTATAAAATGGGAACGTGTCGATCAATTTCCATAAAATCCAATAGCGGACAGTACTTGATGATAGTCGAATGGTGTAGAAAGTTTCAGGAAGATATGCCGAAAATTGTATGAGCGAATTATATGGTCTTAACATATTTTTTAAACATGTTCAAAATCTTATAAAACCCAAAGTATTTCCGCAGTGAAGGGACCATTCCTGATTTCCTACCAAATGTCTGCCTAAAAGCTCAAAGAAATTCGAAGTTACAGCAGTTTCAATTTTGCGCCCCTATTCGAACAGACACGAACATAAACAGACATAAACACATAGACGATTCTTCATTTTTTCATGAAAAGAAATATTCTTCTATGAGAAAGCAAAAAATTACACGGATATCTCAAAACTTGCTGAAGTTAGAGCGAGCATATATAATATCTTGAAAAAATTGAATGCCCCATTAAATCTGAGACAGTTTATAAATTTGTATTAAACTTATATAATAATAAATCGAAGAGAGATATTATTTTACTAGTCTGCAAAATCAAAGAACCACGCTTTCCATGCCAAAGCCCCCTCCGCAAAGAAGCAAAAGTAGGGCAATGGAAGCTCGTATTACCCTGCGTTTTGCCCAAACGTAGGTTTTTGTACAGTGATAGAAGAACCATTCCCACTTTGAAAAGAACCGTCGAACATGACGAAATTTCATGCTTGGAGAGAAAGTCAACAGAATAAAGTCGATGATTCGATTCAAGTGTGAGTGCGAGGGCGAGTGCGTGAGCAAGTGTGAATGCGCTCGTACACGTTGCTGTTTGTGTGTTATCTTTCGAAAGTGTTTGGCGCACCTTGGGGATTGTGATTAACTGCTAACGGACCCCACCGAGAGGGATATTCCGTCGCTGCCTGATAATAAAGCTCCCGCGAGGCTTTTAGGGAATAGAGCGGACAGTATCGTTGTCAGGTGTAATCCAATTCTCGTTCCGATTCACATATAACCAAGGCGAGCGTTCGGAGTACCAATGGAAACGAAAAATGCCAACAAAGCTCCCGATATATACTTAATACTTTGTATGCGAAACGCACTTCTCGTGTCACACGATATACCTGTGTTCTATTCCCGCTTTTCTTTCGTACGAGGATTTACGCGGGTATGCAAATGCATCGGCTGCTGTACAGCTTTCTATTTATCGGGATAATGTTTTATCACTCGACCTCTGTCTTGGCACGTACTTGGAAAGCTTTTTCCGAATTGATCACAATAGCTTTTTTTTCGCTGAAGAGATTTTACTAAAGAACGTCCTTAGACAAACCCAAATCATACCGCTCGAAAAATTGCGTGAGGCTTTTTTCCACATTACGAGGGGGGACCCAAAAAAAACAGGAATTTCGTCATAATTTCTTTATTTTTTAATATTTTTACACCAAATTTTGATCACCTCCAAAGTATTCTCCTTTGACCACAACGCGCCTCTGCAAACGGTCCTTCCAATGTTCAAAACATTTTTTAAATTCACTTATCGGGATGTTCTTTAGGCCTTCCAGCGATTTTTGTTTTACGTCCTCCACAGTGGCAAAACGCTTGATTGCTGCTTTGTTTCGGGGTCGTATCCATAGCACCACGATTCATCACCAGTAATCACCTTGGAAAAAAGGTCAGGGTCCTCTTCGAGCTGATTTTGAAGTTCAAAACATGCCTGAAGTCGACGCTCCCTTTGCTCGTCTGTGAGAAGGCGAGGGACAAATTTGGCTGCAACTCTGCTCATGTGCAAATCTTTGGATAAAATCCTCTGAATTGAACTCCATGATATCCCAGACATCTCACAGAGTTGATTAATGGTTCGGCGACGGTCTTCATGAATGAGAGCATTGATTTTGTCGACGTTTTCGTCACTTCTTGACGTTGAGGGGCGTCCTGAACGGGGTTGGTCTTCAATTGACATTTCTTCATTTTTAAAACGTAAAAACCACTCGTAGACTCTGGTTTTACTTAGGGCAGTATCTCCATAAGCAGTCTTAAGCATTACAGTAGTTTCCGCTGCCGATTTCCCCAACAGGAAACAAAATTTCACAGCGGCGCGTTGCTCTCGACAATCGGCCATCACGTTTTCGCCGAAATAGAAAAAGTTGTTTCACTACAAAAATTCCCACGGGCGAACCGATGCACTCACGGCGACAGAACTTCGCACACTAACTCAGGAGACGTGTCCCTAACGGACACCTGGTCGAGCAATGGGTTTCCCCACTCTCCCTTCCCGCCGCAGCGCGATTCCCTTTTTTTTGGGTCCCCCCTCGTATACATATTGACGCTGCTTACGAAAAGTAGCACGATTCATATTTCTTACGAAAACTAACACGTTTCGAATTGCACCACGAAAGTCAACACGTTTCGAAATTCGATGCGAGAACTAGCATGTTTTGGCTTTCATCGCAAAAACTAGCATGATTCGGCTTCTGCCGCGAAAAGTGGCATGTTTCGGCTTTCGTCGCGAAAACTAGCATATTTGGATTTGCACGTGAAAAAGTAGTATATTTGCCGAACTGAATCGAACAAGATTCAGAACTTTCGCAAATGTTTCAATAATTTTTTCGGGAGCACTATAAGAAATAAATGAAAAACATTAAGGGTGTATCGCCCGTACACCCTCAAACATTTATATTTGTTTTCTATTTAAAAAATAATAACATTATTGAAAATACGATTCGCAAATACGATACGCAATATTCCACCACTCAAAAACTAAAATTGTTCATCAATGATATTTTTCATGATTTCAAGTTTCGGAGTCAGCGATGGAATTGAACAAAATTTTTGCTTATAAAAAGTATATTCTACTTACAGTCTGAAGAATCGTTCATTGTGTTTTTATTTCATTAAAAAAAACACAATCGATTGAGATATCTCGAGAAATATCAGGTCTTGGACGAAGTAGCAAGAGGGAAAAAAATTGACATTGTTAACTTTGCATACACCGCAATTGTTTTCGATTTTCTTTTCTCTAATTTTTTGACCATGATTTTTTTATTCCAAAATCACGAGGCATTTGCTGTTTGCCATCTTATGATAAGCATAGCAGACCAAAATTCAAACAGTAAAATATGTATGAAATAAATTCAAACAAAAAATAAAACGGTATAAAATGACAAGCATAAATATTTCGTCAATTTGGAGTAAAAAAGGATGTTCAAAAAACGTGGATTAAAAAATGAGAAACACTTCCAGTGGTACTGAAACGTGCTAATTTTCGCGATGACAGTCGAAGCGTGCTAGTTTTCGCGCAGATATCAAGCGTGCTTGTTTTCGTAAGAAATCTGAAACATGCTAGTTTTCGTAAGCAGCGTCGATATAATACTATCGAAATTCGAGTAAGACTGCGATCGGATAGACACGGCACAGTGCCCTAAAATATCTCAAACATTCATGTATTCAGGATATGAAAATTTTTGTATGAGCGGAGTCGAAAAATAGGGCTGAAGAATTTATTAAAGCACGAGAGAAGGGTAACAGTAGAGGAAAAAACTTCAACGATCCTTTGTGGAGAAAAACTGAGACTGGAGAATATTGGAATTCCCCTCACCGAATGGTGACGTACTCGAAATGTTTGGTGCATAACGAAACAAAAAAAACAATTTTCATAAAACCGTATGAGCTTTTATAGTTGAGACACGAATCAGCACAACTTTACGGAAATTCAAGAAAATGTAATTAATATACTTCAACGAAGGATGTCGTGAACGAAGAAGACCAAGATAATATCTTATTATTGACCTACCCGCTATGTGACGAGATTAAACTAATATTATACTATTCAGGGTCGTAATATACTGGATGCACTTATTAATTAGATAAAAAATTTACGGGATGACTCCTGGTTCAGCAAAGACTCTGATGTACTCTGGGAATCATTGGTAGTTCTTGTACAGAAACAGCATGACACTTTTCAGATTTTGCTTCTTGATGGGGGGAGCTTTGTTTTTATGCCAAAAAATCGTGGTATTAACGTCAATTTGTTAAAAATGTTTCAAAACATCGAAAAATCATATTTATAATAAATCTCCGGATGTGTGTAGGTGTGTGTCCGTGTGTGACAGGGGTGGAAATTGAAACCGCTGTAACTTCGAATTGATTTGAGTTTTCGGATTGAAACTTGTTTCACAAGTATATCAGTAAAGGCTCTATGGCCCCTACAATTTTTGTGACAATTGAAAAATTTTTTGGATTTCATGAATTTTTGAAATTTTGTTGAAAAGTGTGTTACCGTCGTAAGTCATACAGTTTCCAAGAAATCGGGCTAAGACTTTCTTCTACACAAATGGGATATTGTAAAATACGGTTCGCTATTGTATTTAAATTGGCTATTGAATTTCGAATTTTTCGAAAAATTGCTTTGGGCCCAGTCCGTGTCTAGTTCGTGCAATGCTTGGGCTATCTAGCCAAAACTTCGTTCATCGATTGGGTATTATCAAAGAATACTCCGTATTGAATTTGAAGAAAAAAAATCGGTAAGGCGATTTATGGATTTTTTAATTGAAAAAAAAATCGACATGTGTTTATTAAGGGGGAAAATAGGGTTAGACGGTTTAAAAAATCGATTTTTTTTAAATTTCATAAATTGTTAGTAAAACTATTGAAAAATATGTTCCCAAAATTTTAAATGAAAATTCCGACTCGTTCTATTGTTATAAGCCATTAAGGGGGGAAATAGAGTTAGGACAGCGTTTTCTCAATGATTTTCATGATTTTTTTTATAGTATAAAAAATGAATATAATTTATTGAAACTTTCAGCATATTTTATACATATATTTAAGTACTAGGGGGGCTCTGCCCCCCTGCGCGCCTCGCGCGCCAACCGCCCCTCGGGCCATTCTATTCGGCGTACCTCCCCCCTCCTCGGGCCATTCCATTCAGCGCCCCGCCCGCTCGGGCCATTCCATTCAGCGTACCCCCCCCCCCCCCCCCCGGCGATTCCATTCGGCGCCTCCCCCCGCCCCGCGCCTCCCCCGCCACCGCTCGATCCCCTCGCCCAGCCTACTCGATCCCGCTCGCTCTCCTCAACTCTTGTCACGGCGGCGGCGGCGATATATTTATATAATATGGAGAAGAGATATACTATAAAATTTTTGAAAAATTTCCTTGAAAAAAACCGAAGATATTAGCGACTCCATATTGCAGGTCATAATCAGACTCAGCATTTTGCTATTTTTTCAAACGCGTTTTTCTGAAAAAGTATTTTTCAACTTGCGTACACGCTAGTTTGAAAAGTTTTCAAGCAATTGTTTTGAAAATTGGCAGTTACTTTCTTCATAGTATTGCGCTCTATATGAACCTAAAATCGGAATATTATCATGATTTAAAATATTTTTTTTTTGCAAATAAAGTTGTAAAAAATGGCAAAAAATTATGCTTTTTTGTTTTGACCCCTGTAAAAAATTCAATTTCCTATTTTTTTGATAGCATTTAGGTTCATATAGAAGAGAGACATATAATAAAAGTAAATTCCAACCTCGTTTGATTTCAGATGAAAATTGCGGCTTCCAGAATGTACGCAAAATGCTGAGTCTGATTGTGACCTGCAATATGGGGTCGCTAATATCTTCGGTGTTTTTCAAGGAAATTCTTCAAAAATTTTATAGTATATACTTAAATATATGTATAAAATATTCTCAAAGTTTCAATAAATTATATTCATTTTTTATACCATAAAAAAATTCATGAAAATCATTGAGAAAACGCTGTCGTAACCCTATTGCCCCCCTTAAGATACTAGTTCGTGCAGCATGTGCCAAACTTTTTAAATTTTCGGATAAAATGTGGTATGTAACCAAAATGTCATTGAAGAATGATTGAGATCGAACATAGCGAGAATTCATGAGACGGCCATGATTATACAAAATTTACAATAATTAGAATAATTTGGAATTTACAATACATCTATGGAAACAAGCTGTAAAGTCAAAATTACAAGTTGCTTCCTCGAAATTTCACAAAACGCTTAAAACTTCCTCCGTGAGGAAACCAAAATTCAGCTAGACACACTGATGCCTATCGGAGGCTTTAAGGGAGAACACCACTGTGACCCCCTGTTTTTTTTCACATTTTTCAAGAATTTTTTTTTGTGGGAAAAAAAAAAATATTCGAAAAATTTTTTTGCATTTTGTTCCTTGTTTATGAATGTATCAAAAAACATTTTTTTCACATTTTTCACGCCGCATGGTGGCGTTGGGGAAGCTCTCGCGTCAGGTGCTGTCATCTCCGCGGCACGCAGCAGAACTCTCTTCAACGTCGATCTGAAAAAAATACCGAGTGTTTTCGGTAACAATATGATATTTTGAAGAGAAGTACATAGGGATTTGGAAAAATATTGTTTTAAAAAAAATACGCACGCCTTTGAAATAAAAGTTAATTTCAAAGGCGTGCCTATTTTTTTTTTAAACAATATTTTTCCTAATCCCTATGTAGTTCTCTTCGAAATATCATATTATTAACGAAAACACTCGGTATTTTTTTTCAGATCGACGTTAAAGAGAGTTATGCTGCGTGCCGCGGAGATGACAGCACCTGACGCGAGAGCTTCCCCAGCGCTACCATGCGGCGTGAAAACTGTGAAAAAAATGTTTTTTGATACATTAATAAACAAGGAACAAAACCCAAACAAATTTTTCGAATATCTCTTTTTTTTCCCACAAAAAAAATTCTTGAAAAATGTGAAAAACACAGGAGGTCACAGTGGTGTTCTCCCTTAAGCGTTGTGTGAAATTTCGAGGAAGCAATCTGTAAGTTCAAACTTGTAGCTTGTTCAAAGTTTATTATTACCTATAGCCGTTGCGGTTAGTCTTATTGTCCGCTACATTTTAACATAACCGCAGAAAAAACGACATAGCCCCACAAATTTGTAATCATCGAGAATATAACCTTATATGCACGAAAAAAAAATGTAAACTCTGAATGGAAAATGACTCCAATCGGCTGATCGCAGTGGAAATACATATCTCCTGTATTTTTTACCGCAGGCAGTTGGAAGTTAATATGAGGATCGATATCGGAGATAGCCAACAATTTTAATGGAACCGAGATTGTAGCCTCCCCTTGTTTGGACTCGGAATGATGTGGATCTTTATTATTTCCCGGTGGCAGAGGTCTGACCAAACGTTTGACTCATGGTACTGCGAAGGCATATATTTCGCCGCAAGATATTTCTCCGCGCAATTTCCGGGGCTTACTCATTTTTCGTCAAACATTCTGGAGGAAGATAAAACGGCAAAGAATATTATTCGCTTTCGTTGAAAGCCTCGAATATTTTCTGGATCTCAGTTTATTGACGAAAAATGGAACGTGGAAATTTGCAACATTTTTTGTTTCTTCTATCATCCATTTACATTCTAGAATTCTTCTGTAGCTTTTCTTTGTTCAATGTGTCAACCTCTAGTGCCGAAAGCTTTCAAGCCTTTTATCCGACCTTACGATTTCTTTCCTCCGAAAATCATAAAAATATCCCTTTTACGAGTAGGTATTAAAGAGATTTGCGAGAAAAAAAGAAATCACAGAAACAACATCTACCATAGAAAATGTTGTTTTCACGCGTTCTCAAATATCATTTGAAATGTGTTACATCATGGTTGTGTCGTTTTTCCTGTCGTATATTTTTCCACTCTCATATTTCCCATCTGCGCACCAATCCAAGCCACACCAGGGAAAAGGGTGTCAGGACTATCGCGGCGACAGGAGGCGTGTTCACAGAATGCTTTCAATATGCTTTTACGTAAAATCTCTATTCTCATATCATACGAGTCTGAAGATGAAGAAATATTTTTCCCGACTATGACGACGGCAAAGGCGCCAAAAAAAACACGGGAAAAGCTATAGAAAAACAAACACGGAGGTTTCTGACCATACCGAGATTTACTGCTGAACGTAGAAAGAAAGAAAAGAGAGGAAAAACACGACGGTGAGTAGAGATGTGCTGGCGTCGAGAAAGTTCGGAGAGCAAGTAGGAAGATGGGGTTGTTTGACCGAATAACGACAGGTCCGGATTCGATTTGTCTCTGGCTAGACGTGATATTTTTTTTCAACCGCCTCCCAACGAAATATCTTTTAGGAAGAATAGAGCGTGCATTGCGAAAGGTCCTTCATCTCCAAGGTCTGTTCCCCTCTCGAAGCTTTTATCCATCAGACTTGCGCGATCCAGAACCACTCTTGGCAACCAAAAAGCGCTTACCGCTTCTCACCGATAGCTCCCACCTCATATCTCGAAATCCCCTACTCCTCAAAGCTGTTTTTTTTCTCGGCCTCAGTTGTTGTTGAAGTGGCGAAGGAAAATTATTGTCGAGGAGAAGCTCGACGAGTGCAATTGACTAAAAGCACTTCATTGGGATCTATTTTTCTATCCATTGCACACGCATTTTACCGACGCATTAACAAATCAATTCACACATCACACGTGTGTCGGGGCGTTGTTTAGCCCTAACAAATTTCCAATTAAGGATAGCGAATAATTAATATGCCATTGAATAATAAAAATAGAATATAACAAAAGAAAAACATCACAACGTAGCCCATGTTTAAATGAACTCCGTTTAACTAACCCGACTTCAGAGTAACTTTCAGGTAGTAGTCTGGTAACTTAAGCCGATTTTCATGTCTTTTTTGGAGGGCGTTTTTTTGTAGGAAAATAAAAATGAATCGTTTTGCATATTTAGGATGTTTTTATTTACATATTAAAGATACAAAAAAAAAATGTTTTGAAAAAATTTAATGGTTTATTATTATTATTATTATTGATCGAAGTTGGCACCTCGAAAAAAAAGCGCGTGGGTGGCCCCGAGGATTTTGGCTCTTGATGTTATCTGAAATCGAAAATTCTTGATAATTCTTAATCTATAGACATGTCATTCTGGTCGGAACTACTGAAGTTAAATTTCATGGATAAATAACAAAATGGCGGACTTTGGAAAAAAACTTTTTTTTTCCAAAGTCCGCCATGTCCGCCATGTTTGGAAACAAAAGTTTTTTTTTCCAAAGTCCGCCATTTTGCTATTTATCCATGAAATTTAACTTCAGTTGTTCCGACCAGAATGACATGTCTATAGATTAAGAATTATCAAGAATTTTTTATTTCAGATAACATCAAGAGCCAAAATCACCGGGGCCACCCACGCGCTTTTTTTTCGAGGTGCCAACTTCGATCAATAATAATAATAATAATAAACTATTAAATTTTTTCAAAAAAATGTTTTTTTGTATCTTTGATATGTAAATAAAAACATCCCGAATATCCAAAACGATTCATTTTTATTTTCCTACAAAAAAACGCCCTCCAAAAAAGACATGAAAATCGGCTTAAGTTACCAGACTACTACCTTAACGCCAAGTTGAAAAGCTCTATAAAATTTGCATTCGACATCACCTTTAGTTTTCTACTTTAGGCTCACTTTTGCATCGAACTACTAAATAAGATCTATAAGTGTATATGTTTTTACAACAACAATCTATCAACGTCAAATCTGATCAATCAACACAAGTTTAATATTAGCAGTAAATTATCAATATATTCCTCACCGAAAACCGCTAAACAGGATGTGAAAGATAATGAAAAACTCCAACAGTATCGGTATAGTGGGGTGCATTAAATCTTCGGTAACATCCAAGGCACATGTGCCAAATATGGAAGTCAACCGGAAGTGCCAGAAGCGATGTTCTATGTATTTTGATATTGAACCTCTAATTTTCCAGGTGGAACTCCAAAAAATGACGATAATTGTCTGATAACTGAAGATTGAGTAAGGAACATTTCGCATTCGGGTCTGCAAGTACCGCCAGTAGAATAGCAATGAA
The DNA here is from genome assembly GCA_958009045.1 of Oxytorus armatus. Lineage (NCBI taxonomy): Eukaryota > Metazoa > Arthropoda > Insecta > Hymenoptera > Ichneumonidae > Oxytorus > Oxytorus armatus. The sequence goes on along the minus strand of OY253747.1, from coordinate 7,833,518 downwards.
CTAAAGCAAAACACTTTTCCACAATTTTACTGCATATTTTTTTGGCTTAATGCCATTCTGTTAATTTTTCCCATACAGCAGCAAATAAATGCTCGTTAATTGCGGTTTTCATCCGTCTCTATCGTAAGGGTCAGATGTTTCAAAATTATGCTATATATATATATAGTAATAAATATATTGATTTTTGTTTTGGACTTCTTCGTTTTCAGCTGAAACTATAGATTTCTATTTTGGATTTCAACATAGTCTGATCCTTACAATATAGATAGAGGTATCCATAATTATTTGACCGAATTTCAAATCATTCCATTCGATAGTTCAGAAATGCCATTGGGCCGAAAATTTCAATGCATTTTATCGGTAATACAGTGTCGGTAAAACAGACTATTTACATGTTCTTAACGGGTTATTAGGCCACTCTAGAGGCCGAAAAAATAGACTTTTTTGGGGATTTTTTTTCGGAAAAACTACAAAATAAATCGAGATTATGAAAAAAGGTGTTTATCATACATATCAGTGACTGTATGCAGTAATTTTTTTGAAGCGATTAATTTCAAAATTGCGGCTGTGCAGCGTTTTTGCGATGACGTCTCCGTTTTTTGTTAGCCGGAATTATAACTCAGACAATTTTCAACCGATTCACTTGAAGTTTTTGATATATCTTTAAAAATACATTGTCTATGGAAGTGCGTAGGATTTTTTGTTTATATTGCATAGTTCATTTGTTTTTAACCATTTTCTGACGATTTTTTAAGCAAATTGTTCACTTTTCACTTTAGAAGTGCGCCATTTGGCCAAAAATCAATATATCGAAAAAATCCTACGACCATTGTCTGTATAAGAATAATATTTTTGTTTGTCTTTATCGTATTCGAGTGACTATGTAAGGTAACGAAAGCACCGCTGTACTGTAACACTCATTTTTTTAGCTATTTACGTGTAAGTCTATCTGCGGATCGAACATGAACTTTAATCACAATTTTCGAATGTTTTTTTATTAGGAGTACAAATAAGTTTCCGTCGTTTTGTATAAAAAATTAGGAATGTATTGTGAAAGAACGGTACAATATCTTTTATTCAAAGTATTGTTCACCACGAGCCACTACTTTTTCCCATCTTTCTGGCAGCATTTGGATACCACGTCGCGTCGGAAGAACTCTTCATCTTTTGGGCTATCCACGAATCGACCCAATTTTTAGTATCTTCATGTGACGTAAAGCGCTGTTTAGACAGGCCATGTGCCATCAACCGGAACAAGTGATAATCGGAAGGGGCGATGCTGGTGAATACGGCGGGTGGGGTAGCACTTCCCAATTAAGTGTTTCCAAATAGGTTTTGACCGGCGCCGCGACATGCGGACGAGCATTATCATGTAGGAGAATAATTTTGTCGTGTCTGGAGTAGTAATGGGCGCTCTTTTCCTTGAGTGCTCGGCTCAATCTCATTGTGTTCGGTAGAGAGCTCCAGTAATAGTTTCGCGCTTCCAATTTCGTGTCTCCGTACACTTTCAGCCTTCCACTACGTCCTTTGTCTTCCACGTGAAACTCGCCGTTTTTAAACTTTTGCAACTACTCACGGCAACTTCTATCACGTAAAGCAGTCTCAATATATGCTTCTACAAGCAATCGATGCGCCTCAATTGCATATTTCTTCAAATTAAAGAAGTACATGAAAAGTTCCCGCAAATGACGTTTATCCGGCACAAAACTTGACACTTTCGCACGAACAAAATTATGCGATGCTAATACGGAGTCACTAATACTTCAAGGTTATGTTGTTACCAGATATCCAAACTTACTATATTACGTTTTACATCTGACAATTTTAATATAACCTTCTGGTGGGACTATCTTTTGTCAAACATTTCATGACATTTCATCACTTACTGTATTTTTCATCTTTCAGGTAAAGTATCAGAAGGAATCGATATTCTTTTGCGAAATATAATACAGAAACTATATATGCAGAAGACACACAGTAAATTTTGTTGCAATTCGCGGTATCTTTGGAAAGTTATTGTATTTCCGGATGATACAGACGGACTGACAGAAATGGAAAAATTCGTTTTTTGTACTACAAAGAACTTTTGCTGTCTGTATCTGGTGTGTTTCAAGGTCTTTCAAGAACATCGGGAACGTATCAGTTATTCTGGTGGTGGCGCACGCTCGCCGGTTTCGCGTGCGCGTCTTGAATCGAAACTGCCACGATTCATTTTTTTCTTCTATTCTTCATCGTTTCTTTCCCGTTATTCTCTCTTGGGTCGCCGGACGAGATAAGATTACGTACGCGTCGTTGCCGTTAATCATTGGGACGGGACACGTGAAAAAGAGCAAATGAGAACAATGATAAAAACCACGAAAAATTCAATGTCCTTAATTTCCAACGAAATAGAAGAAGAGCAAAGATCGGTATACTTCAAAAATAAAAATAAACCGACTTGAAATGATTCGTTTGAATACGTACGCGGGGGGACCCAAAAAAACGGTAATTGCGCTGCGGCGGGGAGGGAGAGTGGGGGAACCCATTGCTCGACCAGGTGTCCGTTGGGGACACGTCTCCTGAGTTAGTGTGCGAAGTTCTGTCGCCGTGAGTGCATCGGTTCGCCCGTGGGAATTTTTGTAGTGAAACAACTTGGCCGATTGTCGAGAGCAACGCGCGGCTGTGCAATTTTGTTTCCTGTTGGGGAAATTGGCCGCGGAAACTACTGTAATGCTTAAGACTGCTTATGGAGATGCTGCCCTAAGTAAAACCAGAGTCTACGAGTGGTTTTCACGTGTTAAAAATGGAGAAATGTCAATTGAAGACCGACCCCGTTCAGGACGCCCCTCAACGTCAAGAAGTGACGAAAACGTCGACAAAATCAGTGCTCTCATTCATGAAGACCGTCGCCGAACCATTGATCAACTTTGTGAGATGTCTGGGATATCCTGGAGTTCAATTCAGGGGATTTTATCCAAAGATTTGCACATGAGCAGAGTTGCAGTCGAATTTGTCCCTCGCCTTCTCACAGACGATCAAAGGGAGCGTCGACTTCAGGCATGTTTTGAACTTCAAAATCAGCTCGAAGAGGACCCTGAACTTTTTTCCAAGGTGATTACTGGTGACGAATCGTGGTGCTATGGATACGACCCCGAAAGAAAGCAGCAATCAAGCGTTTTGCCACTGTGGAGGAGGTAAAACAAAAATCGCTGGAAGGCCTAAAGAACTTCCCGATAAGTGAATTTAAAAAATGTTTTGAACATTGGAAGGATCCTTTGCAGAGGTGCGTTGTGGTCAAAGGAGAATACTTTGAAGGTCATCAAAATTTTGTGTAAAAATATTAAAAAATAAAGAAATTATGACGAAATTCCCGTTTTTTTTGGGTCCCCCCTCGTATATACGAAATACTTTTCCGAAACAGTGTCCACTGGAACGCTCATCAGTATATAAATATCGGAAATCTAGAATTTCGTCTATACCCGTCTCCCGACTCCGGCGGTAACTCTTTGCAACACATTATTTTCGATATTTTTAAACAAACCCCTTTTCAGTCAGAGGTTTTTGTAAATTATAATTTTATTTTTATATGATACATTTCAAGTGACCGGCTTCACCATTCTATTGCTTATGTCCAACAATATCATAATAAACCCATGTAAACTACCAATGGCAATTTGCCACGTCACGATACGAGGTCTGTTCAAAAAGTATCGCGAATTTTGAATTTCCGCGGCCTACGTATATTCGATTTTCGATTTGACAGCTGTTTTGGTTAGACGTGTTTTGGCTTGTCTTCGATTTTTGCCTATTCCAAAAAATGGATCAAACAATCTGTATCAAATTTTGTGTGAAAAACAAAATTAAGTGCGCAGACGCATTCCGAATGTTGACTGTGGCATATGGTGAAGCTACCTTGGACCCAAGCAACGTTTATCGGTGGTACAAAATGTTCTCAGAGGGCCGAGAAGATGCGAACAACGAAATGCGTTCCGGACGCCCGAGCACATCAACAACAGACGAAAACATTGATGAATCGAAGAAAATAATATTGGCCAATCGTCGAATCACCGTTAGAGCAGTTGCTGAGGAACCAAACATATCGATTGGCTCGTGCTATTCGATTTTTACCAATGATTTGGGCATGAGACTGGTCGCCGCGAAATTCGTACCAAAATTGCTCAATTTCGAACAAAAATAGTGTCGCGTTAACATTGCTAAGGAGCTGTTGGACTCGGTCCGCGACGACCCAAATTTGCTCCAGAGGGTCATAACTGATGACGAATCATGGGTTTATGATTATGACGTGGAAACCAAAGCTCAATCATCGCAACGGAACCTACTTTTTTGGAATAGGCAAAAATCGAAGACAAGCCAAAACACGTCTAACCAAAATAGCTGTCAACAATTAACTAAACATTCAAAATGGCCGATTTTTTCAGCATAAGTGAGGGACATGAGTGCCAACCTAACGCCACAAAAAAATCGAAAATCGAATATACGTAGCCCGCGGAAATTCAAAATTCGCGATACTTTTTGAACAGACCTCGTATTTTGTATTTTCTCCGTCGCTCATTTTGCGTTTCGGCAAGAGCGTCAAAAATCCGATTGATTTCACAGCGATCCGATTTTCGTAAAATAGAATTATGTATTCATACTACGTACATACATACGTACCAAGGACAAGCCAGCATATTCGCATCTGAAGAAAATACCTAACAACATTCTCAAACCGGATACGTTCTTTCAACATTCATCTCATCGCCAGCGATTAATAGCGAGCAGACTGAATGTCATCGAGTCATCAGAACCAGGGAGAATTATCATCTATGGTTTCTACATCATTTGCAGCGTACACGCTTCAACGTCACCATATGAGTAACGAAATATCAACGTTCCAAAGAAAAGGGTAATAATTAGAGTTATCAAGCGCATAATTATATTCAATAATTCGCGCGCTCTAGTTTTCGTTCGGTCTCACGCTCGAGAGTCAAGCAGAGTGCCGGCGTCGATGGCAAATGCATTATTATAAGAAGCAAGGGGAGCAAGAGCGGATCGCCGAAACTTGGAGTTTTAACGGTCGGGTGCCGCACAACCGTTGTAACTGGAGGACGACGGACGTGCCGAGCTCAACAACAAGTTTTCCTCAATCTAAGAAACAAATGATAATTTTTAAATGAAGGGAATGAAAAAAAAAATCGTGAATTGGTGCAAGCCACAATTAAAACAAAAACAACGATAGAATCCAAATTCATGTCGTAGAGAAATTGGGAATTGACAAAGATCGATGAATCTGCAAGGTCTCGGTGTGTTACGCTATCTTTGATCATTTCAATCAATACTGGTCCGAATGCGACGAATTTGATAAGCAAAAATAACGGAGAACAAAAAACACTATCGGCATGAAGTTCACGTAATAGAATAATACAAAACAAGAAGCTTGACCAATGAGGTTGATATACCAGTGACCAGGCTAGTCCGTGAAAGAAAACGAAGAAAACGAAGAATCGCGTCTCGCGTAGCGATGTGCAATCGCAATAGACGTCTGACTCATCGAATCTCTTGAACTCTGGAAAGAACAGTCGGTGAGTCTCAAGTCCCAAGTCCGTTGATTAACATTTTGATGAGACATGATAATCCGGTTGCGGATAATTCGTGAAATTCAAAATTCGCTGGCGCATGGTTTCCGCGCGTCTGATCTCGCGAACATAGAGCTTCAAGCTCATGCAATTTCGGTATTGAGTAGCTGAAGTTTATTGCGTTATTCATTTGCTTCCTCATAGAGAAAGTTTTGGTTTTGTAAAAAACCTATTCTTTTAAGTTTTTTATTCCAATGTGATCAGAATGTACTAAAATATTGAAAAAGCACATTTACTCCAAATGTGTGTGTGTGTGTGTGTGTGTGTGTGTATGACAAGTTCATTAAATTCAACATGCTATATCGCGACAACGGCGACAGATGTCGAACGGAAGTACATACTTCAGATCGTTAAGGGTGAACGCCACTGTGACCTCCTGTTTTTTTTTTTAACATTTTTCAAGAATTTTTTTTTGTGGGAAAAAAAAAAGATATTTGAAAAATTTTTTTGGGTTTTGTTCCTTGTCTATTAATGTATCAAAAAACATTTTTTTCACATTTTTCACGCCGCATGGTGGCGCTGGGGAAGCTCTCGCGTCAGGTGCTGTCATCTCCGCGGCACGCAGCAGAACTCGCTTCAACGTCGATTTGAAAAAAAATACCGAGCGTTTTCGTTAATAATATGATATTGTGAAGAGAAGTACATAGGGATTTGGAAAAATATTGTTTTAAAAAAAATAGGCACGCCTTTGAAATTAACTTGGAAAAATATTGTTTTAAAAAAAATAGGCACGCCTTTGAAATTAACTTTAATTTCAAAGGCGTGCCTATTTTTTTTAAAACAATATTTTTCCACATCCCTATGTACTTCTCTTCAAAATATCATATTATTAACGAAAACACTCGGTATCTTTTTAGATTGACGTTGAAGAGAGTTCTGCTGCGTGCCGCGGAGATGACAGCACCTGACGCAAGAGCTTCACTAGCGCCAACATGCGGCGTGAAAAATGTGAAAAAAAAGTTTTTTGATACATTAATAAACAAGGAACAAAAGCCAAAAATTTTTTTTAAATATCTCTTTTTTTTCCCACAAAAAAAAATTCTTGAAAAATGTGAAAAAAAACAGGGGGTCACAGTGGTGTACACCCTTAATGTTTTTATCTTATTCTAAAAAAAATTTTTTTGTAGTCAACACAAATAATAAAAAATATGAATGAACATTTGTATTAATTATCATACAACCATGCGAATATTACTTGGCGTAAAATTCTGTGTAGCTTTGGGGCAGATAAAATCAAGATCTGAGCAACGGTTTTCAACGGCACAAAGAACCAAACGATAACATCATATCAAAGTGAAACTTTTCATTAATTGCTTGGAATTATTCAACGTTTTTCAAACTTGGATACTTCGTTATTTTCACTATATCTGGTCTTCCTCAAAGTTTTTGGATAGCTGAGAGAAAACAAGGTGTGAAGTGTTTAAGGGAGGAAATAGGGTTAGACGGGTCAAAAAATCGATTTTTTTTTTATTTCATAAATTGTTAGTAAAACTATTGAAAAACATGTTCCCAAAATTTTAAATGAAAATTCCGACTCGTTCTATTGTTATAAGCCATTAAGGGGGGAAATAGGGTAAGGACAGCGTTTTCTCAATGATTTTCATGAATTTTTTTATAGTATAAAAAATAAATATAATTTATTGAAACTTTGAGAATATTTTATACATATATTTAAGTATATACTATAAAATTTTTGAAGAATTTCCTTGAAAAACATCGACGATATTAGCGACCCCATATTGCAGGTCACAATCAGACTCAGCATTTTGCTATTTATTCAACAGCGTTTTTCTGAAAACAACTTTTTTTGTATTTGCGTACACGCTAGTTTGAAAAGTTTTCAACCAATCGTTTTGAAAATTGGCAGTTACTTTCTTCATAGTATTGCGCTCTATATGAACCTAAAATCCGAATATTATCATTATTTAAAATAATTTTTTTTTTGCAAATAAAGTTGTAAAAAATGGCAAAAAATCATGCTTTTTTGTTTTGACCCCTGTAAAAAATTCAATTTTCTATTTTTTTTATAGCATTTAGGTTCATATAGAAGAGAGACATATAATAAAAGTAAATTCCAATCTCGTTTGATTTCAGATGAAAATTGCGGTTTCCAGAATGTACGCAAAATGCTGAGTCTGATTGTGACCTGCAATATGGGGTCGCTAATATCGTCGGTGTTTTTCAAGGAAATTCTTCAAAAATTTTATAGTATATACTTAAATATATGTATAAGATAATCTCAAAGTTTCAATAAGTTATATTCATTTTTTATACTATAAAAAAATTCATGAAAATCATTGAGAAAACGCTGTCCTAACCCTATTTCTCCCCTTAAGCTCAACCGGACAGTAAAACGGAAACAGGCCTTCGATATAAACAAAAAACTCGTCTTTGAACGATGGACTGATGATGGTCTAAGGTATCTCTGCATGGTAAACTTTCTTTGATAAAATGGGTCCGTTGGAAGTGTCTCGTACTCTCGAAAACTCGGAACGTTGCGGTTCCTCTAATAGTCAGTATATCTTAATACCATCGTATAGCAAAAGCTCATGGAGAGAGGATGGGGACTCAAATAGTAGTAAATCGAGGGGCAGTGAAGGATAAAAAAGACAGTGGTCCGTTGAGAAAAGTTTTAACTCCCACTACGACGTGTTGGTTACAAACTTGGGGTTGGAAAAAAAAGTTTAAACAGGACGTATGGTAAAACACTCGCGACTTTTATCCTCTTTTCTATCCTGTCCAGTGTCGAAAGAAGTACACCCTTGGGTCACCCAGAACTGTCCGTCAAAATAGTGCGAAAGGAAGAACGAGCTGAGCTTGCAGGCTTGAATAAGGTACGGAAAATACGTAACTGAATTTTAGTTCAAACGTTGTCCAGCAAAACCTATTGAGAAATCTCATTGTCTATTGAGAGTAAGAGCTCACGATGAGATATGCCAGGTGATTGCAAGCTTATTGAGGACAAGCCCGATGGAAATGATGACTCGTAATTTTGAGCGATGTTTCTGATCACTACTATTGAACTTGCAGGCGTGATGTTAAAAAAGATTGCCAGAAAAGCACCTGGTAGCTCTAGAGTGAGTGACGACGTTTTCTTATTGGGCCTGAGAGTTTAAGGAAGTAGTCTGGTAACTTAAGCTGATTTTCATGTCTTTTTTGGAGGGCGTTTTTTTGTAGAAAAATAAAAATGAATCGTTTTGGATATTTAGGATGTTTTTATTTACATATTAAAGATACAAAAAAAAAATTTGTTGAAAAAATTTAATAGTTTGTTATTATTATTATTATTATTATTGATCGAAGTTGGCACCTCGAAAAAAAAGCGCGTGGGTGGCCCCGGTGATTTTGGCCCTTGATGTTATCTGAAATAAAAAATTCTTGATAATTCTTAATCTATAGAGATGTCATTCTGGTCGGAACTACTGAAGTTAAATTTCATGGATAAATAACAATATGGCGGACTTTGGATAAAAAAATCTTATGTCCAAAGTCCGCCATTTTGTTATTTATCCATGAAATTTAACTTCAGTAGTTCCGACCAGAATGACATGTCTATAGATTAAGAATTATCAAGAATTTTTTATTTCAGATAACATCAAGAGCCAAAATCACCGGGGCCACCCACGCGCTTTTTTTTCGAGGTGCCAACTTCGTTCAATAGTAATAATAATAATAAACTATTAAATTTTTTCAAACAAATTTTTTTTGTATCTTTAATATGTAAATAAAAACATCCTAAATATCCAAAACGATTCCTTTTTATTTTCCTACAAAAAAAACGCCCTCCAAAAAAGACATGAAAATCTGCTTAAGTTTCCAGACTACTACCTTAATATATTTAAAAAAGTTAAAAAGAAAATTATGTCACGTTGATAAAAACTGTGCAACAGAGCTTAAATTTTAACAGAAGCCATTTTTAGGCATTTACTGAAAAAAGAAAAAGTGTCTATTAATATTGCCCTCGAAAACACTACTTCTTGGGCAAATTAATTAAACATTATTTACCCAATATATGTATGTTGACGTCTTTCACGACTGCGAGCAAAAGTTGAATTTTAAAGTCGCTGAACCGACCGAGCCAAAAAATGATTATACCAAAATATGAAAGTACCAATATTTCGAACGGATAATGCTACTAATATTGCCTCATGAGAAATATTCTGAGCCACACTACTTTTGCCTCGGATGTTATTTTGTGGACGATTTGTATTCTTATCTCCAACATTCGATAGTAAAGCGTCTCATAGAAATGTATGTAGATCAAATAAATTCTGCAATATGAATTTATCATTATTATTTGATCATTTTTACATAAAATTCATTGAAGTTTTGGCAAAACTATACTGTGACCTAGCAAGACCCAAAGAATGCAATAGTCAATACGAAAAAGTGGAATTAGTTCCAAAATATTTACTACTTTCACCTAAAAATTGGTATAAACACTCTGTTTATCATGAGGAAAAACGAGTGCATCCAATTACTGCTCTACTGAACTTAACGCGATTTACGTGTTTCCCCATAATGTTCTTCAAGTACTCAAATAAATTGCAGAGAAATATCGATCCATTTATGCTACCATCATCCTTCTAATAGCCGTTCTCCACACTAGTTCCCTCCCCCGCCTCCCAACCCCTGTAAGAAAGATAGAGACACATAGTGGGAGATCTCTCTCTCTCCCTCTCTCGCTCTCTCTCTCTCTCTCGCTCTCTCTCTCTCTCTCTCGCTCTCTCTCTCTCTCCTTCTGTGTTTATCTTTCTCCCGGGAATTGGTTGAAGAGGGAGGGGAGTAACTCTCTGTATTTCTTTCTCTCTTTCTCGATACAGGAAGAGGGAGAGGGAGCTTGTCATATAAAGATTTATGATGGAAAAACATCATAGGAACATAATAATTGACATTTGTTCTCATACTTTTGGTATTTTCACATACTGAGCTAGACCAAGATTTGTGGGTTCTCAAGTACCACTTGAAAACTTCGGAGGGTGCGGAACTTTCGACTAGCAATGACGGATGTGACTCCTTAAAGCGTTCTTCAGTTAGTCGATCGATCGATTGACTTAGTGCCAACCGAAAATACATGCGAGTTAAAGTCCCCGACCGGAATTCCGTGAGGGGAAAATTAATCTCTAGATGAGCTTTTAAACTAAAGCTTATAGCTTCTCACCTAATGCACGTATAAGCAAATAATCTCACGTTGGATCAAATAGATGAAATATATATAGAGAAGGTAATTTATTGCTAGAAATGTAAAAGGGGCTTGACGCTGCGGAAGTGCGTCAAGGAGAAAAGCTCGATGCTACGTATTCGTAATTGGTGAAGCGTTTTATTACCAAGATAATTGGATACATAGAACGAAATGCACTAAAGCTCGGACGATGAGATTGACAAGGTATTGTTAAGGAGGAGTACTTTTCAGAACTAATTGGGCTATGATGAGCTCTGCTACATTTTCCAAGATCTATGTTATATGGCAATGAAAGAATCAATTTCAATAAATTGATAAGTATTATGGTCTATCACCATTAAAACTTGAACGATGCACGGATACGCTTATTGTACTTACTGCAAGCTCAAGAACTTACAATTCTTAGTACACCAGGTTTTGTATATACAGTAGTAAACTAATCAGGAATATCTTGGCAAACTCTTCACAATGCATTTTACTGTCAAATTGGCATAAATCAGCGAGATTTTGAGCTTTCTCTCAAGGTCGATTTTAAATTACGGTCCAGAAAGGAGTTATTCTTTATCCCCAGTTGCAGTCGGACTTAAACTTCGAATTGAGTGACATCAGGTCGGACCAATTTAAGGGAGGAAATAGGGTTAGACAGTTCAAAAAATTCATAAATTGTTAGTAAACCTATTGAAAAATATGTTCCCAAAATTTTAAATGAAAATTCCGACTCGTTCTATTGTTATAAGCCATTAAAGTGAGTAGCTCTCCTTCAGGCCCCGAGCGCGTGTTTCAAACGCGTTTTTCTGAAAACGACTTTTTTCAACTTGCGTACACGCTAGTTTGAAAAGTTTTCAACCAATCGTTTTGAAAATTGGCAGTTACTTTATTCATAGTATTGCGCTCTATATGAACCTAAAATCGGAATATTATCATTATTTAAAATAATTTTTTTTTTACAAACGAAGTTGTAAAAAATGGCAAAAAATCATGCTTTTTTGTTTTGACCCCTGTAAAAAATTCAATTTTCTATTTGTTTGATAGCATTTAGGTTCATATAGAAGAGAGACATATAATAAAAGTAAATTCCAACCTCGTTTGATTTCAGATGAAAATTGCGGCTTCCAGAATGTACGCAAAATGCTGAGTCTGATTGTGACCTGCAATATGGGGTTGCTAATATCTTCGGTGTTTTTCTAGGAAATTCTCCAAAAATTTTATAGTATATACTTAAATATATGTATAAAATATTTTCAAAGTTTCAATAAATTATATTCATTTTTTATACTATAAAAAAATTCATGAAAATCATTGAGAAAACGCTGTCCTAACCGTATTTCCTCCCTTAAGGCACTTGTTATGAGGAGATTTCAGAATTAGTAAGTGACGATCAGCTTCGATAAATCATCAGAGGGGCGTTAACCGGAAGTTGAACCTGAAATTGAACTTGGGACCAGTTTTTTATATCTCCACAAAAAAAAATAGGGGTGCATGTCAAAATCCCGACAGTCAAAATCCCGACAGTCAAACTCCCGACACCACGCTGGTGTATACCTATACTGTTTTGTAATACATGTTGTCGGGGTTTTGACTGTCGGGATTTTGACATGCTCCCAAAAATAGCTAATTACCTTTTGCACCCCGTGAGCATCGATAATTATGATCACGATAAAAATACGTATACCACGAATGGCATCGTCGAACGTCCGTGAGATTCGCGACAGATGGCGTGAGCTACTTGCAACTACGAGGGAATATTACCGACCAGTTTCATTTGATTAGAATATTTTTTACAGGGTAAGGGCAACGATACTGAAAATATCATTTTACCAAATAACAATTTTCCATAGTCGATTTTTTTCAGATTTCAATCCTTATTTCGAAACCTGTGACTTTTGAGATTTACGAAAATCGAAAAGTTCTCGAAATAAATGATGACTGTTGGATAATGCATAAAACTAAATTGGAACAATTATTTCGTTTCATACTTGAAAATTACAGGCTCGAGAAATTGAAGAGAAAGATTCTCGAAAAAAACAAATGGTTAGTCGTGTTCTAACGTAAAGATATAAAGCATAATTTCGTATTTTTTGCGGGAAAGTTCGCGAAAGTTGTATACTTTTCTCGCGAATTTTTACGCAAATATAGAGGAATATTTCGAAAAAAGCTTGTAGCTGACTTTCGATGATGCAGATGAGCTTTTTCAACGGGATTATGATCGACTTTTCGTGAACAATTGTCCACACGGTGAAAGTGGTAAATGCCGTCAGCTGGCTTTGGCAAGCGATGCGGCAGACGACCGCGATGTTCAATTTGTTCTGTGTCCAGGTCATTTCCGTTTTATACGATCACCACCGGCAACCGACGAGCTTTTCAACGAGGCCTCAACCCCGACTAGCTTTTCAACCTCCTTCTCCATCCGCCTCGACACTCCACACTTCTCGTCATCCCACTGTAATTCTCGGCGGCTTAACTGTCGTTAAATCTCATAGAAGTTTGACCACCAACGTGGTTACACAACAACTATAAAGAGCAAATACAAGGGGTTAGTTACGGGAGGGGGTTGGGGAATGGGAATGAGCTTTCCGTTCCAGACGACTCCAAACTATTTCACGAGCGGAAACAATCGTCTCTCTAAGGATCAAACAGATGAAAAAGAAAGAAAGAGAAGAAATGAAGCGGAAGGAAAAAATTTTGACAACGGGTTGAAGAACGGAAGGAGCATAATAATTCACGAACGTAATACAAGTAAATGGACTCACCGGGCGGAACAGGGGGATTGAAGGGTCGAGTGGAGGAACAAACGTAAAAGTTTCAATGGATTTATGGCTTTAGGTAACGTTGAATTTATCGCTATCTCTCACGAACGATGCACACGAGTATTCACACGTGGAAGCGCGTGAGAATAAAATAAACTATTGGATATGGTGACAGGAAACGGCAGGAGGGCATTGGAATGGGTCGCACAAAAATAAGTGTGTTGGAAAATGACACTGGAGAATGAATTTAGAAAAATGCTTTGCTTCCTCATGGTGGATTAAGCTGGGGTTTCGTGAAAACATTTTTTTCGGGTATGTCATGGGACGGGGTTGAAATTCCAAACTGTTAAAGCTCGAACTACAGACTGTGAAAATTACGAACTGCAGATCTCAGTATAGTTTATTCCGCCGAAAATGTACATAATTGACTGTAAATACCATCAAACGTTATGAATAGCAATAAAAAAGTGGTACATATTTAATATCATATACGAGTAGTAAATACTTTTTGGAAACAGTACGCAGAAGACAAAACAATTTATTGAACGATCAGTGGTACTATTTGAAAAATTCCGAACATCTGATGTTTAGAGATCCACAAAGTTCCGAAAATTAGTTTAAGGTGGTAGTCCGGTAACTTAAGCCGATTTTCATGTTTTTTTTGAAGGGCGTTTTTTTGTAGGAAAATAAAAATGAATCGTTTTGGATATTTAAGATGTTTTTATTTACATATTAAAGATACAAAAAAAAAATGTTTGAAAAAATTTAATAGTTTATTATTATTATTATTATTGATCGAAGTTGGCACCTCGAAAAAAAGCGCGTGGGTGGCCCCGGTGATTTTGGCTCTTGATGTTATCTGAAATAAAAAATTCTTAATAATTCTTAATCTATAGACATGTCATTCTGGTCGGAACTACTGAAGTTAAATTTCATGGATAAATAACAAAATGGCGGACTTTAGAGACAAAAACTTTTTTCCAACGTCCGCCATTTTGTTATTTATCCATGAAATTTAACTTCAGTAGTTCCGACCAGAATAACATGTCTATAGATTAAGAATTATCAAGAATTTTTGATTTCAGATAACATCAAGAGCCAAAATCACCGGGGCCACCCACGCGTTTTTTTTTCGAGGTGCCAACTTCGATCAATAATAATAATAATAATAATAAACTATTAAATGTTAAAATTTTTTTTTTTTTTGTATCTTTAATATGTAAATAAAAACATCCTAAATATCCAAAACGATTCATTTTTATTTTCCTACAAAAAAACGCCCTCAAAAAAAGACATGATAATCGGCTTAAGTTACCAGACTACTACCTTAACGAACAACTATCGGAAAGTTCAAGCATGATAAAATTAAAGAAAAGATTTATCAGGTTCATGAAGGTTTCGGTCTCCGAAGATCACAGCCTCGACGATGCAGTATTCTGATAATTAAAGTTTAGAATGGTCAAGATTTCGAAAATTTCCAATTCGAGCATTTAGTTGGTAGCACCGCTGGTGATACGTCTATGGACTTTTTTCACGAGTGAACGGCGTCGAATTGTTTCGGAGTTTCGCTCTAACGGATTTATACACTACCACGACTTTAACCTTTCTGGACATACGAATTCTAATATGTTTAACTTCAATACTTTTTTTTCTAACCTTTTCCCGTACCAAACCGTTCGGGAACTCGGTTTTCCAAAACCACAATTTTTCGGATCTCTACGCTTTCCAATTATGAAAATAAGGTTTTTTTATATAGTTGGGTTTTGATGTTTAGTACTTCTTCAGTCGGTTCCGTAATCATTTTTGTCACGTAATCCTTGGTGTATAACTATTCTTGGCAATGACATTTCTGTTTTAAAAATCGTTGGATTTCAGAATTTCCAAAACGTTTAGAATCCTCGCACATAAATTCGGGTTTAACACCTTCGGAGCTTCCACAGTTCGGAAATTCAATCTCGCCCCGATTTAGTGCCGGGCTGCCTAAAATATCTCAATTAATCAGAAAATCAGATTTACAAAAAAATGTCGAAACGCGCGCGCGTTCGTGTGTGTGTGTGTGTGAACGATTGATGTTGAATTTGGCAAGGCTCAGTGCAAGGATTCAAATTTCATTATATTTAAAATTTTTTTCAATTTATCAAAAAAAAAGTCTGTGATCATTCTAATATCCGCAATGTTTAAGATATCGGACTGCATTTTTATTGCATGAATAGAGGATCAACAAATGATATGTGGTATTCAATTTACAGCAAATAGGTAGAGTGCTTTACATTTTATGAAACTGAATTTTTCGAAAAAAACAAGTCTGATTATTGTAACGCAATAAAAAAAAACATACAAATTATAAACTTGCACATTGCTTCCTCGCTATTTTGTCTCGCTTAGAAAGCTTTGCCTGTGAGAAAGCCAAAATTGAAGAACTAACTTGGTAGAGTCAGATTTGTGGGGGAGATAAAATAATGAGGTTCCGATGGGCAAGTTTTTAATTATCCAACTTTTGTTTGCTTACAATGTGACTCAAAAATATCAAAGACTGATCAATGCCATTTTATTCCGACAGATACGGATATCTCCATTGAATAAAACTGTGTATCTGTGTAACATCTCCACAAAGACGATTATTGGTACACTGAGAAAAATGTATCGTGAAATAAGGGAACAATAATTTACGCTTTGTCGAAATATTATTTTTTATATACGGACGATTATTCAGCTACGCAGATAATACCCGAGGCCAACAGAACGTTAAGATTAATTACAGCCAGCATAAATGACCCATTATAGGACGATATATTTTCAGTTATCGTTCTGTGTCCGACAAAGTGTTAATGAAGCGGTTGGACATCGGCACTCAGTTAAGGGGGGAAATAGGGTTAGACGGTTCAAAAAATCAATTTTTTTTAAATTTCATAAATTGTTAGTAAAACTATTGAAAAATATTGTTATAAGCCATTAAGGGGGGAAATAGGGTTAGAACAGCGTTTTCTCAATGATTTTCATGAATTTTTTTATAGTATACAAAATGAATATAATTTATTGAAACTTTAAGAATATTTTATACATATATTTGAGTATATACTATAAATTTTTTATACATATATTTAAGTATATACTATAAAATATTAGCGACCCCATATTGCTTGTTTTTCTTGGTACTATTTTTTCAAACGCGTTTTTCTGAAAACGACTTTTTTTTAACTTGCCTACACGCTAGTTTGAAAAGTTTTCAACCAATCGTTTTGAAAATTGGCAGTTACTTTCTTCATAGTATTGCGCTCTATATGAACCTAAAATCCGAATATTATCATTATTTAAAATAATTTTTTTTTTGCAAATAAAGTTGTAAAAAATGGCAAAAAATTATGCTTTTTTGTTTTGACCCCTGTAAAAAATTAAATTTTTTATTTTTTTGACAGCGTTTAGGTTCATGTAGATGAGAGACATATAATAAAAGTAAATTCCAAACTGGTTTGATTTCAGATGAAAATTGCGACATCCAGAATGTACGCAAAATGCTGAGTCTCATTGTGACCTGCAATATGGGGCCGCCAATATTTTATAGTATATACTTAAATATATGCATACAAATTGTATAGTATATACTTAAATATATGTATAAATATTCTCAAAGTTTCAATAAATTATATTCTTTTTTTATACTATAAAAAAATTCATGAAAATCATTGAGAAAACGCTGTTCTAACCCTATTTCCCCCCTTAAGGGAGGACCCCACTGTGAACGGCATCAGAAAGGTCCTTTTTTGCGAATTTTTGTTTGCTACTTAATGAATTATTTCAGGATGGTAGAATGGTATATTTTTAAGGACACTTTGAAGTTGTTTTATAAAAATTTTCATTAAAAAATAATAAAAATTACAACAGTTATAATTTTTATACAAATATTCCTCACAAATTTTTCTTTTATCGGTAGAAGCCCAATCTACATAAATGTATTGTAGTTTTCGTGAAGCAGAGCTGTTTTTCAAATAAATTTTTCTGAAAATGGCGGCATGTTAAAAGAAATTTTTTTTTTAAGATCCCGCCGCTTTGAGAAAAATTGAGCGGCGGTGGTTTCTCTTAAGGCCGTAGTCTGGTCTAGAGCGAGATTTTTGACGTCATTTATAATGTGCAATAACGTTTAAACCGTTGAAGTTGTCTTGATGAAAATTTACATTAGTGCATTTATTGATCCTTAGAGAATACTTGTACATTAAAAAAAAAAATTATTTTAAATATTTTCATGTAGTTTTTTGCCTTGTTGCAACATGGTGCGCCTAAATCGGCGCCCACTCTGGACGATGTTGTATGCATCTGAAAAAAAAAAATATATATATATTGTCAATCTGTATGAGTATTCTGAGCACTGGTAGCAGAATTGGTACTTAAAAAAAAATTTTATTGAATCGAACAATATCTTTGCCGACATTGTATAACTCGTCGAATAATGAAATATCATTAATGAAAGTTCAACAGGCCGCCATTTTGTCAAAATTTTTTTTTACGTACCAATTCTCCTATCAGTGCTCAGAATACTCATACAGATTGAGAATATATATATATTTTTTTTTTTCAGATGTATACAACATCGTCCAGAGTGGGCGCCGATTTCGGCGCACCATGTTGCAACGAGGCAAAAAACTACATGAAAATATTTAAAATAATTTTTTTTTTTTAATGTACAAGTATTCTCTAAGGATCAATAAATGCACGTGTAAATTTTCATCAAGCCAACTTCAACGGTTTAAACGTTATTGCACATTAGAAATGACGTCAAAAATCTCGCTCTAGACCAGACTACGGCCTTAAGATTTATAGGCGGTAGGAGTAACGGTTAGAAAAAGGTCAGACAACATTTTTTTATCGATGTTATTCCCTATAAAAAAACATTTAACGCTCAAACAAAATTTACGAGTGTCCACTCGACAGTATGGAAGTATAGTCACGTTTAGACCTTCTTTTATTCTCGTAAGACATTACTTTTTTTTCTCGAAGACAGTCCTCTGTCGAGCGTTAAAACATTTCGCTTGGTGCTGCTCGGTCGAACAGGATTATCGGGGAATTTCCAGAGGCGTGGCTGGTTAATGGAGAGACAGAGAGAGAGAGAGAGGATGAAACGACCGATGAGGAATGCCAGATGCGGAGCACAGAGCTTGCAAGCTCAAATTGTTGGGTGTATACAGCATTGAATAAGAGATATGTGAAGAATGATGAACCAGTGCACCAGTTTTCCACGGAAAGGAGAGGTGATTGATTGCGACGTAACATTTCATTCGGGACTACGAAATACTGCCTGCGGAAATTTACACGGGTATATTCGGAATACCATAAGTTCCGGAGGTTGAAAATCTCCAAATAAGCTCGAATTATTGTAGAAAATCTGGGGGCAGCAAAAATATGATTACTCCTGTGCGGTTGAGTTTAAAATCATCAGAGAATTAAATAATATTTGAAAACTACGTACTCCCGAAAGCTTAAATAAGCTAGCATTGTTATATGAAAATAGGACATTCATATATGTTCCGGTGCCATGTCACTGTGCCACGGCACTGAACGAACGTCATGTGGATTTGGTAGAACAATGGAAGCTCTGAACGTCAGGAAAAGCTCGACAAAAGTTCTATAATCGTTGAACTATGGGTTTAAATATTGGAAAAAGTTTGTGCACATAGTGTTGGCAAATCTATGGCCAGGTAACACCGCGCGGTCAGCGTGAAAAGCTCAGAACAAAAGCAATAGAAGAGTTGAAAAGGCTTCCGAAACTAGAGAAAAAGCTGGAGGAGCAATAGTTGCTACTGGCGCAATCGCAACTCATGAATTTCTCACTATACGTGTTATTGGCGTGAAGTTGTTTTCGTGCAATTGCGGGGATAACATCACGAACAATACAGTCGAAAATTGTTAAATTTTGTAGAGTAGTAGTAATCTAAGTTTTCCGCAATAAATTTTGAACGTAAGCTCACTAACTGTAAGTACGAGAATTATTGTAGTACTACGAAATGTGATCACGAGATGACTGCGCAATATGGACATTAACAAGGTTCTTAGACATACGGAAGGTCAGGCTATGGATGTTCCAGTTCCAGGTCAGATAGGGCGCAAACAATTTTTAACTACGATGGGCGACCCAAAAAAAACGGGAATTTCGCTGCGGCGGGGAGGGGGAGTGGGGGAACCCATTGCTCGACCAGGTGTCCATTGGGGACACGTCTCCTGAATTAGTGTGCGAAGTTCTGTCGCCGTGAGTGCATCGGTTCACCCGTGGGAATTTTTGTAGTGAAACAACTTTTTCCATTTCGGCTAAAACGTGATGGCCGATTGTCGAGAGCAACGCGCGGCTGTGAAATTTTGTTTCCTGTTGGGGAAATCGGCCGCGGAAACTACTGTAATGCTTAAGACTGCTTATGGAGATGCTGCCCTAAGTAAAACCAGAGTCTACCAGTGGTTTTCACGTTTTAAAAATGGAGAAATGTCAATTGAAGACCAACCCCGTTCAGGACGCCCCTCAACGTCAAGAAGTGACGAAAACATCGACAAAATCAATGCTCTCGTTCACGAAGACCGTCGCCGAACCATTCATCGACTCTGTGAGATGTCTGGGATATCATGGAGTTCAATTCAGAGGATTTTATCCACAGATTTGCACATGAGCAGAGTTGCAGCCAAATTTGTCCCTCGCCTTCTCACAGACGAGCAAAGGGAGCGTCGACTTCAGGCATGTTTTGAACTTCAAAATCAGCTCGAAGAGAACCCTGAACTTTTTTCCAAGGTGATTACTGGTGATGAATCGTGGTGCTATGGATACGATCCCGAAACGAAGCAGCAATCAAGCCAGTGGAAGACACCTCGCTCTCCTCGTCCGAAAAAAGCTCGCCAAGTGAAGTCAAACATCAAGACAATGGTCATTTGTTTCTTCGATTGCAGAGGTGTTGTGCACGCGGAGTTCGTTCCCTGGGGTCAAACTGTCAACCAGAAGTTCTACTTGGAGGTTTTGAAAAGATTGAGGGAGAGTATCCGGAAGAAAAGGGCAGATCTATGGCACACAAGTGACTGGTTCCTCCATCATGACAACGCGCCGGCCCACACCGCTCTCTCCGTAAAGCAGATTTTGACCAAAAACTGCATGACACCAATTGTCCACCCCCCCCCCCTACTCATCGGATGTAGCCCCCTGTGATTTTTTTGTTACCCAGACTCAAAAGGGACATGAAAGGAAAGCGTTTTGCCACTGTGGAGAAGGTAAAACAAAAATCGCTGGAAGGCCTAAAGAACATCCCGATAAGTGAATTTAAAAAATGTTTTGAACATTGGAAGGATCGTTTGCAGAGGTGCGTTGTGGTCATAGGAGAATACTTTGAAGATGATCAAAATTTGGTGTAAAAATATTAAAATATAAAGAAATTAAATTATCAACGTACTGCGATCCTTCAGATTGAACATAGATTATTACAAACAAGTCGCAAATTGAAACATGTACACCGGTTACTTACAATTTATTCTCCTTTAAAAATATTCGTCTAAGGCGAAGCCAACGTTGGAAAACTTACTCACTCGCTCATAAAGAGTGCTTTGGCCGAAAAAAACTGTCAGGAATCGGTGCGCTTCTCCTCATAGATATGCCATGACCGAACGATCGAATAAGATTCGTTTGCATTCATTTGAATTTTATCACTTGGCGAGAGGGAAGTGGAATGGGACGAAAAGAGAACAAGAGGGAGAGAGAAAGAGAGAGAGAGAAAGGTGTCTCGGTAATTGGAGTGTTCATGAAACCTATTTTCCACCAATATACAGATCGTGCCCATGGTACTCGTTCAACATTGTAACGAAGTACATGGTATCGATACCGATAGCTGAGGTCGTATTTATACCCCTTCCATCCACACGGTCTGTGTGGCAAACGAAATTGGAAAATTCGATATTTCTTTTTGCTACTTCTCTTTGAAATAGGGCAGAGACGGGATGGGCTGGAGGAAATTCGATTTTAGTTTGAAATGAATATCGCACCTTAAGGGGGGAAATAGGGTTAGGAGTTTCAAAAAATCGATTTTTTTTAAATTTCATAAATTGTTAGTAAAACTATTGAAAAATATGTTTCCAAAATTTTTAATGAAAATTCCGACTCGTTCTATTGTTATAAGCCATTAAGGGGGGAAATAGGGTTAGGACAGCGTTTTCTCAATGATTTTCATGAATTTTTTTATAGTATAAAAAATGAATATAATTTATTGAAACCCTGAGAATATTTTATACATATATTTAAGTATATGCTATAAAATTTTTGAAGTATTACTTTGAAAAACACCGAAAAAATGTATGACTGCCTTGACTTTGTTTTTCTTGGTACTATTTTTTCAAGCGCGTTTTTCTGAAAACGACTTTTGTTGAACTTGCGTACACGCTAGTTTGAAAAGTTTTCAACCAATCGATTTGAAAATTGGCAGTTACTTTCTTCGTAGTATTGCGCTCTATATGAACCTAAAATCGGAATATTATCATTATTTAAAATAATTTTTTTTTTTGCAAATAATTTGTAAGAAATGGCAAAAAATCATGCTTTTTTGTTTTGACCCCTGTAAAACATTTCAATTTTCTATTTCTTTGATAGCATTTAGGTTCATATAGAAGAGAGACATATAATAAAAGTAAATTCCAACTTCGTTTGATTTCAGATGAAAATTGCGGCTTCCAGAATGTACGCAAAATGGTGAGTCTGATTGTGACCTGCAATATGGGGTCGCTAATATCTTCGGTGTTTTTCAAGGAAATTCTTGAAAAATTTTACAGTATATACTTAAATATATGTATAAAATGTTCTCAAAGTTTCAATAAATTATATTCATTTTTTATACTATAAAAAAATTCATGAAAATCATTGAGAAAACGCTGTCCTAACACTATTTCCCCCCTTAAAGACCGGTATAAAAGATAAAAACTTGAAGATAGATGAACAATGCATCGAAGACTACTGTTATAAATCAATAAATAAATGAATAACAAAAATAACGAAAAAAATATATACAGACATCGAAATACGATATTGCATTCAAATGTCGGAATAGAAATGAAATTAAAATGACAGGAGATAAAAGTTAAACTAGTCTACCTAATAAGTAAACCTCGGGATAAATACTTAAGGAACTTCACAACGGTATAAGTTTATAACGCAGCTAGTTATAAGTAATAAATTTGATTCGAGTAATTCAAAAATTGGAGAAAAAATAAAATAGAATCAACAACTGGTTTAAAGTTAATGTCAGTGAGTAAAAACTAATTTACAATTAAACATAATTCTTCATATCATTTTCGCGCAAACACAAGGATTTTTCCGTTTAGCTCCTCGCCCATAGAAGTAAATGTATGAATCCCCGGTTTTGTATTCATACATTTTCCTCTATGAGCAAGCCTTTGCAAATTTCAATTTGCAACTTCATGAATAAATTTATATTTTTCCGCCTCATATAGATAAAGTACAGAGTATAATGACGGTGAACTAATTTCGAGGTTATTGTGTCAACGTACTCAAATTACCCTAAACAATTAAGAAATGCCGTTTAAATAATAAAAAATCGGACACGAAACATTTGCTACTAGCGGAATCGCAACTCGGGCCTATATCATCACCTTTACTATTGGCGTGAAGTTGTAAAAGTACTGGGGCCAAATTGTCATATACGTTTTTCACAAAAAAGTGTTGGACATCGTGTCAAAAAATTACAGAGATTACGTAGTGCTATGAAACATGATCACAAGATAGCGTTGCGGGAGATGAGCATTGGCAACGGGTTTTCATATTAGCCGTATTTTTGTCGCGACAGCCACGCTGCCTATTGTAACAATGACTATTGTAATAATTTGACAGGACTTGAGTTCGGTACTTTTGATATTAAAGTAATCGAAAGTCATGGTGTGTACATTCCTAGGCAATTGGATACGCTGATGTAAATACGGCGGTAAATCATTTTCTTATGATATCTATGGCATCGGTAAAAACTATAATTGCTTATCTGTTTAATAACCGCAATGCATCGCAATGTTAAAGCTCTTCTGCTTACGAATTTTTTCCGTTGAATATTGGATGCGAATGATTAGTATATTCGTCACCGAAAACTGCTTAAGATCATTCACTATGTGATAATAATATTATTTCAGTATACCTGCGGCAAGATCGATATTTGAGTGGTAGCACATTTTATATATAATCGATGATGTGTTTTTATCTCATTCGATCGACTACATAAGGTAACAAACACACCGTTGTACTGTAAAACTCATTGTGGATCTGCGGATCAAAAATAACCTTTTGTTACATCTTTTGACATTGTTTTACATTTTCTGACAATTATTTTTTTATTTCACCATTTTTTGCAATTCTTGTAATGTTTACACTTCAGGTTAATTACCGGAAACAGATGATATTTTTATGCGAGATGCAATACCAAAATTATATTTTGTATGTAGAAAACACACGAAATTTCGCTTTGACCAGCAGTCTCTTTAAAAAGTTACTGTGCTTTCGAACGTTGCAGCTAGATAGACAAACAGATAGATGGCCATTGTAGGCTGCTTTCCGAGTACTCTAGGACAAATCCACAGATCATGTATTCAAACCATAAACGAACAGTTTAATTTAATTTTGAATTGCAATACTTTCTCTTCTAGAAATAATATTCCCATCAAAATATCCCCAAATATAATATTCCCAATCTAAAATGTCCCGAACCCAAAATATCCCCTCCGCAAAAATAACCCACACCAAAATATCCTTTCCGTAAAATATCCTGTCCATACACATAACCGCCGTCATAAACTTTATAAAAATCTTTTCAGGAAACTTTGGTCGTATAAGTATTTACCAGAATCGAGTTATTCGCCTATAACTAAAAGTTGATTTAGCTCTTCGACTTTGTGTTTATCTATCAGGGGCTGTAATTCCGATACTATCGATCGTACAAACTATTTTTTTAGATCGATAGGGAATTTTATGTTTTTTAAAATCCATAATAGCTATTTTGGCCATACGATTAACCCTACAAAAGTTATTTCGAAAACCTCAAAGGGTTAACGTTTCTTTCGAAATTACTATAACTTCCGGTGTTACCGAAGTTACCGCGATTCACCTTTCGAATCTACGAGGTTGTAAATCCCGATACTCTGACTCATCGAGGCGATAAGCTATTCGGTATTACCGCACGCCTACTTAATCTTATACGGTTGATTGAAAAGATTGCACATTAAAATTAACAGTTATTACAGAATGTAGTTTAACAAGTTGAAAGTGGTTATATGGTATAGTGAGTGCAAAGGGAATTTGTGGTATACAAAATTTAACATATAGCGAACTGGTCACGAGAGCTCTGTTCCTTGTAGATTTAAGGCCTTTTGTTACCAACCGTCCTACGACGGTTGATCTTAGAGTGTCATATAAAAACCCTCTTTCGTGGTCAGTGGCTTGCGGTGTGATCAAAGAGGGTATTTCGTTTCGCTAAAGTAAAGTTCGATTGGTCAAATTGGTATAGTCGCTTTTGTCCTGTCCTCAATCACAAAAAAGGGTTTTGCCTTTTCTTTTTCTCAAAATAACCTGCAGAATGCACGTGCGTCGCGGCCTTACGTGCAAGAGCTTAAGTTATAAAATCTTTCTCGCGCCTGAAGGGTCGCGAGTTAAGTGGTTCGAGTGTTTTATTGGGGCAGACAACCATTCGGTGTTCGTCGGGTTAGCACACGATCCTTGTCTCGCGTATAGAAAAGGAAGACCCTTTGTATTAATAAAGCTACAAAGCGAGAGACCTAACGATTAAAAACTAAAGAATAATCGCGTATAGTAGACGAGGACTTTATTAGCCGTCCATGTAGTTGCCAGATGCTGGGAAATTCCAGCGCGAGCTCGGATCGAGGTTTATAGACTCGTTTTATCGCCCGTCAGGAGAGAGATAGCTGCTCTTACCGGACGATTCGCCTTGGCTATTAAAAATTATATGTTTGAAGTATAAACTGATGGACGTATTACTTATCGTCTAGTGAACTTATTGACTTGCGTGAAGTGATGCGCAACATCCGGTGCATGCGCAATAAAGAAAACTGATACACATATTATCGTATTTAAGCCCTCTCATAAAACCGAAAAAATAATTAGCGTTATTGTAAAAAATAGTACTCTTTTGGCGTACGGTCACTAATGCATAGGGCCGAAATACTCTCTCTGTACATCCGTACGTGTATTCCACGGAATTCGATACGATACCGTTATTATTATTTAACTTGATTACGGAGCGGGATACTTTGGTCGGGGGATGTTTTTCTCAGAGGATATTTAGAGCTAGTGAATATTCAAATATTTTGGTAAACATCGTAATGTTTACAACGGGAAAATATATGTTATTGTTCATTCATAGGGCAGGCTACTCTATTTTTAAAAGAAGTAAGTTGAAAACAAACGAAAAATACCCGACGGTCTCCCCACAGGGGATAGTTATGGCTGATGCAAATTACGCTAATCCCGAGGGAGGATAATTGGATAGAGGGTAGATTGCAGTACGGTAAAAAAAAGGAAAGGGGTAAATTTAGAACTGGGAGAAGGGTATGATAATCAAAGTGGCCGGATTTCCGTGGAAATCAGCGAACTCGAACCCGATATCGCCAGCCCTCCTGATTTGAGGGGATTCCTTCACACATTCAGTGAAGAATTCCCATTTATTCGTGCACGTTATGCAGCAATTTTGTACGCCAAGAAACGGGGTATAAAATTACTACATAACGCGCATGACATTATGTTTATATTTCCTCATTTTTAACTCCCGACTACTTGTAGAGCAAAAAAATAATAAAATTTATGCGTGTACGTAGAAGGAAAATTGTAGTAATAACTCATGTTGGCACCATAATAATCACTGGATATATGCTGAATAAGTAAGTTCATTTCAGCAAACCAGTCAATTTTACGGTGTATACTGGAATGTTACTCCCATTTCCAGTATTAAGGGAGGAAATAGGGTTAGACGGTTCAAAAAATCGATTTTTTTTATTTCATAAATTGTTAATAAAACTATTGACAAATATGTTCCCAAAATTTTAAATGAAAATTCCGCCTCGTTCTATTGTTATAAGCCATTAAGGATGGAAATAGGGTTAGGACAGCGTTTTCTCAATGATTTTCATGAATTTTTTTATAGTATAAAAAATGAATATAATTTATTGAAACTTTGAGAATATTTTATACATATATTTAAGTATATACTATCAAATTTGTATATATATATTTAAGTATATACTATAAAATATTAGCGACCCCATATTGCTTGTTTCTTTTGGTACTATTTTTTCAAACGACTTTTTTTGAACTTGCGTACACGCTAGTTTGAAAAGTTTCCAACCAATCGTTTTGAAAATTGGCAGTTACTTTGTTCATAGTATTGCGCTCTATATGAAAATAAAATCGGAATATTATCATTATTTAAAATAATTTTTTTTTGCAAATAAAGTTGTAAAAAATGGCAAAATATCATGCTTTTTTGTTTTGACCCCTGTAAAAAATTCAATTTTCTATTTTTTTGATAGGATTCGGGTTCATATAGAAGAGAGACATATAATAAAAGTAAATTCCAACCTCGTTTGATTTCAGATGAAAATTGCGGCTTCCAGAATGTACGCAAAATGCTGAGTCTGATTGTGACCTGCAATATGGGGTCGCTAATATTTTATAGTATATACTTAAATATATGTATACAAATTTTATAGTATATACTTAAATATATGTATAAAATATTCTCAAAGTTTCAATAAATTATATTCATTTTTTATACTATAAAAACATTCATGAAAATCATTGAGAAAACGTTGTCCTAACCCTATTTCCTCCCTTAATTGCGTACCAGTAATAATTACAGTCCATATAAGTAACAATTACTGTGTATGCCAGCACCAATTACTGTATATACCAGTAATAATTTGTGAAACCGTGTGCATTTGTTCCGTTGCTGTACGCGGGACTAAAATTTGTCGCTGTTAGTCGACCCCTCCCCGCGTCCTCTTTGCGCCATTCTTGGTAAGACAAGTGACTATGGTAATACACGATTCTCACTATGTGTAGTGAGCAAAACGGAGTACACCATATCGATATTGGCAAACAATTTTCCTTGGCTATCTAGAATGCCAAAAAATGACTTCCTTGGTACTAAGAGGCACAGACACGAGATTCTCGCGCCATTTAGAAAGACCAAAAAGATATTCTCTAAAGTAGCAAAAACAAGATTCCTGTTATTGAAGTAATGGGCAATTTTATTCATTTATTATTATTCCGATCAATTATTTATTATTATTGTGTGTTCCAACGTATACCCTTTCGGGTTTTTACGCATGACCCTTCCCAATTCCATTTTCTCCATTTTTCCCCCTATCACTCCCTACCCGCACTTCACTAAGCTAATCTAACTTCCATTGCGTCCGCAGACGTCTTAGCTACACTGTATCGCATTTCCCATGGACACAGGGAAACTGCGGAAAACCTGTGCCGATACAGACGGCTTTTTGTTTTGAATGAGTTTCAGTTGTATTACCATCAGAAACTCAGAAAAACTGCCTCCCGCTCAGTAGTCGGCGTGCAAGCCAGTGCACGACTAAGCGGTCACCCATCCCAGTGCTGACCGCGGCCAATACTGCTTAACATGGGAGATCAGCGCGGCCGCACGTCCACTGCTGTCGGTTATTCCGATCAATTAATTATTCATAGTTATAAACGACTAATTATTAACTATCAATGATTAATTATTAATCGCCAATTAATAATTAATTACGAATTATTCTTTTTTTTATTATTAGCTACAAATATTAATTATTTCCAGATACTTTTTCCATAAAAAAATTATTAAGAATGGACTAACGTAATCTCGAACGAGTTATGTCAAAGTAACCCTGCGGCAGCTTCATAAGCAATTCAAGTTGCGTAGCCTGGAACTGGGGTTCAAAATACAATGGTCACGAGGTCGTTTTTAAGTAAAGCGTTAGTAAAAGTTTGAAGTAAAAATTAAACCGTAAGTTCTAAGTAAAAAGTAAAACGTAAGTTTCCAGTAAAAAGATTTTCGATCCGATATGGCTAGCCTGACATTAATAATAGCACGGCCAGGTCAGGTGCTGGTAAGGCGTACGTCGCAAAAAGATTTTCAGTCTGATCTGACCTGCCTGACATCATTAATTTCAGGGACGGATCAGGCGGTGCTGAGGCGTACGTGGCAAAACGACTTTCGGTCTGATCTGGCTAGCCTGATATTATTAACATCAGGGACGAATCGGGTAATTATGAACTAGCGTTAACACGAGTTCATTGTCAACACAAAATGGAATTTTGCATTAAAATGAGTATGTTTCGACGATTTAATCTAATAGTCGGAAGATACTCTTATGGGAAATCCCTGTGTTGTGTTATTTCGAAAAACGCTTTTTGTTACATTATCCGATTGGCATTTAGATAATATTAATTGTTATTATTATTATTGTTATAAGTTTGACAGCAGTGGACGCGCAATCGGTGCACGGCTTTGGCGGTCTCCCATGTTGAGTAGTATTGGCCGCGATTAGGACTGGGATGGGTAACCGCTTAACCGTGTCGTACCTTGCACACCAACTACTGAGCGAGAAACTACTAAGCGTGTTTTGGCTTGTCTTCGATTTTCGCCTATTCCAAAAAATGGATCAAAGAATCTGTATCAAATTTTGTGTGGAAAACAAAATTAAATGCGCGGACGCATTCCGAATGTTGACTTCGGCATATGGTGACGCTATCTTGGACCAAAGCAACGTTTATCGGTGGTACAAAATGTTCTCAGAGGGCCGAGAAGGTGCGAACAACGAGTGTGTTCCGGACGCCCGAGCACATCAATAACAGACGAAAACATTGATGAAGTAAAGAAAATGATATTGGCCAATCGTCGAATCACCGTTAGAGAAGTTGCTGAGGAACTAAACATATCGATTGGCTCGTGATATTCGATTTTTACCAATGATTTGGGCATGAGACGGGTCGCCGCGAAATTCGTGCCAAAATTCCTCAATTTCGAACAAAAACAGTGCCGCGTTAACATTGCTAAGGAGCTGTTGGACTCTGTCCGCGACGACCCAAATTTGCTCCAGAGGGTCATAACTGGTGACAAATCATGGGTTTATGGTTATGACGTGGAAACCAAAGCTCAATCATCACAATGGAAGCTGCTTTTTTGGAATAGGCAAAAATTGAAGACAAGCCAAAACATGTCTAACCAAAACAGCTATCAACAACTAACTAGACATTCAAAATGGCCGATTTTTCAGCATAAGTGAGGGACATGAGTACCAACCTAACGCCACAAAAAAATCGAAAATCGAACATACCAGGGGTGTTAGTTGAAATTTGCCGGTTTTTTCGATAAAGAAAACACTTTACACTTAACAGAAAAAACAATTTTCAGAGGAATCTCAAAATTTTTTTATTCTAAGTATTGACCATTGGTTTCTATACATTTCGCCCATCTCTCAGGCAAATTATGGATACCATCCCAAAAAAACTTTTTCTCTTTCGAGGTAAACCATTCGACGAGCCATTTTTCGACTTCTTAAAAATTAGCGAAGCACTGCTCTGCAAGGGAGTGTCCCATCGTTACGAAAAGGTGATAGTCGGACGGGGCGAGGTCTGGAGAGTACGGCGGGTGTGATAATATTTCCCAATTAAGTGTTTTTAATGTGTCTTTCACCAGTTTAGCGGTATGAGACGGCGCGTTGTCATGTTGCAAGATTACTTTGCCATGTCTTCGGGCCCATTCCGGCCGTTTTTCGATCAACGCATAATTCAAATTGATACACCACACCACACTGGTCCCACCAAACACAGAGCATTGTATTACGGCCAAAGCGATTTGGCCTTGCAGTCGATGGGCCGGCTTCACCAGGTGAAAGCCATGATTTTTTTCGCTTCGGGTTCTCAAAATAAATCCACTTTTCGTCCCCCGTGACAATTCGATGCAGAAAAGATTTCCTTTCGAATCGTTGAAGCAGCATTTCACAAACGGTTTATCGATTTTCCATTTGTCTATCGTTCAGCTGGTGTGGCAACCATTTTCCATACTTACGGATCTTTCCCATGGCTTTTAAACGTTGGCAAATTGCTCCTCGAGTCACATTTAATGTTTCTGCCAATTTTTGTTGCGATTGGGTTGGATCAACATCCAATAATGCCTGCAATTCCTCGTCTTCGAACTTTTTCGCTGCACCAGGATGTTCATTGTCTGTCAAATCGAAATCTCCACTTTTAAATTGACGAAACCATGTGTCACATGTTCTAATCACTGTAGCATGTTCACCATAAGTTTCTACCAGCAACCGGTGAGCTTCAGCTGCTTTTTTCTTTTGATGAAATAAAAAAAGCAACGAATGCCGCAAATGCGATTTACTTGGAAGGAAACTCGACATATTCACTGAGGTAAAGAAATATGACGCTATTATTTTGGCGGAATGTGACTTGCGTATTTTTGTAGGTTAATGTCAATGGAAAAAAATGACATACATGCCAAATCATAGAAATGTATACATATTGCTAGCGACATCTACTGGTAAAACCGGCAAACTTCAACTAACACCCCTGGTACGTAGCCCGCTGAAATTCAAAATTCGCGATACTTTTTGAACAGACCTCGTACATACATACATATATGAAATGGCGAAACATTAATCAAATCACAGAAAGATGTCACGCGATTGTTATAGAACCCGAGTGGGGGTCAAATATTGGATCTGCCAATATTTGGAATGACCGAAATCTCGAGTTTCAAAATGAACGAACATTCAACTATAGCCAGGCTCATCTTGCGAAAGTCTTTAATTCAGTAAACATAAAATGAGACCACGAAAGCATTGAAATAGATTTACATCGAAAAGAAATGTGAGAACGAGCAAAATTGCGAGGGACGGAATATAGAATCAACAAAAATGTGGAACCCTTCACAAGTCGAGCGTACGAATTTCAGATTTACGGATATTGAGAATGCTGACAATTTTGAATTCCGTAAAGTGAAAGACCAAAAACTCAAACGGTCAAAATAGCAAAAGACCGACACGTAGAAAGGTCTAAATAGTGAAAGGGCAAAAAGTAGAACGGACAAAATAACGAACACTTATGGGACGTTAGAAACACACTTCCTATTTCTTGCGCTGTCGAATGGAGCTATTAAATGACGCGTACTTTAATGTTCGCTATTTTGATGTTCTCCATTTTTATGTTCGATATTTTGATCCATCGATTATTTGCGTGTCAAAGTTTTACACATTCGAAATTTGTATGCTCAGGTTTTCTTTTTGGTATATTGAGGGTTATAAATATTAACTAGTCACTATTTTATATTTCGGAAATGTCAACTTTCTTCATCGTTCAAATCTGTTTTTTGTACTTTCAAAGTACACAGACTATCTGAACACATATTCTGGAATGAATGAACCTTCGAATTAATAACGTTTATTGACAACTTTATTCGTTATTCGACTTCGTCATCTGTAGAAATACTAAATTTCCAAATAACTTAATTCTCATTATTCTGTATTACTAATTTTTTAATTTCAAAATATCTGCCGTCCCAAATATTGGTCGTACCGATATTTGACCCCCACCCGAAAAATCTGTATAGTATTAAAATCACTCAACACCGCAATGACCGTAATCCCATCAGTTACACGTTAACACTAGAATGATAGATCTGTAGGTACCCCGACAGTCGTGTTATGATGAAATGAACATAGCCAACGCAACATTGTGGCGAAAGTAGCTAAGCTTTCGATATTTCGTTAATTCTTACCATTGCGGAGAAATCGCATCTCATTTTTCGGTTATCTGTCTCGCACTCGTATATCACGTGGTACATGTGCGCCTTCTTCTTAATAACGAATATACACAAAGTTATATACACCCGTATGGTGTGGATTCGCTGTACATAAAACCATACCGTATTATTGCTTTTGGCGAAGTAATAGCACATTACTTTTTTTACACTTCACACCGTATCATGGTGTTATAATTAACACTAGGTTTTTTTATCACTTACACCGTAGCAATTTGCATCGCAAAGATTTTTACAGCGTAGAATTTGTCGAACATATGCAATGTTTCACGTAAATACACAAAACAAATAATGAAAAAGATGCACAAGGCTTAGTTTCCTGTTCTGTACGTTTATTCTGACTTTTGACGACGTATATTTTCCATGCTTACAGTGGGTCAAAATAGTATTCATACCCCTTGTTCTTTTGCGATAACTTTATAGACATAAGCGATACGCAAAGAAAGCCAATTTTATTTAATAGTACATCAGGTGCAGAGATAAACTGCAAAGGGAGAATTTTTTCCCAGGAATAATAGAAGAATTATGCCAAAAAAACGAAAATTTTCGGGCAAACAAAGTATTCAGACACTTACGATTATAGTGAAAACCTACATCATCATAGTTGTCAATTATAACTAATATTCGGTGTGCATCCCTTTTGCTTCAATTATCGCCTCGAGTCTCTTAGGCATGGATTCTACTAGCTTTTGCGTTGTTTCTTTTGCTATTTTCGTCCATTCTTCTAAAAGCACTCTTTGGAGATCGGATTTGTTTGTTATTTTTTTTAATAATTTCTACATCCACCAAGTGCCATAAATTTTCAATAGGATTGATGTTCGGAGATTGTGGTGGTGTAATCAATTGTTTGCGGATATTATAGAGTAACCATTCCCTCGTTTTCATGGCAGTATGTTTCGGGTCATTATCTTGTTGGAAGTAGAAATTTCCATCCAGGCCCATTTTATCTACACTTGCTTTCAAATTGCTGCGCAACACGTCGATATACTTCTGGGCATTCATTGTACCATCTATAAAAGCCAGATTACCAACGCCACAATATCCCATACAGACCCAAACCATGTCGCTTCCTCCGCCGTGCTTTACAGTTGGTATTAAATTTTTCTGCTGGAGCTCGGTATTTGGTTTCCGCCAGACGAATTTTTTTCCATCGGACCCGAAGATGTTAAACTTCGATTCATCCGAGAATACGACACGTTTCCAAAATTCTATAGATTTTTTTACGTAGGTTTTTGCGAAACCTAAACGTTGTTCTCGATTTATATTATTAATTAATGGTTTTTTGCGAGCAGTTCCGCCGTATATTTGGGCAGAATGCAAAACGTTTCGAATAGTCCGGGGACACACGCTCTTCCCCGATGTTGACGCGACATCATTCGCTAAACTGCGAGCACTTGTGAACGGTTTTTTTGTAGCCTCTGTAACAATATTCCAACGCTCTCGTACCGTTAGTATTCTCGGTCGACCGGTTCGTGGCTTATTTTCTGTGCTGTTTGTTCTTCCGTATTTTTTTATTATATATTGCACTGTTGCGAAACTTAGATTTAGTTCTTTACTAATTTTTCGATAACTCTCACCGCGTTTCCGAAGAAAAATCACTCTACCTCGCATCGATATTGATATTTCGCTTTTCTTTGCCATCATGTCTGTTCAGAGCTTGAAAATCTACTACCGCATGGAACAGGTCAAAACCATTGTGTAAACGAAGACTTGTTTACATTGTACGCAGAGGTCAGACCGTCCGTGAGTGAATATCGAGGTTTAGCAGCTCAATCGTAAGTGTACGAATACTTTTTTGGCCCGAAAATGTTCGTTTTTTTTGCATAATTCTTCTATTATTCCTGGGAAAAAATTCTCCATTTGCAGTTTATCTCTGTACCTGATGTACTATTAAATAAAATTGGCTTTCTTTGCGTATCACTTATGTCCAACCAGGCCATCCAACGTGCATGATGAAATTCTAATAGCTAAATAATTACTTAATCTGAATAATTCTTTATAAATAAATGAGAGCGCAAAACAATAATGCATTGATTTACAGAATTTTAGGAATAGTTTACTAGCAGACGGCAGTGAATTTCTATTTTACTCACACGATAAGTTAAGAGCGGACCCGCTAGTTATCTACTAGTAAAACTGATATTTATATATAATTATTCTATTCCACGAAGTTGTCGTTTACTTTCGTTGGCATTCTATACGAGATTCCTAGATGTTATAAAATGTTCGGAATTTAACGAGCAGCGGTTGCTCCAGCAGGATTACACTATACGATGGCAGTTTATGGGTTCTACCCCGCAGGGGAATCGACTCATGCGCCACAACTCTGTGCCAAGTTGTATCAAAATCTCACCACTGAAAAGGACCCATGGAGTTACTCCGGGAATACTTCATAACCTGGCATCTAGAGAGTTGCTCCAATGTCAACGTAGAGAGTCTGCGAAGAGTGTCTCATCGTTTTATGAACGAACTTACCGTCATTGGATCCTGACAAATATGTTAACGTCACGTTATAGCTCTACCAAAGTGATTATCATTGTTGAAACAATCAACGCTTTAACCCAACTCGCACTGGCAATGACAATTTATGTAACGCACATTAGCATAGCGTACGTGCCATCGGGATTCTGCCCCAGCATCTACCCGCGGACTTTTACTTAGGGTATTTTGATATAATTAGATTCCCGTGCATTGTCAAATGCGCGACTATGGTAACGTGAAGAATGTACGGATGTCAACGTAGTCTTCAACGTAGTCTTCAACGTAGTCCTCAACGTAGTCGTGGTCAATTTGGCATTTCGTCGTATTTGAGGATGTTAGATTAATCACAGACAGTTACCGAAGAATAAAGTGTTTCATAAGATTTCAATGGTTCATCGATTTCTTTCCATGCAATAAATTTCCCCGAAAATGCTAAATACCTTCTCGATTAAATCTCGGAGAGACAGTCCAGGAAAGACTCGTGGTCGAGAATCTCGAAGAGTTTCGGAGTCTGGGAAAGCCAGGTTCAAGTTCATGACAAGAGATGAGATCGGATCGTATGCAAGACTCTTTACAAGATTCTTTTCGAGGCACTTTCCGGACCTTCTTTTCCGTGACTGGTTTCCTATACTTTTTTCTGCGCGGGCCCGTAACCGACTTCGTATTATCGTCGGAATGCATTGAGATATTCGATTAAACGCCATTCCTAAACTATCAAACTGAACGATTTTAAATACGGTCAAGTAATTCTGGACACCTCTATGTATATCGTAAGGACCAAATAATATTGAAATTCAAAATCGAAATGTACATTTTAACCTAAAAACCGAGAGGCCAAAAATAAAAATGGATATAATTGTTTAAGTATCGCGTAATTTAAAAAAATGACACAATATAAACGGATAATAACTTTAATCAACAATCATTTATTTCTTGCTGTATCTCCAAAATCAACAGTATGGAATTTGGTCAAAAAAACGGTTATTCGACTTCGTCATCCGTCAAAAAACTAAATTTACGAATAACTTCATCTTCGTTATTCGATATTAGAAATTTTTTAATTTCAAAATATCTGCCGTTCCAAATATCGAAACGACCAATTCCATCGTTCAATTCCGGTCGCTCCGATATTTGGAACGGCCAATATTTTGAAATTAAAACATTAGTAATATAGAATAACATGGATGAAGTTATTCGGACATTTAGTTTATTTGACAGATGAGGAAGTCGAATAACTGTTATTAAGGGGGGAAATAGGGTTAGACGGTTCAAAAAATCGATTTTTTTTTCATTTCATAAATTGTTAGTAAAACTATTGAAAAATATGTTCCCAAAATTTTAAATGAAAATTACGAATCGTCCTGTTGTTATAAGTCTTTAAGGGGGGAAATAGGGTTAGGACAGCGTGTTCTCAATGATTTTCATGAATTTTTGTATAGTATTAAAAACAAATATAATTTATGGAAACTTTGAGAATGTTTTATACATATATTTAAATATATACTATAAAATTTTTTAAGAATTTCCTTGAAAAATACCGAAGATATTAGCGACCCCATATTGCAGGTCACAATCAGACTCAGCATTTTGCGTACATTCTGGAAGCCGCAATTTTTTTGAACTTTTCTTGAACTTACGTACACGCAAATTTGAAAAGTTTTCAACCAATCGTTTTGAAAATTGACAGTTACTTTCTTCATAGTATTGCGCTCTATATGAACCTAAAATCGGAATATTATCATTATTTAAAATAATTTTTTTTTGCAAATAAAGTTGTAAAAATGGCAAAAAACCATGCTTTTTTGTTTTGACCCCTGTAAAAAATTCTATTTTCTATTTTTTTGATAGCATTTAGGTTCATATAGAAGAGAGACATATAATAAAAGTTAATTCCAACCTCGTTTGATTTCAGATGAAAATTGCGGCTTCCAGAATGTACCCAAAATGCTGATTCTGATTGTGACCTGCAATATGGGGTCGCTAATATCTTCGGTGTTTTTCAAGGAAATTCTTAAAAAATTTTATAGTATATACTTAAATATATGTATAAAATATTCTCAAAGTTTCAATAATTTATATTCATTTTTTATACTATAAAAAAATTCATGAATATCATTGAGAAAACGCTGTCCTTACCCTATTTGCCCTCTTAAGAAAGGTTATTAATTCGAAATCGCATTTATTCGAGAATATGTGTTCAGATAGTCTGTGTACTTTGAAAGTACAAAAAATAGATTTGAACGATATAGAAAGTTGATATTTCCGAAATTAAAAATAGTCAGTAGTTAATATTTATAACACCTAATAAACCAAAAAGAAATATGCTGAGCATACAAATTTTGAATGCGTAAAACTTGGACACGCGGATAATCAATGAATCGAAATCTCGAACATCAAAATAGGGAATATCAAAATAGGGAACATCAAAATAGAGAACATCAAAATAGCCAACATTAAAGTACGTAGGACTCGGGCCGAAATTGTCAATGTTTCTACAAAATGTAGCACATTATAGAGAACTTTTTTTAAGTTCATGTAAACAACACAAAATATCTGAGCTCCGCCGGAAGAAGCCGAATTTGCCTAATTTATACTCGATGTTGAAAAAACTGAGGACAACCTATTTCGATTAAAATGAGACCCATTTCACAGAGCTGATGTTCCCCATCATTCTCTGCGGGAAAATACATTCTCGCTCGATCGTCAATGATTCAATGAACTAGCTACCGCCATCTACTACAATAGTTCCATTCAATAGCGCAATCAATAAGAAATACGAAGTCTGTTCAAAAAGTATCGCGAATTTTTAATTTCCGCGGGCTACGTATATTCGATTTTCGATTTTTTTGTGGCGTTAGGTTGGTACTCATGTCCCTCACTTATGCTGAAAAAATCGGTCATTTTGAATGTTTAGTTAATTGTTGACAGTTGTTTTGGTTAGACGTGTTTTGGCTTGTCTTCGATTTTTGCCTATTCCAAAAAAGCAGCTTTCATTGCGATGATTGAGCTTTGGTTTCAACGTCATAACCATAAACCCATGATTCGTCACCAGTTATGACCCTCCGGAGCAATTTTGGGTCGTCGCGGACCGAGTTCAACAGCTCCTTAGCAATGTTAACGCGACACTGTTTTTGTTCGAAATTGAGCAATTTTGGCACGAATTTCGCGGCGATCCGTCTCATGCCCAAATCATTGGTAAAAATCGAATAGCACGAGCCAATCGATATGTTTAGTTCCTCAGCAACTTCTCTAACGGTGATTCGACGATTGGCCAATATTATTTTCTTCATTTCATCAATGTTTTCATCTGCTGTTGATGTGCTCGAGCGTCCGGAACGCATTTCGTTGTTCGCATCTTCTCGGCCCTCTGAGAACATTTTGTACCACCAATAAACGTTGATTTGGTCCAAGGTAGCTTCACCATATACCACAGTCAACATTTGGAATGCGTCCGCGCACTTAATTTTCTTTTTCAAACAAAATTTGATACAGATTCTTTGATCCATTTTTTGGAATAGGCAAAAAGCGAAGACAAGCCAAAACACATCTAACCAAAACAGCTGTCAACAATTAACTAAACATTCAAAATGGCCGATTTTTTCAGCATAAGTGAGGGACATGAGTACCAACCTACGCGACAAAAAAAATCGGAAATCGAATATACGTAGCCCACGGAAATTCAAAATTCACGATACTTTTTGAACAGATCTCGTATGTTTCTAACGTTCCATAAGCGTTCGTTATTTTGAGCGTTCTACTTTTTACCCTTTCGCTATTTAGACCGTTCGACTTATCGGTCTTTCGTTGTTTTGACCGTTCAAGTTTTTGGTTTTTCGCTTTGCTGAATCAACAATTGTAAACCATCTCAATATTCGTCAATCTAAAATTCGGACACTCCACTTGTGAAGTGATCAATATTTTTGTCGATTCCATATTTCGTCCCTCGCAATTTTGCTCGTTTGCATTTTTTTTTTTCGATATAAATCTATTGCAATGTTTTCGTCGTCTCATTTTTTGTTTACTGATTCGAAAACTTTCTTAAGATGAGCCTTTCTATTTGTTGAATGCTCGTTCATTTTGAAACTCGCGATTTCAGCCGTTCCAACCATTAGACGTTCCGATATTTTGCCCCCACCCGTGCCTACGTGCTTAGAGTAGATGAGTGGGATTTGGTGTAATCTCGGCTTGGGGCGGAGGCCGTTCATTCACATGAAGATAAAGTCATATGCAGTATGGCGCGTTATATGGAATTAAGGGAGTGACGGTGGATGAAAAATGCAGCACACCCCGTGAGAATTTTGATGAGGTTGGTTCTGCTCCATTGTGGTTTTGCTAAGTACACAGTCGACAATAGTGCCCCGTACAATTGTCATGTGCATAAAAGAGGCCCGTGAGTTCTGAGCGGTGAGAATTTTGTGCGGTGACAGTTTTAATGTGTACAGCTTAGCTCGGGGACAGCTTCGTTGTGAGAATATTACGAAATATTCATATGATTTCACTTTTTGAGAAAGAAAGAAAGGATAATCGGTTTACTCACCCGTCGGGCTCGGCGTCAATTCTTTCATGTCGATTCTCACATTGAAGTCGTAAAAATTGAAAAGCTCAAGCCTCGGTCCCCTTGCGCTCTTCTGCAATCCGTGAATTGCCGTGGTGACGGCTTTCGTATATTCCCGAACACCGAACAACTTGTACGGTACAACCATTCCCACCTGTTACACAAATCGATCGTCACGTTAAAGGTCGAAGGTACACATAAACACGAAAAGTGATTCCTCAATGTTGGCGTAAATTGTTCTCTAAGCAGAATTTACATTCGAGCAATGAATAACGCCCGCCGAACATGTAAAAAATTACTCAATGACCTTAATTTGTTTTCACAAACCAATTAACAAATTTATTTCCGTCTACAAATTTGTGAAAAAAGTGTTGCCAAGTTACACATGATAAACTGTTATTTTATTCAATACTATAGCAATTACATTACCTAAAAGTTTTTAAATATGTTTTATATTTCAAAAATTTGCACTTTATGAAAAAATTTATGTTTTACGAGATCAATTCAATTCTCTTCAATTTGTCGAGCTGCGTGCGTTTCATTTGTTTTGTACGTTGCAAGCGTTCTCTGTACCAAAAGTTCGGGCTGTGAAAAAATTGGACTTTCCAAAAAGTTCTGAAAGCGATACTCTTTTTTTGCTCTTGGTCTAGAAGACTAGACGCGATTAACCCTTATGCCGCTTGTTTATGCTTTAAGGGGAGAAATAGGGTTAGAACAGCGTTTTCTCAATGATTTTCATGAATTTTTTTATAGTATAAAAAATAAACATAATTTATTGAAACTTTGAGAATATTTTATACATATATTTAAGTATATACTATAAAATTTTTGAAGAATTTCATTGAAAAACACCGAAGATATTAGCGACCCCATATTGCAGGTCACAATCAGAATCAGCATTTTGGGTACATTCTGGAAGCCGCAATTTTCATCTGAAATCAAACGAGGTTGGAATGTACTTGTATTATGTGTCTCTCTTCTATATGAACCTAAATGCTATCAAAAAAATAGAAAATTGAATTTTTTACAGGGATCAAAACAAAAAAGCATGATTTTTTGTCATTTTTTACAACTACATTTGCAAAAAAAAAATTATTTTAAATAATGATAATATTCCGCTTTTAGGTTCAAATAGAGCGCAATACTATGAAGAAAGTAACTGCGAATTTTCAAAACGATTGGTTGAAAACTTTTCAAACTAGCGTGTACGCAAGTTCAAAAAAAGTCGTATTCAGAAAAACGCGTTTGAAAAAATAGCAAAATGCTGAGTCTGATTGTGACCTGCAATATGGGGTCGCTAATATCTTCGGTGTTTTTCAAGGAAATTCTTCAAAAATTGTATAGTATATACTTAAATATATGTATAAAATATTCTCAAATTTTCAATAATTTATATTCATTTTTTATACTATAAAAAAATTCATGAACATCATTGAGAAAACGCTGTCCTAACCCTATTCCCCCCCTTAATGGCTTATAACAATAGAACGAGTCGGAATTTTCATTCAAAATGTTGGGAACATATTTTTCAATAGTTTTACTAACAATTTATGAAATAAAAAAAAATAGATTTTTTGAACCGTCTAATCCTATTTCCTCCCTTAAAGATGCCTTAATGGGCTCTATAAATCATCGAGGCATCGACATCTCACCTGAAGAATGATAAGACACTCTTCCAGAGAATTCCGACGAGTCTATAATGATTTTACCTATTCAGTGTAGAGCCCCACGTAACCTGACCTGACATAAGTTGGGATATAGGAAAAAATAGCCGTGGAAAAAATAGCCGGGAAAAGAAGTCCTAGGGGTAAATGGCTGCGGAAAAATAGCCCTGGAATAAAAGTCTGATCGAAAAAAAAATGTAATGTTGAAATAACTGGAACAAACACTAATAACACCACACTACCAACACGCGATTAACAAATTGACAAAACACGAACAAAGCCAACAAAATTTAATACAGCAAAGGGAACTCCATTTTTTCCAGTGGGCTTTTTTTCCCGGCTATTTTTCCGTGGCTATTTTTTCCTGATACGCATGAGTTGACGGTCCCGTCTAAGCGTTGAGCGATATAACGCTTGCCCACTGAACCGTCATCGGTCAGTTAAAGATTAAGGATAGATGGAACTGTCAACTTACGTGAAGTGTCAGTGGCCTCTAGTCGCTTGCACTGATCCCACGAGTTGCGTAAATGACTCACGCTTTACGAAATGCATATGTGGTGGGCGAAAAGATTGGTCGAAAGTTGTACTTTTCGAAAATTCGTGCCCCTATCGAAAAAAAACTTATCCTCTCCAAAGAGCTCGTGTTTAAAAAAAATCTCATGCTGTGCAAAATAAGTTTGACTTGTAAATTGTAAAATTATTTATGTTCAATAATAATCTACGAATACATTAAATTTTCTTCAAATAAATTTCGTTTCAATCAATTGAATCGATAATTAATTTTTTAATCCTTAATTTTCCATTCTCTGCATTATTTTACCGAATAATGTGGGATAGAATGTTTTCGAGGTGGGCTAATGGAAAATCACGAAGTACCGGAATATGCAAGTTGGAGTCGAAAGCTGTGTAAGCCCTCGAGGCGAAACAACCCCTAGCTGCGAACAGTTAAGTATAAATAGTCGAGTTATAATTCGGAAAGGAAACGCAACGATCCCCAAATAATAGTGGTTATAGAATATGCTTGTGGTAAAGATAACGTTACGATCCTCATCGTAATACCCATCAAATTCATCAGAGGAACTAATTTCGACGAGATCTCTAGGGAAGCGTAACATGGCTTTCAGCGCCTTTGAAGAAAAATTTAGAGTATTGGATAAAATAGTTATGAGCTTGTAATCAGCGGAATAGGCAATTATCCCAGGGCGGAAAACTCTCATGGGAACATTTTGGACGTCATCTTTACCGAATTTTCATACAGCTCTACGTTTTGAATCTAAGGCCTAGTACCGCCAACCCTTCAACTCGTACGAATTGGACTTTAAAAACGGAGATCCAAATTCTGTCGATCAGTAGGATGTAGACTGGGACGAGTTGTTCGAGAATCCTTTTCTGAATGAAACCATAAAAGCTTTGTATAGTTGACCGACATCGGTGGACCGGCGATCGGTGCGCGGCTTTGGCGATTACCGAAGTTAAGCAGCTTCGACTGCGGTTACTACTTCGATGGGTGGTTGCTTAGCCGTGGACTGGCTGGCGCGCTAACTACTGAACGGAAGGGAGCTTTTCTCACAAGGAAAGTACGCGAGGTGCCCCCCTCCGACTTTGTTGAAACTCATGGATGTTATAGAGCATTAAAAACTAAGCGACGCGTATTATTTTTTTTCGGCGGAAAACGGTTTTAAGGGGTGAAACCACTCCATAAATTTGCACAGGTCAAAAGGCGATTTTGCAGTTTCACCTACAAGCAGTGCATCGATTTTGATGAAACAAAAATGAAAATAGTTATTACGTGAAGGAATGAAGAACCCAACAGATCATGAACAAAAAATACTATCATAACGTTTTGAAACACCCTTGAACATCTATTTCTTGCACCTTACTCTGAAAACTTGCGAATTGATTGGAATGAAAATTATGCGGTTGTGAGTGGAGAACAATTTTGAATATTCGCGCGGACAGTGACGCGAGCGATCGGAAAGTGACGCGAGCAATCGCTAATGGTGTCTCCGTAAAGTCGGAAGATTTGGATGGCTTGAGAGGAGAGGGGATATTTCCACACCTCTGCCGAACTTGATAAGCTTCGCTCTCTTTCGCTCCGGGACCGTCGCAGGTGCTACACGATACGAACACTGAATCCTTTGACCGTGAGTCTGTCATCTCCGAACCGTTTTGCCATCACCTCGATTCGAAGAAGCGGACGGTACCATAACATTTGGAGATATTGAATTGGACTTTGAAGTTTCATCTAACGATCTATATCCGAGGAAACATCCTCCAATGCACCGAGGTCTCGGGGCAAAAAAGAAAGAGCCAACGCGGGATCAACTATCGTCGTTCCGAAATTACAAGATGAGTAAAAATATATAAAGTTATCGCTTATGAAACGATAGAACGAGTGGATGGTATCGATCGGTATGTAATGTTAATGTGTGTCTACGGTGTGCGTCTATGAGTGCAAGGTGTGTGTGAAGCATTATTGGGTCATTCGCGCCGAAAACTAAAAAGATATAATTGTTGTGACTCACGTAAATATATCAATTGTGTGTGTTTATTATTCCTCGTCTCGACATCTTTTCTTTTCATCATTCCAATATAAACCCGTTATCTTACACGGTTTTACAGAGGAAATAAAATTAAAGTTCCCGTACTTTTGTATTTGTACAAGAAAACAGTTTTAAGGGCCCAGGCTACCCCTATTTGAGTTTTTACATTTTAGTTGTCTCTTTGTCATTCCAAATGTGTTTGCCGATACAAACTCTTCTCATTAAGGGAGGAAATAGCGTTAGAACAGCGTTTTCTCAATGATTTTCATAAATTTTTTTATAGTATAAAAAATGAATATAATT
This sequence comes from Oxytorus armatus, assembly GCA_958009045.1. NCBI lineage: Eukaryota > Metazoa > Arthropoda > Insecta > Hymenoptera > Ichneumonidae > Oxytorus > Oxytorus armatus. Next base: position 7,789,583 of record OY253747.1, on the reverse strand, counting down.
TATTGAAACTTTAAGAATGTTTTATACATATATTTAAGTAAATAATATAAAATTTTTATACATATATTTAAGTATATACTATAAAATATTATCGACCCCATATTGCAGGTCACAATCAGACTCAGCATTTTGCGTACATTCTCGAAGCCGCAATTTTCATCTGAAATCAAACGAGGTTGGAACTTACTTTTATTATATGTCTCTCTTCTATATGAACCTAAATGCAATAAAAAAAATAGAAAATTGAATTTTTTACAGGGGTCAAAACAAAAAAGCATGATTTTTTGCCATTTTTTACAACTTTATTTGCAAAAAAAAAATTATTTTAAATAATGATAATATTCCGATTTTAGGTTCATATAGATCGCAAAACTATGAAGAAAGTAACTGCCAATTTTCAAAACGATTGGTTGGAAACTTTTCAAACTGGCGTGTACGCAAGTTAAAAAAAAGTCGTTTTCAGAAAAACGCGTTTGGAAAAATAGTACCAGGAATAATAAGCAATATGGGGTGGCTAATATTTTATAGTATATCTCTCTATATTATATAAATATATCGCCGCCGCCGCCGTGTACAAGAGTTGAGGGGGGAGCCCGGGGCGAGATGGAACGGTTGGGGGCGGCGGTAGGCCGGGGCGAGATGGAAGGGGCGGGTTGGCGCGCGAAGTGCGCAGGGGGGCAGAGCCCCCTAGTACTTAAATGTATGTATAAACATCTTATAGTATATACTTAAATATATGTATAAAATATTCTCAAAGTTTCAATAAATTATATTCGTTTTTTATACTATAAAAAAATTCATGAAAATCATTGAGAAAACGCTGTCCTGACCCTATTTCCCCCCTTAATGGCTTATAACAATAGAACGAGTCGGAATTATCATTTTTAATTTTGGGAACATATTTTTCAATAGTTTTACTAACAATTTATGAAATAAAAAGACATCGATTTTTTGAACCGTCTAACCCTATTTCCTCCCTTAAGCTAAATTAATGATTGACCTTTTTTGTAATTAGCACGAATATTTAAGGGTGGGGACCACATTTTTTAACCCCTTTTTTAATAGATATTCAAAAGTTTCCGAACCACTGCCAAGAAATTTAATGATGATACGATTTTCGTGTTCAGATAAACTAACGCATTTAAGAAGGATTATATAATACTATACATCATTCACTAACACATCCTTCTTTTATATAATTTTCCTCACTTTTTCACATATCACTGTTTGAATATTTTTTTAAATCATTAGCATAAGCACGTTGTTTATATATTATTAAATGATATTACACGTAATAAAGGGACTGGTTATAATGCAGGGACTAATTTTTCTGTGTGGATTTTCAGTTAGATGTTACTTTTATCTAAAAATAGACGTGTTAAATTCTTCAAAACGAAAACCTTAGAAGTATATTTCATGTGAATTGGCTGCTTCTTTCGAAATGATCTTATGTGTATAAACGCTTTCGATGTACCCACTTTATTTACATGGTAATTTTACTTTAACACACGCCACCATCATTTCTGTATACATGATCATTATCAACTGTGCATTACTATCAAGTTTTAGCCCCAACCATGATTCATAGGACGAACAAAAATGGTAGTCATCGAAAAAATGCTTCCAGCACAACGATTTTTTTACACCACGCACATTCAATAACGGCTACGTCATTACAACCGGGTACTTCAGAGTGTGTTTTAGAACCACCAAATCCAAATTCAACGAGGTTTGTAAAGTGTACTGGTTTTTCAGCTACATAGTTACTTTTAAAGAACAAATATTTGAAAGGACTCTCATGCGTCGGAATTGAAAGTTTATTATGTGTCAGAGATCGGAGTTTGATTATATTATTTCGTAAATGTAGATATTTATCAGGCTTTAATGAAATACCACTATTAGAAAAATGCCGCACGAAATGTTTCCATGTCCGGGATCCGTATACATCGAGTGGTTGAATTCTTCCAGTAGTACCTTTTGGTATAATCATTGAGTTGATATTTTCGTCACGAGGTATTGTTTCACGAATCACTTGTGGACAGTGTTCACTCCAGGAATCTATCAATAATATGCCGTCATTACCGACATTAGGAAAGAATACTCTTCCCAGCCATGTTTTGAAACGCTCTGTTGACGTAAACATATTTTTAATCATAACAAAAATCCCACCGAGATTAGTGGACGCGCGGTCGGCGCGCGGCTTCGGCGATCTCCCATGTATTGGACACGGTTAGTACTGGGATGAGTGACCGCTTAGCCGTGCACTAGCTTGCACGCCGACTACTGAGCGGGAGGCAGTTTTTCTGTGTTTCTGATGGTAGTATAACTGAAACTCGGAAAAATGGAATTGGAAAGGGTCGTGTGTAAAAACCCGAAACGGTATACGTTGGAACACACAATGATAATAAAAAAAATATAAGAAAAACATGACATGATATGATAATCAAGTGTCTTGACGCAATGTATTCGATATCAAAACAAATTTCACAAAAAGTTTATTCATACCTGAAGTGAGTTTTTCAGACTTAAAAGCTGTCATTGCGACGTTTTACGGCCTAAATAATTCTTTTTTTCACTGTCGGTCCAAATTCACCTTTTGCTTCCTTTAAAACAATAAAAAGTGGGGGCGGAGTCGAAGTTTCGAACCGTAAAAGCTTCGACGGTTCAAAACTCCGAATTTATGTGGGACGATCTTAAAACTTTTCGAAATTTTTGAAATCCATCTTTTTTAAAACAGAAATGTCATTGCGAAGAATAGTTATACATCGAGGATTAAATGACAAGAATAATTATGGGACCGACCTGCAAAAGTATCGAAAATCAAAAATCCTACTACTTAAAAAATTGTATTTTAAATGATTAGAAAAACGTAAAGTTCCGAAAAATTGTGGTGTTAGAAACACGAGTTGCCGAACGGTCAAGTTTTATACCTGAAAAGGATTAAAAAAATAATTTGGAAGCCAAATATATTAGAATTTGTATGTCCCGAAAAGGGTAAACAGACGACAGCGTATTAATTCGACGGGGCAAAATTTCGACAGAGCAAAATTTCGAAAGAGAGTAAAACTAGCGCTACTAGTGGGCTCTGGCGCTCGCTCGTGAAAAAGGTCCATAGGACATAACACCAGTGGTGCTGCCATCTAAACGCACGAATTGCAAATTTTCGGACTTTTGCCCCTTCGGAACTTTTAGTTTCGGAATACTGCATCGTCGACGCCGTAATTTTCGGAGTTCGAAAAATTCGTATACCCGAGAATTCTTTTCTTCAATTTTATTACGTTCGCACTTTCCGATAGTTTCTTGTTCGATAATATAATTTTCGGAACTGTGCGGATTTCTAAAAATCACCAATTCGGAATTTTTCAAGTAGTACTACTGACCGTTCGATAAATTGCTCTGTCGTCTGCGTAATTTTTCGAAAAAATATTTACTCGACGATATTAAATTCGTATCATTTTTGGTATCGATTCATACCCGTTCGATGTTATTTACAGTCGATTATTCAAACTGTCGTCGGAATGAACCATGTAATTCGTACTATTAAAATTCGGAGTTTTGCACCGTCGAAGCTTTTACGGTTCGAAACTTCGACCCGGCCCCAAAAAGTGGACGAAGTAATTTTCCATCAGCGTTTGTTGTAGTCTGGATCGTGTAACTATGAGTCGTTAAAGAGACTGATTGAACTACACATTCGACTTTCTTTGATTCGTCAATTGCTAAAGTTTGTCTCGAGTGAATTTACAGATGAAAACCACTTTGATCTGAATTATATACATTTTCTGCTGCATATTTTGAGATATAGGGTTTCATCTCATTTACAAAATTTTCTCAATTTTTTCATATAACCGCTTCTTCTTCTATAGTTTTCTGCGATACAAATTGAGTAATTTTTCTAGACATGATACGATGTAATTTCTTGAATTTCAAGAGCCAATTGCGAGAAGCTTTCAAGCGCATATACTCGTGGCCTATCTCTTTTTGAGCTTGAATAGCCCACTTTTGTATGTCCATATCATGCATAATTACATCCGCCTCTATAGCGGTTTTCATAGTTTTCAATACATACTCGGAAATCCGTTTTAGTTTCTCTCTATAAACGCCGCCTTTGTTGAACCGATGTGCCCAGCGTCTTAATTGTCGTACAGATTTAACTTGTTTGTATTTTCGCTTAACGGTTTCAACACTATAATTTTTTTTTACCAGATCTCCAGTATCCTACAGGTTTTCGTTTATGGTCACAACAATTCATCGTCACTGGAGCACCTATCAGAATCGTCTTCGGCAATATCTGTTTCCCATAAAGTATCTTCAACAGGTTTCGCTTCGGGTTTCTCCAAATGTTCTTGGAAATCGAGTCTATCTTTCTGTATCACTTCTACTCCATTGTCTTGCGTGGAGTCGATTAAAATTTTATCCAGATGTCCCGTCAGCTCCATTTCCACATTTTTCATCGGAGCTTCTGCTATGTTCACAACTTCAAGTGTAGCAAGCAGAAGTTTAATAACGTTAATCGGATTGACTTTTATTGTCAATGATTGTAGGGTGCACAAAAAAATTGAAAACACTGCTCGAACAATGACGTGTAGAGCCCGAGCGTGAATGTAAATGCAAAAATATGAATTAATCGCGCCTTTTAAAGACAGCTTATCCAAAAAACAAGAGATATCGCGCACTAACAAAAAGTGATAATGGTGTCATGGGTGCTGAATATACTTCACTATATCTTAAGGACTTGATTTTTTGCTGATATTCCCACAATCCAATCAGTAATCGAGTATCGCATTTTCTGGTTTGTCTGCTGCGCAACTTCGGGTACTTTCCTTGCCAATTTCTAATGGCAATGAAACCGAGACTCGGTAAAAATAAAGCCGTCTGTATTGACATAGGTTTTCCGCGCTTCCCCCGTATCCATGGCAAATGCGATACAGTGTAGCTAAGACGTCTGCGGGGGGGATGGAAGTTAGGTTAGCTAAGCTAAGTGCGGGTAGGGAATGACAGGGGCAAAAAATGGAATTGTGAAGGGTCATACGTAAAAACCCGAAAGGGTATACGTTGGAACGAAGAAAATTAAAGCTTTCTATGGGCTTCTGTGTATACTGGTTCATATTGAAAAACCTGACGGGCGATAGCCGAGATACGAACTGGATGTCGACGGACATCCAGGAGTATATTAAAAAGAAAAAAATTAGCTCACACGTGCGTTAATAAGTCGCCAGGATGGGAGTATAGATTTAACGATTTCCGTTGCCTCAGTAAGCGACGTAAGTTTGTTGTACGCCCCGCAGGTCGATTCACCAGGTGAAAACTTTTCGTTTCCCATTTTAAGACGAGTCGTTTCACAAGTGAAACGGTTCGACGAAACGCCCTCCTCACAATGTGAAGCAAAACCACGAACTGTTTGTCGTATAATGTGAATTTGAACGATGAACGATCGTTCTCACAACTAAATGTGAAACAACGTCATGAACCGTCCGTCCCACGGTGTGAAACGAAGCGGGAGGACTCTTCTTCTTCCTATTATGGTTTTAGGCTGGACTCAAACGTTGTAATGAAACGTTTTGGGCGGATCGTTGAACCGTATGATGCAATTAAATTGCAATTTGACTAAGGATTAGAATTCGACGGTAGGAGAGGTTTTACGTGGATTCCGAATCACAAACGATTGCAGAAAAAAACCACATAGAAAAATTCATCGGTGCATCGGTGGATTCGAACCGGAAACTGCCGCGTGCTTGCCCAATGGCGAGTGCCACTTGAACCCCTCGGCGGGTATGTTTCTGCTAGCCCGGAATGCCCGTATTTGTGCGGTTGACGGATTCGTTTTTGGATTATGATTACGCGGCATGGAAAAAAGGGTTGACGTTGAAGATTAATATGAGAATAATGTAAAAATAAAGTTTAACAGATTTTAACACCTGGTCCCCGCCCCCGGTCGATCTCCTCACCCAGCCTACTCGACCCCGCTCACTCTCACCAATTCTTTCTGTACACGGCGAGGGTGGCGTAATATTTATATAATATACAGAGATATAGCAGTCAGCAGGTGTCTTATTATCAACGCGTCAATCGACCCGTATGTATGTACACCTATTGCACGCAAAATATCGATTATTAGAAATGACTTGATGCAAATGCCCCGACAGCGAGAGGCGTAGGGCTAAATGACGAGAGGGTAAATGCGTCGAGCGGGTAGTAACTTTCACCTCACCCTCTCAAAGGGGGTCGATAGGCCTCGACAAAGAACCGTCCCAGTTGTGATACCCGATCTCGTTAACCTTCAATGTTTATTCGACGGAAAAACATAAGCTCCCTCTTCAAGACAGAAACAATATTAAAAAATTGAACGCGAAACAGTTGCTACTGACGTAATTCCCACTCGTGACTTTCTCATCACATCTGTTATCGATGTGAACTTGTCATGGAATTACAGGCGTAAAATTCCGAATAACATAAACACAAATCTTCAATTTCATAGAATAATTGTAACCCAAGTTCCACGAAAATAATTTTGAACCCACGCTGTAGTACTACGAAAGGTGCTCATGAGATGGCGTTGCGTGAAAAATAAGTACGAAGTCTGTTCAAAAAGTACCGCGAATTTTGAATTTCCGTGGGCTACGTATATTTGATTTTCGATTTTTTTGTGGCGTTAGGTTGGTACTCATATCCCTCACTTATGCTGAAAAATTGGCCATTTTGAATGTTTAGTTAATTGTTGACAGCTGTTTTGGTTAGACGTGTTTTGGCTTGTCTTCGATTTTTGCCTATTCCAAAAAACAGATCAAAGAAGCTGTATCAAATTTTGTGTGAAAAACAAAATTAAGTGCGCGGACGCATTCCGAATGTTGACTGTGGCATATGGTGAAGCTACCTTGAACCAAAGCAACGGTTTATCGGTGGTACAAAATGTTCTCAAAGGGCCGAGAAGATGCGAACAACGAAATGCGTTCCGGACGCCCGAGCACATCAACGACAGACGAAAACATTGATGAAATGAAGAAAATAATATTAGCCAATCGTCGAATCACCGTTAGAGAAGTTGCTGAGGAACTAAACATATCGATTGACTCGTGCTATTCGATTTTTATGAATGATTTGGGCATGAGTCGGGTCGCCGCGAAATTCGTGCCAAAATTGCTCAATTTCGAACAAAAACAGTGTCGCGTTAACATTGCTAAGGAGCTGTTGGGCTCGGTCCGCGACGACCCAGATTTGCTCCAGAGGGTCATAATTGGTGACGAATCATGGGTTTATGGTTATAACGTGGGAACCAAAGCTCAATCATCGCAATGGAAGCTGCCGCATGAGCCAAGACCGAAAAAAGCGCGCCAAGTTCGGTCGAATGTGAAGGTTTTGCTCGCAGTTTTCTTCGATTGCAGGGGCGTGGTGCATCATGAGTTCTTGCCACAGGGTCGTACAGTCAATAAAGAATATTACCTGCAAGTTATCCGCAATTTGCGCGAAGCAATCCGCCATAAACGCCCGGATTTGTGGAAGAACACAAATTGGCTTTTGCGCCATGATAACGGTCACACATGGTTGCTCGTGCGCGAATTTTTGGCCTAAAACAACACTTTAATGATGCCGCAGCCAACGTATTCCCCAGACCTGGCCCCCTGTGACTTTTTCCTGTTTCCAAAACTGAAGAGGCCCATGAAAGGACGACGCTACGCCACGATTGAAGCGATAAAGACGCCATCGAAGGAGTAGCTAAACAAGGTCACAAAAAATGATTTATTTAAATGCTTCGAGGATTGGCAAAAACGTTGCCATAAATGTATTATATCCGAGGGGAATTACTTTGAAGGGGACAAAATAAATATTAATGAATAAATAAATACTTTTTGAAAAAACTCCAAATTTGCGATACTTTTTGAACAGACCTCGTATGCCGGCAGCTGATACGGCAGATCGTCTCCGCATTTCAGCATGTTTCCCCTTTCAGTTTGACAGCTCTTGTTTACTTTACGCCATTTTTCATATTAAAGTTATTAAATGTTATGTGCATAGAATTCTCGGCCACAGCTGGATACGCTGATGTAAATATGCCAATGAACAATTTTTGTTTATAAAATGCCAATTGTGACAGCGATAGCGACTGTAAAGTATATATGCGTTTATAACCACAAAGTATCTCAACGTCAAATCCGTTCTGTTCACACAGTTTTTTGAGTTCAGTAGTGGGTGTGAATTATTAGTATGTTAATCACCGAAAACCGTTTAAGATTATTTACTCTGTGATAATAATACCTTTTTCAGCAGTCCTGCAATAAGATTGACATCTTATTCTACGTATATTAGGGTGGTTCTTAATTTGGTGATGTTGGAAATTCATGACCCTGAAGATATCTGCATCAAACAAAATTGCATTTTTGGACAGCTATAACTACCGTGTTTTTTATCGTACAGACTTCGCCAACGTCTCATTTTCCACGTTTTCTGATTCTGCAGAGGTACTTTTTTTGTTTTTTTTTAAGTCTTCCTTAAGGGGTAACATCGAAAAGAAATTTTTGGACAGCTGTAGCTACCGTGTTTTTTATCGTACAGACTTCGCCAAGGTCTCATTTTCTTCGTTTTGCGATTCTGCAGAGGTACTTTTTTTTTTAAGTCTTCCTTAAGGGGTGACATCGAAAATAAATTTTTGGACAGCTGTAGCTACCGTGTTTTTTATCGTACAGACTTCGCCAAAGTCTCATTTTCTTCGTTTTGCGATTCTGCAGAGGTACTGTTTTTGTTTTTTTTGTCTTCCTTAAGGGGTGGCATCGAAAAGAAATTTTTGGACAGCTGTAGCTACCGTGTTTTTTATCATACAGACTTCGCCAAGGTCTCATTTTCTTCGTTTTGCGATTCTGCAAAGGTACTTTTTTTGTTTTTTTTTTTTAAGTCTTCCTTAAGGCGTGAAATCGAAAAGAAATTTTTGGACAGCTGTAGCTACCGTGTTTTTTATCATACAGACTTCGCCAAGGTCTAATTTTCTTCTTTTTGCGATTCTGCAGAGGTACTTTTTTTGTTTTTTTTTAAGTCTTCCTTAAGGGGTGACATCGAAACGAAATTTTTGGACAGCTGTAGCTACCGTGTTTTTTATCGTACAGACTTTGCTTAGTTTTGCAAATATAACTTCGCTCTATAGCTTGAGCGAAGTTATGATAGAAAATAACTTCTCTCGGGCTACAGACTTTTGCAATTGCTTTGCTTAAAAAAAAATTTTTAAAAGTACCTCTGCAAAATCGCAAAACGCAGAAAATGAGACCTTGGCGAAGTCTGTGCGATAAAAAACACGGTAGCTACAGCTGTCCAAAAATTTCTTTTCGATGTCACCCCTTAAGGAAGACTTAAAAAAAAACAAAAAAGTACCTCTGCAGAATCGCAAAACGAAGAAAATGAGACCTTGGCGAAGTCTGTACGATAAAAAACACGGTAGCTACAGCTGTCCAAAAATTTCTTTTCGATGTCACCCCTTAAGGAAGACTTAAAAAAAATCAAAAAAAGTACCTCTGCAGAATCGCAACACGAAGAAAATAAGACCTTGGCGAAGTCTGTACGATAAAAAACACAATAGCTACAGCTGTCCAAAAATTTCTTTTCAATATCACCCCTTAAGGAAGACTTAAAAAAAAAACAAAAAAGTACCTCTGCAGAATCGCAAAACGCAGAAAATGAGACGTTGGCGAAGTCTGTACAATAAAAAACACGGTAGTTATAGCTGTCCAAAGATGCAATTTTGTCTGATGCAGATATGTTCAGGGTCATGGAAATTCTCTGGTATTGTTCCTCAAAAGTAATCGACATATCTAGAAAAAAAATTGGCCGCAAGCGGAACTTTGTCAAATAATTCTAACCGACCCCACCGAGCTGTCGAATTTTTATATGAAAAAATGCATGCATTCAAAATTTTGTTAAGAAAATTGTTTATTATTTCAAAACTATTTATGATAAAAGAATTTTATATAACGATTTTGTAGGAAATATAATGCTCTACAAAAAAGTTATCTTGAGAAATTCTCGTGAATCTAATATTTATCACGTAATTAGCAAAAAACTGTCATCAGTTATTCCAAAAGTCGATATTTATGGTCAAAACAGAAGTTTGACGTCGAATAGCTGCAATTTATTTTTCGTATGTATATAAGATTCTGAAGAAATACGTAGCGCACTCAACAATGAAATGTAAACAATATTCAAATTTTCAATTTTATCAATTTTATTGTGAATTATAATGAATGATGTCATGTATTTTTAAAATCAACTTACAATAATGAATTACATCGGTTGGAGCAAAGTTGCTTACAAAGTTGCTTTGTTAATATCAGGATATATTTTTTTTATTCTTCAATTATTTGTACAATGAATTGTTTCTGATCTTCATCATAAGTAAGACGATCATTGTACTCTGTAATAAGTTTTACTCCTCTTTCTGCAACATCGTTAACCACTTCAATTCCTTTAACTATTTTTAAGCCTTGTAAATAATTTTCATTAGAAATCCACTCGCTCACATCGATATCAAAAAATGAGGAGTTGCTTTCAAATCTTTCGAAAAAAAGCCATCGATTTGGAACTGATAAAGAAATCAATGTCCTTATCGATCAAAGAAGAAAAATTCATCTCGTGGATACTAAAACGTTTGGAAAGTTCAGAGATTTCTTCATCTTGATCTTCTGCATATTATATATTTTCGACCATTCTTTTCTTTATATTTGCACACACATTCTCGTCAAACAAAGCCATTGCAGCATTTTCGGGGTTCAAGTACCAAAGATGGTTCGAAAATTTTTTCAATGCAATCTTCGACACAACTGAATTAATATAATTATATGAATATAGTTGTTTGAAAACTTCAAATCGTAATGGAGAGCAGCAGTAGCAAGTGGAGCCATAAACCACGCTTTAATGTGAACAAGAATGATAAAAATGCAAATCTCAGTTAATGATTTTTATTCTGATTTAGTCAAATGAAATACATTCGGGAATAAAAAAATGTTCAAACAATAGATTGCTCTTCCCATCCAACGAGCGCGAGAAAAAGCTCCTGGCCTGTAAAATTTTACTTGTCCATGAGGACATTTACCGATGAAAATCAGACATAATAAAAGCAGCTCACGGAAATCATCACGTGGTTGTTTTTGTTAATTTAATATGTCACTCACAAATTCGTTTATATCTTCAATGTTGTGTTGTAATACTGTTAATACGCGTTCATCTTCTGTACCGAATTGAAATTTGTCTTGATTAATATTTTCAGAATCAGTTTGAAACCTTTTAAATAGAAGAATAGATGGACCTGTTGAGGCAGGCATAAGTGCATCGAAAACTCCACCTAGAACTATTTCGAAAATATGATGTCTGCACGCCAAATACAATAAATCTTTTTCTAATGCTTGCTCTATACGCATTGCTGCACCATTCTTTGGACCAAGATTAGAATTAGTTGTGTCGCAACAGATGGCTTTAATTTATCATGAATGATAATAAAATTGATAAAATTGAAAATTTCAATATCGTTCACATACTGTTATTGAGTGCACTACGTATCTCTTCATGTTTCTAATTGCATTTGAAGAATACATTGCAGTTTTTCGACGTCAAACTCCTGTTTTGGCCATAATGATGGACTTTTGGAATAAATGATGACAGTTTTTTGCTAATAACGTGATAAATATTAGATTAGATAAATATTAGATAAAAACACAATATAAAATTTTTTTATCATGAATAGCTTTGAAATAATAAACAATTTTCTTAACAAAATTTTGAATGCATGCATTTTTTTATATAAAAATTCGACAGCTCGGTGGGGTGGGTTATAATTATTGGACAAAGTTCTGTTTACGCCCAATTTTTTTTCTGGATATGCTGATTACTTTCAAGGAACAATACCAAAGAATTTCCAACATTACCAAATTAAGAACCACCCTAACGTATATTGTATTTACGACCGATGGTTTCCTTTTATCTCAATCAACGACTACATGAGATATCAAAGACACCGCTGTACCGTAACACTCATTCTCTAGTGGCTACTTGAATGTCAATCTGTCTGCAGGTCATACATAAACTTTCATCACAACTTTTGATATTTATTTATATTTCGTGTCAATTTTGTTTACTTCTATTTAACTATTTCTTTACTATTTTTTTTCACATTTCACGCAACGTATCAGAAGAAATGGACCTTTTTCGTGCTTTACAGTATCAAAACTGAATTTTATATGTACAAGACACGTTTTCGGACGATACAGACAGACAGACGGCCATGCGAGAATGCATTCTTTGCATAAAGGGCAGCAAACAAAGACTCTATAGTTCCAAGGGCTCCAAGAGCTCTACTTTTATGGACTATTCGAACACGCGTATCTAAATGTAATTTTCTGACTATTTGGAACATGTTAATTCTGTGCTGTGGTTTGAAAATCTCGAAATAACAGCTTAAAAACACAAAGTTTTTCCATGAAGAAAATTATTCAAACGAATGGCGTTGATTAATGCCCATATTACAGATATGAAATGAAATACAATAATTTAAAAAATCGCAAATTGGTAACGCAAATGTTATTTAAACCAAAAATAAATAGCCGCATCAAACCTTTAGGAAAATTTTGCTGGCATTTTTCGCAGAATTCGATGACTGCGGTGGTGGTGGTGTCGGTGGTGGTGGTACGTAATACGTCTGTGCCGTTGTCGTAGTTGTTGTAGTCGGTATTATTCTTTGTCTCGTTGAAGAAGGGCTTCTACCCTCGCCTATTCGAACACCCGAATTGCTTCTTCCCGTGCCAGTGCCACGAGAACTCGTACCAGTGCCGATCTTGATACCGCTCTCTCCTCTTATCACACCGCTACTGCCGCGAAAATTTTCGTCACTACGTGCAACGATTATGAAACACGATAGAGCCGCCAGTAGCGGAACTAACGGTTGCATTTTGCCAGTATTTTATTATCGTTATTTTTTCTTATTTACCCACAAATATTTTTTTTATTCTGTGTGTTTTTTTACTCTCTATCATGATTATTTTCAACGATAATGCAATATTGTTATTATACGAGTTTTTAAATGATTAAAAAAATGTATCATTTTTTTTAGTTTCAAACTTTTTATTACATTTGCTTATCCACACCTAAAATCGAGAACTTTTCCGAATAATGTCAACTTTTATCTCATCCCTGACCCCCTTGTCTCTTTATATCGATTCGATCTGGCCCCTACTTCTCCCACCGGACTTTAAATCGTCGATCTCCGCCCCGACCGTGGAATTCCGGATTTTTAAATTCTTACCGCAACTCATACCTCTTGCAACCCTCCTGCTCTGTATTATTCTTTACCCGAGAATCTCAATTTTATTTTTACCATCACAAATGCACGCTCAGTCATGAGAATATTTTTAATTGTTACCTTTCCACCGGATTTTTGCCACATGCATTTTTACTTTTACTCACTTTTTCATTTTTTTCGCAAATTTTTATTAATTATCGATAACTTGATTCGTTTGTTGCGGACCACTGTGAGGAAGAGAAATTCTTTTCCGTACTTCTGAATTCCACAGTTCTACGTCAATTTTCGAGCTTCATTGAGAGGAACACCAGTATACTGCATCATTGTTAGTATTATCGTCATTTATTTCTTTATATTTTCGTAATTTTCATTATTTGTATTTTTTATTATGACCCACTTTTTCGTGCAGTTTTTGTTGTTGAGTGAAACGGCCTAGAATCACTCGAAACTTTCGTACACCATTGTTCTTCCTTTTAACTTGTTTTCAACTTCTATCTCTCATCACATCGAATCCGATGTTTGTGGCGCGTCACGAACAGTTACTGAAACAAAAGAAAATTCATATTTAATGGAAATGAGCATTTATTAAATTTATTAAATCGTCGCAAATTTTGAAAAAAAAGGGCTGGTCTTTAATTTTAAAAAATAGAACATCGCGTTAAAAAAAAGTTATTTTTATTTACAAAATTATTAATCGATTTCTTTGTGAATGCATACAAAGAGAAATCGGTCCACATGTTTAAGGTAGCAGTCTGGTAACTTAAGCCGATTTTCATGTCTTTTTTGGAGGGCGTTTTTTTGTAGGAAAATAAAAATGAATCGTTTTGGATATTTAGGATGTTTTTATTTACACATTAAAGATAAAAAAAAAACATTTTTTTAAAAATTTTTTTTTGTATCTTTAATGTGTAAATAAAAACATCCTAAATATCCAAAACGATTCATTTTTATTTTCCTACAAAAAAAACGCCCTCCAAAAAAGACATGAAAATCGGCTTAAGTTACCAGACTACTACCTTAAAATGAAGTGCTCGTGGATGTATGATGCATAAGTTAACAAAGTCACAAAAGTTCCGTTTCAAAATCGAGAATGGCCCTTATGGTCATATTAACAGTTTACTCTAATATTACTTTTAGTATTATTATGACCACACCAATCGTAATTGTCACAGTCAGGTGGAATGCCCCTATATTATTTGGGTTCAGGTACATCAAAGTTGCGACTGGCTTTTACGAACGAAAGTAACAATGCCAAAAACCGAAAGTCCCTGCAATTATCTGTTTTAAAAAACGAAGTAATGTAAAACTAGATGAGTGCAAATAAAACGAATAGATGATCCGCGGTAGATATCTGAGATGGCAGTGTTGTCGACGCCAGAAGATAAATCTTCATTTTGCATAATTGTGCATTTGTAAAGCCATGGTCCAATTTTTTCTGCAATGTAAATGATTCTACTACAATGCACGAAGACGAAATGGCTGGTGATATGTTGATAATTTGAATCGTTCAAAAACGTTGTCCACTATTACAATCATCCCCTTAGTCGGGGTCGCAAGTAAGGCATTTTTCGCGCGGGCCATTTAATAAGAACTATAAAAATTGACAAAAAATCTTCAATGTGACACAATTATTATTGTGCCATAAGATACATTTTATTTTCTAAATTATCCGGGAGAAATTCCAATTTTTAAATAATGTACATACATACAATAATGAGAAATTAAACACATAAATTGTAATAATTGAAATAGGCCAATAGCGATTTGGTAGAAAAGGATAATACATTCGTTAATTATTTGGTTAGCAAATATTTTTTTAACAGTTGTATTAATAACTTTTAGCATTTATAAATTTATAACTCTCGAGCCTCAATATTCTTGGTAACTCCGAAATGGTTGATTTTTTGTCTCTCATCAAATTGTTCTACAACTCGCAGTGCTATTTCCTTATAGATGAGAATGAACATGGAATACACCAATCTTCAAATGTACGAGGTCTGTTCAAAAAGTATCGCTAATTTCGAATTTCCGCGGGCTACGTATATTCGATTTTCGATTTTTTTATGGCGTTAGGTTGGTATTCATGTCCCTCACTTATGCTGAAAAAATCGGCCATTTTGAATGTTTAGTTAATTGTTGACAGCTGTTTTGGTTAGACGTCTTTTGGCTTGTCTTCGATTTTTGCCTATTCCAAAAAAGCAGCTTCCATTGCGATGATTGAGCTTTGGTTTCCACGTCATAACCATAAACCCATGATTCGTCATCATTTATGACCCTCTGGAGCAAATTTGGGTTGTCGCGGACCGAGTCCAACAGCTCCTTAGCAATGTTAACGCGGCACTGTTTTTGTTCGAAATTGAGGAATTTTGGCACGAATTTCGCGGCGACCCGTCTCATGCCCAAATCATTGGTAAAAATCGAATAGCACGAGCCAATCGATATGTTTAGTTCCTCAGCAACTTCTCTAACGGTGATTCGACGATTGGCCAATATTATTTTCTTCATTTCATCAATGTATTCGTCTGTTGTTGATGTGCTCGGGCGTCCGGAACGTATTTCGTTATTCGCATCTTCTCGGCCCTCTGAGAACATTTTGTACCACCTTTGCTTTGGTCCAAGGTAGCTTCACCATATGCCACAGTCAACATTCGGAATGCGTCCGCCCACTTAATTTTGTTTTTCACACAAAATTTGATACAGATTCTTTGATCCATTTTTTGGAATAGGCAAAAATCGAAGACAAGCCAAAACACGTCTAACCAAAACAGCTGTCAACAATTAACTAAACATTCAAAATGGCCGATTTTTTTCAGCATAAGTGAGGAACATGAGTACCAACCTAACATCACAAATAAATCGAAAATCGAATATACGTAGCCGGTGGAAATTCCAAAATTCGCGATACTTTTTGAACAAACCTCGTACACACTACATCATTTCTAATGTTCATTATTGGAAATTTCTGGGCTCGCAGCGAATTTTTCAAAGATTTATTTATTAACGATTACGATAATTATTTCTTTCCACGCTAACAGTTTTTGTTAATTCTAGCTTTTGTTCGGTATTTTTGTTAATTTGATAAAGTGATCGGATATTTTAGTGAAAAACTCAGAGGTTATAGTGAAGAATTTTCTGGTGCAGTGGTGAGATTCGAGTAATCGTGAATCAAACGTATAAATTATTCAAAAGGTATCACGATGCTTTATTGCCAATAAAGGTGCTGTCAGAGTTTTTATAATTATAATTGCGATAAACGACGTGATACTGACGTCCATCAATTTTTGTTTGCATCTCCTGCTACAAAGATCAGTTCAACATAATAGCTTCCGAACGCTGAAATCAATAAAGGAATATCTAAATTGAAAATATATTAATAACTTCGCGCTCTCGCTCCAAGTTTGAAGGAATAGTAAACGCGAATAAACACAAGCAATATTCGACCAAACGTTAAAGCGAAGCATACAATTTTGTACGTCTTGCTTTTCTTCAAAGAATCTTTGTATAACATAAATCCGTCGACTACAAATTTCCTCCAGTTCGGCCAAATTGTTATATACTTTTCTCCGTTAAGAATTGTTTCCAATTTGCTTCCGGAACTATAATATAATGATCGACATTCTTCATCTGATGGTGGCCTCATTCTCTGATCGTAACGTACAAACAAGGACGCGATGTACTCGAGCCGATAAAAAAAAATGTCTAAAGCGTCTTCGTGCGTTGGAGGGTTCATCAGAAGTGACTGTGAGAGTATGTGTCAACCAGTGTCAGCCAGTCTTAATATGATGTGTTTTTGGTTGTGTTAACTCAATTATTTCCCAACATACGCCATTTTTTTAAATTGCCACGTCAATTGTACAACACACATCATAGAGGTTCGACAAAGAGAATGTGAGGTATTTTGAAAAAGGAATTTAAAAAAGCGTGCATATTAGAAACTTGCAGCTTACTCATTATTTTATCTCGCTCACAAATCCTCTATACTCGAGGTTAGTTTTTCAATTTTGATATCTTCATGTAAGAAGCTTTCTGATCGCAATATAATAACGAGGAAGCGATGAGTAAGTTTTTAGTTTACACACGTTTTTCTGACTTTGCTTTCAACAATCACAGACTTGTTTCATAAAAAAAAAATTCAAACTTTCATAAACTCGAACCGCTTCACCGAGTCGAACTAAATTCAATACCAAGCCTCACTCGATGATACTCCATTCATGGACGGTTGAGTCCAATATCTAAAAAATTGCGGCAGTTAGATTAATAACAAACATTTTGTGAACGATTTAAAAAATAAATAAACAATTCCTCAATTTTGAACCATTCCATCTGTTGTATCCGGGAATATCGGTATTCGAAATAGGGTTAGAAACCCTAAATGCGTGAGTGCAATTAGGTCGTTATCTTTGTTAATATACATAGGTGGATAATATAACAATTACTCGTAGTACGTCGCCGGACCGACTTGGAGCCAACCGATCCGTTCTGGACATCTACTAACACCGGTCAATATTCGATTGCAAATTAGAGGGTGGTAATGTTGCGGTTCCAATTTCGGTTGCTATGACAATATATGCTCATAGTCCCAAAGATTCTAATTAAGCATCGGTTTTGAATGCTGTCATGGGCCAGCGCTGCGACATATTTCGAAATGTAGTTGTACTATATGAAATATTCGAGATACAATACGTTAATTATCATCAAATTTAATACCACATATTCTTCCATTATGCTGTAATAATATTAAGGGAGGGGTAAGGGTTTCAGCGTAAAAAAAACACTTTTGTTGCAATTTTTTTTCTCAAATATGGATTGTGCAATTTTATTCGAACCTTTTGTACAGTATTGAGCATACTTTTGACAATGTTGTGTAACTTTTTCATGCAGAAATATTGAAGCATAAGCCCGTAACAGAGCTTCCCCCAAAACGTCTTGGAAAAAAAACAATTTGCGGTGTTCACTGCAACTCGGCCGGAAATTATCTGAAAATGAAAAACCATGAAAATTTAGTCAAATCATAATCAAATCTTCCCCTCAACGTTCTCTGATAATTTTTTTTTCCATTCAAAAATTTTTGGCGGCCGACTAAAGTGTAAACTGTTATTTTCCACGAAAAATTCCGCCATTTTGTGGGTGGGAAACACCCTTAATGTAAAAAAAAAAAATTTAACTAAACGTTGGGGGGAGGTATTTTATATATAAAAAATGTGTACAAAGTTTGAAATGAATCGGTCAAGTGGTTTTTAAATAGCAGTGAACACGGACTTTAAAGAAGTAGTTTTGAGAAAAACGCGTCTAAAGTTTATGAAGTAAAAAAGTGAAGACAAATTTTTTTTTTTTCAACTTACACAGAATCATCGATTCCAGCTCGTTTCTTCTTTTAAAATATTGTAGTGTATAGTATACACTATATACTATATACACAATAGCAACGAATAAACTGTATACCTGTTCGACAGCTGCACTGCTAGCCCGACCGCCCGCAACTGTTAGAGGTATAGCGTTAAAGGCCAGGAGAATAATAAGACAATAACTTCAAGAATATTGCTTAGATCGGTTTAAAATTTTAAGGACACATTCCTGAAATGTTAAACAATAAGATAAAACAAAAAAAAATGGATTTTTCGAAAGTGAAAACCCTTACCCCGCCCTTAAAGAAAAGATAATCGAATGTACCGACAACAGTGGACGCGCGGTCGGTGCGCGGCTCTTGCGATCACCCAAGTTACGCAACTCTGGCCGCAGTCACTACTTGGATGGGCGACCGATCAACCGTTCACTGCCTGGCGCGTCAACTATTGAGCGAAAGGCAGTTTTATCGAGTTTTCGATGTAGTAAATACAACCGAAACTCCGTCAAAACAAAACCGTCTTTATCGGCACAGGTTTTCCGCAGTTTCCCTGTGTCGAAAAAAAATGTTCACATGAAATTAAAGCTTTCTCTATGAGGAAGCAAAAGAGATAACGACGGAGATTATTCTGATGATCCTTGCTATTATAGTATTAAGGTAGTAGGTCTGGTAACTTAAGCCGATTTTCATGTCTTTTTTGGAGGGCGTTTTTTTGTAGGAAAATAAAAATGAATCGTTTTGGATATTTAGGATGTTTTTATTTACATATTAAAGATACAAAAAAAAACATTTTGAAAAAATTTAATAGTTTATTATTATTATTATTATTATTGATCGAAGTTAGCACCTCGAAAAAAAAGCGCGTGGGTGGCCCCGGTGATTTTGGCTCTTGATGTTATCTGAAATCAAAAATTCTTGATAATTCTTAATCTATAGACATGTCATTCTGGTCGGAACTACTGAAGTTAAATTTCATGGATAAATAACAAAATGGCGAACTTTGGAAAACAAAACTTTTTTTTCTAAAGTCTTTGATAATTCTTAATCTCTAGACATGTCATTCTGGCCGGAACTACTGAAGTTAAATTTCATGGATAAATAACAAAATGGCAGACTTTGGAAAAAAAAACTTTTTTCGAAAGTCCACCATTTTGTTATTTATCCATGAAATTTAACTTCAGTAGTTCCGACCAGAATGACATGTCTATAGATTAAGAGTTATCAAGATTTTTTTATTTCAGATAACATCAAGAGCCAAAATGACCGGGGCCACCCACGCGCCTTTTTTCGAGGTGCCAACTTCGATCAATAATAATCATAATAAACTATTACATTTTTTCAAACAAATTTTTTTTTGTATCTTTAATATGTAAATGAAAACATCCTAAATGAAACCTAAATATCCAAAACGATTCATTTTTATTTTCCTACAAAAAAACGCCCTTCAAAAAAGACATGAAAATCGGCTTAAGTTACCAGACTACTACCTTAAGAGAGACGTGGACACGTTAGACCGAGGACGCGAAGCATCCGAGCTGAAATTATTTAATAATTCTTTAAATAACTATGTATATGAGCAATCTGTGAGAGACTCTGAGTGTAAGTGTACCTGCCTCAATGTTTATAAGATCGGCACAATTACACTCAGATATTTTGTTTCCCGAGCGAAATGTACTTTATGATTATAAAAATAATATATGGTAACTGACAGCAGTGGACACGCGGTCAGTGCGCGGCTTTCGGTGGTTCCCCATGTTAAGCAGCATTTGCCGCGGCCAAATTTTCCGAGTTTCTGATGGTAATACAACTGAAAATCACAAGGAAAGTATCCGAGGTGTCCCCCTCTGATTTTGTTGAAACTTATGGCTGTTGTAGAGCATTAAAAACTAAGCGACACGTATTTTTTTTTATCGGCGGAAAAATGGTTCCAAGGGGTGAAAGCACCCCCCAAAGTTGCACAGGTCAATGGGCAATTTTGCAGTTTCACATACAAGCAGTGCATCGATTTTGATGAAATAAAAATGAAAATGTTTCTTATGGAAAGGAATGCAGAACCCACCAGGTAATAAAAAATATATATTTTAAGAGATCGAAATACCCGTGAACATCTATTTCTTACACCCTACTTTGAAAACTTGCGAATTGATTGGAATGAAAATTGTGGTGTTTTATAGAGAACATTAAATTAAAGTTCACGTATTTTTATGAATATTTGTACAAGAAAACAGTTCTAAGGGAGTAAGCTAGCCCTATTTGAGTTTTCACGTTCCGGTTGTCTCTTTGTCATTCCAAATGTGTTTGCCGATACAAACTCTTCTCATTAAAGTAAAATTAATGATTAATCCTTTTTTATGTGAAACAACTTTACGCGCGTTGGGAGTAAATCGGTCGATAGGGAACGTCGATGGCACGTCGTGGTGACGCTCCCCTCCACGCAACTCTGCGCATCGGTTGATTGCGCATGCAGAGAGGCGATTCTGGTATGCAATATCATAGCGTCTGGCGCTAGCGAGCAACTGCCAATTGCAAAGAAGATTCCAGCGAAAAGGCGCGACTCTCATAGGCTATCGCTCGCTAGCGAGACCGATAGTTGTAGGTAAATCACAAATGTCTATGTACTATACATAGTACAGAATAGACATCTGTGCGGTAGAGAAGTTCATTTCCCATTGATACTTGAGCGGTGATTCTGTACCATACGCAATATCATAGCATCTGATGCAAAACCGAAATAGCCTTTGAGAGTCGCGCCTTTCCGCTGGAATCTTCCTTGCAATTGGCTGTCGAGTTGCGTCGCTTCCTTGCGTCAAGTACAGAATCACACGCCTAGTGATGCCGCCGAGACGAGACTTTTCTCGTCTCGTCTCGGCGGCACCACTCACGAGACGAGACTCTCGCCGAGATTTTCGAGACTCTCGTCGAGACTTTCGAGACTCTTGAAAAACAAAAAGGGAAATTAATTTCACCACTATTCCATTGCTCGTTAGTGTTTTTTACATTCTTTTATTGAACCGAAACGAGAATCTGGTCGAGATTTTTGAAATTAACCAAAAAAAAAATCAGTTCGTTATTTGACTTTTATCGCGATCACGTGGTTCCATCGCTTATTATTCGTTTTTTTATTCCCGCACCTCCGGAACGGAGTTTCGTTCACTCACACCGTCACATACACTCTTACGCACACAGTCGCTCACACAGTCGCACGCACACAGTCACCCGCACACAGTTACTCACACAGTCACCCGCACACAGTTACTCACACAGTCACCCGCACACAGTTACATACATAGTCACCCGCACATAGTTACTCACACAGTCACCCGCACATAGTTACTCACACAGTCACCCGCACACAGTTACCCACACAGTTGCCCGCACAGTGACAATCACAGTTACTCACACAGTCACCGCACACATTTACTCACACAGTCACCCGCACACAGTCACGCGCACACAGTTACTCGCACACAGTCACGCGCACAAAGTTACTCACGCATACTTACACGCGCACAGTCACACACACTCACACTCACACAGTCACATATATAGTCACACGCACACAGTCGCCCGCACACAGTGACACGCACACAGTCACCCGCACACAGTGACACGCACACAGTTATTCACACAGTCACATATACTTACACGCACACAGTCACACACACTCACACAGTGACATATGCAGTCACACGCACACAGTCACACGCACACAGTTACTCACACAGTCACACATACTTACACGCACACAGGAATTCACATAGTCCCATACTCAAACGCACACAGTTACCCACACACAGCCACGCGCATACAGTGGAACACACACTAACACGCACACAGTCATACGCACAGTCACACGCATTCAGCCATGCGCACAGTCACATGCACACAGTCACACACACACACACACACACGCGCGCGGATACGAGGGGTTTTGGGAAGTTCAAGAAATGTCAAGACGAGACGAGAATTGGTCGAGACGAGACGAGATTATGACGTCACCAC
Organism: Oxytorus armatus; assembly: GCA_958009045.1. Taxonomy (NCBI): domain Eukaryota; kingdom Metazoa; phylum Arthropoda; class Insecta; order Hymenoptera; family Ichneumonidae; genus Oxytorus; species Oxytorus armatus. The sequence goes on along the minus strand of OY253747.1, from coordinate 7,766,970 downwards.
GAGACGAGACCGAGACCGAGTCTCATCTCGTCTCGTCTCGCCTCAACCAAGTCTCGTCTCGTCTCGTCTCGCGGCATCACTACACACGCCTGAGGGGCGATTCTGAACCAGACGCAATATCATAGCGTCTGACGCAAAACCGAAATAGCCTATGGGAGTCGCGCCTTTCCACTGGAATGTTCCTTGCAATTGGCTATTTCGGTTTTGCGTCGCGTGCTATGATATTGCGCCTGGTACAGAATCGCACAAGTGGATGTGCTATTTATAAGTCTCAAGGGGGGACTTACAGCGAAATTGTTTATGAATATAAGAAAACTCATTCTATACAATTATTATATGTAGCCCTATCGCGAGTAACAAGTTTGAAGGCTTATACATATATACACGTAATATTGATCTAAAATTCAACCACGGTTGACGAATTGATCCATCAGTTGTAGCGTTGCAAGAAGAATTTAAAAGATTATCGCTTAATAGACTCGAGACACTCCAAGGATTAGTATTAAATTTCATAACATCAAGGAAGGGATTGTCGTTATTCACATTGAGTTGTCAAAGTCTCAGGAAGCATGTCCCAGATCTACAAGATTCGATCGTTAACAATAGTAATTTCTTATTATTGAGTGAAACATGGCTTGGCAATGAAGAAAACGTCGACATCCCCAACGTTCATTGTATTGTTCACTTCAAACGCAATAATGTTAGAGCTGGTGGTGCAGCTATTTATTAGAGTAGAGATTCATTCGATGTTATTACATCTCGCGTAATCGTTAGGTTGAGAAATGTAAGGGGACTTGGTTTTGGTCAAGACGATATTGGCGATTTATGTGCGGCACAAATTGTTATGGGGGATCGAAGGAAATTGGTTATGGTCGTTGTATATGTTTCCCCAAACCAAAGAATGCACAATATCATACGATTTTTACACGAAGAAATACTCAAATATAGTCCACCGCATTCAATGCTATTAGGAGCAAATTTACATCAACTTCCATTAATTTTAGTAAAGGATTGCAATGTTAATTTTACCAAAGCTGAATCATTGCCACTCATAAATTTTCTCCAAAATGAATTTTAGTTGATCATGAACAACCACGGAAATGAGCCTACTACAAAGTATGGCACGACTATAGATGCAGTGTTCTATAGATATCTCGAAAACATGACATCTAAAACATTCGTTTCATACTTCAGCTATCATCGACCGATTGTTAATTTCATCGAATCAAACGCAGCAACTGCGCAAAGACTGCTACTATAACCGAAGTAACAGATGAAGCAAGCAAATAAAAATTATAGAAGAAAAGCAAAAGCTCCTTTTCTTGTTGTTTTTTTTTAATTGTCCACGCTACATATCCCACACCGTATTCTCAAGATGTTGGATGTTTCACATCTACCAGGCGTCCCATGACGGCTCACTTTTTTAAATTAGCACGAATACTTGAGGGGATAGACCACCCTTTCTAGCGCCTCTTTTAATAGATATTCAAAAGTTTCCGGTCCACTGCGCACTGCCAAGAAATTTAATGATGGTATGATTTTCGTGTTTAGACAGACTTACGCATCTACGAATCATAATTAATATGGATTTTACTATCCCCACATCATCACTAACACATCCTTTTTTTTATATAATTTCCCGCGCTTTTTCACATATCACTGTAGGCGTATTTTTTATTATTAGCATTAGTGTTTATATATTATGAAATGATATTACCCGTAATAAAGTAATTGGTTCTAATGTAGACATTCATTTTTCTCTGTGGATTTTCAGTTAAGAGTTACTTTTACCTATAAACAGATGGGTTAGACACGTCAAAACAGAAACCTCAATATTATATTTGAAGTCAATTGGTTGCTTCTTTCGAAGGGATCATATGTGCATAAACGCTTTTGAAGCACACACTTTCCATACATAGTAACTTAACTTTAACAGACGCCACTATCATTTTTTTATACATGATCATTATCTACTGTGCATTATTATCAACTTTTAACCCAATCATGGTTCAAAGGACGAACAAAAATGGTAGTCATCGAAAAAATGCTTCAAGCACAACGATTTAATAACAGGTACGTTATTATAACCTGGTACTTCACAATGTGTTTTAGCACCACCAAATCTAAATTCAATGGGGTTTATAAAATATTCTGGTTTTTCAGCTACATAGTTGCTTTTAAACCACGAATATTTGAAAAGATTCTTATACCTCGGACTTGAACGTTGATTATGTGTCAGAGATTGGAGTTTGATTATATTATTTAGTAAATGTAAATTTATATCAGACTTTAATAAAATAACACTATCAGAAAAATGTCGCACGAAATTTTTCCATATCCGGAAGCCGTACACATCGAGTGGTTGAATTCTTCTAGTAGTACCTTCCAGTAGTATCTTCCTGTATCATTTTAACTCCATTGTCTTGCATGGAGTAAATTAAAATTAATTCAAGATGTCCCGTCAGCTCCATTTCCGCATTATTCACAGGAGTTTCTGCTATGTTCATAACTTCAAATGTAGCCAGCAGAAGTTTAATAACGTTAATCGAATTCACTTTGATTGTCAATGATTATAGGTTGCACAAAAAAATTGAAAATGCTGCTCAGAGAACGAGGTGTAGAGCCCGAGTCCGAACGTAAATGCGAAAAGTTGTTCATTGATATTCCCATAATTGAAAATATGCTCCTGTAGCAACGCGTGAAAAAGGACGGAAAATGTTATAAAAAATAGATGTGTTAGTGAATGAGGTATGATCTAATCCCTCTTAATTATACTTCTCGTAGATGCGTAAGTTTATCTGAACACGAAAATCGTACCATCATTCAATTCGTTTGGCAGTGGATCGAAATCTTTTGAATATCTATTAAAAAGGGGGCTAGAGAGGGTGGTCCGCCCCCTTAAGTATTCGTGCTAATTAAAAAAAAGATGAATCATCAATTTTAGCTTGATGAAAAGAGTTTGTACCGGCAAACACATTCGGAAGGACAAGGAGATAACTGGAATGTACAAACTCAAATAGGAGTAGCTTACCCCGTTAAAACTGTTTTCTTGCACAAACACAAAAATACGTTAATTTTAATTTTATTTCCTCTATAAAACAGCATAATTTTCATTTCAATCAATTCGCAATTTTTCAGAGTATGGTGCAAGAAATAGATGTTCAAGGGTGTTTCAACCCATTAAAATATCTATATTTCTTCATTATCTGGTGGGTTCTTCATTCCTTCGCATAAAAAACATGTTCATATTTGTATCATCAAAATTGATGCACTGGTTGTAGGTGAAACTGCAAAATCGCCCCTTGACCTGTGCAACTTTAGGGGGGGCGTTCACTCCTTGAAACCGTTTTTCTGCCGATAAAAAAACATACGTGAGGAAGACACCTAGGGTACTTTTCTTGTAAGTAAAATATAGCCACCTGTGTCGAGCAGGTTTTCTGCTGGTTTTCTGTGCCTTCGTGGAAATGCGATATAGCAGTGCATGAGGAAAGTGTGGCTAAGTACAAGATGCTGGAGGGGTCCGCAAGGAACGAAATGGAAATAGGAACAACGGTGAAGAGACGTAAAAACCTGAAAATGATAGACGACTCGAGCACTAATAATAAAAAAAATTATTATTAAAATTAATTGTATTTCCTCCGAACCCGTTTATTCCATTTTATAATATTTTCTGTTCGTTATCTGACGTAATCGTAGCAGCGCCGTTTGAGTGAGTTTGTGATCTTGCATTTAAAAATAAAAAGAGTCCATCCATTACGAGCTTTATTGAGCAATGTAATTCAAGAAATCTCAAGGCAGCTATTACGAGCACTCCGACACTTCGGCACTCTCCAGGGGCCTCCGAAGGTTACGAAAGCTCGACTAAAGTAATCTTGAAATTCACAGCGGGTACTATAAGAACCGTCTCACTCGGGGATTCCTTTCGTTCTACGTCAGGCAGAATGAACCGACACTCGTGACAGAATTCGAAATGAAAATGAGATTTCCCAAGATTTCATTACAGGCGTTAGATTCATTTGGTAGAGAGACTTCGCCAATTGGAAATTACGAACGAACAGGTTGAGTTTGTTCGAGTTTACGAGACTTGTATAAAAATGTACTCAATCATCGTAATTATCGAAGTTTCAGAACGAGATGTGACCTAAGTTAAACACGAGTAATTGGCAAAGTGGTCGATCGCACTGGACTATTATATCTCAAATTTCAGAAAGTTAACGTTGGATTTGAAATCTCGAGTCCTAAAAATTCAAAGGGATCAATATCCATTGAATAGGATAATGTTTTCATTTTTCTTCAAAATACGGGACATGTAAATCGAAAATATTATAATGCGAAAAAAAACAATCGACAGTTTATCGTGCACCACGTTTGGAGCACGTACTTTCTAAACAAAACTAGATTTTAGTACTGCATTGCAATAGAATTGTGCAACTGCATACCTGGTAGTTTATTTGCGATGGTTGAAAATATTGTATTGGAAAATTGAATATTTCGCCGATACGAGATTATATTTCGGGATTTTTGACAATAAAAAATAAGAATTCAAGTCAGGATCTACAAATTAGATGACAATTTATTTAAACAAGATGTTTTGAATTTTTGCAGTTGTCGAATGAGAAATAATTATAATCGTCAGTTTTTAATTATTGATCAACCCCTCAACTCGGCGAATCAATTTTTTTTTAACTCAGCACCCAAACTACATAGCTGAACAACTTCCATCTTTTCCCCGAGCTTTTCAGTCACGTAGCTTCAGCTCTGAGCTTGAGTTTGATACAATTAATTTTCGAAAAATTCAAATAAAGGACAGTTGGTAATGAGTTTGCCGAAAATCGGTGAAAGGGTTCAGGTTTTATGAATTTTAGAATTTCACGAAAGAATGCATGTGGTTGCTATAGCTGTCACCATTGTTCTAATATCGAAATAATTTTTTTATATCATCAACAGTGTCATTAAAGAACGTTTGTTTCTAAATTTGGTGGTAATCATTCTAAAGGTTCGGTTTTTATGAAATTTTGAATATTTCAAAAATCGTTTCTAGCGATGGCCTTCTACAAATTCTGAGATTCGGACTAAAATTCTCGATATGAATAGAATATTAATAAATGTGCGTTGTTATTGCGAGAATAAACTACGGATATGAGCCAAGAATGCATAATTGCCAAGAATTAAGGTAGTAGTCTGGTATCTTAAGCCGATTTTCATGTCTTTTTTGGAGGGCTTTTTTTTGTAGGAAAATAAAGATAAATCGTTTTGGATATTTAGGATGTTTTTATTTACATATTAAAGATGCAAAAAAAAATTTTGTTGAAAAAATTTAATAGTTTATTATTATTATTATTATTATTATTATTGATCGAAGTTGGCGCCTCGAAGAAAAAGCGCGTGGCCCCGGTGATTTTGGCTCTTGATGTTATCTGAAATAAAAAATTCTTGATAATTCTTAATCTATAGACATGTCATTCTGGTCGGAACTACTGAAGTTAAATTTCATCGATAAATAACAAAATGGCGGACTTTGGAAAAAAAAGTTTTTTCTTTCCAAAGTCCGCCATTTTATTATTTATCCATTAAGTTACCAGACTACTACCTTAAGTTTTAGGCTTTTAGTAGCATCAGCTGTTACACCTTAAACTTATAATGCACAATGTGAAGATCAACTTTGTGGCGATGTAGCGTTAAATTTACACGGCGAACTAGTATTTTTTAATATTTCACGTTATCTGTCGCAATTAATTTATCGGCCGTGAGTTTTCCAAAGAAAATCGTTGGTTGACTGTGCGCACCAAACTGGTGATAACAGAATACCAGAGCGACAGTGTGCATAAGGCTTGGTGCTTTATTCGATCGAAGATGGCCAACTTCTCTATCGTACTGCGAAGAAAGTATACAGTCATTATTATTTAAATTTTGAGAATCGACGTATAAAGTCCTCTTGTAAACAGCGTAAAATGTCCTTTTAAAACCCTCCTCCTCTTTAATAGATTCTGACGTAGTCTGCCGTGTCAATCCTAAATATTTGATACATTTGTAATATAACTTAACATAAAAAAGTTATTTCGCACGTATTTCATAAGTAATTCGCTAAACTATAGAAAGCTAAATGTACGAGAATTTTTTACAATTTCTTCAATATATCGTTCAGTTGTTCCGGGCAGTCTGTCGTCGACTATCGTGTGCTTACGTTCCGAGAATTTTCGTGCCGATCTAATGTCGGAAAAAGTCGTCGATTGAATAGTAATGGGACAAACGTGCGAAGAAAGAGGATGTAGAAAAAGTAAGAGATGAGAAAAGAGAGGTTGCATGAGAGAGCATGAAACGACAAGGTGGAAATAAAACGAGAAGCGGGCACGCGAAATATCGTGAGCTTGTGGCTTATTTTTCCCACATCATAAAATTCCCTCAGTACTGCCTTGTCGTCTGGATTTCTTGCGACAACTCGAATAAATTACCCGATGGAATAAACTACCCCGTTTCCTCTTCCCGCAAGGGAGACGATACAGGAATTTATTTCGATTGACTTCATCGTGAAAAAATTCCTCGAATAATTCGCCCAACGAGCATTCGACAGAGTTTTAAAAGTTTTCCCGTTCGAGATACCATAATAAAATTAATTTTTTAAATTTCATTCAAAGCTAATTCATGACTGATCTAATGACGTTGGAATTTAATTCATTATGGTCAACCGTGGAACGTTTTTCGAATAATGGGCCAGACCAGTTTTTGTGTGTCAGTTCTCGTTTGAAACAATACAAAAAAATAAAGTTTTTAATTGACGGTAAATTCACTTTTTTATCCGTTCGACAGCGCTCTAGATTTCAAGTTTTAATGGTCAAATTGTTTATTATGTTTCGTTGTAAATGAAGGCAGATAACCGATGAATAGATGATTTTTGTCAGAAAACAAGGGTAAGCCACTGGTTAACTACCTTCACTGTGACGATCCATTATCGAGGCAAATTAATTGCTTGTGAGCTTACTGAATTTATCCGGAATTCACTCGACCGTCAGCAGGAAGTTTGGAGTAGTTTATTTTCTCTTTTCACTGTCTGCATTCCAATTAAATCGTTACCCAATACTGTTAATGGAATTTCATCATAATGCCACGCGAATGTGAGGAACGAGGGAAATCAGCGACGTTCAAAAGTTCTGCAAACATTGGATGTTGTGTGAAATATTAATTGGTGCGGAGATATGAGTTGCATAACATTCATATGTAGCGATCATGTAATTATTGACAAAGCAGAAAAGGTTGTAGGGGTTGGTTAATGTGAAATTCGATAAAATATTGTACCGATTTGTAACTAAAACATAAGAGTCAACATATGAACTGTGAAAAAAGATTGCAGCACTGGAAATATTAATGAAAAATTTCACTTTTGAACTTTTTCACAAACAACATTCTGACTAATCGTGTTTTTATATCTCATGAAGATAAAGTTTTCCACAATATGCAAAAGGAGGCTTCGAAAAAAGTGTAGTGACTTCGATGATCCGTACTGATAATATCATGAATCATAAAAAATGGACTCATCGAAATTCTTTGGCTTTAAAATATTTCTTTGCAAGCTCGATCACCGTGTTCAGATTTCGAAAAATTACGGTAGTGCTGTATACCCGCTCGACTGTCATTCAATCCGGAATCAACAGACGCGTCAGCGAGTGGACGAAAATTAACGGGATAAAAAAAATGGACACGAAACAATTGCTGCTGGCGTAATTGCAACACCGGATATTCTCATCATCGCATTTGTTATAGCTGTGAAGTTGCGTCGGGACATTATTGGATTGGAATTGTGAAAGATATAGTGATACATTTTGTAAATTCGTAATATAATTGTAATGAACGTTTCCCGCAAAGAACTTTGAATGTGAGGTGAGAAAAACGAGATTAGGGCATTGCGTGAAATGGGCTTTAGCCCCGAGTTTTCATTTTATCCGTCCTTTTGTCGCGACGCGACAGGCCCCCTGTCAAATGGCTACTGCAACAGTTTGACAAATCTTGTGTATTTTCTGATAATTTTCATATTGACGTTATCGAAAATGCCAGTGATAAAGACTATCAGTGTATATATATATATCTACCATCTATCTCAACGACACATCGGTTGCCTCAAGAAATGTTCGAAATTAGAATGTGGGATATAAATTATCAGTATATTCCTGGTCGAAAACTGCTTAAGGTAGTAGTCTGGTAACTTAAGCCGATTTTCATGTCTTTTTTGGAGGGCGTTTTTTTAAAGGAAAATAAAAATAAATCGTTTTGGCTAAATATCCAAAACGATTCATTTTTATTTTTCATTCATTCATTTCATTTTTTCATTTTTCATTTCATTTTTATTTTCCATTCATTCATATCATTTTTTTAATTTTTTTTTCATTTTTATTTTCCATTTTTTTTTTATTTTAATTTTTTTTTTTTTAAGGATGTTTTTATTTACATATTAGAGATACAAAAAAAAATTTGTTTGAAAAATTTGAATAGTTTATTATTATTATTATTATTAATGATCGAAGTTGGCACCTCGAAGTTGGCAGCCCGGGTCCTAACTTTTTTTCTACCGAACCGATCGTTTTCAAATTTTAACAGGTTCTACACACTTATAGTTCTCGTCGGAACTACCAAGAAATTTTTTCGCCCCTAACTTTTTATTTTACAACCCCTTCTTTGCTAAAATAAAAGGACTTTAGCAAAGAAGGGGTTGTAAAATAAAAAGTTAGGGGTGAACAAATTTCTCGGTAGTTCCGACGAGAACTATAAGTGTGTAGAGTAGCCTGTTAAAATTTGAAAGCAATCGGTTCGGTAGAAAAAAAGTTAGGACCCGGGCTGCCAACTTCGATCAATAATAATAATAATAATAACAATAAACTATTAAATTTTTTTCACACAAATTTTTTTTTGTATCTTTAATATGTAAATAAAAACATCCTAAATAGCCAAAACGATTCATTTCGCTAATATCTGCGGTGTTTTTCAAGGAAATTCTTCAAAAATTTTATAGTATATACTTAAATATATGTATAAAATATTCTCAAAGTTTCAATAAATTATATTCATTTTTTATACTATAAAAAAATTCATGAAAATCATTGAGAAAACGCTGTCCTAACCCTATTTCCCCCCTTAAGACTGTTCTCTCTATGATAATAACAAATTTTTAGTAGACCTGCGACAAGATCCCTATTTTACCTATTTTGTCTCTGTTTTCTCAAAACATGATGATGACATCGATATGACTTCTCTCGAGCATTCGAAACATACACCTAACATGTTCCATCATTTTTCCCTAATCTCTAAACAGTTTGAGTACGATGTAAAAAATGTTGGTAAGCTCTAAAAAAGAGGACTGTAAATATTATAGAAAGCTATTATACAATATTTATGTTTGTCCATACACGATATTTTAACGAAGCAAGCCCTTGTATCTCACCCATGTAATATTTCCAAGATGTTGCGAAAAATCTTCGGGAAAATTTCGTAATTCGATGTGGAATTTTGAACATACTGATCTTCATTCATGATATTGACGTATTGACTTTCCCGAGATACTTTTGCATTATACGCAACGAACAGCATGGTGAGCTTTCGAAAAGTTACATTACTTTTACACGATCATAACTCAGCGTGCGTCCCGGACACTAGCCCATGCACAGTTGACCTGAGGCATACTGCATTGACAACATACCCCGTTCGCATCACAGCTTCAAGATTGCAAGCTCCTCACTCATGCTGTCCCCAATTCACTGGAAATTCCCCGCATCCTATACGTTATCTCGCACGTTCAACTTGGTGGACAAACCGCGGACGAGGGAATCGATACAACCCGTTCTGCGAGCGATAGAGCACATCGGTGTTCAACAACCTTCGAGCTTGCAGGATTCCTGTCGCGAATTGAAGTCAACGAGCCGAGAATTCACTAGGTCTCCCCTCCCCATCCCCCCATCTTCCTCAGAGAGCTACGGCAGGATCGCTTACGTGAAGAGCCCTATCCTCGTGACGAAAACATCAGAATGTTTAAAAAGGCTCGATCTTTTCGAAGGTTCTAAGAAGTTCAAAAAACCTTCTCCGAAGGATAAGAATTGCATGCCACGATCAAACACTTCGCCGTCTTATTGACCTAAGGGAATCTCGTCTCGACTTTTCAAACTTTGTTTGCATCGCATCGTCAAAGGCATTTGATTGAACGAGAGCTCGCAAACACGACGGGCGAATGGGGTCGTGTCATGAGAAAGTTAGTACTGCAAGATCTTGTCACACCTCGTAAAGTTTCGAGCGAAGCACTACATTTTCATCGTTTTCTCGGTGAGCGCTTGACGAGAGCGAACTGTCAGATTTTGAAAGCTTTCCGCTGGTTGGCGGCCAATAATTGAACAAAGACGAGTTAATGAATTTAAAATAGTCACCTGCTATTGCGACGGGGCCGAACTTTGAAGGGATGGAGATTGCAAGGTTGCGTTATGTTCGATAAAGAAGGGAACAACTCGATAGTCACCGGAGATAACGTCGTTTCGGGCTACATCAATTTACCGTGTTTCCTCCGTATCCTTCCATCCCCGTTGTTGACATTAATTTCCCTGAGGGAAATGCTGAAATTCAGACTTCTCGTCTCACTCTATGCACTTCGATTCTTTATCGCGACGATACCGATTATTCTCTGTAAGTTCATTTTCATTACAATCCTCAGCGAGAAAACTTAAGGTAGTAGTCTGGTTACTTAAGCCGATTTTCATATCTTTGTTGGAGGACGTTTTTTTATAGGAAAATAAAAATGAATCGTTTTGGATATTTAGGATGTTTTTATTTACATATTAAAGATACAAAAAAAAAATTTTTTGAAAAAATTGAATAGTTTATTATTATTATTATTATTGATCGAAGTTGGCACCTCGAAAAAAAAGCGCGTGGGTGGCCCCGATGATTTTGGCTCTTGATGTTATCTGAAATAAAAAATTCTTGATAATTCTTAATCTATACACATGTCATTCTGGTCGGAACTACTGAAGTTAAATTTCATGGATAAATAACAAAATGGCGGACTTTGGAAAGAACTTTTTTTTCCAAAAAAAAGTTTTTTCCCAAGTCCGCCATTTTGTCCCTCGCCTTCTCACAGACGAGCAAAGGGAGCGTCGATTTCAGGCATGTTTTGAACTTCAAAATCAGCTCGAAGAGGACCCTGAACTTTTTTCCAAGGTGATTACTGGTGATGAATCGTGGTGCTATGGATACGACCCCGAAACAAAGCAGCAATCAAGCCAGTGGAAGACACCTCGCTCTCCTCTTCCGAAAAAAGCTCGCCAAGTGAAGTCAAACATCAAGACAATGCTCATTTGTTTCTTCGATTGCAGAGGTGTTGTGCACGCGGAGTTCGTTCCCCCGGGTCAAACTGTCAACCAGAAGTTCTACTTGAAGGTTTTGAAAAGATTGAGGGAGAGTATCCGGAAGAAAAGGGCAGATCTTTGGTGCACAAGTGACTGGTTCCTCCATCATGACAACGCGCCGGCCCACGCCGCTCTCTCCGTAAAGCAGTTTTTGACCAAAAACTGCATGACACCAATTGTCCACCCCCCCCCCCCCTACTCACCGGATCTAGCCCCCTGTGATTTTTTTTTGTTCCTCAGACTCAAAAGTGATATGAGAGGAAAGCGTTTTGCTACTGTGGAGGAGGTCAAACAAAAATCGCTGGAAGGCCTAAAGAACATCCCGATAAGTGAATTTAAAAAATGTTTTGAACGTCGGAAGGATCGTTTGCAGAGGTGCGTTGTGGTCAAAGGAGAATACTTTGAAGGTGGTCAAAATTTGGTGTAAAAATATTAAAAAATAAAGAAATTATGACAAAATTCCCGTTTTTTTTGGGTCCCCCCGTAAGCTGTCGGATTTTCTGAAAAATGATTGGGGTTTCCCAAAATTTTTCAGATATGCGGTTATTATTTTCACATCAGTACAGAATGATCAAAGGATTTTTTTTGTTCAATTTGATGACAATCGATGCGAGGGTTCAAATTTTATGAAATTTCAATTTTATTTTATCGTATAAAATTCGAATGATCATTCTTTCTTCCGAATTGATTGAAATATAGGATCCATTTATTTACGTGAATAGGAATATCCTTAAATCATATTCGATATTGAATTCAGAGCGAATCAGTGACGGTGTTCAGATTTTATGAAAGTTTCCATTTTTGTTGTGGAGAAATTTATAAAAATTTGTGGATGTTGTAATCGAAGTTTTAAAAATGCTTGCATATTAAAAACTTGTACATTTGTTTCTTATTATTTTATTTCGTTCACAAAGCTTCCTCCATGAGACAACAAAAAATGAAAAAGTAATTTGCTCACAAAGGGCATTTGAGAGCGAGATAATGAGGAAGAATTGTGAAAGTTTTTAATTTGCTTTTCTAACGCTATTGTAAATAGCTCTGCAAATAGTGACCGTCAAATCAAACAGTGCCCGTTAATATTTTAGAGTCGTTCCGCCGGTGAGCAATTACTTAATATCTGAAGATAAATTTAATAATTTTTACTTTAGAGAATTAAATACTCTTTTGGCAATATTTTCATATTTTTTTGAAAAAATCGTTTAAAATCGGTATCGTCGATTATTCAGACTGTCATTTCTATTTTGAAACCATTGATTTCTCGTAAGGTCCTTTTCTGTACATCAATATGAAGGACTGTAATTGAAGAAACATTGTCGCAAAACAATGTTTATCCGGAAATTATAAGTTTACCTGATGAACTTTTCATCGTCGACCTTTTGGAATGATAATTATAAATTATCAGTCATCTGCGAGCTTGCAATCACAATTAAGGTACGGGAATAATTATTTAACGAAAAATTCAGCAAAACATTATTCTGTCAAAACGTCAATTAAGTTTCGGGGAGTGAAAGAAAAGTTTTTTTTTCCAAAGTCCGCCATTTTGTTATTTATCCATGAAATTTAACTTCAGTAGTTCCGACCAAAATGACATGTCTATAGATTAAGAATTATCAAGAATTTTTTATTTCAGATAACATCAAGAGCCAAAATCACCGGGGCCACCCACGCGCTTTTTTTTCGAGGTGCCAACTTCGATCAATAATAATAATAGTACCAAACTATTCAATTTTTTCAAAAAATTTTTTTTTTGTATCTTGAATATGTAAATAAAAACATCCTAAATATCCAAAACGATTCATTTTTATTTTCCTACAGAAAAACGCCCTCCAAAAAAGACATGAAAATCGGCTTAAGTTACCAGACTACTACCTTAATGAAGAACTGATCATAACAATATTTCGACAAAACATTTCGAAAGCTGGACGAACTTTTGAGCGTCCTTGAACATCACTGAGATTTCCTGGTGTAAAACTTGTGGAAGATTTCGATTTTTTTTGTCGTTGTTTCAGGCCTAACTTTGCATCGACGAGCTTTCAGCATATCACAGAGAAAGCTTCGAAAACTCAATACAAACGTAATCGCGATGGGCTTAGCAGAACTGCGTCACGACAACGTCGATGGATCCTAAACCATTGTTGGTTGAGGTTGAGCTTGGGATCGGGTTATCGGATTTCCACACGATATTGAAACATATTCCGTATGGATTGCCCCGATAAACCCATCTGATTCTGGATATCGGATTATTCCCACATGGCCTGATTTTGCAATATGAGCCCGGTTACTTAATGTCCTGCTGTCGTGCTTTGCTTTGCCAAAATTCTACATCGACCGTGCCCTCTCATTAGAGAGGTCTTTGTGCCTGTACTCCGAAAGCTTTGAATGCAAGTTCCAAGCTGCTCTCAATGTATTCTCCGACTCTGTACTTGAAGCTTATGTAAAGTGTCTTTGTGGTGCAAATGTAGCGGACAAGTGCTTTACGCAGCTTTTTCTCTCTCTTCCGCCTTTGTGATGACCCACCACTATAGTACAAACAATAGGGAGCCCGTTACTCTTGTCCATAATGCACTAAATTACAGGAGTTATTTTAAAAAAATTAGGTTCAGTATCACGTACTGAATGTAAATTAACAAAATCCTTACAAATTAAGCGAACGAAAGTGCCGCCATTTTGAGGAAAACCGTATCGGCCACTATCTCCGTTACCGTACACTTTAGGCCAAAAATGGTCATAACCTTTCTTGTAGATAATTGAATTTCCTATCTTTTTTTCAATATATTTTTTTTTGTATCACTTACCGTTTACGACTTATACGACTGTTAAAATTTATTTATTCACTTTTTGACCTGTATCTCTCCTAATAATTGTTTAAACAATAAAATGCTAATAACTTAACTTATAAATCCATAAATTTCCCACACCTTTTTTTTTAACTTTTTTGTCTAAAGTTAATATACTTAAAGTTATAACGCGTTTTTATTAGCCTTGCACCCAGTAGCGCATCATTGAACGCGTTATAACTTTGAGAATATTAATTTTAAACAAAAAAAGTTCGAAATAAAAGTTGTGGAAAATGTATGGATTTAAAATATAAGATATTAGCATTTTATTGTTTAAACAATTATTAGGAGAGATACAGGTCAAAAAGTGAATAAATAAATTTTAACAGTCGTATAAGTCGTAAACGGTGAGTGATACAAAAATAATTATTAAAAAAAAGTAGGAAATTCAATTATCTACAAGAAAGGTTATTACAATTTTTGGCCTAAAGTGCACGGTAACGGAGATATTGGCCGATACGGTTTTCTTCAAAATGGCGGCACTTCCGCCCCCTTAATTTGTGAGGATTTTGTTCATTTACATTCAGTACGTGATACTGAACCCAATTAAACAAAAAAATAACTCCTGTAATTTAGTGCGTCACAATATTACCTATTGGTTGTACTACTAGCCCTAACCACCAACCATTCGCTATCATGTTCAATTAAGCTCGAGGTTGAATACCTACATTTTTCACCGTATTCGCTCAAATTCAGTACATTATTTACACGTTTGACAAATAATTTTTATTTACATCGAAATTTCAGGTATAACCGAAAGTTTTGACTGTCAATTGATGCCGATAATTCCGATTATTTATTTCTGGCAAACAATGTCGAAACAAACACAATAGAAATGAATCAATATTAATAGAATAAACAAATAATATTTGGGGTCTCCAATGACGAAACTCCCTTTGGCAACTTTCCTTCAGCATAATTCGGTTTTTTCTGTCAATGACAAAGCATGTATAAAAAATAAGTGAGAAAAATACTTGCAACTTGTCGTAATGTCGTATACAACGAAAAAAAAATCATTGGAGTGAATCCTGTATGTGGGAGGCCGACGGGAGAATAATAAAACCGATCAAACCGGTCTTCGTGCGCCGAGGGCTTCTCACCATTCCCCTAAATGAAATCGTTTACCGTTGTGACTATTGCTAAGTGCTAAATATTTTCATTAAAATTCATATATCTCAAATTTTAATGACAATTTTCACAGCGCTCTAGTTTTCCGTTAAACTTCCCATTTGCTTTCATAAATCACAACTATTTCCGAATTTTCAATACAGTAGTTTTGAAATTAAGGAAGGTGCTGACATAGTGAAATACAAACATTTTGAGGGACATTCTTGAAAATATTTATGGAAACAAATATTGTAATTAAAAATATTTTTTCAATCCTCAAAGTAACCCCTGTCAAACTATACCACACTCGTCGGAGTAGAACTTTTTTTTTTGAGATCGCTCCTCAAAATTCTCGAATTTTTTTTTTAATTAGAGGGGTCCATCTTCGGAAAAACTCATTCATGCCAAATGATAATTGCATGCCAAATTTCAAGTTGATTAGTGAAACCCTTTAGGAGGCCCGTGGTAGAAAAACAGACGGGCGGACAACCGACTCAAGGTTCCGTGTTCGGTGTAGAACCCTAAAGAGCTTGATCGAGAATTAATTAAAATCCCAAGTGACTCTACAACGAACGTGGTTGCCTTCACGTTTATTTCTCTTCTGTGTACCTTTTGAATCTTCTAACTTCTTTGTGGATGGCCCGAGGGCATTTTCGAACTTTTTCCTTGGATTTCCATATGACAGCGTGTTAAAGGCGTGAGATTTTTCCTTTTTCAAAATCAAAACGAATCATTCTATTCAATTTTTACTGGAATGTTCATTAAACCGAGAATTTTTCTTTGCTACACCAGCTACGAGCTTCACTATTCACGCTCGGTCGATAATTAGACATTGAACAAGCACCTGAAATGTCCAATTAAATTCCACGAGGTAAAATTCACCTCGCGCAATTCACCCTCGCCTCCTCGTGCCTCTCGTTTCTTCCAAACGGAAAATCGAGTTGCCTAGCTTCATTCGTCGACAAGGAAAGGTTTAATTATGTCTGATAAAGGTTCATTTCGAGATTTTTCATGTGGAAATCGTTGAACAAATTTACTAATCAAAACACCGAAATTATTTATGCCATTTACAATGTTTGCACGAGCAGAAATAAAAGACGAATGTCACGACAGTCACGGCATACATTTTTGAGTTTGATCGTGTCTTTTCGCATTGTTCGAGTGTTTTTTATTTTGTTCAATCGGTCGTTCGTCATTCGTCATTTATCGTCGAATGACCGTCAGTTGAGGACCTTGCATCTCTCTGTATAAAAAAATTAAGTAAATTCTAAGCCAACGTCAAAATTGCTGACATCTGACCAAAAAAATGTTCCACGTGACGTGTAACCCCATAGAAACGAGTATGTAGCCATTCTGGGGTCTTGTGTACGAAGTTATCTCAGGGGATCGAGTATAAAAGACGCCGAAGTGACCACCCCAATAACAAAATGGAAGGAAGTATATAGAGAGGGATGTGGTCGTGGGGGTTAAACGATAAATTCAATAAGGCAAAAGTCTGACAGATGAGTTGGACAAAACTCGTAGTTACGGGTTCACGATGTCCTTGCGACGACATTGTCCACGACGACAAAACCGAATGAAGAGCGAGGAGAATAGTTTGAGCGGAAGTGGTGTAAAGGTTGTAACTTAACTGCACGGAATCGCAGTTAAGTTACAATCTCGCAGAAGTAACGACAATAAATTGCATTATTTGTCCATAGTACAGTACAAAAGTGGCAACTCCTGTTCCAATCACCCTTATTCTCCCCTCGGAATATTGGCTTTTTTAGTATATCTTCATTTCTCTTCGCACCAGGTTCCACAGTCGCAAATCGTTCCATATAATACGGGCTTCCGATATAAATCCTCCGTTACAATTGTTCCAAATCAATTTCAAGTTGACAGTCAGCCCAAACCCAAACCCCAAAACCCAAATTAATTGTTCGGATAAGCCGAATTCAATATCAAGTCAATTTTGCGAATCAGAATCATTATATAAGGTTGTTTAATATTATTTCAGGTGCAACTTATATCAAATTCGGGTCCCATGTACTTCAATTTTAAGTCAATTACATTTTTGCAGTATTCGAATTTTGTCCTGAGGCTCAAATTTTAGAACATAAATAGAGTTTCAACTCCAGTTTAAGGACGAGCATATGATCGAACTTAAATTACAACTTAAGGTAGTATTCTGGTAACGTAAGCCGATTTTCATGTCTTTTTTGGATGGCGTTTTTTTGTAGGAAAATAAAAATGAATCGTTTTGGATATTTAGGATGTTTTTATTTACATATTAAAGATACAAAAAAAATTTGTTTGAAAAAATGTAATAGTTTATTATTATTATAGTTATTATTATTGTTATTATCATTATTATTTTTTCCTACCGAACCGATTGCTTACAAATTTTAACAGGCTACTCTACACACTTATAGTTCTCATCGGAACTACCGAGAAATTTCTTCACCCCTAACTTTTTATTTTACAACCCCTTCTTTGCTAAAATAAAAGGACTTTAGCAAAGAAGGGGTTGTAAAATAAAAAGTTAGGGGTGAAAAAATGTCTCGGTAGTTCCGACGAGAACTATGAGTGTGTAGAGTAGCCTGTTACAATTTGAAAGCAATCGGTTCGGTAGAACAAAAGTTAGGACCCGGGCTGCCAACTTCGAGGTGCCAACTTCGATCAAGAATAATAATAATAATAATGAACTATTCAATTTTTTCAAACAAATTTTTTTTTGTATCTTTAATATGTAAATAAAAACATCATAAATATCCAAAACGATTCATTTTTATTTTCCTACAAAAAAACGCCTTCCAAAATGACATGAAAATCGGCTTAAGTTACCAGTCTACTACCTTGAACTCGAACTTTAGTATCGTGCAATTGAGCACCAATTTCGACTACAACTTGCGCTCCAACTTGAGCTCAATCTTTGTTCTAAAATTGAGGAGAAATAAATTGTGAACGATATCAAAGTCAATTCCAATGTGTTTATAAAATAATTTTCAGCTCATCCCAAGTTTATTTCACAATTAGAAATAACACGAGACGAAAATAACTGCACGAAATTGCAATTAATCGATGACTCGTACTGTAACTCCTACATAAAACTTGTCTTCACACTGTGTTACCGCGACTTGGGATCACAATACTAGAACTATTACGAGAACAAAACAAAACAGAAACAGTACACCATCCAAGGTCGAAGACAAATCGAAGCAATGCGAGTTGGGAATTATTTGATGAGTAATTGATGAACACGTTCTGGCTAACCGAAATACCATTATCAGTATTATTGGCAGACTGCGAGGGGTCGTATGCCGCCGGGTACATTATCCCGTTTTTTTCGAAAGTTTAAACTCTCAATGTTAATCATACTACAGTATCAACGCTTGGCCCATCTTCGATCATGAAGTTTTTAGGTTAGGTGTATCCCGTATCAGCTGAGCCGAGATTCTGGAGAGTGAAGTGCGTTGACGTTAGATGACCACGTGACTGAAAATCACCATCTGATTCGTCCTTATATCGTCTTCATCTCTTCGATATTAATGTATCGAAGTTCGATCTTCGAGTGTCAAGAACCGAACTAACGTAACGGTCGACATAAGTTCTTAAGGGAGGGAATACGGTTAGACGGTTCAAAAAATCGATTTTTTTTTTATTCTATAAATTGTTAGGAAAACTATTGAAAAATATGTTCCCAAAATTTTTAATGAAAATTCCGACTCGTTCTATTGTTATAAGCCATTAGGGGGGAAATAGGGTTAGGACAGCGTTTTCTCAAGGATTTTCATGAATTTTTTTATAGTATAAAAAATGAATATAATTTATTGAAACTTTGAGAATATTTCATACATATATTTAAGTATATACTATAAAATTTGTATACATATATTTAAGTATATACTATAAAATGTGTATACATATATTTAAGTATATACTATAAAATATTAGCGACCCCATATTGCTCGTTTTTGATGGCACTATTTTTTCAAACGCGTTTTTCTGAAAACGACTTTTTTTTAACTTGCGTACACGCTAGTTTGAAAAGTTTTCAACCAATCGTCTTGAAAATTGGCAGTTACGTTCTTCTTAGTATTGCGCTCTATATGACCCTAAAATCGGAATGTTATCATTATTTTTAATAATTTTTTTTTGCCAATAAAGTTGTAAAAATAGCAACAAATCATCCTTTTTTGTTTTGACCCCTGTAAAAAATTCAATTTTCTATTTTTTTGATAGCATTTAGGTTCATATAGAAGAGAGACATATAATAAAAGTAAATTCCAACCTCGATTGATTTCAGATGAAAATTGCTTCCAGAATGTACGCAAAATGCTGAGTCTGATTATGACCTGCAATATGGGGTCGCTAATATTTTATAGTATATACTTAAATATATCTATAAAAATTTTATAGTATATACTTAAATATATGTATAAAATATTCTCAAAGTTTCAATAAATTATATCCATTTGTTATACTATAAAAAAATTAATGAAAATCATTGAGAAAATGCTGTCCTAACCCTATTTCTCCCCGTAAAGCGTACGAAAGTATACGTGGATTTTTGCAGTTATTTTATAGCTGTAGAACAGCTTGAAAACTATTATATGTAATTGTAGCTGCCAATAAAAGCCCCTGATGTTAGCCGACAGAGGTATTAAAATTACAAATTGCCCGCAGAAGCTTAAATAGTTACATAATAATAAAGTACATGAACCGCCCAGTGGAGGTTGCGTACTCACAATGGGAATCACAGATCTTTCCGCCGACACTCACACAGACACTCACATTAAGGACCTACATAACCTAACACAAACATTTAGCAAAATTAACGATAATTTGTCACCGAATGTTTTATGTAACTGTAAAAATACTACAAAAAGATAGCAACAAGACGAAGAACCGTCGATAGGTCAATCGACCAATTATATCACCGAGCAATTGGCCAAAATATTGCTCAGTGAGAGTTGTTGGAATCGTGTGTTTGACTGTAACGTCAGGTTTTTTATTGATTTTGTTTATCAGCGTATAATATTTCGTCAAACTTTGAGGTGAGGACGGGAAGCTCACGGGCTTCAATGAATGCCAACAGTAAACAGCAAGATCGGATACATACGAAGTCTGTTCAAAAAGTATCGCGAATTTTGAATTTCCGAGGGCTACGTATATTCGATTTTCGATCTTTTAGGGCGTTAGGTTGGTACTCATGTCCCTCACTTATGCTGAAAAAATCGGCCATTTTGAATGTTTAGTTAGTTGTTGACAGCTGTTTTGATTGGACGTGTTTTGGCTTGTCATTGATTTTTGTCTATTCCAAAAAATGGATTAAAGAATCTCTATCAAATTTTGTGTGAAAAACAAAATTAAGTGCGCGGACGCATTCCGAATGTTGACTGTGGCATGTGGTGAAGCTACCTTGGACCAAAGCAACGTTTATCGGTGGTACAAAATGTTCTCAGAGGGCCGAGAAGATGCGAACAACGAAATGCGTTCCGGACGCCCGAGCACATCAACAACAGACGAAAACATTGATGAAGTAAAGAAAATAATATTGGCCAATCGTCGAATCACCGTTAAAGAAGTTGCTGAGGAACTAAACATATCGATTGGCTCGTGCTATTCGATTTTTACCAATGATTTAGGCATGACACGGGTCGCCGCGAAATTCGTGCCAAAATTGCTCAATTTCGACCAAAAACAGTGTCGCGTTAACATTGCTAAGGAGCTGATGGACTCGGTCCGCGACCACCCAAATTTGCTCCAGAGGGTCATAACTGCTGACGAATCATGGGTTTATGGTTATGACGTGGAAACCAAAGCTCAATCATTGCAATGGAAGCTGCTTTTTTGGAATAGGCAAAAATCGAAGACAAGCCAAAACACGTCTAACCAAAACAGCTGTCAACAATTAACTAAACATCCAAAATGGCCGATTTTTTCAGCATAAGTGAGGGACATGAGTACCAACCTAACGCCACAAAAAAATCGAAAATCGAATATACGTAGCCCGCGGAAATTAAAAATTCGCAATACTTTTTGAACAGACCTCGTAAATGAATTGAAACAGCCAAATAGAAACCTTTGTGAATTTTAACATTTTCTGTTATATTTTGTGTTATAGTGCAACAAATCGATTGTGTACATTGTATACATTGTATACATTGTAAGTCGAGTTAATTATAAGAACCTGCTTTATTCAATCATTAGCGTAAACTGTAATATAAAGTTAATTATCAAACATATTTTGTTTTAATTCTGTTAGGTGAATGCAGCGACTTTTTAGCCAAGTAAATAAACAATTAAATTTCCAATTATTACCTCGCCGGAATGAATAACCGTTAATAAATTTCAATTATTTGGCAGAATACACTGACCGGTTTGTGTACTCTGCAATGGGCCGATAACTCGAGAGGCCGTGTCGACAACTATAACACCATAGCACCGGTTACTTTTTTTATTTCCCTCTCTCCCTCAGTATGATTCGCAACTTCTCACTGTATATCCCTTTCTGTTTGCCCATTCTATCGGGTACCCATCAACATGTCGACGTGTCGTTCGACACGCGTGAGGCTGCGTTTAGCGTTCACGATATATGTGCTATCGAATAATACCAAGCGTCATAGTTCTCTGGTCTGACAATATACACTCGGTGTGGATAGTACTATCGAGGAAAAACTAGTACACTGTGCGTGTCAGCAAATACCATGAATACTCCTATTTCATCGATATCCAATGTATTGGAAAAATTTACGACGTATCGTCGACGTGTCTGCGGATGGACGGACGGACGGACGGGCGGCGGGGTAGATGGATGCATGGCTGGATGGATGGATGAATGGATGAATGAATGGATAGATGGATGGATGGATGGATGATGGATGAATAGACGAATGAATGAATAATCAAAAGACTTGATACGTTTTTAAAATATAATATTTTGTCTGCTACAGAACATACAAACGAAGCGACATCTATGACACTATCTTCATTATCTTATTTCAACCTCAAATTCTTATTAAGCTGTCCAAAAAATCCGTATTTAAAAAGTTCGTCAAGAGCCTAACAAGTTATGTAATGTTTAGGATTTTTGATTCGCCATATTGTATCCGCCGCAATACTGAGGCAGGTGGTAAGTTTTCGGTAGTACATGCCGTGTATGAGCTTGCGGATTTGGGTTTGGGTACAGGTCCGCTTCCACCCCGCACCATCAAAGTACACGTGCCTGTGTACTTTTAAAGAGATATTTTTTTTTCTTTTAATTCATTTCAAAACGCGGTATATTTACGGGAGATACAAGCTATACGTTTGTATTAAAATATTGAAAGTCACTGCAAGATCTCATAAGCCCGTGGATATCACCATATCGAATCTCTCCACTTTCGAAACTATAAAGCTATTATAAGAAACATTTTATTGAACCACCCGGTCTACTTCTCTGTATTTATTTTAAAAATGGGACACCATCTATACATGGTCATTTGAAAATTTTAGCCACCACGAAATTAATTGCACAGGTGATCAAAATAATCTAGATGATTGTTACGTCGTGATATTTTTCTCACGGATTTTTGTTAATTATCGCAATTTTTATGTTTAATTCTATATATTTTTTTTCACCCGCATTTGCAAACGGAAATTTACTTTATAACCGTGAGAGCGAATATCGCCGCTCAAATTCTGCATATTCCAGTTTTGACAAAATACAGGGTGTCCCAATAACTATTAGCACCTTAGATATCTGCGAAACTATAAGGTTCACAGAAATATTTGCTGAATCAAAATTGCCCAGTACGAAGGGGGTCATCCAATGATATCAAAGTACTCACCCCCACCCCCACCCCTTGGGCTGGGGGTGGGGCAACTTTGAAATCTTAAATGGGAACCCCCATTTTTAATTGTAGATTCGGATTACCCATAAAAAAATACGTAACTTTTGTTCAACATTTTTTTTTCGATTCGTGATAGATGGCGCTGTAATCGCAAAAAATCCCCGAAAGTACAGAAAGGCGATAATACTTACAGTTTCGATAGTAAATAAAATTACTACGTTTATAATAAGTGTTCGAAATGACGACCATCAGTATCAATGCAATATTGGATTCTTTTTTCGTTTGATTGACTTGCAAGTTTTACGGCGTCAGAACTTATTGATGTACAGGCTGTAATAATTCTTCCCATTCGTTCCCATGCAATTCTTGGTGAAGACTAGCATGGTACAGGTGTATGGTATCAACATGACGGATGTCCAGCACATTATTCATTGATTGCACGAAGGCAACTCGACGAAAAATTTCGAAATCGTTGGACTGGACGCGGCGGTCCAATATCGTGGCCAGCTCGTTCCCCAGACCTAACACCTTTAGACTTCTTTCTATGGGGAACATTGAAAGATAAAGTGTACAAAGAAGTACCAACTACACTTGACGACATGCAACAAAGAATTATTACAGCCTGTGCATCAAGAAGTTCTGACGCTGTAAAACTTGCAAGTCAATCAATCGAAAAAAGATTCCAATATTGCATTGATACTGATGGTCGTCATTCCGAACACTTACTATAAACGTAGTGATTTTATTTACTACCGAAACTGTAAGTATTATCGCTTTTCTGTACTTTTGGGGATTTTCTGCGATTACAGCGCCATCTATCACGAACAAAAAAAAATGTTGAACAAAAGTTACGTATTATTTTATGGGGAATCCGAGTCTACAATAAAAAATGGGGGTTCCCATTTAAGATTTCAAAGTTTCCCCACCCCCAGCCCAGAGGGTGGGGGTGAGTACGTTGGTATCATTGGATGGCCCCCTTCGTACTGTGCAATTTTGATACAGCAAATATTTCTGTGAACCATATAGTTTCTAAGATATCTAAGGTGCTAATAGTTATTGGGACACCCTGTATAGTAGCTGACCCGGCGAACTTCGTACCGCCTAACAGTCAATGAATGTCGTTTTAACTTTTAGCTAAACTTAATTTAGGATTTTATTAACGTAATAAAATGAATACTAAAAATTTAATAAGTTCAATAGTTTTACTAGGATAATATATGTTATGAAAATAAAAATTCAATAAAAGTACAAAAATCAAGTATTTCAATGGCGTGTCAGCAAGACATTTGCTTTATTGAAGCTATGGATTTTGCTGCATGGGTTGCACTCGGGTTGATTCTCTTCAGTGAAGCACCTTGTGATATATGACATTTTTCGTTTTGTTATCAGGTGCAAGAACAAATAAAGCGGATGGCCAACCCTAAGACCACCCCCCCCCCCGGGTTAGATGCCAAACCTGATTTATTTAAAAACTCATTTTATTCATAATTTTTTTCCGTGAATTTTTCAGATATTTCAATAATTATTCTGCTATTCGGGACGGAGGCCCAGCCGTTCTTGCGTTATAAGTGGTGTAACTAACCCGATCTTTATATATAAAGATATATATAAATATATTCACAAGTGCCTATCTTTTAAATGACGTATTTGTGTTTTGCCTAACCCAAGTTATAATCGCTGTATTAAATCCAACCATAATCACCAAATTGTTTAAATAAAAGGAATCGATTAATTACACTCGATATATCGATTTTAATCGCCAATCGGGAAAGAACCACGAGTACTATATTAATTCTCATAAATCGTACCGTATGCGTTTCCCCCACGACCTCTGAGTCTCCGCGTCCACGTTATTCGCTTTTAGCTCTGAATGTGAGTTGCCGCGCACACGTCTCCCTTTGCGAAACCCCCTGGAACGTAACAATGATAAACAACAAGGCACATGGCACAACAAGGTGGCGATATCCAAGAAAAGAAAAAGAAGAAGATGAAAAAGAAACGTGGCAGAAAATGACGTGGATATAATACTGAGGGTACTTAGAAAAACCAGTCAAACATGTGCCAAGGGTTCTGTACCATCTGTAAATGAACTCATTTACCGCTGACACCATTGCTTGGTGCTAAATATTTGCATTCAATTCGATATCTCAAAAATCAATGACAATTTCGGCATCAATACAGTTTTCCTCTAAACATCCCATACGCCTTCATATGTCGCAATTATTTACCAATTTTCGATGTAGCAGTTTCAACAGTAAAATACGAACATTTTTATCGATATTTAAAAATATTTTTTTCAATCCTCAACGTTAACTCATTTAAATGATACCCCACTAGCCAGGAGAGGAATTTTTATTTTTTTTCCTGACATCACACATTTTCGTCCCGGCGAATTCTCGAAAAATATTTTTCTCAAAAATAACCCGGAGTACTCTAGTTACATGCCAAATTTCGAATTTATAGGTTAACCCGTTTAGGAGCTACACGCCTGTAACAGAAGGACAGACGGACCCCGATGGATGGATGAACGGATAACCGAGTCACCGGGTTCCGCTGTTCGGTACAGAACTTTGAAAATTGTGTAAAATTTTGGATTTTTGAAAATAAAAAATAATTATCAATGTTCGTAGAGTTTATATATTGGTTCATATTATGGATGTGCAAATTATGACGCATCATTTCATTATCCTGTAGAAAAATACTTGTTCC
Organism: Oxytorus armatus; assembly: GCA_958009045.1. Classification (NCBI taxonomy): domain Eukaryota; kingdom Metazoa; phylum Arthropoda; class Insecta; order Hymenoptera; family Ichneumonidae; genus Oxytorus; species Oxytorus armatus. The sequence goes on along the minus strand of OY253747.1, from coordinate 7,741,122 downwards.
TGAAAACTTTAATTTTTAATATTTAAAAAATTTCTCTACCTTTATACACACTTTCTATACAACAATCATCGATTACTGCGAATGAAATGAATGTAACAAGAAATAAATGCTGCCAGAACCAAAAAACAAATCTTCCAAGAAGAGAATTAGAAAAATCAAACAGCTACGAAATCGTTCGACTTGTCGTTAAATCAATGAGATCTTTACTCGTAAGACTTCTCGCAAGGCTTCTACTTTACATCCCCACTTTTTCAACCCCCTTCGCCGCTTCTTCGATCAATCCAACATCGTCTTTTGTACTCCGCTCGGGACGAATAATCGAATTCCTGGATCTCGAGTGTCGAGCGAATTTCACGGCTGGTGTATATCGAGGGAAAACGACACCCCCTATCTCTTAGCCTTCTGAACTCTCTGCTTGGGTGGTCGGGTAGACCTATTTCTATCCACCTTGTAACAGCACGTTTATGCTATATACGAGGGGGACCCAAAGAAACGGGAATTTCGTCATAATTTCTTTATTTTTAAATATTTTTACAACAAATTTTGATCACCTTCAAAGTATTCTCCTTTGACCACAACGCACCTCTGCAAACGATCCTTCCAACTTTCAAAACATTTTTTTAAATTCACTTATCGGGATGTTTGTTTAGGCCTTCCAGCGATTTTTGTTTTACCTCCTCCACAGTGGCAAAACGCTTTCCTCTCATGTCCCTTTTGAGTCTGGGGAACAAAAAAAAATCACAGGGGGCTAGACCCGGTGTGAAGGGGGGGTAAACAATTGGTGTCATGCGGTTTTTGGTCAAAAACTGCTTTACGGAGAGAGCGGCGTGGGCCGGCGCGTTGTCATGATGGAGGAACCAGTCACTTGTGCGCCAAAGATCTACCCTTTTCTTCCGGATACTCTCCCTCAATCTTTTCAAAACCCCAAGTAGAACTTCTGGTTGACAGTTTGACCCGGGAGAACGAATTCCGCGTGCACAACACCTCTGCAATCGAAGAAAAAAATGAGCATTGTCTTGATGTTTGACTTCACTTGGCGAGCTTTTTTCGGAAGAGGAGAGCGAGGTGTCTTCCGCTGGCTTGATTGCTGCTTTGTTTCGGGGTCGTATCCATAGCATCACGATTCACCACCAGTAATTACCTTGGAAAAAAGTTCAAGGTCCTCTTCGAGCTGATTTTGAAGTTCAAAACATGCCTGATGTCGACGCTCCCTTTGCTCGTCTGTGAGAAGGCGTGGGACAAATTTGGCTGCAACTCTGCTCGTGTGCAAATCTTTGGATAAATTCCTCTGAATTGAACTCCATGATATCCCAGACATCTCACAGAGTTGACCAATGGTTCGGCGACGGTCTTCATGAATGAGAGCATTGGTTTTGTCGACGTTTTCGTCACTTCTTGACGTTGAGGGGCGTCCTGAACGGGGTTGGTCTTCAATTGACATTTCTCCATTTTTAAAACGTGACAACCACTCGTATACTCTGGTTTTACTTAGGGCAGCATCTTCATAAGCAGTCTTAAGCATTACAGTAGTTTCCGCGGCCGATTTCCCCAACAGGAAACAAAATTTCACAGCCACGCGTTGCTCTCGACAATCGGCCAACACGTTTTCGCCGAAATGGAAAAAGTTGTTTCACTACAAAAATTCCTACGGGCGAACCGACGCACTCACGGCGACAGAACTTCGCACACTAACTCAGGAGACGTGTCCCCAACGGACACCTGGTCGAGCAATGGGTTCCCCCACACTCCCTCCCCGCGGCAGCGCAATTCTCGTTTTTTTTAGGTCCTCCCTCGTACATATACCACCGATAATACAATATATACAGGGTGTCCCAATGCTAGCACGTCAGAGTAACATGGGGGTTAGATTGGCTCCGGACCTATCAGAAAAAACAAAAATTGACGTCAGTAAAGGTCTCATGGTTTTCGAGAAAAATTGTCTTTTTGATTTTTCGGAAAATCGCTATTCTTGTTATCTCGCTGTTATCGTTTATGTTTCTGACCACTTTGGGATTTAGTTTGAATATGAACTTCGATTTGTTAACAATTTGGACTTTCATAGCAATCGTAGTAGAATAACAAGTACTACGTAGCGATTTTTCGAAAAATAAAAAGAGACGATTTTTCTCGAAAACGATGAGACTTTTACCGAAGTCATGTTTGTTTTTTCTGATAGGTCCGGACCCAATCTAACCACCCGTGTCACTCTGACGTGCTAGTTTTGGAACACACTGTATATGCAATATACAGGATTATATTGTATATGGACGTCATATGTATCCTATGATTTGAATACGGTATAAATACGCGATATAACAGGGTAGGTGAGCCTCGTATTTCGATTTGCACACGGGAGGAAAGAAATGGGTACGAAGCGAATCGAATCGGGGTAGAGACACTCGAAACTCAAGAACCGCTCAATCGATTATCCGGCACGTCCTGATACACCAAGAGATATTGCGAAAGGTAAAGTGAATGTTATTGTTGCCGGCCGTTACTGTTATGCGAAACCATACGGTGCTTTTGGTTTTATTGCTTGTGTTTTCTTTTGATTTTCGTTTGCTTTTCGGCCTTGGAACTATTATCGTAAAGCTTGCATGACCCTGAAGAAATCTGCATCGGACAAAATCACATCTTTGGACAGCTACGAACTACCGTGTTTTTTATCGTACATACTTTGCTCAGGTCTCAATTTCTGAGAATTTTCGTTTTAGTTATAGCTGTACAAAAATTCCTTTTCGTTGTGACCCCTGAAGGAATGCTTAAAAAAAACAAAAAAATTGCAAGGTTGCAGAATCGTAAAACGAAAAAAATGAGACCTGGGCGAAGTCTGTACGATAAAACACACGGTAGTTATAGCTGTCGAAAGATGTGATTTTGTCAGATGCAGATGTCTTCAGGGTCATAAGCTTGCGAGAGTTTTAAAGGAACACAGGGTTTGCAGTAAATATTTAAGAGCTATCGATATCAACATTTGTATCTGCTTTAGCATTATTATACAATTAATTAACTAATCAATCAATCAATCACTCAATCAATACATGAATCAATTAATCAATCGCTAAATGGATGAATCAATCAATCAAACAATGCATAAAAGAATGAATCAATGAATGGATCCAACTTCCGTGTGGTTCGCAGATCATCTTGACCCGACTGCATTGCATTCACGGAGGAAAAAGGGAATCTGCAGAAAACCAGTGTCAATATAATCTGTGCTTGCCCAAGTCCCCGGTGACAATATGAGTAAACTCAACCACGACCACCCGAGTATGCTTAAAGAATTGTGCCTCAAAGTGTTTCGACAAGCCAGCTATCACTGCACGTCTATAGGTCGTTACCATCCAAGAGTCAAAGACCCCTTGAAAAACACACCGATGACTCTCATACCGGCCGCCTACGCAATATCGTTGGACATGGATTTTTTATCAAAATTGGATCCGAACCACGGGGAACACAGAATGGAATCCGGGTAATCTCCCAAGCCACTACTCTTCCTTAAATAATAATGAATAAATATAAACATATTTATAAAGGATATTGTGCTGCCACTTGGAAGAGCCCGAAGCGATTAAGTTCAAAACTTTAGAGGATCTTGTTAGAATAATTTGTGATGCACCGCCTCCCACGTTAAGCAATATTGACCGCTGTCAACACCAGGATAGGTGACCGCTCAGTCGTGCACGGCGCGGCAACTGTTAAACGGGAAGGCAGGTTTTCTGACATTCCGGTACAACCAAAACTCAGTAAAATATATCCAACTGTATCGACCAGGTTTTTCGCAGTTTCCCTGTGCCCTTCGGGAAAATACGGTACAGTGTTTTGCATTAGAAAAGAGTGGCTGCGAATAACAATCTGGGGGATCCCAAAAAATGACATACGAGGTCTGTTCAAAAAGTATCGCGAATTTTGTGTTTTTTCAAAAAGTATTTATTTATTCATCAATATTTATTTTGTCCCCTTCAAAGTAATTCCCCTCAGATATAATACATTTATGCCAACGTTTTTCCCAATCCTCGAAGCACTTAAAAAAATCATTTTTTGTGACCTTGTTTAGCTCCTCCTTCGATGCCGTCTTTATCGCTTCAATCGTGGCGGTGCGTCGTCCTTTTATGGGCCTCTTCAGTTTTGGGAACAGGAAAGAGTCACAGGGGGCCAGGTCTGGGGAAGGGGCGGGGACGAAGTTTCGAACCGTAAAAGCTTCGACGGTTCAAAACTTCGAATTTATGTGGGACAATCTTAAAACTTTTCGAACTTCTTAAAATCCGTCCCTTTTTAAAACAGAAATGTCATTGCGAAGAATAGTTATACATCGAGGATTAAATGAAAAGAATAATTATGGGACTGATCTGCAAAAGTATCGAAAATCAAAAATCCTACTACTTAAAAAATCGTATTTTCCGAAATATTATCGTGTTAGAAACTCGAGTTGCCGAACGGTCAAGTTTTATACCTGAAAAGGTTCAGAAAAAAAAAGTTCGGAACCAAATATATTAGAATTTGTATATCCCGAAAAGGGTAAACAGACGACAGTATATTAATTCGACGGGGCAAAATTTCGACAGAGCAAAATTTCGAAAGAGAGTAAAACTAGCGCTACTAGTGGGCTCTGACGCTCGCTCGTGAAAAAGGTCCATAGGACATAACACCAGTGGTGCTCCCATCTAAACGCACGAATTGCAAAGTTTCGGAATTTTGCCCCTTCGGAACTTTTATTTTCGGAATACCGCATCGTCGACGCCATAATTTTCGGAGTCCGAAAAATTCGTATACCCGAGAATTCTTTTCTTTAATTTTATTACGTTCGCACCTTCCCGATAGTTTCTTGTTCGATAATATAATTTTCGGAACTTTGCGGATCTCTAAAAATCACCAATTCGGAATTTTTCAAGTAATACTACTGACCGTTCGATAAATTGCTCTGTCGTCTGCGTAATCTTTCGAAAAAATATTTACTCGACGATATTAGATTCATATCATTTTTGGTATCGATTCATACCCGTTCGATGTTATTTACAGTCGATTATTCAAACTGTCGTCGGAATGAACCATGTAATTCGTGCTATTAAAATTCAAAGTTTTGCACCGTCGAAGCTTTTACGGTTCGAAACTTCGACCCGGCCCCCTGGGGAATACGGTGGCTGCGGCATCATTAGAATGTTGTTTTTGGCCAAAAAATTCGCGCACAAGCAACGATGTGTGAGCAGGGGCGTTATCATGGTGTAAAAGCCAATTTTTGTTCTTCCACAAATCCGGGCGTTTATGGCGGATTGCTTCGCGCAAATTGCGCATAACTTGCAGGTAATATTCTTTATTGACTGTACGACGCTGTGGCAAGAACTCATGATGCACCACGCCCCTGCAATCGAAGAAAACTGTCAGCAAAACCTTCACATTCGACCGAACTTGGCGCGCTTTTTTCGGTCTTGGCTCATGCGGCAGCTTCCATTGCGATGATTGAACTTTGGTTTCCACGTCATAACCATAAACCCATGATCCGTCACCAGTTATGACCCTCTGGAGCAAATTTGGGTCGTCGCGGACCGAGTCCAACAGCTCCTTAGCAATGTTAACGCGACACTGTTTTTGTTCGAAATTGAGCAGTTTTGGCACGAATTTCGCGGCGGCCCGTCTTATGCCCAAATTATTGGTAAAAATCGAATAGCACGAGCCAATCGATATGTTTAGTTCCTCAGCAACTTCTATAACGGTGATTCGACGATTGGCCAATATTATTTTCTTCATTTCATCAATGTTTTCGTCTGTTGTTGATGTTCTCGGGCGTCCGGAACGCATTTCGTTGTTCGCATCTTCTCGGCCCTCTGAGAACATCTTGTACCACCGATAAACGTTGCTTTGGTCCAAGGTAGCTTCACCATATGCCACAGTCAACATTCGGAATGCGTCCGCGCACTTAATTTTGTTTTTCAAACAAAATTTGATACAGATTCTTTGATTCATTTTTTGGAATAGGCAAAAATCGAAGACAAGCCAAAACACGTCTAACCAAAATAGCTGTCATTAATTAACTAAACATTCAAAATGGCCGATTTTTCCAGCATAAGTGAGGGACACGAGTACCAATATAACGCCACAAAAAAATCGAAAATCGAATATACGTAGCCCGCGGACATTACAAATTCGCGAAACTTTTTAAACAGACCTCGTAGAGTGTAGAAATTAGAAGGGGTAAGGGGATGGTATACGTAAAAATCAAAGGAGGCTGTACGGTTGGAAGAAAGAGACTGTGACGCGCCGACCAAATTTGAACCGGAAAATTTAAATAAATTTCACTTCAGCCGTTTAGTTTTTACATACAATTGATACACACATACGAGCGTAAGTCTCTGAAAATATCTGCACACCATTTGCTTAATACAGGGTCCGAAATAGTTCAAACCAGTCTCGAAATATTAGAAAAAACTGATTATTTTGGAAAATTTTCCTAATTCGAACTTTCCTAGTTCAAAAACTGTGAAATCTCTTTTTCGAAAGACGATTGTACACAAATCCGTTTACTAGTACACTAGACCTGCACCTGTATTTTATGAAACATTGATAATGTCAATATCAATTTATGCAGTTTATTTTCATTTGATTGATATGCATGGAACGACCCACATACATTTTTTTTTATTTTGCAAAATAATACGGGAATGAAATGAGCGAAGGAGGATGAATGGAAAATGTTTTCTGAAAATCACTATTTCTTAAGATTATCCCGAACGAAATGTAGATGAAGCATAGCAATAACTCGCGGATTCTTCTCAACAGTTAGTCTTTTCATAATCTGTATATATGTGCGGGATCAGTTTAATTAATGTTGATGCGTCGCGTGTGAAAGAATATTTTGAAGAGAGAAGTGCTATGGACGAGTGAGACGGCGCCGTGTCGCCAAAGATTTAAAATAACAATTAGCTACAGACTAAATATTAGAGACGATAGCTTTGTGCAGAATGTTGAATGAACGAGAATGTTGTTTAAGGGCATAGTCGATAGAGGTGTGAGACAAAGAGTATTTACGTTGGGCAATATAAATGCTCTCCTTATTTGGTTACGATCGTGTTTAGGTTTTGGTTTTTGGAGAAGTCTCGGCAAAAGTGCGTGTGGCCCGTGTGACAAATTGTGAGGTCTCTCTGGAGAATAAAGAGAGTATTGAGAGAGAATGAGGGTATGGCTAATCCGATGCTCGTGGAGTAAGGACGAAGAGAGCAACTTAGCTCATTTTTGCTATGTATCAGTTTGATTTTTTGCGTTAAATATATTAAATTTTAATTCCGTTAACTAAATATCCTGTCCACATGATTATGATCCTACATATGTATTTATACCGATATTAACGCTGAGATGTTCTTAAAGAATTAAATATTCTATGAGCTTGTACTTCGATTTTCGGTAGAAATAAGATTCCGCGAGAGGGTAAGAATATCCAATTTCTCTACCGGGAGAATCACAATCTACATGCATATTTATATATATATATATATATATATATATATATATATATATATCGGAATATAAAAGACGAGTTTCTTTGGCTTTGTATAACTTTTTTCAGTTTCTTCGTATTGTTTTCGCTTTGTTTAGGCATTTTCGGTTTCTTCGTATTTTTTTTTCGTTCCTTCAATTTTTTTTTGTTTCGGTTCATTGTTTATCCCTATAAGATACGAGTATTTTTTATTATGTTTGAGTTTAATTTAAGGTTTTTCGTGTTATTGTCGTGTTGGTCCCTTACCCAAAGGTTATTTTTCAATAAATTCTTCATATGAATTTGCCGATAGTGAGGAACTACAAATACCAATAAACGCAAAAGTTACGCAGGTTTGAAGCGACACAAACCTGAACAGCCGGACCTCAAATGCTGAATAGATATAAAGCCAGCGTGAGTCGAAAAATAAGATAGCATAATAAAATATGAGCAAGATCATAAGGACCAAAATAAGCAAAGTAGGATGACATTTACCTTCGAACTTGAAAATTTTATTGAGAATAACCAGCAGAAAAACGGAAGGAAGCATTTATCCTATTCATCCTATTATAATCCTAATTGTAATATTTATGGCATGACAAACGTCCTTGAAGCTGTCAATCGTCGTACGCAGGATAGATATATCATCACTTGATTATATTTTTTCAATTGATCAAAACTCAAGCGATATGCAATTAGACAAAGCAAGTGACATGAGTTTTGAAAGCTCGCGTTATGGACAAATATAAAACTCAGGAAACGTGAAACATCAACGTTCAAAAGAAGAAACTTAAAAGCTCAATACGTGTTAACCTTGGAAGTCTGAAAAATATTACATTTCAAATAAAATGACGTAACACTCGACAGTTTAAAGATACGAATCTTGCAGGCTTACAGCCCACACATTTTCAAAATTTAAAGGTCAAGAATATTTGAAGTTTAAAGCTATACTTCTACAAATTTCAACAATCCAAAGTATCGAAACTTCAAAGTTTCAAGCCTACCAAATTTGAATGATGGATCACTACTACCAAAGCTTGAAATCTACAAAATTTCAAAGCATTTAAGGACACGTAGCGAGAGAGAAAAGGCAAGTAGAAAATTTAACAGTTCATAAGATGAGTAAAGAATTAAAAATTAAAAAATGTATAACCTTGAGGCTACGCAGCACGAAAGCTTAACATAGAGCGGGTTAAATACGTAACAGCTAGTAAAGTTGAAATATTTAACGATCAAACTTGAGAGCATGGATATCCACGATAAAATTTGAAAGCATGCGATATGAAGCGTGAAAGCAAACGGTAAGGCCTGGAAGTTCACACTCGGGGAATCTGGGTCTTAGACCTGAAAGTTCGAAGTTCGAAAGTTTGAACTTCGAAAACTCGAGGCTCGAAAGCTCAAAGTTCAAAAGCTCGGGGGTCGAAATCTTAGAGTTACAGAACTTGAAACTCGTAGGTTCTAACACTATGAAATTAAAGGGCGTAGCTTTTCAATTTTCTGAAAAACGATCACGCAGTACTTCCCAAGCGAGCGATTGTTGAAAATATTTTTTAGATGATATAAATAAAATATTCGGATGCGATTCTCAACAATTGTCGAAGGATAAGTAATTTTGCCAAATAAACAGATATTAACAAAATCGATTTCTTTTCATGTAAGCTGAATTCAATCATTTTCAACATGATCAGTAAAACATTTTGCTTGGCAAATTAAAAAAAAATGCTTTTTCCCATTTTTTTTGCGTAGAGCCACCCCTAACAACGATTAAATTACTACGAACGTATAACCGACAGCAGTGGACGCGCGGTCGGTGTGCGCGGCTATATGCCGACTACTGAGAGGGAGGCACTTTTTCTGAGTTTCTTATGGTAATATAACTGAAACGCAGTAAAAAAAAAATGCCGTCTGTATCGACACAGGTTTTCCGCAGTTTCCCTGTGTCCATGGCAAATGCGATGAAGTGTAGCTAAGATATTTGCGGACGAAATGGAAGTTAGGTTAACTTAGCGAAGTAAGGATAGGGAGTGATAGGGGCAAAAATAGAAAAAAATGGAATTGGAAAAGGTCATAAGTAAAAATCCTAAAGGGTAGACGTTGAAACACGCAATAATGATTTAAAAAAAATACTATGAACGTCCAAGGTGCATGCGCTACGAAGTTCGCAAAGTCAAAAGACGCTGGGCGAAAAACTGAAATGTGAAAGATCAGACGATCCAAAGCTCGAGAGCTAATAAGCTGCCCAGCGATAGAGCGAAAAATCCACTCCACGAAAACTCAAGGGTTAGAATACTTTAAGGCTCAAAAAACAAAACTACACAGATCGCAAATTAACAGATTCCATGAGATCTGATTGCATTACGTTTTAATAATTAATTAATGAAACCAGCTTGGTTTCCAATTGAAACTCGTGTTTTTCAAGTTCTTTTTCGAGGCCGTTCAGAGATGTCATGTTTTACAAGCAAGTTTTAAGGGATTATGTAAAATAATACCATTTCCATCACCTTGTTGATTCTCCCTCGAATCTACTTGGCAATAAAAATACAATAGCATTGAAGCTTGAAATCGAGGTACCAGTATAGCCTCGTATGTGTAATGGGGTAGTTTCGTCTTATTACCCCTATCGCGTTAAATGCCCGAAGGTCGAAAGCCCAGTAAGTCGTTCCTTGGCGTCTTGAGTCGTAAAGCGGGAAGGGCAAACGATGAGGTAAAGAGGGTAGATAATTTCGCATGATAAGACCGACCCTCGAAGTTCTCCTTTCACAAATCCTAATGCTTCTGGTGAATTCCGCTTATACTCTCTTCTCTGTTGGGTTACCAAGTCCATCCCTTCTATATTATCAATGGTAGATCAGCATATTACTATCATTATATTCAGAGCTGTCGATTTAATATTATCGATGACTATTGATTACTTTCCCTCCCTTAATTTCAGTTATTTAATATTTATTGCCTGTTCATAGGCGAAGCTTTATTAAAAATATCAAAAAGTAATGAGTGCACACTGTTCAAGCTTCAATATGTATTGCATTTTATATATTCAGTTCGATTTGTTCGTTATCGAAAAAACTAACGCGTTTTATTCTGGGCCCTTTTATTCCATTTTTAATTGAGGACTTACTCGCCGACAAAAAGACAGCTGTTGTACGTTTCACTGTGATCAGCTGACCATTTCTTCGTATAATACAATATATTACGGAAAATTGCAAAAAATTACTGAACAGAACCTTATACAAGCTGCTATATTTTACTGACTTTCAATTGCATTATCATTAGAAACTCTCAATAACTGCCTCTGCCGCTCAATAACCGGCGTGCAAGCCAGTGCACGACAAAGCGGTCACTCATCCACGTATAAATGGCAGCCAATACTGCTTGATATAGGAGATCGCCAAAGTCGTACACCGACTACGCGTCCAGTGTCGATTTTCCCTATTGTATATATCGAAATGAACAAAAGAATATCGACGGAACGGCGTCATAACTATGTTCACACGCACCATATGGAGTGTACCTCACACTGCAAATTCCTCTGTAATGCTGTTTGCGATTTCAGAGTGTACGATTATCCGCTATTCGCGAATGAGGTTTATCCATCATTTAAATTCCGTGGTTCACGTATGTATTATACTTTGTGCAATAACGTTATCGCCACTAGTTACTGCGGAAGTAATGAAAAGTTGAAAGTATAAATTCCGAAGAATCGACTAAAATAATATGAGTTCTCTTGTTTATTTGTTATACAAATAAACAAGAGTGTGTATTTAATTATTGGGAGGCTTGTAAGCAAATACTATAGCGATCCATGCAAACGAGCTATACTCAGATAGGCTTCTATAGATACGTTCGCCCAAACAAAGGGCCATTCCAATTTTAACGTCGACTATATTGAAAGCGACAAGTGTCTATATGTATAAAAGTAACCGTACAAAAAATAATCGATGATAATTAACTCTGGATTCTACTTATCTCATTTATTAGTATATAAATTTCAAATTTAAAAAAATTTTAGTTATCAATATGAATAAATATACTACTAATATATACTAATATATACTACTAATATATACTAATATATACTACTAATATATACTAATATATACTACTAATATATACTAATATATACTACTAATATATTACTAATTGTTTCCAAACAAATATGAGAGAATACAGATGTAATTATCACCGATTATTTTCTGTACTTTTATCGATTAGACACAAGAGAGCTTTTTTGTAGAGCATCAAATGTTCTACAAAAATGTGCTAAAAAACTCTCGTAACATCAACGGTTTCAGTCTAATAAAATTCCAAAGAAAAAAAAAATGTTTCCATGTTATTTAAATGGGAAATGAAAATTCGCGATGAGGGACCTCTTAATTTAAATATGAAGGGCTCATACCTGCAGAGGGTTTTTTTGAGATGCCAAACAATACATTTTTCATTATATCGAGGAAAACAAAAATTAGTCATTTCATTTGACCCACCCTAAATATATATTTGGGTGGCCCATTTGTTAAAAAATTTCAAATTTTGGTGTTGGCATGTTTTCAAATAATAGTTGACTATAAAAAAAAGGAATTGTGATTTTTTTTAGATTTCTAAACTCAAATATAAGACTGCGCTAATCATCCAAAGTTTAAGTGAAATATTTGACCTACTCGAATATTAGTCATTATAACAAAGAATGGAATTGTCGTTATTTCTTCGAGATATGATAATTATAATAAAAGGAAGGAACAGTATTATTACACACTGCATTTTCGTTGAAATTTATTGAAACGTTAACATTTTATGGTAATATTAACGAACACGGTTACTTGTGCTATGAGCATTTTCCTCACGTTCGCAGCCGCATTTCCTTGGCTATATTAAATTAAAAATTCAAACGATATGCACGATTTTGTTATCTTCCTGAAACTGTAGTAGCATCTGCAGGCATTGATGTAATCAACGACAAGTAATATTAACGTACAAACTGCGAGTTCATGTAATTATCGATGGAGGACCTGCAAGGAAGAACAATACAGGGCAAATATCTTAACGAGCAATGATACAAACATGCGGTGTGCCTCAAGGTTCAATTCTAGGACCAGTAATTTTTAACGCATACATATCTGATATCCCCGAACAATGTAGCATGCTGTCACAATACGCCGACGATGCAAGCACAATATCTACCTCATCGAACGCAAAACGAGCCATACTAGCGGCCGAAACCGTGACACAAGCAGTCATGGCATATTATAAAAAATGGGGCCTTCAGTGTAATCCCGGCAAAACGCAGGCCATGATAGTGGGTCAAAAACGCGGACAAAGGACAATCAAAATAGGCAACGAGAACATCCCTATACAAGACGGGATTCGGTACCTAGGCATAGACCTCCGCTGCACATTGAATATGGCACGCCACACCAAATCAATAATAAACAAAACACGAAAAATAGCATATATGTTATCCGGAATTATCGGCTGGAACAGCAAAATTGACGCGCACGTAAAATATAAACTCATTAGAGCATGCATACTACCAATCTTAGACTAAGGAACGGGCTGCTTATATCCACTATACAGCGACAATAATCTTAATAAATTAGCAATAGCATATAAGAAATTGTTAAAAATAGCAGGGACCCTGCCACGATGCTTCCCCACCCAAGACCTATACGAGATGCTCGGCGAAAAAAGCTTCAGAGAAAGAGCCACGTCTAACTTCAATGCATACCTGCAAAAACTAACTAACCTTGACAACAACATAACCGGAATTAATAACGGGATCCCAAGGTCTGAAAACTCGGTACTAGAGCAGAGACGTTAGAGAGCTCATGCATACCGTCACCCATTTGTAAATAACCTCTCACCCCAACACATCGCCCCTATCACCCTAAATAATCGCACCACCGAAAACACAATTAATAATAATAATAATTTAAAAAGCACCAAGTAGTCGCAAGACAAATAATTGTTAATCACCGAGGATCTCAGCACACATGTATGATCAAAAGAAGCCAAAGGCAAGCTGTAACCGAATGTAAACGAAACAACCTTGAATAAAATTACACTTACTACTACTACTATCGATGGAGGAGACGCCTCGTGACTACGGTAACGATTGTAAATTATTATTATTTTTAATTATTGCATTCTTTTTGGTTCTCAAATTTTATATGTTGTTCTTGGACACTGTGTAATGGGGAGTTTTTTTATTTTTCCAAAATTTCAGCTTCATTCAATCGTATCACATCATCATGGAGGAAACTACGTACCGAATTTTGTGAGATTCAACTGAACGATTAAGATTTGAAAGATCTTGAATTTCGTGTTATACAAATTCAACATTCAGACTGAAACAAAACTGACTATCGGTGATGTATCTTCCCCACATTCTTGTTCATCCACACTTTCGACAATATGAATTATCCGATTATTGAAATTGTCCCAACTTTTCTTCCCAATTCAAACGCGAAACATATACTCGTATAAATGTGTGAATCACCATTAATGCCGCGTAGCGAATCGAAATTAACAACGTACGTCTATATTTGTATGTAAATATATATATCTTCCATAGTACGCATCTCAGAAAATGCAACGATAATTATAACGGATCTGTAATATTATAACTAGACCTGGACTTCCTTCGTCGATTGGACCAGATTGCTGATTTCCATAGAATTGGGATTATATTCTCTCTCTCTCTCTTTCACACTATTGACAGAAATAATGTTGGAGTATGTCCATACGCAAATGCTCGAATTGTAACAATGATAGTCCGAAAAAAAATTGAAGCGGAATCATTGAAATCTATTTTAATAATAAAAATTATCCGACAAAATTTTTCCCTCGAAAATATGAAAGAACCAATTGTAAGTTGGAACTTACACGATTTTCCCTCGTACTTTTCAAGTATCCTCAAAGTTTTGAATTATTTCCCCACGAGGAACCTAATATTAAGAAAGCCCCGGGTTCATGAAGAAATATTGGTAATTCGTCGAAAGATACGAGGAACCAATGTCCGAGTTTTAATTTGCCCTTTGTTTTTATATTTATTTTCTTCCGTTTTGGTATACGAGTAATTCAACTAGATTCCTCTATCGTCAGGAAACTCGATTTGTCACATTTCGTCGAACACAAACTAAACGTTAACAGGACCTGCAGATTCGGAAGAAAAAGAAAAAACGACGAAAAAGGTTCCTGAAAGCTTCTCGATGCTATTATCAAACGAGATGAATGAATCACGTATATGGCTCTCGGCGTTATGCAAAGGCACACAAGATACTTCTTTCCAATATAACGGTCATATTAAGAGCATTGAGCAAACACAGCGAGCTTGCTTGGTTATGCGTGTGCACATGTGCACACAGTATAATATCACAGCTCGGGTAATATTCATGGTACCGAAGGAATTTCACATACTCTATTACGCGTATCCAGTGCACAAAATACCATGAGTATATCAAGGATTCTAGCTAGAGGTAGTTACCAACATCACAGTGGTTGTTTCCATTTACATACCTTCGTATCCCGGCCGGGTTGTAACACCAAACGTCCTCTCTCGTCATGAAAAATGAAACAACAAAAATACAACAAATGGAACGCATACTTGGCATTAAGGGGTAACACCACTCTAGCGGCAGAAAAAAAGGCCTAGCTTTGACAATTTATTTTGGGCGTATGAAAAACATCATTTCGATACAAAATGGTGGCTACAGAGCCCATCTTGAAAATTATCTTTTTCAAAGTGGGAGGACGTATTACTCGAACACCGTTGCATGGATCAATTTGAAATTTTGACAGTAGCATCACAAAAAATCAATTCATCCTTTCAAAAGTGCACCAATTCTACAAAATTCGGTTTAAAATAAAAACGCGCATGTAGTCCCATAGCCAATCTATATATATATAAATGAATCCCTATTTCCCTTGGTCACGCCATGACTTGAGAACGAATTTACCGATTTCATTTATCTTTTTTTTTTAAGTTTTCTAATACTTCATAGAAGGTTCTTACGGAAAGAAAAATTAAGAAGATTGCGCGGAATATTGGAAAATTTCAGCGCAATTTTCTTCAGCGCATAAAAATCGATCAAAAAATTCATTGTGTAGTAGATCAATTCAAATTCAAACATTCGCGCCTATGAGACTACCAACTTATAGGCTACACAGAGGCAACCCTATAACAGAGAGAAGTGGTCTGTGAAGTACTCTCATCTCAGGAAATACTGATCCGATTTGAAAAATTCTTTTTGCATTATATAGCCCGTATATTCGGAAAGGCTTTACGCCATATAACTTCATGCTATAATCCTAATCTTACTATCTTACTGCTATACTACTATATCTATACTATACTATAATAAAGCTAGAAAGTTCGTTTGTTTGAACGCGCTAATCTCAGAAAATACTAATCCGATTGGAAAATTTCTTTTTGAATTAGATAGCCCGTTTATTCAGAAAGGCCATGTAACCTCATGCCGTGACTGTAAGGAGCGGCGGCGACATGTTGAATCGGGGGACAGAAATTTAACGCGGGTGAAACCGCGGGGTACGAGTAGTAGTATATACGAGGTCTGTTCAAAAAGTATCGCGAAATTTGAATTTCCGTGGGCTACGTATATTCAAATTTCGATTTTTTTGTGGCGTTAGGTTGGTACTCATGTCCCTCACTTATGCTGAAAAAATCGGCCATTTTGAATGTTTAGTTAATTGTTGACAGCTGTTTTGGTTAAATGTGTTTTGGCTTATCTTCGATGTTTGCCTATTCCAAAAAAACAGCTTCCATTGCGATGATTGAGCTTTGGTTTCCACGTCATAACCATAAACCCATGATTCGTCACCAGTTATGACCCTCTGGAGCAAATTTGGGTCGTCGCGGACCGAGTCCAACAGCTCCATAGCAATGTTAACGCGACACTGTTTTTGTTCGAAATTGAGCAATTTTGTCACGAATTTCGCGGCGACCCGTCTCACGCCCAAATCATTGGTAAAAATCGAGTAGCACGAGCCAATCGATATGTTTAGTTCCTCAGCAACTTCTCTAACGGTGATTCGACGATTGACCAATATTATTTTCTTCACTTCATCAATGTTTTCGTCTGTTGTTGATGTGCTCGGGCGTCCGGAACGCATTTCGTTGTTCGCATCTTCTTGGCCCTCTGAGAACATTTTGTACCACCGATAAACGTTGCTTTGGTCCAAGGTAGCTTCACCATATGCCACAGTCAACATTCGGAATGCGTCCGCGCACTTAATTTTGTTTATCACACAAAATTTGATACAGATTCTTTGATCCATTTTTTGGAATAGGCAAAAATCGAAGACAAGCCAAAACACGTCTAACCAAAACAGCTGTCAACAATTAACTAAACATTCAAAATGGCCGATTTTTTCAGCATAAGTGAGAGACATGAGTACCAACCTAACGCCACAAAATAATCGAAAATCGAATATACGTAGCCCGCGGAAATTCAAAATTCGCGATACTTTTTGAACAGACCTCGTAGCTTATAAAAATTGTTGACTTTTTGTTCCAGGTCTTATAGTTTACAAGAAAACCGTCCTCCCGCGAATGTGTTTTGAAAATAAGAGTATTTTCCAGATGGTCTCTGTCGCCGCCATTTTGTATCAAAATGATAATACATTTTTTTTTTATACTCCCAAAATAAATCGTTAAAGCGGCGGCGGTAGTCTGGTCTAGAAATTTGAAAAAATCAATTTTTTTTTCCATTTTTTCATTCCTTAGACCGTTCTTCATACGCTCCTGAAAACCGTTTATTGATATTTCAAAAATTAGCCGAGAAATAAAAATTCTAAACAAGCCGCGCGCTCAGGTAGCGCGGTCGGGAAGCAGCTAACGCAGAGGCTATATACTGAGTCGCTCATTTAAGGCCTTACATACGTCGAGAATTTTCAAAAAATCGATTTATTTTTGTTTACAGATTATTATTCCTTATAGTCTTAGGCGTATTTCTGTGTAAGCTGATTGTAAAAATTCCCCATAGTTCACAAGTTATTGTAGATAATGTGACTGCCCGACGAAAGGACAAAGGTCTGACGCGCGCCTACCTGAGTTGAGTTGTTTGAGGCAGCTGGCCTTTACCCTCAGACCCTTTTAGTCTACCTGGTCTTTTGTTATCTTTCAATACGTGGAAGGGAGTTTATAATGTTTCTAAAGAATATATTCATATTTTTGAAATTTAAGGTTAGTTCTCTTTGAACGTTACAAGTGAACAGTTGTGTATCGTATTCGTGATTTTCGAAAATGTTGAAACGACGCAGTGTAGATGGTAAAGGCAGTAAAAGTGGACGATGTTCACGTCCTAAAAGGAAGAAGCCTCCTCAGAGGCCAGATAAATAACCAGAGGAATAACCAGAGGCCAGAGGAATAATAACTGGATACGAGGGATACCACTATTGTCTTGGAGAAAATGCGAACCGGCTGAAACACGCTCGAATCAACGCTACCAAAGCAACAAAAGAGGCCAGAACAATTCGTCGATTAGAAAAAAATAAACAACAACAATTTTTTA
Source organism: Oxytorus armatus (assembly GCA_958009045.1). Lineage (NCBI taxonomy): Eukaryota > Metazoa > Arthropoda > Insecta > Hymenoptera > Ichneumonidae > Oxytorus > Oxytorus armatus. Next base: position 7,723,131 of record OY253747.1, on the reverse strand, counting down.
CTGACAAGGAAGGCGTACAATATGAAGCTGGAATGGGAGATTAGACGTAAGTTAACTAAATAAATTTAAAAAATTCATAAAGTTCTTGCTCCAGCCGCGCGCGACTTCGAGCGAAACGCGCTTGAAACTTTAAACGCGTTTTTCTCAAAACTACTTTTTCTGACACGGTCGGCATGATAACTCGTACGGTTTTTAATACTTTGTGATGATTTTTTTTTTTTAAATATTCGGAATTGTTTTTCTATAGTCTGTCGAGCCGGATTTTTAAAATTATAATTAGAAAATTTTATAAATACAATTAAAGTGTGACTTTTTTGACACAAACTTAACATTTTTTTTTAAATTACCGTAAATTGTTTAATTTTTCGAATTTCAAAAATCCGGCTCGACAGACTATAACTACTACCTTATTTTACAAGAATTTCTTTACATTTTGCAGATCCGTCAACATTTGAGGAAGAAATACTGCCGACCGTGGAGCAACTTTTTTTTTACAGTGCTTCAAAAAATGTGATTTTTCATGTTGTAATTTTTGAAAAAAAAAATTGAAATAAATTTTTTTACAAACTTAACACAGTCATAAACAATGTGTAAGAATTTTTTTATCAATTTCTATTTCTATCCCGCCTAAAAACAGTTTTTCTTTTGGTACGTTTTCGGTACCGCTGGACGTATGTAAGGCCTTAACGGTGTCAAAACTTTGAACGCGTTTATCTCAAAACTATGTTTTTCAAATCGGCGCCCACGATATCTCCATAACTAATGGACCGATCGAGCTCAAATTTTGCACGTACCTTAGATAGCCTATTTCTGAGGACTGGTAGCAGAGTTGAGTCGAACAATAACTTTGCCGACATTTTATAACTCGTCGAATACCCGAAAATGTATGAAATACCATTAATGAAAGTTCAACAGGCCGCCATTAATTTTTTTAAGTACCAATTCTGCTACCAGTGATCAGAATACTCATACAGATTGAGAATATATATATATATTTTTTTTTTCAGATGCATACAACATCGTCTAGAGTGGGCGCCGATTGAGGCGGCTTTCGGCGCACCATGTTGCAACAAGGCAAAAAACTACATGAAAATATTTAAAATAATTTTTTTTTTTAATGTACAAGTATTCTCTAAGGATCAATAAATGCACGTGTAAAGTTTAATCAAGACAACTTCAACGGTTTAAAAATTATTGCACATTAGAAATGACGTCAAAAATCTCGCTCTAGACCAGACTACCGCGTTAAGCTTTTCTTCTGCCGCTAGACTGGTGTTACCTCTTATCCCTGGACGAGGCAAGACCATAATTTTGTCCTCTGTGAGGCCTGTGGAGTTTGTTTGGCTGCCACATGCATTCTTGGTGTGAAATGTTTTCTACAAGCAACAATACGGTGTAAGTGAAGATAAATTTCTTTGTTTTTCTTCCTCATAGACGAAGCTTTGTGATGGTGACATTTTTTCTTTTTCAATCATTCAATGTCAAAGGATTCAAAATGTGCCGAAACGACAGGACCAATTTAGAAAAAATGTGTGTATTCGTGTGTGTGTATGTGCGTTCAACTGTTTGGAAAGACCCTGCAGAGTCAAATCATTATAGATATTTATGAAGTCACCCAAAGTTCATGACTTTTTGAATATTTTGATAATTTCGAAAATTTCGAAAATTGTTTGTACGCGTTGTAACATCCACAAATTTTGTGATATCGATCTAATTTTTTTTTATATTAATAGAATCATTAAAGGACGGTTGGTATTAAATTTGGTAAAAATCGGTGAAAGGGTTCAAATTTTATGACATTTTAAATTCTCCGAAAAATGCTTGTGGTCGCTGTAACTTCTGGTCAAGAACATTTTTTATATGAATAGAGTATAGTTAAAGAACGTTCAATACTAATTGTAACTAGGACAAAAATCGCTCGGAAGGATCGGGTTTCATAAAATGTTGAAATTCCCCAGAAATCGTTGCTCACAGCTTTAGCTTCCTCAAATTCTCAGCTACCGGATTGGAATTTTCTATACGACTAGAATATTGTTATTAAACGCGTGTTGTTATTGTGATAATCGATGATGCAACTTTTACGAAATTATGATTTTTATCGAAAATCTATTGTTTTAACTTATACAGATTTTGATAGATCGTATTACAAGTTTGAAGATAAATAGATCATAATTAAATGATGGTTAGTATTAAATTCAGCGATATCTGGTGAAACTGCTTCAATTTTATGAATTCTTCCAGAAATCTGGAATTTTCCGTGCATCACATGCAGGGAAACGCTTCAAGTTGAATCTTGGAAATTGCTTCTCGGAGTTTCAAACAATGCTCAAAGCTTTCACTACGAGGAGGCCAACATTGAGAAAGGTATGGTCCTTTATAGGAGGCTTTGATCATTGTGTGAAATTTCGAGAAAGCACTTTGCAAGTTTCAACTAGCAAATTTTTTAACAAGTAAGAGAATGTTGTACATTAAACAGAATTTTCGTAGACCAGAATTGATGAAAAGCTGGTTTTTACGAAAAAGAATATCGGAAAATATGCAAAAGTAATTTTTTTCTGCTAACGTCTAATTACTCAGCTAACAAACCGATGTCAAAAATTCAAGCGGAGTTTCAAAGAGGGTGCATTGTATAATGATAAAAACAAATAGTCATTGTTCCGTTCTGTTCAAAATATAATTGAAAGTATAATTATTTGACAATATGAATGTGGAAAATGTATAATGACTGAAAAATTGGAAAAAGTGACGGAGAATGCCGTAAACAATTTTTTTTGCAAATAATATCGACTTTTTTCCTTTGGAAAAATAACACAAAAATAATCATTACTTTCGTGTACTGTGAAAAAATATTAAAGTTTGGCACTTTCTGTGAAAAATAGCAAATTTAATTGGAATCATCAAAGTAACCGATAGCAGTGAACGCGTGGTCGGTGCGCGGCTTCGCCGATCTCCCATGTTAAGCGATATTGACAGCGGTCAGTACTGGAATGGGTGACCGCTTAGCCGTGCACTGGCTTACACACCGACTACTGAGCGGGAGGCAGTTTGTCTGAGTTTCTGATGGTAAGACAACCGAAACTCATTGTCAGTAAAAAATGAAAAAGCCGTTCGTATCAGCACGGGTTTTTCGCAGTTTCCCCGCGCCCGCGGTAAATGCGACACGGTATACGAGGGGGGACCCAAAAAAACGGGATTTTCGTCATAATTTCTTTATTTTTTAATATTTTTACACCAAATTTTGATCACCTTCAATGTATTCTCCTCTGACCACAACGCACCTCTGCAAACGATCCTTCCAATTTTCAAAACATTTTTTAAATTCACTTATCGGGATGTTCTTTAGGCTTTCCAGCGATTTTTGTTTTACCTCCTCCACAGTGGCAAAACGCTTGATTGCTGCTTTGTTTCGGGGTCGTATCCATAGCACGACGATTCATCACCAGTAATCACCTTGGCAAAAAGTTCAGGGTCCTCTTCGAGCTGATTTTGAAGTTCAAAACATGCCTGAAGTCGACGCTCCCTTTGCTCGTCTGTGAGAAAGCGAGGGACAAATTTGGCTGCAACTCTGCTCATGTGCAAATCTTTGGATAAAATCCTCTGAATTGAACTCCATGATATCCCAGACATCTCACAGAGTCGATCAATGGTTCGGCAACGGTCTTCATGAATGAGAGCATTAATTTTGTCGACGTTTTCGTCACTTCTTGACGTTGAGGGGTGTCCTGAACGGGGTTGGTCTTCAATTGACATTTCTCCATTTTTAAAACGTGAAAACCACTCGTAGACTCTGGTTTTACTTAGGGCAGCATCTCCATAAGCAGTCTTAAGCATTACAGTAGTTTCCGCGGCCGATTTCCCCAACACGAAACGAAATTTCACAGCCGCGCGTTGCTCTCGACAATCGGTCATCACGTTTTCGCCGAAATGGAAAAAGTTGTTTCACTACAAAAATTCCCACGGGCGAACCGATGCACTCACGGCGACAGAACTTCGCACACTAACTCAGGAGACGTGTCCCCAACGGACACCTGGTCGAGCAATGGGTTCCCCCACTCTGCCTCCCCACCGCAGCGCAATTCCCGTTTTTTTTGGGTCCCCCTCGTAGCTAAAAAGCAGCTGCGGTTGCTACGGAACTTAGGTTAGTTTACCATAGTGCGGGTCGGGGGTGACAGGAGGGAAATTGGGAAGGGTCATACGTAAAAACCCGCAAGGGTATACGTTAGAACACACAATAAAAAATGAAAAAATAGGATCATCGATGTATTTTCATAGAAATAATTGTGAAAACTTATACTTTATTATTATCTAATTACAACTAGTTTTTTAGTTTAAACCGAATAAAAATTGTAATCGAAATGCCGGTACACTAGTTGAACGCTAAAATGCTTATGGAGTCCAGTTTGGACCCCACGCGCTTTTCGACTAAACGCTCTTTCACAATAATGACTCGAACGTGCTAACATCGACTGAGCTCCCCTCCAAGAAAGTGAAGATGAATTATAGAGACGGCCCGAACCCGAAAATGGCGTTTGGTAGCTTAGGAGCGTAACTTACGACGAGCTTATGGTATACGAGCCCACATGACCGCCACAGGCGCCGTCTGACGTTCAAATTGAAACATTTTATGTTCTTTTTGATTGGATCTAATCAACCCGTCACATTGAATTAAAAAATGTAATGTTTCTGTCATTTGATCTGTGTTTCGTGCAATCCACGTTTTCACCGTATCAGAATGAACGTTTAAACTTTTGAAAGCTTGCGTAGCTTTTAGCGCTTGATACTGTGTCTCCGATGGTGGATTAAAATTGTGCTCCCCCCTGGGCCCTGAATTTAATACGGAAGTCTCGGGGGTGCTGTCTTGCAGGCCCAATAATGATGGTCAACTACTTTTCCAGAAACAGGAATGGTCAGCTGCAGACGAACAGAGGACAAGAAGAGCTTTTACGTGCTATCCCGGATAATCTCACTGACGCGAATGAATGTAAAAAAAGTTCAGTCATTCCCAGGCGAGAATGAAGAGCTCAAACAAAAGAACCATCACGAGCTTTATCGCGGATATGCGAGGAGAAAAGCTTGCGAAGCGACCGCAATGACTTCATCAACACCAGCGGGATAATACGAGCTTTACTAGAATAACGAAGACAGAGATAACGCGCTTCCAACCTTTTCATTTTCAACCTCATCGCGCCAATGAGACCAGACATGCTTGCTAAGCAGTTCACAAGAGTAACGTACGAAAGTCTTTGTTACGATTCCGGGAGCTTATGAGCTCGAAATATCCATTTTCATGGGAACACAAACAGCAATCATAGTTATTATTATTATTATTAATATTATTATTATTATTATTATTATTAGTATTGTTATTATTATTATTATTATTATTGTTTCGACCTCGCGGTCGTGAGGTGGCAGCACCTTACGGGCCCCCTGGTCAGCTTGACGCTCGCAGTACTCACGCGTGCTCTCGGGACGGTCAGCAAACTCACGCAGTACGCTGACCGCCACGTGGCCGACGCGCTGGACACCGTTGTGCCCGTCTGCTCATGCGAACACACGCTTTTCGCGCTCTCAACCAATCATCACGCGACACGTTGAGACTTTTCGACACGTCACTTCCGTCGACTACGCACTCGCCTCGACGTGCTCGCCTTCTCCCTCTCTTTTCTCTCGCTCTCGTTGTATCAATCGTCCAAGGCGCACGTGCTCTCGCCCCGTACCGTTTAATCATTTTGTCGACTCAATGCGCAACGTTCAGTGAAAATTCAGTGGAAAACTCAGTGCAGTACTCAAGTATGGTTTGTGTGACTCATTGTAGGCTTGCTCAAAGAACTTTATGCTCATCTTGTGTGTGATCAAGTGATTAATTGCGTCGCAATTAATCACAGTGTGAAATTTGACACGTGGCATTCGCCATTGTGCATTCGTCGAGAGTATCGTTTGTGATAACTCAGTGCAATACTCAAATGTGTTTGTGCGATTCGTTATAGACTTATTCGAAGACTACTGAGCTCATTTTGTGAATGATCAAGTGATTAATTGCGTAACAATTAATCACGGTGTGGAATTCAACACGTGGCATTCGCCATTGTGCATTCATCGATCTCGTTGTGTGAGATCGCTATTGTTATACTCGTTCATCGATATTCTTTCATTGTAAAACTCATTTGTGATCATCTACAACCTTGGCTAATTGTATTTAGCAAAGTTCATTTGTATTCATCGTAATTTTGCATTTGCAAAATCGTGTTCATCGACTCTAGCGTAACCATCATCACGTGGCTAAAAATCAGATACACCTCGCTTCCGTTCATCCGACGCCACGTTGAAACACTCATACCGTTTGTACAACTCATCACTAATCCGTTCCAATCGTCTAGTAATAAGACAAGGTAAAATCATCATTCATCCTTAATTAATCCGTTATTAATTTAAAATATATTTTCTTTTTATATTTTTCTATTACAACTGTGTTTAATTCATTTTATCCTTTGACCTCTTATATCCAATACCGGCACTAGTTTATATGATTTCAACAACACCGAAACATTTTTTGGCCCTTCGAGCCGGATCGAGCGGATACTGAAGGCAATGTTGTTGTTAATTGTTTGAGTATGTGAGCACTGACTGTAATGCTCATCAATATCAATCTGTGGAATTGGAGGCAATTATTCTGGTCACACAAAAGGTGTGACAACAATTACACTGCAATCAACGTATTCATCGACGAACATTACAGTCAGTGCTCACATACTCAAACAATTAACAACAACATTGCCTTCAGTATCCGCTCAAAAAACTTATTGGCCACACATTGAATCATTAGAGCTGGCTGATCCAGATTACATGCGACCACGTACAATCGATGTAATCATTGGTGCGGATTCATTTGGGCAAATCATTGAAAACGATCTTGTAAAATCATCACAAGGTTCACCCATAGCGCAACTCACCATCTTCGGGTGGATTCTACTTGGGCCCATTAATCAACAGTCATCGACGACTCACCACTCATATCACTCAACAGCCAGCGGTTCACATGAAGAGCTTCAACGCTTGCTCACTCAATTTTGGGTACAGGAAGAGATTCCAACTACCAATCACTCACAACTATCACCAGAAGAGCAAGCTTGTGAAGATCACTTCATGTCAACGCACTCAAGAGACAACACAGGCCGATACATTGTTCGTTTACCACTCACAGCACCACCAACAGTACTCGGTGACTCAAAGGCAACAGCACAGAGCTGTCTTCAGCGACTCATCATACGATTGAAGAAGGATTCAACGTATCATCAAATGTATTCATCATTCCTGACAGAGTACGAAAACCTAGATCACATGAGAAAGGCAATAGACAAATCAACCATTCAATCATCTAGGAATGTGAGTAGTGGAAGTGACATAGTTGGAGGTGAGATGACCTTAGCACATGATGTTTCGGTATCAGGAGGGTTGAGGGTCTCATCAGAAGACTTGTCATCACACGCTCACACCAGTCCTACGTATTACTTGCCCCATCATGGTGTATTCAAAGCAGACCGTTCAACAACAAAGTTGAGAGTGGTATTCAATGGATCAAGCCCGTCAAAATCGGGCAAATCACTCAACGACATTCAACACACGGGAGCAAACCTGCAAACGGATCTATGCGAAGTACTCATTTGGCTTCGCCAACACAAATTCATGTTCTCGAGTGACATCACCAAGATGTATCGACAAATCAAGGTTCACCAGGATGACTGGGATCTCCAAAGAATCCTGTGGATAGATGGACAGGGAAACTCAACACCATATCAACTAACAACGGTGACTTATGGTACTCGATCTGCACCATTCTTAGCCATACGAGCAGTATTACAACTTGTCAACGATGAAGGTCATCGATATCCACAAGCAATACCATCCCTGCTAAAAGGAAGATATGTAGATGACATTTATGGCGGTGCCAGTAGACTATCAGAATTACTCGAAATTGCTCATCAGGTCAATCACCTATGCATGGCGGGCGGCTTTCCACTGGCGAAATGGCAAAGCAATCACCCACAATTCAGTAATCAATTTTCGTCAAGTTCAAACAAGTCAGAAGAAATCATCATCGACGACAACAGCATGAAAATTCTCGGCCTGTATTGGCATCCGAAATCGGATGTATTCAAATTCAAACCGAAGCCACCACATTCAGGATCCAAACTCACAAAACGAATCATATTGTCAGAGATTGCTCAACTATTCGATCCACTCGGACTCTTGTCACCATTCACTGTCAAATCAAAAATGTTGATGCAAGAGTTATGGCTGGAGAAAATCACCTGGGGCGAACCAGTGCCATCTCACACCGCATTAAAGTGGATTCAACTCAAGAATGATCTACTCAACGTGTCCTCAATATCGATACCAAGATGGTATCATACGAACCGCTCATCAAATATCGAAATTCATGGATTCTCTGACGCATCACAATTAGCAATGGCTGCTGTCGTCTACATCAAAATTGTTGATCCAAACAATCAAGCTCACATTTCGCTCGTGTGCTCAAAAACGAAAGTTGCTCCACTCAAAAGGCTCACTATACCTCGACTCGAACTCACAGCCGCTTTGATATTATCAAAATTGGTCAGGTATGTTCAATCAAAATTGGAGAAACCAAACACTCCAATTTACTTATGGACAGACTCATCCGTTTCACTCACTTGGATCAACTCACACTCATCACGGTGGAAAGAATTTGTCAGGAACAGAGTGTCGAAAATTCAAGATCTCGTTCCAAACAGCGTATGGAAGTTCGTTCCTGGCAAAGAAAATCCAGCCGACTGCGCTTCACGCGGGCTAAACATCTCCCAGCTCGAGAAGCATCACCTATGGTGGACAGGCCCGCCATGGCTCATCAAATCGCAAGACTCATGGCCAGCAAATACGTTTGCGACAACTCATCAAGCACAACTCGAAGAGCAACCCGGAGTATCATTCACCGTGACATCAAATCGGCCACAAAATCATTGGGAGATGATTGAAAGGTATTCGTCCCTTACGAGATTGCTCAGAGTGACGTCAATCTGCCGTCGAGTAGGGCGACGAATAAAGAAGATGTCAAACTCATCAATGATGTATCCTCTATCGCCACAAGAACTCAACGAATCTCGCTCATTGTGGATACAATCAACTCAAGCAGCGTACTTTAGTACAGAAATCAAGTTGCTCAGATCAGGTTCACCGCTACCACATAATCATCCATTCCATCGATTGACTGCCTACATCGACACTCAAGGCATCATTCGAGTGGGAGGTCGACTCAACAACTCAATCTTGGATCCTGAAGCCACTCATCCAGCAATCATCCCGAAAGAATCACATTTCACAACATTGGCAATTCAACATGCACATTGGTCAACTCTACACGGTGGCACTCAATCAACTCTGGCTCACCTGAGAACATCGTACTGGATTCTCGGTGGTAGAAGTCCAGTTCGATCATTCATTCTACGCTGCATCAAGTGCGCTCGTCAACGTGGCGAACGAGCACAACAACTCATGGGCCAACTACCATCCTCAAGGGTCACCCCATCACGACCCTTCTATGCAACCGGAGTGGACTACGCTGGTCCACTGACAATTAAAACATGGCGTGGCAGAGGCGCGAAACTTACAAAAGGATGGCTCTGTGTGTTCGTCTGCTTTACTACTTCAGCTGTGCATCTGGAGGTAGTAACGGAATACTCAACCGACTCATTCATAGCTGCATTCAGACGATTCACTGGGCGGCGAGGCATCTGTCACACCCTCTATAGTGACTGCGGCAAGAACTTCGAGGGCGCAGATCCTAGGCTCAGACAAATGTTCACCCAATGTACTCAGGAAAATCAACACTTGTTCTGCTCATTCACCAATACTGGGACTACATGGAAATTCAACCCACCATCAGCTCCACATATGGGCGGAAAGTGGGAAGCTGCCGTGAAATCAGCTAAGTATCACTTAACCAGAACAATTGGTGAAACTGTTCTCACATTAGAAGAACTCAACACGCTGTTCATTCAAATAGAAGCAGTACTCAACTCAAGACCATTAGAACCACTCAGCAACGATCCAGACGATGTATCAGCTCTGACGCCAGCTCATTTTTTGATCGGAGATACATTAAACACTGTTCCAGAACCATCGCTAGAACTCATTCAACAATCTCGACTCAACCGTTGGCAACTCATTCAACAACGTGTTCAACATTTCTGGAACAAATGGTCAACTCAATATCTCCAGACTCAACTCGCTCGAACCAAGTGGCATCATCCAACAAACGCAATCAACATCGGATCATTAGTACTAATCACCGATGAAAGATTTCCACCATCAAAGTGGCCACTTGCTCGAGTCATTGCTGTCCACCCTGGATCAGATGGACTCGTCAGAGTTGTGACGCTCAAAACCGCGACCACAACCCTGAAGCGACCAATCACCAAGTTGGCAATCCTGCCAATCGCAACACTCAACAACTCATAATCAGCAACGCTGTTCCTGATGGCGGGCGGAATGTTTCGACCTCGCGGTCGTGAGGTGGCAGCATCTTACGGGCCCCCTGGTCAGCTTGACGCTCGCAGTACTCACGCGTGCTCTCAGGACGGTCAGCAAACTCACGCAGTACGCTGACCGCCACGTGGCCGACGCGCTGGACACCGTTGTGCCCGTCTGCTCATGCGCACACACGCTTTTCGCGCTCTCAACCAATCATCACGCGACACGTTGAGACTTTTCGACACGTCACTTCCGTCGACTACGCACTCGCCTCGACGTGCTCGCCTTCTCCCTCTCTTTTCTCTCGCTCTCGTTGTATCAATCGTCCAAGGCGCACGTGCTCTCGCCCCGTACCGTTTAATCATTTTGTCGACTCAATGCGCAACGTTCAGTGAAAATTCAGTGGAAAACTCAGTGCAGTACTCAAGTATGGTTTGTGTGACTCATTGTAGGCTTGCTCAAAGAACTTTATGCTCATCTTGTGTGTGATCAAGTGATTAATTGCGTCGCAATTAATCACGGTGTGAAATTTGACACGTGGCATTCGCCATTGTGCATTCGTCGAGAGTATCGTTTGTGATAACTCAGTGCAATACTCAAATGTGTTTGTGCGATTCGTTATAGACTTATTCAAAGACTATTAAGCTCATTTTGTGAATGATCAAGTGATTAATTGCGTAACAATTAATCACGGTGTGGAATTCAACACGTGGCATTCGCCATTGTGCATTCATCGATCTCGTTGTGTGAGATCGCTATTGTTATACTCGTTCATCGATATTCTTTCATTGTAAAACTCATTTGTGATCATCTACAACCTTGGCTAATTGTATTTAGCAAAGTTCATTTGTATTCATCGTAATTTTGCATTTGCAAAATCGTGTTCATCGACTCTAGCGTAACCATCATCACGTGGCTAAAAATCAGATACACCTCGCTTCCGTTCATCCGACGCCACGTTGAAACACTCATACCGTTTGTACAACTCATCACTAATCCGTTCCAATCGTCTAGTAATAAGACAAGGTAAAATCATCATTCATCCTTAATTAATCCGTTATTAATTTAAAATATATTTTCTTTTTATATTTTTCTATTACAACTGTGTTCAATTCATTTTATCCTTTGACCTCTTATATCCAATACCGGCACTAGTTTATATGATTTCAACACACCGAAACAATTATTATTATTATTATTATTATTATTATTATCATTATTATTATTATTAAAATTCATTTTAACTGGTTAATTAATGGATAGACATGACTGTAATTAGGCAGCGCATACTTGTGGTTCAGCATATTCGTAATGAATATCGATTAATACACTGAGTCCAACATTCCAGCCTTCGCTCGTATGTGGGTTACACAATTATGTTGAGCAGGTATGCGCGCTGTGACAGTGATAAGGGTTGGAAATTCCTATCATATACACTTGGTCTCTCATGGTCCGAATACGACCGACCGCCAAAATGTCTGGGGTTCAAATAACCCCTTGCCAAGGTGGAGCTTGCAAGCTTCAGCAGCTTACCACGCTGTGCTAATTTCGGTGTTGATTACGAACCACCGTTGCTTGCCAGAAAACGCCAAATTCATTTATCATTACCCGAACTCCAGTTTTTGGCTCCAGAGATTAGTAATACATTTTGTGAATAGCGTTCAAATTAAACTCAATCGTATCGTTTCAGAATCCGGAATTTCCACTCACACCGTTCTCCCAGAATTGACATTAAAAATTACTAACGTTTACATAGACAAGGCCACTTCTAATCTTCCGCTCGTTAACATCAGAAAAAAATGTTTAAATCGTGCTAATTTGAAACATTGCACATTGCTTCCGCGTTATTTTATCTCGCTCACAAATTCACCTCTGTGAATTAGTTTTTTTTTTTACTTGTCCTTCCTCATAGACGAAATTTTGTAAGGGACATCAAATAATGAGGAAGTAATGTGTAAATTACTGATTTGCACACATTCTGTCTGACTTCAATTCCAACAGTGCCAGATTTTTTCGGAAAATTCAAAGTTTTATAAAAATTAAACACGTTCATCGATTTATCCAACATTCAATACCAACTATCATTTCATGATAATGTTTTTATATTAAAGACAAATTAAGCCGATATCACAAAAATGGCGGAAGTTAGAATGATTACAGACTTTTTAAATTGGAGAAATTTTTTTTTAAATCGAAATTTCATGAAGATTTCACTTCCACCGATTCTCTCCAAATTCAATACCAAACATCCCTTGATGCTGTCTTGTATGTATAAAAAATGTCAGACGTATGTCTAAAAATTTGCGAAAGTCAGAGCGATCCCAGTAATTCTTCGAAAAATTCGAAAGTTTATAGCAGTATCCAAACGTTTTGACCAATTTTAGCCAAATTCAATACCAACCGTACGTCAATTCTCCATTGGTGAAAAATATTTTGCTCGATATTTCAGAATTTGCAAAAGTCGAAGCAACTACAGATACTTTTTGATAAGTCAAAGTTGTGTATAAGTCGACACCCGTTGTAAACTTTCGCAAACCTGTTAACGAACAGAGAATGATTGATGCTCAAGATATGTGCAAAGGTTGAGCGAGATCGGTCGACTCGTTCTCTGCATACACCCATTATTTGACTTTTAGGCTGACCACACAGCTACATACGAGGTCTGTTAAAAAAGTATCACGAATTTCTAATTTCCGCGGGCTACGTATATTCGATTTTCGATTTTTTTGCGGCGTTAGGTTGATACTCATGTCCCTCACTTATGCTGAAAAAATTGGCCATTTCGAATGTTTAGTTAATTGTTGTCAGCTGTTTTGGTTAGACGTGTTTTGGCTTGTTTTCAATTTTTGCCAATTCCAAAAAATGGATCAAAGAATCTGTATCAAATTTTGTGTGAAAAACAAAATTAAGTGCGCGGACGCATTCCGAATGTTGACTGTGGTATATGGTGAAGCTACCTTGGACCAAAGCAACGTTTATCGGTGGTACAAAATGTTCTCAGAGGGCCGAGAAGATGCGAACAACGAAATGCGTTCCGGACGCCCAAGCACATCAACAACAGACGAAAACATTGATGAAATGAAGAAAATAATATTGGCCAATCGTCGAATCACCGTTAGAGAAGTTGCTGAGGAACTAAACATATCGATTGTCTGGTGCTATTCGATTTTTACCTTTGATTCGGGCATGAGACGGGTCGCCGCGAAATTCATGCCAAAATTGCTCAATTTCGAACAAAAACAGTGTCGCGTTAACATTGCTAAGGAGCTATTGGACTCGGTCCGCGACGACCCAAATTTGCTCCAGATGGTCATAACTGGTGACGAATCATGGGTTCATCGTCATGACGTGGAAACCAAAGCTCAATCATCGCAATGGAAGCTGCTTTTTTGGAATAGGCAAAAATCGAAGACAAGCCAAAACACGTCTAACCAAAACAGCTGTCAACAATTAACTAAACATTCAAAATGGCCGATTTTTTCAGCATAAGTGAGGGACATGAGCACTAACCTAACGCCACAAAAAAATCGAAAATCGAATATACGTAGCCCATGGAAAATCAAAATTCGCGATACTTTTTGAACAGACCTCGTATGTACATATATACGTTCAGCCATTTTTACTGTTTCATTACAAAGGAAGTATGCACAATGACAAAATCTTTTAAACCAAAAAAAAGTTCGACTTTTAGATAATGGTTGAAACACATGTGTACATGTGCCCGAACGCAGAAAATGCATTCCAGCATAGCCACTGGAATACATATCTGGCATCTGTCTGTCTATCCGTCTGTATCTCCCGAAAAACAATAACTTTTTGAAGGACCGCGGATTGCAGCAAAACTTGGTGTTCCGTTGATGGGGGTCTATGTTTGAAATGTACTTTTAGTATTGTTTTTCACAAAAGAATATCAATCCCTTCTAACAAGTTACATAAAATGTGAAGAATAAAGAAATGGTAAAAAGATGGTGAAGTGAGAAAAAAAATTGTCAAAATATGTTAAAAAATATCAAAAGCTCTGATAAAAGTTTATTTTTGATCGGCAGACTAACACGCTTACATTCAAGTAGCCAGCAGAGAATGAGAGTTATAGTACGGTAGTACTGAAAAATATTATTATCACGTACCGTCAATAATCTTAAGCGGTTATTCAGAAGGATTATACCGATAATTCCAACCTATAATATTAAACTCGAAAAATTCCGTAAGCAAAACGGATTTGACGTTGAGATACATTGTGGTTATATTTAAATACATATACATTGGTCTTTATCGCTGGCACAGTTGGCATTTCATTTTTTTAAATAGTACATCACCGTACTTATACGGTGTATGAAACTCTCGTTTAGGAATCTATACGCAGATAACTTTTCATAACTTTAATATGAAAAGTACCGAAAAGTAAACAAGATCTGTCAAAGTGGTGTAGAGTAGCCATTTCCCCAAACTATATTTTCTTTTTCTTCTTCCTTATTTTGTTTGGAGTACCGACGATATACTGCCGACCAACCAGTCTGGCCACGGGTATTAAACCGCGTCAGCCAAAATGCGAAACTTTATGAAATATGAATATAGGACATACGTGCCCTAACCTCTCATATCTAAAAACCTTGCTAATGTCTATGTCAGGAAACGCCATCTCGTGTTAAACTTTCGCAGCACTACGCTAGGTCTCTTATTCGTCGACTGATATTTAAACATTTTTGCGAGAAACTCATTATTCTACGAAATAAAATGTTTACTTTCTCACCACGGAGTATGTAAAAATGAGAAAGTATTGTTTTTGACTATATCGTCCGTAATTTTACACCAGCAAATTTACGACAATAATTTTACGCCAATAACAAATGTGATCAGAAAGTCACGAATTGCGATGACGGCAGGAGCAACTGGTTCGTGCCCATTTTTTAAACTTGATTTTGTGACCATTTGGGACATGTTATACAATCTGGTATGAAAATCGCGAGAAACATTTTTTTTTCGCGACAATCGTTTTGCTCTAAAAGGAAGCAAAACACTGTTATGTTCAAGTAGTGTGAAAGGATATTCCACTGTGAAAATGAGATTGTTCCACTAGCCTGTTCAGGATCACTATGCGTTTAACGATTGAAACAAAAGTTGCTGTAACGTGCGTGCAATTGTAACGAATGATATACGGTCCGCGTTCAACCGTCCAACCTATGGTGTTGAAACATTCACGTTGAACATTTTTTTGAGACAAAACAATACCCAGAGATTTCGTGGTGGCATCCAAAATTCTGACACCTTGTGCGTTCTTACAAAAGTTCTCACGACTCTACGGGGAGTTCAGTTCTTTCAGTAAAAAAAAAAATAGGACACTTTCCGTACGTATAAAGTGAGAAGAAAGAAAAAAATCAGGATGGAGTAAAACTTAAGCGATTATAACACGTCCCAAGTGTTCGGGATAACTAAAGAAAAGCTCTCGAGCTAAGTGGAGAGTGCAGTCGCAGGACATACGCACGCTTGTGCTGTGTATAGTTGGATCATATTATTGCAAGCGTGTTGGGCATGACTTGAAAGTTTCATTTTTTCCGCGTGATCATATACACAGGAGCCATCGCAGTGACGACAAAAATCTGCAAGCTCGGAAAGCTGTCAATGTTAATTTGATGATTACGTTTAAAAGAAAAATTGCACGGTATCTGAGCAAAAATCATACACGGAGAATTGTAGATTGTAAACTGACTACTTGAAACTTCGATAGAATTTTGCTGCTTTGAGCCAACAATATATAGCAAACGCGTAGGAAACAAGTTTTTATTTGCGGTTATGCAAATTTCTCGCCGAACTCGCCGTTCCACGCGAAGGTATATCCACGAAACCGTAAACGGTGCTCGTCAACAGATCTCCGGAATTCTGAAAATATTCTTGAACGTTGAACCGTAATTGTAGGGTAGGAGCGCTTTTGCTACACCCTTCGCTTCCGCATGAGTTATTATTCCACGACCACGGAAAAAGGAACGATATACTAAAACAACTACTAGTAACTTAAGGTAGTAGTCTGGTAACTTAAGCCGATTTTCGTGTCTTTTTTGGAGGGCGTTTATTTGTAGGAAAATAAAAATGAATCGTTTTGGATATTTAGGATGTTTTTATTTACATATTAAAGATACAAAAAAAAATTTGTTTGCAAAAATTTAATAGTTAATTATTATTATTATTATTGATCGAAGTTGGCACCTCGAAGTTGGCAGCCCGGGTCCTAACTTTTTTTGTACCGAACCGATTGCTTTCAAATTTTAACAGGCTACTCTACATACTTATAGTTCTCGTCGGAACTAACGAGAAATTTTTTCACCCCTAACTTTTTATTTTACAACCCCTTCATTGCTAAAATAAAAGGACTTTTTTTCCAAAGTCCGCCATTTTGTTATTTATCCATGAAATTGAACTTCAGTAGTTCCGACCAGAATAGCATGTCTATAGATTAAGATTTAACAAGAATTTTTGATTTCAGATAACATCAAGAGCCAAAATCACTGGGGCCACCCACGCGCTTTTTTAATAATAATAAACTATTAAATTTTTTCAAAAAAATTTTTTTTTGTATCTTTAAAATGTAAATAAAAACATCCTAAAGATCCAAAACGATTCATTTTTATTTTCCTACAAAAAAAAACGCCCTCCAAAAAAGACATGAAAATCGGCTTAAGTTACCAGACTACTACCTTAAATGGCATCTGTGCAATAATTTTTTGCAAGACGACTCCTATAACCAATGTCACACAAAATAATCGCCAGCCACAAATACATGTGAGACATTTCATTGCATTTCGACAACATTAAAACTCTGACAAAATTGTGTAACTTTGGGAGTATGAAAGTTCAGTTACCAGCAACATCTGTAATTTATTTTTTACGTGTGTTGTTAGAAAACCCTTTTTCTAAATCTAGTAGTAGTAAGACGAGTACGGTCGCATTAGGGAGACAGGCTCGTGAACCGAGCCGATCCTATAATAGGTGAAAGTTTGCACACAGGGGGAAAGTTCATATAAAAAATAATAATATAAAAAATTGTTATCTTTATTACGAACAAAGGTCGGTAGTTTTTTCTATTCTGTAAACTCTGCACATGATTGAGAACTGTCCGTGCAGAAATTGTGGCGGGAATCCAGCTGAAATCCAGCAATTATTCCCGTTCTCTGGCCAGGATCCGACTGGATATCCGATCGGATCCCAACGGGGAAAAGTCGCGCCTGTAAGTTGGATCTAGTCGGGCCTCCCGATCAGGACTTCCGACTGGAGTCCGACTGGATTGATTTAGGAATTGTATGGGATCTGACGGGATCCCTAACGGATTTTACAGGGTCATCCTAGATACGCGTAAATCACAATAAATCTGTTTACCCGAGAAATATCAGATGAAATACATTTATTGTATAGTAGTTAATAATCAGGTTATAACCATAGACAATAAATTTGACAATAGCTTATTATTTGAATTTGTTTGGATTTGTAGTTTTGGCCCCCCCTTTCAACGTTTACTTAAAGCTAATAACACCTTTTCAACGTTTACTTAAAGCTAATGATGTGAGATTTCTTAATTCGGCGAGCGGGGTTGACGTCCATCCCAATCTTTTGCGTTTAATATCGCATTTCCGACGTACTTCAATCCCTCATCCTCGTTGACAGGTAATCCATCTGAGTACGTGTAGTATCTCATAAGTGTGGCTGAAATCAGATTTCAAAAAAACAGTTACATCTATTTGCATTTCTGTTAGCATTACAAATAGTAGTAATCTCCACGAAATACCGATCATGCATTTGCCAAAGCGTGTGCTTCGTAGCAATATTTTTCCCTAAACTTTTTTTTTGCGGTGAAATTTATCATCAGCTGACGAATGAAAAGTGTTCTCAAAATTGTTGGGCAACTTTTTGCCATATTGTTCGACCGATACAAGAGATGCCTCAAAGATGAAATCTGAAATAAACGTCAAATTCTTGCAGGATCTTTTTATATTATTTACCTGTAAATATTGTGATAAGTTTTGGACACACCTCGCTAAGTCGCAGTTGCGTGCTTGATCTCCAACCAACTTCATCAAACTTTAGATCGAACTGTCGGAACTCCTTGAGAGTTTCGAACGGCAATTGTACTTCATACTCGCTTTGGAAACACTCGACTGTCGCTTCTTTGGAATCTATTGAGCCATTTGCTACCAACGCATCGCGCAGGTAGTTGATTGCAGCAGTGTTGTTCCTTAGGTCAATATTGAGTCGTATCAGAATTAATTTTAAAAGCATAGTATCTGAAGAAAACACGCTAAAAATGAAAAAAATGTAAACTGTCCAGACATTTGGATGAATAAAAATATCCAGGCATACATAAAGCTGTCGAAGATGAGATATAAAAAAATATAAAACGTTCTGAGCAAAGTATAATGAAGTAGAGTTCGCCACTTTTAGTTACTTCAAAATGGCAGTTATTATTAATTTATTTATGGAATAGTACAATTTCATTTTATATTTCTTACTTGTCCTTTGACAAAAGATTACATAAATTGAAAATATTCGCCTCGACTTTTACGTGCAATTTTATACATTTCCGCAAAGGCATAAATGACAGGCACGATGTACTTAAAAATAAATTAAATTTTTCCTTCCGTATAAAGTCGTGGAATCCCGGAAACGTGTGCGTCGCAAAACAAATAGAAAATAAAATATAAAATTCAAATTTTATTTTACATTTTTTATTTGTCCTTCGACAAAAGATTAGATAAATCGAGAATGCTTGCCTCGAGCTTTTACGTGAAATTTTGTACATTTCCGCAAAGGCGTAAATGCCAGGCATGATGTACTTAAAAATAAACTCAATTTTTCCTTCCGTGTAAAGTCGTGAAATCCCGGAAACGTGTGCGTCGCAAAATAAATATAAAATGAAATATAAAATTGCAAATTTATTTTGCATTTTTTATTTGCCCTTCGACAAAAGATTAGATACATCGAAAATATTCGCCTTGAACTATTACGTGCAATTTTATACATTTCCGCAAAGGCATAAATGAATATATGATGTGCTTAAAAATAAACTCAATTTTTCCTTTCGGGTAAAGTCGTGAAATCCCGGAAACGTGTACGTCGCAAAATAAATATAAAACAAAATATAAAACTTCAATTTTAGTTCACATTTTTATGTGTCCTTCGACAAAAGATTACATGGAGCGAGAATACTCGCTTCGAGCTTTTACGTGCAATTTTATACATTTCCGCAAAGGCATAAATGACAGGCGCGATGTACTTAAAAATAAATTCGATTTTTCCTTCCGTATAAAGTCGTGAAATCCCGGAAACGTGTGTGTCGCAAAACAAATATAAAACAAAATATAAAATTTCAATTTTATTTTGCATTTTTTATTTGTGCTTCGACGAAAGATTAAATTGAACGAAAATACTCGCATCGAACTTTTACGTGCAATTTTATACATTTCCGCAAAGGCATAAATGACAGGCATGAAGTACTTAAAACTAAATTCAATTATTCCTTCCGAACAGAGTCGTGAAATCCCGAAAACCTGTCCGTTGCAAAACAAATATAAAACAAAATATAACATTTCAATTTTATTTTGCATCTTTTATTTGTCCTTCGACAAAATATTAGATACATCGAGAAGATTCGCCTCGAGTTTTTACGTGCAATTTTGTACATTTCCGCACAGGCATAAATGAAAGGCATGATGTACTTAAAAATAAACTCAACTTTTTCTTCAGTATAAAGTCGTGAAATCCCGGAAACGTATGCGTCGCAAAACAAATATAAAACGAAATATATAACTTCAGTTTTATTTTATATTTTTATTTATCCTTCGACGAAAGATTAGATAGAGCGAGAATACTCGCCTCGAGCTTTTACGTGCAAATTTTTACATTTCCGCAAAGGCATAAATGCCCGGCATGATGTGCTTAAAAATAAACTCAATTGTTACTTCCGTGTAAAGTCGTACAATCCCGCAAACGTGTACGTCGCAAAATTAATATAAAACAAAATATAAAATTTGAATTTTATTTTGCATTTTTTATTTATCCTTCGACAAAAGATTACATAGATCGAAATTACTAGCCCCGGACTTTTACGAGCAATTTTATACATTTTCGCAAAGACATAAATGAATATATGATGTGCTTAAAAATAAGCTGAATTTTTTCTTTCGTGTAAAGTCGTCAAATCCCGGAAACGTGAGCGTCGCAAAACAAATATAAAATTTCGATTTCAATTTATATTTTTTACTTGCACTTGACAAAAGATTAGATAAATCGAACATATTCGCCTCGAACATTGACATACAATTTTATACATTTCCGCAAAGGCATAAATGCCAAGCATGATGTGCTAAATAATAAACTCAATTTTTCCTTCCGTATCAAGTCGTGAAATCCCGGAGACGTGTGCGTCGCAAATCAAATACAAAACAAAATATAAAATTTCAATTTTATTTTGCATTTTTTATTTGTCCTTCGACGACAGATTAGATAGATCGAAAATACTCGCGTCGAACTTGTACGTGCAATTTTATGCATTTCCGCGAAGACATAAATGAATATACGATGTGCTTAAAAATAAACTCAATTTTTCCTTCCGTGTAAAGTCGTGAAATCCCGGAAACCTGTGCGTCGCAAAACAAATATAAAACGAAATATAACATTTCAATTTTATTTTGCATCCTTTTTTTCCTTCGACAAAATATTAGATACATCGAGAAGATTCGCCTCGAGCTTTTACGTGCAATTCTGTACATTTCCGCACAGGCATAAATGCCCGGCATAATAAATAAACTCAATTGTTCCTTCCGTGTAAAGTCCCGCAATCCCGGAAACGTGTGCGTCGCAAAACAAATATATAACAAAATGTCAAACTTCCATTTATTTGTCATTTTTATTTGTCCTTCGACAAAAAATTAGAAAGAGCCATAATACTGGCCTCAAGCTTTTCCGTGCAATTTTGTACATTTCCGCAAAGGCATAAATGCCAGGCATGATTTGGTTAAAAAAAACCCAATTTTTCCTTCCGTGTAAAGTCGTACAATCCCGCAAACGTGTGCGTCGCAAAACAAATATAAAACAAAATATAAAATTTGAATTTTAGTTTGCACTTTTTATTTATCCTTGGACAAAAGATTACATAGATCGAAAATACTCGCCCCAAACGTTTACGTGCAATTTTGTACATTTCCGCAAAGACATGAATGAATATAGGATGTGCTTAAAAATAAGCTCAATTTTTCCTTTCGTGTAAAGTCGTACAATCCTGGAAACCGGTGCTTCGCAAAACAAATATAAAACAAAATATAACATTTCAATTTTATTTTGCATTTTTTATTTGATCTTCGACAAAAGATTAGAGATATCGAGAATACCCGCTCCGAGCTTTTTCCTGCAATTTTGTAAATTTCCGCAAAGGCATAAATGCCAGGCATGATGTGCTTAAAAATAAGCTAATTTTTCTTTCCGTGGAAAGTCGTGAAACCCCGTTAACGGGTGCGTCGCTAAACAAATATATAATTCCAATTTCATTTTATATTTTTTACTTGTCCTTTGATAAAAGATTAGATAAATCAAAAATGTTCGCCTCGAACTTTTACGTGCAATTTTATACAATTCCGCAAAGGAATAAATGACAGGCATGATGTACTTAAAAATAAACTCAAATTTTCCCTCCCTGTAAAGTCGTGAAATGCCGGAAACGTGTGAGTCGCAAAGGAAATATAAAACAAAATATAGAATCTCAATTTTCTTTTGCATTTTTTATTTGTCCTTCGACGAAAGATTAGATTGATCGAGAATACTCGCCTCGAACTTTTACGTGCAATTTTATACTTTTCCGCTAAGGCATAAATGAATATATGATGTGGTTAAAAATAAGCTTAATTTTTCCTTTCGTGTAAAGTCGTGAAATCCCGGAAACGTGTACGTCGCAAAACAAATATAAAACAACATTTAAAACTTCAATTTTATTTGTCATCTTTATTTGTCGTTCGACAAAAGATTAGATAGAGCGAGAACCCTCGCTTCGAGCTTTTACGTGCAATTTTGTCCATTTCCGCAAAGGCATAAATGCCCGGCATGATGTGTTTAAAAATAAACTCAATTTTTCCTTCCGTGTAAAGTCATGAAATCCCGGAAACGTGTGCGTCGCAAAACAAATAAAAAATAAAATATAAAATTTGAATTTTATTTTCCATTTTTTATTTGTCCGTCGACAAAAGATTAGATAAATCGAGAATGCTAGCCTCGAACTTTTACGTACAATTTTATACATTTCCGCGGAGACATAAATCAATATACGAGATGCTTAAAAATAATCTCCATTTTTCCTTCCGTGTAAAGTCGTGAAATCCCGGAAACGTGTGCGTGGCAAAACAAATATAAAACTAAATATAAAATTTCAATTTTATTCTGCATTTTTATTTGTGCTTCGACGGACGATTAGAGTGTTCGAACATACTCACCTCGAGCTTTTACGTGAAATTTTGTACATTTCCGCAAAGGCGTAAATGCCAAGCATGATATACTTAAAAATAAACTCGATTTTTCCTTCCATATATGGCGTGAAATCCCGGAAACGTGTGCGTCGCAAAATAAATATAAAATAAAATATAAAATTTCAATTTTTTTTTGCATTTTTTATTTGTCCTTCGACAAAAGATTAAATATATTGACAATATTCACCTCGAAGTATTACGTGCAGTTCTATACATTTCCGCAAAGGCATAAATATCAGGCATGATGTGCTTAAAAATAAACTCAATATTTCCTTCCGTATAAAGTCGTGAAATCCCGGGAGCGTGTGCGTCGCAAAACAAATACAAAACAAAATATAAAATTTGATTTTTATTTTGCATTATTTATTTGTCCTTCGACAAAAGACTATATAGATCGACAATACTCGCCTCGAGCTTTTACGTGCAATTTTGTACATTTCCGCAAAGGCATAAATGCCCGGCATGATGTGCTGAAAAATAAACTCAATTTTTCCTTTCGTGTTTAGTCGTACAATCCTGGAAACGTGTGCGTCGCAAAACAAATATGAAACAAAATATAACATTTCTATTTTGTTTTGCATTTTTTATGTATTCTTGGACAAAAGATTAGAGACATCGAGAATACCCGCTTCGAGCTTTTTCGCGCAGTTTTGTAAATTTCCGCAAAGGCATAAATGCCAGGCATGATGTGCTAAAAATGAGCTCATTTTTCTTTTCGTGTAAAGTGGTGAAACCCCGGAAACGTGTGCGTCGCTAAACAAATATAAAATTCGAATTTCATTGTATATTTTTTCCTTGTCCTTTGATAAAAGAATAGATAAATCGAAACTGTTCGCCTCCAACTATTACGTGCAATTTTATACAATTCCGCAAAGGAATAAATGAATATATGATGTACTTAAAAATAAACTAAATTTTTCCCTTCGTGTAAAGTTGTGAAATGCCGGAAACGTGTGCGTCGTAAATCAAATAAATAATCTATATATATAAAAAAGGATGTCTGTATGTTTGAGCTTAATAGACTTCGAGACCGTTTGACCGATCACCATGAAGGTTGGTATACATATGTATTTTTTCATGGAGAAGTTTTTTGCGCTATCCATTTTGTTGTAACTCGCCACTAGATGGCGCTGCAGCACATCAACTTCTACACCGTTCAACCGATCGCCATGAAAATTGGTATATATAGGTATTCGAGCACGGAGAATATTTTCGCCCTACCCATTTCGTTGTAACTCGCCACTAGATGGCGCTACAGCACATCAACTTCTATACCGTTCAACCGATCGCCATGAAAATTGGTATACATAGGTATTCGAGCACGGAGAATATTTTCGCCCTATCCACTTTCTTGTAACTCGCCACTTGATGGCGCTGCGGCACATCAACTGCTATACCGTTTAACCGATCACCACGAAAGCAACAGATCAAAAAATTATTGCTGACTTACGAGCATTACTCCACGAGCACAGCTGTTTGGTCTGAGATTTCAAATCGGCATTAGAGAATGTAAGGCAGCAATCATTTTTTGATCTGTTGACTTCCGTAAAAAAACTGATGCCGAATGTGATTGAAGCAACAATAATTAACGGCAAAAGTAAAGGAGAAGATGAGCTGATTCCGCGTATTCCAATGATTCTCAATGACTTGCCCTTCACATTCAAACGACTACAGTTTCCTGTGCGTCTTGCTTTCGCGATTACAATCAACAAAGCTCAAGGGCAGTCACTGCGCGATGCCGGATTAAATTTAGATAATCCATGTTTTTCGCATGGTCAACTATATGTTGCGCGCTCCAGAGTAGGGACCCCAAAAACTCTGTACATCTATACACCAAATCAGAAAACCAAAAATATTGTTTATCCACTCGCGTTACGCTTAATGTTAGCATTAGTTAACATTATTTCAAGTTCAATTATACATCATCCATTTTTATATATACACAGGTAAATAAATATACACAGGCAGGACAACGTCTGCCGGGTTTAGCTAGTAAAATATAAAATTTGAATTTTATTTCGCATTTTTTATTTGTCCTTCGACCAAAGATTAGTTAGATCGAGAATTCTCGCCTCGAGCATTTACGTGCAATTATGTATATTTCCGCAAAGGCATAAATGCCCGCCATGATTTGCTTCAAAATAAACTCAATTTTTCCTTCCGTGTAAACTCGTGAAATCCCGAAAACGTGTGCGTCACAAAATAAATATAAGATACAGCATAAAATTGGAATTTTATTATGCATTTTTTATTTATCCTTCAACAAAAGATTACATAGATCGAAAATACTCGCCCCGAACTTCTACGTGCAATTTTACACATTTCCGCAAAGACATAAATGAATATATGTTGTGCTTAAAGATAAGCTCAATTTTTCCTTCCGTGTAAAGTCGTGAAATCCCGAAAACGTGTACGTCGCAAAACAAATATAAAATAAAATATAAAATTTCAATTTTATTTTGCATTTTTTATTTGTCGTTCGACAAAAGATTAGATAAATCGAAAATATTGGTCTCGAACTTTAACGTGCAATTTTATACATTTCCGCAAAGGTATAAATGAATAAATGATGTGCTTAAAAATAGGCTCAAATTTTCCTTCCGTGTAGAGTCGTACAATCCTGGAAACGTGTACGTCGCAAAACAAATATAAAACAAAATTTAAAATTTCAATCTTATTTTGCATATTTCATCTGTCCTTCGACGAAAAATTAGATTGATCGAAAATACTCGCCTCGATCTTTTACGTGCAATTTTATACATTTCCGCAAAGGCATAAATGACAGGCACGATGTACTTAAAAATAAATTCAATTTTTCCTTCCGTATAAAGTCGTGAAATCCCGGAAACGTGTGCGTCGTGAAACAAATAAAAAATAAAATATAACATTTTAATTTTATTTTGCATTTTTTATTTGTTCTTCGACGAAAGATTAGATTGATCGAAAATGCTCGCCTCGAACTTTTACGTACAATTTTATACATTTCCGCGAAGACATAAATGAATATACGATGTGCTTAAAAATAATCCCAATTTTTCCTTCCGTGTAAAGTCGTGAAATCCCGGAAACGTGTGCGTCGCAAAACAAATATAAAATTTCAATTTTATTTTCCATTTTTTATTTGTCCTTCGACGAAAGATTAGATAGATCGAGAATACTCGCCTCGAGCTTTTACGTTCAATTTTGTACATTTCCGCAAAGGCATAAATGACAGGCACGATGTACTTAAAAATAAATTCAATTTTTCCTTCCGTATAAAATCGTGAAATCCCGGAAACGTGTTCGTCGTGAAACAAATGAAAAATAAAATATAAAATTTCAATTTTATTTTGCATTTTCTATTTATCCTTCGACAAAAGATTACATGGATCGAAAATACTCGCCCCAAACTTTTACGTGCAATTTTATACATTTCCGCAAAGACAGAAATGAATATATGATGTGCTTAAAAATAAATTCAATTTTTCCTTCCGTACAAAGTCGTGAAATCCCGGAAACCCGTGCGTCGCAAAACAAATATATAACAAAATATAACATTTCAATTTAATTTTGCATCTTTCATTTGTCCTTCGTCAAAATATTCGATACATCGAGAAGATTCGCCTCGAGCTTTTACGTTGCAATTTTGTACATTTTTCGCACAGGCATAAATGAAAGGCATGATGTACTTAAAAATAAACTCAACTTTTTCTTCATTATAATGTCGTGAAATCCCGGAAACGTATGCGTCGCAAAACAAATACATAACAAAATATACAACTTCAATTTTATTTGTTATTTTTATTTATCCTTCGACAAAAGATTAGATAGAGCGAGAATACTCGCCTCGATCTTTTACGTGCAATTTTGTACATTTCCGCAAAGGCATAAATGCCAGACATGATGTGGTTAAAAATAAACTCAATTTTTCCTTCCGTGTAAAGTCGTACAATCCCGCAAACGTGTCCGTCGCAAAACAAATATAAATCAAAATATAAAATTTGCACTTTATTTTGCATATTTTATTTATCATTCAACAAAAGATTACGTAGATCGAAAATACTCGCCCCGAACTTTTACTTGCAATTTTATACATTTCCGCAAAGACAGAAATGGATATATGATGTGCTTAAAAATAAGCTGAATTTTTCCTTTCGTGCAAAGTCGTGAAATCCCGGAAACGTGTGCGTCGCAAAACAAACATAAAACAAAATATAAAATTTCAATTTTATTTTGCATCTTTTATTTGTCCTTCGACAAAAGATTAGATACATCGAGAATACCCGCTTCGAGCTTTTTCGTGCAATTTTCTACATTTCCGCAAAGGCATAAATGACAGGCATGATGTACTTAATAATAAACTCAATTTTCCCTTCCGAATAAAGTGGTGAAATCCCGGAAACGTGTGCGTGGCAAAACAAATATAAAACAAAATTTAAAATTTCAATTTTATTGTCATTTTTATTTTTCCTACGACAAAAGATCAGATACATCGAGAATACCCGCTTCCAGCTTTTTCGTGCAATTTTGTACATTTCCGCAAACGCACAAATGCCAGACATGATGTGCTTAAAAATAAACTCAGTTTTTCCTTCCGTGTAAAGTCGTGAAATCTCGGAAACGTGTGCGTCGCAAACAAAATATAAAACAAAATATAAAACAAAATATAAAATTTAAATTTTATTTTGCATTTTTTATTTGTCCTTTGACAAAAGATTACTTAGGTCGAAAATACTCGTCTCGAACTTTTACGTGTAATTTTATACATTTCCCCACAGACATAAATGAATTTATGATGTGCTTAAAAATAAGCTCAATTTTTCCTTTCGTTTAAAGTCGTGAAATTCCGGAATCGTGTGCGTCGCAAAACAAATATAAAACAATGTATAACATGTCGTAAGAAATTCCAAGCGTGGACAAAGAGGCGATTGTGCCGAGCTTTTCCTTTTTCCAACAAAGAGCGGGCCATGTGTTGCCGGACTACGAAGACGACGAATTCGAGGGCTTGGCGACGCTGTGCTCGGGGTAGCCATAAAACAAAGGGCCCAAACAACGGCTCGAGGACTCGCCTAGAGTGTGCCGTGGGACACTTCGTATCGAACATTCGTAGAGCTCGCACCTATTCGTCGTCCTCTTTGTTAACGCGTATCATTGGGGATACAATCTGGACGTCGCGATGTTTACATTCTTCTTGATTAAATTATCTTTGTTAAATAGTCATCAAACCATTATATCAGCAACGTATTACTTCTATCACTACTATATTTTTTGGTAAATAAAATATTTACTACAGTTCAGAAGTGGGATTCATCACGTGCTACGTTGGAAAAAAAAAGGAGCGGGCTCAGGGGGTGGGCTCACCCGTCAGAGTCAAGAATCAAGAACAAGTGTGAAATTAAAGTTAATAGTGTTGTTATAAGTGAAACAACATGTCATCCAAATCGAGTAGACGCAAACGTGATAGTAGACTCGACAGAGACGAGGACAGATCGGAAGCGTGGTCTTCACACCGTTTGCGAGAAAAGGATTCAGGGGATCGCAGGCGACGTCGATCCGTCGAGTCGGTAAATTCTGAAGATCGGAATTGTCATCACAGCGTGACACCGAGGTCTCGCAGTAAACGGCAAAGCGAAGAGCATCGGCGGCAGGGCCGTATAATGACAAGGAGTCTATCGAGGCGTAGTCGGGCCCGCCGGTCGGCAAGCAGAAGTCTGGTAAGGGGTACCGCACCTCGGGGTGAGTCCGATTTTGTAAAATTAAGTGAAGTGCTATCAGTCCTTATCAAGACAGGTTCGAAGCGAGGAAATCAGTATGTTAACAAGAAAGTTTTGTCCGAATTCGACCCAGAAGCAAAAGATTTATCTGCTATGGAATGGCTAGAAAAGGTGAATACGTATGTATAAGTTATATCTGGCTTCGCTCAAAGTAAGCGAGATTGCAAGGAGCTGGTACGAAGGATGCACCCGCATGTTGGGAAGCCTTTAGCGTAGCGACTCTGAAGCAGTTCTCAGGGAAACAGAATTTTGGTAAACTTTTCGATAATGCGACGTCATATAAGGGTAGACCGGGTCAGTCTTGATAAGCATACTGCTTTGGAAGGCTCAAAATAATATATCGATTAAGTTTGGATATTCCTGATCGGAGTGTGGACGAGTTAGTAGTTCACAGAATTCATGACGGATAATTAAGAATGAGCTTGATAACGTTAAAGAAAGACACTTGCGAAATTTAATCGATGTCTGGAATCTGTAGCATGTTAAAAAAAAACAAGAGAAAGCAAAAGTTCGAAAGATGACAGAGAAGAGAAACGTTTTTCCGTACAGGGCCAGTCCAAAAAGCAGGGTAGACAATTTTATCTCAGAAAATGTTATAACTGCGGTAAAAAGGGGCACAGAAAAAACGATTGTCCAGGGTTAGAAGGCGCTAAAACCGACGCGCAGAGTGCTCGGAGAGGTTCGGGTTTTACAGATAGTGAGAAAATAATACCCAAGGACAATAAAAAGCAAAGGGAAATGCGAGGTCCGTAGGGTACGAAGGCATTCCGAGAGTCAAAAAAAAAACGGAACTATGAGGGGAGTAAAAGGAAAGCATGACTTGGCGAGGAGCAGCCCCTGAAGAAGGGATACCCCCACTCGAGGTACTTGAGATCGCGCGGGTCAAAGTAAACAAGTCGCGTAAGAAGTGTGTTTTAGAGGACCAAGAGAAATATGTACTATTGACCTGGGAAGTGACTGTTCAATTATTCGGGAAAGCTTAGCACGTTCCTTAGATTCGAAATTTAAAGACAAGCGAAAGATCCTATCAGGATTTAATCACGCAATCATCGTTTCCGTTGCCCGGGGAAACATAAAAATTCACATTGACGAAATTCCGTTCAAATTAAAGATTTTCATTGTCGCGGACAACTAGCTAACGAAAGAGATCCTCATTGAGCGAGATGTTTTGCGTAAAGCTAAAATTAGGGCAATATCAGATGCTTCCGGCGTGACGTTTGCACTAGGCAAACCACTGAGGGATGATAGCGTAATTGACGTTGCAATGATAGACGACCAAATAGATCAACTCTGCACCGAACGAGTTTTCACATCCTGAGATTTAAAATCCGGTTTTACCAGATCCCTATGCATCCCGATTCCGTCGAGAAAGCGGCTTTCGTTACACAGGACGGACATTGGAGTTCTTACGAATGCCGTTTGGTCTGGTTAATGCGCCGGCCGTTTTCCGGAAAACGATGAGTAAAGTTTTAAGGGGGCGCGCACTGGCTTATATCGATGACGTGGTAATTGCTACGGAAATGCTCAGAAGCACTCAACTAATTAGAAATAGCCCTGAAGGCGCTGCCGACAAATAGTTTGACCCTAAATTTGATTAAGGGTAAATTTTTGCAAGACTAATTTGATTATTTATGACGTGAAGTTTCGTACGAGGGAGAGCGATCAGGGGCTCATAAAATCGAAGCTGTCGATAAGGTCAGTGACCCTGTCAACGTTAAAAAGGCAAGACAATTTTTAGGACTTACCGCAAGTGGTAGGGATATTTCCGCACGTTCGTGAAAGATTTTGCCGGAAGGGTTGATACACTTATGAGTCTGTTGCGTAAAAACGTCCCTTGGTCGTGGGAATCAAGCCAAATTGAAGCGTTCAACGAGGTCAAAACAATATTACTCAATAGACCTGTTTTAGCGATTTATGACCCCGAGCGAGAAACGGAGGTGCACACGGACGCCGGTGCAATAGGCTTAGGGGCTATACCCCTGCAAAAGCATAGAGAAAAGAAGCGCGTGGTCGCCTATTATAGTCGGAAGGCGACCCCTATAGAACAGAGGTACCATTCGTACGATTTAGAAACCTTGGCAGTAATTACGGCATTAAAAACATTTCGCGTGTACCTGAATTAAATTTACGGTCGTAACGGACTGCAATGCCGTACGTGCCACAGCGAGTAAAAAGGATATACAACCACGAGTCGCTTGTTGGTGGGTACATCTCCAAGATTATGATTTTTGAGATAGTATATCGCCCGGGATACCCAGGTGGCTCATGTAGATTATTTAAGTAGAAACCCAATCGAATATTGCGCTATCGATATCACCGAAAGCGAGTGGATGAAAGTAGCTCAGTTGCAGGATCCAGAAATCAAGTTAATTGGCAAGGTGTTGCAATCGGGTGAACTGCAACCCGAAACGAAGCAGTACTTCGACAAGTACGCCTTAAGGAAAGGAGTGTTCTTTCGAAATACTGACGCGGGAACCAAATGGGTGGTACCTAAGATGTCGCGTTCTAATGTAGTACGACCATGCCACGACGAACGAGGACACTCCGTCCTTGAGAAAACCCTAGAAAAAATACGAAAAAACTATTGGTTTAAGGGGATGAGAAAGTTCACATCAAAATGCGTGAAGGCGTGTTTAAACTGCCTGTATTGTAAGAATTCAGCAGGGTGCAAGCCTGGGCTGTTACATCCGATAGAGAAAATTTCTAAGCCAATTTCATACAATACATCTATCTTGATCATGTTGGTCTATTTGTGCGTAGCAAACGCAAAAATATGCAAGTTATCACCATCGTAGATGGATTTACAAAAGGGTGCGTGCTCGAGCCTGTTCGCGATATTTCAACCAAATGGGTAGTAAAAGCACTGATTCAGTTGATTGCAATATTCGGGATACCTATACGGATCACGAGTGGTAGAGATCCGGCCTTTCCATCACATTCGTTTAAGGCCTTTTCTGAAGAAGTCCGTGCGAGCGGAAAAACCGCACCGTTTGAGTTTTCTAGCTACCTGTGCTGGCGGGGTGAAGAAAACATGGGACGATAACGTGGAAGGGGTCCAGAGTGCCATCAACTCTGCCACAAATAGGGCCACACGTAAGTCGCCAACTCAGCTCCTGTTTAGCCATAAACCGCGCAGTATGGCGGATGCAAGGATACTCGTCGGGATCCAGGAGACGTTGGGTCAGGTCGACTCGGTGGAGCTGAGGAGGGCTGCTAAGGCGTCTACGGATGCAGAGCAGGGACGGCAAAGGGAGTGCTTCGATACCTGTCGGTTCGAGGCGCTGGTGTGTGCTGTGGGCAACATTGTCATGGTGGCGACGGATCTAGTTGTTACCGGAGAGAGCAGAAAGCTAGAGGGGAAGGCGACGGAACTTTTCAAAGTGACAGCTGTTCTGCCAAAAGACCGCTACGAGGTTCAGGATCTTCGGGATTTGAGGAAGTCATTGAACCAGCGCAGTATCGTAGCAGTGGACAGCTTGTGGAGATCGGTCACGTTCAACGCCACGCGGTGAGCCGGTGGGAAAAAAGCTGTTACGCTACGATGAGTCGTACGCGGTAGGTCGAGTCTAAAATCTATGGTCGAGAACTAGCCAATCTCGTATAGGTGGATTTTTAGGCGCAGGCCGGGGCTATTGGTCGAGTCTAAAATCTATGGTCGAGAACTAGCCAATCTCGTATAGGTGGATTTTTAGGCGCAGGCCGGGGCTATTGGTCGAGTCTAAAATCTATGGTCGAGAACTTGCCAATCTCGTATAGGTGGATTTTAGGCGCAGGCCGGGGCTATAGGTCAAGTCTGAAATCCATGGTCGAGGACTGGTCAACCTCGTATAGGTGGATTTTCAGGCGCAGGCCTGGACCATAGGTAGTCGGAGTTGGGATGACATTGGACGGGGTCGGCCGGTTGCCCACTCAATTTGTAGATGTCGCTCGGCAAGGCTAGCAACCGTATAATTTACGTACTTGTTCAATTACTTATCCGAGCTAACCAACCCGTGGTTGCATGACCGCTAATCGATCGATACTTTAGAAGGAACTGATCACTCCTTATTGAAGTGTCCATTGAAGCACGGTCATCGCCGTTCTCGCCTTTATTGTGTCTGATTGTGTGAATAAGAACGGTTTGCGTTCGGATCTTTTTTAGAAAAACAGTCGTGGAGCCGAAGGGGGTTGAGGACAACCCAGGATGGTCAGGGAGGCCGAATGTCATAAGAAATTCCAAGCGTGGACAAAGAGGCGATTGTGCCGAGCTTTTCCTTTTTCCAACAAAGAGCGGGCCATGTGTTGCCGGACTACGAAGACGACGAATTCGAGGGCTCGGCGACGCTGGGCTCGGGGTAGCCATAAAACAAAGGGCCCAAACAACGGCTCGAGGACTCGCCTAGAGTGTGCCGTGGGACACTTCGTATCGAACATTCGTAGAACTCGCTCCTATTCGTCTTCCTCTTTGTTAACGCGTATCATTGGGGATACAATCTGGACTTCGCGACGTTTACATTCTTCTTGATTAAATTATCTTTGTTAAATAGTCATCAAACTATTATATCAGCAACGTATTACTTCTATCACTACTATATTTTTTGGTCAATAAAATATTTACTACAAGCATTTCAATTTTATTTTGCATTTTTTATTTGTCCTTCGACAAAAGATTAGATACATCGAGAATACTCGCATCGAGCTTTTATGTGGAATTTTCTACATTTCCACAAAAGCATAAATGACAGGCATGATGTACTTAAAAATAAACTCAACTTTTTCTTCCGTTTAAAGTCGTAAAATCCCGGAAACGTGTGCGTGGCAAAACAAATATAAAACAAAATATAAAATTTCAATTTTATTTTTCATTCGACAAAAGATTAGATTGACCGAAAATACTCGCCTCGAACTTTTACGTGCAATTTTATATATTTCCGCGAAGACATAAATGAATATACGATGTGCTTAAAAATAAATTCAATTTTTCCTTCCGTATAAAGTCGTGACATCCCGGAAACGCGTGCATGGCAAAGCAAATATAATACAAAATATAAAATTTCAATTTTATTTGGCATTTTTTATTTGTCCTTTGAAGAAAGATTAGATTGATCGAAAATACTCCCCTCGAACTGTTACGTGCAATTTTATACATTCCCGCAAAGTCATAAATGACAGGCATAATGTGCTTAAAAATAATCTCAATTTTTCTTTCCGTGTAAAGTCGTGAAACCCCGGAAACGTGTGCGTCGCTAAACAAATATAAAATTCCAATTTCATTTTATATTTTTTACTCCGTTCACAAACGATTAGATAAATCGAAAATATTCGCCTCGAACTTTAAATGCAATTTTATATCTCTGAGGTTCGGCGGATCAAACACCGAAGATGTTAGAGAATCTTTTTTCTGCGGAGTAAGCAGTAAAAATATGTTTCTCATCGAAGAGGTTACCCTGACAGGAGGCGCTTTCAGATGAAACCGACTCATGTTTTAGATTCTCTAACATCTTCGCCATTTGATCTGCTGAAAAAAGTCTGTGAGATTTTCAGTGTTCACTCCGCTGATAAAAAAAATCTTTGACAGAAAAAATAACTTTGACCTCTCATACTTTCCCTTCCCATGTAGTTTGCATTAGAATTTACAATAAGGAATAGTCTAAAAGTGGTAGCGATTCAGATTTTTTTCCGGCAGATATTTTCCATTGCATGGGTTAAGAATGATACTTTCATTATCGGAAAGGTTTGCAGCGTCAACTTATTTTATCTACATGTTATATGTTTTCAAGGTGAATATATCAAACTACTGAAATATTCACTCCGTACTGGCGGAGTTACCAGTTGAATATGTATTATTCCATAAAAAGATTGCGCTAAATCAAGTGTGTATACATATTTTTATTACTTATATAAACTATTTATATAAACATATTTTTACTACTTACTCCGCAGAAAAAACATTCTCTAACATCTTCACCGTTTGATCCGCTGAAAAAAGTCTCTGAGATTTTCAGTGTTCACTCCGCTGAAAAAAGACTCTGACAATCACAAACAATTATTATACACATTAACACTTCAAAATGTCGTTTTTATTAAATTATTGCAAAATTTAATATCTGAAAACTCACACGCACTCGTTGACTACTCAACTCGTGCATGTAAGAAACTCGCGTTAGCGCCGCAACTCGTAATACTGGCGGACTAAATTTCGGTTATTACAGTGGAAAAGTCGGTTTTGTTTAAAGAAAAAACGAAAAAACCTACTTTTTGCTCAATTTTGCATGGAACGAGATGAAACTAAGCGCAAAATGTGTGTTTTTATATTGCCGAGTGGGTAAGCTTCGGACGTAACAATCCGCTGAGTGTAACAGTGAAAAATTTAGTCAATTCTGCCATGGTAACTGAAACGGTAAAATTTTTTTTTTAATTTCGAAACGCCAGAAACTTACCCATTTTTTGCCACCGTTCAGACTTCATAGCCAAAATTTCATCGCGATCGGTCGTACCGTGTCGAAAAAAGGAGCTTTCCCGTTTTCGAGTCGGTCGAAGCGTGTGATACATCGCCTTAAATTCAACGACAAAATAAGATCGTAGAAGAGTACGAAAATCTTTGAGCGTCGGTATGGCACAATTCGTTATCAAATGAACAAACAAACCCAAACGACGAAAAATATCAAACGTTAAAAACATATTATGGTTTCACGAAGGCGACACTTGTACAAACATCATTATACGTTTTTTTAGATAGCGTCGTATAGGATGGTCTACTTCATACGAGGAAAACACGTGAACGAGCGACACTGAATCAATTTGTCGAACGTGAATATCGCTTGAGTTGAAGGACGTATCGCTATCTACTTGTTTTGACGAAACTACTGGAGTAAACGAAATGAGATATAGCAGCGTTTCGAGATATCCGGCCTATTCTTGTATTAAATTCCATCTCATTAATTTCTGTCATTTTATCAATAATATGCTAATTTTAATTTTCTCTTGTAAATTTCAAGTTACGAGTTGGTACACTTCCGATCATGACCTAAAATATTGGAAATGGGGTATTTCAATATCAAACTAAGTCGGTAAATACGTGAAAATGTTCCAATTCTTTATTTTGAATGTGACTGGACTA
Source organism: Oxytorus armatus (assembly GCA_958009045.1). NCBI lineage: Eukaryota > Metazoa > Arthropoda > Insecta > Hymenoptera > Ichneumonidae > Oxytorus > Oxytorus armatus. The sequence continues at coordinate 7,687,273 of OY253747.1, read as the reverse complement.
AGGAGATGCACCTCGTTCTTTACTGTAGCTCGTGTTCTCGAAGACTGAAAGAAAACTAAAGAGACCAGTGCTCTAGTCCTCTAATAACGAAAGACTCTCTTGTCCTTTATTCTATATATTTCTTAGTCTACGCACAACCGTCTAACAGGCGTCGTAAACCGAGCCGATCACCCGAACGGCCGCACATGTGCATGTACTTGAGGACTCTCTACAAGGACCGGGTAAAAACCCGTCATAAACAAGAAAATGCAGAGACTTATGAAAAGGACCTCTGTAGTATAAAAACTATAGTGGCCATTGTAAAGACCACTGAGAAAATGACCTTTCCAACAAGATTAACTTTTTGGTCAAATTTCTTTCCTAGAAATCCAACATAAAATTTTCAGGGAAAACAAACAGTTTAAATCTTCACCTGTTTTCTACTCGGTAACGTCGCCTCTCAACGAATTTTGAAATTTTAATCATCACTAATTTGAATATTCATATAATTTGAAAATTCATGAAATCGTTCCGTCGATTCTCGCGAAGTTCGACGCCAATTCCATTCGTCAACGACTGATGCAGATGTTGTGTACTTGTGGTGACGGCGTCGCCACCACTCTCTGGTCGCATATAAACACGCATTTATTTTATTTCATTTTATTTCATTTCCAATATGCATTTTCTTCTATACAGTCATTCCTTTGTAAGGACTCGATTCTTTCTCACGCGTTTACTTCTTTGACTCCTTTCATTTCGTCGTCTACAAAATAGAACAACCGTGTCTCAGTTTTCCCTGTCATCAAACTCGAGTGCTTACGGGTCCCAGTCGAGTCTCTCCCGAGACGAGGCTGTTTTACGGGGAGTCTCTTCTGGCGACCAAAAGGGCCGACATACACTCTTGCATTTTCTAAACCTTTGGTTTCTCGTAAAAACTTTCCTACCCTCTCTTCGATATTTTCTCTCCGTCAACAAGCAGACTATCAGGAATTCTCTTGTTGACGAGGGAGTTCCTAACGAACAAGCGCCGCGACAACAACTCGACCGACTCTCTGTCAAGTCACAAACTCGTTCACCGCGCCAAACTAATTTTTACTAATTAATTTTGTAATTGGTTATGAATAAATACTGTGCATTACTCTTATGATAAATCCGTCTTTTCGTACCACAACCAGCACCGAATCACCACCCCCCTCATACTTTTATCTGTACAAAAAATTTTATCGCGGTATCGAAAAAATTCAACACAAAATCCGCGAGTCTTGACGAACGTGTATGTTATTTTAATCTTAAATTCGACATTCCACAAATTGAAAAAGCCTCGATCGAAAGTATCTGTATACCAAATATCCTTCGATGGTATCAGATAGGTGTACGTAATTTTTGCTCGTTAACCGAAAAATTAACCGATCTAGATTCTTAAAGCGGGGGGGGGGGGGGGGGTAGGGTTTTAACATTATTTTTTTTTGCATTTTTGTTTTAATTTTTTTCTGAATGAACAATATGTCGAGAATATTGTGTATAAATTTTGAGTCAATCGGAGTAAAGCTAACGGAGTTACAGCGTTTCAAACGACCGGCCGTGATACCTGATTTTTATATCTGCTCGGTAGCCGCATCGGTAGCCGCATCGGTAGCCGCATCGGTAGCCGCATCGGTAGCCGCATCGGTAGCCGCATCGGTAGCCGCATCGGTAGCCGCAAAACTTTAAATCGATTTTCCCGAAAACGTCATTTTTGAAGTTTGTGAACATTAGAACTCAAAATCTACCGAACCGATCCTTTTGAAAATTTAAACATTGCTTCTTCACATAAATCAACAGGTAATCAGGAGAGGTTTTTTTTTTTTTTCAATTTTTTAATAACAAATTAAGTGCGATTTTTTGGGCTAAAATTGCGTTTTTCACTTCCAAGTGCAGCAAAAAATAGAAAAAAAAAAAAAAAACTCTTCCTCATTACCTCGAAAAATACATCACCTTAAAAATGCATATCAATTTTTTTGTTTCAGATGATCCGGTAACGAGTTATAATGTTCACCGCAAAACCACTTTTTTTCAAGCCGCCTCTGGAGATTCAACGTCACCGGCTTATTTATCAATATTTTTCATTGAAATTTTTTTCTGAGATACTTCAATAGTTGTACAATAATATGTAATTCTATTTAATAAAATTATATTACTCATGTCGCCGCAAAAAAATCATAAAAATATGCTTTCTTTTCGCCTTTAAAACCCTACCCCCCCCCCCCCCCCCCCCCCAAGGAAAAACGCCTCGATTAGATATTTTTGAAAAATTCCAAATTTCACTAATCCAAAACGCTTGTCACGATTTGAATTTTGTTTTTTTTTCATAGCCCTGGCTGGATAACAAGCACACGGTATTCGGAAGAGTGATCAAGGGTATGGAAGTCGTACAGAACATAAGCCAAATTAAGACCAATCCAAAAACCAACGAGCCTTACGACGATATACGAATAGTCAGCGTGACCGTTAAATGACATAAAATTTACAATAAACAGTAGATTTCTATGAAAAATATTTATGAACTTTTTTCAAAAATATTTCACACACCAGAATTAAAAGAACAAATTCATTTTAATCGATCAATCGCGACTCTAACGAAATTATAATGAGCTGTTAGAAACACGGAAGCGTTCACGTTGAAGGGTTTCAATTTTTTTTTAAAGTCTAACTATTTTTTAAATATCCATATCATATGAATATATATTTGGCGAATTAGTTGTCTACCTCTTGATGGATCGCTCTAACGCAGAGCGAGAAATGAATAATCTCCATTGCTCAAAAGTTTGACACTTGTCGACCCGTAGCGTAAGATAAGGTATTTGTTTAAATAATAAGTGTGTAATAAGAGAAATAATTTTGCAGGGTTTTACATAACGAGCTGGTTCCGAGACCGGATAACAAAAAATGTCGAAAAACTCCATCACCATCTGTCTCGTTCTCTTTCTCTCGGTAAGTTTTATATTTAAAAAATTGTTCTTTTCGTTTATTACTTGGCGGCCAGACCCTGCCGTATATCTTCATACATTATGCGTATTCCGCGTCCTTTATGTCCCCTCCGGAATCCAATGGTTTCGATTTTTTCTGTTTGTTTCGCGTATATGTTATCTTATTATGATTGTTTAACCGTATTCGATTATTAAAAAGTCAGCGGCGTTCGTTGTGCCGGGATCTAGGCGTTTCGGGCATTTTCTTCATCTTCTCGATATTTTGCGTCAAGACCCTACCGCGATTCTTGACAAATACTCGGTCGTACAAAAATGTAGACGTCAAGCAGTTTCATAAAGCCGCGACGGAAATGTTCCGAAAATTTTAATATACGCAAAGAGTTGAATAATATATCTATTATTCTCTATTGATACCGTCAATTGTTCTTTCTTTCTTCTCTTTTTCGTTAACCAAGTCATTCTTAACAACTTCTAGGCAGCGAATCCGAGCTCCTCGTTGGCAAAATCGGCGGAAACAGAGGTAAGTGAGATAGTGAACCGATGAAAAATGATATGGTAGCGAACAAAATGATAAGCTTTAATGGTACAAAAAGTATAGTCCCCGATAAATCCTATGGATAATTCAAGGCTGAACAATATAATGTAAGATAACATAATGTACCATTCACAAGTGAGATTAGGTTCATACGCGTGTAATCGCACTATCGAATTTCACAAATGTATTATATATGATATGCATTCATATTTTGTTGTGTATTGATAAAAAAAGAACAGCAACATCATCGTACAATATCTCGAAGGTAGAAGCTGGGAGATTTTCGATATTTCACCGGTGGCCAATCGTGGCAGTAGTAAAAAAGCATTACCACCGCCGCATCGTCGAATGTTCAACACTTTTTTTGTTAAATCACATTGCTATTATCCGACTGACAGAATGGAGTGCTGTCCCTCGACTTGATTATGGGAAAGATCAATGACTGGGATACTAGGGCCGAAGGATACATCAACGGTCGTTTGTCGACTATCGAACAGGCGTTGAACGACGAGCATCTAAATTATACCCGTGCGAAGATAAGGGAGGAATTAGAATGGTCATTCAAGCTGTTTGGGAACCTGATAGAGGTAAAGGCATTACATTTCATTAGAAGAAATTTTTTTTCATTTCACGATTACCGAGTACCTCTGTTTACTTTCATTTTACTTGTCACTTGCGACATGTCGATTCTCTTTTTTTTCGGCAGTGAAGAAAAAATAATAATTAAATTAACAATGGAAATTATAATGTTCGATCGGATTTTTTTAGAGGTTAATCCCACATTCCGCCGAAACAGATGAAAAAAATATGCGCGAGTGTGCGAATTCGTCGGTGGAGCAGCTGACGCAGCAGTCACTCACTTTCAACGTAAGAGAATGTGACGAATTATATAACCGGGCCAAAGAAAACTTAACAAGTGTTATGGAATCGGTTAAACAACTCGGTCAAAATATCAAATCTGAATTCATGAACATCACCCGTGAGTGTCAGGCCGCGAATCTCTCGGAATTCGACATGTGTGTAGACAGAGGCATTTCCAACGTGAGGGCCAATGTTGAATTACACAATGCTTTCTTAAATATGGGAGTGAGCGAGTACTTTTCCGATTACAATAAATGTAATGAAAACATACGGTCAATAGAAATATATAAGGGTTTCCACGTGCCCCAATGTGCGCAAGATATTCTAAAGAAACATAAGTCTCGTTTACAAACAGTAGGTTATGTAACTAAGAAAATGAGAAGATTTATATGCGATGAATCTATTCGTAAGAAGACAGAATGTTGGCTGCCAAATTAACGGCTATAAATCCCGTGAAAACTATGTATCATTAATAAACAAACTCCAATCTAAAAAGGGACATCTTAATGTTATTTAAAGTATACCACTTTCCCCAGTCCCCGATCGTTCGTATTCGAACATTGTTATTATTCGAAAAGCTTAAACGAATGTGTTAAAAAATATTTGGATTCTGTTATTAAAAGCCGTCGATAATTCACGTTTCCATGTTGCTTCCTCGGTATTATTGCGCATACACAAATTTTCCTGTACGATCGAGAAAATACTGGAAAAAGAATTTAAAAAAGTTAAGAACGTAATAGATCATTTGTCTCCTGACACACACACGGCCTCAGGTTTTTCCGATTTTACAAAAAGACAAACGAAAGTCATTTTTTAAGTACATCGTATATTCATTTATGCGTTGTAAATGCAAAAACAATTGTATGAAAAAATAAAATAACTCTCGTCGAAAAAGTGTCCTATAGCATTATCTACACCTTCCTTCGTGCATTTACATCAAGAGCAAAACTACTGTTTGTCACAGCATACACGTGTTTTTTTCTCATATGACGTTAGTAATATAAGAAAAACACTTGTATCAAAGACACTAAATTAATTTGACGAGAATCGGTTCATATTATATGCCATTAAAAATGTTGTATGGCGTTTAATATGAACTGGTCTATCGATTCCTGTCAAATTGAATACTGACCAGTCTTTTAGGATCGAGAAAGGCTCACATTTGAATGCAGTAAACACACGTTTTGTTTTTATATTTATCAAAAAAAATCGTATAGACCATTTCAAAAGGGAAGTTGTTCAAAAGGGATTTCTGATCACGTGAGAAAATATTCAGGTCGGTGTATAACAAATTGAAGGAGGAATTCAATCGAGCATTGGAAGTACAGTAAAATGTATTGTCAATTTTTCCATCCGTATAAACTCGTAAAATCCCGGAAACGTTTGCGTCGGAAAACAATCAAAAAATAAAATATAAAATTTGAATTTCATTTTGCATTTTTTATTTGTCCTTCGACAAAAGATTAGATAGATCGAAAATGTTCGCGTCGAGCTTTTAAGTCAAATTTTGTACATTTCTGCAAAGGCATAAATTACGTACTTAAAAATAAAGTCAATTTTTCCTTCCGTGTAAAGTCGTGAAATCCCGGAAACGTGTGCATCGCGTGTGGGGATCGCAAAACAAATAAAAAATAAAATATACAATTTAAATTTTATTTTGCATTTTTTATTTGTCCTTCGACAAAAAATTACATAGATCGAAAATACTCGCCTCGAACTTTTACGTGCAATTTTATATATTTCCGCAAAGACATAAATGGATATATTATGTGGTTAACAATAAGCTCAATTTTTCCTTTCGTCTAAAGTCGGGAAATCCCGGAAACGTGTGCGTCGCAAAACAAATATAAAACAAAGTATAACATTTCAATTTTATTTTGCAATTTTTATTTGTCCCTCGACAAAAGATTAGATACATCGAGAATACTCGCATCGACCTTTTACGTGGAATTTTCTACATTTCCGCAAAGGCATAAATGCCAGGCATGATGCGCTTAAAAATAAACACAATTTTTCCTTCCGTGTAAAGTCGTGAAATCCCGGAAACTTGTGCGAGGCAAAACAAATATAAAACAAAATATAAAATTTCAATTTTATTTTGCATTTTTTATTTGTCCTTTGACAAAAGATTACATAAATCGACAATATTCGCGTCGAAATTTATGTGCAATTTTATACATTTCCGCAAAGGCATAAATGAATATATGATGTGCTTAAATATAACCTCAATTTTTCCCTTCGTGTAAAGTCGTGAAATCCCGTAAACGTGTGCGTCGCAAAAAAAATATATAACAAAATATAAAACTTCAATTTAATTGTCATTTTTATTTGTCCTACGACAAAAGATCAGATACATCGAGAATACCCGCTTCGAGCTTTTTCGTGCAATTTTGTACATTTCCGCAAAGGCATAAATGCCAGACATGATGTGCTTAAAAATAAACTCAATTTTTCCATCCGTGTACAGTCCTACAATCCCGGAAACATGTGCGTCGCAAAACAAATATAAAACAAAATATAAAATTTGAATTTTATTTTGCATTTTTTATTTATCCTTCGACAAAGATTACATAGATCGAAAATACTCGCCCCGAACTTTTACGTGCAGTTTTATAAATTTCCGCAAAGACATAAATGAATATATGAGGTGCTTAAAGATAAGCTCAGCATTTCCGTTCGTGTAAAGTCGTGAAATCCCGGAAACGTGTTCGTCGCAAATCAAATATAAAACAAAATATAACATTTCAATTCTATTTTGAATTTTTTATTTGTCCTTCGACAAAAGATTAGATACATCGAGAATACTCGCATCGAGCTTTCACGTGGAATTTTCTACATTTCTGCAAAGGCATAAATGACAGGCATAATGTACTTAAAAATAAACTTAACTTTGTCTTCGGTGTGAAGTCGTGAAATCCCGGAAACGTGTGCGTCGCAAAACAAATATAAAACTTCAATTTTACTTGTCATTTTTATTTGTCGTTCGACAAAAGATTAGATAGAGCGAGAATACTCGCCTCGAGCTTTTATGTCCAATTTTGAACATTCCCGGAAAGGCATGAATGCCAGGCATGATGTGCTCAAAAATAAACTGAATTTTTCCTTCCGTGTAAAGTCGTACAATCCCGGAAACGTGTGCGTCGCTAAACAAATATAAAACAAAATATAAAATTTGAATTTTATTTTGCATTTTTTATGTATCCTTCGACAAAAGATTACATAGATCGAAAATACTCGCCCCGAACTTTTACGTGCAATTTTGTACATTTCCGTAAAGGCATAAATGCCAGGCATGACGTGCTTAAAAATAAACTCAATTTTTCCTTCCAAGGCAACAACCCGGGAAATTCCGCAATGCAATGGTGCGATGAAGCTCCACAAATATCCACAGCGACACCAACACGCAGGACACCGGTATATCAACCACTACTCGTCACGCTCAACCGAACATGCGAAGTATCGCCCAACACATGGCAAGTGGTCAACCACCCAAACAAAAACATCAGCAAACGTCGCAAGCGCGTAAACATCGAGAGCGTTGACTCGCTCCAGCTGTCAACAAACACGTCAAACCGTTTCTCCCCACTACGGGAAACTACGAACGAGATCACGACTGATGGAACAGCTGATCAAAACACCGGTGAGCCAAACAGAGACATAGCAAATGCGGAGAACGCTAAACCACCAAGACCGCCGCCAATCTTTATACCAGGCGTACAAATTATCCAAAAACTATCCCACGAATTGCAAAATTCCATAGACAAGGACGAGTACACATATAAAACCACGAACAACGAAGGACAAATAAAAATAATGCCGAAGAGCGCCTTAGCGTACAGAAAAATTATACAGGTGCTGAAAAAAGAGCAGGCCGAATACCACACATACCAGCTGAAGGATGAGCGCGCCTACAGAGTCGTGATCAGATCACTTCACCCCTCTGTACCCTTAGAAGAGATAAAAAACGCATTGACCGAGCTAGGTCACAAAGTTCGAAATGTAGCCAATATATTCCGCAAAGGCACCAAAGTTCCGTTACCGCTTTTTTTCGTGGATTTAGAGCCAACCGCTAAAAACAAAGAAATTTATAAACTCGATGTTCTCTTGAACGCCAAAATTCAAGTGGAACCACCTCGAAAACGGAACAATCCGGTGCAATGCACACGATGCCAACGACACGGACACACAAAAGCGTACTGCAACAGAGCACCGCGATGTGTCAAATGTGGCGCCAATCACGACACAACAGTGTGTCAAAAAACCGCAGACACACCAGCGACCTGCGCTCTCTGTAATGGCAATCACCCAGCAAACTATAAAGGCTGTCTTGTTTACCAAGAAATTATTAAAAAAAAGACGAACAAATTATTACAAGAACAACCCCGACGTGGAACTAGACTTCAGCCCGAACTCACCTCAAGCGAACCACATCTCCAACCTGAAATCATGGCTCATACATCACCAGCACGGTCATACGCGCATGCAACCTGCGCCGAACAACGCGCTAAAAACACCGAGACACCAGACAACTCAGGATTAGCCGCAGTCATCAAAAAGACATTCAGCGAGTTCAAAACAATACTGGAACGCCAAACACAACTAATGAACAGTATGCTCACCCTACTAAATACGGTCATTACAAAGTTTGCACAACAACAATGAACCATTCTTATCTAATAGCACTATGGAACGCCAACGGCCTTGCAAATCACCGCCAGGAATTGCAAGCTTTTCTTAGTATCAACAAAATAGATATCATGCTTATCTCCGAAACACACTTTACAAACAAAAATTACTTCAAAATTGCTGGTTACAACACCTATGAGACTAACCACCCGGACGGAACAGCACACGGTGGGACCGCAATACTAATACGAAGCACTATAAAACATCACGAACACACTAAATATTCAACAGAAAAAATCCAGGCAACAAATGTCGCAGTCACTGACTGGAACGGCCCCCTCATAATTTCTGCAATATACTGTCCACCGAGACATAACATAAAAAAAGAAGACTACGAAGAATTCTTTCAGACACTAGGCCCAAGGTTCCTTGCTGGAGGGGACTATAATGCGAAACTCCAACGATGGGGCTCGAGGCTCGCTACCCCAAGAGGCAGAGAATTGCAAAAAAGCATGACAACAAAAAACTATGACCACCTCTCTACGGGACAACCCACGTACTGGCCTACGGATCAACAAAAAATCCCCGATGTACTTGACTTTTTCGTCACAAATGGAATCGCGAGAACGTACCTCAACATCGAACCAAACGCCGACTTGTCCTCTGACCACTCACCGGTCATTGCAACGATCAGTACCTGCCTGATAAGACGAGCCAAGAGCTCCCTTCCTTACAGCAAAAAAACGGACTGGTCGACATACAGAGAAAGCATAGAAAACAATATCAACCTCAAACTAACCCTGAAAACCGAAGAAGACATAGACGCTGCGACAGAATACTTCACGCAGCTCCTGATCGAAAAAGCCTGGCAAGCGACTCCACAACGAGCCACAAACGAGGTAAGAGATAAAAAACTCGACTACCCTAGGTACATAAAAGAAAAAATAACGGAAAAAAGGCGACTACGACGAACTTGGCAACTCAGTCACAACCGAGGAGACAAAACCAGCCTAAACAGAATCACCCGACAACTAAAACAGCTTTTATGCGAATTCAGGAATGATTCAATTCAACAATACCTCAGAGGCTTAACAAACACTAAAGATACGGAATACTCATTGTGGAAGGCAACCAAGACATTAAAACGGCCTCAGAAACCGATCCCCCCGATCTGGGCTCGTGGTGGGAATTGGGCTAGAAGCGACTCAGAAAAAGCTGAAGCATTTGCACAACACCTAGCGGATGTCTTCACTCCTCTACCACCAGCAGGAAACACCAACAACGAAGAATATATTCAACAATTTCTGGAGAGCCCCTTACCCATGAACCCTCCGATACAACACTTCACACCATCCCAGGTCAAAAAAACAATCGCAACCGATCTCAACCCAAATAAAGCACCTGGTTACGACCAAATAACAGGACAGTTGCTGAAAAAACTACCACAAAAAGCCTTTGTATTCATCACCACACTCTTCAATTGCATTGTACGAACAGGACACTACCCGAACCAATGGAAACATGCGGAAATAATCATGATTCCGAAGCCAGGAAAACCACCCAACGAGGTCTCCTCGTATAGGCCGATTAGCCTGCTTCCGATTTTATCAAAACTATTCGAAAAATTACTCCTGAAGAGAATAAAGCCACTCTTAGACACAAACAATGCAATACCAGAACACCAATTCGGCTTCAGAAGTCAGCACTCAACTATCGAACAAATACATAGAGTAACATCAAAGATATCGGAATCACTCGAAAAAAAACAATATTGCTCCGCAGCATTCTTAGATATACAACAAGCCTTCGACAAAGTCTGGCACCAGGGATTATTATTTAAAATAAAAGAAATGCTGCCACAATATTTTCTTCTTCTATCATCCTATCTTTGCAACCGTCAATTCCAAGTACGTCAAGGACAGGATTCATCGAACACATACACGATAAAATCAGGGGTACCACAAGGTAGTGTCCTAGGTCCGGTCTTGTACACCCTACACACAGCCGACTTGCCAGTTCGTCAAGGGATCACCGTAGCAACATTCGCAGACGACACCGCTCTACTATCCTCAAACAGCAACCCGACGGAGGCCTCTAACACCCTTCAAGAGGAATTAGACAGCGTCCAAGAATGGTTGGACAAATGGAGAATAAAGGCAAGCGAAAATAAATCAGTACACATCACCTTCACATTGCGCACAAGGAACTGCCCTCCACTCAGCCTCAACGGTCAACTGTTGCCGCAACAGAACAGCGTGAAATACCTGGGGATGCACCTCGAACGAAGAATGACGTGGGCCAAACACGTGAAAACCAAAAAAACGGAACTCAATATCAAACTCCGCAGCATGTACTGGCTACTCGGCAAAAAGTCACAATTATCACTGAACAACAAAATACTGTTATACAAAGCAATAATAAAGCCAATCTGGACATACGGAATACAATTGTGGGGCTCAGCAAGTGAGAGCCATATCAACACCATTCAACGCGTCCAATCCAAGACGCTTCGAATGATTGTCAACGCCCCATGGTATGTTTCGAACGAAACAATCCATAGGGACACCCGTATGGATACAGTCCAGCAAGTGATAAAAAAGGATAGCACAAACTACCTGGGCAGGATTCAAAACCACCCGAACCACCTAGCCACTCAACTACTCGACCAACACGCTGACACAAGGCGACTAAAGCGACATAAGCCTCTAGACCTCCCACACCGTTACCAATAAACAATCGAAACTGACAAAATAAATGAATAATAATGATAATAATAATAATAAAATAAAATAAAAATCACAACACGCAGGCACGTCACTGGACGCTACTACGTTTCACCCATTGTAAATAAACTGAACATCCCAATTACTCATTGTCAAGCATCAAAATTGACAGATCGTAATTTAAACAGGAAATAAAAATAAAAAATAAAAATTTTTCCTTCGGTGTAAAGTCGTGAAATCCCGAAAACGTGTGCGTCGCAAAACAAATATAAAACAAAATATAAAATTTAAATTTTATTTTTCATTTTTTATTTATCCTTCGACAAAATTTTACATACATCGAGAATACTCACCTCCAGCTTTTACGTGCAATTTTATACATTTCCGCAAAGTCATAGATGACAGTCGTGAAACCCCAGAAACGTGTGCGTTGATAAACTATTATAAAATTCCAATTTCATTTGATATTTTTTACTTGTCCTTTGATAAAAGATTAGATAAATCGAAAATGTTCGCCTCGATCTTTTACGTCCAATTTTATACAATTCCGCAAATGGATAAATGACAGGCATGATGTACTTAATAATAAACTCAATTTTTCCTTCCGTGTAAAGTCGTGAAATCCCGGAAACCTGTGCGTCGCAAAACAAATATAAAAAAAAATATAAAATTTAAATTTTATTTTGCACTTTTTATTTGTCCTTCGACAAAAGATTACATAGATCGAAAATACTCGCCGCGAACTTTTACGTGCAATTTTATACGTTTCCGCAAAGACATAAATGAGTATATGATGTGCATAAAAATAAGCTCAATTTTTCCTTCCGTGTAAAGTCGTGAAATCCCGGAAACGTGTGCGTCGCAAAACTAATATAAAACAAAGTATAACATTTCAATTTTATTTTGCATTTTTTATTTGTCCTTCGACAAAAGATTACATAGATCGAAAATACTCGCCCGAACTTTTACGTGCAATTTTATAAATCTCCGCAAAGACATAAATGAATATATGATGTGCTTAAAAATAAGTTCAGCTTTTCCTTTCGTGTAAAGTCGTGAAATCCCGGAAACGTGTGCGTCGCAAATCAAATATAAAACAAAATATAACATTTCAATCTTATTTTGAATTTTTTATTTGTCCTTCGACAAAAGATTAGATACATCGAGAATACTCGCATCGAGCTTTTACGTGGAATTTTCTACATTTCCGCAAAGGCACAAATGACAGGCATGATGCACGTAAAAATAAACTCAACTTATTCTTCGGTGTAAAGTCGTGAAATCCCGGAAACGTGTGCGTCGCACAACAAGTATAAAACAAAATATTAAACTTCAATTTTATTTGTCATTTATATTTGTCCTTCGACAAAAGATTAGATAGAGCTAGAATCCTCGCATCGAGCTTTTACGTGGAATTTTCTACATTTCCGGAAAGGCATAAATACCAGGCTAGATGTGCTCAAAAATAAACTCAATTTTTCCTTTCGTGTGAAGTCGTGAAATCCCGGAAACCTGTGCGTCACAAAACAAATATATGGTAAAACAAAGTATAACATTTCAATTTTATTTTGCATTTTTTATTTGTCCTTCGACAAAAGATTAGATACATCGAGAATACTCGCATCCAGCATTTACGTGGTATTTTCTACATTTCCGCAAAGGCATAAATGACAGGCATGATGTACTTAAAAATAAACTCAACTTTTTCTTGCGTGTAAAGTCGTGAAATCCCGGAAACGTGTGCATCGCAAAACAAATATATAATAAAATATAAAACTTCAATTTAAATGTCATTTTTGTTTGTGCTTCGACAAAAGATTAGATACATCGAGAATACCCACTTCGAGCTTTTTCGTGCAATTTTGTACATTTCCCCAAAGGCATCAATGCCAGGCATGATGTGCTTAACAATAAGCTCATTCTTCTTTTCGTGTAAAGTCGTGAAACCCCGGAAACGTGTGCGTCGCAAAACAAATATAAAACAAAATATAAAACTTCAATTTTACTTGTCATTTTTGTTTGTCGTTCGACAAAAGATTATGAGATAGAGCGAGAATACTCGCCTCGAGCTTTTATGTCCAATTTTGAACATTTCCGGAAAGGCATAAATGCCAGGCATGATGTGCTCAAAAATAAACTCAATTGTTCCATCCGTGTAAAGTCGTACAATCCCGGAAACGTGTGCGTCGCAAAACAAATATAAAATTTGAATTTTATTTTGCATTTTTTATTTATCCTTCGACAAAAGATTACATAGATGGAAAATACTCGCCCCGAACTTTTACGTGCAATTTTATACATTTTCGCAAAGACATAAATGAATATATGATGTGCTTAAAAATAAGCTCAATTTTTCCTGTCGTGTAAAGTCGTGAAATCCTAGAAACGTGTGCGTCGCAAAACAAATATAAAACAAAATATAACATTTTAATTTTATTTCGCATTTTTTATTTGTCCTTCGACAACAGATTAGATACATCGAGAATACCCGCTTCGAGCTTTTTCGTGCAATTTTGTACATTTCCGCAATGGCATAAATGACAGGCATGATGTAATTAAAAATAAACTGAACTTTTTTTAAAGACATAAATGAATATATGATGTGCTTAAAAATAAGCTCAATTTTTCATGTCGTGTAAAGTCGTGAAATCCTAGAAACGTCTGCGTCGCAAAACAAATATAAAACAAAATATAACATTTTAATTTTATTTTGCATTTTTTATTTGTCCTTCGACAAAAGATTAGATAAAGCGAGAATACTCGCCTCGAGCTTGTACGTGCAATTTTGTACATTTCCGCAAAGGCATAAATGCCAGGCATGATGTGCTTAAAAATAAACTCAATTTTTCCTTCCGTGTAAAGTCGTGAAATCCCGGAAACGTGTGCGTCGCAAAACAAATATAAAACAAAATATAAAATTTAAATTTTATTCTGCATTTTTTATTTATCTTTCGACAGAATATTACATACATCGAGAATACTCGCCTCCAGCTTTTGCGTGCAATTTTATACATTTCCGCAAAGTCATAAATGACAGGCATAATGTGCTTAAAAATAATCTCAATTTTTCTTTCCGTGTAAATTCGTGAAACCCCGGAAACGTGTGCGTTGCTAAACAAATATAAAATTCCAATTTCATTTTATATTTTTTACTTGTCCTTTGATAAAAGATTAGATAAATCGAAAATGTTCGCCTCGATCTTTTACGTGCTATTTTATACAATTCCGCAAATGGATAAATGACAGGCATGATGTACTTAAAAATAAACTCAACTTTTTCTTCAGTATAAAGTCGTGAAATCCCGGAAACTTATGCGTCGCAAAACAAATATAAAACGAAATATAAAACTTCAATTTTATTTGTTATTTTTATTTGTCCTTCGACAAAAGATTCGATACAGCGAGAATACTCGCCTCGAGCTTTTACGTGCAATTTTGTACATTTCCGCAAAGGCATAAATGCCCGGCATGATGTGCTTAAAAATAAACTCAATTGTTCCTTCCATGTAAAGTCGTGCAATCACGGAAACGTGTGCGTCGCAAACCGAATATATAACAAAATATATAACAAAATCTAAAACTTCAATTTAATTGTCATTTTTATTTGTTCTTCGACAAAAGATTAGATAGAGCCAGAATACTCGCCTCGAGCTTTTACGTGCAATTTTGTACATTTCCGCAAATGCATAAATGCCAGGCATGATGTGCTTAAAAATAAACTCAATTTTTCCTTCCGTGTAAAGTCGTACAATCCCGGAAACATGTGCGTCGTAAAACAAATATAAAACAAAATATAAAATTTGAATTTTATTTTGCATTTTTTATTTATCTTTCGACAAAGATTACATAGATCGAAAATACTCGCCCCGAACTACACGCACGCGAACTATTGCACGTAAAAGTTTACGTGCAATTTTATAAATTTCCGCAAAGACATAAATTAATATATGATGTGCTTAAAAATAAGCTCAACTTTTCCTTTCGTGTAAAGTCGTGAAATCCCGGAAACGTGTGCGTCGCAAATCAAATATAAAACAAAATATAACATTTCAATTTTATTTTCCAATTTTTATTTGACCTTCGAAAAACGATTAGATACATGGAGAATACCCGCTCCGAGCTTTTTCGTGCAATTTTGTAGATTTCCGCAAAGGCATAAATGACAGGCATGATGTACTTAAAAATAAACTCAATTTTTCCTTCCGTATAAAGTCGTGAAATCCCGGAAACGTGTACGTCGCAAAACAAATATATAATAAAATATAAAACTTCAATTTAACTGTCATTTTTATTTGTCTTTCGACAAAAGATTAGATACATCGAGAATACCCACTTCGAGCTTTTTCGTGCAATTTTGTACATTTCCGCAAAGGCATAAATGCCAGCCATGATGTGTTTAAAAATAAACTCAACTTTTTCTTCCGTGTAAAGTCGTGAAATCCCGGAAACGTGTGCGTCGCAAAACAAATTTAAAACAAATTATAAAACTTCAATTTTCCTTGTCATTTTTATTTGTCCTTCGACAAAAGATTAGATAGAGCGAGAATACTCGCCTCGAGCTTTTATGTCCAATTTTGAACATTTCCGGAACGGCATAAATACCAGGCATGATGTGCTCAAAAATAAACTGAATTTTTTCTTCCGTGTAAAGTCGTACAATCCCGGAACCGTGTGCGTCGCAAAACAAATATAAAACAAAATATGAAATTTGAATTGCATTTTTATTTTTTATTTGCATTTTTTATTTATCCTTCGACAAAACATTACATAGATCGAAAATACTCGCCCCGAACTTTTACGTGCAATTTTATACATTTCCGCAAAAACATAAATGAATATATGATGTGCTTAGAAATAAGCTCAATTTTTCCTGTCGTGTAAAGTCGTGAAATCCCAGAAACGTGTGCGTCGCAAAACAAATATAAAACAAAATATAACATTTTAATTTTATTTTGCATTTTTTATTTGTTCTTCGACAAGAGATTAGATACATCGATAATACCCGCTTCGAGCTTTTGCGTGCAATTTTGTACATTTCCGCAATGGCATAAATGACAGGCATGATGTACTTAAAAATAAACTCAACTTTTTCTTCCGTGTAAAGTCGTGAAAATATAAATCGAAAATATTCGCCTTAAACTTTTAGGTGCAATTTTATACATTTCCGCAAAGGCATAAAAGACACGCATGATGTACTAAAAAATAAACTCAACTTTTCCTTCCGTATCAAGTCCTGAAATCCTGCGAAATAAACGGTCAAAGTTTATTTGCGAAATAAAAAATACAACAATAAGACATTTAAAAAAATTTTTAATATAAATTTCAACTTTATAAAAACTTTTAGCCATATTACTCAGTTTCTCGATGAAAATAACGGATTGTATATTGTCATTGGACGCATACACAATGCTTTATAATGAAGAAAAGAAGTCAGTAGGGAGTTTCGATTCAGACGAAACGAGGAAAATTTTTTCATCGATTTTTCATAAATTGTGTCTTTATTCCAAAAAATTATTGCCGCAGATTAATAAGCTACTGACCGTTGATGAAAATTGGCCAATATCCACTCATTTAGCGGATATTGTGGACCACCGTTCTAACCCGTTTTTTAAAAGATATTCAAAAGTTTCTGAACCACTGCTAAGAAATTTTATGATGGCACGATTTTCGTGTTTATTTCAACACGAAAGTCGTACCATCATTATCTTTTTTGGCAGTGGGTCGGAAACTTTTGAATATCCATTAAAAAACGGGCTAGAAAGGGTGGTCCGCTCCCTTAAGTATTCGTGCTAAATGTAAAAAAAACGGTGAATCATTAATTTTAGCTTAATGACAACAGTTCGTGTCGGCAAACACATTCGGTGTGCCAAGGAGACAACTGGAATGTAAAAACTCAAATAGGGGTAGCTTGCTCCCTTAAGAGTGTTTTCTTGTAGAAATACAAAAATACGTCAATTTTAATTTTATTTCCGCTATAAAATAGCATAATTTTCATTCCATCCGATTCGCAAGTTTTCAATGTAGGGTGCAAGAAGTACATGTTGAAGGGTGTTTCGGACGCTTAAAATATTTTTTCTCTCATTATCTGATGTGTTCTTCATTCCTTCACATAACAAACATTTTAATTTCTGTTTCACCAAAATCGATGCGCTGCTTGTATGTGGAACTGCAATACTTGACCTATGCAACTTCAGGGGGTGGTTTCACCCCTTGAAACCGTTTTTCCGCAGATAAAAAAAATACGTGTCGCTTAGTTTTTAATGCTCTATAACATCCATGAATTCCAAGAAAATCCGAGGTGAATACCTCGGGTACTTTCCTTGTTAGTCCCCGAAAACTCATGAAATAAGTACCTGCGAGGAATTCAATAAAAAAAAAATTTTCATGTCGAGGAATACAGGCTGTCGGAAAAAAATAGTTTTTCTGTTTGCGTGTTTACCTGAATTCGCATAGGATGGACAATATTTTTATTCGACACCCAGGAATGTTTCACAGTTGCATGTATTTTTCGTCGGTTTTATTTTTTATTTGCATTTACAGTTCAAAAAATAATACGCAAATCCGCAGATTCAAGAATTTTTTTCTCAGTCAGAAATATATAATTTCATTGCCGACAACGACTGAGATATCTATGTATTATTTTGAGAAATAAAATAAAAATGTTAATGATAATTTTTAAGCACACGTCGTAAATTTGCTACCGTCTTTGTTAAAGTCGATAAAGTGTTCGTTTTTTGGCTAAAATATTTTTTAAATCATAATATGGACTTGTTCGAATCTAAAACCCTCCATGTTGCAAGGGACGAATTTGGTCATGTGAACGAAAAAATAAGTAAAATGAAAAAACCCCCGTCTACGCCGAGCGTGAGAGGCTGCTCGGTTTTTCGCTGAAACGAGTGCCATCCGCAACTGCTTTTGACCATCCGCAACCGAATAATTCAGTAATTCAAATTTCAATCGTATAATCATTTTTTTATTTCTGGAAAAAAATGCATCCTCGCAAATTTTTTCACATTTTTGATTTTGATAAATAACATCAATTTAACACATCGGGATTTTTTAAATAAAAAATTCTGTACATCGCATCGATTAATTTTTTTGTTTGTCAAATTTAATACGGAGTATTCTTTGATACTATCCAATCGAAGTTCAGAATTTTTCCTCGACAGCCCAAAAATTACACGAGCTAGCGCCTTAAAAAACGGCTATAGCTTTTTTTCGAATAATTCGAAATCCCATAACCCTGGAAGACCTTGAACGAGTTTATCCAAATTCGATAGCGAACTGTATTTTATGATAGTCTATTTGTGTAAAAAGTTTGAGCCTGATAGCTAGAAAATTGCATCAGTTGTGCTGTTAAGAAACTTTTTTGAAAATTTTCAAAATCTTATAAACTCCAAACTAACTTCACAATCGTCACAAAAATCATAGTGAGTAAAGGGCTAATACTAATTTACATGCGTACTAAATTTCAGCTCGAAAGCTCAAACCAATTCGAAGTTAAAGCGGTTCGAATTTTTCACCTCTGTTACGCACACATCTGTCCGGACATATTTTTTTTAATGTGTTTTTTCGGTGTTTCGGAACATTTTAAACATATTGACGATGTAAGATTTTTGTTTCATGAAAAAAAGCTTCCTCTATAAAGAAGCAAAAAAAAACACGTAGAAGTGTGATTCATTCTGAGACGCTAAAGTAATTATCATTCGACATTTCTAAGCGAAAAGTTAATGATAATTTTTAAGCACACGTCGTGAATTTACTCCCGTTTCCGTGAATGTCCATAAAGTGTTACGGAAAAAAATTTCAGATAATTATTATGAGTGAGCGGATGGAAAGAAAATGTATTCAAAAAACGTATTATTTTTAATAAAAATAAATTAACTTTAATTCAAAAATAAAATAGTTTATTCAAAAATTTATTTACATAAAGTTATTTATTTACTGGGGCTGACAGTGTAACTAAAACGCAGCTGCGGATGCTACGGAAGTTAGGTTAGATTAGTATGGCGCGGGTAGGGAGTGATAGGAGGGAAATTGGGAAAGGTCATACGTAAAAACCCGCGAGGATATACGTTGGAATATAGAATAATAATAAAAAAATTAAAAAATACAAATTTATCTACTCATTTTATCAAAAAGTCTGCTCTCTCCAATTTTTCAACTGTCAACTCCATGAAATAATTAAAACAATACGAGTATGTTCCAGAAAAAAAATGTGATTGGATGTAGGAGTACAGGCTCTTGATTACGCGATATCCGAAAGATCATTCGTTGTTTTTATTTATTTATTTATTTATTTATTTATTTATTTATTTATTTATTTATTTATTTATTTATTTATTTATTTATTTATTTATTTATTTATTTATTTATTTATTTATTTATTTATTTATTTATTTATTTATTTATTTATTTATTTATTTATTTATTTATTTATTTATTTATTTATTTATTTATTTATTTATTTATTTATTTATTTTAACCAGACGTTCTAGAACCTAGCTGACAGACTGAAATACTCGTATATCACTTTATTACTCTCGGTAACACATCTATTTATTTATCACCTTGAGACAGTATAGTTCAAAAAAATTAAAAATCGAGGTCTCGTTGTTTTCAGGGTATATATATAAGCTGCTGGAAATTTCTAGGTACCAACAATTTTTACGAAAACTTTCTGCACGATAATCAACGTTTTCGTACTAACGCACAAAATGAGAGTTAAGTTCTTTCGTGCGTGGACGAATTTTGAAAAAACAAAACTAGAATTAATGAAGAATTGTTTTTCGTAGATTTTCAGTATTCTTCAATTTAAATATCCTAGTGGGATTCGTTATGCTGCTATGTTACGTTTCAGCTGTGAACACCGAGTCTTCGGAGGTGAGACGAAACAATTTCGCGCCAATTTCGAAAGGAAAAAAAAATGTTTTTTAAGGAACGAACTATACCCAAACGAAAAAAATGTCAAGCTAAAATGAAAATACCGGCTAATCACATTTTAGTGATCATTTGATTTTCTCCCCTTTTTAAATTACCAAATATAAATTTCGCCTTTATAAAATCTTTTCACCATATTTCTCGATTTTTCAATGAAAATAACGGAGGGGTAATCCCGATACAATGCTTTATGAAGAAAAAACGAAGTCAGTAGGGAGTTTCGATTGAGACGAAATGACGAAACTTTTTTCATCCAATTTTCATAAATTGTGTGTTTATTCCAAAAAATTATTCTCACAGATTAATAAGCGTCTGATCGATGTTGAAAATTGGCATATCCACTAGAGCTTGAACTTTTCCGGGTATCCGGATATCCGAGTAATTCGGATTTCACGGATCCGACGCTTCAAATCCGTATATCTCGTTAACTCGATAATATCCGGGTAATAACGGATTCGGGTATGCGGATAGTTTCGGGGTATCCGGATAACCGGGTACTTGGATAATAACGGATAATATCGGGCAATTACCGCCGATAATTCATGCCGAAAATGCTGAAAATAATTGTTCAATTTACACAATTTGTGAGGCATGCGTAGATGTTGCCAAGAACAATGTTTGCGAAGTACATTTATAAGACGAATAATACATCATTACCGGAAGATTGAGAAACCGGGATTATATCGGTGTTCATGTCAGATTATTTAGTTGACCATTTTTTATTTTTACCGACTGATATCAATATTAAACAAATTAGATTATCATTATAACGAAGATTCTTGGAAAGAATCTTGCAGGCGTATTTATTATTATTACCAAACTATTTCTTTACTGTAATTCACATCCGACAAAAACTACAATTTCAATAAAACATTCTTGTGTAGATTAAAAAAGCAATGACATAATCTTCTATACAATGTTAGGGAAACACATGATCATTTCATAAGAACTTAATCAACATTGACCTGCACTATTTGCATCTTTAATATTATTTTTTCATCTCGGATTATTATTATTTAATAAATATCCTTAGTTTCTGAAATGTATATTTGCTTTATGGGCGTGTGTGCGGTTTTTATGAACTTTAGAGTTGGAGAGAAAATATAGAATGTGAAGAAGCAGATCTCGGCTATTCTTAATATGCGCAGGCAAGAAATTGTGATCGTAACAGCAGATTCTAAAAAATTGTGGGAGTCACAAGTAAAATGTGTTCCCGAGTAAATACACAATTATTATAAATTGGAAAACCGTGACGTCTGATTCGTCAACACTAAGTTTTCATTTTTACCGTAGTTTTGCACAATTTCTTTGAACAGAGCAAATTTGATACAAGTTATTTTCCAATTTCTTTCAATGGTAACTATTAACGCCCTATATTTCGGCTTATTTGATGACCAGACTAATACAATATCATTATTTTTTTACGCCGGCGGTCCTATTTGAACCTGTACGCGAAAAATCGGGTAATTACCCGACATTATTCGTTATTACCCGGTTACCCGGATCCGGCATTATTCGGATATCCGGATACCCGGATACTCGGGTACTCGAATACCCGGATACCCGGATATTCGAGTATTCGAATCTGAAGTGTTGGATCCGATTTCCCGGATACCCGGGTACTTTCGGGTATCCGGCTAACCCGGATAAAAGTAACAGCCCTAATATCAACTCATTGGTAAAGCGTGCTCGCGCCGACCATCCACTATCGCCTAAAATCCCCATACGTAGTTCAACAAGGGTAAAGACGTGACAGAAAATAAAACACTTACATCACCGAATTGGACGCATCGTTGAAAGAGCTCGTTCGAATGCGTACGAAAAGTGACGAAATTCGCTATTTTCGAAGATCTACGAATTTCCGTTTGAATGTTTTGCACTTGATAATTTTTCAATTAAATCTTTGTTTTTCTGGTGAAGGATATAAGTTTGAATTTTTCGAAAACGTGTACGCATTATATGCGTGCGAAAAAAAATTATACATGTTACGAATTTTCGTCAACGACGACCCTGAAGATATCTTCATCAGACAAAATCACATCTTTGGACAGCCTATAACTACCGTGTTTTTTATCGTACATACTTTGCTCAGGTCTCAGAAATTGAGACCTGGGCAAAGTATGTACGGTAAAAAACAACGGTAGTTATAGCTGTGCAAATATTTCTTTTTGTTGTACCCCCTTGAAGAATGCTTGAAAAAAAATAAATTGCAAATTTGCAGAATCGTAAAACGAAGAAAATTAGACCTCGGCGAAGTCTGCACGATAAAAAACACGGTAATTATAGCTGTCCAAAGATGAAATTTTGTCTGATGCAGATATGTTTAGGGCCATTTTCTTAAGCCTTAAGGAATGCTTATAAAAAACAAAAAATTTGCAAAGTTTCGGAATCGTAAAACGAAGAAAATAAGACCTCCGCCAAGTATGTACGATAAAAAACTCGGTAGTTATAGCTGGCGAAAAATTTATTTTCGTTGTACTCCCTTAACGAATGCTTAAAAAAAATGAAATAAAACTGCAAAGTTGCAGAATCGCAAAACGAAGAAAATGAGACCTGGACGAAGTCTGTACGATAGAAAACACGGTAGTTACAGCTGTCCAAAGATGTGATTTTGTCTGATGCTGATATCTTTAGGGTCATACTTTTACGCGCAATTTTATACATTTCCGCAAAGGCATAAATGGCAGGCATGATATGCTTAAAAATAAACTCAATTTTTCCTTCCGTATAAAGTCGTGAAATCCCGGGAACGTGTGCGTCGCAAAACAAATATAAAATAAAATATAAAATTTCAATTTTATTTTGCATTTTTATTTGTCTTTCGATAAAAGATTGGATATGTATATCAATAGACGCGGCAGCGTCTTGACGCCCAGTATAAAAAGGAAGTTTTTAAACTGTGCCGATGTCTCTACACCGTAAGGTGGCCTGAAAACCGTTATATTCATACTCTAAATCGACTTCACACGCAAACGCGTCGAGTTATAACAAATCTGACGACATTTTTGCGATGTAAAGTTATTTTTTTCTTTCGAATGCATTTTGATTCCACACATTGTTGAGATATCGTAATATTGCCATGATTTTAATAAATAATATCGCCATGAAAGATAAGATACTGCATAAATAAGTATAACTTCTGCGCATGAATTTGAATTGAAAAATTCTTACACTCAGACCCGAAAGACTTTTCTTAAACAAAATAATGAGATTTCGCAAAGCCAATTCAGTTCATCGGACCAGTTTGAACTTTAGGATAGGTTGAAAATGGAATAATGTTTGCATTCATGAAGTGTAAATTAGTACTGCGTGTAGATAAGGTACTGCGTAAATGAGTGTAACTGCTATGCATGAATTTCAATTGAAAAATTCCACAACTTTTATTAAAAACTTTTTTGTCAAAAATTAATATTCTCAAAGTTATAACGCGTTCAATGTTGCGCTACTGGGTGTAAGGCCAATAAAAACGCGTTATAACTTTCAGAATATTAACTTTAGACAACAAAGTTAAAAGAAAGGTGTGGGAAATTTATGGATTTGAAAGATAAGTTATTAGCGTTTTATTGTTTAAACAATTATTAGGAGAGATACAGCCCAAAAAGTGAATAAATAAATTTTAACAGTCGTATAAGTCGTAAACGGTAAGTGATACAAAAAAAATTATTGAAAAAAAAGATAGGAAATTCAATTATCTACAAGAAAGGTTATTACCATTTTTGGCCTAAAGTGCACGGTAACGGAGATATTGGCCGATACGGTTTTCCTCAAAATGGCGGCACTTCCGCTCACTTAATTTGTGAGGATTTTGTTCATTTACATGCAGTACGTGATACTGAACCTAATTAAAAAAAATAATAACTCCTGTAATTTAGTGCGTCACAATATTACCTATTGATTGTACTACATGACGGTTGAACGCAATGGGAGTCGGATCGGCGCGGCGGTACCATCGAAGTTGAATACGAAAGGATTAAATGACGATGTACGAGGGGGGACCCAAAAAGAACGGGAATTTCGTCATAATTTCTTTATTTTTTCAATATTTTTACACCAAATTTTGATCACCTTCAAAGTATTCTCCTTTGACCACAACGCACCTCTGCAAACGATCCTTCCAATGTTCAAAACATTTTTTAAATTCACTTATCGGGATGTTCTTTAGGTCTTCCAGCGATTTTTGTTTTACCTCCTCCACAGTGGCAAAACGCTTGATTGCTGCTTTGTTTCGGGATCGTATCCATAGCACCACGATTCATCACCAGTAATCACCTTGGAAAAAAGTTCAGGGTCCTCTTCGAGCTGATTTTGAAGTTCAAAACATGCCTGAAGTCGACGCTCCCTTTGCTCGTCTGTGAGAAGGCGAGGGACAAATTTGGCTGCAACTCTGCTCATGTGCAAAAATCTTTGGATAAAATCCTCTGAATTGAACTTCACGATATCCCAGACATCCCACAGAGTTGATCAATGGTTCGGCGACGGTCTTCATGAATGAGAGCATTGATTTTGTCGACATTTTCGTCACTTCTTGACGTTAAGGGGCGTCCTGAACGGGGTTGGTCTTCAATTGATATTTCTCCATTTTTAAAACGTGAAAACCACTCGTAGACTCTGGTTTTACTTAGCGCAGCATCTCCATAAGCAGTCTTAAGCATTACAGTAGTTTCCGCGGCCGATTTCCCCAACAGGAAACAAAATTTCACAGCCGCGCGTTGCTCTTGATAATCGGCCATCACGTTTTCGCCGAAATGGAAAAAGTTGTTCCACTACAAAAATTCCCACGGGCGAACCGATGCACTCACGGCGACAGAACTTCGCACACTAACTCAGGAGACGTGTCCCCAACGGACACCTGATCGAGCAATGGCCCACGTAGAAAAATTGTAACGGCCGAGCGTTGGGCCAATACTGGTTGCCGTAGTGCCAGTACTGGCTGCCAGTATTGGGCCAGTACAGATTCGGTACAGGAGTGTAATAGCCGGCCGTTATACTGCACCAACGGTCGGACCAGTACCGGTTATTTAATTGGCCCGGACTTTGGCCCGGACTTTGGCCCAGACTTTGGCCCAGACTTCGGCCCAGACTTTGGCCCGGACTTTGGCCCAGACTTTGGCCCAGACTTTGGCCCAAACTTTGGCCAAGACTTCGGCCCAGACTTCGGCCCGGACTTTGGCCCCGACTTCGGCCCAGACTTTCGCCCAGACTTTGGTAAAGACTTCAGCCCGGACTTTGGCCCAGACTTTGGCCCAGATCTTGGCCCGGACTTTGGCCCAGATATGGCAGACGATTTTGCCGACGCTGCAAATTACATCCCAGCGAGAAATGGCAAATGAAATAGCTATCGAATCGACATCTTTTAGACACTTTTGGCGTCTAGTGGATGCCGATCCAATGTCTATTTAACTTCTATTTCTCTCTGAGAGTAATTTATATTTCTTTTTACCGCGTTACAAGATATGTTGCCCAAACAGCCCACGTACGTCCAAAGGATGTACTTTGGGTGTATTTCAAATCAAAGAAATTTAACAAAATCCGTTTTATATACCTCCAGCAAAATATTTATTTAAATAAAATAAAGCGAACCTACTCCAAGAAGAGGAAATAAGGAGGAGAATGAAAAGACACAAACCGAAAGACCTAAGTGTTAGATTCTAAAACGGAACTAACAACAAATCGTTAACAGCTAAGGATCCGACATCAATGGATGCCAACTTTGTTCATGCAAAAGTCAATACACCCAACAAAACTGCCGAGTGTTAAAAATAATAACAAATTGCAATTAACAAACTTTATAATAAAAAAAAATAAAAATAAAATATATTTTTTTCATTTAAATAACAAGAATTGTGATTTCAATAAATATTTTGTAAGGAGATACCAAATAAATATTTGTTAAAATGAACAAACATAAATTTATTTTCAGTGTAGATACTAATACTATTCCCCAAGATCCCAAGGATGCTTGAAAGAAGAAGATTACGTTGCAACATCTAAGAACATGTACAATAAAAAGTGACTGTAATTTTCATTTATATCACAAGCATGTAACAGTGTATAAAATAGCGCGACTATACTACCGAGTTAAAGAATATGAATGTTATATTAAGGAAACAAAAAAATAATAACCTTTGGGACAAAACATGTAAACTTGTTGAGATGTAAAATAAAAAAACCCATCAAAAACATACGTTGCTTTCCAAATAATATAACTTCCCAAAGGCTTTGTTGGGACGTCCCAGAAACGTTATTCGTCCAACATTCATATTTACTATAAAGTAAATATGAACAACATTCATATTTACTATAAAGTAAATATGAATGTTATATTAACGAAACAAAAAAATAATAATCTTTGGGACAAAACATGTAAACTTGTTGACATGTAAAATAAAAAAACCCATCAAAAACATACGTTGCTTTCCAAATAATATAATTTCCCAAAGGCTTTGTTGGGAAGTCCCAGAAACGTTATTCGTCAAACATTCCTATTTGCTATAAAGTAAATATGAATATTATTTTAACGAAACAAAAAAATAATAATCTTTGGGACAAAACATGTAAACTTGTTGACATGTAAAATAAAAAACCCATCAAAAACATACATTGCTTTCCAAATTATATAACTTCCCAAAGGCTTTGTTGGGACGTCCCAGAAACGTTATTCGTCAAACATTCATATTTACTATAAAGTAAATATGAATGTTATTTTAACGAAATAAAAAAATAATAATCTTTGGGACAAAACATGTAAGCTTGTTGATATGTAAAATAAAAAACCCATCAAAAACATACGTTGCTTTCCAAATTATATAACTTCCCAAAGGCTTTGTTGGGACGTCCCAGAAACGTTATTCGTCAAACATTCATATTTACTATAAAGTAAATATGAATGTTATTTTAACGAAACAAAAAAATAATAATCTTTGGGACAAAACATGTAAACTTGTTGATATGAAAAATTAAAAACCCATCAGAAACATACGTTGCTATCCAAATAATATAACTTCCCAAAGGCTTTGTTGGGACGTCCCAGAAACGTTATTCGTCGCTACAACATCGTAAACCTAATTTCCTGTCCATTGTCGTTCTTTTCGGCCACCATCTCTGTTGCAAGCTCCAGAAAACCAACGACTTAGTCTTGAGAAGAATTCTTTCTCATGAGTTTTTGGGAATATTTGCTTTACCATATCTGAAAATAAATAAAATATTCAAGATGAAACTCATGTAAGTATATTCACTATATTCTTTAAAACAATGTTGTAATTAAATATTAACAAATATTAACACAATAAAATTATAATTTGGCATTTCTTGAGCGTATTGAGAAATCATTGCAATTCAAAGCAATATTGATTCCAACTTTCTTACTCTAAATAATTCCAGGAATATGTAATCATGCAATAGATGTCTTATTGCAGTACACCAGCGATATTTAGTGCCATAATTAAAAATATGAAAAGCAATAAATATTTCATAAAAAATACATACCTCTCATTTTTCCACACGTATTTGTTTTTGCAAAGCTTTCTTTTCTTTTATTACCAGCTAATAATCGACCACAACCAGTATATCGCAGCTGTACTGGTTTTGATATAATTCGAGGTAAAATTCGCTTTACAGCTTCAGAAACATCTTTACATCCTTCTCCTATTATTGTTAGATAGTTTTTCTGAAAAATAATGCAATCAAGTCTTGTATAACGTCATGTAAATAAATGTTAATTAATATTAAAACTCCTATTTATGAAGAACACATCATAGTCAAAATAACATTTTAATATATCTAAAGATTGCTGTCTTGAAATATACTATACATATCATTAAATCAATGTGTATGTGGATGTTGTCATTGATTATAAAATAAAAAATAAAAATGTCCATCTATTGGTATCTCTTCTTAAATGACCCGCTATCAAGCGGTCAAATGTAATGTAAAACCATAATATAAAACAGCAGTGTAAACTCTCTTGTGTGATGGGGATCATTTAGAGATTAATTAACGACTATGAATACGACCTTTAGTTTGATGATTGTCATCTATAGATAGATATCTAGATATTTTGTATATATAATATATTGTTCAAAATAATGTTAAAATATTAATTTGGTTTGGAATCTTATGTAAAAATGAGATACTTACAAGCAAATTTTAATATATCTACTTCTAATGTTTCCCAATTTGAATGCGGCTGCTTCGATTGTTTCGACCATTTTGTAACCATTTTTAATTGTGATTTTAGTGGATATTGACACAACGTTTTATCACCACTTATAAGCCATGAACAGGGGACCAATTCTATAACTTACTTCTTCCCATCGCTTGTGCACTCGCCTTTGAAGCATACAATAACATGCGTGTTTTCACTCATGCTGTGGAAAAATGAAAACATATAGAAAACAGTAAAAATGAGAATATGTTTGAAAACATGAAAAACTATAACAAATATGTACATGAAAAAATGAAAATATACATGTGACTAAGAAAAAATGTGAACATATACATAGATATATATATAGTCCTATTTAAAAACAAAAAAATTAAAACATTACACATAAACTGATACACATTACACTAGAAATTTAAAAACACTACACATTGTAATACAAATATTACAATAATGAAGAAATGTTTTGTGCATATAAAGAACGTTTGTGTCTTTTGTTAACATATTCTGTGTCATGTGTCCATATTCTGTATCGTCCATAACCAAACTAATTTTAACTTTAGATCATCGGACGTATTTCTATCGCACACAATCACGACTGCCGACACACCATCGCGCGATCGGTGATATCTATTACTTTCAATGAATTTACTTACTTTTGTAGTTTTCACTTCCAAATAATCGCACTAATGCTCTTTGTGCGAGGAACGTGCCTATGCCGCAGTAGGTGAGAACGTTTCACTGCGCGGAGTCACTGTGTCTTATTTTGCATACAGAGCCACCAATGTGGTCAACTTGGCCCGGCCACTGAAACCCCGACGAGCACGCTACCCCCACTACGTGCCCTTCTGCGCGCTGCTGCTTACTTATTAGATTCTATCTCAACTGATATTCCAGTAGAGTTTCAAAGACGAAGTTTTGATCTGCTCGATATTATTAATTGGAAAGCAACTCAATATAGGTTTTTTTTATTATATTGTAGTGGTGTATTTCTTTCTTATGTATTGCCACATAATGTGTATAAACATTTTATGCTTTTATACGTTTCATGTCGGCTTTTGTCAAGTGAAAAATTAGCTGTACAATATGCTCAATATGCTAAAAATCGTTTACGAGATTTTGTTCAGTTAGTACCAACTTACTATAATGATAGTTTGTTAACAATTACCGTTCATAATCTTATTCATATTGCGGACGATGTCTTGCATATGAAATATCCTTTATTTACATTTTCGGCATTTCTTTTCGAAGACTGTATTGGATTTATAAAAAAATTGCTTAGAAATACACCGCATGTTATTTCGCAAGTAACGAGACGTGTACATGAAATACAAGAGGGATACACACCATCTCTGCAACATCGTTATCCACTTTTATATTCTGTTAAACAGCATACAGATGTGCCTATAGGATTTCTTGGAGAAAAACTAATAAGAGAACAATATTGTCTAGTATTAATACAAAAAATTTCACATTTACAACTGCACACCCTAACAATGTCGCGATTATGAACAACGGTGATATTATAATAATTAATAACATTTTTGTCCGAGCTCGAAATAATATTTCTATTGGTAAGATTGTAATCGAAGGTGAAGAATTGATGTTTCATCGTGATGTATTCAAATATCCTATATCATCGCGCAAAGTGGGTATAATGTACGTTCGTGAAAGTGGAAATAACAAGAAAAGACATTATGTTGACGACATTTCAACGAAATGCATTTATACGAAGATTAATAACAAAAAAATAATTATAACTTTACTCCATTGATAATATAGTCTTTGAAATTAATACGTACAAATAAAAATGTTATAATTTGTGTAAGTTATGCTAATAATAAAGTGTGTTTGATTTTATAATTCTTTATGTAGGATTTTTTTTAAGTTATTTAAAACAAAATTTGCTATTTATTTTGCACATATAATCATGTAAATTATAATTCAACAATTTGGTGGTTTGCAAAATAATGGAGTTTTGATCAGAATAACCCAATCTACAATTACATTACAGAACGCAACCGTTATAGTGAAATACTCAGTATTGGCATTTTCTATAGCCCAGTACTAGGCCTGCATCGAAGCCAGAGCTTGGCCGTATTTTATAGCTTATATTGGCCCAGATCTGGTTATTATACCGGCCCGTACTGCAGCCAGATTGACACCCAGTACTGGCACAATACGATATTTTATACTGGCCTAAAGCTTGGCCAGATTGTCAGCCAGTACTGAAACAATACTGGCTGCCAAAGTTTGGCCGCCAATACTGGCCTAAAGCGTGGCCAGTAGAATTCAACCAGTACTGGCATGAGACTGTATTTTATACTGGCCCGTAGTATGGCCCGTAGTATGACCCGTAGTACGGCCCGTAGTATGGCTCATAGTATGGCCCATAGTATGGCCAGGTTGTCAGCCAGTACTGAAACAATACTGGCTGCTAAAGTTCGGCCGCCAATACTGGCCCAAAGCTTGGCCAGTAGAATTCAACCAGTACTGGCATGAGACTGTATTTTATACTGGCCCGTAGTATGGCCCGTAGTATGACCCGTAGTACGGCCCGTAGTACGGCTCATAGTATGGCCCATAGTATGGCCAGATTGTCAGCCAGTACTGAAACAATACTGGCTGCCAAAGCTTGGCCGCCAATACTGGCCCAAAGCTTGGCCAGTAGAATTCAACCAGTACTGGCATGAGACTGTATTTTATACTGGCCCATAGTATGGCCAGATCTTCAGCCAGTATTGGATCAGTACTGGCGGCCAAAGTTTGGCCGCCAATATTGGCCCAGGGCTTGGCCAGTAGAATTATACTGGCAATTTCTACGTGGGGGGTTCCCCCACTCTCCCTCCCAGCCACAGCGCAATTCCCGTTTTTTTTGGGTCCCCCCTCGTACATGAAAGGTTGGCATAGGCTCAATACTCTTTTCGAGACGTTTTATGTTTCATTCTGAATGATTCAAAACATTTTTCACTCTATTAATATTTTGGTGTACCCACGTAGAAAAATTGTAACGGCCGAGCGTTGGGCCAATACTGGTTGCCGTAGTGCCGGTACTGGCTGCCAGTATTGGGCCAGTACAGATTCGGTACAGGAGTGTAATAGTCGGCCGTTATACTGGCACCAACGGTCGGGCCAGTACCGGTAATTTAATTGGCCCGGACTTTGGCCCGGACTTTGGCTCTGACTTTGGACCAGACTTTGTCCCAGACTTTGGCCCGGACTTTGGCCCAGATCTGGCAAACTTCTGGCTTACTACTGGCACCAACGGTCGTACCAAAACTGGTTATTTCATTGGGCCGGATCTTGGCAGACGATTTTACTGACGGTGCAAATTACATCTCAGCGAGAAATGGCAAATTAAATAGATATCGAATCGACGTCTTTTAGACACTTTTGGCGTCTAGGGAACGCCGATCCAATGTCTATTTAAATTCTATTTCTCTCTGGGAGTAATTTATATTTCTTTTTACCAGGTTACCAGATGTTTCCCAGGCAGCACACGTACGTCCAAAGGATGTACTTTGGACTTAAGGACGTTCTTCGGATGTTTTTAGGACGTCCTTTGGATGTCTGTGTTGTTTATGCATAAATGTTTGATAATTAAATGCACTTGATATATACTAAATACTCGGAGTAGTTTTATTAATAAGAGACTAAGTACACATACAGGTCCAAAATATGTACTTAAATGTTTATAGAACAGTGTTTATAAAATATAGGTTATATGAAGCAAATATTACACTAAAAAATATTGTATTAATCGTGCAATTTCAAGTTCGGGGCAAAGTATAATTCAACAATTTGGTTGTTTGCAAAATAATGGACTTTTGATCATAATAACCTAATCTACAATTACATTACAGAACGCAACTGTGAAAGTGAAATACTCTCAGTATTGGCATTTTCTATAGCCCAGTACTAAGCCTGTATCGAAGCCAGAGCTTGGCCGTATTTTATAGCCTATTTTGACCCGGATCTGGTTATTATACCGGCCCGTAGTGCGGCCAGATTGACAACCAGTACTGGCACAAGACGATATTTTATACTGACCCAAAGCTTGGCCAGATTGTCAGCCAGTACTGAAACAATACTGGCTGCCAAAGTTTGGCCGCCAATACTGGCCCAAGGCTTGCCCAGTATAATTCAACCAGTACTGGCATAAGACTGTATTTTATACTGGCCCGTAGTACGGCCCGTAGTATGGCCCGCAGTATGGCCCATAGTATGGCCAGATAGTCAGCCAGTACGGGGCCAGTACTGGCGGCCAAAGTTTGGCCGCTAATATTGGCCCAAATCTTGGCCAGTAGACTTATACTGGCAATTTCTACGTGGGTAATAGTGTAATACATAATGATACCGAAAAAAAATATTGCGACCACTGCGTTCTATTGTTCTAATAACAAAATTTGATTATTCGTTTATTCCGAGCACTTGGGCTAACATTATACAAGAAAAAGTTATTAATTCGTCATTACCTGCTTGAAAAGATCCGAATAGTTGAATTGTATCGGAAATATTCAACACTGCTCTTAGGTATTCGTCATTATCCCATTCTCCCATAATAAATCTTTTGATGGATATGGCAAAGTGAATAATCGGTTATTGTGATTAAATTTTAGTTTCTTTGGTGATAGTACGATTTTCGAGGTGTTCAATTTTGGTTACATGTTCCAATGTGACATAAACCGAACTTTTACATCACCGTATCCGAGAAAAAATCTGTTGGAACATTAAATAAATTGGTTTCTCACTCAACGAGTATGTTGTTTGTCCGGAAAGAACACCGTGCGGCCCGTCACGCTTGGATCTTCCCGGGGTTATTTGTCTTAACCACGCACGCCAAGTTTTTGTACAGCATTTTCAGTAGACTTCTGTGGCATACCGCCCAAATGTGGGTAGGTTGATTGGCGGAAGGAGTAGTAGTTTACTTGGCTAATTTATGAAATGATTCCTTTTCACTTTTTATTAGATATTAGAAAACGATTTTTAAAGTCGTAAGTTTTTCGTTTCTAGATTGGACACATTTTCTGATTACTTGGCGTCCATTTTTAACTTTTTAAGTTTTTCATGGAGATATATATATACTAGGGTGGCTCTGCCCCCCTGCGCACTTCGCGCGCCGCCTCGCCACCGCTCGATCCCCTCACCCAGCCTACTCAATCCCGCTCGCTCTCGCCAACTCTTGTACACGGCGGCGACGGCGGCGGTCAAATATTTATATAATATAGAGATGTATATATATAAGATGTATTATTATCATCATACCTTTTCACGTAGCATATGTACGCGCATACTCTATACACTTTAAAAGATACCGTATCAATCATGGTACCTGTGGGCACGCCCCGATCCAGCTGGAATCCAGCTAGATCCAGCTAAATCCTAGAAGAAAATTCTTTGTTGAAATCCTCAAAAATTATCGATCAATATTTTACGGGAAAATGATAATAATAGCCGGATTAACTGACACTAGAAACTTCAATTTATGAAGTTAAAGTTTGGCCGATCAGTGGCAATCGGGATACCACGCGGGATCCAGCTGGAAACCTAGAAGGAACTTTTTTGTTGAAATCTCGAAAAATTATCGACGGATATTTAATCGAAAAATCATATTAAGTCCGATTATTGAAATCAGAAACTTCTATTTATACAATTTGAAGTTTTTCGGTCAGCGCTAATCCGGATCGAACCCGGGATCCAGCTGGAAACCTAGAAGGAACTTTGTTGTTGAAATCTCGAAAAATTATCGACGGATATTTAATCGAAAAATCATATTAAGTCCGATTATTGAAATCAGAAACTTCTATTTATACAATTTGAAGTTTTTCGGTCAGCGCTAATCCGGATAGAACCCGGGATCCACCTGGAATCCGGACGGGAATCCCTTGATGGGGAGACCCTAACAAATCCCTACCGGGATTTGGCTGGAAACAGGCACACCCTACCAAATTTCTGCACAGGTGAGCAGATGTATATGAAGCTTAAACTCTTTGTTGCAACCAACCCTATGTGGTAAGCGCGGCATATTTTAAATAAAATCAAAATTGTAAGAGCTGTATTGCTAGAAACATCATACTGTGAGAAAAAATATTGGTGTATTGCATACAATTAATCAATATTTCTAGGATCAGAGCGAAATAAAATATCTGCCGTGCTTAGTTTGCACAGGAGGTTATAACAAAGAGCTTGAAACTTCATAAACATCCGACTACCCACGTAAAAATTGCCAGTATAATTCTACTGGCTGACTCTACTATCATAAAAGTGACTATCTGGCCATACTCTGGGCCATACTAAAGGCCGTACTACGGGCCATAATACGGGCCAGTATAAAATACAGTCTTATGCCAGTACTGGTTGAATTCTACTGACCAAGCTTTGGGCCAGTATTGGCGGCCAAACTTTGGCAGCCAGTATTGTTTCAGTACTGGCTGACAATCTGGTCAAGCTTTGGGTCAGTATAAAATATCGTCTTGTGCCAGTACTGGTTGTCAATCTGGCCGCACTACGGACCGGTATAATAACCAGATCTGGGCCAAAATAGGCTATAAAATACGGCCAAGCTCTGGCTTCGATACAGGCTTAGTACTGGGCTATAGAAAATGCCAATACTGAGAGTATTTCACTTTAACAGTTGCGTTCTGTAATGTAATTGTAGATTAGGTTATTCTGATCGAAAGTCCATTATTTTGCAAACAATCAAATTGTTGAATTATAATTTGCCCCGAACTTGAAATTGCACGATTAATACAATATTTTTTAGTATAATATTTGCTTCATATAGCCTATATTTTATAAACACTGTTCTGTAAACATTTAAGTACGTATTTTAGACCTGTACTTAGTCCTCTTATTAATAAAAACTACTCCGAGTATTTAGTATATATCAAGTGCGTTTAATTATCAAACATTTATGCATAAACAACCCAGACAACACAGACATCCAAAGGACGTCCTAAAAACATCCGCAGAACGTCCTTACGTCCAAAGTACATCCTTTGAACGTACGTGTGCTGCTCGGGAAACATCTGGTAACGTGGTAAAAAGAAATATAAATTACTCCCAGAGAGAAATAGAATTTAAATAGACATTGGATCGGCGTCCACTAGACGCCAAAACTGTCAGAAAGACCCCAATTCAATATCTATTTGATTTACCATTTCTCGCTGAGATGTAATTTGCACCGTCGGCAAAATCGTCTGCCAAGATCCGGCCCAATGAAATAACCAGTATTGGTACAACCGTTGGTGCCAGTAGTAAGCCAGAAGTTTGCCAGATCTGGGCCAAAGTCCGGGCCAAAGTCTGGGCCAAAGTCTGGTCCAACGTCAGAGCCAAAGTACGGGCCAAAGTTCGGGCCAACCATTACCCATAACCATTACTAGCCCGACCGTTGGTGCCAGTATAACGGCCGGCTATTACACTTCTGTACCGAATCTGTACTGGCCCAATACTGGCAGTCAATACCGGCACTACGGCAACCAGTATTGGCCCAACGCTCGGCCGTTACAATTTTTCTACGTGGGTACCCGGCAGTCTATTCCCATTGTTGCGCAAAATTTACAAAATAGCAACAAATTCAAACTTTCCTTACAAGACAAATTTCGGAGTTACACGGCTCATCCAGGAAGTAATACATTCCTTTCTTTCGACCGTAAACAACATACTTTACTAGTCACTCGTCTGAAATTTGTGGTAAAAAAGATGACTTTGGTCTAGTGGCTAGCGCGCTCGCCTCTAAAGCAAAGCATTGTGAAGATCCCGGGTTCGAATCACGGTGCCATCGTCTCGCTAACAGGAAAAAAAATCTGAACTCTCGACGTACCTCCAGACATTCGTCGCGCTGTGTTCGCCATCTGTCGAATTCAGTAGACCGACTGTTACCACCACCGATAAAAACGGTTACACTTAAGTGAAAATGCAAGGTGGTGCGGGGGATTCACTAAAGGAAAAAAGTAGGTCCAGTCGCTGATGACCAATAGATGTGACGTTATACAAACGCAAAAAAAAATTGTTAAATGGTTAGAAACTTGGTGAGCCATGAGTTTATAAAAACAATAAATACCGAAGAAAACGAGTTGAAGAAGAGGCTCCCAAATGATGACTCCATACGGACAGTCGGAGCAACGGGACAACAACTTTTGTTTAGAGCGGTGAAACATGTCAAAATTTGTTGGATAAACAATGTTGGCACTATACGTTGAGGAAATAGTGTTTTCGAGACTAATCGTAAATAATCAGATTTTAAATATATAAATAAAAATATTGTTTATTAACTGCTATAATAATTATTGTACCAATTTTATCCGTACATTGTTTTACTCTTTTTTTTCATTACTTCTGTGTCATTTTTAAAGTCGGGAGTTATTTTTTAATTTTGTTTTCAAGTTTTTTTTGTCGATATGAGAAATTATGAATCATAGATGTCTTACATGTATCGATTGAACAAATTATGAGAAAGCGACCCGTAAAGAAAATCATATTACGACCGTATATCACTTCTCTTTTCTCGTCCGAAGAAAATCTACGACGTCAGGTATTTCTTTGTCGTGGCAGATAAAGAATTCTCGCGAGCCATATATCAGATCATACGACGATAAAGTAATAAAAATAACATGGCGGCTAAAGATACGCGACTAATTCATGAAAATGAATAAATAAAAATCCGTCGATAGACTAACCGCAGATCGAATCGTCCATCACTTGAATTCAAGCCCAGTAGTATAAGCGTATAATAGTCGCACATTCGGGTTATGTTGGAATAATTTTTTTCCTACTTTTTTCGATGATTGGTAGATCCTACTATTGTCGGAGCGAATTCCGCAAAACTTCGTTACTCGTACCAAATAAATCTGTTATATATGCAATTTCCCATTCTGCTTTCCGTTTTTTTTCTATGTTTATCTCGATTGAAATTCTTAATCCATCGATACACCATCCCGAATAGGATTTTTAATCCGCTCAGACTTTCAGAATGTTTTGTGTAGAGTTGCCGATTCCACACGATTAATAATCGGCAAAAAACACAATTTTATTTGAACATTCGTATGCTCCCATTACGATAGTATTTGCTCATCGCAACCATTGATTTTTGGATACCATAGGATTCTAAAAGAAAAATATTCGCAATTCTATCTGCTTATCGATTTTGTGCATCGATTTTGATGAAACAAAAATTAAAATGTTTCTCATGCGAAGGAATAAAGAACCCACCAGATAATGGAAATATAAAATAATTTAAGGGGTTGAAACACCCTTGAACATCTACTTCTTGCACCCTACATTGAAAACTTGCGAATCGATTGGAATGAAAATTATGCTGTTTTATAGCGGCAATAAAAGTTCACGTATTTTTGTATTTGTGCAACAGAACAGTTTTGAGGAGGTGAGCTACCCCTATTTGAGTTTTTACATTCCAGTTGTCTCCTGGTCATTCCAAATGTGTTTGCCGATAAAAACTCTTCTCATTAAGCGATTAATTCAGTAATTCAAATTTCAACCGTATAATCGTTCTATTATATCTGGAAAAAATGCGTCCTCGCAATTTTTTTCACATTTTTGATGTTGATAAATAACATCAATTTAACAGATCGGGATTTCTTAGATTAAAAATTTTATACTTCGTGTCGATTAATTTTTTTCTTTGTCAAATTTAATACGGAGTATTCTTTGATACTACCCAATGGAAGTTCAGAATTTTCACTCGACAGCCTAAAAATTACACGAGCTAGAACCTTAACAAACGACAATAGCTTTTTTTTCGAATAATTCGAAATTCTATAAACCTCGAAGACCTTGAACGATTTTATCCAAATTCAGTAGGAAACTGTATTTTATGATAGTAGAATCACTACACACCTATACCTATGGGTATACCTCTATTTGTGTAAAAAGTTCGAACCTCATAGCTAGAAAATTGCATGACTTGTGCTGTTAAGACACTTTTTTGAAAATTTTGAAAATCTTATAAACTCCAAAATAATTTCACAATCGTCACAAAAATCATAGTGAGTAAAGGGCCAATACTATTTTATATGCGTACTAAATTTCAGCTCGAAAGCTCAGCCAATTAGAAGTTAAAGCAGTTTGCATTTTTCACCTCTATTACACACACATCTATCCGGAAATTTTTTTTAAATGTGTTTTTTCGGTTTTTTGGAACATTTTAATCATATTGACGATGTACGATTTTTTTTTCATGAAAAAAAGCTTCCTCTATGAAGAAGCATAAAAACACGTAGAATTGTGCGTCATTCTGAGACGCTAAAACAATTATCATTCGACGTTTCTATGCGAAAAGTCAATGATAATTTTTAAGCACACGTCGTAAATTTACTCCCGTCTTTGTGAACGTCCATAAAGTGTTACAGAAAAAAATTCCAGATTATTATCATGAGTGAGCGGATGGAAAGGAAATGTATGAAAAAAAGTATTATTTTTAATAAAGATAAATTAACTTTTATTCAAAAATGAATTAGTTTATTCAAAAAATTATTTATATAAACTTATTTATTTACTCGAGCTGACAGTGTAGCTAAAAAGCAGCTGCGGATGCTACGGAAGTTAGGTTATATTAGCATGGTGCAGGTAGGGAGTGTTAGGAAAGAAATTGGGAAGGGTCATACGTAAAAACACGCGATAGTATACGTTGGAATACGGAATAAAATTTTTTTTTTAAATAATAATAATATTTAATTTACTCATTTTATTCAAGAAACTGGTGACTCTTATCTTTAAATTGTAAACTGCAAGAAATAATTAAAACAATACGAGAATTTGGAGACATAAAAATGTGTTTCGATGTAGGAGTGCAGACTATTGATTACACGTTATCCGAAAGAACATTCGTTCTCTTTATTTGTTTTTTTATTATTCCATGCGCAAAACCACACGTTCAAGAACCTTGCTGATAGACGGAAGCATATCATTTTATTACTCCCGGCGACTTATATGTTTATTTATCACTTTGAGGTAGTACATTGAAAAAATAATTAAAAATCGAGGTGGCATGGTTGTCAGGGTATATAAGCTGCTGGAAATTTCTACGTACCAACCATTTTTACGAAAACTTTCTGCACGCTAATCGACGTTTTCGTACTAACGCACAAAATGAGAGGTAAGTTCTTTCGTGCATGGATGAATTTCGAAAAAACAAAACCAGAATTAATGAAGATTTTTTTTTTCGTATATTTTCAGTATTATTCAATTACAATATCCTACTAGGATTCGTCATGCTTCTGTGTTTCGTTGCAACTGTGAACTCCGAGCCTTCGAAGGTAAGACG
The DNA here is from genome assembly GCA_958009045.1 of Oxytorus armatus. NCBI lineage: Eukaryota > Metazoa > Arthropoda > Insecta > Hymenoptera > Ichneumonidae > Oxytorus > Oxytorus armatus. Next base: position 7,647,201 of record OY253747.1, on the reverse strand, counting down.
AAACAATTTCGCGCTAATTTCGAAAAAATAAAAAATGAAAAATGTTTTTTAATGAACGAATTATACCCAAACGAAAAAAACGTCAGGCTAAACAGAAAATACCGAGAAATCACATTTTAGTTACAATTTTGTTGTCTCCCAAAATTCAATCTTTCTGCGTTCATAATTCGTGACTGTAATGTCACGAATTATGAACAAAAAAGAGAGTTTTGAAAATTTCGAATTTTGAAAAATTCCCAAGTCCGAAGTATTCGACTTAATTTTTTACGTTGAATTAGCTAGGGGTTTCTCGGGAAAAAAATTGTAGCTCAAAGAAGAATGATGTAATGCATATAACTTTGAATTTTCATTTTTCAACAAAAATTTTATAACAATACGTTAACGATACAACATTTCGTTTCAAATAACAATTATATTTCCACGGCATTCTGTAATAAATTTTATGCAAAGAAAAAAAAAACACGATCTCGCACCAAGAGCTCGCAGAATAATATCGTAAAAGTGAATTTTTCAAATTTCCAAAATGCATATATATATTCAAACTTATCGATTCTCGTTGCTATTACTGTGAGAATTTCTTTTCTTTACACAAACTTGTCAAAATTTTTGAAAAATAAAAAAAACAACATTAAGACATTTTTTTAAATTAAAAATATAAATTTCAACCTTATAAAAACTTTGGGTCATATTCCTCGGTTTGTCAATGAAAATAACGGAGTGCATATTGTCATTGGACGCATACACAATGCTTTATAAAGAAAAGAAAAAGTGAGTAGGGAGTTTTGATTGAAACGAAATGAGAAAAATGTATTCATCGAATTTTCGTAAATTGTATCTGTATTCCAAAAAATTATTGCCGCAGATTAATAAGCGAATGACCGATGATGAAAAATAGCAATTGTCAAATATCCACTCATTGGTAAAGCGTGCTCAAGCGCCCAACCGACCACCGCCGCCCACAAACTTCAATGGTACACAAGGGTAAAGGCGTAACGAAAAATACAACACGTACATCACCGAGTTGGACGCATCGTTGAAAGAGCTCGTTCGAAGATCTACGAATAACTACGAATCTCTGTTTGATTTTTTTGCACTTCATAATTTTTCAATTAAGTCTTTGTTTTTCTGATGAAAGTTATAAGTTTGAATTTTTCGAAAACGTTTACGCATTGTATGCGTGACAAAAAAAATTATACATGTTACGAATTTTCGTCAACGGTGATGTAATAAAGAATTTTAAACGATGAAATGTTGTGTAACCACGATTTTATTTTCCCCATTTGCGTGGATTTGGAAATTTCCTGAGTTAAGGGGCCGTCTGTATCGGCACGGATTTTCCGCAGTGTCCCTATGCTCGCGGCGAATGCGATAGAGTCTAGCTAAAAACCGGCTGTGGGTGCTACTAAGGTTAGATTACATTAGCACGGTGCGGTGAGGAAGTGATAGGAGGGAAAGTGGGAAGGGTCATACGTAAAAACGCGCAAAGGTATACGTTGGAATAAACAATAATATAAGGTCATATATCACTCCTGACTAAGAAAAATGGCTTAAGGGTATTTACTTTATTAAATCAAGTTTGATAAAACGTAAATTTGAAAAGTTTATATTTATGCATTTAAATCACGGGTCTTCGTGCGAGATCGGGTTTTTTGCGTAAGATCTATTACAGAATGCTGGTACCACATAATTGTTATTTGAAGAAGGTATGTATTAACACGTTTGTTTAGTATATTTTCATTGAACAAAATGAAAATGAAAAATTATGCAATTCGTCACTTTTTGTTGAATTACAATTTTTTTTTGCCCCGACAACTGTAGCTAATCTTACGTGAAAAATATCGAATAGTTTTTGGACTTGTGAATCGTTTTCGAAATTCAAGATTTCCAAATCTCCCAAAAATGCATGTCACGAAGTTCTACTGATCAGAGTTTCAATGTGACTGCGACAAATATTGTCACAAAACTATCTCAATTTAAACAAAAAAATCGTGACTAAATACATAATTGTAGTCAATTTTTTTTTTCTTAGATAAAATAATTCCTTAAGCAAAAAAACATTTTATTTAAACGTAGCGCGTAATTTTTTTGTCTCGCCTTCAACGCCTTATATGTCGAAGTTGCAACGAAATACAGGAGCGTCATGAATCGCAATAGGGATATTGAAATGAATAAATCCTCAAAATTAACCTGAAAGAAATGCATTTATCAATTTATTAGCTTTTTTCCAAAAGTTTATCCATGCACGAAATAACTTAGCCCTGATTTTGTGCAGTACCGTGAATTTTCTTTCACTAAAATTCGTTCTGCCACTCACACGTAACCGCTGTTGCACGAATTTGCGGAATGATAGTGGTCATTTTTGAGCACGTCGTAAATATATTTCCGGCTTTGCGGACGTACATAAAAAAATGCGGAGAAACATCGAGGTACTATCAACGTTCGTAAGGTGTTGAAAAATAAATAAAATGAATGTATCGTAGGCTAACATACATGTTTCAATTTGTTAAAGTTTATTTTTTTACATTAAAAAATACGGGTTATCTTAGTCACCGAAAACTCATAAAACATGTAACTGCGAGGAATTCAATTTTAAAAAATTATTCTAATGTGGAGGAATACAGGCTGTTGGGTAAAAATATTTTTTCTTGTTTGCGTGTTTACCTGAATTCGCATAGGATGGACAATATTTTCATTCGGCACCCAGGAATGTTTCACACTTGAATATATTTTTCGTCGGTTTTATTTTTTATTTGAATTTACAGTTCAAAAAATTATACGTAAATCCCGAGATTCAAAAATTTTTTGGTGAGTCAGAAATATATAATTTTATTACCGACGGCGACTGGGATATTTATTTATTATTTTGAGGAAGAAGATAATATCTTTCATTAAAAAATCGAGCTCGCATTGTTCTACGTAGTAGCAATCTCTGCAAAAAGTTTATTCGCGAAAATCAACGTTATCGTACTATAACGGAAAACCAATTATCATTCGACATTTCCCGACTTTGCGGAAAGTTATATAATGATAATTTTTAAGCACACTTCGTAAATTTGCTATCATCTTTGTCAACGCCCATAAAGGGTTTGTTTTTTGGCTAAAATATTGTTGAAAGTATAATATGGACTTGTCTGAATCTAAAACCGTCCGTGTTGCAAGGGACAATCGTATTTATATGAACGAAAACAAAAATTAATCGATCGGTCTTCAAACGCTTTACGCGCGATTGATTCTCATTTGTCATTCGCTAAAACCTAGATCCCAAAGAGACGTTTCAATTTTGCAACGTTTCAAACTCGACCGCTATTGATAACCTCGCATGGTACTGAGAATGATTATCACCTAATATTCTTACTACCTACTCACGGGTTTTATAAGTTTGACATTATCACATTTTTTTTCCTCTTTTTCTCCTCTTTTTTTTGTCGCTCGTCGGACAAATGCCCACAGCCGGGTAGGCTCAGTCATTTTTCTTTATTTTCACTGTGTATCATTCAATTCACGTTTTATTTTATCGCGCCAATCCCCTCCAGTTCGGCCGTATTCATCGTATTCCACGGTATCGCATTTGTGCAAGGAGAATTATGAAAAAACGTGTATCGACATAGGCGGTGTCGGGTTCGCTGCACGATGCCGTAGCTAGGTCATGTCTCCGCCGAGAAAATATATATTGAATTCTACGGTACATAAGGTAAATCGTATTTCAATTCCTAAAGGAATAAAACGCCTATAAACGATGTGTCGACAGTCGCAATAGAAAAGGCACACCGTTTGTCAGACAATAAATTATTCGGTCAACGATCTGACCATCATCTCTATTATATCATACTGAAATAATTGCGGGTCGTCTTACTCCAGGTATCAGAATCCCGCCTTCTTCTTTCATTGTCAGTACAGCGAATCCATCTGTATTTATTTATATTTTCTATATTCAGTTCGTTTTTCACGACGATCCATCTCTGTCAAACTTACTATAATACTATAATATAGCTGAGTCTCTATGTTTGTTCGAACTCGCCAATCTCAGGAAATACTAACTCGATTTGAAAAATTCTTTCTGCATTAGATAGCCCGTTTATTCAGGAAGGTTGTAGGCCATATAACTTCATACTATGACTCTAGTCTTACTATCTTACTACTATACTACAATATCTAAACTATATACTATATACATATAATAGAGCTGGAGAATTTGTTTGTTTGTACGCGCTAATCTCAAGAAATACTAATCCGATCTGAAAAATTCTTTTTGCACTAGATAGCCCGTTTATTCGGGAAGGCTATATAACTTCATGCTATAATCCTAAGGAGCGGCAGCGGCGTCGGTTTATTTTTTATTGATTGGTCCTTTTATTTTTCCACATAATTTCCGTATGGTATTTATAGTTAATGATATGCACTTAGTTATGTATTCATAATGCGTACGAAACAGATATATAATACAAATATAACGTGGGACACAGCTAGTATTATGTATATGAAATCCAAAAATCGCCTGGTCCTATCTACACATTCATGTCAGAACCAGGTAGAGGGATTCCATATGTCGACTGAAAACGGGTTGAAAATCTAGGTTTGCAATGAGTGTTTGGATTTGTTTGCGGTGGTTGGAGATTCGGGGGATCGTAAGCCTGAGCCATACGAATCCCTAGTACATATTAGGACATTTTTTTTCTCGATCTATACGAGTCTCGGATGAAATTGATTTTGCGGTACAGCCCATTGGCAGCCGGCTGACTATGCAGTACCAGTGGGTGGAGGGACTATCCCTGGGAATACGATTGTCGAAGGATAGGAAAACGCAGGTGGCCTTGGCCCGTTGCTTCGATGTCGTGCACCACTTTCAGCTCACTGCCGCACTGTGTCAAGTTTTACCTCTCGCGCTCTCTCTCTCTCTCAAAAAAAAAAGTTAACTTCTCTCTGTACAAACTCAAGTACCATCGCAATGCTCTGTCAGGCGAACTAAGGACGATGCTTGTGACTGCGCTAATTCTCCCGCTCTTGGATTATTGTTGTATTACCTACAATGACTTGACGGTAGAACAAAATATAAAGCTCGAGCGACTCGTAAATTGTGGAATCAGATTCATCTTCAATCTGCGACGAGATGAACACATCACCCAGTATCGCCGAAGACTAGGATGGCTTACTGTGAGCTCCAGGACACAATACTTTCTGGGAATCATGACGTACAATATTCTTCACAATAATGCACCCTCCTACTTGGTTGAATTATTTACCCGTCCTCCTCCACCCCAGCGTCCAGGCCGTCGTGTTAGATCTAACGATTTTTATATTCCCTCGCATAGGACTTCAACTTACAGATATTCTTTCCTCCTGTCGGCGATGTATCTGTGGCTCTCGCTTCCGGTTGAAATCACAAATTCTCTATCAATATCTATATTCAAGAATCGGCTATATATCTACCTTTTTACTCGGGAAAGTACTGAACCTTAAAGATATATGTAATTGCGGAGTGGGTTATTGTTATGGTTATTATTAAACTGCTTATTTCATATATAAACTACGAAAATAGAAAAGCTCTCAAAGAGTGACACAATATGTATTAATTAAATCAGGTTATTGATAAGTTAAGTGTCAGAACGAGAGTTGTGACACTGTGCGTTTTACCTGCTTTGCTGTTTCAGCTATTACTGTATTAACGTACTGCTTACTAGTATAATTACAGTCACACGCATTGTCAGGGCTGTACTTAATCTTAAACACTCTAGGTATATTTGTTTTTAATGTTATGTCTCTAATCTATTTTATTGTATTTTCTTTAATGTTTATACATTTTGCTTAGTGTAATTTGCCTCAAGGTTTATACCAAGGCATTAATAAATACAATCAACCAATCAATCAATCAATCTCTCTCTCTCTCTCCATTCGCTTGTTCTTTATACCACGGTCAACGAAAAAAAAATTTAGTTATGGTGATTTAATTGCACAAATCATTCATCGGTTTTCTATCTTGTTATTATTAGTGTGTTCCGTCGTACACGTTTTAGGGTTCTTACGTCTCTTTTCCACTTCTATTTCCATCTGTATACCATTTCTGGATACCCCCCTCCTCCTCACCAGAGTATTGTCCGCGGTCATTTTTTCCTAATGCACTCCTGTGTCGCTATTTGCACGAGGGCACTGAGAATCTGTGGAAAACTCGGTCGGTAAAGGTGGCTAAATTCTATTGAATTTCACTTATATTATCATTAGCAACCCAGAACCACTGCTCCCGCTGAGTATATAGTCGACGTGCAAGCCAGTGCACATCTAAGCGGTCACCCATCCCTGTATCGACCGCCGCCAATACAGATTAACGTGGGATACTGCATGTAATTACTATTGTTTACATTGTTGTACATATTACGATTACTATAGTCATTGTGGTTATTCTCACGTATACCTTCTTCAGGTTTTTACGTCGCCTTTCTTTGTTTCTCCTTTTGATTCCAACTCCCCCCCGCGCCCTGGCCGTAGTGTTGCCCGCAGTCACACTTAAATCCCGTACTGTATCGCATTTGTACGAGGGTATAAGAAAATTGCGGAAAACCTAGCGAATATACAAACGACTCTCTTAACAATCGCGAGATACCTCGAGTAGAAACACAGAATTAATTTCGCGGTTAATTATCAGTGATCAGTCTGGTCGCACAGCAGTATACCGGCGATGGATCAGCTAGAATGTGAAAAAATAGAAGACATAGTTTTGCAAAATGAATATTGTAACAGTTTGACGGGTCTTGTTTACCTCTCGGTACTTTTCATATTAAATTTATTAAAAGTTATGTGCGTAGGTTCTTATGCGATAGCTGGAGACACTGATGTAAATACAGTGACGAACGATGTTTTAATGAAATGCCAGCGATCAAATCTTTAAGTGTATATGTGTTTATAAGCACAATGTATCTCAACGTCAAATTTGTTCTGCTTAGGCAAATTTTTGACGTTAATATTAGATGCGAATTATCATTATTGTGGAAATAGTTCGTATATGTACCATTATATATCGACGTGAATCGATTAGTATCTAAGAGCCCTGTCGGTGCTACCGTTCAGGTTAACGATTATTGATATCTATGATGAAATACAGGGTGGATGGTGATATCGCATAATCCAGATAAACTAAACAACATTAGTCAATCTAATGCGATTAAGCGCTTTTTGTCTCGCACTCTTCCAGTGACCAAATTCAGAGACGGTTGTGTAATAACGTGTCATATCGCGTGTGGAAATACAAAAATCATTATCGTCTGTATTAGAACTATACGAGGTTATGAGGTAGGGATTTATTGTCGTTGTATAATCCATGAGCGCATAATAAAGAGAATTGTGTACTATAAACGCGGCGATTTTCTCATCAAAGGCTCGTATATGAGTATCGACTACGCCAATTATTTTCTGTACGTTTCACGAATTCATTAGGCCTATCTATCTACTGAGGCATTTATATTACTCTCAATTCACCATTGATTTGACCACAGAGGTTATATACAGTGAGTGTAAAAAGTATTCGTACACCAGCACTTTTGCTGTTTTTATCCCAAATGATAAAAGATAACAGCTGGAAAATAACTGGAAAACCACTGTTCATAATAAATCATCCATTTATTAACCATAATAATACAAAAAACAATTAATAACTTTATTGCTTTAAAAAAAAACGATTACAATCCAAAAATCTACCGTTTTGGACGTGTGAAAAGTATTCGTACACTTGAGTCTTAGCAGTTAAAATTTATCATTGAACTGGGAGAATTTAAGTTTCAAAATGAAAACAAAGCAGGTCGACTTTGTTTACATTCGGACACTCCGTATGAATCTTCCTACCAATTGTAAACCAGCAGTTTGTATTGAATTATGAACGATAATGGGTCGAAAAGGCAAAGAAACTTCGGAAGAAGAAAGAAAAATTATTAAAAACTTGCATTATTAATGCAAAACCCTAAGTGAAATATCGAAGATCGTCGGAAGCCCGCTCGACATTACAATCAATAATTGATCGATTTGGAGAGCGGAAAACATTGAAAAATCAACGTAGAAGTGGTCAGCCGTGTGCATTGGCAGATAGAGCCAAACGGTTTATTCTGCGTAAGATTGAAGCGGATCCAAATATTAGTGCGCAAAATATTGTGGGTGGCCTCTTGGATCGTAATGTTAATGTCTCCGAAAGTACAGTTCGCAATGTGTTATGTGACAATGGTTATCATGGCCGAGCTATACGCAAGAAATTTTGGGTGAATGCGATGAATCGTAAAGAAAGACTTGATTTCGCTAAAGAGCATCTCGATAAAGATGAAGCGTTCTGGAACTCTCTCATTTTCTCAGATGAGTGCAAATTTAACATATTTGAATCCGATGGCAGGCGTATGGTTTGGAGGAAAAAAAATACAGAATTCGATCCGAAAAATCTGCAGCCCACTGTTAAACATGGTGGCGGTTCTGTTCTCGTTTGGGGGTGTATGAGTGCCAGGGGTGTCGGAAAATTACATTTTATTGAAGGTACTATGGATCATCGAATGTATATTAACATTTTGAAAAACAATTTGCGTGCCAGTCCCGAAAAATTAGGGATTTCAGATAATTTCAGTTTCCAACACGATAACGATCCTAAACATACCGCGCGCAAAACCAAAGAATGGTTATTGTACAACGTGCGTAAACAATTGAATTGGCCTCCTCAATCGCCGGTCCTTAACCCCATAGAACATCTATGGAGAATCTTGAACGATGGTGTTCAAAAACAGGTTGTTTCCAGTCGGCAAGAGTTAAAACAGGCCTTGCAAGCCGAATGGGATACTATCTCGCCAGATATCACACGCAAGCTTGTGGAATCTATGCACCGACGACTCTAGGCCGTTATAAATAGTAATGGCTATCCGACAAAATATTAAAAATTATTATTATATTATAAAAAATTAAAGTTAAATCATGTTTCGTACGGTGTACGAAAACTTTTCACCCGCCCAAAACAGTAGATTTATTGATTGTTATCGTTAAAAAAAAAAAAAATTAAGTTATTAATTGTTTTTTGCATAATAATGGTTAATAAATGGATGGTTTATTATGACCAGTGGTTTTCCAGTTGTTATCATCAATTTTTCATCATTTGGGATAAAAACAACAAAAGTGCTGGTGTACGAATACTTTCTCCACTCACTGTACACAAGATAACGATTATATTCGTATTCTGTACTTCGGAACTAACGTGCGTGTGTGTGTGTACGTGTGCGAATATGGATACAGATCAAATAATTTGGGAAGTATGTTATTCGAAATTTAATCACCATGGTCATTAGTCTCCCTCAAAAATAATCGCGAATAATCAATCAATTAATTAATACAAATAAATAAATATAAAATAAAACAAAAATAAATGTGTGGTTCGAATAATAAATTTACCAATAGACTGTGCGTTTCTTACAGTATATTCCTAATCGAAAACCGGTTAAAATCATTCTATGATAATAATATTTTTTCTGGAGAACTCCGACACGTTTATGTTTGCTCTTATCTCGTTCGACTGACTACGTACGATGTCACCTTATGTATAGCAATCGCTTCATAACAACCGCTCTACTGTAACCCATTTTTTGCTCGCTACTTGCGTGCAAGTCTATTTCCGGATTAAACGTAAACTTTCATCATAATTTTACGCATTTTTGTACAACTTCTACTAATTTTTTTCATTTCACCATTTTGTTACCATTTTCTATATTATTTTTCAAATTTCAGGTAAATTATTAGAAGGGTTGAGAAAGATATTAATATTCTTTTGAGAAATACAATACCGAAACTACTTTTTATATGCATGTATTAAATATTTTATTTACTGGAATATGGTTGTGATGACTTTATAATAACTACAATTGAATTAATAAAGATGTAAACGTTGCACAGTCAAAGATGTATCGATTCACTCATCTGCGAAGAAAATAGATTGGATGTGTTCTCGACGACCCTTGTGGAGCCCTCAAGCCGTTGTTTATGCCTTTTGGTTATGACTGCCTCTAGTTCAGCGTCGCCAAGGTCTCGAATCTTTGTCCCCCGCATTCCGGCAGCATTTGGCCCACACTTCGGTGACACATGCCACGCGTCTTGGTAGAAGTTCCCATGCACAATCGAGTGTCTGTCGAAGCTTGAAACTTTTACGACACGAAGAAGACACACACTAAACTTCGCTCAAATCCGCTGATTCTTCAAAAACTTACGGTGTTTTCACATCCCACAAAAATAATACTTCTGGTGCAATTTTTACAATAACAAAATATCAATCTATTAGGTGAAACCACAAATAATTTTGTTATGATAGTTTTCTCTTTATGTTTGTACTTGGTTTGTATATTGCTTTTTCTATTTTCGAGTATTCTCCTCGATGCATAGCAACACTCATACACAAAATATGACTCAGCATGTAATCAGCTGCAAATGGCAAATATAACATATATACGACGAAAATTGTCGCGATACTTTCTCCGGACAGCTCAATTTTCTCTTCACTATATCGTCTAACCATTTACCTCCTCTTCCTTCTGACGCTTTTTCAATTCGCCATCGTTCCACTTCTTCTTTCCATCCCTTTCGTAACCACCTCGTACTACAATGGCATGATGTGGTGTCACTTATTTACCCCCTACTATCGCCCTGAAACCCCGGGCCATGTGATCATGTGATCATCAGTCTCTTTACTGCTTCGCCAGCAGTAGAATAAAAATAAAATATCTCGTCCTATTTTAACCTCATGACATGTTAAATGAGCAGAATGATTTTTTTCCAAATAATTTTTTTACCATCGTCTCACGCAAAAAGTATGGCCCAATATTCATCGATACCGTTTTATATATTTCTATTAGTTTCAAACTTCTTTTCATTTTATAAGTAAGCGTTTGACATGTATTGTTAGGAACAGTAGAAAAGTCCCGCCGTGTTATTTTACGGTTTTCCCAAAATTACGTGTATGTGGTCTTGAATCCTTCATAATAAACTATGTCGTAATTAGTGCTGAGGTTAGAGGGTATTAATAAGCATAAGCAGAAGAAGAATTGATGCGACCAGCATTTATCAATTCATCATCTATGATTTTTTTACCGCTGTTCATCATTTATTCATTTCAATTTTTGTCATCCCCTGTGACATCTAACCATTATCGCAATTCGATCTTCGATCGAAAATGTTATTAATTTTGCGAAGTATATTTAAAGTATTAATGAAATAAATTACACCCAATGTTACGAATATCGAAAGATGTATTATTTGAAACCCCATATATTTCACTCTTCTTACATATTTCATTTCCTGTCACGTTTTCGTCTTCGTTCGGCGAGCATGCTAGCTTCTATGCCAATGCTCCAGTATTATCGATTGCAACTCATAATATGGCGTAGTGGTACAAAAATAGTACGGTAATACCGGAAAATTTTGTCCCCTATTATTCTCACCCCTTATCCTATAGAATGGCGTGTCATCTTTTCTTCCTACGTTGTCGTTTAACTTCCTTGCTCCATATAAGGTCGACGTCAATAAAACTTTATTGACGGCGACCTTACATGGGGCAAAAAAATACTCAATGAAGATATTCGAGTGAGCCAACGGAGTTCCAATTGGTCGCATTTTTTCCACAGACCCTGCATGAAATTTCTACAGTATTTCTCTTTTATGCGAATGACTCAGGCGGCCTCGGTAAAGGTAAAGGATGGACAGAAGAATAGAATTGAAAACAAAAGGGTCACAAAGAGGGACGTAAGAGAAAAGAAACGAGAAGAAGCATAGGGAATGCCATGAGAAAAAGAACGAAGCCAGCGAGGGGAGCTTTGAGGAAAGCTTCAACACGCGCGTCTCGTTTTCAACCACGTAGGAACTTCCCACGAGGATTCGTGGTGCTTTTGCTACCCTAGTCCTTGCCCCACCATCCAACATTTCAGCGAAATGGACCACAGACCAAGAGAAAAACACAAAAGATAATTGACCAAAAATTAGTGTTGTTGGAGTGATAAACAAAAACGATGAGAAAATTACCCCTATTTTCCGTCCCTTTGATACGGTCGATATAAAAAGGGCTAATCTGAAATATTATAGTAATGCAACATCCTCATTCACCGGTAATTAATGTCATTTAAATATGAAAACGTACCACCAAGAAGTATCCCTCATTCTGTACTCATTAGTAGTACCAATAAAAAAATACCTTTCGTCTAGATTCATGAACAGGAGTCATTTTTTTATTTCAATTGTTTTTTTTTCAATTGCACCTAAAATATCAAAGTGAATTGTGCTATTGTATTTCAATTCAATACCAAAACTGAGTTTTGTTTGTTGAGTATACGTGCCAAATTGTATCCTGTTCCGTAAGCTTTATCACAGAATTATAGCGGCTAGCGCAACCAGGTACACAAATAGGCAAACACAGCATGAAAAAATACTTTTTCGTGGTCCAGTATATCTAAAATAAAAATGTTTATATTAGTTCTCCTTTTACATAGTCTGTATGGAATGAGAGAATAACCAGTCTTTAATCAAACATAGAATAAGATATCATGTAAGAAAATTAACCGACAATGAGCGACGTTGCAATTCTGAAAGATGGGAGTTGAAGTTTTCAACATCAACCTCGAAATCAGATCCAACTGTATGCAAGGAAATTCAGGGCCCTCCGTTGAACTCCCGAAAATGGCAGCTTTTGTCCATTTTTAGCTAATGGACCCCTCCATTAGCTAAAAGTACTCATAATTATACGGTCTTTATTTTAGCTCGGCTGTACTTTAATTATTCTATCGCTCAGTGAAGAACAAGGTGTATTGCAAAAAATAAAATAAGACGAAATTGCACTAAGTGACCTTGAATTAATGGTAATTATACGTACTTATTATTAGAATACATAATTCTAATAATCATTTTTGGTGTACGAGGTCTGTTCAAAAAGTATCGCGAATTTTGAATTTCCGCGGGCTACGTATATTCGATTTTCGATTTTTTTGTGGCGTTAGATTGGTACTCATGTCCCTCACCTATGCTAAAAAATCGGCCATTTTGAATGTTTAGTTAATTGTTGACAGCTGTTTTGACTAGACGTGTTTTGGCTTGTCTCCGATTTTTGCCTATTCCAAAAAATGAATCAAAGAATTTGTATCAAATTTTGGATGAAGAACAAAATTAAGTGCGCGGACGCATTCCGAATGTTGACTGTGGCATATGGTGAAGCTACCTTGGACCAAAGCAACGTTTATCGGTGGTACAAAATGTTCTCAGAGGGCCGAGAAGATGCGAACAAGGAAATGCGTTCCGGACGCCCGAGCACATCAAGAACAGACGAAAACAATGATGAAGTGAAGAAAATAATATTGGCCAATCGTCGAATCACCGTTAGAGAAGTTGCTGAGGAACTAAACATATCGATTGGCTCGTGCTATTCGATTTTTACCAATGATTTGGGCATGAGACGGGTCGCCGCGAAATTCGTGCCAAAATTGCTCAATTTCGAACAAAAACAGCGTCGCGTTAATATTGCTAAGGAGCTGTTGGACTCGGTCCGCGACGGCTCAAATTTGCTCCAGAGGGTCATAACTGGTGACGAATCATGGGTTTATGGTCATGACGTGGAAACCAAAGCTCAATCATCGCAATGGAAGCTGCTCTTTTGGGATAGGCAAAAATCGAAGACAAGCCAAAACACGTCTAACCAAAACAGCTGTCAACAATTAACTAAACATTCAAAATGGCCGATTTTTTCAGCATAAGTGAGGGACACGAGTACCAACCTAACGCCACAAAAAAAAATCGAAAATCGAATATACGTAGCCCGCGGAAATTCAAAATTCGCGATACTTTCTGAACAGACCTCGTATCATAGAGGAAACTTTGTGATGATATTTTTTATATTTCAGTTTTCAATGTTAATGTTTTTAAAGTGTGCCTAAACGTCGGTAAATCGCATTAAAAAAAATGGATGTGTATGTGTGTGTAACAGCCCTGAAAAATTAAAATGTCTATATCTTGGTAACGGTTTGAACTGCACAGCTGCTACTTCGCACATAAGTATTCAAACGGTACGTCCGTTCTGCGGTACGAAATTTATGAATTAGCTCAGATTTTATGGGATTTTAAATCTTTGGAAAATATCTGTACACGCGCTCCACCTGCCGCAAATTTTTAGATATCAGACTATTTTTTCAATATGAACAGACTATCATTAAAGGATGGTTATTATTGTATTTGGCGAAAATCGGTTAAAGGGCTATTAGGAAAACTTCAACTTTTATGAAATTTTGAATTTTCCGACAAATGTTTGTGGTCGTAGTAACTTTCGCAAATTCCAAAATATTGTACACTTTCATATATGAATAGAGTATTATTAAAGAATTTCGATACTAAAGTTTGCGAAAATCGGTCGAAAGATTCGGGTTGTATGAATTTTTTTATTTTTTTAAAATCGGACCACCATCGGACCAAGATTATCTATGTGGATAGACTATTATTAAAAGTGCGATGTTATTTTAAGAATCAACCACGGATATGATCCAACTAAGAATATCAATCAAGAATTAATGTAACGCGAGAATCGATGACACCGCTCAGACTTTACGAAGTTTTTAATTTTTCCAAAAATCTGTGGAATTTACTTTGACAGATTTGGATAGATTGCATAAAAACTGTTAAGATGAATAGAATATAATTAAATGATCGTTAGTATGCAAATTACTAAAATTTGGTGAAACGATTCCGATTGTATTAAATTTTTTATTTTTCGAAGAATCTGGATTTGACAAAACATGTGGGGAAAAAACAAAAAATTTACACTTGCAGCTGTGAAATTTTGAGGCAGCAATTTGCAACTTTCAGCGAATTCAATTATTAATTAATAAACAATTAGAAAAAGTTTTCATCACGGTTATTATTTCTGGAGCGTATGATATTTCATTGAGAGAATAAAAAATGAAACTGTACCGTACAAATGACGCGTTTGTATGGTAGAGGTAAAACGTTGCGTGACGACTGCAATTAAGCTCGGTTAAATTGAATTAAGCTTGACTCGCAAGCTTCACGTTTTACGATGAGAAATTCGAACTACCGCGTTTTCACATTGTCAAACGAAAATGTTCATTAACACTGCAACGTATACATTTGTATGAACAAAACGCTCCAAAAGCTGTGCTGAAATAAACGCGAATTTGATTTTTGTTTATGATAACTATTTTGTTTTTAGTTTTATCTGTTAAATAAAAAATGCGGCAGCGCTTCAACGCCATGTAATAAAATAGAATGATTTTAACGAGCGAGTTAATATGCTGTTGCCCTCTCTTATACTCCAGTATAGCAAAACAGTGATATTATTACACCGATGCTCTGGCGTAGTGGGTAGTGTGTTCGCTGCTAAACTAAAGCATCGGGACGATCACCGGTTCCAATCCCGGTCTCGTAGTTTCGTCGAAAGAAAGAATATGGGTGGTGTGACCGAGCCACAAATATATAGATGATTCCATCAAATGATTAATTAACTATATCTCAACCCTTCTGATTTGGTTGTACCTTTGTTCATCGCTGGTAATCCTTAGGCAGAAACTGTAAGAACTTTTAAGATTCCATAAGCCCCTCCCCCTCCCGAAAGGGTCGCGTCTCTTAGACAGAGGCGACCAAACACAGTCATCGTTTTCAAATTGGAGACCCCCTTTATAAACGTGCCCAATAAAAGTTATCTATTTGAAATGGACCACCCCTTACATAGGCTTTCAATTCTTGAGTTTCCTGAGAAGATAACAAAAGCATTCCCAACACAACCGGGATTACGATTGGGAATACTAAGAGGGGGGAGAAGGGATCAACACAAACGAAGTCAAAAGAACTCATCTGAGTAAGAGACAAACAATGCCAAAGGCTTCTGCGTAGAGGCTCGAACAAAACGACAAAACACTGTTAAAGCCAAAGAAGTTCGTATGGGTTGTGATATTGCAATTTTGCTGTGTCTTCATAATATTTTACGAACTCTCGTCCGTCCCTGTTACTCCGCCTCACTTTTACTTCAAGAACGTCAGAGAATTCCGTGGGATAAATTTTTTTTAAATAGGACAGTTTATAGTTTCTTTTTAATTTCAATTTTTTTACGTGTACTTATTTTTTTAACGGGGAGTTAAAAAGCGAGGCTCGACAAGGCTCATCCGAAGAAACCGAGGAGACAGAGACAGAGAGAAAATTATGTGCGGGAAATCATCAATGTGTGATGCTACACTCTCACACCTTCAAACTTCCCGTATCACCGGGATAACTTGTTAAAACCACGACTATGCAATAATCACGTTGGAATAGCGTAAGCGCTAAGTAATTAATTTCATAAATTGTAGCGCCCTAATTCCGCGCCAAAATTATATAATGTACGCGACGTTCCTGTTCTTCGTAGGGAACTCGACGAGGACCTGGGAGATTTAGAAATTATCGGAAAAATCAGAGTAGGGGCGAGGCTCTCGTACGCGTAGCCTAGAGCTGTCTCTGGAGACTCTTGCGAGTTACGTGATGTAAGACAGGCCTAGGCAAGGAGGGCAATCCATCACAGTCACGAAAAGTAAAGAAACTACGAGGAGCGCTTCCCGGTGGAAGATCGTGAAAAATTGTTGTTCGAGATCGAAATACCGGTACCAACGCCTCCCGAGATTGTTTTTTTCCTGCAATAACTAATACGCGGTAGCCTTACGCCTTGTTTTCTCTTTGTCTCTCTCTCTCCCTCTTTCACTCTTGTGTAATATCCAAATAGAAAATCGAAATCGTTTACGAGGGGGGACCCAAAAAAAAACGGGACTTGCGCTGCGACGGGGAGGGAGAGTGGCGGAACCCATTGCTCGACCAGGTGTCCGTTGGGGACACGTCTCCTGAGTTTGTGTGCGAAGTTCTGTCCCCGTGTGTGCATCGGTTCGCCCGTGGGAATTTTTGTAGTGAAACAACTTTTTCCATTTCGGCGAAAACGTGATGGCCGATTGTCGAGAGCAACGCGCGGCTGTGAAATTTCGTTTCCTGTTGGGGAAATCGGCCGCGGAAACTACTGTAATGCTTAAGACTGCTTATGGAAATGCTACCCTAACGGCGGGGTAGGGTTTTAAAGGCGAAAAAAAAGCATATTTTTATGAATTTTTTGCGGCGACATGAGTAATATAATTTTATTAAATAGAATTACATATTATTGTACAACTATTGAAATATCTCAGAAAAAAATTTCAATGAAAAATATTGATAAATAAGCCGGTGACGTTGAATCTCCAGAGGCGCCTTGAAAAAAAGTGGTTTTGCGGTGAACATTATAACTCGTTACCGGATCATCCGAAACAAAAAAATTGATATGCATTTTGAAGGTGATGTATTTCTCGAGGTAATCAGGCAGAGTTTTTTTTTTTTTTTTCCATTTTTTGCAGCACTTGGAGGTGAAAAACGCAATTTTAGCTCAAAAAATCGCGCTTAATTTGTTATTAAAAAATTGAAAAAAATGAAAAAAAAAAAAAACTCCTCCTGATTACCTGTTGATTTATGTGAAGAAGTAATGTTTAAATTTTCAAAAGGATCGATTCAGTAGATTTTGAGTTCTAATGTTCACAAACTTCAAAAATGACGTTTTCGGGAAAATCGATTTAAAGTTTTTTATACGTGATATACAGGTATCACGGCCGGTCGTTTGAAACGCTGTAACTCCGTTAGTTTTACTCCGATTGACTTAAAATTTATACACAATATTCTCGACATATTGTTCGTTCAGAAAAAATATAAAAAAAAAATGCAAAAAAATAATTTTAAAACCCTACCCCCCCCGCCCCCAAGTAAAACCAGAGTCTACGAGAGGTTTTCACGTTTTTAAAAATGGAGAAATGGAGAAATGGAGAAATGTCAATTGAAGACCAACCCCGTTCAGGACGCCCCTCAACGTAAAGAAGTGACGAAAACGCCGACAAAATCAATGCTCTCATTCATGAATACCGTCGCCGAACCATTGATCAACTCTGTGAGATGTCTGGGATATCATGGAGTTCAATTCAGAGGATTTTATCCAAAGATTTGCACATGAGCAGAGTTGCAGCCAAATTTGTCCCTCGCCTTTTCACAGACGAGCAAAGGGAGCGTCGACTTCAGGCATGTTTTGAACTTCAAAATCAGCTCGAAGAGGACCCCGAACTTTTTTCCAAGGTGATTACTGGTGATGAATCGTAGTGCTATGGATACGACCCCGAAACAAAGCAGCAATCAAGCGTTTTGCCACTGTGGAGGAGGTAAAACAAAAATGGCTGGAAGGCCTAAAGAACATCCCGATAAGTGAATTTTAAAAATGTTTTGAACATTGGAAGGATCGTTTGCAGAGGTGCGTTGTGGGCAAAAGAGAATACTTTGAAGGTGATCAAAATTTGGTGTAAAAATATTAAAAAATAAAGAAATTATGACGAAATTCCCGTTTTTTTTGGGTCCCCCCTCGTATTCCTGAGCTCGCATTGCACTGTACCCGTTTCATTTCTCGTTGCGGCGGGTCAAACCCCTCGCGAACTAGCAGGGGTATGCTTTTCTTTGTTCGTTAAGTTTGCATTATTTGTGTGTTGAGGGAAGGAATACCATGTCTCACGCCCATGAATCGATCTTCACATTGTCCGCGGCAGAATCTCACAAAGTTTCGGGTTTTTGGGAGAAGTCATTCGAGATTAGCGAGATGTCACGAGATTATTGTGCTCCGGGACAGAAATAAAAGGGAGACAAATCGTAAACTTGAATGAACGGATTATTCAGCGTGTTTGAGGAGTCTCGTGTGCACGGTAATAAGGCTGAGAGAAAGTTCTGGAGAATAATCGAAAGGTCAGATCACCGACTAGTGGGCGTTCGATTCTTTCTCTTCCTGGGGCAAATCTCATCGCGGGTAGTTTTCGGTTAGTCTGGATCCCAATTTTCATTAATCTTTTTTTATTGTATTTCCGCATCGTCGGGGATAGGATTAATTTTCGAGTGACGCACGAGCTCGTAACTATAAACTGTAACGGTGTGTGTAGGCTCCGGCCCTGTTGGCGCGACCACGTGTATTAATTCCCTCCCGGATTAATCACAGGGTCAAATAATTAAACGTTCAGTTACTTTGTGCTGAAATATCGCAAAACCGTAAATAAAATACACCTCGCTCACTGTTAATAAATTAATTTGTCATTGTGGAATTTATTGCATGAGTGAAGAGCATATCGAATCCCCCGCTCTACCATTTCCACGAAGCTGCATCCTGGTCGCTTTAACGACTATGATTATTAGCGACGGAATGTACGTTTTTACTTTTAGTGAATACCGGTCGACTTTGTGTATTAATTTCAGAATAACTGTTTATCGGTGGCGGTAATAGTTGATCCACTAGATTCGCTTCACGATACCGGAGTAATATCGTGTCGATTGCTGACGGTAAGTATCTGACTGTCTACAAATCGATGGTGCAGATCGCGCGACAGATGTCCCGAGCTACGTCGAATCGACATATTTTTCCCGTCAGCGAGACGACGGCATCGGGATTCGTACTCGAGGGACCTCCCGATTCTTTGCTTTAGAGGCGAGCACGCTAGACACTAGGCCAAGGTCATCACTCATGGCCTGTTCGGTGTAACACTCTCGTGTCTTGTAATAACTCGACGCCGTACTTCTGTGCCTGGCGCCTTATATAAAATTAAAACGTCGGAATAAGGGCACATTTTGTGAGATTGGTCGATGGGATTCTCGATCGCAGGGTATAATAACAATACGGAAAAAATGCTCTTACAACACACATGAATATTTTGACACGGGCATATTATTTTTTTGGGATATTTTGTCATGAGATGTTTTTTGTGTTTTGGCGGGCTACCTCAATTCTTGTACACCCCGGCGGCCCGATATTTTTATAGCGAGATACTTTTATGACGTTTCGCTCCGCTTCTCAGGTTTATTGGCGGGATGACTCAATCATTGTCATTTTTGTCCGTATGTTATTAACGGAGCTTTTTCAGACCACGTCAGTCTCCGTCAGTGGAACGTGCAGGGTCACAGTTGCTATTTTCTTTGATTTTTCGATGGCCTTTGACGTATTGTTTATGAAACTGAGGGCGTTCGGTGGGTCGCGGAATGTACTGGGATGGATTTACTCGTACTTGTCAATATGTCGGTACGCAGCACTCGGCACAGAGCATGAACGACCATGCTGGAATGCTGTCATGTCGGGGATCCCACAGGGAAGTATACTTGATCCGCTGTCCTTGTCGGTTTTTGTCAACCACTTCCTCGTTGTGTTGGAGGATTCCTCGCATAATTATCGCGTAAATGATCTTGTGCTGCATATGCATTGCTTGCGTATCAACTTACCTGGTGTGTCGAATCGGATTGGTGCGGACGTGTCATGAGTTTTTAACTGGGCTGAAGACAATTTGCTCATTTTGAACGCGGCGACGCTAAGGTCATGATGATCGCGAGTGCGTTCTACGCTTATTCCTCGCTGCCAGACGTTGAGGTAAATGGACAGAGCATCGAATTTGCGCCATCACTGCTCTACCTAGAAGCTACGTTAACGAACGTGTTAAAGTGGATGAGTCTGTGGCCGCGTTCGGGAGGTCGATGAATAGTAGGTTACTCGTGTTCAGTTCCCATAGTGACTACTTTAGTGTGATCTATAATGACTTGTCGCATATTACGCGGATGATTTATTCGAGGATTTATTCGCAAATGAATGCACGTATTTTCAGCCACACGTACTTGCTCTCGGTCTCAATAAACGACCCAGGAGTATCCTCGCCTTGGGGGGAACGACCAGAGATAATAGAGACTTCAAAATGTATACCCCTACGTAGATATTGCGTTTCGTATTTTTTGTATTCATCAGCTGTCAATTGTGGAGCTGATAGATTTTTCTCATGTTGCATCGCGATTAAACGTAGTTGCCTTCACGTACGACGGAATATCGTCTTCCATAATTTAACCGTTCTCAACATCGAATCGGAATTCAAAGATACAGTGAACTTTGACGACATCATCAATAATTTTGCTAAGTTGCGAACAAGGTATACAATAGAAAATATTGTATACGATTAAACGACTGAATAATATTTTTAGGACTGTAATATTTATTACCGATATTCTTCCTTTCCCTGCCTATAAGTTTACTTACAATGCTTGCATTCGATTAGGCGTCTAAACATTATGTATACCGGTATAGGTTATAGGAATGAACGATTTTAGATAAAACACAGTTCCTATGAGGGCGGCAAGTCCCGGTCGGCCGATATGCGTCATACGTCTCCCATTCGCAGGACAGCTGTATGGGCGATGACTGGTGGCGGTGAATAATTATGTGGTATTCGTTTTGAATCTGTAAAGATATGGCCATATGACATAGCACTGAAAATGCTTTCTATAGCTTACGCCAGGGAATGGGCGGATCCTGCTTATCGGTGGCTTGTCCACCGAGGCATCTCAATAAGGACTTTGCTGCTGACAAAAACAACACTCTCCGACCGTTGTCAGCAGTGATTTTTTACGATGATCATTTGGGAGAACTGGAATTAGCTCGTATCCTTTATACCAAATACGCACAAATGATACGTTTTTCGCTCTGCCCTCTAAACGAAATTTAAGGATTCAACGAAAGCCATGAGTATTTTAGAGCATAATTCAAACATGCTCAAAAATGTGAGAATGGTTTACCGTCCAGTTTTCGAGATACCGTCACTTGAAGAGGAATGTTGTAGAGCGTAAGTGGCATAGGTGGCATTTTTCATAAGCTGTCTGCGAACCATGCAGTATCGCATCTATCCCCACCGTTTTCGGTGCGAACATATTACCTTAAGTCACAGTTGTTTGCGTAGTCCATGCTACACGACAGTGTTCGCCAACCGTCTGTATAGTACAATCAATAGGGGGCCGGTTACTCTTGTCCGCATCGCACTAATAATAAAGGGCATTTTTTTTTAATAAGGTCCAGTATCACGCACTGAATGTGAATTAACAAAATGGTTACAAATTAAGGGAGCGGAAGTGCCGCCATTTTGAGGAAAACCGTATTGGCCAATATCTCCGTTACCGTGCACTTTAGGCCAAAAATGATAATAACCTTTCTTGTAGATAATTGAATTTCCCATCTTTTTTTTTAATAATTTTTTTTAAAACACTTACCATTTACGACTTATACGACTGTTAAAATGTATGTATTCTCTTTTTGACCTGTATCTCTCCTAATAATTGTTTAAACAATAAAATGCTAATAACTTATCCTTTAAATCCATAAATTTCCAACACCTTTTTTTTTAATTTTTTTGTTTAAAGTTAATATTCTCAAAGTTATAACGTGTTCAATGTTGCGCTACCGGGTGCAAGGCTAATAAAAACGCGTTATAACTTTGAGAATATTAACTTTGGACAAAAAAGTTTTAATAAACAGGTGTGGGAAATTTATGGATTTGTGGTGACGGCGTCGCCACCATTCTCTGGTCGCATATAAATACGCATTTATTTTATTTTATTTTAAAAATGCATTTTCTTCTATACAGTCATTTCTTTATAAGGACTCGATTCTTTCTCACGCGTTTATTTCTTTGACTCCTTTCATTCCTTCGTCTACAAAATAGAACAACCATCTCTCAGTTTTCCCTGTCATAGAACTCGAATGCTTACGGGTCCCAGTCGAGTCTCTCCCGAGACGAGGCTGTTTTACGGGGAGTCTCTTCTGGCTGCCAAAAGGGCCCACATGCGCTCTTGCATTTTCTAAACCTTTGGTTTCTCGTAAAAACTTTCCTACCCTCTCTTCTATATCCTCTCTCCGTCAACAAGCAGACTATCAGGAATTCTCTTGTTGACGAAGGGAGTTCCTAACGAACAAGCGCCGCGACAACAACTCAACCGACTCTCTGTCAAGTCACAAATTCATTCACCGCGCCAACTAATTTTTACTAATTAATTTTGTAATTGGTTATGAATAAATACTGTGCCTTTCTCTTATAATAAATCCGTCTTTTCGTACCACAACCAGCATCGAATCTACCCCTCAGATTTAAAAGATAAGTTATTAGCATTTTATTGTTTAAAAAATTATTAGGAGAGATACAGGTCACAAAGTGAATAAATAAATTTAAACAGTCGTATAAGTCGTAAACGGTAAGTGATACAAAAAAAATTATTTAAAAAAAAAGATGGGAAATTCAATTATCTACAAGAAAGGTTATTACCATTTTTGGCCATTTTTGGATATGTACTTCACATTCAGTACGTGATACTGAACCTAATTAAAAAAAAAATGTCCTCTATTTTTAATACGCCACAATATTCTTTATTGATTGTACTAGTATATTTTTGTACAAGTTGACCGCTAGGCGCCCTCGCATCAGCCGAACTCAAACGGACTCAAACAAATTCATACCCGTTTGTTTGGGTTTGTGTGGATTTGTTTTGATTCGGGCGGGTTCTGTATCACCATACGGACCAGTTCTTTCCCGTGCGGTGAAGCTAACCTCCTCAACTCTTGTACACGGTGGGCGCGACGATATATTTACATAGGACAGAGATATTGGAGCTCGGACACGCCCATATTTTTATTCTCGACGAAACTTTGTGATCGGAGTGCGAAGCATCCAACGCCACGATACTCTAGTTCATAGGTCAGAACGCTACCCACTACGT
Organism: Oxytorus armatus; assembly: GCA_958009045.1. Taxonomy (NCBI): domain Eukaryota; kingdom Metazoa; phylum Arthropoda; class Insecta; order Hymenoptera; family Ichneumonidae; genus Oxytorus; species Oxytorus armatus. The sequence goes on along the minus strand of OY253747.1, from coordinate 7,623,576 downwards.
CAAAGTTTCGTTTTAATTAATAAAATATTTAATAATATACAGTTTTTTATAATGCCGTTCAAACAATGGTACACCACCCATAATATGCGCAATCAGGAGATCCGGAAACTTTGTTAATACTGATTCCTAAATAATTGAGTATTTTATGCTTATATTAAATTAAAATCTTTTAATAGAAGAGGACGCAACGAAGAAATGCATTATAGAATATATAAATATCCTCATTCAATCATAGAAATTTTTAGGTAATACGTTCAACCAAATATATGTACTTATCGGGACATCGCTTTTCCACTAGAATATTATCCATTCGTTACCTACGAATGGATAATATTCTTCGATGCGTCTCGTCCATTGCAATATAATCGCAATCATATACAAAAATTATCTATCTCTAAATATCCCATGCGCACTAATAACCCCTTTAATGGATATTAAAATTAGAAACATTCATAATCAATTCATCAAAAATTATGCAGTAGTTTTTATATTCGCCACATTCGCCAAAAAATTACGAATTTAAAAAATCAGGCCCATTAATAGATAGAAGACATTTTATAAAAATTTAGATATTATGCGGCGTAGTGTCTATCGTGCTCGCCTTTAAACCAGAGATCATTGAGATGGTAGACGGAGTTCGAATCCCGGTCTCGTAGTTTCGACGAGAATGAAAATATGGACGTCACATGCTTCAGTATGTACATGATTTATGCACACGTACCTGTACTTGTTTATGTCACATGTATAACTCTGCAGTTCATGTTTGCATTCTCGGCGAGACGTGACGTAGCGCCGAAGTTGAGAAGCGAATCCAAGAACGGCTGTAGTAACACAGGTTTTCAGCAGTTGCCCTGTGCCCATAGAATCGATTGCGATGGAAAATGCGCTGGATAGAGGGGGAAGTCGTATACGGCCACATGGGGAAGGTTTTAACCGTATAAATTTAGAGTCCCACATGTCTTAAGTCCTGCCTGCCTTCGCGTAAAACTCCCATGGCGTTCAACTTTTGTCGTGCTACTTCGGATTTGGAAGTTCTTTCGATCGAAACCGAGATCCGCCTCTGTCGGACGCTTAACTCTCATCATGCTTAGCTGCCTATTTCCAAAACTGAAGTAGACCGACGAGAGTTGAACGTCATGGGAGTTTTAAAGCAGTTAAGCAGGGTGGGACTTAAGCACGATGGGAGTTGTACATAGGACTTGAGACACATGGGACTTTAAATTCATATGGTTAAAACCTTCCCGCCCCATGGAGGTTCGATTACTGGTTCTGGCCGACCCTGATAAAGGCAAAATGCCTGCGAATAGGGGGAAAATGTGTGAAACAAAAAAAGTACTCGCCGGGTACTTTACGTACTTCGATACTTCAAGCACTTCAGTAATCGATGTGACAGCACCGCAACGCGAGCTTTCGCAACGAAAAAAGCTCATTCAACTGAGATAGGTTTGCAGCCACTAAAGACGATGTGGGCGGGGGGGCATTACAGAACGAGGACATGACGAAAGTGCACTCGAAGTAGCACTTAACACTAACATGGTAAGTTTTCCTTCGCGTGAAATTTATCGAAGTCCAGCAGACATGATGTTAGTATTATACACACCTACCACCCTCTATACCATTCATCTCATACCCCTAGTCGAGATGTGGGTCAGGCATAAAAATCCGTAAAACTTGTTTGTATCGATTTTTTAGAACCCCGTCAATATATGGTATAGCTATTAGGTGAAAGATTTAGAAAAAACTATTGCAAACATTTTATGGGAGTTTAAAAAGAGCGTCGTGGTTTATATTTTATCTGAAAGTAAAAATTCATTATATATACACGAAACTGGGTATAAAAACGAAACTGGATAAACACAATTGAGTACGCATTGAAAGTAACATTTTCTTTTCGCGTAATCCAATGATTTTCCTGATGAATGTGATGACAATTTCGTGAATAGAGGGACCGGAGCACAACAGCACTCTAGGGGTTGCAAACACCACCCTATCTGTCTCGACAGTTATGGTCTCGTCACGAAGCTCTTAACGCGTGCGCGGGTCACGTATGAGATATTGTTACGAGACAATAAAATGAGCGCTGATCAATATTTATGTCCGGCTCTACCTTGTACTCAAGAGTAAAAAAAAGTATCGTCAATTCCATACCGAGAAAATCTCACAGGTATCAAAAAGTCGGGGCTGTTTAAAAGTGAACATACTCATGAGACCTGATGAATTTCGTAACAATAGCGGAGAGCTGACGGATTTCGGAAAATGAGTACATAATAACATTTAAGAAATCCAGAATTAGCCGCCGAAGCGGATAACGTTTGTATAAAATACAAAGTAGCAACTGATTTTCTCCATTTCCAAAAGGGAAAATAGACTGAACCCGTGGAAATTGCAGAGCTTTAGACTAAAATCGATCTTCTGTAGATTTCACAATCATAAGACCCGACTCCGTAAGATTGGTAAATAGCTATTGCAATTCCGACGGTGGATCGTCGCTCACTCAAAGCTTTTGATAAAAGCTCCGAGCTTTCGAACAACGCCAAGTTTTTCTCAGTGAATAATTACTATAGCTGACAAAGTTCGTAACATTGATAAATATCAACTGGCGCTTTCGCGGAGTGACTCGCATTTAAACTACAGCATTAAGGTAGTAGTCTGGTAACTTAAGCCGATTTTCATGTCTTTTTTGGAGGGCGTTTTTTTGTAGGAAAATAAAAATGAACCGTTTTGGATATTTAGGATGTTTTTATTTACATAGTAGAAATTTAAAAAAAAATTTTTTTTTTTAATTTAATAGTATATAATTATCATTATTAATAACATCAAGAGCCAAAATCACCGGGGCCACCCACGCGCTTTTTTTTCGAGGTGCCAACTTCGATCAATAATAATAATAATAATACTATTCAATTTTTTCAAAGCTAGCTACTGACCTAAGCTGACTCTGATATAGGCGATAACCGGGCAATACGGAGAAATGCACAAAAAAATATTAATAAATCTCCTTAAAAAATCCAAAAGCCAGCAAACGCTTGGTCGGCTTTTAATATAGCGGAATGAAATTGGTGAAGTCACGATGAAATGGCGCAGATTAATGAATGTCATTAGATAGGTGAGTCATCTCAGGCGACAGTTTTCATTTGAAATGAATAGGGTTTGAAATTTACTTTAAGGACATGTCTTTTTTCTATATGAACCTAACTTTCCCCCAAGAAATTGAAAATTGCATAAAATTTGTCGTTAGGTTCGTATAGAAGAACGACATGTCCTTAAAGTAAATTTGAAACCCTTTTGATTCTAGATGAAAACTGTGGCCTCCAGAATGTACACAAACAGCTACGTCTGATGATGATTTTCGACGGGTGGCAGCCCATATTTTTCGAGAAAATACTTAAACAAAATTACGATATTTATTTGAACATATGTATAAAATTTTCTCGAGTTTTCAATTAATTTTATACATTCCTTCCTTGCCAAAAAAATTCATGACAATCACTAAAAAAACGTAGTCTTAAATCTATCTTCCTCTGTAAAAACGAAAAAAAATTCGCAAAAGTGAACCTAAAAAAATAAAACGGGACCGCAACCTATTCTCAGTGGAAAATATAGTGACGGATATAGTGATGGATCTCGTAAGCCTAGTGAATAACGTAAACAACGTAAATAACGTAAACAAAAATGCTAATTGTGAGCAAGAAACCTTATGATTTTTCTGTGCTCACACACACACACACACACACCATTCTCAACTGGCTGCACCAATGTACACTGGGTGTGCACCGAGTGTATTTCATAACACAATGAGTTGGCAGATGGCTACGAACGTTTAATCGAAAATGAGCTAGATGCTTTCAATTAAAATCGAGCTTGCTCCAAGATTAATAATAATAAATCAACGTAACTCTATATTTATGAAATAAGCGATATTCTATAACGGGATTTAATTTGTGCCAATGGAAGTATGAAAAAACGCAGACCTATTCAAAATATCTGATTGTTACCGATTCACAAAAATCCAGCCGTTTTGAAAACAAAGAACTTAAAAACACACAAGGCTAGAAAAAAAGGAGAACAATATGGACGAGGATTTTTTTATAGCCTACTGACAAATAGCGATAAAGCGAGTTATAACTATTTTCGATCTGGTGGTTAATGTACGATGTATGAACAGATTGTGTTCTGTTTTTTTTTTTTCATTACCCTACGGATAGGATCAGCGCACCATTCTGCGGAAAGAGGGAACTATTAAACGGCTAAAACGTATAAAGTATATTTCGTGGAATGATACTGCAAAGGTTATGTACGAGTACTATAATATGACTATGTTTTTTTTCTCCATTTCCGAGAAGGATATAAAAATGTGAAAATTTCAAACGCCCATTACTTTCCTCCCGTTTGGCGGAATTAGGTCAAATGGGAAGGTTTTGAAAACGATGGTTGGATAATTAAGTGTAGCTCTCACTGATGTTTTCAAAATCTGCATTCCGATATTTAGCTACGTGTTCACTGGTTCAACTTACAATTAGTAAAAGACCTATGTAGCAACTTATGCCCACCCAGCATCATTTCAATAAATGTGCTTCGACCTTCGACGGGGCCTCAGAGCTCAAAACAAATTCCGTGCTTATTGCATGTCATCGATGAATCCCCTGATTCTGTGCGAGGTTCCGACGATCTATCTGATAAAAGTCACGTATCCGATTCTCGATCTATCCCATTGGTCAGAGAAAAAAATCATAAGCCGCAAGATTGATAGCATTTCGTTTAGCTCCAAAATATAACGAATATTGAGGTTTATGAATTTTTGCTCATCGATGGGAGTTGTTCCAACGTACAAGTTTCATGTACATTGAATATGGATGGAACTGTGGAGCCTGTCGAAGGTGGAATCACATATATCGAAATGATATTTGATGGGGGTAAGTAGGCCTTACTTACTTGGGCCTGTATGATAATACTAAAATGCCATTTAAAGAGGCAGTTAAACCAAACCTTCAAGAGCGTCGTTTTGCTTCATTCCAAATTTTTTTTTGTAGCTGTGAGATCTCTTTGAAAATTTCTTAATTTCAATCGCAAGGGTATATTTGCTCAAAAATGAATGGTCCAACATTAATAATCAATAATAAATTCAGAAATACTCGTAACGCAATGGACAAGGAGGCATCATGTAGTTCGAGATATTACGAAGAAAATGAACATCAAACCGAAGTAACAATTATATACTGACATCCCGACATTTTATGTATATGTTTTTTTCTCGACATTTTAAACACATTGGCATTGCGTAACCCGGAAAATAATATTCACGAAAACAAAGCTCCCTGTGTCAGGTATCAAAATGACAAAATAACTATGTAACATGGTGACGTTTTTCCAGCGTGTTATTTTATTTTATTCGACATTATTTTAATTATTCATTCAACCTAAATTGGCATTTCAATAGCTAACGAATTTGAACTGACAAAATCGAACAACCGGATATCGTCTCTTCTGGTATTTCTACATTATATCAAAATTATTTCTGTCGCCAATACCATTATTATTATAACTATACAAATCGTCCGAGCGCTATGATCGTTCGATCAGAACGGACGTTAATATCGTATTTCCGCTGATCAATATCCGCCGCAGCGAGGCGCGAGAACTCCCGCGATATCTCCTTCTCTCTCTTTCAATCCATTTTATAATTCCTGATTTTTATATTGACATGTGCCATGATAAATCAGCATTTTTTTGTTGCCGCTTCACGACAACAAAATCCACCTTCTTCTCTTCGGTCTTCACTCTACACTCGCGACAGCAACTACTTCAACCAGTTAATTACCTCGGTGCATTCATTTAAATAATTAAAGGTCTAAGTTTCTGTGCCATTCTTGCCTATAAACCACGAGTATCTTGCGATTATATGGTGTCGATTTATATCAATTAGTTATCGGAATAAAACTTTGTAATTAATTAAACTCGGCATGTCAATTTCAATTGTTAATCGGGGAAGATCCACCAACTTTTATCATTACTTCTCCATCGTACCCTATGTGTTTCTCCTAGGATCTCTGAGTCGTCGCACACACGTATAAATTGTGAAATCCGTTGGGGCGTAACGAACGAAATAAAAAAATGATCAAATAGCCAAATACCCAAACAAAGTATCCATTCTTCGTTATATACGAGGTCTGTTCAAAAAGTATCGCGAATTTTTAATTTCCGCGGGCTACGTATATTCGATTTTCGATTTTTTTGTGGCATTAGGTTGTCACTCATGTCCCTCACTCATGCGGAAAAAATCGGCCAATTTGAATGTTTAGTTAATTGTTGACAGCCGTTTTGGTTAGACGTGTTTTGGCTTGTCTTCGATTTTTGCCTATTCCAAAAAAGCAGCTTCCATTGCGATGATTGAGCTTTGGTTTCCGCGTCATAACCATAAACCCATAATTCGTCACCAGTTATGACCCTCTGGAGCAAATTTGGGTCGTCGCGGACCGAGTCCAACAGCTCATTAGCAATGTTAACGCGACACTGTTTTTGTTCGAAATTGAGCAATTTTGGCACGAATTTCGCGGCGACCCGTCTCATGCCCAAATCATTGGTAAAAATCGAATAGCACGAGCCAATCGATATGTTTAGTTCCTCAGCAACTTCTCTAACGGTGATTCGACGATTGGCCAATATTATTTTCTTCGCTTCATCAATGTTTTCGTCTGTTGTTGATGTGCTCGGGCGTCCGGAACGCATTTCGTTGTTCGCATCTTGTCGGCCCTCTGAGAACATTTTGTATAACCGATAAACGTTACTTTGATCCAAGGTAGCTTCACCATATGCCACAGTCATCATTCGGAATGCGTCCGCGCATTTAATTTTGTTGTTCACACAAAATTTGATACAGATTCTTTGATTCATTTTTTGGAATAGGCAAAAATCGAAGACAAGCCAAAACACGTCTAACCAAAACAGCTGTCAACAATTAACTAAACATTCAAAATGGCCGATTTTTTCAGCATAAGTGAGGGACATGAGTACCAACGTAACGCCACAAAAAAATCGAAAATTGATTATACGTAGCCCGCGGAAATTCAAAATTCGCGATACTTTTTTAACAGACCTCGTAGACGTCCTCAATGATGCGTTCGGAAGACATTTCCATTCCTAGTCTCAGAATGTAACGAGCATTTAATCTGACTATTAATTTCGCTATCCAAGTTTCATGCCTCTCATAAGTAAACAACAGATTGTTGACAATTCAAATTAACCGTTTGAGGTTCGCTTAGTCGGCCATCTTTAGCTAGCTGGACGACCATATCTACTGACGATTTAATTTCGATCGACGGGTCGTTGAATTAATTTAGAAAGGCATTCCAGTGTGGCTTTTGGGCTGTTCATGCGTTATTATCGAGCTCCTCGCTTCAGAGTTCGAAGCACCGATGTATATTACACGATGCACTTATAGTATCGATTCATCGGCGCATATTATTTCGTAGGGCCTTTAGGCGGAAGTTGCTGAGCAGAGAATCAATTCATTTCAGTTCATTCCACGCGCTCCGCCGCCGGAACTGTTATTTAACCATGACATAAACGTTACATGATAGCTACTCGACCAAATAAAAGGTTTGATACGTTCATCTTACAAACTTCATATGCGAATTTCGGTGTGCACTGCGATTGTCGCCAATATGGTCCAGAAGTAGAACAGCTCCGGTTGCCAAGTCATAGTTAAGAAGGGGGGAGTGGGACTCTTTGTGCCATGTGTTTTTAAACTATAAGGAAATTGCGTTTTCATCAATAAATGTCGATATTATTAGAGCATTTGATTCTAAATATGATCAAGTTTATTATTCAGATCGAAAAATCACATTCAGAAAAAAATTGCGTATGGATGCATTTGTGCGTGCGCTTGTATGTCCGTTTACGATAAATGTTTAGGGATGCAAAATTGAAACCGCTGTTTTTCGTTTACCCAGATACCAATCGGTAACGGTCCTTTTCTCCCAACGTTCTTTGTGACAGTTGACAAATTTTTCTGCACTTTAAAAGATTTTAAAAACTTTCAAAAAGACTTGTTGCCAGCCTGACTTGTGCAATTTTCGAGCTATCTCGTTAAAACTTTCTACATACCATGGGTGTTAGTTGAAATTTGCCGGTTTTTTCGATAAAGAAAACACTTAACTTTCAGAGGAATCTGAAAATTTTTTTATTCAAAGTATTGACCATTGGTTTCTACATATTTCGCCCATCTCTCATGCAAATTATGGATACCATCCCAAAAAAACTTTTTCTCTTTCGAGGTAAACCATTCGACGAGCCATTTTTCGACTTCTTCAAAATTAGCGAAGCACTGCTCTGCAGGGGAGTGTCCCATCGATGCGAAAAGGTGATAGTCGGACGAGGCGAGGTCTGGAGAGTACGGCGGCTGAACGATAGACAAATGGAAAATCGAAAAACCGTTTGTGAAATGCTGCTTCAACGATTCGAAAGGAAATCTTTTCTGCATCGAATTGTCACGGGGGACGAAAAGTGGATTTATTTTGAGAACCCGAAGCGAAAAAAATCATGGCTTTCACCTGGTGAAGCCGGCCCATCGACTGCAAGGCCAAATCGCTTTGGCCGTAAGACAATGCTCTGTGTTTGGTGGGACCAGTGTGGTGTGGTGTACTACGAGTTGTTAAAACCTGGTGAAACGGTGAACAAGGATCGCCACCGACAACAAATGATCAATTTGAATTATGCGTTGATCGAAAAACGGCCGGAATGGGCCCGAAGACATGGCAAAGTTATCTTGCAACATGACAACGCGCCGTCTCATACCGCTAAACTGGTGAAAGACACATTAAAAACACTTAATTGGGAAATATTATCACACCCGCCGTACTCTCCAGACCTCGCCCCGTCCGACTATCACCTTTTCGCATCGATGGGACACTCCCTTGCAGAGCAGTGCTTCGCTAATTTTGAAGAAGTCGAAAAATGGCTCGTCGAATGGTTTACCTCGAAAGAGAAAAAGTTTTTTTGGGATGGTATCCATAATTTGCCTGAGAGATGGGCGAAATGTGTAGAAACCAATGGTCAATACCTTGAATAAAAAAATTTTGAGATTCCTCTTAAAATTAAGTGTTTTCTTTATCGAAAAAACCGGCAAATTTCAACTATCACCCCTGGTAAACGTTGGCAAATTGCTCCTCGAGTCACATTTAGTGTTTCTGCCATTTTTTGTTGCGATTGGGTTGGATCAACATCCAATAACGCCTGCAATTCGTCGTCTTCGAACTTTTTCGCTGCACCAGGATGTTCATTGTCTGTCAAATCGAAATCTCCACTTTTAAATTGACGAAACCATGTCTCACGTGTTCTAATCACTGGAGCATGTTCACCATAAGTTTCTACCAGCAACCGGTGAGCTTCAGCTGCTTTTTTCTTTTGATGAAATAAGAAAAGCAACGAATGCCGCAAATGCGATTTACTTGGAACGAAACTCGACATATTCACTGAGGTAAACAAATATGGCGCTATTATTTTGGCGGAATGTGACTTGCGTATTTTTGTAGGTTAATGTCAATAGAAAAAAATGACATACATGCCAAATCATAGAAATGTATACATATTGCTAGCGACATCCACTGGTAAAACCGGCAAACTTCAACTAACACCCCTGGTAAATAGACTATTAGCAAGTGCCGTTGACTATTGAATTTGGAGAAAATCGTTTGAGGCATTATTAATTTATAGAATTTTTGAATTTTTCGAAAAAATCGTTATACAGGTTAAAAGCTCTACCTCGTTTAAATGTTGACCTATCAAACCAAAAATTCGTATACCCATAGAGAAATATTAAAATACCAAATTTGAACAAAATTGATGTGGGTTTTTGTTGAGACTCTGGCTTGTATAACTTGGAGGCTACCGACTTAAAAATTCATACATTGATTGGATTAAAAGATATGCCGTATTAAAATTGGAGAAAATCGATCATGCAGTTTTTAATTCATAAAATGGTACTTTTCAAAAAAATCGATACAGGTGTTTGTTAAAACTCGATCAATTTGTGTCGAGCTTTTGAGATTCGGACTAAAATTTTGTATATCGATAAAATGTCATTGAAGAATAATTGCATTCAAGTTTCGCGAGGATTGATGAAACGGTTGCAACGTCATGAAATTTTAAGTTATTGAAAAAATATGGGTTTTACAATACATGTAGGGACAAAATCTATAAGTTGAAAATTGCTTCCTCGAAATTTCACACAATGCTCAAAGCTTCCTCCGCGAGGAAGCAATATTGATTTTCTGGAAACGTGAACGATAGCGTAGTGTTCACTGTGACCCGTACTGTCAATAGACGCAGCAGCGTCTTGACGCCAAGTAATTAAAAAAAATGTTGTCAAGAAACGCTTGTGGCAGTCTCTATACTGCAATAAGGTGGGACAATAATCATAATACTGAAACTACGAATAGACGTCATACAAAAGTACGTCGAGTAATTAAATAAAAAGCGACCCTTACAGTAGTCGCATATGATGTGTAACATCTGACATCTCACCTTGGTAATAAGCAACACTAACATTATATCCTGAAAAAAATGATTCAGGTATTATTTGAAATGATTTTTCGTAACGAAGAATAATTCTTTTTGATGAAAATTGTATTTTATTTTATTAACGCTGGGAGTAATGCAATTTGTTATTGGAGACAGCTATTTTTGATCAATTTGGGGGAGAGCAGAGATATTTCATCGAAGTATTACACGCAATCGCTGTTGATGTAGACGAAGTAGGAGATAATGGCAACGATGGCAATCGTAAAGTTGTATGACTGACAACCAGATTTGGTAAAGCAGTAGTTGGATCGGGCCGTTGATGTCTGTGAGAGAATTAAGTTCGCTGCACGTGCCCGAAAATCCCTGCTACGCTGAGTCGAATTATGCGCATTTTTTTTGGGTCTACCTTTCCAGTTTTTCTCACGTTTTTTCTGTCGGTAATCTCGCATATATTCTGCTCTGGATTTACCCATCTCTGCAACTGACGAAATCATTAGAATTAATTTAGAATTATAAATATTTAAGAAATTATTAATATCAAAGAAATTACCCGTGTAATTAATTTGTTTTTTTTTTATCGAAATAAAAAATATCAATTGAGCAGCGACAGAAATCAACTTCAAAATTTAAATAAGCTAAATATTCGAACAATTATTCATTATTACTCACTTGCATTTTTTATCCATGATCTGCACTTTTTTCAGACACACTATCAATAGTAAATACATTTATTAATATAGTTTACACATATAAATTAGTTTATATAACAGCACACTTTATACACAACACTGTATGTTAAGCGCACAGCTGATGCGTTCTCCTCTATTTCCCTTTCTCGTTCTCGTCACACACGCACACACTGTTGGCTGACAGTAGCAACCTCTCTGAAAATGGGTTGGTACCATCTGACGGCTAACACTACCACAGCGCGCGCTCATTGGTCAAATCAAATAGCGCGCGCTTCTCGGGCTTCCTGTTACACACTTCCGTCCCTTTTCGCGAAATCAGTGCCACAGAAACCGAGCGGAAAGATATTACACATCAAAAAATCTGCCGACACTTCGTTAATATAATGTTCTTTTTATCTTTAGAATGCATTTAAATGTATTAAAATCCACCTACGCATTCCTGACATATCGTAACATACGTTGATTTCCCTCGCCATTGCATTACTGTGGATAGGTTACATTCTGACACGTAACGAAATAGATGCAGAGTGCGGAATAAATGGGTTAATATTTTTTATCACTGTTTATTCCAGGCTTTGTTAGGTATTTGGTATATTTTAAATAGCACTAAACACGGCGCACCAGAACTGTCTATCGAAGTGCGGGACTTTCTAAGATTAAAAACAAAATTCAACTACTGCATGATATCAGAGACTAACCTCTATTATGCTGCAACATATACTATTAATCTTTGTCACACAGAAAAGCATTGCACATTTTTTATGATGTATAGGAAATATTGAAGTTCCTGAATAATGAGACTTTACGGTCCGTACATAAATATCTATCTCCGATCGCAGGTGACTTTGTATAATAACACTCAACTGACGGGCCACTAGAAAAACAACAAAAACCAATAATAATGAGTCGCATTAGAAATGTACTTCCGCAAACCTCGATCACATCGCTATTTATAATAAAATTATAAAACCTTGTTTACTTACGATTTGTGGAATGACATAATTTGTGGTACTGTTAAAAATAAACATCTTAACATCCGAATTGTTTATCTAAATGTACGTCAACATTAGAAACTTGAACTATCACGTGGTCTCGTGGCATAAGAAGTGCCACTTTCTCCTAATGAATGCATTTTCTGACGATAATTAAAAAGTAAATTTGATGAACAAACCATGACGAGAATGTAAGCATCATAATAAAATCTCACGCCGTCGCGTCACCGAGCAGACTACCTCGCAAAGTTCATGCTTTCCCCATTCTCCAACTTCCTGAGAATCGTCGAAAAGAGTACAAGCTCTGGCTAAAAGCGAGAGCACAAGTAAAATTAGACCAGGAGGCTCGTAATTAATTAATTTAGTTTAAGAGCCTCTTCGACAATACGTAAATGTTCTCCACTATATGATTATAACCTTCCACAGTGTGCTATAGTAGATAAATACTCTTTCGATGCTACATTTTATCAAGAACGAAAAATTGGTATATGAGAAGACTTTTATGGGTTTATATATTTTTTCACATACTAGAGGGTCGTAAAAATCATCACGATTCATTATCAAAGAGGACACAACCTTCGCATTGGACGAAAGATTTTTTACAAGAGTTGGTCTAGTGTGGGGTCGCTCTGACGACCGCTCCTCATCTTTGCTTTCCGATATATTTCGGTTCATATTTTTTTTCACATACCAGAGGGTCGTAAAAGTCATCACGGTTCATTATCAAAGAGGACACGCCCTTCGAATTGGACGAAAGATTTTTTTTTTTCAACAAAACCGACTCAGAGTTTCATTTTATCGGCGTTCAAGCCTATTAGCAGGCTAAATCATGTGTTTTTTGTGCAAATATATACTGCCGCACGTACGACGAGTAAGTGCCGTCAATTTAAAAAGAATTTTATTTTTTTGCAAGAACGTTCATAACTTCAACGACATAAAAATACGGAGTTGTCAATAACAAATAATTAATAAGTATATTAAGCGTTACATTAATTTATATAGGGTGATTCAGAATAGGTATAAAACCTGGAATTTCGCGATTCTAGACGATGATCTGAGCATTAACTACTTCGCCATTTTTCTAAACCAAACTAATTTTTGAATTAGTCGTGAGAATATTTCAATGAGTCGACGAATGTACATAGGTTGGTAATCATCGGACCAATTTTGCAATAACGGCGGCTCCAGTCTCGTGAAGTTTTCGAGCGAACTGACTGATGAGTAAATAGATGTTATGTTGAGTACAACGACTTTGCTGGATGTATTGCTCCAATACCTTCATCGATTTCTTGCCGAGTGTCTTTATCAATATCTTGCAATTTCCGATTTTGTATCTATTCTAAATAACATTATTTTCAGCAGTTTATATATAATGAAACGTTTCAAATTTTTACAAATATATTATGTAAATATATAATTTATTTAAATCTCGCTTTTAGGATGTTTGAGATACTCTTTATTCGTTGAAACGAATAGGATTCGTGTACTGGATTCGAAAAGGGAGAACCTTTTATGAATGAGAAACCATCCTGAGAGATCCTTATGCGTCAACGAGGTGTTCGAGATAGAAAGTTAATTCATCTGGATCGTCTGGTTAAAATACTTATTCATCATCAGTCAGAAAAGGTTGATATGAAAGTCTTGATAAAATAAAATTCGCAAAAGGATTTTTACAGATATTGATCAAGTAAGCTGGGCGACCCCGTGGAAAAGAAACATTCACCGATATTTTAATAGAAAATTAAAATTGAGCTAGGCTTGCTCAAGAAACGTAGGAATGATGGACGCAATGCATGTGCTAAATTATATAACATATCGCGAAGATCGATTTAGATAGGTGTTAGATGAGGTAAGGTCATGCTCGAAGCTGTCAGTCTTATATTGCGCCCTTGCGAGAATCTCGTATGAGCGACGGTTTGCGCGAAGCCACCTATAGGATCCTTGTCGAAGCATCGCATGGCGAGTGTTGCTTTTGCACCTGTGGTGGCACCGTCGAACGCTGCTGACGAAGGATGATAAGCTTTAGTCCAGAGAATGGTCGGATAGGGGTACCGTTTCGTTGCAATAAATTTACATCAACGTTTAATGGCTGATTATTTTGATAAGTCATTTTTTCGGAATATATGTGTAGTAACGAATTCTGTATTTTTATTGTATTCCGTGTTATAATTTATCATCAATAATTGCTCATGGAAATTATTAATTTTATAATGGATTGAATATTCCACCAATATTCGGTGAGTCAATAAGGAATAGTAAACGTATATACTACGAAGAAATCAGCGAGTAATAATTTAATTTCGATTAAATTATTCTTCGTAAACGAGTACGCTCTACTCACTGCATCATCGATTTTAATTATTGTAACATTGTACATCCTGATCGTTATCGTCACCCCCACCGCCAATTGAAAAAAAAATTCCTCCCCCAATTTTGCTTTCACAAAAAAACTTTTTTATAAACCCCCAGAGAATTTCAATAATAATGTAACAACCATCGCCCCGCTCGATTATCATATGTATATTTTCTACGTGATGTTTATTTTTTATTTTTAATAAATCAGATTGTTTTTTTTACCGATGGGTGAGGAAAAAATAAATTAGGTTTGCTCGTTCCATCTTTATTCATTGAATACAAATATACGTATATTAATATGTCGAATCTGGAATTTTGAACTTACTGGAAAATGGATAAATACTTCGGTGGAAAAACACATTATTAAAACGTCCGCAAAATGTGTGCATTGCTACCTTAATCTTTCAGTTTCTAATATTTCTCTACTAAGCAAACATGTTGATTAGTTTCAGCTTGATCATAGAGAAAGCTTTTCAAACGATAGAAAACAGTGAGAAAGCAATGGGCATATTTAATTTGCATGCTTATTTCCCAGACGTAAGCTCTGCCGAACATTTCCGTTCTGCGTCAATTATTTAAAAATTAATTAAAATCACATATCACAAAAAAATAATAAACCTTGAATTTAAGCCGCATTATCGATTCACACCATATTTAATGTTCGTTTTTCTCACTATATTTTATGGTCGTTAGTGGCGGTCATTAGAAATGGTCATTAGTAACAGAATTTTATTTCAGCACCCTGCCTAATAGCTGTTGTAACAGTTTGACTGATCTTGTTTACTTCGCGGTATCTTTCATATTGAAGTTATCAAACGTTGGTTAGGTAGACTCCCTAGGCCATGTACATATTCTTGAAAAAAGGGCCAAGGCATTGTTACATAACGTTTTTGCCTACCACTGGGGTTTTAATGGCCTTCTTACCATTCATTACCCATAGACACAAGCAATGCCAATGGGATTTTGAATGGAGTTTTTATCCTTGGCAAAAGTGTCTTCATTGCCATTGCGTTTAAGCAATCGAAACCCAATGGCATTTCTTAATGGCGATGAATGTCACATTTTGCCAAAGGTACCCTATGAATTTTTTTGACCCGTATTTTTTTACGAATAGAATGTCATCGACGGGTGTTTTGTATTGAATGTAGAGCAAATCCGTGGAACGGTTTTGATATTATAGAAATTTGAATTTCTTTTTAATTAAAAAAAGTCTGTGCTTATTGAAATCGAAGTCAGAAAAAAGCGTGTAAAGTACAAACTTGCTCGCTGTATCCTCATTCAATTTAACTAGCTCAAACTTTTTTCAATTTTGGCTTTCTCCTGAGGAGAAAGGAAAAATACCTTGCACACAGATGGAAATTTGTGATCGAATTATTTTTACATATAAACATTACTTTTTTTCCAGAAGTTTTTCCCGTTACATCGTTAAATTGTTAGAGGTCTCCGATTACAGTATTTTTGCTGTAATTCCCATTAGATATTCAATTCTTCCAACTCTTAACAAATTTACAAGGACAACTGTTTTGGATTTTCTTTTTATTTATGGACACGAGATAAATTATTCAATTACTATTCGAACAATGGGCTCGAATAATAATTAAATAATTGGTTCCTTTTTATAAATATTTAAATCGTTATACTTATTTCAACCAAAAATAGAAAAATTATTTTGGTGGTATCGTCAATTTTATTTTATTGTCCAATGCCTAGACAAAGTATGTGGGAGGAGTCGAATTTCAAAACGACGAAGACCAGATGGATGAAAAAAAAATAGCCACAAGGGTGTGTTTGATAAGGTGAGAACAATATTTGTTGACGGGTGGGTGTTTCCCACTCTATCGCAGTGCTCTTGGTGTCGTGACGCACGGAGACCCGCCCTGATGCACATTAGAAGAGCAGATCAGCGACAGTAACAAATAATAAAATAAAAACAAATCTAACGATAAAAACCACCCAAAACCATCGAAAAAATACTTTGTGGTACAGAATCATGAACAAAGGTTAAACAATTCATCGGCGAATCCCATGAATTATTTTGAAAAAAAAAGATCAAATTCGTGTATAGAATTAATTAATCACAAATAATATCGTTTTTGTATTTTAAAAAAATAAAAATATGTCACATTAAACAAAATACGAAAGGTAGATATTCGGGCTTGTTCGTAATTAAAATAAATGTACAGAGTGATACAACCGCCCGGATGCGAATGAACGAAGAATTACGAGCTTGCGAAGTGAAAACAAGAGGGGGATGAAAAATTGTAACGACTAGCTGTGAACAAAGCTCGGGAACTTTCTCACCCCCTGCATTGTCTCACTGCATCCAATCTCACGACGATAAATCAACGATATAGCACTTGCTCCGATTTTTAATAAAATTAGCGTTCCTACCCAAAAGTTTTCTTTGATTTCACAAAAATGTTTCATACTCTTGAAACACTCCCAAACTTTTTCTCAACATAATGAGAGTTACTTCTGTCTTGCAATATTATCTCGAACTTTCAGCAGTAAAAACAGCCTCAAATTTACGAAATCTCCGAAAAAATATTGAAGTTTTCATTGAAAACTCTCCGTAACACGAGAGTTTTTCCAATAAAAACTTCTCGGTGCAAGTTGTGCAAGCTTAACCTGCCCCGGATTGATAAAAAAAAGGCCGTCATTGACAGATTATTGCCATCGATCTCGATGAATATTCAGCCCGAAAGGGTTGAAAAGGGGGAATTGGAGCGAAATCGCTTTGAGGAGGATGAATATTGTTTTTCGGATACATCAAACGAAATACGTGAACAAAAAATGACAATCGCCCTTCATTCGATGAACTGCAGAATTTTTTTCCACTCTAATGCTTCAGCCTTCTTGACTCTATTTTATATATATCGTTCGAAAAAAAGTTTATCAGACTGATAACCATATGCAACAAGATAAAATCGACTCAGCTTTTCATCGACTCTTGAGGCGACGATGACAAAAATCGTCTCAATCCTTTCAAGATCGCTACGCCAAGAAAGCCATCCTTGGGAATGATACCGACCCACGAAGCTAAATAAACTCGCGTATGAGAAGACCGAGGCAAGAAATATGGATTTCGAAAATAGAGGTTGAAATAATGAAGTTTATAGTTTTTCATCCGTTAATTCCAATTGGAAATAACGATGTACCATTGTCCTCAGAATCCTCATGGTTGAATGCAATACGTTTAAGAATCAACCACTCCTAAATTTTATTTATTTTGATCCAGGACATTCACAGAAAATTTCTCCACAAGAGCACCTCGTAAAAGGCTTGAAATTTTCGTAAAGGTACACCCCTTTACGAGTAATAAAATATCAATTTAACTTACCAAAA
This sequence comes from Oxytorus armatus, assembly GCA_958009045.1. Lineage (NCBI taxonomy): Eukaryota > Metazoa > Arthropoda > Insecta > Hymenoptera > Ichneumonidae > Oxytorus > Oxytorus armatus. Next base: position 7,605,677 of record OY253747.1, on the reverse strand, counting down.
AAGTTGCATTGAATTTCCAAGCCGTCTGGAAGGGACGGAGGAAGATTGAAAACAATGTCGTCTAGAAGACGTGAATTCTTCTTGTTGTTGGAAATCCGGCGATGTAGAAGTTGTTCCTTGTGCGAAGCTTGCACTCACAAAGCCCCGAGATATTCATGACATTCCAAAGCGAATGTTTGTGGTTAGCTATAAGAACGTGAAACTAGACAAATTCTTTAGCCTCAACTGGTTTGTAATTATTTTTTATTTCATTAACTTCCGAGGTTAATACATTATTTTCGACAGATTTTACTGCCCGATTGTAATAAAGAGTTGTTTGGTATGTCGATGAATTTCCACTTGTGCAATAATTTCCATGAAACGAAAAGAGAAAAAACACAAAGCTTTGCGTAAAAGCTCGCTGCAATTGTCGTTTTTTTTTACACAAAAAAGTTACGCGGAAAGCTCGAGCGCGGTTCGCGTACCAAACCCAACTGAAGAGGTAACGTTCCTGTTTCCATGGCCGCGCCTCCACCTTCTCCCGATTAACAACCCCGACGGTCGCGCAGGCGTTCCAACATACGATAAACTCAAAAGCCACGACCACCGAGCGAACACCCAAACCACCCAGTTCTTTTTGTTTTCATGAGATGAGAAAGGACAAGATGTGAGAGCGTAAGGATGCGAGTACCGAAAGCTCCGACACGCTCTCACCTGCACTGGTGAAACTCCTTTAACGAACTCATTCTGTCCTACACATACTAAAAATGAAAACAATTTGTCAAAGTTGATACTCAAGATAAGTTTTGGTACAACGGAATTTACTCGTGAATATATTCCAAGAGCTTTCGCGAAAGCTCAGAGGAGATTGTAAAAAATACGTGGTGGCTGAAACGCTCCACGTACCTGAGCTTGCGAGTTTCGAAAGGTTGTTTTTTTTCAATGGTTTATTCACAGAATGATAATGACTAAAATCAGTATACTCTTCTCAACTGCAAGCATGTTTACATGTTTACAAGCTTCGGCGTATCTAAGTTTGCGGGCTTCCGAGGGTTGCTTACGTTGACATGAATTTTTTAAACAAGTACGGTGTACACAAGAAACTCCGTTCCACGGATTGTCATTACGCATAGAACTGCTTGACTTCTGACCAAGCAAATACTAATTATGGGCTAATCTGCGATGCGTTAAATTTGACGTACTTGATCGTGTATTTACTACGTGCTTGCTTGGAAGTCAAGCAATACTATCTGGAATGGCAATCCAACCGATGTAGTTTTCCGCGTATGGGACAAATGTATACACCTTGCGAGTCAGTATACACACCTTTAAAAGCTCTGAAACCATGAGCTTGCGAGATTTTCGTCATTGATTATGTTTTAATGTTTAGACAAATAAGAACGTACATACAATTTTTCATTCCTTTTCCTCACAAGTGCGAACATTCAGGAGGACCGAGCCCGTGTGCTTATGAGCTTTCGGAGGTTGCCTATTGATTAACTTTTTTATAGTGACGTATGCTGATGCAAATATCCTTTTTTCCTTGTTACTTAAGTGAACAAAATAGAAACTTCTCAACTCCTCTGAGCTTGCGAACTTTAGGAGGTTCATTTTTTTAAAATGATTCTTAAATGACCAATAGCAGTACAGTTCTTTCAGTGCTTGCTTGTGCAACATTGTGCTTGAAAGCTTCCGGGGGCTTATTTACTTCATTTTTTTCGACATTTTGTCCATTCATTTTCATATAGTTTTAGAGCTATAACGTAAGTTGGGAAAAATTACACAATCCTTTTTTCTGCATCTCTAATACAACTACAGTCTGGCAGTGATGATGAAAGGAAGAACCACTCAAACCATGAAACATTTTTTAAGTCATTTTTCTTTATTTACTGAAATTGTTTAAAAAAATTATGAAACGGCTCAGAATTTCGGCACACGTTCTAGCATCCGCAAATTTTGAGATATCGGGCAGATTTTTTAAATCTAAAAAGATTATCATTAAAAGCCAGTTGGTATTGAATTTGGCAAAAATTGGTGAAAGCGGCTGGATTTTATGAGAGTTCAATTCTGTTTAAGGAAACTTGACATGAAACCGTTGCTGCTGGCGTAATCTCAACTCGTAACTTTCTCATCGCGTTTGTTATTGGCGTGTAGTTCTTGTCGGTATAAACTGGTATAAATTACCTGGTATAAAATGACAAATAGTAAAAAAGATATATTTCGTAGAACAATAAGTCTACCGCAACTAATTTTGAAGGGCAGGAAATATGAGACATAGGGTAATGCTACGAAAGGTAACCAAGAGATGGCGTTCCGTGAAATGGGTATTAGTAAGATTTTTAGATATAGGAGGTCTGGACAAGCGAGTTCTATATTCTTATAATTTTTCGTCTTGAGCCTAAGTCGTTTATTCCCAGTGGCCAGGCTGGTTACGCGGTATAGCGGCGGTGCTCCAACCAAAATAAGAAAGAGACGGATATAGTTCTGCGGAATGCATGGCTAATCTAAGTTTGACAGGTCTTCTTTACTTTTCGGTAATTTTCATATATTTTGTTTTATTCGCGCGTTCCAACGTATACCCATGCCGGTTATTACGGATGGCCCTTTCCAGTTTTCCCTCCTATCACTGCCTAACTACACTGTGTTAAACTAGCCTAACTGCCGTAGCATACGCATCCGCTTTTTAGCTACACTGTATCGCATTCGCCGTGGACACAGAGACTGCAGAAAATCCGAAGCAGACGGCTTTCAATTTTTATTTTCACCGAATTTCAGTTGTCACATACTCAGAAAAACTGACTCCCGCTCAGTAGTCGGCGTACAAGCAGTGCACGTTAAGCGGTCAACCATCCCAGTCCTGATCGCCGCCAATACTGCATGTGAGATCGTGGAAGCAGCGCACCGACTACGCGTCTACTTCTTCCGGTTATCGGGACTCTTCATATTAAAGTTATTAAAAGTTATGTGCGTAGATTTAAGAACAACAGCCGGATACAATGATGTAAATACGGTGATGAACCACTTTTTTTAAATAAAATTGCAACTACCTCGGTATATACAGTGGGTGAAAAAAGTATTCATACACCTTGTTTTTTTGCGATAACTTTATAGACATAAGCGATACGCCAAGAAAGCCAATTTTATTTAATAGTACATCAGATACAAAGATAAAATATAAATGGAGAATTTTTTCCCAGGAATAATAGAAGAATTATGCAAAAAAAACGAAAATTTTCGGGCCAAAAAAGTATTCGTACACCTACCATTGAGCTGCTAAACCTCGATATTCACTCACGGACGGTCTGACCTCTGCGCACAATGTAAACAAATCTTCGTTTACACAATGGTTTTGACCTATTCCATGTGGTAGTAGATTTTCAAGCTCTGAACAGACATGATGGCAAAGAAAAGCGAAATATCAATATCCATGCGAGATAGAGTGATTTTTCTTCGGAAACGCGGTGAAAGTTATCGAAAAATTAGTAAAGAACTAAATCGAAGTTTCGTAACAGTGCGATATATAATAAAAAAATACGAAAGAACAAACAGCACAGAAAATAAGCCACAAACCGGTCGACCGAGAATACTAACGGTACGAGAGCGTCGGAGTATTGTTACAGAGGCTACAAAAAAACCGTTCACAAGTGCTCGCAGTTTAGCGAATGATGTCGCGTCAACATCGGGGAAGAGCGTGTGTCCCCAGACTATTCGAAACGTTTTGCATTCTGCCCAAATATACGGCGGAACTGCCCACAAAAAACCATTAATTAATAATATAAATCGAGAAAAACGTTTAGGTTTCGCAAAAACCTACGTAAAAAAATCTATAGAATTTTGGAAACGTGTCGTATTCTCGGATGAATCGAAGTTTAACATCTTCGGGTCCGATGGAAAAAAATTCGTCTGGTGGAAAACAAATACCGAGTTCCAGCAGAAAAATTTAATACCGACTGTAAAGCACGACGGAGAAAGCGTCATGGTTTGGGGCTGTATAGGATATAATGGCGTTAGTAATCTGGCTTTTATAAATGGTACAATGAATGCCCAGAAGTATATCGACGTGTTGCGCAGCAATTTGAAAGCAAGTGTAGATAAAATGGGTCTGGATGGAAATTTCTACTTCCAACAAGATAACGACCCGAAACATACTACCATGAAAACGAGGGAATGGTTACTCTATAATGTCCGCAAACAATTGATTACACCACCACAATGTCCGGACATCAATCCTATTGAAAATTTATGGCACTTGGTGGATGTAGAAATTAGAAAAAGAAAAATAACAAACAAATCCGATCTCCAAAGAGTGCTTTTAGAAGAATGGACGAAAATAGCAAAAGAAACAACGCAAAAGCTAGTAGAATCCATGCCTAAGAGACTCGAGGCGATAATTGAAGCAAAAGGGATGCACACCAAATATTAGTTATAATTAACAACTATGATGATGTAGGTTTTCACTATAATTGTAAGTGTATGAATACTTCTTTGCCCGAAAATTTTCGTTTTTTGGCATAATTCTTCTATTATTCCTGGGAAAAAATTCTCCATTTGCAGTTTATCTCTGCACCTGATGTACTATTAGACGAAATTGGCTTTCTTTGAGTATCGCTTATGTCTATAAAGTTATCGCAAAAAAACAAGGTGTATGAATACTTTTTTGACCCGCTGTACTTATATATGTGCTTATCACCACAATGTATCTCAACGTAAAATCCGTTCTGTTTAGGAATTATCAATATATGTAATTCAACCATAATCTGAGAGTCGATTTTTCTCATGATTACAATACTTTCTCATTTTACATGTCATGAGAAATCAAACATTTTAGGTTCTCTTAATTTTTACAAATATTGACAGATGGTGTAAAAACTTTGTTGATACATTGAATATAATTATGAATATAATTAAATAATGGTTGGTATTGAATTTATCGAGATTTTATGACGATTCCGATTTCCTAAAATTTTAAATACGTCAAAGAATCCGCGATTGACATACAAGGAAAAAGCTGCAAGTCGAAGCTTGAAAATTACTTCCTCAAACACAATGCTCCGAGCTTCCTCTATGAAAAAGCTAAAATTGAGAAAGATCGTTCCTCGTAGACAAAACGTTGAGCATTGTGTGAAATTTCGAGAAAGCAATTTGCAATTGTCAACCGTCACCTATTTTTCTTCTCATAAACAATGAATTATTGTATTCCCTGTTTAGTGAATGCGGCAATTTTTTTTTTCAAGAGACCAATTATAGTAATTTCTTCACGTAAAATGATATACCATCCAAAGAATGTTCTACTTTTCAGAAACTCATTATGAATGTTCTAACTTCCCCTCGCACGTGTATAAAAATTTCATTCCATAAATTACATTATCATGTTTAAATTTTCGACCGAAGGGGAATGTAGCAAAAATGATATTGCTCGACTTCACTTCATCGAACGACGTGACAGCCTCTCGACGCCACGTAATTTAAATGAAGATATTCTATATTATTTTACATCGGTATTATTGGCATTCCCCCGCACTATCGAATTTAATACTCGAGTGCGGAAGGTTGACTTACCGACTAGGGTGATGAAAAAAAATTCCTCGACTTTGCACTATTATTTTACGCTGACACGATAGCGATTGTTCGGTCCATGTAAGGCGTATAATAATTTTCTTTTATGATGCAGTGTGAAATATGAAATTGGAACAGACACTGGGTAATTTGGTTAATTTGCTAATCATTAGTAGCAGCACGTTGGAAAACGAGCTGTGGTATAGTCCTTCCCACCCCTTACCTCTTTACCGTCACTTCGCCGGCTCCCCATTAGCTCACTCTGGATATCACGATCCGGATGGAGAAGATTGTATCATTATTCATGTTGAACGCCGGCAACGATTAGCCAGCTGTTCTGTTCACGTCGTTCAATCGCAATGGAAACTTGTGGCGACCGCGCATTATTGATGCAGCATGCAGAGAGCTTTCACGCAGCTTTCGTGGTCTACGACACGCGTGTTAATATATTTAATTAGTTCCACCCCATTCAATTAATACATTAATAGATAAAGTAATGATCGAGTAAACAAAAACTGATTGAATTAATGATGGAACAAAAATAACCAATGAACGATTTAAGAAATTGCTGAAACTGTGGCCATTTGAGTCGGAGGAACGGTCACATTCATGAATTTCTTTTGTAAACATTTGAAGCCGTAAAATATAAGTTGAAATCAAGGGCGGAGGGTGGGACTCATGACCCTGCGGCCAAAAAAAATCGTATCGAAAATCACAAGCAATCGATTGTTGGAAATGTTTTTACGTTCATGCAAACGAATATTTAGATCCAAATTCAAAAAACTGTAGGCTCATATGCATTTTTTCAATATACAGTGGGTCAAAAAAGTATTCATACACCTTGTTTTTTTGCGATAACTTTATAGACATAAGCGATACGCAAAGAAAGCCAATTTTATTTAATAGTACATCAGGTGCAGAGATAAGCTGCAAATGGAGAATTTTTTCCCAGGAATAATAGAAGAATTATGCGAAAAAAACGAAAATTTTCGGGCAAAAAAGGATTCATACACTTACCGTTATAGTGAAAACCTACATCATCATAGTTGTTAATTATAACTAATATTTGGTGTGCATCCCTTTTGCTTCAATTATCGCCTCGAGTCTCTTAGGCATGGATTCTACTAGCTTTTGCGTTGTTCCTTTTGCTATTTTCGTCCATTCTTCTAAAAGCACTCTTTGGAGATCGGATTTGTTTGTTATTTTTCTTTTTCTAATTTCTACATCCACCAAGTGCCATAAATTTTCTATATGATTGATGTCCGGAGATTGTGGTGGTGTAATCAATTGTTTGCGGACATTATAGAGTAACCATTCCCTCGTTTTCATAGCAGTATGTTTCGGGTCGTTATCTTGTTGGAAGTAGAAATTTCCATCCAGGCCCATTTTATCTACACTTGCTTTCAAATTACTGCGCAACACGTCGATATACTTCTGGGCATTCATTGTACCATCTATAAAAGCCAGATTACCAACGCTATAATATACCATACAGCCCCAAACCATGACGCTTCGTCCGCCGTGCTTTACAGTCGGTATTAAGTTTTTCTGCTGGAGCTCGGTATTTGGTTTCCGCCAAACGAATTTTTTTCCATCGGACCCGAAGATGTTAAACTTCGATTCATCCGAGAATACGACACGTTTCCAAAATTCTATAGATTTTTTTACGTAGGTTTTTGCGAAACCTAAACGTTTTTCTCGATTTATATTATTAATTAGTGGTTTTTTTGCGGGCAGTTCCGCCGTATATTTTGGCAGAATGCAAAACGTATCGAATTGTCTGGGGACACACGCTCTTCCCCGATGTTGACACGACATCATTCGCTAAACTGCGAGCACTTGTGAACGGTTTTTTTGTAGCCTCTGTAACAATACTCCGACGCTCTCGTACCGTTAGTATTCTCGGTCGACCGGTTCGTGGCTTATTTTCTGTGCTGTTTGTTCTTTCGTATTTTTTTATTATATATTGCACTGTTGCGAAACTTAGATTTAGTTCTTTACTAATTTTTCGATAACTTTCGCCGCGTGTCCGAAGAAAAATCACTCTATCTCGCATGGATCAATATCCATTTCGCTTTTCTTTGTCATCGTGTCTGTTCAGAGCTTGAAGATCTACTACCGCATGGAATAGGTCGAAACCATTGTGTAAACGAAGACTTGTTTACATTGTACGCAGAGGTCAGACCGTCCGTGAGTGAATATCGAGGTTTAGCAGCTCAATCGTAAGTGTACGAATACTTTTTTGGCCCGAAAATTTTAGTTTTTTTTGCATAATTCTTCTCTTATTCCTGGGAAAAAATTCTCCATTAGCAGTTTATCTCTGTACCTGATGTACTATTAAATAAAATTGGCTTTCTTTGCGTATCGCTTATGTCTATAAAGTTATCGCAAAAAAACAAGGTGTATGAATACTTTTTTGACCCACCGTATAACAAATATTTGAAACACCGAACTCTTCTGACAATTTTGTATATACTTGTGTGAATATTTGTTTACATCAACAACAAATCATTTCGAGCAACCTCTCATTACGGATTATTCATACGATTTTTTCCCCGAAATAAAACAAGTACAAACTTGCAAATGGCGTTTTGGAACGTCCACGCAATGACTCCTTTATCAGGAAGTATGCCGTTCTCAATTTTGGCTTCCACATGAAAGAAGCTTTGAGTATTCTGTGAAATTTTGAGAAAGTAAATTACAAGGTCCGACTTGCAAATATTTTGAAATTAAATATTTGAAAACTTGCAAAAGTTGATGACAATAAATTTTTTTAGGAAAATTCAACATTTCATAAAATCTGAACCTCTCCCCGATTATCAACACATCTAATACGAACCGTTCTTTAATGATAATCATTAAAGAACGGTTGGTATTTGTTTGTCATCAAAAAATTTGTTGTCATCAACTTTCGCAAGTTTTCAAATATTTAATTTCCAGTGAGTCCATTGACTGTGATTGTTATAGACATTGATGAAGTTTTGTCTCAGATTTTGCCTTTATGAAATTTTTGAAAATGTCTGAAAATTTTCAAGTCGAACATACTGCTTTATTTGTATGCAAAATTGCAGCTCTATGGAATGAACTGCTCGCGAGATATAGACATTTAAACATTTGGCAAGGTCTTTACGCATACACACACATATTTTTCTAAACATGATTACCCGACGTTTTGGCACATTTTAATCAGGTTGGCGTGAGAAAGTCGAAAAAAAAATTCCCCATCACAAAGTCAATTCAACCCTGCCCCTCTTTCCAGACGGGAGGGTAGCCAGTGGGGTGGCAGATTAACCAGAAACAAATACCGGTGACTGTATCCTTTTCAAAATAAATTTCTGGAAGACTCTTTTTGTCATTTCCTTGTTTTTCCTTTGCCTTTCCACCCTCTCTTCAATGGCTGAAATATACGGAGAAGAAGCTTGCGAGGTTGTGAAAGCCCGCAGTTATCCTGTCGGAGAAATTTTTTCAACCCTTCATTTGCGGTGAAATCTTCTGTTAGTTATGTTCTACATTCTCACGGCTCTACTCTTATCTTTTCTATTTCTACGGTCTATACTAGTTTTCCATTAAACCAGCCCCACCCGTCCAGCCCGTAAAGAAAACTCTCCGGTATTTTATAAGGTTATTGGTCTCCAGCGCGGTGTGGAGATTGAACCGAACCGTCCAGATGTGGAAAGCTCGATTCAGGTCAGACGTGATACAGCAGAAGAATATTTGTTCAGTAGCGAATGAATAAAATTCGAGAAAGGAATGAAGAGAGAGGGAGAGAGAGATGAAATATTTTGCCCGCGTCAAATCGTCTAATTATCATCCAAATAGCTTTCTTTATTCCTTCTGCCTCTCAACGAAAGATCGATTATTGCCTTTGAATGGGTCTTGTTGAAGGCAAAAGCTCTATGCATCATGTCAAGTACAAAAAGCTCGCTGTTTGGTTTCTTCTGCAAGAAACTCAATTCATGTCGCTATAATAAAAAAGAGCTTTGTACATACACATTCTGGTGATGCCATAAAGCAGGTTATCCTTTTTTAATCACAACACTCTAGTTATATCATCATTAGCTAGATAAAACTCTAAACGTGTTTCGATGGCATTATAGAGAAAAACATCATATGTAATATGATCAAATTCAATAATACTGTTCATTGAACGGACGAAGAGAGAGCTCTCCGTGAAAATTCTGATGCACTTTAAGGTAGTAGTCTGGTAACTTAAGCCGATTTTCATGTCTTTTATGGAGGGCGTTTTTTTGTAGGAAAATAAAAATGAATCGTTTCGGATATTTAGGATGTTTTTATTTACATATTAAAGATACAAAAAAAAAATTTGTTTGAAAAAATTTAATAGTTTATTATTATTATTATTATTGATCGAAGTTGGCACCTCGAAAAAAAAGCGCGTGGGTGGCCCCGGTGATTTTGGCTCTTGATTTTATCTGAAATCAAAAATTCTTGATAATTCTTAATCTATAGACATGTCATTCTGGTCAGAACTACTGAAGTTAAATTTCATGGATAAATAACAAAATGGCGGACTGGAAAAAAAACTTTTTTTTTCCAGTCCGCCATTTTGTTTTTTATCCATGAAATTATAACAAATAACAAAATGGCGGACTGGAAAAAAAACTTTTTTTTTCCAGTCCGCCATTTTGTTTTTTATCCATGAAATTTAACTTCAGTAGTTCTGACCAGAATGACATGTCTATAGATTAAGAATTATCAAGAATTTTTAGATAAATAACAAAACGGCGGACTTTGGAAAAAAAACTTTTTTTTCCAAAGTCCGCCATTTTGTTATTTATCCATGAAATTTAACTTCAGTAGTTCCGACCAGAATGACATGTCTATAGATTAAGAATTATGAAGAATTTTTTATTATAGATAATATCAAGAGCCAAAATCACCGGGGCCACCCACGTGCTTTTTTTCGAGGTGCCGACTTCGATTAATAATAATAATAATAATAATAATAAACTATTAAATTTAAAAAAAATTTTTTTTTTTTGTATCTTTAATCTATATAAATAAAAATCAATTGCCGCATGTATGACGGATCATCACTTGAGAACGGCTAGACCGATATGGCTGATTTTTTTTTTGTTGTCTTCGTAATATTCAGAACAAGGTTTGTATGAAAGGAATTTTTTGGAAAATCCACCTGAAAAGTCGGAAATTTGAAAAATATGAAAATATGGAAATAATATATGGAAATCTCAATAAAAAAAATGTGACGTTCAGTTTGAAAGTTCTGCTGTCACATGTTTCATAACAAAAAAAAATGTGACGTTCAGTTTGAAAGTTCTGTTTTCATAACAACAACAAATTCCGCATTGAATGTTGATATTTTGCGAGAAAGAATTTAATTGAAAGCGATATGTCATTTCGTGGTTTATTTCTTTGAAAAAAATGCCACCAGTCGGATGTCCAATGCGGAAGTGATGATCCATCATACATGCGGCAATTGATTATTATTTATATAGATGAAATATAAAATAATAAAAAAAATAAAAAATAAAAAAGTTCAATATCTCGAGAAATATTAATCTAAGCAATTGGATCGATAGAACCTTTTTTATAGGAAATTAAATTTCCAACAAATTTTTCGTTCACAATTTTTTCGTAAAGTTAATTGTTTCGGAGATAAGAGCAAAAAAACGAGGATTTTGGGTAAAAATCAACTTCAATGACCCGTACCAACTCATCAGTACAATTTACATTTTCGCCGCAAAAGGCACTTTTTTAGATTGTTTTATTCTGAGTAAATCGAAACCAAGAACAATATGATAGCATAAAATGCGGCTGAGTTATAGAAATTTGAAAAAAAAAAAAAAAAAAAAATCGATTTACGTGTATTTTAGATGGAAAATCTTCTCACACTTTGGGAAAGTACTTAGAATTAATATTAAGGGCTGTAACCTTCAAGGAATTTCTTTTTTGACATATCCAACAAAATTTTGGGTGGGGACTAAAAAAAAATAGTCGAAAAAAAAAATTGCCCTAATCTATATATATAAAAATAGAATCCCTATTTCCCTTGGTAACGCAATAACCTGAGAACGACTTTACCGATTTCATTCATCTTTTTTTTCAAGTTTTCTAATACTGTGTAGAAGGTTCTTACGGGAAGAAAAATTAATAAAATTGCGCAGAAAATTGGAAAATTTCACAAAACTTAACGACTATTTAACCTTCGCGCGTTTGACAGTTTGCGCGAAGCAAATGTGATTTAAGGTTGTAGTCCGGTAACTTAAGCCGATTTTCATGTCTTTTTTGGACGGCGTTTTTTTCTAGGAAAATAAAAATGAATCGTTTTGGATATTTAGGATGTTTTTATTTATTTATTAAAGATACAAAAAAAATTTTTTTGAACAAATTTAATAGCTTATTATTATTATTATTATTGATCGAAATTGGCATCTCGAAAAAAAAGCGCGTGGGTGGCCCCGGTGATTTTGGCTCTTGATGTTATCTGAAACCAAAAATTCTTGATAATTCTTAATCTATATACATGTCATTCTGGTTGGAACTACTGAAGTTAAATTTCATGGATAAATAACAAAATGGCGGACTGGAAAATAATTTTTTTTTTGCAAAATCCGCCATGTTGTTATTTATCCATGAAATTTAACTTTAGTAGTTCCGACCAGAATGACATAGATTAAGAATTATCAAGAATTTTTTATTTCAGATAACATCAAGAGCCAAAATCGCCGGGGCCACCAACGCGCTTTTTTCCGAAGTGCCAACTTCGATCAATAATAATAATAATAATAAACTATTCAATTTTTTCAAAAAATTTTGTTTTTGTATCTTTAATATGTAAATAAAAACATCCTAAATATCCGAAACGATTCATTTTTATTTTCCTAGAAAAAAACGCCCTCCAAAAAAGACATGAAAATCGGCTTAAGTTACCAGACTACTACCTCAATAGATGCGTCGGTCGGCATCTGTCGATCAAAAAATTCATTGTGTAAGCGATAAATTCAAATCCAAACATTTGCGCCTATGAGAATACACAGTATAGGCTGCACAGAGGTAACCCTGTAGCAGAGAGAAGTGTTCTGTGATGTAGATAGAATGAGGCCAGAAGCAGTAGTGGTAGAGTACATTAGAGGTTAAGGCCTTACATACGTCCAGCGGTACCGAAAACGTACCAAAAGAAAAACTGTTTTTAGGAGGAATAGAAATAGAAATTGATAAAAAAATTCTTACACATTGTTTATTGCTGTGTTTAGTTTGTAAAAAAATTTATTTCAATTTTTTTTTTCAAAAATTACAACATGAAAAATCACATTTTTTGAAGCACTGTAAAAAAAAAGTTGTTCCACGGTCGCAGTATTTCTTCCTCAAATGTTGACGGATCTGCAAAATGTAAAGAAATTCTTGTAAAATAAGGTAGTAGTTATAGTCTGTCGAGCCGGATTTTTGAAATTCGAAAAATTAAACAATTAACGGTAATTTAAAAAAAAATGTTGAGTTTGTGTCAAAAAAGTCACACTTTAATTGTTTTTATAAAATTTTCTAATTATAATTTTAAAAATCCGGCTCGACAACTATAGAAAAAACAATTCCGAATATTAAAAAAAAAAAATCATCAAAAAATATTAAAAACCGTACGAGTTATCATGCCGACCGTGTCAGAAAAAGTAGTTTTGAGAAAAACGCGTTTAAAGTTTCAAGCGCGTTTCGCTCGAAGTCGCACGCGGCTGGAGCAAGAACTTTATGCATTTTTTAATTTTATTTAGTTAACTTACGTCTAATCTCCCATTCCAGCTTCATATTGTACGCCTTCCTTGTCAGTAAACAATTGTTGTTGTTTATTTTTTTCTAATCGACGAATTGTTCAACTCAGGTAGGCACGCGTCAAACCTTTGTCCTTTCGTCGGGCAGTCACATTATCTACAATAACTTTTGAACTATGGGGAATTTTTACAATCAGCTTACACAGAAATACGCCTAAGCTATAAGGAATAATAATCTGTAAACAAAAAAAAATCGATTTTTTGAAAATTCTCGACGTATGTAAGGCCTTAATAAAAGTGGCAGTTCGCGCGTTTCACAGTTCGCGCGAAACAAATGTGATTTAATAGATGCATCGGTTGGCATCTATCGATCAAAAAATTCATTTATTCATTTCTTAGTGCACAGTCCATTCGATCTGAACGTTTATCCAGTTTTGAGTTTGTTGAGTGAGTTTTTTGACAAGTGTTTGTTCATCGCAGTTAGTTCAACGCAATCGCACCTTATATTAAAAGTTTAATTTAATATCGATTTTTGGTAAGTTTTGATAGACTAACACGCGGTATACACGGTTATACAGAAACACTAAGGGAGTCAATTTTTTATTTTCAGTTACAATAAACACTATGTTTTTGAATAATTTTTTTAAAATTATTTATTCCAGTTCGAATCGAATATTCATAACTCAGACAGGACAACGTCTGTCGGGTCAGCTAGTGTAACAATATTTGCACCAATGAACTGGGCACAAAAAAAACAAAATTTAAATTATGAACATGTTTCGTTATTTTTATGTGCTTAATATACAATTGCATCACAATTTTATTTTCATGATTTTTAGATGACCACCTCTCTTAATACGCTGTATGTGATCCATGTTATGGTTGAACTGTTATTTGTAAGTAATTGAACGACAGCAAAGATTTCAGCTATTATAAATATGCTATTCAGTTGTGGATCTTGGTTTGAAGTATGATTACTTGTCCTACAACTTCACTATCCACCATTGTTTCCTGGTCTTCGAAAAACTTTTCTGCGAACAACATGTTAGATTTACTATAGCATCTTTGTCGATCGAATCGAATGATGCCAAGATCGTCGTCATAAAAAAAGAAAACAGCTTTATTTAACCATGGTTAAACAAATATGCATTTTAGTTAATCTGAAATTTTATCAAAAACAAAGTCCGAGTTTTTCTTCGTAATGAAAATTATTATTTTTGCTTCTCTCATAAAAAAATAATAATATTGTTTGAATAGAATTCAAGATTGAGTTTTCGGATACGTTGTTAATATTTTATGAAGGACCGCAATTCCATATTCAATCTCAAATCTCATTGAAACGTATCGTTCAATTAGTGAGAATTCATCGAAGTTCACATCGAATATTGAATAACGTGATTTATCAAACGTCATTTACGAAACTTTCACTTCTGAATACTCGACCGGATGCTGAATTCATCGAATGGCGTTCAATGCATAATATCGATGATATGTGGGTATACGAGATTAATTAATAGATCTATGAAAAGGTAATTGCAGCGAGCTTGTTCTGGCCCCGATTACATCCCCATTATTTATCTACACTATGTGCCGAGCGAGAGCACGGTTTCTCGTCGTATAATTCGTATTCCACGTCTCACGACCTCAATTATACAATAATCAATCGATCTATTTTTGCGATTACATTGAAATATAATTTAATCCATACATTCATTCAATACCACGGTAACAATTAAATATATGTATATATAATAAAAATAAAAATACCTTTCAAGTGTGGATGACACACTGATCCAGTCGAACTGTTTCTGACAAATCGGGCTATACGAACGCGATGTATGTCAGTAACGTAGAAAAATATGTTTAGTAATAGATTCGCACAAAAAACGATTGGCTTATGTGAATTTCCGACGAGGTATATTTTTATTCAGTTGTTTCAAACAATAATATCCATAATACTAATCCAATCATGACAAGTCTTAGCTCATTTTGTTAATTCAAACATACTTTATGGATTCATCGCCTCGGTTTGTAATACTACTCTTTATTGGTTAAATAGCCATTCGTTTGGGTCATTCCGATAAATAAATATAGACATAATGATTCAATAATGAGTAGTATAATAAACCCAACCCGAGCGGAAATTTGGTCCGGCCCATATCAGGCTGCCCTATCAGGCTGGCACGGCCCTGATCAGGATCCGTATCAGGCCCACATCCGGCATGTAACGGAGTTGCGGATCCAGGCCTGATCCGGCCGTGATCCGGCACCGATCTGGCCTCGATCTGGCACTGAATTCAAATTTTCAAATTTTAGATGAATAAAAGCTATTTATCTTCTGAGAATTCGGTTATTGGCCATCGTATGTTGTTAGCTGGCCCATATAATAATCTTTAACAAAAAAATAAATAAACGGCCTCCACCGGGGTTAGAACCTGTAACCTCTGTCACTAGCCTCTATTCTCAAATTGGACCGACAAATATTGAAAAAAAAATGTTACTGTACTAACCGTCATTTTTTAGACGTTTTTGGTTGTTTAAACGATAATTGCGGTCGTTTAAAATTAATTTTCCAATCGGGAGTTGTGCTATTTAAACCTACCTATCTGTCTACCTACCGACCTAACGAACTAACGCTGTAACCACTACTCTAACGAGCACTTCTGAATTACTTCTAGGAATATCTTATATGTAGTCCAACCACCAGAAATGAAGATGGAGAATTATATTAAAAATTGTCTTCGTAGTAGATTAAATTTTAAGGTGGGGTAGGTTCTCGATTGAAAAATCGATGTAGTAATGATAATAATGATATTAATAATAATAATAATAATAATAATAATATAAATACTATATTATAATTTCCTTTCATTATTCGTATTTCCAGCGTATATTTTTGTCGATTGTTTGAAAAACTCTGAAAAAGTGCTTCCCATTCAGTAGTGGGTAGACAAGCCAGTAAACGGCTAAGCGGTCACTCATCGAATAGTACCCAGCGAATACTACTGTATTCGCCGCAGTCAGTACTGGGATGGGTGACCGCTTACTTAAGATAGCAGACCGCCGAAGCCGAGAACCGACCGCGCGTCCACTGTTGTCAATCTTATGATTATTGTTTTTATTGTTAATATTGTTATTATTATTAATATTGTTATTATTATTATTAATATTATTTAAATGTCAATGGAATAATGTCTCAAAAAGCATTATCCGAAATAATACGACACAGAGATTTCCCAAATGAGTATCCTCCGTCTATCCTATTGAATCGTCGAAAGATACACATTTTAATGCAAAATTTCATCTTGTGTTGACAATGAACTTGTGTTAACACAAGTTCATTCTCAACACCTCAGGCTGCGCCGATAATTCATGCCGTATCAGAATATCATCCGCCCCTGATCTGGGCGTGATACGGTTAGCGTGATCAGGATTTGCCACGGACGCCTTAGCCGCACCTGATTCGGTCCTGATATATGTAATGTTAGGCTAGCCTGATAATTCACGCAGTATCAGAATATGATGCGGCCCTGATGTGGGGGTCATCCGGTTAACCTGATCAGGATTTGCCACGGATGCCTTAGCCGCACCTGATCCGGTTCTGATATATGTAATGTAAAGCTAGCCTGATAACCCGAGCCGTATCAGAATATGATCCGCCCCTGATCTGGGCGTGATCCGGTTAGCCTGATCAGGCTAACCTTATCGATTCCTGAACGGGGCCTGATCCTATATCAGGCCAGCCGGAACAAATTTCTACTCGGGAAGCGGTGAATGTATAGAACATGATCCGATGCACAAATGGGGTTGGGACAGTAACTATGATTGTGATAGAAAATTGTAAATAAAAATGTTTTAACACCGTCATTTAGTCTTTTATCGTTATTTTGTTTCCTTCCTTGTCGATTAGTAACGGTGAATGTGTCCGGTTTATGATGTGCGGGATTAATGTAATAGGCTCAGGGGTGGTGATGCTATAGATATATACTTATGAAAACTCTGTGGACATTCAATTTGGCGAATGCAGCAGATGAATTGTTATTTTGGATAACAGAATGTGAAGCTTTGTATCGGCTACTTTCTTTTTACGTGACAGAGGCGACACAGGTTTACGCGTCGATATAACCGCTTTGCTTTTATGGGTGTTCAAGACACACGCTTGCGTACTTTGACAAACAGCATAGTCGTCATGTGCAGAGTCGTTGGTTTGCATCTATAGTTTTAAACTGTCCATGAATGCATCCATGGACGTAGCTTAACCATTTCACCTCGAAAAATTATCAAACAAGCAAGCAGAAGGTGGGGAACAATGGTAAGATATTGGATTTAGATTATGTTTGGCAGGCATCATTACCAAAATATTGCCCGTTGTCGCCGGCCGCAGATCCATCTACGAACTTCGCTTGATTCGGGCTCCAACGCGACAAAAGTTTGTTCCATTTAGACTGTTTTTAAAACTGTTTTTAGGAGGGATAGAAATAGAAATTGATAAAAAAATTCTCACACATTGTTTATTACTGTGTTAAGTTTGTAAACAAATTTATTTCAATTTTTTTTTTCAAAAATTATAACATGAAAAATCACATTTTTTGAAGCACGGTCGGCAGTATTTCTTCCTCAAATGTTGACGGATCTGCAAAATGTAAAGAAATTCTTGTAAAATAAGGTAGTAGTTATAGTCTGTCGAGCCGGATTTTTGAAATTCGAAAAATTAAACAATTTACGGTAATTTAAAAAAAAATGTTAAGTTTGTGTCAAAAAAGTCACACTTTAATTGTTTTTATAAAATTTTCTAATTATAATTTAAAAAATCCGGCTCGACAGACTATAGAAAAAACAATTCCGAATATTAAAAAAAAAAATCATCAAAAAATATTAAAAACCGTACGAGTTATCATGCCGACCGTGTCAGAAAAAGTAGTTTTGAGAAAAACGCGTTTAAAGTTTCAAGCGCGGTTCGCTCGAAGTCGCGCGCGGCTGGAGCAAGAACTTTATGAATTTTTTAAATTTATTTAGTTAACTTACGTCTAATCTCCCATTCCAGCTTCATATTGTACGCCTTCCTTGTCAGTAAAAAATTGTTGTTGTTTATTTTTTTCTAATCGACGAATTGTTCTGGCCTCTTTTGTTGCTTTGGTAGCGTTGATTCGAGCGTGTTTCACATTATCAGACAGTCACATTATCTACAATAACTTTTGAACTATGGGGAATTTTTACAATCAGCTTACACAGAAATACGCCTAAGACTATAAGGAATAATAATCTGTAAACAAAAAAAAATCGATTTTTTGAAAATTCTAGACGTATGTAAGGTTTTAATAAGCGATACAAACGAGTATTCTGTGTTGAATTGTGTTAGTTTGTGACGCTTAAACGAAAAGCAGATGTCATCTCCCTATTCCCTTTAGTAAAACAGCGATGACACTCGAAGATCAAACTTCGAAACATTAGTAATGGAAAAAGTAAAGACGATATAAGGACGAATCAAAGCGTCACATGGTCATCCAAAACTGATAATTATAAATTGGGACATACACAATTTTTCATGTGATTCTTTTCATCAGGTGACAATGGTGAGTTGGAATTCTTACGTAACATGTTAAGCACCTTCGCAAAAGCATAAATGAATAGACGACGTGCTTAAAAATGAGTTTATCTTTCCGCACAATCGTAAGATCCCGAACCATTGTCGTTGGAAAACAAAAGTTTGTTCTTGTAGATTCTTCGTAAAATATAAAATAAATTAGAATATTTCTTAAATAGCATATTTGAAGGATTAAATTAATGTGCTGAAGCTGCAATTGCGTTTACAACGTACTCAATTTGAGAAAAATTGTTTTTGTAGTATTTTTCAAGATGCAACAACTTCCAATTATGTTCGATTTAGTAAACGTTTGCTTTATCATTATTTAAAAAATATAGACTCACATACAGGTGACATAATTTATTGCAAAACTGCTTAAATATACATTTTAATTTGTTTTCTTAAGTGCATACATATGAGAATCTTTAATTTTGAATATATCTTTATTATTGTATACAGTCACTGATATGTATGATAATCACCCTATTTTGTAATCTCGATTTATTTTGAAAATTATTCCGAATTATTCTGAAAAAAAATCTTCCAAAAAGCCTATTCTTTCGGCCTCTAGAGTGGCCTAACCCCTTAACAAATGCACCGCATATATTCCAAAGAATATTGAACAAAATTTTTAAGGATCTAATTGGAATTGAGAAAATTGTCATACATTTACATGATATTTTAATCGCGACGAAATACATAAAAGATCACCTCGACATACTTTGCCAGGTTTTTGTCGTAGCTGCACGTTATTCACTCAAGGTTCGATTAGATAAATGTTTTTTATGTATTCCGAGGTAACATAACCTAGATACCGAGAGCACGAATTCGGTGTTTGGCCGAGTAAGGAAAATATTGCATCGGCGCTCGATTATCCTTTACCACGGAATATTAAGGGCGGGGTAAGGGTTTTCACTTTCGAAAAATCGAATTTTTTTTTGTCTTATCTTATTGTTTAACATTTCAAGAATATGTCCTTAAAATTTTAAACCGATCTAAGCAATATTCTTGAAGTCTTATTAGTCTTATTAATCTCCTGGCCTTTAAAGCTATACCTCTAACAGCTGCGGGCGGTCGGGCTAGCAGTGCAGCTGTCGAACAGGTATACAGTTTATTCATTGCTATTATGTATATAGTATATAATGTATACTATACACTACAATATTTTAAAAGAAGAAACTGCTGTATGGAGCTGGTATCGATGATTCTGTGTAAGTTGGAAAATAAAAATTTTTCTCTTCACTTTTTTACTTCATAAACTTTAGACGCGTTTTTCTCAAAACTACTTTTTCAAAGTCCGTGTTCACTGCCATTTAAAAACTACTTGACCGATTCATTGCAAACTTTGTACACATTTTCTACATATAAAATACCTCCCCCCAACGCTTAGGTAAATTTTTTTTGTTTACATTAAGGGTGTTTCCCACCCACAAAATAGCGGAATTTTTCGCCAAACATTTTTAAATGAAAAAAAAAATTATCAGAGAACGTTGAGGGGAAGATTTGATTACAATTTGACTAAATTTTCATGGTTTTTCACTTTCAGATAATTTCCGGCCGAGTTATAGTGAACACCGCAAATTATTTTTTTTCCAAGACGTTCTGGGGGAAGCTCTGTTACGGACTTATGGTTCAATATGTCTGCATGAAAAAATTACACAACATTGTCAAAAGTATGCTCAATAATGTACAAAAGGTTCGCATAAAATTGCTCAATCCATATTTGAGAAAAAAAATCGCAAAAAAAGTGTTTTTTTTTAACGCTGAAACCCTTACCCCTCCCTCAAAGAGCTCCATCGATTCGTGAGTATTGCGAGTTATTTTAGACGCTTCATTCCCGGATTCTCTACACTTGCCCCTTAACCCCCCCCCCCCCCCCCCCCCTCCCGACGATAAAAAAATAGACGGGATATTCAATGTCGGACCAACAGAATATATAGTTCTCGAGATTATTAAAACCCGCTTGTTGACCCGCCCAATTTTGGTAATTCATTCTCGAGAATTAGAGACCGAACTTCATTGCGATGTAAGTTCAACGGGCTTTGGAGCAATGTTATCGCAAAGACGATCAACCGGCATTTTCAACCCGTTTCATACGTTAGCCAGCGCACTATTCCTTGTGAATCAAAATACTGTGGTTTTGAGTTAGAATGTTTGGTCGCACATTTCGTACATTTCATTGTGACTTACAAGGCGTTATTCCGCGCCGAACACAGTTAATCCTTCGCATGAAATGCGAAGGTTTATATTTATGTTTATTTAGGGTAAGTTCGAATGGCCATCCTATACAGGCCCGGTCTCTTATTGTTAGACTTAATAAGATAAGGATTTCTCGGTAAAAGATGATTTTGAATAAACGAACTTTCGTTGGCGTTAAAACTCTCAAAATGTATTGTTCAAAATTCCAAAATCTGACATACCAGAAAAAAAAGTTAATTATAAAATCAAATGTCGAAAATTCGCCAGACTAAAGTATACGATATATATATAATATATTAGGGCGATTTTTTTTTTCGACTATTTTGTTTTTTTCAGTCCCCACCCGAAATTTTGTTGGATATGTCGAAAAAGAAATTCCCTGCAAGTTACAGCCCTTAATATTAATTCTAAGTACTTTCCCAAAGCGTGAGAAGATTTTCCATCTAAAATACACGTAAATCGAATTTTATTTCTTTTTCAAATTTCTATAACTCAGCCGCCTTTTATGCTATCATATTGTTCTTGGTTCCGATTTACTCAGAATAAAACAATCTAAAAAAGAGCCTTTTGCGGCGAAAGTGTAAATTGTACTGGTGAGTTGGTACGGGTCACTGAAGTAAATTTTTACCCAAAATTCTCGTTTTTTTGCTGTTATCTCCGAAACAATTAACTTTACAAAAAAAATGTAAACGAAAAATTTATTGGAAATTTAATTTCCTATAAAAAAGGTCCTATCGACCCAATTGCTGTGATTAATATTTCTTGAGATATTGACCTTTTTTTATTTTTTATTTTTTATTATTATTAAATATTTCATATTTTATACATTTTATACTACTCATAAGTTAAAGTTCAATATCTCAAGAAATATTAATCTAAGCAATTGGGTCGATAGGACCTTTTTTGTAGGAAATTAAATTTCCAACAAATTTTTCATTTACATTTTTTTCGTAAAGTTAATTGTTTCGGAGATAACAGCAAAAAAACGAGAATTTTGGGTAAAAATAAATTTCAGTGATCCGTACCAACTCACGAGTACAATTTAAACTTTCACCGCAAAAGGTATTTTTTTAGATTGTTTTATTCTGAGTAAATCGAAACCAAGAACAGTATGATAGCATAAAATGCGGCTGAGTTATATAAATTTGAAAAAAAAAAAATTCGATTTACGTGTATTTTAGATGGAAAATCTTCTCACGCTTTGGGAAAGTACTTAGAATTAATATTAAGGGCTGTAACTTTCAGGGAATTTCTTTTTCGACAAAATAGTCGAAAAAAAAAAATCGCCCTAATATATATAATATTTACATTAGGGCGATTTTTTTTTTCGACTATTTATATATATATATACTAGGGGGCTCTGCCCCCCTGCGCGCTTCGCGCGCCAACCCCCTCAGGCCATTCCATTCGGCGTACCCCCCCTCGGCTATTCCATTCGGTGTACCCCCACCCCCCTCAGGCTATTCCATTCGGCGTACCCCCCCGGGCTATTCCATTCGGTGTACCCCCCCCCCCTCGGGCTATTCCATTCGGCGTACCCCCCCGCCCCTCGGGCTATTCCATTCGGCGTACCCCCACCCCTCGGGCTATTCCATTCGGCGTACCCCCCCCCCCCCCGGGGGTATTCCCTTCGGCGTACCCCCTCCCCCCCTCGGGCTATTCCCATCACCGTACCGCTCCCCCCAGGTGGGGGGGGGGGGGGTACGGTGAAGGGAATGACCACCTCAACTCTTGTACACGGCGGCGGCGGCGGCGAAATATTTATATAATATAAAGAGATATTGTAACGTCTTGGCTCGATTTGAGCACCAAAATCAGAATTTTTATTTTGAAAATCCAAATTTTTTTAACAACCAAAATTTTCAAAAATTGCTCGGATTTTCAGACTCCTCACGAAAAGGTCGAATTTTGCCAAAACATACCCGAGCGGATTGACTACGGAGTGCGGAGCACTCTAGCCCCGTAGGTGGCGTGGTCGCGCTCCCATTGCATCCAGGCCATCCCATTACCCCGTGGTCCGCACTTTGGTCAACCTCAGGCGTCGCCCAGATCTATTGCGCTCCCAGCAGATTATCCCTACACTCTCTCTTCCAGCTACAGGCATGGTGCTAACATATAGCACCCCTAGTGTGTAAGATTTCATTTTTATTATAATAGAAAAACGATAGAGAGGCTCTACGTTGGGCGTCACTTGTAAGATTTTAATTTCATTCACGATAGAACACGACAAAAGAGGACTCACGTTGGGAGCCAACTATAAGATTGTTATTTATTAATGAACGAAAAGTAAAATACTGTCGATTGACGGGAATTGTAAGAGCGACACCAGGTTTAAATAATTCGCTGAAAATAACGCATACAAATATATCAACATATCTTTCAATAAAATAACCAAATTCGAATATTCTCCTTTTCACAAGATACTTCCTTCTTCGCATTCACAGTACGCTAATCGTCTTTGGGTATATCTCACGTATTCTCGATAACCCGTATTTCATAAACATAATACAAAACAGTCACACGAATCACGCCTCAATCACAAATCGTATAAAATATAATATCCTCTTTCGTTTCTTGTTTCTCGTTGCAGATTGGTCACGAGTTATACCGTAATGTCAGATTATAAAAACGAGTACTCATCTCTTGTTAATTTTTGCGATGAGTCACGATGGGTGATTTCTCCCTGGAGTTGGAAATCTTCGCACTACTGCCTTCTGGATAGTCCTTCGGGATCCACGATAAAAAATGTGTACTTCCCGTATTGATAATCGGGGTTCCAGGGAGAAAGAGAGCGAGAAATTCCCAATATCGGTGAAGCACCCGGTCGTCCCCACTATCATTACACTCGTGTCACTCGTACCACAATAATAACTTGTCATTTTTCTTTTGCGCGAACGTTCAAAATACCTCGTACTCTCACAAGTGATATCATTCCTTCCTAAAAACCTGACAGGGGAGTACGCTCGGTCACCCGGGAGGTGTATTCACTCGCGGGATTTTCAAATAATATTATAGAACTCGATGGGTAAACATCGTGCCGGAAAAACTATCAAGCCCGACGCGCACTCGCCCAAGCTCACGGGAAAACAATAGTTACGCGAGGGCATAACAAACCACAAGTGAAAAAGGTGAATGTCTGTGATATTATCGCCAGTGGTGGGGAGCTAAAACGTCGATCCCTCACCGTTCGTCGTGTGGTCGAACCGACATAAAAATTATTTCGAACGTCATTGTAAAACTCGCCTCCATATCGTCGACTTGTCCGCAACGTAGGAGGCACTGCCTGAATTCCCGGATATCAGCACTATACCGGCAGTCCAACCAACGCCGACACGCATCGAAGGAGTAGCCCCCGAAGCCATCTTCCGAAGCCAACAAAGCCCAGCTCCGGCCCCAATCATACCGGCACCGGTACATCGCCCTTACCAGGGGGACAACATCTCCGTGACCTCTACGGTATTGGCATATGAGTTGATCGAAACCATCACCTTGTAATGACCCACTACGCTCGAACGTCAACCACGTTAGCCAACTTTAAGGGATAACACCACTGTGACCCCCAGTTTTTTTTCACATTTTTCAAAAATTTTTTTTTGTGGGAAAAAAAAGAGATATTCGAAAAACTTTGTTGGGTTTTGTTCCTTGTTTATTAATGTATCAAAAAACATTTTTTTCACATTTTTCACGCCGCATCGTGGCGTTGGGGAAGCTCTCGCGTCAGGTGCTGTCATCTCCGCAGTGGTTCGCGGCACGCAGCAGAACTCTCTTCAACGTCAATCTGAAAAAAAATACCGAGTGTTTTCGTTAATAATATGATATTTTGAAGAGAAGTACATAGGGATTTAGGAAAATATTGTTTTAAAGAAATAGGCACGCCTTTGAAATTAAAGAATGATTTTTGAGCAAAATTTCTCGTCGAAAATAGGCTATAACTCTTATAATTATTGAGATATCGAAAAAATCCTATGTACTTCTCTTCAAAATATCATATTATTAACGAAAACACTCGGTATTTTTTTCAGATCGACGTTGAAGAGAGTCCTGCTGCGTGCCGCGAACCACTGCGGAGATGACGGCACCTGACGCGAGAACTTCCCCAGCGCCACCATGCAGCGTGAAAAATATGAATTAATGATTTTTGATACATTAATAAACAAGGAACAAAACCCGAAAAATTTTTTCGAATATCTCTTTTTTTTCCTACAAAAAAAAATTCTTGAAAAATGTGAAAAAAACAGGGGGTCACAGTGGTGTTATCCCTTAAGACCCAACTGACTATCGAAAAATCTCTCTCTAACTCTCTCCCTTTCTCTCTCTATCACTACCGAAATCACGACACGCGCGCCTCTATCCCTGACCAGCGCATTCTGGTCTAAACGGGAGTTGGATCCCATATACTCGTTAACCGTTTTACACCGGGGTATAACAATATATATATATATATTAGGGTGATTTTTTTTTCGACTATTTTTTTTTTTAGTCCCCACCCGAAATTTTGTTCGATTTGTCGTGAAAGAAATTCCCTGAAAGTTACAGCCCTTAATATTAATTTTAAGTACTTTTCCAAAGCGTGAGAAGATTTTCCATCTAAAATACACGTAAATCGAATTTTTTTTTTTTTCAAAATTCTATAACTCAGCCGCATTTTATGCTATCATATTGTTCTTGGTTTCGATTTACTCAGAATAAAACAATCTAAAAAAGTGCCTTTTGCGGTGAAAGTGTAAATTGTACTGGTGAGTTGATACGCGTCACTGAAATTTATTTTTAACAAAAATTCTCGTTTTTTTGCTGTTATCTCCGAAAAAATTAACTTTACGAAAAAAATGTAAATGAAAAATTTATCGGAAATTTAATTTCCTACAAAAAAGTCCTAATCGACCCAATTGCTTAGATTAATATTTCTTGAGATATTGAACTTTAACTTATGAGTAGTATAAAATTTATAAAATATGAAATATTAAATAATAAAAAAAATATAAAATAAAAGAAGTTCAATATCTCAAGAAATATTAATCTAAGCAATTGGGTCGATAGGACCTTTTTTTTATAGGAAATTAAATTTCCAACAAATTTTTCGTTTACATTTTTTTCGTAAAGTTAATTGTTTCGGAGATAACAGCAAAAAAACGAGAATTTTGGGTAAAAATCAATTTCAGTGACCCGTACCAACTCATCAGTACAATTTACACTTTCGCCGCAAAAGGCACTTTTTTAGATTGCTTTATTCTGAGTAAATCGAAACCAAGAACAATATGATAGCATAAAATGCGGCTGAGTTATCGAAATTTGAAAAAAAGAAAATTCGATTTACGTGTATTTTAGATGGAAAATCTTCTCACGCTTTGGGAAAGTACTTTAAATTAATATTAAGGGCTGTAACTTTCAGGGAATTTCTTTTTCGACATATCCAACAAAATTTCGGGTGGGGACTGAAAAACATAGTAAAAAAAGAATCCCCCTAATATATATATACGTTCTGACGCATACGTTGCTCACTCGCGCTGGGATCTCAGGTGACGGTGTGCAATGACCCTAATGACGCTCGCTTGTCGCAAGCTCTCGCCTGTTCCTTCTCTCTCTCTCTCTCTCACGCACTGCACCTCTCCTCCATAACCCAGCGGTATATTACATAATACGCCTTGCTCTCTTTCTGATCTCTTACTCACTCTCCTTCGCTCTTGGCCACAGTTTCGCCTTTTTAATCCTCTTAATATTACACGACAAATTGTTGGTGGGCGGAAGTTGATATTGTTACTTATTAACTAACACAAAACGACTTATAAACACTACGCGTGCAACTTTAGGTTGTCGATACGATTATTGGCGACTTACAAACAGCGCATTTACGTATAAACCACGGAACTGTGCCCAAAGAATTATTGCCGCTACGTGAAACGTATTTGCGGAATTACTCCTGAGTCGAGCTTTATGTTGTCGTGTACATCAGGAGACTAAATTGTCGTCGCTCTTACCTGTCGCTATCGAACGGGGAAACGAGGCGAATTTTGCCAATTCGGCAGTATTGAGCGAGCATCGCTCCCGCCATTCATACCTAGGCCACGGCCGGCATGCAGTGCAATGATTAGTGTCATATAATTTCATTGAAGTCATTATATACATCGCTATAGTACGATGTCAGTTTTACCAAATAAAAATCATAATTTATGATTTATATTTAATATGACTTAATACCGCATGCATGTACACAGGTATACATATACATGATCTAATTAAATTGTATCACAATTGCAATTACTGCTAATCGTTATTAAAATTGCGGTCGTACCAAATATAAACTATGAATTATAATTTCTATTTAATACGATATGAATAAAACGTAAATCCAAGATACATTTTGCGAATTAAAATACAATTTAATTCGTTTTCTTAAGTGTATAATTCAAAATACTTATCGGGATTGTTCTTAATTCTTTCTATCTGATAAAAGGATCGTCATGATTTCACTAAATAAGATTATCGAATAATCTTCACCGTTTAAAAAAAAGTCAAGCAAAAAATCAACAAGATATATATATAAGCGTCGAATCAATTTTGGCTCTCAATTTTTTAACTATCGACGTTATTCGACATCTGCACTGACGCCATCTTTGAAGAATCTTTCAGCAAAGAGCTTTGAGAAATTTTAGTTTAATCACTATCGTGGGTTTTTTAAATTACTAAACCAGATGGAAATTTGTATTCTTTCCACAATATTGACAAGTGGAAAGTATAATAATTATCGTTTATTTGGACAAATGATGTATCATTTATAGCGAAACAAACTCATACTTATAAATGTGCGTATAAGCAAATTTTCACGTGGTTTTTTCCATCAGCTTAGATACGTTGTCAATAGTGAGCTGGAATTCTTAGGTAATATTTTATGCACGTCCGCAAGAGCATAAATAAAGATACGATGTGCTTATAAATTACCTCTGTTTATCTTTTCGCAAAATCGTAAAATGCCGAAACGTTGGCGTTGGGAAACGAAGGTCTTTCGTGTATATTTTTCGTGAAATAAAAAATAAATTAGTACTTTGCTTAAAGAGTGTATTTGGAGAGTTACCCTCTAAATACTCTATTTAAGCAATGATCTAATTTATTTTCCATTTAAGCAATGTTCTAATTTATTTTCTATTTCGCGAAATATATACACGAAAATGACCCTGCAGATATGTGCATCAGACAAAATCACATCTTTGGACAGCTATAACTACCGTGTTTTTTATCGTCCAGACTTCGCTCAGGTCTCATTTTCTTCGTTTTGCGATTGTTTAAAGTTGCAATTTTTTTGTTTTTTTTTAAGCCTTTCTTAAGAGGTCACGACGAAAAAAATTGCAACTGTAAACAACCGCAAAACAAATGCTTAAAAAAAACAACAAAACTGCAAAGTTGCAAAATCGCAAAACGAAGAAAATGAGACCTGAGCGAAGTCTGCACGATAAAAAACACGGTAGTTACAGCTGTCCAAAAATTTATTTTCTTTATATCCCTCAAGGAAGGCTTAAAAAAACAAAAAAATTGCAACTCTTCAGAATCGTAAAACGATAAAAATCAGGCCTCACCGAAGTCTGTACGACAAAAAATACGGTAGTTATAGCTGTCCAAAGATGAAATTTTGTTTGATGCAGATACGTGCAGTGTCATAAATCTCAGTGAATGTGTTAACATACAGGGGTTTTACTAAAAATTTCCATTTCCTCGAAAACTCAATCACGTCTAAATGATGCGCTCAATTACAATTTCTATTACTGACAGAAGGGTAACTCTCTGCCTTAAGGCCATGTGACACACTGACGAGCTCTGTATACGAAAGATGCTATGTTCTACACATCTCTCTTTATTGTTAGCCGCTTTTTGTGCACTGCGGAAATGTTTTTCTAATATTCAATGAATATATCTTTTTCGCGAATAATATTGCATCGGCGTAATTATATGTCTCTCTCTCTTTCGAACTTGCACAGATCTGGGGCGTCAAACTTCCAGTGTTTGCCGCAAGTTTCGTCGAAAATACTTCAGTGTTCGAAATTCTCTGCCATTTTGAATTTAACAGTGTCATCGGTCTAACTTTCATAAATTTTCAGCCATCTAGTCAAAACTTTGTACATAATAGGCTTAGAAAACAAACATGTTTGGTATTAAATTTGGGAAGTAATGCTCTTATAAAATTTCGAATTTTTCGAAAAATGTTTGCGATTTATTCCATTTCCCCAAGATTTGAGATCATGGGTTCATTTTTCTTTCATGAATAGAGTATAATTACAGGATGATTGGTATTAAATGTGGCATGAATCAGTGAAAGACTTAAGATTTTATTAATGAACAAAATATTTATATTTTACTAAGGGGGCTCCGCCCCCCTGCGCACTTCGCGCGTCAACCCCCCGTGACATTGTGCTGATCCACCTCTTGGATTGAATAGATATTTTTCCGTGAATATATAATAAAACTTTATGTATTCTATACTCCGAAATCAAACAATTAGTCCATCTGTTTTTAATTTATGGAGTAATTAATATATACTATCATTACCACACCACTATGAAGTAGATAATATAGCGCGTTTTTTTTCGCCCGATTCCCCTGAAATTTAATGAAAGTGTTAACTGGGGCTGTTGTTCTAAAGAAGTATATAAAATAACAACGTATCCTGAACTGTAATTTAATTGCGAGCGAATCGAGTTTCAGTTGTATCTCCAGTAGGCCTAACTCAACTGTTTTTAACAATTTCTCCAATATTTGGCGAAATTGGAGAATTTGCTAATTTCATTTTACCTGGAATACCTTGTAGCCAATTGTTACTCAATTATATTCACTCACTAATTTCCATTCACTTCGTTAAAAAAAAACATTCTTCCATAAAGAAAAAGAAGGTTTTTCGATTCTTATTCCGTTAAAAACGGACTTCGCTCTTTTCAACGAAATAAAGAACCATCCGAATAATTCCGTCTTCGTAAAAGTTCTTTTTGCAGAATTATTTGGGTCATTTTAATTCAATCTTTTTTGCATCGTCTTAGACGTAGTGTAACGAAAAAAGAAACGAAAAAATTTCCCTTTCTTTTAATAAAAACAAACATTTCGTATGTTTTTGTTTTTTGTTAAAAAATTTATTGCATTTGCATCAACGAAATAAAAAATAGTCGTCGTCCTCCACGCGTATTAGCTACTTCTTAGTGGTGTGTAAATATAATGTGTAAATTACATATCCCTTAATCAGACAGGCATTAGACAGGCTTTCAACTTATTTAAGACTCTTTGGCTACGACCGACCTCGCCGAAAAAGACCGCAAGTGCACCCCGCACCCTCGCACCCTCGCCGTCGCACTCGTTGCTGTGGCGACCGTTGTCATGGCGACCGTTGTCATGGCGACCGTTACCATGTTAAAGCGACCGTTGCCATGGCAACCACTGCTATGTGGTGGGGAAGTCAATTCCCCTCCACCTCCCCGCCCTTCCACGCCCCGCCACCGCTCGACCCCCCCCCCCCCCCCCAACTCTTGTACACGGCTGTGGCGGCAATATATATATATATATAATTTAGAGAGATAAGGAATTGTACTCGTATGTTTGGTTGAATTTACAATTGTAGAGGTCGTACTTTGGCCATCAGAATAAGTTAGAGGACTACTCCCTACATTAATTGCGGGCTATCGAAGGATATTTCCGAAGTTCTGATGAGTCAAACTATCGGCGAGTATCGATCGGTGCATTGGCGACTTAATAAATAGCCAATGGAATCGATACAACGCAATAACCGTCCACCACTCTTATGTTATACTATAATCAAGTGACCCCCTCCGCTGTTACCGTGCACTGTACTTCCTGATTTTTTTGTATGAAATTCCGTTCGAAATGTCCTACGAGAAGTAGTTTGTTTCAGAGTTTGGCTATCAGTAGTAGTCGTGTATTCTACGAATTTCGAAATTTTTCAATTCTCGGACTATTGATGTGAGTGTCTATTTAAAGTGAAAAATGTGAACCCAATATCAATAAATGGCTTCCCTTTTGAACGAGTATGTATTTTTGAAAAATATTATTCAAAAAACGTATTTACAGCAGTAAATTGACACTTGGCTAAAGGGTATCTCGTGTATGATTTTTGTTTATATACTACTCGTATATTAGAAGTCGAGGTGTTGACGATCTTTCCTGGATTGATTCGATAGAGATGGACGTCATATAGCAGCCGAGTGATAATCCGCCAATTCAAGATTTGCTGTCTTCGTCATCTTTCGTTTGTTCTACGCAATCCATGATCCGTACACCATTTGTCATTTGGTTTCTTGTTCTTGGGATAGTCGGAATTTACTATGCCCAAGGAAGACCTCAGCATTATGAGATGTCAAGCGACGTTGAATCGGAACCGGAACACTGCTCCGAAATCGAGGACTCCGGCAACGTATACTGTTTTGCGGGGTGGGTTGTTCTTTAAACGATATGCATATATATTAGGGCGATTTTTTTTTTCGACTATTTTTTACGGTGTATATTACCGTAAAAATTCTATACTACTCATAAGTTAAAGTTCAATATCTCAAGAAATATTAATCTAAGCAATTGAGTCGATAGGACCTTTTTTGTAGGAAATTAAATTTCCAACAAATTTTTGATTTACATTTTTTCGTAAAGTTAATTGTTTCGGAGATAACAGCAAAAAAAACGAGAATTTTGGGTAAAAATCAACTTCAGTGACCCGTACCAACTCACCAATACAATTTACACTTTCGCCGCAATAGGCACTTTTCTAGATTGTTTTATTCTGAGTAAATCGAAACCAAGAACAATATGATAGCAGAAAATGCGGCTGAGTTATAGGATTTTGGAAAAAAAAAATTCGATTTACGTGTATTTTAGATGGAAAATCTTTTCACGCTAAGGGAAAGTACTTAGAATTAATATTAAGGGCTGTAACTTTCAGGGAATTTGTTTTTCGACATATCCAACAAAATTTCAAGTGGGGACTGAGAAAAAAAAATAGTCGAAAATAAAAATCGCCCTAATATATATACAGGGTGCTTCAGAATATGTAGCAAAGCAGATATTGGGCGATTTGGGGTAATATTCTCAGCATAATAACTGGTTGGATATTTATTTCTGAATAATCTTTTTTCAATGGGACTTTGTAAGATAAGGGTTATATTTGACTGATGAAGGACCTGTCGGATAGAAAAATAATAATTACACAGAACAGATATTTTTAAATAATTCGTAACAATTATACTTTGAGATTTCGCTATGAATAACCGGTCAGGTTACCACAGTTAGAATTACGCGTTTTTGTATCGCGATAACAGTTTTCACGCACTCTACACTCACAGACGCACGCCGATAATATGCAATAACGTTAAATCACGATCAAGAAGTTACACTCGTTCCATCGTCTCATGAGCAGTGAATTTCTTCTTCGAATCAAGTTATATATTTTTTACTCATCTTTTGAATACGTGTTGATGACAATTGATCCCACGTTGGCTCTTCCTCTTGCTCCGAGACCTCGGTGTATTTGTCGAGTTTTCCACGGCGACGGATATTCCGGACTATAATTGGACGGCCTCTCCAATATCTTCGGTTTTGTGATAATATACGCCTCTTCACGTCGAGACGATGGTGATACGGTTCCGATGTGAGGGAGTCACTGTCGATGGTTTCGCTCGGTCTCTTGCTAGTTGTCCTTCTCGATTTCTCGCTGGATATTTTTCTCCATATCTCCTCGATATCTTTCCCGGCGTATTAATCGATGTCCTTACAAAGTAGCTTCCTCCATGACTTCCTTGAACAAGTAAATAAACTGGAAGAAGACATTGAGCAAGATATCAAATAAGACATTCAGGGAGATACCGACAAAGATACATATTTCCTAAGAAGTAGAGAAAATCATCAAATAAGAAATTGACCAATACACCCAGCAGGACATTTAGAGAGACGTACAATCGGATCAATATTACGGATTATTCTTTGAAAAGACGGAACGCTTCATCTGAAATCAACGAAAACCAATCGCTTTTCATATGTGTCAACCATTACAAATGTTTGTCTACATTACTTAAATATATGTCAGTACCATCCATCTTCTACAATATCATTGTCAATTAATGCACGATAATTTGTTTGAAATGATTCTAAACAATTGGTGCTGATTTGCCTTAACCCGATTGCAGTAGTAGAGTTACCTTAACGAATAATATCAATTAATGACACGTAAATTCTCTTATTGTTTCGTCGACAAGAGTCATGTTAAATTATTTGCAACGTGGGTTATGCTTGAGAACAAAAGTATTTCTCGCAAATTCACGCTTTTCTCAACGTCCCTGCGAGAGATAAAAAAATGAGACGTCATTAGCGAATACAGTGGCACATCATTAAAGTGACTTTTCTTTCGGGGATGAGATGAATGAACGAGTATTCTCATTAACTCTCTAAATCCTATAACACTACCGAGATAATCCTCTTCCTGCTTTCAG
This sequence comes from Oxytorus armatus, assembly GCA_958009045.1. NCBI lineage: Eukaryota > Metazoa > Arthropoda > Insecta > Hymenoptera > Ichneumonidae > Oxytorus > Oxytorus armatus. The sequence continues at coordinate 7,572,153 of OY253747.1, read as the reverse complement.
CTCCGAATTCGCCATGTGCGCAGTGGGCAAAAAGGCAGAAATCGTGACCAAAATACAAAAAGTGCTCCAATCGCGGTGAAGTATGGTATTGGGGGGTTTTCGGAGTCGCTGATTCCGAATCCGTATTCAAAATTCAGAAATTCAAAATGGCGGATCGGATATGACGGGCGAAAATACTAAAAATGATTCGATTGTGCTGAAATTTTGTACTAATAAGTTTTCGGGGTCGCTGATTCCGAATCGGTACTCAAAATTCAGAAATTCAAAATGGCGGATCGAATATGGCGGGCGAAAATACTAAAAATGATTTGATTGTGCTCAAATTCTGTACTAATGAGTTTTCGGGGTGGCTGATTCGGAATCCGTACCCAAAATTCAGAAATTCAAGATGGCGGATCCAATATCCAAAAAAATTGTAGGCGCCCTCAAAAGTAAACGGAATAACAAATGGGAATGAGCGAAAAGGAGAAAAGATAGATTTGGGTCCTTAAATGGGTGCTGGCTAGATTCAGCCACGAACGTATGTATTAGTTCCAAATTTCAAATCGAGGCACCTTTAGCATTTTCGTGTGCCATATTGGATCCGCCATCTTGAATTTCTGAATTTTGAGTACGGATTCGGAATCAGCGACCCCGAAAACTTATTAGTACAGAATTTCAGCACAATCGAATCATTTTTAGTATTTTCGCCCGCCATATTAGATCCGCCATTTTGAATTTCTGAAATTTGAGTACGAATTCGGAATCAGCGACCCCGAAAACCCTTGAGTACCACATTTCAAAGCATTTGAAGCACTTTTAGTATTTTGGACATTTTTTCGGTTTTCTGGTCCGTACTCTGTGTAAACATTAATATTAAGAGTTCAGATAAAAACTTGCAAAAAGTAGCAGGCGCATTTTATTCGTCGTTAATTAACGAATGCAACGATAATTTTCAATTGCTGATATCAAGGGTTGCCTAAAGTTGACGACATTCCAAAGTATGATGAGGAGCTGCAAAGGACGAAAAGTCTTACTGAAAGATAACCGTGTTTCAAATCATGTTTAATTTTCCATAATTTCATTTTTTTCCTCATACCTATGACCATTAGTAAGGATAAAAACCATATCCCACATTTATATTTGCAAAATTCGTTGAAATTTATCATATTTATGACATAATGAACCATCGCATTCTTTACGCAATTTGTTTTCATTCAACTACTTATTGAAAGAACATTTGAAACTTAATAGCCACAATATTTTCTCTACATCTGCTCTGACGTATTAATGTATGAAACATTATGATTTCATGTCAAAATTATGAAGTTGGTTTTTGGACACGATTTCTACCTTTTTGCCCAGTGTGATGGGCCGAGAAACTAGTGGCGCGGCTAGTGGCCAAATGTAGCATATTTAGCCAGAGTTTTTAAATACACGTGGATATACTCACGCATGTATGGATAGTCGCGGGTGATCCGTAAGTGAAGTCAGGAAAAAATCGCAATTTCCTGTCACCATTGGCGCCCTCTATATCCTACGTTTGTGCTGTCGTAGGTACGTCCATTGTATGGAGTAAATTCGTGTAATATTTTGTTTTTGTACGGAATAAAAATTCTTTGCATAGCCGCTATAATACAATTGTAAGCATCTCGTGAATTGATATTTATCAATTCGCATTAACAATGAACAGAAAACAAATGAATAATAATAATTATTAATAATTTGATTTATATGATACAAATTTGAAGATCACGATCAATAGTTGAAAAAGTACGAGCACAGAGTGAATGATGCTGCAATAAAAAAAAATGCGAATCTGCCTTTCATCATTTATCAGGGATACCTATCGAATTTTACAGCAGTGTTTAAAACGTCATCGTTAAGAAACATTTTGACAGAATTTCAAAAATTCATGTTCAAAATTTGCTTTGTTATATTATTATTCGATGGCATCATAGAAGAATATTTATTTTATAACGACAAAGTACAAGAGGGACGAAATCCTTTTTCCGCCCTTATTCATTACTGTTATCACTTATTTTTTATCATTCGGTGTGGCAATAAAGAAATATTTATTTGTCGACTATTGTGAGGAAAGAATAATTCCACCCCCGTTATAGTTTCATTTATCTATCCTTCGTTTATTTGTTTAAAAGAAGATTATTTATTTATTTGTCTTCGTTGTTCATTTTAATCGAACTTTTCAATTTAATCTTGGAAAATCGTTATCCCACCAGTCGATTTGATGAACGACGAAAAATAGACGAAAAAAAAGAGTTAAACGTTCTCCAATCACTATTTTCACGACGATCATATACATTACTCGTATTTCGATCGTCTTGGGTTTCGTTCCTCGTTTTTCAACGTCATAGCTTCGCGAAGCATTTCGTCGACAAATTTATCCCGAGGCAACCTCCTGGAGCACTGGAGCAGCCGAGGGAAGTGTGAATATTGAACCGTCGCAAAGTCGGTAAGTGAGAAGTGAGCCAGAGAGTGAGAGCCAAAAATTGAGGAAACGGTTGAAAAATAAAAGCAAAAGATTTTACTGATCTAAACAATCTAAATGATTGTTTAAACATCAATCTCATTCATGAATTGTTATTGAAAAGAATTAATAACAACTATCATTATAAAACCGATAATGCTGTTTCTAATAAACGATTGTTATTATTATTATTATCATTTATTATTCATTAGTTAATAGCCATTGATGTTTATTTATTTCAATGCTTGCCGGCCCTTAAGGAAATGCAATTATGGTAAAGCCAATGAGCATGGCAACCTACGCTGAACTCGTCGAGATTCTCCGAGAACGAGATTTCGAGTTATTTACGATACGTCGTAAATTCGACGAACTCTCTGACAAGTTTTGCCAGCTAGAGAACGCGTTTGCAATCAACTTGGGTGCTCAAAGAGCACTGGAGCGCGATCTCGAAAGTCATAAACTGAGGAAAAATTCAAGTGAGCGTTAATTACAGGATATCAATTATTCTTGTAATGACAGAGCATCTGTAATTCTATTCATTCATTTATTTTCATAATAACAATTTTCATTATTGATTCGTTAATTATTTATTATTTACTTACTATGCGTTTGTTTTATGTTGACTTTTTCTCCCGCTAACCATAAGTCGAGATATTCAGGTCGCGCAAACTGTCCAACGCACACGTATAATAATAATGAATGAACAGATGGCGTTTACCCGAGACTTTGATAACGCCGGCAACGCTGCAGCAGAGTTAAGGCCTTCCACATACACAATTCTTAGCCGGAGTTAACCGTAAGGAAGTGGCCCGAAAGATTCTTAGATTAATTAGGTCAAGACACCCTTGGACAAAACCATATAATAAATATAGCATTGTTTACGCACGACCTGATGTTGGAACTCGAGCATGCGTGTTCTAACCTCCCATAATCTCGGGACCTTGAATTTCCGTAAGGATTAAACCTTACCGACTATAGATAAGCAGTCTGACGGGCAACCAATCAGAAATGTTCCCGCTTTTTCATTCAAAAGCTCAAACGACAGATACTGGTGGAGAATCCTATCAGTCAGTCCTAAACCTATACGGCCTCTGAGGCTTAGAGGAACCTAAAAACCATGAAAATAAAGTGGTGATCGAATGACATACATGAAATCTCGGAATTTCTAATAAAAAAACACTAATCGAAGAAAACAGAATAACATCGGAATAATGTTACATTTTCATAATTGAAATATTTTTTTCGACCACTTTATCCGTGCAAATATTATTCCATTTTCATCTTGTGGAAAGACTGACGTTACACCGATAAATCAACTTGGCTTTGCCAATGTCTTAAGATGCTTACCGATCAGTTTTCCTTGTTACAGATCCAACTTTCTTACAAAAAGAGTCTGATCTTGCGAATTCAATTTGGTTCATCGATGTAACCTGAACCTCGAAAGACAAGTTGAAAATGGAACAATATGTGCACCAATGAACCGGGTACAAAAAAAAACAAAATTTCAATTATGAAAATGTTTCGTTATTGCGATGTGCTTAGTATGTAATTGCGATTGCATCACAATTTTATTTTCATGATTTTTATGTGACTCACCACACAGGGGGAAATAGGGGGAAATCTCTTAAGGGGCGAAATAGGGTTAGGACAGCGTTTTCTCAATGATTTTCATGAATTTTTTTATAGTATAAAAAATGAATATAATTTATTGAAACTTCGAGAATATTTTATACATATATTTAAGTATATACTATAAATTTTTTTAAGAATTTCCTTGAAAAACACTGAAGATATCAGCGACCCCATATTGCAGGTCACAATCAGACTCAGCATTTTGCGTACATTCCGGAAGCCGCAATTTTCATCTGAAATCAAACGAGGTTGCAATTTACTTTTATTATATGTCTCTCTGCTATATGAACTTAAATGCTATCAAAAAAATAAAAAATTGAATTTTTTATAGGGGTCAAAACAAAAAAGCATGATTTTCTGCCATTTTTTACAACTTTATTTGTAAAACAAAAACTATTTTAAATAATGATAATATTCCGATTTTAGGTTCATATAGAGCGCAATACTATGAAGAAAGTAATTGCCAATTTTCAAAACAATTGGTTGAAAACTTTTCAAATTAGCGTGTACGCAAGTTCAAAAAAAGTCGTTTTCAGAAAAACGCTCGGTTATACACGTGGCGCGCTCGGGGCCTGAAGGAAAGCTACTCACTTTAATGGCTAATAACAATAGAACGAGTCGGAATTTTCATTAAAAATTTTGGGAACATATTTTTCAATAGTTTTACTAACAATTTATGAAATAAAAAAAAAATCAATTTTTTAAACCGTCTAACCCTATTTCCTCCCTTAATATGCTGTATGCGATCGATGTTGGAGTTGAGCTGTTCTTTCGTAAGTAATTGCACGATAGAAAGCATTTGAGCTATTATACATACTATTCAGTCATTATTCTTGGTTTGAAAGACAATTAATTTACCGAAATTTCAATCAGTGATGAGCTACTACGGCTTATACGTTCAGTGCGTTGTGCGCTCTACGTCTTGACGGATGGAATCTTAACCGCTCGGTCTGGTACGTTTACGCCAATAATTTCATTTTTTTTTTTTTAATTAGACATTTAGCATACACAAACCGTAACCGAGCGATTGGAATCCCACTGATGGGATGGGATACAAACCAGTCGGTTTCCGCTATCTCTCTATATCTATATTATACAAATATATCGCCGCCGCCACTGCCTCCACCGTGTACAATATTTGAGGAGATCAGGGGTATACAAAAGTTGTCATCAGGAGTATATAGGAGTTGAGGAAGTCAGGGGTGTACAAAAGCCGGCGAGATGCAAGCGGGGTCGAGCAGGTTGTATGAGGGGATCGCGCGCGGGCTGGTGGGCAGATGAAGGGGCTGTCTGCGGGGTTGGTGCGCGAAGCGCGCAGGGGCTGAAGCCCCTCTAGTATTCATATACAATATATATATAGGTAAACATTTCTATCGAAAAACAATGAAATTCTTCTCGATGTAAACGTACCGTAGCCAGCGGTTGGAATGCCACCCACAATTACAGCTATCGTTACAGATTTTTATGTGTGAAAGCGCTTATGGTTCGCCTAAACATAACCTCTTATCTGTGTTTGACAGTTGACAGTTTCCGCGGTCCTGAATATCTCTTCTATCACTTAGCTTAAGCGAAATTCGTGCGATTCTCGTTTTATCAAAAAGCTCAACGCCATTTAGTTGAGTCTGGTTTTTAGGCAAACGGACGAATATACTATCAACGATTATCCAATTTTTCAGGTGGAATAAAAAAAGATTCTTTCGATGAAAATGTGGACGAAAATTTAAAAGCTCGAGCGGAACTTTATTCGAGCTTGACGAGAGTCCGCGTGGAAAAGGAACGATGGAGAGAAGCTTTTCTTCATCAGAAAAAAATAACCGAAAAGTAATTTTTATAAAGCTCTTCCTATTTTTTGTTTCTATCAAAGCAATTTTTTTCGCGTTACGGCAAATTTTGATAATTTATTTATTTTCATATAAAAATTCCCACATTTTTTCGCGATTGTAACGTATTTGAGAACAAAAAAATGTTTGCATTATTTATCTTGTCCTGTGGATTGTCGAAATGCTCGGTTAACGAGATGAGATACGAAAAGCCTTTCGGGAAGCTTCGCATGACTCACCGTTAATTATTCTGATAAATAGTCGCCGCAGAGACGCGCCATCGAGTTTCGTCTCGTTTGGTTTCCAATTTTTTTTCTGCCCGAGCTTGCGGAGCTTTCGCGTCTCGTGTAAAGCTCGTTTGGCTCGAAGTGAATCGTGTATTTTCACCGAAATGCTCGTAACTAATAAAAATAATATAATTTATGTCCGTTCTATACGTTTGTACGATGAAAAAAAACTCATTCTCGATCAGTGAGTTTTTTTTTCAAGAAAATTTAAACCGTCAAACTGTGCCAAAACAGTTGAATGAATATCACGAAATAAAGCCCACGTTGTATTGCCTAGTCGCTGAATATTACTCGTCCGTTTATGAATTAAATGAAACAAATTTAATTTAGAAACTTGGGATATTGTGCACCATCTGTGCCCGCGACGAAATGTAATCATTTGACGAGTGTAAACTTTTGAAGCACTGCAACTTCAGAGTGTTGGCATGTGTACGGTATAAGCACATACATACACGGGGGTGGGGATTGCAAATACTAGCTTTGGTGAACGCTGTGGCATTGGCAAAATGCTGTCAAATCCAATATACATTCTATGAATACTGCCGGTTTACTCAATGAAGGTTTCCGGCGTGCGACGTATTTCCACTATTCCTGGCGATATTTCACTCTGTGTAACCGCCGTGCGTATCTTTTAGTTTTGCAATACAAAATGCGAATAGCAGCAAATTCAATCCCAACGAATATCTTTAAGAACACGTGAAAGATCTGTTTTACCGACAGAATTTTAAATGCATAAAAATTTTTGACCAAATACCACTCAAAAACTATCAAACCGAATGATTTGAAATTCGGTCAAGTTATTCTGGGCACCTGTATGTTTATCATAAATACCAGAAAATGTTAAAATTCAAAATATAAAAGTACATTTCGGGCTAAAAACAAAGAGGTCTAAAACAAAAATGGATATAATCATTGTTGCATAGCGTAATTCCGAAAAAAATTACCATTACGATAGAGACGGATAAAAATGACTAAGAAGCCTCGGTTTGTTGCTGTATGTGCAAAAATAACGACGTTGTATTTGGCGGAAAAATACACAGTAATCGTGGAAAAGTTTTTTGATTTGGTGTTTAGTTAAATTGTGTGTGAATTGAAAATTCACAGACATTTTAATTAAACCAAAACACTTTTCCACGATTACTGTGTATTTTTAAACCACCAAGAACCCTCTTGCGAAGAGAATCGCTTCGTGAAGTAAATTGGTACATCGTATTTAAAAAATCGTGAACTATTAAACTGTCAGGCTAATAACCAATGGTTTTTGCTTTATTCCAATTATAAAACTTCATCAATTATGGATGATCAGAGTGAATGCGGTAAAATTTCTTTTCTCTTGAATAAAAAATGTGTCACGTTTGCGTAGTCAAACGCGAGACAACGAGAACGCCAACGAATTATTAATAATGGTATCATAAATTGCTCCGTTGCAAGAGAGAGAGAGAGGGAGAGAGAGAGCGAGAGAGAGCGACCGAGCGGGTGAGCAAAAGAGCGGAAAGGAGGTAGACGGAGAGAAGAAAAGAGCGGGAGAAAGTGAGAAAGCATCTTTGAAGATGGTTTCTGTAGCGAAGCTCCAGCAAATATTTTCTCCGTAAGATCGCTGCGATCGGAAGATATGACCATGGTCGTCTTATGAGTTCGTGAGATAACTAACGAGGAGTCAGGTTACATTTTAGCGCTATACCGCACACCATTTGCGGACACCATATAACGTGACGTTAGGCAAAAGAAGAAGGACAATGTAGATAAACAATGGAAATTGGCTCAATTAAATTGTGAATAATAACCACAAATTACATTCTAGTCTAGAATATTGGAATTAATTTCTTCTCTTCAGATTCCCCTCAATCTATTAGTGCATCTTCCGAGGAAAGTATGACGTGTCACGTTACACGTGGTGACGTGCATTATGTGTATGTGTGCGGGTGTGATATAGGTTCCAAAAATTCAACTGGTATTACCTTAAGAACGACTTGATCGATTTCTTACAAACTTTACATGAATTCGGAGCATTAAACCTCCATTCTTTTCTCTAATATTCATTGGAATTACTTGAGAGTTCGAGATTTTACGCCAATGTTAAATTTTCGATAAATGTGTGCAATCGCTCTAACTTTCATAAATTTTCAGCTATCGACTCAAAACTGTTTGCATAAAAGGGTGACGAGATAAGGATTTTAGGTATTAAATTTAGCAATAATTGCTTGAGGGGTTCGAAAAATTTAGAATTCGAAAAATGTTTGATATTGAATTAATCCCAACGATTTTGAGATTATGGGTTAATTTTTCTTTCACGAATAGAACAGTATTAGAGAATGATTGGTATTGAAGTTGGCATAAATCGGTGAAATGATTAAGATTTCATTGAGTTTTTTATTTTGAAGATTTTTTATATTTTGTAAGACATTGTATATTTGTTAAAATTAACAACCTTAGAGGCGGTAGTCGCCATGGAAATACATTAGAGGACTATACTTCTTACATGAATGAGGTACCACAGTAGGATATTTGGTATTGCATTTAGAGAAAATCGATTAAAGCGTTTTATATTTATAGATTGTTTATTTTTTCCGAAAAATGCATTACAAATCAAGAAAAACATCACACTATCAAGTTAAATAGGAGAAAAATTATGCAAATTGAAATTTGCATACTGCTTTCTCATCACTTTTGCGCATACATTGCGGAAGCCATGAGGAAGCCACAAGCCGCAATTGAAAAAACCTCTTCCACATACAAGAAAATTTGTAAACGGCCAAAAATGACGCAGATTCAATGTACAAGAAACCCACAGAAGTCCTGTTGTACCGTATTGGATATAAGCTGTATTAAACAGAATACAGAGGTCTCCACTCGATCAAAACTAATTTCCTTCCCGAACTTGGATTTGATCTTCGCAATCCGTTCTTTTGATATCCAATACACGGAATATTGTATACTGAAAATGTTAAGAAAAACGCGATTCATTCAATACCGTTTAGTTAACTATCGGGCCATCTGAGTTTACACAAACGGTAAAAGGGCAACGAATGGAAGTATCTCGTTCTCAAAAGCAAACCAAATAAACGCCACGAGTCTCGCAATCACGCCGATATCACGTGTATTGAGAAGAAAGTGGAAGTCGAGCTTGCAGAGGAATTCACCGGAGAAACCAATATACAGAAAGGAGGGAGCTTACACAGCCTCGGAAACTCGTACCAACATGGCCCAGAAAGCAATTTGTCTTTCGCGCCTTTTTCAATATCAACATCGTAGATAAATAAAAATAAAAACCAAACGTAGGCGAAAAGAACAGATAAGCTTTCACAGGTGCATTTTATTACGTTTTAGAAAAACGAGAACATGAACGATGGATATTGCTCTTGATGTGACGAGCTTGAGCAGATTGCCTTCTCGAATTGTACATATGTATTTGAAAAAAAGCACAGAATTTTGTGCTGTGCCATTATTTTCCCCTCTAAATCTCGAAAAAATTGGATTTATACGATTTAGTTATTAAATTACATAATCGATGACGAAACCTTTTTCCAACTAATTTTCTTTACATTCGTGAGAGAATGTATTTTTGTGGATCAGCTTTAATCGGTGCGCTTTTTCAGACTAAAACTCGAGTATGAAAAGTCAATCGATACGATACGAGATGAGTGCGAGCAGATATTAACAAATGTTCGTGAAATTGGCGAGAAAGACTTTCGCGAATTATTGAAATTTTACGAAGATATCCGCGAGAAGGTCAGTACCTGGAAAAGCTTCTGTTTCAATTGAGCTTATTTTTGCCGAACGATATGGGGTGATTTTTTTGCATAAAAATTTGCAATGTAAATTCAACTGTCGATTAAATTCAGCGTTGGATGTTTTTGCAGGCGAACAAAAGTTTGCAATCATCCATAAAGTTTAAAGCTCCGTTCGGCTCTTTCACCGATCTGGCTGACGTTGAATTCTCGATTAATAGAGAAAATCAATCACCCGTAGACAAACGGTAAACTTTTCGTTCAAAGGCTTCACCGCCGTGGATATATGTTTCACGTTTGTGCTTTTCGTTTTTTAAGCTCATTCGTCAGTGTTCAGCGATTTAAGGGGGGAAATAGGGTTAGGACAGCGTTTTCTCAATGATTTTCATGAATTTTTTTATAGTATAAAAAATGAATATAATTTATTGAATCTTTGAGAATATTTTATACATACATTTAAGTTTATACTATAACATTTGTATACATATATTTAAGTATATACTATAAAATATTAGCGACCCCATATTGCAGGTCACAATCAGACTCAGCATTTTGCGTACATTCTGGAAGCCGCAATTTTCATCTGAAATCAAACGAGGTTGGAATTGACTTTTATTATATGTCTCTCTTCTATATGAACCTAAATGCTATCAAAAAAATAGAAAATTGAATTTTTTACAGGGGTCAAAACAAATAAGCATGATTTTTTGCCATTTTTTACAACTTTATTTGCAAAAAAAAAATTATTTTAAATAATGATAATATTCCGATTTTAGGTTCATATAGAGCGCAATACTATGAAGAAAGTAACTGCCAATTTTCAAAACGATTGGTTGAAAACTTTTCAAACTAGCGTGTACGCAAGTTCAAAAAAAGTCGTTTTCAGAAAAACGCGTTTGAAAAAATAGTACCAAGAAAAACAAGCAATATGGGGTCGCTAATATTTTATAGTATATACTTAAATATATGTATAAAAATTTTATAGTATATACTTGAATATATGTATAAAATATTCTCAAAGTTTCAATAAATTATATTAATTTTTTATACTATAAAAAAATTCATGAAAATTATTGAGAAAACGCTGTCCTAACTCTATTTCCCCCCTTAATGGCTCATGACAATAGAATGAGTCGGAATTTTCATAAAAAATTTTGGGAACATATTTTTCAATAGTTTTACTAACAATTTATGAAATTAAAAAAAAATCGATTTTTTGAACCATCTAACCCTATTTCCCCCCTTCAGGCGTTTATCATGGAAAAGTCTTAAGTAGAATAAACCTCATTAAGAAAAACTTCAATGAATCCGAAAATGGACTCAAAAAAAAAGAGTTTCGGTATTTGAACTGCCATGAAAAAGCGCAAATGCCCTTTAAGTATTTGAATCGAGTTCAGAAACAAATGGCTCGTTTGTTCCACCCCCCCCCCCCCCCCCCCCACCTGCTAATCTTTGATCTCGGCAGCATACCCAATTAATTATAAAAATTTCGATTAACAGGCTAGGATCTCCGAGGAAGGTTTCACAGCGTCAAAAGCTCAAGAACTCTTGATACGAGACCGAGTTCTCGAACTTGCAAATCTCCTTGAGACCCTGAAGAAGGTCGATGGTGTCAGGATTGACGTGCTCTGTGAACGAGTAACGGAAGGTAAATTGTACCATTGTCTCGGAAGCTGAGTTTCGGTCAAAATGCTTCTTGAATGTACAATCGATCAGACGCCTACATTTTCGTAGTATTGAGGAACTCAGCAAACGGTGGTGAGAATCCATACAAGGAAGGGATGAGACAGCTACGACAAGTCACATTGGACAAAATAGAAAACGACAAAAACCCAAGTCCCGAGTTTCTGCAAGCTCAAAATTTTGCTCTCCGCCACGTTGTCAAGAGTCTCAAAAGGAAAGTAAGCTGTGTATTCTATAAAATTCTTTATCCGCTTATTTAACACTTTTCACCACTCGGGATCGTTCATCCGAAGAGAGCTTGCAAGCTCTACTTAGCATACGTACATTTTTAATTGACAATTGATATTGATAATGAAAAGCTGGAACAATCAGATTGCAAACTAATCTTGAAAACTAATCTTGTTTACAACGCACGAGCTTTTCTATATGTTAAGAATAATATCTCCTTCCAGCTTATAGTTATTCAATTACAACTAAATTGAAACCATTGGTCAGAAATAGCAACTGAGCTTTCTTTGTGATGGAACTGTACTTCTCATCACACAACGGGACCTCGGGCTTTTGTTTGATCGCTTTTGAAATGCCATTCGAGCTTTTACATGAACAACATGGTTTAAATATAATTTTGTAAATTCTTCACGATCATTGACAGAATGAGGTGTTCCTATGCATGAAAGAACTTCGAGTTGATCGCTCCAAGTCAATGAAATTCATATTACATACGAAAAAAACCTCAAGTTTAAACTGTTCTTGATGTATGTCAATCTTATGATTAAAACAGCATGACACAATTTCAACTCTGCATGAGTATCATGTGGGGTCTCCTGTGTGCTTGCGTGATGGCGAATTGTTTGGATTTAAATAAAAATCTTCGCAAAAATGTATAAATCAGCAGAAAATTGTTGAGATTTTAGTAATTCAATTTAAATTCGATCGAAAGCATCAATCGACAGCTTGAAGCTCTCCTTTTTCATGAAATAATATCGCTTCGCGTTACACAATGAAAGCTGGGGCAACAATTGATCGCGTCTATAATGCTATTCGAGCTTTTCCATGGTTATTTTTTCAAAAACATAATCGAATTTTTGAAACACTTCACGAACAACGTAAAAATTTAACAAAACCATTTCCTCTTTATTTGTAGGAGGGTGGTTTCCATTGAACGCCAACAATGCTATGGAGTGTTGCCTAGTTTATTTCCTCCCATTGTACTCTAGCAATGCAAATTTTACGTTTGCATGCAAAATATATTTACATATCGTGAATGGAAAAGGGGCATGTAAAATGTCGAGCTCTGTATTAATAGGATAAAAAGAGTTTCAGGGGTCTTACGCATCGACAACAGGCTTTAATTTTTCAAGCGAACTTTTTAGGGATTTTCAGAACGCGGGGTAGAGTTAATGGTTTTGAATGAGCTTTTATGCTCGTGCGATCCTTTCAGTATGAAAATTCGGTGTCGATATGGAAGCCAGCGTTCGCCAGAGGGTGGGATGGAGGGTTAATACACAATGTAAATGAACAATAATAGGTACAAATTAAGAGAACTTGCGCATACTACTGGCACCTGTCCATTCACTGGTCACCCAAACAAACCCTTCTCTATTGCGTCGGGAGCAACGACAATCAATACAGGGTAGCATTCGACTACGATGACGACGACGAGTGCACGAAGGTCGGGAGTTGGGGCGCAAAGCTACTGTTGCACACCCACTACGAACTTTCTCTCGATTCGCCGAAGAATCACCCGCGTCAAAAATTCGATGAGACCTTTTGAAATCGCTCAATTGTAAGCAATATCGTATATATTTCTGGCATATCACAATCTTCTCGTGCAGTTTTGCACCTGATGAAACAGTGGAAAATGTAGCGATTCAATCACTTCTACGGGAAATCAAAAACATGACTTTGGCACGGTCCTTGACCTTCGCGAAAAGAAAAATTCTTTCGTTAAAACAAAAATTATTAATTAATAAACAATAGCTTACCCGGCAATTATTATTTTGTTGGAAAAATATTATTAAAAAATCGCTTTCTCGCGCTTGACGAAATCACCTTGTATTATAAGCGATTTCTTCATTTTAGTTTATAAACAAAATCATATTAGAATATTATTTTGTTTATACACCAAAATTAAGGAATAGCTTATATTACAAATACTGTTTGAAGTAAATAAACACTAGTTGCTTTCCCAGGAAATCATAATTTGTTAAAGACACGATAGTAACAAATCAGGTACCCAGAAAATATTTCGATTAATAAAAGGCTTAAAAATCATCTTTTCAAAAAATATTATTTCATTAATAAACAAAATTATTAAATTGCTCTTCGAGAATATTTTCTCGGCAGAAATCGTCGAAATATCATATAATTCAGAAAATATTTTGTTAAAACGCTACAGTAATAATAAAATCCCAGAAAATAATAGACGCGTTTTATGATAGCGCTACCGTCGTAATTGAGAAAGTTACTGGCCAACTCTGCCACCGTGAATTCGCGCAATTAGACTTTACAAATTGGCTCTAGATCGTCAACGATATTTTTACTCTCACTTTTTTTTTCTCTCAACTCACTAATTCCTCGCTTTATCCAAGTTACAGGAGAAACTTTGCGAATCCTCTGCGAACGAAGATTTTACGAAAGAAATTAAAACAAAGGATAATCCTGATGGATATTTCACAAGGCGGAAGAACGGGGAGGATAAAAAATGTGAAAAATCGACTACGCAGAGCGAAGAGGGAAATTCATTCGGGAAACTGCCATCATCTTCTCACGAAATGCAAGAGAAAACCATGCTTGAGGATATAAAAAATTGGAGCGAGGACGAAAAAGAGACTGAAAAAATTGGATATGAGAAACATAATAAAAACGAAAATTCTCGTATTAAGAAGAGCATGAAAGTCGAGGCTTTCGAGTCTCACATGAATGGAATTCAATACGAGGAGTATACGTTTTATTTTTTTAACGAACGAGAATTACGTGTTAGACACTCAAATGCTCTAGGAACCGAAAAATCAACGTTGATCGTTGAGTTCGTCGACTCAGAAACAAAATTTCAGGAAGCACCCATTGATAGAACAGTCTTTTATCTCGGTAAAAATGTGAGAGAAATTGTGAATTTTGAAAAATCAGTAGTTCATTGCGGTGTGCAAACGAGCAGAATGAAATTTTTCGAAAAATGTGTACAAACCACGATAACGGGATCAAATAGAGTTTTTCACGTGAACGCCGGAGTTAGGGTGAGTTATCGACGAAGTTTGTTGAAAAAAATAATAATTTCATAATTGTACGTGTGCTTGAGACACGAATGACTCGTAGTTGACATTAGAATCAATTTTTTTAGTTCATAGAAATTTGCAAATTTTTAGAAAAATTGTTAGTGATTTTATCATTAGCTGATAGACGACATTGATATTGAATCGTAAAAGAATTCCACAAAATAGATTTTTTTTTCTGTTTAAATTTTGCAAAAAATAGTTGGCCGACGAAAATGAATGTAATTTTTTTCCCCTACACGAATAAGAATACTAATAATTCATTCAATTCCCCGTAATAGTTCGTCCCGTCACTCGTAACATTCAAAAATAGTAATTTTCAAATTGTGTTGAAAAATTACTAAACTTACGGTTTGAATTTTTAAGAGTTAACAAATTGATCATTCCATTTCATTTTACCTTAGGATCCTTGTATCAATATTTACATTCACATTTTTAACTTTTTTAAAGGATGAGGAAAAAATCAAAATCAATCGTTTGGCTTTCACTACGTTTAAAAATGTTACATATCCTATCGGAAATGTTCCACTGAGTGCGAGTCATGTCGAATTTTTATCGAGCACGGAAATATTCCGGATGAAATTGCAATACAAATAAATTCACATTCAAACGAAATAACATTCTTTTTGTATCGATGGGCCGAATTTAAAAATCTGTAAAAAAATCAAACAAAATCGTAATGCATTGAACCAAGTGTTATTTTGAAGCTTTAACGATTGTTAAAAGAAGCAGGAAAAATCAATTCAGAAATTTCAGGCATTTCAGTAAATTAACTTATTGTTGCGCAAAGTGCTAATAAGAATTAATTGTTTTATCTGTTTTGAGTTTCTGTGTCAATACATTTTTTTCTGCTGATAACGGACTATTTTTTTGAAAACTAAATAATAGTTGTAATTTTATTTGTTTTTAAAAAACCGTTTATAACGTTCATGATGACGTTGACAGATGCTGAATAGCGAAAAGAGAGCAATTGAAAGGAGTGTCGGATTTCTGGAAAATACAGTGGCCAGTCTGAAAGAAAACGTTCTCGATCAGGCACGTTCGATGATCGGAAGTGATATTAAATGTTTGGGGAATGAATTTTTCGATTGTGTCCGACGTCTGGAGTGTTGAAGATGTTGCATTTTACTCTGGAATTATAGAAAAGGACTTCGAAGCCACGTGCAATTCAATTATAGTCATTCTCATTCAATTAGTTTATGTTAGTTTAATTAAATTAGCTGATTAATCTACAACTATTGTCATTAAAGAAAATCGATAACTGCTAAATAATCGATTATTAATGAATCAATGACTAATTGTAGTATCTTCCTTTTGTTCCAACGTATACCCTTTCAGGTTTTCACGTATAACCCTTCCTAATTCCATGTTTACCATTTTTTCCCCCTATCACTCCCTACCCGCTCTTCGCTAAGCTAACCTAACTTACATTGCGCCTGCATAGTGATGCAACAAGCGAGACGAGACAAGAAAAAATCGAGATCGAGCCTAACTTCTCGAAAGTTATAGCCAAGACATAGTCTTATTTTCGAGTTTGACAGGGGAGTTTTTGTCTCGTCTCGATCTTGTCTCGAATCTCGCTTGTATTCCAATATCGATCGGATCGAACTAGAACTTTTCAAACTGTCACTGATGAAACGCACATCGAGTGACATTGGCCCCACATCGGTTACTGATACTGGAGAAAAACGCATGTGCATCGATAATATTTCACAAGGAGCTCCGCCGATCTTAAGTAAATAATATGCTTCGACAGTGCAGTGGACCGTACATATATTGATAATAATGAGCCCCATTTTGGATGGTCATTTCTAGACTCTGCGAAAAATCTTCGATCAGAGGTCTTTACGATAAGTGTGGATGAGAACAAATGCAAAATTGCTAGCTGCAATTTATGCTCGAAAATAATAAAAATGACTAATTGCAACACGACAGGATTAAGAAGGCATCTAGAGCGAGAATACCCGAAAAAATATCTCGATATTTATCCGGAAAGAGCAACGTTGAAGTACAAGGTACATATGGAAAAGAATTCGAATCACCCGTTCGTGGTCTTGTTCGTTCTGTTCTTCTATTTTCTATGACGTATTTTTCGATTTTTCGTTGTGCCGTTTTTCTTGTCTTATACGGTATTGCATCCTTCTTTATTTTCGTAACTTTCAGGATCATCTACCTCCTCTTCTCATGTTCTTCATTAATGTGTCTTCTCGGTCCCGACAGCCAAAGCATCGTGTCGATTGTACACATGGACTCGCTATCATTGTTCTTACTATCATTTCCCTTGACGTCTTTTTCGTCGTAGTTGTTCTTTCTTATAACTTTCATAATCATGCGGTCTCATCACGCTTCCACGTCTGCATTAGTATTGTCTCCATTGAGCTCATGGATTCGTCGGTATTGCCTAAGCGTCGTTTATCTTGCCGTCACCTTTGTTATGGTTGGGTTTCTTGTGATTCTACTAGTTTCCTTCTATTCTTATGGTTGTGACCACTCTACAGAAACGATCACAATAATGGATGTCATATGCTCCTCAGATCATACATTTCCGTCTGTCCCTATCTACTTATCCAACTTCACTCTTATCCTTATCCATATCTCCTTTTTCAGAATGGAACGAAGGTAGACGAACCTTACTCCCAAGAAAATTTTGTGACCCACTTAATTGATTGGGCAGCGAGGAAGTATTTACCATTCAGCTTCTTCGACGATGAATCGACCCAAGAATTATTTCAATACCTTAACCGAAATGTGATTGTGCCAAAGCGTGCCGAGATTAGAACGAAAACCCTTGAAAGATACTCGAAAATGCAAATGGCTGTAATGGAAATCCTCCAAGAGAATCCATCAAAAATATCATTTACCGTCGATGGTTGGACATTCATCTCGAACAAATCATTTTATGGTATTACAGGTCATTTCATTGATGACAAACGGAATTTGCAATCATTGGTGATAGATTTTACCCCATCAAATGGTGCTCATTCCGGTCGAGATATTGCTAGAATTTTCCACAAATCTTTGTCGCAATATGGTCTCCTTGACAAGGTTCAAGGCATTACCCTCGATAACGCTTCTACGAATACGGTTTTTATGAATGAACTGATACCGTCAATGCGCATTGATGATATCAGCTTTGACGCAATTAAGCAACATTTTCGATGCTTCGCCCACGTTATAAATCTGGCCGTGAATGACATGCTCCGAACTGTGCAAAGCAACATCGATGACATAGATGGCAGAGACGAGGAATACGAAGTTCATGACGACAATATAATTTTTACCATGATGGCACGAGAGTTCTTACCAAACTTAAGAATCTCTTCCATAAAATAAAGTATTCCGAGCAGTGGACGAGTAAATTGAAATTATGCTGTGAGACAACAAATTCGAAGATGTCTACTCCAAATCTCAGCGTGGCAACTTGTTGGAACTCGACGTGTGACATGATTCACACAGCTATCGAAATGAAGCGGGCTCTCAATTTATTATGCGAAAATAACACGGAGAATGGTCTCTTTTGGCAGAACTTATTAAATTCCTCCGACACTTCAAAGTACTTTCCAGTGCTCTCAGTGGCGATGAGTACGCAACATTACCGTTGGTCATAATACGGGTCAACATGATGATTGATAAGCTGGAAACCTATATGCAAGCGTACACCGAAAAGTCGTCGGCCACGTCGATCCATAGTACTCTATATGAAGGCTTCATCGCGGCTAGAGATAAGCTTGTAAAGCATTATGTTAAAACAAACTGGGTCTACTGCGTTGTTCTCATTCTCGATTCGCGTCATAAAATCGAGACGTTTCAACGAACTGTATGGGGCAAAGAAATGACAAAAGAATCGATCAAACAGTTCGAGCATATATATCGAAATAAGTACTATGACCCACCGAACATCAACGATTCAAGTGTTTCGACATTTAGTCAAAACATAGACCCAGTCACTCTTCGTAATCGAGATAGTATGCATGACGATGTCCTGGATATGCAATCGCTGTTTGAATCATACGATTTGGCCGAAACTTCATGTCCGAGTGTTAGCTGGCGGAAAGAATTAGACGAATACATCAGCATGAATCCTGCTGATAAGAACGTCAATATATTGACATGGTGGCAACACCACGGGTGTAGATTTCCGACTCTAGGTCGTATGGCGAAAGATTTTTGTCTATACAAGCAACTTCGGTGCCAGTCGAACGCTTCTTTTCGAAAGCGTCCCTTATTATTCGAAAGCACAGGAATAGGCTCAATGAGGAATCAGCGAGAAGCTTGCTATGCCTCAATTCGTGGATATCGTGTGGTTTATCATCACGCATTGCCTCGAAATTAACACTAATAGACAAACCAACCTCAAATTTAACTTAATTGAGTAGTCTTTCTTAATAGTGGTGTAAGATTTAATGTATATTCTTTGTACCTTTCCCTGTTTGTATTTCAATTCGTTACGAACAAACTATTGCCGAATAAAATGTCGCCGTCTATTGCTCTATCAGTTATTTCATTCTGTTACCCGATGTTCGTTTATATACTATTTTTACATGTATGAATTATAGAATTTAATTTCTAACAAAAATACTCTGCAACCGATACCTCCAGTATCGAAGGAGGGGCATCGGTATCAGAAATATAGATACGGGAAGCAGTGCTTTACACTTGTACCCTTGTCGGGACTTCAGATGACAAAGGATTAACTAGCAATACACAGTAAATTGCATCGTAAATTTCGAAACTATATCCCATATGGATCAAAGATATATACGAAAATGCATTAAATATATTTAACTTTTGGAAAAGTGGATATTTCGCGTATTTTCTAAAATATATACCGAATATAAAACTTTTGGAACACAATATATTTAATATATCTGAGGTATATTTTCCGTATACGTCGCATATATTCCGTATCAGGATCCGTATCAGGCCCACATCCGGCATGTAACGGAGTTGCAGATCCAGACCTGATCCGGCCGTAATCCGGCCGTGTTCCGGCACAGATCCGGCACCGATCTGGCCTCGATCTGGCACTGAATTGCAATTTTCAAATTTGATAAAATAAAATCTATTTATCTTCTGAGAATTAAGTTATTGGCCATCGTATGTTGCTAGCTGGCCCCTATAATAATCTTTAACAAAAAATAAATAAACGGCCTCCAACGGGGTTCGAACGTGCAACCTCTCTCACTGGCCTCCATTCTCAAATTGGACCGAAAAATATTGAAAAAAAAATGTTACTGTACTAACAGTTATTTTTTAGACGTTTTTCGTTGTTTAAACGATAATTGCGGTCGTTTAAAATTAATTTTCCAATCGGGAGTTGTGCTATTTAAACCTACCTATCTGTCTACCTACCGACCTAACGAACTAACGCTGTAACCACTACTCTATCGAGCACTTGTGAATTACATCTAGGAATATCTTATATGTAGTCCAACCACCAGAAATGTAGATGTTAAATTATATTAAAAATTGTCTTCGTAGTAGATTTAATTTTAAGGTGGTGTAGGTTCTCGATTTAAAAATCGATGTAGTAATGATAATAATGATATTATTAATAATAATATAAATACTATATTATAATTTCCTTTCATTATTCGTATTTCCAGCGTATATTTTTGTCGGTTGTTTGAAAAACTCAGAAAAAGTGCTTCCCGTTCACTAGTCGGTAGACAAGCTAGTAAACGGCTAAGCGGTCACCTATCCCAGTACTGACTGCGGCGAATACAGTAGCATTCGCCGCAGTCAGTACTGGGATGGGTGACCGCTTAATTAACATAGCAGACCGCCGAAGCCGCGAACCGACCGCGCGTCCACTGCTGTCAATCTTATGATTATTATTATTATTATTATTATTAATATTATTTAAATGTCAATCGAATAATGTCTCAAGAAGCATTATTGGAGATAATACGACACAGAGATTTCCCAAATCAGTATCCTCCGTCTATCCTATTAAATCGTCGAAAGATACTCATTTCAATGCAAAATTTCATCTTGTGTTGACAATGAACTTGTGTTAATACAAGTTCTTTCTCAACACCTCAGGCTGCACTGATAATTCATGCCGTATCAGGATATCATCCGCCCCTGATCTGGGCGTGATACGGTTAGCATGATCAGGATTTGCCACGGACGCCTTAGCCGCACCTGATCCGGCCCTGATATATGTAATGTAAGGCTAGCCTGATAACCCACGCCGTATCAGAATATGATCCGCCCCTGATCTGGGCGTGATCCGGTTAGCCTGATCAGGCTAACCTTATCGATTCCTGAACGGGGCCTGATCCTATATCAGGCCAGCCGGAACAAATTTCTGCTCGGGTTGTATTTCCTTAGGGATGTTTTAATCGCGATCATTTTAACGCGAGGGCGCAGACCCTTTGACTACTTCAAAAACAGGAATTGTACTTTCTCCGAAACGGCACAACTGTCCGGACTCAGATAGCTTAGCCCAAGCAGAATTGTGGGAAAAAGTGGTTAAGTTTTTGTTGTTTGAAAATAATCCACCGTTTAGTAGTGGGTACAATTCTAATACTACAGCTATGTCGCTTGCACTGATGTGCGACGTGGTGACATCTAAACCATCGCCATCATAGTACGGGTTCCCATTAAAACAATAAAACATTTGACTATAATCGAGATTCTCGCTTGGTCTCGCTTGTCAATTCAATACATATCGAGACGAGATTATATCTGCAATTCACGTCATGCAATCGATATACAAATTTTATATAAATGACAATCGCAAGCGAGAACGAGCGAGACGGTCGAGATTCTCGTCTTGTTTTGCATCACTACGCCCGCAGACCCCTTAGCACCAAGCTTTGCCGTATCGCATGTGCCATGGATACAAGCAGACTTCGGAAAGCCTTTATCGTTACAGACGGCTTTATTTTGACTGAGTCTCAGTTGTATTTACTATATTAGGAACTAAATAAAACTGCCTCCTACTCAACGGTCGGTGCGCCAGCGAATCATCCTATCCAAGTAGTGACCGCGGCGAAAGCTGCTTAACTTGGGTGATATCCAGAGACGTTTTCGAGGTGCAGTTTTCGCTTGTTCCTGGTTGCACTCGGACCTGCGCGGCCCAACCTATGTGTCCGCACTGTGTCTCGGCGGTCCTGCCCAGAACACGGCTGTACAGGCATCCTGGTATTCCTCGTTTTTAATCCCGTAGGTCTTTTCGCGCTTCTTTACGTCTTTGTATTAAGGATGTCGGGAGTCCGGGGAGCATCCTTTAGCAGTCCTTCTTTGCCTCCTACCATTCCCTCATAACCGTTTTACTTCTGGAAGGTTACACTCTGGCTAGAGATGGCTATTGCGAAGCATGAAATGCCGATTAGACACTTGACACCCAAGGTGATCCGGTTCGCCCGGTTCCCTACAAAGAAGGGGGATATGAAAGGCGTAACTCGAACCATCTGAAGATCGCACAAAAAAGCCCATAGAAATATCCATTGGTGTCGACCGGGAATCGAACTCGGGCCTACTGTATGTGAACTCAAGCCCTGTCCACTAGGCCACGGGTCACCTCTATAGACTACACATATACTTCTTTACTTTTTACCGCATTCATGCATTTACACAAAGAACACACTTTTACTATGCTGGGCTTTCTGAGAATTACTTTATAGATTAGGTTAATATTCATTTAACGAGAATACCGACCGTATCCTAAGCTGGATGATCATCTTCCACAGTATAAATACCAGGACCAGACCTTGCATAGTCAGGGTGCATAATCCTCAACCTCAGAGCTGATTACCCTATATGAATCTATATACCCCATATAAATTCATCTCGCATAATTCTCGTCAAAACTGTATACGAGGTCTGTTCAAAAAGTATCGCGAATTTTGTGTTTTTTCAAAAAGTATTTATTTATTCATTAATATTTATTTTGTCCCCTTCAAATTAATTCGCCTCGGATATAATACATTTATGCCAACGTTTTTCCCAATCCTCGAAGCACTTAAAAAAATCATTTTTTGTGATCTTGTTTAGCTCCTCCTTCGATGCCGTCTTTATCGCTTCAATCGTGGCGTAGCGTCGTCCTTTCATAGGCCTCTTCAGTTTTGGGAACAGGAAAAAGTCACAGGGGGCCAGGTCTGGGGAATACGGTCGCTGCGGCATTATTAGAGTGTTGTTTTTGGCCAAAAATTCGCGCACAAGCAACGATGTGTGAGCAGGGGCGTTATCATAGCGCAAAAGCGAATTTTTGTTCTTCCACGAATCCGGGCGTTTATGGCGGATTGCTTCGCGCAAATTGCGCATAACTTGCACGTAATATTCTTAATTGACTGTACGACCCTGTGGCAAGAACTCATGATGCACCACGCCCCTGCAATCGAAGAAAACTGTGAGCAAAACACATTTGACCGAACTTGGCGTGCTTCTTTCGGTCTTGGCTCATGCGGCAGCTTCCATTGCGATGATTGAGTTTTGGTTTCCACGTTATAACCATAAACCCATGGTTCGTCACCAGTTATGACCCTCTGGAGCAAATTTAGGTCGTCGCGGACCGAGTCCAAAGTCCAAAGTCCAAAGATTCTTTGATCCATTTTTTGGAATAGGCAAAATCGAACACAAGCCAAAACACGTCTAACCAAAACAGCTGTCAACAATTAACTAAACATTCAAAATGGCCGATTTTTTCAGCATAAGTGAGGGACATGAGTACCAACCTAACGCCACAAAAAAATCGAAAATCGAATATACGTAGCACGCGGAAATTCAAAATTCGCGATACTTTTTTAACAGATCTCATACACAGGTTCGCACTTTGCATTAAACCACTACCGGTCGCAAACACGATCAGTGTAGAATAATACTTTACTCGTAGATATCAAGAGGCAGTCGCTGCCGAAAACAACGGTCAACTCAGCTACCGAAGTCCAACAATCATGAGATCCGTTCTCAGAGCTGAAATTTTAACATCTCTGGCAAATATTATCCACTCACATACTGATTGAAGCTCCGCGTCCACTGATGAAAATTATAATAATTTAATATCAGCCACAACTGTATTTTCGTATCATATCTCTAAACATCCTTTTCATTTGAACAAATTCAATTTTCGTCGACATATTAAATTCGAGTACTTTTCCTGTGTGCCCTTTGACCAATGACATTCCCTATACAATTCATAATTATTATTAGATGTAGTATTTTGTTTCCACCAGGGTTGTTCGGGCTGCTAACGATGCTAAACTATTGATACTTCATGACAAGCATATCGCATATCGCCAATTGGCTTATTGTTTAGTGCATACCTCATATCTCTCTCTCTCTCTCTCTCTCTCTTGGTTCAACATGACCTCACACATTTTCGGCCAAACCATTTTCGGAGATGGATTTAGGGGAAAAGCAAACCATTAGACACCACGTCAGTTAATTCTGCAGAATCTAATGATTTACTTGTACCCTGAAAGTCAAACAACCCTGAGAATAATTTGGCCAAAAATTTCAGTTAGTACACCTTGTAGCATAAAAATCGCTGTAAGTTCGACTTAGATCGTGTACCTCGATCACTCACGTAAATTGCCGAACAAGCGTCAACCGTTTCGAGTGTTTATCGTCACGGTTATCAAAATTCTCTCAGACATCTCATCCACCCGTCAAGCAGTTTGGTAATGAAATATTCGACCCAAATGTACATATATCTGTCGTGAATTTTGAGAGGCATAGTGACGGTCATTGGAATATTGTACATTGATTTGTTTCTTGGAAATAAATAATTTCATCCGTATTATCCACAAAATTCAGGCCTGGTCGCATCCATATCGAATATGAGTACATTCTTCGTATCTATTATATCAACGGTCGAATAGTCCCATGGCCTCGAAAATCTATGCGGCTAATCGACGAACTTATACATACGTATCATCCATACCGCTTATATGCATCAATATATGTACATATTGTTACGTCCGGGGTTTTCCGACCACTGGGAAACCCCACTGATCATTTTATTTTATAATTTAAGTTAATTGTTATCAACATAGAAAAATAAAGAAACACCTTCAGAGGAGTTTATCAATAAAATCCCTCGAACCGCCTTATCAGCGTCCGAGCCGAAAGCAGGAGGGATTCTCACGATGAATTTTTGCTAATCGTGTACTTTAAGTTAGTAGTCTGGTAACTTAAGCCGATTTTCATGTGTTTTGTGGAGGGCGTTTTTTGTAGGAAAATAAAAATGAATCGTTTTGGATATTTAGGATGTTTTTATTTACATATTAAAGATACAAAAAAAAATTTTGTTGAAAAAATTTAATCGTTTATTATTATTATTATTATTGATCGAAGTTGGCACCTCGAAGTTGGCAGCCCGGGTCCTAACTTTTTTTCTACCGAACCGATTGCTTTCAAATTTTAACAGGCTACACACTTATAGTTCTCGTCGGAACCACCGAGAAATTTTTTCACCCCTAACTTTTTATTTTACAACCCCTTCTTTGCTAAAGTCCTTTTATTTTAGCAAAGAAGGGGTTGTAAAATAAAAAGTTAGGGGTGGACAAATTTCTCGGTGGTTCCGACGAGAACTATAAGTGTGTAGAGTAGCCTGTTAAAATTTGAAAGCAATCGGTTCGGTAGAAAAAAAGTTAGGACCCGGGCTGCCAACTTCGAGGTGCTAACTTCGATCAATAATAATAATAATAATAAACTATTAAATTTTTTCAAAATTTTTTTTTATTGTATCTTTAATATGTCAATAAAAACATCCTAAATATGCAAAACGATTCATTTTTATTTTCCTACAAAAAAACGCCCTCCAAAAAAGACATGAAAATCGGCTTAAGTTACCAGACTACTACCTTAAGGCGTGCGACCAATGGGTGCTCGGCGTCAAACTATTCGGCGTTTCGCTAAAGCGTAGATCTCACGGTAGCCAGCAGACTTCTCACGCCTCTGGGATGCACGATGGTCGAATCAAAATGACTAAGTAAAGAGTTTTTGTTAAGTCGGTGGTTTTAATAAAGGATGTTACCTATTAAAAATAAACAAAGTCCATTTATTTTCTCCGCAAAATGCATAGCGCTTTACACCCTACGGCAACAGAGTTATCTTACCTATCCGACATCGACCTCGCTCCCATCGCAGACCGGCGCATTCCCGTACCAACAGGGAGCAACAACAACGTTAATGTACGTTAACGTACCACAGAAAAGTTTACCAAAAAGTTTTGTAATAATAAATAAAATTAAATCAAGCGGACAAATGAATCGAACGACAAGTCGAGCCGGAACAATATATACTAATGAGAATTTTATTTCTTAATTAGAATGAATTTGTACGAATGATTGAATTTTATCTTGATTGTTTGTAACGAACCTTATGTGCGGCAGTTTTGGCATTTTTGTTTTTTATTTATGGTAAGGCAGGGCATAAATTGTACATGACTTGACTCTATGCATAAAGCATTCGAGGTATCACGAGATGATTTGGAAAGAATAATGTTTATAAAATAAATATACCTGAAATTTTTAATATTCAAATACACACTTATTGTGTTCATGATGTGTGTCCTTTTATTTGTCTAGCTTCATCAGTGGATATACCTCGAGTCGATAATAATAATAATTAAATTTCGCTCATCCACTTTTCAATGGAAATCATTTTCGAGGACTAAAACAAAATCAATACAACCTTTCGCATCGTCTTAATATCACACCTCGGTTGACCATAATCATAGTACCCCACTTCTGGGCCCTTTCATCCCCTGTGCCTATCCATTATCCCCGTTGATTCCCCATGTTGCTATCCTACCGAAGGTTTTCAGATATTCGCACAGTTTAACCAGCAATTCTTCTTTCAATGTTTCTACCAACGATAGAATTGAATCGTCTTCCTTCCTTTCCTGTCTACACCCGGCATCCATTCCTCACCCTTGCCTCCCGACATACCCAAATATGTTCAACACCTCCCCCCTCGTTCCCGAATATCTCACAATGGAAATTGGTGGACCCCTTTCTCCCAACTTTCCCTACATTGCCGCACCTCAATTTGGCCCACTCCACTTTCAAATTTCCACTGGTTTCATCCGTGTCCATATACAATTTCCTTCTCCGTCCCGGTCTTTATTTCCTTATAGAGTCCGCAGGACGTTGATGTAGGTGTTGATCCTTCACACAATTCCTTTCAAAACCCATGTATCAATGCCAGTCGTGCCACAGCTGCTCATATGAATCAGTACTGGACCACTCCCAATTATCAAGTCTTGTTTGCCAACAGTGCCACACCATCGACTAACTAGTTTATTAATACAATGCCAACTCTGGCCAACAATGCTATTTGCCAGTACTTTACCCGTTTTGGTAAACCAATTTATCAATTCTGTGACGATCCTGGTTCCCAATACATTCGGGGCGGCGTTGAAATTTCGAACTGTAAACCTCCGACTGTCTAAAGCTCCGAACTTCAATTTTACGAACTACAGATATCCGTATAGTTTATTCCAACGAAAGTGTACAAGTGAATAAGATAACTAATACGAGGATTTATGAGTATTCTATAAATAATCGAAAACGTAAAATCTTCAACGGGGCGTGTGTCGCACGTGCAAAGTGAAAGAGGATCCGCGGGCGAACAATATCAACGCGCCAGATTTCGAGAGCGAACAAAAAATCACCACACTCTCGATTCCCCGCTTTATATCGTGTGTGAAACACGGGGGACATAATGCAAAAAATTGGTGGTGTCCCGTTCGAAATAAAGATCGAGCAAATTTTTACATTTTTCAATCAATAACAATTTCATTTTCAATAATGGGATTTTTAAAATAATTGTTATTGTTTTTTTATTATTATTTCAATGTCTTAGAATATATTTTCGATTTTTTTTTTGCTGACCTCTATGTTTTATCAATTTTCGACATTTTTGACCCAGAGACCAGCCAGTACTTGCCAGTTGTACAAATTTATTATTGACAAACATCGAAGCACCACTTTTCATGTAAATCAATAATTACGATCGCCCGAGGCTAAAATATTAAAGCTAAAGTTGAAATATTTTCTATTAAAGCACTTTTAAAAAACTTTTCTATTAAATATTAAAGCTAAAGCTCAAATATTCTCTCGGAGAGTTTAAACAAAAAATTACCGACATTTCATAAATTCACTCTCGCTCTTACCGACTGACGATATAAAAGGGAGAGGGAGAAAAACTAATAAGTCGTTTCTTTTAATACACATTTTTATTGTTATGACTGTAATTGCTTATTGTAATTGACTGTAAATAATATCGAACGGTATGAATAGCGATAAAAAATAGTACACATTCAATATCATATGCTAAATACTTTTTGGAAACAGTATGCCGAAGACAAAAGAATTTATCGAACGGTCAGTAGTACTATTTGGAAAATTCCGAACATCTGACGTTTAGAGATCCACAAAGTTCCGAAAATTAGATTAACGAACAACAAACTACCGGAAAGTTTAAGCATAATAAAATTACAGAAAAGATTTATGAACTTCACGAAGGTTTCGGACTCCGAAAATCACAGCCTTGCCGATGCAGTATTCCGAAAATTAACGTTTCGAAAGGTCAAGATTCCGACAATTTCCAATTCGAGCGTTTATATGGCAGCACCGCTGGTGTTACGTCTATGGACCTTTTTCACGAGCGAATGGAGTCCTTTCGGAGGTTTACTCTGTCGGATTTACACACTACCATGTCTTTAACCTTTCTGGACATACAAATTCTAACATATTTGACTGCTAGATTCTTTTTTTGTGAACTCTTTCCCGTATAAAACGTAACCGTTCGGAAACTCGGTTTTCAAAATTCACAATTTTGCGGAACTCAACGCTTACTAATTATAAAAATAACGTTTTTTTATGTAGTTGGGTTTTGATTTTTAGTAATTTTTCAGTCGATTCCGTAATTATTCTTATCATTTAATCCTCGGTGTATAACTGTTCTTGCCAATGACATTTCGGTTTTAAAAATGTTCGATTTAGCCGTACTCGAGCCATTCTGCAATTTCTACATGGCGATTTCTTATCGCTCTAGCCCGGTTTCCTACCTCTTTCATGACCCCACTAGATTCATGCCCCCATCTCGACGGGGTGTTTGCATTCGGTATTCCCCCTATTCCCTCTCCCAGCCAAATCTTCGGCAGAGATTTTTTTTGAGATCTATTTCTACACTTATCCTTCGCGAAATAACGGACGGTCATATCCCTTAACCATACCTTATGTCACCAACACCGTTGCAATTAGAACTGCACAATAGGTCTTTCTCCCATCTCAACGATCTTCGAATCAAAGCCAAGAGTTTGTCGAGGTGGCAGAAGCTATCATCTACAGAAAATGAAAATTTCAGACTCCTTAGGCCGTAATAACTTGCCAATTGTATCAGCGCACATCCCGAGTAATCGGGAACGAGCGCACTGTGGGCCAAGTATCTAAGATTCATATCATCCAATACGCCGAATGACCTCTGGGCCACGCTGTATATGAAATCCTGGCAAACTATAAATATTAATTTCCGGTTTAAGGCCTTACATACGTCGAGAATTTTCAAAAAATCGTTTTTTTGTTTGTTTACAGATTATTATTCCTTGTAGTCTTAGTCGTATTTCTGTGTAAGCTGATTGTAAAAATTCCCCATAGTTCAAAAGTTATTGTAGATAATGTGACTGCCCGACGAAAGGACAAAGGTCTGACGCGCGCCTACCTGAGTTCAGTTGTTTGAGGCAAAATAAACAAAGAGGAAAAAATAAACAACAACAATATTTTACTGACAAGGAAGGCGTACAATATGAAGCTGGAATGGGAGATTAGACGTAAGTTAACTAAATAAATTTAAAAAATTCATAAAGTTCTTGCTCCAGCCGCGCGCGACTTCGAGCGAAACGCGCTTGAAACTTTAAACGCGTTTTTCTCAAAACTACTTTTTCTGACACGGTCGGCATGATAACTCGTACGGTTTTTAATATTTTTTGATGTTTTTTTTTTTTAAATATTCGGAATTGTTTTTTCTATAGTCTGTCGAGCCGGATTTTTTGAATTATAATTAGAAAATTTTATAAAAACAATTAAAGTGTGACTTTTTGACACAAACTTAACATTTTTTTTTTAATTACCGTAAATTGTTTAATTTTTCGAATTTCAAAAATCCGGCTCGACAAACTATAACTACTACCTTATTTTACAAGAATTTCTTTACATTTTGCAGATCCGTCAACATTTGAGGAAGAAATACTGCCGACCGTGGAGCAACTATTTTTTTACAGTGCTTCAAAAAATGTGATTCTTTTTACAGTGCTTCAAAAAATTGAAATAAATTTTTTTACAAACTTAACACAGTAATAAACAATGTGTAAGAATTTTTTTATCAATTTCTATTTCTATCCCTCCTAAAAACAGTTTTTCTTTTGGTACGTTTTCGGTACCGCTGGACGTATGTAAGGCCTTAAATAAATGAAAAACTCTTAGCACGATATTTTTGCGTCTGTAATACCTGTTCGGCAAACTCTGGATTAAAACAGGAGGCAAGGTAGAATTACCCGTCCCACCTACGTGGAGGAGACAGGACATTATTTCTAAAAGTATTTGCCCCGCTGTTTTCAAACATATTTTTAACACATTGCCATTGAAAACAGAGCTCCCTCCCTGAGGAAACAAAAATCAATTCGATTATTATATAAAGACATAATTAATATATTTTATTCTTCCTTGCAATTAGAAATATGCCATTCGAACCGTCGTCTCATTCGCGTTATACGTATCGATGTACATAAATACATACATAAAAACATATTCACGAATGGCAAAAAGCTTTTCATCGTCTAAAACATTTATCATCGTCACTTGCCGTCGTTATCGTAATCGACCTTTGCTCATATTCTTACATCTTTTTACTTTGCGCAACAAATTTGTTTATGTTCACTGGTAGTGCTGTCGAATGTATCTGTGTGAACTTTCGTGCTTCAACTTTTTATGCATTATAGTTTTAGGACTCGTTAATGTGATTGGAAAAATGCAAGGTTAGTTATGGATCAAATTTCCGAGGACTTTGACATTAACAACGGTGCATTGGTTTCATACGAAAAAATAATGATATTTCCACTTTGGACCATCAATTTACATACGTAAAATAAACTTTTAATAGGCAACAGGAAAGTGCCTGAATGCCACGAATTCTTTAGAAAATCATGAGTCAGTGCGTAACCTCAAAAAAATGGTGTTTTCGAACAAGTGAGAGAACAGTCAATGAATAAATAGAAATTTCGTCCTGTACGCTGCACAGCAGCAATTTCGCTGGAACGCTAGCGTGCCGGAACCATCACCGCCCCTCGCGTCGCGTCGCATCGATCCCATATAATGCTATTTGACAGGGATATCTATGTGAACAAATTTTACATTGCACAATTCGGAAAAATAATAATCAAAATAATCCGCTCGCAGAATGCATAAAAAATGGATTATTCATTAGGTTATCGAAAAAATTGGATTTTTACATGATCAACGATTTTATGAATTAAAAAAAAAAAAGACGGCTAACATATCTACAAACGACTCGATTGTCCTCGACTATTAAATTTCTCTAATTACACATTGCTCATCGTGAAAAATTATTATTATCGTTATTATTATGACTATAGTTATATATATATATATGTATATATATATATATATATATATATATATATATATATATATATATATATATATATATATATATATATAATTTAATTACTCTCGTTTAGCAAACCTTACCGACTAATTATTTAATTAGGCGGATTGAGAACTATTTTTTATTAAATAATTTTTTTTTTTTCGGCCAACTTCCAAGTTCTACGTACCTATTTCATCCTTATTCCCAGTGATCGGGACGCTCTATCGAAGAAAGTGGGTAATTCCGAAGCATTTCAAAAAGTGTATAGAAACAACATTTCTTGGCGAACACTTAGCCATCGTTTTTGTCTAACAACAAAAATCGTATAAATATCTACCAAACAATAATTCCGATGTTTTAATATTTCGCCCGGTTTTGTTTTGTTTCAAGGGGAATGCTCTGCTGGCGTGACGTAAATGAAGCGATAATTGACAAATCGCTCAAAGAGGAATGTGTTGGACTATGCGAAGAATAAATTTTCTAACTTTTTTTCCTTTCTTTCGGTGGTGAAATTCTGGAAAGAATTTCCCGGAGAAAATAACGTGATTGCAGAAATCACACTCTAACGTGGTCGTGAAAAAAACGACTTTTTTTTCTTCATTTTCATCTTTCGCGAAGAGCAGAGATGAGGAAACATTTCACGATAAAGAGTTTCGAAAATTTATCTTTTTTGTTTTTTATGCCTGTGAGAGAAATTACGGCAATGATCGTTGAAGGGGGCCTGACACTAGGAATTCGCAGTATTTCTCGTTATACTCTGGACTACTCGCTGTCCCCACCATGCCTCGAGGTTGAAAGGCTCGAAATCTGTCGAGCAATACACAATTGAACAATGAAATAAGATGATTTACGATTCTATTTCATTTTTTCGGTCTCATACTTTTCACGATAATGGTTTAGTTTTTTTTTTTTTCTTTTTTTCAAGCATCTTTCAAAGAAAATCGATAGCCAAGACACAACGCCAAAGTCGGAATTAGCAAAAACCGACGTGTCCAAAAACAAAATTAATAATAAGGGGGAAGGAGGTAATGGCGACCAGTAGGAAATGATGACCATCCATTTAAAACCAAATGTGCGTATAGATATCAAGAAATAATTTACGCGGCCGTATTCAGAAAGCAACTGTAGCATTTTTTTTTCATAAATTTTACGCTTCAATACATTTTTTTCTGCTATTATACAAGCTTCGATAATGTCTCATCATTTTCCATCTAAGAATCGAGACTTGACGACGAACGAAATAAGGATTTGCGAACATTAAACATAATTCTTTACGGATAATTAGTTTTATCACTGGAATCCTCACTAATTAAGCTTTCATATCGGATATTTAGAAAATTTTTTTGTTCATTCCAGATGAAATACACGACAGCGCTTGGTGTGTAGGTTAAGAACATGTGAAATACCGATCAACGGTAAAAGAAATAGTAATCTGAAATAGGAGGATGCCAAAATCCCGACAACACGTACTACAAAACAGTCGGTATACACGAGAGTCTTGTCGGGACTTTAGTATGCTCCCCAAACTCTCAGTCGTAGATGTCTTGATTTTTGAGGGAAAACGTTAAAACTTGCAGACTGCTTTGATCAATTCGGGGATTACCTACAGATGGTAGCTAATGTCAAAACACAAACACTACCCTCTTTTTTCGGGTGCGTGTCAAAATCCCGACAGTGAAACTCCCGACACCATGCTCGTGTATACAGATACTGTTTTGTAATGCGTGCTGCCGGGGTTTTGACTGTCGGGATTTCGACATGCTCCCCTTTTTTCGATCGATAAGGAAATGATTAATTTTTTTCTACTCTGATATATAAAAAACCTTGTAAACCCGTCATTTCCTGATGAGGAAAATTCAAACAGGTTAATTGTATCGAAGAAATTGGAGGTGATCCTTAGGTGGTCGCCATTACTCTTTTGCTCATATTATGATTGGTAAAATTAATGAATTATATAATTATCAAATTGATCGTCAAAATTCATTTTGCCACTATTTAGCTCGTGTAAATTAATGTTGCCGATATTAAAGTTAAAAAAACTCAGGATGGACGATACGCAAAACAAAAAATTTCATTGACAACAAATGAAAAATAATGATAAAAATCGTCACCTTTGAGCTGAGGATTCGGTTCCCTTTCCTGGTAATACGTCACGGACGCTCCATTTCTATAATTCGACGAATCCCCGTGGCCTTGATTGTGAGACATGTCCAGTTCCCGTGTCACGTTGTTCCAAGCTACGATAAAACGTAGGGATAAACAAAATGTCATGTTTAAAAATAAGTCTTTAGGTTACGTTAAACAAGTGAATGAAAAATACATTTTTATTTTAAGAACTCACACTCATAGATATATTTTATGATATCAAAATGTTGTGAGGAAGATTCCGATGGTGGCTGATGCCTCGTCGGAATTGACGATGGCCTCTTTCCATTCATAGCCGTCATATGTGACCTGCTGCTAGTAAGAATAACATTAATTAATTCAATTTTTCCCCAAGTCATCGGTGAATCACAATTTTTTTTCGCTCTTTCAAAAAACTATCACGCATAATGTCTATATTTGTGTTAGGGTCCAAATTGAATGTAGTCTCAACAAATTCTGTAACGAAAAAATCGGCTAGGTTCGTGAACATAAAATTTGTTCAAATGTTTAAACGCTAAAATTACGTTTTCAAACGCAAGTTATTATTATTTTGTCCATTCATTACTCGACAAAGAATTTTTATAGACAGAATCCCATTAGTGTCTCGATAACAAACGACTAGTAGCTGAGATAAAAAATAGATAGTGTTTAAGGTGCCCCATCTCAGCCTCCAATTATCCAACGAAAATCTAACAATCGTCCGAGACCATGTTGTATTTTGGTACCAATTATAAGATGGACAAAAATAGCCCCAAAGTGTTCCAATTGATCCCTCACTGATTTTATTCTGGGAATTTTATTTCCTCCGATGTTTAAGAAAATCATACACGTGTGTCAGCAGAAAGCGCGCTTACCGACCGTCATTAGGTGCAAAGCTCTATTATCGGCTGTCGATAATTAAGCATTCTTTCATACTGAAATGCAACAGTGTATTTTTTCCTCCAAGTATATCAACTATTCGCGACAACTAGTAAATAAACAAATTATTTTTTACTTCGTGTATTGAAGATGAAGCGTCATACTGTGGTCGGTAATTGAACTGTAAACAACACCATTTAGAGGAGGTTGACATTTGAAGAAACAGAAAATTCACAACACATACGTCTATTGAGATATGTGGCCTGATTTTTCTATTTCACGTAAAATCAATCTACTCTGAGGACATTTGTTCCGAAAATTATATCTATCTCACACGCATCCTTATGTGTTTAGTATGAACATGAGAAGAGTACGTAATAAAGAAGAGACTTGTATGTTTGCCCAAAAAAAAGAACCTACCATATAGAACGGGTAAGGATTGACCTAGTGTGGGGGAGATGGGGTTCAAAAGCGAAGAAATTTTGTTTCATGCTCCTTACATTCATATTTTCCTCGGATTAATCCATTCGAAAATAAAACAAATGTTTACAACATTTAGATTATCAATACATTAGTCCTTGTAATGGTCCTTAACGAATTGATTCAGACATTTCGATAACGAAAAGTAACTCAAGAAAATATTAAAAATGGCGACAGGCAGTAACAGTTGCACTCGCATAAACATTGGTCAGGATTACGAGATGGGACTAATTTATACACCTGTCACTGAGTTTCGCCATTTTTAACATTCGTTCACTCCATTTTTCATTATAGGATCGATTTCATAACCTTTCGTTTCCGAATACTATCGCAGGAATTAATACGTGGTAAGAATGTTTAATGTTTAAACTATAAGCATGGACAAATCATGGAGCAAAATTTCTGATTGAGAAATGAGCCCGGGTTCCTTCCTTACCATGCTGGGAGAGAGCTGATAGATCGTTAATTGGAAGTTCGAAATTGGCCGTTCGAATATATTAGCTTGAACTTTATTAACTGAAGGTACATCAAACCATGGAGTTTAAAAAAATTCCATCCCATCGTTTTTTTTTTTTTTTAATAAAAATGCCTCTGTTGGTAAAACCGATCGATCAATTCGAGAATCATGCGTCCATAGCGAGAGAAAGAGGACAACGAAACGTCAGTGAAGACGCAACATGAGCTCGAAAAAAAATGGCGGCATGAAGCGCATGCGCAACCACCACTTGTACGCACTCTTCTCGCCTTCTTTCTCTCGTTCCTCGTTAGTTCAACGCACAATGGACTTTAAATTTTCACCAAAGTCGCCAATTCGCCCGAAAGAAAAGTTGGCCTCGATCCAGCCAACGAAGGAAAATAGACGCAATACGAGAATGACCGGGAAATAAGGGGGAAAATGGAGTAGGCCGAGTGAAAGCGACACCGAAAAGAGAGAGATAGCCAATGAATTGAAATGACGGCCTGAATCTAAGAAAGGAACGAACACAAGTATGGACAGAGACAGCTATACATCGCGTGGCTTTTCAACCCAACAACACCCAACACAAGCAACTTTTTTTGATTTTCATCATTCAATGACAATACATCACGTTCACCAAAATTCATAAAAATACATTACAATACCTCATTGTTTTCCACGCGTGACGTTCACGTTACTATCGTAGCGCTTCAAAATATTTCCCGTAATTTTTACGATTTGCCGCAAATTTTACGAATCACGTCAGAGCGTTCCCTGAATGTCCTGGTTGCCCGTTTTTTCTCCGTTTGATCGAAATGTGTCACCGGATAAACCGTCAAATAATGATCGAACGTTGGATTATTTTTAATGTTTTTTTTTTCGTAAACACCCACGAAATAACGAAAGGAGAATGTGAACTAGAGCAGCAAAGCGAGTAAACGATGAAAACGAACGAGATGCCACATAAGAGTAGCTTGACAGCCGCGCATACTCCCCCTCGCCCCACTCCAGACGCCATCGGTTGATCGCTCTGTCTCCCTTTTCGCGCAAACGAGATTCATTTTCCCTCTTCGTTCGATTCACACGCCAAGTGCCGATGCTTTCGCCGCGCTCGGTAGGGGGAGAACGACAAAGATTTAACAACAATCGGGGTCGATAAGGGAGGTAAAAAATGCTTAAAACTGACGCCCTCTGAGGCCGGTAATAGTATAACACCAATTGGCAACGTAAGGATCCCTGTTACCAACCGTTGGTTTGAATTTACATCACTGTAGGTAATATAGAAAACTATGTGTAAGATCGATAGGAAGCGAGTTATCATGTGACCGAATGAATTAATGCGAGAAATGAAAAAAGCTTCACCGATTCCTTTTCAGATATAATCGCCGGAACACGTACAGCGGATGATATGTGATTTCGCCGATTGATTTTTAGAGTCAATACTTGTTGAAATTATCACATACGGTGATGAAAATGTCAATAACAACAGTTATTTCATTTTTGTAATCAATTTCATGCTTACAGCCAGCCTTTGGTATCGAATAAATATGTCGTGATCGGGAGTTTCGCTATGAGTTCTTCAACGTTTCTAAGAAGTTCCGTACTTATCACAAATCCATTTTGAGTGAACTAGGCCCGAGACTAACCTTACTAGACTCGTTCAAATTTGACTAGACTCAAACGAAATTGTCTTTCTGTAGCAGGGTTCGGACGACAGCCCCTGATTGGCGGTGGTCAGAGGGATAGTTCGCTCAAAAACCGCTTTGCGTTAAGTATGAAACCTCATGGGAACGTTAAAGAACCTACTGATATACTTTTCATCATGCCATATTGTTTTTGATACTAAAAGCACGTTCTCCGCAGAAACTTGGTTACGATAGTTTAGATTTCTTTATAGATTTTGACCATCGTACAATGAGATTTACGAAATGTAGAATTTTTCAAAACATCGATATAGGTGGTTGTTAAGTTCGTGCAATTTTTTGGTTATCGGGCCAAAATTTCGTAGATCTATTGAATATCATCGAAGAATGTTCCTTATTGAATTTAGAGAAATTCCTTCGCAGTGTTTTGAGTTTATGGAATTTGGATAAAAAAAAAAAATAGGTTTTTGTCAATATTTTAGCTCGTACAATTTGTAACGAACTTACTAGACTTCGGGGTAAAATATCATACAGTATGCTCACGAAGAAAGCAACCGTCGTCAATTGTTAAGGAGCCACCGCAGCGCCATCTGTCCTTATTCGTTTGAATCTCCGTTTCTTGCTCTTTTGCGCAATATATCGATTGCCGGCACATTATATGTTGATATCAGTGAATTGGTTATCCTCGCAATGAGTGGGAAACTCCGAAAGCGATATGAGACAGTGTTTTTAGTAAATCATGCGAAAGGACCGAAACTGACTTATGAAGTGGGTGTAACATATATGCGGAAATCAGGGGCATTCGTGGGCAAAGCGACATTTGAAGGTTGGACATGTAAACGATCTGCCGAAAAGGGGACTAGCCCGCGTCACAACAACGAAGAAGTATAAAACGATCTTACGTCTTTTTCAAGAGAAGTCACTCCTTTCGCTGCGCTGTGTCCAAATGAAACTTCGCAAAAACGGAATTCACGTCTCTCCAAATACGATTCGATGTTGTCTGCATGAAAAAAAACGTGTTTTTTTAATCAACTTTGAAGAAACCTTTATTGTCAAAAAAGCACGTGGAAAAACGACGGGTGTGGGCAAAGGAAAATTTGGATCGAGGTTGGGACAATGTTATCTTCACGAGTCTGGGCATAATCCTCCTTATCAAAAGCATGGTCAGCAAAGAGTAATGTTATTCTTCAGCGTACAGTAAAACACCCTGTAAGAATCCATGCTTGGGGATG
Source organism: Oxytorus armatus (assembly GCA_958009045.1). Classification (NCBI taxonomy): domain Eukaryota; kingdom Metazoa; phylum Arthropoda; class Insecta; order Hymenoptera; family Ichneumonidae; genus Oxytorus; species Oxytorus armatus. The sequence continues at coordinate 7,533,826 of OY253747.1, read as the reverse complement.
GTTTTTGGTGCCTCTTTCTGTTTGCGGACAATTTAAATGCCGAGAAAATGCGCACCATCTATCAGAAATGCTTGTTGAAGTTTGCTGAAAGGTTTTTTTGTTCTGGCAAAACAAGTTGGCTGCTACAAGACGGCAATGACCCAAAATATCGCAGCAAACTGTGCAGTGCGTGAAAACAACAAAATAACGCCATTACGATGAAATGGCCGGCAATGTCTCCAGATGCTAATCCGATTGAAAATGTGTGGTCGTACATGAAAATGAAGCTCAAAGGAAATCCAATGTACGCGGTGAAGCGGAAAATCTTGTCGAAAGCATGGGAAAACGTGTCAAACTGCAATCTGTAATGGCGGTGATTGGACGAGATATTAGGTAAAAAATGTTATCTAAATTTTTATTTTCCCAAATTATGATGGTCTTATTCTTTCTGAACAGACTGTGTATAGATAAAATGTGATTGATGGATGATTGGGTTCGAATTTCGCGAGAATCGATCGAATAGTTGCAATTTTATTAAATTTCACATTATTCGAAAAATTGCGGATTTACATACAAGATGTGCAAGAAAATAACGCTCGCAAGCTGCCTACTCAAAATTTCATAAAATTATCTGAATAAATTTTCTTCCATGGCGAAGTCAAAATTGAGAAATATCCAATCTCGTACAGAGGAGCCTTGAGCATTGTATGAAATCTCGAGGAATCAGCTTGGAAGTTGTAACGTGCAGTATTATTTTGCACATACCGTTCAAAAGCGCTCAAAAAGTAAATATTTTATGAAGAACAAAATTTATGTTCATAAATTATTTATTTTCTTTTATCTTAAAAAGCAAGTCATATTAAAAATGACCTAAAGCCTCAATGTCGAAATTGTAACATTGAAATATCAACACCATGAAGTTAAAAACAATGTAAGTACAAGATTACATTTAAAAGAACGACATCAAAAGTTGTACTCCGGGACACTTGTAAAATCGGTGGTTCACTTTCCTCGTTAAAACGAACGACAGTAAAACCGAATGGTTAGGCAATGAAACGTGCCTTCTTTTTCTCTCTCTTCGGTTTTTTTTTTTTTTTTTTTGTTTTCTATTGCGTGACACATCGTCAAATGATATCGTGGCAGCATACCATAAATACGGGTTGTATTACGAGCGTTGAACGTGATGGCGACGTCTCTTCCCCCCGATCCCTCCTCACTCTGGCCGTTGCCCGCGTGAAAGCGAAAAGCGCGGGGGCCATGGGTGAATTCCCATTAGCCGTTATTATATCAGCCGCGCGCGGTGAGGTGGTTCACGGGAGTACGGAAAACGCAAAAAAGGAAAGGGAAACACGAAGACCCCGCACAGTGTGATCACGCTAACCTGAACGACCTATCTTTTCTTCGTAGTGTACACTTCGCGGGTCTAATGTTAACAGAAAAAATGGTTTTGTTAACATTGAGACTTCGCTCAGTCCCACCATTTCGCGTTGGATAAAGTTGTTTAAGTTCTATTTAAATTCAGCGACCCGAAGTACGGTCGGATTATAGATTTTATTGGGTTCGAAACATTATATTGTCGCCGCCATTTTGACTTACGAAATGTCGTCAATGAATTTAAAATTCGTTAAAAAGCCTCATGTCACAATTTTCATTAAAATCTGATCATTATCGGATTTTTGACGGTTTTTATTGTCCCGGCCATATTGCATTTCGTTATTTTTACACTAAGTTCGAAATCAATGAAACAGAGTGTTCCAGCTGTGGACCCTGTTTCGCGTGAAGTTGTAGACGAGGTACGTTTTGCAAAACTACGTGAAATTGGCGCGTTCACTTGACGTCACGTTCGCAGGAGCATGTGATAATAGTCCCTGCTCCTTTTCCACATCGTTTAGCGGAGGCTTAAGAAATTAACTGTTGATCATAGAAAATCATCACGTCATAACGAAAAAGTTACTCTAGACATTGATACTCTACGAGGGGGGACCCAAAAAAAACGGGAATTGCGCTGCGGCGGGGAGGGAGAGTGGGGGAACCCATTGCTCGACCAGGTGTCCGTTGGGGACACGTCTCCTGAGTTAGTGTGCGAAGTTCTGTCGCCGTGAGTGCATCGGTTCGCCCGTGGGAATTTTTGTAGTGAAACAACCTTTTCCATTTCGGCGAAAACGTGATGGCCTATTGTCGAGAGTAACGCGCGGCTGTGAAATTTTGTTTCCTTTTGTGGAAATCGGCCGCGGAAACTACTGTAATGCTTAAGACTGCTTATGGAGATGCTGCCCTAAGTAAAACCAGAGTCTACGAGCGGTTTTCACATTTTTAAAATGGAGAAATGTCAATTGAAGACCAACGCCGTTCAGGACGCCCCTCAACGTCAAGAAGTGACGGAAACGTCGACAAAATCAATGCTCTCATTCATGAAGACCGTCGCCGAAACATTGATCAACTCTGTGAGATGTCTGGGATATCATGGAGTTCAATTCGTCCCTCGCCTTCTCACAGACGAGCAAAGGGAGCGTCGACTTCAGGCATGTTCTGAACTTCAAAATCAGCTCGAAGAGGACCCTGAACTTTTTTCCAAGGTGATTACTGGTGATGAATCGTGGTGCTATGGATAGGACCCCGAAACAAAGCAGCAATCAAGCCAGTGGAAGACACCTCGCTCTCCTCGTCCGAAAAAAGCTCGCCAAGTGAAGTCAAACATCAAGACAATGTTCATTTGTTTCTTCGATTGCAGAGGTGTTGTGCACGCAGATCAAACTGTCCCCCCGGGTCAAACTGTCAACCAAAAGTTCTACCTGGAGGTTTTGAAAAGATTGAGGGAGAGTATCCGGAAGAAAAGGGCAGATGTTTGGCGCACAAGTGACTGGTTCCTCCATCATGACAACGCGCCGGCCCACGCCGCTCTCTCCGTAAAGCAGTTTTTGACCAAAAGCTGCATGACACCAATTGTCCACCCCCCCCCCCCCCCCACCCCCACCCTACTCACCGGATCTAGCCCCTGTGATTTTTTTTTGTTCCCCAAACTCAAAAGGGACATGAGAGGAAAGCGTTTTTCCACTGTGGAGGAGGTAAAACAAAAATCGCTGGAAGGCCTAAAAAACATCCCCATAAGTGAATTTAACAAATGTTTTGAACATTGGAAGGATCGTTTGCAGAGGTGTGTTGTGGTCAAAGGAGAATACTTTGAAGGTGATCAAAATTTGGCGTAAAAATATTAAAAAATAAAGAAATTATGACGAAATTCCCGTTTTTTTGGGTCCCCCCTCGTATATTTTACAATATTTTCGCGATGAAAAAAATGTATTAGCACAGAACCCTAATAGAATATTTATATCGATTCGAAAATTTATTATTCCGATGGAATAATTATGTAATAAAAAGTATTTTCCAAAATATGAAATAAGTTATTTATATTGTGGACAATTAAATATGTTATTTCTATGAAATGAATGTCCTCATTAGGTTGTCCATAAACGGATACGAATGCGAAACAAATGAGAATGTCTCATAAGCGAATACGAATTTATTGAACTCAATTGACCGCTTAACAACGATTGAAGAAAATTCAAACATCTTAGGACCTACAATTCATTTTGCTTCCTCATAGAAACAGTTGTTTTCGTAAAAAAAATATTTTAATAATGTCTTACCGGTGTTTAAAATTTACCGGATAGCCGAAAAAGCGCATTTAAAAAAATATCCCGACGGATGTATCTATTCGTGGAATAACTTCTAAAATGTAAGCGCTAGAAGCGGATTTCCGGTTATTTGAAAAATGAATTGAATAAATTCGTATTTGTTTATGGACAAGCTAATGAGGACATTTATTTCCTAAAAATAACATTATCATTTGTTCTCGATATGAATAATTTACCGGAAAATACTTTTTATTAGATAAAAAAGTCTTATTCGATCGAAACGGTAAATATTTAGATCGATATGAAAAATCTTTTAGGATTCTGTGCCAATGAATTTTTCCTCTATTGATCACGAAAATGTTGTATAATTCAATATCTGGAGTAACTTTTTCATTATGACGTAATGATATTCTGTGATAAATATTTAATTTCTTGAGTTTCTGTTAAATGATGTGAAAAAGGAGTGGGGACGTGTTATCACACGCTCCTGCGAACGTGACGTCACGGAAACGTGCCAATTTAACGTAGTTTAGCAAAATGTACCTCGCCTACAGCTTTACGGGGAACGCGAGCCACAGTTGGAACACTCTACAATAAAATAAAAAATCAATTTTCATTAAGATCGGATCATTAATTTTCTGTTTATTCGCGTTGATTATATTAACTCCGCCATTTTGAATTTTCATGAAACTCAATGTTTCTTGTCGTAAAAAGAGCAATTTACGTCAAAGAAAGAAGCAGCGAAGTATAGAAACACTTCTCTCGCCATGTGATACAGTACTTTACGTATAATATTAGTTCCTTCCATGGCGCAAGTCTCCCTCCCGCCCTCTCTCTCTCTCGCTCATTCTGTATTATTGATGGAATATCGCTGGGGATCGATGACGCGTGGCGGTACCACCTGGCGCATCGACGTTAGAGGTGCAGCCATGTACCAGAAGCAATAGGACTTGTCGATGTGGCTTGGTATAGCCGTACAAGCGTGCGCAATAGTTTATATGTCTTCCGTCTGTCGTTGAGGCTATACAGCATTTGGTCTCACCAGGTATATACATATATATATATATATAGACGTAGGTCGAAATCGTGAAATTATTCACCAGGTCGTATCGGCTTGGCCCGAACGGTCATCACCTGGCGCTTGTTCTAGCGGCAGTGAAACTGTTTTAACTTCCAGTACGGTTTATTCATATATACCTATGCGGTATATGCAGGCAATACATAAACCTAATACATGTCCACGTATACGTATGCGGATATAGATAATGCGTATAGAGCTTACGGGCACAAGGACTAGCCCAAATCCTTATAACAATGTGGTTGTTGCTCATCTGTCGCAAATTCTCGGCTGGTGGTCTACTTTCACGAAGCGTCGGTGTGTTATCTGGTCGATAATGAGGAGAATACTCTGAAGCAATGTGAAACACCATACGTGGGCGAGAGTGATAGCTGACGCATTTTTTCGGAACAAGCGTTCTCGGAGAGGGTTCATATTGTTCGAACAAAAACAAAATCAGGCTACGCGTCTATTAAACAGATGTGGAGTGAATTTTCTTTATACCCCTAATGTAAGAACCGTTTCTTAATAGCGATGTTTACAGTCTCAGAATATGTGATCAATGAAAATTTTGTTAGTCTGTTTTTAAAATAAAAGACTGACATAATTTAGAAAAAATAAAAATTTCGATTACATTTTTTTTATTAAAGTACATTATTAGGTATTGCGCAATTACCTAATATCTTGTCCAATCACCTCTATTACTGATTATGTCTTGACACCTATTTTCCCATGCTTTCGACGAGATTTTCTGTATATTCCTTTGGCGACGATTGCCATATCTTTTTTATTTGAAATGACAGCTGCTTCACCGTTTACACTAGCTTTCCTTTCAGCTTTATTTTCACGTACGACCACACATTTTCAATCGGATTAACATCTGGAGACATTGCCGGCCATTTAATCGGAATGCCGTTATTCTGTTGTTTTCACGCACTGTACAGTTCGCTGCGATGTTTAGGGTCATTGTCTTCTCGCAGCGCCTAACTTGTTTTGTCAGAACCGAAAAACTTTTCAGCAGACTTCAACAAACATTTGTGGTAGATGATGCGCATTTTCTCGGCGTTTGAATTGTCCGTAAACTGAAAGAGGTGACCAAAACCGCGTTTACAAAAGTATCCCCAAATATGCATTTTTCCACGGTGTTTTACTGTGCGCTGAAGAATCCTATTACTCCTCATTGACCAGGCTTTTGATAAGGAATATCATGCTCAGGAAGAAGACTCGTGGCTAAAGATAACATTGTCCCAATCCCGAGCAAAAATTTGTTCCGACTGGCCTGATATAGGATCAGGCCCCGATCAGGAATCGATAAGGTTAGCCTGATCAGGCTAACCGAATCACGCCCAGATCAGGACCGAATCATATGCTGATACGGCGTGGATTATCAGGCTAGCCTTACATCACATATATCAGGGTTGGATCAGGTGCGGCTAAGGAATCCGTGGCAAATCCTGATCTGGCTAACTGGATCACGCCCAGATCAGGGCCGGATCATATTCTGATACGGCGTGAATTATCAGGCTAGCCTTAGATCACATATATCACGGCCGGATTAGGTGCGGCTGAGGCGTCCGTGGCAAATCCCGATCAGGCTAACCGGATCACGCCCAGATCAGGGGCGAATCATATTCTGATACGACTTGAATTATCAGGGTAGCCTCAGGTGTTGACAATGAACTCGTGTTAACACAAGTTCATTGTCATCATAAGATGATATTTCGCATGAAAATGAGTATCTTTCGACTATTTAATAGGATAGTCGGAGGATACTCATTTGCGAAATCTCTGTGTCGTATTATTTCAAATAACGCTTCTTGAGACATTATTCGATCGACATTTAGATAATATCAATAATAACAATAATAACAATAATAACAATAATAACAATAATAATAATAATAATAATAATAATAATAATAATAATAATAATAATAATAATAATAATAATAATAATAATAATAATAATAATAATAATAATAATAATCATAAGATTGACAACAACGCGCGGTCGGCTCGCGGCTTGTGTCAGGTTGCTGGTCCCGCATCGGGCGCCTCCCCAGGTGGCGGATAGGGGGACGCCGTCCAGATATGGACGGTACCGAGACGCTTCGGGGTGGACCAAAACCATGCCACACACACACACACACAAACACCTAAACAGACATGCCCGAGTAACACACCGGCGCGGCGAATGGACAGGGACCCTATAAACGGGTCTTCCTGGCAAAGCGAACGCTCGGGGGACTCCTATAAACGGGGCTCACCGAAAAGCGAATGACCGGGATCCCTATAAACGGGCTCTCCCGACGATGGATGAATGTATCGGCTGTTCGTTACTGGCACGGGCACTCACACTCACGCACACTATACATAGAGGGACACCACACACAGAGGGACGGGGATCTCAGGGGCCGTGCTGCGTTCCGGCACGGCACGGGGAGTCGCGCCCCCGAGAGACCCTTAGCAGACAGGAACACAACAATATGACATGCACAAGAAAAACGAGGACATACCTCAGGTGGTAACCCCAACACAGGGGCAATCCACCCCGGGCTCCGATCGGATGAAAGCTCCGGTGGCCCAGGGCAGCGGCAAGGATTCTGAGGGCCGCAGAATGTGCAAGGACCTGACGACGAGGACGGCGACGAGGAGAACGGACACGAGAAACAAAACGGACAAGACAACACTGAACCTGGCGCCCTTCCTCGTTAGGGGAAGGACGGCCAGTGTGTCGAGTGCAGGCAGCGGAGCTAGTTATACCTCCGCAGTCGACAGCGACACACATCCTCAGACAGAACTGGCGAACAAAACGACACAAAATGACCCGGACATAACGGAGCTACTGACGCTCATACAGGAGACGGCGACAAAAATGGCAGAGGCAGCCGCTGTTCAAAAGAATATGAACATGACGGTCAAAAACGGCATCAAGACGATCCTTGAGGCAGCCGACGTGGCGCTGCATAAGCACACGAAGGCAGCCCCAAGAAGACACGTCACGGACTACGAACTGACAGACACGGAAACGGAAACGAAAGAACGGGAGACGCCACGGACGAAACGAAAACGGTCGGCGACCGCGACCCCCCCGGAGTCTTCCCAGAAGCGACCTCCGAGAGGGGAAGCGGCCGAAGGCTGGCAGACAGCTACGAAGAAAAGAAAAAACCCGACGGAACGGAAAACCAAAACGAACGCGACGGACGCGAACGCCCAGGACGGGAAGCGCAAGCCGGCACCCAAACAACGGGGGACGGCTGTACTTGTCAAGCCTGGGAAAGACAGCACGTACTCCGACATCGTACGAAAAATACGGACGACGGTGGATCCGACGAGGAGTCACGTGCAGGTGATGACTTTAAGAAAGACCAAGACTGGACTGTGTCTATTAAAGATTCAAGCCAATACGGAAGGACGCGAAGACTTTCAACGTGCGCTCCAGGAAGCGGTCGGGGACGCAGGTAGCGTCAAGACCACGACCCCCGGGATCCAACTGGAGATCCTGGACCTGGACTGCACCACGACAAAAGACGATGTGATACAGTCACTGAGACGCGAGACAGGACGAGACGCAGACTTCGGCGTCCACATCTTCGGCCCAAACCGGGCCGAGCAGTACATGGCGGTGTGCGACCTGGAGTCGCACGAAGCCAGGGTGCTGCTCGGCCGCGGCCGCATCGGGATCGGATGGGTGCGATGCCGCCTCCGAAAACGATTGACAGTGACGAAATGTTACAAATGCCTAGGCTACGGACACACAAAGACGAACTGCGAGAACGAAGACCGGACAAAATGCTGCAGGAAATGCGGTGAAACGGGACATTACGCGACTGACTGTAAAAATAGACCGGCTTGCCCCTTGTGCATCAAGGCGGGACACGGAGACGTCGGGCACCTCGCCGGATCCGGGAGGTGTACCGAGTTCCGGGCTGCGCTGGAGGAGCGCAAGAGGCAAGACAGACAACGGACAGAATAATTCAGGGAAACCTGAATCGGAGCAGGACAGCGGACATGTTACTGCCCCAGATAGCAGACGAACACGACGCTAACATCCTGATACTGTGCGAACCGTACAGGATACGACCGACGCAAACATGGATAACAAACGAAACGAAGACAGTTGCTATCTGGGTGAGGGGCGCGGCCCGCTCCCGGATAACCGACAGGGGCGTAGGAGACGATTACGTCTGGGCCAGGGTGGGCGCCGTCACATATGTCAGCGTCTACCTGACCCCAAACTGCGTCGTGGCGGAGTTCGAGAGAAGGGTAGCGCTCCTCGAGGACGGAATAAGGGACCTGCCCGGAAACGTCGTGGTCGCGGGGGACTTCAACGCGAGGGCGATCGAGTGGGGCATGACAGAAACGAACAAACGAGGACGTCTACTGCTGGAGATGGCCGCAAGGCTAGACCTAGTAGTGGCAAATACGGGAAATGTACCAACTTACAGACGACCAGGATACGGGGACTCTATACCGGACGTAACGATAACGTCAGAACGACTGGTGCCGCTGATCAGGGAGTGGCGAGTGGTCGAGGACTTCACGGCCAGCGACCACCAGTACATTGTCTTTGAAGTGGCGGTGCACACTACGACGATACGGACGAGGATTCGACAACCCCCGCGGTGGAACACGAACAAACTCGACGCACAAAAGTTCGCGGAGGAACTGGCGGCAGCGCCGGCTCCGATCACGAACGTTCCCCCGGAGCTGACTGGTCGGCGAAAGGCGGAAAGACTGGCAGACGAGACGGCTAAGCTGACGGAGCGGCTGTGCAACAGCACAATGCCGAAACGACAATATAGACAAAACAGACAATCACAGTACTGGTGGACGGACGAGATAGCCGAGCTGCGAAAGAAGTGCCTGGCGAGCCGAAGACGGGTTACCAGGGCCGGCGGGAGACCCGAAAGGGAACCCCTGCAAGAGGCATACAAGACGGAGCGTAAAAGACTGACGAACGCTATTAGAGACAGCAAGACGCGTTGCTGGAAGAAGCTTTGCGAGGAGGTGGACCGGGACCCGTGGGGAACCGGGTACAAGATTGTGACCGGTAAACTGGGGGCCCGGGCCCCGCCTGACCTCAAAGACGCGAAAGCCACACGACGGATCGTCGACGGACTGTTCCCGACACACCCGATACGCACGGACGAAACGAACGACAACGAGACTCCGGCGGTCCCCGTCTTCACAGCGGAGGAGCTCACCAGAGCAGCCAACGCGGTGAAGGCGGGTAAAGCGCCGGGACCTGACGGAGTACCGGGAGAGATTATCCGGTTGATGGCTACCCAGAGGCCGGAGATACTTCTCGACCTGTACAACACGTGTTTGACGACAGGGACATTCAGCGATCGCTGGAAGACGGCGAGGCTGGTCCTCATCCCGAAGGGGAAGGGCGAACCCGACTCGCCGTCGGCCTACCGGCCGTTGAGCTTACTGGACACGACAGGGAAACTGTACGAACGACTACTTAAACCAAGACTTACAGACGCAATACAAAGCGGTGGAGGCCTCTCGGACCTGCAGTTCGGCTTTAGGAGGGGTCGATCGACCATCGGAGCAATCCAGAGGGTGGTCGACTCCTTCCGAGCCACGGACAGACACTGCCACGCAGCGCGGCCTATCGTGCTGCTGGCGACACTGGACGTCAGAAATGCCTTCAACTCGGCCAGGTGGGTTGACATTCTGGGGGCGTTTAGAAACGACTACAGGATTCCGCCGTACCTGTTCCGGGTGGTGGAAGACTACCTGCGACATCGACGAATCACATACGAGACAACAGAGGGGCAGGTAACGAGACAAATCACCGCGGGGGTAGCCCAAGGATCCATACTTGGGCCGGACTTCTGGAACGGACTGTACGACAGACTGCTTAGACTGGAGCTTCCGCTCGGCGTACTCCTCGTCGCATATGCTGACGACGTGGCGGCGGTGATCGTCGAGCGCTCTCCAGATCTGGCGCAGTACAAATTGAATCAGACGATGAGACGGATCGGACATTGGATGACCGACCACGGACTGCAACTCGCGACCGAGAAGACAGAACTGCTTTTCCTCACAAGAAAACGCATACAGACGACATTACCGATGAAGGTCGGAACAGACGAGATCGAGACCAGAGGGGTCGTCAAGTACCTGGGGGTGACCTTAGATACAAAGATGACCTTCTGGCCTCACATACAAAGGACCACTCGGAAGGCGGCCGAAAGGATAGCATCCCTAAGCCGCCTGATGGCAAATACGAACGGACCGAGACCGGGGAAACGGAGACTATTAATGTCGACGGCCCACTCGATACTGCTCTACGGCGCAGAGATCTGGGCGGACTCCCTGAAGACAAAAAAGTACTGCCACGCGATGACGGCGGTACAAAGACGGAGCGCGCTGAGGATCGCTTGCTCCTACCGGACTGTCTCTGCACAGGCTGTTCTGGTGGTAGCGGGCGTGATTCCCATAGACCTTCTTGCCTTCGAGCGTAGGAGGATCTACGGTAAGAGCGGGGACACGAGACGACGGGACGCGGAAACGACAGAAAGAGACAGAACGCTACAGACGTGGCAACAACGATGGACAGAAGAAACGACTGGAAACTGGACGAGACGACTAATAAAGGACCTGAAGCCGTGGCTCAGTCGGGATTTCGGGGACGTGAACTTTTACGTCACCCAATTCCTGACGGGACACGGTTACTTTAGAAGGTACCTGCACAAAATGAACAGAGTGCGAACACCGGACTGTACATACTGCGGACACGAACGGGACGACGCGGAACACACGATTTTCGGATGCGATCGCTGGACAAGACTGAGACAGGAACTGACATCGACTGTCGGAAACATTACCCCTGACAACATCGTCGGGGTGATGCTCCACGGAAACGAGCACTGGCAACTCGTTGCCACATACATAGAGACTATACTGAGACGGAAAAACGCGGACGGCTGCCTAACCTGACAGACTAGACGCGACCGAAGAGAGAGAAACAGTACTGACACACACAACACTATGAGACGAACACAGACAGACCCCCCGACCAGAAGTAATATTAACATAGTTCCTGGTCGGGGGCGGACGGAAAGGAGAGGGCGGTTTAGTGGGTAGGCCAATCGGGAGTCCCACATATCCACCAGGTCGACTGGTGGAATCCGTAACTAGGATTCCGCAACTCCTTGTAAAAAAAAAAAAAAAAAAAAAAAAAAAAAAATAATAATAATAATAATAATAATAATAATAATAATAATAATAATAATAATAATAATAATAATAATAATAATAATAATAATAATAATAATAATAATAATAATAATCATAAGATTGACAACAACGCGCGGTCGGCTCGCGGCTTCTGCGGTCTTCTATGTTAAGTAGTATTCACCGCAATCAGTACTGGGATGGGTGACCGCTTAGCCGTTTATTAGCTTGTCTACCCAATACTGAACGGGAAGCACTTTTTCTGAGTTTTTGAAACAACCGAAAAATATACGCTGGAAATACTAATAATAGAAAAAAATTATAATATGGTATTTATATTATTATTATTATCATTATTATTATTACTACCTCAATTTCCCAATCAAGAACCTACACCGCCTTAAAATTAAATCTACTACGAAAACAATTTTTAATATAATTCACCATCTTCATTTCGGGTGGTTGAACTGCATATATGATATTCGTAAAAGTAATTCACAAGTGCTCGATAGAGTAGTGGTCAGAGCGTTAGTTCGTTAGGTCGTTAGGTGGATGGAATAGGTAGCTTAATAACACAACTCCCGCTTTGAAAATTAATTTTAAATGGCCGCAATTATCGTTTAAACAACAAAAAAGCGCCTAAAAAATAACTGTTTTTCAATACTTTTTGGTCCAATCTAAGAATGAAGGTTAGTGAGAAAGGTTGCACATTCGAACCCTGGTGGAGGCCGTTTTTTTTTGTTAAAGATTATTGAATGGGCCAACTAACAACATACCATGGCCAACCTAATGTAATTCCCGGAAGATAAATAGATTTTATTCATTTGAAATTTAAAAATTGGAATTCAATGCCAGATCGGGGCCGAATCCGCAATTTCGTTACATGTCGGATGTGGACCTGATACGGATCCTGATCAGGGCCGTGTCAGGCTGATAGGGCAGCCTGACATGGGCCGGATTACAGCCAGCCCAAATTTCTGCTCGGAATCTCGATTCGAATTTTCATTTGCCCATGCCAGTCGTCTTTACACGTGCTTTTATGACAAAAAAGGTTTCTTCAAAGTTGATCGAAAAGACACGATTGTTTCATTCGGGCGACTTCGAATCGTATTCAGAGAGACGTGAATTTGTTTTTTGCTGAGTTTTATTTGGACACAGCCCAGCAAAAGGCCTGCTTATCATGAAAAAGACGTAAGATTGTTTTATCCTCCCTCGTTATTGTTACGCAGACTAGTCCCCTTTCCGGCAGATCGTCCAGATTTCCAACCTCCAAATATCGCTTTACCCACGTCTTAACGAATGCCACAGGCTCCCGTATATATTTTGCAGCCGCCGGTTTGTACGTCAGTTTCGGTCCTTTCTCATGATTTACTAAAAACACCACCTCGTATAGCTTCAGGAATTTTACACTCATTGTGAAGATAACGTTACTGATATCAATAACATAATGTGCCGGCAAACTATATATTGCGCAAAAGAGCACAAAACAGCGATTCAATCGAATAAGAATAGATGGCGCTGCGATGGCTCTTTACCAAATGACGACGGTTCCTCCGTGTTGAACAGACGGTACGTGAAGATTTTTAAGATCTTTAGGATGAGGCTATAGAACGATGTGAGGCGTACAGGATATGCAAATCGATCAATGAGGTTCATGGGGTTGTATCTATTCAATTTAAGTTCATGAGATCAATGAGGTTCATGAGGAACAATCCAGTGAATGAGAATTCATAAGGTCGGGATTCTAATCAATGAGGTTCATGAGGAATAATCCAGTGAATGAGAATTCATAAGGTCGGGATCCTAATCAACGAGGTTCTTGGGGAAGAATCTGTTCAATGAAAGACTACAAGGAATATTTCTGATCGATTAAGGATTTATGGGAATGTATTGAAATAAGATTCGAGGGGATAAACCTGGTCAATAACCGTTCATGAGAATAAGTCTGGACAATGGACGTTGATGAGGCTCGAAGCATAAGTCAATGAGACTCGTGACATCGAACCTGGTGAACGAGGATCGATTTGGTTAATGCGAGAATGTATATTTGTCACCGAATACCGAACATGAGGATAATCGATGAAATCCATAAGTACGGATTCTATTAATGAGGTTTATTAGCGTACAGCCAGTCAATGTAGTTCGTAAAACCACATTTGGTTAATAATATTTTGAAATTAGGATGATGATATTTTGAAATTACGATCTGATCAATTAGATCGCGGCTGTTGGACCTAGTCAATATACATTGTCGACTATAATTCCGTACAATTAAATTTACACGAAATGGACCTACGAACGTATGTAGTTGTTAATTGGCTTTTTCGGTCGGTGACTCTGCCCGACACGTAGTGAATCCCGAGTCAATCTAAACGTACCGGAACGAACGCCAAAACTAGGTATGACCTTTCGGGTTGACTTTGAGCAGCGCCAGAGTCCCGAACGAACGGGCTAAATATAGTCCATGAGGACTGCATGCATTGTTACAAATATGACAATAAACCATAAATATATACCTGGATATTCTGATGAAAATATCATCATCCAATCTTTGGATTTGACTTTAAGGGCTCTCATACCGCTGCGCGCGCTGAAAACCGAGTAAATTGAAAAATTATTATAAAGGTTATATGGTGAATAAAAAATGAAATTGTTGATTTCACATTTTTTATTAACTTTTTAACTATAAAAAAAATGATATTAACCTTCTTTTTTACGAGTATAAATTGACTACTAATGAAACACATGGCACCTCTTTATCGACATCATAACTTCACTAAAAATAATCCAATTTGCAAAAATAAAAAAGAATCTAGTAAAATAATGTAGTAGTAATATTATGACGGAGGGATTTTTTTTTTTTTTCAAAAATAAAGACTAGTATGCAATTAAAAAAAAAATTAGTGTTTGATAATTTATAAAAATTGTCCAACCAAAAAATTAAAAAAACTTAGAGAAAATAATTATCAAAATTAAAAAAAAAAAAGTTGAATAACATTAAAAATTGACTGGGTTATCGAGCTGACACTGTCTAAACAGATAATTTCGAGAAAAACACGTTTAAAGTTTCTGGTAGGTACAACGTGACACGGTCACATTTACTGCTATAACTTTGTAACGGAATGGGGTATTGTTAAAATTTTTTTCTGAAAAATTCTTAAAAGTATAAAGAATAAAAATCTGTAAAAATAAATCGATTTTTTTAAACTTCAGGGGTATTTGAGCCCTTGAAGTATGTGAAACTTCAACAGAGTCGGTATAGTAGGGACTTTTGAAAACTGGATTACATTTAGGGTACGTGTACCAAATACCCAAGTTAATCGTCCCAGAAGCGATATACAATATATTTTGATATTGTATTTTCTAATTTGCTAGTTAGGACCCCAAAAAATCTCGGAAATTGTTTGTGAATTGAAAATTGTGCAAGGAAAATCGCGGATTTGAGTCTGCAAGTAGCGCCAGCCGAAATATAAACTAATTAAACCAAAACACTTTTCCACGTTTACCGTGTATTTTTCGGTCAAATGCCATTTCGTTAATTTTGAAGATACAGGAACAAATAAATGCTCGTATAGTTGGGATTTCTAGCCGTCTATACCGTAATGGTCAAATTTTTCGGAATTATGCTATACAATAATAATGATATCAATTTTGGTTTTAGACCTCTTCGTTTTTAGCTGAAAATGTACATTTCTCTTTTGAATTTCATAATTTTCTGGTCATTACGATGGAGATAGGGATGTTCAAAATTGCTTGACCAAATTTAAAAATCATTCGGGTTAATAGTTTAGGAATAATGTTTGGCTGAAAATGTCAATCATCATTAACAGAGAGTCGGTAAAACAAACCGTTCGCATGGTCTTAACTCTGGTGGCCATTGACCGTAAATATTTTTTCGTTACATCACTAGCCCTTATTCTCTCCACATCTTGTTTACACAATCTACAACTACGGAGGCTTTTAGAGCTGAGCTTTTAGGACCTGTTTAGAGTTGAGCTAATCCATCAAGAGCTCCATGCCGAATATTTTTTCCATATACTCATGAACCTGGTGTGCCTGTCGCTAAATTTCTCGGACATTGACAACCTGCTACGTGACATCTGCTCGTAATTCTGTTATGCTTAACAGCCGCTCGACCTCTTCTACCAGTAGTCTTATACCGAGATGGTGAACATATATTTTTACGTACGGCACTCAACCGCTTATGGAAAAGCCACCTGACGCGTGTTTTCAATCATTCCAGCCGGCTCGATGTCTCTGGCTCTCTCCCTCTCTTTCTCTCTCCGATTCACCCATTCGAAGCGAATGGCACGTAGAGACCCCTTGACTTTTTCTCACCGACACAAAAGGGACGTGTGCCAGACGCCGTGCATTCCACCTGCAGCCTCTAACACGTCATCAAAAGTATCGTTCCATATTACCTGCACCCCGTCGTATAACGTAACGTCCTATCTCTCATATACACCGTAACACCTGCGATTTCGCGCAGGATAACAAAGTAAAGAAAAACATATGTACTAAGCATCGATAACAAAAGCGACAGATAGTATCGAATTCCGAATATTGAATTTTAAATTGAGGCCAATAGTAAGATCGATGTGTGTCGAATATCGATCAGAACGTTACCAAAATAGAGGTTACCGTATTACACAGTTAATACTCAAGTTACAATCAAGTTGATTCCAGGAAATGTTACCCAGTTCCCAAAGCCTTCTCTACAAGGAACTATATCTTTCTGAATTTTGGCTTCTTCATAGACGAATATCTTTGACCACCGTGAGAAATTTCGAGGAAGCAACTTGCAGCTTTTTTTCTTTGCATATATTAAACCAAAATTTTTCGAAGAATTTGGGAATTCATAAAATCGCAACCGTTTCATCGATTCTCTGCGAAATTCGATCCCAATCATCGATCAATGACATTTTATCTAGATACAAAATTTTACGTCGAAATCTAAACATTTTGACATATATTGCCGGAGCTGACCTATGTCAGTTTTTTTGAAAAAAAACCAAAATTCCATAAATTTAAAGCGCTTCGATGGAATTTTTCCAAATTGAATAGCGAACATTCCTCGATGGTACCCATTAGATCTATGAGATTTTGGCTCGTTAACCAATGAATGACTATTTTATTACTCAGTAAGACTAGTTCATTTGTATAAAAAGTTTTAGCCTAATCGTTCGAAAATTGTATGAGTGATGCTCATAGCACACTTTTTTCATAATTTTGAAAAATTTATAAAGTCCAAAAAAAGTTGGTGACAAAAATCGTAGTGAACAAAAAGCCTCGACCGATGTACTTGCGTGCCAAATTTTAGCCCGATGGCTCAAACCAATACGATGTTACGACGGTTTCAATTTTGCACCCACCACCCCTCACACCTTCATCGATGCGTACATTTTTCTCTACATGTGATTTTCCAAGGTTATGCAAGATTGTAAACACAATGGCATTATAATTTTTCATGAAAATGAAACCCAAATAAACTCAAACAAAACTTCCTCTATGAGGAAGCTAAATGGAGTATTCACCAACGATATTAATTGAAAAATGTTATATTAATATAACAAGAAATATCTATACAAATAAAGCTAAGAGGTAGTAGGATGACTTGTCCATTGAATGAGCACTATTAGTGTATGAACACTTTCCGTTAAAATACGTTCATAAAAAATATATTCCTTCATTCGGTTTTCTCTTCTGCTTAAGAGCGGGGTAAGGTATTTAAATTTGTTTGCATTTTTAAAAAAAATTTAAATGAATGTATGACATCCCAAGAATATTCTGTCAAAATTTCAAGTCGATCGGAGCAAAATTAACGGAGTTATGAGCATTTGAGCGTCCGTTGCTCCAGACCGGTTTTCTGGTGTGCAAAACTTTAAAGCGTTTTTCTGAAACTTGTCATTTTTGAAGACCGTGCACGCCATAACTCAAAATCTACTGGACCAATCGTTTTGAAATTTTGCACAGTGCTTCTTCACATAATTCACCAGGTATTGTCAAGAGCTTTTTTGTTTATTTTTATAATTATTAATTTTACAACAACAAATTAGCCGATTTTTTTATAGCGAAAATCGGTTTTTTGACTTCCAAGTGCTACGAAAAATTGAGAAATCGAAAAAAAAAATCCTCCCGTGGTTACCTCGAGGAACATCTCCTTTAACAAATCCATTTTGATTTTTTTGTTTCACATGATTCTGTTGCGAGTTATGATGTGCCCCGCCAAACAACTTTTTTTCGAGGCGCCTCCGGACATTGGCTGCCAACGGCTTAATTATCAATATTTTGCAAGGAAAATTTAGGAAAATATAGTTCAGATGTTGTATTATTATATGGAAAATGAATAAATAAACCAGCATTACCTGTATCGTCTTAAAAAAATCTTGAAAATATGCTTTTTTTCACCGAATTAACCTTACCCCCCCCCCCCCCCCCCCCCGTTAACTGTTCCTTCAATGGGCACGTTACCCTACGTATCACCATCCAATTGCCACCTTTCTATATGATCCTAACTTAAGTAGTGTGCGAGTAACAAATAAAGGATAAAGTGAAATACTCGAATTCTAACCGTGTCCCGAATTGGAACGTGAGGTGCAGCCTTCGCTACCTGGTGGTTAATTTTAGCACTGCTCTGAGTAGGCTCCGGTAAAACAAATTTGAATATAAAGTTCGCAAAGACTTTAAAAATGTCACTTTTTTTAACGTCACCAATGTTTTTCACATATAACGATGTTAAATAAACATTTGTTTAAAGATGCGTGTTTTTAACGCCTTTCAGGAAATTGAGAAAAAAAACGTTTTTGTTCCACATTCTCAATGTTGAGTATGAAAAATGACGTTGAATAAACGTTTATTTAATGTCATGTTACATGACACACATTAAGAACACGGAAAAAAGTAATATTTGTAGCGTTTTGGCTCACTTTTGTATACCGCTTGTTATTGACACTATATGCGCAGGCGCACATGAATGCGCAAGCGCATATCGAGCAGAAAGGCCAACTACTCGACGCCATATTGGCACCCAGCGCCATGTTGTCCTTTCCCAATAGTGTACGAAAATCAAGATTGCTCATAAAGGAAAATTAATTCGACTCTCTACGAATGATTTTGAAATCAAGAAAAAACAGGAATATCTGTTAGTAAAAAGCCGTCGGATGTAATATGTCAAGATTCGTTGAAATAGGTATTTTAAGGACGGTCATTAAATGGAGCTTTCATATTATCTGAACTATCTAAATTTGATCGCGACATGTTTAAACGCCTATTAGCGAAATTTACAGTATTTCTTGAGTCTAACTTTAGTAGGTCCAAAATTGCAGTATCGTAGCCTAACTAATAATTATATTACTATAACTAATTATAATAGTCCAAGATATTTAGACATTCGCTCTGCATAAAATCCTGATAATTGATTTTTCGATTGGATTATGTCAGAGGGTGCCCCCTAAGTATAAAACCAAGTTTCTGTCGTCCGAAACCGCGAGCGTTAGCCGCCATCTTGAAAAACGCCTTTTTGAAAATATCTCAGAAACGGTGAGTTTTATGGTAAAAATAGTAGAGACCTTTTTTGTAGAGGATAAAATTTCCCATCTTTTTTGTTGAAAGCTTTTTTCTCTATTGTTAATATTTTCCGAGATATAGTTGGTTAAAAAATCGAATTTTTGTTTTTGGAAAATATGTCAATCATTTTTGGAAATACAAAAATGGTAGAAAATTTCATGCTCTACAACTTTGATTACAACATTTTTTTTCGTATTTCCACAAATTATCGACATATTTTCCAAAAACAAAAATTTGATTTTTTTAACCAACTATATCTCGGACAATATCAACAATAGAGAAAAAAGTTTCAAATAAAGAATATGGGAAATTCTATCCTCTACAAAAAAGGTCTCTACTATTTTTAACATAAAACTCATTGTTTCCGAGATATTTGCAAAAAGGCGTTTTTCAAGATGGCGGCAAACGCTCGCGGTTTCGGACGACAGAAACTTGGTTTTATACTTAGGGGGCACTCTCTGACATAATCCAATCAAAAAATCAATTATCAGGATTTTATGCCGAGCGAACCCATTTTTGGTGCTAAAATTCCTAGACTATAAGGGTATCGGAGAGATCTCGAATTTCAACGTTAAATTCAGAGAACTAAATCTCTATGCGAAACTTACAATATCCCGTGAGGTTAAGATTAGTAGTGTAGAAGCACCGAACGAAGGGTAATTCGAAAAATATTTCTCGGATGGCTTCGATCAAAAGAGGTTAGGTATTATTTCGGGCTATGAGGACGTATGCCACCCGCGCATATTTGTGAGATCGCAAGCCGCTCTACATCTCTGGTATACATTAGGAATTTGTTTAGGATACATTATATGTATTAATAAAAATGTTTCAATATTACATTTGAATATCTATGACGTAGCACACGCAGTATAAATACTCGTATGTAGACGGAATATACGTTATAGAATTTCCAACTGCATCCACATCCGCAGAAAGTCTTTGTGATAAAATCGTATCTCCAGTGAAAAAAAAGAATGGAGATCACCAGGATCATACTTCCTCTTGATCCGCAGTCCCGAGATATTTTCTTCGGTTATAAGAAGGAAAAATCTGTGGAAGCAACTCGGGTCATTTATATGCAACGTCAGCGTCAGAGAGTTGAATAGAAATGATAGAGTGAAGGATGGAACGAAGTTGTGCACGAAGATATGGAAAAAGGTATAGTCCTAAAGTCGAGGATCGACGGGGTCGCTGTCGTCGTGGTTAGCGTCGGCGCACCTGATATCTCCCCCCACTCCGCCAACCGTCATGCTTCGCCGCGCTGATGACTTCACAGGATATCCCCACTCTGGCTTTCGCCCGCTGGTTACCCCCCTCCACTTCGTCTTACCTCCCACTCTTCATTCGCTTTCTAGCTTTCTTCTTCCTACTATTGAATCATTTGTTTCTCACTTCCTCTTTATGGCTCAACCTATCTAAGCACAACAGCGCGCGGGTACTCTCACACTGAAAAACCATCATTCCATATCGGTTAAATTGTTTATTTGCTCCATCCCCGTATAATTATTTTAACCTTTTCGGAGTTATACTTTTTTTTAAGTCCGACGTTTATTCTTAAATTAAATTTAGAATGTTCTTCTATCCTTCTGAAAGTAACTTCACGATCGGCAGCGATGCGTTCGCTGTCGGTGTGCGGCTCTAGCTGTCTTTCGAGTATTACACGGTTTTGCTTGCGTTCGGTACATCGATGGGTTAACGGTTAACTCTGCGCTGGCTGACGAATCAATTAGATCGTGAAGAATTTTTGCGATACGATATAGGTTGCGACGGTTGGCAGACACAATTGAGAGGGGGTAATTACAATCTGGATAATTGGAAGGAAGACGAACGAGGATGGGAACGTAAAAGGAGAAGTGTTCCGTACGGTAGAAATACGAATTAGAGCAGCGGGCAGAGTAGAAAATTGCACGTTGTTTCCTTATTATTTTATCTCCCTCTCAAAGTTTCCTGACGAAGTTAGAAACGAAAAAAATCGTCTCTCTCAAAAAATGACGAAGTAATAGGCGAAATCCCAATTTACACGCTTTTTTTCTCACGTCGATTTCAATAATTCAAACGTACCACACGATACGAAGTTTTTGTGGGTCATCTTAAGGTAGTAGTCTGGTAACTTAAGCCGATTTTCGTGTCTTTTTTGGAGGGCGTTTTTTTGTAGGAAAATAAAAATGAATCGTTTTGGATATTTAGGATGTTTTTATTTACATATTAAAGATACAAAAAAAAATTGTTTTGAAAAAATTTAATAGTTTATTATTATTATTATTGTTGATCGAAGTTGGCACCGCGAAAAAAAAGCGCGTGGGTGGCCCCGGTGATTTTGGCTCTTGGTATTATCTGAAATAAAAAATTCTTGATAATTCTTAATCTATAGACATGTCATTCTGGTCGGAACTACTGAAGTTAAATTTCATGGATAAATAACAAAATGGCGGACTTTGGAAAAAAAAGTCCTTGTATTTTAGCAAAGAAGGGGTTGTAAAATAAAAAGAAATTTATTAATAATAATAATAAACTATTGAATTTAAAAAAAAAAAAAATTTTTTTAATTTTTTGTGTTTTAATATGTAAATAAAAACATCCTAAATATCCAAAACGATTCATTTTTATTTTCCTACAAAAAAACGCCCTCCAAAAAAGACATGAAAATCGGCTTTATTAACCAGACTACTACCTTAAGTGAATGACTTATGGTGAGCCATGCTTCCTCCCTGACGCCTTTCTGCATCTGTGAAGAACTATAAACTTTTCAACGGATTTTTCAAAATTTCATCAGATATCAACTCTGCTTCTACCGATCTCTCGAAATTTGCGGAAGCTCGAGAAATGACAGAATTTTTTTGCACAAATTCAAAACTATAAAATTTAATTTTTTTTTCGCAGCTTCGACAAAAAAATTATTGTCAAACAATCGTTGTACGCTACTCCAGTTGCGGGCGAACGTTGAGAGCTCAAAGCGTTCTCCAGATAGGAACGAATATTTTTAAATTCAAAAGTAATGCGTTCATTATCATCCGTTTTAAACCAGTGTGGACGTACGGCATCCGACTCTGGGGGACGGCCAGCTGATCGGATATAGAAATTATTCAAAGATTCCAATAAAAAATACTAAGAACAATCACTAATGTCCCATGGTACGTCAGCAATAAGACCCTACACAATGACCTACGAATATCAACGGTAGCAGAAAACATCCAAGTGTTCAGCACACGATGAATGAAATCAGACAACTCAGACGCATTAAACCTTTGGACCTGCCGAACAGAGAAATATGACACAAACAAACTCTTCGACATCAATTGTGGGAATGACAATGGTCATTCCCCTAAACAATGAATAACACCCACATCACAATTATTGAAAGTCCCGTTGGGACTGATTATAGTTACAAATAAAAAGGAGAGAAAAAAAATTATCATTCGTTTGAACGCACGGCGGGATTTGAAAGACAGGCACCTAACTGCATTAAAGTCAAACGCATAACACCTCGCTGTCTTTCTCGGACGGAAGTTAAAAATTATGCTTTTCTTAACGCAAATGTTTATATTTTGTCTTTTCCATTCTTCTCTTCATTTGATTAAATTATTTTCGGTCTCTCATCAAATTTGTTCTAATTTTTAATAGCGATACTACGTTTCAAGCTGAATCGACACCCGGATCTTTTTCGGTTGGTAAATATGGAGCCAAGGGGACCCACTTCCGATTGACTTGCCTTTAATATATGTTGTGTAGGGACCCTTCCTGAACAACTTTTTCCCCTGACACAATTGGGGGTCGTTATTTATTAAAATGTTATTAACAAATAAAGTTAATAATTCATATAGCTATTTTCCTTATACCAGCCAGTTCTAATAATCTTGTCCTTCACATTTGTTGTTACGAATACACCCCTGAGTAGCATACAAAAAGTTTTATCCATCGCTCATTGTTTGTTAAAAAGTTATTAACAAAAAAATTTTCATAAATCAAACATGAACTACTTGTTCTAGTGTATGGAGAACAGCACACGCATGAGAGGCGGTCTGTGCCCCCCTGCAATCCTCCACTCACCAGCCCAAAGACAAACCAAAAACAACCCAAAAACAACGCAAACAAACATATAAACAAATTTGTTTTATTCATTATTTAGATTATGAAGCGGATACATAGTACTCATAATGTCGAAAAAACTGTCGATACGCTGGTCGACAGTTTTGAATTTGTTTGTTTATTGGGTTTGGGTTTGTTTTGGATTTGTTTGTTGGGTTTGTCTGTTTGTTTCTTCAGGTTACTGGGGTTGTTTTGGGTTGTTTTTGGTTTGTCTATGGGCTGGTATGAGGTGGAGGCAGGGGGGCCGCAGCCCCTCCGGTCATACGTGTACTGGCCACCATGCAAGTATTTCATATTCTATTTATGAATTTTCTTTTGCTAATAACTTTTTAACAAACAATGAGGACGGATAAAACTTTTGGTATGTTACTCAGGGGGGTATTCTTAACAACACATGTGAAGGACAAGATGATTGGGACTGGCTGCTATAAGGAAAATAGCTATATGAATTATTAACTTTATTTATTAATAACTTTTCAATAAATAACGACCCCCAATTGTGTCAAGGGAAAAAGTTGTTCAGAAAGGGTCCCTAGACAACATATATTAAAGGCAAGTCTATCGGAAGTGGGTCCCCTTTGCTTCATATTTACCTTTCGGTTCAATGACTTCGAAAGAGGTAAAAATTTGGAAAGAAAAAAAAATGGCAAAACTGCGCGATCTAGTACCATTTGCAGGACGTGTATCGATAATTTTATAATAATAACATTGATGTAATATCTTTTTTATTATTATATTTGTTGATTATAAATTTCTATCATTGTGAATGATCCTTTATAATTGCCCGTGTTGTTCGCCACCTCCCCGAAGAGTTCAGCCGTGTCCTTTCGTCTCTTTCTTCCTCCAACCTTTCTCGGCCGTATCCGTCGAGTTCCCTAGCTGTTTCACCTGCGTGTTCTGTTCACCGCCACACCGGCAATCTCACAGAGGCAGGGAGTGCTCAAAAGCTCCATTCGTGTGTGTGTGTGTCGAGTGTGCGTGTGGTAAAACAGCCGCGCTAAAAGCGACGTAGGCCGCGGGCACTCGCGCACTCGCACGCCCTCACCCCCCACTCTCGTCAAGCTCTCACACTCTCCCCCCCGCCCTGCATAGCCCCCCTTACCGCACTTCCACAACGCTTGGGAGGAGTACCGTGTATGTTGGAAGACCGTGAGAGGGCAAGCCGTCAGTCTATCGGCAAACTGCGCACCAACCGTGTCGCAGTGCTTACGTAACATAACGTTATTATTCCCTTAATTGTCAGTATTTAATTTAACGTTTCGTTTTTAACGTTTTCCGGAAAAAAAAAAAACAAAAAAAATAAGAGAAGAGAAGGAAAACAAAGTAAAAAATAATAATAACAACTTAAGGACAAATTCGGGACGTAAAAAGAAGTTCAAAAACGCCTATATCAACAACCAAAAAAATAATTCGACTGATGAATGAAACTGCGCTGATCGACGATTGCGAGGAAATGTTTAAATGAGTGAACAAATTGGTTAATTATCGAAGGGTCGCGGAGACACGAGGGAGAATTATTTTAATTTTTTTCGTTTTAACCAATGATCGAGAAGATAATAAAACAGGTGAAAGGGTGAGCGCGCGCGAGAGAGAGAGAGAGAGAGAGAGAGAGAGAGAGAGGGAAGGACAGTGGAGCGAAGAATTGCGAAGGATAAGAGAAAGAGATAAATAAATGATCCAGAAAAAATTGTGGAATCGTGTGGTTTTACGTCGAGGGAAAAAAATCTTGCTTGAACGTCTCACCGATTGTTCGTGACGGAACGAAGAAAAACCTAATCGTCATCTGTAATTAGTTGAAAAAAAATAAAATAAAACATTTCCTCACGGTCCCAACGGAATTAAAAGTCGCGTGTCAACGGCGAGTTGTTAAGCTTTCGCGAAATAGTTCATTGGTGTCTCGAAGGCTCGTGATATATTGGGCAAAGTCACAACAAACCTTAACAAGTGGAAGCATCAGAAACATCTCATTAACGGAGGAAAAGCTCGACGAATCAGCGGAGAGATTTAACATTGTTCCAAAGACTCGGAGAGAGAAGCTCGGCGCCGAAGAGCTTTTACGTTTTATGTCGCCTTTTTTGCCTGGATAAAAGCTCCAAAGATCAGTTGATTTCACTTGCGATTGGAATAAATTCTCCGACTTTCGGGAAAACTGTTTGCGGACGATTTTTGACTATATTGGAACTTTCATAGAAGAAAAATCTCGAAAGCTCGGGCAATATCATTGGAAATTTATCGCCGTTAACAGCGGACACTCTCTCGCAAGCGCGGGACTTCAGTTTGCTAAATCCTTGGAGAAGGATTGAATGGTCAGTTGATTCAGCGACAAATTTATTGTCCTCCCTCAGCTACAATTAACCTAAACTCTCCATCAGTTCCAGGCATCTCAAAGCTTTTGGGAAATTCTTTTGTTACCGCTGGAATTCCTGAAAAAAAACCTCACATGTTTTTATCTCGGCAACCATTCCAGTAAACATCGATTCTCTTTCTCTCTCTTTCTCTCTCTCCCGAAAACTTCGATAAAAAACACTAAAAGCTCCTAGGATAAAAAGGTCCTGCGATATTCATTCGGGCGCTTAGCACGTCAGGGCGCGCGCTTCTAGCTTTTTTACACGGGTCGCGCGGTCGTTATATCGATTACTTTCGAAAATAGAAGGCGGCAAGCGTGCGCGGCCGGAAACACCTGCTCTCCGGTGGTGTGCAGTCTCTCTCTCTCTCTCTCTCTCTCCATCATTCCTCAAACCGTACAGTCTTAGGCGCGCACGGCCGTAATCCGCCTTTCCCGGCAGTTGTTCGAAACCTCTCTTTTTCTCTTTCCACGCGCGCGCGTGCGTGTCGCGTGTGCTTGTGTGTGTGTGTCGATACGCGTAAAGACAGCGGCGGCGACGACGCGACGACAGGTGCTGTGGTGTGTGATCTGCATAGCGCGCCTTACGAGCGTACAGCGCTTTTAACGGCCAATAAAGCAATTGCAAACGTTATTTATCATTCTTTTTCTGTTCTCACGTATTTCCGTTACGATAATTGACGAAAACTAAATCGTCGAGAAATCTATTGAAAAAATTGTCTCTCAAGTTTTTTTCAACATTGTGCAGCGGCAAACAAACCGAGAGTAAAGAGCGTTGGATATTAAAGAATTACGAAGAGGGGCGACTCGTGGCTTTGGAAAAAGCTCGACAGAAGGGGGAGGTCAAGGTAGTAGGGTGGGGGGGTTTAGAAAATTCGGAGTTGATAAAGTCGTGGAGGCGCCCGTCGTCTTCGCCGGTACAACCATAACGCCGCCCGCCCTAAAACGCCCGAGACGGGAAACGGTGGACTCATCACCGCCACCCGCTCGTATCGCTACTTCGTCAGGCGTCGTAACAACAACGTCGTCGTCGTCGTCGTCCGGTAATCCCGGAACGTCCAACGACTTGATCTGCATACACAGCAGTATGGACGCGCCATTGTCGCAGAGCATGGACTCCGTAAACACGGTGACGACTTGCGAGGACGAGGTAAGGAACATTGCGAGAAATAGAAAAATAATAAAGAACGACCTGTATGACCTACAGAGTTTTTTCTTTGCATTTGAAGAAAAAAATGTTATTTTATATTTTGGTATTCACAAATTTTTCAGGTTATGAACGGGTTTTTCGTGTTTAAACGATAATTATGTTTGATATTTGTTACGAAAGTTTTCGTAGGTTTGGAACTTGTTTCAGGTTACTCGAGACTTCGTGCCTTGCAACGTGGCAGGGCGGGAGGGAGGGATGATTCTGACCTAACAGTTTTTAGGATCTTTTAATATTTTGCTATTACGATTTTTTTTGCATTTTATTAAATTGTGGTTAGAAACTCGCAATCCTGAACTATCAATGTTATCGTATTTCTCGAAACTACACGAGGGTTGTTTCTTTTCACGAAATTAAATTTTTCGGTGACATTACATCTAATGGCCATTTTCCAATATCTCGAAAGCTTGAAAAACCAAAAAAAGATACAAGCTTTCACCTACTGAATATATTTTTCACTCTTAGTATCTTCGAATCTATCCTTTTTCGTTCTTCGGAATATTAATTACATTCTGATTTTGAGGTGTATGTTAGTTATCCAGCAATTTGAAATTCGCCAATTAGCTTTCGGAAAAAAGTCGTAGGCGACGGAAATTCCACGTTACGTTCCTGAACCAGCCACGAACTAACCAACCCTCTGGTTTCTCACGATCCTTACCGTCACTCCCCACATCCCAAACCCTTTATAACCCCTCGTACGACCCTCCGCTACACTCCCCTATGGCGCCAGACAGGCTTCGTCCATATGCTCTCGGTCGAGCGTGCACGCAAGCTCGCCCCTTTCTCCTCCCGCCGTCCGTCCTCCCAACCCCATCCCTCTCTCGTCGCTCCGTTCCCCAACCACTTATTTTTCCTTTCCTTATCACTCGCAATTTACATTTTTTCCATCAACATCCTCGATGTGTACCACATTACTTCCTCCACTTTCAATTCAAAACAAAACCTAAATCCGACCTCTAAATCTCCAACTAAATTCACACCCCAACCCTTAACGTGATACCAAGCCCTAATCGTTAACCTACATCCAAACTATAAACCTCAACCCAAAACCTAGATCCAATTGTAATACTACTTCTAAAACCGAACGCAAACAAGCTTTTCTACTTTCTCACCAACCTCCCAACGCACGCGAACCATCGCTTGTTTTTGTCGTTCTTTTCACCTTCCATGATGCACGTCTCTTTCGCTTTTCGCGTAAGTAGCGACATCTCTCGCTGGGGCGTATTTATTATTCGAGAGGGGTTGATGGCGCAAGTGCGGGCTCGTGTGTGACGCTCTCTCGATTGCGCGCCCGCGCACTTGAACCTTCGACCCTACGCTCGTCAAGCTCCCCGACTACCACCCCAAACCAGCTCGGTATAATACGTATAGTTTTTCGTGTATATATACGGCCCATGGGGTTATCCAATTACTATTTTCACCTGACATCGTACCTCCTTTCTTCCGAGTTGAATGGCGAGATGAAAAACAAAAAATATGGTATGAACACAGGTCGATATAGCAAAAAAAAAGAGTCGTTTTCATACGAGCCTGGCGTTACGAAAATGTATTGAAGTTGTAGAGCATCAATAGAGACGAAACATTCTTCGATGAAATACGATTTGATAGGTACGAGTCCGATTTATCACAACGTCTTCAGGTTAAATCTGATTGTTGAGGGTATTTGCGACATTCGGTAACCCACAGATCCGAGACTTTTTTTTTAATGATCTGTTTCACCGTTACAGTTTCCAACGGTTATCTGTCGCGGATTATCCTAAATATTGTTATGGACAATGACAAGTTATATAGCTTGAGTGTAACGACGGATCACCGAGTAACTTTCATATTGACAACGTCTGTACTGACATACGTGATTGGGATCATTCTGTGTAGTTAATATATCCGCTCCCGGAAATGGCTTGCACACCGAGTACCGAGCGGGAGGCAATTTTACTGAGTTTCTGATGGTAAGACAACTGAAAGTCAGTAAATATAAAAGCCCTCTGTATCGACACGGGTTTGTCGCAATTTCCTCGTGCCCGCGGCGAATGCTATACAGTGTTGCTAAAAAGCAGCTGCGGATGGTATGGAAGTTAGATTAGGTTAGTCTAGCAGAGTGCGGGTAGGGAGTGATGGGAGGGAAAATTGGAAAGGGTCATGCAGTCTGTTCAAGAAGAAAAAGACCGTCATAATCTGGAAAAAATAAAAACTTAGATTCAACCTTTGTTTTATTATTAAAGCACATATCATTGGCTATTGCGCAATTACCTAATATCTCGTACGATCACCTCCATTACCGATTATAGCTCGACAACTTTCCGTGCTTTCAACGAGATTTTCTCCGCGTTTACAAAAGCATTTCCGCACATCCATGTTTACAGGATGTTTTCGCTTCTGATAAGCAAGACCATGACCAGAAAGAAGACTCGTCCATGAACATAACATTGTCTCAATCTCGATCCAAACTTTCCTTTGCCCACGCGAGTCGCTTTTCCACGTGCTTTTCTGACAATAAAGGTTTCTTCAAAGTTGATCGAAAAGATACGTTTTTTTCATGCAGGCGACTTCGAATCGTATTTAGAGAGACGTAATATCGTTTTATTCTCCTTCGTTGTTGTCACGCGGGCTTGTTCTCTTGCCGGCAGATCGTCTACATTTCTAACCTCAAAATATTGCTTCGCCCACATGTTAACGAACGCCGCTGACTTCCGCATATATTTTGCAGCCGCTTTATACATCACTTTGAGTCCTTTCCTATGATTTACTAAAAACACCGCCTCGTATCGCTTCAGGAATTTTGCACTCGGTGTGACGATAACGAATTCACTGATATGAACAACATAATGTCCCGGCAAACTATATATTGTGCAAAAGAGCACGAAACAAAGAATCAAACGAACAAGGATAGATGGTGCTGCGGTGGCTCCTTGCCAAATGACGACGGTTGCTTTCTTGTTGAACAGACTGTACGTAAAAACACGCAAGGGCGTATACGTTGGAACGTACAATAATAATAATAATATATCCGCCCCAGCCCAAAATATAAAAGCGGGATCGTTATGGCGATATTTGATGGTCCGTCCGTCCGTCTGTCTTTTCTTCTGTCGCAGGACGTTCCTTAACTTCTAAACGGTTTAACCTATCGTTTTGCAATTTCACGGGCAGCTAAAGTTCAATGTTCCGAAGATGGTCGCGAAGTGATTGAAAAAAAAAATTTTATCGACAATTTGGCGGGGGAACAATATGTGATTTCGAAAAGAAAAAAATTCTATTTTGGCAAATGAAAGGTATAGTTTGAAAAAGCTTACTTTAAGGGTTGAAAAAGTATTTTTAAATAATTTTCTCGCTCAATATTTTCAACAGTTCAATTTGTTTCCCAAAATCAACATTGAACTTTTTTTTATTTGCTTCAAAAATTATTCCGATCTTTA
This sequence comes from Oxytorus armatus, assembly GCA_958009045.1. NCBI lineage: Eukaryota > Metazoa > Arthropoda > Insecta > Hymenoptera > Ichneumonidae > Oxytorus > Oxytorus armatus. The sequence continues at coordinate 7,503,348 of OY253747.1, read as the reverse complement.
AACTGAAGCAAAACACATTGTTCAATGCCCTTAAGGTAGTAGTCTGGTAACTTAAGCCGATTTTCATGTCTTTTTTGGAGGGCGTTTTTTTGTAGGAAAATAAAAATGAATCGTTTTGGATATTTAGGATGTTTTTATTTACATATTAAAGATACAAAAAAAATTTGTTTGAAAAAATTTAATAGTTTATTATTATTATTATTGATCGAAGTTGGCATCTCGAAAGAAAAGCGCGTGGGTGACCCCGGTGATTTTGGCTCTTGATGTTATCAAGAATTTTTGATTTCAGATAACATCAAGAGCCAAAATCACCGGGGTCACCCACGCGCTTTTCTTTCGAGGTGCCAACTTCGATCAATAATAATAATAATACACTATTCAATTTTTTCGAAAAAATTTTTTTTTTGTATCTTTAATACGTAAATAAAAACATCCTAAATATTCAAAACGATTCATTTTTATTTTCCTACAAAAAAACGCCCTCCAAAAAAAACATGAAAATCGGCTTAAGTTACCAGACTACCGACGGATCCACCGATTAACTTTCATCTTGACAACGTCCGTACTGACATACGTGATTGGGATCATTCTGTGTAGTTAAAATATCCGCTCCCGGAAATGGCCGAACTACCTTAAACCGACGGGAAAAAAGTTGCAAATTAAAACATGCACATCGCTTCCTTCTCGTTTTCGAACATTCACATATATAGCGTTCTCTATAAGGAAGCCAAAATGAAAGAAGCCACTTGCTCACGAAGCTGATACTCTGCCGCCTTGAACAAAATTTCGAACTATGGTGTTAAAATTTTGTACATAAATATCATAGAAGATATTGAAGAATAATTTGATTTTGAATTTGTTGAACATCGGTGGGAAAAAAAATCTAATGTTTGGATTTTTTTTATGTGTCAACATTACTTGTTTGCTCGAAGCAAGAAACAAACAAAAAGGTTGTGGCGTAAATGAGGCCCGGGGATGAGGGTGTCAAAGTCGAAAAAAAGTGTAAAAGTATTCGTAGCACGTGTGCAGGCTTCCAGGCATAATATCGTTTGAGCAGCCTTCGAGCGAAGAAGAACGTGGCTAGTAGAAGCTCCGGTGCTGAGGGAGATTGGGGCGACGGGAGCACGCACGCTTACGCATGCAAGAGGGCGAAGTAGAAGGAGATAGCGAGTGATGCACGTACGGACGTTGGGCTCGCGCGGGAATTCGATCGGTCCGCAGCCGCGTGCACCTCAAGCCGCGAGGGGGCGCCCTGTAGGTGATGTCATATCCAAGCGCGGGTCAGCAAGCTTGGTGGGCTCTGACGTCACTCAAGAGTCCTTCTCAAGGCAGACATCAGGGACTCGTCAATTTAAACCCCTTGGACCGTTTTTTTTAATATTCTTGCGATTCGAACTTTATTCCAAAAAGGTTAAATTTCATTTGAACTTTTTACATTTATCTTAAAACAATTCGAACTTTTTTCGAGTATGTACTTTTTGGATTTTGGAACAGTAAGTAGGTGCTTTCCATTTTTTAGACAAAAAGCACGAGGTACTTTTTACATTTCAAATGTAAAAAGCACCTCGTGCTTTTTTCCATTTTTTTAGATAACTGACATTTCGTAGTTTTTAGATGTAGAAAATTTCGTGCTTTTTACATTTGAAATGTAAAAAGCAACTCAAGCTTAATACAGCTCGTGCTTTGTTGCATTAAGAATGTTCGATGGTTTTTTTTAATTTAGAATTTGAATTTTGGTTCGTCTTTTTTGGATTTCAAACATCTAAACGTGAGTACTTAATCGATATATAAAAAACTTCGTGCTACATTTTGCTTCGTCACAGACGAAGAGCTTTGTTTTCGTGAGAACAAAAATGTTTCGAGTTTTTAATGCCAATATGTTGAGAGTGTGCCGAAACGTGAGAAAAAAAAACCGGAAAAAGTAACGGAAAGATGGTTAGAAATGTCCAACGAACAATTTTCCCCAGATGGACTTTCCGTCGCCCATCTGGGTATTTTACGTCACCGTCGATATTTCAATCTCGAATTCTGCTGACATTGCTTATCGGTGGGTCCCCACTCCCCTCCCTAAAAAAAGCTAATGGGACCTTGTATGCCCGGGGACGCTAAGATGACACAGTTCGTTTGCGAGTAATGAAAGGACGAAGTGGCGCTCGGGTCATTAACAACTTAGATTGACGACCACGTTGGTATTTTCGACAAACTGACAAAACAGAAAAGATGTTTTGCGCCAGGAACGAAGACTAAATGACGATGTACTGCATTGCGACAAACTTGTTTGCAAATAATACTGTCCGCACTATTGTAAAGATTGCGCCGTTTGAAAATACTTAATTTTTACATTTTTAAACATACCTTTTTTGGCTGCTATAATAAACTGCATTTTAAGGAAACAAAAAATAGGAAACCGAGATTCGTTAAACGAATTAAAAAATAAAAATAAATATTTAATTAGCTTCCGTGGGTGTATATCACTTAAATTCGGTTGCTCGGTATCAATCTGAGTCAGCCTTCCGATTCTTATAGCCCGGGAGCCCTCGATCACAGACGCGAAAACCTCAGACCATCGCCATCTAGCGGCGGTTTGAAAAACTTCTTTATTTTAGCTACACCGCGAAGTTCGTGTGCTTTTTACATTATGGTGAAATATGCACAATCGAACTCCACATATTTCTTACAAAAGCTGCGGTATATAACTGCAAGCCCTACACTCGAATAACGTATTACTTAAGCTATAAAACGAAAGTCGCGCGTCACATATAAGGTATGATACCTTTTCACGTAGCATATGTAGCTAATCGGGATCCAGCTCGAATCCTAGAAGGAAATTTTTTCCAATTATTAAAACCAGAAACTTCAATTTGTACATTTGAAGTTTTGCCGATCAGAGCTAATCGAGATACAACCTCGGATCCACCTGGAATCCGGAGAGGAATCCCTTGATAGGGAGTCCCTAACAAATCTGAATCAGGGTTTGACTGGAAGCGGGGACACTCTAGTAAATTTCTGTACCGGTATGCAGCTCAGGGGGCTAATACTAATAACATTGAACATGAATTGATATCGATGTAATTATTTTCAACGAAGGCACTTTTTCCAATCCAAAGTAATATTCGTATTTCCTCTAAGTGGTTCAAGTACTCCACATTAATCAAAATGAGGGTTCAATTTTAAATATCATCCGTACAAAGCCTCACGTATAAATTGACTATGGTAAACTGTGATTTGTATCACACCATAAGTTCTTAAAGGGTTCGAGTGACGAAAGTATGTGGAAATTAAACCTGCTATAATTGTGTTGATCCCCCTAACCAATAAAAACATTAATAACAATGTATTGACAAAACTACTAATTGGTTTGTGCCAATTTTCAAAAAGGTAAACTCCTTCCAGTTTTTTTTCGAAGAATAATCCATATTTTTTTCCTCGATTTTGATGTAGTACGGCGTATTCTGTTTATTGAACGAAGCTCTGCGAACTCACAATTCCCATATTTCATAGTATTCTCTGTTCAAATTTGACAGGTTCTTGTTTGACGTATCGATGCAATTATCTTAATAAACAAATAGCTGTAGTTTTTGAACGGAGAATACTATGAAATATTTAGATGGTGAGTTCGTAGAAACTCTTTCAAGAGAATGAACCGCACTACATCAAAATCGAAGAAAAAATACGGATTATTTGTTGAAAAAACTGAACAAATCTTTATCTTTTTAAAAATCGGCACGAACCAATTAATATTGTTGCAATTTCATTGTTACGAATGTGTTTATTGGCTAAGAATATATGCTATAGCCGAGAAGTGGACCTGACACCAGCAGTAGGGGAACAGGTTTTCCGCAGTTTCCCTGTGCCCATGGAATCGAGGACCATGGAAAGTGGAACTACAGAGGGGAAAGTCAGGTTTGGTTGGATGGGGATCCGCGGCTACTGATCCCGATCAACCCTGATATGGGGTAAAGGCCTCACAATCAAGGGGAAATGTCCCAAAAAAATATAAATTACAATTGACAATAGCCAATTTATGCATGAGACTTTGTATAAAGGATGTTGAAAGTTTAGCGCTCATTTGACTATTGTGAAGCGCTCCAACTGCCTTAAGTACGTGACCAATATTCCGAGCTTTTACTTTAGAATCGGCGAGGGTTGACACAATTATGAATTATTTCAGTTTTGTTCAGATCTAGCACGACACAAATGTCCAGAAGTGGCTCGAAGCATCCAGACTTGTCGTTATTGAAAAAATTCGATATACCATCCGAGCTAATTGAAGGATTTAATTTGCGTTTCGACCCATTCGGATGAACCACCGACGACTTCTGCCGACGAATATATACTATCCTGAGGTTAATTCCGATGCCCAATATTTTTAGCATAATCTGTCACATTTATGAATATCGTAACTCGTATTCTGGTTAACGTGGCGTATCAAAAAATTGTTTGAGCTTGAGCAAAGTTCGTGATAATTATTTTACTCACGGCATTTAACTGTGTGTGGCAGGGAATAACTTGTATCATTTTTTTTCCGGTCTCGTACCCGAAGTGTGCTTGAACCGCAAGCTCCGCACCTATCCCACACACATACAGCGCCACGTCGTTTTTTCTATGCCTGCTTGTTATTGATTTTTTGCCCCGCGAAGCGAAAGCGGCCCGGAGGGACGGGAAATAGAACGCAAAGGAAAATCCGAATGGCTGAGTAAAAGAATAAAAATATAAAATTCCAAAAGATTCAGTTAGGAAAAATCTAATGACATAAAATACAGAGAAAGGTTCAATTGAGCCAAATCTGAAAATAAAAAATATAAAAAGCGTCGACAGGGCAAAATAAATAATTTCGAGTTATGATAAACCTAATAAGCCAGTTCCTTTGGATGAACAAAAATGAGATTCATATCAGATATGGAAATGCCCGAGTTGGAAGGTAACTAAAATAAATTATATGGATTTTCACAATTTCTTAAATACTTCGCTCGTTGCCGGGCAAACCTTTCAAATTTTATATTTTAAAACATCGTTGTAATATCTTATTTCTGCAGCAGCTGTAGATGTGTTCTGATTGGATGTCGATGTCGTGCTCAGAGTTTGTTCATACTTCAGATCACACGATCGTAAATGACAAACTTAACCCATAAAGCATTGTGCAATGCGCGCACACCGATTAGGATTTAAAAAATACTTGCACAATTTTTCTCCCAGATTTTCGTGCCAGCCTACTTAAAACGTTCTGAATATTCAGAAAATCACGCTTAAAAAGAATATCTGCATGTGTGTATGTGGGAGTGTGCATGTGCAGGCCTTGTAAAATTAGAACCAGCTACTAGAAATTACCACGGAGGCGTGGCCTATTCAATATGCCTGCTAATTCCCAGTCAGCCAGCACTAGTAAGCATGGGGAACAGCAGTAAACCACCTTGTTTATCGTATATTCATTGGCAAAATGTAATGTTGGTAAATATGGAGCAAAGGGGACCCACTTCCCATGACCTTTGGAATAGGCCCATTCGACGCATTTTTGCACGGGAAACAACTTTTCCCTTTGATAATATTGGGGGTCGTTATTTATTTAAAAGTTATTAACAAATAAAGTTAATAATTAGTATAGTGATTTTCCTTATACCAGTCACTCCAAATCATCTTGTCCTTCACAAGCTTGTTAAGAATACCGCCTCTGAGTAACTTACAAAAAGTTTTATCTGTCGCTCATTGTTTGTTAAAAAGTTATTAACAAAAGAAGTTTCATAAATCGAACATGAAATACTTTTACTGGTGTATGGCAAACAGTACACGTATCAGCGGGGTAGGCCGCTCCCCCCCCTGTACCCCTCCACAGACCAGCCCAAAAACAACCCAAAAACAAACCAAACAACCCAAACAATCCGTAAATATAGTAAATAACACATATACCCCTTGCTGATACGTATGCTACTCATCATACTAACACAAATACATATGAGTGAATGGGGGTGCGAAGGTGAGGGGGCGTGTGGCGGGAGGGGTCGTGTGTGGGGGTGGAGGGTTTTTTGTTTGTTTATGTTGTTTGGATTGTTTGGGTTCGTTTGTTTGTTTGTTTGGGTTTGTTTGTTTGGGTTGTTTTTTGTTTGTTTTTGGGCTCGTGTGTGGGAGGGATGCAGGGGCTGCAGCTCCCCCGCTCATACGCGTACTGTTCGCCATACACTAGCAAAAGTATTTCATGTTCTATTTATGAAACTTCTTTTGTTAATAACTTTTTAACAAACAATGAGCGACGGATTAAACTTTTTATGTTACTCAGGGGGTTATTCTTCGCAACGTATGTGAAGGACAAGATGATTGGGACTGACATATAAGGAAAATAGCTATCTGAATTATCAACGTTATTTGTTAATAACTTTTTAATAAATAACGGCCCCCAATTTTGCCAGAGGAAAAAGTTGTTCAGGAAGGCTCCCTTGACATCATATATGAAGGACAAGGTCATCGGACGCGGGGTCCCTTTTTCTCCATATTTACCGTAATGTTTTTGATACGATCTGATAATCATGATTGTTACCGTTGATGTTTGTGCGTGGCCAGAATCAACAGTGACAATTATATATAGACGGAATGCATTATTGCCTTGAGGATATAGTGAACCTATATGATGTACCCTGGATACAGTGAACCTGTACGATGTACCGTGTTTAACCTCAAAATCACAAAAATATTTGCAATTACTCTACGGCTGAATAAATGACTTCGAACAATAGACTATTACTTATAACATCAATCTATCACATTACATGACTCGTATATTCAAAAAAATTTCATTTTTCAGCAATTCTACAATTTTACCCGCGCCTTTTGTTGTTTACACGATAAGAATAAAATAGTTTTTGATCTTTCGCGTGGGCTGAAAATCCCCTACCACTTAGACCGAACATCGTCCGTGTTCCTCCGATCTTTATTTATTATATTGTTACTACAATGAACATTTGTCATCATGATTTAAACGTGATACCTTCGCGCAGTAATCTTTGGGCACCGACTGGGAGAGAGTGGTTTGAAATTTGGCCGATAGAGGTCAGGTTTCTAAATGGTAATCCTCAATATCACTAGAATGGCTGGACTAATCCCGCCGAAACTTTGCAGACACATTGAGCACGAGAATTCCTTTATATACTGGACTTTTCGTTTATTTCTTGAACGTGTTAGATTTTGCAAGATTTTCAAATTTCTTGAAATAAGTTTCTGATTGCTCGAACTTTTGCAAACTTCAATGTAGTGGGGTTAATTTTTTTTAATGAAAACAATATCACTACAGTATGGTTGATATCGAATTTTACGAAAATCGATGAACGGGATCAGATTTTATGAAATTTTAAATTTTCCTAACAATGTTGGTGATTGCTCTAATTTTTGAAAATTTCGGTCTTTTTTTTAATCCTGACTTTCGCATAGAGCTTTGAGCATTGTGGGCATGTTTCGAAACAGTATTTTGCAAGTTTCAACTGAAAGATTTTTTTTCCAGCGTGTATCGTCAAGTCCAGGTTTTTTTTGAAAAATCGGAACCAATTCATCGATTCTCGCGAAATTGAACAACAATAATGCTACAATCACATTCTATATATGTAGAACATTTTACCCCAATATATAAAAAATTCAGTTTCTATTAAACTTAAAAATTGCGAAAGCCGAAATTGACAAAGCCACTTACTGTAATAGAAGCCGCTTTATAAATGTTCAAAAATTATGAAGAAGCAATGTGGAAGTGTCAATGTGGACGAATTTGAAATTTCATGACATACACGCACACGCAAACATCTATCTGGAAATATTTGCGAAATATGATTTTTTTACTATTTGAAATATCTTCTCAGGGATATATTGAAAGAAAAACATGAAACAAGTATTATGTTGTAATATCGTCTTTTTTTGGTACATGGGAAATCATCATCATCCGTGGAGGAGACTCAGATTAGAGCTTATCCAGTGTGAAGTGCGCGACTCTGATAAGTCTCGACCGTCTATATGCTCGTGGAAGCATGGGATGCCGCATTTCCTCTTGAAAATCTTCGCTTCTCTCTTTCATTCTATCATCTCCTCTCACATATATATATATATATATATATATATATATATATGTCGTTTAATATGTTAGAGACAGGGAATTAATCCTGAGTATCACATTCAACTTCACTCTTACCAAAATATGTCACCAAAAGATTGGGTCACCAAAATATGTCAAAAAATGAAAACCGCTATAATTTTGTAACCACCTAGTTTAGACGAACGACTATTAACGTATGTTGTTTACGATTGAAAAATATTTACTTCCGAACAGAGCCCCGTAGCTCCAATGATTGTCCTTTGAGCGCAGTTTCAATTATTGGTTTTTCTGTAAATTCCGTTCGTGATTGGTAAAAAAACTGCTGAACACATGAATATGTCCATGTGAAGTCTAAACACTCTTTATCACGACCTCCCTGCGATATTAGCGCGGCATATTATTATTTTTTGTTCGGATCGTGGAGATATCCTTTGTGGAAAAGAACTGGGTATCCAGTAGTCGCTACCAGGACAGACAGTAATAACCATTTGATCCACAGTAGTAACCACTCCGTAGTAACTATACTGAGCGTCCAGTGAGTTTCGAATAAGTAGTTCGAATCTACCACTAGTTACTATTACGAATGAAATCATTCCTGAATGAGTAATTTGAATTCTATGGGTAGGTTGACTACTGAAAGTAACGTAGTTCCTCAATAAGCACTTTACAATCAGTAGCTACTACTAACCGTGCAGGAGTTCGTAAGCGAGCAGTTACTACTTAGCAGTAGTTACTACTTCGAACTTAATATTTAATACGGTAGATATATGGAGTTGAACCAGTAGATCTAGCAGGTTGAACTACAGAAACCATTAGTTGCGTCACGAGAAGTTTTAATCCGTAAACAATTACTACTGGGAACTGTAGAGTTGATGGATAGAACCTGAGCCAAAGTAGTCCTTGCAGTAGTTGTTACACTCTATAGTGCTGGTAAACTCGAAGAAACGCGATAGCGCTCTCGAGAGCAAATAATTGAAAGAGGTTTAAAAGATTGCTGCCCACTCTTACGTATTTCCAAAAATATTAACTATATCGTAGTTTGTAACAGATTTTGGTAGATTATAATATCAGCTACTAAAAATGTTCAGTGGTCAACTACGGAAAACGTAAACTGCAGAAAACTACTGAAAATCTTCAATAATAGAACTACAAAAACTACTGAAAATGTTCGGTAGGGAACGATCATAAATCTCTAATAGTGTACTATGGAAAACTACTGGAAATGACTAAGGAGTTCGAGTATGAGGGAGTAATACAATAGTACTACCGAGAACTTCCAGTAGTGGACGGATTTAGTACTGGTAAACTTTGAGTAGTATACGAGTAATTGACTACTCGCAGCTGTCAGTAGTTTTTTTTCAGTAGCTCTTTTTGGTAAAGGAATGATACATTTTATGAAACACGGCAAATTTTTTTTCTCCGTGTGATGTTTCTAGGAATGCAGCTCTTACAATTTTGGTTTTATTTGAAATCCGCCGCGCTTACACGGTAAAGGAGGTCGTAACAAAAAGTCTCAGACTTCATGTCCGGCTGTTTTTTTTCCGAATTATGCGCAAAACGTATGGAGGAGTAAACAATTCAAACTGCGCTTAGAAGACAAACATAGAAATTACAAGACTCTGCCCTAAAGAAAAACGTCATTTTTCGACCGCAAGCAGCATGCCTTATTAGTCATTCATATATACTTTGTGACAACAAAATTACGGAGGTTAACATTTTTTTACTTACATATTTTGGTGATTCGATCCCCCTAAACGAAGTACCGAATGGAGATAAAAATAACTGAATAAACTAAAAAATCAACATGTGAGTCAGTAAAGTTGGTAGTTAAAGAAAATATGCAAATAAATAACAGAATAAATTAATTGATCGATTGAGATAACTGTTTTAATCAGTCAGAACAATTCGTAATAAATTATCAACTCTTCCTTATTTCATATTCCTTTATGTAGTGCTGCGATCAATTATCAAATCCATTAATTACAACAGTTTCTAACCTGTCGACTGAAGCAATCGATACTCCTATTGGCACATGGTGAGTATGGGTGATAGTGTGCTGGGACCGGCGGGGGGGGGGGGGGGGGGGGGGGGGGGGATGGAGACGAGAAAACGAAGTAGGGGTAATTAACTGTGAAACGCGAGCATTACGACTGGCTGGTTCCTGCTTTTGTGCAACCAAAATTAAATCCCCAGAAGTGTCTTCGACTTTATGCCACCGTGTGGAAAATTCGCGTGCTCGCTCAGCCGTACAACAACGATCGAGTACATCGAATAAAAAAGCACCCCCAATCGCAAATCAACTAAAAAAATACGTTAAACACAAAAAAAGTATGTTTAAACATTTGTAGATGAGAAGAAACCTACATACTAAGGAGTTCATGCAGATGGAATGAAAAAATTTTTTATTTACGAAAAAATTTCGATTAACAACAAATTGACGGAATATTGGTTAGAGTGAAAATTTGAAAAAATGGAGCAATAAAATTATCTTTAGTTGCCGCACAAATTTAATATCATTAGGGCAGTTTAAAGTGAAATTGAATGTACAGAAGTTAGTTTCGGGATATTGCAATAACCCGATTAACAAATTTAAAAGACGTAGTACACGGAATTAAAAAATTTTGTAATACTCGTAATACTGCAGTGATTAATAAAATAAATGATGAAATAAATGTTTGTCTTAATTACGTAATTTTAATTTACCGTTAATTTCTTCGTTTACTGAAGTGCTTTCTAACATGCACAATTCATCAAGCAAACGCATCGACGACAGTTCCTAAGAATGGTTACGAAAAAGAGTTGTCCGAAAAAAAAATTCCCACGTGAAAAAGGTGGTCATTTTTTTTTTTTTACCAAATCCGCCCAATTGCAATCTACTTCCGTTTGTGTGTCACTGTAAACTGCAGATTCGCTCTTTGCCTCCCGGCAAAATTTTTACCGTCCTCTCGTGAGCTCTTCAAGCAATTCTTTTTTTCTTTTCTTTCTTCTCTTTCATATACTCGACGAGTCACGAACCTACGAGGAATATTAACCTCCGGGGCCTTTCTCGTGGGGGCCAACTCTCTTCAGTGGCTCCTCGCGTCGACGAGCGACGTTGACGAACACAAGAGAAAGAGGATATGAAGTGGAGAACCGAGGCAGCGGAGCGTATAGACCGAGAAGCGGTCCCACATCGACGTCGACGTTCTCGTCGTCGATCGATAGTCCGGAGCACGTAGAGGCAGGCACGCGCTTAAATATCCCACGCAGCACACTCGACCATGGCATAACGACAACCAGATTTATAAGGACAGATAGGAAGAAATATATAAGAAGTCATTTTTTTTTACCAATTTGAGATAGTAGAAACATGTATCGCGACATTATTATACCATTAGTTGATAGTTCGGTTATTACGAGCCCTAGCATCCAGAAGTACAAATTTTGTGACGTGTATCGAATGAATCATAAAAACATTACCGAATACGTTTTCAGTGTCCCACTTTGTTGAAAACAATTATTTAGTACCGTCTACACTAACGTTTCTTTATCGTAAAATCCAGCCAAGCTACGTTTCATGTCTTCCGAATCGAGTTATGGGCCCTATTGGCGGATTTCGGCATACCGCCGGAGCTGCCCATTACCCTCAACAAAATATGCCATTGAGTACTGAATGGCAGTCAATGGAAAAGGCCGCTTACCATACACTTTCAATACGAATTGTATGGGAACGTTAGTGAAGAACTTTTAATGGCAGCAAGCTAAATAGAAAAAACAATGGCTCAAATGGTCATTTCTTTCCATAGGACCGAATTGAAATGCCAATGGATTACCGACGGTAAAATTCGTATGGCATTTATTTCGCCGTTTGCCAATATCGAATTCCAATGGAAATATGAGCTAATGGAAAAGTATGCGTGAGAGAAGATGTGTATGGTATTTATTGTCAATGCGATCTCAATGACAATCACAAATAAAAGTCCATATACAATATATTGCCTCCATACAATATATTATCTCCATGTCTATATATTATCTCTCTAACATATATTGTAGAAATATATCTCCGACGCCGCTGCCGCCGTGTACAAGAGTTGGAGAGCGGGATCGGGTAGGCTGGGTGCGATGGCTGGCTTGTACCCGCCGCCGCCGACTCGTACAAGAGTTGAAAAATCCAAACAAACCCAAATATGCAGAGGTGCATTTGAGGTCATTGCATGCATTCTGGGGGAGGTATGAACTGGGTATGAACTGGGGGAGGGGGGGATATATATATATACCATATATATATTAGAGTGGGTCAAATAAAATTATTAATTTTTCTTTTCCTCGATATAATGAAAAATGTATTGTTTGGCATCTCAAAAAAACCCTCTGCAAGTATGAGCCCTTTATATTTAAATTAAGAGGTTCCTCATCGCGAATTTTTATTTCCCATTTAAATAATATGGAAACATTTTTTTTTTTACTTTGGACCTTTATTAGACTTAAACCGTTGATGTTAGGAGAGTCTTTTAGCACATTTTTGTAGAACATTTGATGCTCTACAAAAAAGCTCTCTTGTGTCTAATCGATAAAAGTAACCGTACAAAAAATAATTGGTGATAATTAGCTCTGGATTCTACTTATCTCATTTATTAGTACATAAATTTCAAATTTTTTTAAATTCTTGTTATCAATATGAATAAATATACTACTAATATATTACTAATTGTTTTCAAACAAATATGAGAGAATCCAGAGCTAATTATCACTGATTATTTTTTGGACGGTTACTTTTATCGATTAGACACAAGAGAGCTTTTTTGTAGAGCATCAAATGTTCTACAAAAATGTGCTAAAAAACTCTCGTAACATCGATGGTTTAAGTCTAATAAAAGTCCAAAGTTAAAAAAAAAATGTTTCCATGTTATTTAAATGGGAAATGAAAATTCGCGATGAGGGACCTCTTAATTTAAATATGAAGGACTCATACTTGCAGAGGGTTTTTTTGAGATGCCAAACAATACATTTTTCATTATATCGAGGAAAAAAAAAATTAGCCATTTTATTCGACCCACCCTAATATATATGTATATTGGTTATAACACATTAGCGGGCAAATTTACCATTAAGTGCAATGGAAAAAGAGTCATTGAATTCGATTGCAATGATGTATTAGACACAAAAGCAGTGAAGGCATTTTTATTTCCCATACCACCATTTATTTTTCCCCATGAACAAGCAATGGTAATATATGTATACTATTGACGTTTTGAATGGACTTGTTTCCCTTGAAAAAAATGCCGGGGCATTTTTGCCAAAGATCAAATATTACCATTGATTTTCCCATAGGCACCAGCAATGGCAATACCATTTGGGATTTTGACTGGAGTTTTTATCTCTGGCAAAAGTGCCTTCATTGCCATTGCGTCCGAAGCAATGGAAATTCAATGTCATTTCTTAATAGCAATGAATGGCATATTTTGCTGAGGGTACGGTCCAGAAATGGGATACCTTTGGTTGCCAAGTTTAATTTCATAGTAGTGATCCAGCGGTGGTGCACAAGGTTCCTAATACGTTACCAGTCCTGTTTGGCCAGTGTCTTTGCGCTAGAACGTATCCCGAACTCTGCCTAGAATCGATTTCGTACCGGATGTGTTACGGCAGGAACTTGTCCATCTGTTGAAATAAGTAACCATATCCGCCGAAGGTCGAGTGTCACCCTAGTAGTGGATGCCCCGCGCTGAGCCTTGTGTAACAACTACCAGTCCACAGCACTTCGGATGATGAACCAACAGTTGGTCCTCGTACTGAAACAAAGCCGACTGTTTCATTGTATTTGGGCAGACAATACTTTCCATGAGTGCGGTCAACGGTCGGCTCAGTATTTGTGGCAGACGGAACAGAGAATTATATTTTTTTTATCGATTGTGATACACCATTTCGATTTAGGGGAAAACGAGAGAATAACGCACAGGCTTAAGGTAACATTCTTCATGCATATAGAATAATGTATTTAAGCATTTGTTAAAACTTAGCGTATTATATAAAGGAATGTATTATCGCGACTCTCTGTCCAATTTAAACAATATTTACTATTCCCAAGTTGAGAAAATTACAATCGAAATTGACATGATTAGCTCGTACCGTCTGTACGAAATACGTACAAACAATACGTTTTTCGGTCTACTCTTTGAACGAGATTAAAGAATTCGACAAAAGAGGACGAGAGTAGTATAATGAACCATGAGGGACCACATCATCTTTTTGTCGATACGCTATTCAACTGATTCGTCGTTTTAAGGAAATATCTTATTGCGGAATCGTCACATCATAGAAACTTCAAGTCATCTCGTCAACATGTCGATTTATCGAAAAATCATATTGCCGAACGTCATTTCACCTCATGTCTTTTCGTCGAAAAGACATGAGGTGTTCAATACACAAATCGAACGTTTAAATGCCGTACATACATGATGCACTTTTATTATCTCAAGAACGTCGCAAATACAATGAGAACCATTTCGTTGATTTATTGAAACAAATACATACTCGAGTGAATCGACAATAGTGGCACGCGCTGTCGGTGCGCGTCTCTGGCTATCACCCACGTTAAGCAGCTTTGGCTACTTGGATGGGTGGCCGCTTAGACGTGCACTGGCGCGCCGACTATTAAGCGGAAGGCAGTTTCATTGAGTTTTTGATGTAGTTAATACAACTGAAACTCAATCAAAACAAAGCCGTCCGTGTCGAGACAGGTTTTCCGCAATTCCCCTGCGTCCATTGCAAATGCGATACAGCCTAGCTAACTTAGCCTAGGAAGTTAGCTCAGATTAACGAAGAGCGAGTAGGTAGCGACAGGGGGAAGCTTCATGCGTTAAAACCTGAAAGGGTATACGTTGGAACAAAGAAAGAAATATATACTTGACTGAATATTCGGTTGTTTCAACAAAACCTCAGTTGAAAATACTAAACTGATGTAGAATCAATCAAATTAGACATGTTCATCGAAATCAATTAGTTTACCGCCCCAGGTAGTATGAAACAAAGACATTGCTCGTTTGGTCCGAGCAACAATTTTTAATTACAAATGGGATATGCATTTGAGAATATGTTTGAGAGAGGTCATTTCACTTCAGTCCAATTAGGCAAATGTTTCATTGCGGTGACCATGAATATGTGTTTGACAGTTCGACAGTTCCAGTTGACCCAAAGGATCACTGTCTCATGAAATAATATAGTTAATGGAAGATATATTTTGTATAATTATGCAAAAGTCGGACACTGTATGAAGTGATTAATCGGTCGATAAAAGAAATACTTCGTTGACTGGCCGCTACAGGAAGATTATATATTTCGTTACTCCGAATCACTTAATCGGTAACGGTGAACATGCAATAAAATGAACGAAATCAAAGCTAAGTTAGTAAGGAAGCAGACGTAAAAGTTAAATCCGGGAATAAATCATTTCCACTAGTCGTAAATCCTTATTTAATCATATTAAACGAAATGAAGGATTAGGTTCGACGCGTTCGTAATACTATGAGCCGAGTCCTTCGTATCAATTGTGAAATGAGCATTTCACTTGTGAAACGAAAAGTTTTTATCCGTTGAATCAACCTGCTCGGTCAATTGGTGCGTTGTTAAGAGTATGCGTTTTTGATAAGTAGCCCACAGTTGACAAAACTACCGTTACTTTTTGCCGCTAGACGGCGAATCGATTAAACGTTTCTCGCAAATGAATCCGCGCTACCGGTTGCATATAAGACGGACGTTAACTTGTTAAGTAGTTTCGACCGAAACTCAGACAGACTTTTAGTCGAGCATCGCTTTGATTAGGTGAACAATAAAATACATCCGTTTTTTTTTCTCTATAAGTCGTAAATCTTGACTCGTTACTCCCTTCTCCCCGTCACATCCCTATGCTACATAGGAAGCGGCGATGCTCTTCAATTATTAAAAATATTTGTTCAGCTTACTTATGCAATAAATAATAAATGATTTTTATTATTAATACGCATGTCTTGTTTGCGAATATGTATGGGAATGGCACGATGCGTTGAGACGTTACTGGTGAAATGCAAAAATTGTCATCATTATTTTAAAAAAAAAATTCTCATCCCGTATAAATGTATTTTTCATTGCTGATGAAGGATCCAGCCTTGATAACTGAAGATTCGTCGTAAACATAAATAGATAAATAAATGACAAAGAATAACAACAACAACAAAAACACAAATTTCACCAAGTCTTCCTCGTAATATTTTTTGCCCCGTCGTCGTATTTTTTGCCGTGCCATCTGACAAGTTCCCGACATAAGGACGAAAGTAGCAATTTTTAGCTTGTACTATCCACATAGGGATTTTTTTTTTACGTATTTTCCCGTTACCACGAAGGTGATAAAACATCCACTGAAGAACTGTACTCCGGGAGCTGTGCGCGCCTTTTCCTCGCTCCCGACGTCTCTCCTTCACTCACCGGATTTCTACCTCTCGTTAGGTGATTTGAACAGAAAGAATCCTGAACGGAAAGCATATACGCATGCTGGAGCAGAACGAGCAACCGCGGCTCGTAATGGTCGCGCCAGGTGTTTCTACGTCAGTCAACAGGACCGTGCAAACGTGGTTGTCTGTCAAGATACTTGTATCTATCTGCGTATTTATCAACTTAAATTAAAAGAAAGTTTTTTAAATCGAGCTAAACTCAGGTTTGACACTATTGGTAACGGAGTTGAAGGAGCTACCGCAGAAAAAAATGGCGTCTCGTGAATGGTTGCGATCCGTATACATACGAGGCGTGTTTATTAAGTACCGTTTTGAAATAAAAATAATAGAAGTCGACTTGTCTTAACAATTCTATTTTTACATGAAAGCCTGTACTTTAATCTACTTTTCTACATAATTCCCATCAATATTAAGGCACTTATCGTATCGTACAACCAGCTTTTCAATACCATTCTCGTATAAATCTGCCGCCTGATTGACTGAAGGTCGCCCACTTCGTTACCCATCATGCACATTCGTACGGTCATCTTTAAAAGCTCTCACCCACTTCCATCGCTCATAATGTTTTTTCCATACACTTGACTGATCTGACGATGAATGTCAGCCGCTTTCACGCCTTTCGCACTCAGAAAACGAATCATAACGCGTATTTTACAGTCGGCGGGATTCACAATCGGCGGAGGCATTGCAAATATTCAGAAACAAACGTAAACACGGTCGAATGATTCTATAATGGCGTCTGTGGCTTGACAACAGATGACGGTACACAGCGCGCATGCGCCAAATGCCGACCGCAGCGATACAATGGCGGAATTTTATAACGGTACCCACTTAAAAAACATGCCTCGTATATGTCGGTATTCCCCCTTATAAAAAAGACATGTTACGAAATATCTTGAAATCGCGATTTATCTCTGAAGCTGGGTAATTCGCCATTATGATTGGCTGTCCATGTCGTGCGCGGAGTTCGATCATGCGCATATTTAAGATCGCACGATCGTACGCGACCTAACCTACAAAGCAGCGCGCGAAGTGCGGACACCGACTCTAGTAGTAAAAAATTTACTTGTCTCGAGTAAGCTACCGCGACTCCTCATATGTATCTCGCTACATTGTATGAACACCTATTATACTGTGGCGCCCTCATTTCAACTTATCAATACGTTCTATCCTGTTTGCGTCACTTATATATCTCTCTATATTATATAAATATATCGCCGCCGCCGTGTACAAGAGTTGAGACGGTCATTCCCTTCACCGTAACCCCCCCCCCCCCCCCCAACCCAAGAGTGGGGGGCAGTACGCTCAATGGAATGGCCCAAGGGGCGTGGAGGGGGGGTTGGCGCGTAGGGGGGCAGAGCCCCCCTAGTATATATATATATATTAGGGTGTGCCATTTCCGGGCAACTTTTTTTTTTCTCCGGGGACCAGGTTGTATATTTTCAGGAAGGTGAAAAAAGAAGCCTGTTCAATTTTGAGCTCTTAATATTAATATCTAGATGCGCCTCATCGCGAATTTCTATTTCCCATTTAAATAACATGGGGAAAAGTTTTGTTCATATTTGGAATTTTATAATTCGGCAATGGCATATTGTTCGATGACGCGCATGACATAATTTATAGAGAATTGAACGCTCTACAAAAAAGATATTTTGCAGTTTTTCGATAAACGTAGCCATTCCGATGATATCCGAGTTCAAAGTTCAAAATGAACAAAAATTTATCTTTTTTTAAATATTACAGCGAAACTATTGACTCTATTGAGAAATTTCAAATGACTTTTTTGTAGATTATTAAATTTACCATGAAATTGTCTCATTTATGATTAATTAATATTGATCGTTAATTGTTCAATGCTGTAAAAAGTTATTTTCTGTCAGAAAACTAGTTCTAGCGGGCTAGTATTTAACACAATAGTTACAAAGGGGTGGACAAAATACTCACGAGTAAAACATCTTTCTTTATTCCCAAAAAGAGTGAAAAGAAATGGTTCATTCAATTTTTCTAAAGAAATTTATTAATGAAAAATTATAAATATCCAATAATTTATTACAGTGTGAATATTTTTTACTTTTTGTTTCAATTATTTTAAGTCTTGTTATACCGAATATTAAAAATTCGCCAATGCAATAATAATTATTCAAGTACTTTTTTATGGCAATGTGGATATTTTCGACAATGCTCTTTCACTATTCGTAACAAATATTGAAACGGCTCTTCATTTTTGGTTAAGCATGCATTTTATTCTTCCAATAATGCGACTCCACGTTCTGCAGCGTCATTGACAACTTTTAATTATTTGAAAAACTCCAAATTTTGGACCGAAGATTGCCGAATCCTGTTCAGCCGTATTCCGAACGAATATAATCCAAAATATCGCGATAATATAGTTAACAAATCAGGTTAAATGAAGTTTTAATAACAACAAATAAGTAACATTAAGTATATAATATTGACTTATTTCTTCTCGACCTCGAAATCAATTATAATACATTTGAAAACCATTCACCTATAAATTTCAATAAAGTCCTGAGAATTTCCACGCTGTAATAAATTATTAAATATTTATAATTTTTCATTAATAAATTTGTTTAGAAAAATTTAATGCACGATTTCTTTTCACTGTTATTGGGGATAATGAAAGATGTTTTACTCGTGAGTATTTTGTCCACCCCTTTGTAACTATTGTGTTAAATACTAGCCCATTAGAACCAGTTTTGTGACAGAAAATAACTTTCTACAGCATTAAACAATAAATGATCAATATTAATTAATCATAAATGAGACAATTTTCATGGTAAATATATTAATGTACAAAAAAGTCATTTGAAATTTCTCAATAGAGTCAATAGTTTCGCTGTAATATTAAAAAGAAGATGAGTTTTCGTTCAATTTGAACTTTGAACTCGGATATCATCGGAATGGGTACGTTCATCGAAACACTGCAAGATATATTTTTTGTAGAGCGTTCAATTCTCTATGAAATATGTCATGCGCGTCATCGAACAATATGCCATTTCCGAATTATAAAATTCCAAATATGAAAAAATTTTTTTCTCATGTTATTCAAATAGGAAATAGAAATTCGCGATGAGGCGCATCTAAATATTAATATTCAGAGCTCAAATTTGAACAGGCTTCTTTTTTCACCTTCCTGGAAGTATACAACCTGGTCCCCGGAGAAAAAAAAAAGTTGCCCTGAAATGGCACACCCTAATATATATATATATATATATATATATATATATATATATATATATATATATATATATATATATATATATATTTATACATATATCGTATAGTATATATGAATTCTATAATAGATATCGAATCATCTGTTATGTTACATCGCAAGCTATGAGTTGTGGTATGTAAGACAAGCTACTACCAATGTTACCAAGTTAGTTAATTGAAATTATATTTCGAATGTTATACCTCCTAAATGACTTTACATCTTATACGTTGCGATAGCGTTTGTTAAATACTATACTTTGAATACTGTACACTTAAAATGCTACACTTAAAATGCCATACTTCGTATGTTATACTTTGAATTCTGTACTTCGAAAGATCTGCTGTGAATATTCTATACTTTGAATAGTATATTTTAAATATGCTATACTTTGAATGCAATATTATAATGCTACATTCAGTATGCCATACTTTGCATGTTATACTTTGAATGCTGTACTTTGAACGATAGACTGTAAATGCTATGCTTCGAATGTTATATAATACTTCGAATGCTCTACCTCGAATATGCTACATTTAGCATGCCATACGATGTATGTTATACGTTGAATTCTGTACTTCGAAAGATCTGCTGTGAATGCTATACTTCGAATGTTATACTTCTAAATGAACTACCTTGAATATGCTATACTTTGAATAGTGTATTTTGAATATACTATACTTTAAATGGCGTACTTCGAAAAATCTACTGCGAATACTATACTTCGAATGCAGTACTTTGAATGCTGTACTTCAAAAGATCTACTGTGAATGTTATGCTTCGAATGTTATACATCGAATGCTATACTTCGAATATGCAGTACTTTGAATGCTATACTTCGAATGCTTTGAGTGCTATACTTTAAATGCAGCGCTGTGAATGTTATACTTCTATTCTATGCCCCAATTCCTATACTTTAAGTACTATTCGTCGAAGTACTTACTGTCCTTTCGATGTAACATGGAATTGTACTTAGAACATTACTTCAATAACATACTGATTATTCCGATTAAAAGAATTAAACAGAAATTGAAGACAGAAAAGGAACAATTATGAGAATAGAATGAAGAAAAAAAAAGAAGTCGAAGGAAAAATAC
This sequence comes from Oxytorus armatus, assembly GCA_958009045.1. Taxonomy (NCBI): domain Eukaryota; kingdom Metazoa; phylum Arthropoda; class Insecta; order Hymenoptera; family Ichneumonidae; genus Oxytorus; species Oxytorus armatus. The sequence continues at coordinate 7,482,486 of OY253747.1, read as the reverse complement.
ATTTTTCCTGTGATTGCATTTGAGTTTTCGTTCGCTCCGGTATGTGTATTGCTCTTATATATCGTATACGTTCGTTACGTGGAATTGTACTGGGAAGCGAAGCGAAAATGAAAGAGGATGACGAATGATTGTATAACGATGAACAATGGGGAAATAGAAGTTGCTACGTGCCGGTGGTATTATGACCATCAGTCGCGAGGACTATCGTCCATAGTGACTAGCATATATATATAAATATATATATATATATGTATATATATATGTATGTTGTATGATAGAAGCGATGGCAGGAGCGAAGCAACAGAGAGAATAGCAGGGCAGAGCGGATGTTGTATAACGGTTAGGCAGCCAAGAGGAACGGAGTTCGGTGCTGAGGGAGCGAGAGAGACGCGCACCGAGGCAAGCTCACCAAACCGTGAACACCGAACACCACACATATATATACATATCTCATGCATACAAAATTTCATTGTATACTACCAACAAAACTTTTGTGACTGACTCATTGGAATTGAACAAAGTTTAATTACTTCTTACGTGAGATTCATTAATTTCATTGTTATTATTTTTGTTTACATAAACTTTATCACGATATTCCAAGTCGCGGCTCAGTAATTAGTAAGGGTTGGTTGAAAAATATGACGACCCTCGATGTCGTGTAATCGTAATGATTCATTTTTATTATTTAAAATATATTTAACGAGTATTAAACGTCATATAATGAGAGTTAAATTCCCGATTATAATCAGACTGTCGGACTTCCAACCATATAATTGATAGGCTGTCTGATGTTGAAGAACGTATTCTCGTCATAATACGCTATCAGAATGCGGTTTGATGCAGCGTGAAATAGTAGAGATTGTATGTAATCCGCGTGAGACTAATTACATATTTTGACTAAAGACAGCATTCAAATTAAATATAGGACATGTAAATATACTCAGAGATACTCGGGCGTACTTAAAAAAACGTACGGGACTCAGGAAAACTCGTAAACACACGAAATCACTTCGCGATACTCGCAAAGATTAAAAACGCGTTAAAGGAAATTTGCAAAAATCAAAGATATTCTAGGACATACGCGGGGATTCAAAAACCCTTATGAGAGTTTTTCCATACGCCTACGGCAGGACTGGAAGACAATGAAATATACTGGCAGCACTCAAAAGTGCTCTGAGACACTTAGAAACACTTGAGTGAACAGAAAAAAAACCGTATCATAACACTCACAACGCGGACAGGTGGCATACCTTTTCACGTAGCATATCGGGATATACCTTTTCAGGTAGCTGATCGGGATACGAGTGGGGGACCCAAAAAAAAAGGGAATTGCGCTGCGGCGCGGAGGGAGAGTGGGGGAACCCATTGCTCGACCAGGTGTCCGTTGGGGACACGTCTCCTGAGTTAGTGTGCGAAGTTCTGTCCCCGTGTGTGCATCGGTTCGCCCGTGGGAATTTTTGTAGTGAAACAACTTTTTCCATTTCGGCGAAAACGTGATGGCCGATTGGCGAGAGCAACGCGCGGCTGTGAAATTTTGTTTCCTGTTGGGGAAATCGGCCGCGGAAACTACTGTATTGCATAAGACTGCTTATGGAGATGCTGCCCTAAGTAAAACCAGAGTCTACGAGTGGTTTTCACGTTTTAAAAATGGAGAAATCAACGTCAAGAAGTGAAGAAAACGTCGACAAAATCAATGCTCTCATTCATGAAGACCGTCGCCGAACCATTGATCAACTCTGTGAGATGTCTGGGATATCATGGAGTTCAATTCAGAGGATTTTGTCCAAAGATTTGCACATGAGCAGAGTTCCAGCCAAATTTGCCCCTCGCCTTCTCACAGACGAGCAAAGGGAGCGTCGACTTCAGGCATGTTTTGAACTTCAAAATCAGCTCGAAGAGGACCCTGAACTTTTTTCCAAGCTGATTACTGGTGATGAATCGTGGCGCTATGGATACGACCCCGAAACAAAGCAGCAATCAAGCGTTTTGCCACTGTGAAGAAGGTAAAACAAAAATCGCTGGAAGGCCTAAAGAACATCCCGATAAGTGAATTCAAAAAATGTTTTGAACATTGGAAGGATCGTTTGCAGAGGTGCGTTGTGGTCAAAGGAGAATACTTTGAAAGTGATCAAAATTTGGTGTAAAAATATTAAAAAATAAAGAAATTATGACGAAATTCCCGTTTTTTTTGGGTCCCCCCTCGTATAACCCAGGATCCAGCTAGAATCCTAGAAGGAAATTCTATGTTTAAATTCAGAAAAAATATCGATTTTAGGGGAAAGTGATATGAAGTCCGATTATTGAAACCAGAAACTTCGATTTACTCATGAAATTTTGCCGATCAGCGCTAATCGGGATACATAATGCAATCCACCTGGAAGCCGGAGAGCAGATTTCCACACGGGAATTTGCACAATGATTAAAAATCTCATGTAAACATTATCCGAAAAAGGAACCACGATTAATTATTGTAATAATACAAACGGATCCACAATACATGCGCTGAACGTACGAGGTCTGTTCAAAAAGTATCGCGAATTTTGAATTTCCGCAGGCTACGTATATTCGATTTTCGATTTTTTTGTGGCGTTAGGTTGGTACTCATGTCCCTTACTTATGCTGAAAAAATCGGCCATTTTGAATGTTTAGTTAATTGTTGACAGCTGTTTTGGTTAGACGTGTTTTGTCTTGTCTCCGATTTTTGCCTATTCCAAAAAAGCAGCTTCCATTGCGATGATTGAGCTTTTGTTTCCACGTCATAACCATAAACCCATGATTCGTCACCAGTTATGACCCTCTGGAGCAAATTTGGGTGGTCGCGGACCGAGTCCAACAGCTCCTTAGCAATGTTAACGCGACACTGTTTTTGTTCGAAATTGAGCAATTTTGGCACGAATTTCGCGGCGACCCGTCTCATGCCCAAATCATTGGTAAAAATCGAATAGCACGAGCCAATCGATATGTTTAGTTCCTCAGCAACTTCTGTAACGGTGATTCGACGATTGGCCAATATTATTTTCTTCGCTTCATCAATATTTCGTCTGTTGTTGATGTGCTCGGGCGTCCGGAACGCATTTCGTTGTTCGCATCTTCTCGGCCCTCTGAGAACATTTTGTACCGCCGATAAACGTTGCTTTGGTCCAAGGTAGCTTCACCATATGCCACAGTCAACATTCGGAATGCGTCCGCGCACTTGATTTTGTTTTTCACACAAAATTTGATACAGATTCTTTGATCCATTTTTTGGAATAGGCAAACATCGAAGACAAGCCAAAACACGTCTAACCAAAACAGCTGTCAACAATTAACTAAACATTCAAAATGGCCGATTTTTTCAGCATAGGTGAGGAACATGAGTACCAACCTAACGCCACAAAAAAATCGAAAATCGAATATACGGAGCCCGCAGAAATTCAAAATTCGCGATACTTTTTTTAACAGACCTCGTATCGCTGTCCTCGTGGAGATCGGAGCACGACATTTGGTTCAGAATGAAAATATATTTTTTGACAGCACACACGTATGTGTATTAAACACAAGTTTATATATGCACATCCATATATATGGTACACGAGAATAAGTCAGATGTATATATATAGATAATGGCAAAATGAGCGCGAGATAGCAGAAGTTTTCATAGAACGCGGCCAAGAAAGACGAGAATGTGTGTTCGCGAATGAATGGGATTCCCTGACCTACCGTCAGTTACAGGCTCTCCCGTTGAGCTACTGCAACCCCCAAGTAGAAAACCTCTTCTGTTTCCTCCCTTCGCTGAATAATCGCTGTGATACCGAGACTTTTAAGGCCTTACATACGTCCAGCGGTACCGAAAACGTACCAAAAGAAAAACTGTTTTTAGGAGGGATAGAAATAGAAATTGATAAAAAAAATCTTACTCATTGTTTATTACTGTGTTAAGTTTGTAAAAAAATTTATTTCAATTTTTTTTTTTTAAATTACAACATGAAAAATCACATTTTTTGAAGCACTGTAAAAAAAAAGTTGCTCCACGGTCGGCAGTATTTCTTCCTCAAATGTTGACGGATCTGCAAAATGTAAAGAAATTCTTGTAAAATAAGGTAGTAGTTATAGTTGTCGAGCCGGATTTTTGAAATTCGAAAAATTAAACAATTTACGGTAATTTAAAAAAAAATGTTAAGTTTGTGTCAAAAAAGTCACACTTTAATTGTTTTTATAAAATTTTCTAATCATAATTTTAAAAATCCGGCTCGACAGTCTATAGAGAAAACAATTCCGAATATTTAAAAAAAAAATCATCAAAAAATATTAAAAACCGTACGAGTTATCATGCCGACCGTGTCAGAAAAAGTAGTTTTGAGAAAAACGCGTTTAAAGTTTCAAGCGCGTTTCGCTCGAAGTCGCGCGCGGCTGGAGCAAGAACTTTATGAATTTTTTAAATTTATTTAGTTAACTTACGTCTAATCTCCCATTCCAGCTTCATATTGTACGCCTTCCTTGTCAGTAAAAAATTGTTGTTGTTTATTTTTTTCTAATCGACGAATTGTTCAATCAACTCAACTCAGGTAGGCGCGCGTCAGACCTTTGTCCTTTCGTCGGGCAGTCACATTATCTACAATAACTTTTGAACTATGGGGAATTTTTACAATCAGCTTACACAGAAATACGCCTAAGACTATAAGGAATAATAATCTGTAAACAAAAAAAAATCGAATTTTTGAAAATTCTCGACGTATGTAAGGCCTTAATATATCGAGCAAAGTTAAGCGTTTGTTATAATGGAGTCAAATCGCGATGAATTTTGAATGACATTATAGAAAAAAAATATTAACCAGACAGCAAACCCATTGTTTCATCCAAACTATCTTTCGCGAAAGTTATTCATAATTTAAAAAATCAAATGTCCATGAAAAATAATAATTTTCCGCGTGTGAAAGGACTCCTGTTTAGGACATTTCAACTTCTCGCGTTTGAAGCGATTATTTATGAAAATCCGTTCGTTTTTTTTTTTCAACGAAACGCCAGTTTGGATCGTTTATTAACTTTTTTTTCTTCAATTTCATACACGCCGTACCATTGGTTGAGCTCCAAAGTTGAAGTGGGACTGACTTTGACTTCCGGCGTCTGGGGAGAGGTTAATAAAAAGACATTGGTGTAATACATTTTTTTTTTTTTTTCGGGAAATTCGAGTTATATCATTTTTTCAATATTAAATTTTTCTCCTCTGTTGGTAACAAGTTATTCCGAAAGACAAATGTTATTATTTGGTCCCAGAACGATTAAAAACTATTTCGGAATCGGGGAAAATAAGTGGCTTCGGCCGAGCGAATAATTGATATTGATACCGATAAATATTGGAAATTGGAAAAAACATTTTTTTCACAAAGCTCCCACCACGAGTAAGCCAAATAAGGGAGCTAACGTTTCTATCGAATAACAATACCAGAACAGATACCCGGAAAACAACTCTGTACCAGATTACAAGTCTGTACCGGAGAATATTTCTGTGGCGTGAATCTCAACTAAATATCTCGAATCATTCACAATTTAATTTTTTCAAATTCTGTCTCATCCCCGCACACGCACACACACGCGCGCGCTCGCACAAACTGAATCACTCGGACTTTTTTTCTAAACAGCATTTGTCGATGTTTTAGACCGTTTCGAGTGTTCTGATATTGAAATATCGGGGGAAAAAAATGTTCTTCCGAAAACGTAGCGTCATCTACGAGGAAGCAAAAATATCGAGAATACAGTAAAAGAGGCAAAAGTCCGTAAATAACGTTTCTCTTCTCGTTGAATCATCACTTTATTGCATTGCCAACAGACGATTCAATTTTATCCTAAAAGTAGAAGCATTTATCCCTGTTGCGAGGCAGAAGAGAGAGAGAGAGAGAGATGATGAAAACGCGAATATATCTAAGCAAAGGGAAAAAAAAATCTCTCCCTGCAATTTATTTTCTTCCATTCAGTCTCTTTTTCATTTAATCTTTCATTATTACTACCGTTATTATTATTGATATCGTTATTTTCATTGTAACCATTTTCATTCGTCAAATCATCGAAACATTTACGATAACAATGATTATTATTGAAATTAGCGACAAAATTGGGGCCGGGTCGAAGTTTCGAACCGTAAAAGCTTCGACGGTGCAAAACTCCGAATTTTAATAGTACGAATTACATGGTTCATTCCGACGACAGTTTGAATAATCGACCGTAAATAACATCTAACGGGTATGAATCGATACAAAAATGATACGAATTTCATATCGTCGAGTAAATATTTTTTCGAAAGATTACGCAGACGACAGAGCAATTTATCGAACGGTCAGTAGTATTACTTGAAAAATTCCGAATTGGTGATTTTTAGAGATCCGCAAAGTTCCGAAAATTATATTATCGAACAAGAAACTATCGGAATGGTGCGAACGTAATAAAATTGAAGAAAAGAATTCTCGGGTATACGAATTTTTCGGACTCCGAAAATTACGGCGTCGACGATGCGGTATTCCGAAAATAAAAGTTCCGGAGGGGCAAAATTCCGAAAATTTGCAATCCGTGCGTTTAGATGGCAGCACCACTGGTGTTATGTCCTATGGACCTTTTTCACGAGCGAGCGTCAGAGCCCACTAGTAGCCGCTAGTTTTACTCTCTTTCGAAATTTTGCCCTGTCGGAATTTTGCCCCGTCGAATTAATACCCTGTCGTCTGTTTACCCTTTTCGGGACATACAAATGCTAATATGTTTGGCTTCGAACTTTTTTTTTCTGAACCTTTTCAGGTATAAAACTTGACCGTTCGGCAACTCGAGTTGCTAACACCACAATTTTTCGGAACTTTACGTTTTCTAATTATTAAAATACGATTTTTTAAGTAGTAGGATTTTTGATTTTCGATACTTTAGCAGATCGGTCCCATAATTATTCTTGTCATTTAATCCTCGATTTATAACTATTATTCGCAATGACATTTCTGTTTTAAAAAGGACGGATTTTAAGAATTTCGAAAAGTTTTAAGATCGTCCCACATAAATTCGGTGTTTTGAATCGTCGAAGCTTTTACGGTTCGAAACTTCGACCCCGCCCCAAAAAATTGACAATGATTGCACCGGAATCTCAAAACTGTCAAACTCAATTTTAGCCACGGCTTTCTCGATAACGACGTCTATACGAGAAATCTCCATAATCGAGGCTACAATTCATTTAAAACTTTCGCAACAATTTTCAAGCATATTCGACGTAATTTGAAGATTGACAAAAAAATTTATCATCGGTTTCTCATATTTGCGAGCCTGACGGGACGAAATAATAAAAAGAAAAAAAACGTTGAAACTCACACAGTGCTTTCTCATAAAATTTGACATCAATGCACTAACTCAACTTTTTTTTTGAGTTGCAGTATTAACGGACATTTTACGAAAAATTAAAAATCCCATCAAATCATTAAGTATACGTAAATTTTCAAGAAAATCATATACGTCGGTCGAAGGGGAGTCACTGCCTCAGATGTGTTTGAAATTTGGACGAAAGCAAAACTTCATCTAGAAGGAAGCGAAATAGAGAATAGTACGGAACGAGGGGGAGAAAGGTAGATTAAGTCGACGAAGCCGTGAGCCGATAGATATATATATGTAAGAGGGGAAGTGGGTGCTTGTAAGGCCAGAATCATTTCTCGGGGCATGAATAAGTGATCGGCGTGTACCGTGTCTATATCCTTCTCGCTTATGCCCACTCCCACCACCCTCCGTGCCCCGTGCAACCCTCTTGCGGCTCGACTAGAGAAAAGCCCCAGGCTCAATGGCGCCGTTCGAGGGGCGCACGCGCTCGCCTCTCTTTCTCACGTAACCCCGCAACACAGCAAACTGTGGCATCACGTTTTCTTACTCTATCGGATATAGCCCATATATATTAGGGTGGTTCTTAATTTAGTGATGTTAGAAATTCTTTGGTATTGTTCCTCAAAAGTAATCAACATATCTAGAAAAAAAAATTAGGCGCAAGCGGAACGTTGTCCAATAATTCTAACCCACCCCACCGAGCTGTCGAATTTTTATATGAAAAAATGCATGCATTCAAAATTTTGTTAAGAAAATTGTTTATTATTTCAAGACTATTCATGATAAAAGAATTTTATATAACTTTTTTGTAGGAAATATAATGCTCTACAAAAAATGTATCTTGTGAAATTCTCGTGAATCTAATATTTATCACGTAATTAGCAAAAAACTGTCATAATTTATTCCGAAAGTCGATCATTATGGTCAAAACAGGAGTTTGACGTCGAATAGCTGCAATTTATTTTTCGTATGTATATAAGATTATGAAGAAATACGTAGCGCACTCAACAATGAAATGTAAACAATATTCAAATTTTCAATTTTATCAATTTTATTATGAATTATAATGAATGATGTCATATATTTTAAAAATCAACTTACAATAATGAATTACATCGGTTGGAGCAAAGTTGCTTTGTTAATATCAGGATTTTTTTTTTTAATATTCTTCAATTATTTGTACAATCAATTGTTTCTGTCTTCATTTTTTTAATATTCTTCAATTATTTGTACAATCAATTGTTTCTGTCTTCATCTGTCAATCTTCATCATAAGTGAGACGATCATTGTACTCTGTAATAAGTTTAACTCCTCTTTCTGCAACATCGTTAACCACTCTAATTCCTTTAACTATTTTTAAGCCTTGTAAATAATTTTCATTAGAAATCCACTCGCTCACATCGATATCAAAAAATGAGGAGTTGATTTCAAATCTTTCGAAAAAAGCCATCGATTTGGAACTGATAAAGAAATCAATGTCCTTATCGATCAAAGAAGAAAAATTTATCATGAATGATAATAAAATTGATAAAATTGACAATTTAAATATCGTTCACATACTGTTATTGAGTGCACTACGTATCTCTTCATATTTGTAATTGAATATGAAGAATACATTGCAGTTTTTCGACGTCAAACTCCTGTTTTGGCCATAATGGTGGACTTTTGGAATAAATGATGACAGTTGCTAATAACGTGATAAACATTAGATTCACAAGAATTTTACAAGATACCTTTTTTGTAGAGAATTAAATTTCCTATAAAAATATAATATAACATTTTTTTATCATGAATAGTTTTGAAACAATAAACAATTTTCTTAACAAAATTTTGAATGCATGCATTCTTTCATATAAAAATTCGACAGCTCGGTGGGGTGGGTTAGAATTATTGGACAAAGTTCCGCTTGCGCCTAATTTTTTTTCTGGATATGTTGATTACTTTCAAGGAATAATACCAAAGAATTTTCAACATCACCAAATTAAGAACCACCCTAATATATATGCACCGACTTTGCCATTTTTTATTTAGAAATTTTCACATCAAATGCGAGCTCAGTAAATTAAAAAAATCCCTGACATCAAATTTCATAAAAATCAAATAATCTTGTATTCTGTTCAGTGGCCATATTAGTTCCAGCGTTTCGTATTTCGATATACGAGGTCTGTTCAAAAAGTATCGCGAATTTTGAATTTCCGCGTGCTACGTGTATTCGATTTTCGATTTTTTTTTGTGGCGTTAGGTTGGTACTCATGTCCCTCACTTATGCTGAAAAAATCGGCCATTTTGAATGTTTAGTTAATTGTTGACAGCTGTTTTGGTTAGACGTGTTTTGGCTTGTCTTCGATTTTTGCCTATTCCAAAAAATGCGTCAAACAATCTGTATCAAATTTTGTGTGAAAAACAAAATTAAGTGCGCGGACGCATTCCGAATGTTGACTGTGGCATATGGTGAAGCTACCTTGGACCAAAGCAACGTTTATCGGTGGTACAAAATGTTCTCACAGGGCCGAGAAGATGCGAACAACGAAATGCGTTTCGGACGCCCGAGCACATCAACAACAGACGAAAACATTGATGAAATGAAGAAAATAATATTGGCCAATCGTCGAATCACCGATAGAGAAGTTGCTGAGGAACTAAACATATCGATTGGCTCGTGCTATTCGATTTTTACCAATGATTCGGGCATGAGACGTGCCGCCGCGAAATTCGTGCCAAAATTGCACAATTTCGAACAAAAACAGGGTAGCGTTAACATTGCTGAGGAGCTGTTGGACTCGGTCTGCGACGACCCAAATTTGCTCCAGAGGGTCATAACTGGTGACGAATCATGGGTTTATGTTTATGACGTGGAAACCAAAGCTCGATCATCTCAAGCGAAGCTGCTTTTTTGGAATAGGCAAAAATCGAAGACAAGCCAAAACACGTCTAACCACAACAGCTGTCAACAATTAACTAAACATTCAAAATGGCCCATTTTTTCAGCACAAGTGAGGGACATGAGTACCAACTTAACGCCACAAAAAAATCGAAAATCGAACATATGTAGCCCGCGGAAATTCAAAGTTCGCGATACTTTTTGAACAGACCTCGTATTTATTTTCAATACGCAATCGCAACTGTGACGGAACCTTTCAGGCACCAATTTTCATTAAACTACGAATCAATGTTTGTTTCATTGACTACGCCATTTTGAATTTCGAAATTTCATGTAGAATTCCGAATTCACCGCCGTTTACAAACCCGGAGGCTATCATAAACGGCCTTCGGCGCCATTACTCAATCGATAATGGAAACCGGACACTCAGAGCGCGCGATCTGTCGAACGGTCAAATTTCATATGTTTATATTAACTCATTGAGCACAGCCCCGGAAGAGTTGCTCCGCGTAACCCGTATGAGGTTGACAGAATGTTTTCAACTGCATCTGTACACAATTCCACTGGACACAACGGTTTGCTCTTCAACGTAAAACAAAAAGTAAAATAAGAATTAATCGACCAATTTGTTGTCAGCATGATCAGTATAATCCTACGTCACCGGAAAATGTATTGTCCAATGTTTTGTCCACCCGTTAATAACAACAATGTGGCGCATCTGTATAAATTTTTAACGAACCTCTTTCGAACGCGCGACATATTTATGGGAACATCGTGTACATCTTCACAAATTATTTCCGGTCAAGAGCCGTGGCAGCGTCTCGATGGCAAGTAATTTAAAATAAGTCTTCGAGTTGTTATATACCAAGATAATTGGAATAATGCCAATGCGTCAACTGACCCCTAAATCAAGTGAATCTAGGAAAATTGGTCTCGTAAATTAGCCATTGAGAAAATGGTCCCAGGCGGCCATTTTGATGTCATTATTAACATTATTAACATTATGTTATAATGTTACTATGTGATTCATGAGCTAGAAGCATATGTAAGCAGGCAGCACAAGCAATACAGCTACAGAATTTTGCGTGGCGACTCGAACAAAGCCAAAACGATTGTAACGAAGCGAAAAGAAACTCATATGAATAAGAGGTAAACAGTTCGCTAACACAAAGCCAACAAAATAATATGGATGGATATCGATTAATTTGGGGACCAATTTTCCGATAGACAACTTTCCGTGATCCAATTTTCCAGGGACCAATGATCCTGTTACGAAACCGAGCAGCCCTAGTCTCGCTTATAACCGGGCTTGCTATCTCCACCATTTTTTATTATTCTCGAATATCAGCGTTGTATACAAAACCACCGATTTCAATAACCTACAGGTACCAAATTTTCATTGACATCATTTTTCTCAATGATATTGACACCTAGAGTCACGAAATTTTTACATGGAATTCGAAATTATCTTAGTGAAAAATTTCCCGTTTCCAAATAGTCGATTTTACAAAGGGACCAATTTTTTGGTCCTTTTTTCGATCAGTTTCATTGAATTTCCAACTTTTAACATTAAATTCGAAATCAACATATGCCGAAACACCTTCAAGTGGCAAAAATAAAAAAGAAGAGAAAAAAAAAACACATTCGTTAGCGTTTGCACATATAAATTACACGAAACATATCGATTCTGTCGTATTTTGTACAGCATGTGGACGTGATTGTTCAACGCCACACATAAACTTGGTGTGTTATACGCATGCATCTGTGTTTACATTGGTTGTAGTATCGACCGAGGTTATAAGCTTTCAGCTTGGCCATTATGTTTCCCGAAAGAACGTCGCTGTTGTATAGCAACCAGGAATGGGCGCCATTCGAGTGGAAAAACATTAAAAGTACTTTATGCATTAAATAACTATATGTAATTATGATGAAAAAGGAACAACGTTCCATAATATTGCAATGTTATGAAGAATTTAGAGAAATCATTCACTTACAACAAATAATCATTCCGCAGGCTTAGTAATTCATAATCATTAGACCATGAAAGTATTTAAAATCAAGTCGATTCTAAATACTTTTGTTTGAATATTATGATTATGAGGCGATGTTAGCATATAAAGACAAGTGGCGATCGTACGTAAGATAGTAGTCTGGTAACTTAAGCCGATTTTCATGTCTTTTTTGGAGGCCGTTTTTTTGTAGGAAAATAAAAATGAATCGTTTTGGATATTTAGGATGTTTTTATTTACATATTAATGATACAAAATTTTTTTTTTTTTTACTTCAATAGTTTATTATTATTATTATTATTGATCGAAGTTGGCACCTCGAAAAAAAAGCGTGTGGGTGGCCCCGGTGATTTTGGCTCTTGATGTTATCTGAAATCAAAAATTCTTGATAATTCTTAATCCATAGACATGTCATTCTGGTCGGAACTACTGAAGTTAAATTTCATGGATAAATAACAAAATAACAATGACTTTGGGAAAAACTTTTTTTTCCAAAGTCCGCGATTTTGTTATTTATCCATGAAATTTAACTTCAGTAGTTCCGACCAGAATGACATGAACCAGAATGACCAGAACAATGACAAAAAAGCGCGTGGGTGGCCCCGGTGATTTTGGCTCTTGATGTTATCTGAAAAAAAAATTCTTGATAATTCTTAATCTATAGACATGTCATTCTGGTCGGAACTACTGAAGTTGAATTTCATGGATCTAACGATTAAGAATTATCAAGAATTTTTTATTGCAGATAACATCGAGAGCCAAAATCACCGGGGCCACCCACGCGCTTTTTTTCGAGGTGCGAACTTCGATCAATAATAATAATAATAATAAACTATTAAATATTTTCAAAAACATTTTGTATCTTTAATATGTAAATAAAAACATCCTGAAAATCCAAAACGATTCATTTTTATTTTCCTACAAAAAAACGCCCTCCAAAAAAGACATGAAATTCGGCTTAAGTTACCAGACTACTACCTTAAAAACTCTTTTGCAATTACTTGGCGTTATGACGCTGCCGCGTCTCTTGATACTTTTTCACCGAATGGTGCCTGTTCCTGATAGCAACTTTCAATAATAAAAGGACTATACTAAGGACTAAGGACTAAAGGACTTCGTGCGAATTTAGGACTATAAAGTCCTAATTTCGCACGATATAAAAATCGCGAAGATAACGGTCCTATAGTTCGATGCCCTCGCGAGCAAAAAATTTATCTCAAGCTTTTAGTAGGCAACCTCTCTGTTCTGCTGGAATATTCATTTACTTGTGACAGTTTTCGGACAGTTATATCCTTGGCGCTTTCGGCTAATTGCCGAGCGAAACGTGACAGTTCGCCACATTTTATTATTTAGTCAGTCCAATATGGTAACAGCTTAAAATTATCTTTTATTTGATGACGGTTATCACTCGAGTAAGCTTTCGGTCCGTACGCATGATCCTTTTTTTTCATAATCTGAGTAATAATTTTTATATTCAGGAAATAATGAATAATTTATTATTATTATTATTATTATTATTATTATTATTATCATTATTATCATTTTTATTATTATTATTATTATTATTATTATTATTTTTTTTTTTTTTTTTTTTTTTTTTTTACAAGGAGTTGCGGAATCCTAGTTACGGATTCCACCAGTCGACCTGGTGGATATGTGGGACTCCCGATTGGCCTACCCACTAAACCGCCCTCTCCTTTCCGTCCGCCCCCGACCAGGAACTATGTTAATATTACTTCTGGTCGGGGGGTCTGTCTGTGTTCGTCTCATAGTGTTGTGTGTGTCAGTACTGTTTCTCTATCTTCGGTCGCGTCTAGTCTGTCAGGTTAGGCAGCCGTCCGCGTTTTTCCGTCTCAGTATAGTCTCTATGTATGTGGCAACGAGTTGCCAGTGCTCGTTTCCGTGGAGCATCACCCCGACGATGTTGTCAGGGGTAATGTTTCCAACAGTCGATGTCAGTTCCTGTCTCAGTCTTGTCCAGCGGTCGCATCCGAAAATCGTGTGTTCCGCGTCGTCCCGTTCGTGTCCGCAGTATGTACAGTCCGGTGTTCGCACTCTGTTCATTTTGTGCAGGTACCTTCTAAAGTAACCGTGTCCCGTCAGGAATTGGGTGACGTAAAAGTTCACGTCCCCGAAATCCCGACTGAGCCACGGCTTCAGGTCCTTTATTAGTCGTCTCGTCCAGTTTCCAGTCGTTTCTTCTGTCCATCGTTGTTGCCACTTCTGTAGCGTTCTGTCTCTTTCTGTCGTTTCCGCGTCCCGTCGTCTCGTGTCCTCGCTCTTACCGTAGATCCTCCTACGCTCGAAGGCAAGAAGGTCTATGGGAATCACGCCCGCTACCACCAGAACAGCCTGTGCAGAGACAGTCCGGTAGGAGCAAGCGATCCTCAGCGCGCTCCGTCTTTGTACCGCCGTCATCGCGTGGCAGTACTTTTTTGTCTTCAGGGAGTCCGCCCAGATCTCTGCGCCGTAGAGCAGTATCGAGTGGGCCGTCGACATTAATAGTCTCCGTTTCCCCGGTCTCGGTCCGTTCGTATTTGCCATCAGGCGGCTTAGGGATGCTATCCTTTCGGCCGCCTTCCGAGTAGTCCTTTGTATGTGAGGCCACAAGGTCATCTTTGTATCTAAGGTCACCCCCAGGTACTTGACGACCCCTCTGGTCTCGATCTCGTCTGTTCCGACCTTCATCGGTAATGTCGTCTGTATGCGTTTTCTTGTGAGGAAAAGCAGTTCTGTCTTCTCGGTCGCGAGTTGCAGTCCGTGGTCGGTCATCCAATGTCCGATCCGTCTCATCGTCTGATTCAATTTGTACTGCGCCAGATCTGGAGAGCGCTCGACGATCACCGCCGCCACGTCGTCAGCATATGCGACGAGGAGTACGCCGAGCGGAAGCTCCAGTCTAAGCAGGCTGTCGTACAGTCCGTTCCCGAAGTCCGGGCCAAGTATGGATCCTTGGGCTACCCCCGCGGTGATTTGTCTCGTTACCTGCCCCTCTGTTGTCTCGTATGTGATTCGTCGATGTCGCAGGTAGTCTTCCACCACCCGGAACAGGTACGGCGGAATCCTGTAGTCGTTTCTAAACGCCCCCAGAATGTCAACCCACCTGGCCGAGTTGAAAGCATTTCTGACGTCCAGTGTCGCCAGCAGCACGATAGGCCGCGCTGCGTGGCAGTGTCTGTCAGTGGCTCGGAAGGAGTCGACCACCCTCTGGATTGCTCCGATGGTCGATCGACCCCTCCTAAAGCCGAACTGCAGGTCCGAGAGGCCTCCACCGCTTTGTATTGCGTCTGTAAGTCTTGGTTTAAGTAGTCGTTCGTACAGTTTCCCTGTCGTGTCCAGTAAGCTCAACGGCCGGTAGGCCGACGGCGAGTCGGGTTCGCCCTTCCCCTTCGGGATGAGGACCAGCCTCGCCGTCTTCCAGCGATCGCTGAATGTCCCTGTCGTCAAACACGTGTTGTACAGGTCGAGAAGTATCTCCGGCCTCTGGGTAGCCATCAACCGGATAATCTCTCCCGGTACTCCGTCAGGTCCCGGCGCTTTACCCGCCTTCACCGCGTTGGCTGCTCTGGTGAGCTCCTCCGCTGTGAAGACGGGGACCGCCGGAGTCTCGTTGTCGTTCGTTTCGTCCGTGCGTATCGGGTGTGTCGGGAACAGTCCGTCGACGATCCGTCGTGTGGCTTCCGCGTCTTTGAGGACAGGCGTGGCCCGGGCCCCCAGTTTACCGGTCACAATCTTGTACCCGGTTCCCCACGGGTCCCGGTCCACCTCCTCGCAAAGCTTCTTCCAGCAACGCGTCTTGCTGTCTCTAATAGCGTTCGTCAGTCTTTTACGCTCCGTCTTGTATGCCTCTTGCAGGGGTTCCCTTTCGGGTCTCCCGCCGGCCCTGGTAACCCGTCTTCGGCTCGCTAGGCACTTCTTTCGCAGCTCGGCTATCTCGTCCGTCCACCAGTACTGTGATTGTCTGTTTTGTCTATATTGTCGTTTCGGCATTGTGCTGTTGCACAGCCGCTCCCACAGCTTAGCCGTCTCGTCTGCCAGTCTTTCCGCCTTTCGCCGACCAGTCAGCTCCGGGGGAACGTTCGTGATCGGAGCCGGCGCTGCCGCCAGTTCCTCCGCGAACTTTTGTGCGTCGAGTTTGTTCGTGTTCCACCGCGGGGGTTGTCGAATCCTCGTCCGTATCGTCGTAGTGTGCACCGCCACTTCAAAGACAATGTACTGGTGGTCGCTGGCCGTGAAGTCCTCGACCACCCGCCACTCCCTGATCAGCGGCACCAGTCGTTCTGACGTTATCGTTACGTCCGGTATAGAGTCCCCGTATCCTGGTCGTCTGTAAGTTGGTACATTTCCCGTATTTGCCACTACTAGGTCTAGCCTTGCGGCCATCTCCAGCAGTAGACGTCCTCGTTTGTTCGTTTCTGTCATGCCCCACTCGATCGCCCTCGCGTTGAAGTCCCCCGCGACCACGACGTTTCCGGGCAGGTCCCTTATTCCGTCCTCGAGGAACGCTACCCTTCTCTCGAACTCCGCCACGACGCAGTTTGGGGTCAGGTAGACGCTGACATATGTGACGGCGCCCACCCTGGCCCAGACGTAATCGTCTCCTACGCCCCTGTCGGTTATCCGGGAGCGGGCCGCGCCCCTCACCCAGATAGCAACTGTCTTCGTTTCGTTTGTTATCCATGTTTGCGTCGGTCGTATCCTGTACGGTTCGCACAGTATCAGGATGTTAGCGTCGTGTTCGTCTGCTATCTGGGGCTATTATTATTATTATTATTATTATTATTATTATTATTATTATTATTATTATTATTATTATCATGTTAATTCGTTATTATGATTGGTTGTCGATGTCGTGCTCGAAGTTTGACCATGCGCATACTTCAGATCGTACGGTCGGAGACGACGAACCTAACCTACAAACCAACGAGCGAAGCGCGTACGACGATTCTAGTTTCATATAAAAAAGAGCAAATGCTTTTTCGGTATTTTCTCCCAATTCACACAATTCTCCCTCTATGAGCAAGTGGATTCTACATTTTTGGCTTCCTCATACAGGAAAACTTGTGTTCACGAAATGTATTTTCCCGGAAAAGTAACTAGAAACACGATAAGACCGCGCGTTACATTACCGTGATTCAAACGTCAGGGGAACGAATTTGTTAATCAGTATTTGAATAAGTTCGAAACGAATATGAAGGGTATAGTGAAAATTAATATTCGTGAATACGTTGGGTTATTTTCACCAAAAGAATTACTTTGTAGGTTGTTAAGAGAATATGTTTAAAAAATCTTCCACGAACTGACTCTTAAAGCAATACTGCCTGTTGCATATGCGGTGACTTAAATTACAACAGAGATTTCCTTACCTACAAATCTCCTTATCAGTTTAGCTATAATTTTTTTTTTTCATATCAATCCGTCGTACGATAAAAATTTTGTTCAATAATTCAAAGTCGATCGCAAGAAACTTGTGTACCGTGCTATCACAAATCCCTGGTAATAAAATTTGTCCTCTATGGACGCTTTGACTACTTAAGGCCAAAGCGTTGCCAGGCAAGCGTAAGGCCAGGCGTTGAACAAAAAATAATGTTGTTAATATTACCACGGTATACAGGTGAAATCAACGAAAAATGATTTACGTATCGAATACCCCCTTTTTTAAATTCATAGTCTTCTGTGTAGGCCAATTAGGAGACACAAATGTACGAGTATGTTTGGTAGGGCGACTAAAACTCGATTTAGCCTACTATTTATGTATTCATTCTATTCCTTAAAACTTTAGTGATCGAACGTATCATCCTTATGTATCCATTCAATTAATAAAGAGTGGTTATTTCTTGAACGTGACTTCGATTATTATTGTTTTTCCCTTGGAAAAACATTAACGAACGGATATATTCTCTGTTACAATATGTACGAGGGGGGGCCCAAAAAAAACGGGACTTCGTCATAATTTCTTTATTTTTTAATATTTTTACATCAAATTTTGATCACCTTCAAAGTATTCTCCTTTGACCACAATGCACCTCTGCAAACGATCCTTCCAATGTTCAAAACATTTTTTAAATTCATTTATTGGGATGTTCTTTAGGCCTTCCAGCGATTTTTGTTTTACCTCCTCCACAGTGGCAAAACGCTTGATTGCTGCTTTGTTTCGGGGTCGTATCCATAGCACCACGATTTATCACCAATAATCACCTTGGAAAAAAGTTCAGGGTCCTCTTCGAGCTGCTTTTGAAGTTCAAAACATGCCTGAAGTCGACGCTCTCTTTCCTCGTCTGTGAGAAGGCGAGGGACACATTTGGCTGCAACTCTGCTCATGTGCAAATCTTTGGATAAAATCCTCTGAATTGAACTCCATGATATCCCAGACATCTTACAGAGTTGATCAGTGGTTCGGCGACGGTCTTCATGAATGAGAGCATTGATTTTGTCGACGTTTTCGTCACTTCTTGACGTTGAGGGGCGTCCTGAACGGGGTTGGTCTTCAATTGACATTTCTCCATTCTAAAAACGTGAAAACCACTCGTAGACTCTGGTTTTACGTAGGGCAGCATCTCCATAAGCAGTCATAAGCACTCTCCCACCCCGCTGCAGCGCAATTCCCGTTTTTTTTGGGTCCCCCCTCGTATATCTGTGCATATTATATATTAGATATATTCTTTTCACATTCAAATTAAAATGATCCAAACACTGGTTTGAAAATGACGGAATCCAGAAGCTTCGTGATGCGACGAACCGCTAGATGGCCAACATTCGGGGCCGGGTTGAACTTTAGACACGTAAAAGCTGCAACGGTCCAAAACTCGGAATTTGAATACTACGAATTACATGGTTCATTCCGACGACAGTGTAAATAATCGACTGTAAATAACATCGAACGGGTATGAAACAATACCAAAAACGATACGAATTTAATATCGTCGAGTAAATATTTTTTCGAAAGGATATGCAGACGACAGAGCGTTTTATCGATCGGCCAAGTAGTACTACTTAAAAAATTCCGCATTGGTGATTTTTAGAGATCCGTAAAGTTTCGAAAATTATATTAACCGAACAAGAAACTATCGGAAAGTGCGAGTATACGAATTTTTCGAACTCCGAAAATCACGGCGTCGACGATGCAGTATTCCGAAAATAAAAGTTCCGAAGGGGCAAAATTCCGAAAATTTCCAATTCGTTTGTTTAGATGGCAGCACCACTGGTGTTATGGTCCTATGGATCTTTTTCACGAGCGAGAATCAGAGGTCTCCACTAGTAGCGCTAGAGTCTAGAGCATGGAGAAGCAGGCAATTCTAATGAAGGAAATTTTCTACCCTTATACATTCGGTAAACATCGGGTTTAGGGTATCCCCCTCCGATTCCTTTCGAAATAGGCCCATCCGACGCGTTTTTGCACGCGAAACAACTTTTTCCTTTGAGAAAATTGGGGGACGTTATTTATTGAAAAGTTATTTACAAATAAAGTTAATAATTCATATAGCTATTTTCCTTATACCAGCTAGTCCCAATAATCTTATCCTTCATATGTGTTGTTAAGAATACCCCCTGAGTAACATACAAAAAGTTTTAACCGTCACTCATTGTTTGTTAAAAAGTTATTAACAAAAGAAGTTTCGTACATCAAACATGAACTACTTGTACTAGTGTATGTTGAACAGTTCATGTATGAGCGGGGGGGCGGCACCCCCACTGCACCCCAACATTCTCGCAAGTGAAATGACATGTGTGCGTAATGATAATCGAGGGTCAATCGCCACGATTATTACGAGAGACTCGCCTCTTAGCTTTTTTTTTGCAAAACGTCCACCCCCATGTTTTCTAGCAGTTGCTTATTTCAATAATGTTTATTGCATCGACACTTTTATATGTTAAGCAACGACCGTTGCTAATATGTTTTCGGCTTCTGCGATATAACAACCCTTCGTGATTACAAGTTAAATTTAAGTACATTGTTACAAAAAATCTCCGCAAATTTGTTTTCCTATTCGGCAAGAATAGCTCTATGAGCAAGAAAAATTGTGATCGATCATTAACAACGATTAACAACCAAATAATATATTTGGTGGTGACAATTTTTTTTCATCACTCGATGATTAACAGTTTATGCAATTCTTCATAATTGTTATGAATTCAAGATAATTTTTAGGAATAAAAGAACAATTGAGGATTATGCTAAATATTATGTGCACTGAAGAGAGAAGTATAGAAGAGAAAAAAGTATTTTAAGTTATCATTGATCGCGTTTTACCCGAGATAATATGCGACTACACGTAGTAGTGCAATCTTCGTTTCACGATGTGAAGCTACCAGTTGGAAAATGTTCTCGACGTAAACTGCTAAAATATCGATCTCGGGTCGATGCCACGAGTACCGCACAGCAAAATGGTTGGAAAATTCTGCGATGAACCTTCGAGGGGTATAACTACTGCACGACCCTCTTATACACTATTAGAATATTCCAGTTACTTATGAGACACGTTATAACAGCGGAGGCGACGTCAAGTTGTCGCCTTCTGCGTTATACCGGTGTATACAGGCCACGTTCTGCGACAGCTGGCTTTTCTCCACGTTTTGCCCACTGTCAAACACGTCTGTACAATCATGATAAATCGGTCGAATTATTTCGAAGACAATGCGCGAAAATATCTTTGAGTCTTCAATATTTTTTTTGGCTTCCTCGTAGAAAAAGTTTTGTTTTCGTAAAAAAAGTTTTTTTTTTCAGTTGTCAATGCCACTACGTTCAAAATGTGTCAAAACGCCGGAAAACACACATAATTATAGAAACGAAATGTGCGAAACCTCGCAACCGCTTAAGAGCATGTGGAAGACGGTAAGAAACTCCAACAGTTGGAATTTCTATACCGAGGTTGGGTTGGGTAACATTCAAGAAACCTGTATCAAATACGCAAATCACCCATGCCAGAAACAATTTACTTGTGATATTTTGGCATTGTAACTTCTAATTTGCAACTTAGGATCCCAATAGCTCGAAAGCTGTCTGTAAATTGAAAATTGATTAAGGAAAACCTCGCGTTTAGGTCTGTTATTGACGCCAGTGGAATACAGACGAACTAAAACACTATACGATTACTGTGTATTTTTTGCCAACTACCATTTTGTTAATTTTACCAATAAAGCAACGAATAAATGCTTGATAGTTAACGTTTTTATACGTCTATATCGTAAGGTTCAATTTTTTCGGAATTACACTATTGGTAATTATCACGGAGGCGTTGCCTATTCAATATGGACGCCCATTCCCAGTCAGCCCAAGTCAGCTAGTACTAGTTAGCATGGAGAGCAGTAGTAAACCCTGAATTATCGTATATTTTTTGGTGAAATGTAATGTATTTAGTACGATCTGATAATCAGGATTATTACCGTTGATGTTTGTGCGTGAGCAGAATCAACTGCGACAATTGGGTACAGACCGAGTCCATAAGGATACGGTGAACCTATATGACGTGCGATGTTTAACCTCAAAATCAGAAAAATATTGCCCTCCACACTAAGGCTAAATAAATGACTTCGAACAATAAACTATTTCTCATATTATAACATCAATCTATCACATGACATAATGTTACATTTATAAATTGTTCATCTTTCAGCAATTATGCAATTTCATTCGCGCCTTTTGTTATTTACACGACACGAATAAAAGAATTTTGTATCTTTCGCGTGGACCAAAAATCTCAATACCCTTCGGACCAAACATCATCTACGTTGTCCCGATTTTTAGTCAATATATTGTTGCTGTAATGAAGCAGTACATTTTTTATTATGATTAAATCGTGACACATCCCCATAGTAATAATCGGGCACCAACTGGGAGAGAGTGGTTTGAAACTTGGCCGAGAGAGGTCAGGTAAATGATAATTCCCAGTACAATAATAATTATGTCAATTTTTGTTTTAAACCTCTCCGTTTTTAGATGGAAAAGTACATTTCTATTTTCAATTGAAATATTTTCTGATCCTTACCTTATATATAACTAGAGGTATCCGGAATTACTTGACCAAATTGTAAATAATTCGATATGACAGTTTAAGATTAACATTGAGCTAAAAATTTCAATGCGTTTTTCCGGTTATACAGAGTCTTTAAAACGGAATTCATTGAAATTCTCTTTATCTCTATTGTAGATATCAGAGAATGTTGAAATTCCCAATATAAATGTACATATCCGGCTAAATACGAAGAGGTCTAAAACAGAAATGGGTATTATTATCAGGAGACGCGGCAGCGTCTAGACGCCAAGTAATTAAAAAAAGTTTTTACGTCCGCCGGCTCTGTCTTTATACAGTAAGTGTGTTATTGTGTAACATAATTTTGAAAAATATTACCAGTACTTTAGAGATGGAAAGCCTAAATAACAAGCCTTTGTTTGTTGTTGTATGTGCAAAATTATCGACGTGGTATTTGGTCGAAAAATACACAGTAATCATGAAAAAGTGTCAAGAGAAGAAAACCAACAGAAAATGATCTCACAAAAAAACTTGAATAAACCGTTTCTGCTCAACAGTAGGGTTTTATAATTGTAAAAAAACATCCCTATGTTTTTACACGTAGTACTAGAAACTGGAAAAATATAAAAAAATGTGCACGTATTTTTAAAAAATGTCCAAGTTGACTCGGAGTGCCCCATAACGGCTGGAAGTAGTTGCAGTGGATAGAGAGCGCGTAGTGCTCAGACTAACGGACTATTTTTCAAAGCTGCGTTTATACCAGCATCGTCAGGGGTTACCCGCGGTTATACACTCGATACAATACGACGCAGCCAAGAACTGCGATTACACAGAGGTATACATACACTCCACAAAGTGTACGTATAATAACCGCGTATACAGTTGAAGTTTTACTGCGCGGTTTTAGCCAGGATTTACGTGTTAGTTGGAATCTTCACGCGATCTCAAAATTCATAATTTATTCCATCGTATTGAAAGAACTAATTTTTTTTACGTCAGAAAAAAAGTAGCAATTTTTTAAGTTTAATAAAAATGTTAATCTTTAATTTTTAAATGTAATCGAAAGAATTTCGGAAATGTGGTGCCACATTAACGCTCAAGCGTGAATAAATCGGAAGAGAAATGTAATTGCAATTTCTAATGTTTAATTAATGAAAATGTAAAATTTGAATTCCCCAAATATCCTAGATAGAGGGTGGTCCGAATGAATGATAAACCGGGAATATTTAGATTATTCTCGATCTCTTGACTGTAACTACTTAAACATTTTTTTCTTCATATTCACAATAATCTTCAAACTAGAGCCATTCGAAACTGCTCATAAGTCGATCAACTGCCAAGCGAGATCTTTTATGCGCGCTGGGAGTCATTGATGTCATGGTATATACGGTCTATTGATGCGTGCTTGATTCAATTGCCGATGACAGAAATGTCCCATGATGGTCAAATGGCGCGTGGGAAAATGACGAATTTGTGATCAATTCGTCGAAATGGCCGTCGACCTCTATTCGCCGTTTCTCGGCTGATAAGTAAAAAACCGTAATGATAAAAAACAAATAGATAAATAGGAAAACGTTGTTATTATAATATACAAACTCATAAAGACCCGCTGTTATGCGCGTTTGTTGTAAATCGTTCCTCGACACCCCCAGGATCAAAGAAAGATTACCATACCACGATAAATCTTTATCTCGCTGGCAAGTGTGATCCAACAACTTTATTAGTGACCGAAAAAAAAAATGACCGTCAAATCCGAACTAAATAGATGTTTTGGTAATTTGATGGTCATTTGCGACGATCAAATGACGCCCATCAAAATGACAGTCATTTTGACATAGATAATTTGTTTTAAAACAAGATGACCTCGAGAGAGCGCCAAAGTGGCGATGAAATGACCGTAAGACTGTCAACTACGATATCGATTTTTTTCGGTGACGCCAGCTCTGCCGTAAAATATTTTACAATTTCAATAACATTACTCGTTCGGATTCGTTCGTGCACAGGGTTTGCACAATTTTTCAAAGTTTTCATAACTTATGAATTATCTATATGCCGGTTCCGGTACACGTCGTATAGCCTGTACGAGAGGGTAGGAGAGGGAGAGATAGAGAGACCGTGTAGTCGAACAGACGGCAACACAGCCCACTATCAATAATAAAAAGCGTGCGAGGTCAAACCAATTGTAATGTAGCCGGCGTAGTATACCGTAGTGGCTCCTGCCTCAGGCTCGCCATCTCCCAGTGGATATATTTATATGTATAGGGTGTGAGAGAGCGAGGTATGGACATGTGTAAATGTGTGTGCACATATAAATATACATACACAAACGTAAAGCGTTAGAGCAGCTTTGCAACACGTTGTGCAGTCTGACTCTAGCTAGAGCTCTGCTATAGCCCGCGTGCACCGGCAAACTCGTCGTTTTTTTTTCCACTGGTGGTTCGTTCACTCGGCATGTGCCTCGAAACTCACATACATTAACATCGTTTATAGAAATTAATTCCCAAGAAACGTTTGCTCGCTGTTAGTCGTGGAAAAAAAAAATTTTACTCTTGTAATATTGCAATAGGTTGATTAAAAAAATATCTACTTACGAGAATGGTCTGTTATAGCTAATATTTGAATTTTTTTTCTGAAAAATGATAATTTATGACCTACTGAGAGACTAGGTTAACTTCAGTTTCGTTCGAGTTCATCTAAAGTCCAAATATTCTTATAAATTCGACCTCTATTTTCTAGGGCCGTACCGTCATCTTAGAGCTGAGCTAAAGTCAAACGGATTCCAGATTCGATTTTTCATACATTAGAGAGATTCCTGTGCTATCCGTTGGGGGCAAAAACTAAAGTAAAACAAAGAGACTCTACATTTTTCATAATTACAGACGCCGACAATGGTGGACGCGCGATCCGTGCGCATCTCTGGCGATCACCCAAGTTGATTAAGGTAGTAGTCTGGTAACTTAAGCCGATTTTCATGTCTTTTTTGGAGGCCGTTTTTTTGTAGGAAAATAAAAATGAATCATTTTGAATATTTAGGATGTTTTTATTTACATATTATAGATACAAAAAAAAAATTGTTTGAAAAGATGTAATAGTTTATTATTATTATTATTATTATTGATCGAAGTTGGCACCTCGAAAAAAAAGCACGTGGGTGGCCCCGGTGATTTTGGCTCTTGATGTTATCTGAAATAAAAAATTCTTGATAATTCTTAATCTATAGACATGTCATTCTGGTCGGAACTACTGAAGTTAAATTTCATGGATAAATAACAAAATGGAAAAGGACGTTTTTTTCCAAAGTCCGCCATTTTGTTATTTATCCATGAAATTTAACTTCAGTAATTCCGACCAGAATGACATGTCTATAGATTAAGAATTGTCAAGAATTTTTTATTTCAGATAACATCAAGAGCCAAAATCACCGGGGCCACCCACGCGCTTTTTTTCCGAGGTGCCAACTTCGATCAATAATAATAATAATAAACTATTAAATTTAAAAAAAAATTATTTTTTGCATCTTTAATATGTAAATAAAAACATCCTAAATATCGAAAACGATTCATTTTTATCTTCCTACAAAAAAACGCCCTCCAAAAAAGACATGAAAATCGGCTTAAGTTACCAGACTACTACCTTAAGCTTTGGCCACCGTCACTACTTGGATGGGGGACCGCTTAGCGGTGCACCGACTGACATACCGACCGTTTATCGGGACGCAGTTTTATTTAGTTTATGATGTAGTTAATACAACTAAAACTCAGTCAAAACGAAGTTGTCTGTATCGACACAAGTTTTCCACAGTTTCCCTGTGTCCATGGCAAATGCGTTACCCCGTAGTTAAGACGTTTGCGCGCGCAATGGAAGTTAGGATAGCTTAGCGAAGTGCGGGGAAAAATAGAAAAATGGAATTGGGAAAGGGTATACGTTGGAACAAATAAAAATAAAAAAGTAACTGCAGATACTTTATCCCGCCATTTTAGAATAAATCTAAAGGGAAATTCATCGTAATAAATTCCAACCTCAGTCAGAAAAACTTTAGTGTCATTTTAAACGCCATCTAAAGTCACGCTAAGTTTCAAGTAAAATTAGAAAGACTTTCTGCCATAGCAGGACGTAAATAACGTTCAATTTTGTTTCATATTTAACGGACCCAGAAATAAAATTCTAAAGGTCATTTTACAGTCCATTCAAAGGTATTGTAAATTTCAACGAAAATCAAAAAGACTTAATTACGATTTCATATATATATATATGTCATTCAACGGGACTGTAAATTCCTAGCAAAATTATAGAAACTTTACCACCATTTAAGAGACCATACAAAAGACCTTTTAATCTCAAATGAAATACGGCAGATCTTTATTGCAATTTTCGAGTTTATCCAACGGGACTGTAAATCCCGAAATAAAATCCTAGGCTCTTAATGCTATTTTAGAATCGATCCAAAAGAGCTTAATAAAATATTGTAGAGTACTCCAATTTTCCGAAAGTGCTCTAAAGTGTCAACGATTTATCCGAAAGGGCTCTACGTTTCAAGTAAAATGTGAGAGACTATGAGCACTTTAGAATCCATGTAAAGTCAGTGACTCAAAATTCAAGGTTGAAAATCATGTGTTTGCGCTCGAACGAATCCATTCATCGGTACTTTTCTCGGTTGAATAAAAGAAAAACACTTTTGGTATTACAACTGGGCTCGTCAAGCCTGATGCGATTCCCAGCCGCCACACTTCCCTCCTATGCACCTCGTGTGCATATATTTTTTTAACATATAAATATCTTACGCTTAGAATCATATATGGTATCATAGATCAAATAGACGCCGTAATAGATCGTTCTTGTACTCGTTATTAAGTCGAGTTTCCCGCTAATCAACCGTTTCCAATCCAATCATCTCACGTTTCACCGGCCATACTACAGTTGTTTGTGATTACTCCCCACCCCTCCGTACCACGGTCTCCGATCACCTTCGCACATAACCTCATGCTATACCGGAACGATCACGTTGTCGTAACCGAGTGAGTTTCATGTTGTTAGATGAGAATTTTAACTCGCAGACAGAATTCGTGAACGATCCAATGTTATAACAAATTTAAGCTGGATTTAGTTTACTACACGGTGTTGGTATAGTTTTCTCGTCGTTGTCGTCGTTTTACTGCCAAACGCTTTGATTAACTCCTGAAATTGGGAAAACGCGTGGTTGTTTCGAGCGAGCTCTGCCAAGCGAAACGCGATAGTACGAAAATTAAAGCAGCCCCGAGAGCAAGGGTTGATTGGTCGTTGATAAATTAATTGGAATTTCGACACCGGTATCACGTTGTTTTTCCTTTAATTGAGAGACTTTTTTCACAATATCATTATTTTTTAAGGGAGGATTGCATCTAAATTGACAAGCGAGTTTTATAAATGTACGTTTCCTACTGTTTGAATAACAAATTATGAAAAAATTAAGATTTTCACAATTTTTTATCTAAAAATATACATTTTTGTTAATCTAAGAAAATTCGTAAAAATACTTTTATCACTATTATGACGTATATGTATAGTGATTTATACTGTTATGTGATATAACGTTACTGCGGTCTTTTGACGAATTCGATTTATCATTCTTGTTGACGAGTAGATAAATAAAAAATCGCGCAAATTAGAAGCTTGCACATTGCTTCCTCATTATTTAACCTCCCTCACAAATCCCCCTCTATATAAGCAAGATATTTCTTTAATTATGGTTTCCTCATAGAGGAATTCATGCAGAAATTGTCGTAGGGATCTATTCGGATCCCTGAGATTGCCACTACTCTCTGGTCAGGATCCGATTAGATATCGGATCGGATCCCGATACGGAAAAGTCATATTTGTAAATTGGATCCCGATAGGGACTTCCGACTGGCTTCCTAACTGTATACAATCTGGATGCTGCATTATTCTTAAAGAATTGTATGAAATGTGACGGGATCCCTACGTGGATTCACATGATCGTGATTGTTTTATCTGCAATATTAGTAGTTCCATAATATTTCTCTTCACATTTGTACATCCCGCCCCCCTATTTGTTCGGTGACAAAATAAAATATAAAAAAATAGAAACTCGAGATGCGGTAAACGAATTAAAAGATAACTTAAACCCCGAAGTCGGTACTCGGTTACTCGGAATCAATCTTAACGAGCCTCCCGATTTTTATAGTCCGCAAACTCTTGATCGCAGACGCGAAGACCTTGCGACTCTTGCCACCTGGCGGCAGATTGGGTAACTTCTTTATACTAGCTACACCGCGAAATTCATGTGTTTTTTACATTATGATGAAATATACATAATCGAACCACACATATTTCTTACCAAATCTGGGCGTATATAAGCGCGGGCCCTAAACTCGACTAACTTTTTGAAGCTGTAAACATGAGAGTCGCGTGTTACGTATAAGGTATCATACCCTTTCACGTAGCATATATAGCTAATCGGGATACCGCTTGGGACTCAGTTGGAATCCTAGAAGGAAATCCTTTCTTGAAATCCCGAAAAATTATCAATGGATCTTTTACGGGAAAATGATATCGAGTCCGCCTACTGAAACCAGAAACTTCAATTTATACAATTTAAAGTTATGTCAGCGCTAATCGGGATAGAACCCGTAATCCACCTGAAAACCGGAAGGGAATTTCTTGATAGGGAGTCCCCAACAAACCCTGATCGGAGTTTGGCTGGAAGCAGGGACGCCCTACCAAATTTTTGCGCGGGAAGCTTTATGAACGAAATACAATAAGGAAGAAGCAACGTGAATTTTTCCATTTTGCATGTTTATCTTTACTGAATTCGATCTAAACAATTTTAAGGAGGTTCACCAGGTGTGCCGGGGAGCGGGGCAACATGCGGTCCAAGTCGCGTTTCGACATTTGTTTCAACCGTAAAAAGCTTAGTTTGAAGGAAGTGGATGATTTATCTGATTTTTATTATGGGGTTTCACTTGAATGCACTCAGTCATTATACAACCCTTTATTTATTTTCTTTGCCTTTTTGCTTGAGTAATAATAGCGGGAACACGAAGTGTCATAAGCGTCTATGTTACATCGCAAATTTTTAACATTTATTATTCGAGAACGGTATAGATGAAATGTCAAAAATACTTCAGGGTTATCCGCGTGTAATCACGGAATGTAGAATAAAAGTTTCAGAAATGTCTACACATTTCCGCTCTACCTAGTGTTAACCTCCTCAAAGTACCGCAGGTTGAAAGTTTTATAATCCTTCATTATCATTTTGAAAAATTTAGTAAAGTTAGAATGAACTTACTAATTTTGGGAAATCCACAAAATTTCAAACATTCAACATTTTACACAATCGTGGAGCTCCATCAATTCTTATTAAACTCATTACTTAATATGGTTACCCTCTAACTTAATTTAATGGCAAGTACCGCCTCTATATTTATAAATTTTTTTGAATTTAAGGTAATAGTCTGGTAACTTAAGCCGATTTTCATGTCTTTTTTGGAGGGCGTTTTTTTGTAGGAAAATAAAAATGAATCGTTTTGGATATTTAGGATGTTTTTATTTACATATTAAAGATACAAAAATAATAATAATAATAATTATTATTATTATTATTGATCGAAGTTGGCACCTCTAAGTTGGCAGCCCGGGTCCGAACTTTTTTTCTACCGAACCAATTGCTTTCATATTTTAACGGGCTACTCTACACACTTATAGTTCTCGTCGGAACCACCGAGGAATTTTTTCACCCCTAACTTTTTATTTTACAACCCCTTCTTTGCTAAAATAAAAGGACTTTAGCAAACAAGGGGTTGTAAAATAAAAAGTTAGGGGTGAAAAAATTTCTCGGTGGTTCCGACGAGAACTATAAGTGTGTAGAGTAGCCTGTTAAAATTTGAAAGCAATCGGTTCGGTAGAAAAAAAGTTAGGACCCGGGCTGCCAACTTCGAGGTGCCAACTTCGATCAATAATAATAATAATAATAAACTATTACATTTTTTTTTTAAATTGTTTCAAAAAATTTTTTCTTGTATCTTTAATATGTAAATAAAAACATCCTAAATATCCAAAACGAATCATTTTTATTATCCTACAAAAAAACGCCCTCCAAAAAAGACATGAAAATCGGCTTAAGTTACCAGACTACTACCTTAAGCAAACATATAATTTTCCATAAAATATGACAATTAAAAGAAATACAAAATTCAATAAAATCTTAATCCATTTATCGATTTGCGCCAAATTCAAGACCAATCATCATTTCATCGTACTCTATTCATGAACAAAGAAATTAACCCAAGGTCTCGACATTTTTTTAAGGAAAATGGAGCACAGAAATTTGTCGACAAAATCAAAAAGCTAAAGCCTTAACAAACATCTATTGTGGTTTTCCGAAAAATGTTAAATTCCATAAATTTAGATCCCTTCTATAGTCTGCGTCCAAATTCGATAGCGAACAGTATTTAATGATTGTTTGTGTAGAAGTGTTTAGCATGATAGCTCGAAAATTGTTCGAGTTACAGAAAATGTTGACAAAATTCAATATTGCGTAAACTCTGAACGAATTCAAACTTCACGAAAATTATATGAGACAAAGAAGGCCAATTGCGTACAAAATTTCAGTTCGATCTGTCCAGCCATTCCTGAGTTATATGGTAGAACATTGATTTTAGTAACCTCATCATACGCACACAAACACACACACACAGACACAACGCGCGCGCGTGTTCGCGTTTCTTTGCAAATATGTTTTTCCAACGTTTTGACACATTTTGGACGCAGTGAAAAGGGAAATTTTATTTTTCACACAAGCAAAGTTTCTTCTATGAGAAATCAAAGTTCCGAATCGAATAATTGTCGAATAAAATAAAAATTGCAATTACGCGAAAATGCCTTATACAATCTAAAAACGAATGAAGAAAAATAATTTAAATATGTACATTAATCGAGAATGATGCTCGTGTATAACGAGATAATGTATTTTGATGTTTATCAACGGTAATTCGTGCGCAAGTGAGGAGATATAATGATAATACGAAAAAAAAGGACGAGAGTGAGACGTGGTGGGGAGTTGAAGAGGAACGAAAATCCGAGGAGCGTACTTCCGGTCGTTGGCACAAAATAAACTACCGGAGCTCGGCCTCGATGAGCACGGACTGGTTTACAACGTGACCGGAGGCCGCAAAAGCCCTCTCTCTTGCTATATCTCATTGTCTCACAAATTCTACTCCGTTGGTTGAACATTTTTGTCCGCACTCGTCCGGGTTTCGGGAACAAAGGTAAACGACGCCTTTCGGCGAGATAAAATTTTTTCACGAATTTTCGTCACGTTTCTGTAACTTCCGATTGTTAACGACATTTTTTATTTCTTACTGATATCTCAGTGAAGAACACTTTCAATAAAAGCAACGATTTTGTCTTAATGAACCAGATTATTTTCGAAAAAATCGCCGGGGGATTCTTTTTGAGTTTTCGTCAAAAGTATTGCGTTGGTTCACTAAAACAGCTGTGCTGCTGCTTCTCGATGGATCAACGACTTCGCGCTATGCTCATTTTGTTTTTTATCGTTGAAACTTGGAAACTTTGCTTGTTTCCCTAGAAGTCGTTGGTTCATGGAATTTCGAGATTGTTATAATCGGTCATTACGATTATTTTTTTTGGCAAAGTACCTTTTCATTTTTTTTCTCTATTTTCAATGGTCTCGGGCAGCTAAAGAAAAAAAGATATCGTAATGAACCAAACGACATTATCTTATACATGGCATTTTGAAAACCCTTCACTTCGATGACTCAAATCACTCTTTCTGCACGAATACGAGATTTTCATCGCGATAAAAAATATCTTGTCACATTTTTAACCAACGGAAAAAATCTAATCTGATCGGGTCCTGTTGGAAGTGATAAATATCGGAAAGACAAAATTCTTTCTATAATATATGACAATTAAAAAAATGCAAAATTCAATAATATCTTAATCCACTCATCGATTCGCGCCAAATTAAATATGAATCATTTAATCGTACTCTTTTCATGAACGAAATATTAATCCAAGGTCTCGAAATTTTTGGAAGAAAAATGAAACAGAAATTTTTCGACAAAATCGAAATTTTATAACATCTGCACTGCTCAAGCGCTTCGTGCCAAATTCAGTACCAAACATCCTTGTCGCCTAACCCATTTACGTGGTAAATTTTGACTGGATAGTTGAAATTTTACGAAAGTAACACGGGAACAGAAATTTATTTGAAATTTCAAAATCCCGTAAAATCCCGAAGAAAAATTCTAATCTGATAGGGATCTGTTGGGAGTGATAAGTATCAAAACTACAAAAATCTTTCTGCGGGATAATACCGTGAATAGCATAGTAAGCGAAAAACATATGGTCTGAGAAAAAAACAGCAATATACTCCCAGAGTCTAAATTGGAAAAATTGAGGGGATTGTGGAAAAAATAACAAATCGAAAATAGTGAAGCGGTAGTTTACACTCTGTTGGCAATTAGTATCTGAATCAGCCGCTGGTGTTTCATTTGGGAATAAACAAACGATTAAAATGTATATATATATATATATATATATATATTGCATTTGCGACCAGAGAAGAGTGAAGGGATGCTGGATCGATCCCTCCATACCGCCATATGCACATTATATACATACGAGGTCTGTTCAAAAAGTATCGCGAATTTTGAATTTCCGCGGGCTACGTATATTCGATTTTCGATTTTTTTGTGGCGTTAGGTCGGTACTCATGTCCCTCACTTATGCTGAAAAAATCGGCCATTTTGAATGTTTAGTTAATTGTTGACAGCTGTTTTGGTTAGACGTGTTTTGGCTTGTCTTCGATTTTTGCCGATTCCAAAAAAGCAGCTTCCATTGCGATGATTGAGCTTTGGTTTCCACGTCATAACCATAAACCCATGATTCGTCACGAGTTATGACCCTCTGGAGCAAATTTGGGTCGTCACGGACCGAGTCCAACAGCTCCTTAGCAATGTTAACGCGACACTGTTTTTGTTCGAAATTGAGTAATTTTGGCACGAATTTCGCGGCGACCCGTCTCATGCCCAAATCATTGGTAAAAATCGAATAGCACGAGTCAATCGATATGTTTAGTTCCTCAGAAACTTCTCTAACGGTGATTCGACGATTGGCCAATATTATTTTCTTCACTTCATCAATGTTTTCGTCTGTTGTTGATGTGCTCGGGCGTCCGGAACGCATTTCGTTGTTCGGATCTTCTCAGCCCTCTGAGAACATTTTGTACCACCGATAAACGTTGCTTTGGTCCAAGGTAGCCTCACCATATGCCACAGTCAACATTCGGAATGCGTCCGCGCACTTAATATTGTTTTTCACACAAAATTTGATACCGATTCTTTGATCCATTTTTTGGAATAGGCAAAAATCGAAGAGAAGCCAAAACACGTCCAACCAAAACAGCTGTCAACAATTAACTGAACATTCAAAATGGCCGAGTTTTTCAGCATAAGTGAGGGACATGAGTACTAACCTAACGCCACAAAAAATCGAAAATCGAATATACGTAGCCCGCGAAAATTCAAAATTCGCGATACTTTTTGAACAGACCTCGTATACAGCGGGAGAGAAATATAGCGGGCTGATGGCCGCGTGCGCCCACTCGAATATCGTACGGCCACTACTGACCCTACTGTGTGTACACACCGTTCCTTTTTGTTATAACAATACCGCGTGTATTTTCTGCCCTCGTTGCGAACCTATACACCACTCGAATAGAAACACTCGAGTTACATCGCGGTAAACCTTGACTCGGGATTAATTGAACCTTCCCTTCCAGCATCGCACAATCCTGTTAGGGAGAGTTTGTACAAACGAGCTCAATATGCCCCTGGAACAGAGTTGCATTGCATTGCGATACCATAGGCAATATTCATCGAAAACAGCATTAACCGTTGCCGTTAATTAATTAACTATTTGTATATAAAAAATGTAAATAAAAAATGTGAATAAATTGATAAATCAGAAAGGACTTACCGGGCTATACAATTACCAACTTGGGAGGAACTAATGTGATTTAGTAATGTGTAATGTGACGTCGTACGAGCAGTGACCCGTTTCTACAGATTCCAACTGAACGCAGCCCCAATCGTACAATACGATCAACTGAACATTTTGCCATATTTATTAACTCAAACGCCGCGTAAGCGACTGACAGATGGAGCAATTTGACATGAATGTGACCTGTGAAAGCGAGATGGACATGCCCGTAACTTAGATTCACGATGTATTTTTGACTTTGTGCTCGTAACTTCACCGTTATTTCTGGCGTACACGACACCGAATGAATCGTGACACTGGCTGATTGTAGAAATGACGCGTACGATTATAGGAAAAAAAGATTGATCAATTTATCTTTGCCCTGTCTCGTGTTATGCAATTTTGCGTGAAACCAAGGCTTGCGTGACCGGAGCGATTAAGGATGTGGGGGCATCTCTGGAAGGCGCGCATTTGAAATATTCAAACATTTTACGATACTTATTAATTGAAAGGCTACGTTAGCCACTGATAGATCGGGCAATTTGTCGTGATAGCGCTCCGGGACTTAGGAAAACCTTAGATTCACGCAAGATCGTTTAACATCAGATGAGACTCACGAAAATCGTCCGTATACTGAAAATTGAGTAAGGAAAATTTCGCGTTCGGGTCTGCTATAGTGGCGACGGCAGAATATAAGTAAACTAAACCAAATCACTTTTTCACAATTGGTGGGTATTTTTTTAACAAATGCCATTTTGTTAATTTTGTCGATACAGCCACGCGTAAATGCTCGTCAGTTAGGATTTTTATCTGTCTAGAACGTAATTGTCAAATTTTTCGGAGTTATCCTATACAATCATAATTATAGTCATTTTTGTTTTGGACCTCTTAGTTTTTAGCCGAAAATGTACATTGGTATTTTGATTTTCAATAGTTTCTGATCTTTAGATTCCGGAAAGAGGCGTTCAGCATTATTTGGCTAAATTTCGAATCATTCGGTTCGATAGTTTGAAAATGCCATTTGACCGAAAATTTCAATGCATTCTATCGGTAAAACCGATTCGGTAAAACAGACTTTTTGCATGACCTGAATCACCGAATCTCTTAACAACCGTTCGTACAAGACACTACGGATATCGTTAATGAGAAAAAAATCGGTTGACGCTGGTACCTACGCTCGCCCTATCTCGTGTGTTATGTAATTTTGCGTCAATGTAAGATTTGCATGAACGCGCGCATCACAAGTATTCCGTTTCTCATTTATTGCATTAACGATTGAGCGTCGGATTGTTTCGACATATTGAAGCGAAATATAGCCGCCTGGAAAATTCGTATAAAATGTTGCATCTTCCACTCAGGAGAATCATGGGACTGAGGACATCAGTTCTGCGACAGCAGGGTGAGGGGTGGTCCCGATATAACTGAAAATGAAAATAATAATGTTGTCCTCTTACACAGTCACGATACAAATTTAATAACAACATTTTATTACTCAGCCATTATTGTTCGGGCGTTGGGTACACGATAATTCTATCTGCGCTGCTGTGGTGGCCTCGTCGACGAAAGAAAAACAATGAACAAATCGTCGAGAGTCACTCGTTTGACGAGTCTCGAGCATACTTTGAAGCAATTATGCTGGGTTATTATGCCGTCACGCTGAGAGAGTGAGAGAATGAGAGAGATGGCGGAGGGGATTGGCAATAACGATCGGTGTTGTTACGGCTCGCTCAAAAGGAAATATAGAGAAACAGAACCGAGCCAGATTCATTAAATTCATGGATATTATTATTCCGTAGAAAAAATAGTAGCTCGGCAATGAAATTTATGAATAATATTCATAAGTACGAATTTTTCTGACGTTCGTCAAGATATGTTTATCAAAAATTACAATAATGCATATTTTATTCTACTGCTATTGCTTCGAAATTGATTGAAAATTTTTTTAAATTATTTCATTACTTAATATAATAATGAAATTACTATCATATCATATATTTTAAATAAGCGAGAAAAATAATGACAAAAAAAATTATATAAATATAATTAAAAAACAATACTTTCATTATCATCATTGACATTTTTGTACTATAATCTCAATTCTTGTTTTTTTTGTGCCAATAACAATGTAAGCTATTGATATGATACTGATTTGATATTGAACATTTTTTTTTTAGTTTTTTTATTTGTATATTTTTAATGATTCTATTATACATACCTTATGAGGTCTTTACGCCTCTCCTCCCTGCTCTCAGTTTCATTCCATATTTTTAGACGCCCCCCGGAATACCGTCCGCAGTCACACTTTTCCTAATCCAGTAACCGTATTTGCAGAAGGGCACAGGAAAACTGGTGAAAGGCTGGTTAATACAGGCCTCGATATTTTACTGAATTTTAGTTGCATTACTATTAAGGAACTTGGAAAAACTGTCGCCACCTCCAGTAGTCGGCGTTGAGCAAGATAGTGTACGGCTAAGCACTCACCCATCTCAGTATTGACCGCGGCGAGTACACCTTAGCTTGGAAGATCGACGAAATTTCTTAAATTTTAAATATTTATAAAAATAATCGATTTGTAGATATCGATTATCCTCACAATCGATTACATTTTCAATATCGCCCATTTCTGATGCTTACTCGTAATTACTAAAAATACTTTATGATAATATTAAAAATATTAACCGCAGTATAATAACAATGTTTTCATAATAATAGCAATAAAATTAAATAATTATATAAACTTTGTTATAAAATAGAATGAATTTTATTTTCATTCAAAGATTTTACTGAACCCTAATTGGATATTGTAAAAAAATAATTACGACCTTAATGCTGCATAATGAAAAAATAAAATTGTTTAACGATCGGCAATATTGTTATCATTGAATATGAGCGATCGAAATAAATTCTGAGGTGGAGTATTATGTACGATCCAAGCGTAAACAATGGAAATTGAACGACACGGTCAATTAAACGATTTATATATATATAATTAATTGTCAGTAGAATTGCTTCTGGGAACGGACTCAATCATCCGTGATCTATTGTTCCTTTCGGCGTCCCATTTTATGTCGTTGTCGCTCGTTGTTCTTCATCCCTTTTCGAATAACTGGCTCTCGGAAATATTTCAAGGTTTTTTTTTTTTTTTTTACTTAACACAGATCTCTTTTTCCCATGAATTTTCTAATTTACAGTGAACGCTTGCTGATGCAATTAGCTTATGCCAGAAATTAGAAGAAAAAGAAAATTCTTTAAAACCATTCATTGCAGGATATAGCTACGCCATTTTTGTAGTACAGAAAAATAATTTGTTTTACCTTCTACATTTTTTTCATATTATGAAATTGACATGAAAAAGTGACGACTTTTGTGCATTAT
Organism: Oxytorus armatus; assembly: GCA_958009045.1. NCBI lineage: Eukaryota > Metazoa > Arthropoda > Insecta > Hymenoptera > Ichneumonidae > Oxytorus > Oxytorus armatus. The sequence continues at coordinate 7,444,933 of OY253747.1, read as the reverse complement.
CTATTCACTGAATGACTTCATTAACAAATTCATCATTTTTTATTGTTGATTAATTTATTTATTTTTGAAATAAACAGTAAGCCGTATCTTGTTTATTTCTCCATTGATTAGCTACACCTTCCCTGTTGAATAGTCAATTAAAAACGTGTCAATTAATCGACTCTTCGATGTTCCGGAAATTGGGTTATATGGCTTCGCGAAGACAAGAAAAATTGAGAATTCGTCTACTATGGAACTGTCTCGGAAACTCTTGTTCGTCCAGTTGTAAGAGTCTCCACTGATTCTCCCTGTTCACGGAACCACCGACAATCACCTTAATTAACTCAATTATCGTTTTCTCAACTTGTCTGTTTTCTTTTTCTTCTTTCAGGTGCGCACCTTGTTCGTGAGCGGCCTGCCGATGGACGCCAAGCCGAGGGAACTGTATCTGCTTTTCAGAGCGTACGAGGTATGTAGCGCCTCTAATCGGCTATTATGCAAGAGATAAATTATTGATGAAAGAAAAAAAATGTTTCCCAAGGTCGACGACCTTGATTATCATTCATAAACGGAAACTTTTATTTAAAAAAATATTGTGTTGTTCGATATTCCGAATGATTAGTTCAAAGATTTTTTTTTCGTCCAACGATTAGCCCGACATTGAATCATAGGTTTAGGAGTTTAGAACGGTCAAAAATGATATGTACCAGATCGTGAGTTGCATTTCATAACTCGTAATGTAGGGATTATTATTATTTTTTCATATCGCGTCAGTTGTTTTTTTACTCGTTATGGATCATAAATTAACTCGTGTGAACCTCTCCTACTAGGCCACGTGGCGTCACGAAATTCTTCTACCCACCCGTCTGAGCACGCTTTTAATAGTAGTAAGTGGTAGTATAATAAAAGCCAATGTGTGTGTGTGTAAATTACATCCTGACCCTATCTTCCACAGCGGAGCATCACATGGCGCGTTAACTCGATTAATTATTGTTTAATTAATTCGCATTCTGATCACCGTTTTAACGAGAGAAAAAGAGATTCCAATCTTGTGCAATGGAAACTCACTCGTTGCGGTTAAATTAACGCTCCATTTCGCAAGTGGACTCGAGACAAATTGTTTGTTCTCTTACCGAGACATAGCGAAAGAAATAATTGTGGTTACGTCATAATTCAAAGTTTTAGGATTGGAACATATGTTCCAGTTGTTATGGGATTGGACACACATTAAAGATGTAGGATTGAGAGGCAAAAAACATAGGTTGAGGGTTGTAGAATTGTACGACATACAATTGAGCGTTGTAGAGTTGAGAAGCGTATAATTCATGCGTCGCAGATTTGAGTCACCTACAATTGAGATTTTCGAGTTTTGGGATATACATAATTGACCGTGAGTGGATTGGGACCCGTATAATACAACGCGATACGATTGAAATATCCATAAATGCAGCCCGAGAAATTGGAGCATGTTTCGTTGAAGCCTGTGCCTATGGGACATGTGCAATTGAAATCCGTCGCAGTGCTACATGTTAAATTCAACGTTGTAGAAATCGGGCACGGAAAGTTAATTAATCATTGTTGAATCGATTATTGAACATTGCAATAACCGAGAGTACATCGTATAAAGAGCCGTATGATAACGTTGCGACAAGTGAGAAAATACTGGCGCCGAAAATAGTCCTTCCCGTGTAAAAAAAATTGTCTCTACATTAAGGGTTGACCCTCCTCTAGCGGCAGAAAAAAAAGGCCTAACTGGCGATTTATTTTGGGAGTATGAAAAACGGAATAGGATTTCTTTTCGGAGGGTTTATTTAACACATCTTGAAGTATAAAAAAAAATTGTTATTATCATTTTTATACAAAATGGAGGCGACAAAGCCCATGTTGAAAATCGTCCTTTTTTATAACATCTTCACGGGAGGACGGTTTTCTCGTAAAGAATAGGGCCTGGAACTAAAATCCAAAGAATTTTATAATCTACATACTATTGGCTATGGGATTACATAGGGTGTTTTTTTTTTTTTTTTTCAAATCAAATTTTGTAGAAAGGGTGCACTTTTGAAAGAAGAATCGATTTTTTGGCCAAAAAAGCAGTAAATTGTTTAGAAAACAAAGTTTATATTGAATAAAAAAACGGCTAGGTACTCCGATAGAGAATGTAATTGTGAAGCTACTATCAAACTGTCAAATCGATCCATGCAACTGTATGCAAGTAATACGTCCTCCCGGTTTGAAAAAGACAATTTTCAAGTTGGGCTCTTTCACCGCCACTTTTTATCAAAATGACGATAACAATTTTTTTTTATACTTCAACATGTGTTAAATAAACCCTCTGAAAATAAATCCTATTCCTTTTTTTCATATTCCCAATATAAATCGTTAAAGTTAGGTCTTTTTTCTGTCGCCAGAGTGGTGTGACCCCTTAAGTCTTTCACGTAGTCTACGAAAAGTCTCCCTATTAGAACAAACGTAGCCTTGAATGTCAATTTCTGAACTCGGTGATTAAGGGAGTAGTCTGGTAACTTAAGCCGATTTTCATGTCTTTTTTGGAGGGCGTTTTTTTGTAGGAAAATAAAAATGAATTGTTTTGGATATTCAGGATGTTTTTATTTACATATTAGAGATACAAAAAAAAAATGTTTTGAAAAAATTTAATAGTTTATTATTATTATTATTATTATTGATCGGAGTTGGCACCTCGAAGTTGGCAGCCCGGGTCCTAACTTTTTTTCTACCGAACCGATTGCTTTTAAATTTTAACAGGCTACTCTACACACTAATATGGTAGTTCTCGTCGGAACCACCGAGGAATTTTTTCACCCCTAACTTTTTATTTTACAACCCCTTCTTTGCTAAAATAAAAGGACTTTAGCAATGAAGGGGTTGTAAAATAAAAAGTTAGGGGTGAACAAATTTCTCGGTGGTTCCGACGAGAACTATAAGTGTGTAGAGTAGCCTGTTAAAATTTGAAAGCAATCGGTTCGGTAGAAAAAAAGTTAGGACCCGGACTGCCAACTTCGAGGTGCCAACTTCGATCAATAATAATAATAATAATAAACTATTAAATTTTTCAAACATTTTTTTTTTGTATCTTTAATATGTGAATAAAAACATCCTAAATATCCAAAACGATTCATTTTTATTTTCCTACAAAAAAACGCCCTCCAAACAAGACATGAAAATCGGCTTAAGTTACCAGACGACTACCTTAAATCCAACAAAGTTTGCGAAAGTCTATATCTTTCGATAGTGTATGACGTATCATATGAGTTTACTCTGAATCTGCGGGATATCTACGCCCAAGTCTCCGAGAAGAATTACCAATAGTTGACCCGAAGTAATGATTATAGATTTGAATAGAGACTTGGTAGGTCTCACGTCTGCAATCGCATCTTTCAAGTAAACTTACGGTAAGTTTTCCCGTTGTATTTATTACGTATTGAAATATAGACTGTAACCGGAAAAAGTCTATTAGAAGTCCACACCAGGTCTACTATCGTTTTGTAAGCTAGTTTATCTGAAGTCTGAAAATTGCGGCGATTATAGACTTTGATGTAGACCTGGTTATTTTGCAGTAAGGGAGATCAGTAAAAATGTATATAAATTCTACAAAAGGTATACGATTGATTCTAGCAGCGCTTCCAGCACCGTTCTCCTGCCATCGACTAACTTTATTTTAAAGTGTATAATCGTTACAATATGCGGACCTTTGGCATACTTACTAGATCGATAGATTTTCCGTGGCCTACTGCAAACAGCCGGATCTGCATTAAAGTCCATAAGCGCCGCAATTTTCAGACTTTAGATAAACTAGCTTAAAAAACAATAGTAGACCTGGTGAAGACTTATAATAAACTTTTTCCGGTTACAAAGTCCATATTTCAATACATAATAAATAGAATGGGCAAACTTACCGTAAATTTACTTGAAAGTTGCGATTGTACACGTGAGTCCTACCATGCCTATATTCAAATCTATAATCATTACCTCGGGCCAACTGTTGGTAATCCTTCTCGAAGAATCAGGCGTAGACATCCTGTAAACTTACGGTAAATTCATGTGAAACGTACCATAAACTATCGAGAGTTATAGACTGTTGTAGACTTACATTGGATTTAATCACCGAGTTCAGAAATCTACACCCAAGGATACATTCATTCCAATAGGGAGACTTTTCGTAGACTACGCGAAAGACTCAATGTAGACTCAATTTTTTTTAGACGGTTTTCTTGAAAAAGTGACGATATTCGAAGATCGAACTTCGATACTTTCGTTTCTAGTAAGTTAAGCCAATATGAAGACGAAACAGAGGATCACTTTTAGCCAAGTGGACATCTCACGCACTTCAGCTAACCTAAAAACTTCATAAGCCAAGACGCGCGAATCACGTTCTCGCCAACTGCGATTATTTAGTGAAACTCGTGCCTTTGATTGGCTGTCGATGTCGTACTCGTAGTTCGCTTATGGGGTGAAATACAGTCAGGGGCGCAAAAAAAGGAGTTTTTTAATAATGTTTTTTTTATATTAATTAAGTTTATTTCATAAAACTGATTACACAGAGTTTTAATATCATGTTTCAACTTGACTTTGGCAAAATCACAAAAAAAAATTAATTATTAATAAAAATATCGCTATCTTTGTGAACCCCCTTTTCCCAGTAGCGCTTCGCGGTGACCATCATAAAATTTTACTGGATCATCTGATATCAAAAAACCAAATAAAAATCATTGGTTTAATAATAAATCTAGTCCTTGATCGTGGCTTTTTTTTTTTTTTTAAATTAACAAAATAGCGGATTTTGACAAAAAAACTCTCGATTTTCGACCAAAAAATCACTCGTTTATTGTTTAAAAAAATAGTAATTTTCAACAAATATTAAAAACCTACGATCAAGGACTAGTTTTTAATGGTATTAATAAGCAGTGAAAATTTCATCAAAATCCATCGAGTGGTTGTTGAATTATAGTGGTCACCGACTTGAAAAACATAGTTTCGAGAAAAACGCATTTAAAGTTTTTCGATGTATATTTTCATATATTTTTGAGCTCGATGGATGAAGCTAAACTTTTTAATGTATTCTGATCCACTGAATTCGAATATCACAATTATCTGCCGAAAAGTCGGGCATTGTTTGAACAATTTTTAAAAAAATTATAGTTTTTCGGGGTGAATTAATTTTTTTGTAATATTCTGGGCAATTTTGAAACGAAAGTATTCTTTATAAACTCTTGCTTAAGCTCATAGTTTTTGAGTTATACATTTTTCCAAACTAGATGATTGAAACTTTCGTTACTGTTTTGATTGAAGCCCTCTGCCATAGGGACCCGAGGCCCCTCCACTAATTGTGGAATATCTCGGAAACTATTAATCGGATTAACTTGAAATTTTCAGAGAATATTTTCGAAACATAATACTTCAAGAAAATGCAAAAAAAAAGAAATCGATTTTTTGAAAATTCTAACTGCATCTCACCCCATTATGCACATACGAAGTCTGTTCGAAAAGTATCGCGAATTTTGAATTTCCGCGGGCTATGTATATTCGATTTTCGATTTTTTTGTGGCGTTAGGTTGGTACTCATGTCCCTCACTTATGCTGAAAAAATCGGCCATTTTGAATGTTTAGTTGATTGTTGACAGCTGTTTTGGTTAAACGTGTTTTGTCTTGTCTTCGATTTTGGCCTATTTCAAAAAATGGATCAAAGAATCTGTATCAAATTTTGTGTGAAAAACAAAATTAAGTGCGCTGCTTTTTTGGAATAGTCAAAAATCGAAAACAAGCCAAAACACGTCTAACCAAAACAGCTGTCAACAATTAACTGAACATTTGAAATGGCCGATTTTTTCAGCATAAGTGAGGGACATGAGTATCAACCTAACGGTACAAAAAAACCGAAAATCGAATATACGTAGCCAGCGGAAATTCAAAATTCGCGGTACTTTTTTAACAGACCTCGTACTTCAGATCGTAGACGATGAATCTAACCTACGAAGCTTCGACGCGCGCATGGCGAGCCGAAGAAAAGAGTATATCACGAAACATGGAGTGATCTATTTTGTGAAGTCATTAACTCTTGATTTTATTGACTGTCGATGTCGTGCTCGTGTTCGGTGCATACTTCAGATCGCAGAGAACGAACCTAACCAACAAATGAGCGCGCGAAGCACTCGCGTCGATTCGAGTCCCTTCATTAAAAAAAAAAGACTTCGTCACGACACATCGAAATACGTGTTATTTAAGGGGTCATACGCAGTTGGAAATTAAAAAAAATCGATTTTTTTTATTGCATTTTCAGAATGTACATATATTTGAGTATATCCTCTGAAAATTTCAAATCGATCCGGCAAATATTCTTGGAGATACATGGATATTTGTAAGGCCGCTCGGAGCATCCCAAAGTAGGCGGTCCTAAAGACCAGAGTAGCAGCATGAAACTTTGAACGCGTTTTTCTCAAAACAGTGTTTTCAAAGTCGGTCAGCACGATTTCTCAAAAACGGCTCAACCGATCGGTCTGCAATTTTAACACGACCTTTTCAGATATATTCTTCAGGTAATGATCGAAGGAATAAGATTTCCGATAATTATTTCAATTTTTTTTAAACAATAGAACGAAAAATTTTTGGTCGAAAATTGGAATTTTTTCTTTTTGGAGCCGCGCTTTTTGTCAAAAATCCAAATTTCGACTATTCCTTCGATCAATACCTAGATTTATCTATCCATTAATAGAATCTTTTTGGTTTTTTCATTTTAAACAATCCAAATCAGAGATATCGTGCTCACCGCCAAACATCTTTTTTTGGAGAACCTCCAGGAGATCGTTTACAGGAGCAGTGTAAATCAATATTTTTGAAAATGGAAAATGCCGATATAAAGTTAAAAGCTACCACTATATTTATTAAGGTAGTAGTCTGGTAACTTACGCCGATTTTCATGTCTTTTTTGGAGGGCGTTTTTTTGGAGGAAAATAAAAATGGATCGTTTTGGATATTTAGGACGTTTTTATTTACATATTAAAGATACAAAAAAAAATTTGTTTGAAAAAATGTAATACTTTATTATTATTATTATTATTGATTGAAGTTGGCACCTCGAAAAAAAGCGCGTGGATGGCCCCGGTGATTTCGGCTCTTGATGTTATCTGAAATCAAAAATTCTTGATAATTCTTAATCTATAGACGTGTCATTCTGGTCGGAACTACTGAAGTTAAATTTCATGGATAAATAACAAAATGGCGGCGTTTGGGAAAAAGTTTTTTTCCCCAAAGTTCGCCATTTTGTTATTTATCCATGAAATTTACGCGCGCTTTTTTTTTCGAGATGCCAACTTTGATCAATAATAATAATAATAATAATAAATTATTAAATTTAAAAAAAAAAAAATTTTTTTGTATCTTTAATATGTAAATAAAATCATCCTAAATATCCAAAACGATTCATTTTTATTTTCCTACAAAAAAACGCCCTCCAAAAAAGACATGAAAATCGGCTTAAGTTATCAGACTACTACCTTAATACTGCTTGTATTTGTGAAATAAAATTCCTTTTCAGAAAAAAATCATAAAAAAACGACATTTCTTGGCCTTGCAACTGCGTATAACCCGTTAAGGCTAGTTGTTCCACCTCTCGGTAAAATTTATCCGAAGGATAACCCTATACAATATCATTGGTTATCCGTCGGATAAATTTCACCGAGAGGTGAAACAACCGGTCCTAAATAATTCGTGTTACGATAGGTGGAACAATCGGCTTTCAGTGATGCCGCTCATGCGTAATTTTTTTGGTTGGCTGTCTATCTCGCGCTCGTAGTTTGGTTATGTGCATACTTCACATCGTAGATGGCGAACCTACCTACAAACTACAGCGATTCTAGTGCTGTAAAAAATTAATGTACCGGTGTTTCCATTGTTGTGTTTTTTCAATTACTACTTTTACCCAAAATAACGATGCTATTACTATTTTTTTATGTCCCACACACCGCGAAATAACGTCCACGAATTATTATTCCATGCACGAATCATTTTTATCTCTGTTTCACGAGAAAACTCAACGTTTTTCTCGTGTCCCACGCACACGACACGCCTTTAATATTGAAGCCTCAAAAGTCTGTGTTATATTTTTTTCCTCTTTCGTAGTACATTCTCCGTGATACACGGGATGGCGTGGCCACAAACTATAGAAGAAATAAGAGTACTAAGCGAGGAGGAATTCGAAGCACGAGGCTCGCGCTCTTTTTAACCCCCCCGCCACTTGCTCCACTTCTCTCCCTCTTTCTTCATCGTTTTCCCCGCGGAGTCAGCCGTGCACGGTCTATTACACTCTCTCGTTCTTGATGGGACGTTCCGTAAATATAAGCCCCGCGAGTAGGAACGCTACGAAGAACGAAAGGAAAATGCTTGCAACGATTTACCAAACAATTGAAGATTTAAGGAAACGATCTTGTGCGCGTCAAGAACAAGTTTTATTGTCAGATACATTTCTCCAACATCTCTAAACGGAAGTTATTATTCTTGTTGTTGTGGTTGTTTTTTTTCTGTCTCGAATAAAAATGTCTGAAAGGTACAAACAATATATTCAGAGAAATTCCAAGACGTATGTTTCTGTGTGTGCGCGCGCGTGTGTGTGATGGGGGCAACCACGACCGAATCATTTATAATTGCGATCAACTTTAGCGACGCAGTTTCATTGATACCAACGGAGAAACATTCGGCAGAATACATTTAAAAATAACAAATACAATGTATGTTAAAATTCATAAAAAAATACTTTTCTTATTGTTAATGGAAATATTAAATATAAATTGGTAACATTTTTTTATTACTTGGAAAGCTCTGAGATAATTTTCGTCGTAAATCAACATCACTATTGGTTCGTATATCTGCCCCCCCCCCCCCCCCCCCCATAAAAATGACATGTCATGGAATATCTCGAAATGCGATTTACTTCTGAAGCCGGCTCACTCGTTATTATGATTGGATATCGTGCTCGGAGTTCATTCATGCGCGTACTTCAGATCGCACGAACTTAGACGACGAACTTAACCTGAAAAGCAGCGCGCGATGCGCCCACACCGATTCTAGTATATTTAAATACAAAGTTTTTACTTGACAGCCAAACAATTGAGTCGTGAGAATGCTAGCGAACAACCGTTCATACTAGCACTTTCGGATGTTCATTGGAGGATCTTCAACCCTATAGTAAGATTCGACCGAAAATTGAAATGGAAACGGAAGAACGACCAAAATGGCAAAACAATGAAGCGGACTCGTTCGTCGAGTTTTCCACGATTGGCGACGCCACCGCCGACAAGAATTAAACGATTCGCAAAACTCAATCAGTGTTTACCCTACGACAAAAAGTAAAAATTAATAAAAATATATTCGAGGCCAAGATTGTCCTGCCCCGAGGGGGATCAGGAAGAATAGCACGTGATTCTCTTGAGTAATTTTCATTATGGATCACATAACCTATGCAGCACTTAATAAAAGTGATGTTCACGGAAGGAATGTTCCCTACGTCAATGAGTAAATCGATAAACATCCCTATGGATGAAGGAGAAGGAAAACCATTAAACAACGATAACACTCGTTTCAAATGTACTCGAATTAATAAACACATGGATGACAATGGAAATAAGCAGTTTCCTTAAGAGCGGGGTAAGGGTTTTCACTTTCGAAAAATCGAATTTTTTTTGTCTTATCTTATTGTTTAACATTTCAAGAATATGTCCTTAAAATTTTTAACCGATCTAAGCAATATTCTTGAAGTTATTGTCTTATTAATCTCCTGTCCTTTAACGCTATACCTCTAACAGCTGCGGGCGGTCGGGCTAGCAGTGCAGCTGTCGAACAGGTATACAGTTTATTCATTGCCATTGTGTATATAGTATATAGTGTATACTACATAAATATATGAAAATTTCAAATATGACTACACTCCGCTTCCACAAGATGTCATAGAAGCGATCAAACCGATTTATGAAGATTTGAGTAAAGACGAACTTTTAGAAAGGTGTCTTGGAGGCTTTACTCAAAATGCCAACGAAAGTTTGAACCAGCTGATTTGGAGAATTGCACCGAAAAAATTATCTGGCAGCAGACAAATTGTTGAATTTGCATCTTATGTAGCTGCATTCACTTTCAATGAAGGTGCTGGTGCTTTTATAACTTTTCTGTCTGACATGAACGTCAGCGTCGGCCCAAGCGCTCATGATTATGCATCATTCATGGACAGCAATCGCATTGACAGGGCCGAGATTCAAGCTGAGCAGCAGAGCAAAGAAGCCAGAATAAAACGAAGACTTGAGAGAAAAGAGGCTGACGACATCGACAATGCCGCAGGACGTCTGCTGTATGGAGCTGGAATCGATGATTCTGTGTAAGTGGAAAAAAAACATTTTTTTCTTCACTTTTTTACTTCATAAACTTTAGACGCATTTTTCTCAAAACTACTTTTTCAAAGTCCGTGTTCACTGCCATTTAAAAACTACTTGACCAATTCATTTCAAACTTCGTACACATTTTCTACATATAAAATACCTCCCCCCAACGTTTAGTTAAATTTTTTTTTTACATTAAGGGTGTTTCCCACCCACAAAATGGCGGAATTTTTCGTGGAAAATAACAGTTCACACTTTAGATGGCCGCCAAAAATTTCGAAATGAAAAAAAAAATTATCAGAGAACGTTGGGGGGAAGATTTGATTATAATTTTACTAAATTTTCATGGTTTTTCATTTTCAGATAATTTCCGGCCGAGTTATAGTGAATACCGCAAATTGTTTTTTTTTCCAAGACGTTCTGGGGGAAGCTCTGTTACGGGCTTATGCTTCAATATTTCTGCATGAAAAAATTACACAATATTGTCAAAAGTATGCTCAATAATGTACAGAAGGTTCGAATAAAATAGCTCAATCCATATTTGAGAAAAAAAATCGCATAAAAACTGTTTTTTTTAACGCTGAAACCCTTACCCCTCCCTTAAGAGCACGGATCAGAAATAAGCGTCGCGGTTCACTTCGATGAAGGACACTCGACGTATGATGTACTGATATGAAAAAAGAACATATCAATAGCGTATTAGAGAATACCATACCAACGCAAGTTGGTTTCTTTCCTTTCTTTAAAAAAGTCACGAGAGGCGAACTCTCAATACTCTCGAAATACGAAGAAATGTATTGAGCCACTTTCCGAGACTCCTGATTGGTTGTTGTTTAGTGTGTGAGTTTTAGGCGCCAATTTCATTTCAGCTTGAAACGAACAACGATGGGGCGTTAAAGAGAGACAAGCGCGCGCTCGCGATTAGTCCTAACCTAAAGAACGAATAAAAATCAGTTCACACTCTGAGCATACCACTTCTGCTAGAGAAATTTACGAAAAAAAAGACTGCTGGGGAACAGCTTATACATTGCCGAGCAACTAACTACACGCGATATCCAGCAGCGAGTTAAGATATATGTTTTAAGTCATCTAGAAGTTATAACCGCTACCGTGTACAAGAATAGGTGCGCGCTCTTCGCGTCGCATTGTAGGTTAGATTCGTCGTCTACGATCGTTCGACCTGAAGTACAAACATGATCGCACTCGAAGCACAACATCGGCATCCAATCATATGCGATTATAGCGGTTTCGTAAATAACTCGCACTTCGAGATCTTATGAGCCTCTTCTTTAGAAGGATACAGCAAGGTATTATTCTGTGATCGATTGTCTTCCTATTGCATATGCATGATAACCTCAATATTGAAGCGATACTGTAAGTTCTGAATACGCAGATATTTGAAACAAAGTGCTGGGAAAAATTATTCGCGCGCAGAAGAACGGAAATGAGCAAATTTGTATGATTGTTTCAAGAAATCAGTATGATGTATCTAGTGTGTGATCTTCGGATGCTACAACGCCAGTGTCCTGAACTGGACAAGCATCAATCTACAGAACCGAATGGCGATAGAACAACCACCCATAAACTAATCGTAGGTCAAGGGTATCAGATATTTAGGGATAATAGCAGGGGCACACCCAAAATAAAGAGAACGCGTAAACACTGTCGTAAACAAGGGCAGACACCTCTTATTTATTTTCACAAAATTAAAACAGATACTGGACATGAAGAAGCTTAAAAAAATAACCTGTCTTGCATCATCACACCCAAAATAAACAAAACGCGTGAACACTGTCGTAAACAAGGTCAGACAAGTCTTATTTATTTTCAAGAAACTAAAGCAGATAGCGGACATGAAGAAGTTTAAAAAAATGACCTGTCCGCATCACCACACCTAAAATAAAGAGAACGTGTAAACACTGTCGTATATAAGGTTAGACACTTTCTACTTATTTCCAAGAAACTATAACAGCTACTACACATAAAGAAGTTTAAAAATATGACATGTCTGGCATCATACTCGTCCGTGTTGAACAACGACATACTTGTACGGGTAGCAGCATCGAGCCCTGCTATAGAACCACTTAAAACGTTAACGAACAGAGTACTGAAAACTGGGTAGAACAAAAGTGGCTGGATATACGACTGACCAACTGTACAAGAACGTAAAATATGGACAGCAGTGGTTGCACGGTCGGCGCACGTATTTGGCGATCTCCCATGTTATGCAGTATTAGCCGCGGTCAGTACTGGGATGGGTGGGACTACTGAGCAAGGGGCTGTTTATCTGAAATTCTGTCATCTAAAACTCAGCAAAATATAGCCGCCTGTATCAATCAGGTTTTCTGTACTTTCCCGGTGCCCTTATGTAAATGCGCTACAGTAGTGCATGAGGAAAGAGTTGCGACCGTCAACACTCGGGGGGGGGGGGGGGGGGGGTCAACGATGGAACAATGCGAAGTGTTAGTGATAAAGAGATGGATCCTAAAAACCCGAAAAGGGTTAACGTTGAAATAACACAAATATAACCTAAAATAAACTGTCTATTCAAGATTTGTGCCAAATTTTAGGTCCATATCCGTAAATTTGGTTTGTCGATGGTTGATCGAAACAAATTACTCACGTGAGCTCTTCTAAAGTGTCTATAAAATTTTAACCGCTTTACTGATTCTCGCCAAACTCAATGTTAATCATCTTCCGTGAAAATTGCACATTTGTAGAGAATTTTGGCTCAATCGCTCGGAAATTACACGAGTAGAGTGATTTCTGCCATTTTTTTTCCAAAATAAAAAATGGCATAAAAACTCAATTAGCGGATAAATTTCATCAAGAATCATATTTAATGATGAGCAGTGCTTGCTCTACTTGTGTACAACATTTTCGCCTGATCATTCGAATGATTCCTAAAATATGAAGTATTCGTTTTTACTACCGCTATTGCACATACTATACCCAAATATCATTCTTTTTTAACATTTTCGATATTTTCAAGTATTGTGGCACAAAAATCTCGGACATTATTTTTTTTCACCATCTGAGAGCGTCCTCTGGGAAAAAGTAAAAAGATGCAAAATCAAACTCTCTTATAGAAAAGGATTTAAAAAATTGCAAACATCAAAAGAAAGCAATATGTAAGATTAACATGTCAGTGTTTTTTTTCTTTTAGTCTCGATAGACGTTAGATATAATGTATTGATATTTAATATATGTTAATGTTTAATGTATGTTTAATATTTATATTAAGCTGTTGAGCGGATAGCAGATAATTTTGCATGGGCAGAGATCATTTCTGCGTTTTTTATAAGCCTGAAGGAAATGTTTGAATCGTGTTGGAACGCGATCAAAAAGAAATGTGGTCTGTTCTATAGATATACATTTGAAATGCTAATGTGTGTATGTGTGCGGGTACGCATGCGACGAATCAGCTGCCATCTTAAAAAGAATCGTCAAAACACAGCCATAACTTTTTATGCCGGATGGCTCGACACCTGTTCACACATTGTCGGTCGGGTATTACCAGATTAGCGAGAAACTTTGCGCTCCATATACCATATATACGGATCTCGAAAAACGCGTTTCCCATTTTTTTTTAATTCATTTTTTCCATTATTTTTATTATCAGTATTATTTCTTGTTTATTTGATCGAATTTTACGTAAAAAAATGAAAATGACATCTACGATCGACTTGCCCAAAGATGAATTTTGTAAATGTAAAAATACTCCGTCACTAGGAGAACGAGACTTAACAGAGCCAAATCCATCCAGCAGTTTGGTCTGGATCTTGCGAATAAAAGACAGAAAATTAAAAATCCTAACTGTGTTTACAAAAGAAATAGGACGAGCTGCAGCACATAGTTTGTTAGCCATTAACCTCAATACAATGGCTGGAAATTTATAATATTCGTAGGATCGGTTTTCATGTTTCGCGCGCTACTTTGTAGGCTAGGTTGCCTACGATCGTCCTAACTGAAGTATGCACACGACCAAACTCCGAACACGACATCGCCATCTAATCATAATACGTCTATGGCTTCACAAATAACTCGCACTTCGAGACTCCGTGTCACTGCTACTTTATATAAAGGAATAACTTATTGAATTAATAAAACAATATACTATAGTAGATTGGCGAATCAAGTATTTATTAAAATTTATATATCAAATAGCTTTTTAATTTCGTAATTAATGATTAATGTATGGACTTGTATTGCCTCGTTGTATTTCAGGGGAAAGGTAAGCTCTATCCCCCTACCGTCATGTGCTTGTAAGTGTGAGATTGAGAGAAAAAAACTTGCTCACACATTTTTCTCGGAGACGGCGTAATCGAATGGACAAAAATTGTGAAGCCGTCTGCCGTTTATCAATTACGCAGACCCCTACTCTATTGTTTTCATTCGAATAAGCCGTCTCCAGGAGAAAGGAGCTAGAAATTTATTGAGGTTATATTGACCGTTAGTGTCCCTTTAAGAGCTTGTGTAAAGCAATGAGAAACTTCGAAAGCGTCGATATTATGAGGACCATTGAAATCGGGATAACTATGGATTTACTATGGATTTTGATATTGTAACGTCCAATTTGTCAGTAGGACCCCAAAAACTCACTAAAATCGTCTGTAAACTAAAAATTGAGTAAGGAAGATGTCGCGACTAGAAGTAGCGCCAGTGGAACATAAACGAACTGAAACAAAACACTTTTCCACGATTGTTGTGTATTTTTTGATCAAATGGCATTTCGTTAATTTTGCACGTACAGCAATAAACTAAAGCTTGTTAGCTAGGATTTCTATTCGTCTGTTATGTGAAGGTCAAATTCGCAAACTGAGCAAATAGTTTTTCGGTTCATTTTCGGAACTCTTAGTTTCTAATTTTCTCGCGCCCTTTTTACATCGGCTCAGCCTCTTCGAAGTACCTGCAAATTTTCAAACAGCCAAAATGACAAAAAAAATTCTTAGAAAAATCTATTGGTGTCGGCGATTGGGATCCGAAATGTGGGCGCGTACGTGGTCCACCCAACTGTGACCACTGATTTCTCTCAGCCTTTTAATTATGAAATCCAATTAATTTTACTAAGAATTTCCGTTTTCTCAACCGAACGTTTTCAGATGCGGGAAACAACAAACCGTGAAGTTAATAATAATCACAATAATCGCATTATCATCACCAGGATTCTACCTATTTTGAACTGGTTTCAAAATGACGAAATTATTGTTATCCGAGATTACCTGTCGTATAATGGTGGCTGCCGGGATAACGAGTTCCGCTGTTAATGCCTTGGATTGTGGTGAATGTCGTAGCCTTCGTGGAACAAACGGTCGAGTTTGCTGGATCTGTCAGAACGAGAATCGTACTCGTCCACAACATAAACGCGATATTTCGATCTGCAATCGTATATCCAACTCACAATTAGTTTTCCCAACTCAAGCATTTCACAATACATTTGTCTCGTTATTCAACAATTTTTGTTTTTTCATCCGAAATCTATTTAAAAATTATAATAATGCATTAATACGTTTTTCATAACAACAAAAATAACTGTACCTGCAAAAAAATACATGTGCGGTAATTATAACTGTAATGTACAATATGCACTGCATATCAAACGTGCGTTTAAAAATCATTGCTGAATTGTAAACCTTTTGATAACATAATACAAATTGAAATAATTTTGTTTTCAATTGCAATCGAACGCCTAAAAGCATTATTGCAATACATCAAAAAATTACTTTGACAGTGACTTTTGGGATCCCACCGGATAGAATAGAGGTGATAATACCAAAGTGCATAATCGTGCTCGAGTATTACCCCAATTTCAATGATTCCCAAAGCTGGGCAAAGTACAAGTACTCGAAGTACAAGTACTTGAAGTACAAATAAATGAGCTGCAAATACCCGAATTAGAAGTACTTTAAGTACAAGCGCTTGGAGTACAAGTACTTTAAGTACAAGCCCTTGGAATACAAGTACTTTAAGTACAAGCCCTTGGAGTACAAGTGCTTAAAGTACACGCGGTTGGAGTGTAAGTAATGGAAGTGCAATTGCTGGAGGTACAAGCAGTCGGCGTATAAGTACTCGAAGTACAAGTACTAGCGGTACAACTACTCAAAATGCAAGTACTCGAAGTACAAGTACTCACGGTACAACTACTCAAAATGCAAGCACTCGAAGTACAAGTATTCGAAATACAAGTGCTCGATTCGCGAGTACTCGAAGTGTGAGTACTCGAAGAACAAATATTGGGAGTACAAGTACTGGAAGTAAAAGTATTAAAAGTACAAGTACTGGAAGTACAAGCACTGGAAGTGCAAGTACTGGAAGTACAAGTGTTGGAAGTGCAGGTACTGAAAGTACAAGTTCTGGAAGTACAAGCACTGAAAGTGCAAGTACTGGAAGTACAAGTATTGGAAGTGCGGGTACTGGAAGTACAAGTACTGGAAGTACATTGCATTTGTCAGAGTGCTTCCGGTACTATGTACAACGTGTACTGTCAGTAGACGGTACTGTCAGTATTCAACAGGTATTTTTTTCAAGTACTTTTGGAAAATGTCTTGAAACGTCGAAAAGTCATTTTTAGAAAAAGTGTTCAAACGGGCGCGCGTGTGTGTTGCGTGTGTGCGCGTATGTATGTGCAGGCCTAGAATCGAGCTGAAATTTCGTACATAAATAGACCATCTATCCCCCTTCGTTCAGTGCGATTTTTCGCAAAATAGCTAAATAATTTTGAGTTTGGCGTAATATTTTTCACTGACTTGATACATAGGCGCGATACATTAGCGTTACAACAGTTCCGATGTAATTTTCTGAATTATTTTTATCAGACAGATTTTATAGCCAGTACTGCGTACTGGCAGTACTGGTACATTGAATAATTCGATGTACTTCCAATACCGTTACCGTAACTATTGACTAAATACCCTGTACTTAAAGTACTGCAAAGCTCTGGTATCCACTATACCGACGCTGTTGAAGTTTCTCATTATCTTAAATATGCTCTTAATGGTAACTCGACAGTTTTCGGAAACTCGTATATAAATTACAGTAATTTGAGTTTTCTTATGCATATAAACGCACTATAAATTAGATGCCTCAATAGGTTTGCTAGATCGTAACTGTATAAGAACTCGATGAATTGTAAAGAAAATATATTTTTCATCAATGAAAAAGCTTATAATGCTTGGTATTACACTCACTGTCGAGCCAATGCCGAACAAGCTGATCTTGCTGTATCTTTCTCAATGTCTTGCTGTGTCTTTCTCGGTGTCATTGTCGATGTCTTTCTCAGTATCTTTGTCGATGTTCCGATGGATGTTTTTCTCGGGGGGTCAAGACTCCAAGGTCAAGACTCCATTGAAAATGCCATCCAACGATACATCGACAAAGACAAGAAAGATACACAATATGACATTGGGAAAGACATTCATCGAGGCATCGATAAAGACACCGAAAAAAACGTCTACAACAAGACATTGAAAAAGGCATCTACCGAGACAAAAAAAAGTGCATGGAACCAGAAATTAGGAAATACATCAAGAAAATGTTTGCAACCCAGACCAAAGTGCAACACGTTTCTACGGCACTGAAACGTCTTTCCATCATGGCGAATTCTAATCCGCGCTCTGGCCAAGAAAACTCCAATTCTGGCGCTTCTCATTTAAAAACTATGTAGAAGAGAAAAATTGCTAAGTAGTTAAGCTCGATATAACACCCAAAATCGGAAAATTCCAGATTCGATACCCACTTTGAATCACCCTTTATATATTCGTCGATATTAGTGTTCGGTATTGGCCCGTTCTCCCCTGCCGTCATAAACTCAGAAAAACTACCGCCCGCTTAGTAACCGGCATGCACGCGTCCACTCCTGTTGGTTCCATAATAATCGTATCGATTAAAAAAAATAGTATTCTATCGAATTTCTCGGAGAATCATTTCATTTTCCAGCTATTTCAATATTACGTAACTAACACTCGAATTTTGTGAGTATTCATTACGAAAAATGTTTTTTAAGTGTTCATTGTAAAAAATATATGTTAGTACTGCAATGTTTTCAACAAATGATCTTTTATTCGTGCATATATACGGTGTATACATTTTTTTTAGTATGAAGTCGGATTGTTCATTTTATAGTAATTTATGCGGAATATCAATCCATGAAATGCAAAATGTATTATAATTAAAAAATTATAATATCGGATCCATGACGATATTAGAAAAGAAACTTAAATTTTAAAAAACTCGTCGTTGTAAATATATTTGAACGGAGATTACATGTGAAAAAAATGTTCTGAATTCGTAATTTAAGCAAATCGAATTGGCAATCTCGTAAGTCGTAAATCGTTGCATTTTAAAAACGGAAATAAAATTTCACGGTAATTATTTTTCAACTCGTACTTTCAAACTCGTAGTTTTCCTTCAATTAGAATCTAAAAAACGATAACAAATTGTTTATCGTGCAAGTGGGCTTGCAACAATTTGTTTTTTTTTGCTCCAACCCATTTATCACGGGAAATCAATTCGCAAAAATTCCTAATTGGGAAAAAGAGAAATCGTTCGATACTCCGAACTGTTCTACGCAAAAATAAACAGATACATTGTACACATTGGAAATGCGACGAGAATTTCCAGTGGTTAGAGTTTCCAACAAACATTAATTAAAACTCCGCGAATCCCAGGACATTTTTAGCGAGTTAACTCGCGCGGGGTACATCAGACCCCATTACCGAATGTCATTGGTATTAAATGATTTGTGCTTTATTGATCGATGAGATGACACTTTTTGGAGATTTTTTCACTATTTACTGAATAGAGGACTAGGTGGAAAGTTGAGAGAATAGATGTTCTCATAGAATTTTCATCCGTGATCGAAGAGCATGTGATTTCCAAAATCGTGGTTCCCTAGTTTCCAGAATCATAATTAAATTATCAAAAGTATTAATGAGTATTTGAATAATTCGAGGATTTACGAAATTAATGCGAAAACAGAAGTTCGAGTTAACAATTACTAGAAATGATATAACAATTGATCGCCGAAATTAAGATCGGGTAGAAAAAAACCTTAAATGAGATTTTTGTGAATGATTGACAAAATCGAGGTTGTAGTTGAAAATGACAAAAATGATGGTTTTAGTAAAACAAAAAAACTTCATAATCATGGTTCAGTTAAGTTTCATAATCGAGATTCAAATTTATAATGACGTAAATCCAGTTTTTATTGAATATTTGACGAAATTATGATTCTATTAAGGTAGTAGTCTGGTAACTTAAGCCGATTTTCATGTTTTTTTTGGAGGACGTTTTTTTGTAGGAAAATAAAAATGAATCGTTTTGGATATTTAAGATGTTTTTATTTACATAAAGATACAAAAAAAAATATTGTTTGAAAAAACTTAATAGTTTATTATTATTATTATTATTATTGATCGAAGTTGGCACCTCGAAAAAAAAGCGATTTTGGCTCTTGATGTTATCTGAAATAAAAAATTCTCGATAATTCTACTACTGAAGTTAAATTTCATGGAATTTGTTATTTATCCATGAAATTTAACTTCAGTAGTTCCGACCAGAATGGAATGTCTATAGATTAAGAATTATCAAGAATTTTTTATTTCAGATAACATCAAGAGCCAAAATCACCGGGGCCACCCACGCGCTTTTTTTTCGAGGTGCCAACTTCGATCAATAATAATAATAATAATAAACTATTAAATTTTTTCAACATTTTTTTTTTGTATCTTTAATATGTAAATAAAAACATCCTAAGTATCCAAAACGATTCATTTTTATTTTCCTACAAAAAAACGCCATCCAAAAAAGACATGAAAATCGGCTCAAGTTACCAGACTACTACCTCAAACATTATCGGAATATAGATTTTTGTGTAAAGTTGCAAAAATTCAAGTTTCAGTGAAAACTCACGCGAATATCAGAGCTCTGAGTGAATATTGTTTGATGCAACGAGATATTTGTTTTCGAAATCGGAACAATCGTTCGAATGGGAGTTTCGGGATAATAGCTGCAGTGCAGTGTTACGTTTTGCAGACCACTGTATGAAGTGTGCGCCCGCTTTAACCCCATGCACCGCGCGTTGTAATGCATTCTCCGAAGCCAGTGCAGCAATGGGTACTGCAGTAAATTCTACGTTACCGAAATTCGCGGCCCACTGCCCTTAAGCCATACTATCGTACACTACTATCGTATATTAGCCCCCCCCCCCCTGCCCCTAACCCCAACCCATCGAGCTTTCTATGTTACGTTCGACCCCTTCGTCACACACTGCATTGGTGAAACTCGTGATTTATCACCGATTTCCAAACGGCGTATTTTACATCAATTGAGTAAACCTCTGATATCTACAAGAGAATTCGGTAACTGTTGATGTACGAATATTTTTGAGATTAATTTTTGGAGCTGTATTTAAAAAATTTTTAAACCATTGCTGTGTTGTTAAAAGTTCATGGATTGAGATTGTTTATTAAAAAAACCTATTCACCAAGCTCATAGACTTATTTTATTCATCAAATTATTTAATCATAAAAAAAACTAAATGTTGAGAGTTGCAAATTGCTTCCTCGAAATTCCGCAGAATGCTCAAAATGGCCATCCACGAGAAACTATGTACCGTCGCTCTCAAATTTTTCGAAAAATGTTCATAAAATCTCGTTAAATTCAATACTAAGTACCATTTAATTATATTCTATTCATCTTCAAAGTTTTTATGCGACTTATCAAAATTTATAAAAGTTAGAACCCCACAATTTGAATAAATTCAAAATTTCGTAAAATCTTAACGGTTCCATTGATTCTCGCGCAGCATCAATTCTCGGTTAATATCCGTAGCAGATTATCACAAAAACAACGCACATTTAATAATATTCTATTCGCATGGAGAATTTTCGTCCGATATCTCGGAATATGCGGAAGCTAGGAGCTGCCAGATTATTATGAAATGATTATTAAAAATCTGATAAAACCGTTGCATCGATGTTCGCCAAATTTAGTGTCGATAGTCGATTTATATCTACAAAATGAGCCTGATATCTCAACATTTGCGGAAGGTACAAACATTTTTCGAAATTTTCAAAAAGCCATTAAATCTCAGCCAATTCATAAATTTCTTTACAAATTACAGCATATAAAACGGACTTGAAGCTTCACTTGTGTACGAAATTGTAGTGCTGTAGCTTAAACCGTTCCCGAGATATTAACATTTGAATTTTGCAGCGCCTTCGCATACGCACACACACACACACACACACACACACACGCACATGCGTCAAGACATTTATTCTAAATGTGATTTTTCCACGTTTTGGCACGTTTTCCAGACATTGACATTGAAAACTCGAAAAAAATGTCTCTCCATCACAAAGCCTTCTCTATGAGAGACCAAAATTAATAATTAAAGATCAAAATTACTAGATTACAAAACATAATAATTAAAGATTAATAATTTAATGTTTTCTATAGATTCTCCATTGTATGCCTTTTCAGGTTTTAACGTCCCTCCTCACTTATTACCACATACATTCTATTCCTTAAGGTAGTAGTCTGGTAACTTGAGCCGATTTTCATGTCTTTTTTGGAGGGCGTTTTTTTGTAGGAAAATAAAAATGAATCATTTTGGATATTTAGGATGTTTTTATTTACATATTAAAGATACGAAAAAAATTTTTTTTGAAAAAGTACAATAGTTTATTATTATTAGTATTATTGATCGAAGTTGGCACCTCGAAAAAAAGCGCGTGGGGGTGGCCCCGGTGATTTTGGCTCTTGATGTTATCTAAACTCAAAAATTCTTGATAATTCTTATTCTATAGACATGTCATTCTGGTCGGAACTACTGAAGTTAAATTTCATGGATAAATAACAAAATGGCGGACTTTGGAAAAAAAATTTTTTTTCCAAAGTCCGCCATTTTGTTATTTTTGCGGTTTTTTTTTGACGGACTTCTTTTCTGACGGAAAACTTTTTTCCAAAGTCCGCCATTTTGTTATTTATCCATGAAATTTAACTTCAGTAGTTCCGACCAGAATGACATGACTATAGATTAAGAATTATCAAGAATTTTTGATTTCAGATAACATTAAGAGGTGCCAACTTCGATCAATAATAATAATAATAATAATAAACTATTAAATTTTATCAAAAAAAATTTTTTTTGTATCTTTAATATGTAAATAAAAACATCCTAAATATCCAAAACGATTCATTTTCATTTTCCTAGAAAAACACCCCCTCCAAAAAAGACATGAAAATCGTCTTACGTTACCAGACTACTACCTTAAAGCACTCCTAGATTATTATCAACCGATACTCTTTCATAATACATTACTGTATTAGCAGGACGAGAAACATGCGGAAAATCTGGCCGATACAGTCGACTACATTTCAGTCAGTTTTAGTTGTATTAAGATCAGAAACTGCAAAAAGATGCCCCCGTCCCTCCCCGCTCAATAGTGGTGGGGCAAAGCCGCTAAGCGGTTACCCATCCAAGTATTGACCGCGGCCAATAGTGCTTAGCGTGTGAGGCCGCCGATAACCGGGCACCGAGTTCGCATCCACCGTTGTCAGTCATCAACCGAGCTATTTGTCAATTGGGATTTTTCAAAGATTACCTCATATGCTTTACGTCCCTCGTAGAATCGTGATTTATTACCATAATTTATGCCCCACCAAAATTGAAAAGAATTCCACTGTATACATGTTCTAATAATTACTTTATTTATTTGTCTTCCAGGGGTACGAAAACTCGCTGCTCAAAGTCACGAGCAAAAATGGGAAGACTGCGTCGGTGAGTAATTTTTTTCGGTTTTATAATTCCATTAGCGATGAAAGAAAAATCAATAATGTGTTCCATTTCCTAGTACGCGATATGATTCGATAGATTTTTATTAAAAATTTCAATATGCAAAGGGTTCTAGAAATTGCCGATGGTCTTGATAATATTTTTTTTCCCCTCATTAATTTGATATATTATGTTTTTGTTCCGTCGAATTATCGAACTCCGTCTGGTAAAAGCTCGATCTCACCAAGCTCATTCCGCTCTTTCATCAAAGAGGTAATTCGAGATTTTCTCTGCTTTCAAACTTTCGCCTCGAAGTTGCCCGGGTAACCGGAGAAGGGAATCGTACCAGACAACGTTTCTCGGTACTCGTACGAAGAGCGAGCATGTCAAAAGTCAACCCGTAAATAGCGAGAAAGCAAAGTTTATATTAAATTTTCGGACTGTCAAAGAGAGGGTTGAAAAGGATAGGGGGAAAAGAGTCAACGAAAACAAGCAACGAGAACGAGGAAAAAATATGAATCAAATAGAATTAATCTAGGACGTCCAGACATTTTTTGTTCTTGTTTTTTATACTTTTTTTGTTCTTTTTTGTTTATTCTTTCGTTCGAAAGCCTTTTTTCGTGTATTTCATAGTAAATTAAAATTCTCGTATGTCGATTTAGAAAAAAAACCGTAATTTGGTATATCTGTGACGTCTTTTTTTCCCGCAGTCCACTACTTGCAAAAGTTAAGATATCCGTAAAGTTACGAGACGTGTGAATTTCTCATTAACCGTGAACTTGAAATTATTATTAGCAATGTCAAGTATCGTTTATTTACCGAAATTAAGTTTTTAAATCGTCTATGCGTAAAACAACACTCGTACCCCATACAATATATATTTTTTGATACAATACGAGGTCTGTTAAAAAAGTATCGCGAATTTTGAATTTCCGTGGCCTGCGTATATTCGATTTTCAATTTTTTTGTGGCGTTAGGTTGGTACTCTTGTCTCTCACTTATGCTGAAAAAATCGGCCATTTTGAATGTTTAGTTAATTGTTGACAGGTGTTTTGGTTAGACGTGTTTTGGCTTGTCTTCGATTTTTGCCTATTCCGAAAAAAGCAGCTTCCATTGCAATGATTGAGCTTTGGTTTCCACGTCATAACCATAAACCCATGATTCGTCACCAGTTATGATCCTCTGGAGCAAATTTGGATCGTCGCGGACCGAGTCCAACAGCTCCTTAGCAATGTTAACGCGACACTGTTTTTGTTCGAAATTGAGCAATTTTGGCACGAATTTCGTGGCGACCCGTCTCATGCCCAAATCATTGGTAAATCTAATCGAATATCACGAGCCAATCGATATGTTTAGTTCCTCGGCAACTTCTCTAACGGTGATTCGACGATTAGCCAATATTATTTTCTTCACTTCATCAATGTTTCGTCTGTTGTTGATGTGCTCGGGCGTCCGGAACGCATTTCGTTGTTCGCATCTTCTCGGCCCTCTGAGAACATTTTGTACCACCGATAAACGTTGCTTTGGTCCAAGGTAGCTTCACCATATGCCACAGTCAACATTCGGAATGCGTCCGCGCACTTAATTTTGTTTTTCACACAAAAGATTCTATGATCCATTTTTTGAAATAGGCAAAAATCGAAGACAAGCCAAAACACGTCTAACCAAAACAGCTGTCAACGATCAACTAAACATTCAAAATGGCCGATTTTTTCAGCATAATTGAGGGGAATGAGTACCGACCTAACGCCACAAAAAAATTGAAAATCGAATATACGTAGCCCGCGGAAATTCAAAATTCGCGATACTATTTCAACAGACTTCGTATAAGTGTATTTGTATTTTTATTTTTAAGCACCTATTTGATATATTCAATTCAAAATTATATATCAATCGACAAATGGAGTTGTAAAGGGACATGCATAGAGATCCAAAAGGATATACGTTGGAACACACATTAATAAAAAAAAATATATATCAAGCGACGTACGCCAAATCAGAATAAATAAAAATGGTGCAAATTGAAACTTTCGTATGTTGCTTCCTCATCGTTTTTTCGTATTCAGAAATTTTTCTCTATGAATAAGATGCTTTCTGATAGAGGAAACTTTGTATATGAGCACAAATGATAATGAAGCAATATTCCAGTTTCAATTTGCACCATTTATTTTTCTCTCTCTTCAATAATTTGATAGCGAGAGGTTTGCTTGATTTTAATGGCATTTGATGATGTAATGAAAATATCATAAATATATGTATAATGTTTTTATCGAATTTCTGTAAATTAAATAACGAAAATCCTTCCATAGTACCCAATTGATGTAGGAAGATTTGACACGATAGTCTAAAGAGTTGACGTCCTTTAAAAAAATACCTACAACGATTTAACGAACACTGTGTAACGTCAATTTAGACGAGCGGAATATGACACATTAATAGTTCGCAGTTTCCTTAAGTTCAATCGTTAACAAACATTTTTCAAAAAATAACACGTATCGAAAGTTCACTGATTTTGTCAAATACCGAAAATCGTATACAATCTCGAAACGCTTTAACAATTTATTTCAAACTCATTACCCAACATGGCTATCCCCTAACGTATTTTTTCGGCAATTACCGTCTCTACAGTTATAAATTTAAAGACACGCAATTTCTTATAATATATAAAAAATGAGAAACAATTAATAATTCAATACAATCTCAGCCCTTTCGCTGATTCGTGTTAAATTCAATACCAATTATCCCCTAACATGATATCCTATTAATGAAAGAAAAATCAACTAAAAATCTGAAAACTTTTGGAAATTAAATCAATCTAAGACATTTTTCGAAAAATTCAAAATCTATAAAATCTGAACAGCTCAAGCGATTCTTGCTATATTCACTACCATAACATCCCCGTCCGTTAACCTTTTTATGTAGAAAGTTTTGACTCGATAGCTGAAAATTTACGAAAGCTAGAGCGATCACACACATTTTTCGAAAATTTCATAATGTCGTAAAAACTCCAATACTCAAGTAATGCCACCCAACTTGCAGCAAACAATGGAGGCTCAATGCCCCAAATCCAAAGTTTGCAAGAAATCTATCAATTCTATCGCGACATATAACAAGTTAAATTTGTTTAGCCTAACACTCACATATGCACACACACACAGACACAATTGTTTTTCACGCAAACAAAGCTCCCTCCATGAGACAGCAAAAATACCATTTACGCTTTTGTATTAACAATATATACAATCTACAATATTTGTAGCTCACATATTACAAAAAATGCACATCTAGCATTTTTTTATTAATATTGCTTTTATTAATTATTAGCGTCAATTCTTGTTCGGTGCCAAAATTTAATTTTGCATCTTGTTTGTCTACTAAAAAAAACGAAATCAACACTCTCTTCGGAGGTTCGATACAACATATATATATATAAATGTTTAATCGATCGTCCGCGCGTGGGCATAGAAAAGAGGGTGGCATAGTAATGGCCGTTACGATTCGTATTCACTCGTCGGGTCTCGACGATGAAACTTTCATTTCAATTATTTAACCGGGGACAGACATACATGGAGAAACGGGGTAAAGCGCACACGAGCATTCGTGATATCGTTGCCCCATGTTTACTTAATAGCCACGCGAGGCAAGCAAGCCGGCATCCGATTTCCTTTTGCAATTGGGTCGCCGTAGGCAAACGTTCGGTGAAAAAAAAAAAAAAATCGAGAAAATGTGAGCCGAGGCAGAACTTAAAAACTATCATCAGTTTGCTGACGAGACGCACGACTCCGCTTGGGGAAAATAATCGATCGTGACACGAATGAGCTTGCAATCGCCGACAACTGAGTTAATGCCCCCCTCCCTGGTAACGGCGGCAACCAAGCACGAGAAACCAATTATCGGGATCTGTAGCTTCTAAAACTCCGTGCGATATTACATATACAGTAGTGGTTAGATAAAAGTACGTAGAAATTCAAACCTCAATGTTCCGAGATTCGCGCATGCAAAGGCTTTGAATATCGGAGTTTCCAACGGCTTTGAAGTTGCAGATCTTGCCAGGTTTGAACCAAATACCTTGAAAGCTTCGCAGCTCGGATTTCAGAACTTTCATGTCCTGAAATTCTGTATTTGTAGTTCGGAATGTACGAGCTTCGTAATTTAGAAATTGCGGGCTTTATAGTTCAGAGAATTTTGACCTTTGGAACTCAAAAATATTGAAAGCTCGCATCGCAGACCTTGCGGAGCTTTTCATAATTAATGTTTAGTTTAGAAATTGTGAGCTTTGTGATACAGAGATTGTGAGCTTTGTTGTATGGAAAGATTTTAGTTCGGGTATTACGAGCTTTCTGACTCAGCGATTGTTATTATTCGACTCGGGACTTATGAATTATCACCGTCGGTCGTTGTTGCATAACAACAAAAAATAAAACATAGTGGACAAACATATGTCAGTTTTGTACTTCTCAGCTCCTGGCAAGCTTCGTCACTTGTCGCCCACAAGCATTGAAACAATATTGAAATGGCTAAATCCACGAGCCTTCAAGATCCGAACATTTTCCGCCAGCTTTACAAATCTATTCCTTTGAGCTTTAATCATTTGACATTAAACTGATCCGTAAGAAGAAAAACAATTTATAAAACAAATTGTGATTTATAATACATGTGAGGAGAAAGCTGCAAGTTGACATTTGGAAGTTGTATCCTTGAAATTTCACAAAATGCTCAAAGCCTCCTCTATGAGGAACTATACATTTCTCAATTGTAGATTCCTCGCAAAGGAAGCTTTCAGCTTTATGTAAAATTTCGAGGAAGCAATTTGCAAATGTTAGCTCGCAGCTTTTTGTAAATCACACATTTTTCGAATAATTTAAAATTTCATAAAATCGCAACCGTTTCATTGATTGTCGCGAAATTCGACAACAATAATATTTCAAAGAGATCCTATCTACGTACAAAATTGTACTTAAGAATCGAAAAAAGTTTAACACAAATTGCACGAGACAGAAGGTTATAAGTCACCCGTATCGTTTTTTTGAAAAATTACAAAGTCCATAAATTCAAAACATCCTTTGACGTCTTAACAGTTATATCGTTTTTTTTTATTAAAAATTTCATAGATCTGAAACGCTTGATCGATTTTGTCTAAATTTGTTACGAAATATCTTTTAATCGTACCCAATTGACGTATGTGAAATCATGGGTTGATAACGAAATAATTACACGAGCTAGAGCTTTAACAAACACCTATATCGATTTTTTGAAAAATTCAACATTTTATAACATCGGAACCCCTCGCCAGATTTTCTCCGAATTAAATAGCGAACAGTATTTGATGATAGTCTATTTAGGTTAAAAGTTTCAGCCTAATAGCTCGAAAAATTGCATGAGTTATGCTCTTAATACCCTGTTTTAAATATATTCAAAATCTTGAAAAATCCAAAGTAATTTGTCAATTGTCACAAAAATCATAACGAACAAAGTGCCAATACTGATTCATTTGTGTGCTAAATTTCAGCTCGAAAACTCAAGCCAATTCGAAGCTACACACGTTCGTTTCAATTTATTACTCCTATCACAGAACACACACGTACACGCATCTATCCGGATAAATCTTAAACAACTTTTCTAAATGTGATTTTCCGATGTTTTGAAACATGTTAAGCATATTGACATCAAAAACAAGATTTCTTTCATGAAAATAAAGCTTCCTCCATGCGGAAGCGAAAGGACTCTCGATGAGCTTTAAACTCGGCTAAAGCTGCTTATATCACTGAAAGTTGAAACAGAATAATCGCTAAATTGAATTTGGAAACGTTTGTACGCTCCAAAATCTCGAAGCTCGAAAGAGCTTCGCGAGATTACGGCTGGTTGCATGAAAATGGGCCAGAGCGGCTCAATCACAAGTTAATGCTTTCTTACGAGACTAGAACCTGCTTTAGTTCTTACCACATACAAAATTTAGCCAACCAATGTTGACTAATACACAAAAATAACAAAAAATAACCCAAACCGACAGCAGTGGACGCACTGGCTTGCACGCCGACTACTGAGCGGGAGGCAGTTTTTCTGAGTTTCTGATGGTAATACAACTGAAATTCGGTGTAAACGAAAAGCTGCCTGTATCGACACAGGTTTTCCGCAGTTTCATTGTGTCCATGGTAAATGCGATACAGTGTAGCTAACGTCTGCGGACGCAATGGAAGTTAGGTTAGCTTAGCGAAATGCGGGCAAGGAGTGATAGGGGGGAAAATAGAAAAAATTGAATTGAGAAGGGTCATACGTAAAAACCCGAAAGGGTATACGTTGGAACACGCAATAATAATAAAAAAACAACAAACAACCGGCAAACTTTTGAAGTTCGAATGTTCACACAGTCATTTTTTCGGGATTCAGAAAATGCGGTCGGCCAGTTAATTTTTCTAACCTTCCACACTCACAATCGGAGCTTCAGGATACACAGCTGAACCTTCTAACACTTGAAATATGAACTTTCGGCAGAAAAAATCTCAGCTGCTACCATTTAAAATAAAAACATTTTGGATTTTGAATTATAGGCTTGCAACGTTTAAAAAAAGATCTTTCCACAATAAAAATCTGCAATTTCGACAATAACAGCTGGGGTTTTCGATCTTTCAAGTAAAAGCTTTCGACGCTTAGAATTTTTATTTTCAACATTGAAAATACAACGCGTCGGAAAGCGAAACTTGGGATTCTTATGTTTAAAATCCGGTAATGTGTCGTTAAAAAATCTAAGGTTGCAAGCTCGATCAATGCCAATCATTGCCAAATTCAGTCAATAAATGTCGGATAATGCAAGCTCAAAACATGAAAAAATACCTAGACGCTTTTGAATTTCAAATTTAACAACATCTAATTTTTCCAGAATTCAGTAAATGGGTTTAAAAGAAGTGCTTGTCACAATTTCGATTTGATCTTCCACGTCAAAAGCTTTCGACGCTTAGAATGTTAATTTTCAACCGAGCAAATCTGACATGTCGGGGCTCGAAACCTGAGATTTTGACATTTAAAATCTGGATATGCGGACGTTGGAAAATCTGAGCTTTTAAGCTCAATCAATGCCAATCAATGCGACGTCGGTCAATCAATGTCGGCTAATGCAAGCTCAAAACACGAAAAATTATCCACAAGTTTTTCAAGATCGAACCTTAAAACATCCGGTTGTTTTGGCTTTCAGAAAAAGGTTTCAATTAAAGGAGCTTTGCGCAATTATAACCCGAGATTTCGACATTTGCACTCGAAGTTTTAGATCTTTCGAAATGCAGGTGTGACGATGGCAAATCTGTGCTTGCGAGCTTAATAGGTCGTTGCAGGAGTTAATTTTCGATCATTCGATTGGTGGCGATAATACAATAACTAAGTGTAGAGCTTTCGCCTTGGTTAGCTTTCGCGAGCGCTGCCTATGCTTGGGTTGAATCGATAACGGAAAAAATCTATTTTTTAATCTCGAAACGAGTTCGCGACTGTATTTCAGTGTCGTATACATATAATGTTGTCAATTATTAAAAGAGGCTTTGCTGACTGAATTTTTTTTTGTCGTTTATTTTTTCGGAGAAAAAGGACAAATAATGATAATAAAAAGGATCGATTCGGCGTCAAACGTAGCTCAAGGCAGAAATGGTGAACTGGCACCGTTGGGTACGGGGCAACCAACGCAAATCGATACTCCCGTCGCTCCGACTCCCCCACATAGCTCGTTATTATTATACTACGTCTACCACCTTCAATCACGGATATTCGCACGGACAATGACGGAATAAAAGTCGTGAAAGAAATTGTCCGATTTCGTTTATACGTTCGAGACGGATAAACGGGAATGGTTGTCCTTTTTGGTCCCTCGTATATAGAGAAAGTTGTGCAATCGTGAAGACCAAAAATTAAAAGCTTTTAATGCCGGTATATTCAAAATATTCCAAAAGGTCGTACAGAAAATAGGATGTGGTTGAAAAATTGAATTCTCAATAATTGGGAAATAGCTCGAGCTATCGAATTAAAATTTGGCACGAGACAAAAAAAATCTCAGTTTTCTTCACAAATTGCTGGTAAAAATTTTGATTCTCTTCCCAATTCAGAACACTTCTGAATATACTTTCTGAACTTTTCGGTTATAGTTCGACGTGCCTAACTTTTGGCGAATAAAAAACGAAATCAAATTTTGATCCGATTTTTTAAAATCTTCGACCCCGAATAACTTAATAACTATTCCATCTAGACGATTATATATTGTTAACCTTTTTATTAATCAATTATAAGCTCTACTAACAAATCTGGGTGGTTTTTGCTCCTCGAACGATTTGCGATTTATGATTTTTTTTATTTTCGGTTTCAGTATAATTTTTTGCGCCATATATGAAAAACGGATGAAAATACCGGAATGGCATTTTGTGACGTTCAAAAGGTTCAAACTGAATTTCCATGATTTGTTTATTATTTCCAATTATCGTTGACTTAGTCTATTTAATATTTATTTTTTATTAAACTCATCAGCGTTGTCAAAATGAACGCTCTCACCCTCCGCCAGTTTCGTTGAAAGATCAAGAAAAATCGAACTTTACGACCGGCATTAATCTCGATTTATTGAAAAGAAAAAGTTACGGTTATTTAAGAAATTTGAAAAAATTCAGGTCATTGATACAGTCATCAGAGAATGTAATGAATTTTTTTTTCAAAATTTTAAGCACCAGACTTTAACTCATAATGATTGTTTAGACAATTCCATTTTACGTCAACCAGGAGACTGGTTGTGAGGAATGTAATATTTGTTTATATTCGCAATAAGGTTGAAAATTGTGGTGATTAAAATACGTTTTTGTAAATAATTATTTAGGATTGTCAATGACAAATTATATTTTCCCCGTTTACAACGATTGAGAAATTCTAAAAAAAACATTCAACAATACCAACCTCTTCAGCGTCCATTAAGTATTTTCAAAATTATTCATTTGCTTTTTTCTTTAAAGTGTTTTATAATCCCCAATTTTCAGGCATTGTCCCCTATGCTGACGAATCCAAGCCTGAGATGTCACGGTTTTCCTCGAATGTTTTTTTGAAGATGGTGATTGCTGGAATAACTAGCAATCGTCATCTTCGAAAAAATTATAAAAATTCGTCCACATTTCTGACGGACTCTGGAATTTTTATAATTTTGTCCAGCCGTGAAAACACTATATTTAAGTAATTGTTTATAATAATTCATTTCTTCACTTTAAATTCTTAGTGATAAATTCGCGAAAAACTACAGTTGCTACATTTATTCCAGAATAGTCTATATGCGGATTAGTTTAATAAAGCAAATATTAATAATACTCAGTCGACGTCAATTGAAAATAAAATTGTTTAAAAATCATGGGAATTTAAGGTAGTAGTCTGGTAACTTAAGCCGATTTTCATGTCTTTTTTGGAGGGCGTTTTTTTTAAGGAAAATAAAAAAGGAATCGTTTTGGATATTTAGGATGTCGTTATTTACATATTAAAGACACAAAAAAAAATTTTGTTGAAAAATTTTTTTTTTTGTATCTTTAATATGTAAATAAAAACATCCTAAGTATCCAAAACGATTCATTTTTATTTTCCTCTAAAAAACGCCCTCCAAAAAAAGACATGAAAATCGGCTTAAGTTACCAGACTACTACCTTAAGGTTGAACCTACCTTTTGAATTTTACGAAAAATCATTCTTGTATTTTTGTTCTTCGGGCATATATGAGCATATGTAGGCATGTTTATAAATAAAAAAATTTTACGCTAAAACTTGAAAATATCGTAAGTGCCAAACGGTTGATAAGTTTTTTTTAGTTACTTAGTTATTCCTCGTCAGAGTAAAAAAAATGTGAAAATATAGTTTTTTGGCTAGCAAATGTTATTGTGGGAAATTTTATTGTAAAATTTATTGCCCGAAATATTGAGGAAATTACATCTTGTAAATTACAACTTGCAGCTTCTGTTCCATTGCCACATGCAAATGATCGAAAAAGCAACTGTAAAAAAAAAACAAAAAACGATACAATTGGTATGAATAAAAAAAAATGTTTTTCGCAATTTTATCGTTTCAGCCAGTGGGATTCGTGACCTTTCACACGAGGGCAGGTGCCGAGGCAGCGAAACAGGACTTACAGGTAATAAAATCGCTCTGCGAGAATCGCGAGATTCGAGAACGGAGATTTTGTTCTCGAGGTCTCTCGTTGGCAAACTCGAAAAAAAATAGAGTGATGACAGAAATTGCGTGTCCGACAATAAAAACAATAGTTAGATAAACCAAAAAACCAGCAGGGAAATGAGAATTAAAAAATTATACTATCCGACTCACTTCCACCCCCATCACCCACCCCTTTAAAAAAAAACTCACCCCAGTGACTTTTTTTCAAAATATCTGGCACATGGGCTGTTGGATCAAATAATACAATTATATATATATATGTATATATATATTGTTTTATTTTTCAATCATAAATATAGAATATCCCCATTCACTTCCAACTTCTCTATTACTATTATTATCGTTATCGTAAGTTTTCTCTATTTCGATTCGTGGGTTTTTTTTTTTCGTTTGTTTGTTTTTAATTCTCCACCCTGTAGTCACGATTATCACGAAGTACTTGTGGTGAGCAGTAGCGAAAAGAAGTCTCTTCTCTACCTGATATTCGTTAGTTAATTCAAATGAAATTATTGAAGGGTCGATAAAATTTTTTTTACAGACCTCTTTGATATTTATAAAGTTACAAGAAATTTTCGATTATCATTCGTTTGAAAATAGAGTTATCACGTCTGTTCTCTTCTTCTCAACCACGACACGCCAAAATTTTCATCTCACCGCAAAAACTTGCAATGTATAGCCTCTCTTTGATCGAAAAGTTTGTGCTCGTAATGATTTCGAATAAGGAGTTTTTATGCGCACAAAAAAATGTACATTATTTTGTTTTTTACGGCAACTCTGAAAAAACGAAACAAGAACCTTCGCGATACTGTACAAAAAGAAAAAAAAATAGGAATGATGTACGGTAATCGGAAATGTACTTGAGCCATATTTCACTCTTATTTATAAAAAAAAAAAAGGAAAGAGGGAGAGAGAGACAATAGTTTCGTGTTTTTTTAATAGTTAATACTGTACTAACCCAAACACACTAAGTTCGATACTGTAGTAGCTGTTGTGCATTACCCTCCACCACTATTTGAATCCACTTTCGTCGCTGCTAAAAAATAAAAATAAAAAAAATTCAAGATTTTGTTTACTTGCTCGTAATTGGTGCAGCAACGACGGTGGAAGATAACAAAATAAAACAAAGTAGAATGGTGTGAATAATCCCTGATCCATTGGAGTGACAAAACAAATTCACAGTTAAAAAACAAAACAAAAGAAAAAATAAAAATTGCAGTTTTCCCCTCTACCCGCCACTGAAGCCCACCAAACACAACCACATCCTCCCCGTTTACTAATTTAGGGCTATCTATCTATTCCAGCAGGGGGTTAAATTCGATCCTGAAATGCCACAAACTATACGTTTGGAATTTGCAAAAAGTAACACAAAGGTTAGCAAACCCAAGCAACCAGCCGCTGCAGCAGCCACCTCGCACCCCGCTCTGATGCACCCTCTAACCGGACGTAAGTATGCACCACCGCCGCCACCGTCTTCGCGTTCACTCGCTGCTATTGTCTTTTTTTTTCCTCTTTTTAATTACAATTTTTTTTTCTTGTCTTCTCTTTTCCACACAGTCTATGTTCTTCCTTTTCCCACTCTTCGTATCTACACCTCATATCGTATTATCACTATTACACTTTTTTTTCACCAGGCACGGTACGAATGAAAATCATTTTCAATGATATTGTAACGGAATGTTTTTTAACAATTATTGTGAAAAAATATACATTATTTTCAATAGTTCAGGCCAATAGGAGAGTCTTTGGAACTGTGCTTTAGATTTCATTTTCTGTTGTTGTATTTTAGTTAGACAATGATTTTGAAAGATTTTTCGTTTAATATAAACGATTATTACATGTTTACGTAATTATCATTGTTTTCTTGTCAACAAATTTAATTCAATGATTTTTCATTTCAATGACTATCTCTGTTCATCAGTCCCGGTTCAAGCCTGTTTTACTAGTCTACAGATATATAATATTTATAATTCTTTACGTCGTTTGGTGTACCGTTTATTATTATTTGCCAAAGGAATTATTTGTTTTCACGTCTTACTCTCAATAATATCACGACATCGCTTTTTCTTTTGTTATCGAACTAATGAGTATGCTGACGAAATTAAGTTCCTCAATATTTCATTCCTTTTTATTTCTTATTCGCATTCCATTATTTCTGCGCTGTTCCACTGGAATTGGGAACTCAAGTGTAGCGACATCTGACAGGAGCGCCGGAGAGCACTGACTTCCGTCAGTGCCTATTTTCTGTGAAGCTGCCATATTGAGCATCAGCGCCACCACTTGAGTTCCCAATGCACTTGGTAACCGAACGGCCGGAATAGCGCCGACAGCAATGTATTAATAATTCACTTGAATGTTCAAATACATCACCGTTGACTTGGTTCTATAATAGACAGCATAGTTTTAATATAGACCCGACGATTGGGTTATATATCACACCCTGTGGTGCTGATGAAACTTTGTGGTTCCAATATGGCGCCGTCAAGTGGACAATATCTTTGTCCACTTGACGGTATTTGTCTTTGTTGTTCCCACATGATGCTTCAAGTGGGTTACATAATTTACTTTGTCGTTCTGATATGGTGCCGTCAGGTGGGTTATACTATAATTCCCTTTGAATTTCCAATATGGCACCGTCAATCAAGTTGTATAAGTCGAGCTTTTTGGTTATAACATGGAGGCCAAAAGAGATCTGTATAATTCACTTTATGGGTTATACTATAATTCACTTTCTCGTTCCAATATGGCGCCGTCAAGTGGGTTACACTATAATTCACTTTCTAGTTCCAATATGGTGATGTCAAGTGAGTTATAGTATAATTCACTTTCTAGTTCCAATATGACGCTGTTAATTGGGTTGTGTAAGCCGAACTTTGTCTTTCCAATATGGCGCCCAAAAGTGAGCTATATAATCTATAATATTTTGTGATTCCAATATGGCGCCGTGAAGTGGCTTATATAATCCACGTTGTATTTTCAATATGGCACCGACAAATGGGCTGAACTATGATTGACTTTCTAGTTTCAATATGGCGTCGTCAACTGTGCTGTATAACCCGCGCATTGTGGTTACAGAATGGTGCCTAAAAGAGAATTATATAATCCATTGTACGCTTCCAATATGGCAGCGTTCAATGGGTTCTATAATGCTCTTTGTGGTTCCAATATAGCGCCAACATGTGATTTATATATCTTCTTGCGTGTTCCCATATAGCGGCTCGAGAAATCTTTCACTTTGTATTTCTGATATGGCACTGACAAATGGATTATCTAGCCAACTTTTCCACACCAATATAGTGCTTTGACGTGGATTATGTAACCCACACTCTGGTTATAAGCACGCAGGTTATATAGTTAATTTGATTATTTAAAATGATGAAACTTTGAGTGGTTTATTGATAAAAAATCGTCATTTCTACCCATCAGATTTTGTTCTAGCGCCTCTCATTCATTTTCTAATTTTTATTTTACCACAAACACTCTTACTCCCCTTTCTTTATCTTCTAGATCTTCGCTCTCTCTCTATCACACACCAATTTTTCCTTCACAAGCGCAACCAA
Organism: Oxytorus armatus; assembly: GCA_958009045.1. Lineage (NCBI taxonomy): Eukaryota > Metazoa > Arthropoda > Insecta > Hymenoptera > Ichneumonidae > Oxytorus > Oxytorus armatus. Next base: position 7,408,077 of record OY253747.1, on the reverse strand, counting down.
ATATACATTATATATGTAGTCGAAAGACTGGAAAGCACCACCGTCCACATAACATGATCCTCTCACCCGTGCAGTCGTCTCAGGACATATGCTAATGACATACTAATGATGTAATAATTAATATTTTTCATAACGGGAAGGTTATAATTTAATGTCATAAATTATAATGTACGTGTGTATAAATAAAAATAATGTTATCACATAATTTTGCATAAACATCGTTAGATGTATATATATTTCATCCTCGGGTATTTAGTAAATATGACGAAGGGAGCAACCCCTTGGCTAATATAAACATTGTATGTCAAATATATTTATGAGAATGTCTCGAGGATTCTCGAATAAGTATTCTCCGCATGTGAGGAAGCGAGTTTGCAACGTTTTGCAAAGTTTTGCCGTCTTATTGGAAATTCATCGAATCGTGCCCCAAATATACAGCCACTATATGTTCTATTCATATTGCACGTATATATATATATATATAAGTGTATGTATCAGGGTGTTTCATTTTTGACAATCTATTTATTTTTCAACTCATATTCACTATAACTATGAATTTTGATCATACAGATGGTTTCGCGAAAGAAAGCCCCAACGAATTACATTTTAGACACGGTTTTAGAACAAAACTCGAGATTAAGCACGAACTTTATCATAATGAACCTAAGCACGACCACAACGTCGGACTTGAGCAGGAGTTTAAGTTCAAACTTAATACTAACGTCAAACTTTTAAAAAACCTGATTTTTAATCAAGGATGCATCTGAAGCACAAACAGGTCGCTTAAGTTAGAAATTAGGCTCATGCTAAAGTTGGAGCTTGAGCTCATGTCCAAGGTCACGCGGAAGGTAGTAAATTCGAGCGTAAGGCCCGGATTTTAGAACAAAGACCATTCTTCAGCACCAACTTAAGCATGAGCTTAAGCACAACTTAAGCATTATCCTAAGAACGAGCTTAAGCTCCAACTTGAGTGCGAGCTTAAATATGAGCTCAAATGTGAGCTACAGTACGAGCATAAGCTTAAGTACGAGCTTAATAACAAGCTTCAGTTTAACCTTAACCGGGAGCTTTAAGTACGAGCTTAAACTCCAAATTAAGCCTGAGGTTAAGCTGCACATCCTAACCTAGAATGTATATTTCTATTTAATTACATTCTAGGTTATAAATCAGGATATATCAACGAATTTTAAGTTGAGCTTTAAGCCGCAAAAATTTAAAAAATCAGAACAAAATGGGTTGATGTCCTTGGCAGTTATGTAAAAAGCTGCCAGTACCAATACTTACTACTTCAATGTACTATGTTATATAATTTCAAAAAAGTATGGACACATTTTTTGGCGACATGAAACAATGGTGTGTCTGACTTGACGTAGAATGGCTCATATACGTTATATGCACACTCATATGTACGAGTACATACGTTATAAATTGAAGTAAAGGTACGTAAGCTGCAATACATATATTTACAACCTTGTGGCGTGCGAAAAAGTGCATACCATCGAAACGTGCTATGCACTTACGTATGTTGCACTTCTAAAAAAATATATATAGTTCATTATTGTAGATACCTAGCTACGCGTACATCATAGAATATTTACTGTAAAAAATGTTTGCCCACACTCAAAAATTTATTTAAAAAACCGAGATCTGGTTTTTTAATCGGGCATAACATTTTTGAAATTTTCTTTTTAGTTTTTGAGAAAATGGTTTCTGAATTTGTGATCGGCGAAAAAAAATACATCGACGTAGAGTCCTGAAATAAATTTTTCGAAATAAATATTCTTTCGTTTGCTTTTGACAAAAAATTAATTTACTAAAACAACGGCTAGAGTTCGTCTGACTCCACATTGTACTCAATTTTTTCATAATAAGTCAAGCTTTAAAATTCCGCTTCGTTTATTCAGCTATGATTTTTGTTTTGTTTTTTCTTACCTTGCACTAAAAAAGTCTGGTATTATTCGTTTCACTTTGATTCGTGTCGTTCCACTTTGATTTGACGTCTTCCTTTGGCTATTTGTGCCCTTGTGACTTTCGAACCGTTGCTGAAGATCTTTGTTAGACACCCACCAAAATTTTGCGCAGAATTTTCGTTGAACCCATAATGGAGCGGAGTGCAGCTCCCCTGTTCCATGTTTTTTTTACAATATGACAATATCTTTAGTTCTATTTCGGTCTAAATATGATGAAGCCCGATGTTCAAATACAAGAAGTATTAAGTTTAAGTTTAAGATCATAAAATAAAAACCAACTAGGAATGTGAGCCTAGAATATTAATTGAAAATTGACGCAGCGCGAGAATTGATTAGACCGTTGAGCTTTTATAACATTTTTAATTTTTTCAAAAATCTTTGGTTTTAGTTTTTACAGATTTTAATCGATTACATAAAAACTCTGAAGATACTCGGAGTATAGTTGAATGATAGTTAGTATTGAATTTAGCGCGATTTGAAGAAACGGTTTCAATTTCATGAAATTTGAAATTAAAAAAAAAATCCGGGACTTACAGGGAAAGAGCGGCAAATTGAAATCGCAAATTGCTTCCTCATAATTTCACAGAGTGTCCAAAGTTACCACTACAAGGAAGCAAAAGTTAAGAAAAATTAAGTTACTTATAAAGAGGAGGCTTTAAGCATTGTGCGAAATTACGAGGAAGCAATTTGCGAGTTTAAACTCGCAGCTTTTTTTTTAACTCCAAAAGTAACCTTAGTGAACATTTTCATTCGTATACGAGGTCTGTTCGATTTTCGATTTTTTTGTGGCGTAGGTTGGTACTCATGTCCCTCACTTATGCTGAAAAAATCGGCCATTTTAAATGTTTAGTTAATTGTTGACAGCTGTTTTGGTTAGACGTGTTTTGGCTTGTCTTCGATTTTTGCCTATTCCAAAAAATGGATCGAAGAATCTGTATCAAATTTTTTTTGAAAAACAAAACTAAGTGCGCGGACGCATTCCGAAAGTTGACTGGGGCATATGGTGAAGCTACCTTGAACCAAAGCAACGTTTATTGGTGGTACAAAATGTTCTCAGAGGGCCGAGAAGATGCGCCCGAGCACATCAACAACAGGCGAAAACATTGATGAAGCGAAGAAAATAATATTGGCTAATAGTCGAATCACCGTTAGAAAAGTTGCTGAGGAACTAAACATATCGATTGGCTCGTGCTATTCGATTTTTATCATTGATTTGGGCATGAGACGGGTCGCCGCGAAATTCGTGCCCAAATGGCTCAATTTCGAACAAAAACAGTGTCGCGTTAACATTGCTAAGGAGCTGTTGGACCCGGTCCGCAACGACCCAAATTTGCTCCAGAGGGTCACAACTGGTGACGAATCATGGGTTTATGGTTATGACGTGGAAACCAAAGCTCAATCATCGCAATGGAAGCTGCTTTTTTGGAATAGGCAAAAATCGAAGACAAGCCAAAACACGTCTAACCAAAACAGCTGTCAACAATTAACTAAACATTCAAAATGGCCGATTTTTTCAGCATAAGTGAGGGACATGAGTACCAACCTAACGCCACAAAAAAATCGAAAACGAATATACGTAGCCCGCGGAAATTCAAAATTCGCGATACTTTTTGAACAGACATCGTATTGAATAATTTCTCTGATTTACGGACGAAAAATTGAAAATTGAAATCCCTTTTACCCGTATTCGAAAAAGACATGTCACGAAATGTCCCGAAATGCGATTTTTTTCTGAATTCGCTATAGACGTATCCCGATTAGACGTCGATTTCGTGTCATGAGCATGTCATGCGCATACTTCAGATCGCACGATCACAAAGGCAACGAACCTAACCTACAATGCAGCGTATGTAGCGCGCACACCGATTCGGGTGAGATTAAAACATCGACAATCTGAAGTACACGAAATCGACGAAAAAAAAATATATATATATCTTGAAACAATATGGTAATCATGGCACATTATCTTCTTATTATTTAAAAAAAAACTTCTCCTATGCGAAAGTCAAAGTTTATAAATCCACCTACGCGCGGAAGGAACTTTGCGAACTCGATAAAATAATGAGGAAGCAGTGTGCAAATTTCTGATTTACACGGTTTTGTGTTAACAATTATTCATTTCTGTTAACAATTTCGTTCGATAATTTTGATTTTTTAATTTTTCGATTCCGCGTTACTTTTTCGAATAAATTTCGTACTCTGATTGGTCGTCTTCTTTCGCATATACAGACCTGTCTCGGGAATCGGAGGTCAGCTATGCGAATCGATAAAGTGCAGTTCTCTCTGCCTGGCTCGGCCAAACTAGCGTAACCCGAAACTCTCGTCGAACGTCCCAAGACACCGAAATTGGAATCTCGATGGTGCACACGCGTAACCTCTGTCCATTGTTGAAGCAAAATTGACATTTATTCGGAATCGCCCATCTCATATGATCAAACAATCAATTTTTCGCTGATTATTTCGATTAGGCAAACGCATACGATCCGTTAAAATTTATTTCAATGTACTAAATTATTTTTACAAATTATCAACGAATATCGAATGAATAGCATCATAAAAAAGTGAATCTAAATCCCGTTTCGTGATTAGTTCCCAGATTTTATCTAACTTTGAATGATTTTTCATGGATTTTATAGTCACGAGATAAATTTAAAAAAATTCAGATCTAAACAAGTGGCGTTTCAGTAGAAAATAATAGAAGAAATGATAAAATTGTAAAATTATTTGAATCCAAAAAAGGTATTCGGTATTTTTTATTTATTTTTTCAGTTTTAACAAATAACAGCTACACATATAAATTTTATCTTTACGATATAGATACAGAAGTTACAGATATAGAGATAAACAAAATTAAACAAATTGAATTTTGCATATTTTTTCCTCATCATTTTTGGGCATTCACAAATTTTCCTCTATGAGCAAGCCTCAATCTTGGCTTTTTCAATTTTGGCTTCCTGATAGAGGGAGCATTGTATGTGCAGAAAAATAATGGGCAGGCAATATGAAAGTTTCAATTGACACCATTTATCCTTTTCTTCAATTCGATAGTGAGAGGTTTGCATCATTTTGAACGCATTCATTTTCCGAAATATTGGAAATACCATAAATTTACAATGACAACATCGATGATGTTTTTAACATCGATTTTTTCCAAATTGAATGCTAATTACCATTCGATGGTACTCAATTCATGTAGGAAGTTTTTTCCCGATAGGTCAAACATTGTACAAGCATAAACTACCATTTTTGCGTTGACAAAAAGCAATGCCGGATTTAAAAAGGATTCATAACTCCATACATTTGTAACGCCTCAATGGATTTTCTCCAAATTCAATAGACAACATGCATGTTTTGTTGATAATCTATTTCTGTCGAAAGTTTTAGCATGATAGCCAGAAAATTGCTCGAGTTGTGATATTTACAGATATTTTTGAAGAATTACCATAGATAAAAATCGTGTAAAATCGTTTAACTGTTTTTTCAGACGTTTTGACAAATTTTGAACAAAGTGACATGCAAGACTTTAAAAACATCAATATTTTCACGAAAACAAAAACGTCCTACCTCGAGGAGAAAAAATAAAATTAAGCGTGCAAATTAGAAAGATGCACATCGCCAAGAAACCTTTTTGAACGAGATAAAATAATGACGAAGCATTCTGCAAGTTTCCAATTTTCCCATTTTACTCCCATTTCGATTTGAGAGATTTGAATTTTTTTTCATAATGAAAAAATTTTTGAAAATTCGACAAACCTTTTACTGATTCTTGCCAAATTCAAAAGCAAACATTCTTTGGTGATACGGTATACGTATAAAAATGTTAATCGGATATCTCAATATTTGTGGAAGCTAGAACGATTACAGTGATTTTTCGACAAATTCGAGAATTCATAACAATCAAGCGTTTTGACCAAGTTTGGCCAAATTCAATACCAACCGTATTTCAATAATGTTTCATCGATTTAAAAAAAAAAGCCCGCTCTCTCCAAACTTGCGAAAGTTGACGCAAAGACAAACATTTTTGACAAGATAAAGTAGTGTAAAATTTGAACCTCGTTATAAACATTTCCACAAAATTTAGCAAATAAAGGAATTTTGACGTTTAAGATGTGTGCAAAGTTTGTATGCTCTTTTACTCACGTAGGCATACACACATATTTTCTGACAATTTTTTCCAAATATGATTTTTTGACTATTTTGGACATTTTAAACATTCTTTTATTGAAATCCCAACATTGTTTTTTCACGAAAACAAAGTTTTTTAATGATAAAGCAGTAGAGTGACATTAAAAAAAAAGATAATGGAATTAAGGTAGTAGTCTGGTAACTTAAGCCGATTTTCATGTCTTTTTTGGGGGTGTTTTTTTGTAGGAAAATAAAAATGAATCGTTTTGGATATTCAGGATGTTTTTATTTACATATTAGAGATACAAAAAAAATTTGTTTGAAAAAATTTAATAGTTTATTATTATTATTATTATTATTATTATCGATCGAAGTTGGCACCTCGAAGTTGGCAGCCCGGGTACTAACTTTTTTCTACCGAACCGATTGCTTTCAAATTTTAACAGGCTACTCTATACACTTATAGCTCTCGTCGGAACTACCGAGAAATTTTTTCACCACTAACTTTTTATTTTAAAACCCCTTCTTTGCTAAAATAAAAGGACTTTAGCAAAGAAGGGGTTGTAAAATAAAAAGTTAGGGGTGAAAAAATTTCTCGGTAGTTCCGACGAGAACTATGAGTGTGTAGAGTAGCCTGTTAAAATTTGAAAGCAATCGGTTCGGTAGAGAAAAAGTTAGCACCCGGGCTGCCAACTTCGAGGTGCCAACTTCGATCAATAATAATAATAATAATAATAATTTTTAATATGTAAATAAAAACATCCTAAATATCTAAAACGATTCATTTTTATTTTGCTACAAAAAAACACTCTCCAAAAAAGACATGAAAATCGGCTTAAGTTACCAGACTACTACCTTAAATAAAATTGAAAATACTGTAGAATTAACCATCTATGAAACAAAAATTAATATTACAAAAATATATACTAAATATAAAAATATAGGGAAAATATGCACTAAAGAAAAGAAGAAGAAAAAAAAGAATTTTTGTCGTCTATTCTTCACACCGTCGTTATTATTCCGTCTATCAGCATTTATAATGATAGATTAGGTTGTTACGAGAAATCGCAAACCACATAGACACGCACGATCAAGCAAACATTATTGTACACGACACATGTGCATCGCGTGTTAAATTATTATATTACATATATAACAATCGTGAATTTCATTTAACTACAGGTTGATTCGGGTCAGATGGTCGATTTCGGGCGAGGCTCTGAGCTAAGGACGAATGGCCAATTTCTGAACTCACGGTAAAATTTATTCGGCGGATAAGCTATGCTTTCACCATTGGTTGCCTGTCGGATAACTTGTCACGGGCTCATAAACCGAATTGAAAAAAACTGAGTATTAGTCGTTTTCTGCTTCCTCGTCGAGGAAGCTTTATTTATTTTTTATCACCTACCAACGAATGTATTCTGAATCACCCTGTACATATACGTATAAACTATGTGTCGTTAAGGACGACTAGCAATAGCGGTTGGTAATACATAGCGCATAGCCTATAGCACACTATTCTAATATTACCGGCTCTGAAATACGAGCTTCGCGACTATTCATTCGTTAGTTGTGCGGGTTTTACTCACTGAATTATATACTGACTAGTTCAGTGATTTTACTGTAAGATGAAGCGATATTCGACCACCGATAACGCCGACACGCGCTTACATGTTGTATAAACCTCTCATCTCTCATCTGTACATTTTTCCATAGCATATGCGATATGAATGTGGTAATGTGTAATCTCCATGGTAAAAGCTTTTTGCTTCCTCGTGGAAGCAAAAAGCCTTCCTTTATTTTCGTTGATAAAAAGTTCGCGTTTTTAATGTGAATGTGAAAAAAAAACATCGGAAAATCATATCTAGAAAAAAATATCCGTCTATATGTGTGTGGATCTGTGTAAAGTCCAACGGGAACAACTCGATCGATTTCTTGTAAATTCTGCACGGATATGGAGTATCGAACCTCCGTTGTTTGCTGTCATTTTCATTGGAATTGCTTGAGGGTTGGAAATTTTACGCCATTCGAATCAAAACTTTCTACATAAAAAGGTTTGGGGATAAGGATGTTCGATATTACATTCGGCAAGAGTCGCTTGACGGATTCAGATTTTATAAAATTTGCAATCTTTCGAAAAATGTTTGAAATTTATTTAACACGATAAGCCCCAAGCCTGTTTTGTCTTCCTTTCCGTTTAGCCCGCGATATCCATTTGTATATCGTTATTCAACAGTGACTAACGCAGTCCGAACACAAAGTATACTGTCAGTCACCGGTGACTGACATGTACTTACCGCGTTAATTTCCAAAGTCTTGAGATTTCGGGTTAATTTTTCTTTTGTGAATAGAGTATCATTTCGTCAAGGATGATTGGGCTTGAATTTGGTATGAATCAGTGAAAGGGTTGAGATTATATAAAATTTTGAATTTTTCAAATTCTTTTATTTCATGCGTAATTGTATGTTTGTTTAACTTTCTTAAATTTTCAGCTATGGAGTCGGGACTTGTCATAAAAATAAGTTAGGGGGCAATCCGAGTTTTTGTTAAGATCGAAATGAATTGGTAAAGTGCTTCAAGATTGTAAAAAAATGTTTAAGTTTGGACTTTTGTATATGTTACAAAATCAGCGAATTGTTCTAATTTTAGTCAATTTTACAGAATGATAATATAGAATCGTAAAACTGCATGAACTGCGACACCTTAGTTGAAGTCTAATTTATTTATAAAAATAAATATGCAAATTAGAAACTTGCCCATTGCGTCCTCATTATTTTACCTCGTTCACAAAGCTTCCCTCTATAAGGAAGCCAAAATTTAAGAATTGGGACCGTGGAACGGAATTTGCGACCGAGATAAAATAACGAGATTGCAATATGCTTAATTTTTTTTAGTAATCTTCCGGCGAGCAAAAACGTTCGTTCCCGTTAGATCGGTACGGGGGAATCGGGAATCACCGCAAATATGTTGCCCGATATCGATTTTAAGTTATCAAGCTCTCGATTATCGCGTGTTTCGTGAAACAAAAGCTGAAAGGTAGAGGTTGCAAGTTGCTTCCTCGAATTTTCAACCGTCAATTCTCGAAGCTACGATGAAATATACTTATTTTTGTCAATTTGTCTTCTACTTGCAATTTTCAAATTGCACCTTTTTTCCCTACGTGTATTGGTAAATGTCGAATTTTTCGAATAATTTGAAATTTCATAAAATCACAATCAGCCTTCAATAACATTCTATATCTATGCACAAATTTTCACTCCGAAATCTTAAAAGTTCGGTACAAATCGCACAAGTAAGAGTTCGGATACAAATTTTCGAGAATTTTCTAAATCTTATAGAACCCCAAAAAAATGTCTATTCTCACAAAAACCATATTGAACAAAGGTCGTTACTCGTTCACTTGTGTGGGCCCAGGTCAACCCAAATTTTTCATTTTTTTTCTAGCCACCATGCTTTTGTTATTTTGAATATCGTCATTTTTACTATGAATATTAGAGTTAACCCGAGGATGAAAATTTCTTTACCATGATTATTTATATATATATATATATCTATGTTTAGTGACAGATTGATCTATTGTTCGTAAATAATATATTAAGTACACGAATCGACGATTCTTAAATACTCGGATGCTCGAAGTGTAATTATGATGAATATTTTCAGACTTAGGGAGCCCCTTCTTCCCGGGTGGACCGGAATTATGGCATCATCCATTGGCATACTCGACGGCGGGTGAATTGCCGGGAACGCTACAACACGCGACGCTCGTTCATCCCGCGTTACATCCTCAGGTCCCCGTACGTTCCTATCTTTGACTATCTGCAGACAAAGCTCTGGAGCCGCCGACGAGCGCCCCGATGCACGTTAGTGATGATACATGACTATCGTTTCTTCTTCCTTCATTTTTCTCCTAATCTCATTGAGGATACTTTTCATTTGTTGCAAATAATCTTTGTATGCTAGAAAATTGATCAATGAAATAAGAAAAATCTGTGAAAAATATTGACGAACAATAACGATTATTATATGAATTAAAGAATCGAAATATTCGTCAATTAAAGTAACGATTTGCATTTTTTTCTGTAATTATTTAATTGCCGAAAAAATAATTACATTTTTGGGATGCACAATAGTAAAAATAATACGGACTCAAACTAATCAGTAATCAATTTTACGATTCATCTATGTGTATACACGTACAGTTTATTATAGCTATTAATTCAGTAGGCTTTGTATAGATTTTAAGATTTTCATACTCTGTGGGTGTGTTTATAGAACGACTATAATGGTCGTGAATGTGGTGATCGTAAAGAACAGCGTATTAGCTCGAAGAGGTATAAAAACGAACAGAAGTAAAGTAGAAAACCGTAATTATGCCGCACATCGATTTTTCTGTTATTTCCACGTCGAAACGCGAAGTTTCCGCGCTCGTGCAATATATATTGGCCGTTACCACTGGCAACTATATAGAGACACGATTGGTGCCGTACGCTATTTGATTGTCACGAAGACGCCAACCTCGAATTCATTTCATTTTCAATGTACAGGTAAAACGTGTTACTATCGACGGACGAAATTAATATTGATCAACTATTACGTTTCCATTTGACTTGTCACCGCGAAATTCTATCCAATAGCAATGTTTATTGTCACGAAGCAATTAACGCGCGATCGGTCCGCGGTTTTGGCGATCACCCAAATTAAGCGCCATTGGCCGTGGTCAATACTAGAATGGGTGACCGTTTAACCGTGCACTAGCTTGCACGCTGATTGTTGACCCAGTTTTTCTGGGATTCTGGTTTTAAGGTAGTAGTCTGGTAACTTAAGCCGATTTTCATGTCTTTTTTGGAGGGCGTTTTTTTGTAGGAAAATAAAAATGAATCGTTTTGGATATTTAGGATGTTTTTATTTTCATATTGAAGATACAAAAAAAAATTTTTTGAAAAAATTTAATAGTTTATTATTATTATTATTTTTGATCGAAGTTGGCATCTCGAAAAAAAAAGCGCGTGGGTGGCCCCGGTGATTTTGGTTCTTGATGTTATCTGAAATCAAAAATTCTTGATAATTCTTAATCTGTAGACATGCCATTCTGGTCGGAACTACTGAAGTTAAATTTCATGGATAAATAACAAAATGGTGGACTTTGGAAAAAAAAGTTTTTTTATTTATTTCGATCAATAATAATAATAATAATAAACGATTAAATTTTTTCGAACAAATTTTTTTTTGTATCTTTAATATGTAAATCAAAACATCCTAAATATCCAAAACGATTCATTTTTATTTTCCTACAAAAAAACGCCGTCCAAAAAAGACATGAAAATCGGCTTAAGTTACGAGACTACTACCTTAATAAAACTGAAAGTTAGTAGAAATAGAGCCAACTGTATCGACCAGGTTTTCCATAGTTTCCTTGTACCCTTGTGCAAATACGAAATAGTAGTGCATTAGGAAAGAGTGGCTACGGACAACACTCTGGGGGGTCTCAAGTATGGAACAAAATGAAGGGTTAGTGAAAAACGGATGGGTCGGAGAAATCCAAAAAGGGTATACGTTGGAATAACATAAAGGAAACAAAACATATTATTTTATTTTCTACGTACGAAATAATAGCATTTCGCATACGGACGTAATTTACCAAGTATTGGCGACTGTCGTCATGCACTTTTTCGTTGTCACCAAAAAAGCGTGTGAATTTGTTTGAATTAATTTAATTTATTTATTTACAACTATCATTGGCAATAATATTAATTGAATTATTATTTGAATTTAAAGTTATTATTGGCAATCAAACGATCCTTCAATATATCTTGCTTGTTCCTGTACACACAAAATTTTTCTTGACGCACGAAAATATTATTGGCCAATCATTGACTACTGGACGCGAATGATCCTACACTCTTGTACAGGGTTGACGAAAGAAATTAAGGGAGTACCCCAAATACCATACATAGCTACGAATAACACCAATAATGAATGATTATCCATTTGATATTGGACGTCGATTGGACATCGATAAAGAATCGTGTACAGACGGTAGCAAACCAACATTTTATTGGCTGTGAGTGATTTTTTAAATTCTGTAAAAATTATTGTATAAAAATTGACAACTCGCAATTTTTCATTTCGTTTAACCTAAAATACAGAAACTAATTTTCAGTTCAAAATATACAAACATGTAAGCCGTTCGCCTTTTTAGTATTGACTTGTAATTTTTTTTCTTCTTAGTTTGTTAAATATTAATATTTTCTTTCTATTATAAAACCTTCCTCAATGCTACGTGAAAGAGGTAGCAATAATCGCTTAAAATCGCTTGTTCATATGGTCCTGGAGGACCTTTATGATCTAAAATTAGCTGATTTATGAAAGAAGAAATTATTAATGTCTCAGAAGAAGAACAACAAAACTACTGGCTCTTAAAAATATGTTCTGTTTTCTTGAAACATTCAGTAAGCTGAAATTTGTAACACGATTAGCGCGTATCCCGTATACCACAAACGCACAAGCGATACGTTTTTCTACTGTCTGGCCGAGGGTTAAGAATTGAACAAAATAATGGACTAGTTTAGCGGAGTATGACACGAATATGCTAAAAAAATTGAGAATAATTTACCGTTTAGTCTTCGAGATATCGTGAGTTAAAGTTGAATGGTGTACTACGTAAGTGGTGCGCGCGTTTCTGTCACACATAACCTCCGTGCGCACCACCGCTATGATTGTCGTCGCTGCGGCGCAGATGTACTACCATAATCAAACCAACTCTTATATTGCCTCGTAGAAAATCATTCGTGACCAACTAAGTTACGTTGACGACGGTTTTACCCACGTATATAACGTCACCGACAAACAAACCGAGAGGGAACTCGATTCGAGTCGAACGGTCAGGCAACAGTATATTCTCGTCGTTTAATACATCGAACGTTATATACGTAGGTGTACCCACGGTTATAGTATATCGAGCACGAGACCGCGACGGTACCACCGACTTCCACGCTGGTTCTCCCCTCTACATTCAAACCGCCGATCAATGTTGTTTTTATTATCACTTTAGGCACACAATTCGATGTATCGTCGACAAATGTCGCGGTTGAAAGTCAATTTTTATTAAACCGTCGATTTTTTGCCAGTAGCCCAGTAAATACTTGCCAGACACCATTAATATTTTCTATTATTTGTAACCCAAAGACAACAGGACATTACAGCAACAAAAAATATATTGGTACGATATATATCAGAATTGGCTAATCGAGGACAAATTTTGTTTTGCCAATAATATTTTCCCGAATTATCTTTTCAGTAACGAAATTTAAAGAAATCAACAATATTAGAACCACCTAATAACCAATAGTAGCGTTATTTCATGTTTGGACGTTAGAATTACTTTTCATTCTATTTCATAGGCATATGAATGAAAATAAATTGAAATATAATTTTTGTGCCAGTAACAAAAAGCGCCACTGAGACTTACACAACTTACTATATTGAATTTTAATAGGTAAGATTTATTGAACGTAACACGGATCAACAATCGTTGATGGGCTAAATTTCAGACTTACATTTGCACTTAACTGCCTTAAGTGTCACAGTAAATGTTGAGGCTGTATGCAAGCTCGAGTTCGAACTTAAATCTCGATTTCGGTTAACCCTAAATTTCGAGGTTGAATGTTAACTCGAGTTTAAACTTCATTTAGTGGATCAGACATAACGTACGTTAAAATTTTATTTCATGAATAGCCTAAAGTTCTTCATTTAAACGAAAAATCCATGAATCATAAATTGAATTGGCGTTAAATTTCGTGGAGGATACAATTCTTTAAAATCAAGTTCAAACTTAAGTTTATACGTTCGAACTTCGCGATAACTGGAGTGAAGTCTTACTTTACTGAAATAAAATACAATGTTACATCAGTAAGATTGTATGTTCGAACTTAATTTTTTGTGTAGTTTTTAGATTAGGCGTATCCCTATCAGTCTAATCGAAATTCAATACAGTGAAGTATATTGACATTGGATGACCATATGACTAAAAGTCACCCTCTCATTTGTCCTTATGTTGGTTTCACCATTTTGATATTAATGTATCGAAATTCGATATTCGAGTGGCATCACTTTTTTTAAGAAACGGTTAGTATCAATGGGCGTGCTTCTTCGCGTGTCTTGGATCATGACATTTTTAGATTTTTCGATTCAATAGAGTGACATGTGTTGACGTTGAATGATCACGTGCCTAAAAGTGACCCTCTGATTGGGGTGGTGGTGGTGGTCGGAGTTTCGAACAGTGAAAGCTCCGGCGGTATAAAACTCCGAATTTATGTGCGAGGATCCTAAAAGTTTTGAAAATTCTAAAAATGCAACATTTTAAAAACAGAAATGCCAAGGATTAAGTGACAAGAATAATTACGGAACCGACTGAAAAAGTATCGAACATTAAAACCCAACTACATAAAAAACCTTATTTTAATAATTAAAAAGCGCAGAGTTCTAAAAAATTGTGGTTTTGGAAAACGGAGTTACCGAACGGTTAAGTTTTATACGAGAAAAGGTTCAGAAAAAAGAATATCGACGTCGTTTTATCGAATATCGAAGGTTTTTTTTCAAATTCAATAAGGAGTATTTTTGAACAGTGCCCAATCGATGTACGAAGTTTTGGCTCGATGGCCCAAGAATTACACGCGCCTTACACAGCCTTAATAAACGGCTACACCGATTTTCTGGCAAATTAAAAATTCTATAACTTTGGAACACCTTGATCAGTTTTCTCCAAATTCAGCAGTGAACTATATCTTATGATAGATCATTTCTGTAAAAAGATCCAGCCCGATAGGTCAAAAATTGCGTGAGTTATTGCTTCTAACACTTTTTTGAAAATTTTCAAAATCTTATAAAATCGAAAATAATTTGTGAATCGTCACAAAAATCATAGAGAACAAAGGGCCGATACTGATTCACTGGCGTGCCGAATTTCAGCCGGAAAGCGAAAATTCCGGCGAACCAAATCGAGAATTTACGGCGGTTTCGATTTTTCAACCTTGTCAGACACACACACACACACGCCCACGCACATAAAACAATTGTCAGTACTCCTGCCTGTCGTATTAGTAAATCTCGCTTCTCGATAGGAATCCACAATTTTGATTTAGCGAACGTTACTTTTTTTTTTCATAATATCGTCTCTTCTCTATTGTACAAAGTTTCGAGATCATTTTCCGATGTTTTCGTTCACGATACTGTATACATCCTCTTATAAACATTATCCACCGATTTTGTTTGATGCACGGAGTAACGCGTGTGCGGGCTTCACTTCGCTTCGGGGCTGATTTCAAAACGTCGATACCGAAACCAATAAAGCAGAGTCTAGCCCGATGTTCTAGAGCTCCCGTCCGCCCACATGAATACGGCAGAGCATAAGAGGGACACTCGTTGTCTGCCAAGTCTGTTATTGCAACGACATCGTACAATTGCGAAGTTAAATTTAATAAAATACGCATAATATTTGATATAATTAAATTCGGCGAAGAAAATCAAATTTACATGACTAATTGCATTTTTTTACATTATTATTTTTATTTTTATTGTGTTCTGGCCGCCTCCTCCGCCCAGTCTGTTTGCAAGTATACACCTAACCCCGGGTCGGTTCGGGTACCGTAACGGTACCTCTTTGGAATCGTTACTCATTTTTGTCTGTGTCATATCGCATTCGCACGAGGGCACAGGGAAACTGCGAAAAACCGGTGCCGATACAGTTGATCTTATCTTTATTAATTTTTCGGTGCTTGTATGACAATAAGTATCGAGTGCGAGTATACCGAAGGTTCGGAAAAAGTATGGCCATCTCGGAGGCTGCTTCGATTGCGATTATCAATTGCGATAAATTGCGTAAATTATGAACATAAAATTATACATAAAAATCATCGTATTAATAATTAAGTGATAATGGAAAAAATTGATATTAAGACTTGTCGTTTGTATTTTTATTTGAAACAGGCACCGATGTCTCTCCCTCATCCGACTGCACTAACCTCGATACACGCGTCTCTGCCGCACTTTTTACCATCGCCGGCATTGGCATCGCCGGTAGGCTCGTCCTCGTCTCAGCCCAGCATAGCGGTCAGCAATGCACCGTGCTCAACTCTGTTCGTCGCTAATCTCGGACAATTCGTCTCCGAACAGGAGCTCAACGAGATCTTCAACAGGTTAGCCAATTTAATAATTCAATTGGCTTCAATAGTGGTTGTAAATTAATTGTAAATAATTCGTTACGTCGAAAATAACGCGACAAAAAATATTTAACGCGAATTTTCATTTTGTTTTTTCTTGGGTATAATTTGTTTTTCTTCTTTTTTTTTTGTTTGTTTAATTTTTTTCAAAGGCGTCATGAGCGAGAAATGTTAAACGAGAAATAAAAACAGTCAAAACAAAAGTTTAATCGTTAGTGCAAACTTTGACGATGAAAGGAAAACCGGAAACTTCGGTCAAGCGTGGCAAAATTTCGTTGCCGTTAATTACAAGGTACGCGCGGGAAGCCCCCGTGTATTTGGAACGAGAACGAGACGGTTCCTTTTACTGGGCTTGGTGAGGGTCGCGACCCTCAAATTACACGGGACGATGCACCAGCCCGGTTTCCCTGTCTGGGCCTCGAAAAACGCAACGGTTATATAAGGACGCGCGGGTTGTGTACCGGCCGATCCGGTTGTAGGGTGCCTCGAGGTTCGCTTCGATCGATGCCAAAGAACGATAAAAGGGGAGCTTAAATACGACGAGACAAACGACAAGACTCTCGTTGTTTTTCCCATTTATCCCAGAATTTTCTACCCTCCAACAGCGATGAATAATCGAATTAAAACCAATCAAACGCAAACTCGCTGACGGTGATTTGAACGAAAACCGTGTCTATAGAAGAAATTTAATGTTCCAGACCTTCGTGAGACATTTATGATCCTCTTTGATACAACATCTAAGAAAATTAGATTGGATAATAATATAGAAATAGCGTCAGTCAATACGACCGATCGAATAAAATCCAAACGTTTAAATCTCCCCATTGCTTTCTCATAATTTTTAAACATCAACGTAATGCTTTATCACACGAACCAGTAGTTCATTTTCCGTACCTT
Organism: Oxytorus armatus; assembly: GCA_958009045.1. NCBI lineage: Eukaryota > Metazoa > Arthropoda > Insecta > Hymenoptera > Ichneumonidae > Oxytorus > Oxytorus armatus. The sequence goes on along the minus strand of OY253747.1, from coordinate 7,390,865 downwards.
TATAGCTTTCTCATAGAGGAAGCTTTCTCGGGTCTTTGGAAATTTTGAGGAAGCAATTTGCAAATTTTAAGTGGCATTGACAAATCCAGATTTTTTTATGCTAATATAAATTGGCGACATTATCGAAGATTCTTCGAAGAATTAAAAATTTCATAAACATGAAAATCACGTTATCGATTGTCACGACAACAACAAACATAATTTGAGTCACCTTCTAATATTAATGTGGCAATATTTTTAAGTAGTGAACGACAAACAATGCTGAAATTGTTTTTTTTTTCTCAAACGGCCCAGTGGCCAGAAGAGACGCATCTCCACTCTAATGGCGTATTGGATTTGCTACAGCCATGTGTAGCCGAACATTTCCGAAGGATTTCGAAAGATTCCGGAAGCATCCGAAAATTGTCGAAATAAAGATTCACGAACTATGCTAAAGATCAATATAACCTCAAATTTGTTTCATCCCAACGTTCTTGAAATCGACTTGATGTCACCAATTCGGCAATTAATAATTGTGCAGGTAGCCCTGCTTATCGACTTTGATTCGGTCAACTTATCTTTTCGATATACTTTGGCTGACAAAATTAATTACCTGAGTCCTGTATACCCTTTTCTTAACCTCAAATGCATTTATGCATTCGACGTTTTGTGAGCAAAGCTCCGAAAAACTGGTTACTATGGATCATAGAATACATTTATTACGAATATATTTAATATAATATTATTACTGGGGAAAAAATTAACCTTATTTCTAAGTTTCAACGTCAAAATATAACTCGGGTGAATTCAGAAATGTTCGGCTACCCCGGGTGTAGCGAAACGAAAACGACATAATACGAGGTCTGTTCAAAAAGTATCGCGAATTTTGAATTTCCGCGGGCTACGTATATTCGATTTTCGATTTTTTTATGGCGTTAGGTTGATACCCATGTCCCTCACTTATGCTGAAAAAATCGGCCATTTTGAATGTTTAGTTAATTGTTGACAGCTGTTTTGGTTAGACCTGTTTTGGCTTGTCTTCGATTTTTACCTATTCCAAAAAATGGATCGAAGAACCTGCATCAAATTTTGTGTGAAAAACAAAATTAAGTGCGCGGACGCATTTCGAATATTGACTGTGGCATATGGCGAAGCTACCTTGGACCAAAGCAACGTTTATCGGTGGTACAAAATGTTCTCAGAGGGCCGAGAAGATGCGAACAACGAAATGGGTTCCGGACGCCCGAGCACATCAACAACAGACGAAAACATTGATGAAGTGAAGAAAATAATATTGGCCAATCGTCGAATCACCGTTAGAAAACTTGCTGAGGAACTAAACATATCGATTGGCTCGTGCTATTCGATTTTTACCATTGATTTGAGCATGAGACGGGTCGCCGCGAAATTCGTGCCAAAATTGCTCAATTTCGAACAAAAACAGTGTCGCGTTAACATTGCTGAGGAGCTGTTGGACTCGGTCCGCGACGACCCAAATTAGCTCCAGAGGGTCGTAACTGGTGACGAATCATGGGTTTATGGTTATGGCGTGGAAACCAAAGCTCAATCATCGCAATGGAAGCTGCTTTTTTGGAATAGGCAAAAATCGAAGACAAGCCAAAACACGTCTAACCAAAACAGCTGTCAACAATTAACTAAACATTCAAAATGACCGATTTTTTCAGCCTAAGTGAGGAACATGGGTACCAACCTGACGCCACAAAAAAATCGAAAATCGAATATACATAGCCCGCGGAAATTCAAAATTCGCGATACTTTTTTAACAGACCTCGTATATCGTCTATTTATACCCACGCGCGTGTGTAAACCTTCCTCCCGTCGGATTGGTCATCTACTACGCACATTTCTTTATATTTTATCTTAATAATATTTTATGCAATTATAGTTTCAAATATTTACAATATATTAAAATAAAATATAAATATAAATTAATTAAATATAAATTAATTCTGCCTCAATAATTGCGCGAAAAGAAAAATAAATCGTCAAATAGTGCTCGTTTTGCACTCATTGTCAGTTGGGGTAAGTGCGAACACTCCGATACTAAAGTGCATATTTATTGAGATAAAATGTTTCCTTTCATTTAATAAAAAGAGCAAACTACAAAATTGTAGTTGTCTCTTGGTAGCGAATACATTTTCTAATAATGCCCGTATAAAATAGATCATGTTTGAAATAGAAGTAGAAAAAAAATTATGCGACATTCGCCTCTTTGGACTCGCTTTCACGAGTTATTCATTACGCGGTTGGCCGCGACCGCCGGCAAGCGTAAAATACTGTATCAAGCACTCCGCAAGATTTGTTACCTCGTCGTCTATATGTCCTAGTAAAATGTGTAACGACGACGAACAACCTGCGGGGAACACTCGACGATGAAACTCTAAACTTTCTCACGATCGTGATTTTATTCTCTCCTCCCCCCCCCCCCCCACCAACACATACACACACTTACTGTATTTATTCTCACCATTGTTATTATTTCTTGATTAATTGTTGAAACAATGTTGCAACGTAACGATTCGCTATATAAAAAAAGTTTTCTTCTGTTCTTTTTCGTTTCATTATTATCATTGCTATTACAATGCCTATTATTTCGAATATAGTAAAAAGTACGTTATAATTGAAAAATTTCATAATTAATTTGACGAGCGTAAAATAAGAAAGTGGGAAACAATTAATGGATTGCAAAATAATTACAAAGCACGTTGCAAACGAGGGCAATCACCGTAATAATAATAATTGAATTGTACGCTTCCGCATATAGAGAGGCCTTTTAAGTAGAAAGATTCCAATTTTTCTGATTAAAAAATGTTCCGTATAAGCCAGGAATCTAAGGGTGTTTGATATTAAATTTGGCACGATTCGATAAAGGGGTTCGGGTTTAATGAAGTATTTAATTTTACGAAAAATCTGTGGTTGGTCTAACTTCCGAGAATTTGAAAATGAATCGTTAAAAAAAATGATCGACAATCAATCCAGCGAGAATCCGTGATGAGTTTCAGATTCGATAAAATTAACGAATTAACGAATGAAATGTCATTGAACGAGGAGAATATGAAGTGATTGAGCGAGCTCGACAAAAACTCAAAACCGCGGAGTAGATAAGAAGCTGCAAATTTTGATCACCTTTTTTGAGGAAAGGGCGTGGTCCAAATTTATCCAAATCTGATTCTTCTCGTCTACATTTCGTAAATAAAAGAATGAATAAAATAAATCGTGGGAGACGTATACACCTCCAGCCAGAGAGGAAAGGGAGCAAAAAGCGGGAAAGAAAATGTCGAGCGAGCCATTTGAATAATATTACGACGAAAATGGACGATCCGTGTATGCCCAAGAGTCACTCAAGATTCGTCATATTGAATCGACATACCATTGCCAGCATCGCTCTATTCATGCTTATACAGCTGTAGCTCCTCGTTGCTTTTACTTATACATAGAACCGCTTTTTAGCTAATAGGTATGTTTTTTTTGGCAATAACTCTTGAAACAATTTTTTTTTATTATTAATTCAATTATCAACGAAATTTTTATGATTAGTATAGAATAAATGTAAAACAAAAGAATAATTAATGGCGGTTGAATTAATTGCTCCTTGTTTAAATTGACAAATACATTGATAAATTCGATACATCGATACTTCGATTGTTATATCAATACTTGGATTGATAAATCGATATTTCGATTGGTATATCGATACTTCGATTAAGGTAGTAGTCTGGTAACTTGAGCCGATTTTCATGTCTTTTTTGGAGGGCGTTTTTTTGTAGGAAAATAAAAATGAATCGTTTTGGATATTTAGGATGTTTTTATTTACATATTAAAGATGCAAAAAAAAATTGTTTGAAAAAATTTAATAGTTTATTATTATTATTATTATTGATCGAAGTTGGCACCTCGAAAAAAAGCGCGTGGGTGGCCCCGGTGATTTTGGCTCTTGATGTTATCTGAAATCAAAAATTCTTGATAATTCTTAATCTATAGACATGTCATTCTGGTCGGAACTACTGAAGTTAAATTTCATGGATAAATAACAAAATGGGAAAGGAGGTTTTTTCCATAGTCCGCAATTTTGTTATTTTTGCATGAAATTTAACTTCAGTAGTTCCGACCAGAACGACATGTCTATAGATTAAGAATTATCAAGAATTTTTGATTTCAGATAACATCGAGAGCCAAAATCACCGGGGCCACCCACGCGCTTTTTTTTCGAGGTGCCAACTTCGATCAATAATAATAATAATAATAAACTATAAAATTTTTTCAAAAATTTTTTTTTTTGTATCTTTAATATGTGAATAAAAACATCCTAAATATCCAGAACGATTCATTTTTATTTTCCTACAAAATAACGCCCTCCAAAAAAGACATGAAAATCGGCTTAAGTTACCAGACTACTACCTTAATTGGTAGCTCGATCGATAATTCAATTAATCCGTACTTGGGTCGATCAATCGATAAATTAATGGATACATCGATTGAATTGTTATATGAGAATTGATCGATCAATGATTTTTATCGCGAAGTTTGTAGATACATTTTCGCAAGAATAATATCTGATCTTTCCGGTATACGATTTAATACTGTAAATATTGCGTTTCTCTCGCGCTATACAATCTCTAGTTTCTCGAGAAACAGCAAAACTTCGCGAACGTTCATTACATTCCGACTTCTGCTGACCGCGATTATCTCGATTCACCGTTAACTCTCCTATTATAAACGTTCTTTTCATTCTGTACATTACAAAATGGATTGGCTGGCGGGGCTTTATAAACTACACTATATAAATGATACAAGAAAATCGCTGCCGGTAAATTTATGTCTAATACTGTCCGTAATTATTTATGTAAAACAATCGTTATAAATTCTGCTAACACCGTATCGCCTTGCATTTAGTTGTATTTACATATGTAATGCATTTTTTTATATCGTAATAAAATTCTAGCGATCAGTTCTTGAACGAAAAGAAAAAAAATTAAAAGGAGAATTCAGATGCTGAGAGGATCGGACGCTTTCTTTCTGTCTTTCTTTGTGCACTGACCGCGATTACTCGAGACCTCTCTACCGTTACTTCCCCCCCACTTGCCGTGCTGTGAGTTCTCGTTGTTTTCAACAATTTCAACGTCGGTGCGTTTATTTTTTCGAGATCGTTACAACCTTCTTACCTTTGGACGCCTTGTGTGAACTTCACCATTTACACAATTTCCAAACAAATTTTGACTCAACGATGACACTAAAAAATATCGGTTAATCGAAAAAAAAAAATGGATTTGGAAAAAACCACGATCATTCTATGATTTTTTATTTACACTTTTATACTTAATTTTTTTTCATTCTTTAAACCATTTATTTTGTAGCGAATATTGGCGTAGTTTATTATTGAAAAGCACTATAGAAATTCTTTCAGATTCAGCAACTAAATTACGAACGAAATAATGTACGCGAGTATTCGACGATAGTGGCAGCGACAGGTGGGCGATAAAGAGCCAAAAATAAATAAAAATCGAGTCCGTTTTGAAATTGTGCTGGTGCCAGCATCACGACGACTGATTATTCGTCGGCACTGTCGTCCGTTGTCCGCCACATAATAAATATATAATAATAACCATAATAGAACTATTGAAAAAAAATACTTTTTACGTATAACAAAGTGGTAGTGAATTTGAGGAAAAAATTGAATCTTAACGGGAAAATTCAATTAGTTCAAAATTATTAAAATACAAGAATACAGATGTCAAAGATCTTTCAGAAAGTGGTCTAAAAAGGTCGATAATTAAACAGAATCATTAAACTTTGGGCTTGTTCGAGTGTTTAAGGTAGTAGTCTGGTAACTTAAGCCGATTTTCATGTCTTTTTTGGAGGGCGTTTTTTGTAGGAAAATTAAAATGAATCATTTTGGATATTTAGGATGTTTTTATTTATATATTAAAGATTAAAAAAAATAAAATTTTGAAAAAATTTAATAGTTTATTAGTATTATTGATCGAAGTTGGCACCTCGGAAAAAAAGCGCGTGGGTGGCCTCGGTGATTTTGGCTCTTGATGTTATCTGAAATCAAAAATTCTTGATAATTCTTAATCGATAGGCATGTCATTCTGGTCGGAACTACTGAAGTTAAATTTCTTTTTATTTTACAACCCCTTCTTTGCTAAAATAAAAAGACTTTTTTTCCAAAGTCCGCCATTTTGTTATTTATCCATGAAATTTAACTTCAGTAATTCCGACCAGAATGACATGTCTATAGATTAAGAATTATCAAGAATTTTTTATTTCAAATAACATCAAGAGCCAAAATCACCGGGGCCACCCACGCGCTTTTTTTTCGACGTGCCAACTTCGATCAATAATAATAATAATAATAATAAACTAATAAATTTTTTCAACAAATTTTTTTTTTGTATCTGTAATATGTAAATAAAAATATCCTAAAGATCCAAAACGATTCATTTTTATTTTCCTACAAAAAAACGCCATCCAAAAAATACATGAAAATCGGCTCAAGTTACCAGACTACTACCTTAAATTCGAGATTATTTTTCAATCAATTTTGGCTTTTTTTTATTTTACAATTGAATTTTTCAAAAATTGCACATACAAATAGTTTCATTGAAAATGATGAAAAATTCAAAAACCAATCTCAATATTTTCTCGATGAGTATTTTGAAAAACCAAACGATTGGCACATTATTAAAATATACAAAGATTACAATTTATATCCTCGATCGATGTTTCGACTGGTTATTCAATTTTTTCTTATCTATTTTTATGTATACGAAAGTGTCGACGAATTTGGGCGAAAAAGAAAAAATTTACAAAGATTTGCACGAAATTCGTTTGATCGAAAAATATAAAAAAATGAAAGACTTCTTATTCGAAAATATGTTGGGATACAATTGTGGAGATTTTTGTTTAATTCAAAAAGGGAACGAGCAAACATGAACTCTGTTAAATAAAAGTCATACGAGCACGTATCTGTACGCTTCTCTTATTTGTGCACAGTTTTACTGGTTTCTGTCGGCTTCGTATGCACACGAAGGGAGGCTCGCCCGTGGCATTTGTCGAATTTCAAGACGTACGCTACGCTGCCCAAGCGATGGCAGCACTCCAGGGATCCCTACTCCTCTCCTCCGACCGGGGACCGATACGAATCGAATATGCAAAGTCGAAAATGGCCGAGGTGGGCTTTACAAATCTCTGGATCGAAGTAGGTTTTCAACTCTATCATAATTTCAAAAAAAAAAAAATAATAATAATGAAAAAACAAATCGCGTCGTTTTTTTTTCTTTCGCAGTAAGTTTGCGCGGTAAATTCGACAATAAAAGTTGGTTCTTCGAAAAAAAAATTAAAAAATTAATCTCTCCATTTTAAAGGAAAACTCGAGAAAATTGTTCTTCCGATCCGAAAATCATGTTTTCAGAATCATCCACGAAACGATTTAATCGCCGGATCTGTTGGTTCTTAAAAATCACAAATGCCCAAACGCGTCAATCTTTTGTTATGTTTTATTATAACTCTCGGGGGAAAAAAAAAAAGAATGAAAATAATTCGAAAATGAGGTATTGAGGTCGTTGCTTTTGTTTATTGATTCGTTTGCGTTTCCGTCCTTCCGTTTCCGGAGAAATTAACAACAATAAAAACATTTTTTTTTATTATTTTGTAGTCCACGTCTCACGTTAATTCCCGAATCCGAAAACGAGGAAGTAATAATACTAATACGACAGTATTGGCTTTGTAAAAAATTCCGCAGCTTTTTTCCCCACCGTATGAATACGTTACTTTAATATTAATAATGAGGTAAAAGGTTTAAAAAAAAAATCAGTGCTTATTGCTCTGTTTATCCAATTTGTCTAGATCATTATGTTGTTTTTGTTTCTTTTAAGGTAGTATGAGCGACTTTACAACTAATTCGAGACGAAAACGGCCTGGATATTAAACGGTAAATAAATTTTTAACCAAAACACTATTTTTTTTTTTCCTATCATACTTTTTGTAGCTTTTTAAACGTCTTTTTACCGCCAAATTCATTAAGCCATCATTGAGTAAAGTAATTGACGATACGCCAAAGAGTTCATCTGCGTACACCTACAACAAGAACTTGTTCTTTTGTTTCGTACACTTTTCACGGAGAATTTAGTATGAAAAGTGAACAAAAAAATACTTTCAAGGTCCGCGTTAGAATTTGAAAAAATTTGTTACGATCGATGTTTATTCTCAATAATAATTTCATCGACTTATCGATTTTTGTATGTGGACACGCCAACGCACAGAATTTAAAAAAAATCAATCAACTCAAAGATTTTAAATTAAGGTAGTAGTTTGGTAACTTAAGCCGATTTTCATGTCTTTTTCGGAGGGCGTTTTTTTGTAGGAAAATAAAAATGAATCGTTTTGGATATTTAGGATGTTTTTATTTACATATTAAAGATACAAAAAAAAATGTTTTGAAAAAATGTTATAGTTTATTATTATTATTATTATTGATCGAAGTTGGCACCTCGAAAAAAAAAGCGCGTGGGTGGCCCCGGTGATTTTGGCTCTTGATGTTATCCGAAATAAAAAATTCTTGATAATTCTTAATCTATAGACATGTCATTCTGGTCGGAACTCCTGAAGTCAAATTTCATGGATAAATAACAAAATGGCGGTCAAAATAAAAGGACTTTTTTTTTCCAAAGTCCGCCATTTTGTTATTTATCCATGAAATTTAACTTCAGTAGTTCCGACCAGAATGACATGTCTATAGATTAAGAACTATCAAGAATTTTTGGTTTCAGATAACATCAAGAGCCAAAATCACCGGGGCCACCCACGCGCTTTTTTTTTCGAGGTGCCAACTTCGATCAATAATAATAATAATAATAAACTATTAAATTTTTTCAAACAAATTTTTTTTTGCATCTTTAATATGTATATAAAAACATCCTAAATATCCAAAACGATTCATTTTTATTTTCCTACAAAAAAACGCCCTCCAAAAAAGACATGAAAATCGGCTTAAGTTACCAGACTACTACCTTAAGAAATTGAAAAACGGACTGATTTTCAATTTAATAACGAATTACCCTTTGTTTTTTAAGAAAAAACAATGTACACTAAACCATGCTTAATGTCGAAATATTTATTTCTCAATATTTCACAAAAGTCATGTTTTCCATACAACACACTCTGAACAATGAAATTTTCTTTCATTCTTTTCTGTTGCACTTAATAAAAATTAAATAAAAAAAAACCATAATTTCGTAAAGTCTCTCAAACTACCTTAATTTTACTTTTTTTTTCTCTATCCTGATCTTGTTCATCTTCTTCGTTCTCCAACTCGCTATCTTTTTGGGTAAATCCTCTCTTCGGGGTAAATTAAAATTCTCGTCTTGTCCCGGGAGTACTAAAGCACGAGAGAGGTCATTGAGAGCGGTTCGCGGCACCAGAACCACGCAGGGGCAGGGGGATGGTGGTGCAAGAGATGGACAGGGAGGAGGGGGTGTATGGCTTTTGTCCCTTTCATCCCCTCCACTCTGGAAGATCAACTGTAAACTGTTCATTATGCGCTGGGTATAAAACATAAAGTACGTCAGACCAATGGGAAGATAGGAGAACGAAGAAGAGGGACGTTGATGAGGGGTGGGAAAAAGACGAATGGACACCGGCGGGTTTTAAACATTTTTTTTACCTCAATGCTCGCCGAAAGGGGAGAAAAAACTATGTGCAGTGGTGTTTTTTTTTTTACTCCCAGACTTCGACCATGAAAGAAAGAGAGACGTTGCAGACGCTCAGCAATATGAGGACCATCATCTCGTCTTATTGCACCCCTCCCATTAACCTCCTCGACTCTTTCTCTCCTCGATCTAACATTTCGCCATCTTTTTTAGTCCTCCATGGTGTAATGAGCGTGCACGCGTCTACGCGTTACCTGGTCGAAAAATGAGTTCTCATTTGCGGCCCATATACCCTGAATAATGTAACGGTTTCACCATTCAAGTGCCATTTTGTCTCGTTAACTGGAACATCAGGATCAAAATAGGGAACAAAAGGATGAGATTGACATTGGAACTTTAGCGACTTTATCGAGAATTACTGGCACAAAAGAAAATGAAAAATTCGTTCATTTCATCGATTTTCATCCTAATTATCTTGCGTATGGCACAAATTGCATATCCAGTGTAGAAAGACCACGAACCCATTTTATGCTTTCAACCCTCGCTTTTCTTTTGGATCAGCTCCTCTGCTCTTGCAACCCTCTGTTGTCCCGTTCTCTTTTGTTCTACTAGATGTTTTATTATTATTTTTTTCATTGGTACACATAAACACTTGGTGAATAGAGGGGCAAAAAATGGCATAGTAATTTTCGGTATACTTAGGCTATGAAGCGAAATAACGGTGGACATGGGGAATAGTGTCGTTCTAACATGAAATTGTTTCAACTTGGAAAAATTTGTAATTCAGTTGTGCAAAAGATTTATACGATAACACAACGACTTTTTATAAACAATTTTTAATTGATATAGAACAATTATCACTTGGGACTTTGACGTAAACGTGTAATTCGATCATTATTGAATCTTGTGTCAAATTATATTGGACTTTTGGTTACACTCCGCGTCAATATTTTTGAATCTGAGTTCGACTTTCATCGCAATTTAAGTGAGTCTCAATCGCGCTTGTATTAAACTTATATTGCAATTTGCAAGGACTTTCATTCAATTTTAAATCAATACGGACCTTGAAAATAAAGTTTTAGTGTAATTGAAAGCATTTTTATTTTTATTATTTTCGACAAAATGTGTAATTCAGTTATTTCAGCTACTTCGAAAATTCTGGCAGCAACGTATTTTCATGAATTCGTTATTTCTTTTTCAGGGATCGAAGGGAGAAAAAAATGGGCAACCTTAAGATCGACATTAACGATATGTGAGGAGGATTAACGAGTCAACGAAGAGCCAACATTTCATGATTTACCAAAACAAAGTTAAAAATATCAACGTGGATCAACATTGAGGAGAGAAACGCGACGAGGTAAAAAAAAAGTAATAACAGCTCCACACGATTTAGAAAAATTACCAAAAGAAAATAAAGCAATGGTGTTGAGGAGGCGAGGTAAGAACTAGGGACAATGAATAATTTTGTTCTCCAGACGAACAATTTAAAATCGGGACGGCCATGCGTCTAGCCGAAAGCGAAAAGAGTAGGAAAATTTTTGAGATAAAAAAAAATAACACGATACCGGAAATATGAAGAAATGAAAATCGTGATTCTCGTCATTTATAAGGAAAAAATCATTTTCATGCATTCGGCGATGCGTTTTTGGCGAAAGAAAAAAAAATATATCGGCGTCGTGCTCAAAATTAACGAAAAATAGGAAACGGCGAGAGGGACGATACGAAGAACAACGTAAATAACGTGTAGCTTAAGAAATATTTTTTAAAATTAAAAAATGAAAATCGACGTAAAATCGATTAATCGTGATTAATCGATAATCGAAACGCGCAATTCATCGCTATTATTATAATAACAATAATTATTATTATATTCTATAATTAATTTCCTTGTTTGTTCGACTGTCAAACAGTTTGAGTGATCGAAAAAGAAATTTCGCGTTTATGAGCCCAAAAAATTATTCGTTATTAGGGGAAAAAGTAATGCTCGACGTAATCAGCGCGCGAAAAAAAAAAAACGTGTGCAATTTCTAGGCAATTGATCGTTTATTAACTAAAAAATTTTTCGTCGTAAATGACGTACTATTATAATTATTGATATTATTATTATCCTCATTATTATTATTATCAGAGTCGTGGTTTTTTCTTTGTTTATAGCGATTTTTGGATTCGTGTACAGAGAAAAAAAAATCGAAATGGCACTGTTAAACGCATCACCTACACTCACACAAAATACATAGAGTCGCACGCATATTGACGCAATTTTTAATTACGCTATATTGACATTTTTTAAATCTTTTTAGATACATAGACTTTTTTCGCGTTTACTTTTAAAAATTAAAAAAAAAAAAAACGTGAAAAAAAAACAAAGGCCGACATTGGAAGGAACGAATTGTTGAATAGAACAAATTGATAATAATGATAACCTAAAAGAAAAACGTGCGCGGGAAAAATAGAAAAAAATTAAACGATCGAATTTTTTTTCACGCGCACGTTACAATTGTGTAAATAACATTAAGCGAAGAAAAAAAAAGACCGCGGACCGAACGACGCACTTACAAACATTTTTGTCTCACACGACCCGGACAGAGTGTCATGCGATTAATTAAATAGTATATATATATCCGTAACGCGAACAGACAAAAAATGGAAGAAAAAAAATAACGTCAAGCTTAATACCAAAGGTGCCCTAAGAAACGTGTATTTATGTTTTTATTATCGGCATCGCGGCAATCGCGAGCTTACCTTGTTAAAGTGAAAGTAAAGTGTGAAAGTTTGTTTTTTTTCTTCTTTTTAACGAATGAAAAGATAAAATTAAAAAATAACAAAAAAATTGAAACGAAACGAGTGAGTGAGTATGAACGAGAAATAAATGCAAGAAGGCAAACAAAAATGAAAGTATCGTCCTAGGAGCGAGGGTAAAAAGGTTTCACGTAATATCTCAAATGATAAGAGTAATTGTTAAGGATTAACGAATGCGAACATATCGTAGGGGTTAAGTTGGCAACGCGAGAGGAATTATTTAGGGGGATGAAAAATTGAACGGAAGAAAGAAAAAAGAACATATTTAGGGAATGAAAAAATTGAAGAAAGAAACAAGTATTTAGCGGGGATGAAAAATTTGCAAACAATTATTTAGGTGATGAAAATTTGAAAGCCGGTTATTTCGGAGTTGGAAAGTTTTTTACAAGGGGGTAAACGAATCGGTGAAGGGAGAGTGTCAGTGGTCAGGATACAACTATTAGAACGACGAAAAATAAATAAAAAATCGGCTACCCCGAGAATGAGAATTTATAGAAAAAGGAAAAAAACAAACGACGGCCAAACTCTCGGCACGTAATTTGCCCAAGTGCCTTCCTTGTTGGTCGATTCCATTGCTAACTCCATTTTGGACCGTGCGAAAGTAACGAACCGTAATTTTTGTTGAACGATACAATTTTGCATGAAAATAATTGAATTACGTTAAAAAAAATGTACATCTTTTATTCAAGTCTTTTTTAATGAAAGAAATATTTTTTCCACCATTTCTTTCGCAACTTTTACTAAATGCAATTTGTTCGACTAAAAATCCCAACCGACCCAAAAGTTCGCGGAAACATGAGAATTTTTTTTTTCCTCTCACCTTGTTACATTTATCAAGAACAAACAAAAAAAAACATTCCGAACAATGATCGTTAGTGTTAGAAAAAGAAAAGTATTCTCCTAGGTGGTGATACCGTACTTCAGGCATTCCAGAATTTTCTTTACCATCCATTCCATTATCAACGTTTGTCAAAGAAAAAAACAAAAGTTAAGTCGACTTCAAACAATTTCCAGTGTTTCACGGTTTATGGAAAAAAAGATGAAAGATCAACTTTTTTTTTACGATTTTGAAAAGAAATAATAAATGAACATCGTAGAACTCTGGGCGAGTAAAATACATATCAGGCACGCTAAAGAGTCATAGCTTATTCTACCATATTAACACATATTTATTCTATCGTATAATATTAAAAACTACTAATCTCTAGAACAAAAGTTGAAAAAATAATACGACTATCTGTGAATCAACCCCGCGACCAATTAAATTCGTCTGTCGCTGAGTGGCACACTCTAACGGTTAATTTTTGGAAAACCCTCTCGAAATGTGTTTCGTGACACCATAAATAAATAAAAAAATTTTCATATTTGCATATCGAAACGGAAGAAACGAACGAAGGAGAGGAAATTTGAAGTAGCGATCTAGTGGCTTTTTGTTCCTACTCTCTTCTTTATCATGCGTTGATAAATTTGTTGGGAATTCGTTCCCCAAGGTAGTCCTACCGCAAATGTGATGAAAACCCTGCTACCTGCATTTTTCATATATTGTAATTTGACTATTGTTAAAAAAATTTCGAAGTGCGTCAATGACCATTAGAATGGCAAATTTACATTCTAAAATCGTCGTTTTAACATATCGCCTATGAAACAAGTCATGAGTTGACCTGATATTTTAATAATAAGCTTACTTGGATCAGAAAGAGCAAATAATAAAAAAATGAGCTTTCTTATAATTACAATCACAAAAAAAAGGTTCACCAAATGTTCGCCAGAAGAATTTGACATCGATGTAGACGAACCTAGCCAAAAACAAGATATCTAACCTAAATTGGGGAACGGAACTTACAACGCGACTCCTGGTGGGAATTTTGTCAACCTTAGCAGCTTGAAGTATACAAACCGCAATGCGCGCGCGTGGTAACTATAGGAGCATACGCTCGTTAGTATGACAACACGACGTCTTCAGCACTCGTATACCTCAAGCCGCCAATGCTTGCGAAAATAGCGCTCCGAGCGGTAAACCCGTTTGCCAGTAAGGGTTACTTTTAAAAATATGACGTCACAACGATTGAGTCAAGTCAGCATAAAAATATGATATTTTTGCGAATAGTTTCATCAGTCTCGCGATAAAATATAGTCACAATTCCTCGATTACTCTTCGGGTGATTACTACAGAGGTCATTGTATTTTTATTTACACGTTTTAGTCGCGTATATGCCTGTGACTTCAACGTACCGGAAGGACTACCTAGTCGTACGAATAACGGACGAAAATCGAAAAGAGAAAAAATAATGGAAAAAAAGGACATAAAATAAAATCGCTCGGCCAGAGACGAAAAATGATTATCGTGTTAGCTGGGCATTCCGAGTGAATTATTTTGCGGCGTACTCTCCCTGGCGGCGGCGACGGAGGGATGAAAGTAAGAAAAAAATTAATGAGAGTAAAACAAAGATTTCTTCGAGAAAAAGAAGTATTAAATAAATTTAAAAAAAAGTAGCAAAAACATTAATTGAAGGGAAAATGATGGAGAGAAATAATGCGAAAAGTTATCGAGAGGTATAATAATAATGAAAAAATCTCGTAGGATAAACCGTGCTTTTGATAAATGAAAGTATGTTGATGTTCACTCTTTCGTTTAAAAATAATATAAACAATTAAATGAAAAATACAAATAGACTAAGTTTCGCGTTAAACTCAATTAAGAATTGATAAATAAAAATATAAAAAAACTCTCAAATATCCGTGCGAGGCCTTAAAAACTCTTTACGTGCCAGTTCCAGAAGTTTACAATCGCCACTCATTTTACAGAGTTCTACGCAAGCGTTTTACTGCCGGAAAAAAAGTGTCCGGATTTTTATTCGATACAATTATACAATAGTTAAATAATATTCTTTAAATTATTAATTTATAATATTAACGATTGAAAAATATTTATAGGATCAATCTTAATTGTATAGTTTTTTGACCGTGAAACAAGTGAATTTAATATTAATGAATTCGATTTTATTTCACAACTGAAAAGTATAGAGTAGATGCGAAATTTTATTCACAATTCAATTGTTGAATAATGTTTTTCATTTTTTTCATTTTGTTCGGAATGTTCTTACGCTGCTTGTTTTTTCCCGTGCAATAAATTCTGGCTATTGATGGAAGAGATAAAAAAAAAGAAAAAACAAGGGCATTCAGAGAAAAAATAGAGTGAAAGGCGATGAGAAATGGAGAAAATGTTCGTAGAATGTAAGAAAATCTCGACGACGTAAGGCGCTACACAAACAAGCTTCGAGGAGCAAAAGAAGGAGTATAAAGGAAGAGATAGGGAATTCTTGGTGCGAGAGGTCCAATTTCACGCAACGATGGACTCCACGGTCTATCTATTTCGTTGCTCACTTTATGATTTTTTTGTTTTCGTCTCACTTTTTCCCAGCCGTCTCCTTTCTTCCTAACCTCGTTCTTCACTCGCCCACGTCAATCGCACCAAGATATTTTATTCTCTAACGATTAAGTGAATAATAATTACGTGAAGAATTTTCGAACTTTCAATTTAAACTGTCCATTTAAAAATGGAGAATTTCAACGAAAATTCAGAATTTTCATTTCCCTCATATTTTTCGATTTTCTCCGAGTACACGCCCACTTATAATTAACCATGTGAGATAACTTGTCTCATAATTAGCGTCAAAACTTATTTACATAAGAACAGTACCTTTTCATCGATCAGGAAAACAATGAAAATGAAAAAAAAGAAGACGAAGGATGAGATAATTTATCGATTCAAACAAAAGTAATTCGAGGGTCCTTGAGGGTTACGATAAAAAATTAGAAAAGTAGAAAATCCTACAAAAGTTGACGGGGAAAAAAAGAAGAAAAAAAAATCTTTTTCTAACTAGTTATTTAAGCATGCTGCAGTAGAATAAACGACAAGGATGAATAAAGAATTACGAGTAACGAGGGTGTGAGTGAAAATGCGAGGAAGAGAACAAAAAAATTGAACCACGTGTAACGCGTGCTTTTTCTTTTTCTTGGCGAGGTAAAAAATCGAGTGTGTTGTGTTAGAATTCGTAAGGCAACATTAACTATATCTTAGACGTTAAGAAAATTGAGCGGACAGGGGCGGGGGGGAGAAAAAATAAAATAAAATAAAAAAATTCGTCGATCGTAAAAATGTGAAACGAAGAGAAAATAATCGAGGGCGAATAAAAATAGGTTGGATTTAAAGTGCTTTACAAGTGAAACTAACTCATATCAGTAGATAGTAAACGCTATATATAAATATATATTCATATATATATATATATATATATATACATATATATGAATATATATTTATATATATATCTATATTATAGATATGATACATTATTATTATTGATAATATCATTACCATTTATTATTATTATAATACGAATAACGTATTAGAGTGGTATTTCGCGTAAGTTTTATTAGAATAATTATATATGTATACACACTATATAGAGAAAGATAGGAAATGGCGGAGAAAACATGAAAGTAATATCAATTCTACAGAAGTCACGAGTTTGTAAAATTTATGAGGCGAAAACGTTGAGGAAAAGAAAAATCATTCAAATAGACGAGAGACAGAGAGGGATGAGAGAAAAAATCCCACGTTAATCAGATATTTTCTACCGCACTTAGCTTAATGATACTTCGAGAGAATAAGAAAAATTGAATTCGCAAAGAAAATTGGAAGATTTTTGGTTGTTGTTATTGGAAAAGAGAAAAGGAGAGAGGGAGAGACAATGAAAAAAGTTCCATCGAAAATGATAAACAAAGACGTCCGGGATTTTTTTTCCTATTTGTTTTTTTTAGTAAAAACAGATAAATCTTATCGAAGAGTATGTCACGTGATAATTTATTGGGCGTGATTTTTTTTAAATCACGTTACAATGACCGTTGTCACCAAAGATTTATAAATATTCTATCTAATATTTATCCAAAGACTAAGTCAACTAAATAAGAGGCGAGAAGAACTCTCTTTGAGAGACGTGAAAAGGGAAGAAAAATATTATAACGAATTCGATCGGAAAAGCATCAATGGTGATCGAGGGATACATACATATCTTTTTGCTGATCGTTAAAAAAAAATGACCCAACTCGTCCGACCGAAATGAATTTCTCGTGAAACTTTGTACTTACATCGCGAATAAAAAAAAAAGAGCGGATGAAGGGGGCGAGTCTACTGCTACGGTAAAAGTGACGATGAGCATAGTGTCAGTGAGAAATAGTAATTTTAACTAAGCGGGATCAAAGATAAAAGAAATATGCCGAGACTATACAATTTTATTATTCGTTTAATCGTGATATATGTACGCCACGTAAAATATTTGATATCTTGATACGTGAAACAAAAAAAATATTACAAACATTGGATATTAATTTATGTTTGCAATTGATATACGATACTTACAGTTTTTTTAATGATTTTTTTTTTTTTCGATGCGATAAAACATTACATATCACATGTCATGTATATCATGTATCATGAGACATGTTTTATCATGCAACTGTCAGTTCTTGATTTGACTATATGGCATTCGTTAATCCTTCACGTGTTCACTATATTTTTCTGTACTGTCAAGGCATTTTTCCAATAACTAACGATATTTATTAAGTGGATTAACGACGTCCGTATATAACATGCTACATATCAGTGATGGAGGCGCGTCCGAGCCGGTTTTTCGTGCGAGCGAGAAACAAGAAACACAATTGTAGAAAACTAAAGAGTAATTGACCAAGTGTCCAATTTATCAAATCGTTGTCAGACGATATTAATTTCTGGAGGGCGCATTTCTTTCTCAGCAACTTTAATTTCAATTGCGTATAAGAAGAATTGAATAACAAAAACAAAATGCTTTATCACAATTCCTATTCATTGACGACGATTAATCTTGGATTGTACAAATTCAGCTGATCTCTTAAAAAAAAAAAAAATTGTTCCTCCAACAGTTTATTTTACATCATCTTTAAACGGACAAATATATTCGAATCCTCAACGATAATTCATAAAAATCGTTTAACGAGTTCTGTTAATACATACAAAGAGATTCCGAGTAGACATCGAACCCGATGAAAATTCTTCAATTTCGGGCGATGTCTTGAGCATAACTATTTAGCCGATTCTTTAAATTCTAAATGATTTTTAAATTAGAGCCATTTAATTATGTTGTTGCGTCAACCAATGACAGGGTATGTGGACTCAATGTCGAGGGTATGTGAACTCAATGACGAGGTATGTGGATTGGCTGCCATGGAATCGACTATCTGCAGCCACGCGTGATTGACGTTTACGGATTTTCAAATGAACTGACGACAGATAAATATTAAGTTTGTAACAAACGTTATAAACATGATGCGGAGCAACAAATTAATGTAAACGCTCGGCAAGAGACCGAGACAGATATTGTCGAAGACATTCAGTGAAATTTCGAGAAAGGTATTGCAACAATAGGTCAAGCAAAATCATTTTAATGAACATACCCTCTAATTACTCTGTCAGTTTGCTCCGTAAACCCGCGGGACTCGTGCCTCCGTGGCCGCGCTCGGTACCAAGATTGCCAACCTACATACCGAGTGGATCTCGCGAAAGTAGACAGCTCGCGCGCACATACGCGAGAAGTTTAAAATCTGTTACGATCTTCATGACTGTGCTTTCCGCACCCAGTGCATCTCATCTCGGCGGCGAACACGCCGCCGAGCGAAAAACTAGAGGTTCAAGTAAGTAGCCATCGGCTACTTACTTGAAAACCTCGAAAATCTCGCGCATACGCTTACGGGTTGTCTAGTTTCACCTAATCCACCCGGTATACCTCGGCATCGGCTCTCACCATCGACCCTTGGCGCGGGAAAATCTGACACTGTCGTTGATCGACTTATTAACATATTTTACTTAACCCTACGAAACTTGGGACTCCACTTTAAAAACTATGTTGAATTAATAAAAATGGCTAAGTAGTCATGCTGAGGACATCACCCGGAGTCCCAAAATTTCAGGTTCGATGCCTATTCTCAATCACCCATTCACATATGAGTCCGGTATATCAATGCACGAAGACACGCATCCGAGATTCGTATGAACAAAAATTATATTAAAAAAAAATATCGTATGTAACAAAAGGATCAATCGGTGACGCCCCTAGCGGCTTTTCCAAGACTTTCAGAACCAACAAGATCTGAGAAACGTTGTCGGAAGAAAAAAAAACTATTCAATGTGAAATTTATTGTCGGGAAACGAACAAAAGCTCGCGATTATACGGAGCGATTCAAATTTATGCACGTAACGAGCTCGAAACTCACCCAAAAAATAAATCTACTACCGACAAAGACAAACAAACGACAACAAAGTTTATAGAACAAACAAACAAACAAAAGTTGCGACGAATATAAAATTATAAACAAAAGCGTGACAATTCGGACGCGACCGGAAGTACGAATAATTACCAAACAGAAGCAAAAAAACCTCGTTACAAGCGTGCATTCGAGTGAGGAAAGTAGTAAAGAAATAATAGTATAAAAGTTATAAATACTTTAGTGACGTAACAGTAAAAATAAGTGTCAACAAATAAGTAATTAATTAATGAATAATAATATTAATAATAATAATTTAAAAAAAAGGACGAAGGAAAAAATACAAGAAAAAAAATAGTGCAGCTTTCTGTGTGAGGTTATTGTGATATTTAATGCATAACTTTGCAGTAGTTGCGGCGCGTCTGTAAGTGATTTTTGGGCAACGGAGATAAATATAAAATAATATAAAAAAATGGGCTCGCGAAATCGTGTTGCGCAAAAAAAAAAACGTAAATAACAAAGGAAAATATAAATGAAAACTCATCCGCCGCAAAGCCCAAGTCCACGAATACGATAAATCGAAAAGGCGAATAAAAAAAAGAACATTGAATTTAAATTAGAGGTTAAATAAACTAGTGGGTATTAAATAAATCTAGCGAGTGAAAATACTTCAGTAGGGGCGAGGCTTGAGTGACTTTTTCTCCTCATAGGACATATGAGGAGGCCATATATCCACGACGTTTCCGATCATCTCGGAGATAAAATATCTATGAATTAATTGTAATCGTCGCAATTAACGCGAAAAACAAAGCGTCGTGGATTATATAGCACACAAAATAAATGCATTAAAGACAAAACCACGAGGTAACGACAATCTTTGGCCTCGTCAAGTACTGTCGGATGCGCCGGGCATTTCGAAAATCGAGGAAATGAAAAGGAAAATCATTTTTTTTCTCGAACAATCGAACGTTTTGATAAATATCGCTGTGTCGATATATCGATAGATATCGTTGTCTCAAGGTCTATCGATCAATCGATTAATAGCGATGGATCGATAAGTATCGATGTATCGATCTATCGATACTTATTGATGTATCGAATCGAGGGTGAGATAAAGAAAAAAAAAATATATATATATATATATTCTAAAATGATGTTTATACCTTTCATTTTTGAATATACATAATATATCGCGACTGGAAGGCTCGATGGTCGAAATGTCACTGTCGAATCTGGATTAAATCCGTCCATAAACGTGTCTCGTCAACACGAACGAGACACCGCACAAACGTGTGCATATTAATCATTGGGACTACAAAAACATATCATCATTATGTAATTATAATATGAAAGATTAGACGGAGCGTGGTGAGTTCGGGGGGGGGGGGGGGGGGGAGACTTGGAAGTAGGGGTTGATTAGCGAGTGGGGAAAGGAAGTACGACGAAATAGACGAACATAGAGAAAAAAAAAGAAATTAAGCAATAAGATTTTATTTATATGCCCGTGTAAGTCAGCGGTTAAGGATAAATTAATAATAAAATAATGTAAAGCGCGAAGGAGAATGAGGATAATGATGAGATGAGAAAGAAAAAGAAACGTGGAACAACAAGATTGAAGAGAAATGCGAAGAAGTAGATAAATAAACAAACCGCAACAACATGCATATCATTCGTGTGTCTGGGCAAGAAATAGCTTATATTATACATATATATACACACACACACACACACATATACAGACAGGCACACACACACATACACATATATATATATATATTATATCTGTAATCTTTACTTCGTCATTGTCAGGCGTTAATGTTAAACTTAATTATTATTATTATTATTATATATTATTACGATTATTATTAGAATTGTGAGATGAATAAGAAACGACAGCAACAACAAGAACAACAAATTATGAAAAAAAAAAAAATATATATATATAACTGAAAAACAATAACGTAACGAGACCGACGACATTACTTCAGGTTCTAAGCAAAATTTGGAAATAATAAAAAAAAAAATATGAAAAAAGACTCCGATGGTTGTGCGTGTTTAATCAACTTATCCAATCCTTTTCTCAATATGCGTGCTTACATTTTTGTCCATGATTCTTCCTATGATAATTTTTGTTCGGTTACGCAGTATGAAATGTTCGGAGAACTGATGGAAGCGAGGTAAGTGAATTTCGTTTTTTTCTGAAAAAAAATGTATATGTATTAATTCCTCGAAGCATATATTTTTCAATAAATTAATTTAGCATAAAAATGTATTTCGAGGGGGGCGGGGAGACGTAGACGTTGAACACACACAATATACGGCTAGAACAAAATCAAATCACCTTAAAGGAATGTCTAAAATAATGCTCTAATTATATATTTTTCTGGTCGATGTCGCTTATGTAAGATATTTTTTAAAATAATTACCGATAGCGATAGGGAGACAGAACTCTGTAGTAACGATATTATCCAATTCTTTACCATTTTTTGTCATGGCAAATGGTAACGATGTTATTTTTTTGTGTACGAGTAACAAGTGTAAACGACGTTACCTACTTTATCGGTACTGTTTTGTAACATAAAATAATTGAAATTTTGTGATGAATTATTCGTGTTTAATTGTTAATTGTGTGAAGATTACAAAAATTAGCCAACTGGAGTACCGTTAATTAAATTCCTCGTTGCTGGGTTATCAAGAAAGCACTCTCTCTCTCTCTCTCTCTCTCTCTGCCTCTCTGTCTCTCCTGAAGAGTCGATCCGTCTAGTCATACGACTTTCCTACTGGCATTTATGAATTTCAATCGATTTTGTTTTATATCTACAGCTATGGGTACATCTATTTGTATTTATCTTGTTATTGCGAAATTACGTGATTACTCCCATAAAATACGTGTCTCCGAAGCTGAACTGAATTCATGATCTTCCATATAATCGGTAAATTCCAGGGCTGGTTTTTCGCGAAACAAATTCTTCGACAAAACGCAATTAATGATGAGTAATTAATATCTATTGTGACGAGACGGTCTCCTGAGCCATCCGCCACATACAAGCACGAGACGGAAGAGGGTAGCTCCGTGGCAGGTGGCGCAGCGGACATATCGACACTCGACCGGCGACCATTAGGGCCGATGTACCATAGGCGAAACCATGCGAGAACGCCCGGCTTCCACGCAGGCAAGCCTCTCAGCGAGCGCGCTCCAAAGCACGAGCGCGTCCCCACAACACCAACCCACCTCTTTTGTACTCCGGATTCCCGCAAACCGACAGCTAGCCCGTTTTGCCTAATTTAGCACGAATCATCATCGATAAACAATAAACAAACCGAGAAGATCGATTTTCCGAAAAAAGGTATGAAAGACGAGACGCTCTCGGTCTCGCTCTCTTAATTGCCAGTATATCTTACGAATTCGGAGCGCGCACCTCGTCGCTCTCACGACGTCGAGTCTTCAATTCTTCTCAACAATCAATCGTGAAGTCCTCCGTTGGATAATTGCTACAGAGATGCGGACGATCCAGTTTCGCCAACGGCCCTCATTCAAACGTAATAATGCAGCAGTTGAGTCTTTTTCAAGGCTGAATTGTGCGACTCTTTCGAGTTTTGTTTTTTTTTAATAAAACTTCTAGCTACCCATAAGGAGCCTACGAGGTCTGTTCAAAAAGTATCGCGGATTTTGAATTTCCGCGGGCTACGTTGGTACTCGTGTCCCTCACTTATGCTGAAAAAATCGGCCATTTTGAATGTTTAGTTAATTGTTGACAGCTGTTTTGGTTAGACGTGTTTTGGCTTGTCTTCGATTTTTGCCTATTCCAAAAAAGCAGCTTCCATTGCCATGATTGAGGTTTGGTTTCCACGTCATAAACCTATGGGGTTTATGACATAGGGGTTTATGGTATAGGGTCACCAGTTATGACCCTCTGGAGCAAACTTGGGTCGTCGCGGATCGGGTCCAACAGCTCCTTAGCAATGTTAACGCGACACTGTTTTTGTTCGAAATTGAGTAATTTTGGCACGAATTTCGCGGCGACCCGTCTCATGCCCAAATCATTGGTAAAAATCGAATTGCACGAGCCAATCGATATGTATAGTTCCTCAGCAACTTCTCTAACGTCGATTCGACGACTGGCCAATATTATTTTCTTCACTTCATGAATGTTTTCGTCTGTTGTTGATGTGCTCCGGCGTCCGGAACGCATTTCGTTGTTCGCATCTTCTCGGTCCTCTGAGAACATTTTGTACCACCGATAAACGTTGCTTTGGTCCAAAGTAGTTTCACCATATGCCACAATTAACATTCGGAATGCGTCCGCGCACTTAATTTTGTTTTTCACACAAAATTTGATACAGATTCTTTGATCCATTTTTTGGAATAGGCAGAAATCCAAGACAAGCCAAAACACGCCTAACCAAAACAGCTGTCAACAATTAACTAAACATTCAAAATGGCCGATTTTTTCAGCATAAGTGAGGGACGCGAGTACCAATCTAACGCCACAAAAAAATCGAAAATCGAATATACGTAGCCCGTGGAAATTCAAAATTAGCGATATTTTTTGAACAGACCTCGTAATTTGGGGATAGGCCCCGGTCATTGCGACCGGAAGTTCAACCCAGAGTAGGTGTTCGTCGAAGAATCCCAACACCCATAGGTGTTAGGATTCCCCTTAATCTCGGGAAAGCCCCCTTCATTGCGAACGGACGTCGAAACCAGAGGAAAGGTTGCATGTCAGAAAAGCCCGTCTGAGTGGCGTGCTCTCCGAGACGAATCTTCGACCACGACACCACGAGTCGGCGACGACACAACCTACATGACCTCACGAACGCAAATCCTGATAACCGTAACCAGTCAATCACATAACCCGAGTAACCACCCACGTAGAAATTGCCAGTATAATTCTACTGGCCAAGCTTTGGGCCAATATTGGCGGCCAAGCTTTGGCCGCCAGTACTGGCCCCGTACTGGCTGACTATCTGGCCGTACTATGGGCCATACTACGGGCCAGTATGAAATACAGTCTTATGCCAGTACTGGTTGAATTCTACTGGCCAAGCTTTGGGCCAGTATTGGCGGCCAAACCTTGGCAGCCAGTATTGTTTCAGTACTGGCTGACTATCTGGCCAAGCTTTGGGTCAGTATAAAATATCGTCTTGTGCCAGTACTGGTTGTCAATCTGGCCGCACTACGGACCGGTATAATAACCAGATCTGGGCCAAAATAGGCTATAAAATACGGCCAAGCTCGGGCTTCGATACAGGCTTGGTACTGGGCTATAGAAAATGCCAATACTGAGAGTATTTCACTTTAACAGTTGCGTTCTGTAATGTAATTGTAGATTAGGTTATTCTGATCAAAAGTCCATTATTTTGCAAACAAACGAATTGTTGAATTATAATTTGGCCCGAACTTGAAATTGCACGATTAATACAATATTTTTTAGTGTAATACTTGCTTCACATAGCCTATATTTTATAAACACTGTTCTATAAACATTTAAGGATGTATTTTAGACCTGTATTTGTACATAGTCTCTTATTAATAAAAACTACTCCGAGTATTTAGTATATATCAAGTGCATTTAATTATCAAACATTTGTGCATAAACAATCCAGACAACACAGACATCCGAAGGACGTCCTAAAAACATCCGAAGAACGTCCTTACGTCCAAAGTGCATCCTTTGGACGTACCCACGTAGAAAAATTCTAACGGCCGAGCGTTGGGCCAATACTGATTGCCGTAGTGCCGGTACTGGCTGGCAGTATTGGGCCAGTACAGATTCGGTAAAGGAGTGTAATAGCCGGCTGTTATACCGGCACCAACGGTCGGGCCAGTACCGGTTATTTAATTGGCCCGAACTTTGGCCCGGACTTTGGCTCTGACTTTGGACCAGACATTGGCCCAGACTTTGGCACAGATCTGGCAAACTTCTAGCTTACTACTGGCACCAACGGCCGTACCAATACTGGTTATTTCATTGGGCCGGATCTTGGCAGACGATTTTGCCGACGGTGCAAATTACACCTCAGCGAGAAATGGCAAATTAAATAGATATCGAATCGACGTCTTTTAGACACTTTTGGCGTCTAGTGGACGCCGATCCAATGTCTATTTAAATTCTATTACTCTCTGCGAGTAATTTATATTTCTTCTTACCACGTTACCAGATGTTTCCCAAGCAGCACACGTACGTCCAAAGGATGTACTTTGGCCGTAAGGACGTTCGTCGGATATTTTTAGGACGTCCTTTGGATGTCTGTGTTGTCTGGGTTGTTTATGCAGAAATATTTGATAATTAAATGCACTTGATATATACTAAATACTCGGAGTAGTTTTTATTAATAAGAGACTAAGTACATATACAGGTCTAAAATACGAACTTAAATGTTTATAGAACAGTGTTTATAAAATATAGGATATATGAAGCAGATATTACACTAAAAAATATTGTATTAATCGTGCAATTTCAGGTTCGGGGCAAATTATAATTCAACAATTTGGTTGTTTGCAAAATAATGGACTTTTGATCAGAATAACCTACTCTACAATTACAATACAGAACGCAATTGTTAAAGTGAAATACTCTCAGTAATGGCATTTTCTATAGCCCAGTACTGAGCTTGTATCGAAGCCAGAGCTTGGCCGTATTTTATAGCCTATTTTGGCCCAGATCTGGTTATTATACCGGCCCGTAGTGCGGCCAGATTGACAACCAGTACTGGCACAAGACGATATTTTATACTGACCCAAAGCTTGGCCAGATTGTCAGTCAGTACTGAAACAATACTGGCTGCCAAAGTTTGGCCGCCAATACTGGCTAAAGCTTGGCCAGTAGAATTCAATCAGTACTGGCATAAGACCGTATTTTATACTGGCCCATAGTATGGTCCGTAGTACGGCCCGTAGTACGGCCCGTAGTATGGCCCGCAGTATGGCCCATAGTATGACCAGATAGTCAGCCAGTGCGGAGCCAGTATAATTATATTGGCAATTTCTACGTGGGCACGTGTGCTACTTGGAAAACATCTGGTTACGTGGTAAAAAGAAATATAAATTACTGCCAAAGAGAAATAGAATTTAAATAGACATTGGATCGGCGTCCACTAGACGCCAAAAGTGTCTAAAAGACGTCGATTCGATATCTATTTAATTAGCCATTTCTCGCTGAGATGTACTTTGCACCGTCGGCAAAATCGTCTGCCAAGATCTGGCCCAATGAAATAGCCAGTTTTGGTACGACCGTTGGTGCCAGTAGTAAGCCAGAAGTTTGCCAGATCTGGGCCAAAGTCCGGGCCAAAGTCTGGCCCAAAGTCAGAGCCAAAGTCCGGGCCAAAGTTCGGGCCGATTAAATAACCGGTACTGGCTCGACCGTTGGTGCCAATATAACGGCCGGCTATTACACTCCTGTACCGAATCTGTACTGGCCCAATACTGGCAGCCAGTACCGGCTCTACGGCAGCCAGTATTGGCCTAACGCTCGGCCGTTACAATTTTTCTACGTGGGCAATTTCAAAATCGGTTCACGAACGTCAAATCACTTCCAACGATAATTTAACCTGCCTGATTAAAAGTACAATTTCCGATAATTAGTGTCAGTCTTCGCTGGCAGTGCCTTGTCTCTTCTTGATAACTATTGGAACTCGCCTCACGAGTTATCAGTGTTTAATTTTGGACCCTTCCAACCAAAGATGGCCAGTGATGAAGGGTTAACGAATATGAGCAAATAGTGCGACGATCTCAAACGCCAGATCTGAGACCTCCTCTAAATAAAATACAATTTATTCAAATCGATCTAAACGCCTACAAATATCGTATGCTTCCTTCGAGTGTAGAACGAGAACTCTCCTCAGCAACCTAACGCACCACAAATACAAATACAAAACACCGCGGACAAAGTAAACTCATCAATACGCGAGGAAAACTTTCCGTTTCCCCGTATATGAAACTTAAAACTCTATTAACACGCTATTATGTCATTACCGATCGATTTCAATAGTCCACCTATCGTTAGTATGCCTTTAGTCGTATTAATAATTATCTATATTCGTCAGTCTTTCTTATATGTTGAATTGAAATTCGTCACCCGTAACATCCCGATTGCAAACTACAAATTTGTCTATCAAAGAATACATAACATTACAAATGCTTCGAATATACTCTGTTATATATTTTTTTATTATTCGCGCGATCTGGATTTACTTTCTACCAAAGATAAAAATCAATGAATAGAAATAAAGTCTATCTCAAATAAAAATAGATTCATTGGAATCGTCTCTATTCTATTTCGTTAATTAATCGAATGAACTCGTGGATGAGTGGCTTTTGTACGCCGTTGCCAAATAATCCATACGAAAGGGGAGAGACTCTCTTCTCTGTCCATACGATGTCTCGTGAACCCAATTTCGATTTGTCCTAAAAATGCCCCTAGACAATCCTCACCGAGCCAATAACAATAGAGACGGTCCAAGTGATCGCAGTATTAAGAAATGACGATCAGCTGATGGTTCCGTTGAGAAATTTCTAATAGTGAAACGCTTTCTTCTTACGTGTAAAGCAAGATTGTATTACATTTCTATTTCGTCTCCAATCTGATTCCAAAACATCTGTACCGACCCTAAGTTGGTACAAACGAACCCAACCGTAAAGTAAGCCTGATGAACTCCATCGATTGCAAACTAATTGAAACCAGCTTGGTCGAACTGAGCCAAAACACTTTTCGAAGATAATTGTGTGTTTTTCGGCCGCATGCCATTTCGTTAATTTTGCAAATACAGCAACGTATAAATTCTTATTAGTTAGGGTTTCTATCCGTCTATATCGCAATGATCAAATTTTTCGGAATTATGCTACACGAAAAATAACTATACATAGATGTAATATATCCGTTCTTAGACCTCTTTGATTTTAGGTGGAAATGTACATTTCTATTTTGAATATCAACATTTTCTGATCGTTACGATAGAGATCGGGGTATCTAGAATTGCATGTCCAAATTTGAAATCGTTCGATTTGATAGTTTGGGAATGGCGTTCGGCCGAAAGTTGCAATGCATTTTGAGTGATCCCAGTCGGTGAAACAAGCCTCTGTGAATTGACTAATATTTTAAGATTTTTTCGAGTCTTATAAGGTCGATGACCCTATCTGAAACGTGGAGATAATGTAGTAGCATGATCAAAGTACTAATACAAAAAAAATCATATCTTAAAGTTGAATTACGAGTCAACGAGACGATTACATTAATGGAGTCGAGTCACGAAAATATTGTATGTTAAAAATTAGAACCGCGATAATTTTCTTGCCACAAATTTTCGATCAAGTGTTAGTGAAGTATGTTGTTTGCCGACGAAACCAAAAATGCTTGCTCTCTGACAGAGTCCTGTAACAACTAAATATTATGATAATTAAGCCAGCTTAGTGTATAGAGACAGCCACAGGCGTCAAGACATTACGCCTCTTCTCTTGATTCGTCTCGTAAGCGCAATTTTAGTTTTTTTCTTTTCTGTAAATTGTGCGCATGATTGGGAATAAACTACTGGACAGATCGATGCCTATAAAGTCTTAAACTCTTTGTTACAACATCCCCCATGGGGTAAACGTGGCAGTTAATTTTATTTTGCTCTGATCCTAGAAATATTGACCACCATTATGAACCAGCGAATTCTTTGTTCTCGAGCAAGCTCTTACATTTTTTTCGAGCGAATTTTTTGTAAGCTCTTACCCCGTAGAGTAGGTTGTAACAATGAGTTTAAGGCTCCATGGATTATAGACATTGATCTGTCCAGCAGTTTATTCTCAATCATGCGTAGAATTTACGGAAAAGCAAAAAATTCAAACTGAGTTTATAAGACATATGTAGGCAACTGCTAGGACTCTAATCTAATCCGCTTTGTACGTATTAACCACGGATTGCAACTTTATTTACAGAATATAAAGAAATACAATGTTCGATCTTCAGACGCCACAGAAATTAAGGCCTTACATACGTTGAGAATTTTCAAAAAATCGATTTTTTTTTGTTTACAGATTATTATTCCTTATAGCTTAGGCGTATTTCTGTGTAAGCTGATTGTAAAAATTCCCCATAGTTCAAAAGTTATTGTAGATAATGTGACTGCCCGACGAAAGGACAAAGGTCTGACGCGCGCCTACCTGAGTTGAGAGACAGAACAATTCGTCGATTAGAAAAAAATAAACAACAACAATTTTTTACTGACAAGGAAGGCGTACAATATGAAGCTGGAATGGGAGATTAGACGTAAGTTAACTAAATAAATTTAAAAAATTCATACAGTTCTTGCTCCAGCCGCGCGCGACTCCGAGCGCAACGCGCTTGAAACTTTAAACGCATTTTTCTCAAAACTACTTTTTCTGACACGGTCGGCATGATAACTCGTACGGTTTTTAATATTTTTTGATGATTTTTTTTTTTTTATATTCGGAATTGTTTTTTCTATAGTCTGTCGAGCCGGATTTTTTAAATTATAATTAGAAAATTTTATAAAAACAATTAAAGTGTGACTTTTTTGACACAAACTTAACATTTTTTTTTAAATTACCGTAAATTGTTTAATTTTTCGAATTTCAAAAATCCGGCTCGACAGACTATAACTACTACCTTATTTTACAAGAATTTCTTTACATTTTGCAGATCCGTCAACATTTGAGGAAGAAATATTGCCGACCGTGGAGCAACTTTTTTTTTACAGTGCTTCAAAAAATGTGATTTTTCATGTTGTAATTTTTGAAAAAAAAAATTGAAATAAATTTTTCTACAAACTTAACACAGTAATAAACAATGTGTAAGAATTTTTTTATTAATTTCTATTTCTATCCTTCCTAAAAACAGTTTTTCTTTTGGTACGTTTTCGGTACCGCTGGACGTATGTAAGGCCTTAATACATTTAAACCATGAACATAATTTTTTAATGAAATTATGTATCCTCGGCCTAAGGAGCCTATTTTATAACGTATGCGGAATGAGCTTCCGACATTTGAGCAGCAAAACTATTTTCGACGAGCGCGAATATCTCACGATTTATTCACGATAACGAAGAGTGATATATCCTCGCCAGCACAACCGGCATATTAATGGAAGAGCCGTCAGACGTCAGGCGGTTGGCTAGCTGTTTTTTTACCGTCGTGCACTCTATTTATAAGGAAGAAAAATCGATAGTTACTACGTCTACAAAGTGTTGCGGAAACGAAAACAGTCAAAGCAAATGCGTAGTCATATAAAAATTTGAGATGTTAAAAATGAGTAAAATCGAATTTCGTATAATTTCATTGTATACGAAAAAGTTGCGTGGACATCGGGGCTGCTGGTACTGACTGTTAGTCAAGGAATGCTACGCCCTGTGAGATCAGTATCGATGCCGGACTAAGGCTGAAATGACAACACTGGACCTAGTATCGTTAGCAACAGGATTGACATATTGTCGCGTACCAGTACTGATGCTTATAGTCGAGCCAGAATTTTTTTCTCTCCAATGTTCGATGTCCGCAACCAGTAAGTTAAATGATTTTATTGGAGCACAAGACGACGAATAATTCTTTTTGTTTCGTTGAATAATGTGAAGGTAGTTTTTCAACGGAAAAAAACGCGGAAAAAATGCTCGTTTTTAACGAGGGAAATGGGCATTTTTTCGTTAAAATACTAGTTTTAGGAGGATGCAAAATATTTAAGATTGCATATTTCCATCCAAATAATCATTTAAATCTTCGAGAAGAACTTTTACGAAGACGGAAATACATTATTATCAAGAAAAGACAGATGTTGTGCTATGTCATAAGTGGACCCATTTTTGGAAATGTTTTAGCATATGTTTACACAAACGAATTTTAAAAGCGTGGTTTATCTCGTGCATATATGTTGTTCGTACTAAATTATAAAAATTAATTAATAAGCCCCGATGCCATCAATAAAGTTATTAGTGCGGAAATCCCTTGTACTAATCCTGAGCTCAGAGAATTAGTAATAAAACATATGCTGAATGGTTCTCATCCGGATCATTCTCCGTGTTACGATAAAGAAAAACATCAAAAAACCTCAAAAGAGGTTCCTACAAAATTTTGCGATTCGAGACAATTCGAAAAAAATGTTCCCTAAATATAGACGTAAAGACAATCGTAATGCCAAGAATGTATACAATAGCATGATTAATAACAATTTTCTAACAGTGGATTACTCAATGATAGTTCCTTATAACGCTGAAATCCTTAAAAAATATAAGTGTCATGTAAATGTCAAATATTGTGCTTCTCTAATGAGTACAAAGTATCTTTATGCGTACTTACATAAGAGACACGATGGAGAATTTATCAAATTGCAAAAAAATATCCAAGATATAGATACGGAAAATACGATGACATTTTTCATTATATTGATAGAAGAACTGCCATTTTTAAGTAGATCACAAACTATTGACAGTGCGCTTAGCACGCCATGCAGAAAATCAACAACTAATTATTTTTTAAGAGAGTAAAAAGGAAAATGCTTTAGTGAACACAGAAACTGTTGGATTTCTAGGAAAGAAATCGTATTCAAAAGGTAAATCTTAAATATCGTTTTAACACATTTAGACTAAGTTTGCTCTATATCATATTTCATTTTATGGCGACCGCACTGCGAGAGTTTTAATCCTTAAAACGTCCCTTGTTTTCTTCAGTTCAGTCTTCGAGTGCGCGATCTAGAGTCAGGACCGTGGTGCATGCTTCGAAGTGTCATAAAATAAAGAAAACAAAGAAAATTAATTCACTGCGTGTTTTCATTTATTTATCCATCCATTTCCAGTAGGTTATGGACCCAGAAGCGTTGTGCTATTTATAATTAAAAGGTGGAAAAAACAATTTTATAATTTTAGTGGATTTAACAAATTCAAGTGTCAGTTAATGAAGCATAGAGTGTGTGGACGATTAGCATTTTGTCACTGCTGAAAGAACTTGAGGTGATTAAAGTAATTACTGAGCCTCGTCCAAATCAATTGGCCGATGAGTGGATCGAAGCTGAAAACACTGCTAAGAACGTGATAGTGGAACGCTTGTCAGACTCATTTTTGACGACTATAGCGAATTTTACTGCCAAGGAGTTACTGGATGATTTGGATAAAGTTTATTAGCGCAAGAGTCTAGCCACACAATTATCAATTTGAAAGAGATTGTTATCATTGAAACTAAAGGGTGATGTAACTTTAGTAAAACATTTCAGGATCTTTGACGAATTTGTTATTGAACTATTGGCTGCAGGTGTAAAACTGGAAACTTCCAACAACGTATGATGGAGTGATCACAGCACTTGAGATATTGTCAGAAGACAGTTTAACATTGTCAGATTAACTTTCGTGACAGACTTTTGGATCACGAAACAAAATTAAAAGGTAAAAGTGGTGACACAAGTGCCAAAGTGCTTCATGTTGAAAATACAGTGAAGAGAACCAAATTGCTAACTTTTCTAAAACCCCAAGAAATTTTCATCCAAGACCAGATAACAGATTTAAATCATATAAAAGGTCGTTTATAGTGAAACGACACCATTGTGGAAGAAACGGACAAATGAAAAATGATCTTATTATTCCAACAGGGGACAGCACTACAAACCAAGTCACAATAAAAGGAATAAAAGAAAGGGAATAGCCCAAACTGCTCAAAAGTCAAATCGGGTGCCAATTGATACTACCCCTTCGAGTTTTGTTTGTATGGTCGGAGATTACGAGTATGAGACGATGAAAGATAAAATTACATTTATCCCGGACTTTGGAGCATCAGATCATATAATAAATGGACAGGATTTGATTGCAATTTCAAAGAATTGGATAAACCAATAAAAATGTTAATCGCCGAGAACGACATGTACATACCGACAACGCAAATGTTCTAACTGAACGTGACGAGTGATCGAGGAGTTCAAGGCGTACTGGAGGATGTCCCCTACTGTCCTGATATTCCTCACAACCTGCTGTCGGTTTCTAGGATGCAGGAAGCAGGATTCACCATTGTTTTTGATAACAAGGGAGTATTAATCAGTAAAGTTAGTAATACTGTTATATAATGACGGGTAAGCCTTTTAATAATTTAATAATTATTAGCTTCCTGGTTAATGAAATTATAGAAAATCCAGCTCAGATATATAGTTCGCAAATAAATTATGACTTATGGCATCAACGTCTAGGGCACGTGGGAAAACAAACATTTTTAGAATTGAGAAATAAACAAATTGTCGACGAAATAGGGCTAATTGAACAAATTTAACCTGGTGATAATTTGTGTGAAGCTTGTATCAAGGGTAAACAGCCGCGATTGCCATTCAACACAGTAAAAGATAAAACCTATGTGAAAAGAGCATTGTTTAGTGTTCATTGTACACTCTATTGTACACCCTCTGTACAGCCCCGATCTAGCACCCAGTGAATACCACGTGTTCCTGCATTTGAAGAGGCATCTCGGTGGTCAGCGCCTCAACGACGATGACGATGTCAAAACGACCGTGTTGCAGTGGTTGTCTAATCACGCGGCAGATTTCTACGAAGATGGTATTCAAAAGCTGGTTGTACGATACGATAAAGGCCTTAATATTGGTGGGAATTATGTAGGAAAGTAGATTGAAGTACAGGCTTTCATGTAAAAATAAAATTCTTAAGAAGAGTCCATTTGTTCTATTTTTATCTAAAAACGGTACTTTCTTAATAAACACGCGTCGTACAAGTAGTTTCTGAACCTACAAAGAGTGGTAGAATACCCGCCTATTTCATATAATTAGGATAATATTCCTGATGATTATATTTTATGTGCTCAAACGATAGTTTGCGAAATTCCAAATTCATATCATGACATTAAAGACAACGAGAATAGAGATAAATGGGAACAAGTTATAGAAGACGAAACTAATTCGTTATTAATAAATAAAATGTGAACAATAGTTAAAAAGCCTGAAAATAAAAATATTGTTGATTGCAAATGAGTATTTGCAATTAAACATGATGAATTTGGAAACCGATAGAAATATTAAGCTCGTCTTGTCGCTAGAGGTTTCAGTCAAGAATATTTATCAGACTATAATGAAACTTTTGCACCTATTGCAAGAATTGCGAGTTTCAGATTGGCAATAGGTTTTGCTAATCAGTTAAATTTATTGATTCATCATATGGATTCAAAACGGCACTCATAATATAATATTCTAAATATCCATGAAATTACCTGAGAGAATTAAAAGCAAAAGTAACCAAGTTTGTAAATTAAAGTATTATATGGACTTAAACAAGCAGCAAGATTCTGGTTTTAAAAACTTGGAAAGAGGTTTTAAAAACTCATTGGTTGATCCTCACATTCGTATTTTAACCAGAGGAAGTGTTTACAAAAATATTTATGTGGTTTTATATGTTGATGATCTCGTGATTGCTACAGCTGACCTTGTGACAATGGATAAGTTCAAAGCGTATTTAAAGAGTACATTTTCTATGGTCGACTTGAACAAAATTAAACTTTTGCTGGGTACAAGAATCATAAGAACTAAAAATACAATCACTCTAGATGAAAGTGCATATATCAAAACAATTTTAAACAAGTGCAGTATGCACGATTGCAAATCAACAGATACACCTCTTGAAAGTTACTAAACTGTGAAGCCTTAAATTCGGATGTACAATCTAATGCCCCCTGTCGAAATCTCATGGCGTGTTTAATATATATATAATGGTATGTACAAGACCAGATTTGAGTGCAGGAATTAGTTTATTGAGCCAATTTATAAACGAAAATAATAAAGAACTTTGAAAGTCTCTCAAAAGAGTTCTAAGGTATTTCAAAACCTCAATGAATTTAAAGTTGACTTACATGAAGACTAATTACAACGGCATTCTAGTCGGGTACGTAGATTCAGATTGGGGCAGTGCAGTGTTGAATCTGATAGGAAATGTACAACAGGTTTAATATTTAAATTATTTAATGTATGTTCTGTTTGTTGAAATACTAGAAAACAGATGTTCACACAAATGACACGCGTTAGATCCGGTTCAATCTACTGTGGGTACAAAGAGGCGGCAGCTCCTTCGCCGAGCTTATTGTTCTTAACCATGCACGCCAAGTTTTTCATACCGCACAAAAGGGGGCTGGTTGATTGGCGGAAGGAGTAGTAGTTTACTTGACTAATTTATGAAATGATTTCTTTTCACTTTTTATTAGATATTAGAAAACGATTTTTAAAGTCGTAAGTTTTTTGTTTCTAGATTGGACACATTTTCTGATTATTTGACGTCCATTTTTAACTTTTTAAGTTTTTAATGGAGATTTCACTTTTTTTGGAAAGACCTGATAGAAGTCCAACATTGAATCAATATTTTTAATAATAGATGTTTATATTATGATATATCGATTTCCACAACGGTAATTAATTCAACTCCCTTCCTATTATGAACTATAAATGTACTAAAAAATCTTGAATCGCTGTATCATATGCAACATCGCTGCGATGAAAAATTCAGCATCGATGCATTATGATACCGTTGTACATTTTTCTCCGATCAAAAATTACGAATCGCTGTATCATATCCACCATTGATATAATGAAATTGGGCCTGAGTGTACGAATTTTTCAATTGAAATTAATGCGCAGAAGTCATACTCATTTACACCTTATCTTTACGCAGTAATAATTTACACTTCATACATGCAAACATTATTCCATTTTGAACTTATCTTAAAGTTCAAACTACCCCGATGAACTGAAAATTACCTTTGCAAAATCTCATTATCTTTTTAAGAAAATTCTTTCGGGGCCGAATGTAGGAATTTTTCAATTCAAATTCATGCGCAGAAGTTATACTCATTTACGCAATACATTATCTTTACGCAGTAATAATTTACAGTCCATACATGGAAACATTATTCTATTTTCAACATATTCGAAAGTTCAAACTGCCCCGATGAACTGAATTGGCTATGCAAAAAATAATGTATTTTTATTACTCTTCAGGTTACACCAAATAAAGTTATTTTATTCACCACCTCGTAAATTTAGTATTAATATTTTTTATTAAATGCATAATTTTTCACCTGACAGCTGATACGTACTCGTTGACTGTACAAAATCAACGCTGAAAGAGACTCGTCTATGTCGTCTACACAATTACAAGTATTATGCCCGTTATAGACTTCATTACAGACTAACGCACACGCGAAAACAAAAATAACCAGCTGCCAACCCCACGTGCACTTTCTCTCTCTTTCTCTCTTTCTATAAGAGAACATTCCTTCTACTATTAAATGCGCAGGGATTCCTGAAACACAAAGACGAAACAGAGGAAATAGTAAAAGGATAAAGCCGGATATTGTATGCTTGACTGATCACATGTGATAGACGAAATAAATGAATATGAAATAGAGATAGAAAATTATAACGTAGTAAGATGCGACACAGAAAACAGTAGGACTGGAGGAGTATTAACGTATATGAAAAGAAATATAAGATATGAAATAATTTCAGGAAAAACCATAGATCAAAACACATGGATAGGCACAATGAAAGTAGTAGGGAAAAAAGATACTATGATTATTTGCAATACATACCACTCGCCAAGTACTGACGATGGGAAATTTATTGACATAATTACAGAAGAAAGCGGTATGATAGTGGAAAAAACGTAAAAAACGTAACACAGCCAACAACAAAATATACAAGGAAAGACCACCCCCAATCATAATTCAAAAACCTGACCTGCAAAAGGACAGGGCTAAACGCACTGCCCGCCACGAGCAAGTGAAAAAGATAAACGCCACATTTCGCACTGACGGAAAAGGCAACTGGCAAATTGACTGCGAAACGCAACGCCAATGGGTTTCCATGGATAACTGGCTCGTCACAGAGAACATCGGACACCACTCGTACGGTCAGAAAGAAGATCGCACCAAAAAAGTAATCATCAAGGGTTTCCCCAATGAAGACTATGGCGAAGAAGAGCCAAAAACGATAATCGCAGAACACAGGCAAGTACAACCAAACAAAGTCATAAAGTTCTCCTCTGGCATGTCAACACTCGTCGTCGTGCCAAAAGAAGTAGACTTGAATACCATCTACGAACATAAATACTTGGATGCATGCAAGGTACACATCGAAAAGTACAAAGAACAAGAAGACAACAGACGTCCACTGGTTTGCAGCAAGTGTCTACGCATCGGGCAT
The DNA here is from genome assembly GCA_958009045.1 of Oxytorus armatus. Lineage (NCBI taxonomy): Eukaryota > Metazoa > Arthropoda > Insecta > Hymenoptera > Ichneumonidae > Oxytorus > Oxytorus armatus. Next base: position 7,352,953 of record OY253747.1, on the reverse strand, counting down.
CGTGCCGCCTACTGCAAATACGAACAAGTCAAAACATCCGAAACAACGCAATCTGGGCTAACGTGCACGGCATGCAATAAACCCGGGCACGCAGCACACTCAACCAACTGCGAAGAGTTGCAGAGGAGAATTATCGAGAAAGCAGGCATGTCAAACGATCCCGAAAAGTCCTACGCCGATGCTGCGAAAGCCATCTCCAAACCAAGACAACAAAGACCTAAGTCAAACATCAACAAAAACAAACGTCAACACCAAACGCTACACACAGCGCGAGCCTCCCGAACGACAGAGCAGAACGAGTCTCACACACATTCGCAAGCAGAGCAAAACATATTAGTACCGACTACACAGTACCAGCTACAGGCAAACTCACAACAACGGGTAAACCTCATAACAACACCATCGGATCGACGGGCACAACTCGACAAATGGAAAAAAAACGTGGAACAAATTACCGAGGCAACATTCCGCCTACTGGAAACTACAAAAATCATTAACGACGACAGTGCTAAAAGTAATGGACATTATAACCCTAGCATTAAAAAACATCCAAACTACAGGCGCGCTAGGCACGATTACAACAATAGTAGCAGCAATAGCCAAAGTATGGTAAGAAAACTCAAAATAATGCAAATTAACGCAAGAGGTCTCAGCAATAAAATCCATGAAATCAAAGACTTAATTAACACGCATACACCTGACATAATAATAATAAACGAAGTAAAACAGTCCACCAAAATGAAAGCAAACATTCCGAATTACTGCAAAATCACCGATCAAAAAGATAAAAATTGGGGCACAAACATGTATATACACGAATCACTGCACTTGACCCAAACAGCGTCGATGCGATATCTCGAGTCATGTATTATCCTACTGGAACTTGAAAATAATAGAAAAATAACCGTAATAGGAATGTATGCAGCTCCATACAAACCATCTATCTCGGAGCGATACAATAAGATAACAAAAGACTTAGGAACCCTCCGAAGAAAAACAGAAATCATCATCTGCGGAGACTGGAACGCTGGGCATAGATATTTTGGTCACTCAACAGACACAAACAGAGGGAAAATAGCACTAAACGCCATCAACAACCGCGGATTTTATTACCTAGGCCCCTTAGACGGTAGCAGACCAGATATTCAGACGCACAACACAATACTCGACTTCACACTCACAGACTTGTGTACAGACGGCGAGGGCGACTTTAAAACACTGACAGACGTCGGCAGTGATCACCGGCCAACACTCTCAACCATTAACATTGCGACACGCCGAACCCAACCAGCGAGACGATCACTGAAAAATGTAAACTGGACAGAATTTCGAGAAAAAACAAAAATAACTCCTTTAGAAGTTAACAATAACACGGAACTGAGCTTTGCCATTGACGTAATCACAAAAAAGATTCAAAGAACAATCACTGACTTGAGCGAAAAAATAACAGCAGACAAGAGGAAACCCTTGCCCCCGGAAATCAAAAATATTGTCCGTGCCAGAAATAGAGCCAGACAAGCTATGAAAATTCAATACGAAAACCCCGAAGACTTTCACATAGCTCGCAACACCTACCACGAGCTCAGGATAGAATGCATGGCGAGACTGACGGAACACAACAATAAAAAATGGTCGGATATCATAGAGTCAAACGGAGACCACCACAAAAAACTGTGGAGAATCCAAAGAGTCATGAAGAGACCGCCCACGATTGCCCCGATATTCCCGGATTGCCGCTTGACGCTTCCATGATCACGCATACAAGCGTCAAGGATGAGTTAAAAACCGACACTGAATTTTGGCCTAGCAAACCTCTGAAACGAACGAACACGCTAGAAATAAGGAAGGCAATATCCAAATTAAAAAATGGCAAAGCTCCAGGTCCAGACAGCATTACAGCCAAACCTCTAATAAATGTACACTCCACCATTATTATCACACTCGGAAATATTTATAACTTCTGTCTCAAAACAAATTACTTCCCTCACGAATGGAAAACAGGGACATGCATATTCTTGCATAAGCACCTGAAACCCCCCGAAGACCCATCATCCTACAGGCCAATAACACTCATCAATCTGCTAGGCAAAACACTCGAGCGCATTATTCTCAACAGAGTGGATGCAATAAAAAACCTAGCGCCAAACTCTCAGCACGGCTTTCGTAAAAAACTAGGTACAGCAACCCAACTAACAAGAACAATCAACTTTATACAAACTGTAAAGTCCAGAGGCAGAACCGCATGTACCGTGTCGCTGGATCTATCTAAAGCATTTGACAGCATAGACCATCTCGCACTGAACACAAAATTAATGACGAAAGAAATAGATTCTGGACTCATTAAAATACTACAAAGCTACCTGCAAGGCAGAAAAATTCAAGGAAAATATTTAAACGAGCTCAGCGATCCAAAGATACAAAGATGCGGTGTGCCCCAAGGCTCGATACTAGGCCCTGTAATTTTTAACGCGTATATCTCAGATATTCCCGAACAATGTAGTATGCTCTCGCAGTATGCCGACGACGCGTGCACAATATCAGAATCAGCGAACGCGAGACTGGCAAAATTGGAAGCCGAAAAAGCAACACGAACTCTCATAAAGTACTACGAGTCCTGGGGACTCCAGTGTAACGCCAGTAAAACACAAGCGATGCTTGTAGGACGCAAACAAAATCAACGAACAATAAAAATTGGCGACGAACACATTCCGCTACGTAATAGCATCCGGTACCTAGGCATCGATCTTCGCTGTACACTGAACATGGCACGCCATACCAAAACAATCATAGAAAAGGCACGCAAAACAACATATATGCTGTCCGGAATCCTAAGCTGGAACAGCAAAATAGACGAACACATAAAATACAAGCTTATCAGAGCCTGCATATTACCGATACTAGATTACGGCCTAGGCTGCATGTATCCACTGTACAGCGAAAACAATCTTAATAAGTTAGAAATAGCCTACAAAAAAATCATTAAAATAGCTGGAAACCTACCTAGGAGCTTCCCAACAATAGACCTGTACGAAATGCTCGATGAAGTAAGCTTCAGAGAAAGAGCGAAGACTAACTTCACATGTCACTTAGGAAGTGTAGCAGCATTAGACCAAAATCTTACTGGAATTGACAACGAGGTCCCACGACCGCAAAACTCTGTACAAACCTTACCACGTTAGCATCATCCATCACACCATTTGTAAATAAAATCTCACCCCACACCATCACCACCACTACTCTAAGTTATAAAACGCACCAACAAAGCAAATTATTAAAAAACAATAAACAACACAGCACTATCGCAAGACAAATCTGCGAGAATTATAAGGATCTCATCACACTTGTTTGATCAATATAAGCCTAACTGGCATACTGTAAATGTAACCGTAACATTGAATAAAGATATTAAAAAAAAAAAAAAAAAAAAGCACTCCAGAAGACGCTAATAGAGTGGAGAGAATGTTTGAGGGACAACACCACTGTGACCCCCTGTTTTTTTCACATTTTTCAAGAATTTTTTTTTGTGGGAAAAAAAAGAGATTCGAAAAAATTTGTTGGGTTTTGTTCCTTGTTTATTAATGTATCAAAAAACATTTTTTTCACATTTTTCACGCCGCATAGTGGCGCTGGGAAAGCTCTCGCGTCAGGTGTTGTCATCTCCGCAGTGGTTCGCGGCACGCAGCAGAACTCTCTTCAACGTCGATCTGAAAAAAAATACCGAGTGTTTTCGTTAATAATATGATATTTTGAAGAGAAGTACATAGGGATTTGGAAAAAAATTGTTTTAAAAAAAATAGGCACGCCATTGAAATTAAAGAATGATTTTTGAGCAAAATTTCTCGTCGAAAATAGGCTATAACTTTTATAATTATTGAGATATCGAAAAAATCCTATGTACTTCTCTAGATAATCTACCTTTATTGATACAGTAAAAATCGGATATATATATAAATCGGAAAATAAAGATCGGATAAAAATCGCTCGAGTTCTGCTGCATGCCGCACTCAAAAAAGTGGTTTTGAGAAAAACGCGTTCAAAGTTTTGGGTTTGTTAATTATGTTATAAAGTGAAAAAAAAAATTATTTACCTTCAATCAGCGATGCCGGCACCATATAGCTGGCCTTCAAGAAGCAAATCGTTGTCTCCTGATTCTTTCCTCGAACTTGTTAAGGCTTTTCTCGCTTCTTTTGCAGCGTCTGTGAGCGAGCGCTCCGCGAGCTGGATCCGCGCTGCGTCGGTCTCAACGCAAAAGTTGAAACAATTTGGGCCGATGGTTATCCGCAACGTCTCCAGTACTTTCATGAGACTTCTCAGGCCATCATTGAACACTAATACCGCGATATCAGTTGCAATATCAATGATTCTTTTGCTTCCGGACTGGCACTTGGGGGCTATTGCCCAAACTGATTTATTGTAACTTTCGTTATTGTTTTGCGTATAGCCGCTCAAACAACGCTGCAGCAAATCGTCCCTGCTCAAATTTCCGAAAATTGGCTGAATTGCCTCCAATATTTCCTGAGGAAGAGGCGGTTTATGGCGATATTTAGAAATATCACCATTTGCGACCGCGCGCTGCCACGAACACCACGACTCGGCTCCTTCCGGGCAATCGTCATGTTGTGGCTCACTGTCTGTGGACATTTTATGTTTGATAATTGCCCAAATTGCCTTCCTCATTTTGTCAAATCATCGCTGTTCCTCCGAATAGCCAAGCCATAATATGTGCTCAACTCGTCAATCAATTTTCCGGTGAGCTTTCCTCTGCCAGACAATCCTTTTTTTTCACGATTTCGCGGAGGCGCGTCCCCATACGTTTTTGGACATGATCGATGCACTCTTTTTTTTTTATCTCGAAACCGTCGTATGGATCGCTATTCGATATGCTCAGAAACGTAAGTTTAGAATCGCCGTCACCAATATAATATTTTTATTTTGTGCCATAGAGCTCTTCAGACCGTTGAAACATTTCGATGGCTGCGTCGACTTCCATTTTTCCGGAGGAGCCGCTATGGTTCGCTTGGCACTCATCGTCACGGGTAGCTTTCCATTCCCAGTACTCCGCGGTGTTTTCTTTTTTTTCCCAATGCTCGCAAGCTTTGCAGTATTTCGATTTAACCATAACGTCAATCACTTTTTTAGTGTACCAGCCGATTAGCGATGTTATACCGAAAAGCGAGCTGAAACCGCGCTTTCGCCACGATCCGTCGCCTGAAACGATAATTCCGTCCGCCACCCCATGTTCCAACGAAATTCTCTGCTCCTCAAGTGCAGCCTTTTTTTGGCTCATTGCGCTCACCGCTTTAGTGGCAATCAAAATCGAATTTATGATTCGATCGTAAAAAGACTGAAAGATGGGGCGCGGTAGGTTCATGAATGCACAAAATTTCATCAGGCCATTCAAACCGACGCCAAGAAGACGCATACTGAATACGATCCGACGATTTATTTCGTATGCATTGTCAATCATAGGACACGAATTGATTAACACTTTTTCACAATGGCCGCAATCGACCTCGATTTTGAACCCGAGTCCGCGCAAACTTTTCTCGGTGAATTTTATTTCACGATCACACACCTCACATTTCACTAACGTGGATATAATGTTCAATGCAGTGAAAAGTTGTACTATACGATAACTGAAATCGTTAGTAACACCGACCTCTAAATCGTCCGATGATTTTAACTTTTTCGCCGACGTGCTCACATGCTCTGCAGAACTGTTTTCGGAGCTATAACGGTTCGGCGGTTTTCGATTCGAAATTTTCGATCGACTCCTCGCGTCACATAGCTCCGTTTTGTTCCCTTTTTCCCCGGATACACTTTCTTATCCTCCATTTCAACTTGAAAATAATAATTTGAAGCGTTTGATATTCACAAACGAAACGATTCGGAGCGATTAGACACGAATAGCGTCGCTTCTATTCGCAAACTGACGCTATGACGCTATCCCTATACCTGCCATGCAATTTTTTCAATTATCGCCACCTAGTGCTATTTTTCGAAACTATATTTATAACAATAGTTAACCGGCTAACAATAGCCGGTTTTTGTGAAGGGAGCCAAAAGAATACCTGAGAAAGGCGGGAAGAATACCTGGCGACCCTAAGGCGCCCAGCTGCGCGGGACCCCGAGCGTCGCGGACCGCTGCACCGCTCCACAAAATATTCAATATCTACGAAAATAATAATTTTTTCGACCTGGGTCCAACGGCATTTCAATCTTAAAAATATTTTAGATTTTTTTAAATGGTTTTCAAAAAATCGATTTTTTGAAGCCGTCACAGTGGTGTTGTCCCTTAAGCCGGAGTGAAATGATAGGTGTAGTGTACATAGACTTTAAAAGAGCTTTCGAGACTGTAAACAGAAATATTTTAGTAAGAAAACTGAGAGGGTATGGTATAAGGGGCATAATGCTAACATGGCTTGAGTCATACTTAACAAATACGAAACAAAAAATAAACTACAATCAGGTTTTATAGGAAGTAAAAATCGTGAAACATGGCGTGCCCCAAGGGACGGTGCTAGGACCGCTACTGTTTATATTGTATATAAATGACATCACAAAGCAGCTAAAGTACTGCAGATGTAATACGTTCGCCGATGATATGATACTGTACGTTAGTCAGGATAATGCTGACCAAATAGAATATAAGATAAACTATGACTTAACTATAATAACAAAATGGTTAACGGACAATGCGCTGAAGTTAAATATAAATAAAACAAACTAATACGTGACCCAAGAAAGCAAATTGAGAAAAACAGATGCAATATACAAGTAGACGGGAAACGTTTATTGGAAATAGAGGAAACAAAATACCTGGGCGTAATATTAGACGAATACCTAGCCTTTAATAAGCATGCCGAATATACAGCAAAAAGAGTTGCCAAAAAAGTAAATTTGATGTATAGAATAAATAAATGCATATCCGTATACACTAGATTGGCAATATACAAAACAATCATCGCACCTCATTTTGAGTATTGCTCGAATATAATGTTAAACTTAAATTAATATAGCATGCAAATGTTGCAGAGAGCACAAAACAGAGCAATGAGAGCGGTACTCCGATGTAATAGATACACGCCGATCGGCGACATGTTAAACGCGTTAGGTTTTACGATTGTAAGACAGAGGATCTTTTATAATGTATGTGTGATGGTACACAGTATGGTACCAGAAATAGGACCTAAGTACCTGAAAACGGAAGTGAAGAAGGTAAGTGAGAGACATGGGTGCAATACGAGAAATAGGAACGAATTAGATATAAGATATTGTAAAACCAAAACGGGAGAAAAATCATTGATATATGTAGGATTTCAAATGTATAATGAGCTGGCGAAGGAAGTGAAAGAAGAACGAACAATGAGCGGTTTTAGGAGAGCGTTATGTAGTTATATAAGACGAAATGTAACTGTAGATGTGTAAGGACTGTAACGTCAACAAAATAGTCAAAGGCTAAATAAATAGGCATCAATCAATCTCTCACCGACTCAACTGATGACGTCGAGCACATACGCACAACGACACCGCACAGCATCGTAGTGAAGAGAACCACGAGCTCGCATCGGGCATAGGTGATATATATATCGTTTTTGTATAATTTGTATGGAAAGGCCTATAAGCTATTTGCTATACTAGGCACATATGCCCCTTTGTCGACAACACTGGAGGAGGAGAATTCTTGAGAAAAGTTGCGTGAAAAATCATGGTAATATTACGATATCTCAACAATGCATGGATGGATCTAAATAAATCTAAATGCAGTCGAAAGAAAAAAATATCATTACATCGCAAAAATGTCGTCAGATTTGTTATGACTCGACGCGTTTGCGCGTGAAGTCGATTTAGAGTTTGAATATAACGGTTTTCAGGCCACCTTACTGTGTAGAGACATCGGCACAGTTGAAAAACTTCTTTTTGATGTGTAATATCTTTCCGCTCGGTTTCTGTGGCACTGATTTCGTGAAAAGGGACGGAAGTGTGTAACAGGAAGCCCGAGAAGCGCGCGCTATTTGATTTGATCAATGAGCGCGCGCGGTGGTAGCGTTGGCCGTCAGATGGTACCAACCCATTTTCCGAGAGGTTGGTACTGTCAGCCAACAGCGTGTGCGTGTGTGACGAGAAAGTGAAAGGGAAATAGAGGAGAACGCATCAGCTGTGCGCTTAACATACAGTGTTGTGTATTAAGTGTGCTGTTACATAAACTAATTTATATGTGTAAACTATATTAATAAATTTATTTACTATTGATAATGTGTCTGAAAAAAGTGCAGATCATGGATAAAAAATGCAAGAGAGTAATAATGAATAATTATTCGAATAAATATTTGAATATTTAGCTTTTTTAAATTTTGAGGTTGATTTCTGTCGCTGCTCAATTGATATTTTTAATTTTGATTAAAAAAAAAACAAATAGCTTTTTTAACTTTTGAGGTTAATTTCTGTCGCTGCTCAATTGATATTTTTTTACTTTGATAAAAAAAAACAAATCAATTAATTACACGGATAATTTCTTTGATATTAATAATTGCTTAAATATTTATAATTCTAATGATTTCATGAGTTGCAGAGATGGGTAAATCCAGAGCAGAATATGTAGTAAATATTTTATTTACCGAAAGGTGTTTGTTATATTTTAATAATATAATAACAATGTAATAATAATATAATAATGATACAACGTCGACGCGATGCTGCTATGATTAGTTTGTAGTATCGACAATGAAATATCAAATACGCGACGGTATACAGTCCAAGCCAAAATGTAACGGTATCAGTATCAGTACAGCGAAATAGAAGATCTGAATAGAGTGCCGGGGTCCACACCCTCGTTAGGCCCAAGACCCTGGTTTCACCCCCTTCTTAGGACCCCCTCCAGTCCAGCGTCGCCAAGCCCTCCAATCGTGGTCCGGCGCCGTCTTGGCGCCGTCCGACTGCACACGGCCCGAACTTTGCGGACACCTGCAAACGTCGGTGGAGATTTTCGTGCGTCACCGCCGTCCGACTGCACACGGCCCGAACTTTGCGGACGCCTGCAAACGTCGGTGGAGATTTTCGTGCGTCACCGTCGTCCGACTGCACACGGCCCGAACTTTGCGGACGCCTGTGCCAACGTTGGTGGAGATGCCCATGCCCTCTCGCCTTTCGGGCAAGTCCGAAAATTTCCGCGACATTCGGCCTCCCTGACCACCCTGGGTTGTCCTCAACCCTCCTTTCTACACCACGACTATCCTCTGAAAATGATCAAAACCCAAAATTCTCTTATTTACGCGTCAGATGAAATAAATGCAGGAACGGTGATGACCGTGCTTCGATGGATACTTCATTAAGGAGTGATCAGTTCCTTCTAAAGCATCAATCGATTACCAGTCATGCAACCTCGGGTTGGTTCGTTCGGAAAGGTGGTGGGATAGGTACTCAAATTTTACAGTTGCTAGTAACATCCCGACTCCCGACTACCTCTGGTCCAGGCCTACGCCTGAGAATCCACCTATACGAGATTGACCAGTTCTCGACCATGGATTACAGACTTGACCTATAGCCCTGGCCTACGCCTAAAAATCCACCCATACGAGATTGGCTAGTTCTCGACCGCAGATTTTAGACTCGACCTACCGCCTACGACGCATCGCAGCGTAACAGTTTCCACTCACCGAATCAGCGCGTGGCGTCGAACGTGACCCAGCTCCGCAGGCTATCTACCGCCACGATACTGCGTTGATTCGGTGACTTCCTCAAGTCCCGCAAGTCTTGCACCTCGTATCGGTCATTTGGCAGAACGGCCGTCACCTTAAAAGGCCCCTTCGCCTTTGCCACCAGCTTCCTGCTCTCTCCGGTCGCAGCTGGGTTCGATGACACCATGACGACGTCCCCCACAGCATACACCGGCGCCTTAACCCGTCGGGCATCAAAACGCTCCTTTTGTCGTCGCTGCTCCGCATCTGTAGATGCCTTAGCCGCCCTCCTCAGCTCCCGCAAGTCAACCTGATCCAAGGTCTCTCGAATCCCGGCAAGTATCTTCGAATCCGCCATACTCCGCGGTTTATAGCCAAACAGAAGCTGAGTCGGTGACATACGCGTGGTCCTATTCGTCACAGAGTTTATAGCACTCTGCACCCCCTTCACGTTGTCGTCCCACGTTTCCTCCGCTGCGCCCGCACAGGTAGCCGCCAAAGAACTTAAGACGGTGCGATTCATCCGTTCGCACTGCCCATTAGCACGCGGCGTGGCTACCGCGTTGAGCACGTGTAGGCTGTTCCCCTATCGCTAATGATCCGTGTAGGTACCCCGAAAATTGCTATTAACTGAATCAGTGACTTTACCACCCATTTCGTCGAGGTATCGCGGACAGGTTCGAGTACACAAAATTTTGTGAATCCATCTACGATGGTAAGGACCTGCGTATTTTTTCGTTTGCTACGCACAAATGGACCCACATGATCGAGATGTATCGTATGGAATGGTATAGAAATTTTCTCAATCGGGTGTAGCAGCCCGGGTTTACGTCCCGCTGAACCTTTATAGTATAGACAGTTTAAACACGCCTTTACGTATTTTGACGAGAACTTTCTCATTCCCTTGAACCAATAATTTTCCCGTATCTTTTCTAGGGTCTTCTCTAGGGCGAAGTGCCCCTGTTCGTCGTGACATAGGCGTACCACATTAAAACGCGACATCTTAGGTACCACCCACCTGCATCCCGCGTCAGTTCTTCGGAAGACCACCCCTTTCTTTAAGACGTACTTGTCGAAGTACTGTTTTGTTTCGGGTTGTACTTCGCCCGATTGCAACACCTTTCCAATCAATTCGATCTCTGGATCCTGCAACTGCGCTACCTTAATCCATTCGCCTTCGGTGATATCAATGGCGCAACATTCAACCGGGTTCCTACTCAAATAATCGACATGAGCCACCTGGGCACCCGGGCGATACACTATCTCAAAGTCATAGTCCTGAAGATATACCCACCAACGAGCGACTCGTGGTTGTATATCCTTCTTATTGGCAGTGGCCCGTACGGCGTTACAATCCGTTACCACCGTAAATTTAATCCCTAGCAAGTAAACTCGAAATGTCTTTAACGCTGAAAACACGGCCAAAGTCTCTAAGTCGTACGAATGGTACCTCCGCTCTACGGGGGTCGTTTTTCGGCTGTAGTAAGCGACCACGCGTTTCTTTTCCCCGTGTTTCTGCAAGAGCATAGCGCCTAGACCTATTGCACTAGCGTCCGTGTATACTTCGGTTTCTCGTTCGGGATCGTAAATTGCCAAAATAGGTCTGTTAACCAATATGATTTTTATTTCGTTGAATGCTTCAATCTGGTCGGTTCCCCATGTCCACGGAACGTTTTTACGTAAGAGATCCGTAAGCGGGGCCACCTTTCGCGCAAAGTCCTTAACAAACTTCCAAAAATATCCCGCAAGCCCTAGGAATTGCCTTACTTGTTTAATATTCCCAGGTTGGCTGGCCTTATTGATAACTTCAATTTTGTGTGCCCCCGGTCGCACCCCCTCGCACGAAATTTCACGCCCTAAATAATCGATTTTGTCCTGGAAAAACCTACATTTGGTCAGGTTCAAGGTCAAATTGTTCAACTGCAGTGCCTTTAGGACTATTTCTAGTTGCTTGAACCCTTCCTCTAATGTATTCGTTGCAATTACCACGTCATCGATATAGACTAACGCGCACCCCTTTAAAACCTTATTCATCGTCCTTTGAAAAACGGCCGGCGCGTTAACTAAACCGAAAGGCATTCGCAAAAATTCCCAATGCCCATCCTGTGTGACAAAGGCGGTTTTCTCGACGGAGTCGGGGTGCATGGGAATTTGATAAAACCCGGATTTTAAGTCTAAGGATGTGAAAAGCCGTTTGTTACAAAGTTGATCTATCTGATCGTCTATTATGGGCAATGGATATTGAATACGTTTGGTGATTTTATTGATACCCCGATAATCTATTGCCATTCGGGTTTCCCCATTCTTTTTTCGAACCAGTACGACTGGGCTCCCGTACGGCGACGAGCTCTCGCGAACAATGCCGTTTTCTAATAGGTCTGCGACCATGGCCTTTACCTTTTCTCGATCGGCTTGCGGGAGGCGATAGGGTCCATGGAAAACAGGTATCTCAGTAGTTAGCTCGATTTTCAGTTCGGCTGCACTTGTCTTACCTAATTCGCTCATGTTAAATGACACATTTTGTCGGTAATTAACTAATAGCGCTAATAGCCTCGTTTTAGTGTCCCCGGCCAACCCTTCGCTCCATGCCCCTCCCTCATCTATGGGCTCAATTTGATCCGTGTCTATCATTGCGACGTCAATTACTTTATCATTCCCCAACGGTTCACCTAGCGTAAACGTCACTCCGGAAGCATCTGATATCGCCTTAATGTTGGCTTTACGCAAAATATCTCGCCCAATAAGGATCTCCTTTGACAATTGATCATCGGCAACAATGAAAGCCCTTAACTCGAACGGAATGTCGTCAATACGAACTTTTATCTTTGCCCGAGCAACAGGTACCACGACTGCGTGGTTGAATCCCGACAACGTCTTTCGGGTGTCCTTAAATTTCAAGTCTAAAGAACGCGCCAAGCTTTCTCGAATAATTGAGCAATCGCTTCCCAGGTCAACAGTGCATATCTTCTCTCGGTCCTCTAAAACACACTTCTTACGCGGTTTGCCTACCATGGCCGGCGCGACCTCTAGTACCTCGAGTGGGGGTGAACCCTCCTCAGGGGCTGCCCCCCCGTCCCGTCATGACTTCCCTTCGCTCCTCTGTTGGTTTCGTTTTTTGAAACATTGACTCTCGGAATGCCCTGTCTTTTTACAAAATACGCATTTCAATTCATTTTTAATACCCTTGGGTACCGTATCTTTGCTGCTCGGAGAGCATGGACCTTTCCGAGGGTCCCGCTCACCGGTCTTAGTGCGTTCCGACTCTGGGTACTCGTCCCTTCTATGCCCCGTTCTACCGCATCTATAACACCTTCTGAGGTCAAATTGCCTATCCTGCTTTGGGAAACGGTCCTGCACACGCTTCTCCCCTCTTTTCTCTTTAGAACTTCGGTTTTCCTTCGTTTTCTCACTCTCCAAGGATTCCAGACATCGATTTACCTCGGCAAGGGTCTCTTTCTTTGAAGTTATTAAATGCATTCTTATTTGTAAATTGTGAATCCCGTCCACCACCAACTCGACCACTTTCCGTTCAGGAATTTCCAAATTCAATTTATTAATTCTCTTAACCTTTTCAAAGCAGTATGCTTGTAAAGACTGCCCCGGTATACTTCTATGTAGCGACGCGTCTCGAAAAAGTTTAGCAAAATTCTGTTCACCCGAAAACTGCTTTAAAATTGCTACGCTAAAGGCTTCCCAACTTGCGGGTGCATCCTACAGCCCGTCGTACCAACTCCTGGCAATCCCCCTCAATTTAAGTGTAGCCAGATATAATTTGTGTTCCATCCCAATCGTACATAATTGCGGACGTATTCACTTTTTCCAACCATTCCACAGCCGATAGATCCTTCTTTTCTGGGTCAAACTCAGGCAAAATCTTCTCATTTACATAATGATTTCCCCGCCTCGAACCTGACTTGATGAGGGCTGAGAGCACTTCAGTCAATTTAGCAAAATCGGACTCACCCTGGGGTGCGGCACCCCTTACCGGACTTCTGGTGGTGGATCTGCGGTCCCGGCGACGCCTCGATAGGCTCCTGCTTCTTGCACGGCCCTGCCGCCGATGCTCGCCGCCCTGTCGTTTATCGTGGGACCTCGATCTCCCACTGCGACGGCGATCCCGATCCTCCGAGTGCACAGACTCGATGGATCGACGGCGTCTGCGATCCCTTGAGCCCTTTCCTCGCGAGCGATGCCACGATCTCGCTTCGCATCATCCTTACCCTCGGTTCTATCGAGTCTTTCGTCTCGTTCGTCTCGGCTGGGCTTAGATGGCATATTGATCGTTCCACTTATAAAGCACTATAAACTTTAATTTCACTCTTATCCTTGATTGTTCACTTTGATGGGTAAACTACCCCTTGAGTCCTTTCTCTTTCCTTCTCAACGTAGCACGTGATGAATCCCACTTCTGAACTGTAGTAAATATTTTATTTACCGAAAGGTGTTTGTTATATTTTAATAATATAATAACAATGTAATAATAATATAATAATGATACAACGTCGACGCGATGCTGCTATGATTAGTTTGTAGTATCGACAATGAAATATCAAATACGCGACGGTATACAGTTCAAGCCAAAATGTAACGGTATCAGTATCAGTACAGCGAAATAGAAGATCTGATGAGTTCTCGACGCGTGTCCGAAAACGAAGTGTGCCGGGGTCCACACCCTCGTTAGGCCCAAGACCCTGGTTTCACCCCCTTCTTAGGACCCCCTCCAGTCCAGCGTCGCCAAGCCCTCCAATCGTGGTCCGGCGCCGTCTTGGCGCCGTCCGACTGCACACGGCCCGAACTTTGCGGACACCTGCAAACGTCGGTGGAGATTTTCGTGCGTCACCGCCATCCGACTGCACACGGCCCGAACTTTGCGGACACCTGCAAACGTCGGTGGAGATTTTCGTGCGTCACCGTCGTCCGACTGCACACAGCCCGAACTTTGCGGACGCCTGTGCCAACGTTGGTGGAGATGCCCATGCCCTCTCGCCTTTCGGGCAAGTCCGAAAATTTCCGCGACAAATATATGCGAGATTACCGGCAGAAAAAACGTGAGGAAAAATGAAAAACTGGAAAGGTAGAACCAAAAAAAATGCGCATAATTCGACTCAGCGTAGCAGGGATTTTCGCGCACGTGCAGCGAACTTAATTCTCTCACAGACATCAACGGCCGACCCAACTACTGCTTTACCAAATCTGGTTGTCGGTCATGCAACTTTATGATTGCCATCGTTGCCATTTTCTCATACTTCGTTTACATCAACAGCGACTGCATGTAATACTTCGATGAAATGTCACTGCTCTTCCCCAAATTGAACAAAAATAACTGTCTTCAATAACAAATTGCATTACTCCTAGCGTTAATAAAATAAAATACAATTTTCATTAAAAAGAATTATTCTTCGTTACAAAAAATCATTTCAAATAATACCTGAATCATTTTTTTCGGGATATAATGTTTGTGTTGCTTATTACCAAGGTGAGATGTCAGATGTTACACATCATATGCGACTACTGTAAGGGTCGCTCATTTTTTTTTATACTTGGCGTCAAGACGCTGCCGCGTCTCTTGATACAATCAAGTACATTAAGTCTAGTCATTTTTGTTGTTGTTTGGATCATTAACTCGATTAATTTCTGAGGAGGCGTGTTAGATTTCTAGGGAAGAAATCGTGTTCAAAAAGTTAATCTCAAATATGTTTTTGACATATTTCAATGTCACGTCGTAAAGTTTTTTAGACTAAGTTTGCCCTATATCATATGTTGTTTTATGGCGACCGCACGGCGGGCGACAATGAGTACTGCAAGAAATAGAATGAAGAAAGAGAGTTTTTATCCTTAAGAGCTTACATACCCCTAAAATTGTCATAAAATCGATTTTTTTATAGATTTTTCTCCTTTATACTTTTAAGAATTAAAAATAAACTTTTCAGAAAATACTAATCCGTTACAAATTTATAGTTGATATGGGAGACTAGCCGTAAGTTTACGTTGTACCTACGAGAAGCTTTAAACGCGTTTTTCTTGAAACTATGTTTTTAGACAGTGTCAACGCAATAACTCAGTGAATTTTAAATATTTTTCAACTTTTTTTTTAATCTGGATAATTATTTTTTCTATAGTCTGACAAAAGGTTTTTTTAATTTTTTGGTTGGACAATTTTTTATAAATTATTAAACACTATTTCTTTTTTAAAAATTGCACACTAGAGTTTGAAATACTGTAATTTCTTTATTATTGAAAAAAAAATTCCCTCCGTCAGACTATTACTACTACATTATTTTACTAGATTCTTTTTTATTTTTGCAGAATGGATAATTTTTAGTGAAGTTATGATGTCGACAAGGAGGCGCCATGGTTTTCATCAGTAGTCCATTTATACCCGTAAAAGATAATGTTAATATAAAGAAACATTTTTAATTTTTATTTTTATAGCTGAAAAGTTAATAAAAAATGTGAAATCAACAATGAACATTTTTTTTTCAATATATGACCTTTATAATAATTTTTCAAATTTACTCGGTTTTCAGCACGCGCAGCGGTATGTGATCCAGAGCAATGTTCCCTTATTTTTTTTTTCAGTTCAATTTTCGAGTGCATGACCAAGAGTCAGGACTGTGATGCATCCTTCGAAGTGTTATAAAATAAAGAAGTCAAAGTAAAGTAAATTCACTGCGTGTTTTCATTTACTTATCCACGTATTTCCAATAGAAACACCATTAAGTTGTATGGTTCAAACCAAATAAAGGAGATAAAGCCGCGACGAAATTTATTTACGTAGACACTCCAAAACATTATGTATTTAACACAGTAAAAATGTTATGGTGCAAAAGACGTAAATATTCTGAAGCAATCGGTCGCGCCGTTAGTTAGTGTGAATCCAAAAGACGTCAAATGCTCTCATTCAAAATTAATAATCAATCGTATCCCAGGGGCAACCTATTTCCATGATTTAAAGACATACGAAGGTGTCATTGATGATACTTTTAAACAAGCGGCAATTGCAGTGGGATTTGTAGAAAGCGATACTGAAATTTTTAATATTTTTAAGGAAGCCTGTACCTTCATAATGTCCGCCGAATTGCGTACATTTTTTGCATGGTTTATTATTTCTGATAATTCATCTTCCACTTGTGAAATTTGGAATAAATTAAAGCAAAACTTATCCGAGAGATTTTTTTTATGATAATGACAATAGAACCCTTTATGAAATGAATGCAATTTTGAATTCGGAAAACCTGCAATGCTTGAATTTTGGACTTCCGATTCCTTATAAACATTTACAAAGTAATAACAATTTCAACGAAGGAAGAGAGGTTATGTCTCATAAGAACTGTTTCCAACTCTCTGTGTGTGCTATTTCATACATGCTTTAATTCTCATTTCTTACTTGCGTTTACGTCACTATATTGCAGTCAACGTTTTACTATTACGTGATTCTCTATATACAGGAAAAAAAAATCACCCTTAGAAAAAAGACATGTCACGAAATATCTCGAATTGCGATTTATTTCTAAAGGCGGCTAACTTCTGTGATTGGCTGTCGCTGTCGTGCTTGGAGTTCGTTTATGTGCATACTTCAGATCGCACGATCGTAGACATCGAACTTAACCTAAAAAGAAGCGCGCGCGGCCCGCACGCCGATTTCAGTATGGATAAAAACAATATACAGAAAACAGATTTAGCGAATTATGAATCAAGAGACGCGGCAGCCTCTTGACACCAAGTAATTAAAAAAGAGTTTTTAAATATTTGCTATAGATTCCGATCAGTGCTCCCGCTGTATTCGACATTTTCCAGAGAAAAATTTCCTCCCGATGTAGCTAACCGAGAAAAAGTACGACGAACTTGTGCTTCCCAATTTACGGTCCCACTTCAGTTTACGTAAAAAATGAAAGGTTTCTAATCCCCCATATATCATTATCACCTACACATAAAAAACATGTAATACACGAAAAAAGATTATCAGAGAGTGAAATATATTATCAGACTATACTCATAATTAATAATCATAAAAAATTACTGAAAACGCCGACATTGTTATATCACAAAACGCTCGACACTCGAAACATCTTATTATTTAATTATTAATGTTACTACATTAATAATACTTGAGGGTGTACGTAGGAATCCGCGGAATACAAAAATAGTTTATTATGTTTTAAATCCTGCTTAAAAATTACACAATCGCTCGCGAAGATTTTACTTTTTGAATTCAAACATAAAGTTCATTATCGTCATTGCGTATTTTTGTTACTTAGTTTGCTGACAAGGCAACAAGGCGTATGTTCTGAAGCTTTTATGAACGTTTCGCAAATGATTCATGAGACGAATTTTCGTGTCCTCAAGGACTGAGAGCATTGAATCACGACTGGCCGGACTTGTCAGGATCTCGTTGAATCTTTCCAACATCGCCATATCTATTTCCGGTATACCATCGAGATCTTCGGCTATCAGCATTGCTTCATTCACGTCCCTGGTCAGAATGTCCAAACTCGAATTATTCCCGGATGTACTGCAATTAAAAATAATAATAATTATTATTATAATATATTTTTATTTTCTTCAAATTCTATGATGCAAAAGGCTTTTACTTATAGTTTTGCTGCTTGTCTATATATTCGCAACATTTTTCGTAAAAATCCAAACACCCAAGATCATCGTAACGACACTCTTGTTTCAGATACTCCTTCAATATTTTACGACCTTGAGGATGAGTCAGGGTCTTTTGTATGTTATCGGTTATGTAATCGAGCTCCTGGATCGTTAGACCGGAAGTACACTTGCCGATGCAACCAACGAACCTTCGCGGTGCTGACGTCTTCATATTAACGACTATCTGGAAGTAACAAAATAGATTTTGATTTTAGGACTGGTTAAGTAGAATTAGTTTGTATATTATCATGGCCCGCGTTCTCCGTAACGTTGTAGGTGAGGTACATTTTGTGAAACTACGTAAAATGGCCACGTTCACTTGACGTTATGATCACAGAAACGGGTGATAACAGTCCCTACTCCTTTTTCACATCCTCTAGCAGAGACTTAAGAAATTAACTCATAGAAGATCTAGTTATCACAGAAAATCAACACGTCCCAACGAATAAGTTACTCTAGATATTAGTTATATAATATTTATATCGCGATCAATAGGGGAAAAATGTATTAGCTCAGAACCCTGATAGATTATTCATATCGATTAAAAAATTTATTATTTCGATCAAATAAGGCTTCTTTATCTAATAAAAAGTATTTTCTGGTAAATTATTTATATTGAAGAGAAATGAAAATGTTACTTCTAACAAATGAATGTTGTCTTTACCTTGTCCATAAACGAATATGAATACGAAACAAATAAGGATGTCCATAAACGAATACGAATTTATTCAAATCAATCGATCGTTTAACGACGATTGAAGAAATTTTAAACATTTATCTTAGGACCTACAATCAATTTTGCTTTCTAATAAAAACAGTTGTTTTCGTAAAAAAATTATTTTGGTAAACTCTTACCAGTGTTTGAAATTTTCCAAACAACCGGAAAACTGCATTTAAAAAAAACATTTTGACAGATGTATATACGCTTCTAAAATGTAAACGCTTATATCGCTAAAACGTCTTGACAATTGTACTGAAATTTTGTATAGAAGTAAAGCTTTAATCCCTTTTTTTTTGCTTTTTTCATTAACATTACTCACGAATTCTATGGTTTATGGGATTTATAACTTTTTGAAAGACGTCTGTGATCGCTCTAACTTCGACGAATTTTGAAATATCGCAACATTTTTTTATTTGCATAATGTCGTTAAAAAGCAGTTGGTATTAAATTTGGCGGCAATTAGTGAAAGAGTTCAGATTTCATATAATATTAATTCTTCAAATATATCCTGGTTGGATATTCTCAATGGACTCAACTAACTTGTTCAAATCTTGCTATACGATCAATTGATTTGAATAAATTCATAAAGTCTATATAATACAAATATTTACGCGCACGATCACAATTACCATCACAAGTGACAGCTTTGACAATATTTGCACAGCCAGATAACATAGCGTCTTACAAGTCTGTCGCAAAATTTCTTTTAATCCTCTTTATATACAAAGCATTTTCTTTTAGAACAAATTGCCTAGTACAAACTGATATTGAATTCGTAGATCACATCAATAAAAAACGTATGCCATGGCCTCCCCAGCGGATCGTCGGAACCAAGACGTTTGATTATTTGGGGAATATCGCGGACCAAAAAAGGAACCGATTCCCTTTTCTGTTAATTATATTATCGTAGAATATATTAATTTTGGCTTCGCAGTGATTTTTAAGCATAATTCGTTTATAAGAAATTTATATAAATTAGGGATATACAGTAATTTAATCATAATATACTTTAGATTTTATGTACGTTAGTACCAGAAATGGGGACAGTATTAGAAACAGGGCCGTTTACCTTAGAAGTGATTAACATTTCGTGTATAACAAAATCACGTCACATGGCGTGAACCGTCTCTACGCGGCGTTGTTTACAGTTTTAGTTACCGACCGTGGTATATGACGAATTTGATTAGCCCCTCGACTCAACAGACGGCTACGGACTCTTTGACGCACTGCGCATGTGTTGGGACACATCGCACTTTCGGAACGAGCCGTACTAAGGGCCGGTTGTTCCGCCTCTAGGTAAAATTTATTCGAAGGCTAAGAAATGATGAAGTATAGAGTTATCTGCAGGGTAGACTTGATCGAAACGTGGAACCATGGAGACTAGAGTAAAGGAGTCCGATCTTCGTACTTCTGCAGCCGCATCAGAAATCCGTAAAATAAGGCTTTTCCCAGCCGACACTGCAAGGCGCTGATGTCGGAAAAATCTAACTAGTCGCGGGGAGAGACGCGACATGGCGGTCTGAAGTGTGGTGGATTCTCGACTCGTCTTAATCTCAATATATAAAACAAAGTGGGGTTAGTTACTCCATTTATAACTCAAGAACGGCTGGACCGATTTTAATGATCTCTGATTTGTTGGATTCGTCTCCGCCCCGAATAGAAGAATAACTATTAAAATATCTGAAAAATTCACGGAAAAAAAATTATGAATAAAATGAGTTTTTAAATAAATTAGGTTGCAGGCAGGGCAGGTTAGAAGGGGGGCATGTTTTTCTCATGGTCAATTGTACGTGGCATATTCACGTGTCGGCAAACCATCCGCTTTATTTGTTCTTGCCCCTGATAACAAAACGAAAAATGTCGTATATCTCAAGGTGCTTCGCTGAAGAGAATCAACCCGAGTGCAACCCATGCAGCAAAATACATAGCTTCAAAAAAGCAAATGTCTTGCTGACACGCCATTGAAATACTTGATTTTTGTACTTTTATTGATTTTTTATTTTCTTTATATATTGAAACGTTTCACACTTCCTGGACGGTCGGAAGGACCGTTCAGGTGATTTTAATGATATTTAATAAATTCGTGAAAACTTGAATAGATTTGAAAACCGTATCTCAAGGATTGATCTGAGGTCAAAGTTCGGTCGCGGACTCGAAGGAAAGCTGGATGTACGAGGAGGCGACGTGATGAGGATTCTTTTGATTTATATAATTTGATTTGAATTTATAAGATGCCTCAGATTCGGAAGAATTCGATTATCACATATTTAATGCGTGTCACGAGTCAACCTTTCATCATCGGCACTCTGAGAGAGCAATGTTATAGGTTGATTCAAAGCTACTGTGTCTCGGGAAGCGATGACCAGTAGAAGCACAAAATTATTTCTCGCAATGCTATTTTGAATTATAGCGTATTCTAAAGAATTTGATGTTACTTTTACGGAAGGTATTATCAATTGGATTTTATTTCTTTAATTAAATTGCTGGAAGAGCTTGAGTTAGTGAAATTAGAGTTTTGAATTGGTTACCGGTGAGAGGAAAACGTCCGCCGAGTATTTGTCAAGAGTATGTCGTTTTCTTCGAATAATCCGGTTTGATCTTGAGTAATTTGATATTATTGCCTTGTCGAAGAACGATATCGAAGTTTCCCTCGGGTTTCTGAGTTCATGCGTTCTACGCTGGACGTATGCACTTACGCGTTGCTATAACGCTCCGTGTGTCGATTCAGGGAAGGCCCTACCTATGGGCGTTTGGGGTACTGTGACTATCGCCTTTTAAGGTTTGAGCATCCAGGAGCAATGCCTGGGGTCTCACCAAAGTCGGCTCCCTAACAGGTAGCTGAAAGATGTATTTCAAAAAAAGTTGTTTTGATATTAAATACAGTATGGTCTTGAAGAGAAGGTACGGCTTGATGTTCCAAGAATTCTCTATAGAAATAGAGACGTAGTGAGAGATGTTAAATGATGAAATAGAATAATCTAGAAGAGACTATTATATTTCCAAAAGTAATTACTTGACTCGAAATCTATCGATATGCGACGATACGTAAGAATTGTCGATGGAACTTCGTTGAGACTCGATTGAGGTAATTACCGCACGTTTCAAAAAGAAACGAGCGAATACAAAATGATTTTAACAAATGCTAAAAGAGCGTTGTTCGTTTTGTGAAAAGGAACAAAAACTGAGATTAAAATAATTACTTTAACGTGTAATTAGACGCAGAAAATGACCAGCACGATGTTGTGTTCAGAACTGATGGTTTGCGCTGGAAATGCCCTGCTTTTATAGCAAAAGCTATTACAACGCCCGCACTCGTTTCCCGAATTCTGATTGGCTTTGGGTTCCTCGGTGGGGCATAACGTGCGATTCCCTGCTCGATGCAAGAATACCGAGATAGAGTAAATTGTAAATATTGTTTTATCTAAAAAACTTATGTTATTGAGAGGTTATCAAATTCTTATGTACGTTTTCATACATTTCTTAATTTAGAGCAAAAAGAGCACTATTACTGCAGCGAAAAGAACAAAATTTAGATGCTATAGACAGCGCACCAACAGAAGAAAATCAAAGCGCTGACCCATCAGCATTGAACAGCAATTGTGCACAGCTGAGAAGAGGGAGTGAGGAAATTCATGGTTTCCCATACGAAATTGTTTTCGTTTTGTACAAATCGTACATTGTTACCACAAATATTGACGTATCAGATGGATTAGCAAATGGTGCTGTTGGTAAATTGGTGCACATTGAACAAAACGAGCAAGATGAAGTGACACGAGTATGGTTAACTTTTGATAATTCACCAAAAGTTGGTGAAAAAATACATTGCAACGCATAATCTTGATAAAAATGCCGTCCCAATATAACGCAGAACATCTAGCATTTCCATGAATAATAATAAAACAATAAACGCTCAACGAAATCATTTTCCTTTAGTATCAGGATGTGCCATGACAATCCATAAATCTCAAGGCGGAATATTCGAAGAAATTGTTTATGAATATCAAAGGACTCATTCTCTGCCATTACTATATGTTGCTCTGTCACGAGTTACCAATATTGAAGAACTTTACATAGTGTTAAAAGACAATGACAATAGATTTTATCATTCTCGAAGAAATGATACTTTGATAACATCTTTACAAGATGAATTTCACCGATTGTCGTTGAACATATTAGTAACAATAGGAAGAACGATACTCGATTTCATGAATGAAAGAAACACGTTATCCATGGTCACTTTCAATTGCCAAAGTCTGAGAAAACATGTGTTCTACTTGAGCGATCTAGTTATTAATTCAAGCAATATTTTGTTCTTATCGGAACCCTGGACAAACGATAATGAAAATGCTGACGTCCCGAATTTTGATTGTATTGCCAAATTTAGCCGTAAAAATGTTAGATCAGCAGGAGTGGCAATTTATCACAAGTCGAATGATACCTCTACTATAGTTGTTTACATTTCACCCAATAATACCGTTCAAAATATCATAAAATTTCTATATAAAAGACTTCTTATTTACGGTCGAGTAGGCTCCGAAGAATTAGGTGAAAACTATCATACGTTGCCACTGATTTTAGCAGGAGATTTCAATGTTAATTTCTCGTCCAACGATGGACAACTTTTGATACAATTCCTCCAAGATAAATTTGAATTACAAATTAATAATAATCTAAATGACCCTACCACAAGACATGGAACAACAATCGACGCAGTTTTCTCTAGATATCTTTCAAATATGCATCCAAAAGTATATTTCTCTTACCATAAACCTATTGTCTCAGTCTTACAATCAACTACTGTAATTACTGGTTTATCCAAAAATTAAAATAATGAAATGATGAATGAAAATAATGAATAAAAAAAATTAAATCTGAAATATTGATTTATCAATGAAAACCCATGAACATAAAAAAAAAAATTCTACTTTTATTTATGTATACATCTGTATGTTGCGAAAAAAGTTTTACTTCAGTTGTGTGGTCTAAAGCACACTCAATTTTTTTATTTTATTACCTTTACGAAAACATTCCATTTCTTTTTTATACTACATTATAAAATCGATGTAATGCTATTTTATCTCTTTACCTTTGCAGATTGGTAGTAATTAATAGTTTTATATAACTTTCATATTAATAATTACGATTGATTACACTGAAGAGTCATGTGTATAGTTACTGTGATTTACTGTAGGTGGCTAGATTCAACTAGGTTCCACGTGCTGTTTACTTCTCTCTGACGTCGCTTGAGAACTTTACGACTAAAGAGACGCATTGGCGAAATCCGAAACCATTATACGACGGATTTCTGAGAACGAATTTTTCGTACGCTCTCCAGTAGAGGTCGAACTCCTTTACTGTAGTTTCCATGGGTGGAACAACCTGCTCTAAAGCCCGTGGCACAATGCGAGAAAATAAGAAATAGGAATACAAAATCAGATCAATATCAGACCATCCGATTGGCGTAGGTTCTCTGAAGTACATGGCAGTTGCCTGATTTGTATTTCTATTTCGTATTTCCTCGCATTATGCCAACAGCTTAAGGTGCGTGCGAACCCCTAACTCCTATACGGATACGCTTAGTGTCTTACTGGGATGAGAGGTGATGCTATCGCAAGAAATAGAGGGGATAGTGGAGACGGTGCGCGGGGCAAGAGGCAGCCGCAAGCGAGTGAGAAGGTAGTGTTGTCGCGGTGCACGACGTCACTCAGAAGATTTCTCTTTGAAATATTCAGTGAACTCGGACTCGGCCTCTTATTTTTCGGACTATATCCGTAATGTCCAACCAATACGTCATACTTTTCCTATTTCCTCAATCTCGCTTGTAAGTTTATAAATTCAACCTACATACGCGATCTGATAGCACTGTAATAAGAGGACCATATGAGATTGCCAATTCTTAATATTTAATTTAGTTTTCTAATGGCCAGTAAATGAACTCCAAATTTCGCTAACATATCCGTGTTAGCTAAAAGTGAAACATATTAAAAATAGTTGCCCCACAGTTGATCGCTTTTGCGAAAGGACTACGTTTACTAGATATGGAACCGCCATCTAGACGATTTACTCCATCCCCATTCTAAATCTCGGAATAAAGTTTTTTCAACAGTGTATTGATTTTCGGGAAAAAGCAAAATCTTATACGTAGAATTCATGGAGGCAGTTCGTAAGGTAAATCTTACCCCCTCTTAGCATCGTTATACATAGCTCTATTTTGCCCCACTGCCGTAGTGTCGGAATATATAACTCTCTTTCTCCTTCTCTCTACATAATATCTTTATTCTCTCTTGTCTAACGAAATGTGCCTAAACGTGATGCATCCTTGAAATTTCACTCGCCGCCTAAGAAGTTTCACATAAAAAAACAACACCGTTTTCTTGCTTTATAATCGACTAATTTCGTGTTTCCACGAATTCAGTCCGACGCGATTAAAATCGAATATTTTACTGCGTAAAGAAATTCATCCTTTTCTGCTCGATCTCAATTCGACCGATTTGAAATGTCGCGTGTCACAGTATTTTTTTTCTTAAACCATTACGAATTATGAATTTGTGGATCAACATGTATTATCCAGATAGAATATATGTATTTTTTGTTATCTTTTTCAAAATGCGCTTTATTTCAGTTACGAAATCTTCGCCTCTTTACTGCCTTCACACTGAACAAAACTGTTTTGTGCTCTCATGGATGAGCACTTGGGAGGCCGAGGTTAGTTGCTATTGATCGCTTTTTCGTTGCGAGTAATCTCGCTTCGCTCACCTGGCGTTCTCACAAATACACGCGCTGTTCACATTTTCGTTCTTGGATGTACATAGTCCTTGTAACTTTGTCCAACACACAATTGTCGTGTCGTTGAGCACACGTAATTCGGAAATATTTGCGAAGGAATGAAGTAAAGTATAGACGCAAAACGACTCGACAGTGCTTTCTAAGGGAGCAGCTTATTTCGACTGACACAAGTTTACACGGTGTATGAGTATAAATAGAGACGAGCTATACAACGTCACGACGTTGGGACGCCGGCGCTCTCTTGGTACAGTTCAAGAATATATATACACCGTACACTTAGAGTATTAAGGAGAAAAAATAATACACGACCGAAACTATCCTTAACCTTTAAATAACAAAAAGTCATTTATTTAGTGAATAAATTCAGAAAAAGACGTGGAGGATATATCATACGTCGCACATAAAATACATGTTAAATTGATATCACGTGTGATATACGTATATTATATATCGTACGCCATCTTTATAATTTTTAAAATAAATTTTTGCACGGTATATATCGCATGTACATATATGAAGCATTCTTGTTCAAGTGAGCCAACCTTTCCGGCGACCCTTTTCGATATCTTCAATAGTCACTTAATACGGTGCTGCACATAATATAGACACATGACTATAGGGAAGGTTATTGGTGATCGTGACTTGTTTGTTTTTTTACAAACGGCATCCGAAATATCGACAGTTTTGATAGGATTTTCGGTGCTTCATAATTGCTATAATAACTCAGGCTTTTCCGCACCAAAATATATTAATTGTGGATGATCTTCAAATTTAATTTTTCTCCGTACGATGATCAAGTTCATGATTTTGTAGATTTCCTAGCAAGGCAATAGGAGTACGGTGAAGAAGATAATCTTTTTAACAAACTTTACTTCCTTACAGAGGAAACTTTAATTTTGTGAAAAAAAAACTTTTTCAAAGATTTTCATGCCAGACTGATTAAAATGTTCCAAATAGTCAGAGAATCACATTAACGAAAAAATGTCTGCACGAATGTGTGCATGTACAATATGTTGGCGACATACCTTGTAAAATTCAAATGGCTTATCTCGAAAATGACTCGACCGATCTCCCCCAAACTTTGCACACATCTTGAGTCACAAACTCGTTTTTTTTTTAATTTGATAACGTTTATAACGGGTGTCGTGTTTCATGAGACTTTGCATTTTTCGCAAAATAGTGTAGTTGCTCTAACTTCCACAAATGTTGAGATATCGAGATAAATTTTTTTCTATTAATAGAACACTATTATAGTAGGATTTTCAGTGTCAATTTTCGAATTTTTCGAAAACTAATATTTAGTTTAGGAATACAGTATCGCCAATTTCCAATTAGTATTAAATTTAAAGCGAATTAGTGATAGGGTTCAGATTTGATGAAACGTTCCATTTTTATTTTTCAAGGCATCAAAAACAAGTCCGTGGTTGTAGCAATCGATGTCAGGAAAAAAGCGTGTAAATTAGACACTTGCACGTTACCTCATTCGTTCATCTCACTCATAAATCTTTCTCCATGAGGAAGCCAACATTGAAAAGCAATTTTTTTTCTTCCTAATGAGCCTTACAACGAATGTTTTTAACTCATTGCCCTCAAGGGATTAGATGGAAAAATAAAGGTATTCTTGATGGCGCGTGTGATGTATCGTGTGTGATATATGTTAGACCGTATATCATATAAATCATATTTTGTATATTAATTTGTATATTAATTGTTTCTTCTTTCTTTTAAGTTTTCTACATTTATGAGAGGAATATTTGGTACACAGAACGGAAATCACGACCTTACGTGATAGCATGATGATGACGAGGGGAGCGAAACGTTTGCGCGTCGAGTTTCTCGCGATTCATCGTATGAGAACTAATAAAAGTCAATGTATACCACAACGGCGAGTGATTAGCGCTCGGTCGTTTAGCGATAAGAGGCTAAATGCCGTAAAAAAGTGAAGCGTTGCTTCCCAACTCCGAGGCTTCAAATATTTCTGGGGTTCTTCCATATATATAAATCACAATATTTCGCGATAAATCTAATTTTTTTTCGCACTGAATCATTCCTACTAACTAATTATATAATCGTTCGTTCATTAAAATATCCGGTTTATCGTAAAATATTGTGATTTTGACCGGGGGCCACTTTCACGAAAAAAGGAAAATATTCAAAGGTAAAATACTACGGACATTTCTAAGTCCTATACACTAAAATATTTTCTATGGTCCTAGAAAACAACATTTCTTCTGTCCCACCAAGCGGAATTTTTCTAAGTTCTACGGATGTGAATTTTTTCTATGTCCCTTCTAACCGAACTTGTTATAAGTTCTCATAACGTGAAATTATTTAGAATCTCCTGAATATTTAAAGTCCCTAAAAAAGTTGAACGTCGTTCATTTTTTCTGAGTGCTTTCAATCTTGCCGTATCGAATCCTGTACGCACTTCCGGGCCCTAGTTATAAGCGTTTCTGTATGAAAGTGATGATTCGATGTTTATGTATTCATACGGTTTTGGAATGTCAGAATCACGCACACTTTCAAATTCGTTTCTAAATCGGACAGACCTGTTTTTTTTTAGGAATTAGTTCATCGGCGATGTTTCCTTGCAAAATAGTCCTTTTGGGAGGACTGGAGGGGTTAGGGAGAGATGGTGTGCGAGGCAGGCAACCGTTTCGTACAATTTCGTCGTTCTCAACTATGGGTATGAAGATCTGAAAGGCTTTTTTTTTCTAATCAATCGAAAGCTTATATGTTCTCGAACGAAAGAAGTGTAGAAAATCTTCGTTCTGCGATGTTTATGGAAGTTTATTTTCTGGGTAACATCCGCAAGACCACGTTTTTCGGAATAACCTATGCTACATCTCGCGATTTTAGAGTATTTCTATCTCAAATGGCCGATAACGTTATCCGAAACTTTGCACACTTAACAAAAAGCCTTTGAGGATGTAGCGTGCTCGCCTCTAAACCTCGCGGGTGACAAAAGTTAACAAAATGCCTAAGTTGTCACGTGGTGAACTCGACAATTTGAGTTGTACGCATATAGTAGACCCAAATTAATGCCCGGAAACTCCCGATGCTTTGCTTAATGCAAAGCATCGGGAGTTTCCAGGTTAAAATGTCTGTGCCGTCGTCTGACTGACGGAAAAAAATATATCGACTCGACATAGCTCGGGCATGAATCACAGATTGAAGAGTAGAAAGATCTCAAAGCACGCTGCGCAGGTACATCTGTATGCCGTGGGGGCAATTGTTCGTTCTTCGCCTGCTCATTGCCTCGGCCGGTGAGGCAGATCCTGAGTGACCTTTGTGGCAACTGCGCGTGTATCTACAACCGCCTCCCAGGTAATGCAGATTCGCTGAGCGGATGCATATGACTTCGGGCGATGAAACATTTATATGTACACGGTGAAGCTTTTCAGTTATAAACCGCGATTTATGTATTCGTTGAAGGAATCAACAAATGCAAGAGTTGGCGTTTATTCCTACAGTCGATTGTATTTTGCGGACAATAAGCGACTCGGTATCTGAAAATATAGTTGTAATAAGTATTTATTTACATGTCTCTATCTCCAAAATTCTGCCTGTTGCAAAAGAAATACCCTCATTAATATGTGCATTACTGCGTCAGGACAATTTCTTCGTTCTAGTATGCAGGTATTGGTAATGTTTGTTGCATAGATCATATCGCATCGAACTGAAGCGACGTAAAAATTGATTGATTGGCAGTGAAGTATTCCGTAGATAAAGATAAGCCTCGAAGAAATAAATTCTCTTTGCATTGAGAATTTATTTATTCGAATTTTCGTGCACAATTAATAGACCCACGGGCACTGAACGCTTTTGTTCGGAACGGCGGAACGTCAACCACTTCAGAAAAAATTGAGAAACTGGCGTTTACTACCCATTGAGCGAATTCATCGGTATAAAATCACCTTTAAAATGTGTACTGACTGTTTTATCGGTGTTGGCAACAGCCGATCCAATAGATTCACGTCACAGTGCCGAAGGAGGATGTCAAAGTCCCGACAGTAAAACTCCCGACACAGCCTATCGCGCATGTACTGACTGTTTTTGGTACGTGTACAGCCGCGAGATGGCAATAACGGTTAAAGCGCAAACACATCGCGGTTAGGCAATGAACGTAGTTCCAAGTGTTGGGGTTCTCAATAAAACCGAGGGACGTGACTGACTAGCAAATTATTTAATCAAATAATACACGCGGATTCCTTTTGGCTATATCGGAGCGAGAAAAAGTTAAATACATAAACAACTGTTTTTGGTTGAATTTCTTATAAACAATTTGTTAACAAAACCAAGAATAAACAGTAATATGATTATTGCCGTTAATTGTTTAATGAACAAATGGTAAATGAATAAATAAATTGTCCAAATAAATTAAAATAATTGTTTTTATTGTCGTTGTTATTATTATTAATACATTTCGTGGCAAAGATTTGACCGGATAATACACGTGGGTTCCTTTTGGGTATATCGAAGCGATAAAAAGTTGAATAACATAAAGAACTGTTGTTGGTTGAATTTCTTATAAACAATTTATTTAAAAAACCAGGAATAATTACTATTATGATTATTGTTGGGTTTCGTTTAAAAATGTGTACCTCTGTTCCCTGATTTCTGATTTTTCGATGATTATACAAAAATTAACTTTTTTTTACCTAATAATAAAAACAACGACAATAAAAACAATCATTTTAATTTGTTTGGACAGTTTATTTATCCATTCGCCATTTGTTCATTAAACGAAACCCAACAATAATCATAATAGTAATTATTCCTGGTTTTTTAAATAATTTGTTTATAAGAAATTCAACCAACAACACTTCTTTATGTTATTCAACTTTTTCGCGCTCCGATATAGCCGAAAGGAACCCACGTGTATTATCCGGTCAAATCGTTGCGACGAAATGTATTAATAATAATAACAACGGGAATAAAAACAATCATTTCAATTTATTTGGACAGTTTATTTATCCATTCGCCATTTGTTCATTAAACAAAACCCAACAACAATCATAATACTATTTATTCCTGGTTTTCTTAATAAATTGTTTATAAGAAATTCAACCAACAACAGCTGTTTATGTTATTCAAATTTTTCTCGCTCCGATATAGCCAAAAGGAACCCACGTGTATTATCCGGTCAAATCTTTGCAACGAAATGTATTAATAATAATAACAACGACAATAAAAACAATTATTTCAATTTATTTGGACAATTTATTTATTCATGTACCATTTGTTCATCAAACAATTAACGGCAATAATCATAATACTATTTATTCTTAGTTTTGTTAACAAATTGTTTATAACAAATTCAACCAAAAACAGTAGTTTATGTTATTTAACTTTTTCTCGCTCCGATATAGCCAAAAGGAACCTACGTGTATTATTTGATTAAATAATTTGCTAGTCAGTCACGTCCCTCGGTTTTATTGAGTACCCCAACACTTGGAACTACGTTCGTTGCCTAACCGCGATGTGTTTGCGCTTTAACCGTTATTGCCATCTCGCGGCTGTACACGTACCAAAAGAAGTCGGTACACGCGCGATAGGCCGTGTCGGGAGTTTGACTGTCGGGATTTCGACTGTCGGGATTTCGACTGTCGGGACTTTGACATACTCCCGAATTTGACTGTCGGGACTTTGACATCCTCCCAGTGCCGGGAGGATGTCAAAATCCCTACAGTCAAAATCCTGACAGCACGTATAAACAAAACAGTATAGGTATACACGAGCGTGGTGTCAGGATTTTGACTGTCGGGATTTTGACATCCTCCCCCAGTGCCGACGCTACGTCGCGTTGAGAAACCATATGCGGGTAACTAGCTTCCCTCTCGGATGTTCGCATCAGCGCAACACTCTCCCTCTCTTTTTACTTTACCCGGGGACAATTTCTGAACGAGGCCCTGACGGTAAATATCTTACTCTCTACTTACTTACAAATATTTGTTTCGCAGATGGCGCGACCCATATCTGCAGCGACGTTGGGTCGAGATATTATTTTCCGTCAACGAGACAACGCCATAGAGTTCCATTCGAGATCTGGAAAACAGTGGATGGGGCTCCCGTATCAATTTATTAATTTAATACATCTAAATGAAATTCCTATGAAACTCGAGATAAAAAACAATAAACCAGAAGCAACGCCAGAACATCCCAAAAATAATAAAACAAATATATAAATAACAATAAACCGTCAGCAGGGGCGCGTCGAGCGCTGGCGGCGTGCGGACGCGTCCGTCGGACGGCCGAGCATTATTTGTGGAAAGAAAGAGTTTATCAAGGAGAGAAGTGGCAAAAAGTAGTGGAAAGTGACGAGATAAGGCCAGAGAAGAAGTGAAGGTATTATCCAAGGAAAAGGTGAAGAAACAGGAAAGACAGGGTTCTCCCTGGTGAGCACGCTTCCTTGGAGGTTAAACACAGTGGATGGAAAGGCAGCCTACGCAGTTAGCGGAGAAGGCGGTGGGGGAGCGAGAGAGACGGTAGATGGCGGAGCGGACGGAAGCCCGACGGTCGGCACAGCGGAAAGAGCGTCGAGGCATTAGCAAGAGAGTACACGAGATCACATGGCGGGAAGTGTTGGAATTTAAAAACAGGAAATAAAATTGGAAATCTGGAATCGGGAACTTGGAAATGGGGAAGCTGGAAATTTGGAATTTGGACACTGAAAATCTGGAATTTGGACACCGGAAATCTGGAATTTGAAAACGGGACACCTGGAAAACTGGAAAGTAGAAAATCGGATAATTGGGAAATCTGGAGAATGGAAATTTGGAATCTCGTAAACTGTAGGTGCGGAGTCTGGAAATTGGAGGAATCTGAGATGGAGAAATCGGGATGTCTCCCGAAATGTGGAAGATTGGAGTGTGGCAAGCGGAAGAAATTTGGAAATCTGGGAGGTGAAAACTTGTAAAGGGGTAATGTGGAAAGTGAACACCTGGGAACTGGAAATGGAGAAGTTGGAAATTGGGGAACTGGAATTTGAAAACTGGAAAAGTCGAACACATGCGGTGGCAATTTAATGATGAATATACATAAAGATTCTTATCTACGGAAGTCCTCTACAAACTTGCAAAATAGACGCATCGATAATTCATCGCCGCCCCGCGTATAAGCTGGATGGAGAGCTGAGGCTACTCATACGATTCGCGCAATAAAGCATTCACCACTCTCCCTGAGAAATAAAATTTCTCTTCTCTATTAAACTACTCCGCGAATTTTACGATCATTCGAGATAATGTTTTCCGTGTATTATGCACCCTTTCTGAGTTTCTTCCCTGTAGATGTCTTAGGAGCTAAGGGGTCGTTCAATGACTCCCTCTAATTGAATAATCTTCAAACAGAAAGGTCCGGCACCAATGTCAAACGATCCAAACACGCGTAGATTGCTGATTTAAAAATGGTTTCTACTGGAATCCACTCGCAATGAAGCGTAACAATAATTTTTCTTATTTAATATTGCATATTTAAAAAATGATTTCATACAGCTCAAAAATTAGTGTTGAAGACATTAAGTTCGTTAAATATCACAATTGCTTTTAGTCAATTCAATGACCGCGTGCTCTTCATTCTCATTTGTTAGAAGCGGTGCAAGTATCAGTAGAACTTATCGTTTCATTTACTGTTGTTTGTACATTAACGTTATTGTAATATGGTACGCTTCGACATTGACGGTATGTGTAAGATAAATTTATTTTTTCTTTTCACATTTCAATCCTGATCGCACATGTAAAAGTAGATAAAATACACAATGTATCTAATAGACTGAGAAAGATAAGTGAAGAGGGGAAGAAGTCGGTTAGCAAAATATTGATAAATACAAATTGAACGAATTGCATGGTCACGAGTAGACATTCTGTTTAATAAGACGGTTGACATTTCAGCAGGTTCGGGTGACATTTCAGCAGAAGGACGCGATGCAACATCAAAATGTCTTTTATCCGCAGATAAATTTAAATGCTTCCAGAACATCGTCCGATCGTTACGGTGCGATTTTTTGGATTTTCAATATCAGGGTTGATAGTTTCGTGAAAAAACTATACGGATAATTATATGGAATATAAACACCAAAAATATCGAGTCTCGATACAAGAAAACTTACGTGCCTTCCCTCCCTTTACTTCTCTCTCTCTCTCCCCCTCTCGATCTCGCTCGTACTCTCGTTTCAGAATATTTTCAAAATCGAAATAATCTACTTCCCTTCCTTTTAATTACAAATAAAATATTAATAATATTTGTATTACTAATTTTCCTCCACGGTACAGGAAGTCAGGGTGGTCGCGAGTCATCGTCATCGTAGTGGCCGTAATAGTCGTAGTGGTTTTCGTCCTCCTCGTCATCGTTCGCGTCGCCAAAGGTAGTAGGGCTCGATTTGTCTTATCGTGGTCGTATAGTGGCGTAGTCGAATTGGCATTTCGCCGAATTTGAGGAATTTGAGTAAACACAGGCAGTTTCCAAAAAAAAGAACATTTCACAAAATTTCAGTGGCTTTATCTTTGCGTGTCTATAGAATAATTTCCCCGAAAATGTTAAATACCTTCACTATCTAAATCTCGGAGAGACAGCGAAGGAAAGATATTAAAATGTCTCAAAAGAAGTATCGGAGAGGTTCCTCGAAAATATAAAAATACCGTCTCAATGAGAGTCTCGTAGAGTTTCGGAGTCCGGGAAAGCCAGACTCCGTTTCAGATTCATGGCAAGAGTATGGGATTAGATCCTATGCAAGACTCATCTTTCCGAGACTGACTTTCCATACTTTTTTTTCTGTTCGGGTATTAAACGCAAGTCGTTAACTCATTTTTTAGATGAATATTATCCACTATCCTGTTATATGCTTACGTATGTATGGAGCACTAAAATTGTAGTTGCAACAGAGTCACGTGAAAATCAGAATTGTGCATTGGAGCATTATTGACGAATTCATTTTTTTATTGCAACGGATCCGGCGAAATTAAATCTGGATCTGGATTGTCAATGATGATACGTAAAGTCGTGAAGAACGACAATGTTTTTGACAAAAACTGTGAACAAAGGACGAAATTTTCGGTATAAACATAGATTATTCCAACTTACAACCAAACATCCATACGTACCGATGTATAATAAATAAGTGAAAGTTCCGGAAGTATACCGGGCACAGAGATTGAACTGTACTTCTGGGATCTTAGTAGTATAAATAATATATTTTTACGAATCTCGGGGCAGCTTTGGAGCCAATGACAATTATATGCTCCCCGTCCAACTGCACTGCACTGAGAAATAAATCCACGTGTAATTAGCTAGGTTTTCTCATGGAGACATATTCATTTTTTTCGTCAAAGCGTTACTCACCATGTTTATAAGATTCTCAGCGGGCCATGCACTCATAAAAAGCATACAGGCGAGGGCAACATCGATTATCATAAATTGGGACTTAACTATAAGTGGCTCGTGCTATTGGGGAAGGGAAAGACGAAAAAACATATCATTGCAGATGTAACATCAAGTACTGTCGAGTTCGTTTCATAAACTATGAAAAACTTACGCTCACAATGTGAATACCACCGGTTATGATCGACAGGGTAGCCATTACCGTAGTAGTGAGACATATGAAACGTACGGCAAGTACGACTTCTTGCGTTTTTCTGTAAAAACGAAAGTCATTTTATCGAGTGCGTTCTCAAATAAAATCCCAATTGTACAATCAAATTACTGGTGTGTCCTCACTCGAGTAAAATTTGATGCTTCCAGATGCAAGCATTTAATTCACGCAAAGTCGTGACGCTCTGAAATTCATTAGCCAGCAGTTCTAGTCGTGCTCCGGCGAACCATATGAGAAAAGCTGCGTAACAATCGACGGATCCTACTCCCCCGCACTGAAGACCCGCTATGGCCTGATGCAGATAAGCCACGTCTCTAGCCGGATGATTATTCACGGAGAAAGGATATTTAGCGTCAGTAGGCAAGTCCTGCGGTAATACTAAAGGGCCACAAATCATTGCGAGAGCCGAAACGATACAGGATATGGTAAAAACTAAATGAACGAGACCGCATCGATCGATATAACGTTGTAACATCTCTCTCTCGTGTCCTGTCGCATGTTTGATGAAATCCTTGATGTAGCAATGCAACATCTGTTATAAAAAACTACTTAAAAACCGGCACACTTTCGTTTAAAAGTTTCACTGATCCATAAGTGGATCAACGAAACGACAGAAGGAGGATTTGATTACATCACATTTAGTCAGCCAAACGCTCTCTGCACACGGAGGAAGCTTTGTGAATCTGAAAAAGTTACAGAGTTGTAATGTCCAAGTTTCGAATCTCTCTGAAATTTTTAGTTATACATAATTCAAGTGTTGAGTTGTGGGTTTTGTTTATAAAAAATTAACTGGTACGTTTAACACGCTACCCGTGATCCATAACAGTTACAATCATATCGAATAGCATTGACATTATACTCGATCGATGCAAAACAAAGCTTCCTCTATACGAGAAAGAAAAAATATGGCAAATTTAGAACATGCAGTATTCGCAACGTACTTAATTAAAAATGCTATTATAGAAGATTCGATAAAAAGATATATTGTATTGGTCGAACCTCGAGTCGAGTACGTTGTCCTTTGCAAATCAATATTTTAATGACCGCTTGACAGCACGACACAGCCAGGCAAATAGTCTTTGTGAACGTCAGATAATCGTCAATCTGATAGCGAGCCGCGTTGCACAGTACAATGATCAGAATCAACGGGAAACTTATAAAAATCCACGACAAAACATTGAAAAGATTTTTCTCGAACTGGCTTGCTTCCGGCGATGGGGGCCAGATGAACATGAGACCAACAGACAATTTTGTGAATAGAAAAGCAGTCTCTGGACTGATTTTTATTTTCAACATCTTGCTCGCAAGCTTCCACAGGACTGATGTAAAATCTACATTCTCATGTTGAAACTATACTGTAAAGAATTGCTGTTATGGGGATGCGGAAAAGGCGATAAAATGAAAATTCGACGTACCGAGTCTCTATAATTTCTTCACTTGCGGTTATAGAAGAACACTTCCCTTCTGCCATTGTAATGATGATTATCAATAATGATTCTCACCGAAGGAAGGTTGTTGCAAGCTGGCAAAATACACGAGTGAATAATTAAACGCCTCTGTACGTAGACGTTGGGCGGAGGGGTAACGTTATACCAACGATCCAGCATATTTACCACCCTCCACGGGAAAAGCAATTTCTTGTCTATTATAAACTGTTCTGCAATAAATTCAACTCTCGTTCAAGGCGAAATATTATCCGCACCTTGCAAACGTATCATTGCAATATACATATACTATCGACGTTGTTTGCTCTACGGAGAACGAGCTGTGGGCTATCGTTTTTTGGAAATTTATTTTCTTCTTTTTTATTTAATAGTGGTTATATTCCCCTCAAAATAAGAGTGTCACGAAATATTGAAGTGCAAGTGATTTGTAGAGCCATATTATAGATGCATTCTGATTTCTGACTGGATATCTAGTCGATGACGTGTTCAAAGTTCGGTCATATGCACTTTTCAGATCGCACGATCGTAGACAACGAATTTTACATTTCATCCGCGGTTCTTGATTTAAAAAATGTAATACCAGATTCGAAATCCGCCACCTCAAAAACGTTAGAAATCCAATTAGTTTCGAATTTTCACGTGGCATATATTGAATCTGCCATACTAAATTTAAGAAATGAAATTACAAATTCCAATTTAGCGACATGAAAAGCCTTAGGAAATATTTTCGTTGAAATTGGACTATTTTTCGAATTTCCATCCACCATATGGAATTTTAGAAAGTTAATTTCACATTCGGATTCAGTGACCTCAAAAACCTTACGTTGTCCAAGCACAATTAAATCGGCTGAGTATAAACATATTTTTTTAAATGTTCACATACGTGTCATATCGCATAAGTGGCCCTACGTTTTCCCGCGTTAATTAAATGCCAATTGTTCCCAAAAAGGTAAGAAAGTTTGAGAGTAGAAAAACGAGTTTAAAATTGGGTATGTCTGGGGAAAAAAGGCAAACTGCATTTCTATTGTATTTTATAGCCTTATCTCGTTCTCGAGATAACATGAGTAGTACCGTGTACTTCCCGCTAGATGACACGAATATTCAGAATTTAAAATACAACGGACATAGGATCGACGGTAACCATTCCGCTGTTTCTGCGTAATCCTCATAACGTTTTTCCATGCATAATGGCATCACGAGTTTAGGTTGCGAGTGTTTTAAGCCTTTCTTCGCTTTGGAAAGACGTAAAAAGTGTCGAATTCGGAAAATAAAAGGAATTACGACAAGTGGTCGAGATGAAAAAAATAGAGGCATTACTCACCGCCTGCAAGCTGTGAGGATTTATTTTAGAATTGCAAAAAATTGCGAATAATTTTTTTATACGTTACGTGAACGGATATAAGATAACAACTGCGTTTCCGATATTCCAAAGGATGGTACCTCGCGGACGAAATTTAAAAAATCGAAACGGCGAGCAAGAGTTTACATTGGCGATAAAAAAGCTATCAGAAATCGGTACAATTAAACCATGCTCTCCGGAACAAGACCAGTTTGTGCCAAGTTATTTTTTGGTTCCAAAATCAGATGGATATCAGAAATTTGTTTTAAATTGAAAAAAGTTAAACCAATTTCTGCAAACGGATCACTTTAATATGGAGGATTGGAGAACTGCGGTAAGGATTGTTGCAAGACGAGCCTTCATGGTTGTTTACCTGAATGACCTATTCTATGTATCGGTTCGGACTATGAAACTTATTTACGTAATGTGACTACTTCGGTCAGGTTACTCGAGCAACTTGGGTTCTGTGTGAATTATGAGGAAAGTATTTTGAAGCTACCGCAGGGTTGCAGGTTCCTTGGTTTTATGGTCAACATAGTAGATATGTCCTTAAAACTGAATAGCGAGAAGAGAGAAAATACGCGATTGTTAGTCCAACTTTTTCTGGTAAGGCGAGGTGTTGATTAAGACAATTTGCCCAATTCTTTGGCACTTTGGTTGCTTATAGTCCGGCTTTAGAATATAGTTGTATGTACCGCAAAGCTTTTCAAAGGGAACTTTTCTGAGCCCTTCTAAAGATTGGCAATGATCACGAAGCAGTTATACACATACCGGCCTCGTTTCACCAAGATTTTGTTGGGTGGGAAAAGAAACTGGGATCATCTAAGAGATCAATATCTAGTCCTGAATACGTTCTCGGAATATTCTCAGACGCGTCTTGTTCATGTTGGGGGGCGTATTGTAATGGGAGAAGTTCTCATGGTTTTTGGAAGGATAAAAAAGCACAGTACATATAAATAATCTCGAGGTCACGGCAGCATTTATAGCTCTCCGAAGTTTCGCCTCCGACTTACAGGGAGTTCAAATTCTGTTACGAGTTGATAACATGACCACGATTGCTTATGTAAATTTTATGGGAGGGGTTCAATACCCGGGCTTGATCCCGGCCCGTCGCGTTTGGCGACGGAACCGGAGATCCGTATCCTTAGTATTCGCTGTCGCGATATAAGACATGATAACTCGAATAAAGAGTAAAGGTATCAAAATATTGATACGAAATGGGAGTTAGCGAATTGTATTTTTGAAAAAATTGTGCGAAATTTCAGTATTTCGTCAAGAGATCTATTTGCATATACGGCAAACGCAAAAAGTGTTTTGTGGTTGGCATTGTAGGGAATATAAGGCAGGTAGAAGAGGCTTTACTCCGGCGTTATAATTTCGCATCATGTATAACAGTTTATTATCGTTCGTTTACCAAAGGGTCGACCATACCGTGAGGCCATCTCGAGATGAATCCCCCTCTCCTTCGTTCGATTTCACACGACGCTGTCGACCGTTACATCGCCTGATAGAGTGCGTTCTTATCATTGGTCGAGTCTGGGAATGGATTATCGTTAACAAAAGATACATACTTAAACTAAATTCCTTGGAGCCGTTTCGCGGATATACGTAAAGGTACGCGGACTAGCGTCAGATGAATATAGGTATTATTAGTGTTATTATGAATAAATTCCCTACAATTGGCACAAATTTGATGCATTTGTGTATATTCGCATCAGCCTAGTTCTCATCCTTAATTTTGTCAATCATTGTATGTAAAATCGTGAAGAAGAATAATGCATTCGAAAAAAACTGCTGACAAAGTCGAGATACTCGTATGTTTGACGAAAAATGCTGTAAGCCGTAAAAATATCCATACTTACCGACCAAGGATATTCACATGGAAGTTCCGGAAGTATCCTGGTAACCGAGCGTGACTCTGGCATCTTCAAAGTACAAATAATATATTTTGTCGGAATTTTGGGTGAGTTTCGTATCCAAGGACAAATATAGCCTCCCTGACC
This sequence comes from Oxytorus armatus, assembly GCA_958009045.1. NCBI lineage: Eukaryota > Metazoa > Arthropoda > Insecta > Hymenoptera > Ichneumonidae > Oxytorus > Oxytorus armatus. The sequence goes on along the minus strand of OY253747.1, from coordinate 7,312,744 downwards.
AACATTACGAAAAAGCAAGCAAGAGAGTATTGTCAAGACCCAAGAATTGTGACTTATACCGTAGTGGTTTTTCTTGCTTATGAATAAAACGAGATATCGTGGTCGACGTATTCATCATAATATTTAGAATGGTACTCCATTCCAAAGGATCCACTTTTAGTCCATATTTCCGATTTGCACTCGAAATCCCGCGAAGAAAATGAAGTATGGGAAGTCAATCTCGGAATGAGTCTTGTATAGAACCCGATCCCAAACTCTTGTCATGGGCTTGAACTGGCTTTCTCACGCCCCGAACCTCTTCGAGACTCTCATTGAGACGACATTTAAATATTCTCGAGGAATCTCTACTTTTGAGAAATTTTAATGTTGGCCACGAATCTTTCCTCGACTGTCTCTCCGAGACTTTAATCGGGGTATTTAATATTTTCGGGGAATATTATTTTATGGAAATGGATCAATGAAACCATTGAAATTTTATGAAATTTTTTATTTTTTGGTAACTGTGGTTACGATAAACCTCGTGAATCGTTAAGGGACATTAGTAACATGAATAGTTTTTATAATTGAATATTAATTAATGAAAAGTGAAGCAAATTATTTCGATATAAAAATATTCGGAAACGAGAGAACAAGGGAGAGAGAGAGAGAGAGAGCAGTAAAGGAAGGGAAGGCTTTAAACTTTGCTTGTATCGAGGCTCGATATTTTTTATGTTGCTATTCCATATAATTAATCGTATAATTCTTTCACGAAACTATCAATTGTGATATTGAAAATCCATAAAGGCCCACGCAAACGAATGGACGATGTTCAGGCAGCAATCGAATTCATCCTCGGTTATAAGAAATGTTAACATTGCATCGAGTCTGCTCGAATGTTGTTCTCTCTCTCTCTCTCTCGTTCTCGCTCGATCTCCCGTTTCAGAATATTTTCCAAATCGAAATAACCTGCTTCCCTTCCTATCAATTAATATTCCGTAACTAAAAATATTTGTATTACTAATTTCCCTCAACGGTTCACGAGGTCGTCGAGAGTCATCGTCATCGTCAGCACCGTTCGTGTGGTCAGCGTAGTAAGGGTTGATTTATCGTATCGTGGTCGTATAGTGGTCGAATTTCGCCGTATTTGAGGACGTTAGAGCAATCACAGTAGGTTCCCAAAAGATAGAAAATTTCATAAAATTTCAGGTGATTTCATCTATTTAACTCTATACAATAAATTTCCCGAAAATCTTAAATACCTTCACGATTAAAGTCTCGGAGAGACAGTCGAGAAAAGATTCGTGGCCGATAATGAAATGTCTCAACAGAAGCATCGGAGAGATTCCTCGACAATATTAAAATGCCGTCTCAATAAGAATTTCGAAGAATTTCGGAGGCTGGGAAAGCCAGACTCCATTTCAAGTTCATGACAAGAGTATGGGATTGGATCGTATGCAACACTCTTTCCGAGACTGACTTCCGACACTTTTTTTTCTACCCGGGTATTAAACGGAAGACAAGTGCTTAACTCATTTTTTTAGTTGAATTTTAATCTCCACTGTCCTGTTACAAGCTTCATACATACATAATGTATGGAGTACTGAAATTATAGTTGGAACAGAATCACGCGAGAGTCGGAATCATGAATTGGAGAATTATCAATGAATTAATTTTTTCATTGCAACAGATCCGGCTAAATTAAATTTTGATGTAGATTGTCAATGATGATACGCAAAGTCGTGAAGAATGAAAATGATTTCAACAAAAACTGCGATCAAAATACGAGATATTCGGTATAAAACATAGATTGTTCCAACCTACAACCAAACATCCATACGTACCAATGTATAATAAATAAATGAAAGTTCCTGAAGTATACCAGGCACAGAGATTGAACTGTGACTCTGAGACCTTAGTAGTATGAATAATATATTTTTACGAATCTCGGGGCAGCCTTGGACCCAAGGACAATTGTACGCTCCCTATCCGACTGCATTACACTGAGGAATGAATCCACGTGTGATTAGCTCGGTTTCCTCATGTAGACATATTTATTTGTGTTTTCAAAGAGTAATTCACCATCTTTATCAGGTACTCAGCGAGCCACGCAGTCATAAAAAGCATAAAGGTGAGGGCAACATCGATTATTATAAATTGGGACTTAACCATAAGTGTCTGTTGTTGAACACGAAAAAATGTATCAATGCAGATGTAACATCGAGCACTATCGATTTCGTTTCATAAACTATCAAAAACTTACGGTCACAATGTAAATACCACCGGTTATGATCGACAGAGCAGCCGTTACCGTGGCAGTGAGACACATAAAACGTACAGCACGTATCACTTCTTCCGTCTTTTTGCAGAAACGGAAGTCTTTTTGATGAGTACGTTCCCAAATAAAATCCCAATTGTATAATCAAATCACTGCTGTGCCCTTACTCGAGTAAAATTTGATGCTTCAAAATGCAAGCATTCAATTCACGCAGGGCCGTGACGGTCTGAAATTCATTACCAGCCGTTCGAGTCGCGCTCCAGTGAACCATATGAGAAAAGTTGCGTAACAATCGATGGATCCATTCCCTGCGACCTGAATGGCCGCTATGGCCTGATACAGATAAGCCACATCTCTGCCCGGATGAGTATCCACGGAGAAAGGGTATTTAGCGTTAGTAGGCAAGTCCTGCGGTAAGACCAGAGGGGCGATTCTGTACTTGGCGCAATGAAGCGACGCAATGAAGCGACGCAACCCCGAGTGACGCTTGCCAGTAGGAACGCTATTAAAAAATGCGATTCTGTAGCGCTTGCTATTTTGCGTCAAGCGTTACAACGGAGCGTGTTCAATTATTGCGTCTGAACTGTGGACGGAACCCCCCCACCTATGAAGAAGCCGTGAACCTGGTCTTACCGTAGTACAAATATCTTCCTAATTAAAAACTGTTGTCAAATTGTTATGTAGTGTATGCATATTATCAAAATGTATTTTGGAGAAATCCTTGCTCTGAAGTAGTGTTTGAATTTTCGTTAGAGATGATGGTGGCTTTTGGAAATGTTGCATTATCGCAAGCATGTATTTCTTACAGTCTTGAAGGAGTAGCAAAAAGTGCTAATAAACACAATAACGAACAAAGGAAGTATTTGATTGATTATATGTACAATCATCAAGAGTTTGCAGCAGTCCGGCTGATTGGTGTTCGAGAAAGAGAAAAAGGAGAACATCTATGGAATGAGCTCACAAAAGAACTAAACTGTTGAGGGTGCATGGAGAATAAAAAACAGTGGCAAAAAGCGAGTGCAATAAAATCTTATATCATTTATTATTGAGTACAATTTAAAGGACAATTTTGACGGCATTTTGTAGGTTTGGAAGGATTCAAAGGCGAGGGTGAAGAGCAAAGCCGTAGGCCTGAAAAATGCCCGATTAAATACTGGAAATTTTCCCATCAATAAAACCCCCCTTCCCCTCTCGCGGGAGAAGATTTGAAGATCCTTGGATTAGTAAGATCGGCTGTAACAGAAGGGTGAATGTTGCCTGATTCAATGCCTGAGGAAGTGGTATGCAACTAAAACATTATTAATATGAAAAGGTGTACGTTCGGTAATAATTAACCCAGCAACCATGTTTGTCGCTGTCCTTCCCTGTAGCATAGCTCCATAAGCTTGCGCACAGGTAACTGCGCCCAAATAGCAGCATCGTGACGAGATCCTGAAAACCGGGCATTCACATTTAAAATGCGTAGATCCGGATCACAAATCTGAAAAAACCAAATCAAATGAAATAAACTAAGTTTTCGAGGATCATGCATTTTTTAAGATTAATGCTATGTTCGTTATCGACAATGAAGTGTACTTCGTATATTTGTTTATGGAGCACCCCAAAACTTACGATAATTCAACATAGCCATTTATTTATCACCACCAACGTTAATACTCTCATGCATTATATTTACTCGTAGTTCGAGTTCAGCTAACCATTTGTACATTCATAGAATGATAACCATGATGATTCACAAAAACTTCTCATACTGTTTAGGAGCAACGATTGCGATGTGAGTGCAGTCAATTGCACCAATTGCTCCAGGGGAAGGTTTGGAGCCTTGGCAAATTTTGTTTTAGCTGCCTCTCTTTGCTCCGGAATAGCAGGTAATTTGATTCAGCGGCGAAACATATAATCATTGATAGCAAGGGTGACTGATCTGACGCACCGGCTGACTGCAGTCTGGCTTAAAGCCAATGCAAAATCCTGTCCGACTACTGTTTAATAAGAACCGACTGCATAGAACCGAATAGCGCAAAGAACCTGTAGGAAAATGATGGATTGTGGCAGTCTTTTGCTATAAGTTCAACAATGTTCCCAAAATAATTTGGACAGTGTTTTGCAATAATTATACATAATGCTCACTCAATAATATATATGCATACACATCAGCTGTTACATTTGTGGATTATAACCTACCTGCGTTTCCACAGAGAGACCAGTTGGGCGCTCACGTTGAAGATGTGGTCTCAGTTCTGTCGCAAGGTCCCTCGCTAAATCTTTAGAAATTCTGAACAAATGTCTGAATTGAATTTCGAGCAAATTGAACACATTTTGCTCAGCACGCAACCTTTTGCGGGTCACACGCAACTGTGAAACTTTTTCTTCCTCTTCCTCAAGGGCTACTAGCTCGATAAGTAACATTGCCATAGCCATCTCAAAATAAAATATTTGTTACGAGTACGACTTCTTTTTTATCTCACTTGAATGATTAACACCCTGATTACTCAATAAAGCAGATAATAAACTGCGACAAGGTTGATCGAGTCTCCAAAACCTTTTCATAGATAGAAATTAAGCAGACAGCATTTCAATGATCTTGAGCATACTAGTATTATTGCAAAATAAACAACTTCTAATCTAATGTAAAATATACATTTAGTGATGTGAAGCTTGCTATGCTAAACATTCTTGAAGATGCTCATCTTTATTCAACACTATTTTCAGTTGTCAAAAAAATTGGTTTAAATGTATGTCATGTAGAGCGGAAGGTACAGACTCCTAACCTCACTTAAAATTTTTTTCCACAAGTAATTTCATAATCATCAAATGCCACATTTGCCTCACTTTACATTGGAATCAAAGACGCAATAACGATTGCACGGGGTCGGGAGGCTGCGCAATGTTCTGACGCTATATACCGTCACCGACGCAAAAATTGCGCTCCTTTCAGGTAGTTCAGAATCGCTCCGAACGCAAGTCATAGCGTTCCTGGCGCTATTTCGGTTTTGCGTCAGACGCTATGCTGTTGCGTCTGGTAACGTCTGGTAGCGACGCAATATCGTAGGGTCTGACGCAAACGAGTGACAGCCATTTGCCAGGAAGATTCCAGCGGAAAGGCGCGACTCTCATAGGCTATTTCAGTTTTGCGTCAGACGCTATTATAAAATGAACGCGACCGCATCGATCGACATAACGTTGTAACATTTCTCCCTCGTGTCCCGTCGCGTGTTTGATGAAATCGCTGATATAGAAATGCAACATCTATTATAAAAAAATTACTTAAAACCCGCCACACTTTTGTTTAAATAAAAGTATCATTAATCCATAAGTAGATCAACAAAATGACAGAGGGATGTTTTGATTATCTCACATTTAGTTAGCGAAACGCTCTCTCCACACGGGGGAAGCCTTGTGAATCTGAAAACGTTACAATGTTGCAACGTGCAAGTTTTGGATTCCATCTCTTTTGGGTTTGGTAGCCTTTTCAAAAAATGTAATTAAACCGTTACAAATTTGAAGCGCTCTTTCAATTCACGCGCTATTCAAATCCAAAAGTTCTTTAATGATGTTCTATTTATACCAAATGTTTTGAACTTCCATGAATATTGATATAAATTTCTGTCATTGCCGGGTGCATTTAACGCGCTACCCGTGATCCGTAACATTTTCAATCATATCGAATATACATTGGCATTATACTCAATCGATGTATACACCATGAAAATAAAGCTTTCTCTATGTGAGGAATAAAAATAGCAAATTTAGAAATTACAGTTTTCGCAACGTGGTTACTGAAAAGTACTATTATAGAAGATTCGATAAAGCAATATATTATATTGGTCGAAGCTCGAGTCGACTACGTTCTCCTTTGCAAATCAACATTTTAAGGACCGCTTGACAGCACGCCACAGCCACGCAAATATTTTCGTGAACACTAGATAATCGTCTATCTGATAGCGACTCACACACACACACACACACACAGAGCCCAACAAACACACACAAACACGGGCAAACCAAACCAAACACACACACACGCACGCACAGCCTAACAAACGCACACAAACACGGGCAAACCAAACGAAACCAAAAACACACACGCACGCACGCACGCACGCGCGCGCGTGCGTGTGTGTGTGGCCGTGTTTGTTTGTTTGTGTGTGCGTGTGTTTGTGTTTGGTTTGCCCGTGTTTGTGTGCGTTTGTTGGGCTGTGCGTGCGTGTGTGTGTGTGTGTGTGTGTTTGGTTTGCCCGTGTTTGTGTGTGTTTGTTGGGTTGTGTGTGTGTGTGTGTGTGTGTGTGTGTGTGTGTGTGTGTGTGTGTGTGTGTGTGTGTGTTTCATCTTTTCGCCGGCACGCACGCACGCACGCTCGCACACACACACACAAACAAACAAACACGGCCACACACACACACACACACACACCAGTTATTTTAACATTGACATTTTTTATTCCATCGGCCATTTTTCCCTCCGACCATTTTTTCCACGGCCATTTTTTCCTAGATCCGGAAAAGTCGTGTGTGGCGTCAAATTTCCTCGGCTGAACTCTGCGAATCGGTGAGCTCGTACTTCTGTACATTTTCTGTATCGGTGAGAGGATTTTTATCTATTGTAGTAGATTCATTCTTTGCTTTGCTTTAATGGCGTAAATGTGTTTCGGGAGTCGGTCACGGGTAATGATACTGCGATAGTCTCGCGTTCATTGTTGAGTTTCCTCCGAATAATACTCCGTTACGATAGTCTTGCGGGTATTGTTGAATTATTTGGTTTAATTGTTGAGTAATTCAAAAATCCCCTCACCTCTCTCTGGTCGTAGCATAATTGAACTTGATTTATCTTTACATTTTGGTCGGTATATTGTTGCATCCAGGATTTTTGTCGTTTCCGATTAAATTTGGGAGAATTTATTCATGATTTTAAAGAAATATTCTTTCCTGTCTAAAGCGTTTCGCGTACGAAAATGAGTTCGGCGGCTTTCGCGGGGAGAGAGAGTTCGGCTTGTGCGAGCGTCTTATTTCATTGTTTCGCCTTATCTTATTTACTTTCTTTTGTTCGGGCTATCGGACCTTGGCGAGTTCTCCCGATATTCGTAGGCGAATGTGTAACATTATTATTTCATTGTCGTTGTCTCATTCACTTATATTTCCGAGCGAATATTTTGCATATATGCCGGGTGTCCGAAACGTCTCACGTATCGGGTGTCCGCTACGGACGAGTATATTGTTCTAGTTATCTTTGCTGAATTTATCTGTAATCGGGTAGTTACCTAATTACCTTTTCTCTTTTGTATAATTTCGTATCTTTAGCTGAATTTGTCTGTAATCGGGCTAGTTACCTAATTACCTTTTCTCTTGCATGTAATTTCTTATCTTTTGCCGAATTTCTCTGTAATCGGGTAGCTACTTAATTACCTTCTCTCTTTTGTATAATTTCTTATCTTTGATGAATTTATCTGTAATCGGGCTAGCTACCTGATTGCCTGTTCTCCGTTTGTATAATGTCATATATCTCGTCGGCCTTTTCGACCGCAGAATTAGCTACCGTATTATTTTCGCTTATTTTGTATAATTGCACGTGTCTCGCCGAAGGGATTTCGGAATTCCTTTCGTAATTTGTTAAGGCGGCGTTTGTTTCTGGCAAACCCACTAATTGTATCGAGAGTAACCCGTTCACGCTGTATCAGCGCTTGTACCTATGGCTTTGTATCATTTTCTTGGCTTAATTAATTATCTTCGCCTTGAGTTCCGACTGCGAGGTTGTAACAGGGTCGAATAAATTATCTGAACAGTGTTTAGACCAGTTGCGTTTATTATTGGTTCCTGTGTTGTATCGTTGTTTCCCGGGTTGCTCGTGTATTGTATATCTTTTATTTAGCGTATTCGAACCGTACCGGGAAGTGTTGGTCATAAGCCCGAGTTCCCGAAGCTTCGCGTTGTTATCACTCGTTTTGTACCTTGCCCCTCTGCCACATTCTCTCAGGTGAGTTGAGCTAGCCGAGTCTCCCTCGGTTCTCACCGTTTTACCGCCGCGCGTTGTTATTTCGGTGTCGCGCCGTTTCGAGGAATTAAATTAAATAAAGCCGGTCTATGGCCGGTGGTACTTTGTACCTGGCGCCCAACGTTCCTCGAGCCACCCCATTTCGTTTGACGATTTCGCGCAGCGCACAAAACTCTACAGCGCCGAGAAGTGTGTAGAAAAAATCCGCCACAGTATGTATGGAGTACTAAAATTGTAGTTGCAACAGAGTCACGCCAAACTGAGAACCGTGCATTGGAGAATTATTGACGAATTCATTTTTTTATTGCAACGGATCCGGCGAAATTAAATCTGGATCTGGATTGTCAATGACGATACGTAAAGTCGTGAAGAACGACAATGTTTTTGACAAAAACTGTGAACAAAGGACGACATTTTCGGTATAAACATAGATTATTCCAACTTACAACCAAACATCCATACGTACCGATGTATAATAAATAAGTGAAAGTTCCGGAAGTATACCGGGCACAGAGATTGAACTATGCTTCTGAGATCTTAGTAGTATAAATAATATATTTTTACGAATCTCGGGGGAGCTTTGGACCCAATGACAATTATACGCTCCCCGTCCAACTGCACTGCACTGAGGGATAAATCCACGTGTAATTAGCTAGGTTTTCTCATGGAGACATATTCATTTTTTTCGTCAAAGAGTTACTCACCATGTTTATGAGATTCTCAGCGGGCCATGCACTCATAAAAAGCATACAGGCGAGGACAACATCGATTATCACAAATTGAGACTTAACTATAAGTGGCTCGTGCTATTGTAGAAGGGAAAGACGAAAAACGTATCATTGCAGATGTAACATCAAGTCCTGTCGAGTTCGTTTGATAAACTATGATAAACTTACGCTCACAATGTGAATACTACCGGTTATGATCGACAGAGCAGTCATTACCGCAGTAGTGAGACATATAAAACGTACGGCATGTACCACTTCTTCCGTTTTTCTGTAAAAACGGAAGACATTTTATCGAGTGCGTTCTCAAATAAAATCCCAATTGTACAATCAAATTACTGGGTGTGCCCTCACTCGAGTAAAATTTGATGCTTCCAGATGCAAGCATTTAATTCACGCAAAGTCGTGACCCTCTGAAATTCATTAGCCAGCAGTTCTAGTCGTGCTCCGGCGAACCATATGAGAAAAGCTGCGTAACAATCGATGGATCCTATTCTCCCGCACTGAAGACCCGCTATGGCCTGATGCAGATAAGCCACACCTCTAGCCGGATGATTATTCACGGAGAAAGGATATTTAGCGTCAGTAGGCAAGTCCTGCGGTAATACCAGAGGGCCACAAATCATTCCGAGAGCCGAAACGATACAGGATATGGTAAAAACTAAATAAACGGGACCGCATCGATCGATATAACGTTGTAACATTTCTCTCTCGTGTCCTGTCGCATGTTTGATGAAATCCTCGATGTACCAATGCAACATCTGTTATAAAAAATTACTTAAAAACCGGCACACTTTCGTTTAAAAGTTTCACTGATCCATAAGTGGATCAACGAAACCATAGAATGAGGATTTGATTATATCACATTTAGTTAGCCAAACGCTCTCTGCACACGGAGGAAGCTTTGTGAATCTGAAAAAGTTACAGAGTTGCAATGTCCAAGTTTCGAATCTCCCAGAAATTTTTAGCTATACATAGTTCAAGTGTTGAGCTTTAGGTTTTGGTTACAAAAAATTAAATCAAACTTTTTCAAATCTGAAACGTTCTTTCAATTCACGCGCCATTCAAATTTGAACATTGTTTAATGAAGTTCAATTTATACAGAATTCTATGCTCTTCCATAAATATTAATACAAATTTGTGTCATTAACTGGTACGTTTAACACGCTACCCGTAATCCATAACAGATTCAATCATATCGAATAGCATTGACATTTTACTCGATCGATGTATGCGAGGTCTGTTCAAAAAGTATCGCGAATTTTAAATTTCCGCGGGCTACGTATATTCGATTTTCGATTTTTTTGTGGCGTTAGGTTGGTACTCATGTCCCTCACTTATGCTGACAAAATCGGCCATTTTGAATGTTTAGTTAATTGTTGATAGCTGTTTTGGTTAGACGTGTTTTGGCTCGTCTTCGATTTTTGCCTATTCAAAAAAATGGATCAAAGAATCTGTATCAAATTTTGTGTGAAAAACAAAATTAAGTGCGTGGACGCATTCCGAATGTTGACTGTGGCATATGGTGAAGCTACCTTGGACCAAAGCAACGTTTATCGGTGGTACAAAATGTTCTCAGAGGGCCGAGAAGATGCGAACAACGAAATGCGTTCCGGACGCCCGAGCACAACAACAACAGACGAAAACATTGATGAAGTGAAGAAAATAATATTGGCCAATCGTCGAATCACCGTTAGAGAAGTTGCTGAGGAACTAAACCTATCGATTGGCTCGTGCTATTCGATTTTTACCAATGATTTGGGCATGAGACGGGTCGCCGCGAAATTCGTGCCAAAATTGCTCAATATCGAACAAAAACAGTGTCGCGTTAACATTGCTAAGGAGCTGTTGGACTCGGTCCGCGACGACCCAAATTTGCTCCAAAGGGTCATAACTGGTGACGAATCATGGGTTTATGGTTATAACGTGGAAACCAAAGCTCAATCATCGCAATGGAAGCTGCCGCATGAGCCAAGACCGAAAAAAGCGCACCTAGTTCGGTTGAATGTGAAGGTTTTGCTCACAGTTTTCTTCGATTGCAGGGGCGTGGTGCATCATGAGTTCTTGCCACAGGGTCGTACAGTCAATAAAGAATATTACCTGCAAGTTATGCGCAATTTGCGCGAAGCAATCCGCCATAAACGCCCGGATTTGTGGAAGAACAAAAATTGGCTTTTGCACCATGATAACGCCCCTGCTCACACATCGTTGCTTGTGCGCGAATTTTTTGCCAAAAACAACACTCTAATGATGCCGCAGCCACCGTATTCCCCAGACCTGGCCCCCTGTGACTTTTTCCTGTTCCCAAAACTGAAGAGGCCCATGAAAGGACGAGGCTACGCCACAATTGAAGCGATAAAGACGGCATCGAAGGAGGAGCTAAACAAGATCACAAAAAATTATTTTTTTAAGTGCTTCGAGGATTGGAAAAAACGTTGGCATAAATGTATTATATCCGAGGGGAATTACTTTGAAGGGGACAAAATAAATATTAATGAATAAATAAATACTTTTTGAAAAAACACAAAATTCGCGATAATTTTTTAACAGACCTCGTACATCATGAAAACAAAGCTTCCTCTATATGAGAAAGAAAAAATATGACAAATTTAGAACATGCAGTATTCGCAACGTGCTTAATTAAAAATACTATTATAGAAGATTCGACAAAAAGATATATTATATTGGTCAAACCTCGAATCGAGTACGTTGTCCTTTGCAAACCAATATTTTTATGACCATTTGACAGCACAACACAACCAGGCAAATGGTCTTCGTGAACGTCAGATAATCGTCAATCTGATAGCGAGCCGCATTGCATAGTAGAATGATCAGAGTCAACGGGAAACTTATAAAAATCCACGACAAAACATTGACAAGATTTTTCTCGAGCTTGCTTGCTTCCGGCGATGGGGGCCAGATGAACATGAGACCAGCACACGATTTTGTGAATAGAAAAGCAGTCTCTGGACTGATTTTCATTTTCAACATCTTGATCGCAAGCTTCCACAGGACTGATGTAAAGTCTAAATTCCCGCGTTGAAACTATACTGTAAAGAATTTCTGTTATGCGGATGTGGAAAAGGCTATAGAATGAGAAATCGACGTACCGAGCATCTCTAATTTCTTCACATGGGGTTACAGAAGTACACTTCCCTTCTGCCACTGTAATGATGATTATCAATAATGATTCTTACCGTAGGAAGATTGGTGCAAGTTGGCAAAATACTCGAATGAATAATTGAACGCCTCTGTGCGTAGGCGTTGGGTGGAGGGGTAACGTTATACCAACGATCCGGCATATTCCCCACCCTCCACGGGAAAAGCAATTTCTTCTCTATTATAAACTGTTCTGCAATAAATTCAACTCTCGTTCAAGACGAAATGTTATCCACACCTTGCAAACGTATCATTGCAATGTACATATACTATCGACGTTTGCTCTACGGAGAACGAGCTGCGGGCTACTGTTTTTTGGAAATTAATTTTGTTCTTTTTTATTTAATCGTGGTTATATTCCCCTCAAAATAAGAGTGTCACGAAATATTGAAGTGCGAGTGATTTGTAGGGCCATATTATAGATGCGTTCTGATTTCTGACTGAATATCTAGTCGACGACGTGTTCAGAATTCGGTCATATGCACTTATCAGATCGCACGATCGTAGACAACGGTTTTTAGATTTCATCCGCGATTCTTATTCTTTTAAATGTAATACCAGATTCGAATTCCGCCACTTTAAAAACGTTAGAAATCCAATTAGTTTCGAATTTTCACGTGGCCTACGAGGTCTGTTCAAAAAGTATCGCGAATTTTGTGTTTTTTCAAAAAGTATTTATTTATTCATTAATGTTTATTTTGTCCCCTTCAAAGTAATTCCCCTCGGATATAATACATTTATGCCAACGTTTTTCCCAATCCCCGAAGCACTTAAAAAAATCATTTTTTGGGATCTTGCTTAGCTCGTCCTTCGATGCCGACTTTATCGCTTCAATCGTAGCGTAGCGTCGTCCTTTCATGGGCCTCTTCAGTTTTGGGATCAGGAAAAAGTCAGAGGGGGCCAGGTCTTGGGAATACTGTGGCTGCGGCATAATTAGAGTGTTGTTTTTGGCCAAAAATTCGCGCACAAGCAACGATGTGTGAGCAGGGGCGTTATCATGGTGCAAAAACCAATTTTTGTTCTTCCACAAATCCGGGCGTTTATGGCGGATTGCTTCGCGCAAATTGCGCATAACTTACAAGTGATATTCTTTATTGACTGTACGACCCTGTGGCAAGAACTCATGATGCACCACGCCCCTTCAATCGAAGAAAACTGTGATAAAAACCTTCACATTCGACCGAACTTGGCGCGCTTTTTTCGGTCTTAGCTCATGCGGCGAACCATAAACCCATGATTCGTCACCAGTTATGATCCTCTGGAGCAAATTTGGGTCGTCGGACACCAAGTCCAACAGCTCCTTAGCGATGTTAACGCGACACTGTTTTTGTTCGAAATTGAGCAATTTTGGCACGAATTTCGCGGCGACCCGTCTCATGCCCAAATCATTGATAAAAATCGATTAGCACGAGCCAATCGATATGTTTAGTTCCTCAGCAACTTCTCTAACGGTGATTCGACGATTGGCCAATATTATTTTCTTCACTTCATCAATGTTTTCGTCTGTTGTTGATGTGCTCGGGCGTCCGGAACGCATTTCGTTGTTCGCATCTTCTCGGCCCTCTGAGAACATTTTGTACCACCGATAAACGTTGCTTTGATCCAAGGTAGCTTCACCATATGCTACAGTCAACATTCGGATTGCGTCCGCGCACTTAATTTTGTTTTTCACACAAAATTTGATACAGATTCTTTGATCCATTTTTTGGAATAGGCAAAAATCGAATACAAGCCAAAAGACGTCTAACCAAAACAGCTGTCAACAATTAACTAAACATTTAAAATGGCTGATTTTTTCAGCATAAGTGAGGGACATGAGTACCAACCTAACGCCACAAAAAAATCGAAAATCAAATATACGTAGCCCGCGGAAATTCAAAATTCGCGATTCTTTTTGAACAGACCTCGTATATTGGATCCGCCATACAAAATTTTACAAATAGATGAAGTACAAATTCCAATTCAGCGACATGAAAAACCTTAGAATATACTTTCGTTGAAATTGGACTATGTTTCGAATTTCCATCCACCATATGGAATTTTAAAAAGCTGATTTCAGATTCGGATTCAACGACCTCAAGAACCTTACGTTGCCCAAGCAATTAAACCGGCTTAATATAAACATGTTTTTTTTTATGTTCTGTGACGGAAATTTTTCCCAAACGTCACCTTCGGCCCCTCGCCTCTGCGCGCACGTCCAACGTGCCGGCGGGCGCCAGTTAATTTTTGTTTCACTGGTATTAACAACCGGTATAAACTGGAAATCGAGGGGGACCGGACTCGATAACGCGAACGATTTTTGTTTCACCGGAAGGACTAACCGGTATCACCCGGTGAGGTTAAGGGGGACTAGGCTCAACCTTCACCACGGACAAAACCAAGACGAAAAACGGGACGAAACAAGACAAAAAGGGACGCACGAGCGGCGGCGGGAGGTTGCGGAAAATGCACGGCCGCTCAGGCTGCGGGTTATGGTAGAGAGGGTCGGGGTGGAATGCCGGAAAAGGGGGTAATTAACGGGATCAAATACGCGAGAACAATCACTAAACTCGAAAAACGCGAACCCACAACACTGTATGTTTTATTTGAGGTGCGAGAACTAGGTTAAAAATGCCCCGGGAACGTCCAGCGAGATAGATAACTCTACGCGGTACGAGAACGAGAGAGACGAAGGCGAAAAGCCTATACCGCGCACGAGCGAGAGCGAGACAACGATGTAACTACCGAAATATCAACACGGGAGCGCGAGCTTGTACAACCGTCCTCGTCGACGTCCCGCACAAGACTCTCTGTCTTACTCATTTATTTCCGATAGCTCGAACTCTTTCGAATTCCTTAACCGATAACTGCTGCCCTCTTAATCCTTCTTCCTAAACGTTAACGAGAACGATTGGGACACAACCCCGGTAGCTTTTCCTTTGGAGATCCTCCACGATCGCATCCCCTGGAGCACCACGCGAACACAGGGCACTACTCAACAAAAACCGGCGCAGAGGGGTCCCAGCCCTTGCCCGTAACGCAAACATCGCCGCCCGTTCTCCAGCGTGACGCTCCTTCTATGTCGGGGCGCCGGTATCACCGGACCTTCGCTAATTCGTGGAGGAATCTCGTCGGGCGCTCTCCTCTGTCGGGCAACTCGTTACTTTGAGACATTCTCCCTGCGACAGGTTCGAGCGCACCGCCCTTCAACTAATCTCCTTACCTTATCCTCCTTTCTTCAAAACCTAGACGTAACGCGAGAAAATACTTATCACCGAGAACGAGTTAATAGGTCAGCAACAGGGAGCGTTAATGTCCGATAGCTAATTTTTCTTTGTGACCGTGAATTCAAAAAAATCACGTCACAGTTCACATACGGATTATGACGCATAAGTGGCCCTACTTTTTCCGCGTTAATTAAATGCCAATTGTTGACAAAAATGTAAGAAAGTTTGAGAGTGGAAAAACGAGTTTAAGATTGGATATGTCTGGGGAAAAAAGGCAAACTGCATTTCTATTGTATTTTATAGCCTTGTCTCGTTCTCGAGATAACATGAGTAGTACCGTGTACTTCCTGCTAGATGACACGAATATTCAGAGTTTAAAATACAACGGACATAGGTCCCACGGTAACCATTCCGCTGTTTCTGCGTAATCTTCATAACGTCTTGCCATGCTTAATGGCATCACGTACAGAGTTTAGACTGCGAGTGTTTTGAGCCTTTCTTCGCTTTGGAAAGACGTAACAAATGTCGAATTCGGAAACTAAAAGGAATTACGACAAGTGATCGAAAGAAAAAAATAGAGGCATTACTCGCTGCCTGCAAGCTGTGAGAATTTATTTCAGAATGGCAAAAAATTGCGACTAACTTTGTTATACGTTACGTGAACGGATATAAGATAACAACTGTGGTTCCAATATTCCAAAGGATGGTATCTCGAGGACAAAGTTTAAAAAATCGAAACGGCGAGCGAGAGTTTACACTGGCGATAAAAAAGCTATCAGAAATCGGTACAATTAAACCATGGTCTCCGAAAGAAGGCCAGTTTGTGTCAAGTTATGTTTTGGTTGCAAAATCAGATGGATCTTAGAAATTTGTTTTAAATTGAAAAAAGTTAAACAAGTTTCTTCAAACGGATCACTTTAAAATGGGGAATTGTAGAACTGCGGTAAGGATTGTTGCAAGAGGAGACTTCAGGGTTATTTACCTGAATGACCTATTACCCACGTAGAAATTGCCAGTATAATTCTACTGGCCAAGCCCTGGGCCAATATTGGCAGCCAAAGTTTGGCCGCCAGTACTGATCCAATACTGGCTGACAATCTGGCCATACTATGGGCCATACTATGAGCCATACTACGGGCCATACTACGGGCCAGTATAAAATAGTCTCATGCCAGTACTGGTTGAATTTTACTGGCCAAACTTTGGCAGCCAGTATTGTTTCATACTGGCTGACAATCGGGCCATACTATGGGTCATACTATGAGCCATACTACGGTCCGTACTACGGGTCATACCACGGGCCAATATAAAATACAGTCTCATGCCAGTACTGGTTGAATTCTACTGGCCAAGCTTTGGGCCAGTATTGGCGGCCAAACTTTGGCAGCCAGTATTGTTTCAGTACTGTCTGACAATCCGGCCATACTATGGGCCATACTATGAGCCATACTACGAGCCGTACTACGGGCCATACCACGGGCCATACTACGGGCCAGTATAAAATACAGTCTCATGCC
The DNA here is from genome assembly GCA_958009045.1 of Oxytorus armatus. Classification (NCBI taxonomy): domain Eukaryota; kingdom Metazoa; phylum Arthropoda; class Insecta; order Hymenoptera; family Ichneumonidae; genus Oxytorus; species Oxytorus armatus. Next base: position 7,295,898 of record OY253747.1, on the reverse strand, counting down.
AGTACTGGTTGAATTCTACTGGCCAAGCTTTGGGCCAGTATTGGCGGCCAACCTCTGGCAGCCAGTATTGTTTCAGTACTGGCTGACAATCCGGCCATACTATGGGCCATACTATGAGCCATACCACGGGCCGTACTACAGGCCATACTACGGGCCAGTATAAAATACAGTCCCATGCCAGTACTGGTTGAATTCTACTGGCCGAGCTTTGGGCCAGTATTGGCGGCCAAACTTTGGCAGCCAGTATGGTTTCAGTACTGGCTGACAATGTGGCCAAGCTTTGGGCCAGTATAAAATATCGTCTTGTGCCAGTACTGGTTGTCAATCTGGCCGCACTACGGGCCGGTACAATATCCAGATCTGGGCCAATATAGGCTATAAAATACGGCCAAGCTCTGGCTTCGATGGAGGCCTAGTACTGGGCTATAGAAAATGACAATACTAAGTATTTCACTTTAACAGTTGCATTCTGTAATGTAATTGTAGATTAGGTTATTCTGATCAAAACTCCATTATTTTGCAAACAACCAAATTGTTGAATTATAATTTGCGTGGTTATATTTGCAAAATAAACAGCAAATTTTGTTTTAAATAACTGAAAAAAATCCTACATAAAGAATTATAAAATCAAACACACTTCATTATTAGCATAACTTACAAAAATTATTACATTTTTATTTGTACGTATCAATTACAAAACTAAGCGTCGGTACCGTCGCGTCGCGCGCAGCAGCGCGCAGAAGGGCACGTAGTGAGGGTGGCGTGCTCGTCGGGGTTTCAGTGGCCGGGCCAAGTTGATCACATTGGTGGCTCTGCATGCAAAATACGACAACACTGACTCCGCGCAGTGAAACGTTCTCACGTACTGCGTCATAGGCACGTTCCTCACACAAAGAGCATTAGTGCGATTATTTTAAGGAAGTGAAAACAACAAAAGTAAGTAAATTCATTAAAAGTAATAGATATCACCGATCGCTCGATGGTATGTCGGCAGTCGTGATTGTGTGCGATAGAAATACGTCCGATGATCTAAAGTTAAAATTAGTTTGGTTATGGACGATACAGAATATGGACACACGACACAGAATATGTTAACAAAAGACACATACGTTCTTTATATGCACAAAACATTTCTTCATTATTGTAATATTTGTATTACAATGTGTAATGTTTTTAAATTTTTATGTTTTATAGGACTATATATATATCTATGTATATGTTCACATTTTTCCTTAGTCACATGAATATTTTCATTTTTTCATGTTCATATTTGTTATAGTTTTTCATGTTTTTAAACATATTCTCACTTTTACTGTTTTCTATATGTTTTCATTTTTCCACAGCATGAGTGAAAACACGCATGTTATTGTATGCTTCAAAGGCGAGTACACAAGCGATGGGAAGAAGAAAATTATAGAATTAATCCCCTGTTCATGGCTTATAAGTGTTTAAAGTGGCTAGTACTGGCTCAAAACCAGCACAGCTGCGATATACTGGTTGTGATCGATTATTAGCTGGTAATAAAAGAAAAGGAAAGTTTGCAAAAACAAATACATGTGGAATAATGAGTGGTATGTATTTTTTATGAAATATTTATTGCTTTTCATATTTTCAATTATTGCACTAAATATTGCTGGTGTACTGCAATAAGACATCCATTGCATGACTACATATTCCTGAAGTTAGAGTAAGAAAGTTGAAATCAATATTGCTTTGAATTGCAATGATTTCTCAATACGCTCAAGAAATGCCAAATTATAATTTTATTATGTTAATATTTGTTAATATTTAATTACAACATTGTTTTAAAGAATATAGTAAATATACTTACATGAGTTTCATCTTGAATATTTTATTTATTTTCAGATATGGTAAAGCAAATATTCCCAAAAACTCATGAGAAAGAATTCTTCCCAAGACTAAGTCGTTGGTTTTCCGGAGCTTGCGACAGAGGTGGTGGCCGAAAAGAACGACAAAGGACAGGAAATTAGGTTTACGATGTTGTAACGACGAATAACGTTTCTGGGACGTCTCAACAAAGCCTTTGGGAAGTTATATTATTTGGATAGCAACGTATGTTCTTGATGGGTTTTTTTATTGTACATATCAACAAGTTTACATGTTTTGTCCCAAAGGTTATTATTTTTGTTTCGTTAATATAACATTCATATTCTTTAACTCGGAAGTATAGTCGCGCTATTTTATACATTGTCCCATGCTTGTGATATAAATAAAAATTACAGTCACTTTTTATTGTACATGTTCTTAGATGTTGCAACGTAATCTTCTTTTTTCAAACATCCTTGGGATCTTGGGGAATAGTATTAGTATCTACACTGAAAATAAATTTATGTTTGTTCAATTTAACAAATATTTATTCGGTATCTCCTTACAAAATATTTATTGAAATCACAAATCTTGTTATTTAAATGAAATAAATATATTGTATTTTTATTTGTTTTTATTATTTTTTATTATATAGTTTGTTAATTGCAATTTTTTATTATTTTTAACATTCGGCAATTTTGTTTGGTGTATTGAATTTTGCATGAACCAAGTTGGCATCCATTGATGTCGGATCCTTAGCTGTTAACGATTTGTTGGTAGTTCCGTTTTAGAATCGAACACTTAGGTCTTTCGGTTTGTGTCTTTTCATTCTCCTTCTTATTTCCTCTTCTTGGAGTAGGTTCGCTTTATTTTATTTAAATAAATATTTTGCTGGAGATATATAAAACGGATTTTGTTAAATTTCTTTGATTTGAAATACGTCCAAAGTACATCCTTTGGACGTACGTGTGCTGCTTGGGAATCATATCTTGTAACGCGGTAAAAAGAAATACAAGTTACTCCCAGAGAGAAATAGAATTTAAATAGACATTGAATCGGCATCCACTAGACGCCAAAAGTGTCTAAAAGACGTCGATTTGATAGCTATTTCATTTGCCATTTCTCGCTGGGATGTAATTTGCAGCGTCGGCAAAATCATCTGCCATATCTTCGCTAAAGTCCGGGCCAAAGTCTGGGCCAAAGTCAGAGCCAAAGTCCGGGCCGAAGTCTGGGCCAAAGTCTGGGCCAAAGTCTGGGCCAAAGTCCGGGCCAAAGTCTGGGCCAAAGTCCGGGCCAAAGTCCGGGCCAAAGTCTGGGCCAAAGTTGTGGGCCAAAGTCCGGGCCAATTAAATAACCGGTACTGGTCCGACCGTTGGTGCCGGTATAACGGCCGGCTATTACACTCCTGTACCGAATCTGTACTGGCCCAATACTGGCAGCCAGTACCGACACTACGGCAACCAGTGTTGGCCCAACGCTCGGCCGTTACAATTTTTCTACGTGGGTATGTATCGGTTCGGACTATCAAACTTGTTTACGTAATGTAACTACCTCGGGCAGGTTACTCAAGAAACTTGGGTTCTATTTAAATTACGAATCAAGTATTTTAAAGCCACTGCAAGTTTGTAGATTCCTCGGTTTTTATATCAACATAGTAAATATGTCAATAGAGCTGACTAGCAAGAAGAAAGACAGTGCGCGAATGTTAATCTTATTTCGCGTAAGACGAGCTGCACGATTCAAGAATTTGCCCAATTCTTTGGGACTTTGATTATTTATAGTCCGGCTTTAGAATATAGTTACGTATACGTTAAAGATTTTCGGAGGTAAATTTTTTTTAGACCCTCTATAGAGTGCCAATAGTTATGAAGCAGTTGGGTACATACCGGCGTCGCTTCACCAAGATTTTGTTTAGTGGAGAGCGAAACTGGAATCATCAATGAGATCAATTGCTAACTCTGTGTACGTTCGTGAAATATTTTCAGACGCGTCGTCTTGTTCGGGTTATGGGGCGTATTGTAATGGGAAAGAATCTCATGGTTTTTGGAAGGATAACGAAAGGCTCCTACATATAAACTGTTTCGAGCTCACGGCAGAATTTATAGCTCTCCGATGTTTTGCCTCCGACTTACAGGGAGTTCAAGTTCTGTTACGAATTACACGACCGCGAGTGCTTATATAAATCGTTCAATATCGGGGGTTGATTAATTTGGCAAAGGAGCTCTGGCGATGGTGCGAGGCGTAAAATTCGAGTTTTCGCATCTTATATCACGTCGGCGAATAATAAGGATGCGGATAGAGAGTCAAGGTATTAAAACATTAATACGGATTGGGAGTCAGCAAATTTTGCATTTCAAAAAATTGGTGATATTTCGGTGTTCCGTCAATAGTACTATTTCCCCAATGTTGTAGCCACTGATGCGTTGACCACGAGTTGGAGGAATAAGTTTTTTTATCCTTTTCGTCCGATAATTATTCCTAAAGTTCAATAAAAAAAAATTGCGAAAAAGTTCTATGGTATTATGGTAATGCCTGATTGACCGACTCACGCCTTAGTTCCCGATATTCAATTCATGCCTGACGGAGATGCCAATATATTTCAATCCTTCTGACGACCTTTTACTGTCCGCTTGTAGATTGCTTCAATGTCCGTTGGCGAGAAATCTTTCGATTGCCGGCAAGTTATCAGGGACGCTTTTATGAAGAAAGGGCTACCAAATACCACAATAGATGTTCGTTGCATCCTTGGCGTCGTCGATTAAGGCACCAGACCACGGTAAACAAATTTTTTTTTCATTTCCTATAAGATGTATTTGTTAAGAATGCTCTCGCCAAATTTTATAAAGAAATTCGTAAAATTGACGGAGATACAGCATTTTATGTGAAACCGTTGCAACCGCACGACCGCGCCGAGCGGCAGACGTGCGGCTCTTCCGTATGATGTGAAGAAAAAAGAATGTGTCAACCATGTTCAAAAACGGATGGGAACAAGATTACGAAATTGTAAAAAGGGGAATAGGGGCCTCGGTGGAAAGGGAAAGCTGACTGGAAAGCTCATTGGAGAATTAACTGCATTCTACGATCTTGCAATTCGTCGGAATAGTGATTCGTTGAAAGGTATGAAAAAAGCTGTCTGGGCTACATTCTATCACAAATGTTCCACCGACGCAAGTCCCCAACATCAGTATGGCCCGGAAGGAGAAGACTCGTGGTGTTCGTGGCAGCAGGCGAATGTCAAAGGAACTTTGAACGATTATACACATACTCCTGCATTGCCTGCAAATGTCATTGAGACGAGTTTCTTGAACGATGTTTAGACTCATTTCACCAGAATAACAACGAGTGTTTGAACTCTGTTATATGGATATTTGCGGCAAAGACGTCGTGGAGCGGCAGATCCACAGTTGAAACTACCGCTAATATTGCTTCAATACTTTTTAAAAATGGTTATATTGGCTTCATTAATGTATTGGAGATATTTAAAAAAAAATGGGTGAAGCACTCTACCAATATTGTGTAAACATTGATGAGAAGCGGATACGCGACGCCGAGCACGAAGACGAAAAAAACACGCATGAGGGTCGTCTGCGTGCAAAACACGGAAAAATTGATGAGTCTTTGGATGCTGAGGAGCTGTTCTATGATCCAGGAATAGCTGACTGATGGTGACGAACAAAAAAATATACAGATATAAAATTTAGTTTGTATGTCGAATTATCCTTCACCAAAACTTTGAACGCGTTTTTCTCGAAACTACGTTTTTCAACCTGGTTGACACCATATTTTAAAAACTATTCATCCAATTTGCATGTACCAAGTCTTAAAATGTTCGAAAATCCAGTCTCTATGGCACCACGTAGGGATGTTTTTATAAACGGCCCCCTTCTATTTTTTTTTCATAAACGATGAAAATTTTCTGTGAAAATGGGAAATTAAATTCGCTGGCCCGCCATTTTTTTTAGATATCGAAATTCCCCTACGTGATGCTATAAACCTATATGTCTAGCTTATAAATATATTTTTTTGTATTTTTCAGACGAACCGTATGGCTTAATTGCTGTCAACCACCAAGCAGCAACTTTGTCGGAGTGTCCTTTTGGAAGCGGCGTACACCGCAAACTATTCTTAAGATTCGAATTTAAAAAATTGTGTAGTCTTCTATATGTATATATTGAATATTTGTATCAATAAAAAAAACCATTCATCGTTTGCTCGAAAAAAATGATGAAGAATACACCGTCGTACTGCGCGCGCTCCGTTGTCTGGTGCCTTAAGCAATATGCAACTCCATCGAAAGCCTGATGAAAATTTTTCGCGAGTGCTGAAACTGATCCGCATACGGCAAATAAGAACGATCTCGACTTTTGATGTGAAACGTCTTTACACGCGTTGGGAGTAAATCGGTCGATAGGGAACGTCGATGGCACGTCGCGGTGACGCTCCCCTCCACTCAACTCTGCGCACAGGTTGATTGCGCATGTAGAGGCGCGATTCTGAACCAGATGCAATATCATAGCGCCTGGTGCTAGCGAGCAACAGCCAATTGCAAGGCAGATTCCAGCGGAACGACACGACTCTCATAGGCTATCGCTCGCTAGCGACACCGCGCCTACGGTCGTTGCAAGAAGAAATCATTTCCCATTGATACCTGGATGTGCTATGACTATCTATAAGTCTCAAGGGGAGTCTTACAGCGAGATTGTTTACGACTATAACAAAACTCATTCTATACAATTATTATGTGTAGCCCTATCGCGAGTAACAAGTATTGAAGGCTTATACATATATACACGTAATAATGATCTAAAATTCTACCACGGTAGACGAATTGATCCATCAGTTGTAGAGTTGCATGAAGAGTTGCTCCAAAGATTACCATAAAATTTCATAACATCAAGAAAGGGATTGTCGTTATTCACGCTAAATTGTCAAAGTCTCCGAAAGCATGTCCCAGAACTACAAGATTCGATCGTAAGAAATAGTCATTTCTTATTACTGAGTGAAACATGGCTTGGAAATGAAGAAAACGACATCCCCAACTTTGATTGTATTATCCACTTCAAACGCAATAATGTTAGAGCTGGTGGTGCAGCTATTTATCAAAATAGAGATTCATTTGATGTTATTACATCTCGCATAATCGTTAAGTTGAGAGATGCAACGACTTGGTTTTGGTCAAGACGATATTGGCGATTTATGTGCGGCACAAATTGTCATGATCGTTGTATATATTTCTCCAAACCAAAAAATTCACAATATCACGTGATTTTTACACAAAGAACTACTCAAATATAGTCCAGCTGGTTCAATGCTATTAGGAGCAAATTTGCATCAACTTCCATTAATTTTAGCAGGGGATTTCAATGTTGATTTTGCCAAAGCTGAATCATTGCCACTCATAAATTTTCTCCAAAATGAATTTCAGTTGATCATGAACAACCACGCAAATGAGCTTACTACAAGGTATGGCACGACTATAGATGCAGTGTTCTGTACATATCTTGAAAACATGGCATCTAAAACATTCGTTTTATACTTCAACTATCATCGACAGATTGTTGGATTCATCGAATTAAACGCAGCAACGACTGCTACTATAACCGAAGTAACAGATGAAGCAACCAAATAAAAATTTTAGAAGAAAATCAAAAGTTGCTTTTCTTGTTATTTTTTTTTAATTCTCCACGCCACATATTCCACACGGTATTCTCAAGATGTTGGATGTTCCACATCTACCAGGCGTCCTATGACGGCGCCATTTTTTTTTATTGAAAAATTTGAAGCTTCTCATGGAACTGTTAATTTAACGAGATCAGCCGTATCGCTGGTTTCGGTTCATGATATCGCGGAGGATAGGGATTTCGCGAGATTCTTCAAGGGCACTTTTCGTTTATGTCCAACTAAGCCCAAGTATGACAGAATATGGGATCCGAAAGTTGTGCTGAGCACACCAGCGAGTCACTGAACGGTACAGGATTCGAACCCTTCAAATAATTTCGGAAAACCTCGCCCCTCTAATGGCCCCCGGAACAGCACATAAAAATCAAACGCTAACAGTTAAAAAGTTTTCGGACATTATACGCACAAAAGACGGTTTCGAGATAGAGATACCAGACTTGATCAAGACTTCTCGTCCGAGACAGTGTCAACCCCCATTATTAATACCTTATTTTACGGCATCTTTTTTTGAAAGTTATGTGGCCTTAAGAAGGTCTATAAGGAAGGATTGTAACGATTTCTTTATGACATCAAGAAAACCATTTAAGGCACCAACGTCGCAAACGATAGGAGGATGGATACGATCGGCTCAGTTCCCAAGGTCTCTTCTTCCCTAATGAGAAAAAAACCCCTTCAAGGGCTTATTTTCAAGACACGCAGTAGCGTCTTGACCCGCATTGCCATTTTTGTGTTAGACCGTACACAGACAACGTATATCTCGGCTGGACAAATTAATAAAACTTTTAAAAGATAATTCGTCTAACAACTTACGATTGGGACAGAAAAACAGCTCAATCGATTTAGTTGTGAAGAGATATATTTAATGCTTTTTTGTGATCGCCACATTCAGTTTCGTCAAGATAAATGCCGAAGGCGCGTCGTATCTGGCCGTACTATTAAGAGCTTCGTAGACCTAATCGGGATAATATACAGCCTCAAACGCATTTCAATTTTGGAAGTTGTCACAAACATGCAAACACACACGCGCATACGGACATTGTTTTTAAATGTGGTTTTAACCGTCTTGGCACATTCTAAAGACTAACATTTTTTTTTTCCAAAAACAAACCTTGTTCTGTAAGAAAGGAAAATGGAGTATTTTTTATTTGCATTATAAATAATTATAACGGTTTATAAAACTTATTTGATAATAACACGGAGTCACAGTATTGACTTATCTGAAGAAAAAGAATATATAGCTAAACGATCCTACGTTGTTTCTCTGAACTCTGGAAAACATATCCTCGAACGACATATTCAATATGCATATAATATTAATTCCGTGAAAAGGAGTACGTGAAAATTCGTGACGAATGATCTTTGCCAACTCTCAAAATGGCGATCGTGAGATCCCAATTTTACCGGAGCGGATTTACCCTTCTCGTCTGGCTTCAGGTGCAAACAAATTATTCCTAACCCTACACAACCTCGTTTTACTTTTTGAAACTACCAACCAAACCTTTCTATCGTAAGAATATTTCAACGGGAATTAAAATAATTTTAGAAAATCGAGAAGTGCATGGCCACGAAGTACAGCATAGATCTGCCAGAAATGAATTATATCGCAACGAGTTTGTCGTCACGGGAGTGCTACGATTTTTACAATTTACTTTCACACCGTCGAGCTATTCGAGTGAACATCATTAGAAATATTTTCGTTCATTAATCAATTATATAATATTGAGATAGTCATTTATATATTTTTCAATCGTTTCTCTTGGAAGGGCCACATATCGGCGTACGCCGAAAAGGAAAGATCACAGGAAATATCTTGCATAAGCCTTCTGGCCACGTGGCTAACGGATCCGGCAGAGTCCAAATTTAGAAGTAACGAAAATATCGAACTCAAACTTCGTGAAATCGGGCGTAGAGATTTGGCACGCTGGGTACTCAGAAAAATCGATTCGGCGCTCAAACGAAGAAAACTCGACGTTCACGAAATTAATCGACAGATCGAAGAATCGGAGTACGTTTAAAAACGACGGTAAATTGTGGTAATTAATTGTCATTACGAAGAGTTTTTTTTTCATCGATACGTGATTAAATTATCATGAGTCATCAATTGAAAACAAAATGAAATAATTCTGAAAATAAATCAATCCTTAATTAATAATTAAGGATTTATTTATAACCGAATATTTCAAATGAAAAATGTAATTGATTTTTCAGATTAAGTGGCGTAGATGTTCGTAATAGAAGTGGCGGCCGAATAATGCCAATAACTTCTATAGAAGATGAAACGATTATGAAAAATGAAAACATTTCGGTGGATAGGCATCAGGTTTCCTGCATTTTTTGGAAAATCTTCTTCAGCTGCCTCATCATTCTTCTACTCGTTATTATTTTTTTCTGTTTCTACAGATTCTTGTACGCGAAATTGCGCTGCATATGTCGAAGGTGATTTTTATCTGTTACAAGCCCATGAATCCATTTAAGTCGGTATATTTTTTTACGAACAATCCGCTAATTTTACATGCTCGAAAAAGTATCGTCGTTCTGACTTGCGATTCAAAAAATGGCAAACTTGGAAAAATACTTCCGACTTTTATGGTGTAATATTAAATTTAAAATAAATTATGATCGGGAACAAAACAGTGCTTAGGATCGTTTAGCTTTCTCGCAGAGCAAGCTTTGTTTACGCGAAAAATAAGCAATCACAGACATTTTTCGGAAAATGTAGAATTTCATGAAATCTGAACAATTTTATTGATCTTCTCCAAATTCAAAACCAAACATTCCTTTACTCTAATCAAATTTTATCTCGAAAATTAAGAATTTGCACAAGTTCGCCCGATTACAAAATATTCAAAAACCTCAATGACCGTTTGAATGGTAACAAAAATTCTCTGGAATAGAGGGGAATGATTTCTTTACTTCTGTACTAATTTAAGCCCCAATAGCTCATGCAGTTTTCAAAATATAAAAAAGATTCGGTTTCGGTACCGCCATCACACAGACACACACGCGCGCACATAGATCAGATTATTTTCAATATTATTGTTGAACCATGTAGACATTTGTAAGGACTTTAGCACAGAAATCTCGGAATTTGTCTTTTCACCATCACAAAGCACCCTCTACTGGAACTAAATTGCGTAAATCTTCGAAAATGACGAGAAAGAAAAGGGACAAAAATGTGTTGTAATTTTCATCTTTTGTGCATCTTCATACAGGAAGCATTGTCGTGCACCTTTTTTTCACCGTAAGTTTCTTCTTCTTTTCCTTCGGGTTATCGCCCACTAGGGGCATGTGTCACAGATCCACCGTGAGTTTGACTACCGTTAGTTTTACGACTTTACAATATTTTCAAACTTGCGGCATTATTTACAGTTTTTTTAAATTTTATTTACAAGCTTACGAAAAAACTTGCACATTTTCCGGAAACATTAATAGCATCTCACAAAAAAAGTCTGCATATTACAATAATTATTGGTTCCTCATGGAGACAACTTCGCAATGATGAAAAAAAATTCCGGGATTAATGTTCGTGCGAATCTGTGTATGATTGCGTCTGATTAAGCTCCGAAATTCAAATCTCCGCAACTTCTAAACGGTGACCGTTTGGGGGTCTACTTTTGCACGCAATTAAAACTACCACGGGCCCTTTTTCGATATAAATTTCCTGTTAATATTGGAGTCATTTGGATTTCAATATTTATATTTTTTCAAATATGTCCGTTAAGACTGTTGTAACGGTAGTGTCCTGCCCGTATCCTCCAATCTAATGCCTCATTTCCCTTGCTATCTAAAATAAATGTGAATGTTCATTAAAACGCTCCAACACCCACAATTTTCACGCTATCGGGATAGAACTTGTAATATAAATAGGTCATTAGTAAGGATCGTTTGCTGTTGAAAAGAATCGCCAGAGGGCGTTTACAACTTATGAATTTTCTCATTTGTTAAAAAGTTATCACTGTTAACGCAATGTTTGCAAAAAAAAATCCGTACAAATCGGAAGCTGGCATATTGCTTTCTCATTGTATTATCTTGTTTGTAAATCCTCGTCTATCGGAAAGCCAAAATTGAAAATCCTATTTGGTTATAGAAGAAATTTTGCGAGCGAGATTACGTAATGAGGAAGCAACGTGCAACTTGAGAATTTGCAATATTTTTTCCGGTAAGTTGTTTGAGCTTGGTTGGCTTTTGCTTCTTCATAAAAGGAGATTACTTTTAAAAAATGTATCTAATGCAATACTTAACTTCTAAAGTACGGGGAGTTCTCTGGGTGCTAGAGCAGCTCGCTTTTCCGGGATCTCAGTACGTTAACATATGAGTAGAGAAAATTATCACGACCTACGACAATATAACAACGATAAAGCAGACATCAGACTTGTTGCAAAATTCACGATTTTGCTTCATCATAAAGGAAGCTTAACTCTCGTGAAAAAACAATTTTTGTTTTTGTCATGTGTGTATCCAATTATGTTTTGAAATAGTGAAGAAGCAATATGCAAGTTTCTAAATTTTTTTTCCTCATACTGTACTAATTTCTCATTGATCGCACTGTTACATTTTGCTTCTTTATACTTTTGTTTTCGTGGAAAAACATTTTATCGAGTTTGAAATGCCAGTATGTTCAGATTGTGCATCGCAAAATTACATTTAAACAAAATGGCCGTGTACGTAGGCTTCCAAAATTGAACTTGCTATATCTCGACAACGAATTGACCGATTCCGTGCAAATTTCGCACTATTTTCGCCCATCGAACGTCCATTGTTTGCTGTAATTTACGTTGGTATTAGTTGAACGCTATGGATTAACGGGATTTAAAAATTTATCGACATCTTTCGAAAAATGTCTGTGATCAATTTTTCGTAAATTTTCAACTATCGAGTACAAACTTTTTACATAAATGATTTAGGGGGCAAGGTAGTTTGTTACTGAATTTGACTAGAAGTATTTAAAATTTTTTTTAAATGCCCATTAACGATTCAGTTTAAGTAAATATCGAGCCATCGATGTGAAATTTTTTTTCTAGAATTAAAACGACGTTATAGAATGTTTAATAGGAAGTTTGATCAGAATCGACAAAAGGGTTGAGATTTTATAAATTTTGATATTTTTTAAATTTATAAAAAAACTATTCCGACGTTCGGCTGAAGCAAAACATATTGTCCAACGCGAAATTTCAAACATTCACATAGCCTCCTCTATGAGAAAGTATAAATGAAGAAGCGAAAAGAGAGGAAGCGAAATGCATGTTTCAAATTTCACCTTTTTTTATTATTAAACCATAGTCTTGCAAACTTAAAATGCTCACGATTCGTTGACCTTTCATTTTTCATTTGTTCGTCTTTGCAGTTTTGACAAAGCAGAAGACCACGAGTATTGCCTGCCAGAGCAAACGTACGGGACAACTTCCTGCTCGGATATTCCAACAAACACTTCGCGCAAGGAATATTGTGATATTCTTAATGTTAATGACAATAATGATGCAAAAGCGAATAAGATCAGAGAAAACTTGAAAAAGGCAGAAAAAGGTTCGTCGACCGCCGATTCGAACGATGAAATATTCTCGAGTATCGTTGAGGAGAAAAGAGCTTTGCTGCCGAATCGAACGATTGAATTGACGAAAAGTTGCGCCACGAGCGAAAAAGAATTATTTACAACTGTCAAAAGAAACGAATCAATCAAATTTTCCATCGAATCTCAGAAATCCTCGCAGGCGTCAGAAAAATCATTTCCCTCGTTAACAAGACACATGCAAAAGAAGATCAGTTCCGTGATAATTTTGAAAAACGATTTGCTTGCACAAAATAAATTTTTAAGCTATCGCAAAAACATTGAAAATTCGGTGACTGTTCGAAGATCGAAATCAATGACAAGAAAAACTAATGCAGGAGCCAAAAAAATTAATCGCAGTAGATCCGAAAACTTTTTATCACTGTCGCAGCAAAGAAATAGGAAAATAATTGCAAAACAAAAATTGGCAAACTATCGAGAAATGAGGAGCTTAACAAATTCCGAAAGCCTCAAATGGACTCCTTGTGCGTGCAATTTGATAACAAAATTGCCACGAACTATATCTTTGACATTGAATAACAAAAAAATTGATGAACCATTGGAAATGATGAAAAATTTCGAGAGAACAATTTGTTCGTCACGCCAATCATTGACCGAGCTCTCGGAGACTTACGACGAACTAGGAATGTTGTTTTCGCAACACCTGAAGCGACAATCACGACCGTGTCGACGAAAATATTGTAAACTTACGAGAAAACTTCGAAAGAGTAAAATTAGCTATCACGATGTGAAAAAATGTCGTAATCGAAAAAAAATGATCTTTGGAGAAAAAATAATTATCAGCTGGGATCGAAGACCGGCATGTAGTAGCGGCAATATTTGCAAAGACACGTACGACGAGTACGAGATTATGAGAGCTACGCGGGACGAACGAGAGAGATTGGCGCGTTCAATAATCGAGAGAAGAAAATATTTTTTAGACCAGCCCTGTTTGTCACCCGTTGCGACGACAAGTCGTGACAAATTGACAAACCGCGATTAACATTGAAAAGTTCGATGGAAAAAGATTTTTTTTTTTTTAATGTACGATGGCAAACTATGAAGTAAAAAGAAATGCAACGATTTTTAAGGAGTTCTTTTTTCCATCTTTATTAATTAATCATTCATGGACGTTCGCTCGATTTCTTGACTTCCTTGACTTGGAGACCTGCAAATAAATGATAATGTGAACACAATTGCCGTAAACTAGTTTGCCTTTGAAGCATGATTCTCATTATTTGCTATTTCCACATTCACGCATAACGAATAAAACTTGACATTTTTTTTTTTTGGTTTTTCGTAATCAGCGAAAAATGTACGTATCAATTACAGCGAAAAACGTATTAAAGGATGAAAAAAATATTTCATTTTTTTCAAGTGGTCATAACTTTGCTCCCGTTTATCCGATTTGGGCATATCTATGGGGTTCTGCAGAACCAACCCGTAAATTTGCAAAATTTCCTTCGGCTAATTCTCATATTGTTACTTTTTGGGCATACGTTCAAAATCAATTAGAAAAAAGTGTGCAAAAAACCGATGGGCCAACTAAAAAAAGATTGCGTTAACAACTTATCTCTTGCACTCACAATAACTCAAAAGATACATACTAGATAAAAATTTTTTTACAGAATACCAGAACAATCCTTTCTATCATTTTGTGCTGTTTCTGAAATCTTAATAATCGTTTGTAAACAACAACACAAAAGACGACCTTGGCATGCGTTCAGTACAGGGGATACATAATAAAAGTGCTGATGTTCAATAATAGTTATGTAAAGTTTGAAATGACCAATCTCTACAGTTTCAAAGAAATTTTTGAGAAGAGGGTTACCTTGCTCAAGCTAACTTAGTTTAAAACAGTCAAAAACTTGTTAGTCAGCAAAATTATTTGAAGTGAAAATTAACGTAATGATAGACCCCAGTTGCTGTCCGTTTAGCTTATTTATGAGTGTAACCCCCAAATACCATGTATGTCGGTCCTATATTTATTTTTTATGCATATTCTTGATTGTACACGTCATGAGTTAGGATAAATACTAATTCGTGTATTTGGCGAGTTTCTACGTGTTATTAACGAACATTGTCGATCATTGCCTTGTCAGCTATGCTTAAAAGTTCCACATCATATATCTATTAGTTCATTTTGTAAACGGCATCAACACTTTCTGCGTGTTACATCCTTTATTCTAGAATTAATTGAAACACTGGGCTGTGCGAAAGATGAAGGAATAATTTTCATGATCATTCAATAACACCGGTGATCATAATTGATTGCAGTCAGTGTGAGCAGTACGCTGTAATTCCTGCCAACGCATAAATCTGTCATTTCTTTCCAAGAGACGCAGTATCGTCTTGACACCAAGTGATTAAAAACGAGTTTTCAAGTATGATTGTGGCTTATATAATAGTACTACAAATCTACCTAAAACAATCCTTTTTGCTCATTGTCTTGCTGGATATTATGAGTATTTTTATTCTTACTTTTGCCATAGTTATATTCGTATTTGCATTATGATTAATGTGCCGATTTAGTGAATAGAGAATGCAACTATTCTTAAAAACTCTTCTTTTAATTGCTCTGTGACAAATTGTTGTAGCATCTCATTATAATCTAACCAATTTTTTGAATACTTCCATAGAGGTCAAAGTATTGAACGATAGAGCAGTATTTGAGAGGAGCATTAAATTACGAAGGACAATTGGGGTGATTTCAACGTGTACACATGTTTTGAAAGTCATAATTAAAATTCTAAGTGTGCGGTAATATCAATCATTTGAATCATTCATCAATGTCTAATAGATTTTCTTTTTCTTAATATCACCTTCCGAGGTTAAGACAGACAGTAATTCAGACATTACCTTATATGATTCTTTACGAGTTTAATAAGTTTGATTGTACCATTTCCTTGGTATGAATGCAACCGATTGAGAAACTTCCATGACAAATTACTCGACATAACCAGCATTTCCTCACCCACAAGAACTCAAAAAAAAAATTATATCTGAACAAATGTCACCGTAAGTAAAGAGCCTAAATGCAGTTAAACTGTGGTAAAACTTTTCTGAAAACAGCATCTGTTACATTTCAATGACTACAACCACAATTTGCAGAACTTTTACACACAAAATTCTGAACAATGCCTCGTCATGAAAATGCATGCTCCAAAGGCCTTAATCAAACGTCTCCACATCAAAAAGTTAGCTTACCAGGTGGCAGAGATTGTTTGAGTTTTTCAGCCTTCTCCTTATCGGTGATAACAAGCGTATACAAAAATCTCGAGCAACGGACCTTGAATTTGACATTTTCGGCGTTCTTCTTTATCTTGACAGCTAAAAAGTTAAAAAAATTCACTTTTGACGATTCAAGCAGCAAAAATATTATGGTTATTGCAATTGTTATCTAGATGCTGTACTGACATTTGGCATCCTTCCTCCTTGCCTTGAGGAGAAAGTCCTTGATTTCCTTGATTTCACGTGGCTGTAAATAAATAAAAATTCTTTATTTCCATAATTGAAACCAATTCCCACCCGAAAACACGTTTTAATAAGGTTAAGTTTTTAACGTTTTATTGGGGTTAAGTGAGGTTAGGTTTCCTCCCGAGAACTTTTCTCAAATATTTTCGATCGTATTGCCATGTTTTTTTTATAAACTTCGCGGATAGTCAATATTTTTGATAAATTAATGACATTCCAGAAGAATCGTCAACGACATTACTCACCATATTGTTGTTATTCTTGATGAACGATGTAGGCACCGTCTGAAAATATTCGTTGAATGATGGAACAATTGTTAATATAACCGAAAACGTCGGTTGACGAATGAATGAAAATAATATCACGAAACGATCGAGTTTTAGTGATATTTAAGAACATCAACGATTTCTTTAATATCGATGGATTAATAAATGGTATTTATTCAACACGTCACTCACCACCAAAAACGTTAGCCGGAAGAAAGATGTAAAGAATGCCGCAAACCACCTGGAGAGGGCATGACCGTTCATTCGCTTTGGGCGTAGCTATTGCCTCTTCCCACTCGCGTGGCACTCCAACGGAAACGACCAATGAAGCTGCGGGACGCTCCCGTCCAATGAGCGTTTTAGTTAATAAGAAAGAAAAGAAAGTGTGACGAGCGCAGGCTTGTCACGCATCTGACTCTTATCGGGCGCGAAAATTTAATCTATATTATGCACGTTTTAGTTATACGCGTTTTATGCGACCTATCTTTATGTATTAGCCTATGTACTGCGTGTGTATGCATGTGTACATGTATATATATGTGTATATGTGTATATGGATGTATGCATATATGTACGGGTACTAATTTGTACGTCTTGTGTATATTCGTGTACACGAGCTAGAGTGTACGTTTTGATTATTGTATTTTGGTTTATTATCGTTACGCTAATTCAGACTCTGACCTCCCTCGGGTTTTAATCCTGGTTTTTCCCGAGGGCCTTGGGTAAATGCCGGGACAGTACGAACTGAGCGAGGTCCAGGACAAAAACATTCAATTGCCCTCCTCAGGATTTTTGCGAACAAAAAGGACGAACGCTTCCAATAACAACGAAGCTCATTAGTATTCAAATACTCATTTTGCCAATGTATAGGCATTCGTCGCGAGAAATAGATGTAAAGTAATAAAGGATCCGACCGTACAAAAACGTAGGCGATTTCGGAGCATCTGGAAGCACTAAAATAATAAACCTTTACAAGAAGTCACTTTTATTTTTCATGTCGATAGTCCAGACTATCGACAGATGTTTTATGTCTTGCTTTTACTCTCCGTCCTGGTCACTCGCTCTCTCGCTTTCTCTCCCTCTCACTCTCTCTCTCTCTCTCTCTGCGGAAGGGGGGGGGGGGGGGGGGGTAGCGATGGGGTTGGCGCTGGGAGGGCCCTTTCTTGGCCCTTTCTTGGCCCTCAAGAATCGAAGTCTGACTTCGATTCGGATTGAAAGAAGTATTATTGAAGATGGCGACACAGAATTTCCGTCTCAACTGCCGCATTGAAATATTGAGTCCGGGTAAGGCATTACATGACTCATCCCTCTCTGTGTTTCTCGGTCTTTGAAATTTAGATCTTATAAGAATCTTCCTTTTATATTATATACTTATAAGTAGGCTGATGTTTTTTTTCTTATAACTATCGTTTTTATACCGTATAAACGTAGGATCATTAGACAAGAAGCAAGATTGCAACAAATATGTTTAACTTTATTGGATTAATAAAAAGATAAAATATAAAATCATTTAAAAAGAGTCACATTGACTTTCGATAGCTATATATGGAGCTTACCCGCTCTTGTTCTGCACACAAACTCTCCTCATTCGACACCGAGTCATACCAAAGTTCAATCGCTCCAGCATACTCTAATATCTCTCCTGTTTACCCTAGTATTCTTTCACTCGCACCCACACTCACTATACGCACTCTTTGTCACACACAATGACTCCTTTCGGTCTGTCACCCACAGGCCAGGTGCATCACCCAAACCTCCATCTCGCATAAATATTCTTATTTTTCCAATCTGTCAGGTACTCTGAACACTTCTCCCCTAACACCTCAATACAATAAACTGGATATTAAACTTATCGTCTCTATTTAGTCTCTAATATTTTTAATTGCCTTTTGGCGATACGCATCCGTTCACTCAATAATTATATTCTTTTCACGTCCACACCACTATTCATTTATTATATTCTCTTTCTAAACCACGCACACACAACACTGATACTACATAAATTTCGGAAATTTCTAACATTTGGGTCCTATAAAATTCAGGCTCAGGCAAAATTTAGTGCATAATGGAATACATACGATGATTTTAAACATGTTAGATATTTTCGACCAAATTCCGATCTCTATTTATACTCTTCCTCTAGGATATCACGAAATAGAACATCATAAAAAGTCGAACTTTTTTGTAACACTAGAAATGTCAAGAATGGCATATGTTGATGATGTCTAATACTTCCGTATAATGTTGGAGAAATTGTCTTTACCGACCAATTCTTTATTACCCTACCCGAAGGCAGACTGCCTACCTTCCTTCCCTTTTTTGTTTTCCTACATTGCCCCTTCTTAAATATCTAGAGGGTCACGCTACTACTTGCAATGTTCTTTTTTACTAAAAACAATTGTATATTTAATCGCACATCCCTAGTATAAAATTATCAAACCCAGCGATTCCTAATAAGTTATGGGCCCAGGCATAATGTGTGATAAATATTATTTGAGAGAACTGTATCGTGGACAGTAGAATCGTGAAAATATAGTGACGCCGAATTTTTTTGAAGTTATTCCCTACCTCGTGGAATAGTGGAAACAAATAACCGGCAAAATGGACAGCCAGCTTACGAGAGTTCCTAAGCTGACGAACAAAGGTAACTGGGCGGTTTGGAAGTTTCAAATACGAGTGATTCAAAACTCGCACGATGTACTGGGAACATGCGCAAAAGTGGCCTTCAATGCAGCCGGGGACGCTGCTACGCAAACAGCGCACACAAAGGAACTCATAGCATGGAAGCAACTCGACACAACAGCTCAAAAAGTGATCGTAACGACCGTCGGGCCGCAGCCGACGCTGCACATTATAAACTGCACGTCCGCAGCAGAAATCTGGCAGAAATTATCGTCAATCTACGAGCCGAAGTCCGATGCGAGCGTACAGCGAAAGATCCATTCTGCGAGGCGTGCATCGTCGACAAAATGCACCGACCTCCTTTTTCTGAAAGCACATCGAAATCCGAAAGCATTGACGAGATTATACATGCCGATCTTTGCGGGCCCATGCCTACGAAATCTCTGGGAGGATCGAGATATATTCTCTTGCTAAAGAACGACTACTCGTATTACCACGAAGTGTATATCCTCAAGAGCAAAGCGGAAACTACGAGCTGCGTAGGAAATTTCTTCAAGAAGGTGGAGAATCGTTGCCCAGGAGTCATCCGATTATTTCGTACGGACAATCGACTCCAATTTGTCAACAGCGAGATGAAAACATTGACAGATCAACTTGGAATTCGACGTCAACGCGCGGTTATGTACACTCCGAAGCAAAATGGTTCCGCAGAACGAGACAATCACACTCTAAAGAAAGCGGGAAGGACGCACATGCTCGCGAGGGGTTTCGGCGCAGAATTTTGGGCAGAAGCGATCAACACGGCTGTAGCTACCTTGAACCTGTACGGAACAAGCAGCATTAAAGGCCTGACACCGTCAGAGCTGTGGTTCGGAAAAGGACCGGACGTGAAGAACCTCCACATGTTCGACGAAGAAGTTTTCACGTACGTGCCGAACAAAAAGCGTCGAGCACTCGACGCGAAAGCGAGAAAAGCGTATCGCGAAGCTACTGAAAGCAAAGAAGTGTCACCATTAAAGAAGGCCATAGACGAAGAATTCGAGTCCCTCACTCGATGTAACGTATGGGAACTCGTGTAAGCCGTCGACAATCCGCGAACAATAGACTGCAAGTGGAAATTCAAGCTGAAAAGAGAATGTGACGGGAACGTGCAGCGGTATAAAGCGAGACTCGTCGCGCGTGGATTCAGACAGCGGGGTGGAATCGACTACCAAGAGACCTACAGTTCTGTAGTCAGTTTCGATTTGATTCCGACTATCCTCGCCTTAGCTGCGAGTGATCGCACGAAGATACAGCAGTTCAACATCAAAACAACGTTTTTGTACGGCGATATCGAGGAAACGATTGACATGCATCAACCGGAAGGGTACGAAAATGGAACCGGAAGAATTTGCAGACTGAAACGAAGCCTATACGGTCTCAAGCAATCCTCTCGTTGCTGGAATCGACGCTTCACTGATTTCCGCAGAAATCCAACCTGTCGGCAACAAACGCGGGTCCCTGCGTATTCACAAGCCAAGACAATATCGATAAACTAATACTGGGAATTTATATAGACGACTGACTCATTGTTTCGCAGAGTCAAGCGCTGATCGACAAACTCCTCGGCGGTCTCGACACGGAACTTGAGATAACGCATAATGACGAAAATCTGTTTCTGGGCATGCAAATAAAGCGGGCATCGGATGGTTCGATTTTCCTGCATCAAGACACCTACGCGAAGAGGATTTTGGAGCGATTCAGGATAGAAGAAGCGAACCTAGTGACTATTCCAGCAGATCCACATCAAGAATTGAGTCCTCTTATTCAAGCGGGAGACCAAAGTAACTCGAGAACGACTCCGTATTGTGAAGTCGTCGGGACTCTTACATACGTATTTGTCGATGGCAACGAGGCCCGATATCACATTTGCGGTGCATCAAGCAAGTCGATAGCTGGAAAATGCCACGACAATCCATTGGAAAGCTGTAAAACGAATCATCAAGTATCTCAAGGGTACCATTGGATACGGACTGCATGTCGAATGCGGCGTGAAAAAGGAGCTACTCGCGTACAGCGATGCAGGCTACGCGGGAGAACTGGAGACCCGACGATCGGCTACAGGATTCGTCCTAAAATTCGCCTCGGGAACGATATCGTGGAATTCACAGAGGCAACGATCTGTTGCACTGTCGACGACGGATTCGAAATACATGGTCGCTTGCCAGACCGCAAGAGACGCCGCGTGGATGAAGTCTACAACAAGGAACTTCGAGACGGTATCGATGTCCACACGACACCGCATATGGATAACTAGAATGCTATATGTCTCGTCAAAAATCCTACGTTTCACAAACGCGTGAAGCACATCGACGTTCGCTTCCACTATGTGCGAGAATGATACGCTGCAAGAGAGTTCTCGCTGGAGTACGTTGCATCAAACGAGCAACAAGCAGACACCCTGACGAAGCCGCTGCCTCGGCAGCAATTCCAACGCAATCGCGAAGAGCTAGTGGTCCGCGGAGATGAGCATCGAGCCAAAGAAGAAAGAAGAAATCGACGATAGTCGATAAAGCCAAAGCAGGAGTGTAATAGTAGAGGATCCGAATTAGAAACGACCTTCACCCATCGCGTAAATGGATGAAAGGATTTTATATCAAATTTAGTATGTTAGAAAATATATCGCGAGTGGGTTGTCTAACAAATCCTGGCAAAACTATGATTGATTAACGATTCAAATATGAGTTTTTATTCACTCATGAGTCGAACGAATAAATTTAATACCAACCGAAAGTATGAAGCCTATAAAATATGCAAACGTTGGGTTGTCTATTTTTTTCCTGGCGTAACTACTGGGTTGGCAGGTATAAACAGGTAAGTCGATACTAGCTGTTTTCACCCATTTATTTCATAAATAAATCTTATATCAAAATCAGCGTTCTTTCATTGCAAACACGATGATATATGGTTGTCTGCAAAAAATCTGGTTTGAATGACGGTTGTCGAGTTTTGAAAAGTGAAATTTTGATGCGAATGGAAATTTACGGCAAAGAGGTGTGTGCAAAGTATCCCGTGCTATAGAAGAGGACGCGTCATTGTAGCTGCACGGACGCACCGCGCGCAGAAATTGTCTTAACCGCCTTGTCTTTATTCCCCTGCCCGAAGGCAGACTGCCAACCCTCCATCCCTTTTTCTGGGCATTTCTACGTTGCCATTTCTTATATATCTAGAGAGTCACGGTACTACTTGCAATGTTCTTTTTTCCTAAATGCATCGTTTATTTCATCACACATCCCCAATGGAAAATTATCAAACCAGCGATTTCTAACATATAATCGGGAGCATGATCAAGGATGCGAATCCCCATTCAAATAGTTTTTCACGCTAACTGTTTGTCTATGAGGAAGTAACGAAAAAAAATATTGTTTTATGATTCCGTTACGATATTTCAGAAAAGGTTAACGGCGGTGCGTGGCGATGATGTATAGGACATCTACTTGTAAATAGAGCGAAGTGCAACTCGAGACACGGAAGGCTGTCATTTAGGAAGATGGGACCAAAATTGTATTGCTTTATGATACTGCTTGACCTTCTCTTATAGTGCTACTATTTTCGTTTCATATTCCTATCTGCCTTCTACTTGAAAGATTACAATTCTCGCACCGAAAGAGTTTGTATACATTCTTATAACATGAATTATTTCGTGTTTATTAAGGAATGGTTTTCGTTAGGAGATCTATTAGGATCTAGTAACAATTTATTATTTGTGTATCATGGTTTTAGACCGTTTTTGGTTGAGGAGGAAAAAAAATCATATACATTATTTGTTTATGTTCCCTATATGACAGTATTAGTATAATCGAATAACCGACAACACTGGACTCGCGGTCGGACTTTTCGTCAACAAAGGTCAAGTCTATTGCCGTTTCAGTACCATTGGCGCATGAAATAAATGTAGGCACACCTTCATTAATAGTTGTGAAATTCGTATCTACCAGGCAATCGACCATGTCCCTAACTACTCGTAGAGTGATTAGGGACATGGTCGATTGCCTCGTACATTTATGAGGATCTTCCCACGAACTATGGTGGGAATTTTAATTCGCAGCAATCAAGACTTCATCGTGGAATGAATTAATAAATCTTTGCCTATAACAGGACACCACTAAACGCTTACCGATGGCAAGATGCAGTTCAATTGCACATAACTCGATTAAGCCAGCATAGTCCTAAATATTTTTGATTATACTATATTTAGGATTTACAATAACTAATATAGCAACACCGTCACCGGCGTACCCAAGTCTATCTTTTCTATTTGTGTCGAATTCTTTTAAATAAAGTGAATGTTTTGGCTTAAGGCAGGTTTCCGAAATAAGACATAAATGTACCCTCACGGAATTGTGGTGGGGTTCAGCAAGTTTTTCCCTAATACTCTTTCAATTCTATTGTATCACCGCTACTTGGTTCCTGTGATTGTTCGTAGCCATAGTTCTTTAAGTGCAATTCGACGGTCCTCTATCTTCTCTAGAGTAATTTTCCACCTCCAGGGGAAGTTTTCAAGGTATTGAGTAGACGGTTGAATTCTTCATTTGGACTTTTATTACCCTCAGTTGACTCTCATGATACAGTCGTAGACTGTGGAGTATTAACGTTTCCTCTCGATATTTTACGTTTCACAATTGTTTGAAAACGATCTTTCTTTATGTATGCTGTTTGACTCATGTCAGTTGGATTTCCCAGATTAGAAAAAATTGTAATTCTCCTGACCGGAGCTTCACGTATCTTTGGACCACCCTCAACAATTCGTTTAGTACGGGGATACTAAACTTTATTATGTGCCATAATTCTATTAATTTCATAAGCTTTTTGCTATTCGGGACAATCTTTTGAGCGACTACTCTGATCACCACCGAAGTTAACACATTGAGACGGGTTGACTCAAGTTTTAAATACTTGAAACATTACTTTGGAAAACGAACAAAGGGGCAGCAGCTATACCGCATCCCGTTATATGAATACTGTCCGGCGATGATGAATACTTAAAGATAATGCACACAGACTCTGAGTCGACTTTTTCAAACATATCCCATTCCGTTCTTTTTTAGAAGACTCGTACATAACTCGAACTACGTCAAAACTCCATCATTTATACCACTCAGAGAAACCATAAATTCAGTTCTTCCGCGTTTTTTACTAGTCGATTCGCTTGTCAGGTCCTACTCGGGTACGCCTACAGGCACCCCGTCAGTCGAGTTTACAAAGGTTTCAATTATTGTTTTTCTGTTCAATATTCCAAATACCGACAGTACTTAATATAAACCCAAATACTCCTTGGGCTATAAAACCCGCAACCACCAAAACTACGAAAATAAATACCAATTATTCAAATTATTAATAATAATAAAATAACGGGCAAAAAAATACACTTCTACCGAACTTCCGCCAGCTTCGCGTACCACGACTATAGCTATTTGTCCAATGCTGATACCTGTCGAGAGGCGCGACGTAGCCTCGGACTCGTAAACCGAATCAAAGACAAACGAAATAGAATGAGGAGACCAAGAGAGATGGACAAAGGTAGGTTAATATTACACCGACTGCCTCGCGGGTTTGCAGGCTGGAAACCCGCAGAAAGTCAGTGTAACACTACCCTACCTACCTAGAATAGTGGTCTATCGCAGTATTGTTTATGCACAAATACAAAACAGAATGAATCAGACCAACCGCGATGCGGAGTCAAATTATCTACCAGAATATTTAAACTCTCTAAGATTTCGTCCAGGCCGTTTTATGTTACATTAACGTGCAGATCGTTCGCTTCACTACGCGCAAATTTATATGTAGCGAATCGGACCATCCAATGGGAGAAACAGCCTAACACCGAACAAAATGTTATGACTGCTAAAAACTCATTTCATGACCCCAAACAACATAATTTTCAGTCATTTATCAGAATGTAATGGCAAGAACGTTTTAGCGTTGTCAATTTTCCTCATTGTAATACTCAACCGGTGAATAATGAGCGATGAAAATGTTTAATGAATGAAGTCGGTATGAATGAAAGAGTGCAACTGTACCTTTGATATGTTGATTTGAAACTGAAGAGATATAGAGTTCTGATGTTGAGAAGACAGGGCGTGGTCCTCCTTCTCATTAAATACTGTTCAATTATTGACGGTGTGTCGGTGTTCCGATCCGAGGTCTTCCAGATATCCGCCGTGGAATATCTGAACGTAGTTGGTTATGTTGTGTACGACAAGACACCATTTCGACACACACTGTCAGCGGATTAGTAGCGGATGAAAATAACGAACACACCCCTAATAGAAGTGATAGAGATGACCCCTCCCCGTGGGACTGATGATTAAGTGACACGTGCCTCTAAAGGGCGATAGCCAACAAAAAAAGACGAGGAAGAGGAAGCAACAGAAGAAGAAGAAGAGGAGGAGGAGAAGGAAGAAGAAGAAGAAGAAGAGGAGGAGGAGAAGGAAGAAGAAGAAGAAGAAGACTATGATGAAACTGTTTACAAGATAGCGCCTAGCAGGAAAAGAGATAGAGTTGGAATGAATTTTAGTATAGATGTACTTAAACACTTTATTCAAATACTTGGTGTCAAGACGCTGCGTCTCTTGATGATGTTAGCGAGCGATTATTATGTGCAGGTGATAATGCGGATGGAGTATGAAAGACGTTACTCACGGGGGGGGGGGGCTCGAGACAGCTCACACTACTCTCAAACAGGCCTCTCGCCCACTCTAACTATCTCGACTATTCCCGGATTCTCACAGTCTTACCTCGAATTGCTCACGAGTGAAAAGAGCGTCGCAAAAGGGATAATAATTCGGCGTGTAATTAGAGCGCTAAGATTTTATCAAGATAATTTTCTCGCACGCAACGGCATTTCGAAATTATCATTGCATAGTTTATTGTTGCAATACGGTATTACTGATTACTGAAGATTCAATGTATCATGCAGTTTCCTCGGGGATTAATTAAACAGTCAACATGGGCTTACGTGACATAATCTAGGCGCCTTCGATCAAAAAGCTCGTAGAGATCGCGGGCTCGAAACGGAATAAAGGGAGAGAGAGAGAAAGACTTGCACCATGCTTTCCTCTTCCACGATCGACAGCGCAGAGCTTGTCAGCAAGCTGCGAAACGATGAAGAGAGAACTTTCGTTGGCGGACGTTGATAATTCAAATCAAGGAGCTTGGAAGAGATAAAATTATGAGACGAATACACACATGGGCAATCTAAGCTCAAGCGTCACGGAACGATACAAACTAGAAAGGACCCATTCCTCATATTTCCACTAAATCTCGCAGAGACATTGGGAATTACCATTTAGGAACCTGACCTATCTCGGCCAAATTTTAAACCACTCTCTCCCAGTCATTGTCCGATGATTACTGAGCGAATGTATCACGTTTTAATCATAATAAAAAATGTACTGCTCTATTACAGTAACAATGTAATAAATAAAAATCAGGAGAATATGGACGATGTTCGGTCAGAGGGGTACGAGATTTTCAACCCACGCTAAAGGTTAGAAACCGTTTTATTCGTGTCGTAAAAACAACAAGTGGCGCGACTGAAATTACATAATTGCTGAAAAATTAACAATTTATAAATATAACATTATGTTAGGTGACAGATTGATATTATAAGTAATAGTTTATTGTTCGAAGTCGTTTATTTAGCCGTAGAGTGGCGGGCAATATTTTTCGGATTTTGCAGTCAAACATGGCACGTCATATAGGTTCATCGTATCCTTATGGCAATGATGCACTCCGTCTGTATCCAATTGTCTTAGTTGATGTCCTCGCACAAACATCGATAATGATCCTGATTATCAGATCGTACTAAAAACATTACATTTCGCCAAAAAATATACGATAATCGAAGGTTTACTACCGTTCCCCATGCTAATTAGTGCTGGCTGACTCGGGCTGACTAGGAATGAGCGGCCTTAATGAATAGGCCATGTCTCCGTGGTAATTCCCAACAATTGAGAGTCGGCAAAGTTACACTCCACCGATGCAATGAGAACTGTGAGTTGTGAAAAAAAAATAAAATTACAAATGCTCAATCAGATCACAAGTCGCCCCTCGCTACTATGTATAACCCATCATGGGAAAGAAATGAAGTGGATGAGGAAGGTGGAAACGGTGCGTTCCGCCTTGTATGCATGCGAGTGGAAGTCCTTTCGTGAGAAAGTCGTCAATTGAAGCCACCTAGCGGATTTCTGGCGCAATGGCAGAAATATCGCCAGGTGCAAGGCTATATTATTACAGTAATGTCAGATAGTAAATTCAATTACATTTTACTGTTACAATAAAATTCTCTTGTGCAAATGCAATATCCACAGTAGTGCATTACAAAAGAGTGACTGCGGACAATACTTTAGGGAGTCTCAAGAAATGAGATGGAAATAGGAATATAGGGGAAGTGATGTAATAAAAACCTGAATGAGTATAGGATTGAAACACGAATAAAATAAAAGTAAAATGAATAAATATGTGTATATTACAAATCGGTTATATGTATATATTTCGTACATTAAGAAACAAGAAACGTGAATAATTCCATTTACCTCGAACAAAAGTATATTGAAGACATTTTGTATTTTGCAATGTGTATATCCTCATCAGCATATTCCATTAGACTCCATTCACCCGTGCAATTCTCATAAGTAAACTAAACTGAGATTATCATTCGATCGAGTCTTAAACCAGTGTACGTAACATCGATATGTAAGCCATGGAGGTTTTGAGTATCTGAAATAACAAAAGCGATGTTATGTCTTATGACTCCCCCTATGTTTATTGATATGCCCATATAACCTTACATCAGTAAACTGGGACAGAGAATATACGTAAAATGGCCCAGCAGTCAATTGCAGAGGTTTCCGCGACCGGGACATACAAATAATCAAATGCTTTCGATATTTTGATGTCATATCGTACCAATGGCACTCGTAATATGCGTCATGGACATTCATGCTCTGCATTAAAGAAATATACACTTTTCAATATAGTGGATAATTTTTAGTACAATTAATACAATTATGCATACAGTACATCACGTTTTTACCTCGCGTATTAGATAATCACCGATGATGCAGTAATGGAAAATCACTATAAGGACAGTTGAGACGTAACTGGCCAGGTGAACAACAACAGTCATAGACACGGTGAGCGATACCTGCGAAAGAGAGGGAGGGAGAGAAAGGTATTTTAAAACGGAAGACAATAATATATATCTTAGATATACTAAATATATTTTCCACGAAAAATTAGATATGAAAAATTTATTTCTGAGTAAATTCATCTCATATGTAGGTCGAAAATAATCTCGTACCACGAGTAGGTCGTAACATATGAGTCCCATGAGCACTGTCAAAATCAGGAGTTCCACCAGCAGAGTAATGTTGAAGATACCGTTGATGGTCGTGGCTGTCCTGTTCACAATTCATTTACGCGAAATTTTGAACATTTTTTGTTTTTTTTTTTTGCTAATGCTTCGTTTTCAAGAATACGAAAATTAAGCAATTGAATTTAAAATATGTGCGTGTGTGTATTTTCTAAGTGATCATACGTACTCCCACCCCAAGTCACTCCCACACAGCAGTGAGACAACATGAAGTACATAATCAGAAATTGGTCTTGAAGATATAATACGATTGATATATTATTCGAATAAATAATGCCCGGTAAGGCGTACCATGCGCTATATTTTGAATCAGATTAAAACATTTGTATGTCAACTTTTTAAGAAGTTCCGTGAGGACACAAAATGGTCATAAATTAACCTTACAAAATAGGGAACATACATTTTATATATCTAAATTTAGCACATAATGGCGCCGACAAATGTTGTTTATCGATTTTCAAACTTAAGGAGAGAGAAATGGAGCATTGCAGATACGGGTCTTTCGAGGGATTTTCAACTCGTTAACCAAATTCGATCTGGGTTATATGCTATCTACAGTCCGTTTAACAAAAAAGGAACCGTCTTTATTTGATAAAAGCCAGGCCTTTCGCTGAGCTGTGCCCAAATGAAACCCCGCAAAAAAGGTATCACGTCTCTCTAAATACGATTCAAAGTCGCCTGCATGAAAAAAACGTGTCTTTTCCATCAACTTTGTAAAAACCTTTATTGCCAGCAAAGCACGTGGAAAAAACGACTGCCGTGGCAAAGGAAAACTTGGATCGAGATTGGGATGTTATCTTCACGGACAAGGCTTCTTTCTGGGCAGGGTCTTCCTTATCAAAAGCGTGGTCAACAAAGACTAATTGGATTCTTCAGCGCACAGTAAAACACCCTATAAACATGCATATTAGGAGATGTTTTAGTAAACGCGGTTTTGATTACCTCTTTCTGTTTCAAACAATTGAAACGCCGAGAAAATGCGTAAAATCTACTAGAAATGCTTATTGAAGTCTGCTGAAAAGTTTTTTGGTTCTGACAAAACAAGTTGGGTGCTGCAAGAAGACAATAACCCTAAACATCGCAGCAAACTGTGCAGGGCGCGGAAACAACATAATAACGTCATTACGATGAAATGGCCGGCAATGTCTCCAGATACTAATCCGTTTGAAAATGCCTAGTCGTAGATGAAAATGAAGCGCAAAGGAAAGCCAGTGTACCCGGCGAAGCAGATAATGACGTCAAAAGCATGGGAAAAAGGTGTCAAGCTATAATCTGTAACGGAAATAATAGAACGCGATATTCGGTAATTGAGCAATAGCTAATAATATGTACTAAAATAAATAATAAAAATTGTTACGTTAATTTCTATTTCTTTCCAGATTAAGACGGTTTTTTTTCTTCTTGAACAGACTGTATGCGCAATTAATACCCTACTTACTCCCTCCATGTCGCTCGGGCCATAATCTAGGTATCTCTCTACATTATATAAATATTTCGCCGCCACCACCGACGTGTACAACAGTTGTGATCCATAGCAACGGTCGCCATGGTAACGGTTGCCATAACAACGGTCGCCATAATAACGGTCGCCGTAGCAACGGTGGGGCTTGGGTGCGAGGCCGCGTAGCGCCCGAACCGTGCGGACCTCTCGTATAAATAGAATGTTACTAGATGGGGTTTGGTTAAAAAGTTAATAACCCCTAGAAAGATCGTATCCCGGACGCTCTGAATTGCTTATTTTCAGAACTATACAAAAAGTAGGAACAGCGAGAGAACTCTATACTCGTATGTAAATGGTGGTCAGATAAAGTGGAACAAGTATAGTTTTTGTGGTTTCTAGCGGAAGTTGCATTCATGTCGGGAAACCAAGAAAGAACATTTTCGCAAAATTAATAACCTTTCGAATGAGACTGGTCTATTCTCGATCAATTGAGGCTTAGCCGAATGCAAGAGGATTCCACGAATTGAAGCAAAACCGTGATTTACATCGATTTCATGAAAACCGCGGAAATTAATATTGCTCGCCACCAAACCCGTCAAGACCGTATGCCGGATAACTCCAGGAAGAGCTGTGCATCGAGGAACTCAATCGACCGTTGAAATCATTAAGTGGCGACAACGCTCAAACGCCTCGATTTATTCGATTGAAATTTGTTGTGGATTCGTATTTTATGATGCCTTCAGGCCTCGCGTTACTGTTATCGCGTTGGTAAGCCTCCATCTCCCCTAAACGCATATACCCCAAAGCCATATTCCCCAAATGCATATTCCCCAAAGTGCATATCCCCCAAATGCATATTCCCCAAAATGCATATCCCCGAAATGTATATTACCCAAAAGCATATCCCCCAAATGCATATACCCCAAAAGCATAATCCCCAAATGCATATACCCCTAAAGCACAACCCCCAAATGCATATACCCCAAAAGCATATCCCCCAAATGCATATTCCCCAAAATACATATCTCACAAATGTGCATTCCGCAAAATGGATATGGGGCATTCCACGCCAACTGGCACAACTTTGGGACCGACCTACTTTGATTTTTCCCCTGATTTTTTTATATTGTTTTTAATACTGAAGAGACCATCTGTGCTTTTGTTCAATTTTTTTCTTTCCGTTCTCATTTTATAAAATACTAGAATCGGTGTCCGCGCTTTGTGCGCTGATTTGTAGGTTAAGTTCGTCGTCTACGATCGTGCGATCGGAATTTCGCACCGAACTCCGAGCATGACAAAATCAATAGCCAATGAACATAACAAGTTTTTTATCGGGGGTAATGAATACTTACGAGATTGAATACGAAATCTAACCCCATAAAATAAAATAATGTCGAGAAAAACGACCGAATAATTTGTTTCGTTTTGCAATGGCTTCTTCTTCAATTATAGCTCCCCTACAGTGAGAGCCGAAAATTTTCTTCTAAATCTGATTTTCTGGAACGTTCCTGGCATGAAATCTCCGAATAATTTTTTTTCATGAGACCGAAACTTCCATATGGAAGGAAAAGACCCAATACACTGAAGAAACTTTTCGGTATCATAAACTGAATATTTATTGATAACAATAGTAATACTTTTGCGAAACATACAATTCAATTTATATTTTTGTATAGCATTGCAGATAGAGATTTTTAATTTCGTTTTTCTTCTTTTCCGAAAAGTTTGGATTTTTCATCGATAACTCGTACACTGAAAATGAGGAATTTATGTAAAATTGTATAATCATCTGCTCTATATAGCGTACATTTTTTAAATAATTATAAGATCGGCATATTTTTCAAACCACCAGTTAGCATCGTGTCACGTGGCGGAATTTATTATAAATGAAGAAGGAGTACATCGCAGGATAACTGAAGCCACAAATACTCACGCTTGGCGATTGTCTTCTTGGAGAAGAAGAAGCCATTGCAAAACGAAAAAAATTATTCGGTCGTTTTTCTCGAAATTATTTTATTTCATGGGGTTAGATTTCGTATTCAATCTCGTAAGTATTCATTACCCCCGATAAAAAACTTGTTATTTTCATTGGCTACTGATTTTGTCATACTCGGAGTTCGGTGCGAACTTCTGATCGCACGATCGTAGACGACGAACTTAACCTACAAATCAGCGCACAAAGCGCGGACACCGATTCTAGTAATTTATAAAATGAGAACGGAAAGAAAAAAAATTGAACAAAAGCACAGATGGTCTCTTCAGTATTAAAAACAATATAAAACAATCAGGGGCGGTCCCAAAGTTGTGCCAGTTGGCATGGAATGCCCCATATCCATTTTGCGGAATACACATTTGTGAGATATGTATTTTGGGGAATATGCATTTAGGGGTTATGCTTTTGGGGTATATGCATTTGGGGGATATGCTTTTGCGGCATATGCATTTGGGGATTATGCTTTTTGGGGTATATGCATTTGGGGATTAGGCTTTTGGGGTATATGCATTTGGGGGATATGCTTTTGGGTAATATGCATTTGGGGGATATGCATTTTAGGGAATATGCATTTTGGGGAATACGCATTTGGGGGATATGCACTTTGGGGAATATGCATTTGGGGAATATGACTTTGGGGTATATGCGTTTATGGGAGATGGAGGCTTACCATCGCGTTGACTTTAACGTTATGGTTAGAAGTTAGTGAATGTCAAAGATGAAGTTTCAACGATTAAAACGTATCGCCATTCAATATCGGAAATTACCTTCATTAACAGCGGCAAGCCCTTAAAAAAAGGAAGAAATCACGTACGCGCGACATTTCGATTGCTGATATTCGCTCTCCTCTTGTTCATCGCACATTGGAACTGAACATCATACTGAGACCGTGCCACGAACATCAATAAATCGGAATGTCCCGCGTATGCGATTTCGTCCTTTTGTCAAGGACTTCCCGCTGTTCATAAAGGAAATTTAATATATTGAATGACCACACATTTAAATCGTTAAAATTTCCTCCATAACATTCATCAATTTCTAACCCTGGCGTCAAACCCTTTATTTGCAAAAAATGCTTATTCGCGAAACCGTATATCGAGGGTCATTGTTCTGCAACGTTACCAAATGTCAAGTCTCAAGATAAATAAATTGAAAATAAATTATATTATTCATCTTTGCTAACTGCCCACTGATGAGTTCATAAACAATGAAATTTCGGACATTTCAGAACAGGAATAGCCGCTCATTTTAGTAATTCGACAAAATAGGAGCGGAATGACATCTCTTTGATTATCTCGAAGGAAATCTTATTTTTCAGAAGTCGTAACGCCTTATTAAAAATAATATCTTTTAATGAATATATAGATTTTTCTGCCGTGTGGGCTAACTCTCGCATTTTTTCTCCTTGGACAGTATTATACTCACGTAATAATCTTGTCATGTTGGATGATTACGTTGCGGAAAGCAATTTCTCGATTACGATTATCTCCCAACACGTCCGACGAATTGATATTACGTATTCTGTGTGCAAGGATTGCCAAATCACCAGCAACATGTACTATCAAATTGCAAAGGAAACAGGATGCAATTGGGCCGGCTAAGTAGTAATAACCGACAGGACACTGCCAAAGATACACGAGGGCGTAGGTACGCAAGTCCGTAATTTTGGGGTACAGGCACACTCGACAAGGCAGGACAAAGGGAATTGTTTCGTTTTGCCATACTGTTAGAACATAATGAAACACGATAAATTTTTTTTTTTTCTCGTTCAACTTATCAACGTTGCGGAAACTTCAGTGGTACAGTCACGTCAATGGGACAGGACAAATAAGGACAATGAATGGAAATTTCTGTTTCAAATAGCACTTTCTTGCATCCCTATACTTACCAGAATTCAATGAAGATGCAATTTACATTTTACGATGAAATAAATATTGATAGTATTCATTCGCTGGGTTGTTCGTTTGCTCAACCGTTCGAGGCTTAAATGGCTTCATTTTCACCTCAAAGACCACATTTTTTGTGTGTTTCGTCCAAGAGATTATGCTTTCCGACACCTCTGCCGCTTCCCACGGAAAAGACAACATGACCTTCAAATTTAACGTTTTAAAGCGTCCGCAGACGTACATTTTTTTAGTTTTCGATCAAAATAGCGTTTCGGGTTTCCAGGACCCCGATATGGTGCGTGGCCATTTTACCACTTTAAGACCTAAAGGGTTAAAGTCCACATTGGTCTATTCATTATCGGAACCTTTTAAAATTCTCTGAAGAATATTTAAAAATGATAGGATCATGAATCAATAACGCTTGTATTTATATAAAACAACAATAATAATCGTACATTTTTGTGTTTCGTGGATTATTGGTATAAAATGTACCATTTTTCTGTAAGTAAACGTTATGTTCTTCTTTCAAACTCACTCTTAATTGCATCAGTTTCTGTTTGAAAATGTGAAAATAAGGGACATTTAAAACTCTATCAGAAACTTCATTATCCAATAATAATTTTACCAACATGTAGGCTGTCCGAATAAGCCCCCATTTTTCGACACTGTCCCGATTTCTAATAGTAGTATGTCTAGAGTACCAATGCAACGGTTTCTTCTCCCACAACTCGCTAGCCAATGGCAAATCCATGCCAGACAAATTAAGGACACTGGTACCTTCTTTGTTATACCTATCCATTGCCATGAAAAAATTGAGAAGCCTCTGCCTAGAAATGTCAGTAACTGGGCCGTTTACCTTATCACATTCTAATTCTACCGGATAACAACTCTCGAGCATGGTTTATCGTAAATACAGATTGAATTGAGATATCCGCAAAAGCCTCATTCTAGTAGATATGTTATTAAGTTGAGATGTTCGTCGCTGGTTATATCTGATAAAGTTTTGTTTTATAGTACAGAGGTAGGCTTATTCGGGGAACCTGAATTCCAGTGATGATTCGGGTAGAGTAAAGGAAGACTTTATTCTTTATTCGATCGACGAGACTGCCCTTTTGAAGTTTCCTCAACATATGGTTGTTTTTTTCTTCCATGAACCATTTGCTTACCAGCTCTGACAATATCCTCTAAGGGCCTCATGAAAAACATAATAATGGAGCCCGACGCGATGCAGCAGCCTGCCCGAAAAAATGATCTCCCAATAGCGTTGTACGGCAAGTACAAGGTTTTTTCTGCTTGATCCATGTGCCTGTCTTCGTTGATAGCCGACTGTACTTGTTTAACGATTCCTTGGAGCAGAGTTGAGTGTCTCACCACCATTACCTTGCTGGCAGCCAAGATTTGTGACGAAGTCTCAAGAAGATTTGCAATCATGAGCGAAAGGTTACCGGAAACATTGACAAGGTCACCGAGCGTCAGCATCATATGAATGGCGAAATACAGAGCGCCTACGTAAAATTTTATAAAGCTTTGTTCCAATGGCCATATACCACCGAATGCGAGAACTCGTTTGTTCCAATTGTACAGCTCTCTGACACGTTTCAAATCTTGCTGAAAATATTCTCACACAACGTTTCATCAAGACCAGAAAAAACAAGCTGCGAGTGGAAATTGTCAAATTTCGAGTTGTCTCTTATCATTTTGGCTTCCTCATAGCAGAAGCTTCGAGCATTGTGTGAAGTTTACCTCTGCTGTAATGCTACCGTTTCCCAAGTGGAAGAAAAACATGTCTACACACCAAAATTCGATGTTTATTAGATGCTATATTTACGTGTGAAAGTAAAAAACTACGCATTCTTCTGGTTTCGCGGGAAATAATAAAATTGCCAGGAATCGCTGTGTCATATCAAAGTAACGATTCCTTGGCTAAATAAATTTTCAAAAAATAGTCAATCGGTCCCGAATTTTAGTACTTTTTAAGGGATATACAGTGAACGATAAAATCCCCCTTTGGTCAAAAAAGTATTCACTAACTGCAAAAAGGGTAATCCCCTAAAAAATTGCTCATGTCGAAAAAAATTGGACAAACACATTTAGCGTATCCGTTTTGATACCCCCTCGTTTTTTCATAAAAAGAGCGGCTCTTTACACAATAAATTAAATTTATCTTTCTATCTCTTCATAGAAAGACCGGCTATGTACAAGAAAGGTTGTTATCATTTTATGATCAAGTTTGCGTACCCGTAAGATATTTTATGAAATGTGGGAACGACGCGATAATGCTGGATAAAAGTTCTGGATAAAAGTACCTGGTTATGAAACCAAATGTAAGATTACATAGCGATTTTGATATTCATTCTTCCAGTGGATAATAAATCTATACGCTTTAAAAACAACGAAAAAGGAAAAGAAAAATATATACTTGACCAGTCGAAACTGTGATAAATCTATGGCAAAATGCAATATATTATTTTCAGGCACGCCGTGTATATCTTTTTCTTTTCTTTTTTCGCTGTCGTATCCGGTAGTTCTACATTTTTCTGATGCCAATCGTTATAGTGTACAGATTTATTATCCACTAGAGAAATTACTATCAAAATCTCTATATGAAAAAATATACATGGCGTATCGAGACTGTGACACATTCATTATAAAATGCAATATATTATTTTCAGGCACGTAAGAAGCATGTTTGCGTCATTGGAAAAATATGTAGAGAGAAACGGACTGACGGTTAATATCGATAAAACTAAAATCCTTATTCTTAAAAAAGGAGTGAGAAATAAAAAGGAAAAGAAATGGAAATATAACAGAGCTGGAAATAGTGAAGGAATACAAATCACCTGGGGGTGTGATTCTCGTCCGGTAATACCTTCGAAATGCATATAAAGCTCGTAACGGGAGAAGTGAGTAAAGCGATTAATGCGACTTAAGGAATATTCAAAGGTTGATGATCGGAAGTCTAAAAAGAAAAATGCAACTGATGAGCTCTATAGCAAAATGGGGAATACTGTATGACGTCAAAATTTGGGGGTGGAGAGAGATGATGGAACGATTACAACTAAGATACGTAAAAATGACGATAGGGACATCAAATTACATATGGAGAATGGAGACAGGATGCAGTAGAATTGGGTTAGAGTTGTGGAAGAGAGCGGCAACATATATAAGAGCAGTTTTAAAAGTGGAAGACGGAAATTGGCCAAAAAAATGCTTAAAAGAAGAAGTGAAAGGAATAATGAATAGAGATCCGACGAAATGGGAGAAGGAACTAAAAACAACAATGGGGGTAGGAGAAGGACGGATATGGGAACAATTAAAACCGGTAATAGCAAAATATTAGAAAAATACATACAGAAAGGGATTAGGATTAAGGGCGGGGTAAGGGTTTTCACTATCGAAAAATCGATTTTTTTTGTTTTATCTTATTGTTTAACATTTCAAGAATATGTCCTTGAAATTTTAAACCGATCTAAGCAATATTCTTGAAGTTATTGTCTTATTAATCTCCTGGCCTTTAACGCTATACCTCTAACAGCTGCGGGCGGTCGGGCTAGCAGTGCAGCTGTCGAACAGGTATACAGTTTATTCATTGCTATTGTGTATATAGTATATAATGTATACTATACACTACAATATTTTAAAAGAAGAAGCTGGAGCCTGGAATCGATGATTCTGTGTAAGTGGGAAAAAAAAATGTTTTCTTCCCTTTTTTACTTCATAAACTTTAGACGCGTTTTTCTCAAAACTACTTTTTTAAAGTCCGTGTTCACTGCCATTTAAAAACTACTTGACCGATTCATTTCAAACTTTGTACACATTTTCTACATATAAAATACCTCCCCCCAACGTTTAGTTAAATTTTTTTTTACATTAAGGGTGTTTCCCACCCACAAAATGGCGGAATTTTTCGTGGAAAATAACAGTTCACACTTTAGA
This sequence comes from Oxytorus armatus, assembly GCA_958009045.1. Taxonomy (NCBI): domain Eukaryota; kingdom Metazoa; phylum Arthropoda; class Insecta; order Hymenoptera; family Ichneumonidae; genus Oxytorus; species Oxytorus armatus. The sequence goes on along the minus strand of OY253747.1, from coordinate 7,257,814 downwards.
TGGCCGCCAAAAATTTTCAAGTGAAAAAAAAAATTATCAGAGAACGTTGGGGGGAAGATTTGATTATAATTTGACTACATTTTTATGGTTTTTCATTTTCAGATAATTTCCGGCCGAGTTATAGTGAACACCGCAAATTGTTTTTTTTCCAAGACGTTCTGGGGGAAGCTCTGTTACGGGCTTATGCTTCAATATTTCTGCATGAAAAAATTACACAACATTGTCAAAAGTATGCTCAATAATGCACAAAAGGTTCGAATAAAATTGCTCAATCCATATTTGAGAAAAAAAATCGCAAAAAATTTGTTTTTTTTTTCGCTGAAACCCTTACCCCTCCTTTAACATGGGCCGAAAAATTCAGACCGACTGGAGCAAGATAAACGTTTTGAACTATTGTTAGGAATACCAAAGCAGGAAGAGTGGTGTAGAAATCGAAAAATACTGGGAAGACAAGAATATCCGGGGAGAAATGAAAGAAACGAGCGATGAGATGCGAGAATATAGGAAAGGAGAAGGAAAAGAGAACTGTTGGTGCATATGTGCGAATGTGTAGAAGGAAAAGGACTAGCGAGAAGGGATGTGGTAGAAGGACTCAAGAGCTGGCTAGGCTCAGCAACAATCCTCTCCTCCCTTAGCGCCGAAAATAGAGACTGCACTATGGGCAGAGAGGCCAATAGTTGCGCTCTTTGATTGCGTGACGGAATTTGAGAGTTCGGGGAGGAGGAAATAAAGTGGATAAGGACATAGAATGTAAGGAATGTAAAGAGTAAAGATGTAATGGAAATGGATGTAAGGAAGCGGGAAACGAGAAAAGTAAATAGCATGCGAGAGTGTAAATAGATATGTAAGAAAGGGATATGTACAGGGAAGGGCACTGTAAAAATCCAAAAGGGTGTACATGGAGTAATAAATAACCAATTATTTTCAGGCACGCGAGGTATATTTTTCTCTTCTCCTTTTTCGCTGTCATATTCAGTAGCTTAACATTTTTCGGATGTCAGTCGTTAAAGTGTACAGATTTAATATCCACGAGAGAAATTACTATCAAAATCTCCCTGTGAAAGAAATATACTTGGCGTTTCTAAACTGTGATAAAGTCATCGCAAAATGCCATATATTATTTTCAAGCACGTCAAGTATATTTTTTTCTTCCACTTTTTCGCCGCCATATGCAAAACTAGCAAATTTCATTGAGTCGAAAAAGACACATGTATTCATCCGCTGTATGTATTGTTATAAAAATTTGTCTGCAGAATTGCAGTATATACGGCTCAACCCGTCCTCGCATTCTCTATATACGTTTAATTTAATTATGCCGGGTAAATACACACGCGTACACAAACACTCCTGGACATTTTTTATAAACGCGCTTTACCGAAGATTTCACACATTTTGAACACACCTCCATTGAAAACTCGACATGTTTTTCACTATTCCAAAGCTTCCTCTATGAGGAAGGAGAAACGAAGAGAAATTTTTCTAATTCCCATGATACGAGCAACATTTGTATCGTATGAACCATTCAATATCGACTCACGTCCATTATTTCCCGGTTCTAACTTTTTCAAGGCCAATTTTCGACGAATGCTGTCCCCCCAACGATTATCCGACAAATAAAGTTAAAAAAATACAGAAAAGGACAGAAGATAATCGTGAAACGCTTTTCTTCAGTATCGAATAATTGATGAAGACGACCGGCCAGATATACACGAATGAACTCTATAGACTAATAACAGATGATTATCCCTCCCTCCTCCGTAGCATTAGGTAAACCCATATTTTTTCGTTATTGCTCTTGAATATTTGATACTCTGTGTACGGTCCGTTTTTGCAACGCATGCGCAACGCGTTCAACTCCTCAGATGTACATTGACACCGGACTTGTGTAGTCATAAACCATTTCACGTCGCAGCGTAACTTGTTATTGTGAGGTTTGGAAAAGTAATTCTTCGTCTTTCTGAATGTTTGTGAATAAATACAACGATATAAAGATATTACGGATGCTGGACGTTGAAGGACGTTTTTATAACTATCAATGACGGCAAGCAATTCGAAACAAGTTTTTAATACAGCCTGCCTCTGTGTGTATACAATTAATACATAAATTAATCATTACAACAGCCAAAATTCATCACGGAGTTTTAGTTTCAGGCGCTCAGAGTGCGTTTTACCCTTTTTTTCGCTCGAAGTATATTCAAACGTTGATACTGTTACGTCCTTGATTTATTTTTACTTATCGCCAGTCACGGAATAGAATTAATGAGTAGGATCGGTAATTATTTTTATTTAATGGGGTTCGTATAGGATTGTGATAGGGGTTTCCAACCGACGTAGTGGGTCGTTTAAAACAATATTGTTGAAAACCAATTTTATGTACAACAATAATTGAAAATTTAATTTATTCAAAAACAGGTTTAATAAAGTTAGTTTGACAATTTCGGCGATAATGTTTTTCGTTTTATTTTTGCATGATCTTAATTCGCGTGTTATGGCGACTGTACGGTCACCGACTGACGGTCACTGATCATTGCCGCGACTCGGAAAATACATTTTTTATTTCACGAGGCTGACTGTCTCCTTCGAGCCCCGCAGTAACACGTAACACTGATGAGAATGTATCAGTGGCCGATAGTTCTGTGAACTACAGCAAACCAAAGGGCAAAAAAATAACGACTACATCGGGCGCTGCAAATCATTAAGGAGTGCAAAACCTCACAATGCGTCAGCAAACACCGCCGGATTGCTGGCTCTTTACTGGTTGATAAGCTAGCTGATATAAGATGCTATATGTTCCATCTTTTTTATGATTTTTTCCCCTTCAAAATATAATTGGCTCAAAATGAACAGAAATATTATTGGTTCAAAATGAACAGAAATAATTATTGAAGAAAAATAAAATGATTTCCACAGCAACAGTGGAAAGCCTTGAATTTAACAATACATTATTTATGTGGTTTTTTTATGCGGCTTTGTTGACCGGACGTTTCGATCGATCATGGCCGGGAACGCCAGCGAGTCAAACAAAAATAATCCTTCTCTCAGAGTTGTTAATTTTGTTCTCCCTATGGTTCCCCCACACTACGTTTATTGCCCTTTGCACTTTTCTCACTAGAATGTGGATATATATTTTCGGTGAATTGTTTAATTCGTTGACTACGTCAATTGATTCTCTAGCTTGACTCTTTGATTTTCTAGCTTTCTCCTCTAGTTCTTCTCCCCCCTTTACTAAACCCCGTTTTTTATTTGCTCTCGTTGACCTCCATATTCGTTTCATCCACATATCGCTCTACTGTTTTCAGCATTCACGCCCCAATTTCACCTTGCACCTCACTTTTCCGTCACAACCGCGGTGTCATCCGCACGTCTTTCTCATTCCACGTTTACGTCACCCAAAAATTAACTGAAAAAAATCGAACTCAGCGAGCAGCCCTATCTAACCCCGTTTTTCATTATCGAAACCTTTCGCTATCGCATCCTCTGCGATTACTTCGGCCCTGGTTTTTCTGCGCAGTCCTCGAATCTTGTTCTCCCATAATTTGTTCAGTAGGATTACCCTATCAATTGTATCGGAGTCTGCCCGAAAATCTATGAACGGTACACATAGCTATTAATCAGTCAGCTTAAAACAAAAAAACGTTCCCTGGTGTCTCTTCGCTAGACCTCGTAGCCTCTACACTCGTAATCATTATACCGATAAGGATTTCGATCCAATGTCAAGTACCGACACTCCTCGATAATGGTTTACCATATCCTCATCGCCCGCCTCGTGTATCGGGTAAGTCCTCGCTATATCCTGTCCCTCTTCCTTTTTCCATAGGAGCTTGGATGCCTCCATCAGTTTGTCCTTATTTTCTCTCACGACCGCATTCAGAAATTTCACTTCTAACCCATCTTCACCAACTGCATTTTGATTCTTGCTCCATTTTAGTGCCCTATTAAATTCCTCACTACTTATTTCGACGTATAACCTTTGGTCCGTGGACACCAGTACAATCTGTGTTCTTTTCCACTTCTCCTCACCTTCTATCGGTCTCCGCTGCCCATTTTCTTCTGATGCTAAAAATTTCGAAAAATATTCGACCCACTGTTCTTTTACGATGTTCTCACCCATGCGTTTTTTCGTACGCTACCTATAACTGGCGGATTGTCGACCAGCGTTCCCGCTTCATTTTTTCGATATCCAGTATATAATGTCGTGCCTTCCGGGTCACCGCTATCTCAAGACTTCTTTTCCCTGCTTCCAATTATCCAGAGATAATCTGGCGTATTCGTCGCTAGCTCCATTGACCTTTGTGCAAATCCAAGGTGTAAATTACATGATTTTATTGGAATACCAAGATACAAAAGGATCGACGGAAAGAATTATGATGGATATATAGCCGAGACGTTACTAACGTTTAACAAGAATTTTATAGATTAGTAGAGTCGATTTTCACACCATCGTAGGCTTTCGCAATTTAAATCTTTTTTACATTCTTATTATAAGGAATTCTCGGTATAATAGATGAATTAAGAGTAAAACGATCACAAACAGACTCATTCATTCGGACTACAGTCACTACTTTAATCACGCGGTGCAGTCTGTAGGGATTCACTCAGTTCGTGGTTTTTCCTTTTTATCTGGGATCACGCCTAATTTGGCGCTTGACGATTATCGTTATATTTTCTTTTCTTATTGGTTTTTTTTTGTTTTTAGAGTAAGAAAGGAATTAAATGAGTATACTCAACTTTTACGTATAAGAATGGCTTCCTCGATGGCTGTTTCGTTTGCTCCGGGATGCTGATTTTTCTTGAATTATGAGAATGGTGATGATGCTTCCGACGAATGGCCAATTCGTTCGGAACTCGAACAGAGAGTGAATTAAATATAGGCTCTTGCGGATAATGTAAAATACTAAAATTTATTATATTATCATTGTTGTCCTTCTTATTACATAATTTGCCTCTGATTGTGAGTAGGAGTGCATCGTTTTCAATAGAGCGCTTCGCATTTTCATCCTCGATATTTCAGTGCTTTGTCATGCTATCGTACAGTTATTCTACAGAGTTTGCTCGTCGCGAGAGGGCGTTTGGTTACACGTTTGTGTACGTTAGTGAGCGCCGCGCTACGCACACCTATATCGCCTGCTGTCTCGCTCGTTGCTGTGTGGCTACAAGGAAAGCACTCGAGGTGTCCCCCTCCGATTTTGTTGAAACTCAAGTATGTTATATAGCATTAAAAACTAAGCGACACGTATTTTTTTTATCGGCGGAAAAACGGTTTCAAGGGGTGAAACCACCCCCTGAAGTTACACATGTCAAGGGGCGATTTTGCAGTTTCACATAGAAGCAGTGCATCGATTTTGATGAAACAGATTGAAATGTTTCTTATACGAAGAAATGAAGAACCCACCAGCTAATGAAAAAAAATATATATTATAAGGGGTTGAAACACCCTCGAACATCCACTCTTTGCTCCCTACATTGAAAACTTGCGAATCGATTGGAATGAAAATTATGCTATTGGGTAGCGGAAATAAAATTAAAGTTGACGTGTTTTTGTATTTGTGCGAGAAAATTTTTTTAAGAGGGTAAACTACCCCTATTTGAATTTTTACATTCCAAGTGTCTTCTTGTCATTCCAAATGTGTTTGCCGATACGGACTCTTCTCATTAAGCTAAAATTAATGTTTCACCATTTTTCTGTTATTTTAAGGGGTAGAAACTCCCGTGAACATCTACGTCTTGCACCCTACATTGAAAACTTGCGAATCGATTGGAATGGAAATTATACTGTTTTATAGCGGAAATAAAATTATAGTTCACGTATTTTTCTATTTGTGCAAGAAAACAGTTTTGAGAAGGCAAGCTACCCCTATTTGAGTTTTTCCATTCCAGTTGTTTCCTTGTCATTAAAAAATGTGTTTGCCGATAAGAACTCTCCTCATCAAGCTAAAATTAATGATTCACCGTTTTTTTTAAATAGTACGTATACATAAAGGGGCAGACCACCCTTTGTAACCCCCTTTTTAATAGTTATTCAAAAGTTCCCGAACCACTGCCAAGAAATTGTTTGATGGTACGATTTTCGTATTTAGATAAACTTACGCATCTACGAGAAGCATAGTTAAGAGGGATTATACTATACATCATTCGCTAACACATCCTTTTTTTTATATAATTTTCCTCACTTTTTCACATATCACTGTGGGAGTATTTTTTAATTATTAGCATAAACACGGTGTTTATATATTATTAAATGATATTACCCGTAACAAAGTGACAGGTTCTAATGAATGGACTAATTTCTCTGTGAAGATTTTCAGTTAGGTGTTACTTTTACCTAAAACAGATGTGCTAGATTCTTTAAAACGGGAACCTTAATAGTATATTTCAAGTGAATCGGTTGCTTCTTTCGAAAGGATCATATGTGTATAAGCGCTTTTGACGCACACACTTTATTTACATACTTTATTGACGTAAACATATTTTTAATTATAAAAAAAATCCGTACATGATATGATAATCAAGTGTCTTGACGTAATGCAATCGATATGAAAATAAGTTTCACAAAAAGTTTATTCATACCTGAAGTGAGTTTTCGAGATTTAGAAGCTGTCAGTACGACGTTTTCCGGCCTAAATAATTATTTTTTCACTATCGCTCCAAATTCACCTTTTGCTTCCTTTAAAATAATAAAAAGTGGAGAAAGTTATTTTCCATCAGCACATATTGTAGGTTGAAGAGACTGATTGTACTACACATTCGACTTTCTTTGACCATTCAATTGCTAAAGTTCGTCCCGAGTAAATTTCCAGTTGAAAACCACTTTGATCTGAATTATATATATTTTCAGCTCCATATGTTGAGATATAGGGTTTAACCTTATATACAAAATGTTCTCCTGTTTGTCGTATAACCGCGTCTTCTTCTATAGTTTTCTGCGATACAAATTTAGTAATTTTTCTAGATGTGATACGATGTAATTTCTTGAATTTCAAGAGCCAAGTACGAGAAGCTTTGAACCGTATATCTTCGTGGCCTATCTCTTTTTGAGCTTGAGTAGCCCACTTTTGTATATCGATATCATGTATGATTACACCCGCCTCTATAGTGGTTTTCATATTTTTCAATACATACTCGGAAATCCGTGCGAGTTTCTCTTTATAAGTGCCGCCTTTGTTGAACTGATGTGCTCAGCGTCTCAATTGTCATATAGATTTAACCTGTTTGTATTTTTGTTTAGCGGTTTCAACACTATAATTTTTTTTTACCCAATCTCCAGTATTCCACCGCTTTTCGTTTATAGTCATAACTTAATTCATCATCACTGGAACACTTATCGGAATCGTATTCGGTAATATCTGTTTCCCAAAAAGTATCTTCAACAGGCTTCGCTTCCGGTTCCTTAAAATGTTCTTAGAAATCGAGCGTATTTTCCTGTATCATTTCAACTCTATTGTCTTCCATAGAGTCGATTAAAATTTGTTCAAGATGTCCCGTCAGCTCCATTTCCGCATTATTCACTGGAGTTTCCGCTATGTTCATAACTTCAAATGTAGCCAGCAGGAGTTTAATAACGTTAATTGGATTCACTTTCATTGTCAATGATTAAAGATTGCACAAAAAAAATGTTAACGCTGCTCGGAGAACAAGGTATCGAGCGCGGTATCGCTGCTCGGAGAACAAGGTCCGAACGTAAATGCGAAAATGCAAAAAACCTGAGACTTCGCGCACTAACAAAAAGTAATCATAGTTTCATCAGTGCCAAAAATATTTGATTATATCTTGAGGACTTTATTTTTCACTGATATTCCCCGAATCTAATCAGTATTCCAGTATCGCATTCTTTGGTTTGCCTGCCACAGCAATTGCTGATAAGCATTGCCCGTGACATCCACGTAGTGTCACCGAACAGCAAAGTGTTAGTAACGAATTTAGGTGGTAAATAATAGTACTGAAGTTGTAAATTCCTCAATTCACGGATAATGATACGAAGGAACAATCAAAAGTGTATTTTGACGGTCAGCCATATGGCTATACTACTAATATTGAAAATATGCTCCTGCAGCAACGTGTGAAAAACCAAGGAAAATGTTATAAAAAACGGATGCGTTAGTGAATGAAATATACTATAATCCCTCTTAATTATGCTTCTCGTAAATGCGTAAGTTTATCTGAATACGAAAATCATAGCATCATAAAATTTCTTGGCAGTGGTTCGGAAACTTTTCAATAACTATTAAAAAGGGGTTACAAAGGGTGGTCTAACCCCTTATGTATACGTACTATTTATAATAGAACGGTGAATCATTCATTTTAGCTTGATGAGGAGAGTTCTTATCGGCAAACACATTTGCAATGACAAGGAGACAACTGGAATGTAAAAACTCAAATAGAGGTAGCTTGCCTCCTTAAAACTGTTTTCTTGCACAAATAGAAAAATACGTGGACTATAATTTTATTTCCGCTATAAAACAGTATAATTTCCATTCCAATCGATTCGCAAGTTTTCAATGTAGGGTGCAAGAAGTAGATATTCAAGGGTGTTTCCACCCCTTAAATAACAAAAAAATGGTGAAACATTAATTTTAGCTTGATAAGAAGAGTTCGTATCGGCAAGCACATTTGGAATTACAAGGAGACACCTGAAATGTAAAAACTCAAATAGGGGTAGTTTGCCCCCTTAAAAAAATGTTCTCGCACAAATACAAAAACACGTCAACTTTAATTTTATTTCCGCTACACAATAGCATAATTTTCATTCCAATTGATTGGAATGAGTGGATGTTCGAGGGTGTTTCAACCCCTTAAAATATATATTTTTTTTCATTATCTGGTGGGTTCTTCATTTCTTCGCACAAGAAACATTTTAATCTTTGTTTCATCAAAATTGATGCACTGCTTCTATGCGAAACTGCAAATCGCCCCTTGACATGTGTAACTTTAGGGCGTGGTTTCACCCCTTGAAACCGTTTTTCCGCCGATAAAAAAAATACGTGTCGCTTAGTTTTTAATGCTCTATAACATACTTGAGTTTCAACGAAATCGAAGGGGGACACCTCGAGTGCTTTCCTTGGAAGTCACCCGAAATCTTTGTTTTGTATTTTGACGGTGAGAGATAAGTCGTGCACTTTATCTGTGTCTCTTTTCCTCTTTCACATGTTGTCAAATCGCACGCTATGATATTTATTTTGTCTCTTTTGCTTCGGTCGTTGAACTGTCTATGACTAGGTACCTGCTTAACTAAGAGATTTCTTTTACATAATAATGTTCCTTTCGTTCATAATTCTATCAGTCTTTTAACCCGAATTATTTCTGTCACTTATTTCTATTATTGAGAAGCTGTTCGTTTCTATTTTTCTCATACTTCTCTGTTCACGAGTAGCACTCTGACGTTTGTTTTACCACACTTTTATCGAGACATTTCTCGCGTGAGGATTTGAACAATTCGCGAGTTCCAACAGTTCTGAGCTCGACTGTCCGAAGAGTTCAGAACTCTTCGGGTAGCGTATATCTCACGGATACCCCAATGGCATATGGCAGATTACCATGGGATATGAGATCCCCATGGGGTATAACAGACCCTATGAGATACGACAGATTCCCATGGGGGGATATATAACCGTATGAACTCCTGACTGTCCACCGGCTAAAAAACGACGGTAGTTAACCGTTGTACAGCGATCCGCTGATTTTGATTATTCCTTCGTGCAGTCTATTTGGAGAAACCGCAAAAATTAAGGGGTAAGGCCACTCTAGAGGCCGAAAAAATACGCCTTGTGGGGATTTTTATTTAAAAAAACTACAAAATAAATCGAGATTACAAAATAGGATGTTTATCATATATATCAGAGACTGTATACAATAATTTTTTTGAAGCGATTAATTTCAAAATGGCGGCTGTGCAGCGCTTTTGCGAAGACGTCTCCGTTTTTGTTGGCCGGAAACATAACTCAGGCAATTTTTAACCGATTCACTTGAAAATTTGAATTATATCTTTAAAAATATATTGTCTATGGAAGGGCGTAGGATTTTTTCGGTATACTGATTTTTGGCTAAATGGCGCATTTCTAAAGTGAAAAGAGAAAAAATTTGCTTAAAAAATCGTCAGAAAATTGTTAAAAACGAATGAACTATGCAATATAAAAAGAAAATCCTACGCACTTCCATAGACAATGCATTTTTAAAGATATATTCATAATTTCAAGTGAATCGGTTGAAAATTGTCTGAGTTATGTTTCCGGCCAACAAGAACTTCAAAATATGATTGTATGCAGTCACTGATATGTATGATAAACACTCTATTTTGTAATTTCGATTTATTTTGTACATTTTCTGAAAAAAAATCGCCAAAAAGCCGATTTTTTCGGCCTCTAGAGTGGCCTAACCCGTTAATCCTAAATGGGCAAAAAACAAAACAGAATTCAGAACATCGATTCTATGACCAACGGTCAGTCTTTTTTTATTGACAAGCTCACGAGAGTATGCGTTTTCCCAACAAGAGCCACTGGCTATCAGACTTATATTTTTTGTGCCTTCTTTAAATAAAGAACAATTTATAGCTATAGTTACTAATTAAAAATTTATAATTATAGTGACTAGTTAATTGGCACACTCGAGTGTTCTTAAGATATCATTATGTCTTCTCTTTTGCTTCCTCTTAGAAAAATCAACAGGGATAAGCGACGGAATCATGAAAAATAAATCTTTAAAAATTGCGAAAGATTAATGTTAGCGGAGAAATTGATAGATTCAGATGACCGAATGACTGTTTGAAAAATGTTTCACGATATTTTGTGTCTAATGTATAGAGCCGATGTGATTATTATACGAAATAAAAAAAATCGAAGAATGCAGGATGGAAGAGTTGTCGAAGAAGGTACGTACATTATCGTGTTTTGCTAAAAGTTAATAAAAAGTATAATAAATAAATAACAATTGGGGAAATGCGAAATCGTTTCAAACCGATTACTGCATTCCCTCATTTTTTTCCGATTACTTCATCCCCGCATTTCGGACAATATTGTTCAGGTGAGAAACTTGGAAAAAAAATTGTTATCAGGAATTGCTTTTTGGCACAATGATTTTATTTACTTCGGCATTTTACTGTTAACTGTAGTCAAGTTTACATAAAAAATGAATCACTATATACAACTTGTTTGGTGAGATGACAAAAAAAATGCTAACCGCGGAGACTTTTTATCCCCCGTTGGGTGTGTCATGTCCTCTCTCTCCGCTCTATGTACTGTGACATGATTTTTTTGAATTCACGGTCACAAAGAAAACTTAGCTATCGGACATTAACGCTCCCTGTTGCTGACCTATTAACTCGCTCTCGGTGATAAGTTTTGTTCTCGCGTTACGTCTAGGTTTTGAAGAAAGGAGGATAAGGTAAGGAGATTAGTTGAAGGGCGGTGCGCTCGAACCTGTCGCGGGGAGAATGTCTCAAAGTAACGAGTTGCCCGACAGAGGAGAGCGCCCGACGAGATTCCTCGGATACCGGCGCCCCGACATAGAAGGAGCGTCACGCTGGAGAACGGGCGGCGATGTTTGCGTTACGGGCAAGGGCTGGGACCCCTCTGCGCTGGTTTTTGTTGAGTAGTGCCCTGTGTTCGCGTGGTGCTCCAGGGGATGCGATCGTGGAGGATCTCCAAAGGAAAAGCTACCGGGGTTGTGTCCCAATCGTTCTCGTTAACGTTTAGGAAGAAGGGTTAAGAGGGCAGCAGTTATCGGTTAAGGTAGTTCTGACACAAATGAAGAAGTAATGCAAATTTAATGAGTTTTTGGGAAAACCTAGAAAAAGTACTGAAGAATACTTGTGCGAAATTTGAGACTGTTTCACCGTACCGTTTTCAAGATATCGTTTATCAAAAATTGCAAAATTTGCATACGAACGTATACCTATACCGTACGAAATGAGCACTTTCCGGATATTCAGTCACCAAAATGTACGAAGGAGTAATGAAAAATTCTTGAAATTTGGCACGAAAGTAGTTTAGTAGATGAAGAATAACATATAGTTTACAGTAAATTTTCGACCATACAGTAAAAAAGTATGGATTATTGAAAAAATATTGTTTTGAGGCTAGAAGAACTCGTGAGCATGACAACGTCGCTGCGCGACGTGGCTGCCCGCCTCACGCACCGCTCCTTCTATCCCCTCCTATTTCTTGTGTTAGGACTACCTTAAGGAATTCGAAAGAGTTCGAGCTATCGAAAATAAATGAGTAAGACAAAGAGTCTTGTGCGGGACGTCGACGAGGACGGTCGTACAAGCTCGCGCTCTCGTGTTGATATTTCGGTAGAAACATCGTTGTCTCGCTCTCGCTCGTACGCGGTATAGGCTCTTCGCATCGTTCGCGCTCCCTCACGATATACGTGTCTCGCTCTCGCTCGTACGCGGTATAGACGCTTCGCATCGGTAGTGCTCTCTCGCGATATACGTATCTCGCTCCCGCTTGTGCGCGATATAGGCTTTTCGCCTTCGTCTCTCTCGTTCTCGTGCCGCGTAGAGTTATCTATCTCGCTGGACGTTCCCGGGGCATTTTTAGCCTAGTTCTCGCACCTCAAATAAAACATACAGTGTTGTGGGTTCGCGGTTTTCGAGTTTAGTGATTGTTCTCGCGTGTTTGATCCCGTTAATTACCCCCTTTTCCGGCATTCCACCCCGACCCTCTCTACCATAACCCGCAGTCTGAGCGGCCGTGCATTTTCCGCAACCTCCCGCCTCCGCTCGTGCGTCCCTTTTTGTCTTGTTTCGCCCCGTTTTTCGTCTTGGTTTTGTCCGTGGTGAAGGTTGAGCCTAGTCCCCCTTAACCTCACCGGGTGGTACCGGTTAGTCCTTCCGGTGAAACAAAAATCGTTCGCGTTATCGAGTCCGGTCCCCCTCGATTTCCAGTTTATACCGGTTGTTAATACCGGCGAAACAAAAATTAACTGGCGCCCGCCGGCACGTTGGACGTGCGCGCCGAGGCGAGGGGCCGAAGGTGACGTTTGGGAAAAATTTCCGTCACAGTACACACACGTCCAACCACCCGAGACCCTTATTATTTCGTATGGTTAACATGCAATTTGTAAAAACGCGATATATTCAAGTTGCGGCAGTTTGTAACGATCGCCATTGAGGGAAATTATAAATTAACTGGAACACATTCAGAGACTCATTTATGTTGATTGAAATTCCTCGAAAAATAATACATTATTACATTGTTATCCCTTAATTATTGAGGGCTTGACGAATTCGTATCTGCAATTTCGATGTAAGCTCATCGTCGTTTTTTTTTCTATAGAATAGTTAAAAAAACAGATTATCAGCTAAATTAATAGGCGCGCTTTAAACATCCTTTTATTTCAATAACTCGATGTCTCTCGCCATTTTTCCTTTCGTTCCGCAACCAATTAATATCTGGGTCATTTCCTTTGACTCGTTTCAGGTAAGTGTTTCTATTATTGTCGATCAATCGATAGGCAATATAATGAGCCTTTCGATTTAACGATAAATCGATTGGATTACACATCGAAATTAAAAGCTCACTCGGATATAATAAGCTTTCGGCGAGTGGTTTACGAAAATTGTAATTTTCCTTTGAAACCCATGGAATTTTTGTTTTATTACATAATAATTTTCGTAATACATTTTTTTATAGACAAAACTAATTGATGGGACAATTGAATTACTTTGGTGGTGGTTCATTTATCGGTGAATAATAATATTAAAACCGAACGATTGTACGATTACATCATTTTTACACGATAATGTCATCATTTGACCGCCTCTGCTGGAATCTCGTGTTTGCGTCAGAAACGGGGACAAGAAAAACACGATTTTAGAGAGGATATCTAATCTATCTACACTAAACCCATCACCCAGACAAATATCTCGATTTATCATTACAAAATGTTGGTACTGTATTCGTAGTGAAATATGAAAAATGGCACGTAACGAATAAATCAATTTTCAAAACTTGATGCGGAACATTTTTGCGTATAATCTGACGAGTTACTAAACATGAAAAAAAAAAAACAATAATGAAGATCATGGATTTGTCGATTTGAGCTGGAATGCTCCGTTTATACTATATCGATTCTGTTCTTTGAGGAACGGAATTGACGCTAATCATAAATCACTGACGAGATTATCGAATTAGTGACAGAGTGCCGAGTACCAAGGATTGTTGAAACCGGTAATTAGGGCAATACCCATAGTTCGACGCTCATTGCATATCCGCACGGTATATACGAGGTCTGTTCAAAAAGTATCGCGAATTTTGAATTTCCGTGGGCTACGTATATTCGAATTTCGATTTTTTTATGGCGTTAGTTTGGTACTCATGACCCTCACTTATGCTGAAAAAATCGTCCATTTTGAATGTTTAGTTAATTGTTGACAGCTGTTTTGATTAGACGTGTTTTGGCTTGTCTTCGATTTTTGCCTATTCCAAAAAAGCAGCTTCCATTGCGATGATTGAGCTTTGGTTTCCACGTCATAACCATAAACCCATGATTCGTCACCAGTTATGACCCTCTGGAGCAAATTTGGGTCGTCGCGGACCGAGTCCAACAGCTCCTTAGCAATGTTAACGCGACACTGTTTTTGTTCGAAATTGAGCAATTTTGGCACGAATTTCGCGGCGACTCGTCTCATGCCCAAATCATTGGTAAAAATCGAATAGCACGAGCCAATCGATATGTTTAGTTCCTCAGCAACTTCTCTAACGGTGATTCGACGATTGGCCAATATTATTTTCTTCACTTCATCAATGTTTTCGTCTGTTGTTGATGTGCTCGGGCGTCCGGAACGCATTTCGTTGTTCGCATCTTCTCGGCCTATCTGAGAACATTTTGTACCACCAATAAAAGTTGCTTTGGTCCAAAGTAGCTTCACCATATGCAACCGTCAACATTCGGAATACGTCCGCGCACTTAATTTTCTTTTTCACACAAAATTTGATACAGATTCTTTGATCCATTTTTTGGAATAGGCAAAAATCGAAGACAGGCCAAAACACGTCTAACCAAAACAGCTGTCAACAATTAACTAAACATTCAAAATGGCCGATTTTTTCAGCATAAGTGAGGGACATGAGAACCAACCTAACGCCACAAAAAAATCGAAAATCGAATATACGTAGCGCGCGGAAATTCAAAATTCGCGATACTTTTTGAACAGACCTCGTATATATTTTCATGCATTTATGAAAATGTACATACGACTCATGTACACACTGTTGACTGAAAAATCGTCGAATCACGCTGAATTCTCTTCGGCGATTGACAGTACGTAATCAACAAAAGTGAAATTTAATGACAAAGGACGGTGATCACATTGCAAGAGAACCAGGAGTCATACACTAGTTACAATACGGTCGCGCGTAATATATCCACGAGTGCCCCTCGTGAACGCGAGTCTAGCAGCTGACGTATGCGACAACTCTATAGTCTCGATAAAAATGCAATTACGGTACCGCAGACTATAGTCGGGAATGTTAATTATTATATATTATAGCTTCCATCTTCTTTAACGTGAGAAATCACAAGAGTTCACGTGGTCGGCCGAAGGCGTGGAGACGCGGAGAATAACAGTACATACGGGAGGGAGAAGGACGGGGCATTAGTTGTGGGAAGATAAGAGATTTATATGGGAATATAAAATCCGTTTGTTCGCGGACTCGTAGTTACAGTCGTTACAGTGCCTTTGAGAAACGAACAGAATAACAAAGATATAATATATTATACTATAACGTGATAATCTTTTAGTGAGTTTTAATGGATTTTTGTTGAATGAAAAACTAATGTGAATCTTTTTTTTTTTTTGTTTAAAAAAAACAAGTAAAAATGTCGGCTGATTCGACTTACTGCTACACGGTGAGAAGGAAAAAAAACGATTTTTCTCTCGTTTTCCGATCGATCGACGATTTTTTAATCGTCATTTGATGTTTATCGTGATTTTAACGTACTTTTTTTGTTGTTCAATCACTTTATTAGGGTACCGAGAATTTTTGTATCGAAAATGGAATTTTTAAGGGTCATGAAGAACCGTACTTGACCGAGCATACCAGTTATGGAGAATTCATACTCAAACGCTTGAGAGACCGACCTGAATTCGTCGGTCAGGCACGTTCGTTTTCCTCGTAAAATGATCATTTTTTTCAAAAAATATCTACGGTTTTATTTTTAACGAAGTTATCAAAATTATCCCACAAGCAGGTGAGCGGTGTGACCGAAAGAGAAGAAACTTTTGCCGAAATGGCGTCAAAGAGTGTAAAGTGCGCAATGTGGCTGAAAAAACAAAATGTCAAGCCCGGTGACGTTATAGGAATTTGTACACACAATCAGATGGACATGTATATTCCATGTTTCGCCTCGTTGTTTGTCGGGGCTATATATAATCCATGGTGGGACACTGGACTCACAAAGGGTAAGAACTCGGGTCTTTTTCCGTTGAATTCTTTTTTTTTTTTTTTATTCAAGGAGATTCGAACATTACATTATTTAAATAAAATTTGTGTTGACATTGGACAAAATTATCCGTACCATTCTTAAGGTAGTAGTCTGGTAACTTAAGCCGATTTTCATGTCTTTTTTGGAGAGCGTTTTATTGTAGGAAAATAAAAATGAATCGTTTTGGATATTTAGGATGTTTTTATTTACATATTAAAGATACAAAAAAAATTTTGTTGAAAAAATTTAATAGTTTATTATTATTATTATTATTATTGATCGAAGTTGGCACCTCGAAAAAAAAGCGCGTGGGTGGCCCCGGTGATTTTGGCTCTTGATGTTATCTGAAATAAAAAATTCTTGATAATTCGTAGTCTATAGACATGTCATTCTGGTCGGAACTACTGAAGTTAAATTTCATGGATAAATAACAAAATTGCGGATAAATAACAAAGGAGTTTTTTTTCCAAAGTCCGCCATTTTGTTATTTATCCATGATATTTAACTTCAGTAGTTCCGACCAGAGTGACAAGTCTATAGATTAAGAATTATCAAGAATTTTTTATTTCAGATAACATCAAGAGCCAAAATCACCGGGGCCACCCACGCGCTTTTTTTTCGAGATACCAACTTCGATCAATAATAATAATAATAATAATAAACTATTAAATTTTTTCAAAATTTTTTTTTTTTAATCTTTAATATGTAGATAAAAACATCCTAAATATCCAAAACGATTCATTTTTATTTCCCTACAAAAAAACGCCCTCCAAAAAAGAAATGAAAATCGGCTTAAGTTATCAGACCCCCCCTACCAACCTTAAGAAATAAACCGATACAATCGTTCATGAATAACGAATATTCGTTACAGAACATAAAAAGATAGGACACTTTTCAAAAATAATTATACAAAATTGTGTGCTTGTTTGATTGGTTTCGCTTACTTATGTTTAATTAATTGCTAAATATTCGTGACGCAGAGTTGACGAAATATTTTTTGAAAGTGACGGCCCCAAAAATCATTTTCGTCGACGAAGCCTCGGCTACAATAGCGGTCCAAGTGTTCAAAGAACTTGGCATGAAATTAAATATCATCGTGTTTGGAAAAGTTTCGGGTCTCCAGTCACTCAACGATATTATCGAGTCGCAGGACGAAAAACACGTTTCTGAATTTTCTTGTACGAAATTATCGAGCGTCGATGAACCGGCCGTTATTGCATACACCTCGGGCACTGTTGGTCCACCCAAAGGTGCTCTTCACTCGCACAGATCTCTCTTTGGCAATTTGAATGTCATAAATAAAACCGGCACAACTGATGGTATCTCAACTTCCATTGTATTTTCGTCACTCTCGTGGATAACCGGTATTCTCTTAATGCTGCGAGGAATCGCTGTCCCCGAGAGAAGAATCATTTATCCGGAATTCATGGAGGAAAAAACCCTTCAGCTTATCGAGAAATTTAAAGTACGTTAAACGTTTTTTTTATTTTCAATCAATATGTTTCCTTATTTATTTATCTCATTTTTTTTTGTTAACTACTAGATTTTAACAAAGTGCTAAGAAGAAATTACACTTTTATTAACGATGCGCATCTAGAAAGTGGAGATTAACTTTATGCTCGTTCCACTGGAACGAGTTAATTGAGACAAGCGAACTACATTACACTGATGTCGATCACGCAACTACATATATCAATTATCGCGAGACTTTGCACCGATCGTTTCGGCGTATACAATCCCAATCGAAAGTTTTATTTTATCTATGAATTTCGAGTAATTTCACGATGAATAACGGAAGAAAAAAAAATCAAGCGTATCAAGATTGATGAGAACATTGATTTTCCATAATACCAATAATACCAAAAAGTTATTAATAAAATAGTTGAGAAAAAATGATTTAACAAATCGCACGTACACGCATTCTTAATTAATTTTAAATCAATATGTATACATCGTGCACGGGTTGCATCACTCGATCGTCCAAATTGTTTTTTTTTTAACCGTACGTACTCGTTAAATTTTCCGAATAGATCAGTTGTCTTCTCATGTCAACGAGCATGGCGTTCAGATTACAAAAATCTAATCTTATACCGAACTACGATCTGTCATCGTTGAAATTCATTTTGATGGGTGGCGCCGTTGTGAAGAAAGAGACTCAAAGTGCATTGGCTTACAGCTTTCCTCATGCCGAAAGTTTGCAAGGTTACGGTGAGCAATTTAAAAAATTAAATGTTAGAATTTAACATTTTGCAAAAAATTTTTATTGTCACGATTCGACGATTGCGTTTTGTTTTCTAACAAAGGTGCCACCGAAATGGGTATTAGTGTTCAACAATCACCCAATTTTAAACCTGGATCTTGCGGGAGACTAGTCAAAAATTTCACAATGAAAGTGATTGATCCGGAGAATGGAAGAATTTTAGGGCCAAATGAGACTGGCGAGGCTTGCTTCAAGTCTCCATTCATGTTCATGGGCTACTACAACAGGCCCGAGGCTACGAGTGAGATCGTCGATTCCGAAGGTACAAGATATTAAAACGATATATAAAGTCTTCAGCATTGCTTCCACAGATAGATCGACGGAATAAAACAGGTTGTACCGATCATCTGCACGATCTTTCCCGAATACAAACATGTATTTCATTTTTTTTAATTCCTTCAAATGAGTCTGTTTTTATCAATCAGTAACAACTAATTAAGAAGATCTTTCGAGACATCCTGGTGCATACATTATTAGTTTTCTAAGAAGCTCTCTACCATCGATCGAATTTAACCCGAATTTTTTTGAACCACAAATTTTCTTTTATGTCGCGTATTTTCACCCACTTTCGAAAAAATAAACATTCATTTATTTTGGTTAGGATGGCTTCACACCGGTGATCTCGTACACTACGACGAAGAGGGTAATGTCTTTGTGACCGATAGAATAAGAGAGTTAATTAAGTACAAAGGACATCATGTCTCACCGGCTATGATCGAGCAACTGCTTCAAACACGATCGGGAATAAAAGAAGTTGCGGTGCTCGCTATACCTCACGATATCGATGATGAACATCCTATCGCTTTCGTAGCTAAAACTCCAAATTCCAAAGTGAGTGAAAAAAAATTATCAATTTGACGATTCAAAATTACCGATTAAATGGCGATAATAGTCAAATTAACATTGACAAGAGAACAACCGACCAAAATTATCGTTAAAGTCCGATGAAAATTATAGAACTAATGAAATTCATTGGTTTCGATTTTCTTTGCATTACTCGTCCTTAGTGATCCGAACACGAGATTATAGTTGAAAAATTGTAAACGATATAGGAACGATAGTAAAATCTGGACGAATCGAATCTAACAATCTAAAGACAAGCTAAAGAACTAGAATTAATTCGATAAATAACGCATACTTTTTTTGCAACGCAGATCACAAAAGAGGAGATTCAGGGAACGGTAGCTAATGCATTTCCGGATTACATGAAACTTCGTGGCGGTGTAATATTCCTTGACGAATTGCCTCACACGTCATCGGGCAAAGTAGCAAGGACAGAATTGCGAAAATTGGCAAAGTCCTACGGGCATGTAAAAAGCCAAAAGTTTATTTTATAAGTGATGATAAACCAATGCGTATAAATGATTCGCTGATTTTTTTTTTATAGAATTACTTTTTTAAGAGAATTTTCAAATTTATTTGTGATCGAGAAATGATCACGATCCTTCGTCAGCTGTCTATACGATGACTGATGATGTATTATTATTAAAAATGATGTGTGAACAAATCTCAAAATATAATTATTAATTGAAAACATGGTTTATCAACAATTGATGTATTTCTGTCCTTATCTGTACATCCCATATCCCTACTTCTACTATATTTTTATATTACATTTCAAGTGAAATAAATCAGCAATGCCTTCGTTAATTTATTGAAACTTTGAGTCGTCGATTATCCAGACAATATTTATTCACACCTCCATCAAGAACAAATAAAAAATATTATTTCACGAGTATATGAATAGTTTGACGAACGATTTCGCCCCGTCATCGTTTCGTTGCTACTCAGGATGAGTTGCACGTATTTTGTTTGCTCGGCTGCGGGTTATCTCGGCGGACGATATGAGTTCAATAATACGGACTGTATTGCATAACGAAAACATTACGAACGAAGAATGTCGACGAACTTAACGTGCAACTCTGCAGGGTAGGAAGGATTATTTTTCTCCAATTTTCACGGGATCAATTTACCTCAACAATTATCAATTTTACCTGTTGATATACAGGGTGTCCCAATAACTATTAGCACTTTAGATATCTTCGAAACTATAAGGTTCACAGAAATATTTGCTGAATCAAAATTGCACAGTACGAAGGAAGGCATCCAATGATACCAAAGTACTCACCCCCACCCCCACCCCCTGGGCTGGGGTGGGGCAACTTTGAAATCTTAAATGGGAACCCCCATTTTTTATTGTAGATTCGGATTCCCCATAAAAAAATACGTAACTTTTGTTAAACATTTTTTTTTCGATTCGTGATAGATGGCGCTGTTATCACGAAAAATCCCCGAAAGTACAGAAAGGCGATAATACTTACAGTTTCGGTAGTAACTAAAATTACTACGTTTATAGTAAGTGTTCAAAATGACGATCGTCAGTATCAATGCAATATTGGATTCTTTTTTCGATTGTTTGACTTGCAAGTTTTACAGCGTCAGAACTTATTGATGCACAGGCTGTAATAATTCTTCCCATTCGTTCCCATGCAATTCTCGGTGAAGACGAATACGGTACGGGTGAAATTTGTGACGGTGCAAAATGCGATGTACGCTAGTCCTGCCAATGTCAAATTCATTTTGAATTTGTCGCAAACTAATGTGAGGATCTCGATACACACTTGCGAGCACACCGATTTCCATTTCTTCATTCGTTACACGTTGCTGGCGTACACTACTACGGACACTTAAACTACCGGTTTGCCTAAGTTATCACACACATTTTTAAATGTTTGACGCGAAGGCTGAGACCGATGTGGATATCGTTCACGATACAAGGTTTTTGCCCTTACAGAATTTTGTTGGCATTCGCCATAAATGAGAAGCATATCGACTTGCTCTTCAAACGGATACATTGCACTCGATTGACTGATTTATCGATACGAATCGTATCGTGTTTATCTTATTCTGCGAACTTATTAAAGTGTCCTTGAAACAGTGTTTATTTTCAGTGAAGTAAACCGTAAGTATTATCGTCTTTCTGTACTTTCTGTACCTTTCTGTCGAAGAAATGTAACAAACATTGTAACATTTGTAACATTGTAACATGCGACAAATTCAAAATGAATCTGGCATTGGCAGGACTAGCGTACATCGCATTTTGCACCGTCAAAAATTTTACCCGTACCATGTTAGTCTTCACCAAGAATTGCATGGGAACGAATGGGAAGAATTATTACAGCCTGTGCAGCGCTGGAAAACTTGCAAGTCAATCAATCGAAAAAAGAATCCAATATTGCATTGATACTGATGGTCGTCATTTCGAACACTTACTATAAACATAGTAATTTTATTTACTACCGAAACTGTAAGTATCATCGCCTTTCTGTACTTCGGGGATTTTTTGTGATAACAGCGCCATCTATCACGAATCGAAAAAAAAATGTTTAACAATAGTTACGTATTTTTTTATGGAGAATCCGAATCTACAATAAAAAATGGGGGTTCCCATTTAAGATTTCAAAGTTGCCCCACCCCAGCGCAGGGGGTGGGGGTGGGGGTGAGTACTTTGGTATCATTGGATGGGCCCCTTCGTACTGTGCAATTTTGATTCAGCAAATATTTCTATGAACCTTATAGTTTCGAAGATATCTAAGGTGCTAATAGTTATTGGGACACCCTGTATATCAGGGCCCGGGCAACGTTCTCATCGAAAATGGAATTATCAAAGGCGTCCAGTTGTCCTCCGGCGTTAAAAACAACAATTTTGGAGGAAGGATTCTCGAACGTTTGAGAGCTGATTCAACATCCGTAGATCAGGCATATGTCCTTGTTTTTTCGTCGTTTGTTCTGTTTGTTTTTAGCATGAACAAATAAAATGCTCGTAATGTTAATTTTTAACGAACGAGAGTTAATCAGCGAAAAATTCATAGGTGGTAGGTAATTCATGTCGCTTAATCAATAGGGCGAAGGGAAAATGACAGAAAAAAGTGTAAAGTGCGCTATGTGTTTGAGAAAATGAAATACCAAGGCCGGTGTCATTGTAGAAACTCGTAGCCATAATCCAAATGTAAGTTTGATGTTTCGCAACGTTGTTCATGGGCACCGTCTACAACACTTGGTGGAATATTGTATTGGACTTACCAAAGGTGGGATTTATCTATGTTCTATTGATTCACTTATTTACATATTTACTTATTTACTTATTTTTTTATCGTAAAGGGGACAACTTCCCGTGGGGATGCAAAAGAAATCTTAATATACAAGGAATCTTGAACGAAAGATGTATCACAACGCCCGAGCGGAAATTTGGTCCGGCTTAAATCCGGCCCATGTCAGGTTAATTTTCCAATCGGGAGTTGTGCTATTTAAACCTACCTATCTGTCTACCTAACGACTTAACGAACTAACGCTGTAACCACTCCTCTAACGAGCACTTGTGAATTACTTCTAGGAATATCTTATATGTAGTCCAATCACCAGAAATGAAGATGGTAGATTATATTAAAAATTGTCTTCGTAGTAGATTGAATTTTAAGGTAGTAGTCTGGTAACTTAAGCCGATTTTCATGTCTTTTTTGGAGGGCGTTTTTTTGTAGGGAAATAAAAATGAATCGTTTTGGATATTTAGGATGTTTTTATTTACATATGAAAGATACGAAAAAAAATTTTTTTGAACAAATTTAATAGTTTATTATTATCATTATTATTGATCGAAGTTTGGCACCTCGAAGTTGGCAGCCCGGGTCCTAACTTTTTTTCTACCTAACCGATTGCTTTCAAATTTTAACAGGCTGCTCTTCATACTTATAGTTCTCGTCGGAACCACCGAGAAATTTTTTCACCCCTAACTTTTATTTTACTACCCCTTCTTTGCTAAAATAAAAGGACTTTAGCAAAGAAGGGGTTGTAAAGTAAAAAGTTAGGGGTGAAAAAATTTCTCGGCTGTTCCGACGAGAACTATAAGTGTGTAGAGTAGCCTGTAAAAATTTGAAAGCAATCGGTTCGGTAGAAAAAAGTTAGTACCCGGGCTGCCAACTTCGAGGTGCCAACTTCCATCAATAATAATCATAATAATAAACTATTAAATTTTTTCAAACAAATTTTTGTTTGTATCCTTAATATGTAAATAAAAACATCCTAAATATCCAAAACGATTCATTTTTATTTGCCTACAAAAAAACGCCCTCCCAAAAAGAAATGAAAATCGGCTTAAGTTACCAGACTACTACCTTAAGGTGGTGTAGGTTCTCGATTGAAAAATCGATGTAGTAACGATAATAATGATATTATTAATAATAATAATAATAATAATAATAATAATAATAATATAAATACTATATTATAATTTCCTTTCATTATTCGTATTTCCAGCGTATATTTTTGTCGGTTGTTTGAAAAACTCAGAAAAAGTGCTTCCCGTTCAGTAGTGGGTAGACAAGCCAGTAAACGGCTAAGCGGTCACCACAATACAGTAGGATTCGCCGCAATCAGTACTGGGATGGGTGACCGCTCACTTAACATAGCAGACCGCCGAAGCCGAGAACCGACCGCGCGTCCACTGCTGTCAATCTTATGATTATTTTGTTATTATTGGTATTATTATTATTATTGATATTATTTAAATGTCAATCGAATAATGTCTCAAGAAGCATTATTCGAAATAATACGACACAGAGATTTGCCAAATGAGTATCCTCCGTCTATCCTATTAAATCGTCGGAAGATACTCATTTTAATGCAAAATTTAATCTTGTGGTGACAATGAACTTGTGTTAACACAAGTTCATTCTCAACACCTCAGGCTGCGCTGATAATTCATGCCGTATCAGAATATCATTCGCCCCTGATCTGGGCGTGATACGGTTAGCGTGATCAGGATTTGCCACGGACGCCTTAGCCGCACCTGATCCGGTCCTGATGTTAGTCTAGCCTGATAACCCACGCCGTATCAGAATATGATCCGCCCCTGATCTGGGCGTGATCCGGTTAGCCTGGTCAGGCTAACCTTATCGATTTCTGAACGGGGCCTGATCCTATATCAGGCCAGCCGGAACAAATTTCTGCTCGGGCGATTATCCGAGAAACAAAAAAATTCATCAGATAATAGTCAAACTTTCGATCTTCGTGTTGCATCTTTTTTGTGCAAAAAAATGCATGAAGACCACAAGAAATCCACGACTGGACTCTATAGAGTAATAAACTATTCCTCCTATCTCGGGACTATTAGGTATTTCAATAATTTTCCGGATTACCTACGGATAAGTAGTATTCTGTATTATGAACCGTTTTCCAACGCATGTGCGTTGAGTGTTGAGTTTGTGAAATATGCACTGACACTGCCTCGTGAAGTTGCAAAAATTTGTAAATAAATGGAAAAAATATAGTGCTGCTGCTGAGCGTTAACGTACGTAATTATAAATATTTTAAAACAAAGAATCGATACGTACATCATTAATTTGCTACAATCGTTAAGTATTAGTGCTCGATTTATCGTCGTTTTTTTTAATGATTTTCTCAACTGAAATTTTTGTTCGACAATCAGAACGTAAGGATAGTGAATTATTGATGGGTGAAAACGTGTCATATTGTTCAGAAACAAACACATATTTTTGGGTGACTTTTACAACAATGATGGTTGGTAGTTAAATAATTTTTTTACGATCTGGAACGCAAATTAATTTTTCTCGTGGCGAATCATTTCGAGCTGACATATTCGTACTTTTCGAATAACTTTAAAACTTTTTTTTCACCAGGCTTTCTTACAACGCATTGAATCTTCTTTAATTTTAATTCCTACATATAACAAAAATCCTTCAAATAAGTCACAATAAAATTATTAGAAGGAAAGAGATTGGATTTTTTGTTTCGGTTTGTTTGGATGTTGCGTCCTGCTCCGTTTTTAAATATATTTTATTAACTACAATATTTTAGTCTACGCCAGTCTCGCCAGACATTCTGTACGCATTTTTTTGCGGAAGCCGAGTGATAACGCTCGGCTATGGAACAACGAATACCTAAGCTTTGCGAAATGAATATCGCAATAATCCTGTGTTAATTAAAAATTATATATATTTTGAGTTAATAGAGGATCAATTTTAATTCTTAATCGGGCAACACTTACCATTTTTTCTCCCGTTTCTTCCTATTCAAGTCCTTATTCAGGCTGACAGCACATACGCGAGGGAGAGGAACAGGGTATTAGTTGTGTGAAAATAGGATGCACAGATCTCTCTTTGGCAATTTGAATCTCATAAGTAAAATTGATACAAGTGATATTGTCTCAACTTCGATGGTATTGGCGTCACTCTCGTCGATCTCCGGTATTCTCTTTATGCTGCGAAGAATCACTATAACCAAGAAATGAATCATTTATCCGGAATTCATAGAGGAAAAGACCCTTCAGCTTATCGAGAAATTTAAAGTACGTATAATCTTTTTTCATTTCGATCAATATGGTTCCTTATTATTTATAACTCTTTTTTTGGTTAATGACTCATTTTGAACAAAGTGCTAAGAAGAAATTACATCTTTTTTACGATGCATCTGGAAAGTGGCGATTAGTTTTATTCTCGTTCCAGTGGAACGAGTTAATTGAGACAAGTGAACTACATGACACTAATGTCTATTACGCGACTACATATACAAATTATCGTGAGACTTTGCGCCGATCGTTTCGTCTATACGAGTACAATCCCAATCGAACGTTTTATTCTGTCGATGAATTTCGTGTAACTTTGCGATGAAAATGGAGAGAAAAAGAATGAAGCATATCAAGGTGGATGAAAACATTAATGGTGCATAATAAAAATAATGCCAAACATTATTAATAACTATTTTCTTAATAACTTTTTAACATTATTTCTGTTTGTTACATTTTTTTTTCTTAACTATTTAAGAAAAAAAAATTTAACAAATCGCACGTATAGGCATCCTTAATGGATTTTACATTAATATACGTCGTGCACGGGTTGCGTCACTCGATGCTCCAATATGTTTTTTTTTATCACACGTACTCGTTACGTTTTCCGATCGGATCAGTTGTCTTCTCATGTCAACGAATATAGCGTTCAGATTACAAAAATCTAATCTTATACCGAACTACGATCTGTCATCGTTGAAACTCATTTTTATGGGATGGGCGTCCTGGTGTAGAAAGAGACTCAATGTGCAGTGGCTCACAACTTTCCTCAGGCTGAATGTTTGCAAGGTTACGATGAGAAATTTAAAAAATAAAATATTTGAACGTAACACTTTGCAAAACATTCTTATTGTAACGATTCGATGCTTGCGTTTTGTTTTTTTAAAGGTGCCACCGAATTGGGTATTAGTATTCAACAATCATCCTATTTTAAGTCTGGCTCTTGTCGAAGACTCGTCAAGAATTTCACAATGAAAGTGATTAATCCGGAGAACGGAAGAATTTTGGGCCCAAATGAGACACTGGCGAAGCTTGTTTCAAATCTCCATCTTTGTTTGCGGGTTACTACGAAAGACCCGAGGCTACGAGTGAAATCGTCGATTCCGAAGGTAAAAGATATTAAAATGATATATATACTCTTCAGCATATTGTTTCCACAGATAGATCGATGGAATAAAAAAGGTTGTACCGATTATCTGCACGATCTTTCCCGAATATAAACATTTATTTTATTGAAAAAAATGCCTTCATATGAATTTGTTTTTATCAATCATTAACAACTAATTAACAAGATCCTTCGAAGCATCCTAGGGCATAAATTACAAATTTTCTAAGAAACTCTCTGCCATTGATCGAATTGAACTCGAATTTTTTGAGCCATGAATTTTCTTTTATTTCACGTATTTTGACCCACTTTCATAAAAGTAAACATTCATTTTTTCTGATTAGGATGGCTTCACACTGATGATCCTGTGCATTACGACAGAGAGGGTAACATTCTTGTGACCAATAGAACGGTGTTGATTTAATACAAAGGACCTCGTGTTTCACCAGCTATGATCGAGCAACCGCTTCAATCGAGAATAAAGGAAGTTGCAGTGCTCGCCATATCTCACGATATCGATGACGATCATCCGTTCGTTTTCATCGCAAAAACTCCAAATTCTAAAGTGAGTAACAAAAATGATTAATTTGACGATGAAAAATTATCGATTAAATTGCGATAATAGTGAAATTAACATTGACAAGAGAACGATCGACCAGAATCATCGTGAAAGTCAGATAAAAATTGTAAAAATAATGAAATTCAATGGCTTTAATTTTGTTTGCATTACTCGCCCATAGTGACCCAAATACGAGATTATAGTTGAAAGTTGTAAAAGATACAGGAAGCGATAAGAAATTCTGGACGAACTCCAGCGAAGCGTTATGCTCGAATCCAACAATCTATTACGCAGCGTTAGTCCCTCAATAATTTCTCGCTCACAGTACCTACAGTGTTCTATTTGTAAGCGATAGACCCATGAAGCATGGTCAGGCTGTGATGACGAAGATGATGACTTTCTTTGCGATTTTTGTTCTTAAGAATAACATTTATTCAGACATTTGAGGCATTTCAACTTTACCCGCTTCATGGTTTTATGTAAGCCACTTTACCCAACCTGGGTAGGTAAAGTGGTCAATTTCCCATTTCGGCTTTAAACTTTTAAAAAACTATTAAATATCTTGATATAAGTCAAAATAACAATGTGATATCAAAATCATATTAGTTACAAAGAATAAACTAATAAAGTAACGTAAAAAATGTTGATATTTAGCTAATAGGCATTGAAGGTTAAAGTGGCCACTTTTCCCGATCTTCCCCTAATAGCGTAACTTCATACTATAAACATGTACCGTGCCATTCTACCTTAAACTCGATTGCATAAACGTATCAATTACAATAATTGCTACTCCTACACGCGCGATGAGCGTCGAATCGAAAAATGTTTATCACCGCATGCAGTCAAAGTTATGACGAAAACCAATGCGTGTAAATAACTCAATGATTTTTCTTAAACAATTTTTTTTATTTTAGAGAACTTTCAAATCTCGTCAGCTGTTTATACGATATTTGATGATGTATTATTAATAAATATGATGAGTGAACAAAACTCAAAATATATTTATTAATTGAAAAAATGGTTTATCAATAATTGATGTATTTTTGCCCTTATCTGTACATGCCATATCCCTACTTCTACTATATTTTTATATTACATTTCAAATGAAATAAATCAGCAATGCCTTCGTTAATTCATTGAAACTTTCATTCGTCGGTTATCTCGACAATATTTTTTCACACCTCTATCAAAAACAAAGAGAAATTATTATTTCACAAGTATATGAACAGTTTGACGAACGAATTCGCCCCATCATCGTTTCGTTGCTACTCAGAGTGAGTTGCACGTATTTTGTTTGCTCAGCTGCGGGTTATCTCGGCGGACAATATGAGTTCAATAATACGGATTGCATTGCATAACGAAAACATTACGAATGAAGAATGTCGACGGACTTAACGTGCAACTCTCCAGGGTAGGAAGGATTATTTTTCTTCAATTTTCACCGGATCGATTGACCTCAACAATTATCAATTCTACATGTTGATATATATCAGGGCCCGGACAACGTTGTCATCGAAAATGGTATTATCAAAGGCGTTCAGTTGTCCTCCGACGTTAAAAACAACAGTTTTGGAGAAAGGATTCTCGAACTTCTGAGAGCTGATTCAACATACGTAGGTCAGACATATGTTCTTGTTTTTTTGTCGTTTGTGCTCTTTGCTTTTGGCATGAACAAATAAAATGGTCGTAATGTCAGTTTTTAACGAACGAGAGTCAATCAGCGAAAAATCCATAGGTGGTAGGTAATTCATGTCGCTTAACCAATAGGGCGAAGATCAAATGACAGAAAAAAGTGTAAAGCCCGCTCTGTGATTATGGAATATCAAGGCCGATGTCGTTGTAGAAACTTGTAGCCATAATCCAAACGGACATGTATGTTTCATGTTTCGCAACGTTATACGTGGGCACTATGTGTACAATACTCGGTGGAATATTGTATTGGACTTATCAAAGGTGAGGTTTATTTATATTTTATTTATTTATTTATTTACTTATGTATCGATCGAGTTATTTAAGCTCCCTCTATGAGGAAGCCAAAATCGAGGGAGGAGCTTTCTCATAGAGGCCGATTTATGCCCGAAATAAATTAATGAGAAAGCAATGTGCAAGTTTCTAATTTGCACGTTTTTTTAAATAATACGTAGAGAACCTCAATTTTGGTCACAAAAAACACAAAAGCTGTATCACAACGATTATCTGCGAAATAAAAAAATCCATAAGATAATAGTCAAACTCCCGATCTTCGTCTTGTCTCTCTGTACTAAAAAATTCATGGAGACGGCCATCAATCCACGTCTAGACTCTATAGACTAATAATGTGTGCAATCATCCCTCCTGTCTCAGTACCATTAGGTATTCCGATAATTTTTCGAGATTGTCTAGGATAAGTGGAATTCTATATACGAACCGTTTTTCCAACGCATGCGCAAAGTGTTGAGTTCGTGAAATGTGTACTGATACTGGCCTCGTGAAGTCACAAAAATATCGCAGCGAAGTATCGTTCTAACATTGGGAAAGAAGTTTCAGCCGCTGTGCTCAATATTTGTGAATAGATGGTAACAATATAGTGCTGCTGCTGAGCGTTAACAGACGTAATTATAAATATTATTAAACAACAAATAGATACGTATATAATTAAATGAAAGATAGTCGCAGATACTTCATAGAAGCTTTCTTTTATTTTATTTTACGTTAAATATTAATGCCCGATCGATCGTCGTTTTTTTCCATGGTTTTGCCAAGTAGAATTTTTGTTCGACGATCGAGACGTAAGGTTTGAAAACGTGTCATATTGCTCAGAAACATGAACACATGTTTGGCCGCAGTGTATTCCATTAATCAATTTTATGCGTACTTGTTTGCATTAGATTCAAAATAATTACCGATTGTCACAGCTGCAGAGTGACTCTTACAAGGAAAGTACCCGAGGTGTCCTCCCTCCGATTTTGTTGAAACTCATGTATGTTATAGAGCATTAAAAACTAAGAGTCACTTATTTTTTTATCGGCGGAAAAACGGTTTCAAGGGGTGAAACCACCCCCTAAACTTGCACAGGTCAAACGGCGATTTTGCAGTTTCACATACAAGCAGTGCATCGATTTTGATGAAACAAAAATTAAAATGTTTCTTATGCGGAAGAATAAAGAACCCACCAGATAATGAAAAAATTTAAATATTTTAAGGGGTTGAAACACCCTTGAACATCTACTTCTTGCACCCTAAATTGAAAACTTGCGAATCGATCGGAATGAAAATTATGTTGTTTTATAGAGGAAATAAAATTTCCGCTATAAAACAGGCGTGAATTAACATGACGTGTAATGTTCATTAGGATATATATTGATAATAAATTATCGATTGTGTCACGATTTCGTCCTATTATTCCTACTGTTTTTTGTAGATTTTATGATAATTGCCTATGTGTCTATTGTTCGAAGCGTATCTCGTTTATTGACGTACGTTAGCTAAATCATTTACTACTTTTCAAGTTGAAAGTATGGTTACAAAGTTTTAAGTATTTTTACAAAAAAAAAAGTTTTCTTTTGTATGGTTACAAAGTTTTAAGTATTTTTTAAGATAAGAAAACAAAAAAAATTGCTTTGGTGGATTTTCAGATATATGAGCTTACATTAGAGACGAGTCATTTAAGCGTAATTTTTAAATATATTCATCCAAATTGAGTGCAGTTCAAAAATTGCCATCTTTCTAAACAAAAGTTGTTTAACTACTTATTAGCAACAAAAAACAACCATTAATTCAATTGCTCGATTTTCAGAGGCAAAAATTACCATGCATTCAATTTTGTTACAAATCATTGTCTCTGGTAACTAGTACACGACCAAAAAACTGTTAACATCCAAACATTTTTAAATACCAATTTGAACCAACGCGCGATTCTTCTCTGCTAGGATCAGTCTCAGATGTCTAATTGTGACGATAGATGTCTAACTGTAAGTTGTGAC
The DNA here is from genome assembly GCA_958009045.1 of Oxytorus armatus. NCBI lineage: Eukaryota > Metazoa > Arthropoda > Insecta > Hymenoptera > Ichneumonidae > Oxytorus > Oxytorus armatus. The sequence continues at coordinate 7,226,146 of OY253747.1, read as the reverse complement.
GGATATTTTTCACTAACGTCACCTTCGGCCCCTCGCCTCTACACGCACGTCCAACGTGCCGGCGGGCGCCAATTAATTTTTGTTCCACCGGTATTAACAACCGGTATGACCTGGAAATCGAGAGGGACCAGGCTCGATAACACTAACGATTTTTTTGTTTCACCGGAATGTCTAACCGGTATCACCCGGTGAGGTTGGGGGAACTCGGCTCAACCTCCACCACAGACAAGACCAAAACGCAATACGGGACAAAGCGAGACAAAAAGGGACGCGCGAGCGGAAGCGAGAGGTTGCGAAAAATGCACAGCCGCTCAGGCTGCGGGTCATGGTCGAGAGGGTCGGAGTGGAATACCGGTGAAGGGGGTAATTAACGGGATCAAAATACGCGAGAACGATCACTGAACTCGGACAACGCGAACCCACACATTATATGTTTTTTTTTAGGTGCGAGAACTAGACAAAAATGCCCCGGAAAGGTCCAGCGAGATAGCTAACTCTAAACGGCACGAGAACGAGAGAGACGGAGGCGAAGAGCCTATATCGCGCACGAGCAGGAGCGAGACACGTATATCGCGAGAGAGTACGAACATGGTAAAGCGCCTATACCGCGTACGAGCGAGACACCGATATAACGACCGAAATGTCAACACGAGAGCGCGAGCTTGTACGACCGTCCTCGTCGACTTTCCGAACAAGACTCGTTGTCTTACTCATTTATTTTCGATAGCTTGAACTCTTTCGAATTCCTTAATCGATAGCTGCTGACCTCTTAACCCTTCTTCCTAAACGTTAACCAGAACGATTGGGAACGCAACCCCGGTAGCTTTATTTAGAGATCCTCCACGATCGCATCCCCTGGAGCACCACGCGAACACAGGACCCTACTCAACAAAAATCGGCGCAGAGGGGTCCCAGCCCTTGCCCGTAACGCAAACACCACCGCCCGTTCTCCAGCGTGACGCTCCTTCTATGTCGGGGCGCCGGTATCACACCGGACCTCCGCCAATTCGTGGAGGAATCTCGTCGGGCGCTCTTCTCTGTCGGGCAACTCATTACTTCGAGACATACTTCCCGCGACAGATTCGAGCGCACCGCCCTTCAACTAATTCCATCACTTCATCCTAACCTTTTTCCAAACTAAAACATAACGCGGGAACAAAACTTATAACCGAGAGCGAGTTAACAGGTCAGCAAACAGAGAGCGTTAATATCCGATAGCTAAGTCTCCTTTTTGACCGTGAATTCCAAAAATCACGTCACAGTACATAACACGATTTTCCTTGCTCATGACACAATATACGTGCAAAGTTAATCACCATAACGTTCAAGAAACAAACGGCCGTTTAGGGTTTAGGGAATAAGAATTTGGGGAATCTAGTTTTGGGGAATATGATAGCCTACCATTTTTTCATCATTTAAAAAGAAAACAATTAATTTCATATTTCATGATTTTTCTTTAGTGTCTCTCATCGAGAACGCATCGTTTTTTCACAAGTGTAAAAAACAATTATGTAATTCCGCGTTATCTCTGACGAACGAATGTTCGTGCGATAAGTTTAATGGCCATATGGCCACTCATATAACTCTTTGCTCGTTCATCGCTTTGCAGGATACAAAGATAAACGTCTTGCTCCGCTCTTGAGGGACATTATTTAAACTCCGAACTTCAGAGTCGTCGTTGTCGAGAATTCGGATGCCGTTGAGGTCTGCGGCGCTCTCATGGTAAATTGTCATGGATTTTTCTTTTTCTCGTTCTTCTGCATTTATCGAGGAAAAATTCGACGAAACCAATGAGCGTTTTGTTGTTTGGACGGCATTTTTTCTTATTCGACTTTTTTTTTATTAAACTAGCGTCAATTAACCAAAAAAATAAACGTAACGAGTTTGGTAAGTTATTCATCTAGCTGGTAGCTCTATGAAGTTAGCAATGAATTTTTTCTTCACAAATTTGTATAATCTTTGCAGAGTCGAGTGACAGAGGTAATTATAGGAGCGGCAAAGAGACCGAAAAAAAAATCTGTTAATATAACGTGAGCGAGCGTAGTTGCGATTGTCAAATAAATGAGAAGGGAGGGACGATGCAGGTAATCTAATCTCACCGAGGAAAAAAAAATTGTACGCGAAAATATAAAAATTTTTAACGCAGAGATTTATTTTGAGGGATACAGTTATACAAAATGTTATTCCGATCAATTTGTGCGGCATTTTTTACAAGAGTTTCAATACGACATATTTATAGGACCAGATGGTGTACATTTTTATGAATATATATCTATACTAATCCTGGTGACTAACGGTTCGCCGTCCATCTGTAATTTCGATACGTCCGCCATCTGTCAGCGTTTTTTAGAGCAAGTCAAGAATTTCAAAGCTTTTATTTCTGCGAAAAAAATCGGAGAGAATTCACGTCTACTTGCGAACGCTTTAAGAATCCTATGTCTACCGTTAACATATGATTTATATTTTTAGTTTTTTTTTCGCTAACGAGTCGGAATTTTAGGATGAAGTTGGTCCGACCACAACGTAAAAGATCCGGACGTACGGCGGGAGGATTAAGAATGCGATACGATAGTATGGTTGGTTCTGAGCGACAATCGCGGTTTAGGAGTTTAAACTCAGTATATCCTGTCTAGAAACTATATGCAAAAATTAAACGTGGGGTAAAAATTAAACCACGATTGTGAGACCGGGCTTCACAATCGCGGCCCAGTGTTATGACTAATCGTGTCCCCGTCTCCGCTCCCCGATCGGTTGCCGCGGTCTCATGTCCTGTACCCTTCCTTCGCGCCCGGACATCTGGTCCATCCGTCTCTAGGTATCTTGCGATCTTCGGGGCTCCTTGTCAGCTTCTCTTACGGGCACGGCGCTGTTCATCGACTTATTCTTGTCGGGCTGCGGCGGCGGCCCTGCGCGTCGTTCCACGCGAAAATGACTTCCAGTTAGCAAATTCCTCTTCTTTCTGTCCGGCGTCATGATCGCTTTGTAAGGCTCAACATCGATCACACCGTTCAACTGCAAATACTTTATACATTCTTCTTATCTCTTTTCGTATATGTTTATGAGAGTTATTTCAGCGAAAACACATACCTTTCGATCGGAATAGAAAGTCTCGTAGAACCCAGGAATGGATAGTTGGTCTGAATTACTCGGCAAAGCTTCCGGCGGTTCAGAATTTACCCCGATAATCACGAAAATTATAAGCCATAATGCAATGGAGCGATGTCCCTCCATAGCTTTCAACTATTAAATTTTTCCGAAAAACTTGGCTTTTATTATATATTAACTCGGCAACGAATATCTAGCTGTTGAGATCGTGGGAACGTAAGGTGGATGTATCGACTCTCCGACCACTTTGAAAAACCGAATTGTACTTTCTCCGCAATGGGACAAGACCGATCGGAATGAAATAAGTTCGTCTACTGCGGTATGGTGGCAAAAAGAGCTTATATTATACGGATCAGTTATTACGCCGCTTGGGAGAACAAACCAATAAGAATTTGCAACTATTTTGATTGCGTCGTCAGTTTTTTCGTGGCCCAATGTCTTTGTACCATTTGGCGCGTTCTCATACGTTACCGTGATCCGCTGATCTATCGTCAGTTTTACTACGTTGGTCAATTGAGTCGCCTAATAGTTGCTAGCATAACTACTGAGTCCTTAACACGTAGTGATGCCGCCGAGACGAGACTTTTTTCGTCTCGTCTCGGCGGCACCACTCACGAGACGAGACTCTCGCCGAGATTTTCGAGACTCTCGTCGAGACTTTCGAGACACTTGAAAAAAAAAAAGGGAAATTAATTTCACCACTATTCCATTGCTTGTTAGTGTTTTTTCATTCTTTTATTAAACCGAAACGAGAATCTGGTCGAGATTTTCGAAATTAACCAAAAAAAAAATCAATTTGTTATTTCACTTTTATCGCGATCACGTGGTTCCATCGCTTATTATTCGTTTTTTTATTCCCTCACCTCCGGAACGGAATTTCGTTCACTCACACCGTCACATACACTCTTACGCACACAGTCACTCACTCAGTCACACACACACACATGCTTACACGTATACAGCCACACGCACACAGTCGCACATACAGTCACACGCTCACAGTCACCCGCACACAGTGACGGGCACACATTCACCCGCACACAGTGACACTCACACAGTCACCCACACACAGTTACCCGCACACAGTTACTCACACAGTCACCCGCACACAGTTACTCACACAGTCACCCGCACACAGTTACTCACACAGTCACCCGCACACAGTTACTCACATAGTCACCCGCACACAGTGACACGCACACAGTCACCCGCACACAGTTACTCACAGTCGCCCGCACACAGTTACTCACACAGTCACCCGCACACAGTGACACGCACAGTTACTCACACAGTCACCGCACAGAGTTACTCACACAGTCGCCCGCACACAGTTACTCACACAGTCACCCGCACACAGTCACCTGCACACAGTAACACGCACACAGTTACTCATAGTTACCCGCGCACAGTGACACGCACACAGTTACTCACACAGTCACACATACTTACACGCAGGCACTCACACAGTCCCATACTCAAACGCACATAGTTACCCACACACAGCCACGCGCACACAGTGGAACACACAGTACACGCACGCAGTCATACGCACAGTCACACACACACACACACACGCGCGGATACGAGGGCCTTGGGAAGTTCAAGAAATGTCAAGACGAGACGAGAATTGGTCGAGACGAGACGAGATTATGACGTCACCACGAGACGAGACTCGGTGTCGGTCTCGTCTCGTGGTAACGTCATAATCTCGTCTCGTCTCGTCTTGACATTTCTTGAACTTCCCAAGACCCCTGGTATCCGCGTGTGTGTGTGTGTGTGTGCGAGACCGAGTCTCGTCTCGTCTCGCCTCAACCAAGTCTCGTCTCGTCTCGTCTCGTCTCGCGGCATCACTATTAACACGTTGGCATATTTCGTGACCAGTTGTCCGTGTGCCACCGGGCGCGTTATCACTATAGCCATCTACCAATTGCTTAGCGTAACCATTTCACCGGCGTGATACATGGCGATATTTAGTGACCAGTTGTCGGTACGCTACGTACGTTGACATTTTTCCCCGATAAATTTGATTTCAAAGAGAGAGAGAGAGAGAGAGAGCTCAATGCTATATAAAAGACGAGGTCTTTCAAATTTTCAACAAGAATTCACCCACAGGATCTAATGGTTGATAGTTCGTTCGATTTACCCGTATACTCTGAATAATCATGATGAAGACACATCGATTCTTTGCCATTTCGTTTAGTTTTCAGGATCTTTGGAGTTTATTCTGTTCAGCTGACGGCTCCGCGGAATAACCCAGTGAAATTCGCCGATCTCAATGCTGGTCTTCAAGAACTCGAATTTCGACGGCGAGTTTGAGCGGCGAGTGTGTTTGGGATTTGAAACAAAAACTTTTCGTACAAAAGTTACAGGAAAAAGAGACGAGAAAAATGTCTATATTATTTGCAATCGATCGCTGTGACTGACGATGATGAAAACGTGAAAATAACGGTCGGGAGGGAGAAGAGAAACTCGCCGCTGTTACCAGAATGGGTCCAGAAAGAAAAATCAAAGGAGCAGCGGCAGATTTTGACGAGAGCGGGTGCTCGCGTGCAGGAAAGAGCGGAGCAGCAGTCGAGAACGCCAACAATACAGCAAGGTGAATTGCCGCGATTCTTAGTCGTCACGGAATTGCAGAGTTACTGTAAAACCATGTTGCATTCTTAATATACGTAAATACGTATATTTGATAGCTCTAACATATTTCTACCGAGCGATACATTTAAGAAATGTATATATATATATATTTAAAACATAAAAAATGGAAAGGACTTCTTTACGATGCTCAGCCCTCGTGGACGTCCAGGAGATAATCCGTTGATTGCTTTATAACATAACGAGCGGAAAAACCCTTATTCGTTCGTCGTCGCTTCGTGGCTTTCGCCCTCGGAAAAAACGCACGAACGCGTGAACGCGGGTCTCAAGCCACCCTACGATTAACGGAAAGGGACGCCGAAGCGTGGGCGATGCATCGGCCCCGCCGAGTCCCAAAAGAGAGCAGGAGGGGAAACGCGACGGAATCACCGGGCTGTCATGATTGGTTAACTCTCACCCCGTACTAGTCCAAGATTTTTAGACATTCGCTCTGCATAAAATCCCACTATTTGATTTTTCGATTGGATTATGTCAGAAGGTGCCCCGTATAAAACCAAGTTTCTGTCGTCCGAAACCGCGAGCGTTAGCCGCCATCTTGAAAAACGAATTTGTGCGTTATATATCGCGGAAACGGTGAGTTTTACGTTAAAAATAGTAGAAACCTTTTTTGTAGAGGATAGAACTTTTCATCTTTTTCATTGAAAACTTTTTTCTCTATTGTTTATATTTTCCGAGATATAGTTGGTTAAAAAAATTAAATTTTTGTTTTTGGAAAATGTCGATAATTTTTGATAATACGAAAAAAGTGTCAGAATTAAAGTTGTAGAGCATGGAATTTTCTACCATTTTTGTATAAAACTTTTTTTTGTAAAATCAATAGTTGCTGAGTTCTAGCGCAATGAAAGTTGCCGTCAGGTAAAGAAAAACAGCGATGAGTGGTAATACGTTACTCTAGCATGCAATTCCTCGACCTCGATTTTAAGAACAAACTCGGACCGGAAGTTCTCTTAATCGAGGTTGCCCAAGCTCAGCCCCTATAACGCAAACAGCCAATCACGCGCTTATGGTCAGGACCGAATGATAACATAGGATCGAGGCGCCCTTCCCCTTATGCTTAGGGTTATGTACGTTCATATTTTTTATATAAGTATATAATATTTTTCACAGGACATTATGCTACGTGCAAACAATCTAACCCAATAAGGGCCCCAATGACTTTTAAGAGAAATACGACTAAGGTCCTGACCATCGTGACGTAGCGCTCCACCATGCACAGGCGAATCAAAAGAGTAGCGATTTTCTTTAAAATCGGGGTCCTAGTGTAGTGTTAGAAAAAGAAGTTTATCAAATCAAGGGCTTTCATATAGCAGAGGCAATCACATTTTCGCAATGAGAGTATACAAGATTTATTACGAGAGACATCTGCACAGAAGTTCCGTCATTTATTACATTCATAGTACCAACAGCTGATACACTCTGAAGTCCCTTTCAATAAACAGACTTATTTGGAATACTGAATAATCATGGAAGGAATAGACTTGCAGAATGAAGACAGAGAATTTAGAGATGCTATCAGGGATTTTTGTGGGGTTTTACTACAATATCATTTGAATATTTTTTCTAACGACATAAACAGAGATATGATAATTCTGCCGGAATCTTTATTACAATTTTGTAATGATTATTTCGTGTTAGAATAACTATTTAGTATGGAAAAACTGCACCTTCATTTATGAATTTGGAAAGATTAATTGCGCTTGCTGTACAAAAGCAGCTTGTATTACATTTCTTATTCGAGTCCATAAGATTTATGTCAATACTTTATAAAGTACATAGATTATTTTAAACCGGTATATACAGGAATCCGGTAACATGCCTTCAGCACGTCCGTGTCTAGATCTTTTAGTTTTCTGAAAACGTTAATAAATTTATTAAACTAGAAGGAAATATTAAAAATGATGCAGTACCGAGTTTTAAATTAATAATTTTCTTTTTTCAATGATCCCAAGATCTCCATTCCACACCGTTGGGAGTGAATTTGGACTTCTATTTGTTCTTCTTATTTTCAATAGCTTGAACTCTTTCGAATCTCTCGATCAATAGCTGCTGCCCTCTTAACCCTTCTTCCTGAACGTTAATGAGAACAGGATTGGGAACACAATCCCCGGTAGCTTTTCCTTTATAAATCCTCCACGATCGCATCCCCTGGAGCACCACGCGAGCACAGGGCCTTACTCAACAAAAATCGGCGCAGAGGGGTCCCATCCCTCGGTCGTAACTCAAACATCGCCGCACGTTCTCCAGCGTAAGGCTCCGTCTATTTCGGGGCGCCGGTATCACAGCCGGACCACCGCCAATTCGTGGAGGAATCTCGTCGGGCGCTCTCCTCTGTCGGGCAACTCATTACTTCGAGACATTCTCCCCGCGACAGGTTCGAGCGCACCGCCCTTCATCTAATTCCTCTACTTTATCCTATCCTTCCAAAATCCAAAACCGTAACGCGAGTACAAAACTTATAACCGAGCGCGGGTTTAACAGGTCAGCGAATAGGGAGCGTTAATATCCGATAGTATTTTTTAACACACTTCATTAGCAGGAGTTTTCAGGTTATGTCTGTTGGCATTATAAGTTCGCACTAAGTACGGAACGCCTCTAATGGTTACTACAGAAAGTAAAACCGACTTCGTTAAGAGAGTCACCCCCCACCACCTAAATTTGAGGGAGTTTCCAACCTGTATACAACACCATGGTAAATATACACATGACTCGTCGGCATAGCATGGAGACTTTTACTCTACATGCGTAATAGTTAATATAAAAGCTTGTAATGTAAACAACGATGCGAAGCGTCAGAAAGCCAGGGAGCATCGCAAACTTGCCAAATTATATAGAAGAATGTTATTAACTTTTCTGAATGCATTAAAATGTTCATATAACAATATGATAATGAACACAATATCGTTGACATCATTGTTTACTACATGCTCATCATCTGTACACTTTATATTTATTATTCGACTCAAAATAGGTCACAAATAAAGATTTATTTAAAAAATTTAAAGAAGCAATGGATAATATTAGGAATTATAGCAAATTACTGGTCATGAGAGAACATTTCATATCCAAAGCTTATATACCAACAACGATACGAAGCGTAAAAAAACCAGGGAGCATCGCAAACTTTCCAAATTATAATAAACAATGTTATAAACTTTTTTCAGTACATAACAATTTTTATATCATAACAATAAGATAATGTACACAATATCGTTGACATCGTTATTTATTACACGCTTATCGTCTGTTTTTTTTATATTCATTATTCAACTCAAAATATGTTACAAATAAATATTTGTTTTAAAAGTGTAATGAAGTAATGCATAATATTAGAGATTATAGCAAGTTAAGGTTAGTCGACAATCCTTTATCTATCACACTTCAAATCGCTATATACCGAGTCTCTCCACCACTCGTGAGTTGTTGGCGACATCAACGCCTCACCGTTTCGGTTGGCACAAGCCTTATTGTCTGACTTTTTTATCCTGCTTCAGAAGTACGAAGATCGGACTCCTTTACTCTAGTCTCCATGGAACAAAGATTTGTCGTGTTCAGACAGAACATACGAGGGGGGACCCAAAAAAAACGGGAATTTCGTCACAATTTCTTTATTTTTTAATATTTTTACACCAAATTTTGATCACCTTCAAAGTATTCTCCTTTGACCACAACGCACCTCTGCAAACGATCCTTCCAATGTTCAAAACATTTTTTAAATTCACTTATCGGGATGTTCTTTAGGCCTTCCAGCGATTTTTGTTTTACCACCTCCACAGTGGCAAAACGCTTGATTGCTGCTTTGTTTCGGGGTCGTATCCATAGCACCACGATTCATCACCAGTAGTCACGTTGGAAAAAGTTCAGGGTCCTCTTCGAGCTGATTTTGAAGTTCAAAACATGCCTGAAGTCGCCGCTCCCTTTGCTCGTCTGTGTGAAGGCGAGGGACAAATTTGGCTGCAACTCTGCTCATGCGCAAATCTTTGGATCAAATCCTCTGAATTGAACTCTATGATATCCCAGACATCTCACAGAGTTGATCAATGGTTCGGCGACGGTCTTCATGAATGAGAGCATTGATTTTGTCGACGTTTTCGTCACTTCTTGACGTTGAGGGGCGTCCTGAACGGGGTTGGCCTTCAATTGACATTTCTCTTCTTTTAAAACGTGAAAACCACTCGTAGACTCTGGTTTTACTTAGGGCAGCATCTCCATTACCAGTCTTAAGCATTACAGTAGTTTCCGCGGCCGATTTCCCCGACAGGAAACAAAATTTCACAGCCGCGCGTTGCTCTCGACAATCGGCCATCACGTTTTCGCCGAAATGGGAAAAGTTGTTTCACTACAAAAATTCCCACGGGCGAACCGATGCACTTACGACGGCAGAACTTCGCACACTAACTCAGGAGACGTGTCCCCAACGGACACCTGGTCGAGCAATGGGTTCCCCCAATCTCCCTCCCCGCCACAGCGCAATTCCCGTTTTTTGTGGGTCCCCCCTCGTATATGTAATACTACACATGGCTAGTCATCCTATGCTGCCTATAAGAGGAAGTCGTCGCAAGATTACGGTGCGGAAATGTATTTCCCTCTCTTTCTAAGCGTACTCCGAATTTTATACGTATACGTCGGATTGATCGTCTCCGCCAATAGGAAAGTAAAATATGCACATATGATGTTGCGTCGTGACGTTTTTCATGGAATTTTTACCAATTATCATAAGCTGTTCTCCAACCCAACAAATATTTCGCGCACATTTGCAAACGTAAAGTCATCACTCGAGCGGATATCGCCACTCGAGTTTCTCCTTACTTCATTTCAGCTAAATTTATAAATCACCCGAGCTCTTCGATCGAACGATCGCAGAGCAAACACCCATACCAAATTGTGAGAACAGATGTTACCGCTCATATCGCTGCAAATTCCACCTTTGCCTAAACGTACGAAATATTTGAGCGCTTGGTCGTTCGATCGAAGAGCGAACGGTCAATATCGAATTTCTGCTGATCAATCTTCACCGCGGCGAGGCTCGAAGCCTCGCGCGATGCGTCTTGCCGCTTCACGACAACCGAATCCACCTCGGGGGAGCGAGATTTTCACCGAATTAATCTCACCGCCGGGGGGTGACCTGAATTCGGTGAAAAAAAGCATATTTTCAAGATTTTTTTAGACAATACAGGTAATGCTGGTTTATTTATTTACTTTCCATAAAATAATACAACATCTGAACTATATTTTCCTAAATTTTCATTGCAAAATATTGATAAATAAGCCGTTGGCAGCAAATCTCCGGAGGCGCCTCGGAAAAAAGTTGTTTCGCGGTGCGCATCATTACTCGCACAGAATCATGTGAAACAAAAAAATCAAAATGCATTCGTTAAAGGAGAAGTTTCTCGAGATAACCACGGGAGGATTTTTTTTTTTTTTACGATTTTTCAATTTTTCGTAGCACTTGAAAGTCAAAAATCCGATTTTCGCTAAAAAAATCGACCAATTTGGTGTTCTAAAATTAATAATTATAAAAAAAAAACAAAAAAGCTCTCAACAATACCTGGTGAATTATGTGAAGAAATACTGTGCAAAATTTCGAAACGATTGGTCCTGTAGGTTTTTTAATTATGGCGTGCACGGACTTCAAAAATGACAAGTTTCAGAAAAACGCTTTAAAGTTTTGCACACCAGAAAACCGGTCTGGAGCAACGGACGCTCAAATGCTCATAACTCCGTTAATTTTGCTCCGATCGACTTGACATTTTGACACAATATTCTTGAGATGTTATACATACATTTAAAACAATGCAAAAAAAAAGTTTAAATACCTTACCCCGCCCTTAATTGTTAGTCTCGATTCGACATTCAGGAGAGCAACACGTCTAATAAATCACTCCGCTATAACTCGGTAACGTCGCAATACTTAACAGTCATAATAACTCGGACTTCGAACGTTTTATGTACGCGAACATATACCTATTTATATACATTCACAAGAGCCTATCTCAATCACCACGTATTTTCCGACTGGTAAATCAAATCAATCATTGTGTAAACCCGAACAATAATCACGAATTGCCTGAATAAAGACAGCGATCAATTATACTCGACATCTCGATTTCAATCATTAATCGATTTCAATTATTTTCTTTTTCACGATAAATCGTACCCTATGCCTTTCGCCCACGACGTCTAAGGCGGCCGCGTCCATGTTCTTCGTCTTTTACCTCTGAGTCGCCGCGCACACGTCTCCCTTTGCTGGGAAGTAACATATGATAAACAACTTTCTGCTGTGAAACAGTAACAGGTTATAATTACTAAAAGTGATAGCTACAAATTGTTATTTGTGTAATAAAAAGGCGAATGAAAATATTAGTTTACAAAGGTAAAGAACAAGTGATACGGACGTAATATTTACTGAGAATTGTTAATGATGCTGCTCTTTAATTTTTGTCGAGTGGAATTTCAGTCTTCTAAGACAATAACATTTTGCTATTTTTAGATTTCCAAAGGAACAACAGCTTCGCTCATAATGACTTAATGACTGTAATTTATCCGAAGCTGATGATGTCTCACATATTTATATTTTTTCATGGCACTTCAAAGAAGAAGAAAGAAAAAATAAAGTACCTAGCAAGTATGTCGACCAAAAAGACCAAAAATAGTGAGACCAAAAATATGTGCTAAAGAAGTGTTAAATGTCACCAATGAGAGTGTCCAATATCACATTCATCGAAGATATGGAAAAAGTGCCACTTAATGAACACATAAATCAACGATAAGAGCAATGAGCCTGCCACAATAATAGATGGTACAGTCAAGCAGCAACAACCCTCAATATTGCTGCAGGAAACCACTAAACTAATATTATTTAACCACCAATAAAAATTATTCTCTTAATAAAAGTCATGACTATTTACTTTAGACTAGAGCTGTTACTTTTATCCGGGTTAGCCGGATACCCGAAAGTATCCGGGTGTCCGGGGAATCGGATCCAACACTTCAGATTCGAATACCCGAATATCCGGGTATCCGGGTATTCGGGTACCCGAGTATCCGGATATTCGAATAATCCCAGATCCGGGTAACCGGGTAATAACGAATAATGTCGGGTAATTACCCGATTTTTCGCGTGCTGGCTCAAATAGGACCGCCGCCGAAAAAAAAATCATGATATTGTATTAGTCTGGTCATCAAATAAGCCGAAATATAGGGCGTTAATAGTTACGATTCAAAAAAATTGGTAAATAACTTGTATGAAATTTGCTCTGGTCAAAGAAATTGTGCAAAACTACGGTAAAAATAAAAAACTTAGTGTTGACGAATGAGACTTCACGGTTTTCCAATTTATAATAATTGTGTATTTACTCGGGAAAACATTTTACATGTGACTCCCACAATTTTTTAGAATCTGCTGTTACGATCACAATTGCTTGCCTGCGCATATTAAGAATAGCCGAGATCTGCTTCGTCACATTCTATATTTTCTCTCCAACTCTAAAGTTCATAAAAACTGCACAGACGCCCATAAAGCGAATATACATTTCAGGACCTAAGGATATTTATTAAATAATAATAAATCGTGATGGAAAAATAATATTAAAGATGCAAATAGTGCAGGTCAATGTTGATTAAGTTCTTATGAAATGATCATGTGTTTCCCTAACATTGTATAGAAGATTATGTCATTGCTTTTTTAATCTACACAAGAATGTTTTATGCGTACATTGTTACGTTTGAGAAGAGGAAACAATATCACCACTAGCACATGTTTACCACTCTCCATACGCTTACGAGTATGTTGACTGTTAGTATTGGCTAGCATGTGCTCAATATAGCTACGTCTTAGGCGTAAACAAAAACCAACACTGTGTGATGACGACACTGACAACGAATACCTCCGTTCCCCCCTCCAATGTCCTACACCTATTGAGATTTGGGTGTTCTTACGAAAACGTGCTCCAACGCTCTCTTTGGGTTCTGTCGACGTAATAAAGATTATCAGTCGCGCACGCGAACAACTTCTGAGAGTTACAATGCCGCGTCCTTTGAGAAGTTGGGTGTGGGAGCACTGCGTACGATCCCAGGATGGCTGCCAAGCCACTTGCAAGCTTTGCAACGAAGTATTGCAAGTGAAAGGTTCCACGTCTTCGCTAAATAAGCACCTCATATTTGTCCACGGGTTCGCCACTCAACAATCCGAAGATTTCGGCATCCCTCGAAAACGCAGGTAAAATCAAAATGTATCCGTAATATTTCATATCGAATTTTATACAATGCTGAAAACCACTCTGTGCCCCCTCTATAAAGAACGATATTTTCCCAATTTTGTCTTCCTTGTGGACGAAACTTTGAGAATTGTGATAAAGCAACTTGCAAGTTTGAACTTATAGCATTTTTCACTACTTGTATTGTCAATCCAAAATGTCTGCAAAATTCAAACCATCAATTCAATCCTATATCTCAGCAACAGTTCGACCTACAATGTTGCAATTTCGCACGGAAGTAAAGCAGTACGTCCGCTTTATGTAGTACAATTTTTATAGACATTTATGAGTGGCTCAGATTTTGTGGCTGTTTGAAATTTGCGAAAAATATCTGTGCGCGTTCTAGCCGTCCACAATTATTCAGAAATCGGGTTATTTTTTAAATATCAATAGACTATCATTAGAGTACAATTCGTATTTAATTTGGTGATTATCGGTGAAATGGTTCAGATTTTATGAAATTTTGAATTCTTCTAACAATGTTTGTAGTTGCTACAATTTCCGCAAACTTTGAAATACCGGAGTATTTTTTTTATACGAATGAAGCATCATCAAAGAACGTTCGATACTATTGTAAATTTGGCGAAAATCGGTTCGAGGATTCGGGTTTTATAAAATTTATAAAACTCAGACCAACGATTCTAATTCGGTAGCCAATGTCCTACCTTCAACTTCAACGATCGGCAACCGCGAAACCTCTATGGCATTCCGGCGTTCATCGAGAACGATGCTTGCTCACGAAAGGGTTCGGTCGGTTGCAAGTAGCATTTATATCGATCGTCCGTGTAATCGAGATCGAACAGAGATGATAATTCAAGCGATCACGAAAATGATATCCGTCAATATGCTCCCACTTTCCGTTGTTGCGAGTAATGGATTCCGCGAGTTCATGGACGTTCTCGAACCGAATTTCAAAGTTCCATGTGTCAATACGATAAAACGTCGACTAAACTTCGCTTAGAGCCAAATCGAGAAGAAGATAGCTGCCGAGTTATTAGCGACGTCGTTTGTGGCGTGGACATCCGACTGTTGGTCGTCCCAGAGCCAAGACTCGTACATCTCTGTAACGGCACACTTCCTGGATTCGCGGTGGGTAATGAAAAATTATACGCTAGCTACTGAAGAGGTAAACGAGCGACATACTGCAGTGAACTTGACGGCTAAACTTCAAACTGTGATGGAACGGTGGAAATTGCGCGGTATGGTAGTAGCTGTAGTTACAGATAATGCGCAAAACGCAAAAAAATCTGTACGAAATCTCGACGGTATCGCGATCAATTAGGACGTGACTTGTGCAGCTCACAGTCTGCAACTGTACGTTACAAAAGCATTGAAAAACCAAAATGCAGCAGGGATCTGCGAACAAGCTGCAAGAGTTGTTTCGAACTTTCATCACTCCAACGTCGCTTCAGATGCATTGGAACGAAAGTAATAACAGCTTGGTTTATCTAAACTGAAATTGATCCAAAGTTGCTGCACTAGGTGGGACACCACCTACGCCATGCTTGATAGATTGCTCATCAATAGAGGTGCGGTGACAAACGTTTTGTTAGGTCGCACTATGACTAGCCCTGCAACCGCAGAACGATTAGAGATTTCGGAACGTGAGTGGTCAACTATGGAAAAATTGCAGAAAATTTTGAGGCCGTTGCAAGTCGCTACTGCCGTGCTCTGCGGTGATTCTTATTCGCCTATTTCAATGGTACGACCTGTCATTTATATGCTGCGGAACAGTCACTTGTACGAATCCGACGATGATGACTCGGGTGTCGCGTTGATAAAGGAAATTTTGCGAGACGAACTGACTTCCCGATTTTGTTTGACGTACGATTCCATTATCGGAGTAAATGCGAGGCAAGTAGCGAGTTTCCTTGATCCGCGATATAAAGACTTGCTCGGGGAGTCTCCGGAAGCACGAAATGATATTCGCATCTGTGCGAAACCAGTTCACAACCGATCTAATTGAGCAGAGTGAAAACGAAAATCAGCAAACGGCGATGGACTTTCTTTCTCAAAATGCTCTTACCGGTAACGCAGCTGATACTCAGTTCGAAATGTATCTGATCGAGCCCAAAATTAGTTGCAATATGAACCCCTTCGAATGGTGGGCAACTCGGGACAAGCGGTATCCTGAACTCGCAACTCTCGCACGGAAATATGTGTGCATTCCAGCGACATCGGCCAGTTCCGAACGAGTATTTTCTACGGCCAGGAACATTCTACGTCCGAAACGAAATTGTCTGCTCCCCGAAAATGTTGATCTTCTCGTATTCTTGTACCACAACCGCAAACTTATGTAAATGGGTTGTTTTTTTGTTGTTTATTACAGAAATAAACTTTACTTACACCCTGATGCTGATTATTTTACAGAACTGATTTCTTCAACAAAGTACTTTAGTCTCGTTAGAAATTGTAGTTTTTGTCGGATGTGAATTACAGTAAAGAAATGGTTTGGTAATAATAGTAAATACGCCTGCAAGATTCTTTCCAAGAATCTTCGTTATAATGATAATCTAATTTGTTTAATATTGATATCAGTCGGTAAAAATAAAAAATGGTCAACTAAATGATCGGACATGAACACCGATATAATCCAGGTTTCTCAATCTTCAGTTAATGATTTATTATTCGTCTTATCAATGTACTTCGCAAATATTGTTCTTGGCAACATCCACGCATGTCTCACAAATTGTGTAAATTGAACAATTATTTTCAGCATTTTCGGCATTAATTATCGGCGGTAATTGCCCGATATTATCCGTTTTATCCGAGTACCCGGTTACCTGGATACCCCGAAACTATCCGTATACCCGTTATTACCCGGATATTATCGAGTTGTCGAGATATACGGATTTGAAGCGTCGGATCCGTGAAACCCGAATTACTCGGGTATCCGGATACCCGGAAAAGTTCAAGCTCTACTTTAGACACATTACACAAATTTGTTCTGTGATAAGAAAAAGAAATAGCACTATATTCTTATACAATTACCATTGCTCGTAATGGCAATTTGATAGTAATCAATAAGGATTTATTTAAGGCTCCTATTGTCTGCCTATTTTTCTTTAGTTAATTTAGGATGTATTTATTTATTCAGATCGAATTGGTTACATTAACTGCTACAAGGTTTATTTCTTGAAGCGCGGAATTATATTGGATTTTCCTGTTGGCAGAGTCGATCAGTTCGACACATACACATAACATTCAGGGTACACTTAGAAAGAGAGGAAGATATAATCCCGCACCGTAATGTTACGACGGGACTTCTCTCTCAGCTAGCCATATAGTAGTATTACATATATGAGACAGAAGTCCTTTCCGAAAATCAGAAGGAAGAGGATTTTTCATTCCGAAGAGAACCCTGATCGAGGATGCTCAAATTCTAATTATTAACGTTTCGACCCCGATCGCAGTTCACTTCAGAATGAAAAGCTGCCTTCTGTTGTCCAGATGGAATTCCGTTGGAACACCACCTTTACCTTTGTTTAAGGCAGTAGTCTGCTTTACAGGCTTCAAAAAATCGATTATTCGTTTTTGTCTTAAATCTATTCCAAAACTATCCAAGAATATGTGTTCAAAATTTTAGAGGCCAATTCGACATATTTTCGAAGCTAGATCAGTTTTAGTGGCCGAGCGTCGAGCAGGTGCGAATGCTCGGGCAGACCCGAGCGCGCGCGCTTCGCCCCTTCATGTATTCTATTGTTTGACTATACTCGTATATACCTGAAAAGATCGAACCGTCCTTTAAAATATTATTTGGAGTTTCTAGAAGGTCTGTGTTGAGTAGTCGTTGGGATAACGGTATACAATATAACGGTTAACTATAGCTCTCGGCATCGGCTTCTACACTGCTATTTGTAGCGTCAGCTTTCAGTTTCATTTTTGATTTTTCCGAGCGCACATCGAAATGTCAAGCTACCCGAAAGGTGATCGATGTACAAGACAGCGTGCTGCGGAACCGCGAAAGCGAAAATTTCACGGCAATCGTTTTACCAGTGTATCATCGGACGACGGAGACTTACACACGAGCCACACTGAGCAAAAGTTGAAGACAGCAAGCAGCGATGATGTCATTATTCATTCATCGCACGCCTACCGCATTATTGAATTCATATCGGTGTTTCTCGCCCTTTCGGAAATCGCAATTTGCAGATCATGCAACCAAAAATTAACGTTTGCAGAAAGTGGTCATCGAGGCCTAGGATTTTAAATTGTTGTCAAGTGTATGTGTGGTCAACGCAAAATCCAGTCAGGACCATTGATAAATACCGGCTACGAAATCAACAGACGGATTGTTTTTGTTATGAGGCTTCTTGGTATCGGACGAGAAGGGATAAACGTATTCTGCGGCCTTATGGATATGTCTGCAGGTTTTACAAAATCTACTTATCAACAAATCGTTGAGCATTTGTACGCAGCGTCGAAGACACTGTTCGAGAGTACCTGCGAAAAAGCCGTCAAGGAAGAGAAAGAAAAAAACGTTGAACATGGAAGACCTGCGAATCATTTGAAGGTTTCGGGCGATGGATCATGGAAAAAGCGCGGTTATACTTCTTTGTACGGTGTAACAACGCTCATCGGATACGACAGTGGCAAAGTAATCGATCTCATTGTAAAAAGTGGTTATTGTCATTCGTGTGCCATAAATAAAAATAGTTTGGACGAAGATGCATTTGAGGAGTGGTATGAGAATTATAAAGACTCATGCTCCTCAAATCATACAGGTTCGGCAGGGAAGATGGAGGTAGATTCCATAACAGAGATGTTTTCGAGATCCGTCGAGAAATAAGGAGTTATGTACAGTAATTATATCGGCGATGGCGACTCCAAAACTTTTACTGGGATCTTAAATAGCAATCCTTACGGGGACGAGTGCACAGTGACGAAAAATGAGTGTGTTGGACACGTGCAAAAGCGTATGGGTACTCGTTTACGGAATAAAAGAAAAACCGAGAAACTTGGAGGAAAGAAGGGGCTAACGGAGAGTCTCATTAAGAAATTGGCGATTTACTACGGTCTGTCAATTCGTCGAAATGTGAACTCAGTTGAAGGTATTAAGAGAGCTATTATGGCAACATTAGACCATTATTGTTCCACCGATAAAAATCCTCGGCATGAAAATTGTCCAGAAGGCGCGGAGAGTTGGTGCGAATGGCGCAAGGCTCAAGCGGCGAATAATCTGGCATCTTTCAAACACCCGGCACGATTAATTAATGACAATGTAGAAGCACATTTGTCCAATTTACGAAGATCTTTCAAATGACGATTTATTGACGCGGTGCTTAGGCGGACACACTCAAAATTCGAACGAATCGTTCAATTCGATTGTGTGGCGCCTAAATCCGAAACACGTAAATTCCGGCTATAAAATCGTCAAAATAGCAGCAAATATGGCTACAGGCATTTTCAACGAGGGTTATTCAGCTGTGCTTTCTACCATGCAGCTCCTCAATATTGTCATCGGGCAGCAGTGCAAAAATTTTGCTGACACCGTCGATGCTGAGCGCATAACGCGGGAGAACCGGCGCGCATCATTTTCCAGCAAGGAGGCTCGTACAACTCGAAGATCGGAAAGCCTCCGCCAAAACGAGTTTTTTGAAGAAGAGGAAGGATTATTGTATGGCCCGGGGATAGCTGATTAACATCTAATTAGTGTAAGTATCCAAAAACTTATATTTTTTTGGACCGAAAACTTTAAAGCCCGTTTTCTCGAGTTTTCATTTTCACAAGTTTTAGAAAACGGTGCCGGCGATAGTAAAAACAATATATGTCCGATCGAAAAAAATCAAAGTGATCTAGCTTCAGTATTAAATTATCTTCTATTTGAACTAAAAAAGTTGGACAAAAGTGCTATTTAAATTACTTGTTTTGCAACTTAAAGTGAATTTTTTTTTTCAAAAAAGTGAATTTTTTTTTTAAACTTCGAAAAAATTTGGAATTTCGTCATTTCTTCGGTATTTTTATAGTTCATATAGAAAAGGAACTTATAAAAATTAAAAAAAAATTTGGTTCGACTGTTTCAGATGCATCGCACGACCTCCATCACCGGCACCGATTTACAAGTCCAGACTCCAGGCGCCCCAGAAAAATCGTTACAACTTTGGAAAATTTCAATAATTTTTAATAATAAAAATTGTTTTTTAAAGCTTGAATATAATACACTATCGTCTCAAAATTTCGTTTACCGCAATCATTTCCTTCCTTTTCAAAAAAATTGCTGAAAAAACGCTTTTTTTCGGCTTCTAAAGCAGAATCATCGGCTAATCATCGGCCACCGAATTTCTACTTGTTTGTATCGGACTAAAACTTTCTATATAAATAGACGATTATCAATTAAATACTGTTCGTGAGCTCGTCGTCGTCTACTGCTTAGCGTGCTAGTCCGTAGACTAGGTCGTCGTAGGATCCAATCCCGCTTTGTCTCTTATCGTCCCGTGCTGCCCTCTCGTCGGCCTTTTCTATAATATGTCCTCTACCCCCCAACGAAATATATCAAGACGTGAGTGGCATAGCTCCCGTGAATGGACAAGCCAAAAAATAGGCTACAATAAAAATGCTGTTCGTTATTGAATTTAAAGAAAATCGATTTAGGCGTTCCAAATTTATGGAATTTTGAATTTATTGAAAAAATGGGTATAGATGCTTGTTGAGCTCGGGCAATTTTTGGGCTATGGGGGCCAAACTTTCTTCATGAATTTAATCACAAAGAATATTTGGCATCGAGTTTGGAGACAATCGATATAAGCGTTTCAAAATTATGGTAAATTCAATGGTTCGAAAAATACATTAATAATTAAGGGAACTTCACACTGTCAAATTAAGGGGACATGTACAATTAGACGAGAAAACAATCGTCAATCTTGAGGAATTTTTTTAACTCAGTAATGTTTATTCCATAATTATCCAACTGTCGGTATACTTAAGTATACAAAACAATTTTTTTAAATTCATTTATCATCAAAATGGCGGAGCTAGCTTCTCGTAAGCTTTGATTGGCAAAAAAATTCAACAATCTTTTCAGTTAGAACATGTGTAGTCTGACGATAATTAAAATGAAGAAAATGCAAGTTAAAAAAAATGACACGCAATTTACAAAAAAATTGAAACTTCACGCAAGATGTATGCAAAAATATTAAAAAAGTAGTTTTTTTTCTAATTGTTAAAAAAAAACTTCCCGTCAACTGAAAGGTAATGATATTATCAACATTTCTACAATGTTTTAACTGACTCGGTTTAATAGTTTTTGAGTAATCCTGCACGCCAATTTTGAAAGTGCAGCTTTGAGAAAAACGCGTTTAAGTTTCGACACATAAAAAACCAATGATTAAAATTACTTACGGATTAGTCAGCGATATCAGACCCATATAATAAACCTTCAGCTTTTTCATAAAATAAATTTTCTTCCATTAATTCAACTCTTCTAGCTTCCCGGGGCCTCTTTTGTCTCTGAAAATCTGCCGCTCCTGTAGCTGTTTTCGCTTCTGATCGTTGTTGGCAACATTTTTTAAATTTTTCGAATTTTTCTATAAAGCTTTGAAAAAATATTCTACACATATAGTTCCATCGTAATTTTTGATCGTTGTAATTGTATATATCCCCTTAAAGGTGAAAAAAATACTGCAAATTAAAACTTGCGTATGGCACCTTCATTATTATTGTACCTACGCAAAGCTTCCTGTGGGGAAGCCAAAACTAAAAAAAGACTCTTCTTCATAGAAGAATATTTCTGTATGCACGATAAAAATGAGGAAGCAATGTGCAAGTTTCAATTGGCACTTTTTCTTCAAAATTCTATGCGAAAATAATTACTATTCCATCAGTAAACGCAGGAAATGCAATAAACTCTGTTAACGACATTTTTTTCCAACGTTCATGCTCTTTTTACCTGCATTTTTTGCCTCTCTTATATTACTTCAACGGCCAGCCATCAGTTAATAATCGTACAATATACATATATAATCGGCGATTTTTTTTTTAAGTTCATGTCAGTCGTCGGATGTTCAGATTTATTTCTCAATACAGAAATCATAAATTGCGTGTTCTTTTTTTTTGCAACATCTTTCGGTACCACACGGTTTCGTGTCGATTTATTTTTGTCCATTTATCAAGGCTCACAAGGAATAATTTGCGGTAATTATCAGATTTTCAATTTAATCGACTAAACGTTACGCTGGGTTTTGTTTTTACTGTCGTTTAAATCCCTACTCATTTATTCATAGAATATAATATAATATATATGTAATATAACTTTTTGGCTAGTTATTAATTCGTAGAATAGGTAATAACGAGGTATTATTAACCGCACGACAGACGGTGAACTTGGGGTAGTTGGTGCGACGAAATTTTTTCGCGGTAAAAAAAAAATGAGATTGCAAAATCAATCTCAAATTTTCATCAACTTTTTTTTGGGGGTAATTTTTTTTTCTTCAATTAAGCTGCTTAGTTCTCGGATAGTGAACCATGCGAAACGCTGAAAATATGCGGTCCAGAAATTTTTAATGTCTTTTCATGATTCGCTGTTCATATATTTTTTTTTTTCAATTCACTTCATCACCTCACGAGAACAAACTTAAAAGTTAAGCTCTTAAATTCTAATCATCATCAATCGCCGTATTTTATCGACGGCGCACTTTTCCTTTTTTTTCACTTCCATTCAAAACATTTTTCCATTTACGAAGATTTTTTTCTATATATATACTATTTTTTTTGTCTCTTTGTCCAAGTCACTTTATGTTTTTCTCGTTAACGCCACTATATTATGAATTATTACCGACAAATCTCACGAATTTTCCGTTACATCGTTTCGTTCGGGGAAATCATATGATTTGGCTTTTAGGGACTTTTAACCCATCGAACATGTAATTAATATAAAAAAAATTATAAAAAACAGACGAGAAAAAAAATTCAATCGTTTAACTTTTCACGATTGCACGTCTGTGAAAAATGCACTATCATACTTGACGGAAAATATGCGTTCTTTTTTCTCTTTAAAATTCAGGAATAATTATGCGAACGAGGAGACACTGCGTGTTTTCATTTTTATTTTATTTAATCTTACTATTATCATTTTTCATTATTTACTGATCGCGGAGGACGGATTGTGTTTGCATTTATGGAAATTAAAAAAGCAAATGGTCACGGAGTAAAAAATCGTCAGGAACTTCGTCTTTGAGTTTTTATTTATACGATAATAGTTGCAAGTGTTCATTTTTTTTCAAATTCAAAATTTTAGTACTTTGATCGCGAGTGGGTAATAACATGATTTGACAACAACATGGCGTTTTCTATCGTACGTACGATTTCTCGTTAGAAACGGTCGTTTTTTTTCTTTTTTTCTATTTATCAGTCGCATTCAATTAAATTGATCATTGTATCGATTAATAAATTAATATTTCGGTATTCATTGATCAAGGCTTATCATTTAATAACCTAATAATCAATCGCTAATCGGCAATCGTCGAAAAATGAATAATTGATTGTGCATTAATCAATCAACGAATAGATTGTGGTATCCATTGATTAATCTCTTAAATCAATTAGTTAATACTGATTTATCAATCAACACAAAGAAATTAATTATATCGACAAAACAATTCATTAATCAACAAAACATCATGAAATTGTTAAAAACTTTAAATCGTGAAATGAAATATTTCAATATCTATTACGAAGTGAATTAATAATTAGCTTCGTCGATCAATAATTATTATTTAATTAAAGAATGCGGCGATTAATGAAATTATGAAGAAAAATATATACAACCAATTTAGTCGGTAAACCGTGCTTCTCTTTTTGTCGTTGTTGTTTTTATAAGCAATCAAGACTAGCACTCGCGTGTCCCCCTTCTCGTATTCTCTTTTTTTTTATTACAAAATGTTTTTCTCAATTCATCAGGAATGGAGAACTCTCGCTCGACGGGACTAAGAAAATCGATTGTATCGCGATCTCGAATTATAAGCGGGGTTTTTTTTTCGTTCTTTCTTCGGTTTCACTCTCACGGATTCTCAACGTATTTCCGCAAACTTCACAATCAAAGTGCGCTAATCAATTGCAGTTTTATTTGTTTTTTTTTCCGATGCCCGCAAAATCGACGAATTCTACGGAAAAAAAATGGTCTCGAGAGGTTCACAAATTTTCGAAGAGAGAGAGGTGTGAAAATAAAACAAATGCAAAATCGACGCGCAACGGTGAACTTCGGAAGTTCGTGGATCAGGTTGAAAAAAGCCCCAAGTGTTCGAGCAATTTTCGCGAATGACGATTCATCCTTTTTTTTGTTCACAGAAAAATATTATTAAGGAAAAAATATTGGCTTAACTCATCCGCCACGTGTATGTGTATTTTTGTGTGCCTGTGTGTGTATTTCCTTCTTCTTTTATCTGCGCTGCCAATGATCGCGCGAATGATTGTAATGTCTATGATGTCCCTGATTCGTGGGCCTGTAACTTCCTCCACCGTGACGCGAGCGATTGCCACGTCCATTGGATGTATTGTAATGGTGTCTCTGTCGTTGCCAAGAGCCACCGGACGGTCTGTTCCATGTTTTGGCGTTTTGATACTCCTGGAATGGATTGTAACCGGGATTCGAACGTCCGGTCTCGTAATCACGTGTCTTTATTTTCTTCGTTCTTCCGCGATCTATGTCATCCTCGTCGTGATCGAAGTGACGCTTACGTTCCTCTCGCCTCTCGTTATCGACCTCCCGATCCAAGTGAGCTCGGCTACCGTTCCAGTTCGAGACTGTTGAAGAAAAGAGAAAAAAAGAATCAATTTTTGAATTATTTTTAAATATATAAAACGAACAATATTTCTTGGTTATCTTTTTTCCGCATCATATTCGAGGAAAATACTTGACATATTTCATTATATATTTCAAGTTATAACGAAGGCTTTCGTGATATCAAATTCAAGTTTGCAATTCGAAATGGACTTTTTTTTTAAATCTGTAACAATCAGTTCACGATTTAAATCAAGCATTTCTCGATAAAAATTGACCGTGTCACGATATAGATTGACAATTTCATGCTGTGAATTTAGCAATTAATGACGTTTAATTGACAATTTAAATTTAGTAGTTAAAACAGTTCGGCGTATAATTACTATTTTTCGAAATATAATATCAGAGCTTAATTCGGGAATTTCAAAGAAAGCGTTCACGTGTTTTTTTTCTGTGTTCCGCGAGACAGAGAAAAAAAATTATTTCAAAGTAGCAAGAAAACGGTGAAACATAAATTAACGAATTATGCACGAAAAACAATTGGTCCGCCAATGCCCAACGGAGAATAATTGAATAAAACAGTTTAAGCCGGTCGAGGATGTATCTAATAAACGGCTGTATTTCACGACAGAGGAACTTTTGAAAAACATTTTTAGTTACAGGAGAACGGTTGAAGAAAAAGAGAGAGAGGGGGGGGGGGGGGGGGGAATAAAATATATTTTCTCTATTTTGTTGCGATTTTTTTACGCACCAATTAATTTTATGATTTTGAATTTTTTACCAAAGTTTGTTTCAACATTTTTCTGATCACACTGGAAGCATATATTTTAATTGTGGGAAAAAAAATTATGAATTCAAAGAAAATGTTTGACAATCCAACTGGATGAAAGAATATTATTTTTCATCTACAGTAACGTTAAAGACCGGATCGATGATTGAGACAACGCCAATTAGTATCAATAGTTTACAAAGTATGAAATATATTTCATTCAAACTTAATGAATTCCATAATCGTTGAGAAAAGTAAATTAAAAACAAAACGATAAATAAAAATTGGCGATAAAATAAAGTTAAGAATAATAATAATACTTGAATCGCAGAAATTTAAATGGAAAATGAATTTTACAATTTTTTCTTTCGTCTCACGCTCTAAGGGGACCCGTTCTTAGAGGTATTCGATTAATCTCTGGTCTGATTTTTCGTCTTCGAGTCGTCGTGATGGCAAATTTATCAATTTCTCGAACATTTTGTTGACCAATATTATTTTGTATTCTTTCACTTTCATTTCCGCGACGCTCGTGACAAGCTTGACAACGTTTTTCCGTGAAAGGTCCACGTTGCGCATTCGTTAACGTGTCCAACGTGTCGCGCTCTATCGCCGTTCTTTCGCATTTCGAGGAACTCGAGGATCTCGTGGAAGGTTTTTCATTCACGTGTGTCAATCTTGTGGGATTTAGAATATGTTTTCTATACTGACCCGACGAGGTACCGTAACCACGATTTGACATCTTCAACAGGTGCGAGACGGTCTCCGAACGATTAGTTCCGTTGAAATTTCTTGGAGCCGCTGCACTCGGTGCTTGGGCATTTATGTTGGGATACGATGATTTTCCCTCCCTAGAAACGAAATAATAACGAACATAAAAAAATCGATGAATTATGGATGGAAAATTTGTACGGGGTTTAATATTAAGATAACAAAAATTCAGAGGGAATGATAATTTTAGAAAAATTTCCGATTCGCATGGAATTATTGAGTTTGAGATTGAGATTGAGATTGAGAAAATTTAATGTAAAAATCGGGTGCTCAATGGATTCAGAAAGTTGAGTATTTCGTCAGAAAAAATTCAGTTATAGGAAGGAAAATAAAACGTACGGTTTCAAGATCGATTTTGTAATTTGTGAGTGAATTCTTCGGTACACGAAAGGGTTACTTTACTTTTTAAGCGAATTTATTATTTTAAACGTGAAGGTCAAAATTTCACAAAATAAATGGAACTTTAGGCGATAAAAATCGATCTCATGATATAGATCAAGCGTGGAATTAACGATGTATACTATAAATATTCAATCACATAAATGGATAATTTTACGACAACAATTTATCACCACAATATTTTAAATAAGCATTTTACGGTAAAATTTAAAGGTGTTTGATTATTTAATGATATAAAGTGATCACCCACAGACTCCAATTGAGCGATCAACGAAATAAAATGATTAGTTCACTATATAAATTGATCGCTTCAAAAATTCAATTGAATATTTCACAATCAAAATTTACGATCATCCGAAGAAAATTTGTAAATTCAGGGTATAATGTTATTAAAGAAAAATTTCAATAAAATATTTAACGTTATAGATGAATTTCACGGGAATATAAATTGAGCGTCTCAGGGCGAAATAAATTCTTTCACGACAACAATCGATTGGCACAATATTTTTATCGAGCAATTCACGATATTGAATCATTTCAACACTTCTATTGAACATTTTACGTTATAGATTAACTGGGTCACGATGCTGCCGCATCTCCCGATCATCTCACTATGTAAATCAAACATTCAACGATGTAAATTGATCATTCAACGGAAAAAAATTGTCACCGCACGATTTCAATTAAATATTTCACATACACCTCGATCAATTGCTACGAAACATTTGAACACTCGAAATTCAATGCAAAATTTAATTAAAAAATTGACACAATTAAGCATTATAAATTCTGCAATTGGAAGCGAAGATTCTTTAATAACGGGTGTACATGACCCGGTTAAAACGTGTCCGAGTGAAGCTCGGGCGGTTCGATATTTGATCGAACTTAGTTCGAACATTTGTGTCGTAAGCAGCGAGCAAGCTCGACTGTATTCGCCTTTGGCGGTCGGTTCAACTCGCCGTAATTCGAATCGAACGTTTTTTATTATAATAAATGAATCGAGATGAAAACGAGATTCTCGGTATAACGATAAAGAGTAGCAAAGCAAACGGATAAAAAAAAATCAATCGAAACATTGACGTACTTGTTGTCGGTTACAGACCATCCGTTTGGCGTTGAGCCGGAAGTCGGTGATGGAGTATCCTTCGAGACTTGCCATCCGTTCATACTGCTAGCGGCCGCTTTAGTAACGATTCTATCGTCATTTCCAACGCCCGTTTTCACTCTAACAGGATGCCATTTTTCCTTTCCATTACCCTCGCCGCTTCTACCGTTAACTTCGGCATGTTTTCCATTATGGTGTTTCGATGAGTTTCCCGCTGCACCATTGTCCAATATTGTTGTTGTCGTTGTTGCCGTTGTCGTCGTCATCGTAGTGGGCGGTGTCGAGCCATTTTGCGTCTTCGGAACAACGGAACTCTGTCCATGTTGCTTCAAATTAGCGGAATTCGAGACAACGCCATTCTTCGAATTTTTCAAATTCATTTCCTTCGTGCTCGTCAACAATTTCGTCGTTTCTTTAACGGCGTTGATTTTCGACAAACCGTTTGTACCGTGGCCAGAGCAATTTTTCATAATCGCGGAATTGGTATTTGTCGAATTTTTCAACGTTGTCGAGGAATTCGTTGAAACGTCATCCTCATCGCTCGAACCGTCATAAGGCACGAGGCTCGAGGGGCTTGATACTTTGCCATGTTTAATATGCACAACTAGCCTTGGTTGTGACTTTTCGAGATTTTTCGAGGGCAATTGAGGTCCGATGAAATTTGTATTTTTATTCGATGTATTTACGTCCGAATTTGTGATCTTACTAATGGTCGTTAGTGACGAGGAATTGTCGATTAATTTTTTCGCACTACCGTTCGTTGTTTCACAAGAATTTGACGGAATTCCCGACGACATTGATTTCAATTGTGATTTCATGATAATTCCATTAGTCGCGATGGTCTTGGTTATTGAACCATTTAATTTGCACGTTTGTGACATGACATTTGCGTTTTGCGTCGTTGATTCCATTTCGAATATCATTATGTAGGCATTCGTATTAAGAACACTCCCGAGATTAACGGAACGAACGGAAGAATCGTCGAAGGAATAATATTGTCCCGTTGATACTTGAGCAACCGCTGTATAGTGACCACAATTTACTGACGGTCCCATGTGCGTTACCATTGACGTTAATTTGTAACTCAAATATCTCGTTTGTTCACCAGGTTCACGCCACAAATATGGCCCCATATCGACGGTTTGTTTGAACCCTATGTGCCGAGATATTTTACCACCGAGCACGCTGAAACGTTTCAATTGTACGCACAAAACTTTTGGCGGTCTCTCGAGGCTAAATTGTTTGGTTGCTGGTACACGATGCTTGCAAGCCTCGCATTTGTAATCATTGTTGTCGAGGTGCTCCCGACTGAAGTAGGACGACAATGCCTCGTCGAGGGTCGAAGCTTTTCGTATGTCGACGAGAAGATCCTATAAAATTTAATTAATTTCGTCTTTAGAGTACATCATTTCTTTTTTTTAATATAGATTACAGATTTTACATTGCCTTTTAAAGAATAAATTTGTCTTTTCGTTCGGGTTGTTATGAAATAACGACTAGATTATAAAGATCGTTTCACCAAAATTTTATAAACCACCGAGAGGGGTATAGAAATGGAAAAATAATG
Source organism: Oxytorus armatus (assembly GCA_958009045.1). Classification (NCBI taxonomy): domain Eukaryota; kingdom Metazoa; phylum Arthropoda; class Insecta; order Hymenoptera; family Ichneumonidae; genus Oxytorus; species Oxytorus armatus. The sequence continues at coordinate 7,196,815 of OY253747.1, read as the reverse complement.
GGAAGATATCCGGGGAGAAACGAAAGAAATGTGGGTAAGGATGAGACTCGGAAATATAAGGACGGAGAAGGAAAATGGTTTTGAGGACACGAAATACTCACTATACGGAGAAGGAGGAAACGCTGGTGCATATATGTATGTGAATGCGCAGAGGGAAAAGTGTTAGCGAGAAGGGAGGCGGTAGAAGGACTCAATGGGTGGCTAGGCTGAGGAACAAATCTTAAACAGATATTAGCGACTGTACTAAGTTTGATTTCGTGGCGGAATTTGAGAGCTTAGGGAGAAGGAAACAAAGTGGATAAGAGCGTAGAATGTAAGGAATGTAAAGAATGGAGTGTCAAATGCAAGTAGATATGAGATCATGGAATGGACGGATGTAAGGAAGCAGGGGACGAGGAATGTAAATAGAATGGGAGAGTGTAAATAGATATAAATGAGAGAAGGATATGTACAGGGAAGGACACTGTAAAAAGCCGAAAGGGTGTACATGGAATAAATAAATAACTACTACTACTACTACTACTTTTTATTCTTCAGATTTTGAAAAGAGGGAGACAGGGAATAAAAAATATTTTTCTCCATTTTGTTGCAATTTTTTGACGCGCCTATTAATTTTATGATTTTTAATTTTTTTACGAAAGTTTATTTCACCATTTTTCTGACCACACTGAAAGCATATATCTAAATTGTGATGAAGTAATTCTGAATTCAAAGAAAATTTTTGTCCATCCAATTTTTCACTTTGGAATACGTTTTTTTTTTCTTTTTTTGATATAGATTACAGATTTTATATTGAATTTTGAAGAAATAATTTTTCTTTTCGTTTAGGTTATTATGAAATAACGATTAGATTATAAAGACCGTTCCTTTACATTAATCTTCATCTCCTCGATTATGTGGTAAAAGGTTGAAACTTTTTTTTAGTATATTATTTATTTTGTCTCATTGAAAACTCAAACCGTTAAATATTTTTTGGCTTGCCTGAAAATGCTGAAACGTCGTCGAAACATGACGACACTGAAGACACTTGACTTCGGTGCGTATGTAACCACCAAATATTTGATTAACCGGTGTCGTCTCTTTCGAATAACTGTCAAGTTTCGTTGCTTTATGGCGAGCGAGATACGCCCGCTCCATACCCTCGAGTAAATAACGCAGAAACTCATGAGCGTCCTCCTGTTGTCCCGGCACCATAGTCCTACATATTACTGCAATTAAACGAGAAAAATAAATTATTTTTCAATCAATACTAACTCCATCAACGCTGATTAAAAAGATATTATTAATTAAAATTATAATTAAAATATTAAGTACAAATGAATATTCTTGGACATCGTACCGGGGATCACGGCAACTACGCACACTTTAATATTTTCAGATCCCTGATACAATATATGAAAAAGTATATGTTCTCCTGACCCCTGCATAACAGTAACAAAATATATACTAAAAACGCTTGATGGTGCAATTAGTTTTGTGTAATTTATGTTGATTCCTCCGAATCTTCGTTATAACTTTTATGGACCGATTGGCATTCCCGAATAATTTAGTATCCCAGGGAGGAAAAAAAAGTACTCGTTAAAAAATTTTCCCGCTGTAGCCAAACATACGAAGGCATATGAAATTAATGATTTGGAATGAAATTACAATGACTTGAAATATAGATTAAAGGCAACGGATTCATTTTTGTTTCTCGTCACATTACAAGCGTTTATCGTAGCGTAAGCGTAACCGTTTATCGTATCGTAAGCGTAGCATTTATCCGCCTGAAGTGTTTCCTTTAACTTTGTCCATGGTTCGATATGTTAAACAACCTAATGTGATACAAATGCGTGTCAAATATATTGTGAAAAATTCGAATTTTCATAAATTTAGAACTCATCGATCGTTTTTATCCAAATTCGATAGGAAACATCATCTGATGATGGTGTATTTGTATAGAGAGTTGTAGCCTGATAGTTCTAAAATTGCTGGAGTTTTGTTTTTAACAGGATTTTGAAACAAAAAAATCCATACGTGTAACATCCGAACGAATTGTTCAATCCTGACGAAAATTATATCGGACAAAAGGGGCTGGCACCTCGACTGGCGAGCAAAATTTCGGCTCGATCGATTAAGCCATTCTGACGTTATAGAAATCTTATTTTTGCAGCCTTATCACACATTTACATCCATCCCGTAAATGTATGTAAATGTTTTTTAACGACGTTTTCATTTTTAACATATTTTTAACACATCGTCATTGAATAGTTAGGCGTACGCTCGCTAAGATATGGTATCGATGAGTGGGCGGTAATTTTGCTGATTAACGCATGTTCCTCTCCTCGAGCTTACTCATAGGGACACCCACGAGAGGGTAAAAATGTAATTGGAATACGAATGGGGAAGATAGACGTAAAAACCTGAAGATGTTGCCACGTTTTTTTTTCCGGAAGAGAATTGCGAATTAATCAATAAATGAGAATATCTTTAGGTCTATACGAACCTCAATGTGATCAAGTTTGTGATTCGAATACAAAAAACATTAAATTAAAAATTTAAATTTTCCAGAAACGCCTACTATTAATAACAAGGTACATCGTGACGCGTAAAGAAAATTATAAGGTACGTGGTGACAAATGGGCAACTATTTTTGAATCTAAACATTGCGCACCAATTGCTTTGTTTATCTTTCGAAAAAGTCGATGAATATTGACCTAGTGACGTGTTCACTCATGGCCCGCTATATGCACGTTCTTTATAAAGTAAAAATCAGATCTACACGTAAAATTCATTTAAGAGCACGTGAAACGTCTCTTTTGCCAACTCTGTATCTACGGAATGCATTAAAACGTTGAAGTTGAAAATAGAAATGTACATTTTCAGCTAAAAATGAAGAGGTCTAAAACAAAAATGGATAATTATTAATGGTACAGTGTAATTCCGAAATATTTCACCATTTCAATGGAGCCGGATAAAAACCCTAACTAACGAGTCGTCATTTGTTGCCATATGTGCCAAATTAACGATGTGATATTTGGTCGAAGAATACACAGTAATCGGGGACAAGTGTTTTGGTTTAGTTCTTTTATATTCCACTAGAGGTACTTGTATACCCGAACGCGATATCAAGACACGCGGGAGCGTCTTGACGCTAAGTATTAAAAAAGAGTTTTTTAACTTTGCCGATGTCTCTATACAGTAAGGTGGCCTGAACACCGCTATATTCAAATTTTCCTTATTCAATTTTCAAATCACAGACAATCTTCGATTTTTTGGCAAATTAGAAATTACAATATTAAAATATATACAAAACCGCTTCTGACACATGTTCCTTGAATTTTATCCAGATTTCAAAGGGCCTGGGTGACCCCGGTGATTTTGGGTCTTGATGTTATCTGAAATCAAAAATTCTTAATAATTCTTAATCTATAGACATGTCATTCTGGTCGGAACTACTGAAGTTAAATTTCTTTTTATTTTACAATCCCTTCTTTGCTAAAATAAAAGGACTTTTTTTTCCAAAGTCCGCCATTTTGTTATTTATCCATGAAATTTAACTTCAGTAATTCCGACCAGAATGACATGTCTATAGATTAAGAATTATCAAGAATTTTTTATTTCAGATAACATAAAGAGCCAAAATCACCGGGGCCACCCACGCGCTTTTTTCGAGGTGCCATCTTCGATCAATAATAATAATAATAATAATAAACTATTAAATTTTTTCAACAAAATATTTTTTTGTATCTTTAATATGTAAATAAAAACATCCTAAATATCCAAAACGATTCATTTTTATTTTCCTACAAAAAAACGCCCTCCAAAAAAGACATGAAAATCGGCTCAAGTTACCAGAGTATTACCTTAAATCAAATTTATGGACGATATTCGTTTATGAGAATCACGCTTCTGTGAAAAATTTCAATTTAAACGCCTACACAATTGTCGACCAATTGATTATTGAACTTGTACTCTTATACATGGCTCACTCAACAAAAACATACCATATCTAATGGAATCCTCAAAAACCATACTGAATATGCTGAGCATTTTAATGAAAGATGGATCTAAATATTATTTATATCTGTCGGAAGAACTTTTGTGAATTGAAAAAAATAAAACAACTCGTGGTGTATAACAATGTAAATTACACTTGGCAACTCGCCACGCGCACCTCTCTCGCCTTTATTCACCCGGCCAAACGGGTGCACCACCATGGCTAAGAAAACCGCCTCCCCTCCCCGTCCCGCAACTCCGGCGATAACGATCTTCCTTAAAACCCATCTGAACAAGTATGCGAAGAAAATTATTTAAAAAAACAGAAATTTAGCGGGATGGGAACATTGACAGAGGTCACGGCTCGATTAATTGTATATTCAGATTTTAGTGCTTTTCAAAATGTTCATTAAATCAAAGTTATTAAATAAGAGTGTCAAATATAATGGAAAATTTATGGCAAAAATGTTTTTTTTTTGTTTATCGGGAGTTAATCCAAATAAATATGGCTCCTGGAGTCTGCTTGGTTTCTGTGATACGAAAGAACCGCAGTCAACTTATGGCATAACATTTTTATTACGGGCACATCTAAACAGCGAGAGCCCGATGTCCCCGAGTCACTACAACCTGCCAGTATTATAAATAGAAGTAGAATTAAAATAAAATAGAGAAAAATATATGAAATGATTTTCATTATAACGGAGATACTTGCGTTTGAGCTTGTTGTATATGTAGAATGGCTTGATCGCGCTGCCAGACTTTTCGTGACAAAACTGAAGAGTCTTAATAACTGCGCAAATAAGGCACTCCCCTCCGCCGTCTGCAAGAAGCAAATATTTTCATGAAAATATTTCCTAAAATTCGAAAATTGCATTATTACTTGTTATTTATTTATTTCAGTGAAATTTAATTGACCTCATTATCAATCGTATCTTTACATTGCGCTATTCAATTTGTTCGCCTACAAGTCAGTAAAGAAAAATTACAATTTTCCTACAAAATTCCAAATCCAGAAGGGAATTTCACGATAAAGCAAGTTGAAACTTGCAAATCGACTCCGCGAAATTTCGCACAATCCTCAAAAATTCCTTTGAGGAAATATTTTTCTCAATTTTGGGTCCCTTGTAAAAGAGGTTTTGTGTGAAATTTTGAGGAAGCAGCTTGCAAGTTTCAACTGACAGTTTTTTTCCCTCCCGTTTGTCCATGTAGTTTCACTTTGTTTTTTTTTAAGTTCACCGTTACTAATATCCACAAAAGTTGGAGCAAACATAGATTTTCGGAAAATTTCATAAAATCTGCCGCACAAGCTGGAGCCCGTCCGGCAAAGTTTAGTACTGCCGCGAAGATTACCAATATTCTATAAAATTGCCATTTTCGGCTATTTTTTGTTTCAAGTTTTTCTACCGCTTGTCGAGTTTTATTTGTTACTTTTAATATACAAATGGAGTGTGGGAAATCTGAGGTCCATGGGACAATATTTACTGCGTCATCGATATTGAAGTTTTTTTAACTGGAAAATTAAAGTTGCAGAATATGATGTAGCTACTAAAAAGCTCATTGGGTCAATTGTTTGTTTTCTCATTACAATGAATCCTGTGGTTTAGAGTTTATAGAGTACAGATCATCGAACAGTTTAAAACGATTTTAAAATTGGGAAGTGACGCAGTAGCAAATAGTATTTCCTAAGCTCCAAACATGGAAAGATTCATTTAAACAAGAAATCAAACAATTGATCCAATGAGCACTCTAGTGTCTACATTGTTTGCAACCTTCACCTCAGAGTTAAAAAAATTTCAAATCAATGAAACAGTAGTAAATATTGTCGTACGAGTCCTGAATCTTATACAGCTGAAAAATTTATATATACATATATATATTTTTTAAATTTATATTATTCCCGCATACACTGTTTCAGGTTTTCATGATCCTTTTTTACTAACACGAGTACTTCCTTCAATCTTTGAGACCCCACCAAAGTGTTGTTCGTAGCCATTTGTTCCTAATGCACTACTGTATGGCATTTTCCCAAGAGCACAGGGAAACTACGGAACACGTGGCTGATACAGGTTGCTATATTTTACTAAGTTTCAGTTGTATTATCATCAGAAACTCAGAGAAAATACCACCTGCTCAGTAGTCAACGTCACCTCATTTTTACCCGAAACTAAAAATACGTAAAAATGGCAATTTTGTAAGATATTGGTTTTTGCGAAAATGTCTGTTGAGCTTGCTACTTTCTATCGATCGGTGTAGAAATTTTTTACACAAATGGGCCATTACGACATATTGCTCATTATTGAGTTTGATGAAAATCAGTGGAGATTTAGATTTTATGAATTTTTGTTTCTTTTAACCTGTAAATGTTAAGACACTCACAATTTTCGAGCTATCGGGCTAGAAGTTTTTACACAACCGAACGACGATTAAAAATTGCTTGCTATTGCGTTTGGAAGAGCTTCGATAGAGGCGTTTGGAACTTTTAAACTTTTTGTATAATCACCAAACCTCGTTCACAAAGCTTTCTCTAAATGAAATGTTAAAATCACCCACTTACTCATATAACATACTTCTCATTATTCATTACTACAAGATCAACTGAATTATCTCACCGTTTTGTTCGCATGTCGATGTCTGATGCGAGTCAGAAAGTAGCCAATTTACCAAAGCCGGCACATGAAACAGAGCCTGCAGGGTACTGTTTAGATAACAAGTGTTGCCCACATTGTACATCCCAGCTCCGACAGGAACATTTCCCTTCCAGCCAAGATTTATCTTATTCGGCGAATAAAGAGTTACGATTGGTTCCGGCAAACTAGGACCCATCGTTTTTGGCAATTTCTTCTTCTGACCAGGGCTCTTTGAGCTATCAGTCTGCTCCAAAGAGTTTGGCAGGCTCAGAACGATATACTTGGCCTTGAGACGATCGAGTACCGTCGAACGATATCCATTTGTCTCTTCGTAACGTATCTCTGTTTGTAATATTCTTGCTGCGCTACTCGCCAATGTCACGGATAGATTATCCGACGTCGAAGACGACGACAATTTGCTCTGAACCGTGTCCAGGGAGTGACGAATTGCTGATGCGATTGGATCGCAAACACTAACGGCAGGCATCACTGAACGAATAATTTTATCACTCTCGTACTAGAGACCTGGAAAATCTGTTTTACGAAAAGAGATACAAAAAAATGAGAAAATTAGATTTTTTCCATTACAAAGTTATTTAAAAATTTTTAACAATTTTTAATTACCTACTGTACAATCCTAAATTAACAATAATAATAGTAAACTTTTGTATTTTTGTTTCTGCATCAATTGTTGTTATTGTCGAACTTTTAGATTAATATATAATTATGTATTGAGAGCTACTCAAAAAAACAATAAATTTCCTCAGTCATAACAATAATAAATGTTATTATGATTAATTGGATATCCTAAGGGACTTAAGGTGAACAAGGTTTAAACAGCACTTTTTGAAATTGCTAAAGGTCCCTCGCGGATCAAGTGGAAGTTAGAAAAAAGAAAAACGAAAGAATTTCATTTTAATAAGTACAAACGATAAAATGAATGGAACAAAAAAATCTCGCCGATAAAAAATGTTCCCTCGTAAATCGAGTACGGGAAATTAGCGTTGCGACAGTCCCGAAAAAAACGTAGCACGGCTGCGAATCGCGAGATAACAATAACAAAAAATAAGTGTAAACCGTTTTAAGAGATAATGAAAACAAAATTTCACCGGACATTCCAGGCGCCGGAACTAGCAACGGTGGAAAATCTCGCTTAAATGTGGTACGGGAGCATGTGGTTAAAAGTCTGGAGCACGAGGTACACGAGGTGCTACTTATAGTAGCAGCAGTAGGCAACATAACACATACGCGCGAATCGCGCCAAACGCCGAGCATTGTTTACCTCATCCGTATTTTACACGGTTGATAACATTTTTTTGTCCTCAAATAGGCAGAAAAGGAAGAAAGAAAAAGCAAATAACCTTAATAATTTTCACGTTTACGTTCTTGACCGAGAATATGTCGCACACGCACTCGGCGATCGCGCGATAATCCCAGATAATCCGCACTGACCGCTGAACGCATCAAATAATCTTGGGACTGGGAGATCATAAACTCTAGGTAAGACATTTTTTAAAATTATTCCCGATAGTGAAGGTGGGTGAGATAGAAGGAGAGTAAAACGGGCGCGTGTTGAAAACGCTAGGCTTCGCTGGAGCGGGATAGTAAGAGTCCGCACGTTCTTATAAGCGGGAACAAATTTGTTATCGGTTTATACACGCAAGAGTCCGACTCACCTTTCGCGACATTCGGCATTTCCCGTTACGTTTCATTCACTCGGTCCCGAACACTTTCCACACGGTTTGGTTTGGTTTCTTCGTCAGACTATTGACATTTTGTCAGCGAAAAAATAAAGTTTCCGGTTTCGTATCAGCCAGGAGAGTTTTTTTTTTTTCTTTCATACGCGGAAACGAGGATAGCCCCCCCTGCGCTGCCGCTGTTACACCGTGACGGCGGCCATTTGGAATTTTATTATCCGGCCGGTAGCGCCGCTACCGAACGCAGTTAAGTTTATAACCTCTCAAATACGCATGTACAACCGCTCTGAAGTTGGCTTAAAGTTTACTTTATCTTTTTACTTATAATAAAGCTATTATTTGGTAAAGACCGTGGTTTCATATAGGATACGGTCTTTCTCTAGGAATTACAGATAGTGTACGGATAATGGGGTTTCATTTTAAGCCTCCCGATAACAATGACCGTCATTTCGCAACTAGATAAGTGGAGGTTTGGTCATTTTGACGGTCATCTGACGGTCGCAAGATATCAGAAGGCCGACGAGTGACGGTCATTTTTTATCATTAGTTACCAACATTTTTCGAGGCATCAAATGATGTCAAATTATTGACCAAAAAATACGGTTTTTCTTTTGGCGGTTCTACCGAATCGAAGAATTTCACGGTATTTTTATATCTGTAACGGCAAGTAATGATATTTCCTACAGAGCGCGTCACACGCACGGTCTTGTATACAGGTGGAAACTCCTCCGCTAAAAGTGACCTCCTTGACGAAGTCAAGTTTAATTGCAGTAGCAACCACTAGAGGCGTTCCGATCTTAGTTGCGAACTTATAATGCCAACAGGCATAACCTGAAAACCCCTCGATATTGCTATCCTTGCATATTACGTTTATTTCGTTTATATCACGACCGTTAGCGATAATTATATTGAAAATGAGATATCAGTGTGTGGTCGCAAATTGCAAAACCGGCAGCAAAAATAAGAAGAAATGTTCTACATTTCACGTGCCAAAAGACATTGATATGCGGAAAAAGTGGAAAGAGTCTATTCCAGGCATTGTAAAATGTAAAATTACAAAAGACGGTTCGTGTATGTGAACAGCATTTTAATCATGACGACATAGTTCGCGAATGGGTCAAACTCGCAAGCTCGACGCAAATGGCCAAGTAATTGCACGGGTAAGTTTAATGAAAAGATTTTACACATAGTTTGAGAAGATAGTTACTCGTATCAAATATTTTTCAATATGTAAGGTCACGTACAAAAGAATGCGACTCAACGAGTTTGCTGTGCCAACAAGGTTCAATGACGTCTCAATAGAAAAGGTAAATTGTGTGCCAGAGCATGGTTATGCGAAACAAGTTTCGAATTTTGAAATAAATTATCCAAGCCCTGTTCCGTCCTTTAGAGTCACGAAACCGTCAATTCAAGGAATCAGTACTTGTATCTGTGAGTTTCCTTAACGGAAAGTACCTATTGCATTGTTAGTATATAAAAGCGATGAAGTGAAAGTAATTTAAACATACATACATTTTTTCTATTGATATTTCAGATATCCCTGAAGTTCCATAAAAAATGTGAATCCTGTCCAGTGTGTCAAGAAGCTGCGAGGTTGAAAACCAGCTGCGGATCTTCAGAGTCGCAACTGGTGCAAATGAAATCATGCGGTGGCCTGATTCACGCAAATCCTCATTTCTTTCATCTGATCCGTCATATCGAAGCATCATTTACAAAATATTCCTCTCAAATTGATGTCTTTGATATGGCTCTAGATGAAGTAGGTGATTCTTACACCTTCACTTATCCCTGTATAGAGCATGGATGTGGAATCCTTTCATAAGCAATAATTTACTATGTAAGATTAAGAATGAGGCACTATTGCCATCAGGAAAATTCAAAACTGAAAAAGAAATTTGTTGTTAAAAAAAAATTGTCTAAATTAACTAATGTCAACATCAATGAAGTATCAACAAAAATAAATTCTTTAATATTTCTCTTTATTTGAGTTTTGTCAATATTCCGAAATAGACTATTTAGCAGCATGCCAAAAAATAGTAGACTAAGGTCGGTAAAAATCAGCTCTTTCCATTTTATTACACTTCATTTTTTAAGTTATTGCAAGTGTTCCAGTTTTCAAAATCAAGTAAGTACGAATAAAAATAAATACTTACATTTTTCTCTCTATTCGAGTACCTGTAATTTTCACGAAAATGTAATGAAAAAGGATCAAGTTAAATATATGAAACGGTTCGATATATTTCTATTTTTGAAAATAAAAACTTTTGTTTATTTCATAGGATTTAATAAAAAAATCTAACGGAGATCGATCCATCAAGAGGTAGACAACTATTTTACCTAATATATGTTCATATGAGATAGATATTTACAAAGAGTTTATATTTATCATGCTCGATTAACAGTTAGAATCTTTAAAACCCGATTCAAATTAAGAGCATATTTATTCAGTATATTCATTGAAGTTGACGGGATTAATAACGCTTTCATAATTACATATAATAAATATGTGTAATGCGGCAGAAGTCGTTAGTGGAACACAGCAGGACAGAGACAGACAACCGCGAGAGCTATCTGGGGTTTTCAGGTTATGTCTGTTGGCATTATAAGTTCGCAACTAAGATCGCAACGCCTCTAGTGGTTGCTACAGAAAGTAAAACTTCGTTAAGACGGTCACCCAGCACCGCCGAAATTTGAAGGAGTTTCCAGCAGACCTGTATACAAGACCGTGGTCACACGTCGCGTCAATTGAAGCACCCGAGATGCCCCCGTTCTCTTGAGCCACTGGCTAGGCTGTCGGCTTGAGATGCTGAGCTGCATAAAGTTAGCCGTGCAACTTTAACTGCTCTTATTTTTCATTTTCCAATCGTTTGTTGCTGATTGATAGTCTAACGAACACGTTTGCCGACCAACGGTTTAGTTGCAATCATTAAAACAAAAAATGGACCGTGCAGTTTGCCCAACAATTTTTTTCAATTGCTTCAGCCGTAGCTTAATCGATGCAAAATCGTTTGTTAGTCACGGTTAAAGTAGTTAAAACTTTTGCTGGTCTCTAGTTTGGCTATAAATTGCAAAAGACTAAGGACGTGTGAATGGGAGGCACTGTATGCGTAGCAGTGCCCGAAAGAACCTTCCGGCACACAGGAGTGGTCGACAAAGGGCCCCCGGAAGAACTTTTCGGTACCCACGAATTGCGGACACTCCGCGAGTCGGTAATCGTATTTTCACACGAAACCCTGTTGCGCGCACAACTGCTCTTAAAACCACTCATAAAGCAGTCATAGAGTAATGCGAAGAGTTGGTTTTCCCGCTTGCTCAGATATCTACTACGGAATATATCCGCATATTATATTTGTATACAAAATCCAAGTAAGTTATGTTTTATCTCTGACGAATATATCCAGCTGTTAATTTGGCACGGGGCTGCTAGCATCACGTCGAGACGTTCGCATTACTTAAGGCTTGCAAAGGAAACGCTGTGAACATGGTTGCGACAGAATATATGGCGGGTAAATATTCAAAATTAAAGTTGATCTCTAATTTGTAACTCCTTCCCCGCACTCACGTCAAATTGTAGCTTATTCGGACAATGTGTCTTAAGATAGGAGTGGAAAAAAGTAGTGTGGCTATTTGCATACTCTAGCCACCCTCGGACATTCAAACGAATGCACGTTCAAAGCCGTTTCGTGCATTTCCATTGCAAACCTTAGGTTACGCGACCGTTTCGACGTGTGTTAGCAGTGCTGTGCCAAATAAACAAATGTATATATTGACAGAGTTAAAACATATCCTATTTGGTTCTTGTTTACAAATATAATACGCGCATATATCCCGTAGTAGCGCTCCCAGCGAGCGGAAAAGCCAACTCTTCGCGTTACATCTATGACTCTTCTTCGAAATCTTCGAGTGGTTTTAAGAGCAGTTTCGCGGACAGAAAGGTTCCATGGAAAAATACAATTATCGACGCGCGGAGTGTCCGTAATTCGTGTGTGCCTACAGGTTCTTCCGGGCACAGTTAGGGGCACTCTTACATTCGCGGTGGCGTGCAAATACACACATGCTTAGTTTTTTGCGATTTCTAGCCAAGCTAGAAACCAGCAAAAGTTTTAACTACATTAATCGTAATCAGCAAACAATTCTGCATCGATTATGCTACAGTTGAAGCAACTAAATAAAAAATAAAATTGTTTCGCTAACTTCACGGTCTATTTTTTTATTTTAATGATTATAATTAAACCGTTGACCAGCAAACGATTGAAAAGAGAAAAAATATGAAAAGTTAAAGTTGCATTGCTAACCTGAAATGCTGGCGCAGTAACGCCCGATTCTCCCAATATTAATCGAACTTTAAACTCACAGCTAATCCTGCTCTTTGCCATCGGCTGGGGAAAAGCACCATAACCGTGGTTGCACATGGCAATGGTGCAGCTACTCATCTCTCCTACAAGGACAAAGCTCACTTATCACTTAGAACCGGTTGTTCTTCATCTCTCAATAAAATGTATCCAACGGATAACCAATGATAAAGTGTATGACTATGCGTTGGTTAAATATTACCGAGCGATGGGACACCGATCCTTGGTGTAATATGCTCCGTGCATACACAGGTTGTGGATCAACTTTTTCCCGGATCGCGTTAGTCGCGGATCGTCTTCAATGTTTCGTTATCTGATGGTAAAAGCGACAGGTCATATGAGATGTGGAGTGAGTTCTCGGGACTCCTTTCCTTCGTCTCTACATTTATTCTCATTAGAATGTAAATAAAAACAAATTTCGATTCGTAATACCTTTCTATTTCGAGGAGCTTAAAAGTAACTCGCATGTTCTGATTTTAATACTTTTTTTTTGTGTAGCCGCAGAAAAGGGGCTCTCGATGCGTTTCTATGCTGGCACTAAACTTCAAAGTGCGTGATTTTATATATTTCAGATATTAGAACGAGTATGCGTGTGAATGAATTTGTAAGCGCCACACGGTGCGTTATTTACGCGGTATATTTTGCGACCACGCCACACGTGGTCGCAAAAATCGATGAGAATTAGCGCAATAGTACTGCGAACCCTGCGTCACCTCAACTTTGCGATTTTTGTGAAAAATTCCTTCGGATTTCGAACGTTCAAAAGGCTGATTCGTGACGAAAAATGTCTAACTGTGTGAAAGTTTATTAATATTTATAAAGTTATTGTTATTTTATTATTTTATTTTTAAGTCGACCGCTATCGAGATACATCAACTCCGAAATTTCAAAAATTTCTGTTCTTTTTATTAAGCCGCGTCGATTTAAAAAATTATTTGGATCAAAAAAAAAAGTTCAAGACAAAAAAATTGTAGGTTTAAATAAAGTATCGATAGACATTTTTTAACAATTCTCTAAATAACAAAAAGGTTTGTCTCTATGGAGAAAAAAAAGTTCGCCAAATATGTCATGTTCGATTTTCCTCCAAATTCCGCAAAATTTTCACTCATTAATCTAGGCTGATGATCTATTTTCGACACTTTCGCCCAATAAGCCTGTTCCGTCGGTAAAAGTTTCGCGCGGTCGGTTTTTAGGTAAAATGGTGAAATGACAACGGCTCGATCTGCGAAAAAAAATCCATTAATGGACACTGGAAAAAAGAAAAACAAAGTAATTGAAAATTTACACAAATTTTCGTCAAAGAGCGCGGGGCTTTTACAATTCTGCCTTCCTCATGGAAGAAGCTTTGTTTATGCGCAAAAATGATGATGGACAAATATGCAAGTTTCAATTTGCGCCCTTTTTTCCTTATTTAAATTAATAGTGGGAAAATTCTGAATTAATTTTTTATTTATTTGAAGATACCATAAATGGAGAAAGTTTTTATCGATTTTTTCTGAATTCAATAGCAATTATTTTTTCATAGTACTCAATTGATGCAGGAAGTTTTGACAGGGCAGTCCAAAAATGGTACGAGCTTAAGTAATAAACACTTATAGCGATTTTTCGACAAATTCATAATTCCATAAATTTAAAACGCCTCAATCGATTTTTTTCAAATTCAATAGCGAATAGTATTCGATGATAGTTGATTTTTGTAGAAAGTTTTAGCGCAATAATTAAAAAATTACACGAGTTATGCTTGGACATTTAAAAAAATTCAATATCGCGTAAAATCTAAACGAGTGTGAAGTGAAGTTTCAAACTTCATGAAAATGATGTGAAACAAAGGGACTTTTTCGACCGATGGTTAAGCCATTCCAGAGTTGTAGAACTTCAATTTTTTCATCCTCGCCACACGCACACATCCATGGCTATGCGAGCAAAAATATTCTCAAACAATTTTCATCTAGACACATAGTTTAAAAGTTAGACTGCCAAAGATAATTTTTTTGTAAATGCGGATTTCATAAGAGTAATGAACGGCAGTATATTAGATACGAAGTATATTAGATACGGCATTTAATAAAAATCCTCTTTATTATGAAATTTATGATGTAAATATCTATACGGAGTATATTAGATATGGCATTTAATAAAAATCCTCTTTATTATGGAATTTATGATCTAAATATCTGCTTCAATATTAATAAATTATATGAAAAAAGAAACAATTGTAATCGACCTTAATTCGAAAGGTACCACGTCAAAATGTGTATTCAACCGGTCCCATGGTGTAATGGTTAGCACTCTGGACTTTGAATCCAGCGATCCGAGTTCAAATCTCGGTGGGACCTTTCGATATATTTTTTCCACCTCCTTAATTTTTTTTTCATAGATTAAAAAACGCTTACGTTTTAAAATTCGTTCGATTTTTCACAATTGGCAAATGTCATTTTAATGTAAAAATAACTCGACGAAAAATCACTCCTGCTACGAATATGAAACAATATATGCTTTACTATACCAAGATTGTACCATGCGCTGGTAACGAAAGAACCATTGTTGAACACGGTAATATCGATTTCTAAATTACCGTCATGTTCCCAGTCGAGTGCACTTTAAAAGCCTTCGCAATTCAAACGAACATAACGGCCAAGACATTAAAGTATGAGATTGCAAGAATAGAGCACAACGATTATCAGAGATTAGACAATTGCTATAAACCCACTTAAATTCTACCGCACATGTCGTGTTTTTGGGGTAGCGTTTTTTCCTACCCCAACTGTTTCCACAGAATGCTGACTTCACTCCATTTTGACCACCGCTTTAAATTAAAGACCATTATGAAACGAGAACCTTGTCCAGTCAAAGAACGTTTCCTCAATATACTCAGTCGATAACAAAAACTATAATCCAATTCTTTCCACCAGAGTTCGGTGATTCTTGGGAAAAGGTTAATGTAAAGGGTAAAGAGCCCCCGTCGGTGATAAAAATTGTAATCAAGCATATCTACACATAGGTTTAAGCTTTCAAGGAAATGAAAATTCTTAATCGACACCCAATAAGTTGATGCAACTACTGAGAATTTGCTTTTCCATAAAAGCTCAACTTTATCTTAAAGGGGCTTTTCCAAAACGGCACAACTGATCAGGCTGAAACTAGCTTAGCCCAAGCAGAATTGGAATTCCATCAATCATCCATTGCCCAAAAGACATTTTTCGGTACATGATCACTTTTCACTACGGTGAGATATCAACAACTGATTGAATCTTCAAATAGCCTCAGTGCAGTTTGGGTTTGTTTGGGTTGAGCTGTACCTTACTACAAATGAGCACCATAATCTTTCTACAAATAGGTCGAATGCACAGAATGTGATTCGTCTAAATACGTGTTTGCTGGGATCGCTCTTAGCATTATAAGGCACTGCGCAATAGAACAAAAAGTTGGAATGGTATAATGATCGAAATTATCATTAATCCGACAAAGGAAGCATGCACTAATAGCTACTGCCCCGACGGTGTCCAACGTCCGAATGGCTATATGAACGAATGGTAGAACAGCAACTGTGTCTTTTACGAGATATGAGAGCGAGAGAAACTTATTATTTAACTATTTGCCAAGTGTGGCTACAGATACGCGGAAATGGTTCGGGAGGATGTCAAAGTCCGACAGTCAAAATCCCGACAGCACGTATTACAAAACAGTATAGGTATACACGAGCGTGGTGTCGGGAGTTTGACTGTCGGGACTTTGACATCCTCCCAATGGTTCGTGGAGAGATAAGGGGATACACACATTGTCTCGAAAACGCGAAGTCTCGAAAACTCAAACTCGCGAAAAAAGTGATGGTAATCGTTTTAGTTGATCACGTCGCCGCTGAGAGCGTTGGTGGTTAAAGCCGACGCAACCGCGGGTCACAGTCTCACATTGGCGGGTAGCCCCGTAACCGCAATCTTTCAAATCTACACTTGTAAACTGTCAGTAACCTACAAATGTTAAACGTCAGTATCAGATAGGTTAAACAGAGTGTATTTGACGTCGTAACTTATATCAAAATCGGTATGTTGTGACTATACGTCAGTTAAATAAAGTACGCAGTTTATTTATTTAAAGTTCCTCTCAATAGTTTTATTTGAATTATAATTATCAGTATTTAGAGTTTATAACGACGACTGTTATTAGTATTTATGACTGTGATTAAAAACTTATATCTGTCCTGAGTAGAGCTACAACCGGTGAACGAGCCTAATTCAAACAGTGTTGGTAAGCCATGTGTATATTTACCAGTATTTTCTGCGAAACAGTTTGTCACCGTGTTGTCTGTCACTTGTCTGTCGGAATGTTGTAATGGTCCACTGCCGCTTATGAAAGTCCATTAGGTACGCCGTCTGTTTTTCTCCAGTGAGAGCGGCTCGAGAATGTACAGATAGTTCTCATATACCGTGCCCTCAACTTCTGTTAGGATTTGATTTCCTGTAGAAGATCCAGGTCTTTTTCAAAGGGTGACAGACTTTTTTAAAGTTTGCCCTAGCGATTGTCGCATAATCAGTTTGCCGATATTGTATCTTTGAAGTATTCCTCATGACAACAGGGCGGCACGAGCTAAAGTTTTGAACAGATCCGTCTGCGCACAATGGTGAGAAAGGTGATACTTTAACGAGACTCAATGTTAATGGGAATTAAGAATTTCAAAAGATGAGACAAATGGCAAAGCAAAGTTTGTTGAATGTTGTATTTTAACAGTCGGAACTTGTTCAAGAAGAGTTGTATCCCGATACAATGGGTGATACGGCTGCTATCACCGCAGAAGATTGGGGGCTCCGACACTCAACTCATATCGTTGAGTAAGAGCTATCAGTCCAGAGCGTCGAAAAATGATCCTAAGATTCATAAAAAAGCTACCGTGCTTGGTAAAGCCAAAGTCGGTGCCAGCGGACAAGGAATTGGGCAACCGGCTGTGAACATGTCCGTAAGTACAAAATACTCTCTCATTAAACAATTCCGACGATTAAATGAACACCCAAGGGTTATAATGAAATAGATTAATTTCTTATTGTTTGTTGCCTTACATCTAGATATTGCCTTTACAAATTGAGGCACTCGAAGATTATATGAATGTTGTCTTACAAAGTATAATATTAATTAGAGTCACGTAGGAAGGAAAAAAAAAGAAGAGAAGAATAAAATTGCACAGAATTTGTGGACCTGTTAATATACCAAAGTCGTTTTGACCGGGCGATTAAAATGTATTATAATATAGAAAATTTGTACAGTAAAAATATGATTGAAAGGCGATGATTGGATGTACAATAAATAATAAAGATCAGATAAGATATTAGATATCGCAATATAATAGTTCCTTTTGTTTTTGTTGCAGGAGAGTTATGTTTTCGTCATAACGTTTACAAAAATAAAACTCTGATGTAAATGAGACTTCGTCAGGAGCAAGATGCTCTTTGTCAGGATTTGGAGATGTTTTCTTCCCGTTTCTCTCTTCCTCTTTCATTTGTAGCGCTACTGCCGATTCTAGCTCGAGAATTCTGCCTTCGGATGTCAAGATTACCGTCTTCAACTTTCATATTTCTTTGTCAAACTCCTTCGTAATGTCATCCTGATGTACAATAAACAAAATAAAATACATCAGGAGGCAATAAACTTCTTGGCATTGTTTAAGTAGTTTAAAATACAAACAAAAATCCAAATATAATTCCTTGTCCGCTGGCACCGACTTTGGCTTCTGTGCCACGCACGTTAGCTTTTTTATGAATCTTAGGATCATTTTTCGACGCTCTGGACTGATAGCCATTGCTCAACGATGTGAGTTGAGTGTCGGAGCCCCTAATCTTCTGCGGTGATAGCAGCCGTATCACCCATTGTATCGGGATACAACTCTTCTTGGACAAGTTCCAACTGTTAAAATACAACATTCAACAAACTTTGCTTTGCCATTTGTCTCATCTTTTGAAATTCTTAATTCCCATTAACATTGAGTCTCGTTAAAGTCTCACCATTGTGCGCAGACGGATCTGTTCAAAACTTTAGCTCGTGCCGCCCTGTTGTCATGAGGAATACTTCAAAGATACAATATCGGCAAACTGATTATGCGACAGTCGCTAGGGCAATCTTTAAAAAAGTCTGTCACCCTTTGAAAAAGACCTGGATCTTCTACAGGAAGTCAAATCCTAACAGAAGTTGAGGGCACAGTATATGAGAAATGTCTGTACATTCTCGAGCCGCTCTCACTGGAGAAAAACAGACGGCGTACCTAATGGACTTTCATAAGCGGCAGTAGGCCGTTACAATATTCCGACTGGTAAATATACACATGGCTTACAAACACTGTTTGAATTAGGCTCGTTCACCGATTGTAGCTCTACTCAGGGCAGATATAAGTTTTTAATCACAGTCATAAATACTAATAACAGTCGTCTTTATAAACTCTAAATACTAATAATTATAATTCAAATAAAACTATTGAGAGGAACTTTAAATAAATAAACTGCGTACTTTATTTAACTGACGTATTGTCACAATATACCGATTTTGATATAAATAACGACGTCAAATACACTCTGTTTAACCTATCTGATACTGACGTTTAACATTTGTAGGTTACTGACAGTTTACAAGTGTAGATTTGAAAGATTGTGGTTACGGGGCTACCCGCCAATGTAAGACTGTGACCCGCGGTTGCGTCGGCTTTAACCACCAACGCTCTCAGCGGCGACGTGATCAACTAAAACGATTACCATCACGTTTTTCGAGAGTTTGAGTTTTCGAGACAATGGTCGTATCCTGAGATAAGTCCGGCGTAAAGAAAGTGCGCTTATCGACGGACGGTAACAGAGATGGCGAGACGAATCACGTTCCGAACATCACGCTGCTCCGCGACGGGCAGGGTGGAGTAAATAACGCTCACCGAGTGGAGGGAGAAGGGAGAGCCGATGGTGTCGCCGTCAGCGGTAGCCGCTGTCAGGTCCACCATATTGAAATTCACTCGCTCGGTTAATTTTTGCGCGAAGCACACACCGACAAGTACCACGCGTCATTATATAGTACATTAGTAGTAGCAGTAATTGTTCATTGAATTTTATCTCAATCAAGGAACTCGGTCTCGTCGACTGTTTTTCATCGTTGACAAAAATAAATAAAGAAAAAAGAAACCAAAAATCAGTCCAAAAAGATTTTTCCCGACAAAAACATCGCTGTTTTTGCGAACGTCTCGCTAGTGCGCGGTGATACTATAGCGTGCCTCCCCCTTCCCTTCGCCGGGCGGTGCAACAATTCACGATGAAAAAATTACATGCTTGCGGGTTACGGGATCGCGATTCCCAAGCGTAGTAACGCGAATTTATGTCGTCGTTCTTCGTCTTTCGATGTATACATACGACTGTCTCTGATTTTACCAAACCGTTGCAACTGTGAGTTGAACAAGAGTGCATTTTATATACTGTCGATGCTGCCGCACGCAGCGCTGCCAGCGTGTGCTTGTGCGGTTAAGCGCAGAGGGTTTTTCGTGGCCGCCGTACACGGCGGTGTGTGTTCACGTCGTTGTTGGCCGTCGTCGTTGGCGCCCGGGAGGGCACGCGTCTATCGCCAAACTCTACACATTATGTATATATGCGTATATGCATATATAAATAAATACGACTCGAGTTCGAACGAAAATTCGAAGTGGTACAAGTTTTTTTTGTTTTAAAAAGTGTACATATATATATATATACATACATATAACTATATATACTAGTCGATCGGTGCATAATAGTGATAATTGTGTATCGCGCGTGTGTACATGCGTGCCCAAAGTGTACACTTTTTTTTAACTTCGTTGATGTTGTATTACGCTATTCATTGTGCAGAATCGTGTTAAATGATTTTTCCATGAACGTGAAAACCCCCGACGAAAATATGAGGAAAAAAGTGGAGAGCATGTAAACACGCGTAATACCACTTTGGGGACAAAGTCATCAACGCGATAGCGGCAACTGCAACGCTGAATCGTTGAAATCGGAAAAGTAACACAGCCACAGCATGGACTGAAAAGAAAAAACGAACTTGAAGCGGTCTTCGCGTCAGCTAAAACCATATTCGGTCTTTGTACCTCCTAACCTCCCTAACACTTCCTTCCCCCCTTTTTCAATTTCGCCAGTTCTACATTTTCATTTGTGTGCAATCGATTTATCGATTCGTCGTCCGGCTCTCGCGCTGCAACGGGAACGAGCGAAAGAGAGTGAGAGAGAAAGAGAGAAAGGAGGGACAGAGAGAGGGCCTTTAGCACGAAACGACGAATTTGGAGGAATCTGATTGACCCTCAGGTATGTTAGCCCCCCCCGTTCTTCACCGCCACCCGCGCCGAACCATCCATCCCCTCTCCTTTCAACAGTATCCGCCATGCTGTACCAGTGTGTACGCTGTTCACTGCCGTACACACAGGGCACGCGCGTAAGACTCGTTCGGTGTCAACGTGTCAAAACACTAAGTAATCAAGAAAGTAAAGCAGTGTTATTCGATGAACTTATAAGCCTTTTCAAATGGATGCATCGGTATACACTGAAGTTATCCACCAATTTTTTCTTTTCGTCAAAACATAATCATAATGCATCTTTTGCTGCAGCGGTTTTTTTTTTTTTTTTTTTGGAAATTCGGTACAATACTTTTGTACAGTGTTCGGGTTTTTGGGAACTCGTGGAGATGCAGAAATCTGCCGAGGCCGGTAAACATCGCTATAGTTATATGGAGCTTATTCCACCATCATTAACCTGTTAACCGAGCGGGACGTATAAATACGTCCCGCTAATACGGGTAGGACATATGAATTTCCCGGTTAACAGGTTAAAGATGGCTCCACGGTAGTTTTTAAACTGCCGAAAAAAAAATCGCTTTGAAATCCTCAAGCGAGCTATTTTTGTGAATGCCTTTACCATCATGAAACCAAATATTGATATCCGAGCGTAAAATAGAAAAAGCATTTCGCAGATACATTTTTTTTTTTTTTTTTTTTTTCGAAATAAAAAATATATTTAAAAAATAAATATTTGATATGCCGACCTGAATATTTTTTACATAATGGAAAAATGATTTCGTACAATCGGTGGTTGGGAACATTCGGTACGATTTGTTTTCCCAAACTTAAGGGTGAACACCACTGTGACCCCCTGTTTTTTTTTCACATTTTTCAAGAATTTTTTTTTGTTGGAAAAAAAAGAGATATTCGAAAAATTTTTTTGGGTTTTGTTCCTTGTTTATTAATGTATCAAAAAACATTTTTTTCACGCCGCATGGTGGCGCTGGGGAAGCTCTCGCGTCAGGTGCTGTCATCTCCGCGGCACGCAGCAGAACTCTCTTCAACGTCGATCTGAAAAAAAATACCGAGTGCTTTCGTTAATAATATGATATTTTGAAGAGAAGTACATAGGGATTTGAAAAAATATTGTTTTAAAAAAAATAGGCACACCTTTGAAATTAAAGTTATTTTCAAAGGCGTGGTGTATTTTTTTTAAAACAATATTTTTCCAAATCCCTATGTACTTCTCTTCAAAATATCATATTATTAACGAAAACACTCGGTATTTTTTTTCAGATCGACGTTGAAGAGAGTTCTGCTGCGTGCCGCGTAGATGACAGCACCTGACGCGAGAGTTTCCCCAGCGCCACCATGCGGCGTGCAAAATGTGAAAAAAATGTTTTTTGATACATTAATAAACAAGGAACAAAACCCAAATAATTTGTTCGAATATCTCTTTTTTTCCCACAAAAAAAAACTCTTGAAAAATGTGAAAAAAAACAGGGAGTCACAGTGGTGTTCACCCTTAAAAAATAAAATACGTTGTTCCGCCTTTTAATGGCGAAGCTCATCCGTAAATAGTTATAATGACGATAGACCACTTCTGTCATCGTCGTCAAATAATTGTCTAAGTCCAAAACAACCATATAATACAAAAGAAATATAAAATTTTCGAAACGTTGTTGCACATATATTTTCAATGAAGAAACAATATGTTACAACGAATTATTTTATATTCACCTTGCGATATGTTCTTTTCCATGTGCCATTCTGGTTTATCTTTTTCTCAACAATTTACTCGGCCCTTTTTTAACTATTGAACGGACAATCATTCCGACATCCGAAAACGATCGCACCCAATAATCATTTGTGACTCCAAAAAAATCTGAGAATGCCATTATAGCACGGGGTACGATTTTTGTAATCTGTCACCCCTCCATAAGGGTGGGTTCCGGAAGATTAAAATCCTTTCGGAAGGTTTCCGGAAGGTTAAGATCATTCAAATTTTTTTCGGGCCCGTCGAAATCTTTTTAGGGGCCTAGGCCTCAAATGTGCAAAACAAGGACGAGTCATACTGAAAATAAAAATAAAAATAAAACTTGTTCTCGTTGCGTTCCAATGAAGCAAACTTCAGCATCATAACTATTATGGTGCAGTGTATTCTACAGGACCTGTATGCAATAATTGTCAGACGAGACTAAGTGTAACGTGATACAATAATTGTAACACTAGAATAATATCGTTTTCAACTGGCTGACACTGTGTACCCGTGGTGTATCTCGGTCTTTGTTGCTTTCGAATCCCTCCTAAAAAAAAGACCTGTCACGAAATATCTCGAAATGCAATTTATTTCTGAAACAGCTAACTCGTCATTATTATTGGCTGTCGATGTCGTGTTAATGTCGCTGTACTTCAGATCGCACGGTGCACGTAACCCACAAAAGGAGCGCGCGAAGCATAAAGACTAGCGTAAAGGAGTCTGATCTTCGTACTTCTGAAGCGACGTCAAAAATCTGTAAAATAAGGCTTGTGCCAGTCGACTATGCGAAGCGCTGATGTAACAATCTAACGAGCGGTGAGAAGAACCTTGACATGGCGATCTGAAGTGTGGTAGATGAAGGATTGTCGAATCACCTTAATTTGCTACGCTCCTTATATCATGCATTGCTTCTTTTAACTTTTTAAATAAATATTTATGTGTAACATATTTTGAGTCGAATAATACATATACAAAATAGCAATATATTTGACTTTATAATGACTTTCTCACTACATTATAAAATCGATATAATACTATTTTATCTACTAACTTCTACAAATTGGGAGTACTTAATTCTTTGAGATAACTTTTATATTAATAATGACGCGTGATTATATGGAAGAGTCATGTGTATATTTACTGTAGGTGGCTAGGTTCAGTTAGGTTCCACGTGCAGTTTACTCGCGACTTCACTTGAAAACTTTGCGACGACAGAGACGCTTTTGGCGAAATCTGAAACCATTATACGACAAATATCTGAGGACGAATTTTTCATACGGTTCCCCATGAAGGCTAGAGTCAAGGAGGTCGATCTCTAGTGGGGAGTGAACGAACAATTCGTTCTCAGAAATCCGTCGTGTAAAGGTTTCAGATATCGCCAAAAACGTCTCTGTAGTCGCAAAGTTCTCAAGAGAAGTCAGCAACTAAACTGCACGTGGAATCTAGCTGAACCTAGCCGTCTACAGTAAATATGCACACGCCTCTTTACTGTAATCACGCGTAATTATTGATATAAAAGTTATGTAAAACTATTAATTACTGCCAATCTGTAAAGACAAGGAGATAAAATAGCATTATATCGATTTTATAACGTAGTAAGAAAAATAAATGGAATAGTTTCGTAAGAGTAACAAAAAAAAACAATGTGATTTATGTTTATAAAACATTAACGAAATTTTAAGCGAAGTAGGTTAGGAGATTGTGTATTGATTATTTCTTATCGAATGTTTAACTTTTTTAGATTAGCACACAGAGTGACAAATGACACACAAAGAATGGTACACATTTTTCTCAGTACATTCAAATTTGCATATAACAATAAAATAATGTGCATAATATCGTTAACATCATCATTTATTATATGCACATCGTCTGTACCTTTTATATTTATTAATCGACTCAAAATATGTTACAAATAAATATTTATTTTAAAAGTTAAAAGAAGCAATGCATAATATCAGGAAATATAGCAAAATAAGGTGCGTCGATCCTCCAGGATTGTCGACGATACCACACTTCAGATCGCCATGTCGAGTCTTTCCGCACCACTAGTTAAATTGTTGCGCCATCAGCGCCTCGCAGTGTTGGCCGGCACAAGCCTTATTCCGCGAATTCCTGATGCCACTTCAGAAGTACGAAATTCGGACTCCTTTACTCTAGTCACTAGTGAAAATAAAAGATGGCGTTGTAAAGAGAATCGTTCAAAATTTTTTAGGGGTCTCTTGTAGCGACGAACAGCGTTCAACGATCATTAAAAAAATGGTTATCTTTTTACAGTACGAAGTCCGATTTTTTCAGTTTTTCACCCCCCCATAAGGGTACTTTCCGGACATAGGAAATCGTTCAAAATTTTTTAGGGGTCGCCGTTAGGGGCCTGGATTCCAATTGTTTGCGAAAAGCTTGAGCAATACCGAAAAATGTTTAGGGGTCGCCGTTAGGGGCCTGGGTTTCAAATGTTTGTGAAAAGCTTGAGCAAACCGAAAATTTTTTGGAGTTTACTCCTCAAGAAACGATTTACATATATAGACCGCGGTATGAAATTATATGAGGAGTAAAAGCGACCGTTGACAAAACGTGAAGTTTTTATGTGCGTTACGCGCAACATATGGACGCATCTTATACTGAACGCACATGAGCTCTGCGACAGTATAGCTCTCACGTATCCTCGGGTCTCGGGTATGTATATCTATTTGTATTTACCGATCGAATGACGCAAAGCGTGCTATGTTCTCTCGGGAGAATTTTAAATGTTTTCCGTGATGGTTTAGTAGTGTCCGTGCCTATGTCCTGTCTTCTGGCTACAAGTGTGTGGTCACTGCAAAGTGCCCAGTAGAGAGACAACCAGCACGCACTACGCGTCGTTCTTACGAGGAAAATTGCTTCATATTAAAGTTCAAAGTTATTGAACGAAAAAAAGGCATAGTGGAAATAATACAAAATTCAGAATAGAGGAAAAATTGAGAGTTAGAAAGAAGAGTGACGTGGAAGTGAATTAAAAGGAAAAGAAGTGAGGTAGAAGGAGAAGCACGAGCAGTTTCCAACGGTTATGGAAAAACAAAAAAAAAGAATGCAAAGTGCTGGGAAGTAGCGACTCGTGCACAGGAGGACGGTAGGATTATCGTTTAGCGATGTCATTCCCGAGTTCATCACGAACCACGTAAGTTTTCGGGTAATTTTCCTTAATTCCCGAATATTAACACGTTGAGCGCGGCACCGGTCCCTGGGGGCCAGCAGCAAACTTTCCGTTTGGCCGGCGTCGGTCCCAGGGGAAAGCCGCCGGGCATTGGCCAGCGGATACTGGCCGGCGACGGGTATTGGCCGGCGCTCGCTCGCTGCCGGCTGAACAGAATAGACAGCAACTTCGGCCGCCGCGCTCAACGTGTTGATACGAGTGTCGTGTGAGAGACTCGCACGAAACAAAGCGTAGCGCTGATAGCATTACCGTGGGTCTCAGGGCCGAGGATAATATTTGAAAATTCATTTCATATTTAACCCTCTACCAACGAATAAGGCTGCGGCTTTGCCCGGAAGATCTTGTGAATTCGTTGTCGGGATAATTACATTTTTTCGTGAGAGCTTCTCTCTTACGGCTGGAGCCTAACCGACATCGAGCTCTCGAGTATTTTGTACGTCCATCGTCCACCGCCGGGAATCGGCGTCACAATATAATATATTATTAAAATTGATGTGATTCGACAATCTGTATACTGAGAGGAAAAATACTTACATCAAGTAAATTTTCTTGACATCAGAATATATATTTTCGATAATTATTGAGAATTATTTTTATTAGATTTATATTCTTGTCTCAAACGTTTTTTAAATTTATTAATTTTTAATTTGTTTAAATAATTTTTTTATCTTATTCTCAATTTAAATCAAGTCATTTTTTGTTTGGTTATCGCTATGAAAATAAATATTGATTTTCTTTTGTCAAGAAATTAGTTTTTTTTTAATTTATTTAAAAAAATGTATTCTAAAAACTTTTTGGGTCAAGAAATTTTTCTCTGGACAATAGTATTTCTTTTCAGTATACTCCTCAATTTGAATATGCTCGGATTTGTCTGTTCGCAGTTCTGTAACCAGCCCGTCATTAACACCAGCTCCCAAAAAAATAAAACCTCCGGCAGAGCGGCAGCGAGAGTACAGACTCCGACAAAAACAGAAAGTTCTAAACAATGCTGAGGAGAAAATAAACAATGCGGAGGAAAAAAAAAATTCACAAAATAAAATAGAGTATCAGCGACAATACAGGAAAAAAAATGAAAAAAGCACAAAACATTAATGGAGATAATCCAGCCAAAAAGTCTAAAGCTGATTGGCAGCGAGAATACAGGTTAAGAAAAAGGAACAAACTCAAAACAGAGTTAAACTCTGATTTTGCTGAAATGATTGCGAGGCAAGAAGCGGGACCTTCCGGGTACCTGGCACCCGTAACTACGGCACAGTTGTCGCCATTAAGTCCTGATGTAGGACCTATAATTATACAACACCAAGCAGTGTTGTTTTTAAAACATAGATTTCGTTGCGTTCCAACGATGCAAACTTCAGCATCATCTTCAGCGAAGTTAGTTGAAAATACGTGTAACACGAGAGACGATAATTGGTTGAGCCACTTAAAATTGCTGTTTGATAAATTCCGTGATAGCCTCAAATATAGAACCGAAACAGAATTTTCGTTTAACATCAATTAAAACATGACATTTAACGATAGTCGATATTGTGGAATCGATGATTAATCTATGTTAGGGAAGACCAACAAATAAAGTAACTAGACGTTAGAAGTAATTGCGGTTAATATGGGATTTATAGGTGTTTGATGAGGTATTTTCAGTTTCGACGTAAAACTTGTCGATTCTGAACCATATGGTATTGAAATTCTAGTACACTGTGAATCCTAAATGTGATCGTGTACTCAATTAGTTGTTAAGACGAAAGCACACATTTTACCAAGTGACACACGAGTTAGCTGCAAATTATCGGTACTTTCTCCGATGCAACCGATAGTTATGAAGTAAGCTTACCCGCTGCAGTGTAGTGGCAGAAAGGTATGAAATAGGGTTAGCCACTTTTTGCCACCGTACAGCAGTGGCTAATCTTATTTCATCCCGATCGGTTATGTCATTTTGGAGAAAGTGCAATTCACGTTATCGACGTGGTCGGAGTGTGTGATACATCTCCGTAAATAAAGAGCTTCAAGGGTACTAGATTTTTAACACCGGTACAGATTCAATTCCGCCCAATCTCAACCTATACACCGGAACACCGGCTCATACACCGGGCGGGCGCGGACTTATCGAATATTTAAGCCAATTTAATTTTTGGCAACGAAAGCGTCTTATGATACCTCTACGGACAAAGATGCCTTGTCATTTTTCCTAAACACATTGCCATTGCTTGTACCTATGACAAAATGAATGGTAACATGGGATACCCCTTTTCCCAACGGGTGTCTCATGTTGCCATTCATTCCCTTGCGAAAATAACAAAATGCCTGCATTGGTTTTGTGCCTACAGTGCATCGGAAATGCAACGGCTTTGTTCCATCACACTTAATAGCAAACTTGCCCATTAATGTGCCATACAATATATATATACACTGGGGGCCCTGCCCCCCTGCGCGCTTCGCGCGCCAACGCGAAGTGTTAGTGTTCTCCATAAATAAAAACATGAACATATGGATATTATGATTCTCTGATATTATGACGAATTCTCGATTATAATGAGGGGGGAAAAAAATACAAAAAGAGTTCTCAGAAAGAATCACGACAAAATTTCTGTTGTTTACAAAAAAAACATGAAAAGTTTTAGACGCTAAAACAATCAAGAAAAAAATATCGCGTTTTTTTTTTTCAAACAGAAATTTCGTTGTGTCGTTTCTTTTTGAGAATTCTTTTTGTATTTCTTTTGTGGGGGGCGGGCGGAGCCCCCCCGCCCAAGAGCTGCAGGGGTGCATTAGCGGTCATTTTCGGTCCGGTCAGCTTCACCAAACGGGTTCGAGTTGCACTGTTTGGTGAAGCTGACCGGTTTCCCCTTGTGGTAAAGGGAAATCGGTCAGCTTCACCAAACTGCAAGGTCTTTCCCGTTTGGTGAAGGGGTACATATACTCCTTGCGCCGATCTCGTCCGATCAGCGTCCCCTCCCCGGTTTGTTTAGATTCGTTTGGGTTTGGGGGGCACCTTAACTCTTGTACACAACGCCAGCGGCGGGGATACATTTATATAATATGAAGATATGTATCGTGACGAGAGTGAAAATGGCATATCTTCAATGCTTATACACATACGCCATTCATAGAATACTGAAATCAGTTGGAAACACATTCAGTATATTATTATTAGTATCACCTAGTAGATTTAAGGGCAATATATAGTGCTCAGCATTTGAAGTGCAATGCGGATATTTTCGCGAAAATTTGGCTAATTTGACAATTTTAACTCCCGGGGGTTTGCGTATCCAATTGCTCCTGGACGAGTTTTCATCCCTGTACGTAACCCTTTAGTTCGATACCATATTTACCCTCTATCGCATCCGCAACCCTTAAATTATGAGGTCGACGGATAACAACCGATTTTTCACCCTCATACATTTTCGCTGCGCAATTGCGCGGTCGTTGACCAATCTCAATGGGACCCGGTTTCGTTCGAGAGATTATCAAATTTCCTCGAATGTACTTTTTTTTTATTTTCAAATTCGTCTAATTTTCGCGAAAATATCCGCATTCCTATTCAAACGCCCAGCACTGTCTATTGGGTGGACATTTATTGTGGAACATCATTGAGATGGCAGTGGCAATAAATGCCATACAATAACTTCCTGTACGCGCATTTTTTCATTAACCTTAAAAAAATGGCGTACGAATGTTACCCTTCATAATCCATTGGCATTTCCATTCAGTTTCTGTGGAAAGAAATTGCCATTCGAGCTTGCCCTCAGCCTTCCATTCAGCTTATTATCATTAAAAGTTTTCCCTTGACTTTTCCGTACAATTCGCATTGAAAGTGTATTGCAACTGGCCTTATCCATTGACTGCCTACTCAATGGCATATTTTGCTAAGGATAGTCTACATTTCGTATATATCTCTTTTTGTTTTCACTTGTATAAAAATTACGGATGGAGATACGTTAAGCGCACACCTAGTGCACATCGGTGCAGCCAGTTGAAAACGTTGTTAGTTTTTCCGAGTATTACTTCGTATGATACGATGGGAATGCCTAGTTTCTTCAACGCCGTTGATCTGGCGGTTACCGTTATCCGGCAGATAACCAATGCCAAAGGCATGGGTTATTCACCGGATAAATTAAACCGTGAGTTAAGAAATTGGCCATAATGCGTATCTGTTAGATAATCACATCGTACGGAGTAACAACACTCGGAAAACAACGGTAGGGTAACGGTAAGAGATCGAGTGCTAAATGAAAATTTCTGGTTTTAGTCATTTCCAGAATGTTTGACCTAATGAGTAATGACGTAATGACATTCTCTGCATCCTATCGCGTTCCGTCGTGGCCGCCAGACCAAACCCCGATATGGTTTCACACACGTTAAGACTGAATACCGTTTCAGTCGGTAACAATATTGAGAATTGAATTGCACAAACCGAGAACGTTATTGTCCAATAATCCCGTACTTCGCTATCTTCGTCTTTTACCCGAAACGTCAACCGTCTCGGACAAAATTGGGTCAGGACATAAACTTAGTAAATAACGTCCACGGGTTGAGAAAATACAGTTCATTTCTCTCGCGCTCTTGGCGGTCATCACGTCATTATGAATGTGAAATACCGAATTTCCTGCGGGATCACAGATAGGAAATTGAATGTCAGCTGATTACCCTTTTCCTAGAAGTACTTTAATATTTAGGAGCCCGAATGGCTTTATAGGATTTTCTAATGTCCGAGAGAAATTTACATAGCGAATTGAATCTCGCTTTCCCACGTAGACGCAATTAAATCGATCATTTATGCGAAATATGAGCGATCGAATCCCACTTATGAAAAAGACATGTTACGAAATATCTCGAAAGGCGAATTATTTCTGAAGCCGACTAATTCGACATTATGATTGGCTATCGAAGTTGTGCTCAGAGTTTGTGCATATGCATACTTCAGATCGCACAATTAACCTAACCTACAAAAGCAGCGCGCGTAGCGCGTACGCCGAGGGTAAGCGCATTCTATAAAAAAAACATAAACAAGACGCCCCCCCCCCCCCCCCCCCCCCCCCCCCATAAAAGACGTTCCTCTATAAAATAGACATTTCACGAAATATCTCGAAATGTGATTTATTTCTGAAGCCGACTATCTCGTCATTTATGATTGGTTGTTCGTGTCGTGCTTAGAGCTCGTTCATGTGCATATTCAGATCGCACAATAAACCTTAGGTACAAAAGCAGCGCGTACACCGACACTAGTCCCCTCTAGAAAAAAGACATGCCGCCAAATATTTCGAAATGCGATTTATTTCCGAAGCCGAATAACTCGTGATTATGATTGGCTGTCGATGTCGTGCTTGGAGTTCGTTCATGTGCATACTTCAGATCGCACGATCGTAGATAGCGAACTTAACTTAAAACGCAGCGCGTACAACACGCATACCGATCTTAGTCCCCCCTAGAAAAGAGACACGTCACGAAATGTCTTGAAATGCGACTTATTTCCGAAGCCGGCTAACTCGTGAGTATGATTGGCTGTCGATGTCGTGCTCAGAGTTCAGTCATGTGCATACTTCAGATCGCACGATGAACCTAACGTACAGAAGCGGCGCGCGAAGCACGTACACCGATTCTAGTGTTATAAAAATGCATGTAATGACGACATTGCGACGTGCAATTTTCCGGTTCCACACATCATGTGTCAGAACCAGGGGGCATCGTGAGGGGGTGTACAATAGCACATAACTAAAGTCAAACGCAAATCATCACTTTCCTATCCAGTTTTATCGAAAAAATTCTTCTTCCTGTAATGGAACGTTCCGGATGGTACACGGGAGAGAGAAAAGTAGAGCAAATTGGAAGAGAAAAAAGAAAGAAACAATATAATTGGGGACCGACGAACATGGACACTCATACACATTCGGATATTCTGGTAAAGCAATGGACGAGGAACGAGGGCAGGTTTGTGAGAGGTAAAAATTCTCGCGTCCTCTCGCACCCTGCGAAAAATCGATTTCCCAGTTGTGTAGGAACCCGCTGGCCGGGGAACCGGTGTCTGTATTGGTGTCCTCCCTGCGGTGGGAGTTGGGAGACAAAATTCACGAAAATCGCGTTGAGCGAGACGATGATTCCGGGGGTTGAGTGTCCGCAAGAGAGTTACGGGGAGAGAAAGCGCGGGAGGACAAAGCGAGTGGGTGAGCAGATATTGCCTTCGGTACGGTCATGGCGGAACGCCCCCGCCCGGCCACGCTCATGTGTTTGTCTAGTTTGAACACTCGAGGTGAGAGTTCACACTATGGAGGATTCAGGACGTACATCTGAAAAGTTGACAATTTGCGCTGTTTACGTACGAGTCTTGTGCCATACTAAGTGGAGCCCTCCCAGCAATTGAACATGACGATTTTTAAAAAGAATTGTTCTGAACAATATTCTTCCGCACGAGGATTGATATTTCGCGTCTAATGTAGCTCCTCGTTTGTGGGGAATCACTTTGTGATGAATCTTGAAGACGCAAAATTAAATTATTGCTAACCCTAAAAGAAGCGAAGAACCCCAATTAAAATCCCAGTTAGAATGTCATATAGAAAATATTTTATCGTCTAGAAGGTAATGATTATCGTAAATTGCACATTCGTTGCGGAATATTCAGGGAGCTAACTTAGAACCCCATATGGAAATTTGGAATGGAAACTACGAAGAACCAATATGCAAATTTTACACCATCTTTTTTTATATCCCTCCTTTAATTTGACAAAGCAAGATTGCTCAATTTTAAGAGGATTTTTCAAAAAATTGAAAATACTATAAATATAGAATACCTGCATCAATTTTCTTCAAATTTAAGATGTAATATCTTTTGATGATACAATTCATATAGGAATTTTATAAAAAGTTTATAAGTTAGCGAAATTTATAGTAAAATAGAATTTTACCCGATACCTGAAATCTTAATATACGTCTATACCGATTTTTCGAAAAATGAAAAAATCCATCATTTTGAATCGTCTCAAAAGATTTTCTTCATAATTCATGAATAATATTTCATGATACTTTATTTTTACGGAAAGATTTAGTCCGATAACTCGAAAATGTATGAGAAAAATAACTCGACATATGTGAGAAAAAATAAAAGTCGTGTAAAATCTAAACGAATTGTTTGATCACACACAGACACGCACACATATATCCAAGCGAAAATATTGTTCCGTCGTTATAACACATTTTGAACACACTGGCATTAATAACTGTAGAAGAAATTCACTAAAACAAAGCTTCCTGTATGAGCAAGCAGAGCGTTACTTTTGCTTCAATTGTTGGCTCTTTTGAGGCTGCGCTTCAACACGTACTCTTTGCACCCTAAGAGAAGACAATTCTCCATCCGTATTTTCTAGTAATACATGAATTATAAATTGAAAGTTTTATCGATGACTGGATTAATGGCAAGAATTTTTGGGAAAAAAAAAATCTGCATATGTTGGTTCAAGCAGGATTGTTGTTTGTGTCAACACGTACGATTGCAACATACGCATTACTAGCCCACTTTCTCTCTGAACAATTGACAATCTGCACTGTTTACGTACGAGTCTGGTGCCATACTAGGTGCAGCCCTCTAGGCAAGTTGAACCAATTTGAGTAAAACATGACGATTTTTAAAAATAAATGTTCTGAACACATCATTTTCTTGGGGAGGCCAACGCGCCCGCTATTATTCTACATGAGGATCGATATTTTCCGTCTAATGTAACTCTTCGTTTTTGGGGGATCATTTTGTGCTAAATCTTCAAGACGCAAAACTAAATTATTGCTAACCCTAAAAGAAACGAAGAACCCTTATTAAAATCCCATTTAGAATATCATATAGAAAATATTTTATCATAAATATAAGATTCAGCTGACGTACAATCGTAAATTGCACATCGTTTGTTAAATCTCCTGGGAACTAACTTAGAACCCCATAAGGAAATTCCGAAGAGTTTGCCACGTGCGTTACTATACGTATTCTTGTGGTGTCCACCTAGTCTGGAAGTATATTCCTTCGTTCGAAGATTTTGAGATTCTAATATCTGAGATACCACTTAGATTTTTCTATGGGAACTATATAATAGCGGCTAGGATCCTGTGTGGGATATTCGATTTTCAAAATGGATCCCCTATGGTAAATAGACTCCCGCTTATGATCCTGTTCGAAAAAGCTCGAAATTACACATCACATATGGAAACTCGTGAAAAACCAACAAAGAGCTCGTGAAACTTAATACTACGATACTTTATAGGTTCATACGTTTCCACCTGAACACGTATGTTAGAAAATTCAAAATCTAACTACGGTTCTAAAAGATTTCCAAATTTCTACTACGAAGATATTACGTCGCGTACCATTTTTGTTGGTGTCTCCGTTAAAGTCAGAAATGAAAAGACAACACGCATTGTGCACGTTGCAATTAAATAGCTGAACTTAATTTCTTATTATCGTACTTTTTGATGGATTATCTCATGGGTCACATTATTTTAGACGATTTAGTAATGGCTACGCACGATTAGTGAATGTATTTTTCCAATCTAGCGAAATTTCAGGGACTGCGTTATCGGAATATCGAATAAATATATATTCGATTTATTCATTTCTTAGTAGTACCGATTACGATAGTTGCACGATCGGCGGTGGCGTTTTCGGTACTTGGATAGCTTGTTTCGATTGAAGTTTATTCGTAGGGACACTCAGGAATTGTTGACAGAGCCGCTTACACCGGCCGGCTTTTATTAAGGGGATGTATCACACCCATCTATCCCTTCGAAAACCGCGAAATGTACTTTCTCAGAAATTAACTCAACCGATTTGGATGAAATAAACTTAGCCACTGGAGTATGGTGGCAAAAAGTAGTTAAGCTTTTTTCATCCCGATCGGCTGTACCGTTTTGGAGAAAGTACCGAAAAGAATTTTGAGCTATTTCTCTCGCACTCACGTGTCACGTAGTACATGTCCACCGTCCACTTAATGTAGTTCTAACAGAAGAAATGGGAGGGGATAGAAGGAGAGGTGCGCGAGGCGGGCAGCCACGTCGCGCAACGACGTTGTCATGCTCACTAAACGTAGTTCCAACACGTTGCTCTACTCGTATATCCGTGTACTTTTTTACTGTATGGTTGAAAGTTTATTGTGAAATATATGTTATTCTTCATCTACTAAACTACTTTCGTGCCAAATTTCAAGAATTTTTCATTACTCCTTCGTACATTTTGGTGACTAAATATCCGGAAAGTGCTCATTTCGTAAGTCGTAAGGTATAAGGCATTGCTCGTACGCAAATTTTAGAATTTTTGATAAACGATATCTTGAAAACGGTACGGTGAAACAGCCTCAAATTTCGCATAAGTATTCTTCAGTACATTTTTAGTTTTTCCCAAAAATTCAATAAATTTGCTCTACTCTTCATTTGTGTTAGAACTACCTTAAGTTTTCCCGTACCTCAGTGCAAGTGCAAAGTATCGATGCCTGCAGCCGCCATTGAGGGGTAAATACAATACTGAAATTAGGAGTTAAATATGTGATGGGATCGTAAACGAAGAACCTTGTACGGAGAAAAAAAATGACTACAGTAGTGGTACAAAGCATCAGGCTGAAATGCACTAACCACGCTCTGCCTGGAAACTCCTGTGTTGGAAGTAACCCTCTTAACGAAGTCGTTTTTAATTTCTGTAGGAACCACTAGAGGTGCTGTGATCGGATAATGCCGATAGACACAACCTGAAAACTCCTCGGTAGCTGTGCTATGCTTGCATATTATGTTTATGTTGGTGTAGATCACGGTGTTGTATACTGTTAGTCATTATTATGTTAAAATTGATCAAATTAGGGGCATATTTATTTAGTATATTCATTGAAGTTGACGGATTCATAACTTTTTCATAATTACATGTAATAAATATATGTAACGCGGTGGAAATTGTTAGTGACACAGAGACAGACAACCGAGAGTTATCGCGGAGTTTTAAGTTGGTCTATCTCACCGTACAAGACCGTGGTTTATCAGCATTATTCGATCGCAACGCCTCTAGTGGCTGCTACAGAAAGTGAAAGCGTCTTCGTTCACGGCCCTCCCCCCAACACTGCAATTTGAGGATGTTAATGACGCTGAAGCTAGCAGGCAGACCTAGCAGACGCGGCCGTCCGGCGGGATAAGGTTGCGAGCGTGCCTGTACGCGCTTTGGTATAGTACAGTATAGGGCGTCATAAACGGCTGAACGATATTCCCAGGTATACGGTCGAGCCCGGCGCAGTTTCATAAGCCTATGATTTTTTTCATCGGTCAACAAAAGCTGTCACCGAGACAAAATATATATCGATCGATTCGTCTCGATGTAAAGAATAATTGACTAAATTGTCAATGCTCTATTGTCACGCGTGTTCACACACCATTAACATATAAACAATTTACCTCGTACTCGAGCGCGAGAATTTGCGACGTACGAAAAATAAAAAAAATTAATTAACAAAAGTTGTCACCGGGACAAACGATACGTGGATCGATTCGTCTCGATGTAAAGAATGATTGACTAAATTGTCAATGCTCTATTGTCATGCGTGTTCACACACCATTAACATATAAACAATTTATCTCGTACTCGAGCGCGAGAATTCGCGACGTGCAAAAAATTAAAAAAATTAATTAACAAAAGTTGTCACCGGGACAAACGATACGTAGATCGATTCGTCTCGATGTGAAGAATTATTGACTAAATTGTCAATGCTCTATTGTCATGCGTGTTCACACACCATTAACAAATAAACAATTCATCTCGTACTCGAGCGCGAGAATTCCCGACGGACAAAAACTTTTTTTAATTAATTAAGAAAAGTTTTCACCGGGCTAAACTATATGTCAATCGATTCGTCTCGATGTGGCGAATGATTGACTAAATTGTCAATGGTGTATTGTCATGCGTGTTCATACACCATTAACAAATAAACAATTTATCTCGTCGATAAATTGTTTACATGTTAATAGTATAAACACGCATGACAATAGAGCATTGACAATTTAGTCAATCATTCTCCACATCGAGACGGATCGATTGACATATAGTTTATCCTGGTGATGACTTTTGTTAATTAATTTTAAAAAATTCTACACACCGGGACTGTCTGTTACGTCTGTCAGCTAGCGTCAGTGTCATCTATCGGCTAGCTATGACACTACACCTAGCAGATGGACAAGACGGCGAAGCTAGCAGACAGACTCGTGCGCAACGAGTACGAGATGAATTGTTTATAAGTAAACAGTACTCGAACGGGCATGACAATAGAGCATTGACAATTTAGTCAATTATTCTTTACATCGAGACGAATCGATCTACGTATAGTTTGTCCGGGTGACGACTTTTGTTGATTAATAAAAAAATCCGCGAGATAAATTGTTTATTTGTTAATGGTATCAACACGCATGACAATAGAGCATTGAGAATTTAGTCAATTATTCTTTACATCGAGACGAATCGATCTACGTATCGTTTGTGCCGGTGGCGACTTTTGTTGATTAATAAAAAAATCGACGAGATCAATTGTTTATTTGTTAATGGTGTGTGAACACGCATGACAATAGAGCATTGACAATTTAGTCAATCATTCTCCACATCGAGACGAATCGATTGACATATAGTTTATCCCGGTGACAACTTTTCTTAATTAATTTAAAAAAGTTTTTGTCCGTCGGGAATTCTCGCGCTCGAGTACGAGATGAATTGTTTATTTGTTAATGGTGTGTGAACACGCATGACAATAGAGCATTAACAATTTAGTCAATTATTCTTTACATCGAGACGAATCGATCCACGTATCGTTTGTCCCGGTGACAACTTTTGTTGATTAATCAAAAAATCGACGAGATAAATTGTTTACATGTTAATGGTATAAACACGCATGACAATAGAGCATTGAAAATTTAGTCAATTATTCTTTACATCGAGACGAATCGAACTACGTATCGTTTGTCCCGGTGACAACTTTTGTTAATTAATTTTTTTAATTTTTCGTACGTCGCGAATTCTCGCGCTCGAGTACGAGATAAATTGTTTATATGTTAATGGTGTGTGAACACGCATGACAATAGAGTATTGACAATTTAGTCAATTATTCTTTACATCGAGACGAATCGATCGATATATATTTTGTCTCGGTGAGAGCTTTTGTTGACCGATGAAAAAAATCATAGACTCATGAAACTGCGCCGGGCTCGACCGTATACCTGTGAATATCGTTCAGCCGTTTATGACGCCCTATACTGCACTATACCAAAGCGCGTACAGGCACGCTCGCAACCTTCTCCCGCCGGACGGCCGCGTCTGCTAGGTCTGTCTGCTAGCTTCAGCGTCATGGATGTTTCAAGCCCGTCGCAGTAACCATAGAACTGCATATCATTGAACTACGTATTTGTACTCCGTTCCGGTAATTTTAGTGTGGAGTTGCCGGTAAAGCGTACCGACAGAGTATAAGAAAAGAAAACGCGGGCGTACGGAGTTATCTTTCCCCACTAACCCCGATCCTTCTTTACTCTTCTCTTTGAGTCTCCATCTCGTCAGATGTTGCTGTTTTTCGATTATTACATGGACGAACAACACTTCGGTTCATAGGGCTACTAAATCATGCAAAAGGGATATAATATCAAAGAACGTCACTTTTTATAGTTTTAAGGTGATGTTGAAACCCATATGAGCGCGGAAGAGATAGAGTTGGTGGCGCTCATTGCGATACGTAGAGAAATAGAAACATCACGTAGAATGAGTTTCATATTACGATAACGTAGTACCTCTATGGAATCATTTACTTTAGAATTTGTTAATACTCAACGTCCATACAATTGAATGTATTATCTGAACGCCTACACAATTAAAACAATATCATCACAATTCGCGACAATAACAATTCAAACTGACATGATTAGCATGTACCCCATATACCGATCAGGAGTTAAACAATACGCTTTCGGTTATGCCGTTTAAAGTAGACTCAAGAATTGACCAAAAACCCAGAGTGTTTTAGAGGAGCGTAACGCGATAATGTAAAGAAAAATTGAGTATGGTTGACCGCTTAGGTTTTGAAATATCGTGAGCTTAAGAGGAATGTGGTAGCACATGAATGGCGCGCGTATATTCGTTTGACATAACCTTACTGCGCACCGCGCACCTCCGTATCTAACCCTACCACTGCGGCGCGAACGTACCGTCGAATGTTTAGTACAATCAATGCGGAGCCCGTTACTCTTGTCCATAATACACTAAAAAATACGACAATTTTTTTTTCTTCTAATTACGTTCAGTATCACGTACTGAATGTAAATAAAGAAAATCCTTACAAATTAAGGGAGCGCAAGTCCCCCCATTTTGAGGAAAATCGTATTGGCCAATATCTCCGTTACCGTGCACTTTAGGCCAAAAATGGTAAAAACCTTTCTTGTAGATAATTGAATTTCCTATCTTTTTTTCTAACCATTTTTTTTTGTATCACTTACCGTTTACGACTTATACGACTGTTAAAATTATTCATTCACCTTTTGACCTGTATCTCTCCTAATAAGTGTTTAAACAATAAAATGCTAATAACTTATCTTTTAAATCCATACATTTTTCACAATTTTTATTGAAAACTTTTTTCTCTACAGTTAATATTCTCAAAGTTATAACGCGTTCAATGTTGTGCTACTGGGTGCAAGGTTAATAAAAACGACGTACGCATAGTACAATGATGAAAATTCAATACATATGTAAAAAAATATTAATGATATTGACATAATTAACATCAAAAACCTTCTTACCTGCAAAAAACAGCGACTTCCCGTTGACATTTTTTAAATATTTGTATAATATTTTGAACAATTCAATAATACTTCATAACTCGAATTGCCCCACGATTATTATCAAATTATCAATTATACACTAATGGCATAATGAACAAACGAATAGGAAAACGGGAAATTTATTCGAAAAGGGAAATAAAAATACCAACGTTTTTTTCCGGAAGCCTGGAAGAGGACGGGTCTCAGATCTGTACTACACTTCTTCTTCGCTCGCAAAAAAGTACAGCTCAACGAAAGACATTTTAAACTTGCTAGTACTTCATGCCTTTAGTGGTTGTGATACGCCGTCAGCACCATACAATATTGGGAAATCGAAAATGTTAACAACGCTTGTGAAGCAAAAAAATTTAACCAATATTATGAAGATATTCACTGAGAACAAAAAACAACCTGTAGAAGTTGAGCAAGCTGGCAAGAACATCTTCATTGCACTCTATGGTGGCAACCCGAACAAAACGACACTAAACTTCTTGCGATATCGCAATTACGTTCGCTTACCGACAAGAAATAAAATAAATCTAGCATCTCTGCCTCCAACCAAAAATGCTGCGAAGTACCATTCGTTCCGGACTTCTCAGCCTTTCCATGCCTTTTTGAATAAATTTCCCGTTTTCCTATTTTGTTCATTATGCCAACAGTATATAATTGATAATTTGATAATAATCGTGGGGCAATTCGAGTTATGAAGTATTATTGAATTTAAAAAAAAATTATATAAATATTTTAAAAATGTCAACGGGAACTCGCTGTTTTTTGCGGGTAAGAAGGTATTTATTGTTAATTATGTCAATATCATTAATATTTTTTACGTATGTATTGAGTTTTCATCATCGTACTATGGATACCTCGTTTTTATTAACCTTGTATATATGTTATAACTTTGAGAATATTAACTTTAGACAAAAAAGTTTTTAATAAAAGTTGTGGGAAATTTATGGAATTAAAAGAAAAGTTATTAGCATTTTATTGTTCAAACAATTATTAGGAGAGATACAGGTCAAAAAGTGAATAAATCTATTTTTACAGTCGTATAAGTCGTAAACGGTAAATGATACAAAAAAAATTATTTAGAAAAAAAGATAGGAAATACGGTTTTCCTCAAAATGACGGCACTTGCGCTCCCTTAATTTGTAAGACTTTTGTTTATTTATATTCAGTACGTGATACTGAACCGAATTAAAAAAAAAATTGTAGCTAGTTCGCATGTAACGTTTCAAAGGTTCATTGATTCTTTCGTGAAAAATGAAAATTAAATGCGCCGTACAATTGATGAAAGTGATCTTCAAAATCTAGCCCTTTTCCTGGAATCCACGAGACATTCGTAAAAACTGTGATTATAGTTTTAGTTACCGTCAGTCGGTATTTCACGTGCTCTCTCTCTTAACGATTGATAATTTCTTTTTATCGTGGGATTAATAGTGAACTTTATTTCGAATGTGCGAAATTTCAAGGTCGGTTATCGACCACTTGAAGAGAATCACATCGCCAATAATTGTCTTTTTGAGGCAGCCATTGCGAGAGATATGGAGGGGATCCCGGGCGACGATGCGCGAGGAGCGAGGTGGGTAGCCCCGCCGTACAATGCATTTGCCCTCAACCGCGAGCACGGTGTTCGGACGAAATATTTCTTTCAAATGTCCCGCCATCCCCTCCTTTTTTTATAAACAACCGAAAGCTTACATTTTCGCAAAGAAATAACGTGAAAAAAATCTTTTTTATCCGATGTTTTGAAGTTAATTTTCTGGGTAAACTCGAGAAGGTCACGTTCTTCGGTGTGATGCACGCTAAATCTCGCGACTTTAGAGTTAATATTTCCTACCTCAGATGATCGGTAACGTTATCTGAAACTTTGTGCATTTAACAAAAAGTGTCACATATTTCAAATTTAGAAAGTTCTTCTAGAAGAACTTAAATTAGAACCTAAATTTAGAAAGTTAATAATGAAATCAAAATCCTAATCTCAACTTTCGAACGAAAAAAGGGTGGAGAGTGGTGATTCTAAAGGCAAATATCGTTGAAGAAAAAAACCCATTTTACTGAATTATTTCAAAAGATCTACGTACGTGTCGAGTGTTTGGACAACTGTGCTCGTTGCTTTGCCTCGTGTAACGTGACCACTCTCCGCGCACCACTTGCTCCGTGCCCATCCAACCTGTACCCCAGCCTACCGACGGTACCAAATTACATAATATTTGTACGGAAAGCATTATCTTAGAATATAACTATACGATCAAATCGTGAAGACGATCATGTATTTTAAAAAATAATAATAATACGTAGTAACGATTGGGAGGGACTGTAGTTAAAAATTATTGATATTGCCGATTTTGCAATACATCGTTGAATCGATTTTTGCAACTTTTCCCTCGATATTATCGACCAACGACGCGAAGTTGGCAATTAGCAGAATGAAGAGATTGTGCAATAAATATAAGTCGAAACGTTGCGAGAATTGAGGTTCCACAACCTACTGTTATACCCTGTGTAACCTGGTCGGTGTTATGCTTATGTACTTTTCGAGTAATTCTTGTACGAGGATTGACGTTCATTTTGACGAAATCTTCATACGATAATCTTCAACTATTGACATAATTGAGGTTCTCCTTTGGGAAACGAAAGAATAATCGTAACAAAATTTTCTCGCCTACTGGCTGTAGAATCGACCCTTTGGCAAGCCATTGCCCACCCTTCGTTGATTCTCCCCCCCATCTCCAGCGCCCTTCGAAGAGCCGCCCCTTTCCTTTCCATTTGTCCATTATAATTGCTCGGGGAGGGGATAGCAGAATTCAACGCTTAGCTTGCTCTTGCTGTAGAGCAGAGGATCGGAGACGCCACTTCCGAAGTAGTATCAAATTGAATTCCCCTTTGGGTGTTTCGGTCACGCCGTCGAACCGGCTGCCCTGTGTATCTCGGAAACACATTCGGCTGCATTCGGCGTCAGCGAATTCTGGTCGTACACGATACAGAGAGAGAGAGAGAGAGAGAGAGAGAGAGAAGTAAAGAATGAAAAAAAAAGAGGGACCCTAATTATTCGGCACTTTCGCCGCCGCAGTCGCAAATGCAACTTCTTGAGATCGATTGATTCCGGACGCTTCGAGTTGCACGTGAAAAGTCTCGGCGACATGATAACGCGCTCTCTGTTATTTTTTTTCTTTCGTTTTTTTTTTACACTCCTAAATACATATATCATTGTTTTTCCCGTTTTTCCGAAAGCTTTCGCAAGAAAACGATGCGTACTTTCGCGCGCGGTGCTGCTGTGTACGAAGAGCTCCGTGTAATCGAGCGTCGAGGTTAGAAAGCCGTTTTTTCTCAACATCGTGTTTTATTTTTATATTTCGTATAATTTACGTGCGATCGATTGCAAGTACTTCTTTCTATTTTTACCGATTTCCCGGCACTGATTGTGCCGTGTTCTGGAATTTTGTAAAACTTTTCGCGCGGGAAAATTTGTGTGAAAAATAGTGGACGAATAATTGGACGGGGAAAAGAACAAAATAACATCGACCGATTACTTTCTACGCCCGTTTTAAGGGTTAAACCTAGCGCGACTTGGACGGAA
Organism: Oxytorus armatus; assembly: GCA_958009045.1. NCBI lineage: Eukaryota > Metazoa > Arthropoda > Insecta > Hymenoptera > Ichneumonidae > Oxytorus > Oxytorus armatus. The sequence continues at coordinate 7,153,572 of OY253747.1, read as the reverse complement.
CTTTTTTTTTTCGTAAGTTTTCGCTAACGAAAACATTGTGTCTTCGCAGGTTTTCGTCACAGTAATATCTTGTAACTTTGTGCATGACGAAAAGAAAATAAGAATGTAAAATGCGATATAATTAATGTGGTCGTTGACGAAATAGTTTAGAAAATATTTGAAAGACCGGATCTTCACTGCTTTACTCAAAAATCCTGTCGATTCTTTTTTTTTTTTTTTTTTTTTTTTATATATTTTTAGTTTTGCGATATTCTAATTCAGAATTTTTTAACGCACTTTCAGAATCACGTTTGCCAATTAAGATGGAAGCCATGGATCTGGATGGAGACGCTGTTGTGGATTTGTCCGTTAGGTGAGCAGTGCTACACTTGTTTCGTGCGACTGAGAACGAGACAATCGGACCGACAATTAGATCAAATTATTATTATTTGATCCAAAAATTATTTGACGTTTATCGCAATGTTCGTCGAAAGAATTTTATTTATTAATAAAAACGAATTGAACACCGATCGTCAATGTTGAAACGGACATTTCGACAAATTACTCAAAAAATCGATAGTATATTTGTTTGAACGATTTTATTGATGCCTGAAGTACAAAATTTAGTACATCGACAGTCGGTAGAATTGTATATTGATGAAGAAAAAATTAATTCATAAAAGTATCATAAGATGTTTCCCGGATGAGAAATGTTCTATTCCTTAACAGAAGTCTTTGCGTCTTGAATTGCAACCAATTTTCAATAAGAACACTGAAAAATAATTGCATGTTATGTTATTTGGTTTCTGTTGACTCAATCGCTTTAACAGAATTGAGTATCAATGTTATTTATTTCTGTATTTTCCCAAAAATTATGTGACGTTTATTGCAATGTTCGTCGAAAGAATTTTATTTAGTAAAAAAAATCGAATTGAACACCGATCGTCAATGTTGAAACAGAAAATTGATCGAATTGTACATTTCGACAAATTACTCAAAAAATCGATAGTATATTTAATTGAACGATTTTATTGATGCCTGAAGTAAAAAATTTATTACATTGACAGTCGGTAGAATTGTACATCGATGAAGATAAAATTAATAAAAATAATTTGTACGTTGCAGTAGCAGTACGAGACGCGATTCTCCATCTGTTCAGGCAATAATACCCTCCGACATGGGTGCACCTCTCGATCTTGGGATACATTTTTCATCGTCCAATAACGAGAACAATGTACCAGAAACGAGAAACATTCAGAATGCTACTAGAGGAATTTTAGCACCTAAAACGGGCGAGGATAGACGACCGAGACGTAATTTGCGACCGAGAACGGAGAGAAGCTATGCCGAGAGTCCCGACGAACCGAGAATAAACGGTTACGTTAATGGAAACGCTTCCGACAGTGATGAAGGTTTTTATTTAGTTACCAAATAAGTTTCTCAAGAAAAATGGATACCATTCTTCATTGTATGGAATTAATTTTTTTAAATGTCAATCATTAACTAAGAAATTCTGAACGGTTCTACCGTAGTTTTAACCTTGTGTCAAAATGGCCGATTCTTTAAAAATGTAAACAGGTTTGAATTTTCAAATTTGTTCGATTCTCCACTAACGAAGATTTCTTCTTTATTTTTTGCTTACAGGAGAAATGCCTCCGTTACTACCTATAAAAGAATTGACATCCGACGAGCTCGCTGAGCGCGAGAGAACGCTTAGAAAATTACGGGAGGAGTTAAGATCGGAAGAAATGAAATTGGTTTTGTTGAAGAAATTACGACAGTCCCAACAGCTCAAGGAAAATATTGGTACTGTCGCTAAAGTTCCGACAAAGCTACCGCCTCCCGTTACCGTACAACAAACCTCGCATAGGTGCGTCAGACGTTTACATCTCTCAAGAAATTTTCGTTTTTATTTTATTTTACACCGTTAACTATAATAATTCTTGATTCTTTAATCAATTACATTTTGACATCGTTCGCTAATATTTCTTTTGGCATAACGGATTGTTCGTGCAATCCTAGCGCCCAAAACTTCAACTCGTCAAGATGACCGGTCGTAAATGACTTTTTCGTCATCGTGATATATCGATTATTCATCATAGATATATGTGAGACATTGCTTTGAGCATTCGTTATTCCGACCCCGTTAAAAAATGTAATTAAAAGAGATTGATGAAGATTATTGTTTGATTACAGAACTATCGTGCCAATTTTCACGATCTTAACGTAATTTCAAATCGGATTTTAATTAACAAAAAATGGTGCAAACTGAAACTTGCCTGTTTCTTTTTCACCATTTTTAGTATCCCTTCTTTAACTTGGTAGTGCGAGGTTGGCTTCATTTTAAATGCACTTTTCAACTAATTCAAACTACCATAAATATAGAATGCCTACATCAATTTTTTTCAAATATAAGACGAAATATCCTTTGATGGTACAACTCATATAGGAATTTTATAAAAACTTTAAAGGTTAGCGAAATTTAAAGTAAAATAGGATTTTACCCGATATTTCAAAAATTACACAAGCTGAAGTCTTTACGAACATCTATAACAATTTTTCGGAAAATTAAAGTTCCATAATTCCGCATCGTCACGATCGATTTTCTCCATAATTCATGAATAATATTTCATGATAGTCTATTTTTGTGGAAAGATTTAGTCTGATAACTCGAAAATGTGTGAGAAAAATAACTCAACATTTGTGAGTAAAAATAAAAGCAATGTAACTCCGATCAGTCGTTTTGGAGTTATGATTTTTTATATATTCAGCTCATTTTACGTTCAAAAAGTCCCGTAGTGGTCGATCGTACACCAAAATCATATATCCAAAATGACGCACGGTAGGTCCCATTGCCAAACATGCTTTTTTCCACAACATCGAGCAAGACTGCAGCATAAACGTTGATATTTCAAAATCTTCGAATAACTGATCAATCAATACTAAAGAGGAGTGAGGCTCTTACAATTTTCTACATTTTTAATTGACAATTGTTTTCCGTACTCAGTTGAACGGAAGTGAAAAATTAACTTGTCGATTTTTGATATAATTACTTTTAGGGAATTCGAAAAGTCTACACGTATACATCCCATTGATATTCGACAACAAATTAACAATGATTCGTCATTGACTTTATTTTGTATACAGATATTTGATTGCCCCTTGCATATATTTTTTAAGTGCCTGTGCTACAGCTTTTTATGCAAATCTATCTTCAGAGATATTTTATAATTTAAACGAACACCGGAGAATTTAATAATACTTATCGATAATTTATCGCTGATTAATATTGTTTTTTTTGTCGCATTTAGTCATCGGACTGTGAAAGCACCGCCTCCCTTACTGCGTGGTCAACCAGCACCGAGCAGAAGCAGCAGTAGCTCTCACGCTCCTCCACCAGGAATGCTTTTACCACCGACCGCGGGAAGAAGTTCAACATCGAGCACGGGTATGCCACCGAATATGGTAATACCACAGCCCCCTCATCCGCGCAGCAGATCGATTGCGGGAACGACGAATGTGAGTTATCACGCGCCTGCCGATCGAACGGAAAGATCAACCAAAGATCCGACACCCGTTTCGGCTCATCAGGTAAAAAATTCATTTTTTCATTTTCCGATTTTTGTCGCGCGTTTGTGTGTGCGTCTGTTTTTGTTTCGTTAAACTCGAACCCCTTCGACAACTTTGCGATATTCAAATTGACGATGATTTTTCATCGGTGATTCGAAGATCGTCGAGATTGTGATTATAACAATAACCACAACAACAACAAAAACAATTATCGTCACGTTGCTTTGTTCAAAAAACTCGGAAAAGCAGCTCGTTGTTCCGCCCCAGGATAATAAACCGACCCCGACCATGAATCCGACTCCCCCTGCAATTCCGGAGCAGGTATCGCAGCAAAAAGTAGAAAAACCCTTCTGACTCTTCTTTCTCTGCATTCTCGGGAAAAAAAAAAATAGCACGAAAATAATTTACAAACTTTTTGTTTTTACAACCTTTTTATCGTCTCGCTCTCTACTTTCTTTTCGTGCTGTTTTTCCTCGAAGCAGAACTTTCGTTAATTTTTTTATCTATGGAGTAGATTAACGTAAAAAAAAGTATTGCAAGATCATCCACTTTTTGTAATGATCTAAAAGTTTTTATTTTATTTACCATAATTCGTAAGTATGCTAATTAATGCGAGTTCAGTGCAAAATTAATTCCGTTTATGTGCTCTTATTCTTCTTCGGTAATCGTCAAGGAACGACCGAGAGAGGATACGCAGTCGCCTGCTCAGCGTCAAGCAGCCGCGAAATTGGCACTTCGTAAACAGCTCGAGAAAACATTGCTTCAGATACCACCACCAAAACCACCGCCACCGGAGATGCATTTTGTTCCAAATCCGTCAAACACCGAATTCATATATCTCGTTGGTCTCGAGCACGTTGTTGATTTTATAACGAAAGAACCGGCGATACCACCGCCACCCGAGCCCTTCGAATGTACCCAATGCAAAACGGACTTTACCCCCGTTTGGAAATGGGAAAAACCGGTAAACAGTGGAAAAAAGGATAGTGGACCGAGAGGACAGCACGCGACTTTCCAGAGGCCACCGGCGGGACGTGATCCGCGTGTTATATGTGAACATTGCGTTACGACTAACGTGAAGAAAGCACTCAAAGCCGAACACACGAATCGGTAATTTTTTCGAGGATAATCGAACTTCGATTTTCTTTTCTTCCTCAGTCGCGAATTTCTATGGTTGCCGGCGAATGTGAAAAAAAATCGTTTTTTCAATTTTTGTCGCAGGTTAAAAACGGCATTTGTCAAAGCACTGCAACAAGAACAGGAGATGGAACAGAGACTCGCACAGGCTGCATGCCCGAGTCCCGATCCACCGCCACCCAAGCCCGTTCCCAAAGCCGTAACCCCGACGAGAAGAGTCGCGACACCACCAGCCCCACCTCCGCCGGTTCCTCAAGCACCGCAACCACCGCCAACGCCACCAGCGCCAAAGATGCAGGATCATCCTCTCGTTAAATTGGCCGAAAGTGGTAAATTTTCACCCCATCATGCCGCTGCTGCTGCTGCACTACAGCAGCAACTTTTACGAGGTTGGTCGATAAACGTAGTCAAATTGTATTAGCATTACGATAAAACCTCGAGTCTACGGACAAGTCCGAACCGAATGTCCACGAAATCCCGTTTCACTGGAGCCAATCCTCAGAGCTATCTCGAATCCCTTCCGTAAACCTGTTCCTACTCCATCCTCGTAGATAATGAAGGGGTTTCCGCGGAATTCGAATCCTAATGTACTTATTATGACCAGACACTCGTTGTCCCGGTAAATCACTGTGAACGAAGTGCGGTTCTAAGGACCTTTGAGCTGCGTTCCTAAACGTTTTGTTATCCGAATAAGGTGGGATAAGGGGCAGAGGTGAATCTAGTTTGCTCTATTTTACGAACGTTGCGTCCGTTACATGGCGCTAACCGACAGCTAATAATGTACTTTAACCTGCTTGGGTTAAAGTAAATAAATTATTTGCAAATAATGCCATACTTAAATAAAATAATAACTATACTTTTGTACTGGAGAAAATTAGGTCCATCGTGCTGTTCAAAAACGTAGTTATTCGATTTAATGAACTTTTTCCATATTCTTATAATATACAGTATATTTGTCGTACACCTACTCAAATATGACACTTTCGATACGCATTGTTCACTGCTCTAAACAATTCATACTCTAACTGTCTCTACCTCGCGAATGAAACGCGCACGCTGCACAAGTCGAACCATTTCTATTTACACCCCTTGACGTAGTTGGAGATGGTTCACTCCAGCGGATTTCTGAATACTGTAAAGGCCCCATAAAACTAAGTAAGACGTAACCATAAGAATTTTCAATATCACGTAAATCGTTACGAGAAAATCCATGGCTCTGCGAACGCCTGGATATACGGCTTATGGATTTTTCTGTATAAATTTTAATATGGTTCAAACAAATGGATTATGAGCTTTGAATCAAGATTGCGTAATTCGCGTCATTCATAAATTACAGTGATCTATAGTTCAAAATCAAAATTTCAAATTCTAAATAAAATTACATTGTTCCAACAATGGAAAGTTCTAACCGTACCATTGCCGTAGTGTCAGATTTTCACTTCTGGTATGGTATTCTAATCCTGGTTAACAATGACCGTATTCATATATTCATGAGTATAGGTATACTTCTCTTATTGAAAAGCAATCGAATTCTTGACGTTACGTATCACACCGTGCGCTTAGAATGACACATATGTGGGGCGGGATCCTGGGTTTACGATAATGCTAAGATGTTGCAGTTGCTGCGCTGGTTTTATCATGTGCGATAATTTCAATCTGACATATGATGCGTCAGTAGGTTAGCTTTTTTTGGACGGGTTAGTAAAACGCAAGTTTAATGAATAATTTATGAACGAGTGAATATCCTAGCAAATAATAAATACATAATGAATAATGAAATATATTTGTAGTTGTTGATCGGCAGTTTCACAGGCTAGTATTGATATCCAAACTATTATATGCATATTCACTTGTCAGGATGTAAGCTGAGCTCAAGACAAATGTTGAAAGCCTGATACATTTCAAACTGATTATTGAGAACATTCAAAGAACTTTGATCAATAAAAATAAAGTACAGGGGACCTCAGCTGATTAATCAATGCAGATCGTACCGTAAACTGCACCATCATAGCGATGCCGTTATTCTTATATTGTGTCGTTAACTCAGGATTCTACCCTTGGTAATCATCCTTGAGGTTACTTGTATTACTACCGGAGGCTTACGTAGACACTGACTGTATGTAGCGGCACAGGTTATTCACAGTTTCCTTATGTGTTCTTGGCAAATGCTATAAAGTACAGGGGTTTGTATCGATATTACGACATTTCGATATCTTTATTCGTATATTTAGCTATGTATCGTAACTAGTAAGATCGACCACTAGAATCGATTGCGGGAAATAGTGATACCGGGGTTAGTATGATAGTCGTTACTTTCTTTCATATACAAAGACTATTTTACATGCTCTGATATCGTTCCTGACTCAAAAAGCTTAGATGAAACAACTTTTCGAGTTTATTATTCAACCAAATTTTCAGTTTGATTCTGAATAAATAATGCCACATTTTTTTTACTAAGTGTAATGAACAAGCAACATCCAGTAATGTTGAAAGAAATGTTGAAAATATTTGAGTTTTTTTATTATTGAAAAATCAATTTATCACACTAACCCTGTATGGATTGTATGCTTTGAGAATTTGTGACATTTTACTCTGGATTTTATCCTATGGGCCTTGTGAAAATGCGCCGATTCATGAGAATTTGTTGGAAAACATTATAGAAAACTGACTAGTTGGCAATACATAATATATATCAGCATAAAATGATTTTACAGATTTGTTTTATTGTTCGACACAAAGCTTCATATTTTGTTATTCTAAATAGTAATTCTTCTTCTGTTTTAGCCCAAATTCAAGGTATATTCTGTTTCCATAGGTATATAGTTTCCCAGCTCCACTGCCCCCGTTGCTATCAAATTAACCCAATCGTCTAGGATAATTATGAAAATCGATTCACCCTATATTTTGGGATTCCGAGTATTATACTTGAGCTAGAGTTCGGTATCATTAGATTCTGGAAGGAGAGTCGCGGAACTGTAGTACCGTAGTCGGTAGTAAAAGAAAACTGTAAACAATGTCATTCAGAAACAATTGATATTTTAGCAAAAAAGTAAATTCACGCCACGTACATCTATTCATCAGGTATGTGGCTTGATTTTCTTGATTCACGAAATTTCAACCCTCTCTGAGAACGCTTGTTTCGAAAATTGCAACTATCAACCCATGTACTCGTGACAGTTTAACAGTATCACCAGTGTTTCCCCCGGTATTATCTCAAAATCTTTCGTGCCCTATTCCGGTCCGAGGATTTGAACGATAGTGGTATTACAGATTGAGAGGCGTCGTGCGTTTTGTTGAGTGCCATTTAATTCGAGAGAGATTACTGTAAATTGTAAACAGTGCGAGAAACTGTTAACAAGTTGCATTTGGGTCTGAAGTTGCCGTTGTACAATTTGAATAGGAACATAGTTCCCGAACATCGAATTTAGGGGGCTATAGCCGGTCATAAACGTGAAACAAAAACACCTCACCGAGAATATTATAAAGACAAATCTTCATAATTTGAAAAAAAAAACTGTCACAAATTAAAACTTACATATTGCTTACTCATCACTTTGCGCATAAACAAATTCTCTATGACCAAGTATTTTTTCAACTTTGAACTCCCCAAAGAGGAAGCTTTGTCAATGCGGAAAAATGAAGCGGAAGCAAGGGCAATTTTCAATTTGAAAAAATTCTTTTGTTTTTAATGCCGACATGTTCAAAATGTGCCAAAAACCAAAACGTCGGAAAATCATTACGTTTAGAAAAAATTGTGTTTGTATGTGTGGGTAGCGAGGCAAGCTTGAAGATTCGACTTGCTATATCTCAAAAACGACTTGACTATTTTTGGGCATTGATCCTCTCCTTTCTCTGCAATTTTTGTTGAAATTGCTCGAGGTTCCAAAGTATTATAGGATTTTTAAGTTTTAGAAAAATCCCTGTGATCGCTCGAATTATTGTCAATTTTCAGCTATTGAGTCAAAAAATTTTATATAAATTGGTTAGGGAACAAGATACTGAACAGTATTGAATTTGGCGAGTATCGCTTGAGATGTTCACATTGTATAAGATTCCCACAAATTTGGAATCTTTGGCTAGTTTTTCTTTCACGTATAGAGCAGCATTGAATAATAATTGGTATTGAATTTGTCATAAATTGATGAACTGGTTAAGATTACATTGAGTTTGGATTTTTTTAGATTTTCATATTTTATAAAAATTCAATAACACATTGGGTATTGAGTTCGAAATGAATTGGTAAAGAGCTTCGAGGTTGTAAAAAAATGTTGAACGTTTACATTTTTGTATATTTCGCTAAATTCATGAATGTGTTTTAACTTTGTTGAATGTTGAAGGATGATAATGAAGAATTATAAAACTATTTTATAATTTTCAAGTTAGTTTTCTAATATTGAAGAATTATAAAACCCACGATACCTTAGAATCGTTCTGATCGAATTTCGTGAACAAAAAGGAAGCCAAAGTTGACGAACTACCTTTCTCATGGAGGGAACGAGATAAAATAGTCAGAAAGCAATGTCCTAGTTTCTAACTTGCATGTTTTTTTTCTCCTCTACTTTTACAGTGAGGTTTGTTTAATTTTTTTTTTCTTTTGTTCGAAAAATATTAAAAACCATAAATATTGAACGTGTTCATCAATTTCCTCCAAATTCAATAGCGAAGAGTTTTTTTATATTTTTTATAATAACCTAATTGCGTAGAAAGTTTTAGGCTGATAGCTCGATTATTGCACGTTGCTCTTGACAGATTTATTGAAAAAATTCAAAATCGTGCATAATCCGAACGAGTTGCTTAAGCTTCACGAAAATTATATCGGACAAAGAGAACTGGTAGTTTCACTTCCTTACAAAATCTCAGCCCGTGCAGAGTTAGACAATTTAGATTCTTGCTACTTCATCACGCGCACACTGGTCCACGCGGATATTTTTTGTGAATGTGTGTTTTCCAACGTTCTGATACATTTTGATACATTACACGAACTTTGTCGCTACGACAAAGCTTTTTTTACGATGGAGAAAAGGAAACTCGATTTACCGAATTATTTCACGAAATATCTTAAAGATAAAATTTCGGTGCACGTTTAATTGCCCGCTCGACATCTCACCGCAAAAGATCGACCCTACGTCCTTAAGAAAACAAACGTATCATTTGGCATGCTTCACTGTCGAACAAAAAATTTGTAAGGAAAGTAAATTTTTTGTTTTTGTGTTATTACATCCGGAAAATCGCAAACGTTCCTGCGTATTATTTATAATATTAGTACACAGGTGCAACATGTACAATTCTAAATTTCGACACCGTGTCGTTTCTCATCGCGGTATAATATGACAAATTCTTTTGACATCACGTGTCTTCGAATTCTAACGATGTGCTTTTTGTTTTTCGTTGATGTAGAATTGACGAAAAATCCGGTGCCGGGTTTGCCACAGCATCAGCCGTTGCCAGCGCACATGATGCCGCCATTCAATCCCATACTGTATCCTTATCAATTGGCAATGGCCCAGGCGGCCGGTGGCAAGGGTCTCGTCGAGTTGCAACGTCAAGCTGCCGATTTACAGCGTCAATATCTCCTAGATATGATTCCATCGCAGGCGTCACAGGGACAAGGTAGCCAAGCTCCGTCCCGTGCTCATCCTCACAATTGGAAGACGTAACCGAATGTGCCCCGATGTCGAGATTATTCGTGAATATGAACGGTCCAGCAAAGAACGAAGGAAAGAAAGAAAGATAGGAAAAAAAAAAAGAAAACAAAAAACAATGGCGCGACTCGGAATAGAAGGGAGAAAAAAAATTCAAATTACCCGTAGTCGCCGGTAAAACGAATTTTTTCGGGACTTCGCTGAATATAAACTTCCGAATCTTCGTTAACATTGGGAGATGACAAAAAAAAACACCCCCCGAATTCCGAGGAACGGGGAAAAAGAAAGTCTGAAAAAAAATAATGATAAACTTTTGCCTCTTTTTTCCAAACGATTGGGGAGAATCGAACGAAAGGGCAAAAGGACGCGAGTACGAGACGTACAAAATTGAGATACGACAAAACGAAATAAGAAATAAAAACTCAAGTGTCCCCCATGTGCATAATATTAATAATATTAATAATAATAATAATGATAATAATAATAATATTGAATGTGGACACGAAAATGTCGTGCCACGAACGTGTGTTCGTATTGATAACGATAAATCGACGAGATAACTGGAAGGGGCGGGAAGAATGACTGGTGACGTTTTCGTTGCGACGAACAACGCAGTGTTTTGTTTTTTTTTTTTTCCCCAGGGTGCTTGGCAAGTCGTCATTGGAAGATAATCGTAATAATCGTCGAGTTAATAGCTATCCGATTGATATTAATTAGATGAGAACGGGGGGGAGGGGCAAGGGGACTAGAAAAGAAAATTCGCGAGAATTTTTTTCCCTATCTGTTTCGTGTGTATATCTATATATAATTACATTTTGTTTTTTTTCTTTCGCAATTGTGAATTAATTTGTTAAGGGAGGGGCGATCGTTTTTCTTCGTTTTTGAGAGAGAATGTCAATAAACGTATGTGAGATGTTTGACTAACTTTATGAAGGTCGTGCATTTTTGTTATCAGAATATGTGATATCTCTCTTTCTCTTTATAATCGCGTGTGTGTGTATGTGTGTGTCTGCGAGTGTATAAGAACAGATGCATGAGAGTTTCTTTCACACTTTTTTTTTCCATTCATGTCCTCGATAATTATTCATTTTGTTTTATTTTTCCCGTATTTTGCGATAGAACAAAAAAAAATGCGATCGTTTGTCGAGGCTGCAGGAAAGACTTCGAGACTTGGGCGGGGAGGGATTGAGCAAGGAAAAACGATGAATTCGATATTTAGAGGAGGGGGATAAGACGAAAAATTTAGGACAAATCATTAACCAATAAAGAAAAAAAAGAACAAACTAATTAATTGAATTAAATTAATGTAATTAATTTTTCTCGTAAATCATCATAATCTTACGAACTTGTATTTGCCGATCAATATTTGTCCGATTGATCGCTGGTAACAATAGCCCCCCCCCGCCGGTTCCTCCTCCCATAAACATAAAAAAAATTACCGCATTAATAGATAAACCATAATAATCATGATAATTCTCATTATAATATGGTACAAGTAATATAATAGCATAATCAATTATCATCGTCAATCTCTATCTCTCTATCTTTGTACATGTCGCAATAGATTTTGTGTTCGGAAGAAGAAAGAAAAATTTACAACACAAAAAAGAGAAGAACAAAAAATCGTCTCCCTGCTCTCCTTTATAACAATTAGTCGTTCGTCGTAAATCGCTCCGCGATCGCATAATAATGTCGAAAACAATGTAGAATTCCCCTCGTCTCCCTTTCCTCGCTCTTTATCTCTCTCTCTCTCTGTCTCTCTCTTCGTCCGGCCCTCCGTGTAATAACAATCCATTCGTGTAATAACGATGATTTGTAAATATCAAATCCAAAAAGCCGACCTGTTTTTTTTTTCGTTTATTGAAATTAAAAAAAAACTTACAATTTGACAAAAATGAATTTTGACTTTTAGTCTTTTCGTTCTTGGTAAAACATTAAAATTTGTATGGTTTTTTTTTTCTTTGTTCCCCTCGACATCTCTTCGGCGTCTTTGTCATTTTTTTGATCCACGAAAAATATCCCGTAAGTCCAAAAAAAAAAAATTGCAAATCTCCTTGGACCCATCACTCATCCATCTCCGGATAAGGATATAAGTAGCAGGTAATCACTGAATAATGAATGTTACGCAAAGTAATGAAATAAAGCTTGTCAATAATTGTATTACGAAAAAAAAAAAAGAAAAAAAAACATGAATTTCAATTTTATGGCTGATTTAGCGAGTGTCGAAGAATTTTCACGAAGTCCCTGACGGGTGACCGGTTGAACCAGTCTAGATTCGAGCCATATTAATCCTGGTTGTGCTTTACCTCTCTATGGAAATACGAGACATCGGTATTTCCAATAGTGGGGGATGTATTACGTGAAATTACGAAACGAATACATGGACGAAAGAAAAACCGAGAGTGACGAAGTTTTCGAAGAACGAAGTTGAACGATTTTTCTTTTTATACAAGAAATTTCTCAATCGCGTCGACGATAAAACCCCATAACGATCGTAGTCACTGATTTCTTGAATATTTAAATTTAGTACTGAAATGATAAAAATTTTGTTAATGATTTTTTTTTTTTTTCGTGATTTTATAACCTTTTGGACCTTTTCCAATTTTTCTAAATGCTGAAAACATTAAATGAAGCGCAGAAGTTAATAACATTTCTTCAGAAACAATTTATTTTTCACGTTCTAGCCCGTTTGTAAGCAATCGATGTTCAATTTGGATTTCTCATTTTTTATATTCGAATTTTTCGTTCAAAATCTGGAACGGTAATACTTTGAAAAGCTCCTCTTGACTCAAGTGGTCATGCGAATCTGACAATGCTTCGATTTGAAGATTCGCGCCATTTTGAAATTTCAACTGATCAAATCACCACTTTGAACCAATTTTCGCGCAAGTTTAACAAACTCCGATTTACGGACTCGCCATTTTTCGTACTTTGGAATATTAATCTCAAACTTGAAATTAACGACTTGAACGTGCGAAGCAATTTTCGTGTCAATCCACCGGCTTTTATTCGCGTGCCAATCCGACACAGCTTTGATTTACAATGTCGCAATTTTAATTTTTCGAATTTAGTTCTCAAATTCTGATTCGGCAATTCCAGAAAATTTCGTTACAAAACCGACAATATCGTTATTCGCGAAGTCGCCATGTTGAAATGCTTTTGAATTTCATAACAGCAAATCCAGACGCCATTTTGATTCAATTTTTATGCAAATTTCGATTCGTATCTGCCGCAAAAATCCGATAAAGTGGGGGTTTACAAATTGACGATCTTGAATTTCGGAGAAATGATAATTCATCAACTCCAAAAAGCCATTTACGCATAAGCCTCGTTTTTTTTTATATTTCCGGCAAAAAATAAGACGTCTGTGTAATACAACTAGAACATCGATTTTGACAACTTTCCGCTTGATATCCGCGATTCCGTAGAAATTTATAAATTGAATAAAATCATTCAGTAATCGTACTTTTTGGTACCGGTTTCTTCGTGCAGGGGTCTCACAGTGAGCGTTCTGAAGTTGCTCTCGGTGTTGTCGTTTTCGAGCTGTGGAAGACATTTTTTGAAGTGTTTCGAACAAAACGGATAGAGAGTCGGATGATCGCAGTTACGGCACGCCGCTGCAAGATGAGAACAGCATCTGATGCTCTCGCGGCAACAGGGCGCCCACATCTCGGGTCCAGCAGCAGCGCAATTGTAACAATAACAATCACCTGTGAAACATAATATCAAAAAAACGGCTGATTTTTTTTTTATATTGCAGAAAAAAATGCATTGCATACGTTTTCTATTTTTCAGGATAATCAGTAATAAACGGGCGGTATTACATTTTCAAAGTTTCGTTGTAAAAAATAATATCGTTGCACATAACATTTGCGCAATTACTTTCTCGTTTTTTTTTCCCCCATCGTGTCCGATGTCTTTACGAGAAAAGTACGTTGATCAATTTTGGCGCCCTCTATGTTTTTCTCTACGGAGTATACTCCATGAAAATGTTGTGCACAAAATAGAGGACAATGAGGATGCAAAAATTGAAAATTCCGTTAGCATCAGTTAGCATTAGCTTTGCAGTCTGGATTCAAAACTGTCTAACATTTTCATCTTAAATGGATTTTTAGAAAAAATTGTTATAACCCGAGCAAAAAGCGATACACCTAAAAGACTTTAAAAAAGGCGGTCTTGGGGACCGATTGCGTAATTGTAGGTTAGGAGTTTAAACTCGCTTTATTCTATCTAGAAAAATGGCATTGAAAATTGGAACAAAAATATTTACGATAAAAACGCTCTATCGAGGATGAAATATTAAATAAAAAATTTAAAAGCCCTCTGAAAAAATAAGACAAAAAAACAAGTGATTAGAGAAAAGAAAATACGATGTTAGTAAAGTGGTTTAGTTTTTACAAACTATTCCAGATGTTCTTTTCTTTGTCATTGAATACAATTTTAATCTCGCTTGAGTAGGTTAAGACGGAAAACTGGTTCGAAATCGAGACCATATTATATGATATAGATTCACACACGAGTATACAGATACGGAAGGTGTATTCGAGTGAGAGTGACACACGAGTATGTTTTTTATTAATCGCCCGGGCAAACACGTTCCGCTTTCATCGTTGGATCTATGTATATCTCTTGGGGCAGTTTCATCAGGCACTCTCATGCAAAATTCATGATGAAATTTGTACACAGACGCAATTAAATGTCTTTCGTCTTTACATTATTTTCCATATTATTATTTACCACTATCATAATAAATTTACAAAAGTTATGTTTTTCCGCCATTAAAAATTTTATTATTTTTTCCAAGCTCGTATTAATTCTATCAAATTTCGTCGTTGCATTTCATTGTTTCAATAAAGAAGAAAAATGTCCGTATAAAAAGTGTTTATCACTAAAAAAAAAAAAGGAATCGGGCCTTCCAACCCTATTCGTCCAGATAAAAAATACCTATTCTTTTTTAATTCCGTAACTTAACGTAGGTGCATTATGGCAACCACCAGGAGTATTTGTAATGTTTACTTTCTCATGGAGGAAGCTTTGTTTTCGTGGAAGAAAAATTTCTCTCATTTTCTAATGTGAAGATGTTCAAGATGGCAACGAAAAATTTTAAAATTACCGCTAGAAAAAAATGTCCGCCTACGTATGTGTATGCGATAGGCTCCGAAAATTCAAATTGTTATATTTCGGGAACGACTCGACGGATTTTTTGCAAACTTTGCATGGATATTGGCCATCGAATATCCGTTATTTGCTTGCAATTTTCGTTGAATTACTTGAAGGTTAAACATTGTAAGGCATTGTGAAAATTTCGAAAAATGTGCGTGATCGCTGTAGCTTTCGTAAATTTTATTAAAACTTTCTACATAAAAGGGTTGAGAAACAAGGGTCGCTTGAAAATTCAGATTTTATAAAAATGAGAATTATTCGAAAAAGCATTGCGATAGATTTACTTTCCAAAAGTTTTGAGATCGTGGGTTAATTTTTCTTTCGTAAATAGAGTTCCATTGAGGTAGTAGTCTGGTAACTTAAGCCGATTTTCATGTCTTTTTTGGAGGGCGTTTTTTTGTAGGAATATAAAAATGAATCGTTTTGGATATTTAGGATGTTTTTATTTACATATTAAAGATATAAAAAAAAAATTTGTTGAAAAAATTTAATAGTTTATTATTATTATTGATCGAAGTTCGCACCTTGAAAAAAAAGCGCGTGGGTGGCCCCGGTGATTTTGGCGCTTGATGTTATCTGAAATAAAAAATTCTTGATAATTCTTAATCTATAGACATGTCATTCTGGTCGGAACTACTGAAGTTAAATTTCATGGATAAATAACATAATGGCGGACTTTGGAAAAAAAAAGTTTTTTTTCCAAATTGTTATTTATCCATGAAATTTAACTTCAGTAGTTCCGCCCAGAATGACATGTCTATAGATTAAGAATTATCAAGAATTTTTCATTTCAGATAACATCAAGAGCCAAAATCACAGGCGCCACCCACGCGCTTTTTTTTTCGAGGTGCCAACTTCGATCAATAATAATAATAATAATAATAATAAACTATTAAATTTAAAAAAAAATTTTTTTTTGTATCTTCAATATGTAAATAAAAACATCCTAAATATCCAAAACGATTCATTTTTATATTCCTACAAAAAAACGCCCTCCAAAAAAGACATGAAAATCGGCTTAAGTTACCAGACTACCAGACCTTAAAGGACGATTGATATTGAATTGGACGATTGGAATTAAACGGCGAAAGAATCGAGATTTTATTGAACTTGAATTTAAAAAAAATGTTTATACTTTATAACAAATAGCCGACCCGGCGAACTTCGTACCGCCTAACAGCCAATGAATGTCGTGTTAACTTTTAGCTAAACTTAATTTAGGATTTTATTAACGTAATAAAATGAATACTAAAAATGTATTAAGTTCAATAGTTTATTAGGATAATATATATAAAGAAAATAAAAATTCAATAAAAGTACAATAATCATTAATTGCATTAATTGCATTATATTAATTTTTCCAAAAATTCTCCATTGTGTATCGAAAATTTTGACGACAAAAATGATTTAAGGGATGAGATGCAGTCAGAGGCGCGAAAAAAGGAGTTTATTCAATAAATTTTTGTTTATATTAATTAAGTTCATTTCATAAAACTGATTACACAGAGTTTTAATATCATGTTTCAACTTGACTTTGGCAAAATGACAAAAAAATAAATAAATTATTTATAAAAATATCACCATGTTTGACCCCCTTTTTCCAAGTAGCGCTTCGCGGTGACTATCATAAAATTTTACTGGATCATCTGATATCAAAAAACCAAATAAATATCATTAGTTTAATAATAAATCTAGTCCTTAATCGTAGCTTTTTTTTTTTAATTAACAAAATGGCGACTTTTGACGGAAAACTCTCGATTTTCGACCAAAAAATCACTCGTTTATTGCTTAAAAAAATAGTAATTTTTAACAAAAATTAAAAACCTACGATCAAGGACTAGTTTTTAATGGTATTAATAAGCAGTAAAAATTTCATCAAAATCCATCGAGTGGTTGTTGAATTATAGTCGTCACCGACTGGAAAAACATAGTTTCGAGAAAAACGCATTTAAAGTACTTCGATGTATATTTTTGTAAAATTTTGAGCTCGATGGATGAAGCTAAATTTTTTTAATGTATTTTGATCCACTGAATTCGAATATCACAATTTTTTGCCGAAAAGTCGAGCATTCAATTGTTTATAGCAAATTACAAAAAAAAAAAAATTTTTAAATTATAGTTTTTCGGGGTGAATTAATTTTTCATTAAATATTTTGGGCAATTTCGAAACGAAAATATTCTCTATAAAATCTCGCTAAAGCTCATAGTTTTTGAGTTATAAATTTTTCCAAATTAGCTGATCGAAGCTTTCGTTACTGTTTTGATTGAAGGTCCTGCCATGGGGACCCGAGGCCCCTCCACGAATTGTGGGATATCTCGGAAACTATTAATTGGATTGACTTGAAATTTTCAGAAAATATTTTCGAAACATAATACTTCAAGAAAATTCAAAAAAAAAGAAATCGATTTTTGAAAGTTCTAACTGCATCTCACCCCTTAAGCATAGAACGTTAGACATCGTTTAAGGGGCCACGAGAATGCTTATATTTGCTCGTAAAAATACTAAAGTACGAAGTGTGATAAAAATTGTAATTATTCTCATTTTAGGTTCGATAAACATCTAAAATAATTGCTAACTCTGCACAATTAAGTGAGTATAACCATTCTATACCATGAGAGATTTCAATGAATCCTGATTGTAATAAGTACAATTGATATTTTATGATATTTTATGCATCCCAAGTATCTAGAAAAATTTTGAATAATTTCAACGAGTTAGTATCTTGTATTTATCTTGTTACGTGTACAATGAAGTTTTCAAAGTAAAGAATAAAACGCAATCAACGGATGATAAAACAATTCATATCTCCGATATACAAATTCTCGACACATAATGACCTTTTCTTTTGCGTATGACGACACGCATAAAAGAAAATTCTGTAAAAATTTGCGAGCAAAACCGAAGATTAAATCGCAGGAAAGATTTATTGGTACGAGCAGGATTTACAAAAATTCATTTATAAACGTTAATGTTTATGTATCCAACAATTTTTTTTTCTCTATAATTTTCACCATGTATTTTGAGTTTAAGGTAGTAGTCTGGTAACTTAAGCCGATTTTCATTTTTTTTTTGGAGGGCGTTTTTTTTGTAGGAAAATAAAAATGAATCGTTTTGGATATTTAGGATGTTTTTATTTACATATTAAAGATACAAAAAAAAAATTTGTTGAAAAAATTTAATAGATTATTATTATTATTATTATTATTGATCGAAGTTGGCACCTCGAAAAAAAGCGCGTGGGTGGCCCCGGTGATTTTGGCTCTTGATGTTATCTGAAATGAAAAATTCTTGATAATTCTTAACCTATAGACATGTCATTCTGGTCGGAACTACTGAAGTTAAATTTCATGGATAAATAACAAAATAGCGGACTTTGGAAAAAACGTCCTTTTCCATTTTGTTATTTATCCACGAAATTTAACTTCAGTAGTTCCGACCAGAATGACATGTCTATAGATTAAGAATTATCAAGAATTTTTCATTTCAGATAACATCAAGAGCCAAAATCACCGAGGCCACCCACGCCCTTTTTTTTCGAGGTGCCAACTTCGATCAATATTAATAATAATAATAAACTATTAAATTTTTTTTTGTATCTTTAATATGTAAATAAAAACATCCTAAATATCCAAAACGATTTATTTTTATTTTCCTACAAAAAAACGCGCTCCAAAAAAGACATGAAAATCGGCTTAAGTTACCAGACTACTACCTTAAGTGAGATAAGTCTCGATTTTCAAATATCCAAATTGAAGAAAATCGTTTCCAAAAAGGTATGAAGCATTTTAAAAACTTTCACGCTCCGGAAGTAAAAAAAAAAAATATTGAAAATATAACAACTTAGTATTATTATGTATCAACATATATCTGATAATTTATTCTATATGTAGTATAGAACATTCCTGATTGCCACCCACGACAAACGAACTTATCTGGGAGTGGCCTAACTGTCAAGGACGCGCTACCGATCGTTCATCGTTGAATGCGGAAAGTCACGCTGTTTTTTTTTTTCCATAATTGCAGGAAACGCAATTTTTTTTATGTATTTCTTTTACGCGCTTCGATTTACCCTTGCATTTGATGAAATAGATTTGTATTCATCCGCGCATTTAGGCTTTAGTTCGTTTTTTTTATAGTCACAATTATATATTCGAACCAAAATAAGACAATTTTTTTTTACCGTGTGGGCAATCGACCGATCTGCGAGCTTCGGCCCTTCTACAATCCAGACCCTCCTCGCCTTTAGGACACGACGACGATTCCTCGATCGAATTCTCACCGAGGATCGAATTTACCTACAAACAACTTGTTGATAATTTATTTTGGATAAATTATTATTATTATCCGATTGAATGGATTTTTATTATTTTGTTCTTATTTTACATACAGTAAAGTTGAATTTTTTCTTCACAATTCACATATCTATTATATAATATATATTTTTTTATTTCACTAATAGCATACATTTTCACGTTTTAAATGACAATTTTTTATCTTTATTTTTCAACACTTTCATTACCCTCTCGAAAGCTCCGGGTTTCGAAAACATCTTGACCAATTTAGCGAGCGCAGTTTCCAATTTAACATCGTCTTGCTCGAACGTAATATTTTGCCCGGCTAGACAGAATAAATTTGTGAAGAAAAAAAGGTAGATAAATAAAACTGTGAATGATCCCGAAATCATCGTTATTTCGTCGCGGTTCCCGTTCGACGTTCGATCATCTACTGTTCGTTTGTGGCGCACATTTCGCGCGACAAACGATTAAAGTGACGGGATAGAAATCCAAACGGTCATCCGGTTCTTTGGTGGGGGAGATAAAACGCAACATTATTTTGTCGATTCTTGTAGGAACTTTTTAAAAAATTTCCGTTCAAATTACGTATTTTTTTCTATATCGGAGATTATTGACAAACTTTTGATGAATGTTATAGAAATTTAATGCAATTATCGGATGAATTAAAAGCTGCAAGTTGAAACTTGGAAATTGTTTTCTCAAATACAATGCTTTGAGCATTGTGAACAGTATCGATTCGATGTATGAAATTTCGGCTAAATAGCCGAAAAATTACACGAGCCTTCGCAAAATGCCTGTAGCGGTTTTTCGAAAAATTCGAAATTCTATAGATTTGAAAGGCCGTGATCGATATTCTTTAAGGTAGTAGTCTGGTAACTTAAGCCGATTTTCATGTCTTTTTTGGAGGGCGTTTTTTTGTAGGAAAATAAAAATGCATCGTTTTGGGTATTTAGGATGTTTTTATTTACATATTAAAGATACAAAAAAAAATTTGTTTGAAAAAATTTAATAGTTTATTATTATTATTATTACTGATCGAAGTTGGCACCTCGAAAAAAAAAGCGCGGGTGGCCCCGGTGATTTTGGCTCTTGATGTTATCTGAAATAAAAAATTCTTGATAATTCTTAATCTATAGACATGTCATTCTGGTCGGAACTACGGAAGTTAAATTTCATGGATAAATAACAAAATGGCGGGCAAAATAAAAGGACTTTTTTCCCCAAAGTCCGCCATTTTTTTATTTATGCTAAAGTCCTTTTATTTTAGCAAAGAAGGGGTTGTAAAATAAAAAGTTAGGGGTGAAAAAATGTCTCGGTAGTTCCGACGAGAACTATAAGTGTGTAGAGTAGCCTGTTAAAATTTGAAAGCAATCGGTTCGGTAGAAAAAAAGTTAGGACCCGGGCTGCCAACTTCGAGGTGCCAACTTCGATCAATAATAATAATAATAGTAAACTATAAAATGTTTTCGACAAAATTTTTCTTGGTATCTTTAATATGTAAATAAAAACATCCTAAATATTCAAAACGATTCATTTTTATTTTCCTACAAAAAAACGCCCTCCAAAAAAGACATGAAAATCGACTTAAGTTACCCGACTACAACCTTAAAGCATCTTTTGAGCCAATAAAACAAAAATCGATTTTCTGAAAAATGTACAGTGGTGTCGGCCCTTAAGACCTTTTAGATTTATCTGATAAGTACAATCTAGATTTACAGAGCATTTATATAAACGTCCGGTACGAGTCGGTTGATGAAACAGATTTCTCCTTTGCCTCCCTGATAAATCTCGAAAAATCGTTGGTGAAACCGATGAAATTTTACGTGCTTGGGAGCAATTTTATATATTTGCAGCCGGTCAGGACGGCTCCTTGATTCTTTTTTTTTTTTGCAATTGTTTTCTTTTCACTTTTTAGTGACGGAGAACGAGTCACCAAAAGGTAGTAATAATGAATCTCTAATTAATTCCATGATCAAGAAATTCACATTCAAATATTCGCGGACTTTATTCCGAGCCATTCTGGGTAATATTCTCGGGGACAGAGTTGTGTTATATAAAATTGGCAGCACTGGCGTTGCATTTTTGTGCAGTAAACATTACGCAATAGAAAAGTGTGTTGTAGCGAGAGATGGCGAGAGAGAGAGAGAGAGAGTGAGAGGAGCTGTGTTTCACGGATAAAACAGAAATTTAACAAATACACGTATAACTTTCGACGCGCATGTGGTCAGTCAAGAGTGTAATTTTAGTTAATATAAATGGAGATGACGTGCAATGATCGTGATCGTGACTCGTACCTGGAAAATGACGGTTAAAGTGAAGAATTAATCGAGGGTTAAAGAGATTCGTCGAGTTTTCATTTTATCAATTAGTTACTTTATTTTATTTTTATTTCGCCAAAACGATTGTGGTGTTACGAGCAAGCGTCCGAGTGCGTTTTGTCGTTGCGGGGAGGGGCGAGAGAGACTGGTCTCGTTTTCTGTGTGCGGCGCGGTCAACAGCGGGGTAACGTTAAAACACTCGTTCGACTCGTCTCAGCGGCTCGTCGCCACTCGTCGCGTTCTTCGCGCTATCTCGCTGTGCTGCAACACACCGAGAGAAATGTCAAAATGGCGTCTTCACAGGACGCTTGGTATCTCTCGTTGCTTGGTTTAGCCGAAAACTTTCGTACCTCAAATCCGCCTAACATCAAATCTTGCATACAGTGTTTACAAGCCGTTTTCAACTTTAAACCACCTCCTCGCGTCGAGGCACGCACGCATCTTCAACTCGGCAATATTTTATTGATGCACACGAAAAACATCGAGTTGGCGCGTTCACATCTCGAACAGGCGGTAAGTTTTATGGTTTCTCGTTCTTTCTCAAAGTAACATAGTTTTTCATTTCAATCGTGCCGTTTTCTACTTCGTTTCATATCGTTCTCGTTAAACTACATATCGATAATCGTGCTACGGTTCAAACTATGAGAACAACTTCCTAACCTCTTCGCGATCGTTTTTCACCAACAATAACAAATCTTTTTCATCGTGAAAAACTCCCGAGCATCATTTCTATTTCTTTTGTACGTCATGCTCGATTTTCACAATCTATGAAATATTGTTTTTTTTTTCAACTCGTTTTTTTAGAAATCCCTACCGTGAGCCTGATTTTGGAAATTTGTATCGTGGTTACCTTGATTTTCAAGATTTTTCTTGTGGCAACTTGAATTTACAAAGTTTCGTCTCCGGTTACTGTCGATTGAAGATTTTTTTTTTAATCCATTACCGCATGATCAATAACCGAACAACAAAATCAAGAATCTATCCCGGCGCATATTATTTCGAAATTTAGTTTGAACCAAAGCTAAACACAACATGTTTCGGAAAACTGTTAATATTCCTCGGTATTGCAACTTTTTGCAACCCATCCACAGACAATTTTCTATGGATTTATTTTTCAACAGAACTTTTTTTTTTTTTCACACTATTATGTTGTTTAGCGTATCAAAAATTGTTATTATTGAGACAATTTTTACTTGATCATACACGACTGCCCGAGAGCCTAATACTAACAATCACTTCAATGCAAATAAAATTTACTATAAAACGCTTGTACAGATCAAATTTTTTCATTAATCTTGAGCTCAATCAGGACTGTTTGTACTTTTTTTTGCTCTGAAATTACATTGATCTATTAGTCTGGTAATAGCATCTGAATAAATATTTAGATAATTTCTAAATAACTTTTGCTAAATAAATAAAATATATAAAAATTAAATAGAAGAAAAGCACCATTTGTCTGTTTTCTAATGATGGGCATAATGTATCATGAATACATGAATTATATTGTCATAAGAATATGTCATTGAACAGAGCTAAGCTAAGTTATCCTGTTCTTTGAAGATCTGAAAACAAAATTATCACCATTATGTATACACTTTAAAACAGTCATTGAGTTTTTTCTTTGTTACATTTATTTCCTATTTCTTCACAATTATTTTTCATTTGTAATTTTAAATTTCAATTGGCGATCTTTAATGTTTATGTAAAATATTTGTTACCCATATTCTAAGTACCTTTGTCTCGTACAAAGTTTTCCCGTATGTAAATTTTGAGGATATAAAAATTTAATTTACAAATTAGTATTGGATATTTAAAGTTGAAATTGGTTTATTGGAAAATTTGTCTGGTTCTGAAGCTGACCATTAGGCTCAACACCGAATTTATATATTTATTTATAATAAGGAAAAAATTCTTTACTATATTTTGCGTTATTCCTGAACATTTTTTTCTATATATCTCTTAAAAAAAAAGTAATATACAATCTTTCGTGATGTTACAGTGGAGGCTCAGTCAAAATATAAATACCTTTGACGATGTAAAGTTTGAGGCGGCGAGCGTCGTAGCTGAACTTTACGAACAGCAACAGCAGCCCAATTTGAGCAAACCAATATTGCGAAAGGCTATTGAACTTTCGCAGCACAATGTTTATTGGCACTGCAGGCTTATTTTTCAACTGGCGGTGAGTGTAAAAATGTCAACAGTTGCTAATATAAAAAAAAAACTGTAAATGATAATGACATTATTTAATTTCATTTTCTTAACATCGCTTAGCATTTAGCAAATAGTCACGATTAAACACGAAAGATATTTATTTTTAACAACTGGTTTACTAGTACAAAAAATGTAAATTGAAGAAAAAAAAAGATATCTATGAGAAATATTTAATTATCACGATATTTTAAAGAGCCGAAACAAAGTTTTTCTACAGAAATAGTCTTATTTAAAAAATTGACATATTCTAATAATATCCAATCGTATTTTTTTTTCTTTTCCAGCAAATACACGCGTCCGAGAAGGATTTCGTAGCAGCGAGCAGTTTACTCGCTGTGGGTGTCGATTATTCTCATATAAGTAACGCCAGCTACACACGGGTATTGTTTCTATTAAGCCGTTGTATGTTACTGTTGATCGACAAGAAATTCAGCGAGGTACACTCGTTGCTCAATTCGGCGAGTCATCACGTCGAGAATTGGCAGGGAAATCCTCATCAGAAGGAGTATCTCAAAGTTTACTTTCTCGTACTTCAAGTTTGTCATTTTCTAATGGCCGGACAAGTGAAGAGTGTTAAACCATGTTTAAAGCAATTGCAACAAAGCATACAGACAATTATGTCACCAAATTGGCCGTCCGACGAGGTCGTTACGGGCTCGAACATCGGTGATATGTTCATATGGATGCCAAAGGAACACTTGTACGTGCTAGTTTATCTCGTAACTGTAATGCACTCGATGCAAGCTGGATACATGGAAAAAGCACAAAAATACACGGACAAAGCTCTCACACAAATAGCAAGATTAAAAAGTGAGTACCAATTATTATTCGTTAAGAAAAAAAAATACATCTAACGGTCATTTCCAAATATCGACGATCGAGATATTTATATCGAAAAAATCGTACGGTCGAAATTGGGAGGACCAAAATGTCGAATACCAATGGGTCGTTCGATCGCGTCCATTGGTATTTCACTTTTTGATCTTTCCTATTTCGGCCGTGCGATGTTTTTCATTTTCGCCATTTCGACTTTTGGTGCTTCGCTATTTTGACCCCCACCTCCTTCTACATAGAGAATGCCGCAGAGATACGGAGTGCGGAAGTAAACATTAAAAACTAACACTCCATTGTTGCCACGGGTAGGGCGTATCCGAGTCATATTTTTTTGCGAAACAGTTTTAACTGTGATTATAGTTTTCTTGAGATTCTGAAGTTATGGTTAAAATCGATCAGATTGACTCCGGGATATAAACCATACCCATAGTGCTAACGGCGAAAAATTCCGACGTTGTGACTCAGTTGTCAACAATTCGAAATATGTCGCGGAGTTGGCATAGCCAGAAAAATTTGGATAAAATCTCTCTAACGGATAAAAAATAAGCCATATCGAAATTGGAGATATTTATCCAAAAGTGAAAATATTTTTATCGAAAAATTAGGATTTATCGAACACGAGGAATTTTGTGAGAGGAGAAAATGATGAAGGGTTTATGTGCAATAAACATATTCCTTTAGCCAATAAAACGCGTATTGAACGAATGCGTTATTTCGATAGAAAATTGATGATTTATCCTTTCAGTCGTCGACAATAAGCCCATATTGTCGGTCTTTCAACTGATGCTACTCGAGCACATTGTGATGTGCAGACTAGTGATGGGAAACAAGAGTGTCGCACTGGCGGAAATATCACAAGCGTGTCAATTGTGCAGACGACAATCACGACTTCTGCAAGGTCACAGGCCACAGTTACACGCTCTTCTTGGTCTCTACGCGATGTCGATGAACTGCATGGAGGCTGCCGAGGCACAATTCACAGCTGCGCTCAGAGTACTTCTTTTTTTTTGTGTCCATTTAGTTTGTCTTACGTTTGCCGAGTGATCGAACAATTTGAAAGTAACGAATCGATGTTTTTTTTCGTTTCTCGTTTTCACCAGACGTCCCAGGAGAGAGAACTTTGGACTTTTGCCAATCTCAATTTAGCGATCGTGTACCTGAGAACGAAGAGGGACGCTGAATTAGGCGCTCTTCTCGAGAGAATAAATCCCGAATCATTGCCGTCGCACTCGCATTCATTGAGGGCGGCGGCGTATTATGTTCAGGGACTTCAGGCGTTCTTTGGGGCACGGTATAACGAGGCAAAGTGAGTATTTCGACGGATTGACAAATTTGTTCAATGATGATGTTATTTTTGTTTGGGTACGTTGTCCAATTGTACTTTCGTTCGCAACGAATCTGACGAGGGGAGGATTCATATATGCCGAACGGACATACCCGACAATCTAATTAGTGCACGATCACAAAGCTTCCTCTATGAAAAAAATAGCCCTATCGACGTTACGATACCGGCGAGTCTCGAGTAGTAAAGTCCTCAGGCCGAGTTTTATCGCAAGATAATCAACATCTGTGTTTCCATCCCCCCACTCCAATGACATAATGTGGTGTAAAAAATCTTGCAACAAGTATATCTACATAAGTTACTTACGAAATTTTTTCTTCGATTTTGTACGGGTTTTTGAAGTAGGATCATCGACTTGCGCATTCATCCTCCTCCGTTTGTATTCAATTTTTGCCGATTTTCTAAGTGTTTTTTTACGGTACGAGAAATTGAGATGTCAAGGCCGAATCAAAAGTCATTCTCTGAGTCTAATCACTGCGTGTTTAAGATCCTCGGTAAAATCCAAAATTGGCGGAACCGGAGCGGAGTTATGGCCATCTGAAATTCAAACATTTTCTCCATTCCAAAAAGTGCTTTGAAAAAATACCAAGATTCATTTGGTTTACTACAAATGGCTGTGTCCAGATAAATTCACGACTCCACTTTGTGCTCATTCTCTTTTTAATGGTTTTGGCTTTAAAATGTCGCTTCATTCGTATAGTTGTGATTTATTTATTTAGTATAGATTTTCAAAGTAGGATCGACTTTCGTATATATGCGCCCTTTGTATTCAAATTTCACGATTTAAACTGTCAACATCAAATGCACGAGTTGTCGAGTACCGGTAGTTTCATATTTAATTATATGTTGATAAAATTGTATTTATATATTAATTATTTGTATTAGCATAAGACTCAATATTTCATGAGTTTAAATGTTAGTTTCTGCAGTTACATTTTCGGTGGTAATATGCAAACATGTACATTGTACAAATTAACTTTGGACTCCATTTTTAAGCTTGGTGAGTTTACGGAAGCAATTTGGCTACTATTTACAAAGTGTTTCAATTTTTCCAATTTAATTCCGAGATCTCACTTAAGCACTTGGCACAATGCCGAGCAAACAATAAATACGGAAAAATCAGCTAATCGCTACGAACTTTAGAAAAACTATGTCAATCGGATGACTTTTTATTCCTATCTTATTTTTCTCGCGTTGTATCACAGATATAGTCATTTAGTCTTTTGACAATAAACATAAAGAGTACACGCTCCTCATTTTTCAAAATGTTATTATGGTTTTCTCGAGTTTCTTTTCTTTTTTACACCACCAATGTTTTTGGGGGTTTTTTTCTCACTCTTTACACATAGTCTTGACACGGTTTCAAGGGTTATGGTTTTTCTTTAATCTTTAACTGAATTTCTGATAAGCAGTCAGATTGCATTAATATCGCCGAAGGTAGCTATCAGACTACCCATAAAATCTTGCAACTTCATAAATTTGTATGTCGAAAAGTTGTACGTCATAGCGGGTTTGTATTGCATCTAAACAAAAATCATCTCTCTATCAAAAAAAATATAAAAAAAATTCAGATTTTTCTTAAGTTTGAAATTGCCCGAATAACTGTTACGATTACTCTTTTTTTTTGTCATCAGACGATATCTCAGGGAAACATTAAAGATGGCGAATTCCGAAGACCTTAACAGACTCACGTCTTGCAGTCTCGTTCTTCTGGGTCACATATTTTTGTCTCTGGGCAACAGTCGTGAGTCCATGAACATGGTGACACCAGCAATGCAGCTGGCATCGAAAATACCAGACGTTCACGTGCAACTTTGGGCTTCGGCAATTCTCAAAGGTAATTCGTCACGATCGACCGCGCAATCAATTTTTTACAAACCCGAGGATTTTTTCCCAGACGGAATGTCGTAAATTGGATACAATAATTATTAAGATTAATAATTATTTATTCAATTTTTTTCGTGCCATTTTTCGTTTGTTTTTCTTTTTATCGTGCAATTTCGACTTATTGATGAATATTGCATGACAATTTCCAGATTTATATAGGATATGCGGGGATCCGAATCGTGAGAGCGAGGCCTATCAGATGCACTGTAATTTCTCGCAAACCCTCCTCAAGGATCACTTTCAGAGTACGCAAATGGTTGAGCACGCTTTGATCCAATGGACCGACGGTCCGGTGCCGGCATTACCGAGCAATCCTCCGCCATCGACATCTCAGGCCATTTTATAACGCGTCTGGTCAGAGATAGACGAGACAACTCGAGGTACCAAAAAGTGTCTCGACGTGGTTAACTACTTAAGAAATGGAAGTATGTGCTTCGTCGCTACCACTAGTTGCTGATCCGAGTTGCCGTTCACGTCCAAGACATTCTTCGACGCGGATGGCTGATCGAACAAAATTTTCGTGAACAACTTGAAAAAAAAAGCGACTAACGAGAAACGTCAGAAGGCGTTTGCGTGCACTCAAGACAGTCTAGAGAGCACGAGAAAGAGAGAGAGAGAGATGTAAAGGAGACACGTGAATATTCGGTGGAACAGCAGCTTTGATCGCCGAAAGATAAATGTTTAACGAATAAAAATGTGTTCGTTCAAGGTAGGGGTCTCGGTTCGTATTACTGAAACTGCAAACGATGCAGTATCGTCAATCGAATCTGTGACGAAAAATTGTAATTGATTGCCAGATTTTTAACAGCGTTTTTCTATTGATAAACAAATTGAAGAAAAAAAAAAACAAAATTATGCAAATTATAAAGGAAAATGTGCTATTAAAAATGTGTCAATTCAAGACTCATCGTGCGAGATACGATATAACCGTCGTTTTTATTTAATTTTCCTTGTAAAAACAACGTCAATCATTGTTTGGGTTTGTTTTACATTGAAACGTTGGTAAATATCAATGGCCCGTGAAACAGCGACGATCGTTTAAAAAACGGCATTTCCATCTGCCTCGGGAAGTAATGACACATGAGTAGAAGCAAAATATTCGCTCTCTCGGGTTTCGAGATTTGAACAAAATGTTTGGCCCAAACGTCGATAATATTTGAGGCGAATGCGTGGAACCAAGAAAACTGCTGTTATACCGTAAATTCGGACGAATCACGACACAGGGGACGATCAAGTAGAACATTCGTTTTCAAATGAAAAAACTCAAAATCATAATTTTTTTGCATTGGGCCTGCATCTTACAGGTAGTATCTATGCTCTACCACAAAAGTGTAAAATGCATCAAACATTTCGCTGCAGGACAGTGGTACATGAGAAAGTTTATGGTAAACTTACCTTTCGATACGAAAGACGCGTGCTGATTTTCAACGCTATTACATTAGACAATTTTCCTGTAAAGTAGAGATTAACCGGTAGGGGCAGGGCTTTTGTAAAAAAAAAAAATGTTTTCGACAATCTGGACAAATTTCCGAAATTTTTTTACTTGGTTTGCATTCCGTGTTGCGACTTCTTAATTCTACATCACTCACAATTGTATGAATTTCACACACTCTTTTTCGTAGGA
This sequence comes from Oxytorus armatus, assembly GCA_958009045.1. NCBI lineage: Eukaryota > Metazoa > Arthropoda > Insecta > Hymenoptera > Ichneumonidae > Oxytorus > Oxytorus armatus. Next base: position 7,123,569 of record OY253747.1, on the reverse strand, counting down.
TTCAACTTAATTATTATTTTTTCATTTTAACGTGATGTGAAAGACACTCTCCATATGGATGGGGTTCTTCGACATAGCGGAACACCAGAAGTCGAACGGTCGAAATAGCGAAAATTCAAAAAGATCAATAGATTAAAAAGTCGGATAACAACGAGCGCATTAGTACGACACATTGGTACGCGCCCATTAGTAATCGACTTTTTGGTGGTTCGCCATTTCGACCCCCACCTCTCCGTTTGCCTCTGTCGATCTATCGTGAGCACCATTAACGTTGTCTAACTCGCACCAATATCTCTTTCACATCACCTTAAATGAAATATTTACCCGAAGGGACTCGAAAATCTACGATTAGAAAGAATTTAGAGCCTCTTCAGTATCGCACGAGCTCCAAAGTTATGTTGCCAATGCGTTTTAACGATGAATTTGGAAAAGCGACACCGTACACAAAAAATAATAATACATAAGAAAAAAACGCAGTATAACACAGGAGTATAAAGTCGATGGAGAGAGACAGATATATCGAGTGAACGAAATAACATTTTTTTTGTTTTTGCCGTTGTGAAATATGCAGATAAATATTGCGAACAATATTTGTGTGAATTATCTCTGTCTCTCACCGCATAGATGTGGGGCTGATTACTACCGCGTTGAATATATGTATATATTTGTCAGATTGATTACGCAATAATTTCGAGTAATTAATTGATTATTTATTAATCAATCTGACAAATGTTTTAACACAAACAAACAAAAAACGAAAAAGCCTGGCGCATGTTGTGTGGCGTCATAGGGGCCTTAGCGCTCGGGGTAACTCGAGCGTGTTCGAAAATAACCTGCACAACAAAAAAAACAAAGCAGTAATTCTTTTATTTTTATTTTTCTTACGCGCGCTATCGAGTTACCGCGGCGTCTTGTAAATAATTCAATTGATGGTTGGGGGAGAGAAACGACCGGAAAATTGTGGTCGTTTTAGTAAAATGAAACGCCCATTATTCTTTGTCTACTAAATTTTTTTTTTTTCTAAATCGTGAAACCCAGACTTTCGGCTATAAAACTAATTTGTGTAAGGGGCCACAGTTCGCTCGCGTCAAAGCCTTTTTTCCTTCGACGATCACTCTAGAAAGAAAATTTTAACAAAATCTAAAACAATAATCCTTTGCGTTCGAAAGTTGACTCTTGTTTGCACAATGGTAAAAAAAATGTACATTTGATTTAGGCAATGTATCAAATCGTAAGCGCGGGAGGAGAAGAAACGATAACAATCCGTCTAATTTGAAATTTTCCTTTATCAAGCGATGCCCGCACGAATTATAAAAATATTGTAAATATATATAGGGCGCGTTCTATAATTCACCTTTTTATTGTTTTTCATCGTCGTGTCTCTTCATAGTTTAATGCACTCGACAGAGATAGAACGATAAAAGGGTGAATTAGAGATTACGGCCATAGAATTACACGTGAAAAAGATAAATGAGTGACGAACGACACGTGAGAGGTGAATTATTTATTTTTTAAACGGACTTTTTCGTCAGCCGGTCTATCATCGCGATGGGGAGATACAAAAGTGGAGAGATATTCCAAAATTTCTCGGAGCATAAGGCGGTTAATTTGTGCGGTTCCGGTTTTCTTTTGATAAATGTAATTAACGTCTCAAGACCTAAGGAAATTTCATTCATCCGCTAGAAAATATGAACAGATAAAAAACAAGATACGACAGAACCACGAATTTCGAAGTTAAGAAATCCTTTTATTTTTTAAGGGCGTGCTAGTCTAAACGATTTCATCGGAACTCGTAAATCCGTGAAGAATGATAGTTTTGGCTGGGTGATGGACACACTTCTTAAACGAACGGACGAAAAAAAAAACAACAACAATAAAACCGCTTCGATGTTCTAAATTCCGTCGGCGTAATATGTATGTATGAATGTGTGAAAGAGACGAAAATGATATTTGACGAGAGTGCGGAAAAAAGTTTATCGATTAATCGATCTTGTACAGGCTGTTTTATCACAAATGTAATGTATTTTTTAAGATACTAGAGAAAGAAGAGGAAAAAAACGGTACAGACTCAACGAACTCTCGTTACACTTTATTATCTAGGTTCATCGACGAGAAAATTCGTTTGTCGAATTTTCTACGAAGTCGAAGAGCTTTCACTGTACAATATTTTTATTTATTTTTCTATGCGGTAATCATATAGTATACAAATTTCTCAAAATTTCCATCGTCACGGCACAAAACGTTTTGCGTCATCTCTTCGTTGGCAACTATATGCGACTACGACGGATTCTTTATACATATATAATATTTTTTTTTGACATCCGATACTGAATCACCGTACCAGCGTAGTTATATTATCATTGGTTTACTTTCTGTACCACACCTGCGACGTTTCCATACGTTTTATCTTTTTCTGCAGCTGGAGAATTCCGTAGAGCAAGGCTTCCGCGGTTGGAGGACAACCTGAACAAAGTATTTTATAGTCATGAATCTGTTGCCAATGTTATTCAATGTAAAATTATGCAGAGACACGATGGAAGATGATATATCGGATGAGAGATATAGCTGTCCGAATTGCGAACGCCAGGCCAGTACCGTATCATTTTTTAGCCTGTTATTTGGCTCGTCCCTTTACGGGACCTCGGGCCACTCGCGTCTTGATATATTTCGGTGGGGGGTGGAGAGACATTTCTCCGAAAAGGACAAGGACGGGACGACCAGAATTTGCAGGAATTGAACTCGCGACGATTTGGATTACAGACTAGCACGGTAGCCAGTAAATTGCATCGCCTCTTTATTACCCCCCCCCCCCCCCCCTCCAAAAGATATGTCATGAAATATCTCGAAATGCGATTTATTTCTGAAGCCGGCTAAGTCGTCATTATGATTGGCTATTGATGTCAGAGTTCGGTCGTGTGCATACTTCGGATCGCACGATCGTACACGACCAACTTAAGGGGACATACAATTACAACGATCAAAAATCGATTTTGTCTTTTAAACGATAGAACTATAACTGTAGAATATTTTCACAAAGTTTTAAAGCAAAATTAGAAAATATTGAACGATTTCGCTGACAACAGCCATCGCAAACTACTGCAATAACAGGAACGGCGCAGTCTTTCACGGCCAAAAGAGGCCCGAAAAGCAAGAAGAGGTGAATTAATGGAAGAAAATCAATTTTATGAAAAAGCTGAAGGCTTATTATAAGTGCCTGGTATCGCTGACTAACCCGTAAGTAATTTTAATCACTTTTTTACTTTAAACTTTGAACGCGTTTTTCTCAAAGCTGCATTTTCGAAATTGGCGTGCAGGATACTGAAAAACTATTAAGCCAATTGAGTTCAAACTTTTTAGAAATGTTGATAATATCATTACCTTCTAGTTGACGGAAATTCGTTTTGAAAAATTAGAAAAAAAAACTGCTTTTCTAATAAAAATTTTGCGTGAAATTTCGATTTTTTTCTGTAAATCCGTGTCAATTTTTTAATTTGCTTTTTCTTTATTTTAATTACTATCAAATAGAAACTGCACAAGTCCTAACTGAAAAAATGTTTGAATTTTGTTGCAGATTAAAGTTTACAAGAAGCTAGACTGCACGCCGATTCGGAACTCCCGCTGCAACCTTGCTGTAACACTGTCACAGCTACGCCATATTGAGAAATGAATTTAAAAAAATTGTTCTGTATACTTAAATATACTATTAAAGTATACCGGCAATTTGATAAATGTAGAATAAATATTTATTAGTTAAAAAAATGCCGCTATATTGACTAATTTTCTCCCGTCCAATTGTATAGTCCCCTTAATCAACAAAGTAGCGCGCGAAGCGCCGACACCGATTCTAGTCTCCCGTACAAAAAAGAGACGTCACGAAATATCGAAATGCGATTTATTTTTGAAGCCGGCTAACTCGTCATTATGATTGGCTATTGATGTGCTCGAAGTTCGATCAAGTGCATACTTCAGATCACACGATCGTACATAACGAACCTAACCTGCAAAGCAGCGCGTGAAACGTTCATATCAATTCTAATATCATTAAAAACGGTATTTTTATCTGAACAGACCGAACGAAATGTTCTTACAATTGTGAGCTTCTCGACGTATTAATACCATTCCGGCTTGCAATACTCAAAAAAAATATTGTACACGCTGGGCAACAAATTGAAATTCGCTAGTCTTTCAATGATCGTGTACGTTGGTATATGCGTTTTCATTGGTTCATTAAATTCGGCTAATCAATCGACGCGCTCGAATGAAGGCAAGGCGTAAAATTTGTTATCGTAATGCGAGAACAATTCGTTTGAAATTATCTTTCGTAAATAGACGTTCAGTACGCCGGAAGTTGTTTTCGTATGAACATCGGAAATATCATTCAAGCAATTAATCAATTCTTCTAGCAAATATCATTCAAAAAATTAATCATTTCTAGCAGCAAATATCATTCAAGAAATGCAATAATTTCTTGAGGGAAGATTATTTCAAACGAATAATTCTTGTATTACGATTAAATATTGTACACTTTGGCATAATTCGAGCGCTTCAATTGGTTCGTCGAATCCAATGAGCCAATAAAATGCTCGAGTGAAGAGAAAGGGAAGGGAACAATTTGTGACTGTAATTTGGGGACATTCGTTTGAAAGCGTTTTTCACAGGGAAGTGTTGGTCACGCGAGAATATTGAACGTATTTAAGGAATAATTGCACACCAGCGGTTTAAGGTGGGTTCGCGCTTCCACGCCGTTTGCAAAAAATCGTTAAACTCCTCTGTCAGATAAAAACGCTTTAAAAGTTGTTCCTAAAAACTCTCTAAAATTGTCAGTGAATTGAAAATTGAACGAGGAAAACCTCGCATTCGAGTCTGCAAGTACCGCCAATGGAAAATAAACGAACTAAACCAAAACTCTTTTCCACGATTACTGTGCCTTTTTCGACCAAATACCACGTCTTTAATTTTACATATACGCCAACAAAGAAGGACTCGTTAGCAAGAGTTTTCATTCGTCTCAGTGGTAAGGGCAAAATCTCTTGGAATTAAGCTATACAATAATAATTATATCCATTTTAGTTTTAGAATTTTTCCTTTCAGCTGGAAATGTACATTTCTATTTTGAATTTCAAAATTGTCTGCTATTCACGACAGAGATAAAGGCGTCCAGAATAACTTGAAAAAATGTCAAATCATTCGGTTTGATAGCTTAGGAGTGGTGTTTGACCGAAAATTTCAATGAATTCTGACGGCATTATACAGGGTCGAAAAAACGTTCCTTTCACATGCTCTTAAGTTAATGAGGAAACTGTTCGCCTTTATCGCCGTACCACCAAAATCCGAAGGTTTCTCACCTGGTACATAAATGTCCACGGGTATAATTCTGTCGCATCCTCGAACAACCGAATAACTATAATGATAGTAACCACCACCGTTGGCACAGCTACCCATAGAAATGACCCATCGCGGTTCGGGCATCTGATCGTATACTTTCCGTAGAGCAGGTGCCATTTTGTTTGTCAACGTTCCCGCAACGATAATAACATCGGCTTGACGCGGCGAGGCACGAAAAACTACCCCGAATCTGTCCATGTCGTAGCGCGGCGCGGCTACGTGCATCATCTCGACAGCGCAGCACGCAAGACCAAAAGTTAACGGCCATACGGAACCCTTGCGTCCCCAATTCAAGAGATCATCGACTCGCGCCAGGGCGTATTCGGCCATGTTGCTCGTATTCTGAAAAGGACTGTAGGGCTTCCTGGCCACCTTTGCCGGTGTCGAGGCACCCGAACTTTTGCCCTGAACCTCCGTGGCCAAATCACGTATTTGTGCGGATACCGGGGCGATAGTGCCCGCATTGCTTCGCATCAAACTCTGAATCCTGTGCTGAACGTTCCCTGTGAAATGAGTTTGCAATTACACAACGATGCTAACACATTTTGGAATATACATAGTAAAATATGCACATCAGTTGTTTTCTACCCTAAACGAAGTGGGTGTATTTTTTATACTCCTTATACAGTTAACATAACTTCTTTTGCTACAGTAGTAATTGAGCCGCTGAATATTCCTTAAAATTTTTCATATTAACGAATAATGAAATTTTTACTGTTCCATCATTTTCACAAAAATAAATAGGGTAGTACGCGCGAATTATGAACGCTTTGGCCCAAAAAATATCTAAAAATTCAAGCACATTTTTTATTTTCATTCCCTGTATTGTTTAAATCCTCAACTACCAGTGCTGCAATATTACAGCATTCAATTTCACTCTATCGGCATGTGCCGAAAAAGTTTGAGTCAATGTGGATAGCTTGAGGGGCTAAATATTGGTGTTAATAGTAAAAAAATAAATAAAAGCTAAAACAAACATTCCAATTGCTTTCATTTACGCACGGTGGTAGTCATTTTCCATGTCAAAGAGTATGATAAAAATTTCATCGATTTGAAACATCCAGAACCCAAGATATAAGATGGACAATTGATTTTGCAATTATCTTTATTTCGTTGAAGCGATGTTATTTGTACTGAAATATTTGAGAAACTTGATAGTCAATATATTTAAAACTCTTCGAGCATAAAGATCAAAACCGTCAAAACCATATTGAAATTTCAGATATATAAGCTGGATTTGTCTTGATAGTTGTGCAATGATATTTTTTGTCAACATAGTCGTATGTTCGTTCTTTAATTGATCCTGAATATAGCGACGTTCGAGCCAGTACATATTGTTTGAAAAGAAAACAGAAAAATAATAAAAGAATGGTTTTCTGAACAAATCGTGCATTGTTGGATTAGTTTCTAAACGAGCGTTAAACGTTTCAATATAGAATGATCTCATATAAAATGTATTAAAAACATAAAATAAATATATTAAAAACTGTAGAATTGTTGATTACCGGAGTTACCACTGGTGTGGTATTAAACAGAATTATGTTTTTGAAATCGGACAAACGTATGTCAACACAGTAAGTAATGTTAAACTATTGTATATCATAATGATCTTGTGAGCAAATCGCGAACCCTTTAATTTGATTTATTGTATTATGAGGTTATGTTAAATGAGTACCAAAATAGATCAGTCGTTTTTGTCGCACCACAAACGACTAATTGTATACATTGCATGAGATTATGTAATTTCGAGAAACACTGCTGCAGTTTCCTTTAGAACAATAGTCCATTTTTTAAGTCTTTAGATATTCCGAAAAAAATTTATATATGGTTTAGAGGTTAGGATTATTACAATAGTATTGTATATTTATTATAAACATGACAACGATGATCATTGAAAAAGAATTGTGGTAAAATTGTCAATTAATGTTATTAACGTAATATAATCAATAATGTAAAACTCACGCGTAATAACCCCAGGAGACAACATTTTTGCAACTCTGGCGTACACACACGTACACCGGACAGAAGCCGTACCACAGTCGTACACGCTAGTGCACGCACGCTGACGTCGACTGCAGCTTTAATCTTCAATCCTCCTGCAGCCAAAACGACACGTTCAGTATTCAATGGTTGGCATTGGCACGTGTGTCGTCATATGACGACTGTTCTGTCGACAATAAGAAGGGTTATGGTTGGCTGGCGCTAGGTTTGGTATTTCGACCGGAACGTATCAGCTCGCGTGGTGCGTCATTGCATTGCTACTATGATATCGTTTGAATTTTACGCAGCAGCACCATTCGGAGCCCCTGCCAAATTACAATCTACGGAAGGAAGTAAAAGAACAGACTCCTGTTATCTCATGTTGCCTCATTATTGTCTATCAAATTAATTCCAATAAGCATCGGTCACGTGAATTTACTAGTATATAGATTTTCATGCAAAAAATATTCACTGCAAAAACAATAAAGACATAAAGAAAAAAGTATTCATTATGTACATGTAACATAAATACGGAGGTTTTAAATCGAAAATAAATTGCGTTCAGAAGCTATCTCACCAAAAGTTCGGAACGAAAACGCTGATAATTCTCAATTCCTTTGTTAATTATATATACCTAATACATACTTTCGTTTTTTTAAATTTTATACGTCCATGAATCTTCGAAAAAATGAGGCGAAGCAAATTTGCACTTTAAAAAATTATGTAGCATATACTCTGCTTTACCTTATTCACTTTTTTTCTCATCTAAGTGTGTTGTGATAGGCCGCGAAATTCTGTTAGCCAATCAAAGAACGTTTCATTAGGGCGATAGTAAAGTTTACAGTTAACCTCAATATTTCGACGTTTAGTTGTCAATATCGCACTGGGAATCGTTACAGTTCTACTTCCATAGTCGATCGAACGCTGTAAAATCTATGCTAGATTCGGAAGAAGCTAAATCGTTGATCCTCAAGAGGCAAAACATTGAGATCAATGACTTCGGTACATTCAAAATTGGTGCGAGAAATTACGAAAATCAATTCTGTGGTATTTACATTGCCAGATTGGCAGCATTGAAGGACTCACTCGTTACAACAGCCAAGTTAAAATGGGGTAAATTATTTAATGTTAATGTTAAAATTGGTTATCAAGTATTTGCAGTAAATCATGAATTTACGGAACAATGATCACCGAATTTTTTTAGGGCAACGTCCAATCTTGCAGATAGGTTGTCTTTCGGAATTAGACGATCAGGAAATAATAATTATCATTGGAACTCTGTACAAGCATCAAGAACTCAAGCCTTCGATACTGAAGGAACTGAGCGAAGAACTTCAAGTGGCGCATCAACCTCAAAGATCCAATTATTCCTCCAACAAGGACAAATTATTTCTGGAGGATGAATCGTTGCGAACACAATTATTGGGTAATCATCCTGATCCCAGGGAAGTCGTTACCGGACTAATCTGTGCAGTTTTGGGTCATGGAACCGAAGCTGGAGCATTTTGGGTATAATCATAAAAATGTTCCTTCGTCTTACTTTCTGAGTCACTTTTTACATTTGTGAAAATGTCAACAATAATTAACTACGGAAATACTTGTAATCGACAGTATTATTTAAGCACATTTCATTGGGATATTACGTGCAAGTTCTCTCATAAAATAATCCTGTGTCTTTAGTTGCTAAAGCAACTAAAGGCGCAGGATTATCACATTTCTTCAAAAACCTGCAGTCACATTTTCCCAACAACAAAATTTGTTGTCACAGGTCGAGGACTGGTGTTTTCCAGGATGTTGTCCCTGTATCTCTAGTTCCGCATTGGCTTCTAAAAACAGAGGAAAAATGCTGTTTGTTTCTGGCTTTGATTTCGCAAACAGCGCAGACTGTATGAGCCTGACTCTTTTGAGCGAGTGGATAAGTGGTCTAGCGGGTGTTCCCAGTGCTCAAGAGGATGAAGCTTCGGTGATGCAAGTTCTTGTAGCTGGTAACAGTGTCAGATCCACTGTCGAAACTTACACGCGCAAGGAATACGAAATGAAAAAATCGCGTGCCACACCCGCTGCACTCGAGTCTATCCTGGCGACTTACAGATTGGATTCTTACCTCAATGGCATAGTCGAAAATTGTCAAGTCATCCTGATGCCTGGTGAATTTGATCCATCGAATCACTCGCTACCGCAACAAGCGCTGCATCCGTGTATGTTACCGAAATCCTCGAGGTACATATAGTTTTATCTTGTGGCTTTTAAGGTAGGCACCCGCCTAACTTGATAAACAAAAATCTTCATCCGTCATGTGTTCATTCCTGTCGATTTGAAAGAGTAAACTTAGCATTGACGATATTGTTATGAATATCATGGACATGATATAATTCGTATATTCATTGATGCAGTTGTGACACAAATCTGCTCTTTTTTTAGCGACTAGCATGTTATGTTGATCCGCGTACTCGAAACTGCTTCATATAATATTTGTTGTTTCATCGCATAATTGTCTTTCTTAAATTTGCGCTTCTAAAATTGTAGATATTTTACGCTACTCCTAAATACGGAAGTTTTCCACTGGAAATAAGGGTCGTTCCCGTTTCCTTCGGGACACCCTTCACTGTGTTCTTTGAGACTGTTGATCCGATAATGAAAACCTATCGTTTCCACCTTAGTATACTCTCCACTTTATCTCATCTATCTTATACTTCCCAACCTTATCCCACAAGGCGTTGAACACACAAGAAAAGGTCTCAAAAGAGGGTTTCAATGTAGAATGAAAGGAGAATAAAAGTTTTTTCAACTGGCTTTACCAGTGTAGACTTGGTGTATTTCTGTTCTGTTGCTTTCCCATGAAAACAAAAGATGGATATAGACTCCGTGCACACCTAATGCACATTAGTGCATCAAGTTGAAAACGCTATTAGACTATAGGCTGAAGGTGGACTATAAATTTAAGTTAAACAGAAGCTTTATATTCATTTAAAATTCTGTATCTTCGTCATAATAAGATGAAGAAGTCTTAGATTAAATTTAGAAAGTTCCTTGAGCCTATGCCACTCTACCCCTAGCTACAATAGTAGATTTGCCTTCTCAAGAACATGTAAGCTTCTCCGAGGATCGACTATGTTGAAATTTCGACATCGTTTGAGCCCAACCTCTAGGGACGGGTGGGTGCTCAAAGGTCTAGGTCTACATTGAAAAACAAAAAAATTCGTGACATAAATGTACCGTACCGAGCGATTGAGATCCCACCTTTGAGCAATGATTTGCAAGTTATGAGGGCACCAAACAGCTAAATGACAACTTATTTACACAAAAGTAAAATGCATAACACCCCTTTTTCAGTCGGAGGATAAAAAGATAAATGCAAAAAACAAATTCGTTGCAGATACAAGACTCTTCGAAGTGTGACGAATCCATGGATCGGAAAAATTGGCAACAGAATTGTGTCGGGTTCGAGCGGACAACCGATACATGACATAACGAAAGTCGCAGGACTCGAGGAAGCGACGGCTCTTGATTGGCTAGAAAGAACTCTGATATGGCGCCATTTTGCACCAACTGCGCCCGACACGCTTCCGGCGTATCCGTACTTCGGCACCGATCCATTCGTCATGACGGATTGTCCAGCCATATATTTCGCTGGTAATATGGAAGAGTACGCCACGAAAATGTACATTGGTAAGCAAGATATCGTATAATTAAGTCTCGGAAATTGTATTCCCTGCGCTCGACACTATCGATTGGCTATATATGATTCTATGGTATCCTTATGGAATTTCTTCGATTTTTTAACATCCTTCCCATCAGGGAAAAGCCCTTGGAAATTGAACTCATTTCGTCATATATTTTCACAGTTTCATTAGTCTTTATTACCGTATCTCCTCCCATGCATCGGCAGCTGTCTTACATCCCCCACCTGTATCGCATTCGCACGAGGGTACAAGGGAAGGTACGGAAAACCGGTACCGATACAAATAGTCATATTTTAACTAATTCTGTGGTGTTTGCACGAGTAAACTCAATGAAAACACTTAGATAAATAACCTGCCCGCTCAACGATTCAATGCCCCAGCCGGCGCACGGAAAAACGATCACCGATCGAAGTAATGGACTCAAGCATTGCTGCTCGCCTTGGAATCCGCCGAAGCCTTGCGCCGACCGCGCAACCATCGCTGTCGGTAATTTTGTGGATTATTGGGACGCCAGGTCCCTGCCATCTGGTGGTTAAATTCAACACTACCCATAGTATACTGAGAGAGATTGATTGACATACTTTAATATGCCTTAGCAATCTATGAGGCAAAATTTATGTTCAGAACAGCGTGGGTACAATATAAAGTTTTATAAATTATAGTAGATACTAAAATAAAATTCAGCTTATTAAAAATAATTAGACATAATAATAATAACGATAAAAAACTTCGGCGATTTCCCGTGTGAAGCAGTATTGGCCGCGGTCAGTACTGGGGTGGATGACCGCTTAGCCGTGCGCTGGCTTGCACGCTGACTACTGAGCGGGGGGGGGGGGGGGGGGAGGGGGGGGGGCAATTGTTTCTGAGTTTCTGATCGTAATACAACTGAAACTCAAGGAAAATCAAAAAGCCATCCATATCGGCACGGGTTTTCCGCAGTATCCGGGTATCCACGGCGAATACGATACAGTGTAGCTAAAAAGCAAATGCGGATGCTACGGAAGTTAAGTTAGCTTCACATAGTGCGGGTAGGGAAGAATAGGAGGTCAAATTGGGAAGGGTCATCGGTAAAAACCCGCAAGGATATACGTTGGAACATAAAAATTAAAAAACAATGATGATAAATGATTGTAGCGCCAGATTTGTGCATCTAGGTTTGCGAGCAAAGAGTTACAGTCGAGTTAGACAAAGCAATTTGGCGAATGAGCAGCAATGAAGGCAAGATAATCACAATGTTTATGAGCAGGGCCCGGACCTCGGTGCTCTAAAAACAATCTGACAGTCTGGCTTGCAATGAGTGGATTGCTGAGAAGGCATAGACCGTTTCTTTGAATCGAGAGAAATAAAAGTCACTGCTACACTTTTTCCTTACATGCAGTATTGTTTATCAACTCAGTCATTTTTTTGCAGGATCAAATCTTTGATCTGCCATTATCTGCCAATTTTAGTGAAAAATTACAGCCCCGAAAGTGAAGTGGCTTTCAAGAACTAAATAATTTAATATTTCGATAATTTACAAGAATTAACAAATTTCCTCTGTTACATTATTTCTACGACTTACCAACCTAGAAAAAAAAAAAAAATCCTTGTCCGTGTAATGACGGCGGTTTTTACCCCTTGAAATCTCGTTTAAAGAACAAAAAGTTGTGCATTTCAGTCTTCCCCAAAATGAAATCGAAAATCCCGCATATTCGGGATAAAAAATAAATTTTTTTTTGTATAAACTAATTTTCCTAGAGAGGGGATTGAACGGAATGATAATGAAATCGACATCATAAAATTGGATATATATTATTTTTTCCATCTGGTCTTTTTTCCCCGACACTTCACATGAAGTACGTCCTGTACTAATAGTGTACTAATTTCGGGACTGTAATTTTTACGCAAAAAATCTTCAGACTACATGAAATTATATGTGAGAATGGTGGACAAATCAAAATGTCGGTCCTGGACCAAAGTGGCTGACAGTGAGTTGGTTAAGATATAAGAAAGAGTGTAGTAGTCAGTTTTGTTTCTCTGGAGTCAAAGAAACAGTCTATGACTTCTCAGCAGTCCACTCATGGAGACTTGAGTAAAGGAGTCCGATCTCTAGTGGGGAAAGTAGGAGAAAAGCGTCTAAAAAAATTCGTCCAATAACGATTTCAAATTTCCAATTTCTCAAGTGAAGTCAGTAAGAAGTAAACTGTACATGGAACCTAGCTGAACCTAGACAAAACAATATCGTTGACATCATTATTTATTGCACGCTTATCGTCTGCACTTTTTATTATTCCACTCAAAATATGTTACAAATAAATATTTATCTAATAAGTGAATAGAAGCAAGGCGTAATATTAGGAATTATAACAAGTTAAGGTTAATCGACAATCCTTTATCCACCATACTTCAGATCGCTATGTCGAGTCTCCCCACCACTCGTGTATTGTTGGCGACAGCAACGCCTCGCCGCGTCAACTGGCAAAGCCTTATTGTCTGAATTTTGTATTCCGCTTCAGAAGTAAGAAAATCGGACGCCTTTACTCTAGTCTCCATGAGCCATGAGTCCACTCATTGCGACCCAGACTGTCCCAGACCCAGACCCAGATTTTTTTAGAGTACTGAGATCCGGGCCGTGATTATGAGGCCCTAATCAATATTAAGTCCGGACTCGAGGAGACATGAAAAGAAACGCGTTTTTTAAATGTTAACAGAAAACGATGACACGATCTCGGGGGGAAGCGATTGCCAGAAATAGGAAGCGGACAAGCAAAAAGACGGATGATACCCACTCACCGTACCATAAGCTATCGGTTATGGGACGATGAGTGGGTATTAGGGCGATTTTGTTTTCGACTATTTTTTTTCTCAGTTCCCACCTGAAATTTTGTTGGATATGTCGAAAAAGAAATTCCCTGAAGGTTATAGCCCTTAATATTAATTCTAAGTACTTTCCCTTAACGTGAAAAGATTTTCCATCTAAAATACACGTAAATCGAATTTTTTTTGTTCAAAAGTCTATAACTCAGCCGCATTCTATGCTATTATATTGTTCTTGGTTTCGATTTACTTAGAATAAAACAATCTAAAAAAGTGCCGTTTGCGGCGAAAGTGTAAATTGTACTGGTGAGTTAGTACGGGTCACTGAAGTTGATTTTTACCCAAAATTCTCGTTTTTTTGCTGTTATCTCCGAAATAATTAACTTTACGAAAAAAATGTAAATGAAAAATTTGTTGGACATTTAATTTCCTACAAAAAAAGTCCTATCGAACCAATTGCTTAGATTAATATTTCTTGAGATATTGGACTTTAACTTATGAGTAGTATAACATTTTTACGGTTTATATTACCGTAGAAATTTTCACTTTTCAAAACTCGACAACCGTCATTCAAACCAGATTTTTTGCAGACAACCATATATCATCGTGTTTGCAATGAAACAACGCTTATTTTGATATAAGATAATTGGTTGAAAACAGCTGGTATCGACTTACCTGTTTATACCTGACAACCCAGTAGTTACGCCAGGAAAAAAATAGACAACCCAACGTTTGCATATTCCATAGGCTTCATACTTTCGGTTGGTATTAAATTTATTCGTTACTCACGACTGCAATGTTGAATAAAAACTCATATTTGAATTGTTAATTAATCATAGTTTTGCCAGGATTTTTTAGGCAACCAACTCGCGATATATTTTCTAACATACTAAATTTGATATAAAATTCTTTCATCCAGTAACGCGATGGGTGAAGGTCGTTTCTAATGCGGATCCTCTACTATCAATATGAGGAAATGAAGTCGGGCCTTCGCCATCTGCCGATTAATTGTAATACCGCTCTGAGTAGGCTCCCATGAAACAAATTGAATTCTAAAGTTCGCAAAGACAATGAAAACGCATTTTCAACGTCCCCAATGTTTTTAACACACAATGATGTTAAACAATAATTCGTTTAAGGTCTTATATATTTATATTAGAACATCCGAAAAACGTGTTTTTAACCCCTTTGCAGATTCTTGGAAAATAACGTTTCTTCCACATTTCCAATGATATGCGCAGGCGCACATGTTCGCCCAAGCGCATATTCATGAAGTCTGGAGTAAAGGAGTCCGATCTTCGTACTTCTGAAGCGGCATCAGAAATCCGTAAAATAAAGCTTGCGCCAGCTGAGACTGCGGGACGCTGATGTCGTAAAAATCTAACGAGTGACGGGGGGGAATAGACATAGCGATCTGAAGTGTGGTAGATAGAGGATTGTCGAATCACCTTAATTTGCTATAATTCTTAATACAGATTAACAGTAATTAATAGTTTTATATAACTTTTATATTAATAATTACACGTGATTACACTGGAATGTCATGTGTATATTTACCGTAGGTGGCTAGGTTCAACTAGGCTCCGCATGCAGTTTACTTTTTCCTTACTCCACTTGAGAACTTTGCAACGACAGAGACGCTTTTGGCGCAATCTGAAACCATTACTCGACGGATATGTGAGGACGAATTTTTCGTACCCTCTCCACTAGAGATCGGACTCCTTCTCTGGTCTCCATGCGCATATCGAGCAAAAGAGCCTACTGTTCGACGACATATTGACACCCGGTGTCATGTTTTCTTTTCCTAACAGTTAATATGAAAGTTTCCAGAAGAATATTGGGAATTACCACGGAGGCGTGGTGGGCTATTTAAGGGACAACACCACTGTGACCCCCTGTTTTTTTTCACATTTTTCAAGAATTTTTTTTTGTGGGAAAAAAAAGAGATATTCGAAAAATTTTTTTGGGTTTTGTTCCTTGCTTATTAATGTATCAAAAAACATTTATTTCACATTTTTCACGCCGCATGGTGGCGCTGGGGAAGCTTTCGCGTCAGGTGCTGTCATCTCCGCAGTGGTTCGCGGCACGCAGCAGAACTCTCTTCAACGTCGATCTGAAAAAAATACCGAGTGTTTTCGTTAATAATATGATATTTTGAAGAGAAGTACATAGGGATTTGGAAAAATATTGTTGTAAAAAAAAATAGGCACGCCTTTGAAATTAAAGAATGATTTTTGAGCAAAATTTCTCGTCGAAAATAGACTATAACTTTTATAATTATTGAGATATCGAAAAAATCCTATGTACTTCTCTAGATAATCTACCTTTATTGATACAGTACAAATTTGAAGTCGATCGGATAAAAATTGCTCGAGTTCTGCTGCATGCCACACTCAAAAAAGTGGTTTTGAGAAAAACGCGTTCAAAGTTTTAGGTTTGTTAATTTATGTTATAAATTGAAAAAAAAATTATTTACCTTCAATCAGCGATGCCGGCACCATATAGCTGGCCTTCAAGAAGCAAATCGTTGTCTCCTGATTCTTTCCTCGAACTTGTTAAGGCTTTTCTCGCTTCTTTTGCAGCATCTGTGAGCGAGCGCTCCGCGAGCTGGATCCGCGCTGCGTCGGTCTCAACGCAAAAGTTGAAACAATTTGGGCCGATGGTTATCCGCAACGTCTCCAGTACTTTCATGAGACTTCTCAGGCCATCATTGAATACTAATACCGCGATATCAGTTGCAATATCAATGATTCTTTTGCTTCCGGACTGGCACTTGGGGGCTGTTGCCCAAACTGATTTATTGTAACTTTCGTTATTGTTTTGCGTATAGCCGCCCAAACAACGCTGCAGCAAATCGTCCCTATTCAAATTTTCGAAGATTGGCTGAATTGCCTCCAATATTTCCTGAGGAAGAGGCGGCTTATGGCGATATTTAGAAATATCACCATTTGCGACCGCGCGCTGCCACGAACACCACGACTCGGCTCCTTCCGGGCAATCGTCATGTTGTGGCTCACTGTCTGTGGACATTTTATGTTTGATAGTTGCCCAAATTGCCTTCCTCATTTTGTCAACATCATCGCTGTTCCTCCGAATAGCCAAGCCGTAATATGTGCTCAACTCGTCAATCAATTTTCCGGTTAGCTTTCCTCTGCCAGACAATCCTTTTTTTTTCACGATTGCGCGGAGGCGCGTCTCCATACGTTTTTGGACATGATCGATGCACTCTTTTTTTATCTTGAAACCGTCGTATGGATCGCTATTCGATATGCCCAGAAACGTTTTAGAATCGCCGTCACCAATATAATATTTATATTTTGTGCCATAGAGCTCTTCAGACCGTTGAAACATTTCGATAGCTGCGTCGACTTCCATTTTTCCGGAGGAGCCGCTATGGTTCGCCTGGCACTCATCGTCATGGGTAACTTTCCATTCCCAGTACTCCGCGGTGTTTTCTTTTTTTTCCCAATGCTCGCAAGCTTTGCAGTATTTCGATTCAACCATAACGTCAATTACTTTTTTAGTGTACCAGCTGATTAGCGATGTTACACCGAAAAGCGAGCTGAAACCGCGCTTTCGCCACGATCCGTCGCCTGAAACGATAATTCCGTCCGCCACCCCATTTTCCAACGAAATTCTCTGCTCCTCAAGTGCAGCCTTTTTTTGGCTCATTGCGCTCACCGCTTTAGTGGCAATCAAAATCGAATTTATGATTCGATCGTAAAAAGACTGAAATATGGGGCGCGGTAGGTCCATGAATGCACAAAATTTCATCAGGCCATTCAAACCGACGCCAAGAAGACGCATACTGAATACGATCCGACGATTTATTTCGTATGCATTGTCAATCATAGGACACGAATTGATTAACACTTTTTCACAATGGCCGCAATCGATCTCGATTTTGAACCCGAGTCTGCGCAAACTTTTTCGGTTAATTTTATGTCACGATCACACACTTTACATTTCGCTAACGTGGATGTTCAATGCAGTGAAAAGTTGTACTATACGATAACTGACATCGTTAGTATCGCCGACCTCTAAATCGTCGGATGATTTTAACTTTTTCGCCGACGTGCTCACATGCTCTGCAGAACTGTTTTCGGAGCTATAACGGTTTGGAGGTTTTCGATTCGAAATTTTCGATCGACTCCTCGTCACATAGCTCCGTTTTGTTCCCTTTTTCCCTGCATACACTTTCTTATCCTCCATTTCAACTTGAAAATAATAATTTCGAGCGTTTGATATTCACAAACGAAACGATTCGGAGCAATTAGACACGAATAGCGTCGCTTCTATTCGCAAACTGACGCTATGACGCTATCCCTATACCTGCCATGGAATTTTTCAATTATCGCCACCTAGTGCTATTTTTCGAAACTATATTTATAATAATAGTTAACCGGCTAACAATAGCCGGTTTTTGTGAAGGGAGCCAAAAGAATACCTGAGAAAGGCGGGAAGAATACCTGGCGACCCTAAGGCGCCCAGCTGCGCGGGACCCCGAGCGTCGCGGACCGCTGCACCGCTCCACAAAATATTCAATATCTACGAAAATAATAATTTTTTCGACCTGGGTCCAACGGCATTTCAATCTTAAAAGTATTTTAGATTTTTTAAAATGGTTTTCAAAAAATCGATTTTTTGAAGCCGTCACAGTGGTGTTGTCCCTTAATATGAGCGTTCGTTCCCAGTCAGCCCAAGTCAGCCAGCACTAGTTAGCATGGGGAATAGTAATAGTAAGCCCTCTATTATCGTATATTTTTTTGCGAAATGTAATGCTTTTAGTACGATCCGATAATGAAGATTATTACTATTGATGTTTGTGCGTGGACAGAATCAACTGCGACAATTGGATACGGACTTGAGTGCATTATTGCCACAAGGATACGGTGAAACTATATGACGTGCCATGTTTAAACTGAAAATCGGAAAAAGATTGCCTGCCACTCTAGGGCTAAACAAATGGGTTCGATCAATAAACTATTACTTTTAAAATCAATCTACCACATGGTGTAATGTTATGTTTATAAATTGTTAATTTTTTAGCAATTATGCAATTTTAGTCGCGCCTCTTATTGTTTACACGACACGAATAAAACGGTTTTTGATCTTCCGCTCAAGCTGCAACTGTCACACCTCTCGGGCCAAACATCATCAATGTTCTCTCGATTTTTATTTATTCTATTGTTGCTGTAATACAGCAGTACATTTTTTAAGTATTATTACAACGCGATACATTGGCATAGTAATCATCGGTTACCGACTGACAGAGAGTGGTTTGAAATTTGGCCGAGAGAGGTCAGGTTGCTAAATGGTATTTCCCAATAATAGAAGCAAGTCCGCCGATTAATGTTTAGCAATTGCCGAGAGAATCGTGTTAGACCAAAGAATATAGCTTATAAGAGCGAACATATCCGTACAGTTCGAAAGTTTGCGCCGGAATCGAAGTCTCTTCTCTTGTATGGGGCATTTTTGGCATCATACGAGGGGGGACCCAAAAAAAACGGGAATTGCGCTGCGGCGGGGAGGGAGAGTGGGGGAACCCATTGCTCGACCAGGTGTCCGTTGGGGACACGTCTCCTCAGTTAGTGTGCGAAGTTCTGTCGCCGTGAGTGCATCGGTTCGCCCGTGGGAATTTTTGTAGTGAAACAACTTTTTCCATTTCGGCGAAAACGTGATGGCCGATTGTCGACAGCAACGCGCGGCTGTGAAATTTTGTTTCCTGTTGGGGAAATCGGCCGCGGAAACTACTGTAATGCTTAAGACTGCTTATGGAGATGCTGCCCTAAGTAAAACCAGAGTCTACGAGTGGTTTTCACGTTTTTAAAATGGAGAAATGTCAATTGAAGACCAACCCCGTTCAGGACGCCCCTCAACGAAAACGTCGACAAAATCAATGCTCTCATTCATGAAGACCGTCGCCGAACCATTGATCAACTCTGTGAGATGTCTGGGATATCATGGAGTTCAATTCAGAGGATTTTATCCAAAGATTTGCACATGAGCAGAGTTGCAGCCAAATTTGTCCCTCGCCTTCTCACAGACGAGCAAAGAGAGCGTCGACTTTAGGCATGTTTTGAACTTCAAAATCAGCTCGAAGAGGACCCTGAACTTTTTTCCAAGGTGATTACCGGTGATGAATCGTGGTGCTGGATACGACCCCGAAACAAAGCAGCAATCAAGCCAGTGGAAGACACCTCGCTCTCCTCGTCCGAAAAAAGCTCGCCAAGTGAAGTCAAACATCAAGACAATGCTCATTTGTTTCTTCGATTGCAGAGGTGTTGTGCACGCGGAGTTCGTTCCCCCGAGTCAAACTGTCAACCAGAAGTTCTACTTGGAGGTTTTGAAAAGATTGAGGGAGAGTATCCGGAAGAAAAGGGCAGATCTTTGGTGCACAAGTGACTGGTTCCTCCATCATGACAACGCGCCGGCCTACGCCGCTCTCTCCGTAAAGCAATTTTTAACTAAAAACTGCATGACACCAATTGTCCGACCCCCTACTCACCGGATCTAGCCCCCTGTGATTTTTTTTTGTTCCTCAGACTCAAAAGGGACATGAGAGGAAAGCGTTTTGCCACTGTGGAGGAGGTAAAACAAAAATCGCTGGAAGGCCTAAAGAACATCCCGATAAGTGAATTTAAAAAATGTTTTGAAAATTGGAAGGATCGTTTGCAGAGGTGCGTTGTGGTCAAAGGAGAATACATTGAAGGTGATCAAAATTTGGTGTAAAAATATTAAAAAATAAAGAAATTATGACGAAATTCCCGTTTTTTTGGATCCCCCTCGTACTTTGGCTCACATAATCGCGGAGGCGCATATCGAGCGAAAGAGAGCCTTTCTACTCGCGGCGTCATATTGGCATCCCGGCGTCGTGGTTTCGGATTTCCTTTCCGAATAAAACAGCAATTTTTATAAACTATTTTTCTTTAGATCGCTATAGACAGGAATTGTTTTTTTCCTTTTCACAGGCGAGGAAGGACAAACAGTCAGACTGATATGTATTCCAAAATTCAACAAAACAGCGACCGCTGTTCTCGTTGACTTGAATTCATTGGACGCTTTCCCGATATCGTTCGGCTCAAGCTGATTTGTTAATTTTTCTTTTGTTATATGTTGACATAATTTCTTTGGTTGATATCTAATTGACTGCATAATATTGCTTTCCAAAGATATACTTTATTCTTCATTCTCAAATAGAATTCTGTATTATATAGTATAATATATTTGTGTATGTATATATACATTTTCGATAAATATATATATCTGATATTTATTATAATAAGTTTCGGTGTCAAGTCATTTTCCAATCTTTTTTTAATAGCTCTATTCATAATGTCACCTTTTATACCGCATGACCATTTCTTAATTCTGTACGGAAATTCATCAGCAAGCAATAAACATTTCTTGATTTATAATTCGTAAATTGATTTGTAATACCCTGAACTATTTGATATATCTTTCGGTCGATAATTGATTCACCCTTGATCACTAAATTTATGTCAAGCCTCGTGAAACAAAAAAATCATGTGAAATAATTTAAGATTTAGCGTCCACTTATACGTAAAATGATCTCATCATCGAACATTCTGCTTATTTCATTACTACCATCACGAGTCTAAAAATAATTTCTTTTCATCAATGAGGCAGTCCTACCCCGGTGAAAGATAATATATTTATGGAGATTTTTCATGCTATTATCGCTATTCCACAACACTGTGGTTGGCGGATCCTCGAACATCGTTAGTTTTCTAACGATATCGTTGGACTTAACGACGATCTCCGAGAATCGCCTACTGGTGCGATTTTGTCTCGTTCATCGAAGTGATTTGCATCGTTTCGGACAGAGCCCGATTGGCCTCGATGAAATTAAAATTTCAACCGGGCCAATTGGGTACCCTCTAAAGTCATGCATATGACTTTTATGAGCGACACGAAAGCGCCTTTGGTGAAAAATGAATTGTTTCGTTCTAAACGAGATTCAAAAAAACCTTTTCAATCTGATAAAAATATCATAAAATAGCTGGTCTCGGACAAACCGCGCGTAACAAAATTTGCCTGCTTTATCGACGATTGTGTCATCGGTAGAGAACTGTCGCAACTAACACACAATTTTAATAGCACTCTAGTAATACTGACGTAATACTTGTAGTATAACACTTTTATAGTATCTTTGGCATCTCATTTCAAACACCTCCCGTAAAATTCTCTTTCAATTTTACTTTCTCTTTTCTCGCATTTTATACTTTCATTTCTGATAAACACGCACGGTAATCGCTAGTGTGCGAGATAGAGGACCATCATAGAGAACGCGTGAGTGCGAAAGTGTGTATACCTTCGCCTTGTGCTGTGATACCCTCGGTCGGTAACGAGAAGTGTAATCCAATTTCGTTAAATTCAGGCATTTTCATCGAATTTTTCTTGGAAATGCCCGAATGTAACGAAATTTTGCCAGTAATAGTAAAAGAATGGCACGCACACGGCCCTCTCTTTTCTCGTGAAAATAAGTCCAAAATTATTATTATTTTTTTGTAATATCAGTATTAGCGGTAAGAGCCCAGCACTGCTAACAATGCCGATTAAAAACTGTTAACATATTCATTTCGGAAATAGCTGCATGGGTTTCAATGAAATTTTGCGCAATCTATGTACAATGGTGGTAACGAGATGGCCCCACTATTGGTTTCTCCGAAAATGCGAACAATTAATATAGTACGTACCGACAGAAACCTGTCATTGGAGCTATCTCCGAGCGAAATAAATTCAAACTTTGGAGTGTGAAAATAATTTCGGACTTATATTGACGAAAAAAGAGTGGTGTCGTCTCCGTGCCATTCTTCTACAAGGACTGGCAAAATTTCGGTTCATTCCATCCAGGCATTTCCAAGAAAGGGGTGTTGAAAGATTCTAAGTGGGAATTTCGGTATTTGGTTTTCTACAGTTTACAACTTTACCTTATTTTTCAAAATCTTAATGCACCATTTAAAAATGTTGGTTCCTAGTTTTGACAGGGGATATCATGTAAATCTGGAGGTTTCATCATGAAACCCTCAGTGGGGGGCTCAACATACCGACTGAGCCGCCATGGGTTATGAGATTCCTGTCTCAAATTTCTCCCAATCGATTGATTTTTGGGGCAAAGGTCGAGAACAGCCCTAGTGATACGTGTAACCGTTGTTTGTTGGTTGCCATTCTCTGAAAAATCGTCGCTTCTCTTAGCAAAATTTGCCATTTAGCAGTCAATATAAAAGGCCGGTTACCATACACTTTCAATGCGAATTGTATGGGAAAGTCATGTTAAAACTGTTAATGTGTTTCCAACTATGGGACACGTTACGTTTATAAGCATTGAAGATACACCCTTTTGACTAATCACGATGTATACAGTGTTGGGCATTTGAAGTGGAATGCGGATATTTTCGCGAAAATATGATGAATTTAAAGATTTCAAAAAAGTAGATTAAAGGAAATTGGTAATTTTTTAAGCGAAATGGACCCTAGTGAGATTTGCCAACAATTGGGCACGCGCGCAACGAAAATGTGGAGGGGGTGGTGGAAAATCGAGTGATTCATCGATCTCGTGATTTAAGGGTTGCGGATACGATACAGGGTAAATATGGTATCCAATTAAAAGGTTACGAACGGGGACGGCAACTACTTCAGTAGCAATTGGATGCGCAACGCCCCAGTAACACGAGAGGGGGTTAAAGTGGAAACCTTTTGTGGAGGCTAGCGCGAAAACTGTTGGTCCGATCGGGCTCATTTTTATCGTAGATATATTATTCACGACTTATGACCTCGCGAAAAGAAATTGGCGTTATCGTTCCCTGGAAACGGTGGGGAGGTGCATTGTCAAAGTGCAATATTCAAATACGTCAATTTGTCGCGAAATTCGGTGAAGATATACGCATTCCACTTCAAATGCTCAGCAGTGTATATATTGTAACACATTAACGGGCAAGTGTGCCATTATGGGCAATGGAAAAAAGCTATTGAATATCCATTGCATCGTAGGCACAAAAGCAATGAAGGCATTTTTTATTTTCCCAGGGGTGACATCTTACCATTCATTTTCCCATAGGCACAAGCAATGGCAATGGCCATTGGGGTTTTTAATAGACTTTTTGTTTTTGGGAAAATGCCAAGGCAGTTTTGCAAAGGATAAAATATTACCATTGATTTTTCTATAGGCACTGCCAATAGCAATGCCATTAGGGCTTTTGATGGACTTTTTACCATTTATTTCCCATAGGCACAAACAATGGCAATACCATTGGGATTTTGAATGGAGTTTTTAGCAACCAACGGCCCAACCAAAAAGCAACGGTTGTTTTGCTGTTTTCGTTTGTCGAGTAAATCGGCGGTTTTCCAACGAAAAAGCAACGGTTCCTTAGTATGCCAACGACATAGCGCGCGGAAAGATATAAAACCGAGCCGGGCAGCCGTGTAGAGCGGTGCAGAGGGGTTTTGGCTTCGGTCAAAATAACCAACTGTAGCTGTTATAGTTGCTCTACCGCTCGCAACCAAAAAGCATTTGATGACCTAAATATTGATCGTTGCTTTTCGATCGCCTCAACGGTTGTTTTCCTAAGAAAAGCAACGGTTGTTTTATGGTTGCTCGTGCCTTTTGTCTGTTGTTCTCGTCTTTTGTTCGAAAGATTAATCATATTGGAAAAGGAGTTGGATTACAGGTCTTTTTACCGACCGAGTCTCTTTCACATCGTTTTATGACGACGGGAAGGGTCATCATGACTTCATAAATTTTCTACAAAACCATTCTCACAGACGGTTAACCTTTACGGAAAAAGCAAACTATTAGGCCCTCCGTCAGTTAATTAATAATAACTTACTTTTGCCCTGAGTGTCCACAAGCTCTGAGAATGATTTGGCCGAAAATCTCTCGCATTCACGTGTCACGTAGTACACTTTTGACATCGTCTTAATGCGAGAAAATAATAATAATTCGCTAAACACAGCAAACAATTGATGGACAGAAGTTTAGAAAATCGTATAATACGCTGTCGCCCAGACCATATTTCGTTGATTATCGTATGATAATTGAATCGTGCACATATCGTCTTTTCGCATATCCCCGAGAGAGATAAACGAAACGCGTCTTTTAATTCCGTATCTTGTACCTTTGTTACTTTTTATAATCCGGCTAGACGAACGAGCCGGATATGCCTTCAGAGGCCGGTATTTCTCGTGGACAAATTGTTGCTGCTCGTTCCCTTACCGACGTTATTCTTCCACGTGACTACATTGCCGACCTCCGGAAAGTTCTCAGTCGGACTGGATGATCTTGACGATGTCGGTGTGTTGATATTTAGACAAACTTCTTTAATTCGCTCGGACGAACCCTCCACAACGACGTTTTCATCCTTTTGAGGAATATTCGTGACGTTTGATTGTTCTTCGCTTCTTATGGCGCAAATTACATCGGTCAGGGCGACGATATAATTTTTCGCGAGTGTCAGTGTCTCGATCTTCGATAAACGTCTCTCCTTACTAACGTGCGGTATAACTTCCCTCAATGACTATAAAAAAAATAATTATTTATTATAATTGTTTATGCTATCTCCGATTAATAAATAATAGATTTTTTCTGTTTATCATTTATTTAATATGTATTTATTATCAGCAGGCTGTGATGTAGCAAAAACTTTCACCGTCAATGGATAAGGACTTGCCAATGAAAACTCATTCGTTACCATTAAATTTGTATTGATTGGCATTGACAAAACTTCACTGCCAGTGGGTATTTTTGCTACGGTTTGCGCGATTGCGTGGCTGCCTTCGCATTTTCCAGTGGACGATGAAAAAACGGAAAATTCTACGACTTTTCCCCGTTTTACATGGTAAGCCCCCTTATAAAAAAGACATCCCACCAAATATCTCGATATGCGATTAATTTCTGACGCCAGCTATAACGCCCGATTCCTCCAACGTTAAACTAAGTTTATGGCAACCTATACAACAAAACCCAAAAAAAAAATCGATTTTTTTTTAACGATAGAACTATATGGGTAGAATATTTTCCCAAAGTTTTAAAGCGATATTCAAAAAATTCGAAAAACTTCGCCGATAACAGCGATCAGAGGCAAATGTAGCAACAGGAGCGGCGCAGTCTTCTACAGACAAAAGCGGCCCGAAAAGCAAGAAGGGACGAATTAATGGAAGAAAATCAACTTTATGCAAAAGCGGAAGGCTTATTATCGTTACCCGTAAGTAATTTTAATCGTTGGTTTTTTACGTGTTGAAACTTTAAATACGTTTTTCTCAAAACTGCATTTTCAAAATTGGCGTACAGGATTATTTAAAAACTATTGAACCGACCGAGTTCAAACTTTGTAGAAATTTTAATAATAT
This sequence comes from Oxytorus armatus, assembly GCA_958009045.1. Classification (NCBI taxonomy): domain Eukaryota; kingdom Metazoa; phylum Arthropoda; class Insecta; order Hymenoptera; family Ichneumonidae; genus Oxytorus; species Oxytorus armatus. Next base: position 7,097,356 of record OY253747.1, on the reverse strand, counting down.
CATTCACCTTCTAGTTGACAGAATTTTTTTTTTTTAATTAGAAAAGAGTACTCCTTTGTTGATAAAAATTTTAGAGAATTTTTGCGTGAAATTTCGATTTTTTTCTTTGAATGCTTGCCATTCTTTCAAATTTGAATTTTCTTCGTTTTAATTATCGTCAAATAGAAACTAGACATGTTGTAGCTGAAAAATGTTTGAATTTTGTTGCAGATTGAAGTCAACGGAAAGTTAGACTGCACGCCGATTCGGAACTCCCGCCGCAATCTTACTGTAACACTCTGCCACAGCTCCGCCATTTTGATGATAAATGAATGTAAAAAAATTGTTTTGCATACTTAAATATACTACTAAAGTATACCTACAGCTTGATAAACGTAGAATAAATATTTCTTAGTTAAACAAATTATTGTTTCCCGTCTAATTGTATATCTCGCCTTAAATTCAGTTCAGCCTATTTCTAAAGTACACAAAAAAAAATTGAACTCCATTCAAACCATGCGGAAACGGGCATTACTCGTCATTAGGATTGACTGTCGCTCTCGTGCTCAGGAGTTCGTTCACGTGCATTCCGATTCTAGTCATAATAAACGTAGCAAGCTGCAAGTTGAAACTCGCGCAATGTTCAAAGCATTCTCCATAAGGAACTATACCTTTCTCAATTTTGGCTTCCTCTCTTTCTCATAGAGGAAGCTTTGAGCATTGTGTAGAATTTCGAGGAAGCGATTTGCCAACTTGCGAACTTGCAGCTCGTTCCCCTAGACGTATTGTGTATCCCAAATTTTTCGAAAAATTCGAAATTTCATAAAATACCAACCGTTTCATCGATTATCGCGAAATTCGACTCCAGTCATCCTCCATTAATATTTTATCTATGTACAAATTTTACCCCGAAATCTAAAAAGTTCGACACAAATAGCATTAACTATTTGTTTCGCCTCAATCACATTGTTATAAATTCAGCACAGAATATCCGTTGATGGTATCTAATATCGATCAAAAAATTAACCGATTACTGATCCGAATCGATTTTTTCAAAAATTCACAATTTTATAAATCTAAAACGCCTGGGTTGATTTTGTTCAAATTTGATACGAAATATCCGTTAATAAAAACAAATCGATGTACGAAGTTTTGGCTGGATAGCCCAACAATCACACGAGCTAACGCCTTAAAAAACCTATAGCGATTGTTCGAAGAATTCGATATTCGACAATATTGAAACGTCTCGATGGATTTTCTCCAAATTCAATAACGAACTGTATTTTACGAATATCGAATTTTTTCGAAAAATCGTTATAGTAGTTTTTTTAAGACCTCTGGGTCGTGTATTTTATGGGCTATCGAGCTAAAAATTCGTACATCAATTGGGTACTATTAAAGTGAAATTTCGTATCAAATTGGATCAAAATTTATTCAGACGTTTCACGTTTATGAAATTGTGAATTTCTCAAAAAATCGAAATAGGTGTTTGTTACGACTAATTCGTGTAATTTTTCAGCTATCAAGATTAAATTCTGTTAATCGATTGGGTACTATCAAAGAATACTCTTTATTGAATTGAAGGAAAAAAATCAATCGAGGTAATTTATTGGGATTTTGAATTTAAAAGAAATCAATACGTGTTTATTAAGACTCTAGAGTCCGTGCTACAAGTACCGAACTTTTTAAGATTTTGTATAGGGACAGAATCTCATCGAAGAATGATTGGGGTCGAGGAAGAATCCATGAGACGGTTGTGATTATATCAAATTTTCAATTATTCGAAAAAATTGGCATTTACAACACATGTATGGAAATGGCGTGGTTACGCCAAAGCGTCGATTGAATATCATCAAGTTTGCGTTGTTATTGCTCGAATCAACTACGAATATAGGCCAAGATTATTAAAAAATCAATTGGTGCAGGACGAAAATCGATCAAACCATTTAGATTATATGAAACTTAATATTTTTCCAATAATTTGTCGACATAACTTTTGCAGATTATGATTGATCGCATTAAAACTTCGAAGTAGATTATAATTATTGTAAATAATGGCATTCATTTAGCGAGATTTAATAAAATAGCTGAGATTTCATAAAGTTTTACATTTTTCCAAAAATCTGGGATCGACGGCAATGCATTTGGGGAAAAAGGTGCAAGGTGAAAATGGTCAAACTCCCTGTACGAGGAAGCGAAAATTGAGCAGGCTTTGGGGGTATAGAGGAGGGCGCTGAGTATTGTGTGAAATTTCATGGAAGCATTTTTTTCCCGGGCATTAATTAATTTTTTCCTACTGATATATTTAACTTTATGATTTTCAGATGAACTTCGCTCAATTCATGGCCAATATTATTCTCATCGAAAACGAAATTTGTAATATTATAGGGTCTACTAGTTTCTAGTTGTCACCTGAAACGCGTCGTTCAGGCTGTGCATCCTCATGCGCTCGCGCTCGTTACTCTCAAGCCTCCTGAGAGTTCTCTCCCTCGGGGTCGTGGCCCGTGATGACTTCGAACTTCGCAAATTATGACGTGATATTCGTCGCGAGGTACGGCGCACCGAGCGCTCGTCCTGTAGCTCTTCTTTATCGTCCCAATCTTTGCCCAACGAGTCCTCGCTGCTCATTTCCGATCGCATACTTATTTATTATTATTTTTGTTGTTGACTATGACAAAAACATATAATCCATTTTTTATTATGTTATCACAATAATATTAATATTAATAATAATAATAATAATGATAATAATAATAATAATAATAATAATAACAACAACAACAACAACAACAACAACAACAACAACAACAACAATAACAACAACAACAACAACAACAACAACAACAACACTACATATTATCTATATTATATATTAGCGGGTTCAGGTTATTCGCGCACTCGCACACGGTTTCATCCTTCCCTGTGAAGAGACCATCTCACGAAATATCTCGAAATGCGATTATTTCCGAAGCCAGGTACTTCGTCATTGTGACTGGCTGTCGATTTCTCACTCGGGGGTCGATAATGTCCATACTTCAGACGATCGCACAATCGTAAATAACAAATGTAACCTACAAAGCAGTGCGCAAAGTGCGACTGCGGACGGGAATTCTAGTAATGGGGCTAAAAAGATTCTTAAAACTCCACTGTCAGATAAAAAAAATATATAAAACTACATCTTGGAGTTGTTTGGTTCTACTTTTTCGAGGGTTTTTTCAAACAAGAGAATCGAGAAAAGAACTAGAAGCGAACGTCAGCTTACTCTGGAATATGGATTAAATCTGTTTATATCTAACAGAAGAGTTAAAAATGTTTTACATTTTAAAAAACTGAAAAAATTCACAACATTTCTTGATTGTTTAAAACTTCTTGATTGCTTAAAAATCATTGGTAAACGGGAGCGGACCAATATACGATCCCGTAGTATATTTTATTCCCGTAGTTTATTGTAAGAGCAAGTATCGCTCATTTTATAATTTTTCATTTTCCTTTGTTCCATTTTTTTCCCCCTATCATGTTATTATGATTTTATATATCTTTTGGAAAGCTGCTTTTTTTTTATTTCGAGGTGGAACCACTTCACAATTTGAATAACTCGGGCTGCCAACTATACACCAATACCCCACAACTTAAGGCCCAGTTCTCTCACGGCCACTACGTCCCTCCCACATATACATCATAGTTAAAACCTGCGCAGTAGCCCCAATCATAAATCCGATCCCAATAAATTAAGATCCAGGCTGTTCGATGCCAACTACCCACCCCCATGAGTGAATAAGTCCCGGCACTTCCAGCCATAACTCTTTTTCCCCATAAGCAAAAACTCCAGGGCTATTATCCAATAAAGTTTCCCACCCCCATAATTGACGTGGCCCTCATAATTTAGGCCTGTCAAGTATGACATCCGCTTCGTAAACAGTACCTGCCAGATTTTAAATTGGTTCACCTTCATCGTGGTGCACCTCAAAAACAAATTTAAGCAAAATCTAATAACGTATTGTCCTGATGAATAGAATCGAAAGCTACCATTCCACGCATTTCAAATTTGTGTTAGGCTTAAATTTCATTTGAGTTTTGCTGTAAACTATTATAGTTCGAAAGGTTCAATATGACAGGTAATTTTAATATTCATTTTTCTTCGTTCCAACGTATACCCTTTTGGGTTTTTACATATGACCCGTCCCAATTCCATTTTTTTTCCATTTTTTCCCATTTCCCCCCGGTCACTCCCTGCCCCCACTTCGCTAAGCTAACGTAACTTCTATCGCGCCCGCAGACGTCTTAGCTACACTGTATCGCATTTGCCATAAGCTCAGGGAAACTGCGGAAAACCTGTGTCGATATAGACCGCTTTATTTTGACTGATTGTGAGTTTCACTTCTATTTACTACATCAGAGACTCGACAAAACTGCCTCCCGCTCAACAGTTGGAGCGCCAGTTAGTGCACTGCTAAGCGGTCTATTGAAATGAGCAAAAACAATACGATTATATTATTGAACTATATAACATAGAATAATTATACTATGAGATCACATTTCCTGGAGAGACCGTTTGTGAGGTCTTACAACGAACTCCGTACGAATGTTTGCCAAATAATATAAACACATGATAAAGCCTGGTAAGAAAGAAACCTTGGTATATAGACTGTGGTCTTTGTGACTTCGTCGTTCTTTATTCAGTTGTTCTTCGACTGCTCTCGAAGTGAGAACACTTCTAATTAAAATAAAAGTTCAATTGCTCATATATAAATCTGTCTCATTTATTCACCGGGCTTCCACAAAAACCAATACGGTTTGCCATCCAAGTACTGACCGCGTCCAAAGCTGCTTAACTTGAGCGAACGCCAGAGCCGCGCACCAACCGCGCGTCCACTGTTGTCGGTCAACTTGTCAGATAATATTTTTTTTCTATATTTCAAATAATATCTCTCTATATTATATAAATATATCGCCGCTACCGCCGTGTACAAGAGTTGAAGTGGTCAGCTTCGCCGTACGGGATATAACCTTACCCGTTTGGTGAAGCTGACTGTTTTTCCTTTATTGTAAAGGGGGTACATTCAATTTTACCATACCGGACGACCCTTCACCCTTATAGTGAAGCTGACCCTGCCAAAACCGTAAACAAACCCTAATAAACCTAAACAAACTCAAACAAAGCCGGACAAGCCCGAACAAACCGAAACAAATGTGAACCCGCGTCAGAAATCTTCAGGAAGTCAATTTCACCGTATGAGTCAACCCCTCTCTCGTACGGTGAAGCTGACCTCCTCATCTCTTGTACACGGCAATAGTGATTATATTTATATAATATAGAGAGACATTATTTTATTTTATTTATTTTTGGCAAACACTTGCGATTCAAATATGTTTGAAAAAAGTACGTGTCACGGTGGATCATTATCAGTTCTCTATACTCTTCCATCTCCAACAGTTCCGTATATTAAGCAGCCTCAACTGGACCTTGGGAAACGTTCTTACACGAGTGAACATGCGAGGGCGCGAACCATTGCCGAACCACAGTAACCCGCTAGTTATTATATTAAACGATAGGTTTATTATTTAGTTCGAAATTAACAATAATTTAGAATTATTTTGATAAAATTAACGTTATTAGACTTATATTCATTTCATGCGGCGTATGCAATGCTCCAACCGACGTCTATAAAAAAACGAAAATCATGAATCACGCGAATTGCAAATTTTCACAATTCGAATTCAGCCAAGGCTTGTAAATAGGAAAATCTCATATGGCCATTCTCGTTATTTAATTGGATATGAAAAATGTCTTAAAAAAATTATCAATTACACATTCAATGAAAATAATTATTGGACGCATACTTGCAATTTCAAAGATATCGTTATCCTAGCCTCGTCACACGATGTCGATATCTTCACGATTTTAATCCGTCACCGAATTGATTTTTTTGGAAATATCGATAAGGTTTCGACTTTTTGTTTCACTCGTTCCCCTCGATGAACAAGAAAACTTGGCGGATTTTTTTATTTTTTCGTCTATTTCTCGATTATTATTTTTTTATTTTTCGACAGCCGCCAGCAGAGCTGAGAGTACTTGTTGAGCCACGTTGGAATAACGACTACTGACGCAGGGAGAGGGAGAAAGAGTGAGGGGGTGAGAGAAAAGAGGACCGACGCGCCGCCGGGGTGCGGTCGGCGCCGCCGTTCCGCCTACTTCCAACCCTTAAAAACCCTCCCGGACGTCTCGCGCGCATATACCCCGTGCACTTTTTTGCCTCGAGGACGGTTGAATAAAGTGACATCGAGATATTAATAAAGAAGGTACAAATTTATGACAGGCTGAATCAAATTTCCACGTGGCTTAGAGAAATCGACATGTACGATCGTATAGATGCACAAACGGGTATTTGAAAAAATTCAGAATGATGATTTTCGAAGTTTTTAAACCGCGATTCGCTCTTAATAATGCTGTTCAAGTTCCGGACGTTGAAATTTACAAGCTTTCAGTGCGAGGATGTACTCGTACTTCTAACACTCAAAAATTAATATTTGTGAATGAAACTTATTTGGAAATAAAAGGTATGTAGTTTCAATTATATGAACGCACTAATATGGACTTAGAAAGTTACGTCGATAATCTGGTCATCAATTTAGAACTATAAGTGCAACTTTGAATATTCAAAATTGGAAATTACTTGGGACAACTTTGAATTCTAAGTTTATGCTCAGATTATAGTCCTTGTACCTTGGAATTGTACTAGTCAGCTTTGTACATTTTCGAATATGTTGATCCTCAAATATTTTATTTTAAGTGTGCAAAGTTCCTATGCTAAATCTCGCGACTCCAGAGATAATATTTCTATTGCACATGGTCGATAACGTTATCTGAAACCTCGCACACTTAAAATAAAATATTTGAGGATCAACGTATTTAAAATGTAAAAATTTCACTAGTGCAATACTAGTGCACTGGTGAACTTTGTACATTTTAAATATCTTGATCCTCAAATATTTTATTTTAAATGTGCGAAGTTTCAGATAACGTTATCGACCATGTGAAATAGAAATATCAACTCTAAAGTCGTGAGATTTAGCATAGTCTGTACTGAAAAACCGTGACATTGATGAGTTTACCTGGAAAATGAATTTACAAAACATCAGGGAACGAAGGTTTTGTACATTTTATTTTTTCGAGAAAATTTAAGCTTTCGATTGATTACAAAAAAGGAGGAGCACGTTTGAAAGAGATATTTCGTTTTAAGACCTTTTTTCCCACGAGAGGCATCGTGGTCTGCTCGGCTAGCGTGCTAATCTGTAATCCACGTCGTCGCGTGTTCGATTCCTGCTCTACCCGTGGTCGTCCCGTGCTGCCCTGTCCTTTTTCTGTGATATGTCCCTTCACTCCCAACGAAATACATCAAGACGCGAGTGGCACAGGACCCGCAAAGGGACGAGCCAAAAAATCGGTTAATAAAAAAAACATCCTTTCCTATCGTCTCCTCCATTTCTGCCGCAACCACTACCTTCATTTAAAGTCCCTGGAATCAGTGTACGTGCTTTGCGCGCTGCTTTTGTAGGCTAGGTTCGTCGTGCGATCTGAAGTATGCGCATGAACGAACTCTGAGCGCAATCATAATGACGAGTTAGTCTTCAGAAATAAATCGCATTTCGAGATGTCCTTTTTTTATAGGGGGCATACTTACAATTGTAATTTCTACTCGGTTCACTAGAAGTCGTGCTCGGATTACTTACACCGTACTTAGAAATTTATTTTCTAGTAGGCAATGTTTTTGAATACCGTACTTTCGAATCAAATTAATGAACCTAAAAAAATTGACTAAACATAGATTGAAATTTCAAGTTACGACTTGATGGATTATAAAGTAAAAAAGATAATTAAGCATGAGAGAATTAACTGCGTATAACTTGAAATAATAATTTATATCGAAATACACAACCAGATATCGGCTGGTTTTTTGTTAGTAATAAAAATCAAAATTTTGCTATGTTACATTTTCAATAAATCATCAATTTATATTATAAGAACGGGTGGCCTGAAAAATGTATACTCTTCGTTATAACTTTTCTGAAAGTTTTGTTTCGAAATCACGCTTCGGGTCAAACTTTTCCGACGTCACAATTAAAAATTATTCTTTCATATTTAAATATTAAGGTTCGACATCGCTCCCCTACCTGATGGTTTAAAGGGTGTACAGACTGGAGACGTTACGACTCCGAAAATAAGGAACAGTCATCGAGGTACGATCCAACCGTGGTCGCAAAAAAAATGACAGTCTATAACTTCAGATTATTGTTTCTTTGGATATGTTCATGTACGAGGGGGGACCAAAAAAAACGGGAATTGCGCTGCGGCGAGGAGGCAGAATGGGGGAACCCATTGCTCGACCAGGTGTCCGTTGGGGACACGTCTCCTGACTTAGTGTGCGAAGTTTCGCCGCCGTGAGTGCATCGGTTCGCTTGTGACAATTTTTGTAGTGAAACAACTCTTTCCATTTCGGCGAAAACGTGATGGCCGATTGTCGAGAGCAACGCGCGGCTGTGAAATTTTGTTTCCTGTTGGGGGAATCGGCCCCGGAAACTACTGTAATGCTTAAGACTGCTTATGGAGATGCTGCCCTAAGTAAAACCAGAGTCTACGAGTGGTTTTCACGTTTTAAAAATGGAGAAATGTCAATTGAAGACCAACCCCGTTCAGGACGCCCCTCAACGTCAAGAAGTGACGAAAACGTCGACAAAATCAATGCTCTCATTCATGAAGACCGTCGCCGGACCATTGATCAACTCTGTGAGATGTCTGGGATATCATGGAGTTCAATTCAGAGGATTTTATCCAAAGATTTGCACATGAGCAGAGTCGCAGCCAAATTTGTCCCTCGCCTTCTCACAGACGAGCAAAGGGAGCGTCGACTTCAGGCATGTTTTGAACTTCAAAATCAGCTCGAAGAGGACCCTGAACTTTTTTCCAAGGCGATTACTGGTGATGGATCGTGGTGCTATGGATACGACCCCCAAACAAAGCAGCAATCAAGCGTTTTGCCACTGTGGAGGAGGTAAAACAAAAATCGCTGGAAGGCCTAAAGAACATCCCGATAAGTGAATTTAAAAAATGTTCTGAACATTGTCAGAATCGTTTGCAGAGGTGCGTTGTGGTCAAAGGAGAATACTTTGAAAGTGATCAAAATTTGGTGTAAAAATATTAAAAAATAAAGAAATTATGACCAAATTACCGTTTTTTTTGGGTCCCACCTCGTATGGTCTGTATAAAAAAAATTCTTGTTTATACTTACAAAAGGGTATTTTTCTCTCGCGATACAATAATCGCGAATGCGTTTTAAAACGACAATACTTGCGGCAACTATACCTCTGAAAATAATATAAAGTTGCTACAGTGAATCTATCAAAATAATATGAATCGCGTGGGCGTCCGATCGGAAGTCTTTTTTTCGAAGACACGGGTTGTACAGGCGCGACATGCACCAGGCTCGATGCGCGTGTTGCTCCGCTACAGGTGGGCGGATGACGTAATTCGCCCACGCGAAGACACAACATCCCTCATGACATTTTATCCATTATAGCAACATCACCCAATACTGATTTCTCCACACTCCGCCGTCCCTCTTCTTTTTTGTAGCGCCGAGATATCCTTCGCCCCATCATCCAGTCAGTTGAATTTATCGGCGTAGCGATAAAGCTTACACATGCGGAAGAGTGTCGAGTTTTATGGCCGTCAGGATCCCTTATTTTTCGGTCCGCAAGTGGCAATATATCTATATATGGGTTATCTAGCCATTCGGCACCAAATTTTCATTTCGTCTAGCATTTTCACATATGATTGTCTGTAATAAGAAGCGATGCTATTAGTACAATCAATAGAGAGCCCGTTACTCTTGTCCATAATGCACTAAATTACAGGAGTTATTTATTTTTTTTAATTAGGTTCAGTATCACGTACTGAGTGTAAATGAACGAAATTCTCACAAATTAAGTGACCGGAAGTGCCGCCATTTTTAGGAAAACCGTATCGGCCAATATCTCCGTTACCGTGCACTTTAGGCCAAAAATGGTAATAACCTTTCTTGTAGATAATTGAATTTCCTATCTTTTTTTATCAATAATTGTTTTGTATCAGTTGCCGTTTACGACTTATACGACTGTTAAAATGTATTTATTCACTTTTTGACCTGTATCTCTCCTAATAATTGTTTAAACAATAAAATGCTAATAACTTATTTTTTAAATCCATAAATTTACCACATCTTTTTGTTTTAACTTTTTTGTCTAAAGTTAATATTCTCAAAGTTATAACGCGTTTTCATTAGCCTTGCACCCAGTGGCGCAACATTGAACGCGTCATAACTTTGAGAATATTAATTTTAGACAAAAAAGGTTAAAATAAAAGTTGTGGAAAATATATGGATTTAAAAGATAAGTTATTAGAATTTTATTGTTTAACCAATTATTAGGAGAGATACAGGTCAAAAAGTGAATAAATAAATTTTAACAGTCGTAAACGGTAAGTGATACAAAAAAAATTATTTAGAAAAAAAGATGGGAAATTTAATTATCTACAAGAAAGGTTATTAGCATTTTTGGTCTAAAGTGCACAGTAACGGAGATATTGGTCGATACGGTTTTCCTCAAAATGGCGGCACTTCCGGTCACTTAATTTGTGAGGTTTTGTTCATTTACATTCAGTACGTGATACTGAACCTAATTAAATAAAAAATAACTCCTGTAATTTAGTGCGTCACAATATTACCTATTGATTGTACTATATGGCGAATTATATCGATTGAACTCCTAATTGGTAACTACTAATTGCATCGCGAGAGAATTTTATTTCTATTATTTCCATGTATAGCAAAATATACTATTCTTTACTATTTTTCGATTGCTACCGGTCGTTTAAAAAAAAATGTAAAAATGCTTTCCCACGTGTTAAAGTTCAAAATTGAAAAAATGGTATCCGAGCTGTGGGGACGGTTTTTACCTCTTAAAACTCGTTTTTGTTGACAAAAGTGGTTCGTTTGAAAATTCCTCATCGGGTAATTCGATGGTTTCTTTTCTACTTAAAGTTTGTATATGCTTCATTAAATACTGAATTTTATAGAGTAGGATGGCCCCTAGAAAAAAGCACGTCACGAAATATCTCTAAATGCGATTTATTTCTGAAGCCGGCTAACTCAATCATCATGATTGGCTGTCGATGCGTGCCCAGAGTTCGTTCATGTGCATACTTCAGGTCGGACGATGAACCTGACCTACAAAAACAGCACGCGAAGCGCGTACACCGAATCTAGTGATAATTAAATTAAGGCTGTCATTTTTCGTTTCTTTTCTTTTTTCCATCCCTCATTTTTTTTTGTTTCGTCAACTTCACTCAAATCGACGTAAGAAAGGTTTTATAGTAATTATAATTACGGTCAGTCATTTTCAAAGTATGTATTTTTGACATTTTTTTCCATCTCGATACATGAATTTGAACAAAGAAATATGTAAATTCATGAATTTATTCATGAATCTATAATTTGCCACAGCATCACTTCTTATTTCGTGCGGTCGGATGTGAAAATGCCAGATGAAATGAAAATTTAGTGTTAAAAGGTTAGGTGAGAATTGGTAAAATGACCTATATATATATTTATATATATATATAAATATGCAGGGTGTCCTAAAACTAGCACGCCACAGTGTCACGGGCACGGTCTTGTATCAGGCTGGAAACTCCCTCAAATTTCAGCGGCGCGGGGGCGGGGGGTTAACGAAGCTGTTTTTAATTTCTGTAGCAGCCACTAAAGGCGTTGCGATCGGATAATGCCGATAGACATAACCTGAAAACCCCTCGATAGCTCTCGCGGTTGTCTGTGTCCAGTTCTGTCACACTAACGGACACCGCGTTACACATATTTATTATATGTAATTACAAGTTATTGATCCCGTCATGTTTAATGAATATGCTGAATAAATATGCTCTTAATTTGAATCGGGTTTTAAACATTCTAACTGTTAACCGAGCATGATAAATATAAACTATTTGCAAATATCTATGTCATATGAATATATATTAGGCGAAATAGTTGTCTACCTCTTGATGGATCGATCTTCGTTGGATTTTCTTTTAAATCCTATAAAATAAACAAAAGTTTTCATTTACAAAAATAGAAATACATCGAACCGTTCCATATATTTAATTTGATCCTTTTTTTATTATATTTTTGTGAAAATTGCAGGTACTCAAATAAAGATAAAAGTTGAAGAATTTATTTTCATTCATACTTACTTGATTTTGAAAACTGGAATACTTTTCGAAAACCTAAAAAATAAAGTGTAAGAAAATGTAAAGAGCTGATTTTTACTCACCTTAATCTACTATTTTTTGGCACGCTACTAAATACTTTCCATTTCGGAATATTGACAAAACTTAAATAAAGATAAATATTCAAGTATTTATTTTTATTCATACTTCCTTGATTTCGAAAACTCGAACACTTGCAAAATCTTAACATAAGATTTATTCGGTAGTTAAGTTCGACAATTTTTTCTTAAAAACAAATTTCTTTTTGAGTTTAAAATTTTCCTGGTGCACATATTGCCTCATTTTTAATCTTATATAGTAAATTATAGCGTCTGTTAAGCTTTCAGATCCATGCAGGGATCTTTACAGGGATAAGCGAAGGTGTATGAGTTAAATACTTCATCTAGAATTATATCGAAGACATCAATACGAGAGGAATATTTTGTAAATGATGCTTCGATATGATGGATCGGATGAAAGAAACGAGGATTTGCGTGAATCAGGCCACCGCGTGATTTCATTTACACCAATTGCAACTCTGAAGATCCGCAGCTGGTTTTCGAACTCACAGCTTCTCGACACACTGGACAGGATTCATATTTTTGACGGAACTTCAGGGATATCTGAAATATCAATAGAAGAAATTTATGTATGTTTAAATTACTTTTATTTCATCTCTTTTATATACTAACGATGCAATAGATACATTCCGTTAAGGAAACTTACCAAGGCGAGTACTGATTCCTTGAATTGACGATTTTGTGACTCCGAAGGACGGAACATTGCTTGGAGAATTTCTTTCAGATTTCGAAACTTGTTTCGCATATCCATGCTCTGGCACACAATTTTCCTTTTCTACTGAGATGTCATCGAATCTTGTTCGCATAGCAAACTCTTTGTGTCGCATTGTTTTGTACGGGCTCTTACATATTGAAAATACACGATATGAGTAACTATCTTCTTAAACTATGCTTAAAATCTTTTCATTAAACTTACCCGTGCAATTACTTGGCCATTTGCGTCGAACTTAACCCCTCGCGAACTATGTCTTCATTGTTAAAATGTCACATACACGATTCGTGTGTTGTAATTTTATAATGCCTGGAATAGATTGTTCCCACTTTTTCCACATATCAATGTTCTTAGGCACTCGGAATGTACAAAATTTTTTGTTTATTTTGCTAATGGTTTTATAATGTGGCACCACACACCGATTCGTCATTCTTAATATAATAATTACTAAAAGACTGTGATGTACACCAAATAAACATAATATTCAGGCATAGCAGTATCGAAGGGTTTTCAGGTTATGTCTATCGGCATTATCTGATCGCAACGCCTCTAGTGACTGCTACAGAAATTAAAAACAGCTTCGTTAAGAGGACCATTCTCGGCGGAGGAGTTTCCAGCCTGTATACAAGACCGTGGTCACGGGGGTTAGATTGCTTCCGGACCTATCAGAATAAAGAAATATGACCTTAGTAAAAGTCTCATGGTTTTCGAGAAAAATCGTCTTTTTTGATATTTCGGATAATCGCTACTCTTGTTACCTCGCTGTTTTCGTTTGTGTTTCTATCCACTCTAGGATTTGGTGCGAATTTGGACTTTTATAGGAACGCTGGCAGAATAACAAGTACTAAGTAGCGATTTTCCGAACAATCAAAGAAGACAATTTTTTTCGAAAACCATGAGACCTTTACCGGAGTCAATCTAACCCCTGCGTCACTCTGACGTGCTAGTTTGGAACACCCTGTATATGTATATATATATATATATATATATATATATATATATATATATATATATATATATATGTACAACTCTCCCTTTTCAGCAGGAAAACTCATCCGTGTTTCCCATGGGTAATGAGTCGCGGAAATTCGACCTACGCAACTTCTTGACACGCAATTATTATACAGGATTAGGTCTGCCTCTACGAATTATAAGGGACGACGAGTAACGGATGAAAAGCATCGTGCGAAGGGATAGCGGGATGTAAAAGAGACTGGACATGAATAGAGGATTAAAGTCGTAGTATAAAATGTTGTGGATCTGTTTGTTAATTGGCAATCACATCAGATACGTTTGGTTCACTCCCATTTTACATCTCAGATGTTTCCGCAATTTCAACGTGCGGGAGACCATAAGTGGAAACGTGTACTATTCACAAGGACCAGATTGCACTTCTTCCGGGCTGATGCTACCCCGATAAACGATTATTAAAATTGATATGCTGAGCATAATTGATTTCAAAGAATAACTTTGAGAAAGTTAAACGTAACATACTGTCAAACAAATAGATTGATCGCTATAAAACAATGAATGATGTGAAATGTTTGAAGAAAACTATGCAAATCTTGATAAATCTGGGAAATAATTATAGACGCGAGTGTAGAATAAAGACTTGATGTGAATCCATTGAATGGTAAAAGTGGATTCGATTAAGGTAGTGTGTCTTCTAGATGTCGAACGAAGGCGCATTCTTTTGATAATTAGTACCCATAAGAGGTCCCATTGTAAGGCTCGTTCGGCGATTTTTTTGGATCTCGCGAAATTATATCCAGTGGTGTGATTCTCAGTGATCCAAAGAATTTCCTTGGTCATTAAAATCCCGTTCGTAAATGCAATAATATACCTATTTTTTGAATTATTTATTCCCCCTCCGGTTCGCACATATCACGCTAATTAGCGGGATGGCTTTGTTACCATAACCGTAATTCTTTGGGACCTTAATTCATTTTCCCCCGAAACAGTGGTTTATTGCCGTAGGCCGTCTTGTCCCCCTACTGTATCGCATTTGTACAAGGTCATAGCGAAACTGAAAAAGCTGTGTCGATACGGACCATATTGTTTGCTTCTTTTGTGCTTTTTCGAGAGTAAACATCAAGTGTGCATTGAATAGTTTGCTTATTATTTCATTTTATTCTTGTAGCGATTATATTTATTATCGTAGATGACTATTAATTTGCAAAATTGCGCAAAATAAAAGTTGAGGCAGATTATGTTTGAAAAGCTTGAGAACGAATTTTAATGAAAATCACGAATATAATACCCCAAATAGATAATGTACAACGTCGTAATAATTATGATTATTATAGTCAAAATCTGTATGACAGATGGTCAGGCATATCTATAATTCAAAATATTGAATCTCCCTCATCGGATATAATTCCAATAGAAATTTATGTGAGATTAAAATCGACCGCAGTCTAATGTTCCCACACGCCGTTGCAATTGAAACTCTTTCGGTATTGATAAGTACAAATTTAAGACGTAGCTTTTCATATACGATAAAGATGTGAATCCGCAGAACAATTGATATTCGACCAGGCCTGGATTTGTTGATGACGTCTCGTTTCGTGGTGACGAGACCAGTTTTTTGTCTCGTTTTGACATTTCTCATCGTGTCGTGAAGTTTTCGAGACCCTGGGTCTCCAGATCGTTCTGTCCATAATTATTTATGTTTAGGTATACCCCCAAGGTACACTGCTGAGTGCGGACGTGTGTGTGTCTGTGTCTCCCGGTGTGCGTGCGACTGTGTGTGTGTGAATCAGTTCAGAAAGAGGGCTCTTGGTTCCTAGGAGGCAATAAAGCAGGAATGGAGCAGATGTTCGGCGGAATAGATTGAAAATTATTTGTTTTTTGGAAAATCTCGGAAATCTCGACGACATTCTCATTCCATCTGAGACATGGCTCGACTAAAAGAAGAAAAAAACGAGTAACGAGCGATGAAACCATGTGATTGTGATATAGCAATGAAATAACGGTTTGATATTTTGTCAAAAATCTCGACGAGGTTCTCGTTTCGTTTCAAGACAAGAATAAAAAAAGAGTACCGAGCGATGGAATAGCTGGTGAAATTGATTTGACCCTTTTTTTTTTACTTCTCGAAAGTCTCGTCTTGTCTTGTCTCGTTTGTGCCGTGCGTATTATGAATAGATAAAACTTATTATCGCGTCGTGACAAGAGTTGTGATCGCTACGGTAGATCGATAAGGAATCCCCGTGAGAGAATTACTGAAGAGCGTGGGACTGGGAATCTACGAAAATCGTCGAACCAGAACAAGGGCGACTTTCGATGATCTTCGTATTTTTTCCAGTACACGTGCATGCACCAAAACCTCAGAAAAAGTGGCCTCCCGCTCAGTGATTGATGCACAAGTCGGCACACCGTCCATACGGTCATCCATTCAAGTATCGGATCAGATAACGGTTGTTTTACTCGCGGCACGACCAGAGCCGCACACTGACGGTGCACCCATGGCTGTCAGTTAAATAAAATAATATTATACGCGGATATCTTCGCCGATTTTCACAAAAATTTGACGAGTTTGAAAGTTGCCCTTCAACGATGCACCTCCCCACAGTTTCCGGGTAACGATAATGCCGGTTTCTTTGCACGAGGTCAGCGGCACGAGGTCAGCGACCCCATTTTAACCCTCTCTCCTGCCACCGGGGGGTTGCGCATCCAATTGCTCCTCGAGTAGTTTTCATCCCTGTACGTAACTCTTTAGTTGGAAACCGCATTTGCCCTCTATCCGCAACCCTTAAATCACGACGAATCATCCGATTTTCCACCCCCCCCCCCCCCCCACATTTACTTTGCGCACGTGCGCTATTGTTGATCAATGTCAATGGGATCCGTTGGTTCGAAAGATTATCAAATTTCCTTGAATGTATTTTTTTTTATTTTCAAATTTGTCAAATTTTCGCGAAAGTCCGCGAACATATCCGCATGGCGCTTCAAATGCCCAGCACTGTAGCTGATTAAAAATATTGTGATGTCCGGTTCTTCGAATTATGCAATTGATCAGTAATCTGCAAGAATCCGTACCTGCGAAATAATTCGAAAGATCACTTCTATAGTTTATTTTATTTTATAATAAAATCATTGCGCTTCGCGTTTAACGTTTCTTTCTGTTCTTCACTTTCCGTCTTTGCACTTTCCGCAACATGTGTCGCTTTGCTTCTCGAGTTCGATTGGTTTGTGATTTGGTGTCCAGGGACCTAGGCTCGCTGACGAGTAAAAGTCCATGGGATAGGGCTTGGTCTCGTCGTATTGGGCTAGTTTGAGCATCACCGCACCCTCGTAAGGAGTTAAAAAAGGCTTTCTGAAGGCTGTTCCCCAATCTATGCTCAATCTAGGACAGGCAATCTAGAGGAAAAAATAAAATAGTGTTAGTACGAATATATTTTATTGTTTGGTTCTCATAGACTGTTGGATATGATCATGTAATACGCGACGTACAATTAATAAAATAACTCAAGTTATTTTGAAGATATAGAAAAAAAAGTTCAAGTAACCTGTATGAATGCGCCAATCCCATCGAACATACTCATTTTATCTGGAAATATTTCGGACAGTAGAATAACGACATTACATTTTCCCAACGAGTCTATTCGTCTCTGCAGAGAGCTCAGAACATTTGGATTTCCCTGTCTACCGAGCGTACCGAGAACGAGGCCGAATGTATTTGCTTTGGATGCGAGCTCTATCGCCTCTCGTCTTACCATACGCATCTGTTCGTGATCGTAGAATTCTTCGGTGAGTTTTTTCTCGTAAGGATCGTAACGGAATGCTCGAAGCTTCGGATTTGCGATCATCACAGCCTCCAGATGAAAACGACCGTCACCCACGTAGATAACGACATCGGCGCATCGAATTTGCGGCGCTGTACAGCCCAAAATCTGTTTACAATTGTGTATAATTGAATATAAAACGAATATTTCAATTTAAAAGATAAAATAATTGAGTTACGATTTTTTTTCAAGTACGACTACTCCGTTTGCGGAATCATTTCTAATCTTCGTACTTTATTTATTTATTTTTCAGTCTTTTTCTGTGTCGTTTATGAGGAATTTTCGATTGAACCTCCCATTTTGCAACACGGGTGAATTTTATTGTACTTTTTTACACAGGCGTATCTCAACGATTGCAGCGGCCAACTGCGATGCATAGCGAAGCAAGTTCGTATCAAAGTTAGGGTAGATGCTGTTTTTCCGCTGTCTGATAATGGTACTTCGATAATAGTCATATAACTCTACAAAATTAGCTATTCACTCGATGTTTCTTAAATTCGATCGTATTCAGAAATTTGTGCTTTAGAACGGAGTGGTCAAAATCGGACCAAAACTGGCCACAACAATGGTATAACTACCTTATGCCAAAGTTGTCGGTTGAAATCTTTTTTCGTTATTGTCATTAATAGAGGCATATATTCTAGTTAATGGACGCGCCAATGCCAGGCTTAGGGGGAAGCCCCTTACCCCGCCTTTCCGCACGTGCAAGTGCGAGAGAGATAGAGATTTTTTTCTTTAAATGTGTGCCATTTTTTTTAATCTGCATTTTCTTCATTTTAATTACCGTTGAATAGGACCTACACATGTGCTAACAGAAATAAATTTTGAATATTGTTACAGATCAAAGTCTACGGGAAGCCAGACTGCACGCCGATTCGGAACTCCCGCCACAACCTTGCTGTAACACTCTGCCACAGATCCGCCATTTGGATGATAGATGAATTTAAAGAAATTGTTTTGCATACTTAAATATACTATTAAAGTGTACCTACGGTTTAATAAATGTATAATAAATATTTCTTAGTTAAAACCGACAGCGGTGGACGCGCGGTCGGTGCGCGGTTTCGGCGATCTCCCATGTTAAGCAGTATGGGCCACGGTCATTACTGGGATGGGTGACCGCTTAGCCGTGCACTGGCCTGCACGCCGACTACTGAGCGAGAGGTAGTTTTTCTGAGTTTCTGATGGTAATACAACTGAAACTCAGTAAAAATCAAAAAGCCGTCTGTATCGACACAGGTTTTCCGCAGTTTCCCTGTGTCCGTGGCAAGTGTGATACAGTGTAGCTAAGACGTCTGTGGAGGCAATGTAAGTTAGGTTAGCTTAGGGAAGTGCGTGTAGGGAGTGATAGGGGGAAAAATGGAAAACATGGAATTGGGAAGGATCATATGTGGGAATCCGAAAGGATATACGATGGAACAAACACATTAATAATAATATTTCTTAGTAAAAAAAATTCCCCAAAATTGACTAACTTTTCCTCGTCTAATACATGTCCCCTTAATGAAATGAAGCAAATGTTAGACCGGAATGTTTAAAGCCATACAACGTATCATACGCATCCTGTTGATACATCTTAACTCAATTTTATTTATTCCTATCAATAGTGCTGGATCTGATGACGAATGTAGGATAGCAATTAATCAAAACATGCTAATAATGGAAATCCACGAAAAAACAAAGCGTCTTCCTGGCCATCCGAGTGTTGAAAAAGAATGTATTCGGTTTACCTCACCGGGACTCAAAGGTTTGCTCTGCGGTACTGCAACTTCGTATCCGACCTTTCTCATCTCGATAGCTATTGGCTGAAGCGTTCCCGCGAACTGTATTGTACTGACAAGTGCTATTTTCGTAGTAACCGGTAGCGTCAATTGTAGACACTCGATGCAGTGTGCCGCGTCAATTTTTATGTCGACAAATATATACAGAACTTTAATTCCTTCAGTCTGATCGATAGGTATGAGGCAAGAGTGTCCGTAATGAACCAATAAGTCGACATCGAGCGCTCGTGCCGTGTAATCATCCACACAACACGCACCTGAAAATAAAAACGAAGATATCTCATTAGATTTTAGAAATTTGATTTATCCGTTAATTCCTTCGCTCTCCTTGTTTAAGTAATTAAGCAGTGTAAAGTACAGTTGTATGAAGTCGTCTTTTGAAACAATCAAAATACTATATCCAACTGACAGATATATCATATTTCTCAGACAAGATCGTAGAAAAATATTAAATGCATGTGAAAGACGATGAAAAACTCCAAGAGCGTCGTTATAGTGGCGACCTTTGAAATCTGGGTAACATTTAAGGAACATGTACTACATGTGATAGTTGTCCGTGCTAGAAACGATTTACTTATATATTTTGGTATTGTAACTTCTAAATTGCCCAGTACGACAAAAAACTCTCGAAAATAAACGAACTAAACCAAAACACTGTTGTACAATTACCGTGTATTATTCGATCAAATACCACGTCATTAATTTTGCACATACAGCAATAAACAAAGGCCTGTTAGTTAGAGTTTTTGTCCTTGCTTAGCTGGAAATGTACCTTTTTATTTTTAATTTCAACATTCTCCGGTATTTACAAGAGCGATAACGATATCCGTGAAACCTTGATTTTGAAATCATTCCGTTTGATAGATTGGGAGTGGTATTTGGTCGAAAATTTCGCTCTATGAGCAAGAAGCTTTTTCAATATTGGATTCCTGATAAAGGAAACTATGTGTATGCGCAAAAGCGATGAGGAAGCAATATGCAAATTTCAGTTTGCGTCAATTTTGTCTCCCTGAAATTGATAGTGTGAGGATTTCTTGATATATAATGCATTTCAAAAAGAATATTAGAAGTACCATAAATGCTTGGAATGCTTTAAAGGGTATGGCCACAGTAGTGGGTATAAAATCACATGTGCACATTTAACAATTTTTGTCGTATGAAAAGTGATTTATTTATAAAACTAATTACACATCTATTTAGTATAAATATCAAGTTAATAAAAAATATTTTATTTGTTATATAAAATGGCCAACTACTGTTATTTGATTTTGGTATCTTTTTTTTTCAAGCGCTCCGCAGCGTGACATTTGGCATACACAATTTTTGACCTAGAATAAAAAAGATTCTCGTTAATCTAAATCAGAATACCTAGAGAAGTACGTACGAATTTTTGATTAATTAAAAACTTTCCATTTTATGAGCGGTTTTATACGACATTTTTCACTGGAAATTCCCCTTTTGAGTTCAAATGTCTACAATATTCGAATAAAACAATATTTTTCGAATTCCGTACGTACTTCTCTAGGTATTCTGATGTAGATTAACGAGAATTTTATTTTTTGTTCTAGGTCAAAAATTCTGGATGCCAAATATCACGTGGCTGAAAAAAGATACCAAAAGCAAATAGTAGTAGTTGACCATTTTCTATAACAAAAAAACAAAGAAAAACATTTTTTTATTAAATTGATATTTATATTAAACAGATGTGTAATAAGTTTTATAAATAAATCACTTTTGCTTACAAAAAAAAATTGTTAAATATGCACATGATTTTATACCCGCTACCGTGGCCAGACCCCTTAATCGATATTTTCTAAATTCAATACAAAAATATTCCTCCATAGTACCCGAATGATATAGGAAGTCGTCAAATCGATTTTTATGGCAAATACCGTATCTACAGTTGTACATTTAAACGAACATACTATTTCTTATAAAATATAAAAATTAAATAGCATCTTAACCTTTTCACCGATTCATGACAAATTTAATATCAATCATCCTTTACTGATACTCTATTCGTGAAAGAATTAATCCTAGATCTCAAAACTTTTCGAAATGAAATTAATCTCAAACATTTTCTGAAAAAATTCAAAATAAAAAAAAACCTCAACCCCTCAAGCTATTCCTACTAAATTCAATACCAAACATTCTTAGCCCCTAATCCTTTTATACAGAAAGTTTTCGACTCGATGAATGGAAATCTGTGAGAGTTAGAGTGATCAAACGTGTTAGGTGGAAATGTTTAAATGGGATAAAATCTCTAACCCTCTGGCAATTCCAAGGAAAATACTGTGCAAAGTTAGCAAGAGTTCGGTCAAATCGGTCTCTAGATATACACGTTGAAATTTTGGAACCTATTACATACTCACACACACACACACACGCGCACACACATTTTTTCTAGATATGATTCTCCGAAGTTTTGGGACATTTTAAACACATTGACATTAAAAACGAGAATTTTTTTTCCACGTTTTCGTGGAAAAAAAATTCTCGTTTTACCATGGCACCATGGCAACAATCCGGAGAGTTAAGTATCCGGAACAGTGTATTTTTGGGTAAGTTTTACCAATAGGTACATTAAATATTATTCACAATAGGTTTATTGATTTGTAATATTAACTGATACCTCTACTGATAACTCTGTTTTAAAGGCATAATAATTGAATCGTGAGAAATCAAAAGTATGTTCGTGATGTCCTGACCCCATGACTGCAATATATCATCAATTCTAATCATATTTATTCCAAAATGTCTGCCTTTGCGTATTGGTGCAGAATAAGTAAGCGATAGTACGTTTGGATAAAAAATTCATATATAATTTCACAGTGTGATATTTTTACTTTTTTCCCATTCAACATAACATGTTATTTTGATGCGATGCCCCATAAAACTTTAGTAATCTGGAAATAAATATACAATACTGATTACCATAATTTTGCACACTCGCACTTTTGCACAATATTTTATTCAGTACAATCTATTTCCTGTCTAACTATATCGCTTAATGAAAAATGGCCTGGTGTCACGCAGGTGGATCCATATTATCGAAGAGTTAAAAAGGTAGGCAAAAAGTCCCATTTCATGGCACTTTTTCATTTTGCTGCCTTCACTTTAGTTTTCTGTTATCAAAGTTAGACAATGACTTAGTTATATTCGTCTCAATTTTGGTTTTGTTGTTTTAACTATTGGTGGCTGAAATATAATATTTCTAAAATTAAACTTTGGTATTGTACCAAAATAATATGCGTGAATTATCAGTTTACATTGCAATCTACCTCCGTAAATTCCATATTTGACGAACAAACCAAGCGTACTCTTGCGAATACATGGTCTCTCATTTTTTTGTTACTAGCTGTCCGACCGAATAAGCATCAAGCAGCAGGAACTTGCGCCGAAAGCGTATCCATCTATACTAGTAAAAGCCTGCAATGCTGCTGCTGCTGCTCACTGCCCATGAACTGGCACCTTAATACATGTTTTGTTTCGGGATGACTATTGCCAGAAACCGAACAATCATTAGATTCTTCTTATTCTCCTTTATCACCGCTTCTTGAGAAGGCACGCGCCACAGTGACAAGATGACGTTTTTTGGAATTCATATATGTATAAAAATTAAGGTGTTCTACGGTACATATAGGTGTAAAACAGATACCACTAATTGTGGTCACGACGGTTGGAGAACATGCAAAGAATGGGTTACCGGAGAATTTTTACCGTATGTCACGTCGCCCATTATAACAGTCTCTGATTTCGTAAAATCTTCGATTATATCAGCTATGGTCGTTGCGTACAACAGCAGACCCTCGGGCATCTGAAGTGCTACTCTTTTCGCTTTGGTCTCTCGTATTCTCCATATCGTCTTGTGAATCTCGAAATTGTAATTGTTCGGCAAAACTGCTATAGCTGCGTTCAACAGTGGATCTGTCAATAACTCCTGAGGTATCTTGTTAACACGAACTGGAGCTTTGAATACTTTGCGCACTGGTTTAGCCTTCACAACCACCACTGCTGTGTCTTCGTTCATTTTTATTGTTATAACAAAATGTATGTATATTATCTCATATTAATATATAATAAAAAAGATTGACACGATATTGTTTCTTCTTCTCTTTCCTTTATAGTTTTAAGGTGGGCACCAAGTACGATAAAGTGATATAAAGTTTCAATACGCAATGAAAAAAATGTGGCACATAACAGTGTGTTTACGAAATAATTCAGCTACTATCGTTGCCATTTTTTTTCGCCTATTTGCGATTCGTCCCTTCCATTTTTTTTCTCCTTTATCGGCTATCGCCATCTGTCGACAGCATGTCATTTTTGCAATTACTTTCGTCTTTTCGCCGCTAGGGGCGCGCTACTATAGAAATCTTTTGTACGAACCAGAGACGAAAAGTCGTGGAAATCGATGTTTATCGGTTGATCGATATTCAGCGGTCGGTTGTGTAGATACTTTGCTTCGCTGCCATTACAAATTACAACGAATCACCGAAAGATGATACCAAGTGTCACGGCTACCACCGAGAATAGAAACGCATTTTTGTAACAATGCGAGGAAATAACAAATAGGAACAAAAATCTGTGCCAATCGGATGTTTGTTTATTTCCTATTTCTTATTTTCTCACATTATGGAACGCGCTTTTAAGCCCATTTAAGCCCGTGGCACAACGAAATAGGAAATAGCAACAAAAAACAGCCATCCGATTGGCTTAACTTGTCCAAAATCCGTGCGAAGGGCTCTGCTTTGTCCCAAACACGCGGTTGCTTTAGTACTGTTTAGTACGCAGTCTCTTACTGTTGTGCATTGACCGTGCACTGGTTCGGCGCTATATATGACGTGATTACACGCGGGAATATTCAAATGTGTTTTTGTATGACAGTCTATTAACACGTTACGCGGAAGTCATTCTTGTAGTAACTTTTACTCGACTATCGTAGCTTACTGTCGTTATCCGCCGCGTATAGAAGCGAGAGTCTAGCCGTGAAGTATCAGCGACACTACCGTTAGTAGCTAGTTTGTGTAAATTACCAAAATTAATCGATAATCCTCTCGTTAATACATCTTGAAAACGGCGAATATCACAACTTCGTATTTTCCTTAAGTGAAAACTTTTGTTGTGTAAAAGCCTTTGCAAATCAATTCAAATTTGATGTAGATTGTTCTAATAGTACTATTTTGATTATTGTAGATCAAAATGTATTGTTTTAGACGGGTGTTAAACGGGTGTTAAACACCCGACAAAATATTCATTATTCAAGGTTTGATAAGCATCTCGTAATAGCTTAGCTTCCAGCCACAGTTCATGGGCTACTTTTTCACGAACCACATGTATACCACAAACATAAAGTTAACACACAGCAGGATAGCGTATTTGAACATTTTTTTAAACATTTCATCTTTATTTTTGACAATTTATGTAATTAATAGAGTTTTTTAACGATTAGTTTAAAAAAGCTTAATACTTAAGCTTTCCATTTCAATAATTATATTTGTCAGAATATCACTATTTGATAAAATAACAATGAAATATCGAATAATCAAAAATATGCTTAAAGTGCATTTTCACTCTATGCAAAATAAATATACGTTTCGGAAATAACATTGAAAGTACTGATGTAGTCTCGTACATGGGCGTATCCAGGATTTTAGTTGGGAGGGTGAGGGGGGGGGGGGGGCAAAAATGTACCTTCACACAAAACTTATTTTAATACATACATTAAAGCCATTTTTCTAGGATTTACAGCGAATTTTTTTAATACCTGTCCTCCCATCTTCTTTTTTCCTACGTCTACCAATTTTCTATGTATGCTTAGCATAGTCCATTAAGACAATTTTCAGACATGCTTGATCGCAACCAAGTTTTCACCCTTCTCAATATGCTAAAAGTCCTTTCAATGCTACTCGTTGTGCACGGTTGGGCCAAGGAAATATGCAAGGCATATTTTGTAGCCGGGAAGAAAGTTTCTGCTTCTTTTAAAACATCTACTAGTTGCAATTCTTTAAGTTATTCTTTTTTAATTTTTTTATCCTTCCAAAAGATATTCCATAATTCGGCTTCGTTGTAAAAATTAGTTAAATCATAATAATCAGAGAAATCATGTGCTTTTTTTAAAACTCTTCTAATGTCATGTCCAACATTATAAAAGGATGTAATGTTAATAATGAAAAAGCCGGCAAGTTCTCGTAGGAAAATCGCTGCTACAGTGAAGTTATTAAAGAATCTAGGTAAGGAATTATCAGTGACGTTTTCCAGAATTTGACAGTAGTTGACGCGGGAGGATTTGAGCGGTGCTGCTGTTTTCGTACTATTCTTGGCTGTTGTAATTCCACTCCAATATTTTCGGCAGTGTCGTTAGCGGTAGCGAAAAGATCTTGGCTTACGACGTCGGCAGTTTCGCGATGATTTTTTACGACAACTAATATTCTTTTGATGTGATTCGCAGGACCGCGGTTCTACAGATGCCACCTGTACACCTGCCCAACTGTCACGACCAAACTGACACGAGCATACGAATATTTCGCAATATTGTCACGACAAAACTGTTCCCGAAGAAAACTCTCACCATTAAAACTGTCACCGCACAAACTGTCACCACTCAACTCTCTTGAATCTCTATTCGACACGTGCAGAAATCTTCACGAACAAAACTATCACCGTCTAAACTGTCACGGTCTCAACTGTATTCTGCGCAACTGTAACGCAGCAGAATAGTCCCCGTCTACAGTGTCAGGGCGTCTACTGTATTCTGCACCAACCGTCACCGCACAAAACTGTCACCGCGCCAAGGCGAGATGTAACTAACTCACACGGGTATAAGCTGAACTCGTAGATAAGAGCGCTCGGGCTGCTTCACCAAACGCGGTGCAATAGCGCGCGATATTTCCGCTATTACCGATCGCTGAGCACAAGTATAAGTTCACGCGGTGCGAAGGCTGTGGTTGAGACGACGGCTGCGAATGACGTAAGTATTAGCGGACACGCACGAAATATCGCGCGCTATTGCGCCGCGTTTGGTGAAGCAGCCCGAGCGCTCTTACCTATGGGTACAGCGTCTGCGAGTGTGAGTTGGGTTAATCTCGCGTTAAGCGGTGACGGTTGGTGCCG
The DNA here is from genome assembly GCA_958009045.1 of Oxytorus armatus. Taxonomy (NCBI): domain Eukaryota; kingdom Metazoa; phylum Arthropoda; class Insecta; order Hymenoptera; family Ichneumonidae; genus Oxytorus; species Oxytorus armatus. Next base: position 7,070,612 of record OY253747.1, on the reverse strand, counting down.
TGTACAGTTTTGCCCGTGACAGTTTTGCCGGTGACAATTGCCGCGGTGACAGTTTGAACGGTGACAGGTTAAACCGTGATTGTGTAGACGGTGACAATTCAGACGTTGACAGTTTAGATGGTGACGGTTTAGACGGTGATAGTTTTGTTCGTGAAGATTCTGCACGTGTCCAATAGAGACCGGGGAGAGTTGAGTGGTGACAGTTTTAATGGTGAGAGTTTTGTCGTGACAATATTGCGAAATATTCGTATGCTCGTGTCAGTTTGGTCATGATAGTTGGGTAGGTGTACAGTTGGAATCTGTAGAACCGCGGTCCTGCCGATTCGCACATTGCAGCATGTCTATGGTTTTTTATTGTAAACCCTTTACTACAGGTTCCAGTAATACGAAATATTTTGTTATGAGACCGATGCAGATTATAAATTGAGATTTTGTCGCAGCACAATACAACTGAAAAGCAACTTTTCTGGTGCCTTCTTCTGACAGCCGTTTGAGCCTGGCAAAATTTTCTTTGAATATTGCGATACCTTTGTATTTCTGAGACCAACGCGTCTCACGAAAAACTGGAATGTTTGGGGCATATTTTCTTCGTAGAACAGATTCACGGAAAAAGTTAATTATATCCTTTACTGTAGAAATTCTGTTACGTATTTCTAGAACACAATTCAAATCGTTTACAACTAGATTCAGCTTATGGCTTGCACAGTGAAAATATAAAGCTTACTTAAACTTCTCTGACAGAATTTTCTTGACATCACAGTCCATCCCTGCCATAGCTGAACAGCCATCATAGCCCTGGCCAACACATTTGTCTGGACTAATACCTTCGTTTTGTAGAAAGTTATCTATTGTAGTAGCTATAGTTTTAGCATTCATGGCAGTCAATTCCACAAATCCAACAAATTCCACACGAACTGACAATTTTTCTTCGTCAAAAAATCGAATACCAATGGACAACTGCTCCTTTCCTGATACATCGCTGGTCTCATCTGCTAATAAGCTATAGGCATAAGCTTTCTTTATGTCGCTAATAATGTTATCTTTAATCACCGTCCCACATATATCAATAAGTTCATTTTTAATTAACGGAGATAGGTGCATGGCATTTTTCTTTCCTTTTTCAATATGCTGTTTCAAATTTTTGTCACCTGCTTTAATTCTCATTTGAATTAATTCTCCGAAAACACCTTCATGTTGGTTTTTACCCCTTAAGGGCAAGTCGTGTGTGCCACAAAACATTATAGTCAAAATAATTAACATCAAGATTTTTTTTATTAATTTCTATTATTTTCTGATGTCCAGATGTCATCTTGACATCTACAGGCACATTTTCCATAACAGTTGCTTCTTTGTGCCAGTGAGAGGAGACATGATTTTTACAGTATTCATCTATGTGTTTGTAACGGGTAAAAGGTCTGATTATAAATGAACCCAAAACGCCTTGTACCACAGTTGGTGGAAACAGTATACAGTATAAGCATAGTGCACCTTTCAGACGTTTTGAATATGCAAGCCAAGGAGCATAGATCTGCAGCCAACTATGATTAAATTTTCGGTTTGTAGGTGTGACATCTTGAACAAAGTTATATTTCTCGGAAGGTGTCCAGCAGCATTTTAAAATTTCCATTTTTTGCTCAAGTGCCACTGTCTCTGTCTAGACTTTGTCTCTATAAGCGTTGCAGACTAATACGCCATTTGGCGTCGTTTTATTAACGTTTTGTTGTCAGAATAATTTTTCTTTTCGAAATTTAGATGGGGGGGGGGGGGGGGGGGCAGCCCCCCCTTGTATACGAGACGGAAGTGTTCACGAAACTCTATGATTAAGTTCCGTTACCTTTTATAAATGAATAATTATCATTAGCATCAAAAAATAAGACATCAAATGTCGTATCGCCGAAAAAAAATTGCGAATGCGCCATCCATGTGTATTTTAATGAATCACGTGGTCTCCTTTCTCCCTTGAAACTCCGTCACGTTTTCTGAGAAATAAGAATTTTCGTTGGGTATGGGAATTGAGGAATTGTCATCGCCTTTATTATCATTTTGCCACACATGAATTATATTTATTGGTAGAATGTTTTTTTTATGATTGAATACACTGATCGATCCACGAGTTTACAATAATTTTTGTAGCAATACACGGGAGGTCACGTTGGAATAAAAATAACGCAGATCGCATACGGCTCGGTATAACGTCTATTTTGACATTTTCATGTTGTTTTTTCCTTCTTTTCACTCGACAATTCTGTAATGCGATTGTTAACGATATTCTCGTTTTTGTTGTTGTTTACTTCCTCTTTTTTTCGATAACACTTATCCGTAATTCGTTGGCAAATATACAAGTGGCACAAAATCGTAGTTAACCTGCCACAGTTTTGTCAACGAACGACGCACTAGACGTATCATGAATTGAATATAACCTACAAAGATACACAGTTAAGGGCGAACAATTCAACGACAATAAACACTAGCGACAAATATTCATTCGCGTATTTCTATTTAGTTCGGAAAAAATTGTTGCGGTTACGCGCGATACAGTTGCATTAGAACTGTTCGGACAAAAATGTGTGTCGTTGAAAACGCTTCGCGACGAATGTACGGCTTGATGGTGGCGCTGCGATCAATGGGGATATCGCCATTTTTCCCAAACTAGTCAAATTATCTCGTAATATTTCACTAAAATGTTTCTAAAAAGTTCACAAATGAGAGTATTACAAATGTCTACGGTGTATCAGGAAAAAGTTCCGAGTAGTGTCAATGATTAGTTTATTGATGACGATTAATCAATCAATTGTTCGATCTTTTCGTGTTTTTCGTTATTCATTCATTTACATGGGATAAATCAAAATTATTGCAAATTGACGGTTCTTCTCATATATTTCTACTCCATATTGCCGTTATCGACGACCATTTTAGTTAATTCCAGCTTCGACCACCGGACGTCGCGTGGATGGAAATATTAAGAACAAAAATACATTTAAATATCCGATAGAGGGCGGTCGTTGCGACAATGTTGTTTATAGTAAAGAACACGCTCAATCCCCTGTAGCCGGGGCGTGATACATATCACCGTATAATATATCATGTATTTTGATATATAGTATACAATTTGTCTGTATATAATATATATCTTGTTAGAGCGTTTTTTGGATGGTCAGCGCTTTGAAATTTAGCGATTGTGCGGTCTGTAACCGCGGTCCGCCTGCAGATCGTGGTGTATTCTTTTGTTTTTACACTTTTCATCATCATCATATTATTATTATTATTATTAAAATCACGTTGCATTTCATTGCAACGATAATAATAAGGTACTACTCTAGGAAAAAACGCAAAATGTTCAACTACGACGTCGAGAATCTATCGTAAAAAATAAAAACGCTTTTGACCATAATGATTTTTTTTTATTACCCTGGAAAAAACAACAATAGAATATAAACAACCGGGGAAAAAAAAGTTTAAAAAACAGACAAGCGTGACAACTCTCGACGTCGCTGACTATTTTTAAAATTTATAATTCTGTACAATTTTTTTTTACCCGAGAAGTTTCTCGCTCTTTCAATCCTGCATAACCATCATCATTTACGGTAATGCGACGAAATTTCCACCGAATTTCAATCTTTTAGTATATTACGTGGAGATTTTTTTTTCTTTCGTTGGAAAAACGAACGGGATAAAAACGACAATCTTCGATAAACAGATTGTGGAGAGTTGTGCGACATTTTCAATGCGATCAATTTTTTTCCACCGTTCGCGTTCGGTTTCCTTCGAGATGAAATAAAAAAAAAACATGTTCACAAATACCATCAATAAAAATAAAACGTGATTTCGATACTTTGTGACTCTTCTTTACCAATCGATCGCCTACGTTCCTCTCAACTCATCAATTGGAATGATCTTGACGCTCTGAAAGTAGCGTGAAATAAATGTCCTTTTTTTTCCCTCGTATATTCTCATTTCGGGATGGTGGCAAGTGTCGTCAGTACAAGTGTCGTCAGTACAAGTGTCGTCTGTAGCAAGTGTAGTGTAGCAAGTCGCATCTGTAGCAAGTGTCGTCAGTGCCAAGTGTCGTCAGTTTCGGCAGTACGTTCGATCTGACGACACTTGCACAGTCGAGTGTAGCAAGTGTCGTCTGTAGCAAGTGTAGTCACTTCGAGCGAGGGATTTGTGTACATAGGCTCGCGCTGTCCAAGTCCCGTCGTTTCCAACTCTCTTCGCGGTCGGGTGGGGGTATACATGGGGCGTTCCATTAAATTCTCCAGCGGTTGTCAATTTTCAAGTTCCACAGCCGCAATGTCGAATTTCAATGGATCATTGGGATGAATTAATGATACGAAATTAATGAATTTAAGGAATGTCTTGTTCATTATTATAAAAATTAAAAAAGTGGCCTTTTAAAACTCAAACGCATATAACTCGAGTACGGCTTGAGCAATACTCCTCAAATTTTACGAAGAAGCAAAGTTTTAATCGCTCCTTATTTGAAGAAGATTTTGTCGAAATTATTCAAGAATTTTACATATTTGTATGGAAAACCAGCTTTATCGCGTCAGAGGTGCTTGACATTATGCGTTCTCCCGTAAACAAGCAAAAGAGTAAAGAAAAAACGTTTCTGTCGTGCAAATCTACATTGGTACTCAAGTCTGCGGATAGTACGCGAAAAGTCAACGGCATTAAAGTTGGTCGAAATATTGTTATAAACATAACATTTTATATTTTCATTTGTTCAATTTTATTATAGAGATAACATTTTATTTTTATAATACTATCATGAAACACTTTCATGCCGTTGACTTTTCGTGGACTATCCGCGGACTTTGAGTTTTGCGAAATTTAATTATAAAAATGAAATGGTATTTTTTATAGCAAAATTTATAAACTCACTTATCAAATATTCCCGAAGGGACCGAGTATGATGAGGACGACGACGAGGTTATAAGTTTTGTATACGGTTTGTTCCAAAAAATTACAAAAAATAACATTTTATACTCTACTTCTTTTTTTAAAAATCTTCAAATGTCGGAATAAATACACATCATTTCCTGCGTGTCTTTGGCGATAGTTTGACTTTATGATTAGTTTGATAGTTTGACATATGAAAAATCACATTGGCGAAATGCAAAAAAAAATCATAAAGTCAAACTATCGGCAAAGACACGCAGGAAATGATGTGTATTTATTCCGACATTTGAAGATTTAAAAAAAAAGAAGTAGAGTATAAAATGTTATTTTTTGTAATTTTTTGGAACAAACCGTATACAGAACTTATAACCTCGTCGTCGTCCTCATCATACTCGGTCCCTTCGGACATATTTGATAAGTGAGTTTATAAATTTTGCTATAAAAAATACCATTTCATTTTTATAATTAAATTTCGCAAAACTCAAAGTTCGCGGATAGTCCACGACAAGTCAACGGCATGAAAGTGTTTCATGATAGTATTATAAAAATAAAATTTTATCTCTATAATAAAATTGAACAAATGAAAATATAAAATGTTATGTTTATAACAATATTTCGACCAACTTTAATGCCGTTGACTTTTCGCGTACTATCCGCAGACTTGAGTACCAATGTAGATTTGCACGACAGAAACGTTTTTTCTTTACTCTTTTGCTTGTTTACGGGAGAACGCATAATGTCAAGCACCTCTGACGCGATAAAGCTGGTTTTCCATACAAATATGTAAAATTCTTGAATAATTTCGACAAAATCTTCTTCAAATAAGGAACGATTAAAACTTTGCTTCTTCGTAAAATTTGAGGAGTATTGCTCAAGCCGTACTCGAGTTATATGCGTTTGAGTTTTAAAAGGCCACTTTTTTAATTTTTATAATAATGAACAAGACATTCCTTAAATTCATTAATTTCGTATCATTAATTCATCCCAATGATCCATTGAAATTCGACATTGCGGCTGTGGAACTTGAAAATTGACAACCGCTGGAGAATTTAATGGAACGCCCCATGTATACCCCCACCCGACCGCGAAGAGAGTTGGAAACGACGGGACTTGGACAGCGCGAGCCTATGTACACAAATCCCTCGCTCGAAGTGACGACACTTGCTACACTCGACTGTGCAAGTGTCGTCAGATCGAACGTACTGCCGAAACTGACGACACTTGGCACTGACGACACTTGCTACAGATGCGACTTGCTACACTACACTTGCTACAGACGACACTTGTACTGACGACACTTGCCACCATCCCCTCATTTCTTTTTGTGTGTATATATTTAGGTACAATAATCGTGTTCCGTGCAACTTCACGTATTGCAGTGTTCTATTTATTTTTCGTCTCTCGTACAGCACACAGGCACAGACTCACACGTAGGACCACAATCGAATCTCAAATGTACATGAAAAAAAAAATCATTTCGTCGTCTCGCTCATAGGAACTTGTAATACTGTTCGTGATGTCGCATTGTGGATTCGATTCGCTAGAAAATGGCGAAATTAAAAATAACGGAAGTTGCCTTTGTTTTTTTGTTTCTTCGTATTATTGATAGATTGAATTGGGATTGGCTGTTGGTTGGTTTCTTTGTACGAAGGAATAAAATAAAAACCGTCGGTAAAGTAAACAAAAGCTACAGTTTCATTCTTTTCGTTCGGATTTGTTTGTACGTTAGATTTTCTTTTTAATTCCACGCGACTCGAGAGATCCGGCCTGACGATTCTATATATGAAGTCTTTATTTATTGGAATGACGAGACTAGTGATCTGCAGCCAAAAAAAAGAATAAAAAAAAAAACACATCGGCAGACCCAGCGAGACAGATTTTTAAACATTCATTCGTCAGACCAGCGATTCTCTGGGTTCCTGTATTCGGATCGTCAGTTATTCTTCGTCTTACGATTGTGATTCCTTTTTTCGTTTTCAATTACGCGCTCATATCATACATGTACACGCACACGGATCGTTGGAAATATAGATATTACAATTATTAGTATGTAGAGTACAATGACTGATGAACGAGGCGACCGCTAGAAGAGTTTCAGGTAAATGTTTTATTTTTGTTCTTTTTCTTCATCTTTTAATTCATCGTCGTTTCACCATTATATTCATATCTTTAAATTTATGTAAGTATTTTAAGTCAACTTCTAGCAATCTTGCATTTTGTTTGTTTTTTTTTGTTATGTTTGTTTGTTGTTTTAAATGGACTGGCTCAATGCACAGAAAACAGCCTTTTCTTCTCACAACACGCGCACTCGTTTTTATTTCTTCTTCACCCGCTCTCGTTTTTATTTATCATGCCTATATTTTATTCCCTCGCGCGCATCCCTCTAAAGATTTTATTATTTTGGTATCACAGATGTTTCGTTCGCTTCGCCCCCAACCCCGCCGCTGCGGTTTTCCGCACACACACACATACACACACTCGTCCTTTAATATATATTTTTTAGCCCGAGCTCTCTTTCTCTCTCTCTTACTCGATCGTACTGTATATTTTATACGCGTATCGTGCACCAGATAATAATGGTATTTTTTTTTCTTTTATATTATAAATATGCCCATCTATTGATCTAATATGTCCACTTTTGTGTTCTTTTTTTTTTCTTATTTCTTCACACGTCGTCGTTGCTACAATCGAGTTCTTTGCATTTTTTCTATCTTCAAGGTGGCCGGTGCACGATCGTAATATAGTGCAGCAAAAAAATACAGAGAAAGTTTCAGTCGAGGATATCGAAATCTGTCCGATCGACGCGAGGACGCCACTCTTTAGTACTTGATATTTCTCGAGGACGCCACTCGCTAATTCCCAATGTCCCCGTGAGCGGGTCACTCGCTATTTCCCGAAAAAACCCTGACGTTTAATCGAATTGGAATGTTTTTATTTTCTTTTCTGACGAAGCGATTTGAATATTCGGCAATCGATCTTTCCGATTTTCGAATCGACATTGGCGGCCCGACCACCTTGAAAATGTACACTAACAACGTTAGACACATCACAGTTTGTTTGTTTCCAGGGCCCTTCTCGCTATTTTTTTTTCTTCTAATACGCGGCCGTGAGGGGGCTCTTTCGCTCGTCGTACACTAAGGCCTGCCTTAGTAAAAAAATATACGATCGTTATATTTTTCTCCTCTTTTTTTAGTTTCTTTGCTTAAAAAATAGATCTTATAGCTTTCCGGCATTCATCGGCTTCTCTCCCTCCCTGTCTCTTTTGCCTCGGGTCGTCATCTCGTTATATATTATTCTCGTGTCGTCGCACTTCCATTTTGTTTTGTTTTGCTACTACGACGCTCGTTTGATATTACATTTTTATGATGTAGTATGTCATTTTGATTCCTGGCAGGTTGAGATTTTTTTTTTCTTAATTTTTTATTCCGGGTCGTCGTAAGGGAACGTACGTTTTGTTATCGAGGGGGCTCTGTCGGTTCTATCGCTATATTCGTTCTTCGTCGTTGTCACGCGTCATCATCTTCTCGGAAATTTTCATAAGTTTTTTTTTCTACAACGAGGAATACAAGGACGAGGAAGTGCACACACCGCGGGCTGGCAAAATTGTGGATCGCGTGTTAAATATTTTTTTCTGGACTAGTTCGCAGGCAATTTTCATTGTTGATGGAAATTATAACATCGTTTGAGAAAATCATAATATCAATTATTAAAGTAGTAATGGCTCCTGGGTACTGGCGTCGGCCATTTTGCATTACACCGTCAGATATGAGGTCACAGACGACGAATTGTCTGATGCAGAATGCCATACAAAAAGAACTAACTTAAAAAATCTAGGAAGTGGATAAAATAAAAGGGGCTATATGTACTTGTAACCGAAAAAAGTCACAGTGTCGAGAACTAAATTGATAAAATCGGCACTTTAATCAACTAATCTGCCTTCCTTTCCATTTGGATATCGTTGTGATTAAATAATGCCTAGCATTGCGTTGATTGTCCGATGATTGTCAAAATTCGGCTGCAAGGTCTCGGTAACCAATCATAATCGTGCTAGGCGCGTTACAAAGGCGACGATAGTGACGCTGTTGAATCACATTGAAAGCAGCATTGAGGAAAAGGACACTAAACCAAAAAAATAATGAATGTCTCATTTTCACCTGTATTTTCCGAAAAAAAAAGAAAAGTTTCATAACAAAGCGAATATTCTGGAACTCTGATCTCACGCGGAATAAAATATTTTCAGAATGGCATCCTCCATTAGGAGATTGTATACTTTTCAACGTTTTTGCCTACCTCACTGTTCAAACAAATTCGTGGCTCACTGGCAACTGGCATAACCTTCACAAATGGGTGTGTTCCTTCATTCAGCAACCTACTGATCAGTACCGAACGGGTTTTTCCAAAATAGGCGTCAAGGTGGATTGCTCTGTATTTTTGCACACTGGCTGCGCCATGACACTATTTCGGTATAACCGTCGACTACTAACCTTGTTTACGCTACCATCAAGACTGTTTACGCCCCCAGCGTATTCAGATAAAATCGAGGCATTTATGTCATGTTTTATATTACGCATCCATATTTTAATAGAAGGTAAAGTTGATGCTCGAATTGCACAGGGGTGGGAATTTGACGGTACGATAACGACATGATTAGAATGATTTTTCTTTCGCTACGTTTCCACCGGAGTATTTACGCCCTTTACGCGACGGTTTAGTAGGATATCCATTACATCGTAAACATTTGCGATGGCAGTGTAAACAAGGGTCACTGTACATTCACGGGTTGACTAACTAAGTTTCTTGAGGAGAGGACAAACGTTAACATAACGTCAAAAAATTTCTAACACATTTTTCTCCATGATGGCTTATTTGAATGAAAAACAAAAAATAATAGGGCTATCTATTTCCTTTTTTTCCATTCGATTAAGCCATTCCCGAGAAAAATGCATTAGCAAGTTTTACTCTTTCTCTCGCGCACTCACAAGTTGTCAGCTCAGATGGAGGTCACACCGCCTCTTAAAGCTATACAGCTTGACCGTTTACGCGACGATTTCGTAAGATATCCGTAACACCGTAAACATTTGCGGTGGTAGCGTAAACAAGGTCACTATATGTTTACGTGTTGACTAACTAATTTCCTTGAGGAGAGGGTAAGGTTAACATAACCGCAAAAAATGTTTAACACATTTTTTTCCACGACGGGTTATTCGGATGAAAAAAAATAGTAGGGCCATCTATTTCCTTTTATCCATTCGATTAAGCCATTACCGAAAAAAATGTGTTAGCAAGTTTTGCTCTATCTCTCGTGCACTCACAACCGTTGATAGGCGGGGGCATCCCCCCGAAATTTCAGCCATCGCCTTAAGGGGAGGGTGTGAGCTCGAATGGAGTTCACACCTCCCCTGAGGGCGATGGCTCAGGTATACAACGTAACGCATGAGAACGAGAGAGATAGTTGTTAAATTAGAATTGTATTTTGTCCCAAACGGTGAATTCTTTCCAAACGGCAAAAGCCTAGCCAGCTTATGCCACAATTTTGCTTGTGGCTAAGCTAGTATGACCTCGGTCAGTTGTGCCGCTTCGGAGAAAGTACGATTCCTTTTTTCCAAGCGGTCGGAGGGTGTGCACCTTCGCCTTAAACGTAACATCAAGGGTGATACTGATGGCTTTCTTCAACTCAGGTATTGTATTACTATACTTTTATTGTACAATATCAAACAAGGTAATTAACGACCAGTAACTAGTGAATTAAGAAACAGACCCAGTGTGTGCCTTGTTTCTTTGTGAGCTTCGGTGATCCGAGTTTGGGACAAAAGCGTAAAGCATATATTAGGAATTACCACGGAGGCATGGCCTATTTAATATAGCAGCTGATTCCCAGTCTGGCCAAGTCAGTCAGCAATAGTTAGCATGAGGAACAGTAGTAAATCCTTGATTATCGTACATTTTTTGCCGAAATGTAATGTTTTTAGTACGATCTAATAATCAGGAATATTACCGTTGATTTTTGTGCGTGGACAGAACTACGACAATTTGATACAGACGGAGTGCATTGTTGCCAGAAGGATACGGTGAGCTTATATGACGTGCCATGTTTTACGTCAAAAACAGAAAAATATTACCCGCCATTCTACGGCTAAATAAATGACTTCGAAGAATAAACTATTGCCTATATAACATCAATCTATCACGTGACATGATGTTATATTTATAAATTGTTTATTTTTCAGCAATTGAGCAGTTTCAGTCTCGCCTCTCGTGTACACGACACGAATAAAATAGTTTTTGATCTTTCGCGTGGGCTGAAAATCTCAAATCCTTCGGACGAACATTGCCCATGTTCTCCCAATTTTTATTTATTATATTGTTGCTGTAATAAAACAGTACATTTTTAATTATGAGTAAAACGTGACGCATAGTAATCATCGGGCAACCACTGGGAGAGTGGTTAGAAATTTGGCCGATAGAGGTCAGCTTGCTAAATGGTAATTCCCAATAGATTTTGTTATCATTGAAATTTGGCAGCAACAGTACAACTTTTTGTCGTGGACAGTTAGGGTTTCGCGTTCGCGGCCTTGCGAATGCGTAAGAGGTCAATCGTATGATTTTTCGTTAGTACAAGAAGCCGAACTCAAAAGTCCGCAAAAACGTTAAAAAAATGTCTTTTGGACGTCCCCAATGGCTCGGACGTAAAATGACGTTAAACGTTTTTTTCAAAAAGATTGTTGTACGGGTACCCAGGAGCCTTTTAAAAAATGATAATTGTCGGATAGAGTAAAAGTATTAATTTAAAAATGCTATTCAACGAAGTCCGGTGATTTTCTATCAAAGCACATTTTTTTTTCATTAAAAACTTGAATTGAAGAATATAAAATTTATTCCAATGTAAAATAAATATTGGAATGATTTTCCCTCATTTTTATGATATTCATCGTGTCTCGGAAGTTTGATCCTGTGTTTTTTTTTCTCTCTTCGAATATTCGTCGATAACACACCCGGAGCGTATTAATTCGGAGATTTTTCCTCAATATTTCGACAATCATCGAACAAATGAATTATAGTGCATGCAGCCTCAACCGTATCTATATTGCGTTTACCCGCTTTGGCAAGCTCAGTCTTATGAATCTTTGTCGCTTTTTCTTCGCTAGTTTTACTTTAATTTACAGTGTGTTATATAATCTGTTTCCTCGTCTATTACTTCGCCATTTTCTCTCATTCACGCGCGTTGTGCCCACTGTTATTATTTTTGTTATGTTATTTTTCGGGAGGCTGCTTGAAGATTCGTTCAAATCACAGCTTTGTACAAAATGTTGGCTCCGACCTTTTCTATCCGCTTACGATTTTGGTTTCGTTACATTTTTTTTTTCGTTTTCGAATTGCCCAACGGTGGCGCTACGATCGATGCCAACGGTCACCGTGAGGTTACAATTGTTCATCTTTCTCTCAATGATCCAGTATGCCGTGAAATTATATCTTTAGAGACTCGAGTTAACGAATATGTATGACAAGTTTTTTTTAAGGGGATCGGACGCGGATCAAAAACATGAAAATTTTCTCTCTAATGACTTCTTTGTATCTATAAGTTACGTATAATGAAAAACTATGATTTCGACCATTGGATTACGCGAATAATCTTTTTCCCGCGTTTTTCATACGATTTTTATTTTTTTTTTCATCCAAATGAACAAAAAAATAATGGAAACAGTTAGTACGAAAAAATGTAACCTTCTCGATAACAAAAAAATGCCAGTAATATTAATATATAATCATTCGTAATATTTTTCTCTCATCTTCTATGATATTGTAGTGATAGGTCGAGAAAATCGATAGGCATGATAATTTATCGTCTTTTTGATCGTACGCCATTTCTTTTTCTTTAACTAAAGATTCAACGACGCTAAACTTTGAATCCCACAAGGGCCATTCTTTTTATCGGGAAATTTCACTTGCATCGTAGTCGGCATCAACATTTTTTCCCAGAATCTCAGCTTCGCCTTTATCTTTACGTTCTAATCGTCTTTTCCTATCTATATTATCTCAATTTCGCGTTTTTTTTTTCGTATTAATTACGCGCGGATTCAAAAAAAAAAATGTCAATTTTTGTTTATGTTCGCGCGGGCTTCGTTCGACATAACCAACGAAGCCATGCGCGAATTGAATAAAAAAAAAATAAAAAATAAAAATAAAAAAAATAGTGAAACGAAATTGTATCAAATTCAAAAGAAAAATCCAAGGATTTTCTATGTAAAGCTCTTTTAATCTAGCATAATTTTGCTCGTGATATTAATCCATAAATCCCCCTATTGGTCGGTTGGAAAAAAAGACGGATTTCATAAAAAACGAAAAACGATTTATCGAATGTCGCATTACACTCGTATAACAAAAATGGTAAAGAAAAATATTGTTACACAAAAAAATGATTTTCTCCTTTTGTTTTGAAAAAAAAAAATACCTATCTTTTAAATCGAAAATTTGTGAAATAATCGTGAATACCCGAAAAGCAGAAAAAGATAAGAAAAAAAAAAATAGTTTCGTAGTGCAAGATTTTGTTTCTCGACCACTTGTATCCTCGTACAAGAGCCCAATTCAGATATATTGGGTGCATTCCTGTGCGCTGAGATATCACGGCAATTAGTCGTCAGTTTTTTTTAAACACATAACAACAATCTAACTCCTCTAAGGTTTTTTTTTTCTATACAGATGATCGACAGATTTGCGAATGTTCTGAAAATTCGACGAGATAAAAATGTCGATAATCGCGTGGAACAAGCTGCGTGTTACGTTTTCGGCGTTTTTTGTTTTTGATGATTAATCAACAACATTACGTGAATTAATTGGATTATTAAAAAAAAATTGAATTACTCCACACACAATTATTCATTTAACCGTCAAATAGTTCGACAAAATTTTATCTAATTTTCACCTTTTTCCTCCGATCACTTTGGTTTTTTTCTTCTTCAACAGGACGAGAAAAGTTCTTAAAGGGTGCAACAGTGCTCTTTGACTAGGCGCAACACTTTCGAATCTACGGTTTTGTCAAACACATTATCGCTGTTCAGATGGAGTAAAAAAATAAAACTTTTGCGTCGCTTCGATTACGTAAAACGTGGTCACCAGCCATTTTCAGAGAAAAATTTGTGGTGAAAAAAAGTTTTTTTTTCGTTATCGACAAATTTACGACGAATTACCAACGGTTACCGACGATTTTAACCAAGTACGCTAGCAGTATTACCGATTATAAAAATATGCTGGCTCTTGACTTTCATAAATTACCAATATATTTTCTCGGGGATTATCGACAATCGTGTCTGTGGTTATTGACTAAAAAAAATGTATCAATTTTAGTAACTTTTGCAACGCGTAGCTTTAGCAAGAGTAACCAACAATTTCGCCAATGGTGTTTGGGTTTTATGGCCGATATTACCAACCATTTGATCAACGATTGTCGAAAACTTTTGTCTTTTGTCTCGTTGAGTTAACAATTTTATCAAGTCTCACCGACAATCTTAACAATGATTGCCGATAAACGACATTCCCGAGCAACCCCAGTTCAAAGACGCACCGTTGCTTTTGTTCTACCATCAAAGAACTTTTCCATCCTCGTTAAAAACATTGATTTTGGAAGATTAGGAGCAGCGAATAGTTCGCGTTTATTATTCCTTTGCTAGAAATTCGATTTATTTAATACGGGGAGGGGGAGCAGAGATAGGGATATTATTTGCCGGGGTTTGGAGGTCGGAGGAACCGTTCTTCCTCATCACCCCGGAGAGAAACTCTGAGCCCCTATCACACGGCGCGCCTTGCTCTTACTGAACAACGGCGCAATATTGGGTAAATGCGTTTTTTTTAAATAAAAAACGACGATGTGCGGCCCGATTGGTTCTCGTATTAAAAATAACCTCGGTTCGCTAAACAGCTATTTTTCCCCTTTTTTTTCTCTCTCGTTCTATATCTGTTTGCGTTATTCGCGCGGTCTACGCGCTGCGGATGTTGCTTCCGCAAAATTATCACCGTCTCATTTCTTCTCCTCCTTTCCTCTGTTCTTCGCTCTCCGCCTTAGGCTTTTATTTTGTGTCTCGAGTCGATTTTTTTCTTCTACCTTTCTTGTACCACACTAAACTAACTGCGATCTTTCAACAATTGAGGAGTTTTTTTTTTTTTACAGCATCTATGCGCTTGTCAATATTCTATGGGTTTTCCTCAGGGAATCTCGATCGTTCGTAAACGCGTTATCCATTATTTTCCTTTCCGTCGCCACTGAACTACGCAATTTCGCCAATTTAAAACGTGTTTTTCTTTTTTAGCAGTTACTTCGATATTCTCGTTTCCTTGTAAAATCTGGAATCTCAATCGGTTTCCGTTCGTCATTTCTTCCTCGTCATCGCTAAACTAGTTTTTCTTAAATATTTTTCATCCATTTCGCTGGAATTTTGTACAGCTTACTTCTCGTTTCCCTCTCTCTCGCTATATATATATATATATATATATATATATATATATATATATATATATATCCTGGAATCTCAATCTTGCGTCCGCTATTTGCCTTGTCGGAAGATCAATCAATTTTTCCGTCTGCCATTTAAGAAAAATTGACTTAATAAAAACCCTCTTGCGAATTGCAGTCACTCGGACTCACTCATCCCGCATATTTTGCTCCGGTACTTTGACGTACCTCGTTTGCAATTCGTATAACAGGCCTGGGAGCGGATTTATCGCGACCTCGCCGATATTTTAACCTCGATGAGCTTCCGGTATATGTTTTTATTGCTTTCGCCCTTCGGTTTATCTTATGTTATTTGTCGCAAAATTGAAACAGGCTATCGGGTACGAAGTGTGCCGAGGATGCTCGTCGTTTTTTCGTCGTTGCCGACCTGCGGTTAACGAGCTCGATATTAAAAATAAATGCATTTGACGGAATACCGATTCGACTAGCAACCAGATTGACAGAGAAATGGGAAATTAGGGGGAAAATTGAACGATGGAACGACCGGGCAAAAAATCGTAGCGGACGATTTTTTTTGTCAGTCTCTTCAAATTTCGTCGTCCTCGAGCTATTTTTCTCCCGTCGATTTTTCATCATCTTGTTCTCTCTCTCTTTTTCGTGAAAATCTTAACGGTTACCGATTGTTGCACATTGTCGCGTCGTTTTTGTTATCCATTTTGTTTTTCTTCTTTTCAACGATATAATCGGTCGACGATCGACGTTTTGAGGTACATCGTTGAGTTCTCGTCCGTTCTTATTTTGCTGTACATGCGGATGGATCGTACGCTCTGAGATTGCGATCGAAAATAAAATAAACAAACGTACGGAACGTTACTTCGCGTCTCGCAGTACAAGTGGCATTATCACATCTCTGCTGTCGCCCCTTATCGCGTCGGTTATCACGGTCGCGAGCTCGTCGTCGGCGAACGTTTTCCAATCATCGCCAAAGATTTCTTTGAGCTCCTAAAAATGATAAATTATCGATCTCAATGAATTTAGCTTCTTCGTAGCGGAAGCTTTATTTTCGTGACAATTTCCAGTTTTCAATGCCAATGTTTTCAAATTGTGTCAAAACGTCGAAAAAACTACACTTATAGAACATTTCCGGATGGATACATGTGTGTGTAGATTGCTGTCAAAATCAAACATCTACAACTTTGGAATGACAGCTACCACCACTCGTTGTCGGATATAATTTTCGTGAAGATCAAACAGCTCCCTCGGATTTTGTGAGTTTTTGAATTTTGTCCAAAATTATCTTTTAAGAACATAACTCGTGCAATTTTCGAGCTACTGGGCTAAATCTTTCTGCACCACTAGACTATCGCCGAATACTGTTCTCCATTGAATTCGGAGAAAACTAATCAAGGAGTTCCAAATTTATAATATGTTGAATTTTTCGAAAAATCGACGTTTGTGAAAGCTTCAACTCGTTCGATTTCTGTCTTATCGAGTGAAAGCTTCCCACGTGAATAGAGTATCGTCTAAAAACATTTGGAATTGAATTTGGAGAAATAGGATTTATGCATTGCATATTTATGGAATTTGCGAATTTTCGTAAAATGATGTGACGATAAAAATCAAGCAAACCTCCCATTATTAAGTTAAACGAGAGAAAAAAGACGCAAATTGAAATTTGGACTCTTGCTCATAGAGGGGAATTTTTGGTATGCGAGAAAATTATGAGGAAGCAATGTCCAGGTTTGAATTTGCATCTTTCCTTAAATCCCTTTTATCATAAATTAGTGTAATAAAAAAAAATACTTCTACTCGATCTCAGAAAAGAACTGACATAGAGTAAAAGGTTTTTATTTTCATATCACGATTATAATTTTTGTTTTTCCAGTACTTGCCTTTCGGACGTTTTTGGACTCGTAGGGCGAATCTTTGTCGCATATAATGTCGCTGTCGGCAAACTCGAATCTCTGCAATGTTTTGCCACGAAGACGAGCTATCGCGAGCATATTTTCCTGACAATACTTGTGACCGATGTAGATCAATTCGCAAAAACGCGTGCACTTCCACGCAATCAGCACTAGGGCGTCGGGGCTGTTTTTGATGTCGTAAATGCATTTATTAATAATTTTCAACCGAACAAATCGATTGTTTTAATCACATATATATATGGACTCAATACACTATTCTTCGTAGAGCAATCCGAAACCAAATTTTGTGATTTGACTACCATTCTCACATTCCAGTGTATGATGTGAGAGGCGAGGATTCATGCAATCGTACACTTTTTCGAGAATCGAATTATTTCATATTTCCATGATTGACAGGACTGGCTTTTCTCGATTATTTTTGAAGTTTACGGATGATGCAAAAACAAAAATGCTTTTCTGTGTCATAAGGTGAAAATTTACGATGTATCGGAATATTGTATTCAATTTTTGTTTTTGATTACCATTAAATATTTCTTATGATTTTACAAAATACTTCTGGGTTTAATTGAAGGGATGATCCTACAAATTGAGGGCGCGTCCGGGATCACGCCAGTTAATTATGTCCGCAGAGTATGAAGTTAAGTGTTTCGCGATGCAGTGACAAGAGTAACTTTTTCATGTGACTTGATCAAGAGTGATTCGACATTCTGAGTGTATGTTCGAATTTTTAAAGTGCAACGTGTAATTTGACTGAGAGTTATTCATCATACTGACAATGAGTGTATGTACGAATATTTTAAGTGTTTTCCAGAGAGCCGTTTGCCATACTGAGTGTATGCACGAACATTGAACGTGCGGGAGAGATATTTAGTGATATACTGAGTGTATATTGAACAAATTTTGAGTGAAGAGAACATTGCTTTTTTGTCAAAATGCGTGATGATTCAGAGAACAGTGTGGAAAGTGTGGAGTCTATGACAGTGGAAGAGTTGAGGCTGAAGTTGGAAAACTTCGGTAAATCGAGTAAGGGGGCTGGGCCATGTTAGCCGAGAGACTGCGTGACGTTTTCCGTGCGCAAGAGGCAAACAAAAGTGCAGCTGGTGGGTCAAATGCGACTCCACCAGAAAATAATGATGACGTGGAGGAAGAGGAAAGAGAGAGTGATTTATTAGCCCTAACAGTGAGTGAACTGAAGGCTCGGTTAAGGTCATTAAAGTGATTTACCCAATTCGCGCGTCGTGTCAAAACGTGGAAAGAGTTAAAAAATTCGTTAATTGAAGAGTTCGCAAAAACAACGAACAGTAAACAAGTGCCCAAAAGTTGAGTACTATGAAGAAAAAAACCGATGAGACTTATCAGGCGTATGTGTATCGCATGCCGGAGATAGCAAGTCATGCAGATATTGAGATTGAGGCACAGATCCAGTGCATCATCGATGGGATACCTGATGAAGAGCACAATAAAACAATTTTGTACAGTGCCAATACAATCAAGGAGGCTTATTATGGCTTAGCTATTATGAGAAATGAAGACTCTGTTGAAAATATGAGAAAAGCTGTATGGGCAACGTATTATCATTTGATATCAACTGATGAAGAGCCCCAACATTCTTATTGCTCAGAGGGTCCCGATTCCGGGTGCGAGTACCAAAGATTAAAATCTAAAGGTCATGAAGATACGTTTGTTCATCCACCTGCTTTCGATAATGACACTGCAAATCTTCTGAAACCAATATACGAAGATTTGTCATGAGATGATCTTTTGGAAAGATGTTTAGGAAGAAACACGCAGAATAACAACGAGGCTTTCAACCATTGTGTATGGAATTTTGCATCAAAGCATATTTTTGTAGGCCAAAAAACGTTAGAAATTGCTGCATTCACTACAGCATGTATATTTAACGAAGGGCTTTTCCCAGTACTAAAAATATTGGAAATCATGCACGTTACTCTCGGCCCGTACGCTTTCGCGTTTGAAAAATCCTACAATAAATCTCGGATCGCAAAAGCGGAAAATGCCACAGCGATGTCATCGAAAGAAGCCCGAAAGAGTCGCAGAGCGGACGAAGTTGCGGAAAATGATGCCTATGAAGAGGATGAAGGCATATTATACGCTCCAGGCATAGACGATTAACGTAAGTATAAGTTTACTTATGAAAATCTGTTGTTGAATTTTAAACGCGTTTTTCTCAAAACAGTGTTTTTCTGGTCAGCCCGGGTCCTAACTTTTTTTCTACCGAACCGATTGCTTTCACATTTTAACCGGCTACTCTACACACTTACAGTTCTCATTGGAACTACCGAGAAATTTTTTCACCCCTAACTTTTTATTTTACAACCCCTTCTTTGCTAAAATAAAAGGACTTTTTTTTCCAAAGTCCGCCATTTTGTTATTTATCCATGAAATTTAACTTCAGTAGTTCCGACCAGAATGACATGTCTATAGATTAAGAATTATCAAGAATTTTTTATTTCAGATAACATCAAGAGCCAAAATCACCGGGGCCACCCACGCGCTTTTTTTTCGAGGTGCCAACTTCGATCAATAATAATAATAAACTATTAAATTTTTTCAAAAAATTTTTTTTTTGTATCTTTAATATGTAAATAAAAACATCCTAAATATCCAAAACGATTCATTTTTATTTTCCTACAAAAAAACGCCCTCCAGACTACTACCTTAAGGAAGAAGTTACAACAATACGAGATTCAGAAGCGCAATAGTCGTAAAGGGCCTACAGCGAAGAGTTACGTGAACGAAAAAAAAATAAAAAAACAAATCAAACCACAGATGGAGAGAAAACTCGAGTGAAACGCTGTTACAACTGTGGAACGAAAAATCATATCGGCGATGACTGCCCTGAGAAAGACAATGGTCCCAAGTGTTTCTAGTGTAACGAATAGGAGCATTTAGCCACAAAGTCTACAAAGCCGCCAACATTTAAAAAAAGTGACACGACAGAGACAATGAAAAATAAAAGTGACAGTACTAAACTGCGAGTCGACGCAGTGCAATCAGGTAACAAGAAGACTAACAAAAAAGTGGAACTGGAAGTGACCTATATTTGATGCGTGCCAGTCTATACTTGAGTTTAGGGGCGCCGGAGTTTGAGCCGAAAGTGGTGCCGTTTGAGGGTGTGGGTGGGTCAGGCCGGCGATTCACACTAGGACGGTTTAGAGCTGAGATTATGATTGATGAAATTAGGTTTAATTTTGCATTCAATGTTATTCCTAACAATTATGTTGGACATGATTTGCTAATCGGTGATGAATTATCAAAGTACGCAGACATTAAACTGAGAAATAAACAAGCGACATTAACGAAAATTGATCCTGAAGAAATGAAAGTGCAAACAGATGATTCAGGGTGGAACGAAGTGCTTAATATCAATGTTCTCGATGAACCAGAGGACGAATGTGAAATTTCAGTGAATCATATCGTGGATCGAGAGATTAAGAATGAAGTGCGTGACTTAATTGAACATTATGAGCCTACACATGTGAAAGACAGTGGTGTCAAGTTCCACATTATGTTGAAAGGCGATGTCCCAGTACATCAGCATCCTCGTCGGTTATCACTTCAATAGCGGGAGGGGGTTAACCATATCATCAGTGAATGGGTGGAAGACGGTGTTGTGAAACCTAGCGTATCGGAGTATGCTAGTCCGTTCGTTTTGGTGGAGAAAAAATGGTGACTATCGACTGTGTGTTGATTACAGCTATTGAACAAAAAAGTGTTAAGAGACAGAAATCCTTTGCCTCCAATTGAAGACCAATTGGACACGCTACAAGTTGCCAAGATTTTCAGTACATTGGACTTGGCTGGCTGAAGAAAGCAGGAAATACACAGCGTTTGTTGTGCCAGTGTTACGCCGGTACAGATTCAATGTAGAGACAGAATTGCACAGTTGCGTGCATGGGAGGTCTTGGAGCTATTCTGTTGCAAAGAGACCCAGCTGATAACCTTTTTCATCCAACGTATTATGCCAGTTGGAAAACAAGCCCAGCTGAAGAAAAATATACGAGTTTTGAGTTGGAAGTGTCGGCTGTAATGAAAGCTTTGAAAAAATTCAGAGTCTACTTGCTTGGCATTCCAAGTTTGACGCTTGTCGAACCACCCGTCGATGCAAATCGACGGAGATCCGTAGCATAATATAACTTATTTGTTTAATTAATTATTATTATTATTTACTTTGACCGTTCTCATATAGAGCGAGAAACGAGCGATCTTCATTGCTCGAAAGTTTGACGCTTGTCGAACCACCCGTCGATGCATGCCGACGGAGCTCCGTAGTATAATATAACTGATTTGTTTAAATAATAATAATTATTATTTACTTTGACCGTTCTAACCTAGAGCGAGAAACGGGCAATCTTTGCTCAGTCGACGTGCACCCGTCGATGCATGTCGACGGAGATCCTTAGTATAACTTATTTGTTTAAATAATAATAATTATTATTTACTTTGACCGCTCTAACATACAGCGAGAAATGAACTACCTTGCTGCATGGTAGGAACAGCTGATACGAGCTGCATACGCTATGGTGTGCCCAAGCGCTACCGCGTAGCGGCGAGAGCTACTGGCTTCATATGTTATACACAGCCATATGTAGAATAAGATGTGGAATCACAGCAACCGTCTGCTATTTGACTTCGATGCTCCGTCACGCGGAGCATCGAAACCTCATAGAAGACGCGCGCTGTGACATCTAGCGGTCGTTAGCAGCGGCTCGTAGTGAAATAGTATGAGCCTTGCACTACCGCGACGGGGAGGGCCGCGTCGAAATTTTCTTGCGACTGATACATCCCGTTAAGATTGTGACTGATTGCCGAGCTTTTGCACTGACTATAAGGAAAAAAGATACGTGTTTGCGAGTGTCACATTGGGTGGGATTACTGGAACAGTTTCAGTATACTATTGAACATCGGCCAGGCACAGACAAGAAACATGTGGATGTCCTGAGCCGCAATCCAACGAGTGTATTGTGTGTGGATAATAACAGAGAGACATTAATTGAGAAAATTCAAAGAGCTCAACGTGAAGATACAGATCTTGTGAGTGTATTAAAATAGCAGAAAATTCTAAAGTTTCGGAATTCAAGTAGCCGAAATTTATACATCCGAGCGACAAGCAGTTTTGGAAATCGAAGCTAGTGAGATCGTAATGCGATATTTTCTTCAGTTGCGACGGTATAACGGGCATTTGAAGAAGTGAATATATATTATGATTCAAATCTTTAAAGAGTTTCATGGGATCGACAGCATCGAATTGAAACAATCTATTTAGCCCCAAGATGCCTTTGAGCGTCGAACTGAGTAACGTCAAATACAATTTGTTCTCGGCAGTCGAAAACATACCGTGAAGTTGCCAAGCCGTGTAACAACGTTCCTTGTTGCTTTCGGTAATTTTAAAATGCAGTTTTAGTGCATCCCATTGCTCGAGAATAGCATCGGCAGGCTGAAGCCTGACCAACCACCGGGTATTCGACAGCTACACGATCTTTTTTGGTACCTTACCCTCAAGACTACTGTAAACCTCCGCGTTTTCCATTTGAAACTGATATTGGATAAGATTTTTTTCATGATTTAAAACCGATACAATTTACTACAAAATTTCTCAAGACGACTGTCAATTGAACTTTTTAAAAACTGTGGTCACTTGACCGTATGTGACGGGATTGGTTTGGCGGGGATTAGTCAGGGGATTTTTAGGGGGAAACGAAAATAGTCTGGGGGTAGGGGACCTCACACGGTCCATCTGGCAAAGTGCTTCGCCCCCCCCCCCCCGCCGAGGAGGTTATTCCATTCAACGTAATTGGTAGTTGGGTACTTTTTCAGTTGGTCCCGTAATTATTCTTTTCATTTAATCCTTGGTGTATAACTTCTCTTGGCAATGACATTTATGTTTTAAAAATGTTGGATTTTAGAATTTCCAAAATTTTTCGGATCCTCGCATATAAAATTGGAATTTTACTCCTTCAGAGCTTTTACAGTTCGGAATTTTAACCCCGTCCCATATAAATATTTCGCCCCCGCCGCCGTCGTGTACAAGAATTGAGAGCTATGGCATTGGTCGCCATAGCAACGCTCGGGGTTTCGGTGTGAGGGCGCATAGCCCCCAAGCCGTACGAACCCGTAGTGTATTTAAAACAATTCAACAATTTTTCTTTTAAAATTATCTTCGGTTAAGATGTCTACCCTAATTAGACGTGCAAAAAAAAGGCTATTTTCACGAATTTTTTTGATGGGTTTAAATTATAAATATTGATATATAAAGTGTTAGACCTAATAAATACACTTTTAAAATACACAAAAAAAAATTTTATTTATTTATTTTAGTCAGTTATTGTAGAGAAAAATGGCGGGAAAAAACGGCCCAAAGAAAAGATGGGTGTGCACTGTTGATGAAATCTCTGGAATGGATGATCCGAAAAAAAAATTGGTTTTAGATTCAGTAGGTTAATAGCTATAGCGCATATCATACGATTTTTGATTTAAAAAAAATGACCAAATGGCAGCCATTTTTTGAAAAACCACGAAAATGCACGTTTTTTTCATCGTTTTTTGCAAAAAAAAATAGTTCAACTAAAAATTTCAAAAATCGTATGATATGCGCTATAGCTGTAGTCATAAAGAACATGTGGTAAAATTTTGGTAAGTATCGGTTCAATAGTTTCGGAAATTTTATCAACAAGCCGTCGAAAAACGTCATTTTGAGAAAAACGTGTTTAAAGTACGCGCGGTGCGTATTAGCGCGCTCAGGTAGCTAAGTAAACGTTGATCAAAAGTACACTTAGGCTGCTCAGATCTTTATAAAATTTTGGTATGATACTTTTAAATATGTATACTTTCGAAAAATGCAATAAAAAAAAATCGATTTATTTTAAATTCTAATTAGGGTAGACCCCTTAAACCGGACGGTAGTTTTGTTTTCAAGCTATGTACTAACAACTAGCACATTTTGTAACTGCGAAATCTCAAAAAAAAAAATAAAACAAACAATAAGGAGGACATTGGATATGTTCTATCTCTTCCTCAATACGACTAGTTCCTTATAAAGCTTCATTCATTATTTTTATCATTTTTTTCTCGAACTCTTTGCATGCTCCTATGCAACGTCATTTATTTGCCTTCAACATGTCTGCCTCTTCAATATCTTACTTTTCCTTGGATAAAGCTTCTTTATACCAGGAGGCAGATAGAGAGAATCTATCGCTAAACTTCGACTGCTAATCCATAACGAGTCTGATTCTTCTAGAACCCTGTTAATGATTGATTAACAATGTTACTCCTTAATCTTTTTCTTCTCAGGGATACGAGTCCAAGTATATTCGCGGCCACAGCGAACGTATGAGGTTTTATCTTAAGCCCATTACACAGTGAAAAACACTGAAAATAAGAGCGACGTTACTGGACAAATCATGCATTGATACACAACAGCGTCAAGTTAGTATCGTGCTGTACCTAGTGCCGTCGTCCTTATTTCTTATCCCTTATTTACTACTTTTAATCAGCAGATTTCATTTTATTTTATAGTTCAGCTGATATGGCCTAACCTAAAAACTTGGTGGCTTAAGATCGCGTGAAATGTGTACGTTGATACTAGTATTAAATATCTAGAAAAATAGAATGATAAGGGGAAAAAACCGAAAAAAAATATTTCCAAGCTGATGGACGGAATTCCATGATATTTTTGGGATTTTTCCGGGTTGAACTAAAATCCATGATCCTCCTAACGTTAGACACCATGCGTCAGCACTTTAGCCCCATCCTCTTTTTTTCATTAGGGAAGAGCAGACCTTAGGATCTGAGTCCATCCTGCCACATGTTTCACCGTTTTTTTTATTAGTTATTTTCAACATTTTTATCTCCCCCCCCGATTGCTTCCGTAGCCGTCTTACGACCCTACCTGTATCGCCTTTGCACGAGGGTAAGAGGGAACCTACGGAAAACCTGCATCGATACAGATGCTCATATTTTAACTAACTCTTTGGTAATGACACGAGTAATCTTAATGCAAACACCAAAGTCTTAGATGAATGACCCCCGTTCAGCGATTCAATGCGCCAGCCAGCATACGGCTAAGCGGTCACCCATCCAAGTAATGGAGTCGAGCATTGCTGCTTGGCTTGGGAGACAGCTGAACCCATGCACCGACCGCTTATCCATCGCTTTCGGTTTCATTCTCCTTAGTCCCGCGGGGATCGCGACACCACCTCGTGTGTACCCCTCCGATCCTAAACCACTTCCTCTCAACTTCGAAACTTCATCTCTTTAGTTCCAACGCAACACTCCAATTGTACAGACTTCCACTCTCTTGCATTCGTATATTTTTATTTGTGTGTTCCAACGTACAACATACTCTTGCCAGATTTTACATACGCCCCTTCCCAATTTTCCTGCCTACCACTACTTATCCGCACTATGCTAAGCTAACCTAACTTCTGTAGCATCCGGAGCTGCTTTTTAGCTACACTGTATCGCATTGGGCATAGACACGGGGAAACTGCGGAAAATCCGATGCAGACGACTTCGTATTTTTGTTGAGTTTCAGACGTGTTATCGTCAGAAACTCGGAAGGCCTTCCACTCATTAGTCGGCGTGCAAGCCAGTGTACGGCTAACCGGTCATCCATTAACAGGACTGATCGCGGCTAATGCTGCTCAACGTGAGAGATCGCCGGAGCTATCGGTCGAGAACGGTCAGTATTATGAACCTATTAGATGCTGGTTCCGTCTGCCAGGTTTGTTAGAAAATATACAGTAATTGTGTAAATGTGTTTTATATATACAGTGCTGGGCGTTTAAAGTGGAATGCGGATATTTTTGCCGATTTTGACGAAAATTTGACGAATTTGAAAGTTTAAACTTCCGGGGGATTGCCTATCCAATAGCGCGTGGAGTACTTTTCATCCCTGTTCGTAACCCTTTAGTTGGATACCACATTTACCCTCTCCCGCATCCGCGACCCATAAATCACGAGGTCGACGGATCACCCAATTTTCTACCCTTACACATTTTCGTTCTTGACCAATCTCTATGGAACCCGTTTCGTTCGAAAGATTATCAAATTTCCTCGAACGTACTTTTTTGGAATGTTCGAATTCCTCAAATTTTTGCGACAATCGCCGAAAATATCCGCAGTCCACTTCAAATGCGCAGCACTGCAGTACTAGGGGTTGGTACGTCTCGGGCGCTATGCACCCTCGCATCAACCAAACCCAAACGACTCCAAACAAGTCCAAATCTTTTTGTTTGGGTTTGTTTGTGTTTCTTTGGGTTTGTTTGAGTTTGTTTGTGTTGGTTCTGTTTGTTTAAGTTCCTCCTCAGCTCTTGTACACGGCGACAGCAGCAGCGGCGGCGATGACGACGGCGGTAGGAAAATGTTTCTATAATATAGAGAGATATATATTACGCGTATGGGTTCCGGCGTTTACGCGTCAACCTAATGACATCAATAAGGGATATCACAGTATGACATCTAATTGATGACAATTTTTTAACTCAATCGAAAATGCAAAAACAGTACTGCTGAAAGATATCTTCTGGACAACTTTCATACAGATAGTTTGTTGACAATAAAATGTTAACTTTTCGGTGCCCTAAAATGATTATCTATCGGATTAAATAACCCAATGGCTATTGACAACAGTTTTTTTCTGCGTTTGAGATAAAAAAAAAGACACCTTTAACAAAGTATTGGGGGGTACAAGTTTTAAAGGATTTACAAGAGAGGCCGTTACTAGTATTAAATCGCACCTGACCATAACCTCACCACCTTCATTTTAAAGCATCATCAGTAAGCCTTTAGTTTTCAGTATGTGTCATGTTTCCAAAGTGTAAAGAACATAGTTTTTTCGAACTGCAAATATGTCGAATATGTGCCAACGAAACGTAATTTGCGGGAAGATTTACTTTTCTGCTTCCATTTGAAGAAAAAAAGCAGCTGAAGGTCATCTACTGTTGTGTGAGGCTTATGGGGATCATGCTCCACCAATTTCAACTTGTGACTATTGGTTTAGACGGTTCAAAAGTGGTGATTTTATCACAGAGGATAAGGAACGTGAAGGAAAGATAGAAACGTTAGAAGATGCAGATTTGGGGGCATTATTGAACGAAGATTCGTGTGAAATGCAAGAAGAACTTGCAGAATCTTTGGGAGTAACTCAACAAGCAATTTCATTACGCCTGAAAGCCATGGGAATGGTCCAAAATGGAAGGGTTTTGTTGCACCGAATTTTAACTGGTGATGCAAAGTGGATTCATTACGACAATCCAAAATGTAAGATATCGTGGGGTAGGTCCAGCCATGCATCAACATCAACGGCGAAGTTAAATATTCATGGATCACATGCTCTGCATTTGGTGGGATCAGCTGGGTGTAATATATTCTGAGCTGCTAAAACCGAATGAAACCACCACGGGGAATCGCTACCGACTATAATTGATGTGTTTGACCCGAGCATTGAAGGAGAACCGGCCGGAACATCAGCAGAGACACGACAAAGTGATTTTGCAACGCGACAATGCTGGACCACATGTTGCAGTGCGAGTTAGAAACTACTTGAAAACACTCAAATGGAGTACCCCACCGGCCATATTCACCTCACAATGCTCCTTTCGGACTACTACTTGTTTCGATTAATGACTAATGGCCTGTCTGAGCACCACTTCCGTCCATAGGAGGAATGCAAAAAATGGGTCGATTCTTGGATTGCCTCTAACGACCAGTCGTTCTTTCAACGCGGAATTCGTATGCTGCCAGAAAGATGGGAAAATGTGGTGGCTAGAGATGGACAATACTTTAAGTAATCAATTTTTTACCAATTTTGCACAATGAAGCTCCAATTTTTACAAAAAATCCTGTAAAACTTTCTTCTACCCCAATAGTTAAAACGATATCAACTTGAAGACGTATGATATGGTAGTTATTTTATGTTAGGGGGAGTAGAAAGGGTTAAAATCTCAAAAAATTGTATTTATTTCTGTTATTGACCCATTCTCTTAGTAGAATCTTTTAGGAAGATTTTGGCGCAAAAAAATGGGAAGGTTCGAAAATTGAGCTGAGCAGAGCGAAAAGTGTGACGGTGCGCGACCGGTGCCGGCGGCCGCACGCAGGGAGCGATGCTTTGCTTGACGGTTTGTTTACCCTCGCGTTTATCGTCTGAATCCGTAGCAGCCGCTTCGGATCTCGATTCGAGTCTAAAGTGTAGTGGAATGACTAACGATATTTAGTGCGGATGCTAACACAGTTTGGACGATCATGCGAGGACCTTTGTTTTGTCGTATGTCTGCGACGAAATGCCATCGTTTAGCGGTATAGAAACAGATTGAAGCGCTTTGAGATTGATTGAACCGTCCTAGTCGTGCGAGAAAGAGAAAGTTTCATGGCAATCAATCAATTGATAAAGATGGTGAGCAGATAGATGATGGTTCCAGCTCATCGAGAACAGCTTCGGCGCTTAATCGAGTTCTTCTCGGGATAGTACGACTTTAATCATAAACTTTTTTTAGTGTTGTTTTTCTGCGCTGAGTGAACTTGCGCTGCGTAAGGCGTGCAAAATAGCAATGAAATTCAGGGCGGTAGGCCATCCGGATTAGGATTTCAGATTTAAGTTGTCTGTGAACAATGCGGGCGACGTGTGCAGATTTAAGCCCGGAAACGACCCCTCAATCGTACAATGTAAATGCGCGTTGTGTGTTTGCACTGAGAATGTTGGATGCCGGATATTCGATGATTGAGCCATTCTACGGAAAATTCGATTTTGTCAAAGTTCGTTTCTCGGAGGACATACGATAAGATAAACAAGTTTTTAATAACTATTTCTCCAGTAGATGAGGAAATCAATTTGACTGGAAATAAAGACAGTATTGTAGTTTCATGAGATGGAAGCAGGAGAAAAAAAGGCTTCTCGTCTTTGCAAAGCATTCGAAAATGCGCATCCGGCTACTTGGAATCGTGACAAGAAGGGAGCACTGCGCGAGACGCGCGGGGGTCTTCAACACGCAATGTTTTCCCTAATCATTAGTATTTTTTTTTTTACAAATACCAATGATTTTCACCGACAAAAATGTGACAAACTAAAAAATTAGAAAAATTACCTATGTTTTTTCAGTTGTTCATAAACTCCATTTGAACTTTTACCCCATTTTCAACAGTCAGAGCCTTCTTACTCCCCTTAATGTCCGGCAGACAGCCTTAAAACGGTAACTTACAGCTATTGTTTAGACATTAGTGCTATCTGAGCTTGTTTAGTTCGTCCATATTCCACTGCCGTTACTAGCCGAACGCGAGATTTACCTTATTCAATTTTCAGTTCACACCCAATTTACGTGACTTTCGGGCTTCTATCTGGCAAATTAGAGACTACAATATCAAAATGCATAGTAAATCGCTTCTGGCACTGTTAAATTGCGTATTTGGGACATGCGCCTTGAATATTCCCCAGATTTTAATGGTCCCCATTATACCGACGCTGCTGGAGTTTCTCATAGTCTTTCACATGTCATTAAGCGTTGGGTATTCCCCCCGTTTTCCCCCTAAATCCCCGCCAATCGAAAGTTTGGTCCCAGATTGCTATATAAAACATGATGGGTTGAGCCATTCGCATAATTTTGAAAGAGATTTGTTTTTGAAGATCAGAGAGAAAGAGAAAGAGAGATTAGCAAGAGTGACGAGGAAAGATACTCACCTATCGGGCACCGATGAGTCGTGGGTCGGTGGCACAAGTTCTTCCGTGCCCATCGTATCTATCCACGCTATGGATTTCAGAGTGCGCATGTACCATATTGACATACGCAGCAACGCCTTGACGTTAACGCTCTCGCAGAACAGGGCTTTGAAGTGCGTTAGCGGCATTGCTGGATGTAGAATTTCCGTGTCCAGAACGTTCACCGCCACATAGGCATGCAGTAGATTCAATCGTAGTGTGCATTGCGGGCTGTGGATGGTATTAAATACGTTGCATAGTAATTTCCATAGTAAAGCAACATGTATAACGCAAACTGAACATAGAAATAACGTACGAAGATTGTTTCAACGCAAGTAATAAGGATCGAGTTATAGTTGTAAGAAGAGAAGGATGCGTGATACTTATGTGGCGAGTGTAGGGGGAGAATAAAATTGATTGTTCGAACGGATGAGAGTGGGGAAGATCGGTGGAAAAACGAGAGAAAGGCAAAGTAGAGTTTGTTTGGGAAAGGTAACAGAGGAGGTAGTAAGGTTTTGTGTTCACAGTCACTGGCATCGTGTTACTAACAGATATAACTAAAAATACGGGATGGTTGCAACCCTATGATGTGCAAGTCCCGTGTGTGCCAACTCTCATGTTTAACTCCCAATCATGTCCAACTTCCGTTCTGTGCAACTGCCTTTGTGTCCAACTCCCATGGCGTTCAACTGGACTCGCGTCGCTTCAGTTTTGGCAATTCGTTCGCTCCGATTCGGTTGAACTATCGGACGTGCAAGTCCTATGTATCCAGCTGCTTTTACGTTCGAGTGAGGGGTGTGTGTAGATTAGACTCGCGCTGCTTATACAAAGTGTGCAACTGCCCCATGGATACCCCCACTCGACCGCGAAGAGTGTTGGGTAAGCGACGCGAGATTTGGGTATGAAGTTGCACACTTTGTCTAAACAGCGCGAGTCTAAGACACCCCTCACTCGAACGTGAACGGGGTTGGGCACATAGGACTTGCCCGTCCGACAGTTCAACCGGCTTCGATCGAATGAATTGCCAAAACTGAAGCAACGCGAGTCTAGTTGAACGTCATGGCAGTTGGACATGCGAGGTGGCGCACAGGGCAGTCTTGTACATCATACGGTTGCAACCATCCCGAAAATAGTTATATTATTTCTATATGGGCAAGGGAAGGGTCTGTAAAAGATTAAAGAGACCATGCATTGTAATATATCTCTCGAAAATATTATACTTTATGAAAATTGACAGTGCCGATATCATACTTTAAGTACGATTTCTCTGACTCCCCAAAATAATAAACGTTTTTGAATATAGCAATTTTGATATCGTGCTGCGTCGTCAGCCGTTCAGTGCCTAAGGTTGCACGTGAAGGATTTAATGAGCAAACAAAGCCGCAAGTACATGAAATTGCGTATAGTTCAAAAAAAGGAAAAAAAAAGATTGTAATCCAACGAGTTCTTACTTCTTCTGGGAAAACGTCTGCCACGCTGCGTTCGAAGTACCCGGCATATTTTTGTTCCAGCCGTGTACGTGAACCACGAGCCTCCTGAGCACACCGTAAACAAGAGCACCCAGCAACGAATCGCTAACATTATCGTAATCTATTGTGAGCACAGTTAATCTGTCGAAAGAACGAAGCGTCGGTGGATCGAGAACAGCGCACTCGTAATCCTCGGGATCGTCTTTGACCGATGCAAGACCAAGATGCGTTATGTATCTCTCGTGGTGGCTGGTGCACAGCGCAGACACGATGTCACCCGATCTCGCTGTTAGATCTTCGAAACAACCGAGTGTCAGGGCTTCTAGGTGTTTCGATGTACCGATGATTTTCACTACCGAATCCAGAATTGGGTAGACCCACCTATCCGAAAATAAAATATTTCATTTTTTGATAAAATCATTATTTTTGCTTTGTCGAAGCTTTGTGATGGTCAGAAATGTTTTTTTTTTCGAGATCTCAGTACCAATGTGGTCAAAAATAATATTTATAAAATTTTTCGGAGGTGTGTGTGCGCGTGTGTGTGCATGCATGTGTACGTGGGTGAAGGCCTTAGGGTTATGGGGAAAATACCATAATAATTCTGTGGTTTTGATTTTTATTTAATTCTTTATTTCACCACACTTGGAGGACGCATCTCGTTCCTTACTCCGATTCGTGTACACGAAAAATGACTGAGAAATCAAAGGACCAGTGCTCTGGACCTCTTATGACTAACGCTCTCTTCATTCTTTATTCCATCTATTGCTTACATTATTCATAGTCGCCCGCCGTGCGGTTAGCCCGAAATGTAAATATGATATGACACAAACTCAGTCTAAATAAGTTCATGACGTGATATAGAAAAGTGTCAAGTGATATTTGGGATTAACTTTTGGATAAGATTTCTTTCCTAGAAGTCCAATAGAGGGCTTTGCAAAATTCAAATATCTACATGCCAAATATCTACAAGAACGGCTTGAGCTAACAGTGCTGCAATTTCGCATGCACGTAAAGCAGTACATCCCCTTCATGTACTGGAATTTTCATACAAATTCATGAAGCGTCCGAGATTTTGTGGTTTTTTGAATTTTTCGAAAAGTGTCTGTACGTGCTCTAGCTTTCGCAAATATTGGAAAATTGTGCTCTTTATTTTTATATAAATGGATCATCAGTGAAGGGCGTTTGGCATTGAATTTGACGTAAATCGGCGAAAGGGTTCGAGCTTTACATGTTGAATTTTTCAAAATATGTTTGAGATCGTTCTAACTTTCGCAATATTTCAAATATCGGACTAAAAGATTTTTACTTGAAAAGAGTATCATTGGTATCATTGAAGAGCGGTTGATACTAAATTTGTCAAAAATCGTGGAAGATATGCGATCTACATTCTTAGTTGAATCTTAGGTAACCAATTTTTAAATGTAATTGAAAAATTAGCTTTTTCCCATTTCTAATTATTTTTCTTCAATAATCAACCATTGAGAACATTTCCTATATGCTCCCAATATTATCAACTGTATTTAATATTAGTTCTTATTAGT
The DNA here is from genome assembly GCA_958009045.1 of Oxytorus armatus. Lineage (NCBI taxonomy): Eukaryota > Metazoa > Arthropoda > Insecta > Hymenoptera > Ichneumonidae > Oxytorus > Oxytorus armatus. Next base: position 7,037,625 of record OY253747.1, on the reverse strand, counting down.
TTCTATAACTTTTTTTTCCGGTTTTTACGCCCCTTCTCCTTTCTTCTCATTTTCATTCCATTCCATGCGACCCTCCCAGAGCAGTGTTCGCAGCTACCCGTTCCCGCTGCACTAATGTATCGAATTTGCACGAATAGCACAAGGAAACTGCGGAAAAGCTGGCCGATACAGGAGGCTTCATGTGATTGGGTTTCAGTTGTATTAACGTGAGAAATTCAGAAAAACCCTGTCTCCCGCTCGGTACAGTTGCTCCACGCGAGCACGACTTAACAATCACCCATTTCACCTGTTTAACATGGGAGATCGTCGGAGCCGCGCACCAGCCGTGCGTCGTTCATTGATTTCGGTTTCATTAGCAATAATATTTAATGGTTCTTACCCTTCCGTCAATTCATCAAGGCTCGACGAGGTCGGTTCCATAATTAGTTTTCTCAAATTTCTGTTACCCCTGAAGTGCCTCAGTAGTCTGTCGAATTCCGACGTTCTCTGCGGTGTCCAACATCGCACCGTTGCGTCCTGAACGCTCAGGGCGAAACACTCAGCGAGATATCTCGTCCAGGACACTCCTTCGCTGTGCTCAAGGGCAAAAGTGATTTCCTTCCAGAAACTTGGATGAAATAATGCCTGACGCCAGTTTTTGCAGACCTGCGGATTTACCAAACAGTCGACTTTCTTTAAAAGTTCAATTTATTACGTTACAATTTCGTACGGGATTGCACTCGGTATTGGTTTTACTGAGTCGTGATATAACATGATATATGGATTATAAGAATGTGCAGAATTAAAAGCTTGCACATTGCTTCCCGATTATTTAACGTCGCTCATACATCCCTCTCTATGAGTGAGTTAGTTCTTCAATTTTGGATTCATCATACGAACGAAGCGTTGTGAGCGAGATGAAATAACGAGGAAAGAATATGCAAGTTTCTAATATGCACGTTTTTTTTTTTGCTGAATTCAATCTAACAGCTCCAAGGTACCACGGTTTATGATGTTTCATGACTCTTCATTATCGTTTTGGAAAATTTACTAAAGTCGGGGCAGGGTTGAAATTGCGAACTGTGAAAGATCCGAAGATGTAAAACTCCGAATTTATGTGCGAGGATTCTAAAAGTTTCGCAATTCTAAAACCCAACATTTTTACTACAGAAATGTTATTGCAAAGACTAGTTATATACCGAGGATTAAATGGCAAGAATAATTGCGGGACCGACTGGAAAAGTACTGAACATCAAAATCCCAACTACATAAAAAAAACCTTATTTTCATAATCAGATAGCGTATAGTTCCGAAAAATTGTGGTTTTGAAAAACCGAATTCCCGAACGGTTAAGTTTTATACGGTAAAAGGTTTAGAAAAAAAAGAATAATCGAAGTCGAAGGAATTACAATTTGTATGTCGAGAAAGGTTAAAGATATTGTAGTGCATAAATCCGACAGCGAAAATTCCGAAAGAGCAAAATTCCGAAGGAATTCGACTCCGTTCGCTCGTGAAAAAGGTCCATAGACTTAACACCAGCGGTGCTGCTATCTAAACGCTCGAATTAGAAATTTACGGAATCTTGACCCTTCTAAACTTTCATTTTCAGAATACTGCATCGTCAAGGCTGTGATTTTCGGAGTCCGAAAGCTTCGTGAACCTGATAAATCTTTGCTTGAATTTTATTATGGTTCAACTTGCTGATATTTTGTTGTTTGTTAATCGAATTTTCGGGACTTTGTGGATCTCTAAACATCAGTTGTTCCGAATTTTTCTAATAGTATTACTGTGACCGTTCGATAAATTGTGTTGTCTTCCGCGTAGTGTTTCCAAAAAGTATTTACTACATGATATTAAATGTGTATCATTTTTTTATCGCTATTCATACCGTTCGATGTGATTTACAATCAATTATGTACGCTTTCGTCGGAATAAACTAAACGGAGACCTGTAGTTCGTAATATTCAAATACGGAGTTTTACACAGTTTGAAATTTCAACCGCGTCCCCTAAAGTCGTTCACGACATATGACACACACATCCAGACATTGTTCCTAAATGTGATTTTTCGACGTTTCAGAACCTTTCAAACACACTTGACATTGAAAACTCGAAAAAAACATTTTTATCATCACAAAGCATCCTCTAGGAAGCAAAAAATTACGAAAACGCTTCGAGCTTCCTCAACGAGGAAGCAAAGCAATATGAATGCTTATTGCCCCCAGATAAAAAGGCTGCAGTTTGAGTAAGCTTTGAGTTATCACCATGGAACATTGTTTCGATAGCTCAAACCTTTTTATTACGAGAATGGATTAAACTATCGAGCTGAAACTTTCCACACAACAGAGAAATCTTTGTTTATTATGAATGTCGTTGAAATTGATAAATATTCTTCAGCCATCGATATATGATTACATAAACTATAGAGTTATCACGCCTTAAATTTTCTACGCGAATTTATGGCGAGAAGCGATAAAGTTATTACGAACTGTTGCATTTTTCGATAAAATGTCGGTACTCAGGAGCAAGTCGAAAGTTAGACATTTTCTTTCCTTGTAATTTTCCAAGATTGACAGAGTTTCCGGAATTCCATGGATTGGTACGTTGATCAAGATAATTCATTATTTTATCAAAAACTTCGTTCTAAATTAATTCGATAGGTATGGATACGCATCCCGGCAGCACCTAAATTCGTGGATATTTTTCCATTTAACACTAAACGTACCGGTACATATGGGGTCAAATTTGACCCCTTATGAAATGAACGTTGATTATTAGAAAGAAATTCTTAATTATTAAAGGAAATAATGCGTAACATAACTTCCGATTTCTAATAAAATAATCAAACAAATTTACAGAAAGTCAGATGGGCGGAAGGAATAACAATAAATGTACGAATATACAGTACATTTTGAAAGGGGTCATTTGAAACCCCCTTGGTACAGTTGGTGTTAAGGGGATAAATGCAGTCAGGGTTCCCAAAAAAATAATTTATTATTTTCGTCGCATTCTTATAATAAAAACGATCAAGAATATAAAATTGAAGGAGTTAGAGACGTTTTTACAGTTAGGTTCCGCGAGCCGCTCGATTCGACCCGAAACTTTAAGGTAGTAGTCTGGTAACTTAAGCCGATTTTCATGTCTTTTTTTGAGGGCTTTTTTTTGTAGGAAAATAGAAATGAATCGTTTTGGATATTTAGGATGTTTTTATTTACATATTAAAGATACAAAAAAAAATTTGTTTGAAAAAATTTAATAGTTTATTATTATTATTATTATTATTGATCGAAGTTGGCACCTCGAAAAAAAGCGCGTGGGTGGCCCCGGTGATTTTGGCTCTTGATGTTATCTGAAATAAAAAATTCTTGCCAATTCTCAATCTATAGACATGTCATTCTGGTCGGAACTACTGAAGGTAAATTTCATGGATAAATAACAATTTGGAAAAAAAAGTTTTTTTTCCAAAGTCCGCCATTTTGTTATTTATCCATGAAATTTAACTTCAGTAGTTCCGACCAGAATGACATGTCTATAGATTAAGAATTATCAAGAATTTTTTGATTCAGATAACATCAAGAGCCAAAATCACCGGGGCCACCCACGCGCTTTTTTTTCGAGGTGCCAACTTCGATCAATAATAATAATAACAATAATCTATTAAATTTGTTCAAACAAATTTTTTTTTGTATCTTTAATATGTAAATAAAAACATCCTAAATATCCAAAACGATTCATCTTTATTTTCCTACAAAAAAACACCCTCCAAAAAAGACATGAAAATCGGCTTAAGTTACCAGACTACTACCTTAAATACAGCTGAAAATACTATTTGCAGCCAAAAGAATGTATAAAATGCTTTTTTTTTAGCGGAAAAAAACCATTTTTTTATATTGAAATTTCACAGAGTATTCTCGAATGTATGCGGAATGTGTAAAAAAATCGTTCAAAAAATTTGAGACAATTCAGAGAAAGTTTTCGCGAGTCATTCTATAAGCTGGCAAAGTACTGAAAATATTCCTAAGGGGTCTTTGGCGAAAAATGGCCGAGTTTTGATAACGAATGTCATACACACATATATATATCTTTTTTGATTGATTTACACGGGCAGCTTGTCCCAGGAACACAGTAAATATTATTGTTATTCTATATGTACTCGTTATTTTCTTCCGCGCAGCGACAATCTATTTTCATTTGTATTCATTGTTATGCGATCGCTCATTCTCCAGCAATGCCAACACATATTGCCGTGTGATATCTCAATGTCATTTAGTACTATATATCTTGAAAGTCGAGGGAACGCGCGATCGATTTCTAAAAATTATATCTAAAAAAGAACGACGAGACAGTTTCGTGTTTGAGATTTATCATTGCGGTTCGTGGAAAGATGAAGAAAAAATACATCTACTACTTTTCTTACAAGCGATACGCCGAAGCTATCGACAGAGGAGGAAGGGATTGAAAGAAGAAAAAAAAAGATAACAGGGAGGGGGCAGGATAATATATATATATATAATGATGAACTTACAACGGATGCTCTCAGCTTGTCTTCGTGTGGCAGATATGAAAAAATTTCGAACATTATAACACTCGGTAGACTGTCCCAGCAGGGACCATTATCCTGTTGCGCCATTCTGTATATCACTCTCTTTATCGACGACGAATATCAATATACGTTTTCAAAGAGACTTGACAGCACGATAACGAACAGCTGTTCGGGATCTTATTTTACGTTCGCGTCGACGAGATGAGAGTGCGTCGTGTGCGCGTGAATGTGAGACACAAATATGAGGTTAAACGCAATTTGAGCTATCCGTCTTTAGTTGTTCGCTCTAGTTTTCACTTTTATTCGTTTCTTCTAATGGGACTCGATTCTTTTTTTTATCTACAATAGACCTAATTTTTCTTCCCCTATAATTATCGTTTTCCTACACGAATCCCAATGACTCGCTCGACGGGGAGTAAGAACACCGCGACACCATCGTCTAATCGCGAACGGAACTGAGCCAAACTGAGCGCAATCCACACTGATCCACACTGACAATGAGCAAAGGGACACAAGGGACAAAGGACAATGAAGAGAAAGAGAGAAAGAGAGTGTGTATGTGAGGAAGAGAGAGAGACTAATTCGCCAAACCAAACGTCGTTGGCGACTGACGTCCCCCTTCCCAGCGTACTGGCAAGCCCCGCAGTCCCCTCACTGCACTCCCCGCAATAGCACCAGCCCCGATACCTTGATAAGTTCCAAGTTCAAGTGTCCTAGCGTCGAGTCGGGAAAGCTTGATTTTGGTTTCGACGTGGGATGGCGCTGAAGCGCTCGGGATTGTCGATAAATCGACCCTGGATGAGCTTACTTTTATCGTCCTAGTTTTCGTGTCTATTTTGAATTTCTCACAACTGATCGTATGGAAGAAGCGCGAAAGTTATTAATTCCATTAAATTTCAATACACATATGAATTCTCGGCAAATTCGATAATATTGGCGGAAATTGTAGCAAACGGGGGGGGGGGGGGGGGGGGGGGTGAAGTTTCGACACGTAAAAGCTGCAACGGTGCAAAACTCTGAATTTATGAGGGAGAATCCTAGAAGTTCAAAAATCCGAAATTTTTAAAATAGAAATGTCATTGCGAAGAATAGTTGTACATCGACGATTAGATGACAAGAATAATTACGGAACCGCCCTGAAAAAGAAAGCGTAGAGTTCCGAAAAATTGTGGTGCAGAAAAACGAGTTCCCGAACGGTCAAGTTTTATACCTGAAAAGGTTCAGAAAAAAAGGTTGAAAAGGGTAAATACACGACAGTGTATAAATTCGACGGGGCAAAATTCCGACAGGACAAAACTCCGACAGGGGCAAAATTTCGACGGGGCAAAGTTTCGAAAGAGAGTAAAACGAGAATGACCCGTCGCGGCAAGTACATTTCCTCCTATACCGATATACTCGTATAACACCACTCTAGTGGCAGAGAAGAACGTTCATCTTTGAGGATTTATTTTAGGAATATGAAAAAAGGAATAGGATTTCTTTTCAGAGGGGTTGTTTAACACATATTGAAGTATGAAAAAACAAATTTTATTGTCACTTTGATACCAAAATGGCGGCCACAGGGCCCATCTTGAAAATCGTCGAGAATTTAATATACTCATATTAATTTTACCATATACAGTATACGAAATTTCTTTTCCATGTTTGGAAAATTAATATGTACAAAAGTCAAAAGTTTACAGTTCATTTGTACAGCGTACAGTGCGGTTTCAGTGAGATTTAATGTTTTCATCTGGCTTTCAAAACCAGATGAAAGTTTTATACCTGAAAAGGTTCAGAAAAAAAAGAAGCTGCTGCTCTATTAGTATAAAAAAGTTTTACCGCGGTTCCTCTCAAGGCATTTTTACTAATAGATATGGCCTTTGAATTTTTCGGGTATTCCAGATTATTGGGAACATTCTAGGAACTCAGTTATAAAAACAAGGGAAAATAATGTTTGACGGAAAAAAAGTTCCTATGAAATGAAGCAAATAAATCGGTAAATCATACAGCGACCGCTCGCAGAGGGTGCGATTTATGTTTGTTTTGCCGATAGCGATACCACGATGAGGTTCAAATTTGAAATTTTCTATCGCAATTTCACCCTACAGCTGTTCAAGCTGTTGCGCTTCTACACATACCCCACACGCGTCGCGAGTGGCAGATCTGCGCAGATGAGCCAAGATGAGCAGATAAGAGCGCGCAGAGCTTTGATAGTGAGAAGCGAGAGCGGATTAAGGAGCGAAATAGGGTTAGGACAGCGTTTTCTCAATGATTTTCATGAATTTTTTTATAGTATAAAAAATGAATATAATTTATTGAAACTTTCAGAATATTTAATACATATATTTAAGTATATACTATAAATTTTTTATACATATATTTAAGTATGTACTATACATATTAGCGACCCCATATTGCTTGTTTTTATTGGCACTATTTTTTCAAACGCGTTTTTCTGAAAACGACTTTTTTTTAACTTGCGAACACGCTAGTTTGAAAAGTTTTCAACCAATCGTTTTGAAAATTGGCAGTTATTTTCTTCATAGTATTGCGCTCTATATGAACCTAAAATCGGAATATTATCATTATTTAAAATAATTTTTTTTTGCAAATAAAGTTGTAAAAAATGGCAAAAAATCATGCCTTTTTGTTTTGACCCCTGTAAAAAATTCAATTTTCTATTTTTTTGATAGCATTTAGGTTCATATAGAAGAGACATATGATAAAAGTAAATTCCAACCTCGTTTGATTTCAGATGAAAATTGCGGCTTCCAGAATGTACCCAAAATGCTAAGTCTGATCGTGACCTGCAATATGGGGTCGCTAATATTTTATAGTATATACTTAAATATTTGTATAAAAATGTTATAGTATATACTTAAATATATGTATAAAATATTTTCAAAGTTTCAATAAATTATATTCATTTTTTATACTATAAAAAAATTCATGAAAATCATTGAGAAAACGCTGTCCTAACCCTATTTCCCCCTTAAGCGGTGCACATGCGTGAGAACTCTTCCCCGGAATATGGCCGCGACTGCGCGGCGGGGGGGGGGGGGGGGGGGGGTTCGTATTTTTCACCATTCCACGAAACCCGCGTGTAGAAAAGTAAAAAATGCAACATGACGTTATTTCTGGTTGAACTTGGTTAATAGCACATAAAGATTATATGTTGCATATACATTTGCATACGTGTTATCGGTAGTTAAACTGTCGTTAATTTACTAAAGAAAATTGAGAAAAAAAACGTCCCGAATGAGGCTTACCAAGAAATGAGACATTGCAACATGCAGAGGACTCGTAGTTTGTTCAGCTTTATTATCGTTACAACGTGCATCCTGTGCCTCCTTCGTGTCACTAGCTGCGATGAAAGTGCGGCTAATCGAAACGGTGCCGGTAGCGAGGAGGCGAAGGCGCGAGAAAAACCTGTCTCGATTAACAACAACGATGTGATTAAACCTAATCAAAGTAATAATAATAATAATACGGAGGTAGAGCAACACACTAAGAAAAACATAACCTCACAATCGGTAACCACGATTGTCGACAATAAACTCGCTATCGAGAATACTTCGTCACCGCCCGAGGTATGTTTCTGTTAATTTTACGATGATAGGATAAGATTCGGAAGGTCAAATGACTGGACAATATTTTTTTAAAATGGGAATAGAAAAATACTGGAAAGAATAAGAGATAAAAACTTCTTTTTTATACTTGACGTCAAAGCGCTGTCGCGTCTCTTGATACAAAAACGGGAAGAAAGCAAAGAAAATTCGTTTAGCGAATTGAAGGTTGGATAGTGGAAGTGGATGAAGATGTAAATTGATGTACGTTTATTGGGACTTGCGCGATACAATTTGAAATACTAGACGGAAATAGGTAGTTGTCTATGGAAAAAATACTATAAGCATAGCACCTAGCAGCGTGGCTTCCTAGGTGCTTCTCCTATCTACAGAAGAGCGTGTGCACTCTTCTGTAGGTAGGAGAAGCAGAATCTTGCAGAGATACGAGTAAAGGATGTATCTTAGGTTATTTATCAGTTTTCAACTTGCGTTAGATCTTACAGACTAGGTTACGAAGCATTTTTTTAGGATAAGAATTATAAAAGTTCCTCCATGAATGCTTAGATGTATGAGCTCAAGGTTGAGTCATTCGAGACAGAGTTCATGGAGCAGAGAGTGGAAAATGGTGTTTATTCTGGAAAATACAATACATCCTGAACATTTGTCGAGCTAATAACTGTTTTAACGTAACCCTGTAACCCTGTTTCAAACACATAAAAAAGAAACTAATCGTGAAGGAACTGTACTTAGCATTATGCCTCAAAATTCGAGTTTGGGAACAAAGCAGCTGGACCGCACGCGCAGCTTGCTCCATGTATCTACCGAACCATCCCGCTTGCCTTCTCCCAGTCTAGCTAACGTACATTTATTAATTCCTAGTAAAAACAAATTTGAACTGAAAAAATGTCTTTTTAACTTTCGTGGAATTTTAAGTGTTATCCAGTAGTTGTACTTGTATACACTGGTGAAATCAGCAGAAAATATTATTAAACATGTTGGTCGATGATGTACTTTTTAAATATAACATCCTTAATATATAAACTAGTAATAGTAATAAATTCAATAAATCTTAGTTGTCGGCAAGTATACAACAACATACATCTTGATACAATTGTATCCAAATTTAAATTGTAAAGTTTGGATGGTGGTAATGTACTTTGCTTTATTTTTTGCAACAGGCTGTATGGTATCGCTGCTTTTCTAATGGAAATTCTTGGAGGTATTTGATTTACTAAATTGATCATTACCTCCTGTGTTTGCAAAGAATAATAGCTGTATTCGATCAATACAAAGTGTTACAAACAAAACGTATCAGGGATTTGGGCAACAAAACATCCAGTATCTTCGTATAGTATGTTCTATTTAAGCAAAAAAGTGAAAAAAAAATCAGTACCTCAAATCAGATAATTGTTTTAGTTTAAAACTGGAAAAAGTACATTGTAAACAGGATACTTGTTTGAAACTGTATAGAATAGATTTTAGGACTTTACAATATTTAACATTTTAAAAGACAAGTTATTCAAACACAATTCTTGATTAATAACATTTATCGGGTTTTGAAACGGTGCAAAAAAATATTTTTGTTTCTCACGCTGTAGTTTTACTTCCGTGAAAAATGAGTTTTGAGTTTTTCATGTCAATGTGACCATACCTTGGAAAATGATATTCCGAAAAAAAATGTTTTCATGCGTGCGTATTAGGGCGATTTTTTTCTTCGACTATTTTTTTTTTCTCAGTCCCCACTTGAAATTTTGTTGGATATGTCGCAAAACAAATTCCCTGAAAGTTACAGCCCTTAATACTAATTCTAAGTACTTTCCCTTAGCGTGAAAAGATTTTCCATCTAAAATACACGTAAATCGAATTTTTTTTCTTCCAAAATTCTATAACTCCGCCGCATTTTATGCGATCATATTGTTCTTGGTTTCGATTTACTCAGAATAAAACAATCTAGAAAAGTGCCTATTGCGACGAAAGTGTAAATAGTACTGGTGAGTTGGTAGGGGTCACTGAAGTTGATTTTTACCCAAACTTCTCGTTTTTTTGCTGTTATCTCCGAAACAATTAATTTTACGAAAAAAATGTAAACGCAAAATTTGTTGGAAATTTAATTTCCTACAAACAAGGTCCTATCGACCCAATTGCTTAGATTAATATTTCTTGAGATATTGAACTTTAACTTATGAGTAGTATAAAATTTACAAATATGAAATATCAAATAATTAAAAAATAAAGTGCTTAGAGTTATATTAAGAGCTGTAACTTTCAGGGGCTTTGTTTTTCGACATATCCAACAAAATTTCAGGTGGGGACTGCGGAAAAAAAAATAGTCAAAAAAAAAATCGCCCTAGTGCGTATGTATGCGGACGGTCTTTCAAAATTCCAACGGTCATTTCTCAAGAATGACTTCAGCAATCGGGGTTCAAATTTCGGCACAATGGTAGAGCAGCCAACCCCCTTTATTTGCTGCAATTAAAATTGCTTCGGGATTGTTTATTTGTCAAAAAAATCACTAAACACTAATTTTCGTAATATTTTTTTTTGTAAACTTTCGTTTTAACGCATTCCGGAGTTGGCATTAGAGACTCGATTTTTTCCAACGAAATCGAAGTTTTGCACCTTTTTCACGGAAGCAAGAAAGCTGCAAATTGAAACTTGTACGTTCCTTTCTCGTTATCGAACATTGTGAATGTTCGATAACAAAGAAACAACACAAACAAAACCGATTCACATATGTACAGAAAAGATTGATTTGTGATTTGTAAATGTCCGAACGATTTGTCATTCTCCAATAATAAGCGCGAGATTTTGGATGCCAATAAAATCTCTTTTAACGATATATACTGTTATTCATGGTAACACGTAAAATTTTATTGGTTGCCCCATTTCGAACAGGCCACCAAAGATGGGCATCAACCAACGGTGACTTCCGGAGCGCTGTTGCGAGGTTTCTATGTTCTCGCAGGACTGAGCGTTATAGCATTAGCGTACATGGTATTTCGGAGCTTCGGACTAAACAAGCAACGGCCTCAAATGGTCCGAAAGTATGGAATTTTAGCGCACAGGCAAGACATCGAAATGCGTCCATTGCCGTTGGACGAGGACGATGATGACGACACGACGGTGTTCGACGCGACTGGATTAACCCCATTGAGAGCGGAGTCTTGAAACTTTATGTGATAACTCTTGGGAATTCTTTTTCGCCATTTTCGAAGTTAAGATTATGAACATGGAACCGAAGGAACGAAAATCCACGAGAGACTAAGAAACTTTTTATCGACACATTATATTTTCAATCAAACTTATCTTGTTGTAAGATTATACAAATATAATATTGTTTATATTGATTCAGTGGTTGAAGATTATCGATAGGTTTGCGCTGCAGTTATCCTTTTGCATTGACGCATATTGGATGAGTATTTCATCCCTAACTTCTTGTACAGATACTGGAGCGGTAAACAAAGTGTTGATCCAATTTTTTCGTTCAAGTATTTTTTTAAATGCATATTCCAATCACATAAAGCCTCGGGAATGAGCGTGTAGTATCACATCTGCCAGACGACGTCTACCAGAGGTCGTTTTGATATTTTGAACTTGCCATATGTCGGCTATGTCGACAGCGTCATCGCCCTTTATTATATCCAGATCGAAGGCTTCCGATTCGTCGAGCATACTAAATGGCACCGCCTCGATAGCGAAATTCATGCCATGAATCCATTGTTCTTTTACCTGTACGAGGGGAAATCAAATGTTACTGATATTTTTCATTTTCTTATTCATCGACTTATTTTTACGAAAAAAAAAACGAGCGGGGCCAGCCCCGCGCCATTCATCTACAATGAGTGGCAATACTTTGTCACATTCCATTCGTGCATTTCTAAAAAAAAATATGCTGAAAGTGTGGTAGCGCTAATGTCGGAATTTAGCCTCCTCTTAAGCTGCTACATATAGCGAATTCCATACTAACTCGTACAACTTTGGGACTGACCAATTTTCATTTTCCTGATTTAAAAAATATTACTACCGTGAAGACCATCTGTGATTTTTTTCTTTTCTGAATTAGTTTTGTAAAAATCCTGTCTCATAAAAGTTCAAAATAACTACCAAATTTTGGGCTCCGAGCATTTGTTAATTTTTTTTTCATTGAAAATTGTTACAATTAATTTATTTTACACGTGGAAGATGATGGTGCACGTGGTTCACGAGTCGAAACAATACACAGAGAATAGCTACGTAAATTTCTTTAATAGCTAAATCGTCACGATTTCTCGTAAAGGGTAAAGGTTATTTTTGTAGAAAATTTTTCGAGAGGAACCTATGTAGCCGTCGTTTATCTGGGTATATTTTTATATATACTTTGGTGTTACTTCTGACGGGCAAGGATTCAAAAAATTTAATAATCCTATTCAATACAGCTGGGATGGAATACCAATTACCATCCTAATCCGTCGATTTTCTGCGTATTGTTGAAATATTTTCGAAATTGGGTACCTTCGATTTTAGATTCGTAGTAACTCAGGATGTCGAAAGACCTAGAGCACTGATTTTCATGCAAATTTCACTTATTGACTTAAGTACAAAACTTTTGCATCGAAAATTCTGAAATAATTCGGATATATGAAGGCATATGAGTGTAAAGAAATATGATAACGTTGTCCGAATTGCCATTGTTTTTCAACCGTAAACGTTTCAATTAGAGAAATGGTCAGGAACCCTTGGCGCATGAAGTATGTTAGACTTGACCGGTTTTTCGTCTATCATTATGAATCCATTATTCGCAATTTTTTAATTTTCTACTTCAGGTTCGTAATAAACGACGTGGAAAATCTGGAGTACCAATATTTAAGTACATCCGTCAATTTTCCGCATTTTCGATTCAAATTTTTTTTACTTGAATACATAACAAGCGATCCCAAAAATCTCAAATTAGCAACATATGAATCCCCAATGCTCTTGCATTTTAGTTTGTATTGGATTTGGGAATTTTTTGATTATTTCAGATCAAATTTGTAATTAGTGTTCCAAAAAAATCACGAACCCGCGTTATCTTTAGAATTATAACGGGCATTTTTTTGGAATTGCTGACAGAAAAAAATGCTTCAAATGGTTTTTCCCCGATGAAAACAAGAGACGTGAGTTGCTTACCTCCTCTTGGAACAAAAACCATGGATATACTTTTTCGGGATCGGATCCAAGAGCTTTGATGCCGCTCGAAAGCGCGGAATGATAAGTTTTCAATATGTCATCGAAGTGATTGTACAAAAGGTCTTTGTCGCTGCAGGCGTACACGAGGAACGATAAATCGAGTACCGGGCTAGCCACTCTGGCCAATTGAAAGTCCAGCAAGAGAGCCTGTTTTTCGTTACCATCGCCGGCGTCGCGCATAAGAAAATTCGGAGCCCACGAATCGCCCTGATTTATCACTGAGGTAGGTGCGTGCCAGCGATTACAGAAACTGACGCTCTTATCCCACAATTTCTTCGCTGGCTCGTAAGTTTTAAATTTGATTTCCGCCGGATGTCCGGAATATTCTTGTTCCAGGGCGTCTCTTGCTACGCGTATCGAGATTGCCTGATTTGGAAAAACAACGATCACACGATATACTTCATTTGATTTACAGTACTTTTTTTTGTCTTTCTCCTTCTTGTAATATTACAATGCATTTCAATTGTTGATAGTTACAGGAATTAGGAAATTTATCGTGAACATTTTTTACGTCGAAATGAAGATATTGATAGCGCATGAAGTACCGACTGCCGGTAGGTTTTACCGATAGAATGCATCGAAATGTTCCGCCCAAATGCCATACTGAGGCCTGTTTCCTCAACACGAAATATAAAATTGACATCGTAATTGAACACAAAAATCCATCATACTGCATCTTTTGACATGATGTTGAAGTTTGCAGCGTTACAATGCAACGAAAATAGATTTTTTAGACCATTTAGCCCCCTTAAGGTTGGACTTTCGAAGACAAAAATCGTTAAAACGCTTTTTCGGGAGCCTGTAAGGAGCTGGACCTAAGCGAGCAAGAGAAGCCGACAAGCAATACTGAAAACGAAAATATAAAAAAACCTATTTTCGTTGCGTTCCAACGATGCAAACTTTAACATCATCTTTTGACCCACCATTGATACCATTGTCAAAATTCCTTTACCCATCTGTCGAATTGCAGTGTACAATATCATTTTTGTTAAAGGGTTTGAAAAGGACATTGATAGTGGATAAATGCATTAAAGAAATATGTCAAAGTATCTGTTCAAGTATAAAGCAAGAAATGGAAAGTATTGACGTGTTTCGAATACAGACAATAATCTTATAAAGAAGGACAAAGTCAACTTACATGAAAGTTCTTGTACCAATTCCACTGTTCATTGGTGAAATAGGTCTCGAAAATTTTATTCGCAAGTTCCTCAAACTTGTCCTTGTTCTGATCCTTATAAGCGAAGGATACTGCATGAAAGCTTGCCATGCCTTTCACCAGAAAATTAATTTCCTCGAGGTCAAGACAATTCATACGCGCAACAGGTCCGTAACCCTGATCTCTCACATCTTGCAGGGCTAAATAATCATTCTCACCATCCACCAGCGCGGACAGACACGGCGGAACGGTCAGCAACTGCTTTTGGCCCTTCGATTCGAGGAACTTTTCGAATACAGGTATAATCTGTAAATGAAGAACTGCTATAGTAACATTTTTTATTTTATTATGTGTATTTCATCAGTTAGGCATCAGTTCCTTTCTCCAAATTGAATACAATGCTCAAAGCCCTATCTCCGAGAAACTACGTTTTCCCAAATTTGGCTTTCTTATTGAAGCTTTTTTTTTAAATATTTCTTCTCGAGTTTTTATTCGAACGTGTTCAAAATGTGGCAAAACGTCGGAAAACCACATGTACAAAAATTGGCGTATCTCTCCGTCCGTGTCCGGTGTGTCTCTGTGTGTAGCAAGTGTAAAAAATTCAACTAGCTATTTCTCGAAAATGACTTATCCGATTGGATGCAAACTTTGCAGAGATTCTACTTATCGGATATCTGCAGTTTGCTGCAATTTTCGATGAATTAACTTGACAGCTTTTATTTTTACGTGTCATATAAATATACAAAAGTTTTATTTTTTCCCGAAAAAGTACTCTGGAAGTATACTTTTTTTCTAGCAGGAACGGCATTACAGCTACCTGCCCTGTGTTCTTCGTTTTAAATAAATCAACTTTGAGAGCTCGTATATCTCAGCGCCCGTGTGAGAAAGAATTCTTTATAAATTCTTGAAAACCACCATATACATTTCTTTATAACATTGAGAAATATCAGCTCGAAAAGTATAAAATAACGTAGCAAACATACATCCTCCTCAAAGGAACTATAGGGAAGATGAAACGTTTTTTACTGAAATTAGTCAGGACAAAGACTTGTTCAAAGATGCGTTATTGCTCAATGAGATCATCCAAATTTGACATAAAAAATTCTTTATCCATCCAATAGAGTTTACAGTTTAGTTCAAATGGTTTTTTTCACATTACTTTCATAAAAACTAATGTACAAATTTCTTCGGAGCAATTTCATAGCTTATCGTTATTTCGAAATTTTGAGATTTCTTAAATGTACATTGGCTGTATTACCTTGGTATAGAAAATGATTTCATTGCGAAAGAAATCTGTGCTTCTGTAAGTCTTCCTTCGACCAATGTTCTTTGGCAGAGATTTCACAACAAGCTTCGTCTCGATCGCTTTGCCTCTGGCTTCGCCGCGAATGGTTGCTCTGTCGACCTGTGACAGATAACTGTCACCTATGGCAGCGGGAGGCTGAAAGGTCCAGCCCGTTACAGTAACTGTATTCTCACCGCTTGATTTTTGCAAAATTTCCATGAGTGTTGCTTCGGTGAAGAATTTGCTTACACCCGACAGCTGTGATAAATCTTTCCCCATCTTGAAAGAGCTGAATTTGAACAATTTGTTAGAATCATATTAACAAATTCGTTTGAAGTTTGATGTCAACGATCGTGCGATCGTTCACGGAATTTTAATAATGATAACCACAACCAATATGTATATTTGAACACCGTACAAAAAAATAATGAAAAAATCTATATAAACAAAATTTAAACTATGGCAAAGATAATATTGATACATTCCTTTAGCGGTTACTGACTGACAAATTAATAAACAGACAGAACGTACTATGCTTCTGTGGATCTTTTCCCGTAAAAGCTGTCGCATATATATACATGTATATGGAACACGACAAATTATATTTATTAAATAGTGGACCTTTCTTATCGTTTATCTCTGTTACTTGTGTTATTTCGTCGTATAGCCTTTTGGGTTTTTACAAAACATCTCTTTCTCATTAACCCTTCGCTTTGTTCCATTCTTGAGACTTCCACGAAGAGTGTTCAAGAGTTATCCTCAGCCACTCATTTCTAATGCACTCAAATGCACTACTGTGTCGCGGTTCCACAAGGGCGCAAGGAAACTACGGAAAACCTTACCGAACAGGAGAGTATGTTATACAAACTTCCAGATGTATTACTATCAGAAACTTGGCAAAAACTGCCACGCGCTCAGTTCGCGGCGCGCAAGCCTGGCCAGTGCCGGTGTATGGCTGTGGTTTGTAATGGCTTATTTTGATAGTTCACGACAATTAGTCTGTTCAACAAGATAGCAACTGAAAGCAACCGGCGTTCGGCCCGGGGTCGTTTAGTAAGGTGTGGCATATCTATCGCCTCCCTTCTCGCTCGCGTAGCATCTCTGACCGAAGCAACCATTTAAGTTGCGGGACGCTCTCGACGAATGGACATCCTCATACATGAGAATCGAGAGTAAAAATAAAAAGGAGACTGAAGGAGACTTGCCTACGGCGACAGCTGCAGCTGCATGTTTGAACCTGACCTCGGAACGCGACTTACGTAACCTGTAAAGTTTTAATACAGTTTTTCTTCTTGAATAGACTGTACGTGTGATAAGAAAGAAAAAAAACTATTGACATTGATCGTCTGTTGCTCTGCCCTAATAAAATGATTCCTATCATTTGGTAAATGGCAATGATGTACTTGATTGATTAAATTACACATTGCGCTACGCCTGGATCCGCCGGTGTCGAGTAGATAATACGTGGCACAAAACACAAAAAAAAGCTTCGTCTACACCGGTAATATTAGTGTAACTTCGTTCAGGTTCATTCGGTGTGGCTGTGTGGCGCTAGGTGTATCCCGTTGTAACATAATCGAATCCGGTGAACCTTATTTATTGGCTGATGGTCTCCAACAGGATATGTTGGTAAGAACCGTATTGAGAGAAGAACGACAGAACCTTTCGTTGGAACTAAACTTTCTCAACTGTCACTTAAAAGGATGATCACACCCTCCGACCACTTCGAAAACGCCATTGGTACTTTCTCCGAAATTACACAACGGATCGAAATGAAATAAGCTTAGCCACTGCAGTATGGTGGCACAAAGTAAGCTTATTTCATCCCGATCGGTTGTGCCCATGTTGTGCCTTTCGGGAGTAAGGATCGATAAGAAAATTCAACTATCTCTTTCGCACTCATGTGTCGCGTGGTACATGTGCGCTGTCTTCTTAAAGGGACGTATCACACCCGCTGATCACTTCGAAAACGTGAAATGTACTTTCTTCGAAATGAGACAACCGATTTGGATGAAATAAGCTTAGCAACTGGAGTATGGTGGCAAAAAGTGGCTACGCTTCTTTCATCTAGATCGGTTGTACCGTTTTAGAGGAAGTAGCGATAAGAATTTTCAACAACCAACGTGGTACATGTGCTATCAACGTGGTCACCACGTGATACGTGAGTGGAGAGATATAGGTGAAAATTATTATCGGTACTTTCTCCAAAACGGTACAACCGATCGGGATGAAAAAAGTTTAGCCACTTTTTTGCCACGATACTCTAGTGGCCAAGCTTATTTCATTTAAATCGGTTGTGTCATTTCGGAGAAAGTACATTTCGCGTTTTCGAAGTGATCAGCGGTTGTGTACATTTACTTAAGGCAGACGGGTACTGGGAGTGTACAACTGACGTATCATTGTACGGTAACCCGCTTAAAAAAAACTCTGAATATACGGTTCTTAAGGAGGTTCGAGCGAATCTTATGTAAAACGAATTTTCCAAGTTTAAGATTTGAAATTTAGCATACATATAAAGGAATATTTTATTGATGTATTCTCAAAATTTCAAAATGATAAATATGACTTAAATATGACTTTTTTAAAGTTCTTATACACAGACTCTTATGGCTGACAAGCTACCGTCATGACTTTTTCTATTATTGTCTATATTATTTTCCCAAGTTTAAAGATTAAAAAATCACATGCAAAAAGTTGAATACTTTCAAAATATTATAACATTTTAACAATATACTATCACCGTTGTAATTATTTAAATAATTGAAGTTAAACTTTACTTCTTCATCTCGTTTATCGACAGTGATACAAATTACTGAAAGTTTGGCAACGTCGCGGAAGCAGCTGAGAGATAAGAAAAAGATAGAAATATAATGAAAAAGAGAGACGAGATGAGAAATTAATTTTTCTCGCTTTAAATTTTGAAATTAATGTTTCAGAAGTTAGAAACATTTTAGTTCTTGAATAAACAAATAATATAATTGAAATCGTTCATTAATAAAACTTGTTCAGTGTATTAAAATATTTACTGATTCTATGAAAGTTATATATAAAATAATAAATATATTCTAATCGGTCATTGCTCATTGAAAATCATAAGTTTTTAATAATATTATAATATTAATTATTAAAAATTACTATGGGTGGTATGGTATATTTGAATATAAAAATCCATTCATTCAGTTTAACAAATTGTTTTATTACTAGAAAATGTAACTAAATAACGTCGAAAAGTAAAAAATAAAAAGTAAAAATTTCCATTCTCTAATGAGAATGGGAATTTTTAGGTACAGTTCCACTCTTTCGGCTTCTGCTACACAGAAGCCTTCGGCCCATTGTGCCCTCATTGCTCTACATTTCCACATCGTATCCCGGTGTTCCCGATCACCGGGATTCCCTCTCGATACTTCAGGACACGGGTTTACAGGCACCCGGTGTTCACGATTTTTACTTCGCAGGTATTTTCGCGACTTGTTACGTCCTTTTATCAGAGACGATGGGTTCCTGATAAAAGGGTATCTTTGGGAGTCTCTCTTGCCCCTGCGATATTTAGCAAAAATATTGCTACTAAATATCGCTTTTATTGGATTTTTTTTGCCGCTTAACGATATGTGCCGAAGTATGAAACGTACATTGATGAAATAAGTAGGACCTAAATAGAACATATTGACAAAAATGATAACAAAACTTTTTTTTTTGTTGCGTACGTACAGTAGTGTAACAATTGCAAATGCGCTTGGTTGAACGGTGACTTTTCCACCAGTTACCTTAAAAGTCATCTCCCATAGTAAACGGTGTTACAGTGATTTCTTTAAAAACATCTGGCAAAAGTCAGCGCGTGATATTGGGGGCACAAGTAAGTTTTAACGGATTTTTTGTGAATATTGGGGCTTTACTGTGCAGAAATAGTAACAAATTGATTACTCAAAGTATTGTCCATCGCTAGCCACTACTTTTTCCCATCTTTCTGGCAGCATACCAATTCCGCGTTGATAGAACGACTGGTCTTTTAGAGGCAATTCAAAAATCGACTCATTTCTGCTTTGCCTTCCGTTGGCAGAAAAGTCGACATATTTGGAGTTCGAAAAACTATGTTCTTTACACTTTGACAAAATGACATATACTGAAAACTAAAGCCTACTGATGACGCTTTAACATGCAGGTGGTTAGGTTATGATCTGATGCGATTTAATACTAGTAACGCTCTCTTGTAGATCCTGCAAAATTTACTTGTACCCCTAATATTTTACAAGCAACATCATCCTAATTTCTGCGGTGTACAAGTCCGCTGGAGTCACTGGATATTGGCAAAATCTCGACCTCATTAGGTCGATATTTCGGTTCATTAACCAATCTGATAATGCGGAAAAGAATCTCAGATTAAAGTGACATAAAAACCATCTCCAAACTGTTCAGAGAAACTTAAGACTCACTTCTGCTTTCAGATCTCCCGTGCGAAATATTAATACTTAGGATA
Source organism: Oxytorus armatus (assembly GCA_958009045.1). Taxonomy (NCBI): domain Eukaryota; kingdom Metazoa; phylum Arthropoda; class Insecta; order Hymenoptera; family Ichneumonidae; genus Oxytorus; species Oxytorus armatus. The sequence goes on along the minus strand of OY253747.1, from coordinate 7,017,436 downwards.
ACAACAACCGACAATAGTGGATGCGCGATCGATGCGCGGCTCTGGGATGCGATTCTCTACTTGACGCAACATCATAGCGTCTGACACAAACGAGCGACAGCCACTTGCAAGGAAGATTCCAGCGGAAAGGCGCGATATTGCGTCAAGTACAGAATCGCACCCCTGGTGATCATCCAAGTTAAGCAGCTTTGGCTGCGGTCACTACTTGGATGGATGACCGTTTGGCCGTGCACTCTGGCTGGCGCGCCGACTGTTTTGCGGGAGGCAGTTCTATTGGGTTTCAGGGGCTGAATTCCGTACTCGTCTACCGACAACCATCGGTGTCGTTAGCGAGCGACAGCAAGGAAGATTCCAGCGGAAAGGAGCGACTCCCATAGGCTATCGCTCGCTAACGACACCGATAGTTGTCGGTAGACGAGTCGGAACTCGGCCCCTGATGTAGTAAATACAACTGAAACCAAGTCAAAACAAAGCGATATGTGTAGCTAAGAAGGATGGGGACTAGAGTAAATGAGTCCGATTTCTAGTGGGAAGCGTACGAAAAAAGCGTGCTCAAAAAATCATCCGATAACGGTTTCATATTATGCTAAAAGCGTCTCTGTCGTCGCTAATTTCTGATGTGAAGTCAGCGAGAAGTAAACTGTACGTGGAATCTAGTCGAACCTAGACACCATCAGTAACTATACACACGACTCTTCAGTGTAATCACGCGTAATAGTTAATATAAAAGTTATATGAAACTATTAGCGTGAAAAAGCCAGAGAGCGTTGCAAACCTGCCAAATTATAATAAACAATGTTGTAAACTTTTTTTAATACATTAAAATTTTCATGTAACAATATGATAATGTATACAATATCGTTAACATCATTCTTTATTACATGCTCATCATCTGTACTCTTTATATTTATTGTATTATTTGACTCAAAATAGGTTACAAATAAAGATTTATTTAAAAAATTGAAAGAAGCAATGGATAATATTAGGAATTATAGAAAGTTAAGATTAGTCGACAATCCTTCATCTATCACACTTCAGATCGTTATGTCGTGTCTCCCTATCACGAGTCGACTCGTGAGGTAGCGACAATAATGCCTCGTCGTGTCGGCTGGCACAAGCCTTATTGTCTGAATTTTTTATCCCGTTTCAGAAGTACGAAGATCGGCCCCTATACTCTAGTCTCCATACTAAGAAGTATGCGGGCGCAATGGAAGTTAGGTTAGCTTAGGGAAATGCGGGTATAGGAAGTGGTAGAGGGAAACTGGAAAAAAATGGAATTGAAATAGGATATTGAAACGCGTAGATTACGCCTTTTTTTTTAGCATCTAATACCTCTCTTCGTACGTTAACTAATGGCTATTATGAAATGTAAAGTTGGTTATAAGTGTTTGAAGCGCTCTGTAACTGTCGAAAAGGGCCAAGACCTTTTTGGAGTAGCCAGAACACAATTGTACCAAAAATCTCGAACAACCGATTATTTGAAATGTTTTTTTCTAAATATCAACCATCTTTGAAACAAATCGAAAAAACACGATTCCGATACCATCTATGAGTCTATTTCTGTACGTTGATTTAGGGGGGACCGCTAGCGTGACACTCGCAAAAAATCGATTTTTTTTGCATTTTTCGATAGTCTATACCTTCAAGAATAACATACTAAAATTTCAAGTGCGGATCTCAAATCATTTTTTAACTACAGCCTTCTAAAGAGCAGCTGCTCGTCGGTCAGAAACGCGTCTTTTTACCTTTCCACGCGTTTTGCTCAAAACGACATTTTTCAAATTTGCTGCAGGTCTACCTCGAACACAAACCATCCAACCGGCTTGAATTTTATTTTGGCATGTTTGGTATTTGTTTCTTCATACAATGATCCCCCAATGTTTCGATTGAATAAAAAATGTCAATTTGCCACGCAAAAAACCATCAGATTTTTAAGTATAATTAAACATTTTTTTTTTAAACACCGCCATTGTGTTGGATTTAAATTTTTTTTCACAATCCTGCGTCATTATACAGGCGATACCTTCTAGTTTACCAGTGGGATTGTAGCAGTGGGAGAACTTTTTTTTTGGAGACTCGGGAGATGGCGCATAAGTCGCTAAAAATGAAATATTTTCATACAAAAAAAAATACTGTATATACATAATTTATATACAAATATATCTTGAAAAATTCAGAACATTCGATGCAATACTTTTCTTTCAATAAATTCCCGAAAATCACCTTTTTTTGGGCATTCACACTAGTGGTCCCCCTTAAGATATAATACGAGCGGAGTAGCTGTACACAGTCAAATAAGAGCTACGTTATGAAAATGTTGCATGATTGATATAGCAATTTCGAAAAAAATTGTAACCTAAAAAAAGTTCAATTTTATATGCGCGTGGGTTTACTTGACATCATTTTATATGAACTGCACGGATTCCGACTCGTATTGTTGGAACGGGAAAAAAATTCAACGTCTGAACATAACCTATAAGACGTATTTAATCGGAGCAAATTCATTGCTATGTTTTTATGATCGATAATGAGATTGCAATTATTATTGATACGTACACAACTTTCGTTTATTTTGATATGCTTGCCGGCTGCCGGATTATAATCTAACTTCGAAAACCTACGGAATCGATGGATCCGATTTTGTAGTTTTCACTCATATTAGTTCACACACATCCCGTACTCACGAACCAATCGCTGACATTAACTAAAAAATTTTCATTAAAATATTCGGTGAACTCGCGAATCGCGAAATCCAAATAATACTGACCTAAAGCACGATATGGTAACGCCTTTTTCATAAGAAACCATACTAAATCTGTCGACTTTAGATCGATTTGTTTACTGTAAATAACTGGGAATCTTGGCAGTGTTTTACTTCACATGCTCCTTTACGGGGAACTTAAAAAATAATATAAATTATATTTGTAGCATGTTAAAAACTCAGCAACCGTATCTAATCAAGTGCGGGCTGATCTACTATCATAAGCCGAGAATAAACGAGATAGCACCATCGAGATTGCGTGAGTGAGTTGTGACATCGTACCAGGGCTAGTATAATAAATTTACGAATAAAATTTCTTAGGTGTAGTACTTAATTTTAGAGGATTTCTAATAGATGGCGTTTCTAATGCTTAGTAACGTTTTGGTGAATGCAGTCCATGTGAAGTTAAAGTCCTTGTTATAAACAATAAATTGTGATTAGTCACTTTGAATAGAATAAAAAACAAACAAGTTTTTTATTACGTTAAAATTTTCCAATTACATTCCAGCAAAGCAACATTTGCGGGAAGCCTTATTTTTATACTCTAATCAAAAGAACAGTGACGCTGATAGTCATCGCTTGCTTGTTGGAACTTACGGTGAACAAACTCTGTCGATTTCAACATATGAAGACTGGTTTAGGCGATTTAGAAGTGGCGATGTCAATGTGGAAGATAAAGAGCGTCTGGGTAGAGTATATTGTTTTATGAATTGTTGAAACCTGGTGAAACTAATACGGCCGATCGTTATAAACATCAATTAATCGCATTAAACCAAGCATTGAAGGAAAAACGCCCTGAACATGCTAAAAGACAAGAAATGGTGATGTTTATGCATGATAATGCTCGGCCACATGTTGCGAAATCGGTTAAAGATACATCGAAAGCGCTTCGCTGGGATGTCCTACCTTAGCCGCCGTATTTACCAGACATCGCTCCTTCTGACTATCACTTGTTTCGGTCAATAGCGCATACCTTATCTACACAGCACTTTCAGTCTCATGAAGAAGATGAAAAATGGTATCGAAAATTGGATTGCTTCGGAGGATATTCAATTTTTTTGTACCGCGGAATCCATCTGTTGCCAGAAAGATGGCAGAAGGTTATAGGCAACATAGGACGATATTGTGATTGAATTAAAATTCATTTTTTGATTATAGACAATAGTTATTTGTAATAAAAAAAATCCTTTAAAATTAAGCACCACATCTAATAATATAAGCGTGTATATCGCTTACCTCAACGTTACAGCGGCTATTGTACGGCTATGCCTGGAGAGAACGCACAAGTTCGAGCAATTGCGAGCGAATGAGCGCTGTGATGAGGAAGTACTATTTGTATAGTCAGCACTCTATCTCTTCTACAGATTGTTATTAGCGTGACGTAAAAAATATTTTCTGTTTATCTCTCTCGCTCCTTCATGAGGCAACTTGCTGTCTCTCTTGCATTCGTATTTCTTTCACACGTCACATTTAAGCAGTATGGAGGAAACACGATATTCCTGAGAAAAAGAAACTCTCTCAAAACTTTCATTCCGCAAGCGTTAGGCCACGTAAGTTGTGTGTAGAGATTACGGTATCAATTCCCATTCGTCGATAAAAAAATATAAAAAAATTAAACAAAAAACGTGCGTTATCGCATTCGCAGAGGTTCAGTAGATTATCGCATGTCTCGTCGAAACTGATTTCTTGAATGACGGCTTGTTTGTATACGAATGTGTCGCATGCATCCGGTAGATACTCTGAAATATCTTTATTTTGCTTAGTTATAGAACAAGCTTTGTGACGGTGAAAATGGTTTTTTTTCGGGTTTCTAATGCCAATGCGTCTAAAATGTTCCCAAACATCGGAAAAACTCATTTAGAAAATATGTCCGGATGTATGTATGTGTGTGTGTGTGAACTTGCAAAATTCAAACGTCTATATGTCGAAAACGATTTGAACTACACCGCTGCAATTATGCACACAGGTAAAGCATTGCGGCCCCTTTATTTACTGTAACGTTGGCAAAAAAATATGAAGCGGCTCAGATTTTGTGAGGTTTTTAAATGTTCAAACAATATCTGTACGCGGTTTTGCGTCCACAAATTTTGATATATCGGGCTAATTTTTTTTATATCGACTATTGCAGGCCGATTGGTATTGAATCAAAAGCAGATCTGCGTAAGTTAGAAGTTTTATCTGAAATTAACATACGTTTATTAGCCATCGAAGTTTCGTTAATCGAGAAGCATAGTGATTCGATCTGATCACTAGCACCGATAACCGTTACTGATCCAATAACATCGCATTGATGTCGCATGATAATAATTTTCGATTTCGTATCGCACGATACCATTTAGGTCTCGTGCACGATATTAAACACTCGGCACTTATCGTATACGGACGTTATCGAACACATTTTAGATTACAGCCCCTCATATAGTGGAAACTATCTATACCATTTCGGGGAATTGTTTTCAACGAGTATAATCATTGTTGTCTATATTGCTTCAATTTTTTGAGTGAATGAGTGCAGCGGTATTCACGGTAGAAGGCGACTTATGATTGCGCATTAGCTAATAAATTCTCAGAGGAACACTTCGAGTAGACGGAATAACGGTAACCGAAAACGTCATATAAACCTTGAACCTATGGTTATTTTTTGAAAAATCTTCCTTCTCACAAAGACTGTAGTCTTTGTGACTTCGTCGTTCTTTATTCAGATCCTCGAATGCTCTCGAAGTGAGAACATTTCTAATTAAAATAAAAGTTCAATTGCTCATACATAAGTGTCTCTTATTTATTCACGTGGCTTCTACAAAAAACCAATAGGTTATGGGCCCAGGCACCGATTTGAAGTAGCCTGGATTTTTACGTAATTTGATGTGAAGTTTTGTTTTGGTGAAAATATGTATAAGCTGAGGGTTCCACTCAAGTGAGCGAAAAGTTAAAGTGGCAATGGGTGACAATAAAAAGAAAACAAAGTGGAACATTAAACCCTTTGATGGTGAAAAATTAGGTATCTGGAAATTTCGAATTTGAGCTCTCATTGATGAAGAGAATGCATTACAAGTTTTAACTAATGAACGTCCTGAAGCACCAAATGCTGCATGGGGAAAGTCTGAAAAGATTGCAAAGGAATAATAATTGAATACTTAGATGATTCCATGATCGGATGTGAAACACTGATGATTGGAAATGATACAAGTGGAAAAGTATTGCAAGCGGAAAGGGATTCAACCTCCAGAGAAAACGCAGAAACAAAGTTATGGAACACGAAAACCATTTAAATATTATCGACAAAACTTCAAACAAAAGTATTCGAATAAATCTACACGAGGATTCAAAAAATCCAAAAATCCAAATCCTGTAAAAATCCAAAGTTATCAAAAGAGTTATAACAACACAGTCATAAAAAGATGTGACTATTGAGGAAGGAAGAATCACGAGAAAAAGGACTGTTTCTTCTATAAAAAATAAACACAAACATCCGACGACCGTCATAGAATACTTCAGAATGTTGTAATTGACGAGGATAATAGTCGTTTTGTTTTCATGAGTGGAGTGCGATGTTTACTCGATGACCAAGCGAGAGTACCAGATAAGTTGACGTTCATACTCGATTCTGGTGCAACTGATCATCTGACTAATCACGTCGATATTTTCTCAGTTGTAACCGATTTGGACGTACCTGTTAAAATCACGGTGGCAAAGACGGGCAACACAATTACTGCAACCAAGAGAGGGATCATTACTCTGAAAACTAATCAGGGAGTATCCGGCACTTTAAAAGACGTACTGTATTCGCTTGAGGTTCTCTACAATCTATTATCAGTACGCCGGATTTAAGAATCTGGTATGAGAGTAATTTTCAAAGAAAATGGAAAGGTAACAATCGAAAAAGGTGACAAAATCATTGCAACTGGGAAGTCACTGAATAATTTGACATGTATCGATTTGGTAATATCTAAGAAAATGTGTAATCAGGGTATTGTAGATAAAAACACATCTTTAAACCAATATAAGCTTTGGCATAAACGTTTAGGCCACATTAAGAAATCGAAATTTCTAGAAATTAAATGAAATAATTTTTTTTCAAATAGTAAACGTTTAGAGACTGTAAATCCCACAAACGAAATTTGTGAAGCTTGTATGGTATATATGGGAAACAACCCCGTCTCCCTTTCTCAAAGGCAAAAGACAGATCTCACGTTACAAGAACTCTTTTCATTATTCACTTGGATGTGTGTGGACCAATTACACCCACAACTATCGATGACAAAAATTATTTTGTTACTTTTATAGATGAATTCACTCACTATCCGTTGTTTATCTACTGAATCATAAATGCGATGTGTTTAAAACATTTCAAGATTTAGTAGCAAAAAGTGAAACCCATTTTAATTCAAAAGTTGCTCAGCTATATTGTGATAACGGGAGAGAATATCTGTCTACAGAATTCAAAGTTTTTTGTGTGCAAAAGGGAATACAATATCATCTCACAGTACCATATACCCCTCACCAAAATTCTATTGCCGAGCGAATGAATCGTTCATTGGTTGAAAAAGCACGCGCGATGGTACACGGTGCAAACTTGGAAGAAGAATATTGGGAAGCCATTCTAACGGCGGCACATTTACTAAACATAACACCGACTAAAGCCATTTTAGAGAAAAAATCATTCAAAGGTATACTCGTCGGCAATCAACAAAATGGTTACAAAATATTGAATGTAGAAACGATTAAATTTATCGTAGCTCGCGATGTGCTTTTCGAGGAAGGTAATTTCAAACTTTCACGACCCTTTGCCCATGATGATGAAATGGGATTTGAAAATCCAAGAATAAGATGACAGCTAACTGATGAAAATACAAAAATCAGTATAAATAATGAGAGTAAAGTTAACAAATCTGTAATTGAAACAGATCAAGTTAATAAAATTGATAAATCGGTAATTATCAATAAGCCGATAAAGTCAATAAAACAAACAAATCTGTAACACAAACAGATGGAGTTTATGAAACGGTAAAAATTTAAATAAAAAAAAGGTGAATGATTAATTTTAGCTTAATGGGAAGAGCTCGTATCGGCAAATACATTTGGAATGACAAGGAGACAACTGGAATGTAAAAACTCAAATACCCCTATTTTTTACTCCCTTAAAACTGTTTTCGTGCACAAATACAAAAATACGTGAACTTTAATTTTATTTCCGCTATAAAACAACTCAATTTTCATTCCAATCGATTCTCGAGTTTTCAATATACGGTGCAAGAAGTAGATGTTCAAGGGTGTTGCAACCCCTTAAAATATATATATTTTTCCTCATCTGGTGAGTTCTTTATTCCTTCGCATAAGAAACATTTTAATTTTTGTTTCATCAAAATCGATGCACTGCTTGTATGTGAAACTGCAAAATCGTCCGTTGACCGGTGCAACTTTAGGGTGCGGTTTCACCCCTTGAAACTGTTTTTTCGCCGATAAAAAAAAATACGTGTCGCTCAGTTTTCAATGCTCTATAGCATCCACGGGTTTCAACAAAATCAGAGGGGGACACCTCGGGTACTTTCCTTGATAGTAAAGCTTGAGGAAAGATTTGGCCTCAGTAGCCACACTGGAGCATTGGCACGAGAGGCTCGCGCACAAAAACTACCAATACGTGAAAAAGGTATTGAAATCGTTCCAAATAAGCCCTAAAGATAATGAAGAACCTTTTTGCGTTGCATGTACGCTGAGGAGAATCCATCGACGACCATTTTCGAATAGCGCCACGAGAATCACGGGCACAGGCAAATAATCCACACCGATCTATGTGCACCAATGCAGATAAAGTCCATTGGTGGATCGCGCTACTTTCTATTGCTGAAGGACGATTTTTCCCAATTTCGCACGATCTATTTCACGGAGAGTAAGACAGAAGTAGTACACTATATCGAAACTTTCTTAAAAAAGGCTGAAAAACAACGTTCAAGGGGTGTTCAAGTGTTATGAACAGACAACCGACTGGAATTCGTCAACTAAGGAGTCAAAAAGTTGACGCATCAGTCAACTCCAGAAAAAAATCGAGCCGCCAAACGCGAAAATCGAACCGTTATGGAAACGGCACGTACAATGCTGCGAAGCAGAGGAATCGATTCAAAATTTTGGGTCAAAGCGGGTTCAACACCGCAGTACATGTGTTGAAAGCGACAGGAACAGGCAGTATACAGCATACCACATCCTTCGAGTTATCGCATAAACGGAAGCTTAACATTCGACATCTAAGGATCTTCAGAGAAGAAGTGTACACACACATCCCCAAGGACAAACGACGAAAATTTGACGCGAAACATGGTCTGGTACCCGGACGACAAGACAGTCAAAATGTCAAGAGAGGTTGTATTTACGGGAAGATGCGATGAGACGATTCCAAACAAAGGGGGAGACGTCGACGTCAAATGGCGGAACTGCGAAGACGTGAACCTCGATGAAGAAGAAAAGTCAGACGACGAGTCCGAACCGGAGAAACGAGTAAATAGCCGTGAAGAACCACGAGTGAATCCGCAACGACCATTAAACCTTGAAGGTGAGACCGCTGAGGAGAAAATTCGAGAGATTCAAGCCCTAGAGGGCGAGAACTATGAGACAGAGCATTGTTCAGATGACCCTCTCGGTACGATGACCACATCAACATAGACAAAATATACGTGGCAGAATGCCAAGAATCGATCTCCTACAAGGATGCGGTTGAAAGCGTGCAAGCATCAGAATGGGAAAAGGCCATGGACGAGGACTTCGAGTCCCCAATCAAAAATAATTCTGGGAACTCACACAAATACCGCAGAACCAAAAACTAATTGATTGCAAATGGGCTTTCAAACTGAAAAAGAACGCGGGCGGACAAGTGCTCTGAAACAAGGCAAGGCTTGTAGCACGAGGATTCACCCAGCGCAAAGGCATCGACTATACAGTGACTTTGCTCGGTGGCCCGTCTCGATTCGATCAGTGCCATACTGGCCATCGCTGCCAACGAGAGATTGCAACTGCAGCAGTTTGATGTCAAAACAGCATTCCTGTACGGTGACATAGCCGAAAAGATAATCTTGAGACAGTCAGAGGGGTACGATGATGGAACAGGGAGAGTGTGTCGTCTGAAACGCAGCTTATACGGATTAAAACAATCATCTCGCTGCTGGAATCGACGATTCACTAAATTTGTGGAAAAATTCCGTCTGAAGGCAACAGATGCCGATCCATGCGTTTTCGCGGGCTGCAACGAAGAGCATAGATTAATTCTAGTCATTTACATAGATGATTGATTAGTCGCATCCAAGAATCAAAAATTAATCGAAGAACTACTCGCAGGTCTGAGAAAAAAGTTTGAGATTACGAGCAGCGAAGCGAATCTGTTCCTGGGTTTGGAGATTGAACAAGCCGACAACCGGTCAATATTCGTGCAGTAAACATCGTACGCAAAGAAGGTTTTCGACAGATTTCAGATGGAAGAGCCAAACCCAGTGTCAATTCCAGCGGATCCAAACCACGAACTCGCCTCTCCGGCACATCCAACCAACGAAGGAGAGATCACAAAAGCACCTTACAGGGAAGCTATTGGGAGCCTCATGTATCTCTGCGTGGCGACCAGACCAGACATCATGTTCGCAGTGAATTTCATCAGTCGCTATTTAGAAAAACCGACAAACGTACACTGGAACGCAGTAAAACGGATCTTGAAATACCTAAAAGGAACCGCTAACTATGGGATAAGGTTCGAGAGTAACCAAGAGATCAAGCTCTGTACTGACATACAGCGAGACTGACTACGCCGGCGAATTGGAGACACGACGATCTACTACAGGATACGCAGTGAAACTGGGATTTGGAATTATCTCATGGAGCTCACAGCGTCAACAAGTTGTGGCCTTATCGACCACGGAAACTGAATACACTGAGCAGTGAGTCAAACGGTGAAAGAAATCGCGCGGTTGAAAATGCTATTCAAGAGACTTATGAGGGCCGAAGATGTACCAGCGACGTTATTCATGGACAACCAGAGTGCTACCCAGCTCGTTGAAAACCCTGTCACCATAAGAGGACAAAGTATATCCACGTAAAATTTCATTAAATAAGGAGCCAATACGAAAGAAATGCTTTCTCGTTAGAGTACGTAGCATCTAAGGACCAACAGGCGGACATCCTAACTAAGCCCCTGCCTCGCGCAACGTACCTCTACGTATATCTACGCAACGCCCTGAGCATTATGAAAGGACAATAAGTGATAAAAAAAAGAGCCCAACGCTTTGCCAAAGTGAAGCCAAAGTGAGAGTGTTGCAAATGTTAATTGTCGTTACTTTAGGCACCGTGCAAATAACTCATAAGTTAGCAACGCGCTGGTGAATAACCTACTGAATTTATTATTCCCCCATCCACATCATCACTGTTGCGGCGCTCTACGCACTTTTGTAACACCGAGCTTCTTTTCTTTCTACCTATAACACACATGTAAAAACAACCTTATAATATAATACACGGATCCATCTGTTTATCACAAATCCCGTGTGGAATTATTTCGAAAACGCTAAATAACAACACGTTCATTTTACCATACACTTTTGGAAATACGATCCAATACCGTTTTCATGTAACGCAATATTACGATTTACGTAATTGCGTCCACCATCAAGTAAATTTATGTAAGATCGACGGATGATTACGAATCCACAAGAGATTTGTTTTGTTCGTTACGTTGCTCGGGACAGGCACATCGTGTAATTAACTTGCTGCCTCTTGAAAGATATGCCGCATAACGATCTCAATAACGGCAGTACATAGCAAAATCATTTTTGTTCTTGTCAGTAAGAGAAATCATTATTTTTTCGACAAAAAATGTTATTTACGATTGGTAATCGTTAATCCTGTCAACATGTTACTCGTCATTTTCCATGTGCATCATAATTTAATACACGTTTATACGATCTATAAAAAAATAAATACTTTTATATAACACTAGAAGAACGCTCTTAGAAGGAATATTTTTATGGCAAGTTTTTATTAGAATGTGAAAATCTGCTAGAATCATGAAACAGCAAGTTCGTTTATTATACTTTTTATACATGGTGTTTGTTATTCATGATAACATTGTTATAATTCTTACATTATGTTTCTTAAAAAAGTACTTAAAGAAAAAATAATAGCGAACGCTTAGTATTGTGCGAAGTTTTTCACACTGATCTCGAAATGCCACAGCAACCGGATTAATGGTCCCGAAAACTGCGATTGTCTGTTCCGATTTTTTCGAATGCTTGCTCATTTATACCTGCGATGTAATCATCAAGTACGCTCATCACATATAATTAAACTATGGACATATGGGGCGTCTCACTATGGACATATGGGACTATGGACATACGAGCTACAACTGTACACGAGTCTTTTATAAATTACTAATGATCCGTTCAATTTACATAACTTGACTTGAATGGTGCGTGCAATTGAAGTTTATTTACGCTGATTTTTCCTCACGGTAAGCTACGATATCCAGGTTGCATAAACTGCCAAATGCGCATGTATATGAAGATCGAATATATGAAGATCGAATATATGGCGCTTATTATGCTGCAAAATTTTGATAACGCCCGGCAGCGCTACAGCCAAGTTTGGTTATTCGACTACACATACACACACACACGCACACCCCCACTGTCGTCGCGACTTTACATCCCCAGGAAAAGCGGGGTCTTGCACGCAGATTCCATTTACCAGTAATCCGCCATTACTGCAGGGCGGCGGAATTATGGTTAAGCAATGTACAGCCCTGTCCATTGCTCCGAATACAATGAATGCTATTGCCGTGATCGAAACGATCACGAAACCGTAATGCCCACCGCGTAGCTTCATGTTTGTTGATACTTTCGTTAACGATTAAAAAAAAAGACAATGATTTCTGCAGATCTCTTATTTGATGTGTGTGAGCGCTTTCCCTATTAAATTTTGTTTTTTTTTAACGACGAGCTAAAGAATTCTTGGAACCCATCGTAAATTCACACGTCATTAAACGAATAATTCATTTGTCAAAAAAAACTAGACATGTACGAATGGTAAGAATAAATCAGGTGAACCGTGCGAAGTCTTGTTTTTTTCCGGCGCAAGCCCGTTAGTATTTGGCCATATTGAAAAATGTTTCTTATCGCGATATATATTATTTTTTTATGTAGGTTCAGTAAAATGTGTCTGTCACACCTGTGGCTCTGATGTTTTTCGATGACACGTACAAATTTTCGAAGAGAGATTATTAATCACGTAACGATAAAACGTAATAGAGGTTATCGGTACTTTACAGGACCTGTATTTAAAAATCTGTCGCAAAAGGAACAAAGAAAATGTTCCGGTATACCCAAATGCTCGCTGGCGTTGTTCTGTGGGCAAAACAAAACAAAACGCTTTATCATCGTGTTCGATTCATGTCTGTGATTTATTCGCTCGATTTATTACCAACGATTGTCAAATATGTGCAGTTTTTTCAGAAATGAATTACGTACGCCATGTTGTTTCATATGAATTTACACTGGGTGAAGGTTCCTTTAGTTCAACGGCATTTCGGGTATATAAATAGGACAAACTCTTTATGAAAATCGAACGGATGAAGAGTATTTCGATTATTCGTTTTTTTCGATCGTCAACGAAACACGGATAAACATGTAGATACCCGGTGGACATTACGCTTTCTTATCGTATCGGCAATAATGCTCATTGTATTTGGCTCGATGGACACATCGGTACATTGTACAAAAAGCATCGGCTGCAATTCCACAGAAGTTCAGGTATCCGGCGCCTGTGTGCCAATTACTTATTTCTTTTTTCCACGTGGGTAATATTGCAGCCGTTGACAAAGGTGAGTTCATTGGCTTCACTATTCACCCAAAATTAAAACGCAATACCATGCTTCGAACAAAAGTGCCCGCGATACTAGAATGCCGAGTTATAATAAACTTTTCTAATATCACATTAATTTAAATAGTTAGCTACTTAATAGCATAACTTGATTAGCTCGTGTGTCGTGACATCACAGATAGATAATTTTGATTTTACAATGGACATTTCCTTGATGGGTGCCTACGTTGTAGGTATCAATGAGCAAATGTTCACAGAAATCGACACACACAGACGACAGTCATAATAGTTGTTGAAACGGTAAGATGGTTGCTGTTCGTCTTCGGGATCCGCAAATAGCTCCGCACGATTCAAAGTGTTCGCTGTTACTTAATTTTGCGTAATCACCTTCATTCGAGTTCACTAGATGAAACTTGAAGATTTTAAGCGGAAGTTACCTTGTAAAGTTAACTGCCATTTCACCCATCGACCATTCACACTTCGAAGAAATTTTCATATTTATCGTAATTTTCGCGATTTATCGTAGCTAAGAAGAATAAAACTACTTTTACTTTGTTACAGGAAGCGCGTTTGCCGAGTGACGGCAGGCTAACAACTGCAACACTCCCCCTTTGGTTACATCTTTTTAAAAATAATGTAACAATATAAATAAAAATAAGTTAGGCACTATTTATTATTGTTTTTCTTCCTCTAATACCTGTGTTATAAATAAAAATGCGTAATTGAAAGATTGTAAGGTTTCCCGGGTAATTTCCAAATATTTCGATGTATCGATCACCGTGGTTCGTCAACATCGAACTGAAGCTAGGCGTTACAGCATCGAGTCCCACTTAGATGGTTTCTAACGGCCATCGAGCGTTTCTAACACTTTACGATGCTTGTGGCAGTGCAACAGCTAGTACGAGTTAGAACATTTGTTAGTTAAAGAAAAATCTCCAGTAAAAGCTCGAGGCTATAGTGTTAATGTAAACCTTAACGAGTCATCATCTGCTCCTTCGATCATCTGGTAAAAATCAAATGTGCACTATACAATCATTTATTAATTGTTCTATAGCACAAAATGTAAATGTGTGAGTGTTTCGTGTAAGCAGTCCTCCGATCGTCTATAGCCATGTATATGCGCATACTTGATGAGAACGCGGAAAGTAGTTGTCAAGGCTTCCATGAGGCTTCTTCGGGTACATGGTAAGTATATGTATACGCGGGGGAGACGAGAAAGAAAAATTAAAAAAACAACGGTATGCAATGTAATGGCGTATAGTTGCATAATCAAGGCGTTGTCTTCCATGTCAACGCACTTGCCGCGTACACACTTTTGATTATATTTTCTGCGTGATTGATGTTCTTTCTTAGGCCGGTATACAAACGTGTTTGCCGACTAAGAGGGATCCGCGTCGTATTCGTGTGTGTTTCTTTACAGCGAAAGTGGTGACCGCGAGATAAGAAAACTCGGCTTATCGGTCTTCATATATTTCGTGCTCTTTCTTTCTCTCTCTCTCTGTCGTCTCACGAAGCCGAACTACCCGTCGACTTGCCGATCGCTATAAGAATACTGTTTTAAAAAAGATTATAATATTCCACGTTCCACATTAATGTTGTAGTCCAGAGCTCGGAATAAAGTGCACAGTTCGGCTCCGGCAGGAAGGCTACGCCTCCGTTACCCCCTCTGACGCGCTCGCCGCTGTAGCCGCCGCGCGTTAGCGCGGCGGCTACAGCGGCGAGCGCGTCAGCTCAGGAGCGTTCCGATAAAAAAAATACATGGCACCCGCGACAAATTGTCATTGAAATATTTTATCGTTCCGTGATATTATATTAATTAATCATTAAAAATATAATTATTTACCACAATTTTTTATTAATATCGCATAATTATTAAATGGTTTTAACAATAGTTTTCCACATCACCCGTGAGGTACTATCGCAGATGCGCTTTTTTTAGAGTGGTTTCCCCAGGAGGCCTATTCCACTGAAAATTAATGCAATGATGAAACCTGGCTCAGTAGGAAAAAACGAAGAAAGTATAGCAACCAATTTTCCGACAAATATTAATTGGATCGTCTGGGTTTTTTTTTATAGAAGATTCAACTAGGGACTTGCTCGCATTAAGGAGGTCAATGATGCATCGTTTATGGAAGAACGTTTGTCTGTTTTCGTCAATTTTATTTTTGAGAACGAGCATTCGCATAAATATGTGGACCCAAACATGGAGAAAATTCGAAGACTGAAATCCCTAAGACGTGGATAACGCGACGCATCTAAAATTTTGAAGAAGTCAATCCCTTTTTCTGGCCATGCTTTTAACGAAATATCACTTTGCAAATCGCACAATTCTGCCAGAAGTTGTAGGCTCTGTTCCTCGATTTGCACAGTGAGAGGATTTTGCACAGCGTTTCAAAATCACTAAAACGCGTATCAAATTGACTTATCAAAGAATCAATTATATTTGAAAACTGTATAAAATTACAACCTGCGCCATTATCGCAATCATGTTCTTCAAAGATAATTTGACAACAAGGGAAAAAATGAAGAATGTTATTTTCTAAATGATTTTTAAAAAGTAATAACTTTCTGCGAAAAGAATCGATGCGACTAATAACCTGTGAGATGATTTGGTCGGTTTTTTGCAGCTTCAAATTTAAAATATTTAATTTCTAAATATTTAAAATATTTTAATTGTAATATTTCAAATATTTAAATTTTTAATATTTTAAATTTAAAGCTGCAAAAAACCGACCAAATCATCTCACAGGTAATTAGTCACATCGATTCTGTCCGCAGAAAGTTAGTACTTTTAAAAAATCATTTAGAAAATAACATTCTTCATTTTTTCCCTTGTTGTCAAATTATCTTTGAAGAACATGATTGCGATAATGGCGCAGGTTGTAATTTTATACAATTTTCAAATATAATTGATTCTTTGATAAGTCAATTTGATACGCGTTTTAGTGATTTTGAAACGCTACGAAAAGATTTGATACTCTTTGAAAATCCTCTCACTGTGCAAATCGAGGAACAGAGCCTACAACTTCTGGCAGAATTATGCGATTTGCAAAGTGATATTTCGTTAAAAGCATGGCCAGAAAAAGGGATTGACTTCTTCAAATTTTTAGATTTGTCGCGTTATCCACGTCTTAAGGATTTCAGTCTTCGAATTTTCTCCATGTTTGGGTCCACATATTTATGCGAATGCTCGTTCTCAAAAATTAAATTGACGAAAACAGACAAACGTTCTTCCATGAACGATGCATCATTGACCTCCTTAATGCGAGCAAGTTCTTCAAAAATTTCTGTGGATGTACCGTCCCTAGTTAAATCTTCTATAAAAAAACCCAGACGATCCAATTAACATTTGTCGAAAAATTGGTTGCTATCCTTTCTTCGTTTTTTCCTACTGAGCCAGGTTTCATCATTGCATTAATTTTCAGTGGAACAGGCCTCCTGGGAAAACCACTCTAAAAAAAGCGCATCTGCGATAGTACCTCACGGGTGATGTGGAAAACTATTGTTAAAATCGTTTAATAATTATGCGATATTAATAAAAAATTGTGGTAAATAATTATATTTTTAATGATTAATTAATATAATATTACGGAACGATAAAATATTTCAATGACAATTTGTCGCGGGTGCCATGTATTTTTTTTATCGGAACGCTCCTGAGCTGACGCGCTCGCCGCTGTAGCCGCCGCGCGTTACGCGGCAGAGGGGGTAACGGAGGCGTAGCCTTCCTGCCGGAGCCGAACTGTGCACTTTATTCCGAGCTCTGTTGTAGTTCATAAGAAAAAAAAATATTTTAAAAATCCAAGATGGCCGATCCAAGATACAGACGTTTTGTTGTCATCACAACAAAACCGACATGGTAATTGTCATAATATACAACATATATATATATATATATACAACACCGTCTGTATGCTATCGTCTACTGTGGGCATCCTTAGAGCTATTGTATTTATGAGGTAAAAAAATGTCATCTCAAAAAGTTGTTCTTGTTTTTATAAATGTTTATGTATCGTGTCCGAGTTTATAAGGAGTTGAACATATTTTAAATCAATTTCAAAAATATATAAAATGTATCCTCGACACGGTATAAGTACATTTGAAATTGGATATAAAAAAAATAATAATTTGATTCAGGGAACACTGTTGTGTATGTTGTTTTTGTATTAAACATTTTTGATCTCTTCTGATTATTTCTAAATATTTTTTTTGTATAATTTGATGTCGTGCCTACAATTTACAGAATTGTTGATGATCCCTCTGCTAACATATTTTATCGATTTAATTCAAATGTAACCCATAGTAATGCGTAGGAAATATTTTTAATATATATGGAAGAATTTTTTAGTAGCTGTACAGAAGAAATGTTCTGAAAGTCTATGGTTGTAAGGTTACAGAAACTTCAGATTACAATAAACAATGAATACAGTAAAATTATGGTGAATTTACTCTACCGCTGCAGAAAATTGACATTTTGCCACAGGCTGCGCTCATATATCAATAAAGATTCATTTTGAATAAAATTTTCGTCATTTTCTGACATACTTTTGATTATTGTCTCACAGGTTGTCCTTCGTCAGGCCACATCTTCTTCCCACCGTTGCCAACATTTTTCAGCCTCTATAGTTGATCTTTTTGCTTCGCTTAGTTCGTAAATTTGATTTTTTAGCAGCGTTCAAAATATTTTTCTGGAAAATCATTGAATCTTCTAGAACCGTGTTAAAAAATTTGTTGGATACTTCCTACAAAAATGACAAGAATCAAACCTCTTTCTACGCTATGCTATATATATGGTATTGCTGAGGCTTGGGAAATGTTTGCGTTGAAGAAATAATAAGATATTAATTATTCTGCGATATGCGCATCGTTGAAATCTTTCTTTTGCAGGTGTTTTTGTCAGATCTGCTTTCTGGATGAATTTCAAGACTATAATGCCCATGGAACATGGTACATTGAGTGTTGTATTCTGCGCTCTGTCGTCGGTAAATTAATTTTGAAAAAAAAATTTGTTCAGAGTAACGAAAAATAAAAAATTTGTTTAGGTGAAAAATAGAAGATGCGGAATAATGAATGCAAATATTGGAAAAACATTATTACAGGCTTGGAAGCAGAACTTTTACATGGCTACGTGGATTTGAACACTATTTTATGCCTATGAAATGAAACTTTTGCTCGGTGAACGCTCCGGCTTGTCAAAAGTCGCTGCCGCGTCTTGTGGGGCAATGAAGCTGTAAGGGAATCATTCTCGCGGTGGTCGTCATTGGGGGGTTCTGTCGGTACTGAGCTGCGTATGGGAAGATGGAATCGGGTAGGGTTTGCTTCGCTTGATGAATCGGCCGTTAGGTAGTTGGTGAATTTTTATTCTTCGGCATAAGTAAAAAAATGTGGTCAAAGACCGAAAAACAAAAAATAGATATTTTATTTGAAAACATATGTAAAAGATTTACTAATATAGGCAGAAGGCCCTGTATATGGTCTTCGTAGATGGAATACCTTATAGGTGGTTATTCGTGGAAGAAAGACCCTATAGCTGGTTATTTGATGGCGCAAGGCCCTATAGATATAATGACTTGGGTCGGAATGCCCTGTAGACGGAGTTTTTTTGGCGGAAGGCCCTATATGCTCCCTTGCAGAAGACTTTATGTTCCCCTTCAGGATGCGTGATAACTTCGTTGCAGAAGATCAGTATGTTCCCTTTCAGGATACGTGATAACTTCCTTGCAGAAGATGAGTGTGCTCCCTTTCAAGATACGTGTGACTGTGTTTCTTTGCAAAATACGAAATGCAATTTTTTCGTTCGTCGCTCGCTATTTTATGCTCGCTCGGACTTTGCTTCGTAAGCGAGAAGTTAAAAAGTCAAAGATCGCCATCACTCGGCGGTTGTTGAACTAATTCGGGTCACCGTGATGCTGCAGCATGCGCGTTGTGACGCGGGGATCCTGTGAATTTAGGGATAATTTTAAAGTATGTCTTCCTGAGAGGCTAAGGGCCGGAGATACCCGTTCACGGTGCGTCAGCAACGTCCCGGCTTCAACCTTCCCGGAAAGTGACAGTTCTTCCTTTAACTGTGAGGTGTGTGTCCATCGTTGGGTATTTGTTCGGTAAGTAGATAAAACTTAGTTAATACTTATTGTAGTACGAGTGAGCTAGTCTCACTTGACTTAGATAGTTTCATTTGTAGTTCGAATTTACACTTTGTCACGTAGAGGTCTTGTGTGTTTATATTAACTTAGCTCTATTCCTTAACCTATTCTGTTTTTTCTATTTACAGTGTAGCTTTGTTTTTATAATTATTATTTATAGTTTAATTAGGTACATTATTTTATAATTAACTAGCTGACCCGGCGAACTTCGCACCGCCTAACAGTCAATGAATGTCGTGTTAACTTTTAGCTAAACTTAATTTAGGATTTTATTAACGTAATAAAATGAGTACTAAAAATTTACTAAGTTCAATAGTTTATTAGGATGATATATATAAAGAAAATAAAAATTCAATAAAAGTACAAAAATCAAGTATTTCAATGGCGTGTCAGCAAGACATTTGCTTTATTGAAGCTATGTATTTTGCTGCATGGGTTGTACTCGGGTTGATTCTCTTCAGTGAAGCACCTTGTGATATATGACAATTTTCGTTTTGTTATCAGGCGCAAGAACAAATAAAGCGGATGGCCAACCCTAAGACCCCCGCCCCCTACGTTAGATGCCAAATCTAATTTATTTAAAAACTCATTTGATTCATAATTTTTTTCCGTGAATTTTTGAGATATTTTAATAGTTATTCTGCTATTCGGGGCGGAGACGAATCCAAAAAATCAGAGATCATTAAAATCGGTCCAGCCGTTCTTGAGCTATAAGTGGTGTAACTGACCCGGCTTCGTTTTATATATAAAGAAGATAATCGGGGATTTACTTTTCGCAGATGTTTGTACCTGCGGTGTAACCGCGGTGAGGTACCGGTGGGACCCTCAACGCAAGAGATCAAGGTCTCCGTTGGATAGGAGGTAAGTATTTGGTTAAGGACATTTTATCTTAGTAAGTTGGATTTAGATATGTCTTTTTTTTTCAGGTATACTGTAGTCGGCATCGTCCCTTGGTTGCGGAGAGTCTCCCTCGTCAAGTACGCAGTTTCTTCGTTTCCAGGTAAGTATTCGTTCGGGGGGAGTTGTCGATCGAAGCTTTTTTATAGATGACGTAGGTAGTTTCATACTAAGAAGTTATTTACGTAGGTTATGTACATTGAAAATATACATAAGATATATACATGGAGTTTTCTTTGTTATTAATTAACTCGTATTTATTCAGTTTTGGTCATCCACCCAAGGCCTTTTGATTCTTCGCATCAGAGCAATTTTTTCCCCCTGGACCCTCGTTGTACGACCGATGATTGATTACTATATAGTATGTCAATATAGCAGTAAAAATAGCAGCCTCTCATTTATTTATTTATTGACTTTGTAAACCCATCAAAAAATCAGTCTTAAAAAACGTCGGAAATCTTATACACATTTCTGTATGATCCCTAGACGTAGTTTTTTGGAATACCGAAAAATAATAAAATTGAAATAAATTTTTTTGAGACTTTATCTACTAGGAAGCGCAAAGTGAAAATAGAAAAATGAACTAATAACATGTTCAAACGATACAGAAGAAGTAAAATCTGGACACTGCCTCGCAGTGACACCGAGGTAACATCTTTTATTTTACTTCTTATGTATCGTTTGAATATGTTATTAATTCATTTTCCTATTTTCACTTTTCGCTTCCTAGTCTTCCTCAAAAGATTTTAGTTTTATTTTATTATTGTTCGTTATTCTAAGAAACTACGTCTAGAGATCATATATACAGAAATGTATATAGAATGTCCGACGTCTTTTAAGACTGATTTTTTAATGGATCTACGGATTCAATAAATGAGAGGCGGCTGCTTTACTGATATATTGACATACTATAATCAATCAACGATCGTACAATCGAGAATTAAAAAAAGTCATATAAAATGTCCACGAAAGCCTTATTATTAAGCCTGAAACTTAGAGAACGGAGAGTCATAAGTTGAACGATTAACAAGCATTAAGTATAAATAACATCGCTTGCAGAAAAATAATGATTCCTCGTACTGACAAGAACAAAAACGGTGTTATACTCAGTTCCAGTACTTGAGCTCGTTCCGGGACATATTCGTCAGCAAAAGATGGCAACTACAGGACATATTTTTTAATGGATTAATGTTATGCGGGAATAACATTCAAAATAATTATATTGTTTTCCTTTCTCGAATACTGCATTATAAATAATATACTGTATTATAAATAAAAAATTGTATTCGAGAACTTCGAAGATTCACATGTAATTTTAAATATCTCAATGTATCGATCACCGTGATTTATCAACACAAAACTGAAGTTGGTGCTGTAATCGTTATGTTTAACTTTTACGTGATTCTTAACGGGGGGGTAGGGTTTTAAAGGCGAAAAAAGCATATTTTTATGATTTTTTTGCGGCGACATGAGTAATATAATTTTATTAAATAGAATTACATATTATTGTACAACTATTGAAGTATCTCAGAAAACATTTTCAATGAAAAATATTGATAAATAAGCCGGTGACGTTGAATCTCCAGAGGCGCCTTGAAAAAAAGTGGTTTTGCGGTGAGCATTATAACTCGTTACCGAATCATCTGAAACAAAAAAATTGATATGCATTTTAAAGGTGATGTATTTCTCGAGGTAATCAGGAAGAGTTTTTTTTTTTTTTCTATTTTTTGCAGCACTTGGAAGTGAAAAACGCAATTTTAGCTCAAAAAATCGCGCTCAATTTGTTATTAAAAAATTGAAAAAATTGAAAAAAAAACTCCTCCTGATTACCTGTTGATTTATGTGAAGAAGTAATGTTTACATTTTCAAAAGGATCGGTTCAGTAGATTTTGAGTTCTAATGTTCACAAACTTCAAAAATGACGTTTTCGGGAAAATCGATTTAAAGTTTTTTATACGTGATATACAGGTATCACGGCCGGTCGTTTGAAACGCTGTAACTCCGTTAGTTTTACTCCGATTGACTTAAAATTTATACACAATATTCTCGACATATTGTTCATTCAGAAAAAAAAAAAAAAAAATTAAAACCCTACCCCCCCTTAACTGATGTCTAACGGTTTCGACGTTATAATCAGTTGCAATGCTTCTGCAAATATGAAAATTAATATGAATGACGATGTTTATAATTTGTTAAATTCTCGCGACAAGTTTAATACATCTATAATATTAACGTTAGCTTTACCAATCCTATTCATCCTCTTTCGTCTCTTCAGTTCAAGTAAAACTTGGATTGTACAGTTTTGTCTTGGTTGTTTGTGATCTGCATCGTCAGCAAATTATTAAGCGTGCGATACACTGCCATATACGAGTAAATGTAAGTCTTTAGTCTGCAGATTGTAACTATATGCATAACTTTATGAGAACGCAGGAAGTATCTACACTTTTGAAGGTTTTTTCAAAGATCCGTAATTTATCGCCGTTTACCATACGTTTCGAATCCGCTGCTGCGACCGGCCAGGTGAGGAATAAAAAATATATATCCTAATAAAAACTATTGCCTGGGCAAGTTTCATTTCTGTGGGACATTTTTTTTGTTAAAATTGGCTCATCAGCTATTGGACAAAAAATTGATTGCATTTGAAAAAAAAATGGTATTAGCCAAAAACCATTATTAATAACAATTGTTTATACTTTTCACGACTTCAATCAATATACTTACGGTCTCGCGCGGTCAATTTTTCGGGGTAATGAGGGTCAAAAGTTTGCTTTTATATCATTTGACACCCAAACGCTTTTTTACACATCGACATACGTCTCTTAATGTATAATAACAAATATATTTTTGGTCTCGCGCGGCAAATGTAGCAGTGTAACGAAGGTGAAAAAAATTGGATTTTGACCATTTGGCGTCATGTTTTTTTCTACTAGCTTAGATGTGGTGATAAGAGTAAGCTCGCATTCTTGCGCAACATTGAATGGGTTTTCGCGAACCCATAAATGAATTGACGATGTGCTTAAAGATGACCGCTATTTGTTTTTCCGCAAAATCGTGAAATCTCGGAACAGTGTGCGTGCGGAAACAAATTTTCTATTACATACTTAATTTTAAAAAATTATTTTTGCAGTAATTTGAAGAAAAAGGAGATATTATTTATTTTCGATAATAGTGAATGTCCATTTCACATTATACAAAATATAGAAATACAGATATAGATCATACAATTTATTGCAAAACTGTCCATGGAATCTTTGAAGAATTTTTCAGCAGAATGATTTGAGGCATTTAAGTGCGATTATTAGCGTGGATTTCTTCACTTAAAAAACGAGACACTAATTTGTATCGCTTCTACCATGTTAACAATTGGAAAGCATATTGATTATCCTCTATTAGGTCAAATGATGTTACGCTTACGTAAAAAAAAATACTAATTATAAATTTACATATGCAGACTTGTCATTTGGTTTTTTTCCATCAGCTTAAGTATGGTGACAATAGCTAGGTCGAATTCTTACGTAACATTTAATGTGTTTCCACAAACACATAAATGTATATACGACGCGCTTAAAAATTACCTCCGTTCTCCGTCCTTCGGTCTTTTCGTAAAACCGTGAAATCCCGATACCGTGTGTGTCAGGGGACAAATGGTTTGTAACATAATTCATTTAAAAACATTCTTTTTGCAGTAATTTCAAGAAGAAGGAGATATTGTTTATTTTTATAATTAAAAAATATATCCTCCATTCGGTCTAATGATGTAACACTTACAGTTAGATAGAAAAAATTGACAATTATAAATTTACATATGCACACTTGTCATTTGGTTTTTTCCATCAGCTGAGATATGGTTAGAATAGGGAGCTCGAATTCTTATATAACATTTTATGGATTTCCACAAACGCATATATAAATATACGACGTGCTTAAAAATGATCTCCGCTTGTCTTTTCCTAAACCGTGAAATCCTGGTACCGTGTGTGTCAGGAGACAAATGGTCTGTAACATACTTGATTAAAAAAAATTCTTTTTGCAGTATTTTCAAGAAGCAGGAGATATTATTTATGTTCGATATAATTAATGTTTATTTGACATTATACATATAAAGTATAGAAACACACATCATCCAATTTATTGCAAAACTGTCTATGGAATCTTGGGAGAATCGTTCAGGAAAATGTTTTGAGGCATTTCAGTCCGATCATTGGGGTGGATTTTTTTACATATCAAACGAGACTCCGATTTCTATCGCTTCTACAATATTGGAATTTTCAATTATCACTTAATAGTTATATTTAGATCTATATTATAAGTGAACAGAGAGAGTCCCTTGTACCTCAGACACACACCATCGTTATCTTCGCTTCAGATGCCAAATATGCGTGTCGACCGTATAAAAGATGGTCAAGAATCTACGGGCTCCGAAACTCAATAGATTCTTATTTACTTACCCTTAATGTTGCATCATACGAATGACGGCTATATAGGCGCCATAAAATAATGTACGCCATCTTTCCGTTTTACCCAAGTCAAAACAAAGAATACATTAGATATAAACCGATTTCGAAAATGCATTCCGTATGAAAATATTAATATTATAAGACAAAAAGACATAAACAATTATAGAAGAAAAATCTTGCATTGTCTCACCTCCCAACGAGTTTCTCGCTTAATGACAACGTTCAACCATATGTATATTCCATGTTCCCCTGTGTCGGAATCTTTGATTATGAAAGGAGACAAATTTGATTCACCGTGGTGACAAATGAAGGCAATTCATTATCGTTTTAAGAAAATTCTTTCCGGTCTGAGTGTAGGAATTTTTCAATTGAAATTCGTGAGCAGAAGCTATACTCATTTACGCAGTGGCTTATCCTTACACGGTAATAATTTACCAAATGTCGTCTACACAATTACGATTATTATGCACGTTATTGGCTTTATGTAATTATTAGCAGCTTCAAATGTAGCACGAAACGATTGTTTTAATTAAAAAATCAAGTAACGCACACGCGAAAGCAAAAATAACCAGCTGACAACTCCACGTGCACTTTTTTACTCTCTCTCTCTCTCTCTCTCTCTCGCACACTGCGATGACCGCCGGCACCGACTCGACTGATGACGTGGGTATGAGCCGCAAGTTCGCATCGGACATAGGTGATACATATATCGTTTTTGTTTAAAGGGCCGTATAAGCTATGCTGTACCAGGCACATATGTCCCATTGTGTGTAAGCTATCAACGACTTTTGACGACTGGAGAAATATAATTTTATGTGTGAAAAATCATGCATATATTACGATGTCTCAACAATGCGAGGATGGATCTGAATAAATCCAAATGCATTCGAGAGATAAAAATAACATTATATCGCAAAAATGTCCTCAGATTTGTTATAACTCGACGCGTTTGCGCGTGAAGTCGGTTTAGAGTTTGAATATAACGGTTTCCAAGCCACTTTACTGCACAGATACATCGGCACAGTTTATAAACTTATTTCTATTACTTGGTGTCAAGACGCTGCCCCGTCTCTTGATATCCATACGCCATTCAACTCAAGCGGTATTTGCGCTTGTTAAATTGACCTAGTATCTTTCATACACCTATTTTCCTTATATGACTAAGGCCGTTATATATATCACACTGTATCATAAAGCCATACGGCTTTATGATGCAGCGTATAATGATGCTTGTACAGTTGTCGCTTTTGTAAAACCGTAATATTTTTTTTCTCGTTTGATATTTTTCATCGTTTCAGTTTGTTTGATATTGAATTGCATCGCAGTAATGCTCAAGGACTTTCGCACTTATCTACGAACTTATTTTGTTTGAATAAAAATGTTATGAATACATTTCAACATACTTCCAGTGCCCATTGAATTCCCCTTACAATTTGTTATATACCCGTTCCAGGCTGAAGCAAAAAAAGGTGATGATTGAAACTTGCATATTGGTCTCTGATGTTTGTTGCCCATTTATGGAGTGTCCTCTATGTTTCAAACCTATTTTTCCGACGTTTTGTATCATTTTAAACTAAATAGCATTGAAAACTTGAAACGAAACAAAATGATGCAGCAAAATATATATCCACGAATGTATGATATATGGTACTTTCGACACACGTTCATCTCGTTTCATTTATTCCAGTCGTTTCATCAAAGCAAGTATATATATTAGAGTGTGCCATTTGGGGGCAACTTTTTTTTTCAACTGTTCAACAGGTTGTATACTTCCAGGAAGGTGAAAAAAGAAGCCTGTTTAAATTTAAGCTTTTAATATTAATATTTAGAGGTGACTCATCGCGAATTTCTATTCCCCATTTAAATAACATGGGAAAAAAATTTTTTCATATTTGGAATTTTAAACTTCGGCAATGGCATCTTGTTCGATGACACGCATGACATATTTTATAGAGAATTGACCGCTCTACAAAAAAGATGTCCTGCAGTTTTTCGATAAACGTATCCATTCCGATGATATCCGAGTTCAAAGTTCAAAACGAACAAAAATTCATCTTTTTTTTAATATTACAGCAAAACTGTTGACTCCATTGAGAAATTTCAAATTACTTTTTTGTAGATTATTAAATTTGCTATGAAAATTGTCTCATTTATGATTAATTAATATTGATCATTAATTGTTCAATGCTGTAGAAAGTTATTTCCTGTCAGAAAACTGATTTTAATGGGCTAGTATTTGACACAATAGTTACAAAGAGATGGACAAAATACTCACTAGTAAAACATCTTTCTTTATTCCCAATAACAGTGAAAAGAAATGGTTCATTAAATTTTTCCAAACAAATTTATTGATGAAAAATTAGAAATATTTAATAATTTATTACAGCGTGGAAAAACACGAGCTAGCCATGTTTATCAACAATCATTGACAGGTAAAATTCAGTATCTGCACTTCATAATTTTTTAACAAATCATAACTACAAATTATTATTTTCTATTTGTCAGATTTCTCATCCACGGGATGATTATAAGAAACTTCTGGATTTATCATTGGTATTTCTTGACAGTTCTTCAAAATACACGATTCGTTTTCAACGTCCTGGTGCTTGTAAGATAACGGGTTTATAGTGGAATGATAAAAAAAAGATGTCGAATAGAGGAAGAATAAACACACACAATTTATATATTTACATGAGTCACAACAATTATATCTTTTTAGTTTTCAGCGCGAATGACCCAATAATACTTCACACACATACCTTGCACTCACAGACGCACACCGTAGACGCACATTAACATTATATATCGATCGAGACCATCCACTCGTTCTATCGTTTCATGAGCGATAACTTTATATATTTTGACTTATCTTGTAATTTCGGAACGACGATAGCTGATCCCGCGTTGGCTCTTTCCTTGTTGCCCCGAGACCTCGGTGCCTTGGAGGATGTTTCCTCGGATATAGATTGTGAGATGAAACTTCAATGTTCAATCCAATATTTCCAAATGTTATGGTACCGTCCGCCTCTTCGATATGAGGTGATAGCAAAACGGTTCGGAGATGACAGACTCACGGTCAAAGGATTCAGTTTTCGTATCGTGTAGCACCTGCGACGGTCCCGGAGCGAAAGAGGACGAAGCTTATCACGTTCGGCAGAGGTGTGGAAATATCCCCTCTCTTCTCAAGCCATCCAAATCTTCCGACTTTATGGAGACACCATTAGCGATTGCTCGCGTCACTTTCCGATCGCTCGCGTCACTGTCCGCGCGAATATTCAAAATTGTTCTCCACTCACATGCTATGCCACATGCGAGATGGATGGCGAAAGCCATTTACCGAATGAAAATATTCATATTGAGAAATGAATTTAAATTGACAAAACGTGAAAAAATAAATCTAGGTGAAGTTTGTATTGTTATTATTTTATTCTATATCAAAGCTTGGTTCACTTCAATTTTTGCTACTCTAGCGCCAAAAAAAGATTTAGAGTTGATGCAAAAATTGATTCTTCATAATGAATAGAATCCTTCTGTCTCACGAGTTACTACTGGTAAACTGGCTGATCATGTATGGTATTTAAATGAAGAATTGGCTCCTTTTTCTTTGTTTGATAGCATTTCAGTACATATTAAAAAAGAAATGATTGAAGCGATGAAGAGTCATGAGAATACTGTAGTTTTTAGAAAACGGCACATAGTAGATAAAAATAAGCTAGAAATTATATTAAATGAAGATATTAGTGGATGTGTCTTGAAGAATTCATTAAAGCTATTTGAAAAATTTGATTTGCCGTACGATTTTCTCGAAGAAGATATACTACTATGGCCGAATAACGAGAGCTATAAAGACAATTTGGAGTTTTTCAAAAAATTAAAAGTTGTCAATGACGCTGCAGAACGTGGAGTGGCATTATTGGAAGAATATAATACATGCTTAACCAAAAATGACGAGCAGTTTCAGTATTTGTTACGAATAGTGAAGGAGCATCGTCGAAAATATCCACATTGCCATAAAAAAAATACTTGAATAATTCTTAATGCATTGGCGATTTTTTTATAATCGGTATAACAAGACTTAAAATAATTGAAACAAAAAGTAAAAAATGTTTACACTGTAATAAATGATTGGATATTTATAATTTTTCATTAATAAATTTATTTAGAAAAATTTGATGAACCATTTCTTTTCAGTCTTATTGGGAATAAAGAAAGATGTTTTACTCGTGAGTATTTTGTCTACGTTTTTGTAACTATTGTGTTAAATACTAGCTCATTGGAACCAGTTTTCTGACAGAAAATAACTTTTTGCAGCATTGAACAATTAACGTTCAAGATTAATTAATCATAAATGAGACAATTTTCATTGCAAATTTAATAATCTACAAAAAAGTCATTTGAAATTTCTCAATAGAGTCAATAGTTTCGCTGTAATATTTTAAAAAAGATGAATTTTTGTTCATTTTGAACTTTGAACTCGGATATCATCGGAATGTCTACGTTTATCGAAAAACTGCAAGACATCTTTTTAAGCCGAAAGACTGCAAGAACAATATGCCATTGCCGAAGTATAAAATGCCAAATATGAAAAAATTTTATTCCCATGTTATTTAAATGGGGAATAGAAATTCACGATGAGTCACCTCTAAATATTAATATTAAGAGCTCAAATTTAGACAGGCTTCTTTCTTCACGTTCCTAGAAGTATACAACCTGTTGAACAGTTGAAAAAAAAAAGTTGCCCCAAATGGCACACCCTAATATATATATATATATATATATATACCCATACACCGTACAACTCAAGCGGTAATTGCGCTTGTGAAATTGATCTAGCGTCTTTCATACACCTATTTTCCTTATAGGACCAACACCGTTCTATTTACGACGCTGTATCATAAAGGCGTATAATGATGAGGATTCCCAGAGGATTCTCATTTTTATAATATTAGAAAAGGAGGAAAATATTTTGGGCGGGGCCAATCTCTTCGAAAGAAGCGCTTCATACAGTTATAGAACTTCACTTACAGGTAAGTTCGTTTCATCATCTAATTGTATGACGTGCCTCTTCCTCGAGATCCGATGTAGTTATTTAAAGTTCATTACAGCAGAAATTTATTTTCTCAGAAATTCCAATAGAACACGACTACATCGCCTACGACTACATCGTTGGAACACGACGTCGTGTTCCAATGGAACACGACATTCCATTCCAACTAAGTATAAAGGAAAGATTACTGAATGTTTTTATCCAAAATAGACTTCGCGTATATTCCCTTGTGTCTAATAATATTTTGATCGTAAAACCTGGCGAAGGTACCAGATTTTTCTGTCCAACCAGCGGCTGTTTTAATTGCGTCTATATTAACTCCACTTCTCTTCGCTGTCGAAGTAGAAGCATTATACATTTCTAATGTCAATCGACGTGAGTATTTGCATACGCTGAGCTACGACTATGGCCAACAATGTTACAAACTAAGGACAAGCTTTACCAACGAAATCGTGTTAATTAGACCCCACTGGATCACGTGATTCAAAATAAGCCGTGGGTTCCAACGAAATCGCGTTAATTGGACCCCACTGGACCGCGTGATTCAAGACAAGGTACGGGTCCCAGGTTGTCTCGTATTGTGGCGTCTCAGATCTGAGTTTAGTAATACCTTTAAACAGTCTCCGTATTTGCAGATTTTCACCCACTCCAGATCCGTGCAACAGATCAATTTCTGATCGACAACTGATTAAGGTGCCCTGGGGAGCTTCTCTTCCGAATCATCTCGTTAGGAATTTTTAAATGTTTGCATTTTGCGTTCGTCCCTGTTCCAAATAACTCTATAATAAATATTCGGGTCGATATGTAAATTTCAATAAGAGACAAACACCCGTGGTGGTGTTTTAATTCTTTTCATATCTCGGTACGTGTTGGAGATGGATGAGTATGGGTGCGGACGACGCGCTCCGAAATATTTAATATCTCATTCTGTCTCTCTCTCTCTCTCGGTTAATTTATTCCGTTTCGAAGTGTCTTATTTGTGTTTCAGTAGCTTAACGTGGTCCTACGCACTTGTCGTTATATACCTCAAATATTTCAAATCTTTAAATTCAGAGGGCACACAAGCCACCCGCGTGTTCGAGGGATGTACTCTTCTTTTTTTCATTCTCTTTACGTTTAAAAAAATTGTTCACATATTTATTGTTTTGATTTGTTTACATTTTATACGTCGAATATGTTTTGTTGGTTATGAATTTCCACTGCTGACCTACATAAATAATCAGTGTATGTATAAAAAAATCACGATGCTTAATTAGGAAACTGTATATACTTGGCAACACGTGCTTTGGATCTTATTAATTTATTTCACAACTTTTTGAAAAGGTAGGTACAATTAATATATTGTTGTAAATGTACTTTTCTCCAATTTTTGTACATCATTATTACGGTTTTTGGAGGGATTTGTCGACTTTTTGCAAAGTTGGGTTGATCAACAATCAAGTTCTAGGGTTCGACGACATCCTTGTTTCGAGTTTTTTGAAAACGAATATTTAGCAGATCATCACATTAACTCAGCATAGTCATATATACGTCGCAACGATATAGACTGAATATATATATTATATATATATTAATTTCTTTATATTATTTACGAACAAATTTCATAAACTATGTAAACAATATACATCAAATAAACAATAATTATTGCTATTTAAGATAGCTAAATAGTATAAATTATTGTTTATTTGATTTATAATTATTGCTATTTAGCTATCAGAACAAAAAATTGTAATTATCGATACTTTCTTATAAAGGATTATAAATAATAATAATTTATCCTTTTTTGTTATTACAATATTAAATAAAATTCGTTGCTATTACTTCGCTATGAGGAAAATCATGAGTGTATGTTACAAATCAAAGGTGCCAGCAGGGCGAGGAAGATAAAGATATCGATCCTGCGACAGAGCGAGAGAGCCACGTGCTGTGCGTCACACATGCGAGTCCGCGCTACGTGTTGGTGCTCCATCCACGCGCTCATTGTCAGACTCGTGTGTCGACGGCGACTATCGTTTCATTCCTCGTTACACGAGGGTGGTCTGAAAAGTTTCCGACCTGACATACAAACAAGACATTTTTTTTCCAAATTTATGTTTATTTTGCTACATAGTCTCTTTGTCACTCTATACACTTCTCCCAACGATGCGCCCACCTCTTTAACTCATCCAAATAGTACTCGGCGTCATTCACTGCAAAGTAATTGTTTACAAAGGTGATGGTCTCTTCATTCGACGAAAATCTTTGTCCTCCGAGCGCAACTTTTAGCTTAGGGAATAAAAAAAAGTCGTTTGGGGCTAGATTTGGTGAGTAAGGAGGGTGGTCAAGCATTTTGAATCGTAATTCATGGATTTTCGACATGGCAACCGCTGAGGTGTAAGACGACGCATTGTCTTAGTGAAACAGATTATTATTTTCTGCAAATGTGGCCGTTTTTCCGCAATTTTTGCCTTCATCTAGTCAAGTAATATTGCATAGTATGCCTCTGTAATGGTTGTTCCTTTTTTAAGATAATCGATTAAGATAACTCCATGACTATCCCGAAAAACCGTTGCGATCACTTTCTCAGCCGAAGGAACAGATTTTGCCTTTTTTGGAGCCGGTGCCCTCTGCATAGTCGACTGTTTTGACTGTTTTTTGTTTCTGGAGTATAATGGTGCATTCAAGTTTCATTTACAGTAATTAATCGGTGCCAAAACTCTGATTTATTGTGCCCGAATTGCGCCAACAGAGTGTTGGAAATGTTTATTTGAATACGTTTTTTGTCCAAAGTGAGCAAACGCCGCACCCAACGCGCGGAGAGCTTTCTCATGCCTAAAGCTTGATTCAATATGTGACAAACATGTTCTTTGGACATATTCATAGCCTCTGTTATCTCTTTACCTTTAATTCGACGGTTGTCTAGCACCAATTGGTGAACTTGAGCGATGTTATTGTCAGTGGTTGCAGTTTTTGGACGTCCGAACGTTCATCGTCTCCAAAGGTGGTACGGCCACGTTTAAATTCAGCTGCCCCAAATTTCATGGTGGTAAATGGTGGTGGAGAGTCCCCGTACACAATGCCCAACTCGTCTTTGATTTGCGTAGGCGTATTGCCTTTCGAAAGCAAATATTTAATGACAGCTCGATTCTCGATTTTTTCCGAAACTCTCGCATCGACTCACTTAAGCGATTGTCAAATAACAACTACGCGTCCAAAATGGCTGAAATTCTGGTCAGTACCTGCCAAAGGATGCGTAAACACATTCGCTAGCTTTTGGTGATAAGTTTTGCCATCTTCATGTTTAGGTCCGAAACTTTTCAGACCACCTTCGTAATGTTCTGTTATGTTGCGCTATGGGCGCGATTACTCTCTTTCTCTGTCGCCAACCATCAATGTCGTCTGCTAGGTAAATAACGGATAGAGAAAGCATGCATGTAAGGAACTCGAAAAGTCGGTATTTTTTTGAGAAAAAACGAAAAGATCTACTTTTCCGCTCATTTTTGCATGAAATTAGATGAAATAAAGCGCAACATATGTGTTTATATATTGCCTAGTGACTAATCTTCGGGCGTAACAATCTGCTGAGTGTAACAGTGCAAAAATTTAGTCATTTCTGCCATGGTAACTGCAACTGTAACATTTTTTTCAAGATTTTGAAACACCAAAAGCTTAGCCACTTTGTGCCACCGTAGAGACTTCATAGCCAAAGTTTCGTCGCGATCGGTCGTACCGTGTCGAAAAAGTAGCTTTCGCGTTTTCGAGCCGGTCGAACCGTGTGATACAGTCCCTCAAGTCTTCTCTAGTTTTATATATCCTGGTACACGGGAATGCACTGTAAAGGTTTTCGTTGTTCATTGTTCATATAAAGAATATTTCATATACACGTTTATTGTACATTAAGATAAACAACTCAGTTTCTGATAATGACCCGGTTCGTGACACTATCCGTTTTCGGGTACTGATGCAATAGTTCCTACCTAAAACCACTCAATAACCAGCCAATGCCAAGTCCATGTCCAGAACAGGGTCATTAATACCCCCCTTGTTTATTCCATTAATTTTCAGTGGTAGAGTGTGAGATGTCTGCCTTGAAATGTCAGTAACTGGGCTGATTAATCCCATTTAACCCCTTGAGCGGCGGAATTGCTCCGAAGCCTATAGCGTTTGCCACCACATGGCGTCAATGCCGCCTTAGAGGTTAAGAGCGTGTGAAAGACGATAAGAAGCTCCAGCAACATCGGTATAATGAGAACCGTTGAAATCTGGCTAACATTCAAGGAACATCTACCAAATACGCAAGTTAACTGTGCTAAAACCGATTTACTATAAATATTGGAATTGTAACTTCTAATTTGCCAGGTACCCCAAAAATTCTCGGAAATTGTCTGTGGATTTAGAATTGAGTACGGAATATCACGCGTTCGGGTTTGCAAGTAGCGACCGTGGAGTATAAACGATCTACACCAAAACACTTTCCCACGATTACTCTGTATTTTTTGGCCAAATGCCATCTCGTCAATTTTGCAGATACAGCAATAAGTAAATTCTCGCTTGCTAGGGTTTCTAGCCGTCTATATCGTAATGGTCAAATTTTTACGGAGGTACGCTATATATACAATAATAATTATATCCATTTTTCTTTTAGACCTTCTCTTTTTTAGCTCGGCATGTACATTGTTATTGAATTTCAACATTTTCTGGTCATTACGATAGAGATAAGGATGCCTAGACTTACTTGACCAAATATCATATCATTCGGTTTAACGGTTTAGAAATAGCGTTTAGCCAAAGATTTCAATGCATTTTGTTGGTAACATAGAGTCGGCAAAATAAACCTTACTGTCGTGCGAGCACGACAGAAAGGTCTAACGACGGTCGCATACAGGCTTATAAATCATCTTATCCACATTCAACACAACATATGTCTTTTCTATACAAACACCCACACACAGACAACAGTACACATGTACACACTATACATTTTGCTATCCTCCCTATAAAAAACACATGTGACGGAATATCTGGAAATGTAATTTAGTTCCGAAGCAGACTAACTCGTCATTATGATTGGCTGTCGATGACGTGCTCAGAGTTCGTTCATGTTCATATTTCAGAGCGCATGATGAACCTAACCCACAAAAGCAGCGCGCGAAGTGCATACACCGATTTTAGTATATGTTACTACTATAATAAAGCTGGAGAGTTTGTTTGTTCGTCTGTTTATTCGAACGCGCTAAGCTCAGGAAATACTTATCCGATTTGAAAAATTCTTTTTGCATTATTTAGCCCGTTTATTCAGGAAGGCTTTACGCAATATAACTTTATCCTATGACTCTAGGAGCAGCGGCGGCGCGTTGAACCGGGGGACGGAAATTTAACGCGGGTGAAACCGTGGGGCACAGCTAGTTATTTATATTTCTTAAAATAGTTTATGAGAAAGTACATAGAATTGATAAGACAATAGTGACTTGGACAGTGGCATAGTATGGAGCTTACATAATGCTTACGCATTTTTTAAACAACACCGACTGGAAAATGGTTACATCAAAAGTGTAAAAAATCATTTTCTCAACTAGCTAACGATATTATTTCTGTTCGTACAACATTGTGAAACCTTGGAATTATATTAATGCACGAGATTAAGATTTGGCAATTGTTCGTCTCAGCGTGTTCGCTGCGGATATGCCGTTGCTGTGGAGGCAAAACCTATTGCATTGTCAGTATTATAGCCATGATCTTGCATACAGGTCTGGAAACTTCCTCAAATTTCAGTGGTGGGGACGTTGACGTATCGAAGTCATTTTTAATTTATGTAGCAGCCATTGAAGATATTGCGATCGGCTAATGCTGATAGACCACGGTCTCATTCTCTAACGATTTCCACCGCGTTACATATATTTATTATATGTAATTATGGTAAAGTTATTAATCCCGTCAACTTCAATGAATATACTAAATGAATATGCCCTTTATTTGAATCGAGTTTTAAACATTCTAACTGTAACCGAGCGTGATAAATATAAACTATTCTTAAATATCGAAGTCATATGAATATATACTTGGCGAAATAGTTGTCTGCCTCTTGATGGATCGATCTCCGTTACATTTTTAAAAATTTGTTCACGGAACTGTGATAAATGTTAACGCTTTTTAAATAATTAAAGACTATAATGTGATGAAATATTTATAAAATAAACAAAAGTTTTCATTTTCAAAAATCGAAATAAATTAGACAGTTTCATATATTTAATTTGATCTTTTGTTATTATATTTTTGTGAAGATTGCAGGTAATTAAATTGAGGTAAGTAAAAATCAGCTCTTTCCAATTGGAGAGAGCTGATGAGAAACTACATAAAATTGATAAGACAATATTGAGCTTACATAATGCGTACGTATATTTGTAGCAAATTTCTTACACATTATTTTCCAATTTTTGCAAGTGTTCCAGTTTTTAAAATCGAGTAAATGTCAATACAAATATATTCTTTAATTTTACTCTTTATTTGAGTTTTGTCAATATTCCGAAATGGACAGTATTTAGTAGCATGCCAAAAAATAGTACAAAGTGAGAAACGATATTATTGAGTTACATTCCATTTACATAAACTTTATTCATTAGTCAAATCGGGTTTTTAGGTTGTGTTGCTCAGCATTATTAACCACTAAAGGGGTTGACCGCAACGCCTCCAGTGGTTGTTACAGAAATTAAAAACGACTTCGTTAAGGGGGTCACTTTCAACGGAGGAATTTCCAGACCTGTATACAAGATCGTGATTTTATCAGATCCTATCACGTACGTAGATGCCGAAGCGGCTTAATTAGCGTTAACCAAAAAAGTTCCCGGTTTTATGAACAAGGTTCGAATTTATACGTTCTACCTCTACTGAAGTGTCCCCAGACTTTTTTTTAGGTCAAGGTTCCATAACCCCACTTCACCCAATCTGCAAAATGGCAATCTGCGAAAGTTGCGTTCGGGTCCCAGAGAACCAGCGTGGTAAGCTAGTAATATGATATAAAAAAAAGTTGGATTTTCGATCTAATCGTAGAAAAACCTTGAGTGAAAGGGAAACTTCGAGCTTCCGTTTCACCGGTGCATGCCTTCATATCTCTCTCTTCCTTTTATTCTTTAATATGTCTCTTTTTCATATTGTCCGTCTCTCGCGACCTCATATTACTAGCTTGGGCTGCCCTACACTCGAGCCCTTCGAATCAAGACTCCTACCATAACTTATTTTTCCTCCAGTTAGACCCCCCCCCCCCCCCCCCCGCAGTTGTATTCGCAAGTCCGGCTCACATTTGCGTATTCTTTCGCGTTCGGACAAGGAAACAGAGGATAACTGCCGAAAAGTTGGATTTGGTTGCCTGCGAAAAGATTCTTTTGCAGAAGTTTCTTTTTTATTTCTACTCCAATACACGTATTATAAAAATTTTTTGGAATGAGCATGCAGTATCAAATCTGCCAAACGACGTCTGCCTTCGGACGTTTTTATGTTTTTCACGTTAAATATTTCAGCTACGTCAACGGCGTCGTCACCCTTGATGAGATCGTCGAGATCGAAAGCCTCTGATTCTTCCATCACGCTAAAAGGCACAGACTCCATAGCAAAATTTAGACCGTGAATTGATTGTTCTTTCACCTGTTGAGAAAAATATATATATACGTATCGAGCCGGCGTTCTACACTGAGCGAAACGAATATTTTCCGTGCATGGGAATTATTTTTGTACCTCTTCTTGGAACAAAGACCAAGGATATAATTTTTCGGGATCCGAACCGAGGGATTTAATACCGCTCGACAAAATGCAATGATAAGTCTTCAGCATCTCGTCGTAATGATCGTTCAAAAGTTGCTTGTCGCCGCAGGCGTAAAACAAAAATGATAGGTCGAGAACCGGGCTGGCCGATCTAGCCAGCTGAAAGTCCAGCAACATAGCCTCCGTTCCATTGTCTTTGCCGATTTTTCGTACGAGAAAATTTGGTGCCCATGAATCGCCCTGATTGATAATGGAGGTTGGCGCGTGCCAACGATTGCACAAAATGGCGCTTCTATCCCAGAGTTTCTTTGCCGGTTCGTAAGAGTTGAACTTTTTCTCCGCCGGATGGCCCGAATATTCTTTAGCTAGAGCATCTCTCGCAACACGTACCAAAATGGTCTAAAAAAAGATCTTATAGTAACTGCTAGCGCTATTCATTTTTCGGGTAATTTAATGGGGTTCCCAACTGGGGATTCAAGAGGAATCAATAATACAGCGGACCGAATCAGCTAGGTGACCGAGTCGATGCCAATGAGTCGATCAGTAATCACTTGCATTAGGGAGCATCGTGTTAACACATGCAGCTATAAGTACCGCAGGTCATTTCTATCAAATAAAATGGGAGTCTGCTGCCACCCAGCACTGGCAAGAAGCACGAGCAGTATCGAGCCGCGGAGGCGGATTTTTTTTTAGATGTTTTCGCGCTGCACGGATTATCCCGCCTTAAGTTCTCACTATAAGTTACAATTGGACCGTAATTGTGTGTTACAATCGATACCACCCGTTCAGAAATTTGACAGGGTCTCCCAGCTTCCAGCCAAATACCGATCGGGATTTATTAGGGACTCCCTATCATGGGATTCCTCTCTGAATTCTAGGTGGATCTCGGGGTCTATCCCGATTAGCGTCGATCGGCAAAACTTCAAATGTATAAATTGAAGTTTCTGGTTTCTGTAATCGGACTTGTCATTTTCCCGTATGATATCCATCGATAATTTTTCGGGATTTCAACAAAGAATTTCCTTTTAGGACTCCAGCTGGATCCCGGGTTGTATCACAATTAGTACATATGCTACGTGAAAAGCTATGATACCTTCTACATGACACGCGACTGTCGTGTTTACAGCTTCAGTACGTTATTCGAGTGTAGGGCTCGTGGTTTTATACCCCAGCTTTTTTAAGAAGTACGTGTTGTTCAATCGTGTACATTTCGTCAGAATGTAAAAAACACGGATTTCGCAGTGTAGCTAGTATAAAGAAGTTTTCCAACCCGCCGCTAGGTAGCGAGCGTCGCGAGGTTTTCAGGTCAGCGATCGAGGACTCACGGGTTATAAGAATCAGGAGGTTCGCTTAGATTGATACCGAGTAACGGAGTACCGACCTCGAGGTTTAAGTGCTGTACACCCACAGATGCTAAATAAATGTTAATTTTTGTTTTTTAATTCGTTCACCGAATCCCAAGTTCCGATCTTTGTATATATTTTATTTTGTCGCCAAACAAATGGGAAGGCGCGGACAAATGTGCAAATGTGCTATGGAAACACTGTCATTGCAGATGAAACAATCATGATCAATTTCATGTCCCTTTAAAATCATTTGAGGATCCCGCCAGATCCCATACAATTCTTTAAGAATCCTGTAGGATCCGGGCTGAATACAGTTAGGAATTGAGTTGGGAGTCCGTATCGGGATCCAATTTACAAACGTGACGATTCCGTGTTGTGATTCGATCCGATATTTAGTCCGATCCTTATCAGAGCGTAGGGATGATTACAAGGATCGCACGGGCAGGTTACTTGTGTTCCAAATAAGTGCCAAATTTTTTACCAGTTCATCGCAGTGTATACATGTGAAACTTTTCGACGAAGATCAATTGATCTTCGTCTTCGTTCTTCTACCTAATTAGGTAATTGAATTCGCAATTAGTTTTTATCATTGAACCAATTTGTGCTGTTCAACCAGTTCGAATCGCGGACCGAAAAATTCACTTTTGCATACGAAAAAAGTTTTCGCGTAGCAGACTTACAATTTTACCGATAGCACATTGATTTGCGAAAGCGTGTATTGTAATAGGCACGAGTTATTTTCGACAGTGGTATCTCCTAAGTGATTAGCTAATTAACTTTTAATTCAACGCTCATGATTGACGGCTTTAAGCACTATGTCACGGGATCTGATAATATCTTCACCGACAGATCCGCGTTTACATGCGATAAATTGTCGTAAATTGTGATAATTTACTACACAACTTGGATACAAGGCCAAAACCTGATAACGCGTTTACGGCCGTTGCCGTGAGCGCGTAAACACAATAAATCATTCGCGATTTTTCGGTACTTATTGCCGAGAAACTAACTGTCATTCCCCGGAAGAGAGAAGTCTAACCTTGTATGGGCCTTCGATCCGCAAACCCGTACTTTCAAAACAAGAATAATGTTTGCACAATATAAAACGTTAGTTTCGCTTACCCGAAGATTTTTGTACCACTCCCAATGTGTTCCGAAAAATGTTTCAATAAGTTTGTTCGCTAGGTCTTCGTACTTCTCCTTATTCTGATCCTTGTAGGCGAAAGATATCGCGTGAAAATTGGCCATGGCTTTCAGAAGAATGTTCATCTGTTCGAGATTCAGACAACTGAGACGGCTCACAGGTCCGAAACCTTGAACGGTCGCGTCTTGCATAATAAGGTAATCGTTTTCACCATCTGCCATTGCCTCGAAGCAATGTGGGATGCATAATAAATCTTTTCGGTTCTTGTCTTCGAGAAAATTTTTGAAAACAGGTACGACCTACAATGGTAGAAATTTTTTTGAAGAAACGAACTTGTAAATAATTGGATTTTCAACTCTATATTTTCCGTGGGGATATGAGATGAAACTGAACCAAAACAGATCTCTGTGCAAAGGGTATTGAAAAACGTAAAAAAACAAAAAAATTCCGAACGTGGGGACTCAATTTTTTTTTATAGAGCGTATTAATTTTATTGAAATAGTAAAAAACGCTAGAGGCGGCCGCGGTACTACAATATTCATCTGTATACGAAACAATTTCAACTGACAAAAATTGTCGCACGTGTAAAAGAGGGAAAATCGTACACGAACAAAAGTTATTCGTTAAGCAGTTTTACACAGCACCGATTAAACGTGGTGACATATCGACCGGGAGATAGTGACACAAAAGTCCCAACAATTTTTTACGGTACGGCGATCCCTTCAGGGGACGAATTTCATAATTAATGCGACGAAAATGATGGCCTCACCGCTGGATGTCGGGACGTAATCACAGGACGGTTAATCGAACTTGTCGGAAAAATTGCTGATTTGAAATGATCTTGTACATAAAGATTCTTGTATTTTCCGGTAGTTAATAAAAAAACTCGGCGAAAGGGAAAGATCGAGTGGGGCTAATAGTCCGCCATACTAATTAGAACAAGTTAATTTTGGAGATTTTGCAAAACTTTTGTTTGCAGGGTCATTTTTCGACGTCCAGCGGTCAGGCCATCATATTCGTTTAATTAATTATGAAATTTGACCCCTGAAGGGATTGCCATACTGTAAAAAATGATTGGGACCCTTATGTCACTATCTCCCGGTCTAATAGCTTGAATCGACCACGGCAGGGCCTTATTCGCGAAATCATTAAGAGTTGTTTACGATCATCTGCTTATCGCTGAAAATATTGCAGATGTCACCTTTATTGGTACAGTACCTCGTTGTAGAAAGCTATTTCATTGTAAAAGAATTCGACACTTCTGAAGGTCTTCCTTCTGCCCAGATTCTTCGGCAATGATTTAACGATGAGCTTGATCTCGATATCTTTATCGCCGGTTTTTCCGTTAACCGTAACTCTGTCAACCTGCGCTAAGTAGCTGTCTCCCTTAGTCGGCGGAGGCTTGAAACTCCAGCTCGTTACGGTGACTTCACGCTCGCCGCTCGATTCTTGGAGAATTGCCTTTAGAGTGTCTTCGGTGAAGTATTTGCTTACTCCAGATAGTAACTCCAAATTTTTCCCCATTTTGTGAAAGTTGACGACGAGGAATAGGTATTTTTTTTCACCACACAAACACACGGAAAACTATTCTTTTCGTTCGGACACCTTATACAAAATCCTCTATGAAAAGTATCCGAATCAAAAGAAAAGTCTTTAATGTTATGCCCTGATGAAATTAACGTGATCCTGCAAACGAAAGGTAGAGAGGTTAGGGCAAGAGATCGGTGGGGCATGAAAGAAGTGGGTTGACGTGCAACAAAGAATATCGGTGCGAGTGAGCGACAGGACCCACTCTACTTAATCCAGGGGGGTGCGCACCGAAAGATTCCCTTTTTCAAATAATATATCAATATCTATTTAGATATAGGCAATGAATGTTAAAAAATAACACATATTTGCAAAGATAAAAATTTAGTGCTGTACGCCGGCCAAGATAGTCTATGCCTATCTCACTCTCTCCAATAGCTGAACATGCTAACAAAACTCGCCATTGAGATCGCTAGTGGTGCGTTCTTCTTTCACTTTGCGTCCGTGAACACAGTGAATAAACTTCAGGTTTTTGGGCGAATGATTTTTTAATAATCACGTATAATAAATTCGATGACCACTCAAAAATATCGGCATCGAGCAGTTTGCAAAAATGTTAAATTTTGGAAGCGAATCATCAGTGGTAAATATTAATTCTACAAACTCCAAGCTCTGCAGGATTCATGTTAATGATAAATAAATAACATCGAGCGGTATGAATAGTGATAAAAAATGATACACATTTAATATCACATAGTAAATACTTTTTGGAAACAGTACGCGGAAGACAAAACAATTTATCGAAAGGTCAGTAGAACTATTTGAAAGATTCCGACCATCTGATGTTTAGAGATCCACAAAGTTCCGAAAATTAGATTAACGGACAACAAATTATCGGAAAGTTTATGAATAATAAAATTGAAGAAAAGATTTATCAGGTTCACGAAGGTTTCGGAACCCGAAAATTACAGCCTTAACAATGCAGTATTTCGAAAATTAAAATTTAGAAGGGTCAAGATTCCGAAAATTTCCAATTCGAGCGTTCAGATGGCAGCACCGCTGGTGTTGCGTCTATGGACCTTTTTCACGAGCGAACGGAGTCGAATTCTTTCGGACTTTTGCTCTGTCGGATTTATTCGCTACCATGTTTTTAACTTTTCTGGACATACAAATTCTAATGTATTTGACTTCGATATTATTTTTTTCTGAACCTTTTTCCGTATGAAAGTTAACCGTTCGGGAACTCGGTTTTCTAAAACCATAATTTTTCGGAAATTTACGTTGCTTTCTAATTATGAAAATAAGGTTTTTTTATGTAGTTGGGTGTTGATGTTCAATACTTTTTCAGTCGGTCCCGGAAATATTCTTGTCATTTAATCCTTGGTGTATAACTATACTTGGCAATGACATTTCTGTTTAAAAAGTGTTGGATTTTAGGATTTCCAAAACTTTTAGGATCTTCGCACATAAATTCGGAGTTTTACACCTTCGGAGCTTTCGCAGTTCGGAATTTCAACCCAGCCCCTATCGTGCGAGCAGATTTTACACACTCTATTTTTATATTGAAAACGACGAAAACTTCTATGGGCACTATGATACCAAAAACCCGAAACAACAAATATTCGAAAATGGAAATTTCGTAAAGTGTTGGTCATTGACGCGGTAGTATTGAATTTTGGGTTCTGGCTTTTTTTTTAGTATAACATAATGGATGAGCAGCTGAAAAATTGAAAGTTGCATTATTTTGAACCACCATAGTGTGTATTATAGGAGTCTTTCAATGATTTTTTGAGTCATTACTAGGCTGCAAATACAGTCTACCTCAAACCGAGGCTAAATGCCTTCTCCCCCGCAAATTATTCGCATCCGCTAATAACTTGCTTTTCGTCGAAATCTCAATTTTCTCAAATTGCAGTACCGTTTGTTACCGACAACTTGTAGTACGTCTAACCGTACCCAAGGGGATGATCGAGTGCATTACATCAAAATGTTTAGATACTGATTTGTGTTTTAGTAGAAATTGATATGTCCGATAATAAAGGATGTGAAACACCGACTGGCGGTAACAAAAATTGTGAACAAGTTTTTTCGAAAGTTCTTTGATTTTTGGTAAGTTTCTGTAAGAAAATCTTACAGACTGGTTTCATTAATTCTACATGCTCCAACATTTTCGCTTTTCCTAAAAAAATCAATATCTTTTTGAAAACATTTAGAACTAAGATTTGGAATGGAGGAGTTTGACATTGTGTCAACCGCGAAGGCTTTACAAGTTTGTCTTTATCGTTTACGAAAAAAAACGGACAGTACAGATATTTCAACGTTGCTAAGTGTGGTTAGGGTAACGAGTGCCGCACCGCGATGAAGATAGGCGTCGCGTGACACGGAATCTCGGGCGGACATTGTAGTATAAGATAGTTCACGGGAGAGAG
Organism: Oxytorus armatus; assembly: GCA_958009045.1. Taxonomy (NCBI): domain Eukaryota; kingdom Metazoa; phylum Arthropoda; class Insecta; order Hymenoptera; family Ichneumonidae; genus Oxytorus; species Oxytorus armatus. Next base: position 6,973,103 of record OY253747.1, on the reverse strand, counting down.
ACTAGGGCCTTGTGACGCGTAGCAAACCACGGGCGTGAGCCGAAAGATTTGTTTTACTAATATGGTATCTCGAACATTAGATGGTGAATATTTTACGACCCAATGCCGTGTTACCTGAAATTGTGGACAAATTATTGCAGATTATAAATGAAATTCAGAATACCTGTTGCCTAATTTGAAATCGATCGTTGCTTGCGTTCGTTAGGTAGGGAAATATATGAGAATGCGGCTCTCTTACTCGGACACTGCACACTCGACGCACCGTTCTCGATTCTCGTACACACAATGGCACTAGACACTGCCTTGCTGGCTCGCTTCGGCCCCCATCATATCCTCCGCCGATCTTCGCCTATAGTAACTGCCCTTCCCCTGCCGCTCGTCGGTAACCCCTCTTTCGCTAAACCCTCTTTGCATCTTCCTACAGAACTCAAATCATCTCTACAGTGGGTATCTCAAACGATTCTATTACCGTACTTTATCTTCCGCTTCTTCTGCGATCTATGTGCTTTATCAGTACCTTAAAGCGTGCCTAAACTGAAAATTTGACGAACACTATATGAAACTGATCTTTTTCCACTGCTTTGCCCAACTATCTAGGTAGCATGTAGGTTACTACATACCGACTACACTACCTAAACTCTTAACAATGCGCAGATCTCCTATATATCGATGGTGGCTAAATGAACCGCACGCACATCAATGTGGCGGATCAAGACCTGTAAAATAAAGAAAGAAGGTAATCTCAAACTTCCACATCCATTCATACGCAATCTTATCACAATTATGAATTCTCTTTACTACACAGCTCGATAATCGATAGGACCTGTCATATGTAAACATACTTCGCTCGGTATACTTGACACCACGGTCTTGCATACGGGTCTGGCAACTCGGTTGAAAGTGACCCTCTTAATGAAGTCGTTTTTTACTTTTGTAGCAACCTCTAGAGCCCTTGTGATCGGATAGTGCTAATCACGGTCTTGTATACCGGTCTCGAAACTCCTTCAAATTTTAGTGGCAAGGGGCGGCCCGTTAACGAAGCTGTTTTTAATTTCGGTACCAGCCACTAAAGGCGTTGCGATCGGATAATGCCAATAGACATAACCCGACAACCCCTCGATAGTTCTCGCGGTTGTCTGCCTGTGACCCACAAACAGATTCCACCGCGTTACACATATTTATTATATGTAATTATAAGTTATTAATCCCGTCAACTTTCATGAATATACTGAATAAATATGCTCTTAATTTGAATCGGGTTTTAAAAATTCTAACTGTTAACCGAGCATAATAAATATAAACTATTTGTAAATATCTGTGTCATATGAATATATATTAGGCGAAATAGTTGTCTCTTGATGGGTCGATCGCCGTTAGATTTTCTTTTAAATCCTACAAAATAAACAAAAGTTTTCATTTACAAAAATAGAAATACATCGAACCGTTTCATATATTTAATTTGATCCATTTTCATTATATTTTTGTGAAAATTGCAGGTACTCAAATAAAGAGAAAAGTGGAAGAATTTATTTTTATCCATACTTGATTTTGAAAACTGGAACACTTTTCAAAAACCTAAAAAATAAAAAATAAAGTGCAAGAAAATGTAAATAGAGCTGATTTTTATTTACCTTAATCTACTATTTTTTGGCATGCTACTAAATACTGTCCATTTCGGAATATTGACAGAACTCAAATAAAGAGAAAAATTAAAGTATTTATTTTTATTCGTACTTCCTTGATTTCGAAAACTGGAACACTTGCAAAAACTTAAGGGCGGGGTAAGGGTTTTCATTTTCGAAAAATCGAATTTTTTTGTGTCTTATCTTATTGTTTAACATTTCAAGAATATGTCCTTAAAATTTTAAACCGATCTAAGCAATATTCTTGAAGTTATTGTCTTATTAATCTCCTGGCCTTTAACGCTATACCTCTAACAGCTGCGGGCGGTCGGGCTAGCAGTGCAGCTGTCGAACAGGTATACAGTTTATTCATTGCTATTGTGTATATAGTATATAGTGTATACTATACACTACAATATTTTAAAAGAAGAAACGAGCGTCAGGAGCTGGAATCGATGATTCTGTGTCAGTTGGAAAAAAAAAATTTTTTCTTCACTTTTTTACTTCATAAACTTTAGACGCGTTTTTCTCAAAACTACTTTTTCAAAGTCCGTGTTCACTGCCATTTAAAAACTACTTGACCGATTCATTTCAAACTTTGTACACATTTTCTACATATAAAATACCTCCCCCCAACGTTTAGTTAAATTTATTTTTTTACATTAAGGGTGTTTCTCACCCACAAAATGGCGGAATTTTTCGTGGAAAATAACGGTTCACACTTTAGATGGCCGCCAAAAATTGTTAAATGAAAAAAAAAAATTATCAGAGAACGTTGGGGGGAAGATTTGATTATAATTTGACTAAATTTTCATGGTTTTTCATTTTCAGATAATTTCCGGCCGAATTATAGTGAACACCGCAAATTGTTTTTTTTCCGAGACGTTCTGGGGGAAGCTCTGTTACGGGCTTATGCTTCAATATTTCTGCATGAAAAAATTACACAACATTGTCAAAAGTATGCTCAATAATGTACAGAAGGTTCGAATAAAATTGCTCAATCCATATTTGAGAAAAAAAATCGCAAAAAAAGTGTTTTTTTTAACGCTGAAACCCTTACCCCTCCCTTAACATAAGATTTATTCAGTAGTTCATTTCGACAATTTTTCTTAACAACACATTTCTTTTTCAATTTAAAGTTTTTCTGGTGCGCATATTGCCTCATTCTTAATCTTACATAGTAAATTATGGCATATGATAATTCAGATGCATGCTCTTTACAGGGATAAGTGAAGGCGTATGAATTAAATACTTCATCTAGAGTTATATCGAAGACATCAATACGAGAGGAATATTTTGTAAATGATGCTTCGATATGACGGATCAGATGAAAGTAATGAGGATTTGCGTGAATCAGGCCACCGCGTGATTTCATTTGCACCAGCAGTTGCGACTCTGAAGATCCGCAGCTGGTTTTCAATCTCACAGCTTCCTGACACACTGGACAGCATTCATATTTTTTATGGAACTTTAGGGATATCTGAAATATCAATAGAGGAAATTTATGTATGTTTAAATTACTTTTATTTCATCGCTTTTATATACTAACGATGCAGTAGATACATTCTCTTAAGGAAACTTACCAAGACGAGTACTGATTCCTTGAATTGACGATTTCGTGATTCTGAAGGACGGAACAGTGCTTGGAGAATTTCTTTCAGAATTCGAAACTTGTTTCGCATATCCATGCTCTGGCACACAATTTTCCTTTTCTACTCAGATGTCATCGAATCTTTTTCGCACAACAAACTCTTTGAGTCGCATTGTTTTGTATGGGACCGTACATATTGAAAATACACGATACGAGCGATATAGTTTGTGAAGATCTCGGAATATTGACAGAACTCAAATGAAGAGAAAAAATTAAAGAATTTATTTTTATTCTTACTTATTTGATTTTGAAAACTGGAACACTTGCAAAAACTTTAAAATTTATAAGTGTATAAGAAAATGGAAAGAGCTGATTTATACTTACCTTTATTTAACTACCTGCAATTTCCACAAAAATACTATCAAAAAGGATCAAATTAAATCTATGAAACGGTTCGATTTATTTATATTTTCGAAAATGAAAACTTTTGTTTATTTTATAGGATTTAAAACAAAATCTAACGGAGATCGATCCATCAAGAGGTAGAGAACTATTTCGCCAAATACATATTCATATGGCATAGATATTTGAAAATAGTTTATATTCATCACGCTCGGTTACAGTTAGGTTTAAAACTCGATTAAAATTAACTGTCTTTGCAGGTGTTCCAGTTTTTTAAATCAAGTAAGTATGAATAAAAATAACTGCTTTAATGTTTCTCTTTATTTGAGTGTGTCAATATTCCGAAATGAACAGTATTTAGCAGTATGCCAAAAAAAAATAGTACGAAGTGAAAAACGATATTATTGAGTTACATTCCATTTACATAAACTTTATTCATTAGTTAATTTAGACAATTTTTTCTTAACAACAAATTTCTTTATTAAAATGCTATTCACATACACGATCCGTCCGTTGTAATTTTATAATGCCTGGAATACATGTTTACCACGTTTTTCTCATATCAATGTCTTTTGGCACTCGAAATGTAGAACATTTTTTCTTCATTTTGCTACCGGTTTTGCAATGTGGTACCACACACCGATTCGTCATTTTGAATATAATAATCACTAATAGATCGTGATCTAGATCACATAAACCATAAACATAATATGCAAGCATAGCAGCATCGAGGGGTTTTCAGGTTATGTCTGCTGGCATTATGTTACAACCAAACGTCGTGAATTTGTAGATATCCGGTGGTTGGCTCTTTTCAAACACTGAAACGGGACGTGGTTCGTTGCCACCTTAACGAATAGAAATTCGTACCTTGAGTCCCGGGAATTTGAAGATAGTTTTAAACGAGTTCGAACGTCGTTCACACTCAATAGCAGACTGTTATTACAGGTTAAACAAATTTTAATATTTGGAATCGTCGAAAATTTGAATGATTAAAATTGAGGCGAACGCTTAACTAGGTTTACACAAACTATTGACTCCAACAAATAAACTTGAACAAACCCTTAGAAAGTTTTCTTATAAAGATGTAAGCCGGTAGACTCGCTTTTTTTAACAGCGAGTCATAAAACATCTGTCGATAGCCTGAACTATCGATGTGGAAAATAAAACTTCTTGTAAAGGTTTATTACTCTAATACTTCCTTATGCTCCGAAATCGCGTACGTTTTTGGACAGTCGTATCCTTTTTAATTATACATTTATCTCTTACGGTGAATGTCTATACATTAGCAAAAGTGAATACTTAAATATTAATTTCGGCGGGGCCAACTTCCCCAGACGGGTTAGGGTTGCCCCGTACGGTGAATTTAACCGATTTCCCTTTACCATAAAGAGAAACCGGTCAGCTTGCAACTCTTGTCTCATCAAATTGCCGATTGAGAATCTATCTGATTGGTCTATTTTTTCTCGTGGTAACAATTCAGGCAATTTATAAGGGATTACTCAGCCAGTAATCCCTTATAAATTGCCTGAATTGTCTCTGTTGTCGACAACCTGTTCCCTATCCAAACATCGATACGGTACAAGATTTTTGCGAATCCGATCACAAGATATATGTTGGGTTAAGTTTGTTGTGGTACTGCAATGGTACTTAGAAATTGTTCGTATTATATGATGCGGTACCCAAAGTCCGTTTGCATAGATTTTTTTGCACTCGATGCTGCACTATTTAAGTTTCATTTGCCGAAGGAACATTAAATGTCCAAGTAAGTTTCTGCCCCAATGCGCCGATACTGGCCCCTCGAACAAAGGTTCAACATATTGATCCAGAGATTGGTCGAATCGAATGTCATTCAATACGCATACGAAAGACAATTCAAAAAAGATTGGCGTACTATCGAAGACATTGAAACCGAGAATATAGATTGGGCTCGCAAAATTTTTGATCTGAACGATTTGAGCTGTCCAAGTACTTTTCCGCCCCAATGCGCCAGGACTAGCCTCTGGAACGAAGATTCAACACATTTCATCCAAACACATTTAATTCACAAATGCAGTGGTACATTTGCAGTCATTTTTGGCAGGGTCAGCTTCATCGAGCGGGTTAGGGTCGCCGCGTACGGTGAAGAGAAAACGGTCAGCTTCATCAAACGGGCAAGGTCATGCCCGTGTGGAGAAGCTGATCTCCTCAACTCTTGTACACGGCGGTGGCAGTAGCGGCGAAATATTTATGTAGTATAGGGAGATAAGAATACAGTATTAACATAATATATAGCATTAATATCACTGATTGTGTTTTGAAAATCTGCAACATTATATTATTTAAACCTCTCGGCTCGACAGAAAATTAGAGGTATTGGTGTTGCAAAACGCTGTTGCGCATAATGTGTTATTGCCATTAACAAAAGTTCAATGCGCTTTGGGATAGGTCTGCTTGCGTTAATTAACAAAACGTGTTTGACAAAATTAGAACCCATGTCGACGACAAAGGGTTTTGGTGGTCCTGCGTCAATTAAGAAATTCTGTTACGTAAATGAAAATTTTGTTGTCGCAGGTAAACGTTTTTCTCAGTGTACGGCGTAATAGAATTGTGAACATCCTACCATAAATGCCAGTCAAGGGCAAAAACGTCGTCGAGCTTTCGCTACTCTCGAACGTACACAACGGCTAAATATAATTTATTTAATGAAAATTATGGTGGCGAGAGTCAAATCAATTAGCAGAATTACGAACGCGAAGCTTGAGACGCTCAGATCAAAAATTTTGCGAGTCCAATCTATATTCTCGGTTTCAGTGTGTTCGATAGTACGCCAATCTTTTACGAATTGTCTTTCGTACGCGTATTGAATGGCATTAGATTAGACCAATTTCTGCATCAATGTGTTGAACCTTTGTTCCCGAGGCCAGTATCTGCGCATTGGAGCGGAAACGCACTCGGACATTTAATGTTCCTTCGACAAATGAAACTTAAATTGTGCAGCATGGGGAATAACATGGTCCAAAAAATCTATGCAAGCGGACTTTGGGTACTGCAACATATAACACGAACAATTTCCAAGTACCGTTGCACCACCACGACGGCCATGACCTGGGAACGAGTCCCAAGATATCCCCAACAAACTTAACCCAACGTATATCTTGTGATCAGATTCGCGAAGATCTTGTTCGGTATCGATGTTTGGATAGGGAACACGAATTGCCAACAGAGAAGCCAGTAATCCCTGATAAATTCCCTGAATCGTTGCCACGAGAAAAAACAGATCGGTCAGATAGATTCTCGATGGTGCACCAATCGACAATTTGGTGAGACAAAAATTGCAAAACAAACAAAGAGTACTAAGAAAGGTAATGACACAAACGAGACAAACACAGAATCTAGAAGTCCGATCGATTGCAGAAACGATCTTACTCAATTGGCACTTTTCACCGCGGTACTTCGACGTAATGGATAGACTGCTAAAGTAGTGTGGATCGGCTTCCACAGAATTCAGGATGCCGATTCCAATATCGCTACTTTGATTCCTCTGCTTAAACAAATGCCTCGTTTGTACAGTAGCATTCAATATACGAAAAATACCCCAGAATTTGGTATCCCTAAGATCCAACTGGGGCCGCGTATGTGGCCCCTCGTGACGAGCTTTGAATTCTTCCATACGGATCGTAGAGTTCCCGAGATCTTTGGTCGTGTCGAAATCCATATTCTCGCACATTTTACGACCATCGATATATTTTCGGGCCAGCAGTGCCCAAGGATGATTATCATGACCACTGTAGATTTTCTCCAATTTCCACTGAATGGGAGCGCAATTCGTATACGGATTAAAACCATATATCGTTCGATCGGTTGCGTTGTGATTACAAACGAACTTTGCTTGGAGTAAATTCTTGCTCCAGGCTTCCCACAAAAATTCAAAAGTCTTGGAACATCCATTTTTCTCGAGTGACCAGTCGGTTATGTAAAATTTGGCCATGTGATTCCACCATCGAGTTTTCTTGATAATCGCCAAGTGTGCCTTGAGTTGGGTCAGTGAGGAGGCCGTAATAACGAACATGTGTAGCTTGTGTAGATTCCATTCTGTTGTTGTAACACGCACCGATCGCTCAGTGTCATCGACCAATATCACTGATAGATCAGTCTCGGCGGACAGTGCGGAAATCAGAGAATCTCTTGAATTTCCCCGATGCCTATTGTGTTAGATAGCCCTTGGTAGCAAGATTTTAACATTGTGACCTGAAAGATAGAGAAAAAACACTTATATTATGCTTAGTAACCGACAGCAGTTGTCAACGGGATCGATGCGCGGTTTAGATGGTCTCGTACGTATTGGTCGATGCTGCGATCGGTGACCGCTCAGCCGTGCATTACGGTGCGTGCCGACTACTGACGAGGAAAGTACTCGAGGTGTCCCTCTCCGATTTTGTTGAAACTCATGAATGTTATAAAGCATTATAAACCAAGTGACGCCGTATTTTTTTTATCGGCGGTAAAACGAATTTGAGCGGTGAAACCACCCCCTAAAGTTGCACATGTCAAAGGGCGTTTTTTCCAGTTTCACCTACAAGCGGTGCATCGATTTTGATAAAACAAAAATGATAATGTTCCTTACGCAAAGAAATGAAATTATATAAAAAAAGAAAGTGCGGGTGTGTGAGGTATAGTATATCCTCTTAATTATGCTTCTCGTAGATACGGAAGTTTATCTGAACATAAAATTGGTACGATCATTACATTTCTTAGCAGTGGTTCGGAGATTTTTGAATATCTATTACAAAAGGGATTAGAAAGGGGGTCCATCCCCTTAGGTATTCGTGCTAATTAACAAAAAAATCGGTGAATCGTTAATTGTAGCTTGATGAGAACAGTTCGTATCGCCAAACATATTTGGAACGCAAGGCGACAGCTGAAATGTAAAAACTCAATTAGGGGTACCTCACCCTCATAAAACTGTTTTCTTGCACAAATACAGAAGTACGTGAACTTAAATGTTATTTCCTCTGTAACATAATCTAATTTTCGTTCCAATCGATTCGCAAGTTTTCAAAGCGGGGTGCAAGAAATAGATGTTCAAGGGCGTTTCAACCCCTTCGAACATTTTTTTTTGCATTATCGGATGCGCTCTTTGTTCCTTTGCATAGGAGACATTGTTCTTATTATTTTATCAAAATCGATGTACTACTAGTAGGTGAAACTGCAAAATCGTCCCTGGACATGTGCAACTTTAGGTGGTGGTTTGACCCCTGAAACCGCTTGTCCCCTGATAAAAAAAATATGGGTTTTTTTTAGTTTTTAATGCTCTATAACATCCATGAGTTTCAACAAAATCGGATGGGGACACCTCGAGTACATCCCTTGTGAGAGGGAGGTAATTAATCTGAGTTTCGGATGGTAATGCAACTAAAACTCAGTAAAATGTGGACGCCTGTATCCCTGTGCCCTCGTGCAAGTGTGATGCAGTAGTGCATTAGGGAAGAGTGGCTGCGGAGAACATTCTGCGGGGGGATCTGAAGGAATGGGAATGGGAACGAAGGGGAAGCGTCGAAAAAGACTCAAAAGGTATTTATGATAAATATTTTTTCAAAATACTACGATAGTTAATTTCTCCGCATCAATTCGGCATAAAAAGGAATTTTATGGTATCATTTAGAATAGTGCAAACGCTAAAAAAATAAATGAGAGTTAAAACAAAATTACCTCACTTGTTCATTTAGGATAAAGTTAAAGTTTTGGCATCTACAGTGTTTTCACTCGAACCGCACACCATACACTCAAGACCGTAATCTCCCTTGTGCTGAATACGAATGCAAATTAAATATCAATTTCGAAAGCCTTTCGGAATTCAATTTGTTTATAGTGACTAATTGGCAAAATTTATTTCACGATCGATTGATTATCGAAAAGTGTGTCGTAAAATATTTCATATCTATAGAAACTGCTACTAAATATTTTTTATGACAAAAACGTGCCAGAATATCGGTGAAGAACTAAATCTTAAAAAAGAAATAAAAGAATAACCTGTTTAGTAAAGCCACTCAATGTATATTAATTTTTTCACTCGAATAGATTATAATCGTAACAGATAGTCAACATTACCGTTGGTTTTATGAGGTTGGACGGATCTTCCATTGGTGTTTTTATGATAGTTCTGGCAAGACATACCCTCGCAATCAGTTGAAAAATTACCCATTCGACTGCCATTTTTGCCAAACTCGTGGGTCCGTTATTCTCTGTCAGGAAGAATGACCGTGAGTTTCGAATTTAAGAACTCGAGTTGGACGCACAGATCAACGTACGTTCGAACTTGACTTGGGACTCGGGATCTAAGTATTCTTGTGAACTGAACCCTTCGACTTCCAACGATGGACTGAATCGTCTGTGAGAAAAGTGGGGAACGTTGTCCGCTCCATATTGAAAATTTGCGTACATAGTATTCCGTGAGTAAATAAAGAATTATACTCCGTAGATGTATGAGATATGGATAGCGGCAGAAATTGCGAGATCCCCGACTGACGTTTTAAAAAGATGAGTATTTATTTAAATTATCGCGTCGCATGGAGAACATGTATTATAGTCTCTCGGGAAAATATGCGTGTGTCGACATCGTATTATTTTATTATTTTATACCGTAACTACGGAGCAATGGGATCGTCTTATATATCGACGGGAGAATCGGACATTTTTTAATTTCATTGGTCAGTACGTTTGACCCTTTTCAATTCGGAAGTGACGTAACGTTAGGTAACGTCAAAGCACACTATATATATTCAGCTATCGGATCAACGATTCAATAGTTATTCAATCATTCATATCATTTTCAGAACGAAATGATCATTAGTCATTTTTAATAATTTTAATTGTATTTCTTTTTTTTTTCAAAACAAGATAACGAGCCGATTTCACGTGTACCATATTTGTTAACATCGGGTGTGACATTCTGACCTCGTCAAGAAAAATCGATGATCGCGTGGCAAAAGGGTTGTGGGAATTAAAAGTGAGAACAAATAAAGTACATTGCGAGTATCGTCGAGAAATTAGTTATTAACGATGGCGTTGGTCTCTAGAGAATCTCGCAGTTTTTGCCGTTATCATTATCTTATAGATCTACGGAATATTTTTTTTCCTGCCCACGGATCAATATACAATATACGGATAAAAACGCCGGTTCGCGACTTTTTCTCACGAGCGGACGATTCAGTCGATAGGCGGCAGTTGAAGTGTCTACTTCACAAAAAGACTTGGACTCGAATTGTAGAAATGTGTGATAGACTTGATTTTGTAGGTTCGAACTAAGTTTGAGCTTTCCTTCTGGCCTTGAGTGAAGACCGCACTGATTTTTGGGCGAAAAATGATGTTCTTTTTAACTATTGCACAATGTTCCCGTCAACATGCTCGTTTCGTTTTACAGTGACGCAATCTGTAGATTTTTGAACTACTTCAAATAAATAAATAAATAAATAGAATGTTAACAGTGCAAAAAATGAAAGATTATCGTTCGTTTTGAAGCCAAATGCAAATAGCGAACGTAGTAACAAACGTACAATATTACTAACTATTTTTTGTACCGCTTGTTGTTCCAGATTGTTTTCGTTCGATATGGCGAAACATACTTGTCACCTACCAGGATCATAAGATCCCTATCTGTACCATACGATGTACTGAATGTGAGAATTTATCGACTGTGCGTGAGAGTAAGAGAACGAGTGACAGAAAAGTAAGCTCTCAACTCGCCCGCATTTCGACATTTATTTCTCTCTCTCTCTCACTCTTGATGAAACAATTAGTTTCCCAATTTTTTTTTAATCCCCGCGAAATGATCGTCAATGACTAAAGCTTGATCAAAATACTTAATTCGAATGGAAATGTGGTATAAAAGTAGCGAAATAAAAAATCTCACTCTGTGAGATGTCTGGGATATCATGGAGTTCAATTCAGAGGATTTTATCCAAAGATTTGCACATGAGCAGAGTTGCAGCCAAATTTGTCCCTCGCCTTGTCACAGACGAGCAAAGGGAGCGTCGACTTCAGGCATGTTTCGAACTTCAAAATCAGCTCGAAGAGGACCCTGAACTTTTTTCCAAGGCGATTACTGGTGATGAATCGTGGTGCTATGGATACGACCCTGAAACAAAGCAGCAATCAAGCGTTTTGCCACTGTGGAGGAGGTAAAACAAAAATCGCTGGCAGGCCTAAAGAACATCCCGATAAGTGAATTTAAAAAATGTTTTGAACATTGGAAGGATCGTTTGCAGAGGTGCGTTGTGGTCAAAGGAGAATACTTTGAAGGTGATCAAAATTTGGTGTAAAAATATTAAAAAATATAGAAATTATGACGAAATTCCCGTTTTTTTTGGGTCCCCCCTCGTAAGTATAATTAAAAAAAAACGGTATTTGATATATTCATATTTTACTATTGAAACGATGTTTTTGTGCATGGGTACGGATGTACGTGATCGCGAGATACATTCTCGATGATTCTCGACCTCACCTCACGTCTACTCAAGACATCGTAAATATCATCTATATGTACCATTATTGCAAATAAAATCTCGTCCTTCGCGTACTTCCTGGCATATATTTCGCTATATTAAAGACTTACATTGGTGAAATATATTTATAGAATAAACAAAAGTTATCATTTTGAAAAATATAAATAAATCAGACCGTCTCATATATTTAATTGGATACTTTTGTATTATATGTTTGTGAAAATTGCAGATAGTCAAATTAAGGTAAGTAAAAATCAGCTCTTTCCATTTGCTTACACTTAATTCTTTAAGTTTTTGCAATTCTTGCAGTTTTCAAGATCAAGTAAGTATGAATAAAAATAAATTCTTTAATTTTTCTCTTTATTTGACTTTTGTTAATACTACGAAATGGACAGTATTTAGTAACATGCTAAAAAATAGTACAAAGTAAAAAACGATATTATTGAGTGATATTCCATTTACATAAGTATTCATTAGTTAATTTAGATAATTTTTTTTTAAGTACAAATTTATTTATTAAAATGGTGTTCACATACACGATCCGTCTGTTGTAATTTGATAAAGCCCGGACTAGATTCTTCCCACTTTTTCCACATAAGTCTTTTTCACATATGTGTTCCCACTTTTTCCACAATATTTTTTGGCACTCGAAATGTAGAACACTTTTTTCTTTATTTTTCTACCGGTTTTGCAATGTGGGTACCGCACACCGATTTGTCATTTTGAATATAATAATCACTAATAGACCGTGACCTACGCCAATTAAACATAATATGCAAGGATAGCAGTATCGAGGGGTTTTCAGGTTATGTCTGTTGGCACTATGAGATCGCAACGGCTCTAGTGATTACTACAGAAATTAAAAATGACTTCGTTAAGAGACCCATTCTCACCGAAGATTTTCCAGACCTGTATACAAGATCGTTATTTAGACAAAAGTGGCATCGTCCCGTGAACCGTTTTTCCTTATATCTCGACGGGGGCCGGTCTCAAATACATGCAGTTCTCGTTCCAGGTAATATACAGGGTGTCCCAATAACTATTAGCACCTTAGATATCTTCGAAACTATAAGGTTCACAGAAATATTCGCTGAATCAAAATTGCACAGTACAAAGGGGGCCATCCAATGATACCAAAGTACTCACCCCCACCCCCACCCCCTGGGCTGGGGGTTGGGCAACTTTGAAATCTTAAATGGGAACCCCCATTTTTTTATTGTAGATTCGGATTCCCCATAAAAAAATACGTAACTTTTGTTAAAATTTTTTTTTTCGATTCGTGATAGATGGCACTGTAATCACAAAAAATCCCCGAAAGTACAGAAAGGCTAATAAAGATAATTCTTACAGTTTCGGTAGTAAATAAAATTACTACGTTCATAGTAAGTGTTCGAAATGACGACCATCAGTATCAATGTAATATTGGATTCTTTTTTCGATTGATTGACTTGCAAGTTTTACAGCGTCAGAACTTATTGATGCACAGGCTGTAATAATTCTTCCCATTCGTTCCCATGCAATTCTTGGTGAAGACTAACATGGTACGGGTGAAATTTGTGACGGTGCAAAATGCGATGTACGCTAGTCCCGCAATGCCAGATTTATTTTGAATTTGTCGCATGTTACAATGTTACGAATGTTACAAATGTTACAATGTATGTTACATTTCTTCGACAGAAAGGTACGGAAAGTACAGAAAGGCGATAATACTTACGGTTTACTTCACTGAAAATAAACACTGTTTCAAGGACACTTTAATAAGTTTGCAGGATAAGATAAACATGATACGATTAGTATCGATAAATCAGTCAATCGAGTGCAATGTATCCGTTTGAAGAGCAAGTCGATATGCTTCTCATTTATGGCGAATGCCAACAAAATTCTGTAAGGACAACAACCTTGTATGGCGAACGATATCCACATCGGTCTCAGCCTTCGCGTCAAACATTCAAAAATGTGTGTGATAAACTTAGGCAAACCGGTAGTTCACGTGTCCGTAAGAGTGTACGCCAGAAACGTGTAACGAATGAAGAAATGGAAATCGGTGTGCTCGCAAGTGTGTATCGAGATTCTCACATTAGTTTGCGACAAATTCAAAATGAATCTGGCATTGGCAGGACTAGCGTACATCGCATTTTGCACCGTCACAAATTTCACCCGTACCACGTTAGTCTTCACCAAGAATTGCATGGGAATGACTTCATGAATCGCGTAGAGTTTTGTCGAAAAGGTTCAACGTCTGATCGAAAACAATGAGTCATTTCTTAATACCGTTTTATTTACTGATGAGGCAACATTTACAAATCATGGGAACGTTAATTTGCATATCATGCATTTATGGGCAACGGAAAATCCACATTGGCTGCGGGCGGCTGGTTGAACACCAGAGACAATGGTCTGTGAATGAATGATGCGGAAGCATAGGTGCTAAAATTATTGGACCTTTTTTTATGAATGGAAATTTGAATGGCAACATCTACAGTAATGTTATCAAAGATACATTGGGACTTTTGCTAGAAGAGTTGCCTTTACTTACACGACAAACCATGTGGTATCAACATGACGGATGTCTAGTACATTATTCATTGATTGCACGAAGGCAACTCGACGAAAAATTTCGAAATCGTTGGATTGGACGCGGCGGTCCAATATCGTGGCCAGCTCGTTCCCCAGACCTAACACCTTTAGACTTCTTTCTGCGGGGAACATTGAAAGATAAAATGTATAAAGAGGTACCAACTACACTTGACGACATGCAACAAAAAGTTATTACAGCCTGTGCATCAATAAGTTCTGACGCTGTAAAACTTGCAAGTCAATCAATCGAAAAAAGAATCCAATATTGCATCGATACTGATGGTCGTCATTTCGAACACCTACTATAAACGTAGTAATTTCATTTACTACCGAAACTGTAAGTATTATCGCCTTTCTGTACTTTCGGGGATTTTTTGCGATTACAGCGCCATCTATCACGAATCGAATAAAAAATTTTGAACAAAAGTTACGTATTTTTTTATGGGGAATCCGAATCTATAATAAAAAATGGGGGTTCCCATTTAAGATTTCAAAGTTGCCCCACCCCCAGCCCAGGGGGTGGGGGTGGCGGTGAGTACTTTGGTATCATTGGATGGTCCCCTTCGTACTGTGCAATTTTGATCCAGCAAATATTTCTGTGTACCTTATAGTTTCGAAGATATTTAAGGAGCTAATAGTTATTGGGACACCCTGTATAATTCAGTGGCCCACGCTCGACAGTATCAAACGTTAGTTTCGAAATCTCGAACAACACGCCTCGTTAGCGCACATTGGCGCGTCATATCTTCACACTTCGCGGATGTCATATATTACTATAATATTGTACGCGGGCAAAGGTTGAACTCTGCACTCCTCTCGTGGCTGTATACCCTGTTTAGTAAAGAGGAAGTTCGTAGTCATGATCTATTGTGAACGATAGAGAAACTGGAGCAACAAAAAAGGAGGGTAGCAAGTAAACAAATTCTGAGGGTATTTCAAGGAACTGGTATTGCTCGTTCCCGAATTACTCACAGTTTTACGTCATTTAGATTTTTTTTCATCTATTTACTCATTTCTCTGTTTTATACAAAACATCTAACAAACACGTATTATTTATTATTCTTATTATTTGTATTATTATTATTAACAATATAATTATTATCATTATTAGAATAGTTATGGCATGGGCTTAGTCAACATTTTTAAGGGCTTTTATTCATAATCCTCTGTTTGATTACGTTAGGGAATATTGCAGCAGAAATGTCATCAGCAATTAGCAGCTATCTATTTTCTCCGTATAACACGTACTATATTATTTAAACAAATGAATAAGTGAATCGATAAATCTCTCGAACAGCCGCACCTTTTACGAGAAATATGATAGATATCGATGAAAATTATATTTTTATGAACAAAAGAATGATAATATTTGAGGCCGTGTAAAAAAAATATTGTATTCAATATGAAACAAGTGAGAACTGAATTCACAAGACTTAAACACTCTTCAGAAGTGATAGCGTCCAAGACGTTATCTTCGCTGTCGCGATACAATGTTTACATAACTCATGTATTATTTACAAAACGCTCTAGCTACGAAAAAATATCACGTATGGTTCGGAAAATCGATTTATGTATTCTTGTCGTCTTGTATAACGAAAAAAAGAAGGAGGAAAAAATAAAAATTTCGCAGCTCGCTTATCCGCGTATCTGTCAGGTACTTCACGGTCAATCAGTTAGCAGTAGCATTATAAGGAGTGACTATATTATTTAATCGTGGATCTCGATCCCAACCTGTTAATCTAATCAACAATAGCAGCGATTAACAACTTATATCTTCAGCGTCAACAACAATTTTAACAACGATTATTACTGTATTCATCTTCGCTATATCTCAGATCGGTGTTTTTTCTTCTTCGTCACATTTTCTTTCTTCTTTCACTCTCATCGAGTGTGAGAGTATTCTTCAGAGGAGCTCTCGCGTGTCGATCATGAAAGTGACCTGCATAATTTTTAAACGGCACCCGATTGACCCAGATCAAATTCAAACTCCAAGTCGACCAATCGATACCATCTAAAGTGATGCAAATTACATTGACGGGAGACGCGAAAACGTCTCTGTTCTCAAAGTTTATTGTTTTTTTTTTTCGATTCTTTCAATTCTATTTTTATTTTTTTCACTACTTTTACAAAAATGTTGGTGTCATTACTAAAAATCTTGCAAGTATATATCTATTAACTTTAGTTTAACTGTTTATCTAAACATAATATCTAGGTGTGTGTGGGTGTGTGATTATATACGTATGGATTTTTCCACGATGATCGAGATTCGCTCCGTATACTCTTTCGCGCAGGACACGTAAGACACACTTACCATTATTTCGTTACACCTTCTTTGCCACATTTATGCCGGGACAACTTTATCTCTAAAAAATAATTATAATCATCTCACTGGATCACCCAAGTAAATTATTTTATTGATGAATTCGACGGATAAATTCGAGACACTCGACCTATTAAAGCCTGAGCACAGTGTACTCTGCTTTGTACGCTTTAATCCAAATAAGCATTTGAACTCGTGGTTATCTTCCGTTCGTAACTTCCAAAAAAAAGAACCTCTCTCATATGTTAGCTGTTTCTGCTGTGATTTTTCAATAAGTGAACCAAATGAACGCGCGAACTTGAGGCGAGGTTATAAATCTCCTCTGCCCTTCTATGGTTAGAGATTTCATGGGCCTCGGAAGAAAAGTAAATTATTAGTGGACGTCCAATAAGTTAACTCGTCAATTAATAATTTTCTCTTCGTCGGAATCTATTCATGGAAGAATTTCGTCACATCGTATTAAGGTCATGTTATTCACAGTTTTGTATCCTCTCAACGGGTAGCAAGCTCACGTTGTCTATTTTCTTGAAACGGTAGTAGCGATATCACCTCCGCATTATTAAGATAAGAGAACATATTTCGTAATTATTGTTGTTCTGGATCGTCGATGTGCAACAACGATATCATCAATGTGACGCCACGGTTCATGGCATACCATTCCCTAACGCATAGCCACTCGTCGTCGCTACCAGCACGCCATACCGGCAAAAATTGGGCACACTCTGACACACATCGTTGCACAATCACAGATACGACGGCTCATAACATCGCCATCTTGCCAATATTGACCTGGCACTCAATGTGCCAACGGCACCTTTTTCTATCTAGGAATTTGCGAAATTCCTTTTGTACCGAAAAAAAACAAAGTTACGAAAATAACCACGAGTTTGAGCTCTATATTTTCATTGATAGAGATTCTCAGGCGTTAATGGGTAAGCATCTATTTGGTAGGATCACGCGAATATGGACGTTTCGCCTATCCACCTCGCCTCCTTTCATTTTTCTCTCACAGGCTCTATCTAGCTTCCTCTTTTGTTTTATTGTGCGTCGAAATAGCCCAACAAAAAGCTAGAGGCGGATTACGTGCACCCTCGACTTCGGCAACTCGACTAAACTCATGGTTCATGTTTATTTATCATACGATTTGCCTGCAACAGTTTCTCCAGACCATGGATTAGTCATTTACGATGAATGGCATATCGATGTTTTACCTCGTTGCATACGCTGTCGATCGGTGCGCGTAATCGGCCTCGTGACTTCCCTGTGTCACGTGCGGACCAATTTCTCTCTCCCCGTCTCCTCTGTCTTATATCAACTGGCTAAGGATTGTGCCTTATTCAATTGTACGCATAATGGAAATTTCTGCATGCAGACTGAATGGCGAAGAAAATCTAAGAAAGAGAATTCCGCAGAGATGAATAAGTTCGTTCAACGCTAAGCCTACCACCAACACTTCTTGCACGCCTGTTCCCACTGTTTGAAAACGGTCGATTTAACCGGTAGTGGTAGGTTTACTATTAAACAGCTTTGTAGGAAAATAATAACTCTATAAAAAGTGTCCATATGGTGATTCTAGAGAACATGGTTAGTTCTAACCTGCAGGTTTTTCATGTTCCAGTAGAATTGAAAAAATCCACGTGGAAATCCATTTGGAGAATTCACCGTTTAGTATCCTCGTGGATTCTCACGTAGGACGTCATTTGCCACTGAACTATTAATTACACGGACTCCAAAGTAAGGATTCATTTTCCATCTGGTTACCACCTGGATTCCTAGGTGTCCTACGTGAATTTTCTCGACAGGACCGAAATAAGAAAGTGATCAGCTGGAAAGCGAGCTCGGATCTGGTAGAGGATTAATTAATGCCCGTCGAAATTCATGGAAATCGACATGTAATCCTCAATTGTATGCAATCCGACGATGCTATGAGAATCTATCTAGTTTTGTTTTGTTTTGCTTTTAATGACAGACGAGATAGAGAATGAAAGAAAGAGACTGGAGACGAATTAATAAAGGCGCGAGGAGTTCAGTGATTCATTCTGCTGCGACTTATTTCCATGGCGGCAATGTCGTCGACCGATATGAGTTTTTCGATCGGTATACATGAAAGTTCACCGCCGACGCAAGATTGTGGTTGTTGCCATCTCGCCTCTCTTTCCGCCTCTTTTGCCTTAACCTCAGCCTCGCGAGCCCGCCTCTCCTTCAATTTCAAAGAGAATATCGCTACCGAACGAGCCCTCTTCATAAGACTCTGCTTGACCCTTGTCTTCTTGGCTTCGCGTTCCTCCTTCGATGACTTCTCATCCTCTTGACTCGAGACCGTTCGACTCGAGTCCGAGAGCCCACCTCCACTCGCCTCGAATCCCGAAGAACGACGATCTTGGTGCTCCCTCTCTTGGAGTTGAAGATGATGCTGCTGTTGGTGCTGCTGTTGCTGCTGCGTTTGTTTCTCTTTTTCCTTTTCCCGCTCGCGGACTCTTTCTTTCTCCGGCGAGAAACGGAATTTTTGATTTTTATGAGCAATCGTCCAAGGTGGAGCGGATCTGCAAATATAAATATGTCAATTCGTTTTCATGGACCGATATCGTTAGCCAATGAAGTTTATCTAATAGTGATGCAGAACAAGTATTTTTATCGGGGTCTGATACGATTCGTTAATAATCACTGTGGATCCCATGTAATGAATTCGTTCTCGTGTATACTTGCTTCGTTCAATTCCGTGCTATTCTACGGGTGATTTCACATAGAAATTTATTCGACAATACTATGGACACTAGGATGGCGCAACAAAAGGCTGCAAGTCAAAACTTGGTAATTACTTCAAGAATCCTCAAAGCCTCCTGTAAAAGGAACTATCTTTCTTAACGTTGGCTTCGTCGTGGAGGAAGGGTTGAGAATTCTGTGAAATTACGAGGGAGCAATTTCCAAGTTTGAAGCAGCCTTCTAAATGAGGATTTTGTTCTAGCTTTAATAAAAAAAAATCATAGGTACTATTAAATTTTTCAACATCGGTATTTTTTCCACTTATTTATTGATATTTGCAGGTAGTCTGCATTTTTATTCGAGTACAATGAAAATAAATTAAGAGTGCTACCCGGTTTCAAGTCGCCATGATCCCATATGGCGACGGTGACTATGATTCGAGACGTTATATATTTTTTTTTTCGAAATTTTAGAGGCTCGTGCGATAGCCATACTTGTACTCATCAATAATATTTTTCGTTTTTTTGTTTCAAATGAGTAGAACGTTTGAAATCATAGTCATAGTCGCCATGGAACTACGAGACTACTCGTATGGAGACTTGAAACCGGGTAGCACCCTTAATTTATTTTTATCGTACCCGGAAACATTTTCAGAGTACCTGCAAGTATCAATAAATAATTGGAAAAAAGACCGATGTTGAAATATTTAATAGTACCTATGAATTTTTTTTAAACCTCGAAAAAGATCCTCTTTAGACTAGAAGACTGCCTTAAGCTTTAAGTTTTTTCCCACGCATGCATTATCAATGACAAATTTTTGGAAAAAGAAAAAATTTTATGAAAATAACCGAACCGTTTCATCAATAGTCACGATATCAGTGCACTTTCAATAATATGTCATTCACATACAGAATTTTAGTCTGGTATTTGAGAATTTGTGGAAGGTAGAGGTGAGCAATATTTTTTTGAAAAATTCAAAATTTAATGAACCTCAAATTGTTGAAAAACGTCAAAAATTTTAATCCGATATCTCGACATTTGCGGAAATTAGAGCAATCACAGCATTGGTCGAAAAATTCACAATTTCATATCATCTGAACCCTTTGGCCGATTTTCGCTGAATTCGATACCAACCGTCCTTTTATGATGATCTATTACGTATTTGAAAAAATTAGCGCGAAATCTCGACATGTGCGAAAGTTAGAACGACCACAAATATTTTTCGAACAATTTTAAAAGTCATGAAATCTGAGCCGATGGATGAATTGTTATGAAATTTGCAGAATCGGACCGTTTTAGTTTAATAAACCATTCTTTCGATTTTTCAGTGCTAACGCATACATACTCGCACACATCCCGACATTTTTAAAAATGTGATTTTCCCGAGGTTTTGGCACATTTTAAACACATTGCTATTAAAACCTCAAACTTCACAACGTCGACCATTTTTGTTTGCGCCCCTCACAGTCGCATGTTTTTGGTTGTGTTTTTGCGTTCATCCGAACTTAGGATTGCCTATGACGAAAATCACTTATCTCACTCCATTTGGTAGGATCTGTTGAAATTTCATACGTCGATAGAAACGTTTGTTCATAGACTTTCGTCCATAGACTTTGATCTTAAAAAAAAATTAGCATTGTTCACCTCTCGTCACATAGTCATTTACGTTCATCAGGCACTCCCTTAAACTATGATTCGAAATTGCGTTTTGCGCAAAGAGTTCTGCGGTGATAAAATCTAAGAATGGCGATATTAATAGAATTAGAAAAGATGAATATTGATTATGTGTACCGAAGTAAATCGCTGTCCGAGGAGGAGGCGTGATCTTTCGAGGCTATACAATCGGTTGATCGATGAAGTGTGAGTTCGTCCCCGCTACTGCTTCCTCCAGTGCCACCGATCTCGGAGTCACTGGTCTTTCTACCAGTTCCATCGAGGCCAAGTTTTCTGACCCAATCGACTCCTCCGTGAGGTCC
Organism: Oxytorus armatus; assembly: GCA_958009045.1. Lineage (NCBI taxonomy): Eukaryota > Metazoa > Arthropoda > Insecta > Hymenoptera > Ichneumonidae > Oxytorus > Oxytorus armatus. The sequence goes on along the minus strand of OY253747.1, from coordinate 6,951,432 downwards.
GATCGTTAGATGATGACTGTACTGATCAGTGCCCGACGAAGCTTCATGCTCGCTCGTTAGCCAGTCTCTGGATCGTCTTCCTGCTCACGAATCATTTCCGAAATAATATTATCGCGAGGTTAACCCCGAATCTCCGTAGGTTAATATAAGTCGTGCACTTCGATCTAATCACTCAAAACTACAAACTCTCAGCTATTGAACCTCCGACAACTTCGCGGCGCTTCACAATTCTGCCCTTTTCAAATTTCCATTTTCAAAATGTTGGAGGCGATATGGACCAAGTCAGTTTTAAATTTTAGAGAATTAATTTATAGGTGATACGAACCTTTTTCTCCACCGGGAATTGAACATCTCGGAGTATTGTGTATGTCCCGTGTGCTACCCAGATTGTAACCAGTCAGGAATGGACTAGCGGTCTCGTTTGCGCTACTTGCGCTACCGGGAGTCTCTGCAGCTGGTGGGGTCTCTGCAATTCGCGGTACCGTTACCGCACTTGGAGTTGGTGGGCTACTTGGAGTTTGGGCTCTCGAAACCAAGGTCGGAGTTCCAACTTGGCTGGAAGCCCCCGTTGTTGTTTCAACGCCATTTCCACCCGAAGAGATCACACTCCCACTCACGCCGGACGATATTGATGCACTCTGATTCTGTTGATCTTCTTCGCTTTCGCCGTCTGCTGGATGCACCACGAACCTCCCTGAATTCGAGGCAATTTAATGGGGAGCGAGGTATGATAGGAATGCAAATCGAGATATCGTGTTATTGGATCGTTTCTAGTCGTCGACGATCAAGCAACGATCTTTTGTACATACAATCGTTACTTGTTTGTTGTTTACGTTCTCATGTATTTTCACTGTGGGTGGACATTTTTTATAATATTTCGGAAAAGGAAACACTACTAAACTCCAAACTTAAGGATTGAGCTGAAAGTATAATTGAGAAGAGATATCATTGAAGAAATAAATGTTGTGGGAATCCATCCAGGAATTCACCTAGCGATCCACCTGGTAACCTGGTTCTTTCTGAATTTCCAACAGTCGCTGGTGGATTCCCCGGTAGGAAATCCTAGGGTGGAACTCGGGACACCTGGTTGTATGTTGGAACTTCCTAGGTTTCCCATCGACATTTGTTCAGTAGCGCAGACAAATTATATGGAGAATTAGTGTTTTTTTTTCTCATTGACTTTCAATCTTAAACTATACTGGACTATCGATGAAAAACCCAATCATTTCCCGTGTTCCTTTATATCGAAATTTCGTATCATGCCATATATTGTGGAGTGTGGAAATCGCTGTAAGTTCGATTTAAATCGTGTACCCAGAGCATCCACGAAAATTGCCGAACTAGCGCTAACCGTTTTGAGTGTTCATCGAAATGTTATCAAAATTGTCTGAGACACTTCGCTTCCGTCCGTCAAGCAGCCTGGTAGTGAATTAAATCGACAATCTATACGGCTGCTCAATGAAATTATACGTATCATACATACACCATCATATTGATGAAAATTTTATGTCTTAATTCGGATTAATTTGTATGAATGATTTGAATTTTATTTTTACTACCTGTAACGAACCTTATGTGCAGCAATTTTGGCATTTTTTTTTAATTCTCTGTAAGGCAGGTTATAAATTGTATATGACTTTATTCTTTGCATAAAACATTCGAGGTATCACGAAATAATTGGGAAAGAATAATCTTTATAATATAAACATGCCTGACATTCGAAATATTGAAATACCATCGGTCGTGTTGATAATATTTTATGTACTATTTATTGCCTATCTTCGTCAGTATCTATACGTCAAATCGGTAATAATAATTAAATTTCGTTCTCCCACATCTCGATGAGAATGATTTCCGAGAAATATAATAAAATCATGACAATTGGGATATAATGAAAATTTACCTATAACCGTTGGTGGCTGTTGTTCCGGCGAAGGTGTCGATGAAAGCCTCCTGACCGCTTCGCGTCTAAGAAATTCTACCTTTGCCATTTCTGTGGCAACCCAGTTTGGTATGTCCGGAATAGCGCATATTATTACAAAACGTATAGCGAGCATAATGTGCTCAAGGGCCACGATTAAAAGAATCGTCTGGGTCGCTGACATCTCGGGGAACATTCGTTGTACTTGTCCGCTGAGAGCGATAAGGGCACAATTCACGAGAATCGCCACCAGTCCCATAGCTTCCATCGCGTTCTGAATGAAAAAAAGAGTCGTTTTATGCAGAAAATCTGTTGATGGATATCCTCCTGACTTCTTGACCCATTGTACACTTTATTAGAATAGATGCCAATTAAAAAAAAAATGCAGAACTGTTTCACTCTCGAATGGCCGATGTGGAGCACCGAGCAACCTCAGAGACTGACACACTATCCGCATCCACGTTATAACGATAGGGTTGCTATAACAGGTTTTGGAGGTCACTGATTTCGCATTCACCGTCTACAATCCTAAATTCAAAATATGGCGCAATCAATATGCTTGAGCAAAAGAAAAAATCATTGGAATAAACAGAAAATTGGTCCTTGGCAGTATTATAAATCACTGATATTCGATGTTAGGATTTCGGTATTATCAATTGTAAAATTAACGTCACATTGGATGTAAGCGAAAATTGTTACCTGCGGGTTTTCGAGCAGACTGAGTTTAAATTCAATGTACAAAATTCGAACGTTGTGGTTGTTTTCACTTTCACAGATTTTGATAAATAACGTTAAACCTTTGTAGATAAATATAATATAATTAAATTATGGTTAGTATGAAATTTCGGGAAATTTGATGAAACCGAAAAATGTGGCATTGGCAATATAGCATGCACGGAAAAAACTGAAAGTCGAATCTTGCCAAATGCTTAATCGAAATTTCACAAAATGTTAAAAGATTCCTGTAAGACAAAGCTAAAATTGAGAAAGATAGTTCGTCATAGAGAGGGCTTTGAGCGATTGCGTGAAATTTTGAGCAAGCATTTTATAAAAAGCTTACGCTTGTTTCGAGCCGCCATTTTGAATTTTAGAATTTGAACGGAGAATTTGAAATCAGTGACTTCCAGCGCCCTTCCCTAAAAATCTTTTACACCGTGCATTATCACGATGTAAAAGTGATTATGCTTGTAAAATATTATCGTGAGTTTGCGACAGGCGTTTCAAGCCTGTCCAAAAGTCATTAAGGCCTTACATACGTCGAGAATTTTCAAAAAAACGATTTTTTTTTGTTTACAGATTATTATTCCTTATAGTTTTAGGCGTATTTCTGTGTAAGCTGATTGTAAACATTCCCCATAGTTCAAAAGTTATTGTAGATAATGTGACTGCCCGACGAAAGGACAAAGGTCTGACGCGCGCCTACCAAAGCAACAAAAGAGGCCAGAACAATTCGTCGATTAGAAAAAAATAAACAACAACAATTTTTTACTGACAAGGAAGGCGTACAATATGAAGCTGGAATGGGAGATTAGACGTAAGTTAACTAAATAAATTTAAAAAATTCATTAAGTTCTTGCTCCAGCCGTGCGCGACTTCGAGCGAAACGCGCTTGAAACTTTAAACGCGTTTTTCTCAAAACTACTTTTTCTGACACGGTCTTTTAAAATTATAATTAGAAAATTTTATAAAAACAATTATAGTGTGACTTTTTTGACACAAACTTAACATTTTTTTTCAAATTACCGTAAATTGTTTAATTTTTCGAATTTCAAAAATCCGGCTCGACAGACTATAACTACTACCTTATTTTACAAGAATTTCTTTACATTTTGCAGATCCTTCAACATTTGAGGAAGAAATACTGCCGACCGTGGAGCAACTTTTTTTTTACAGTGCTTCAAAAAATGTGATTTTTCATGTTGTAATTTTTGAAAAAAAAAAATTGAAATAAATTTTTTTACAAACTTAACACAGTAATAAACAATGTGTAAGAATTTTTTTATCAATTTCTATTTCTATCCCTCCTAAAAACAGTTTTTCTTTTGGTACGTTTTCGGTACCGCTGGACGTATGTAAGGCCTTAAATATACAAATTACCGTCCATATGAAGGTGATTTTTTTTTTATGATGTTTTGAAGTCACCATAAACGATCAAATTCCAATAAAATTCAGATTTTACGGAACCATGTACCGCTTCCACTGACAAACAGACCGGGACACGATATTTTACAATGATTTTTCTGTAACTGCTTCTTTCCAATTGCTTAAAGAATTACCGTCGATACAAAATTGTAGATGATCCTAGTTTGTTTGTTTTATGTTCAACTATCTTCTTTTCCAGATGGCGTACGCTATGCACCAACATCCGCAGAGGTTTATTGGTCATGGTACGCACCATCATAACTTGATTATTCTAAGATGATTCATAAAAACGCCTGTCTACAAATTACCGTGATTCATTATAGTGACTCGATAGTACCGGAGTTTACTAGGATTTATAGCAGTTATGTCGTTGGAATATCAATGTGAATTATGGGTTTAGTTCCTGCACTGTATAAATTGCAGTGTTAAAAGGCACAGCAGATAGGTCCACAGCGAATGAAGTGCTATTGAACGGTGTCAAATAGGGTTAAAAAATGAGACTGCCTTAAGGGAAACCCCGCAGTGACGGGCGCAAAAAGGTCTTTTTCACGAATTTTTGTTTGGTACTTAATGCATTTTTTCAGGTTTGGGAGAATGGTACGTTTTAAGGACACTTTGAAGTTGTTTTATACAAATTTTCATTAAAAAATAATAAAAATTATCACAGTTATATAGAACAGAGTGCCGGTCCGTAAAAGTGTTTCTTTTAACGGCGGAATCCATATCTCTGGCATGGTTCATCTGAAAAATAATACAATAATATTTTCATAATCTGCATAAATGTAGTTTTCGTTAGGCGCAGTCGTTTTTTTCAAAATACTTTTTTCTCAAAATGGCGGCATGTTAAAAAAATGTTCGTTAAGCGCAGCCGTTTTCTTTAAATTAAATTTAAAAATTAATTACAAAAAAAAACAGCTGCGCTTAACGAAAACTATATATATACAGATTATGAAAATATTTTTATTTTATTTTTCAGATGAACCGTGCCAGAGATATGGATTCCTCCGTTAACAGAAAGATTTTCACGGACTGGCACTCTATTCTCTGTAACTGACATAATTTTTATTATTTTTGAATGAAAATTTCTACCAAACAACATCAAATTGTTCTTAAAAACATACCATTCTCCCAATCCTGAAATAATTTATTAAGCAGCAAACAAAAATTCGTGAAAAGGACATTTTTGAGCCCGTAACAGTGGCGTACCCCCTCAAGGGCCTAGGGTTATTCTCAAAGTCGCCAAAACCCTGCTCGTCAGTTTTCGCCTAAATTAAGAGTATGTGAAAGGTGTCGATTCTGTAATATTATTATCAAAAAGCTATTTTAGCCAAACGGCGTTCCTAAACTATGAAACCGTATGATGTGAAATGCGGTCAAGTAATTCTGGACACCTCTTTTTAGAATGTAATGATCAAAAAATATTGAAATTGAAAATAGAAATGTACATTTTCAGCTCAAACGGATAGGTCTAAAACAAAAGTCGATATAATTATTATTCTATAGCGTAATTCTGAAAATTTGACCATTACATCATAGACGGAGATACTTATGGCAAGGCCCATGTTTTTTTTCCTGCGGAAAGAAAATCTCAGTGAACAACGAAAATAAGTATATGGTATCCTCAGAAAATAAACTACGATTAGGGAAATTTTCATTCTTCACTGCGCTATTTTTTTCTACAGAAAAAAAAACACGGGCCCTGCCATAAGCATTTGATACCCTGAGAAAATAAGCTGTAGTTTGGATTTGGGAAATTTTCATTGCTCACTTAGATATTTTTTTTCTACTTCATTCAATTTCTCTTTAATTAATTAAAAAAAACGCACTATTGATATTCGGCAATTGTTCCAAAAATTGATTATTGATGAGGCCATTTTTTTTCTAACTACATAAGAATTCAAAGACATGTTGTTAGATTTTGTTTTACGTACTTGCCAAGTTCCGATACTCGAGACGCGTCTTCCGAACGGTCGTTGAAGTACAAAACAAAGTTTGAAAGCGTCACCTCGGAGTTCGAGAAGATTGCCGAGAAGAGCGGCTAGGGCAGCCAGCGGAAATGCCGAGGAAAATAGGCAAACGTAGCCCAGCTGCGAGAGCATCTCCAGATGTTCCGAAAATGCACCGTCGTACTGCGCAATGAGAAATGGAGAAATATAGATAGGCGAACACACGATTGAAAACAAAAAATCAACACACAACACACACACACACACACACACAGAGACAATCCTTCAGAAAAACATAGATATTATAAAGAAGAAGCAAAAGGAAAGAAGTGAAAAAATGTGTGATTGTCATTTTATGAATCATGGAAGAACAAAACTCGAGTCTCTGGTCGATTTTGAAGTAGGTATGAGAAATTTAGGTTGTATTATTTTTGCTTTAAACGCTTATTGTGGACCCATGTGATTGAAATTACCTTTTCTTTCATCTGTATCTGCGCTTCGACGATCGATTGATGGAGGACACCGAATATAATGTAAAAAAATGGTTAAAAAATGATTTTGTTGATCAAAGATATGGATACGACGACCACAGGAACGATATCGAATAAGATTTAAAAACGAAGAAAAGAAATGGGGGGTTCGAAAGAATACGGCGGGTTCACCAACTTTTTGTTCTCGTTGGTGGAATTTACGAATATGTCGCGTTTGAGCCGATTTAAAAAAGCGATTAATGTCTTTCAATCTACGTGCAGTGCGTACGTTGCAGTCACAAGAATGATAACAACAATGGTAATGATGCCAACGATTGTATGTAATAAAGGTAATATGACAATTAGGACAAAAAATAACGTGTAATAGATATGAACGATTACAAGAATAATAAATAAATAATATTCAAAAGATACAGAAGACAAATGAGGATCGGCGAAATCTAGACCAAACCTTGAAAGTAACGTCACTAAGTAGAGAATTAGCAGGGTGTCCTACTCTGTAGAGTGAACTTTCGAGTTCAGCTTGGCTGACGTTTCTCGGTTGTTTTATTCCCTTGGCACCGTCCATTCCACCTCCATTGTCATCCTTCTCATCGTCCTTTCCATTTCCATCCGGGAGAACGGAATCCTTGTGTTCACCGGCCGGATTTGACGATTCTTCGCCCGGCGCTGGTCTCGCCTCGCTCGGACTCAGAGCACCGAAAAGTTCGAAGCTCAGTCTCGCCAAACGCAATTGCTCGATCAGATATGGTATTGCCGATTCTTTCAGATTGCTGATAACCTGACGAGCTATCAGAAGGGCCGCTAGTTGCTATAAAAAAAGGAGTACAATTTTCATTCGTTAAAACCGAAATAAGTAAAACGCATATATTATGAAAAAAAAACGTATTTAATAAACAAAAGCTGCAAGTTGAACCTTACAAGCTGTTTCGTCAATATTTCACATTATGCTCAAAGCCTCCGCTGTAAGGAACTATATCTTTCGCTATTTTGGCTTGTGAGAGTACGATGTATTTTGAAAGTTCGCGCGAGAAAGAAATTACAAATTATTATTGTGGTACGAGTGTCACGAGTGTAATGGTAGTGGGGACGGCGGTGTGCTTCACCGATATTGGGAGTTTCTCGCTCTCTTTCTCCCTGGAACGTGGTACAGTGAACAAGTATTCCGATCATATCGGCTCTCGAAGTTGGCCAACCGAGAGACGAGAAACAAAAGGAAGTTCACATAATTGTCATGGAATCAAGGAGTATCAAAGAGGAGAATCTACAGCTCGTTCGAAGTTCGTGGTCGAAATTCGTTCGACCATCCTGAATACAAAAAAACATCATTTGAAGATTTCCAACTCCAGGGAAAAATGAGCCACCGACACTCATCGTAAAAGGTCCTCAAAGATGAGTAATTAATTTTCTATTGTTTCGGTACCTTATTGAAATGACTTTATCACAACAAGAGGAAAAGAAAGAAAGAAAAAGAGACTAATGAATGAACACGGTATATTGTGTGGTTTTACTTGTATATTTATGGAAATGAATGTATGTGAAAGTTGTGAATAATTAAATAAAAATTGAGAGTAGAGGAATGAACTTAGTGAGATTTATTAATAAGTAAACCAAAAGAAAATAACGAGCTTGCTTTGTGACGGATATAACAATTAATATTTTGGGCGCTACTCATCGACTTGATTTATTTCGCCAGCCACTTATGCACGGTGGCGTATGTACAGTTTATTTTCTGTTACCTTTACAGTTATTTTTATATTTCAATAATTGAAATTCTTATAATTGGCTCGAAACGTGAGTCCTCTTTTTTCATTTTTCTATCCTAAAGACAATAAAATCTCTCATAGTCTTCATCGTAGAGAGAGCTGTGAGCATTTTGTACAAATCCGACGTTGCGACTTGCAGCCTTTTCCCCTACATGTATTGTATATCACTCACTGTTCGAGTAATTTGAAATTTCATAAAATTGAATCGATTCATCGATTCTCGCAAAATTCGACTCTGTAGTCTGAAAATCGCTGTAAGTTCGATTTAAATCGTGTACCCCGAGCATTCATGAAAATTGCCGAACTAGCGTTAACCGTTTCGTGGGTTCATCGAAACGGTTATCACAATTCTCTGAGACAGGTCTCATCTATTCGTCGAGCAGTCCGGTAGTGAAATATACGATATTACAAATAGTCTTATCTCTCTATTTTATATAAATATTTCGCCGCCGCCGTCGCCGCCATGTACAAGAGTTGAGGAGAGCGACCGGGATCGAGTAGGCTGGGTGAGGGGATCGAGTCGGGGGGGTGGAGGCGCGCGAAGCGCGCAGGGGGGCAGAGCCCACATAGTATATATATATATATATATATTGATGAGAATTTTATTTGTAATTCGGATTAATTTGCGTGAATAGTTTAAATTTTATTTTCATTGTTTGTAACGAACCATATGTGCGGCAATTTTGGAATTTGCGGTTATTATTATTTTCTGTAAGGCAGGGTATAAATTGTATCTGATTTTATTCTATGCATAAAACATTCGAGGTATCACGAGACAATTGAGAACGAATGATCTTTATTAAATAAATATGCCTGAAATTCTATATATTCAAATACCATCGATCGCGTTGATAATTTTTTATGTCCTTTTTATTGTCTTTGTCAGTGTGTATACTTCGAATCGATAATAATAATTATCATTCGTTCTCTCATTTTTTCGACGAGAATAATTTCTGTGAAATATAACAAAATTATCACAACTCCAATTATCCTTCAATAACATTATATGTATATATACAAAAATTTTATCCTGAAATCTTGAAAGTTCGATACAAAATGCACGGGTTAGAGTTTTAACAATCGGCTATATCATTTTTTTTAAATTAAAAATTCCATCAATTTTAAACGGCTCGATCGAATTTCCCCAAAATCAATAGCGAACATCGTTCGATGGTACCGAATAGATCTGCGCAATTTTGGCTTGATAACCAAACAATTGCACGATTTAGAGTCCCAAATAACAACAGTATTTCCTCCAACTGGTACCGATACGGAATGTTTGCGATTGAATTTAGGGAAAGTCGATCGAGGCGTTTTGAATGTATGGAATTTTCAAAAAAATTATATAGGCGTTTCTTAAGACTCTAGCTCGTGCAATTTGTGTTGGACTTTTTCGATTCCGCGATAAAATTGTGTTTATAGATAAAACGTCATTGGTGGATGATTGCGGTCGAAATTCACGATAATCGATGAAACAGTTGTGGTTTTTTGAAACTTGAAATTATTTGAAAAAATTGGGATTTGCAATACGTGTAGGGAAAAAAAGTTGCAAGTTACAACTTTCAAGGTGCTTTCTCGAATTTTCACACAATGGTTAAAGTTTCCTCCATGAGAAAGTCATCATATTTCGATATTCTTGCCGCCCAACCTTCAAGAATTGATGGTGAATATCCGGATCTATTTATATAGTTAGAAATGGTTGATTTTTCGGTCTGAAATTTCAGCCAAACAATGATAAAAACCAATATTCATTTCGTTTTTCAGTACGGAATGTTAGATTGAGATTTAAAAATAAAGCGATAGAGAAAATAGTTTCTCACCTCTTTGAGTCTTTCCTGATCTTGGAGGTAAAATGCAATGTAGAACAGCGACAGGAAGGAATTGACGAACTGAAACTGAAAGCGACGGAATAATTTAGAATCGAGAGGCCATGTAAGTATAATAAAAAAAGATTTTTATAATCTTTGCGTCGTGCCTGTCTCATGACGAACTGGCGTGCTCATCGTTCGCGCTAATTAAAAAAAAGAGCTAATACGTTCTTTAGAAGAAGAAAATTTACAACTAATTAATGGACTAGTGTCTATGGTACATTCCACAATTCTTCACCTAGTAATCCGGGACTAAATTTTTGGAGGGGGGCAATAATGCGTGCAATTCGTAGCCCGAAAGTCTACAGACCATTTCTCGAGTCGAAATTATTTCATATTCTCATGATCGATAAACAATCTGCTTTCTACATTATTTTTTCGACTGGTTATTCATCGATGTGAAATTAACTGAAATTAACTGATTACTTGAAGAATTTGGGATTCACAGTGCATGTAGGGAAACAGGCTGCAAGTTGCAACTGCAGCTTTTTTTATTGTATCTAACTTTTTTTTTATATACCACCTAATTTGACGTAAAAACGGCTTTGTACGAATCAGATGTACTTTCTGCAGTTTCTGAGATATTTTTTTAATCAATCTGATGACTTTGTTAAAAACGAGGAATATGGAAAAATACACATCTAGTAAACTCGTAGTTGTCTCGTTAGTACATACTTCAATTCATCTTGGATGAGCTTTTGGAAAATACTGGACAAAAAAACAACAAACGCAATTTTGTGATGATGATTTGATAATCATCCCCTTCGAATCCTCACTCTACAAAAATTTGTAGAGACAACTGTCATGAACTGTTAGGATACACAATAATATATGATTTTTCTTTTATGGAATACTAGCATTCACAATTTTTGTTTGTATAAACGTGTGACGGTCTAGCATTAAATATAGTTCGGATGAGAAAAACATATAGTTGGCTTTAGCACAGTGGTTGACGCACTTAATTAGTAATTCGACCATCCCGGTATCGAATTCCGGGCGGCATGAAATATATTTTCTCTCATCGAAACATCGAAGACCGTCAACAGCATCAATATCCTCCGTCCCCTTTCGTCAACCACGCAACCGACAAATGGTTTTTCACCGAGTAAAAACCACCCCTGTGCAATATCACAATTTTCATCAGGAAAGTTCGACCTTTTGAGATCGACAAGTATTCTTGTATTTTTTCCTCGAGTCATCGGTAGATGTCAAGAGTAATGTAGAAAGAATAATTTTATCAATGATGAAAATAGGAAATAATTTCTTTCTCGGACCTGCAGACTTACGGGGTTGAAATTGTACATATCGTCGCCTTTGATCATATGTAAATGTGAGAATCGTAGAGAAATCGAAAATTTCTTCCCGGATGACTAGCTGTAGAATGGTGGAATTCGATCTATATACTGAGTCAACCTACGAATATTAAAAGTGAAGTAAAGTTACAGAACAGCGATGCGATTTCAGATAAAGATTGCCACCAGAGGAGAAATAATGTTATTAGTTTATTAATTTTTATATAATTGATTAATGAATTAATAATAATTATGATAATAATAATAACAATGATGTTTATTATTATTATTATTATTCAATGAATTAATAATGAATCAATTAATTGCATTCATTCAGCAGTTCATTTCTTTACGTACGAGTATTTCCTCCCTCAATTTAGCATCTCTGCTAAAGAATTATGCAGAAAACAACGAGTTATGCAAGGGTGATATAAAGAAAATGTTGGGATGAAGGAATAATATAATAATTCATGCAGGCACAGAGACAGATCAGAGCATTTTGTGTATATTGTATTTACAGGTAATCCAGTGTTTCCTATTATTGCTACTATTATCATCAAAGTGAATTTAAATTACGAATTTCGTCACTAAAAAAAAACGACATCATCGGTCGGCCAAGTAATTTTCGTGATTGTACACATTAATTTATACGAAAAGGAAAAACGAAATAATGATAAATAATAATAATGATAAATAAGGTGTGTACCTCGTTTACCGCAAGCCTTATCGTTTAATTTGTTTAACGAATAAATATTCGGCTTGGATAATATATATTATGCGTGTATATCATTACCAGTGCCACCTTGCAGATCAGATGGTTCTCGTACTCGGTGTCAAGACGATAGTTTTCTGCGTCCAACATAAACAAAATCATAGATTCTATTTCTAAACCGAATGGCTCTATAATGATTATACATTTATTTTTGTTTCGATAAAAATAAAAATAAAGTATTTAATTTAAAAAATACAAACACCTCGAAGTCCTCAAATGCGCGGCAGAGGTCAAATTATTATTTTTCTTTTCGCCACCGTCTTGCGACAGTATCATACATTTTTGGTCTGCTCGAGAAAATAATAAGACAGAATCTTCGCGCATTTAAAACCACTCTGTGTTGCATTTCTCTTATCTTCTCTATTACATTGTAAAACCTAGGCTTGTTCCGTACACAAAATATATAATGATCGACAAGATATAATTCTCCCTATATTGTGTCCTCTAATCGTGCATAGAGTATATTAAATATCTGATAATCGTAGAATCTAATGTTTTGCGGGGTAATAGGAAGAAGATGTAAAGAGATGGAGCAAATAAAATAAGGGAAGGGTTTTTGTCGTTGCAGATTTGTTTTCTTTTTTTTCTTTATCAATTCCTATAATACACTGCCGCGATACAGGAAGATAAGATATACACCTGCGTGTGTTGAGTATGTGTTGAGCATGAATGACAACCGTATCTCGATTTATATGGCAATCGAATTTTATTGTATTATATTGGTCGAAATTTGGGGGTAAAACGATTTTAACAATTTGAAAATACATTTGAATGTGACATTACATTCCTGAATTATTTCCAAGTCCCGGTTATTCGGGAAGCGGTTGCATACTCAAATTATGCGAGGTGATTGTAGCGAGATAGCGATTTAATGGATCGTTTGTGTAATATCGACAGGTTTATGTACAAACATTTTTTTTGCGGTTAAAACATTATTTTATGATCATAAGTTACCTGCATCGTTCAACCAAACGGCTATTTTGAAGTAAGCCTCGTCCATGAGAGCGATGACAACGGCTAGCAAAACTTTTGGCACGTAACTCAACCAGAAACCGTAGCCCGCTGCTTCGAGACGACCGTCCCACCAGTCCTGCATCATATTTCACATCAATTTACTTCATCGGTGTCTACACGATGTTTACTTCATCAATATATATTGTTTGTTGATGTCGTACAATTTTATCTAATTTGTGAATATTAATGGAAGTGGTTCGATGGAACGATACCGTCGGGAGAATTTCTTTCTATCCATATTGGAAACTAAACGACTGAATATACACGACTTGGCGGTATATATATACTAGGGCGATTTTTTTTTTCGACTATTTTTTTTACTCAGTCCCCACCTGAAATTTTGTTGGATATGTCGAAAAACAAATTCCCTGAAACTTACAGCTCTTAATATTAATTCTAAGTACTTTCCCTTAGCGTGAAAAGATTTTCCATCTGAAATACACGTAAATCGACTTAACTTAGCCGCATTTTATACTATCATATTGTTCTTGGTTTCGATTTACTCAGAATAAAACAATCTTGAAAAGTGCCTATTGCGGCGAAAGTGTAAATTGTACTGGTAAGTTGGTACGGGTCACTAAACTTGATTTTTACCCAAAATTCTCGTTTTTTTGCTGTTATCTCCGAAACAATTAACTTTGCGAAAAAAATGTAAATAAAAAATTTGTTCGAAATTAAATTTTCTACAAAAAAGGTCCTATCGACCCAGTTGTTTAGATTAATATTTCTTGAGATATTGAACTTTAACTCATGAGTAGCATACATTTTTTGCGGTTTATATTACCGTAAAAATTTTGTACTAATTTTATACTAAAATTTTATAAAATTTTTGCGGTTTATATTAATTGTTTTGCTCTTTATTAGGCTTTCTTTATTAGGGTTTAGGGGTCTATGGCTATTAATATGATGGTAATATGGGTCAGTGTCAATGTATTGACACTTTTCGAACGAATAGTAAAACGAGGTGGAAGGCGAAACGGAATTCCCATTGTGGATCGTCCAAACTTATAAAATTACAATAGAAATTGCGGTAGATTTATAGTGATTTAAGGACTCGTCGGTTGACATAGAGTTCATACCGATGTCTTGATTTCTGTGACCGTGAAAGTACTTTGAAAAACATCGACGTTGAATCGAAAGGGCATTGGAAAAATTTCGAAAATCGATTGTCCGAGTAAAAAAATGTGTAATAAAATGAGAAAAAAATCATAACCTTATAAACCAAGCGGCACTTTAATGCTCGAATGAGGCCATCATAAACTCATAGCTGTCTGATGAAACAATACTTTACCAGTAAACTAATTTATTGTTAGTCAAAGTATCAGAAATAAAAAATGACAAACCAAACTTTTTTATATCCTTACATCGATACATTTGTACTGCAGATCATAATGACATTTTGTGCAAAGTTAAAAATTCGGCATCATAAACATGTTTAAAAAAAGCATGTTGGGGCATGAGGAGACAGATCTCTCGACTTAAAACGATTTCGGTCTTCCGAGGATTCAAAATAATTGTCATAGTTCCTCATAGCGAATTGTAGCCCATCGGTCGGTATTAATAACTGTTATTTAGACAAAGGTTGAACTTTCGAGGAGATGCTAAATATTAGTAGACGCGTTAATTTATTGGTCCTCCACTAATAATTTTCTTTTCCTCAACACTCAAGTTTTTGGTACGAGCCGAGCCCTTCGCCCCAGAAAAGCTTGCTAACACATTTTTCTCAAAAACAGTTTAATTAAATGCAGACAAAGTGTGGCCTCATCTACGCCCATCAATTACCGAGACGGCCGCATTAATTTTTATCCTTTCGAATAAGCCGTCTCCGAGAAAGAGGCTTTAACAATTTTTTGAGGTTATGTTGACCCTTAGCTTTCTCTTATGGGGATGCGTAAGGCCCTTCTCCCGAGCCATTCCGCGCTTACAAGTGCGAGGGAGATAGGGCCATCTGCGTAATTGTTATACACAGACGTCCCCACTATTTTTTTAAATTTGAATAAGCCGTCTCCGAGAAAGATTTGTTAACATTTTTTTGAGATTATGGTGACCTTTAGCGTTCTCTTAAGGAGTACGCCGGAATACACGTTATACGAGTGCACTATAAAACTTATTTTTCCTCCGTTTGGACAACCGCCAATCGAGTTTCCATACAGGGTGCGCTCGAGATATGGTCTTTCTGAGGTTTATTGACTTCATCATCAGTAAATCCTATCTAGGTAACATTCAATGTTCAGGTTACGGCTCGAACGACATGGAGGGAACAAGCAGCGTAATACTTTGAACATAGATAGGCTCCGTTTCTTATGTTAATTCAGTTTTCGATCATTCTGTCTCTTTCGCACACATTGTATTAAAAAGAGGCACGATGATGAAAAACGATGGAAAGCTGAATTAAGAAACGCAGCCATAGAGCATGCAACCTAGATGCAATTTGGTTAAAACGTCGCGAATCCCCAGAAAAGACCGGTATCCTGAACGTACCCAATATGACGCGGGAGTCAATATAATAAAATATCATAGAGACCTGTATTTGAAAGCTGAGAATCATGACGACAAAGACGAAGAATAGTGATACTCCAATAACAGGCACTGTCAAACAGTAACGAGTGATATTTCGCGCCCAGTTCGGATATGTTGGTTCCAATCGTCCGGTTACGGGTGATATTTCCAGAGGTCCCTGAAACATTCGAAATGTTTGTTTGCTTTTGTTTTTCGTCATATGCAAAACGAGATTTCACCATACCAGAATGTTTGGGGTTATGTCTCCCATTTTATTACTCGATTAATATATTATTTTTGTACTTTATTACTCAATACTTCTGCACGTGTTACAAGACTCGAACGATGTGAAAGGGGTACCACGTGACACATGTGTCCGAGAGAGATAGTTGAAGTTTTCGGTCAACCCATTCTGAAAGCTGGTTGAGATTCACGGCAACAACAAATCATTAGGTTATTGTAGAATTAACTGATTGCAGGACCTAATGGTTTATTTTTGAACTACATTTTAATCATTTCCGAGAATGGTTTGACCGAAAATCGGTGAGATTATGTTGATCTTTCACATAGCCGTAACAACCAAATTTATTAGCGCAAATTAGAGCTGTCCTTAATCGAAACAGAAATAGTCTGACCACGAAAAGTGGCCTCGGCTCCACCAAAAGATCGTCCCTCTGATCGAGAGTGCCCCATCTGTATGCAAGTTCGGCTCCCCTCCGTTTCCAAGTCTCGAGGTAAGCTGTTGCCCAAATTACGTTAAAAACAGAAAACAGTACGTATGCCACATCTTCCACCGCCTGGTTCCTGCCGATGATGCCGACCTGTTGGCATTAACGATTAAGAAAAATATGAACGAGAATTCTCAGGGTAAAACCATTGTGAACGAAAGTAAAATGATAATGCCTACCCAGTATATGACACCCACTACTGCTGGAACGACGAGGGCGGTGGTATAGTGCCCGAGCCAAGCGAAGTACATGGTGATCTTGACTCCGAAATAATTGCAAATATCTTCGAGAGGTTGAGGCGATAGAAAAGCACGGACCCAACTTCTCTGAAGCTTCTCTAGGGCAGGCAGTTCGTGCAAGGGGAAGACCTGCACAAATTGAAAAAAAATTGTTTAGACCATAAGTGGTAGAACAAGGTCCCGGACGTTTTTGACAAACAGGTCAATCAAAACCTTAGTACAGAGAACCTAAATTACAAAATCATCGATCCTGCTACCCGTCGAATGATGCTTAGAGATGTTCAGTGGGATATACGTGACACCTCAATCGGTACCATCTAAATGTACACATAAGTAACTAAATAGATTACAGTAGAACCGACCACCAGTTATCAATTTGGAACCATCCACCCTTTACAAGTTTGGTTGCCCTGTCGATTCCCACTCCACAACCAGTTAAATATATCAATATGATTTGTCGCTAAGCAATAGTAGCCCGAGCAGAAATTTGTTCCGGCTGGCCTGATGTAGGATCAGGCCCTGAACAGGTATCGATAAGGTTAGCCTGATCAGGCTAACCGGATCACGCCCATATCAGGGGCGGATCATATTCTGATACGGCGTGGATGATCAGGCTAGCCTTAGATCACATATATCAGGGCCGGATCAGGTGAGGCTAAGGCGTCCGTGGCAAATCCTGATCAGGTTAACCGGATCACTCCCAGATCACGGCCGGATCATATTCTGATACGGCGTGAATTATCGGGCTAGCCTTACATCACATATATCAGGGCCGGATCAGGTGTGGCGAAGGCGTCCGTGGCAAAAATATTTTCGTTGTGATGTGGCTAGTCTGACATTGTTCTTATCCGAGACGAAGCAAGTGCTCATAAGGCATGCCCGATAAAATAACGGAGCCAGATTAATGAAACTGGCCTAATATTTCGTGAAGGGGTGCTGATTCAGGTTCCACTAAACATTTTCATAGAAAGGAATTACATAGGGAGATAAAACGGGTCACTTGTGAAATATGCCTAAATATATATATCATGTGCATGTTGTATAAATTCCTTGCCATGCATGGTTGTGGCGTATGTTACTATATAGCAACAACTGGCATACATTTTCCATTTTTCACAATAATAAAACAAATAACAATTTTATTCAATATATTATACTATGAATAAATACAATTATTTTTTTAAATTGAATTATTTGAAAATATAACTTCAATTTGAAAAACTTTTAACAGAATCATTTTTGAAAGTTTTTTTCTAAATAACGTAAATAGATGTTCTTTCTAATATTGTATTTAAATTACGTTGAAACTTTTTTTTAAATGTTTTCGTTTATTATTTTTCCAATTGTGGTTCTTTAAATTTCCTTATAAGCGTTAACAAATAGTTTTTTTAATCATTAATAAAATTAATTGGAATTCTTCAAAAATGATTGTAAAAATATTAACAATAACCATGTCAGTTGCCGTTGCAACGTAAGTGTGACAACGACCTAACGATTTACAAGGTACACATATAAAATAATATAATTATATTTCAAAAGTGGCCCGTTTTACACCGTATTTCTCTAACTGTGAATATCTTCGTCGGTCACTTTTATTGCACAATAACCGAATGTAAACGAATGCATTTAACTCCGGACCACCGAAACTACACCTGTCGGATAAATTAAGCGAACACAAGAATTCCGAAATATCTTTCTAATATATATAAAACTGTATTTATTATGAGATATACAATGAGGTTTCATTTTTGTCTCATAATGTAACCAGTCTTGACTTGTCCCATATAATACATATATCTATCCCCATCCTATGTATTATTACAAATGAATCAGAGAAATGCAATATACTTTTTGACCAGGTAAGTTACCGATATCAAAAAGTACCATCTTTTTATAAATAGATTTTAGGGTATACGTTTTAACATTTCGCGTTTCCTTTACTTGCCACATCGAAAAAATCGATGAATCGCATGGATAGGTGAAAACAGACCTCTTGATACTAAATACTTTTCCTTGTAGTTTAATTTCATCGTCACCGTGCTGCTTGTATATAGCATTGAGCTGCAATATTCTTCCATTACGGAATAGAACTGTGTTATTCGGTGGCTTTGTTGCAATGATGAAACCTTTATATTTAATTTTATCTATCAGTTGTAATCCGTCAGGGCCTCCCCGTCGTTTTTTCAGAATGACGAATTCCGGTGGTATCGTTGGTTTTTCACAATTCAAGTGAAAACGTTCGTAGAGCCTTCGGCTTACCTGTGCTAAGGGCCGGTTGCCACTTCGCACCATCTTCTTTATTTTTCCCAAAGCATTTTCGAATGTAAAAGCTGTCAGGTTAGTTAGAGTGCAATTCATATTTTTTGAATCGTCCGCTAAGTGAATCAAGCTGTGCATGTTCAAAATTTGGCAATGTGCTCCATAAAATCGAGACGCTAGTACAAAGAATGTTCGAAGAAACAGTTTTGCTTCATTATTGTATGCCAGTGCCAAATCTACAGTACATAAAATTCTACAGGCAGCGTGAAAAAGGAGAAAATGCTCATATAGATTTTTGAACAAGATTTGTTTGAAAATAACAGGACCAGCATATAGTAAAATAAAGCGGAACTCCGTTGCCTTCCATTTTGCTATATCATCTAACTCTCTCGTTGTACGTTGAAACTCTTCTGGTATTTGAAACTTTAAACGTTTTAGTAATGCAGATAATAGACATTCGTTCTGTCTCCCGAGTCGGGTTGTTACTGTGCGACAAAGCCAAAAGTCGAGAAACATTTTTTTCATCACACCTAAGCAGCATAAATGCATGAAGTCCAGGGAAAATTGAGTCACCATGTTTATAGGAGGTTCAATTAAGAGTAGTGGTGATAAATCATGGTGATGGTTGCGATTGGATTGACTCCGGAATGATGCGTCGGTCCTCGGACGGGTATCTACATTAGGATAAACTGTTCGATTCTTGACACGTTTTCCGCGGTCTTTACACCGTTCGCATGCGTAATATCCACCGTGTCCAATTATCCGTTTTACAACGGATCGAGCAGGCCGATCACATACGAAATTTTTGATGCGTATATTAAACAACTTGTGGTGTATCTCGATGCCGTCCTTGAGAATTTGATTTATCTCTACAATAAACTCTTCTAAAAATTGATTCACATTGGCGGGTTTCTTCTTACCTGCGTAAATAGCAACAGGAAATGGACGATACACATCAGGATTAAAATCTATCTTGCACAAAATTGGCCAGAATTGCATGGAACTCGATTTATATAACGGCAAGCCATCTATGTTGAACAGCAATTCGAGAGTATGTTCACCATGGAGTTGAATATTTACGACTCGCTGAAGGTATTTTGCAATACCAAAATAAACAAGTTCACCACCATCATCATTGTTTTCTCCATCAAGTTTTCGGCTTTCGTATATGATTTTGGTCGTTTTCAGAAAAGTTTTTGCAGTTTTCGGTAATTCTGGGAGTAACCGTTGCCGTAAAATAACCAGCAAAGCATCGAGTTGAGCGAAAGGAATAGTTGTGTTCTGAGCCCACGAACGAAGAGCTTCTATGTCCTCATAACTATCGCCATCATTGTCACTTCCTTCTTCTTCTTGTTCTTCTCCTTCTTCTTGTTCGTCTTGTTCTTCTCGTTCTTCTTCGCTCGCAATATTATAAATCGTATTTTTTCAATGATGTTATCGAAATGAACTGCATTATAATCACTGTTTCTATTGACATTACCTGTGTGTTGATTTTCATCGGACTCCCTTTCACCTCTGATAATTCGGTCCTCTTCCGCCGATAAACGCTGCTCTCCGCTTGCATTGGCGTTATTATTGTGATTGTTTGATTCGATATTTCTTTCATCGCTGCCACGATTATTATCATCGTCGCTCGAATATTCTCCGACCTTCACGACTTCCATACTATTACCTCTCATAGATTCGACACTGATGTTCTTGTGCTTATTTCCCTGTAGTTTCATTTTTTTAATTCGTCGATCGTCATTGATATCTCGTTTACGTTCTCGTAATCGCTCGACACGTAAACCTGTAAGCTCGCATTGCACTTTCACTCGAATGGAACTCATTTCTATCTCAAATTATTATAAAATAGACAATACTACAAAGTATGTTTCAATGTATACTGCATGCCCCTGCAGGGCGATAGCCAAAAAAAGAATAAGGCGACGACCTACGCCATTCGCTCCTACACCATCCATATAGATATACACTAACCACCTCTGTGCACATACTGACTAACACGACGTTAGTATCTAGTGCGTACGCCCGCGTCCCAAGTCCCGCCAAAAACCGGCACAGGCGCGTACTCTCATTATCAGTATCGTGTTGCTTGTACGTATAAAATATACACTACTACAAAGTATCTTTCAATATATACTACATGCCCCTACAAGGCGCTAGCCAGCAGAATAAGAAGAAGAAGGCGGCGACCTATGTCACTCGCTTCTACACCATCCATATAGGTACACACCAACACCTCTCTACACATACTCACTAACACGACGTCAGTATCTAGACGCGTATGCTCGCATCCCGGGTCCCGCCAAAAACCGGCACAGACGCGTATTCTCAGCGTCGTATTCCTTGTAAGTTTGTGCTAACAATACGTATTACACAAAGCCGAAATCGTGTAAGCAAGTGTTCTCTGCATTTCGCTAATATATATAAAATAACCTGAGACGAGGATCCGTTAGTGTATTGTGTATTATTGTGTAAAAATCCATCAAAGCTTCTCACCGAAATAAACATAACCTAACGAGGAAAAAACGTGGATTTCACGAAGAACACAACAGTGCGAGATATTTAGATCTACATTTATCACTTCTATCGACTACAGCAAAACACAAAGGTGAGAATTAATTCTATTCGTAATATCATAATAGATTATTCATTCCTAATGCCATAAATTTATGCGAACAAATTTTGCCAGGAAGTTAATAAATTCCTGTTTGCGAGGGACATTTTTTGGGGTTAGTCCGCGAAGATTCTGTTTAATATACGGGCCATACAAGTGGAATTTTTATTTGTATTTGTATTCATAGTGCGGTTAAAAACAAGTTTTTTTTCTTGATTTCATTGTTCATCGAAATTGTTACACCTATTCACTAGAAAATAACTCTCACGCAAGTTGGTTTTAATTTATTACTGCCGCATATATGTGGCTTGGAAACTTGGAAAAAAAAATCGTTTTCGAGAATTCATTCAAATATATATCGTGAATCCCTTTGATATGTATATTGTTTACGACGAAATAAAAGGTTTTGTCAAACCGGACTCTTGTAAGATTATTTTTTACCACGTTATTAAAGTTGAATGTTTTGCAATCTGGAACTTGAAAATTTCAGTAATATTTATATATTTTTTATTACTTTTTACCTATTCGTTTGTTTCTTTCTATTAAGCGATAGTGCTAAATATTTACTTATTTCCAAACCGGACGCGAAAATGTAGTTATCGAAAACTATATACTAAATATTGTCGAATATTCCTCAATTTTCACATCACTGAGCGGTTAGTAAACAGAAGTAAAATAATAGACAAATTGCAAAAATGTTAACACTGATAACTCTGTTGAAAAAAATCACAAATGATTTTGGTTTCATAAAAACTATTTATTTTTTTACAAACATTATACCCACTAAAGGGTTTTGTGTGGTATGAATTTTGATATTGCCAAACAAGGACCATTGTCAATATTTTTTTTAACTCTCAACATCAACGTGGTTTTACTATATGATAATTGTTGCACCGCAGTTTCTGCCTGAGTTATTTTTCTAATGAAAAGGTGCAAAAGTTTCTATAAGCAGCTAAAACTCAAGAGAAACCCTTTTTTTGAACGGCCGTGGTGTTCATATTAATTTCTTAATGGCATTAAAATATGGTATTATTTCTATTTAACATGTTTTCTGGAATGCATTGATATTTTCGTTCTAGAGATGAATATTACCACGGACGAAAAATATATGCTCGTCGAGTTTGTGGATGACGTTGGAGAGCAACGAAGCATAGACTTTGTGCCAGCAAGTTGGATTTTCTTTGACGAGGAAAAACAGCACTTAGTCACACCATTTATATCTTCATTTTCAAAAGCCAATTTTCAAATCTTAGCCGGTCGTGTCAAATCTGAAAGTGAACCGCTACAGTCATGGCCAGTACACCGTATATTAATTAGAGGCTATGCACGTATGTACTACATTATGTGACTTACAGTGATCTGTTTAGATATGAATTACTCCAACTACATATATCTGTCGTAGACTCTTATGTTGAGGCTGAAAAAAAAGTGAAGGCCCTCGAGTGCAAGGCTAATGTGTTCAGTACGGACAACGAGGAACATGTGACAGCTAAACAAAATGAAATCATAAAAAAATATAAACTCAAGGGAAAGAAATATGATGAACAAGAAGTTCAAGCGTTATTTACAGCAGCTGCGGTGGACGTTGGAAACCATATGAAACAAATTCAAAATATCTCTACAGGTAAGAACACAATACGTGGACCTCTGGTAGGAACACTCATTGATTCAAAGTTTTCACATCTAATCAACAGCTAAAAATCCGACAAAGAAACCATCAGTCGCCAAGAAAAAGAAACCAACAGTGATGTCTCGAAAGGTCTATGTTTCTCCGCGGCTGACAAAAAAAAATGAACAAGTATATAAACGTCGATCGTCTCGCAATCTTCATAAAAAATCATTGCAGCCAGAGACAGAAGAATCTGACTCGCAAGATACAGCGAGTGAACAATTTGAAAACTCAAACGGAGAGTCAAATGGATGTTACGAATCATTCGACTCAAGCTTATTGGAAAAAGATAAAAACGAAAATGTCGATCCTGAGAATTATACAGCCCGATTCGGTACGTACGAATGGTTTCGTCGTAGTAGCTGCTGGATAATATTAATTGGTTTTGTAGTAATTTTTATTATATATTTTTCTTTGGTCTGTCCCGCAAGATACAAATAATAATGGTACGCCTTCGAGTACGCCTGCTTTCAGTTACCATACTCAAACCACCAAAAAAGACACAGTTATGCAAATAAGCGACCGTAGAAAAAGTGAGGACATCATCTCATGTAAGGTTAATGAGGGCGATAAGAATCGGTCATCAACAGTCCTCGGTGTCGATGGTGAGTGTGCTTTAATTATTCCGAGAGCTTAAGCATCTGTACGAACAGCTTTTGCAAGGTACCGCTTGATTTTTCTTAGCAGACCAATGAAAGGAAGCGCGGTCGAGACTAACATAGACTGTTAACAAAAAATTATATGAAGCATAATCGAAGATATCGCGTTGAATGAAAAATTGTTTATTTTTTAAATCACGCATACAACAATTGAAATATTATTTCGTATTGTAAAGTCAAGACAAAAACTCAACTTTTTTTTATCTTTGCATTTTATTTCGCACCATTCACGATTTCCAAAATATAAAATTGTATAGACGAAATGAAAATTCTGATGCCGAAATGGATAGATGATTTATTTTTAATTCATATAAATTACTGTCAAATCAAACTACAAACTGGCAAATAATCACAAAAATTTAAGAAGTTTGACAAAAAAGTGGGTAAATAGACAGAATATGCTTTAAACAAAGATCTTTTTTATATTTATAATATTTACAGATGCTGGTGATGTAAAGTCATTGCTGCTGAAATGCTACCGCTGTTTATCTGCCCAAATTGGACAGGTCCAAAGTCAGCTTTTAGACTTAAAATTGTGCCAGATTGAAGCCACTTCTATGGCAAATGTTAAAACAGCTCAGGGAATCGACAGCACTCTCGAAAAACATGATGTCGGGACTCTGCCGTTCACTACGTTAAAGGAGCTCATGGAGTTCGATAAAAAACTAGAAAAGGATAATTTTCTGAAAAGGGACATTGTAAATGAAATTTCTTCAGGCGCTGTGTATCATTAGGTCTACGTACAATAGGCAATAATTTTTTAATCTCTTTATAGATAAACAGTATGTCAGGACTCATTCATAGAGACCCAAAAAAGTTAGCGAAGTCTATACGAGATGTAGTGAAAAAATTCATGACACGAGATGTGCTGATGAATTTCACTGCAGTGAAAAAAACCGGTGACAAAATCGTTTTCAAGGACAACACTTCACTCTATATTTGCATACGAGGTACGAACATTATATCTTTGATATCTATATATTTACAAATTTATTAGATAATGTGAAGACTAAGGTTTGACTCTTACATATATACTTTTCCAAAATTCCAGATGCCGTTCTTGCCGAATTTTCTGACAAACCGGGCGATTCAATAAAAGAAAAAGAGATAACGGATGCCCTTGGAGCCATCATCAATAATGCCAAAGATTGGGGCGGTCGTGAAGATAGGCGGCGTAAAATATGAGAAAACCAAATTCAGATCATTACTTCCTTTAAGGAGGGTGGATACGTTCGAGCGCAAGCGGAAGAGCGGGGAAAGGTTCAGTGCGTGAGAGAGAGGTCCAAATGTTAAGAATTAGTTCAAATTTATTGAGGATATTCGTCTGTGGGAACCATGTAGATGATAGACTTGAAATTTTGCATAGAGACGTGTCTCGCACAAAGGAATATCGTCAATAAATTTGAACCAATTGTTACCATTTGGACGAAAATATCCACACTCCTTAAATATCATCAAAGTTGCCAAAAATATCTCTTTAAATGTTTCTTTAAAATGCTCCTTCAAATATGTCAAATGTGTGTTCATTGCTATTATCAAAGCTTCATCTCTATTATAGAGCCGATAATGCAAAAATTAATATACTAATTAATGTAAATCGTGCCGTTTCTTGTATTAAGATAGTTCGTACGTATGACCCTTCCCAATGCCATTTTTTATAGTTTTCCCCTTATTGCTCTCTTAGCTACACTGTATCGCATTTTCCATGAACTCAGAGAAACCGCGGAAGCACGGGTAGGTGACCGCTTAGCACGGCGAAGCGATCACCTATCCAAGTAGTGACCTCGATCCAAATCCGTGCCGGATCGGTGCCGGATCACTGCCGTATTGCGGCCGGATCACGGCCGGATTGCGGCCGGATCACGGCCGGATTGCAGCCGGATCACGGCCGGATCACGGCCGGATCACGGCCGGATCACGGCCGGATTGGTGCCGGATCGGGGCCGGATCCGCAACTCCGTTACAAGCCGGACGTGAACCTGATACGGATCCTGATCAGGGCCGTGTTGGGCTGGCAGGGCAGCCTGACATGGGCCGGATTTAAGCCGGACCAAATTTCTGCTCGGGAGGTACTTTATTGAACATACAGCATATAATATCGCTTTTCATTTTTATTCTCTTATAATTACCAAATTATTCCGTTTTAATTCTCTTATAATTATCTTTCAAAAGAAATGTGTGATATCTATAGTTGTCTTGAATTTAATTAACACGCTCATTGTCGTTAAATCAGGTTTAATGAACGATTGTTCTCGTTGTCTTGCGTCTAACAACACGCTCATCTTTCTTATTAATTTTGGTTTGATAAAGATACTCTTTTTCGTTGACTTGGGTTTAACACAGATCGTAATTTCTTCACTTCACGACACTGTTTATGCCGCAAACGGCTACTTCAATCTGACCTTTATCGAAAAAAACAACACAAGTGATAGCATTCAACCAATCCCAAATTAGTTACAGTTTTCGGGACCGCATTTTCAGTATTTCTCCCAGAAGCGTTCGGCCCTCCTTTACACTAGAGTCTTTATAAATTAGATGGTGACTTTTAATCACGTGGTCACCCACCGTCAACACTTCACTGCACTGAATTTCTGCTCAGCTGATACACACCTAACCCAAATACATCGCGATTCGTGTTCCAAGACGCTCTCTGTCGATACTAATCCCCCCTATAAAAAAGACATGTCACAAAAAAGGTCGAAATGCGATTTCTTTCTGAAGTCGGTTAACTCATCATTATGATTGGCTATTGATGTTGTATTCGGTCATGTGCATACTTCAAATCGCACAATCGTGGACGACGAACCCAACCTACAAAGCAGCGCTCAAATCGCGGATACCGGTTCTTGTCATGTTATAATGCTGATGGTGTGTGAAATGTGCGTGAGATGCTCAGTTGGTTCTGGACAAGGTACGCGGGATGTTTCCGGACCTGGATTGTTTGGATTTGCGTTTGAGATCTTTGGATTTTTGTATGAATTTGGGTTGGGGTGTTAGTTTAGAGAACTATCCGATCGGTTATGTGGCACCAAAATTCGGGTTCATCCGCCATTTTCACATCTTATTTGAAGATGTACAAAAAGATCATTAGTTATGTTTCAGCGATTTAGTTCTTTTAATTTTCGAGAAAATACGTTAGATTGAAAAAAAAAAATTAGACCTCAGCATTATCATGATCTCCTGGTCAGTCCACTCTATGAAATTCAGCATTTACATAAAAATATATGGTTATTCACCAGAAAAAGGAAAATTCAATTTTCAGTTATAGGCTACGTTAAATTTAATCGTTTTTTAAAAATAAAAACGAGCAACGACGCGCACGTGTTACGTGTGCTAGATATTTGAGTGAATTTCAACGCGCGCGATTTTTTGTCTCCCCCTCTCAGTGTCTCGTTGGTAAGTTGTCTTAAGTTGTACGAAATGGTGTTTGCAGCGAATGAGCTTCATGATAACGAATCAGATGACGATAACATGACTTCAAGATTCGATATATTTGATTCGGATCAAATATAGTTTCGAAAATCAAGTGGCATGTCTTTTTTGAGAAAGAGGGTTTTCAGGTATAAAAGCCAACTCCACAGCAGAAGTACCAATTATTCAGAAAATTTTCACTTTTTTACATCGGAAAGAACATTGGCCAATTTTTTCTTGAGTGCCCAATAGAACAGGTAAAAAATTTAGAAATGTACAATATGTCTTCTAAAGAAATAAAATATTCAGCCTCTCGGAAACCAATAGAACTAAAGGATTGCAACTTACCGAATAATCTTTTCTTATCATCCTAAATGAGATGTGAGGAATGGCAGTCGAATTGAAAGATTGGTGTCGGATTGCTGGTTGGAAATAATATATTTACCTGCGAAATTATTCCTGCTGAGACACACTTCGGGATAATTGCCTGTCCCTCGACGAGCTTCAGACCAGGAAGACTCGGCAGATCGTGAGAGCTCGCTCGTAGGGTGTGGAGAAGATGAAGGACCAGCGACTGGCGTTCCTGAGTTGTAAAGAATCTCGTCTCGTCGTCACTTCCCTCGAAGCAGCTTGCTTCGGAGCCCACGAATTCCTTGAGGCCACCGCCGAATTCTTCGCGCAATACTTTCGGTAAATGAACCTCCTCGGCAGCTTTGAGAAGGCTTTAGGGAACAACAGAAGCGGATAATTGACAGTATCCCGATCATTCTCGTCATTAATCGGTTTGTCATCGTTAAAACTTACATGGGAAAAGGTGCTGTGAGATAGAATCCATAACTGTCGGATGATGTGTGTTGGCGCACGTGAACGACGAGGCCCGGTGTTCCGGCGCGTAGTCGTCCGAGAAGCCACATTAACGTTTCGTCACTTGCACCACTCGGAAACATCATAACTACGTCGCATTCCTGTTGGAAGAAGCAAATTTCCTCATCTCAATGTATTTTGTAAAATCGTGTTTCATTCGTCATCGTTATTCTTAATTCATATTAAGTCCGGTATTATACCAAAAAATGTTGAACGAAAGTGAAACTCTTCCGGCATAAAAGCGTTAAATTGTCGTACACGCGATCAAGACTCATTCGGAACAACATTTCCTGTTCCACCGGATAAAGATGACACAGCAAAAACTTGGGTTCTCTGCGCATTGAAACACTTTTCTCAATCGTTTTTCATGGCTTCTCTTTGTCTTTGCGTGTGTTTTCATTGCGTCTATAGCAACGCAATTTGGGTATCAACCTTTTAAAGGCTGGCGTCGTTTCGTTGTTCTAATAACGAAAAATTGCCTTGGCCGTACCGTTAGCGTATCGTTCAGGATCTTTCTTATCTTTCTAACCAAATCTTGGGGAGCACAGATGGTTCAGTGGATACGAGTCTGGACTATCACGCAAGGGACCAGGGTTCGAATTCAACCGGCACCAATGGATTGTTCCTACATGATCTCTTGTAATCCGCACGTTACAGCTCCCAGTTACCAAGATCGAAAATTTAAACTCGGTGTCTCAGAAAATAACGATCCTAAAGCACGGTGTGACCTCTACACTGCAGAGGCTGAATCGTGCCATTGGAGCGTGCCTTTACTTTAAACGGTGTGTCGGGGACACAAGGCAATATCTCAGAGTATCTAGCATTACACACGGGGCTCTGTGGGAGAGGACGGAGCATGTTCCCCAGGCTATTAAACATCGACGGGCGGTTGAAGAGCTCTACAGCAGGAAACTGAGTCAAGGTAAGAAAGCTGGCCCTAAAAAAGAAGGAGCCTTGCTCAGGACAGGGAGCGTTCGAATCCACTAGGGCGAACCAGAACTAATCCGATTAGCACAAAGGGTATCAGTTCTATTCAATGCTTGGGAGGAACACAGAATGTGCCGCGGACCCTAGGGTAATGATATGGGAGGAAGTACAATGGACTAGGCTTTAGTGCAAATTAGGACCTTAACGGCAGTCACTTCTTATATTTTCTTTAAAACCAACACTTTATTACTCATTAACGAGAAAAATTTTGCCTTGCCGGCCATTCGGAACGTACTCCAGTAATGCTAGCAAAGGCAGGACCGCGGTTCTAAGGATTCCAACTGTACACCTACCCAACTGTCACGAGCAAACTGACACGAGCATACGAATATTTCACAATATTGTCACGACAAAACTGTTCCCGAACAAAACTCTCACCATTAAAACTATCACCGCACAAACTGTCAACACTCAACTCTCCCCGATCTCTATTGGACACGTGCATAATCTTGACGAACAAAACTATCACCGTCTAAACTGTCACGGACTAAACCTTCACCATCTAAACTGTCACCGTCTGAATTGTCACCGTCTAAACAATCACCGTTTAATCTGTCACCGTTCAAACTGTCACCGCTTAAATTGTCACCGTAGCAACTGTAACCGCGGCAATTGTCACCGGCAAAACTGTCACGGGCTAAACTGTACACGGCACCAACCGTCACCGCTTAATGCGAGATTTACCCAACTCA
This sequence comes from Oxytorus armatus, assembly GCA_958009045.1. Taxonomy (NCBI): domain Eukaryota; kingdom Metazoa; phylum Arthropoda; class Insecta; order Hymenoptera; family Ichneumonidae; genus Oxytorus; species Oxytorus armatus. Next base: position 6,921,596 of record OY253747.1, on the reverse strand, counting down.
CACTCGTAGACGCTGTACCCGTAGGTAAGAGCGCTCGGGCTGCTTCACCAAACGCGGCGCAATAGCGCGCGATATTTCGTGCGTGTCTGCTAATACTTAGGTCATTCGCCGCTGTCGTCTCAACCACAGCCTTCGCACGGCGCGAACTTACTTACGCTCAGCGATCGGTAATAGCGGACACGCACGAAATATCGCGCACTATTGCGCCGCGTTTGATGAAGCAGCCCAAGCGCTCTTATCTACGAGTTCAGCTTATACCCGTGTGAGTTAGTTAACGCGCCTTGGCGCGGTGACAGTTTTGTCGGTGACAGTTTTGTGCGGTGACGGTTGGTGCAGAATACAGTAGACGCCCTGACAGTGTAGACGGGGACTGTTCTGCTGCGTTACAGTTGCGCAGAATACAGTTGAGACCGTGACAGTTTAGACGGTGATAGTTTTGTTCGTGAAGATTTCTGCACGTGTCGAATAAAGATTCAGGAGAGTTGAGTGGTGACTGTTTGTGCGGTGACAGTTTTAATGGTGACAGTTTTGTTCGGGAACAGTTTTGTCGTGACAATATTGCGAAATATTCGTATGCTCATGTCAGTTTGGTTGTGACAGTTGGGTAGGTGTACAGTTGGAATCTGTAGAACCGCGGTCCTGCCCTAGCAAATTGCTAGAGTAAGTTGCAAGTTGATATTTCGATTTTGAATACAGTATTGAATTCAAGAAAGGTGGAAAATAAATGAACTGGGGTATGCGTGCAGAAAACGATAGAGGGACGTGGGTACGTTGAAATTAATAACATTGAAAGTGTTGTGACTGGCAGGAAGGCTATAAAGACAAGTCCAGGTACGACAATAGTAGACCGTGGTGTAGTTGAGAGAATCGATTCGTAATTGGAGTGTCGGTGAACTCGAGTCACCCGACAAAAGCGCCTCGTAACGGTCGTCGTCTCGTTCACAGTCGGTAGAAAATGCACACGCACAACGGTTCCATGTTCGCCGACGTAACGTACGTAGTGGAAGGAACATAAATAATTCAAGGATAAGGAAAAGGTATAGTGGAAGCACAAAAATACCAATAAAGTGAAACATACTAATGCATTTCTGCGATTCCATTAGCGTCTTTTTGTTGCAAACAAAGCTATTTACGGAAACGTTTGTATCGAAAGTTCACTATAACTGAAATTTGGTGAAGCAACCTCCATTATGGCAATGTTCGATCAGTATTCGGATTTCGTACGGCCCGAGCGCTACGCGCCCTTGCGGGTGAGGGGTCGCCCCATACGGTCAAGCTGATCCCCTGAACTCTCGTACACGGCGGCGACGATATATTTATATAATATAGAGGAATATATATATATGGCCATGGAGGTTAACAAAATAGAGTTTGCCGGACGCTTCATTACGGTTATTTGTATATACGTTTCACCTTTATTCCAATCAAGTGTTATTCTGATTGGTTTGGAAAGTCCAATTAGCCAATCACGATGTTCCAGATGAAGCAAATACAGCTGTAATAGAAATAGACGCCATACAGAATGGAGTCTTCTAAAAATAAATATTCCGAAAATAAACGTTTCCAGAATGCCGTTTAACGAAATGGTTAATTAACGAAATGTTGACTTCGAAAATGATGAAGATTTGTCGACGAAACGTATTAGCAAATGTATTTGCTGATTCGTTTTTGCCATGGAATGGTTTACCATTTCGTGAATGCATATGTTTTCTTTCCGGTACTTCGTAACTATGTAAATAACTTTCGTAAATAACCATGACCACCACTTCGATAAGAATAAGAAGAAGGACGAAGAAAATAAGTAGCTGCCGTATCTTTTGGGTGTTCGCAGGGTCGATTCCGCCTACCGAATTCTGGCACGACCCAGCACCTTATTCTGGCTTCGATCCAAGTTATGCCATCAGACTGCTCTCTCTCGCTCTCTCTTTATCCATTCCTGCGTCCGTATTTTTACTCATACAGTCCGACTCTCCTTAAGAGAACATACACAACTACAGCGTTCAAAAAAATGATTTTTTTTTAAACGATAAAACTATATGTGTAGGATATTTTCCCAATGTTTCAAAACGTAATTCGAAAAACTTCACCGACAACAGCGATCAGAGGCAAATGCAGCAGCAGGAACGGTGCAGTTTTTCAGAGACAAAAGAGGCCCGAAAAGCAACAAGAGATGAATCGACTTTATGAATAAGCTGAAGGCTTATTATATGGGCCTGTATTGCTGACTAACCTGTAAGTAAGTTTAATCATTGCTTTACGTGTCGAAATTTTAACACGCGTTTTTCGCAGAACTGCATTTTCGAAATTGGCGTGCCGGATTACTTACAAACTATTAAACCGATTGAGTTCACACTTTGTAGAAATGTTGGTAATATCATTATCTTCCACTTGACGGAAATGGCTTTTGGAAAATTAGAAAAAAAAATACTTTCTTAATACAAGTTTTGCAGACATTTTTGGTGAAACTTCGATTTTTTTCTTTAATTAAGTCCCATTTTTTCAATTTCCATTTTCTTCATTTTAATTACCGCCAAGTAGAAATTATACATGTTCTAAGTGAAAAAATGTTTGAATTTCGTTGCTGATCAAAGTCTACGGGAAGCTAGACTGCACGTCGGTTCGGAACTCCCGCCGCAACCTCGCTGGAACACTCTGCCGCAGCTGCGCCATTTTGATAATAAATGAATTTAAAAAAATTGTTTTATACACTTAAATATACTATTAAAGTATACCTATAGTTTGATAAAAGTAGAATAAATATTACTCAGTTTAAAAAATTTCTCAAAATTGAATAACTTTTTCCCGTCTAATTGTATGTCCTCTTAATTTAACTTCCCATACTTTAACCGTGTCCTTTCCTCCTGATCTTGCTATCCAGTTTCCACTTCTTTTCAAGTGTCCCGACAGCCATTCAGCGACGTCGAGTACCAACATCACCTATCTATCAAACGAGTATATATCCAAGGAGAACGTATATTATCCAACAAGTTTCTCGACGACTTTTCCGTTCATATTTACGCTGGCAGCACGTACGAAACACGTTTACAAAATCTCTGTTTGAATACTACTCGAGTTGGAACGTCATATCCAAATCTCTATTCAATTTTTGTGTGTTTTCAGTTTGATTCGCTTATGTATTTCAGCAAGGCAATTTTCTACTTTTCATGTTGAAAGTGCCAGACATTACAATGGAATGTGTAGACTTTTTATTATAAATTTTAGACAAATTTTCGTGACACGCTATGTAAGTTATATGTGTCGAGTGATTTAAAGCATATAAAGCGGCGATTCAATATCATTATTTATGATGGAAAATAATATATTTGGTAGAGTGCTGTTTTGCAAATAAATTGTTTTACGCGGCACGTAATTGTACATGGTGTAGTGTCGGTGAAGGCAATCCACTTTCGGCTAACTAATTTCGATCTAATTGAAACTTTTAAAGTCATTAATAGGTGATTAGTAGACTATTCGGATAATAAATCGCTTCGGCTTGATGGCATTCTCATTGTATTTTTTTTATTAGTGTTTCCATCGTATATTTTTTTTCAGGTTTTAAGTCCCTTATCTTTCGTTCTCCTTGACATTTCACTCCTTATACCTTCCAGAGTATTGTCCGCAACCACTCCTTTCTAATGTATTATATTTAAACGATGTCACAGGGAAACTGTGAAACCCCTGGACGACACAGACGACTATAGTTTACTGACAATGAGATTCAGGTGTATTAGCATCAGAAACGCAGAAAAACTGATTCCCACTCAGTAATCGGCGCGCAAGTCAGTGCGCACGGCTAAGAGGTCACCCATCCCAGTATTAACCGCGGCCCCTACTGCTTAACATGAGAGACCGCCGAAGCCACACACCGATCGCACATTTACCGCTGTCGGTGGAATAAAATTAAAAAAGCAACGCCATAATTACTCATCTATACAAATGTGTGCAATGTCTGAATACTTCAAATTGTTGGCATAACATATGGTCATTTATTTGAGTGGCAGAATTGGTTGAAAACGTCACATGTCACATGTACAACCTAGTTTTCAATATTTTACATTTAGTTAACTAAATTGAAGCCAAAATGATTTCTGGAAGAGCGGCCTATATTGATCAGCGTACCATATAGACGGATAGGTTATAATCCTAAAATAGCTCACAACTTTCCTAACACTATACACTAACATATTTCGGAATTACAAGAAAATCGCCGATCTTGACGTTCGCAAGTGTATCGGTTGTTCAAGAAATTCAGTCACATAAATATCTAGGAATATGCCAGGCACATATGCCAACATTTATTATAAGTCTATCTACGGTTTTATTAAAAAAGAACTATTTCATTATTGAACGTGACTATTTCCCATCAATTTTCATGTTATCCTATACTTGCAGTGCAAAATATGTAAACTGTCAATGTACACATTTTTGTTTTAATTTCGACATGATTCTTTTTTTTTCGCGGAAAATTTTTTTTTTGCAGTTTTTCATGCCATAGTACCTAAAATGTTCTAAAACGTCAAAAACATATTTTTAGAAAAAATGTCTGCACATATGTGTGTGTGCCATTAGGCTACAAAAATCAAACTTCTGTAACTTTGGAATTGCTTGGCGGATCAGGCTGAAATTTTGCACGCAGGTAGTTCTATCACTCCTTTCCGTTCGGTACATTCTCATTGAACGACTAGCACTAATTCCAGAGACTTTTTTTTATTTTTTCGAAATTATTGGTTAACGCTCTAACGTTCTCAATTTTTGAGCTACAGATCTAGCTACATTTTTCATACACAAATAGCCTGTCATAAAATACTGTTCGCTATTGAATGTGGAGAGAATCGTTCGCGGCGTTCCACAATAATAGAATTTCGAGTATTTTTAAAAATCGCTGTAGATATTTATTAAGGCTTGTGTAATTTTTGGGCTATCGAGTCAACACTGCGCATTAAGTACAAAATTTTTAATTATTGAAAAAAACGATATAGGTCTTTGTGAAGGCTCTAGTTCGTGCAATTTTTGGGCTAGCGAGTAAAAATTCCGTACATCGATCGGGTACTATCAAAGAACACTCCGTATTGATTTTGAAGAAAAAATATGAATCAAGGCGATTTTTGAAACTTTCAATTAAAGAAAAATCGCGATTTCTTTATTAAGGGTGAACACCACTGTGACCCCCTGTTTTTTTCACATTTTTCAAAAATTTTTTTTTGTGGGAAAAAAAAGAGATATTCGAAAAAATTTTTTGGGTTTTGTTCCTTGTTTATTAATGGATCAAAAAACATTATTTTCACATTTTTCACGCCGCATGGTGGCGCTGGGGAAGCTCTCGCGTCAGGTGCTGTCATCTCCGCGGCACGCAGCAGAACTCTCTTCAACGTCAAACTGAAAAAAAATACCGAGTGTTTTCGTTAATAATATGATATTTTGAAGAGAAGTACATAGGGATTTGGAAAAATATTGTTTTAAAAAAAATAGGCACGCTCTGAAAATAACTTTAATTTCAAAGGGGTGCCTATTTTTTTAAAACAATATTTTTCCAAATCCCTATGTACTTCTCTTCAAAATATCATATTATTAACGAAAACACTCGGTATTTTTTTTTCAGATCGACGTTGAAGAGAGTTCTGCTGCGTGCCGCGGAGATGACAGCACCTGACGCGAGAGCTTCCCCAGCGCCACCATGCGGCGTGAAAAATGTGAAAAAAATGTTTTTTGATACATTAATAAACAAGGAACAAAACCCAAAAAAAATTTTCGAATATCTCTTTTTTTTCCCACAAAAAAAAATTCTTGAAAAATGTGAAAAAAAACAGGGGATCACAGTGGTGTTCACCCTTAGGACACTAATTCGTTCAGCATGTACCGAACTTTTTAAATTGCGGGGTAAAATGTTGCATGTACAGTGCTGGGCATTTGAAATGGAATGTGGATATTTTCGCCGATTTTCGCCAAAACTTGGCGAATTTGAAAATTTCAAAAAAGTACATTCGAGAAAATTTGATAATCTTTCGAACGAAACCGGGTCCCATTGAGTTTGGTCAACGATCGCGCACGTGCGCAATGAAAATTTACGGGAGTGGAAGTCCGTTGCGATAGAGGGTAAATATGGTATCCAGCGAAAGGGTTACGAACAGGGATGAAAACTCCAGGAGCAATCGGATACGGAAACCCCCGGGGGTTGAACTTTTCAAATTCGTCAAGTTTTCGCGGAAATCGCCGATAATATCCGAATTCCACTTTGAATCCCCAGCAGTGTAGACGGAATGTCATTGAAGAATGTATGACGTCGAACATAGCACAAATCGATGAGATGGTTGTGATTATACAAAATTGACAATAATTTGAAAAAATTCAGATTTACAATATTCGTATGGAATCAAGCTGTGAGTTTGAATTTGCAAGTTGCGTCCTCAAAATTGCACGCAACGCTTATAGCTTCCTCCGCATGGAAGTCAAAATTGAGATAGATATAGTTTTTCATAGGTTTAAGTGTTGTGTAAAATTTCGAGGAAGCAACATGCAAGTTTCAACTAGTAGCTTGTTTGGCGTATTTCTCGTCAGAGAAGGTACAAGTCAATTAGAAACTAAAATTTACAATATAAATTCGACCCACACGATTTCGGTGCTATGTTTTTTACATCGTATCACAATAAGCGTTCTTATTAGCGGTCTTGGACACTGATTATTTCAGTTTGCCATAAAAAACAATACTCGAAAATGGAATGTTCAGTTCAATTGTGTAACGACACTCGTCATCACCTGAAAGCCCAAATCATCATTGGCACAGACCATTTTATATGATACTACTTGTTATCATGATGGATTTTTCGATATACGTATGGATAATAAGTATGTCAGCCAAGAGTTGAAGAAAATGCGACTTGACCGTTAGAAGAGGTTTATACAATATTGCGTCAGTTTCTACCCTAGTGGGTTGGGGATTAAGAATATTTGCAACTGCTATTTCATGTACATTGATAGAGTTATATATATATGCATATAACGTATGAGTTCTATCTTCCAGTAAAAGTAGCGCTCCCGAAACAAGGTCAGAAATGATCGACGTTCTGGAGGGTGTATATTTATTTCGTAAGTTCTGGCTTACTACAGGAAAATGGAAAGGGGAATAAAAATTCCAAAGATGAAAATACACGTGGGGACTGAAACATTTTACATTTAATTTACGTCTCTACACAGTTTTCAAGTTATTGAGGAATGCCTAGTGGATTCTCGTGTTGAGCAGGGAAAAAATACATCGATGAAATGGATTTGTGTGCATGTGAAAAATGTGTTGTCTTAAACAACACATTTTTCACTCCAGAAGGTTTCGAGGCCCATTCCATTCCTCAATTGTTTTTTGTTTTCATTTTTACTATATTATAAAACTTTTCTCGGTAGAACATTGTCTGCCGCGTAATAATCCCACCGCCAGTTTCTGTGAAAAGAGATGAAGTGCTATAGGAAAGCGGACAATATGTTTAAAAATCGCGATGGTTCACTACAAAAATCTGTAACAACGAATTGTTGAATGAATCGAGCGGAATTTTGAAGCGTGAAACAGTAAGTAACGTCCGTACTATTATAAATATACACCCTATTGAGAAACATTAATTATATAACTCTCAATTTTGGTTTCCTCGTAGAGGAGATTGACCATTGTGTGAAATTTCAAGGAGCATGGCAAGTTTGATCTTGCAGCTTTTTCCCTTAGATGTACTGTAAACCCCAAGTTTTTCGAATAATTTGAAATTTTATGAAATCGTCTTGTCGATTTTCGCAACATACGAGCCCCAACACACACGCTCGTACAACCCCAATCATACATCAATCACATTTTATCTATATACAGCATTTTACCACATAATTTAAATAGTCCAACACAAATTGCTCGAACTGAAGTCTTGACAAACCGCTAAATCATTTTTTTCTAATCCAAAATTCCATAAGTTTAAAATGCTTCGAACGAATTTCTCAAAATGTTATAGCGAACATCCATCTACCGTAATCAATAGATGTACGAGATTTTGGCCCTATAACCAAAAAAACAATCTAGATTCTTAAAAATATGTATATCGATTTTTTTTATTCACAATTTTATAGATGAAAAACACGGTTTGTTTAAATTTGAAATGAAATATTCTTTCACAGTACCCAATCGATGTATGTAATTTTAGCCCGATAGCCCAAAAATTACAGGAGCTCGACGTTTAACAAACGCTTATATCGATTTTTCAAACAATCCGAATTTCTATAACATTGGAACGCCTTGGTCGATTTTCACCAAATTCAATAGCGCATATAGTATTTGATGATAGACTATTTGTGTAGAAAGTCTTAGCACGATAGTTCGAGAATTGCACGAGTTATATTATCGAGTTATACGTATCGAAGAAAGGATCTTTACTAATTTACTTTTGTGCCAAATTTCGGCTGGAAAGCTTAAACCAATTCGAACTTATAGTCGTTTCAATTTGCGACACATAAACACATATACATCCAGTGGGATATTTTTCTTAATGCGATTTTTCGATTTTTTGGAACATTTTAAACACCGTGACATTAAAAGGTGTTTTTTTTTCATGAAAATAACCTTCCCCTATAAGAAATAAGTCATAATATCATTACCAAAGATCTAACCAATCTAAATAGATTGGTTGCAATTACCACCCCCGTGATACCCCAAAGCAATAATTTAAAAAAAAACTATCTACGGAGGTTATTCCAGGATCTATCATTATTTCGGATATACTAACACTTAGAAAAGCACCGCGGTCCCGGCTCCCGAGACGACCGCATTATACATATATCGGCTAGTAGCGAAGAAAAGGACGTAATCCAAACGATTAAACAAGAGAGAGGAGAAAGTGCCAGACGGAGAGATCGTTTCGGTGCAACGTTGCGCTCTCGAGATAACGATGCTTCACTCAATCTCTACTAATGCGCGTTGGAATAAGCGCGGAATATAGATTTCAAAGTATGGGGTAGGTTAATTCGCCTCGTGAACTCGAAAGTGTGCATTCGTGAATATTAGACTTGGTCTCTTATCATTAGGATACCTGCATTCGTACATACCAAGGAGAAAGATCATATTTGCCTGAGAGTGTTACGTGCTATTGTTCCCACCTACAAAAAAGAAATATCTCGAAATGCTGTTAATTTCCGAAGCCGGCTAATTCGGCATTATGATTGGCTGTCGATGTCGTGCTCGAAGTTCGATCAAGTGCATACTTCACATCACACAACCGTACATGACGAACCTAACCTACGAAGTCGATCCTTGTATAATATCTCTTTATATCACTCGTTTCTCGTGCACGCTTCACGGGCCTATCCCTTGGCTCGGACGCTATACGCCCTCGCATTGACCGAACCCAAACAAATCCAAACCAGAACGGCCGAAAATGACCGGGAATGTACCGGTGTGTTTCGGTTTGTGGAGGGATCAACTTCACCATATGGTCACTGGGCTCGTCCCGCATGGTGAAGCTGATCTCCTCAACTCTTGTACACGGCGGCGGCGTTTGCGGCGATATACGAGTATTTATATAATATAGAATATAGAGAGATATAAATATATCGCCGTCGCCGTCGTATACAGGAGTTGGGGAGGTCAGTTTCACTGTACGGGAAATGACCTTGCTCGTATAGTGAAGCTGACCGTCTTCCGTTTATGGTAAAGTCAAAGCGGTCAGTTTCACTGTACGGGGCGATCCCTTACCCGTTCAGTGAAGCTGACCCCGACGTCATTTTTGGTTAGTTGGCAGGAGGGGGGGGGGGGGGGGTCGTTTGGTCTTGTTTGGGTTCGGGAGGAATGGGGGCACGGAGGGTTGGCGTGCGAAGATTACATGTACCCCTAGCATACATACATAATATATTATAACACGCGAATCGAACATCCGATTTTGCGTTATAAATATTTTTTATGCACTTACATTCCTTACAACTAAGTGATTTCGGTACTTCTGTAATGAGTACAGCAGAATTGTATTATCGTGAACCGCTTAATGAACTGTAACTACATTTTGAATGATTTTATTTACTATCAAAAGACGCAGGAACGTTTCGACTCCAAGTAATTAAATTTTTTTTCCCTAAGGAATGTATTTAGGTTTGTGTAAAGTGAGAAACTGAAGGATTGAGTACCGCAGAACTTTGATTGCGCCGACTCCAAGGATAAACACTTTTTCACTACATCGTATTTAAATTATCGGTGAACTTGAGAATAAAGTAATGGTCAAATTTATTAACCTGGTTTCAGCAGGCTGTAAGTACTTTTGGTACTATGTGCTTATTTGTAATGTAATTACATCAATGTACTTGACTAGTCATTGCCGCAGAATTTCATTCGCTGGAGATTGAGGAGCTTTAATTAATATACTTTTTGCACTATGAATAATCAACGAGTATTTTTCCGAGTAATTGTTAATGCATTTGGTCATTGCCGGGGACTAATTGTAAGTGAGATGAGTTCTGAATAAATGAAAAATTGAGTGTTGAAATTTATTTTGCACCCCTGCGAAAATAATTATATGGCGTATGTTTTAACGCTTTGGACGAATTTCATTATAACTCCCGACATAATTGGAGATGCTGTCGTGTACATTTTCTTAAATTTGTACCAATCTCAATCGAACGCCATAACGGAGATATCGCTGCTTGCATCAAGTGACCCGTGCTTCAAGTAGCCCCAATATCCCCTTCGCAAAGTGTGCTATTCATTGCTATTAAGAAATGCCATTGAATTTCCATTAGCGCTTTTGCCAAGGGTGAAAAGCCCGTTGGTATTGCCATTGCTTGTACCAATGGGAAATGCACGGTAAAAAGTCCTTTCAAAATCCTAGTGGTATTGCCATTGCTGGTTTCTATGAAACAATGAATGGTAAAGAGTCCATTCAAAACCACAATGGTATTGCCACTACTGGTACGGTAAAATGAATGATAATATTTTATTCTTGACATTTGTTCGAAAAATAAAAAGCCATTAAAAATCTCAGTGGCATTGCCATTGCTTGTGCCTATGAGAAATGCATGGTAATATGTTACCCTTGGGAAAATGAAAAATACCTTCACTGCTTTTGTGCCTACAGAACAATGGAAATTCAATGGCTTTTTCCATCGCACCTACTGGCAAATTTGCCCGTTAATGTGTCATATACAATATATACCTCTCTAAATTATATAAATATATCGCCGCCCCCGCGCCGTGTACAAGAGTTGCGGAGAGCGAGCGGGATCGAGTAGGCTGGGTGACGGGATCGAGCGGCGGCGGCGGTGGCTGGCGAGGAGGGGGGGGGGGGGCAAAGCCCACTTAGTATATATATATATATACTAGGGGGGCTTTGCACCCCTGCAACGCTCGCGCTCCTCAACTCTTGTACACGGCGGTGGCGGCGGCGATATATTTATATAATATAGAGAGACTAGGGGAGCTATATATCGTGACTAAAGTCAAGAGGGCGTATCTTCAATGCTTATACATATAACGTACGCGATGCATAGAATACTCAAAACAGTTGCAATAACATTCAGAATATTATTATTGGTGTCACCTTGTATGTTAGACTTAAGGTAAATATATATATTAGATGGACATTTGGATATTTATTGTGATACACCATTGAGGTGGCCGTGGCAATAGATACCGTATATCTTCCCTTACGTATATTTTTCCATCAGCCGATTTCCATTGGAATTCCATTGGACGATACTGTTCAATGCTGAAAAAAAATGCTATACGAATTTTACCCTTCACAACCAATTGGGATTTCCATTCAGTTTCTATGGAAAGTAATTGCCATTCGACCTTGCCATTGACCTTTATTTAGCTTGCGGCCACTAAAAGTTTTTCCTTGACTTTTCCATATAATTGGCATTGAAAATGTATCGTAACCAGCCTTTTCCATTGACTGCCATTGAGTATTGGCACATTTTGCTAAGGGTCTCCTATTCTATTTCAATCAGAGTTTATCAATTGAGTTGAGATTTGAGCAGTGGGAAAGTTTGTGCGCGAGAGTTTATTGTGCTAAATTAATAATTTTGGGTATTATGGTCCGGTACTCATTTGTCTAACAAGGAAAGTACTCGAGGTGTCCCCCTCCGATTTTATTGAAACTCAAGTATGTTATAGAGCATTGACAACTAAGCGACTCGTATTTTTTTTTATCGGCGGAAAAACGGTTTCCAGGGGTGAAACCACCCCCTAAAGTTACACATATCAAGGGGCGATTTTGCAGTTTCACATAGAAGCAGTGCATCGATTTTGATGAAACAAAGATTAAAATGTTTCTTGTGCGAAGAAGTGAAGAACCCACCAGATAATGAAAAAAAAAATATATTTTAAGGGGTTGAAACACCCTCGAACATCCATTTTTTGCTCCCTACATTGAAAACTTGCGAATCGATTGGAATGAAAATTATGCTATTGTGAAGTGGAAATAAAATTAAAGTTGACGTGTTTTTGTATTTGTGCGAGAAATTTTTTTTAAGGGGCAAACTACCCCTATTTGAGTTTTTACATTCCAGGTGTCTCCTTGTCATTCCAAATGTGTTTGCCGATACGAACTCTTCTCATTCAGCTAAAATTAATGTTTCACCATTTTTTTGTTATTTTAAGGGGTAGAAACACCCTTGAACATCTACGTCTTGCACCCTACATTGAAAACTTGCGAATCGATTGGAATGGAAGTTGACGTGTTTTTGTATTTGTGCGAGAACAATTTTTTAAGGTTGACAACTACCCTTATTTGAGTTTTTACATTCCAGGTGTCTCTTCGTCATTCTAAATATGTTTGCCGATATGAACTCTTCTCATTAAGCTAAAATTAATGATTCAACGTTTTTTTTTAATGAGTTCGAATACTTAAGGGCGTAGACCACCCTTTGTAGCCCCTTTTTTAATAGATATTCAAAAGTTTCTGAACCACTACCAAGACATTTTATTATGTTACGATTTTCGTATTTAGATAAACTTACGCATCTACGAGAAGCATAATTAGGAGGGATTATACTATAGATCATTCGCTAACACATCCTTTTTTTATATAATTTTCCTCACTTTTTCACATATCACTGTGAGAGTATTTTTTTATTATTAGCATAAACACGGTGTTTATATATTATTAAATGATATTACCCGTAAGAAAGTGACAGGTTTTAATGGAGGAACTAATTTCACTGTATAGATTTTCAATTAGGTGTTACTTTTACCTAGTACAGATGTGCTAGATTCTTTGAAACGGGAACCTTAAGGTAGTAGTCTGGTAACTTAAGCCGATTTTCATGGCTTTTTTGGAGGGCGTTTTTTTGTAGGAAAATAAAAATGAATCGTTTTGGATATTTAGGATGTTTTTATTTACATATTACAGATACAAAAAAAAATTTGTTTGAAAAAATTTAATAGGTTATTATTATTATTATTATTGATCGAAGTTGGTACCTCGAAAAAAAAGCGCGTGGGTGGCCCCGGTGATTTTGGCTCTTGATGTTATCTGATATCAAAAATTCTTGATAATTCTTAATCTATAGACATGTCATTCTGGTCGGAACTACTGAAGTTAAATTTCATGGATACATAACAAAATAGCGGACTTTGGAAAAAAGTTTTTCTTCCAAAGTCCGCCATTTTGTTATTTATCCATAGTCGGAACTACTGAAGTTAAATTTCATGGATAAATAACAAAATGGCGGACTTTGGAAAAAAAAACTTTTTTCCAAAGTCCACCATTTTGTTATTTATCTATTATTTATATTAAAAAGTTTTTTTTTCCAAAGTCCGCCATTTTGTTATTTATCCATGAAATTTAACTTCAGTAGTTCCGACCAGAATGACATGTCTATAGATTAGGAATTATCAAGAATTTTTGATTTCAGATAACATCAAGAGTCAAAATCACCGGGGCCACCCGTGCGCTTTTTTTTCGAGGTGCCAACTTCGATCAATAATAATAATAATAATAATAATAAACTATTAAATTTTTTCAAAACAATTTTTTTTTGTATCCTTAATATGTAAATAAAAACATCCTAAATATTCAAAATGATTCACTTCTATTTTCCTACAAAAAAACGCCCTCCAAAAAAGACATGAAAATCGGCTTAAGTTACCAGACTACTACCTTAATAGTATATTTCAAGTGAATCGGTTGCTTCTTTCGAAATGATCATATGTGTATGAGCTTTTTTGACGTACACACTTTATTTACATAGTAACTTTACTCTAACCCACGTCATCATCATCTTTTGTATGCATGTTCATTATCTACTGTCCGCTGTTATGAACTTTTAACCACAATCATGGTTCATAGGCCGAACAAAAATGGTAGTTATCGAAAAAATGCTTGAAGCACAGCGATTTCTGATAAGTGTCACCGAACAGCAAAGTATTAGTAACGAATTTAGGTGGTAAAACGTAATAGTACTGAAGTTGTAAATTCCTCAATTACGGATAATGATACGAAGGCACAATCAAAAGTGTATTTTGACGGTCAGGCATATAGCTATACTGCTAATATTGAAAATATGCTCTTGCAGCAACGTGTCAAAAGGCAAGGAAAATGTTATAAAAAACGGATGCGTTAGTGAATGAAGTATACTATAATCCCTCTTAATTATGCTTCTCGTAAATGCGTAAGTTTATCTGAATACGAAAATCATACCATCATAAAATTTCTTGCCCGTGGTTCGGAAACTTTTGAATAACTATTAAAAAAAAGGGTTATAAAGGGTGGTCTGCCCCCTTATGTATACGTACTATTTAAAAAAAAACGGTGAATCATTAATTTTAGCTTGATGAGGAGAGTTCTTATCGACAAACACATTTGCAATAACAAGGAGACAACTGGAATGCAAAAACTCAAATAGGGGTAGTTTTCCCCTTAAAAAATTTTTCTCGCACAAATACAAAAACACGTCAACTTCAATTTTATGACCGCTATAAAACAGTATAATTTTCATTACAATCAATTAGCAAGTTTTCAATGTAGGGTGCAAGACGTAGATGTTCAAGGGTGTTTCTACCCCTTAAAATAACAGAAAAATGGTGAAACATAAATTTTAGCTCAATTAGAAGAGTTCGTATCGGCAAGCACATTTGGAATGACGAGGAGACATCTGGAATGTAAAAACTCAAATGGGGGTAGTTTACGCCCTTCAAAAAAATTTCTCGCACAAATACAAAAACACGTAAACTTTAGTTTTATTTCCACTACACAATAGCATAATTTTCATTCCAATCGATTCGCAAGTTTTCAATGTAGGGGGCAAAAGTGGATGTTGGAAGGTGTTTCAACCCCTTAAAATATATATTTTATTTCATTATCTGGTAGGTTTTTCATTTCTTCGCACAAGAAACATTTTAATCTTTGTTTCATCAAAATCGATGCACTGCTTCTATGTGAAACTGCAAAATCGCCCCTTGACATGTGTAACTGTAGAGGGTGGTTTCACCCCTTGAAACCGTTTTTTCGCCGAAAAAATAATGGGTGTCGCTTAGTTTTCAATGCTCTATAACATACTTGAGTTTCAACAAAATCGGAGGAGGACACCTCGAGTACTTTCCTTGTAAGTGAGTAAACCGAAAGGCTGCGTACTAAAGATTTGTATTGGGACGCAATTAGCCTGTGATGCCAAAATTTGTGACGCGATCTATGGTAAGAATCGCACACAAAAACTCTTAAAGTCTTTGTCGTATGGGCGCCAGCCGTGACAGTGAAGTTTTCGCGATGGTATTTATTTTTCCGACACAAAATATTCGAGAACTGACCGGTTAGAGCGGCAGTCTTGTTTGATGGTAGAGAGGGGTTTCAATCCCTACTCTACTATCTATTGTAGGAGCTATTAAACAAAGTCAAACAAACAAATTAAACAAACTAAAGGGAAATCATTAAACACAACTGAAAACACTTCACGAACGAGCAAGACTTTCATTGAATTTTCCAAATTAATACGCCGTTCATGGAAGGTGAGACGAAAACAACTCAAATTTGTTCGGCAACCGTTTCAGAAAAATATTATTCCACAATCCTTATTTCAATAACTCACACGAACTGCTGGTTGATGTATGTCGTGGGTCGGTTGGTATTATGTGAATCATGTCAATTGCTCCTATTTTCGTATAGCATCTTAGAGGTCAGCATTCAGCAGCTATTTTACACAGCCCCTAGACATATGCTCTGACATAACTAGGTACTTTCTTCAGATTTTAGTAATTTAATTATCTTAAGGTTCGACTACCCTTATGTTTGCATTAATGCTAACTGTCCGGCCTAAACTTGTTCCTTTTCCAAATTTTGTCTGCCCTATAACGTATTAAACTTTCAGTGTATTCATGAACTCGAGGTTTAAATGCGCGGCATGTGCACGACCTAGAATACCTACAATTACTTTTCACGTACCTTGTATACTACTACGGTTTTTTACTACCACCCCTTCTCCCTTCTGCCACGGACTCTTATACACGTTACACTCATCATCTCTCATGCCTGGCTAATTAAATTTGGAGTACCGGATGAACAATGAGTATTTGGAGTGTTTTCTTGAAAATGTCGTTGATATGGTTCGCACGTACATACATCGCATATAATGGCAGTCCAGCGATCAGGTTTAATCAATAAACGAGGAAAAGAGGCAGGGAAGGTAACTGGAACAGAGATATGTGACCGAGATGAGTTATACAATGAGGCTTAGAAGAAGAGAGAGAGAAAGAGTGGCAAGGGGGGATAACCAAACGGGAGGAGAATACACACAAACGGAATCGTGATTTGTAAGAGTTTTCTTTTATTCAGTATTCTAATGTATCTACTTGTATAATAGGTGTATCGTTTTTACACAAACACGATCGATTTTTTCTCTGTTTCGGACAATTTTTGTAAAGAATTTTTATGCAGACAAATTTTGTTTACGTGTTCGTGTTATTTAAACAAGTTCTATCGCCAAAGAATACTTACTTGAGTTGGGACCTTTTGTATCCATAGGCGGCGCGGGGTCATCAAGTGGCCTGTGCACGGTATTTTTCGTCTCAGAAGGCGCGATGCTGTAACAACAAAACATGTATGCATTTGTTTACGATATTTTAACGTATACCTTTTCTTCGTTTTGGGTTGTTACGCCACCATTCCCTTACTCCCCTTTCATTATACTTCGTAATAAATTCTTGTGAATTCCTCCGATTCTGGTCATCGTAAAATGAGGTCCACAGCCAATTACGCCCCACTACTGTACCGCAGTCAAACGAAAATATATAGGAAAACTGTGGAATACCTATGTACCGATAAAGGCGATCGTTTCGACTGATTCATGTTTCTACAAGAATGTGAGAATGTCAAGCCCACCTATTCAAGTACGAAACTCGCTAATGGCTGCTTAAAGTCTATCGCAAATAATAATCCACATGCTAACAATTTCGTCCGTAAGGAATTTAGGAATGCTAAAAATCATTACGGTTATCTCCTTGGGTTACTGAGTTTTATGTGTAAAAGCCTTAACTTAAGGAGCGTACATACGACGATGCTACAACAGCGAGTTGTGATGATATTGAAGATGCCCTTAGCAAAATATGCCATTCATTGCGATTGAATTTCCATTGCATCAGAGGCAATGAAAATAAAGGGATTTTCGCCAAGGATAAAAAATCCATTAAAAATACCAATGATATTGCCATTGCTCGTGCCCATGGAAAATGAATGGTAAAGAGTCCATTCAGAGTTCCAATGGTATTGCCCTTTCTGGTGGCCATGGGAAAATGTATGATAATATTTTATCTTTCGCAATAATTCCTTGACATTTTTTCTAAAGACAAAAAGTCCATTCAAAACCCCAACGGCATTGCCACTGGCTTGTGCCTATAGAAAAATGAACGGTAATATGGTTACCCTTGGGGAAAATAAAAAATGCCTCCACTGCTTTTGTGCCTACAGTGCAATAGAAATTCAATGGCGTTTTTTGTGACCAGAGTCAAAAGGGTGTATCTTCAATGTCTATACATATAATGTACGTCATCCATGGAATACTTATGAGAGTCGGAAACACATTCAGAATATTATTATTATTATTACCATGTAGACTTAAGGGAAATATACATTGCGTGGACATTTATTGCGATACACCATTAAGATGGCCGTGGTAATAGATTCTGTATATCTTTCTTTATGTGTATTTTTCCTTTAGCCGATTTCCATTGGATTTTTCACCGGACGGCATTGGGCAATGGTGAAGAAAATTTCATACGAATTAGACCCTTCATAATCCATTGGCATTTCAATTCGGTTTCTATGGAAAGAAATTACGATTCGAGCTTGCCGTTGTCTTTCCATTTGGTTTATATGGAAAGAAATTGCCATTCGAGCTTACCATTGACCTCCATTCAACTGGCTGTTATTCAAAGTTTTTCCTTCACTTTTTCATACAATTCACGTTGAAAGTGTACGGTAACCATTGACTGTCATTGATATTTCTGCCTTTCCCTTTGACTGCCATTGAGTACTCGATAGCACATTTTGCTAAGGGAGGGGAGCAAGTGGGTTATCGCCACTGAGGTATTCGGGATAAAAATGTGGGCGAATTTTTTATAGAAAACAAGCAGATCGTCCCAAAATAAAAGAAAAACGGCAGGCTCTTGCCATGTGGTGGTACGCATTATTTTCATAGCCGGGTGCAGAGTCCGTCCAGTGACGGATTCGGAGCAGATTTCATTGAACTATATACGTTGCGGTCGATGTTTGACTCCTTACAAGCAGGTCCTTCATCTAGGTACTGTACCCGGGTACTGCCGGCGTGAAAACAACGAGCGAGTACAAAACGATCTTACGTCTCTTTCGAGACAAGCCAGGCCTTTCGTTGCGCTGTGCCCAAATGAAACTCCACAAAAAAGGAACTCACGTATCTCCAAATACCATTCAACGCCGCCCGCATGGAATGTCTTTTCCATCAACTTTGAAGAAACCTTTATTGTCAGAGAAACACGTGGAGAAACGACTGGCGTCGTTTGTTGGAAAGGCTGTCGCCGCCGTAAGTACACCACTGCATTTGTGGTTATTTTCGGCGGGATCAGCTTCATGAAACTTGAGGGGTTGTCACGTACGGTGAAGCTGACCGTTTTCGCTTTAACATAAAGCGGAAAATGATCACCGGGGAACCGAGGGAAAGCTTCACCACACGGACAAGGTGATATCCCGTACGGTGAAGCTGGTCCCCTTAACTGTACACAGCGGTGGTGGCGGCGATATACTTATATTCATATAGAGCGATATGTATTGGTGGATCTACAATACTCTCTATTTACCATCGATGAACGGAATTTATCCGAAGAAGATAAACAACAAAAAAAAAATGAGAATTATATTAACAAAAATTACTTAGATTGAACTAAAGTGTGTGCGTGAGTATCGTTGAGTCGTGATTAGTTTCTTGAAAATATGTCATTCTACATTTAATGTCAAGGAATGATAATGTAAATTCTGATAAGATAATAGGTTTGTACTGAGATTGTACAATTATTACAACCGGTCCCTTAGCAGTGATACAAGCCCATTAAACGAGGCTTAAAAAGATACCATTATATAGAACATGGGTGGATAAAAACGGTTCCGAAATAAATAAAAACTCTTCAGGGCGTGTTCAACGAAAAAGCTTCTTTCCAAAATGATTGCTAAAGTTCTGCGAAACTTTTGTGAAACGTAAAATGTAGAGTAACGACTATAAAGATATTAACAAAAATCAAAATATCAACCGAAAAAATAGCGCCCGAAAATTATGGAGATCATTTGAGACGTTCACGAACAAGTTACAAATAATGTCATAGCGAGGAAATATGATACTTCTCCCTTATTCCATTTCTTGGCTTTGACGAGACACTTTTAGCGTAGAAATACGATAAGAGTCACGATCAACAAGGCATTGAAACACTGCAAGATTCTCATGACACGTTACATATGTCATTGTGTTATCGGGAGAAAGGAACCAGAGAAATGCGAAAAGAATAAAAGCAAAGGAATCGATAAAAAAAAGCAGGAGAAAATCCGGAAAACGGGAATTACACGGAATGAACGAGGAAGTGGCGGGACATAGAAGGAAAAAACAGCGTGGGTGGCGTGGAGTATACATCCATGTGTGGGGTATTCCACATAAAGTGGAACGGTTTGTGCCCGGGAATCAGTAGTTTTGACAACTCGTCTAAAATGTATTTCCTGTTTACTATATATAGAAAGCTTGCTGTAGTTATCGATCCTCTAATTATAATTGGTATAGGACTGCGATTTTAATGAAATTTATTACTTACCGTATCCTTACCTACCCCTCCTATGCCTTAGTCAATAATTAATTTTTTTAAATATTCACCAGTGCATTTTAGCTGCAAAAAGTGGGTTTTTCGAGTAAATAAGAACCAGCTTTATCAAATGATTCCTAATGACAAAAAAATAATTAAAAGTTTAATGATTGTGTTTACTGAAATTTTCATAAAAATGAAGCTGCCCGGATTTAATGGGTATTCGAATTATTCGAAAAATGTCTGTGCGCGCCCTAACTCCGCCAAATTTAGAGATATCCGCCAATTTTTTTAAATAATAATAGATTATGATTAAAGGACGGGTGTTATCGACTTTGGGCAAAAATCGGCGGAAGTGTTGAAATTTGATGAAATTTTGTAATTTTCAAAAAACGATTCCAGTCGCTCGAACTTCCACAAATTTTGAGATTTCGGACAAACAATTTTTACACAAAGAGAGTATCATTGAAGAACGGGCGATAGTGAATTTAACGAAAATTGCTAACAGAGTTCGGGTTTATGAAATTTTTAATTTTTCGAAAAATCTGTGCTTGATTTAAATTTTACGGATTTTCAGAGGTATTGTTAAAATTTTGTATACAAATCGAATATAATTAAATGATCCGATAGATTTTTATAAGATGTATCTGGGACTGTTACGATTCTATAAACTTTTGAGTTTTTCAGAAAAATGATCTGAAATTTGTAAACTCAGAACATTTTCAGATATCCGGCTGAGTTTTCGAGATTTCGTAATAAAATTTTATACATCGACAGAACGTTATTGACAAATGATTGGTGTGGAATTTTGCGAGGCTCGATAAATCGGTTCGGAATTTATGCAATTGTACGATTTTCGAAATATTTGAAATCGATATGATGGATGGAAAAAGGCTCCAAGTTGAAACTTTCAAATTGTATTCTCGAAATTTCACACAATGCTTGTTCGTTCAACAGTTTGTTCTCATTTATTTCTCTATATTATATATATCGCCGCCGCTGTCGCCTCCGTGTACAAGAGGCTACAGCGGCGGCGATAGCGAGCGGTGGCGAGTTGCCTGTGTGAGGGGATCGAGCGGGGGCGGAGTGGCTGGATGAGGCGATCAAGCGGATGCAGGGGACAGGTGAGGGAGCTCTGGGAGCGTTAGCGGGCGAAGCGCGCAGAGGGGCGAAGACCTCCTAGCATAAATATATAAATCTTTGGAGCGGTAGATTTTTATAAATAAACTCATTGATATTCCAATTAAAAGAACGCATTTTGGCGGTTTAAATGCACTAGCGAAATGATTTCTCTTCGCCAATCATTAGCTAAAATATACGGGCTAAGGGATTTATGGTAAACAACAAATTTCATTAAAATTGCGTAATGGTGTTTCCTATATCAATTATAATTGGGATCTATAACCATATGGCCCTCTTTACATGGTAAAAAAGTCAATGACTCCCACCCCGGATCACAAATCGTTCCTCTTGACACGGCATACTCCATATAGAGTTCAGTACCGGTGGTGCAGTACTTTTTCCCTTCTCTTTTCTACCCTCTCATTCTCTTTATCGAACGAACTCGGTCACCGTAAGTGGGCCGGTTGAGAGGGGAATTCGAGAATCTCAGATGGATGAACCGTGTAGGATGGAGAACCGCCGGTAGCAAGAAACGAGAGAAAGGTGGAAGATGAAGCCGAAAATGACGTGGAAAAAACCACAAAAACCCGACCAAAAATAATCGAACAGTGAGAAGCAAACTTGAATGTATAAAAGAATGTCGAAATATATATTTAGTATTTAGGCGCGCTATGTGCTAAGTTCGTCGCTATTATAACCGCGGATTTTTTTTAGAGGTATTCAGAGGCTTCGATCCCGCTAGCCTGGATGTTGCCTGAAACGGCACGGGCCAGTGTTGATAAGCCTCCACTCCGGATGTTGCTGGGTGCATTCAACTCGAGAAAGAAGAAATATTCATCACGAAGAAGAATTCATGAAAGAAGCTCTCTCTATGAGGAAGTTATAGATCAAAATAAAAAGACATTGAGAAATTTCACGAGGAAATTCGCGAAAACTTTCAATATACCTAATAATGAATTGTTTACAGTTGTTATTACTCCGGTTTTCTTCTTGAATTTTTAATGACACTGTGTTTAAAATGGGCCAAAACATCGAAAAATGGTATCTAGAAAACCTTTCGTGTGTGTATGTGAGAGCCAAGCGCGACGAATTCAACTTGCTATATCTTGAGAACGACTTGACCGATTTTGCTCATCGAATTGCCATTGTTTTCTGTAATTATCGTTGGAATGATTTCATGGTTCGAGGGTTTATGCGATTTTGAAATTTTCGAAAAATGTCTGTCATCGCTTGAATAACTTTCGTAAATTTGCAGCTGTCGAGTCAAATTTATTTACATAAATAAATTAGTCGACAACTATGTTTGGTATTGAATTTAGCAAGAATTGTTTGAGCGGTTTAGTTGTTATAAAATTGTTAATTTTTCGAAAGGTTGTGATTGATTTAATTTCGACAAATGTTCAGATCGGTGGTTAATTTTCCTTCGGGAATAGAGTATCATTAAAGGATGATTTCTACTGAATTTAGCGTGAATTGGTAAAAGGGTTAAGGGTTAATCTTCCTATTTTATGGTACATTTTACGTAAATTTTAACTGAAAAAGTCTTTTTTAATTACCTGGCGTCAAGACGCTACCGCGTCTCGATGTTTACTTAAACTTTCTTAAATTTACAACTATAGAGGCGGTACTTGCCATACGAATAGGTTAGAGGATAACCATATTCAGTGTAGAGTTTAAAATGAATTGGTAAAGAGTTTCAAAGTTGTAAAAAAATGTTGAATGTTTGAACTTTTGTATATTTCACAAAATTAGTGAGCTTGCTTTAATTTTAGTAAAAGTTGAAGTTGAAGAATAATAATGACAAATCATAAAACTTCGCAATCGGTGGTACTTTAGAATCGCTCAAATCTAATTCAGTAAAAAACCTTATTATTTTATCTCGCTTACAAAGCTTTCTCTATGAGAAAGTCAAAATTGACGAATTAACTTATTCATGGAGTGAGATTTCTGAGCGAGACAAAATAATGAGGAAGCGATGTCCTAATTTGCTAAGTTTCTAATTTGCACAGCTTTTGTTGTCGTTGATACTACTCAATCTCTGCCTTTCCCCAGCGATTTCCGGACTTCATTCTTCTGATGACAGCTCGTATTTGCTCGCGGTTCCGGTAGATAGTCTTATCCGTTTGTCTAATTATAAACGAATGAGAATTCGCAGACGAAATTTTACGAAAACTGGTCGTGTTCTTTTTGCTAATTTTACAAATAGCATGAAAGGCTTCTTTACTCAGGAATGATGACACGTTCATGAAGATTCTTCAGAATCACGATGGACAATTTGCTTCAGCAATCAGCAATCAAAGGAGGTTCGATGCTCGAAATTGTTGCAAATTTTGCGCCAAATAGGATAAGTCATTCTGAAGGTACAGCAAGTCGAATTTTATGAGCTGCCACACACACACACACACACACACGCACACAAACTTTTTTCTAAACGTAATTTTTTGACGTTTTGGAACATTCTGATGACGGCGGACATTAAAAACTGAAAACATTTTTTTTCACGAAAACAGAGCTACTATAACGAAGCAAAAATTAATCATAATATTTTTATATTTTCATCTCGACGTTTAATAGATTTTTCGACAATTTTATATTGTTGTGATGCATTAAAAATATTTCTGGTTAAAAACTTTTACTATTCGACAGACGCATCTGTCTGAAATTTAATTTAATTAATATAAATTTCTTTGTATAGTTTGCGCGTAGTAAAATGTTATGCACAACAACTGCTAATACACATTGCAACGGAAAAATTGAAGCTGTCCGTAAATACTTATTCGACACGACACTGAGTTCGTACAAAAACTGAAGTTTTTAACTTGTGAAATCCGTTAGCAATCTAAGGAAATAAAATCGGCAGACATTTTGTAATAGGATGACTAAAATAATCAAGGAGGATATTACTTTTCATGTCTATGATGTAATTTGCATTTCAAGCTTTTTATAATAATTTCTCGGTAAAATATGGATATATTAATTCTCGGTAAGTGCGCAAAATTATGATTTCTATGGAAGTTAGTGTATGATCGATATGTGTGGAAACGTCAATAGATCGCACAAATTCAGAAAAAGAGTTACGATCTTGAACGACAACAAGTTGGGAATATAATTCTTTAAGGTAGTAGTCTGGTAACTTAAGCCGATTTTCATGTCTTTTTTGGAGGGCGTTTTTTGTAGGAAAATAAAAATGAATCTTTTTGGATATTTAGGATGTTTTTGTTTACATATTAAAGATACAAAAAAAAAATTTTTTTTTAAATTTAATAGTTTGTTATTACTATTATTATTGATCGAAGTTGGCACCTCGAAGTTGGCAGCCCGGGTCCTAACTTTTTTTCTACCGAACCGATTGCTTTCAAATTTTAACAGGCTACTCTACACACTTATAATTCTCGTCGGAACTACCGAGAAATTTTTTCACCCCTAACTTTTTATTTCACAACCCCTTCTTTGCTAAAATAAAAGGACTTTTTTTTCCAAAGTCCGCCATTTGGTTATTTATCCATGAAATTTTACTTCAGTAGTTCCGACCAGAACTGTAAGTGTGTAGAGTAGCCTGTTAAAATTTGAAAGCAATCGGTTCGGTAGAAAAATGGTAGGACCCGGGCTGCCAACTTCGATCAAAAATAATAATAATAAAAAACTATTAAATAAAAAAAAAAAATTTTTTTTGTATTTTTAATATGTAAATAAAAACATCCTAAATATCCAAAAAGACACCCGGGGAATACCACTGGACTCGTAAAACACATTCAATATCCGAAGGGTGAAAGCGAATACCAAGCATTCGGTCCTAAGGATTTTCGTGATCCAGTGCGGAGAGGGATGCCATGTGATCGGGCAGAGGAACTGGGAGGAATTAGTCGTGGAACTCCAGATGCAGAAACAGAACGATAAAACTGTGTCTCCCGTATTGAAAGAGTAATCTAATTGGGCAAAAGTCGACAAATCCAATGCCATTCATAGATATAGCTGTGATCTTTTTTTAGCCTGTTCGGATCGCGTGGAACCGATTCATTTGAATTTATTTATTCCATTCAGACTGTCAATTACTTCCCGTATAACCAATGGATTTCGTGGAAAGTTGTAGGACAGAGTAACCATGACAGATTGGTATTTATTTCGACGAAGTATGATAACATGAAAAAAAGGTTCCATAAGAAAATTTTAATAGGGTCCAGTTGCTCGTAGAGACGGCCATCGATTGCATCTTTATGTTCGATAGTCTTTTAGAATAAAAAAAATCTATCCCACAAGCGACCTGAGAGAAGTTAGTTGAACATTCTGTTGATGTTATTTTGACATGCTAGGGTTCACCAAATCCGATGGTGATTATCTGTGGTCTCCAAAGTGTGTGGGAACTAAGAAGTGCGAACCTATCGGGGGTCTGTGAATTCTTAATAATAATTTAGGAATATTGTTCTCTAGAAACATCTGGGGATGTTACAGTAATGTTCAACGAAATCATATAAACGTTTTTGGGAATATTCTAAAAAAAATCCGTACGAATATGCGAACGATGTCACGTTAACATTCGTGTAACATCGCACGAATGGAAATTGGTTGTACTAAGCGGTATTCCAATACGGTCACTGAACTCCTAGGGATAATTCAAGGATGTTATGAAAACATTCTGGGATTACCCGTACGATGTCACTTGGATTTTCTAGAGGCATCCCAAAAATATTCATATATAATATTCCAAGAATGTTGCATGTACGTCCAACGAAAGCTCACCGGATATCATGTGACCTATCCCGTGTAAAAAAAGTTGAGTCTACATTAAGTCTTTCATGTGGTCTACGAAAAGTTTTCCATTGGAACAAAAGCAACCTTGAATGTAGATTTCTTACTCACAATCAGTGATTGAATTTAGTATAAGTCTACGAAAATCTATATCTCTCGATAGTGTATGATACGTTCCACATTGAGTTTACTGTAAGTCTACAGGATGTCTATGTCCGACTCTTCGAGCAGGATTACCAACAGTTGGCCCGAGGTAATGAGTATAGATTTGAATATAGACCTGATAGCCCTCATGGAAGACTTCTAGCAGCGTTCTCGTACAAACTACCAATTTTATATTAAAGTCAATAATCGTTAGAATAGGCAGACTTTTGGCATACTTAATAAATCGGGTAAATTTTTTTTACACGGGTTCTTAAGGATAGATGACGTTCTAGAGTGATTTAAAAAATGTAACCTGACAATCCTAGATGTACTTCAAGACTATCAGTAATGTTCCTAGACATATTCTGAGGATGCCATGGAAACATCCTCGATGGATCAGAGACGTGTCGTAGAAACATTTCAGAGCTATTCCAGGAACGTCATTGAACTTCCTGAAGCAATTTCATGAATGTCACGTGACACGACTTCGAGATATTTCGCAAACATTCCATGGGTGTCGTCGTGTATGGTGTCATCTCACCATACACGACAAAAAGATGTTATATAGATAATACTAAGAATACCAAGAATATTGACAACACTCCTATCGTCTAACCATCGTCCATATGTTCCATTGACATCGTTTTCATATGGATGTCATGTTGCAATATAGTCACGGGTAATGAACCCAAGACGTCGTGAAGACGTTTTACGAATATATTTCGACGAAATCTCACGTACATATAATTTAGCGTTTGGGACATTACTAATTTTGTCATTCTGTCGGATTTTTTGTACTACCTTGATCGTCAATGACCATGGAGGTCTGTGTACGACTATGAAGTATCGGGGAATATTTGATTGTGTCTTACCCTTGTCGAGAGTCTCTTTGGCCGCGCGTATGACCTTTCTCCGTCTAAGGCCGTCGCCCGTGACTATTGTCGTCGTGGCGGGATCGTTATCATGGTCAGTAGTACAGCTTGTGATATTCTTCGTCGTTGTTTCCGTCGGCGTAGACTCGCACACGCCACTTCTGCCGCAATTATCCGTTGTGTAACTCGTTTCTTTGTTAATAACTCGTCGTAAGTCGTTATGAAAATCGATCGTAGGGTCATTTGACCCCTCGCCGCCTGGCATAGTGGAAAACCCGATCGCGGGAGCAGGAACTTCCTGTCTCGTCCTTAACCGAGGACCGCTGAGCTTGTACTGACGACCGCATGGCGTTGCCGTCGTTGTCTTCTCGTTCACCCCACTCCTGGTATCTTCAAACACCCACCCAACCACCCTACCTTACACCCTCTATCGACCATCTCGCTCGCTCATTCGCCCCAAGAACCGTTCGCCCACTTTCGTCCACGCGTTTGAGCCTCGACTGCCGCTGATCGCCGTACGGCTGCGGGGGAAGGGGGCGACGTTTTTTTCTGCGATCATGCGCCATCTACGCTACATCCATATGAACCCGAAGCATGCGCCGTTACGATCGATGAACACATTTCCTTTAACCCCTGCCCTCTGCGTCACCGCGCGCCGACGACTCCCTCATTGGACCACCTTTAATGTAACAGTCCGACGATTGTGGCGTCGTTCACACATACGCATACACACGTAGGGCATTTGATTCTTGCAGCATATCCACACTCGTGTAAACATACAGTGTTTGGCTATTACCTACAGCGGCGAAGGGAGTTTTCACACCCCGTCTCCGTTTCTGGGATGGAGGGGGAAGGCAATAAAAAGGAGCTGTTCATGTAGTCCTCTTCGTTTCTCACTAGTCCAGCTCGTCGTTGATGGAATAGGCTTTTGGCTGAGCTTGGATATTCGGCGCATTGGAAATTCGAATTCAAAATATTGCAATGTTCGCGGGGGATAAAAGGTCAGGCACGAAATTACGATAAAAATGGAGGATGAGAGAACATATTTAAAATGCTCTTAAAATCACGTGAAACCCCATATTCTCCTGTATGAAATGTAAAATTGATGAACGCAGTTCGTAAGGTCCGGCGCATTTTCCAAAATTCAAAACACTTTCGAAAACATTTAATTTTAGTTTTTTGTTACCGTCAGTTGGTAGTTCACATGTTTATATAAATGATTCAAGTACAAACCGAGAGATGGACATGTAGAGAATGTGTTTCATATCACGTTAAAATGATGCGAGTCAGAAACCGACTGATTGTGGGTTTTGGTAAGTCTGCGGGGATGTACAGTTGTTCTTCTGATTCGCAATGTCTTCAGAGATGGTTGAATTTTTAGATAGAATAAAAACAGTTCATTGTGCAGAATAGTTAGGCAGAGTTTATCGTTCTATACTTATAACGGAAACCATCAGTGAGAAAAATGGCTCACAGGTTGTTTTACCTTCCGCCGGTATCACATCACTTCAAGTGAAATTTTCAAATCTTGCATTTCAAACCAGTCATCAACCGGTATTTAACTGCCTATTAGCAGACTCAAATAATAAGTTAGATTATCAAGTTAGATCCACCAAATATTCGGATACAGTTTAGAAATTCCATACCCTCAGAGCTCCAAAAAGTTGTAGGCACATCATGTGTGTTATCGATGAATCCCACCGATTTTTTTTTAATTTCCGAATCAACTATACAACTATTGGATTCTTGATCTCATCTCCTATTGATGAGAGAAAATCATAATTCTCAATCAACTATGAAGGTAGTATTTTTATTGTGTAAACGTGAGCTCTATGATTATTGGCCAAGACCAAAACGTTCAACGACAAAATCTCATGACAAAATATTTTTTTATTCGGTTAACAGTTGATCAATCCCAAAGATTTCTACGCGGTGACTCGAACAAAGCGACAAAATAACACCGACCGAGTCAAAAACACTGAAACAAAACCAACAAAACTCGGATGGGTATAACAATAATATGGATATGGATAATGTTATGATTGAATGGTGGCTATGAAATGAATGCTCTCACACACATAGATTTTCCACACGGGGATATTATTTTTTGGGATATTTTGTCGGAGAAACATGCACGTACGCACGCGTAGAAATAAATCTTTCATCGCTAGATACTTCTGCGTTAGATATTCTGTCTCGCAGATATTTTGTCATCGGCTTTTAGTCGTGTTACCGTGGACATGATGACTTAAGGCCACATTTTCAAGGAAAGCGATGTTTCATAACAAATTGTTATTGCAATGTAGTTTGCTTGGTGAAAAATTCTTCATTATTTTCAAAGCAGTGTGCTTGTTTCATGCCTGTTGCTGGAGACCATGATTCTCAAGTTTCCTTTCTGATGCCTTGGGTGGAGTAACCGAAAAACAGAAAAGAGAGGGGGGGGAGGGGGGAGGGAGAGAGAGAGAGAGAGAGAGAGAGAGAGAGCGGCAGGTAGGGAACCTTGGGTGTATAATGTTGTGTATTTTTACGTCCCGGTTTACATTTTGTATCTATTTCGCTTTTTATTAATGACGGATAATTTACCGTTCACTTACTTGGGTTAATTTTATATTATTGTTGTTGTTCCTCGTTAAAGTGACAATGTGCTCTTTTGGGATTGGAGCGAAAGAATGGGATCGGTATTTAGTTTTGTTTTAGGTCAACTTCATAAACTTTTGTCTTGCGAGTTATAATTTAAAGTTGATAGAACACTCGGATTTTACATGGTTTTCGTGAAAGTGGTCGACCACACTGGTCGACCCATGGAATTGGACTTCTGAATTTTTTATCGTCCCCGACCATGGTCATCGGAGGACGGAGTTACACTTCTGAATTATATTCCGAGCTTCATCGTCCTGGACGAGCTGCGGAGTTTAATTACTTCCAAAGATTGAATTTCGAAAATAGTGCACAGCACTTCGTGAGTCACTCCACGAGGTGTCAGATGACAAGAGCGGCCGTCGCGCACCCTCAAACCGTGCGGTAGCTGCTGGCTACCGTGGGAACTACACGGCCAGCAAAAAAATGCCAAGACAGCGGGTACTCGATAAACCAGCAGTTCCACGCCTCGAGGACGAGCGATCTCCAACCGTACCCCCTGCGATCATCCTTGTCGGCATCTCACCACGACCCACCGGTCAAGAGCACCCGTGGCTAAACTCTATTCATTTGACTCTTCAGAAATTGCTGATTGACGGATTAATTCTTGCCGACCCTGGACGTAACAGTATATAGCTGTCTGTCTATGATTGAGTGATTTGTCATTCCTAATGTAATATTCGAGTTCAGTTGGCATTCGTCCGTCGTTTGTTTAACTTGAGTCAGTTACTAGCTTGATCTGCGCGTGGAAGTTGTTGAGGATTATGTGAACCATGATATCATGGAGTATTTGCACGTTGTTGCTCCTGATATACGTCATTGTAGCCAACGATGATAGGATAATGAACACATGAGATGAATAATGAAATAAATAATGAATAACATGGGCAATGAGTGCATGATGAGGGAATAATGGTGTAAACGGGCTTCTACCCGGGTTCAAACCTGCAACCTGTCTCACTAGCCTTCATTGTCAGATTGGACCGAAAAATATTGAAAAAAAATGTTAGTGTACTAACAGTCATTTCTTAGACATTTTATGTTGTTTAAACGATAATTGCGTTCGTTTAAAATTAGTCTTCAAACCGGGAGTTATTTTATTAACCTAAGTATATGTCTACCAAATGACCTAACGAATAACGCTCTAACCACTGCTCTATCGAGCACTTGTGAATTACTTTTACGAATATCTTATATGCAGTCCAACCACCAGAAATAAAAATGGCAAATTATATTAAAAATTGTTTTCGTAGTAGATTTAATTTTAAGGTTGTGCGAGTTCTTGATTGAAAAATCGATGTGGTGATAATAATAATGATAATAAAAATAATATAAATACCATATTATAATTTGTTTTCATCATTAGTATTTTCAGCGTATATTTTTCGGTTGTTTGAAAAACTGAGAAAAGTACCTCCCGTTCAGTTGTGGGCGGGCAAGCCAGTACATGGTTCAGCGGTCACCCACGCCAGTACTGACTGCGGCGAATACTACTTAACATAGGAGACTGCCGAAGCCGTGATCCAACCGCGCATACACTGCTGCTAATCTTTTGATTGTGATTTTTGTTTTAAGAGGGGGGAAATGGGTTAGGCACCATAGGAGAGACACACGTTCTTTCCCGTGTGTCGGACTCTTTCGTGACGGCCTACCGACTAAAAACCGCCTCTGTCCCGTCTCGGCGGGGTGGTAACACGTTAGTATAACTTCACCCCCGCGGGACCTGTCCATCCTTCGTATCGTGCCGTTTGTCAGCTCGTAGATTCTCAAGTCATCGTATTGTCATGCTAACTCATTCATTCTCCAGACATCCTTCTTCTCTTGTACGTCTCAGGACGGTCTTGACGACCGCGTCAATTCGTGTCTTCGTCTCGTATCATCAGTCCGACTATGTTGTCGGAGGTAATGTCCCTCATCCTGTCTTTCAGTTGTTGCCACTGTACCGTCCATCTGTCGGATATAAAAACCGTGTATTCCACGTTGTCTCGTACATGTCCGCAGTACTTACAGTCCGGCGTCCGTACTCGGTTCATGTTATGTAGGTAACTCCGAAGTATCCATGTTCAGTCAGGAGTTGGGTTAGGTAGAAGTTTACCTCCTTAAATCCCCGTTCGGTCCATGGTCTCAAGTCCTTTTTTAGTCGTGTTGTCCACCTTCCCCTGGTCTCTGTTATCCACCGTGCTTGCCAGTCCGTCAGTGTCTTCTCTCTTTCGCGCCTTGCCGCGTCAGACCTTTCGGTCTGTTCGTTCCGTTCGTAAATCCGTTTTCGTTCCGTGGCTAATGAGTCTATCGGATTCACGCCCGCCACAACCAGGGCCGCTTCTGCCGGGACGGCCCTGTAGGCGCACGCTATCCTTAGTGCCCTGTCTCTGAACGTACGTCATCGTCTTTCTGTACTTCTTTATGGTGAGTGCGGTCGTCCATACTTTTGCGCCGTATAGGAGGATCGAGTGGGCCGTCGACATAAGTAGTCTCAGTGTTGACGGTTTCGGTCTGTGTGTGTTTGCCATCAGAAGGGTGACCGAAGCAACCTTCACCCCCGCCCTCTCGGCCGTTCGTTTTATGTGATGCCAGAAGGTCAGCTTCATATCTAGGGTTATCCCTAGATATTTTACTTCTCCCCTGGTCTCCGCCTGTTCCGTCCCGACCATCATCGGTATGATCGTCGGTATGCGTCGTTTGGTTAGCATGAGTACTTCCGTCTTGGCCAGTGCGAGAGTCAACCCGTGCTCCATCATCCATCTGTCTACGCGCCTCATGACTTGGTTTAGTGTCAGCTGGGCCAGGTCCGCACTACGCTCCACAATCACTGCCGCAACGTCATCGGCGTAGGCGACGAGTGATGCGTTGCGTGGCATCCCCAACCTCAGCAGGCTATCATACATTACGTTCCATAGGTCCGGTCCGAGTATCAATCCTTGTGCGACTCCCGCGGTGATACTTTTACTCACATGTCCTTCCTCTGCCTCGTACGTAATTTGTCTGTCGTTGAGGTAGTCCCTCAGTACCCGTAAAAGGTAAGGGGGGATCCGAAAAGCTCCCTCAAGCGCTCCCAAGATGTCCACCCACCTAGCCGAGTTGAAAGCGTTCCTCACGTCCCGTGTCACCAGTATAACCCGGGGTCTTGCCGCGTGGCAGGCATCGTCCGTCCTACTGATGGTCTCGATAACCTTCCGGAATGCGCCTATCGTCGATCGCCCCCTGCGGAAGCCGTGCTGATTTTCTGAGAGGCCCCCCGCCGCTCCTATCGCGTCTGTCAGTCGTGGTCTCAGAAGCAGTTTTAAAACTTTTCCCGTCGTGTCCAAGAGATTCAGTGGTTTGTAGGAGGACAGCATATGAGGCTCTCCCTTTCTTTTGCTAAGGAAAACCAGTCTAGCCGTCTTCCAACGCGTGCTGACAGTCCCTGTCTTAAGACTATCCTAAGTCCTGAGGGGAGCCGTCAGCCGCAGGACTTCAACTGGTACGCCGTCGGGTGCTTTCCCCGCCTTCAGGGAGGTCGTAGCTTTAGTAAGCTCTTCTTCTGTAAAGACGGGAACGTCGCGTCTGTCGTTTGCGTCTGTCACCTCCCCCTTGTCGGGTGATTCGGGAAGAGTCCGTCTACGATCCGTCCCATAGTCGTTGCGTCCTTAAGTACTGGTGGACCTCGGGTCCCCGTCTCTGACAAGGAAAGCACTCGAGGTGTCCCCCTCCGGTTTTGTTGAAACTCAAATATGTTATAGAGCATTAAAAACTAAGCGACACATATTTTTTTATCGGCGGAAAAACGGTTTCAAGGGGTGAAACCACTCCCTAAAGTTACACATGTCAAGGGGCGATTTTGCAGTTTCACATAGAAGCAGTGCATCGATTTTGATGAAACACAGAGTAAAATGTTTCTTGTGCGAAGAAATGAAGAACCCACCAGATAATGAAAAAAATATATATTTTAAGGGGTTGAAACGCCCTCGAACATCCACTTTTTGCTCCCTACATTGAAAACTTGCGAATCGATTGGAATGAAAATTATGCTATTGTGTAGCGGAAATAAAACTAAAGTTGACGTGTTTTTGTATTTGCGCGAGAAAATTTTGTTAAGGGGGTAAACTACTCCTATTTGAGTTTTTACATTCCAGTTGTCTCCTTGTCATTGCAAATGTGTTTGCCGATAAGAACTCTTCTCATCAAGCTAAAATTAATGATTCACCGTTTTTTTAAATAGTACGTAGACATAGGGGGGGCAGACCATCCTTTGTAACCCCCTTTTGAATAGTTATTCAAAAGTTTCCCAACTACTGCCAAGAAATTGTATAATGGTACGATTTTCGTATTTAGATAAACTTACGCATCTACGAGAAGCATAATTAAGAGGGATTATACTATACATCATTCGCTAACACATTCTTTTCTTTACATAATTTTCCTTACTTTTTCACATATCGACGATGCGATATAACGAGGTGTTTATATATTATTAAATGATATTACCCGTAATAAAGTGACAGGTTCTAATGAATGGACTAATTTCTCTGTATAGATTTTCAAGTAGGTGTTACTTTTACCTAAAACAGATGTGCTAGATTCTTTGAAACGGGAACCTTAATAGTATATTTCAAGTGAATTGGTTGCTTCTTTCGAAAGGATCATATGTGTATAAGCGCTTTTGACGTACACACTTTATTTACATACTTTTTGACGTAAACATATTTTGAATTATAAAAAAAATCCGTACATGATATGATAATCAAGTGTCTTGACGTAATGCAATCGATATCAAAATAATTCAATTGTCTCAATTGTCGTATAGATTTAACCTGTTTGTATTTTTGTTTAACGCTTTCAACACTATAATTTTTTTTACCCGATCCCCAGTATTCCACCGCTTTTCGTTTATAGTCATAACTTAATTCATCATCACTGGAACACTTATCGGAATCGTATTCGGTAACATTTGTTTCCCAAAAAGTATCTTCAACAGGCGTCGCTTCGCGTTCCTTAAAATGTTCTTGGAAATCGAGCGTATTTTCGTGTATCATTTCAACTCCATTGTCTTCCATAGAGTCGATTAAAATTTGTTCAAGATGTCCCGTCAGCTCCATTTCTGCATTATTCACTGGAGTTTCTACTATGTTCATAACTTCAATGTAGCCAGCAGAAGTTTAATAACGTTAATTGGATTCACTTTCATTGTCAATGATTGAAGGTTGCACAAAAAAAATTTTAGAGCTGCTCGGAGAACGAGGTATCGAGCGCGGAACCGAACGTAAATGCGAAAATGCGAATTCATGGCGTCTTTTATAGACAGCTTATCCAAAAACCTGAGACATCGCGCACTAACAAAAAATGATAATAGTTTCATCAGTGCCAAAAATATTTGATTATATCTTGAAGCCTTTATTTTTCACTGCTATTCCCAGAATCTAATCAGTATTCCAGTATCGCATTCTTTGGTTTGCCTGCCACAGCAATTGCTGATGAGCATTGCCCGTGACATCCACGTAGTGTCACCGAACAGCAAAGTGTTAGTAACGAATTTAGGTGGTAAATAATAGTACTGAAGTTGTAAATTCCTCAATTACGGATAATGCTACGAAGGCACAATCAAAAGTGTATTTTGACGGTCAGCCATATAGCTGTACTGCTAATATTGAAAATATGCTCCTGCAGCAACGTGTGAAAAAGCAAGGAAAATGTTATAAAAAAACAGATGCGTTAGTGAATGAAATATACTATAATCCCTCTTAATTATGCTTCTCGTAAATGCGTAAGTTTATCCGAATACGAAAATCATAGCATCATACAATTTCTTGGCAGTGGTTCGGAAACTTTTGAATAACTATTAAAAAAGGGGTTACAAAGAGTGGTCTGCCCCCTCATGTATACATACTATTTAAAAAAAACTGTGAATCATTGATTTTAGCTTGAGGAGGAGAGTTCTTATCGGTAAACACATTTGCAATGACAAGGAGACAACTGGAATGAAAAAACTCAAATAGGGGTAGCTTGCCTCCTCAAAACTGTTTTCTTGCACAAATAGCAAAATACGTGGACTATAATTTTATTTCCGCTATAAAACAGTATAATTTTCATTCCAATCGATTCGCAAGTTTTCAATGTAGGGTGCAAGACTCAGATGTTCAAGGGAGTTTCAACCCCTTAAAATAACAGAAAAATGGTGAAACATTAATTTTAGCTTAAGGGTGAACACCACTGTGACCCCCTGTTTTTTTTCACATTTTTCAAGAATTTTTTTTTGTGGGAAAAAAAGAGATATTTGAAAATTTTTGTTGGGTTTTGTTCCTTGTTTATTAATGTATCAAAAAACATTTTTTTCACATTTTTCACGCCGGATGGTGGCGCTGGGGAAGCTCTCGGGTCAGGTGCTGTCATCTCCGCGGCACGCAGCAGAACTCTCTTCAACGTCGATCTGAAAAAAAATACCGAGTGTTTTCGTTAATAATATGATATTTTGAAGAGAAGTACATAAGGATTTGGAAAAATATTGTTTAAAAAAAAATAGGCACGCCTTTGAAATTAAAGTTAATTTCAAAGGCGTGCCTATTTTTTTAAAACAATATTTTTCCAAATCCTTATGTACTTCTCTTCAAAATATCATATTATTAACGAAAACACTCGGTATTTTTTTTCAGATCGACGTTGAAGAGAGTTCTGCTGCGTGCCGCGGAGATGACAGCACCTGACGCGAGAACTTCCCCAGCGCCACCATGCGGCGTGAAAATGTGAAAAAAATGTTTTTTGATACATTAATAAACAAGGAACAAAACCCAACAAAATTTTTCGAATATCTCTTTTTTTTCCCACAAAAAAAAATTCTTGAAAAATGTGAAAAAAAATAGGGGGTCACCGAGCGGGAGCTCCAGTCTGAGCAGGCTGTCGTACAATCCGTTCCAGAAGTCTGGTCCAATTATGGATCCTTGGGCCACCCCTGCGATGATTTGTCTCGTTACCTGTCCCTGTGTTGTCTCGTATGAATTCGTCGGTGTCGCAGGTAATATTCCACAACCCGGTGTAGGTACGGCGGAGTTCTATAGTCGTTTCTGAATGCCCCCAGATTGTCGACCCATCTGGCCGAGTTGAAAGCGTTCCTGATGTCCAGTGTCGCCAGCAGCACGATGGGCCGTGCTGCGTGGCAGTGTCTGTCTGTGTCCCGGAAGGAGTCGATCACCTTCTGAATTGCTCCGATGGTTGATCGACCCTCCCTGAAGCCGAACTGCAGGTCCAAGAGGCCCCCACCGTTTTGTATCGCGTCTGTCAGCCTTGGTCTAAGTAGTCGTTCGTACAGTTCCCTGTCGTGTCCAGTAAGCTCAACGGCCGGTAGGCCGACGGCGAGCCGGGGTCGCCCTTCCCCTGCGGGATGAGGACCAGTCTCGCCGTCTTCCAGTGATCGCTGAAGGTCCATGTCGTCAAACACGTGTTGTACAAGTCGAGGAGTATCTCCGGCCTCTGGGTAACTATCAGCCGGATAATTTCCCACGGTACTCCGTCAGGTCCCGGCGCCTTGCCCATCTTCACCGCGTTGGCTGCTCTAGTGAGCTCTTCCGTCGTAAAGACGGAAGCCGCCGGGATATCGTTGTCGTTCGTTGCGTCCGGCGTATCGGGTGTGTCGGGAACAGTACGTCGACGATCCGTCGTGTGGATTCCGCGTCTTTGAGGTCCGGTCGAGCCCGGGCCCCCAGTTTACCGGTTACAATCTTGTACCCAGTGTCGGTATAGAGTCCCCGTATCCTGGTCGTGTGTAAGTCGGTACGTTTCCGTGTTTGCCACTGCCAGGTCTAGCCTTGCGGCCATCTCCAGTAGTAGTCGTCCCTGTTTGTTCGTTTCTGTCATGCCCCACTCGATCGCCCTCGCGTTGAAGTCCCCCGCGACCATGACGTTTCCGGGCAGATCCCTTATTTCGTCCTCGAGGAACGCTACCTTTCTCTCGAACTTCGCCACGGCGCAGTTTGGGGTCAGGTAGACGCTGATGTATGTGATGGCGCCCACCCTGGCTCAAACGTAATCGTCTCCTCCGCCCCGATCGGTTATCCGGGAGCGGGCCGCGCCCCTCACCCAAATAGCAACTGTCTTCGTTTCGTGGCGGGAGTAACTATGACTCTCTTAAGGTAGCCAAATGCCTCGTCATCTAATTGGTGACGTAGCGGCGTTTCTGGGACTACTTTAGGTCCATGGTTTAGCAAGCACTGGCCTCTCCGTGGCTCTCGCTATGAGTACCCGTCTGGCAACAGATGCGAAACGAACTAAGTGCCTCTGCATGGTGACGATACAGGCTCGTCTAAGGATAGCGCACCTGATGCGGCTCCAGGTAACGATACAGGCTCGTATAAGGATAGCGCACTTGATGCGGCTCCAAGTAACGATACCGGCTCGTTGACAGGGATACGAGCACTTGATGCTGCTCCCAGCTCTGAAGTATGCGCTCCCGCGGTCACTGGATGTTGTATATCTCCGTCCAGGGGGCTGCGTGGAGGACAGCATACAGTACACCGAGTTGTCAACATGCCCGGCATATGTCGGGTGGTTGGAGCAAGTAGGTAATATGCCGGGGGCGAACGTCGGAAGGGCGAGTATCGCTGTAAGGCACTCTGGGGGCTCCGGGAGTCCGCAGAAGGAGTGTGCAGTTTACGCATGCGCTGAAAGAGAGATCGTGGCCGGGCTGTTGCCTACTAATGACAACAGGCTTTCCACAAACAAGTACTCCACAAAGTGCAAGATGGGAGTCTAATGAAATGTGTCCGCTGCCTACCCTTACAGCAAGTGCTGTGGTACTCCAAGGCCCTTTACTGAATTACTGGCCGAGTCATTTGATGCAAGTCGGATTCGACTATAATGGCGGCAATGCACGGTAACGCTCAGCGAGTGGCACCCGTGGGGGCGCTCCCTCCGCGAGGGGTTCCCTGGTAACACACACCGAACTGGAACGACGAGGCATCTCCCTTTTGGTTGTTCGCATTCCGGCACGGTCTGTGGCTAAACGCGACTTAAAATGCTCTCGGGCAAACATTGCTTACAGCAGTGCAGGCTAGATTGTAGGCCAGACCATCAGGCAACAATCGTAGAAGCCGGTATGAGAGTGGCCAATTGGCTATACTTTCAGGTACGGCGCATCCCTCGGGATGGAGTAACGAAGTCACTATTGTCTTCGTTTCGTTTGTTATCCATGTCTGCGTCGGTCGTATCCTGTACGGTTCGCACAGTATCAGGATGTTACCGTCGTATTCGTCTGCTATCTGGGGCAGTAACATGTCTGCTGTCCTACTGCGATTCAGGTTTCCCCGAATTATTCTGTCCGTTGTCTGTCTTGCCTCATGCGCTCCTCCAGCGCAGCCCAGAACTCGGTACACCGCCCGGATCCCGCGAAGTGTCCGACGTCCTCGTGTCCCGCCTTGATGCACAAGGGACTGGTCTGTTTTTACAGTCAGTCGCGTAGTGTCCCGTTTCACCGCATTTCCTGCAGCATTTTGTCCGGTCCTCATTCTCGCAATTCGTCTTTGTATGTCCGTAGCCTAGGCATTTGTAACATTTCGTCACTGTCAACCGTTTTCGGAGGAGGCATCGCACCCATCCGGTCCCGATACGGCCGCGGTCGAGGAGCACCCTGGCTTCGTGCGATTCCAGGTCGCACACCGCCATGTACTGCTCAGCCCGGTTCGGGCCGAAGATGTGGACGCCGAATTGCGCGTCTCATCCCGTCTCGCGTCTCAGTGACTGTATAACGTCGTCTTTCGTCGTGGCGTAGTCCAGGTCCAGGATCTCCAGTTGGGCCCTGGGAGTCGTGGTCTTGACGCTGCTTGCGCCCCCGACCGCTTCCTGGAGCGCACGTCGAAAGTCTTCGCGTCCTTCCGTATAGGCCTGTATCTTAAGTAGGCACAGTCCAGTCTTGGTCTTCCTTAAAGTCGTTATCTGCACGTGACTCCTCGTCTGATCGACCGTCGCTATGTCTGAGTACGTCGTGTCCTCTCCAGGCTTGACTAATACAGCCGTCCCCCGGTGATTGGGGGCCGGCTTGCGTTTGTCCTCCTGGGTAGTCGGGTTCGTCTCGTTCGGTCTGTCTTTCGGTTTCTTCGTTTTGGCCTTTTTCTGTGTTGTCACCATTTGCCAGGGTGCGGCCGGTTCCCCTCTTGGTGTTCTCTTCTGAGAGGCCTCCGGGGCCTCTCAGATGTAAGGCTTGTCTGACAATTCACTCCATATCGGAATATGATCTGGCCGCTGATCTGGGCGCGATCCGATTAGCCTGATCAAGATTTGCCACGGATGCTTTAGCCGCACCTGACCCGGCCCTGATATAGGAGGACTGTCCAGAAAGTTCGTCTACATAATTTAAAAAAATTTATTATACAAATAATCAGTCAAATCAATCTTGTCGCCTTCAAAGTACTCTCCTTGAGATAAAATGCACTTGCGCCAACGCCGTTTCCTCTGCTCGGAGGTCCCTTGGAAGTCCTCTGCTGAAAGGCTCTTCAGCTGCCTCGTCGTAGCCTTGTTGATGGCCTCCACGCCCCCCAAATGCCGCCCCTGAAGCACCATTTTAGTTTTGGGGAATAGTTTTGGGGGGTGTTCAGTCACAGTGATGGAGCTGGGGGCCAAAAATTGGCGCTCTGGAGCCAAAAGCTTGGGGACAATTTTCGCACACAGTTTTTTCATTTCAAGTTTTTTAGTTAAAATGTTATGACCGATTGGTTTGCTCAATGAGAGCTCTTCAGCCACCATTCTGACTGTTAGACGACGATCTTGAAGCACACAAGCTCGACCTCTTGCCGCATTGTCATCACAAGTGGATGTGGCAGGACGTCCTGAACGGGAGTTACATTTGAAATCATCTCGGCCATCACGAAACCTCTTTAGCCACGTGTTGATAGTTGGTTCCTTCAAAGCATATCTCCTCTATAAACTTGTGTCGAAGTCTCAAAAATTTGACCGCTGTTTTGCGAGAAATTCGATATTGATTCGCTGATCTTCAATGATGGAAAGTTCCATTACGATGCGATGGCTGACTTGAAAGGAGGTCACTTTGAAAAATCACACAACCCGTGCACCTGCTCGGAGAGAGGCCGGACTCAGTCTAGAGTCTAGAGTGGGGATCTAAAGAGGGGGAGGAACGCGCCAGACGCCCCGCCCACTCAATTACAGAGAAATTATTTACACCAACTTTCTGGACAGATCTCGTATGTTATGTGAGGCTAGCCTGATAATCTGCGCCGTATCAGAATATGAACAGCCCCTGATCTGGGCCCGATCCGGTTATCCTCATCAGGCGAACCTTATCGATTTCTGATCGGGGCTTGATTTTATATCAGGCTAGCCGAAACAAATTTCTGCTCGGGTACCACAGGAGCATGAACAAAAATGAAGTTTGCAAAATAACGAAGAATATGGACCAACTACAGACATTGGACGTTTGAAGAAAGAAGAATATTGGAGCATAAATTAGTTTGAGAAATGGAAACATTTAAAAATCGGATACAGACCAGAGGTCCGTAAGAGGCAGTAGCCTTATTTTGAGCCAAACCGAAAATGCTGGACAAATTCAAATGTGACCCATAAGGATACTAGTCAAAAATATAATTATTTTGTGTATGAAAACTATCCTGCGTCAGATTTTTGGTCATGTTGTTTCTGAGGAAGTGGACCACAATGGACCTGTACTGTCAGGATAGGGTAGGAATTCGAACATAATAGAGATATACATACCGGATTAACATGGCACATTCTGATGGTGCGGAAGTTGCCAGGGCTACACCTCACAGCGAGGGAAACCTCTCCTTTGGTAGTAAATATTGTAATCAAGCACATTTAGACAAAGTCGAGGTTTCGAGGACCCTCGATCTCTCACAATCAGTGAACGCCCAATACGTTAATTCGTCCACAGACAATTTCCTTATCTTCGAAACTTGACCTTATCTAAATGCGCTACAGTTTTTGTTACCGAGCCCCTCACCGGTCGTAAACATGTGGACAGGGGGGTGGTAGGGGAAGGGTTTTAAGCTCGTCTTAAGGAAGAGGGAGTCGTATTACAAATATCAGAAGATATGGAACATATAGTTCTCTTGTATTATTAATTATTATATAAGAGATTGATAAACGATCGATACGACGAACGTGTGCATGGTGACTAATGTTCTGGAAATTCTGGATAACCTGGAAATGTAATGGATTCTGGTTGAATCTGGAAAAATCCTGAAAATATTATGGAACCCCGTCGATCAGCTTGGAATGTTTTTTTTCGGTGTTTTCCCCTTATCATCCTACTTTTGTAGATGTTTAATATTAGTATCAACGTACACGTTTCACGCGATTTTAAGATACCGAGTTTTTAGTTTAGGCGATATTAGCTAAGCTGAAATAGAGTGAAGTGTGCTGACCAAAACTGGTAAATAAGGGACAAGAAATACGGACCACGGTCTTGTATACAGGTCTATAAAACTCCTTTGTTGGAAGTGGCCCTCTTCACGAAGTCGTTTTTAATTTCTGTAGCAACCACTAGAGGCATTACGATCGGAAAATGCATATAGACACGACCTGAAAACACCTTGATAGCTGCTATACTTACATATTATGTTTATGTTGGCGTAGATCGCTGTGTTGTATACTATTGGTAATTACACTGGTCTGCAAAAAAAAAATTTATTTTTCTCCTTCTTGTTTTCATGCATGAATTCATCATATTTTGTGCTCTAAACACGGAATCTGACATACAATTAAGTACCATACGTAGATTTCTAATATAATATTTATTTAATTAACAAACAATATTATTAAAATATCAATTATCATAACGAAATAAAAAAATATTACGGTCTAAGTTTTACAGTGAAAAATCCTAAATTATAGTCACAAAATGAATAAATATCGGTCAGTTATCTCATTATATGGTGAGAAAATTTGTTATTTTGTGGTTTTTTTCCTTTTCATCGTTTCTATTGGAGTTTCTCGCCGAATTGACCAACAGAAATCAGCAAGCATTGCTGCTCACCATCTCCCACTGTAGCGTTTTTCAATCTGCATTATATCCTGATGAAACCTTTCACCATGCTCATCTGATACGGCTCCAAGATTTTCAGGAAAGAAATCTAAATGAGAGTCCAAAAAATGAATCTTGAGTGACATATTGCATCCTAAAGATTTATAAGCAGAAAGAAACTCCCGAATGATTTGTCGGTAGTTCTCACTTTTTGTATTCCCAAGAAAATTATGACAAACTTCCACAAAAGCCACCCAAGCTCTTTTTTCTGCTTCGCTCAACTTCGAATCAAAAGCTTCATCTTTCATTAGCTCACGTATCTGCGGACCTACAAAAATTCCTTCCTTTAATTTTGCGTCACTGATTCGAGGAAATTTTGTTTTTAGATATTGAAAACCTGCACCATCTTTATTCATAGCTTTCACAAAGTTTTTCATGATTCCCAACTTTATGTGAAGTGGTGGCAGAAAAATTTTCTCACTTGGCACTAAAGGTTTCTGAGACACATTTTTAAGCCCAGAAGTTAAACTTTTTCTTAGTGGCCAAATTTTTATTTTGTAATGTTTTTCTCTTGCGCGACTGTCCCACTCATAAAGAAAACAGCAAAACTTTGTGTATTCGCCTTGTAATCCAGTGAGTATAGCGACGACTTTTAAATCAGCACAAATATTCCATAAGTATTGAGAATATTCAATTTTTTCGAGTATTACCTCTAGGTTTGCATAATTTTCCTTTATGTTTGTAGCATGTGCAACGGGCACAGATGGGTATTTATTACCATTATGGAGTAGAACGGCTTTTAAGCTTATTTTTGAAGCATCAATAAAAAGTCTCCATTCACTAGAATCTTCTGGAAAACTCAGTTCTTGAAGAAGCCCTGCAGCATCATTACAATATACCAAATCATCTTCTTTGGAAAAGTAACTCGTAAAATCTTCTTGCCTCGTACGAAAATATGAAACTCTGGTACTTTTATCCAATAGATTCCACTGTTTTAATCTTGATCCAAGTAATTGCGCCTTAGATTTTGAAAGTCCTAAGTCTCTAACAAGATCATTTAAGTCACCTTGTTTAAGTAAATGAGGTTCTTTAGATGGACTGGAAGATCCAGACAAAGTGTATGAAGATGAAGATGTACCGGCAGAAAGAAAACTCGATTAAGATTGAAGACCAGAAATATTTTTATTTTCCACCTTCTCATTAATTGGTGGAATTGGAGGTAAAGTACCTTCACCACGAGGAATTGGTCTCTTTGCAGATGGGACGTTCGGGTATACAATCTTATTTTTATTTTTTTTCGAGAATCCTCGTGTTGATGTCATGCAGAAATAACAATCATTTTCATGATTCTGAGGCTCACTCCAAATCATTGGCATTGTAAACGGCATGGATTTGTGGCATCCTTCAAGCCAACCTCTCAACGTTCTTGAGCAGCTATTGCAACATACTTTTGGCAACCAACTCTTATCTCGCTCATCGATAGAAAATCCAAAATATAGCTTATAAGCTGTTTTAACAAGATCTGTCATGACATTTCGCTGCGTTTTTAGTACGAATTCCCCACAAATGTAGCAAAAACAGTCGGTAGAATTTTTACAAGTTCGAGACATTTTATAACCTAAAATTACATAAAATTTTATTAAAATAATTTTCAAACATCTATTTTATATTTATTGGCTCTGCTCATAAAAAAATACATAAACTACACATAAAATACTCAAAACCAATATAGAGAACATGAACTTTATGCAAAACTTACCAAAATATTTGATACAAAATGTAAACAATTAAGAGACAAGTTTTCACTCAACTGTTGTGAAGTCACAGCGAATACTGCGCATGCGCGTATGTACTACCATAAAAATCACCTTCGGCACTTCCCTTCTTTCTCTT
Organism: Oxytorus armatus; assembly: GCA_958009045.1. Taxonomy (NCBI): domain Eukaryota; kingdom Metazoa; phylum Arthropoda; class Insecta; order Hymenoptera; family Ichneumonidae; genus Oxytorus; species Oxytorus armatus. Next base: position 6,876,973 of record OY253747.1, on the reverse strand, counting down.
ACAACTCGCTAAAACTTATTTTGTGCATACACTGTTTGTATATACACTGTTTGTAACATTGACGCGCAAAAAAATTAAAAAAAAACCCAAATTTTTGAAAAAAAAACAATTCATATAAAAAAATCTAGACGTGATGGAAAAAATCGGCCAACGGGGATAGATTCAGAACATTTGAATCGTCATATTTATGACAACATATTTTAAAGGAGGATTTCATTGCAGACCAGTGTTATTATGTTAAAAATGACAAATCTGTGTGTGATACCAAACTGCTTCTGTTTATTTTATAATTATTTCATCAATTTATAGTGTTTATTTATTCAAGAAGCGTTAATATTTATCACGCCCGGTTACAGTTAGAATGTTTCAAACTTGATTGTTTCAAATTAAGGGCATATTTATTCAGTGTATTCATCGAAGTTGACGGGATTAATAACTTTTTCATAATTACATATAATAAAGATGTGTAACGCGGAGAAAATCGATAGTGGGATAGAGACAGACAACCGCGAGAGCTATGGCGGGGTTTTTAGGTTATACGGGGTCTGTTAAAAAAGTATCGCGAATTTTGAATTTTCGCGGGCTACGTATATTCGATTTTCGATTTTTTTGTGGCGTTAGGTTGGTACTCATGTCCCTCACTTATGCTGAAAAAATCGGCCATTTTGAATGTTTAGTTAATTGTTGACAGCTGTTTTGGTTAGACGTGTTTTGGCTTGTCTTCGATTTTTGACTATTCCAAAAAAGCAGTTTCCATCGCGATGATTGAGCTTTGGTTTCCACGTCATAACCATAAGCCCATGATTCGTCACCAGTTATGACTCTCTGAAGCAAATTTGGGTCGTCGCGGACCGAGTCCAACACCTTAGCAATGTTAACGCGACACTGTTTTTGTTCGATATCGAGCAATTTTGGCACGAATTTCGCGGAGACCCGTCTCATGCCGAAATCATTGGTAAAAATCGGATAGCACGAGCCAATCGATATGTTTAGTTCCTCAGCAACTTCTCTAACGGTGATTCGACGATTGGCCAATATTGTTTTCTTCACTTCATCAATGTTTTCGTCTGTTGTTGATGTGCTCGGGCGTCCGGAACGCATTTAGTTGTTCGCGTCTTCTCGGCCCTCTGAGAACATTTTGTACCACCGATAAACGTTGCTTTGGTCCAAGGTAGCTTCACCATATGCCACAGTCAACATTCGGAATGGACCGCGCACTTAATTTTGTTTTTCACACAAAATTTGATACAGATTCTTTGATCCATTTTTTGGAATATGCAAAAATCGAAGACAAGCCAAAACACGTCTAACCAAAACAGCTGTCAACAATTAACTAAACATTCAAAATGGTCGATTTTTTCAGCATAAGTGAGGGACATGAGTACCAACCTAACGCCACAAAAAAGTCGAAAATCGAATATACGTAGCCCGCGGAAATTCAAAATTCGCGATACTTTTTGAACAGACCTCGTATCTATCTGCATTATCTGATAGCAACACTTCTAGTGGCTGCTACAGAAATTAAGAAACGATTTCGTTAAGTGGGGAGATACATATAGACCCGCGAATTTTATTCGAGTTTGATTAATTTTTTTTTAAAGAATAATTCATTCGACGTTTTTGAAACTTAGCGTATAGTTTATATTTTTAACTATTACAAAAAAAAATTGACAAATATAATTTTGAGAAAAATGCGATTCCAGTTTGTGCACATAAAAATTCTATGCTTGTAGTGACTTACGAGTTAGTCAGCAATTCCAGCGCTATACAATACTCCTTCGATATCCTCGTAGAACTCATTTTTCTTAAGTAGTTCCTCGATGAAAATTTTATATGTATTTCCTCCCTTAAGGGTCCTCCCCCATCACTGAAATTTGAGGAAGTTTGCAGCCTGTATACAAGACCGTGATAAGGACGGCAGCACTAGGTAAAGTACAATACATAACTCGATACTGTTATATATTAATGCATGATCTGCTCAGTGACATCGCCCTTGTTTCCAGTGTTTTGCGTGATGGGCTTAACGATAAAATCCGATAGGTTGGCTCTGGCCGCGAATACTCGTATACTTCGAGTCCAACTCCCGAGCAGAAAGAGATAAATAACCGACATTGTTAACAAATTACTAACCAGACTAGAAGAATGATCCACGTAATGGGTTAGCAGTCCAAGTTTGGCGATAGATCTTCTATTTCTGCCTCGTAGTATAAAGAAGTTTTATCCAAGCAAAAGAAAGATATTGAAGAGGCAGAGAAGTTAAACACAAATAAATCTCGTTACATATAAGCATGCAAAGAGTTAGAGGAAAAAAAGTGAAAGATAACGAACGAAACTTTACAAGAAACAAGTTGCATTAAGGAAGAAATAGAACGTTTGCAATGTCCCTAATGTTTGTTTTTTGACTTTTTTAGATTTTGCAGTTACAAAATGTGATAGTTATTAATATACGGTTTGTAACCAAAACTACCGTCTGGCTTAACCGAATATGATTTTAACGAAAAAATTGTTGAATTATTTAAAAAATATATATATATATATATTAGGGCGATATTTTTTTTCGAATAATTTTTTTACAGTCCCCACCCGAAATTTTGTTGGATATGTCGAAAAAGAAATTCCCTGAAAGTTACAGCCCTTAATATTAATTCTAAGTACTTTCCCTTAGCGTGAGAAGATTTTCCATCTACAATGCACGTAAGTCGAATTTTTTCTTTTTCAAATTTCTATAACTCAGCCGCATTTTATGCTATCATATTGTTCTTGGTTTCGATTTACTCAGAATAAAACAATCTACAAAATTCTCGTTTTTTTGCTGTTATCTCCGAAATAATTAACTTTACGAAAAAAATATTAATGAAAAATTTGTTGGAAATTTAATTTCCTCCAAAAAAGGTCCTATCGACCCAATTGCTTAGATTAATATTTCTTGAAATACTGAACTTTAACTTATGAGTCGTATAAAATTTATAAAATATAAAATATTAAATAAATAAAAAATTTTTTTTAAATAAAATTTCAGGTGGGGATTGAGAAAAAAAAATAGTCGAAAAAAAAAATCGCCCTAATATATATATATATAATATATATGTGAATAAAAAAAATATATCGTTATGTTATATTGCTTGGTTGGTTATTTTGTTATTTAAGGCAACTTGTTCGATAACATTTAACGAAAAAATATCATTGAAATTTTGTAATTTTCGCCTGGAAAGGCTAGAAATATCATGGAATTTCATGGTCACAATCCGTTAAATTCCATGGTGTGACACAATAGACGACCAGATCCCAATGAACTTCATAGACGATTGACTGTGAGTCGAGAGACAGACAGGGAATCGAATCATTCTGTAACTAATGGGTCGGCCCCAACAAAAAAAGATGTGTGTTCTATTTCGCTCGGTTATAACAATACATTTGATACATAACAGGAATATATGAAATAGACGAAAACTAATTAGAATCTTTGCTGATAGCAAAATATGTTTCTTCCTGTATTTTTATTCAAATATCTGCTCGATCAAACTTACTAACGACTTAACATATATTATACGTACGGATATGCTTACAATATAAAAATTTATAAAATAGGATAATTGAATAAAAATAATACAATAATAATAACACTTTGTGTATTCTGATCGTCACAACATCAGTAACATTACAGAAAATAATACTACATTCCTGCTTAAAAAAAATAGAATTATGAACAAACGTGCTATCGTTTGTGCGACATTTGTTCTTTTCAATCGAAAATAATTTAACGTGCATACAAATGGAGATTCGTGTGTATACATGTATTATCGAACCGAGGTGTGATAATGGAATTTGGCGTCATTGTCGTTGTTGGCGTCATGTAAATTTGCCTCAAGAATGGAATACATTACGTCGTTGCGCGATGAAGGAATGCAATTTGTTGCACGCGCGCGCAATGAGATGATGACAGAATCGTCGAATAAATAACGAAGGGATAGAGAATAGAAACAAAAATAGCGATGGGAAAGGACCTTTGAGCACGAAGAGACGACACAAAAAATAAACTTCACATTGTGACACTCATTTCTGTAGCCAAATTAAATTAAATTATTTTTTGTTGTTCTGACAAATTGTCGAAATAAAAATACAAAATGACATTGCCTCAAGATGTCACGGAAAATGTAAAACTTTGTATATAAATTAATGATTAAAAATTCATTTTTAATCGCTGATAATAAACTCTGTACATAATTTACCGATATTGAATCAATAATCGATGTATGTCGATCAATTCAATCCATTTATATCGATTCATTCACTCGACATATATCGATTAACTAAATAGACTTATATTTATAGCGACCATCATATATATGTATATATATCGACGCTGTGATTACAGAGTATTGTTTATCGGAGACATGTTGCCACAATAAGAAACAAAAATTTCCGAAGAATCAAAAATGATGAGTTTTTTTTCTGCCGCTGCTTATCATCTCGCGCGAATTTCTTTCTTCGGTTTGGTCATAACGCACTTGCCTCTGTAACATATTTCAGTCATGTGGGAAACCTTCGTGGTCGTCGATGTACGCAGTATAGCTCCGAGATCTAGGTGAGCTGGATTTTTTACGATCGGTAAATCTTCGGTTGCGTTAGACACAATTTGGCCGATTTTGGGTGCGATTGGAGTAACCGATCCTACGGTCGTTGAGGTTTTCGAAAAATCTGAATTCATGGGTAAGCTCGAAGAATCGATAGAATTAGTTTCTGTGGAAATTTCCGTCATTTCCTCAACGTCTTTCGTTGTTTTCACGATTTCCATACTCTCGGGTCGTTCAGTAAATTCTTCCTTCTCATTTGGAATCGAGTTTTCTGTATTTACGAGCACTTCCGTTTCTTCCTCAATTTGCTTGTCGCCCTTACTATCCACCAAAATTGAACTTGATTTTTCGAAAGAATATTCCGATTTTTCTAAATTTGGCGTCGAATAACTGAAATTGGACGACATAGTCGTTGCAACGTTCTCTGTATTTTCACTCGCTGTTGAAAAATCGCTCGAATTCGTCGAAATGCTTTCAACATCATGTGATATCAAATCTGAAGTGGAAAACGTTTCGTCCTCAATTTTCTGTTCGTCAACGTTTTTCATGGTATCGAATATCGCTTTAACGTAATCGGATAGAGTTTTTACGCTCTTGTCACCGTCTGATTTCGTCACGATACCGGGCAAGTGCGCCTTTGTAAAATTCAACTGACGGTTATAATTGTACAATTCACGATTCGTCGGATAACGCACCTCGCTCCATTCGCTACGATGATTTTTCGGATAATTTTCACGCTCGTTGTTGTCGCTCAACAAATTATCGTCGTCTTTGGTGGTTTCTTCTCTGTAGTCGTTATTAAATACTTCATTACCCTGTCCGGTTCCGTCTGCATCAAAGTCCTCATTATCCGTTTTCTGCTTCGAATTCGACAAATATTCACCACTGTTCAATGTTATGGAGTCTATGTAAGATTTTGTCGAATCCCAGGATTTTCGAGGTATCGTCATGGTAGTCATCAGCGGGGGATTCGTCGTGAATTCATTTGTATTCGAATCTTTAACATTTTTTGAATTTTCTTCGGTAAAATATGTCGTTGTTTCGACTTCTCGCACGTCGCTGGTAGAATTTTCTAATGTCCTGACAACTTCGGATTGGTTTGTACTTGTCGGAACTACTTTGAAGTCGGTCGACAGGATTTCGGAGTGATTTGAAACGATCTCAGATTTGTCTAAATTAGGTTCAGATTGGTTCGAAACTATGTCGGATTGGTTGAAAATGTCTCCGAACTGATCTAAAATGGCTTTGAACTGATTCGAACCCACTTCGGACTCGTCTGAAGTACCTGAAGCTACTTTGGACTGGTCTGAACTCGATGAAGCTACTTCAGATTGGTCTGAACTCGATGAAGCTACTTCAGACCGGTCTGGAGTGGATGAAGCTACTTCGAACTGGTCTGAAGTGGATGAAGCTACTTCGGACTGGTCTAAAGTGGATGAAGCTATTTCGGATTTATCCACATTGGTAATTTCACTGTCCTCACTCGATTTATTATCATTCTTAAACACCACTTTCAGAAAATCTTCCAATATGGTTTTTCCCGTAGTCGCCGAACTCTCGTATTCATGGGACATTGATGATTGAATCGTCGCTACCGTGTCTTTCGATTCTTTCTCACGGCGATGATACTTGAGTCGATTGTGCAGCAAAGTGTTCATCGCTGAATTGAAATGTTGAGATTCTGCGGTCACAAAGTCATCGGACGCTGCCGGACGTACACGAACTCGAACTCTTCGCCGTCGTCCTCCAACCTACGAAATTTCAATGCGTTTTCAAATTACCCGGAATTATTTCGTATTCGCAACGCAATACAATGAGGTTTTCAGAATCCGTTGATTCTGACAATCTATTTGGATTAATTGTCACCTTACCCTTCTTGTCGGTTGGTTCTCCCGCGCGGATTCTTTGTAGTTCCCGGCTTCATTGTTGTCCGTCGCGTGGGTAGATCTGGATCCAAACGTGTCCTGAATAATGGAAGTAGGAGTAGTTCTTTCGATGAAACTGGGCCGGCTCTCAACGCTCGTTTTCATTCCGTAATTCGATCCCTCCATTGATGAAGCTTCCAAAAGCGCATCGGCACTGGAACTCACAGATTTTTTCGATTTTTCATCGGAAGATACGACAACAGTAACGTAAGAATCTTCGGGTGCTGCAGTTATGACTTCCGGTTCATCTGCTGAAGCTTGGTCGTTCGAATATTTATTTTTCTCGTTCTCGGACAAGCTCAATGACTGTCGATCATTTTGAATAAGTCTGTTGATACTGGGACTTGGCTGAAATGAGGTGCTCGTCAATTTGGTCGACCACTGCGATTCGGAGCCATATATATCACGTTCCGGACTTCCCTGGTGACTCGAATGCGTCTTGGAACGTGTTCCACTAGGTTGGCCGTATTTTCGTGACGATTGACTTGCCAATTGGGTCTGATCCAGTTCTGAATTCGGGAGTTGATCCGATTCCGATCCAAAGTTAAGAAGAAAGTCTTGGCTCGAATACTTGACAAAAAAACGTCGATCGAGGGATTAAATAACGGTAGAGGCAGTAATAAACGAATCATAGTGAATGAAGCTGAAGGAAATTCATGCAAATGCTTGGTAGCCCATTTTCTTATTGATATATTTATCGCTCATTTATGAATCCATCTGAAGATCACAATATAAGTATGGACAGTTCCCAAATCATTTTTTAGTAGTGCGCAAATGGACTTGGAATCGTGGTTTTCTATCTATCGGTTTAGACCTTCCACATATTCGGAGGGAATGTGTATGGTCCGAAAGCGCCAAATGTAGGATAATTTTGTATGCGCTTAAGGGATAACACCACTGTGACCCCCTGTTTTTTTTCACATTTTTCAAGAATTTTTTTTGTGGGAAAAAAAAGAGATAATCGAAAAATGTTGTTGGGTATTGTTCCTTGTTTATTAATGTATCAAAAAACATTTTCTCACATTTTTCACGTCACATGGTGGCGCTGGGAAAGCTCTCGCGTCAGGTGCTGTCATCTCCGCGGCACGCAGCAGAACTCTCTTCAACGTCGATCTGAAAAAAATACCGAGTGTTTTCGTTAATAATATGATATATTGAAGAGAAGTACATAGGGATTTGGAAAAATATTGTTTTAAAAAAAATAAGCACGCCTTTGAAATTAACTTTAATTTCAAAGGCGTGCCTATTTTTTTTAAACAATATTTTTCCAAATCCCTATGTACTTCTCTTCAATATATCATATTATTAACGAAAACACTCGGTATTTTTTTCAGATCGACGTTGAAGAGAGTTCTGCTGCGTGCCGCGGAGATGACAGCACCTGACGCGAGAGCTTCCCCAGCGTCACCATGGGGCGTGAAAAATGTGAAAAAAATGTTTTTTGATACATTAATAAACAAGGAACAAAACCCAAAAAAATTTTTCGAATAGCTCTTTTTTTTCCTCAAAAAGCAATTCTTGAAAAATGTGAAAAAAAACAGGGGTTCACAGTGGTGTTATCCCTTAATTAAATTGGATTGTGTTGAAATCACGTATCGCTCTTTTCTTATCGATTTAGATCACGCACTCCATTATATTTGATTCAGTGAAACAGATCTGATTAATTAAAACAGATTGTATGCTCAAAGTCATTTTCGCTCTGACGGCATTAACGTGAGCATCAAATCTGATTTATATTGAAATCGTTGCAATTTGGGTCAGTTACTCTGATTCATCTTCGTGAAATAGATTTAATCAATTGGATCAATTCTGAAACATTGAATTAATGTGATTCACTGGGTCAATTCCTCAAACTCGGTCCAAACCAAATATACCAATGATTCGTAGTCAGTTAGCCGGCTATAACGGTGACAAAAAGATGATCATTGATCTATTTCAACTCACCGAATTTTCTCTGTGCTGTTGCCGACCGGGATTTGTCGTCACACCCGAAGCGAGTGGCAGAGCTTCGAATTTTTCGTCATAAAACGCTTGTCTATCGGTGTTCAAGTCCTCGAGAGTTTGTACGGGACGAGGATAATTCTCCTCAAGAGGCAAATCATTGTTTTCCTCGAGTATGTATTCTGTAGTGGTCGTGGTAGTTGTCGTGGTGCGTCGTTTTCCAGGCTTTCTGCTACGAACCCGGATTCTGTTGTTCTTTGGCTCTTCAACTCTGATACGAGGTCTTTCGGTGTAAGGTGAAGGCTCCGAGGCGAGTGTCGTGGATGACACAGCTTTGGTTGTTGGACGACGGTTCGGCGATTGATATTTGGGTCGATTGCGGGTAACCTGTGCGGGACTGAGGATTGAGTCTGCAGCGGTTTCATCCGTCGGGAGAATGGGTTGTAGCTGGGCCTGCAACACATTAAGCAAAAAAATAGTTGAAAGAGTTGATAAAAAAACTACTTTTAGTATACAGAACGTCCTACATTGAGGATCTTCAAATGTAAATGTCGATTAATGCGTCATGAGAGGATAAAAATCACTTTTCCTACCTCATTGTCAATAGGCCTGTATGAATTCTGATATCTGTCCATCACCGGATTAATTGGAGCGAAATTAGGCGGTCGGATGAAACCATATTCGAGCTCATCATTCGACGCTCCGTAGTCAACGGTTGTGGTCAACGGAGTTTGAGTCGTAATTGTTCTTTGTGTGGTGGAAAGTGGCGTGACGATGGTCTTCTGATAAGTGCGGATGGGTGCTTGAATTCTAACGTAATCATTACCCTCGGTTTGCACTTGAACTCCGTGATATTGCTGACGAGTTTTGGGTCTCACGCGTTGATTTTCCCGATGCCGAGATGCTGGACGTTCTGTTGTCGGTGTATTTTGATTACTCACAGCGCTGAAACGAACGTATTCGTCCTGGGAACCACGCGGCTTCGTTTGAACCAGAGAATCGGGACGTCCTCGTCCGCCCAATCTTGCACGAACTCTTTGACGGATAACCACAGGCGCTGCCTCTGTGGTGGTAGTTGTTGTCGTTGGTACTTCTGTCATTAGCTGCAAGAAAAGCACTTATTACTTTTTTGAAATTCCCAAGTATATCAGTCGTTGTTGTTCCTTTGTCTTAACCATTTTTGATCCACCGAATCAAATTATGATTTTCATAATGAATTGTGAATGACTGAAAGAATTCTGATCTTTTTAACAAATGTGATGTTCCGAAACGAATTGAATTAATATAACGCCAATGATTGAATAAAATAAATGATCCGAATAAATTGAGTTACTGTAAGCAATCGAATAAATTGATACATTTTGATACGCTGTATTTATTTTATCAGTTATAATTTACTAATTAATTTTCATTGATTGATTAATTGGGGTGAACATTCGGAGAACTTGACATTACCTCGAGTGGAACCTGTTCCGGGACTAATCCAGTGGCCCGAACTCCGTCCTGGTTATTCCGTAAGTAAGGATCGTAAACATCACCACCACTTACATCAAAATCGGAGGTTTTTTCTTCGTTGATCGGGAAATGGGACTGAGGTCTCGCGTGATCCAAATTCTCGTAGAATGCAGGACGTTGATAATTGCTAATTTGTGAATTGATCGGTCCGTCCGTTGGTATCACGGGAATCTGTGAATTGCCGAAGGTCTCTGGCCTGTTCTGATAGTACGCAAGGTCTCTTGACGATGGTGGAATAGCCGGTGTCGTCTTGGCCTGTTCGTTCCTGGTCTGGTAGTTGAATCCGTTGATGGGCGCATCCTCCAAACCCGTCTGACTGAAATCCGATGTTGGATAATTTTCGACATATTGATCAGAAATCGGATCTTCCTGACCGTGCAAACCGCCCGGTGTCGAGGGTTTAGCTTGAGGAGAACTCAACGTCTTGGAATAATCTACTTCACCACCCATATTCTGGACCCGTCTTCCGTCGCTATCCGGCACAGGATAATTTTCCACACCGGTTGTGGTGGAAGCGAAATTGTATTGTGAGTAAACGGGTTCGTTCGTATCTACTCCGGTGATTTCGGGATGCTGGGAATTTGAATCCAGCGAAGGATTTCTGTCGGTTACTGCTTCGTGAGCCTGAACATTGTGAACTTGATTCCTCGAGCTATGGAGGCTTAACTCAGCCTCGCGACTCTTGTACTTCTGCGTTTTCGTTGAAGCCGGACGACGGTAATTATCCTGAACACTATATCGTGGCGTTGTTTCCGTAATTTTTGATTTTGTTGGTTCGTAAGTGTCGCGATATTCCTCCGTTGTCGTAGTGAATCTTGATCTCGATCTTCCGAATGGTCGTCGCGTTCGATCAGTGTCGCGGGACTTCGACGGAGGACTCAGAGTCGTCGTCGTCGTAGTGCTGGGTCTGGTAGCCACCAGTCTTCCCCTGTGACGGCCTCTTGATCTGTGCGTCGTTGTAGGTATATCAGTTGTTGTGGTTGTTGTCGTAGTTATCGTACTCGCAGTCGTTGTCTGGCCGGGTTGTCTGTTGTTGAATCCAGCTTGTTCACCCTCGTCCAGAAGTGAATTCACGAGTCCAGGCAGTTGAGGATGGATCGGTGGAAGTTCAGCAGGAAGATTGTACTGAGTGGGACCTGTCGGTGAATCCTCGTAGCGGCTATTCGTACCTGAATTGACTTGACCACTCGTATACTCTTGGCCACGTTTGTTATCTCGTTGATCCGCTAGTTGATAACGATTTACGACATCTCGATGTTGCGGTGAGTCACGGTTGGCCGAACCAAGCTTAGAACTGTTAGGTCCGTTTGACGAATCATCACGTACGTTGGAATAACTTTGTTGATAGATCGGTGTGCTAGACGGAACAGCCCGGGGGCTCTCCTGATAAGTAAAGGAAGTGACTACATTCGGTCGTCTGTGGACTGGGGTCGTCGACCTCGTACTATCGTCGTTGTATTGTGCCCCATGATTACGTGTCGATGGCGATAGAGACTCTTCTCGGTGAGTCGGACGTAATTGGGATTGGTCGTGGTAGCTCAGATTGGACTGTGCCTCTGATCCCGATCCGCTCGGACGTTCAGCACCAAATGGCTGACGAAATCGGTAACCCGGACCGAGACCACTCGTCTCGACGCTGGAGTAAGAAGGACTCGACTGGTACTGTGGTGTGCTCGAGGGCTCTTCCTGTCGATAATTCGCGTAAGTAGGGGTCGTTGATGAGTCGTAATTAGTCGAGTACGATATGCCCTGACTTGAATCGTCGCTGAAGGAATTGGGTTCTATGAGAGGACTCAAATTTGATTTCCTAACTTCCTCGAGATTTTCATCAGGCTGGGTGACTGGAATGTTTGAATCCAGAGTGTTTACCACCACGGAACCTATATGAGGCGCAGGGAATGGAATTTTCGAATAACCAGGAGGGGGATTGAAACTCAGAGGGGCAACAAAAAATGGCAGTTTATCGACGCGACGTTCGACTCTATTGTTGTCAATGGAAGATAAATAAGGAAGATCAAACTTGGAATAAACCTCGGGTACTTCGAGATTTGATGGTCCAACGAACACCTGAGGCGCGTCTTGGCCTACGTTATCGAGTACATCTATGGTTTTGGCGTCTTTTAGAGTTTTCAAAACATCGGTTATTCTTATGACTCGTGTTTCACCAACCAAATTGCTCATATATACTGCCAATGGCGGTTGATTCGGTGACGGCGGCGCCACCGTTGTTGTCTCCTCACTTACTCTGTCGGAATTTTCGATATTCTGAACGTGCTGACGCTGTCGTGGCTTATTACGAAGTCTGCCATGTCTGTTATATTTCCCTGATTGTCCATTATGCTGATTGCGAATGAGCGGTTGGGCCTGAGGTGAATCTTCGGTATTATCGTTGCGATTTCTCGATAGTTTCTTCTGACGGGCTAAATGACTTCTTTCAGCTTCTCTCGCGCGTTCTTCGTCCTCCTTCTGTATCCTCTCTAGATCTTTCTGGGCTGCTATTGTTCTTTCAATTTCGGCCTTCTTCTGTCTTTCTAATACTGCCAAATGTTCGATCTCTTTTAGTCTGGCTTCTTCCTGCTTTTTCTTTTCCTCGCTAGCACGAGCCTGCGCCTTCTTTGACCTTTCAATCTCCTCCAGTCTTTGTCTCTCCCTTGATTCACGTATTCTCATGAGTTCGCGTTCTTTAGCAGCTTCCTCGAGCTTTGCAAGCTCTTTTCGTTTCTTCTCGGCTTCGCGCTGTCGTTGAATCTCTTGCTCACGTTGCACCGCCGCTTGTTGTAACTTAGCTCGCCTCTGAATCTCTTTTCTCTCCTCGCGTAAACGTTCAAGTTCCTTTTCGCGTGCTTCCTTCAGTAAACGATCGGTGCCCTCGTGTTCTCGTTGTAACTGTTGAAGAAATTCTCGGGCGTAAGCGTCATCTTCCGGTGAAACTGTTGTCGGAGTATTGTCACGTTGACGAGAACCGCTGTTCAAGGAACCTTGCTGATTGGCGTAAGGACGTTGTTGATGATGATTTATGTCTTGATTACCGAACAGTTTTCTATCACGTCCATGCTGCTGACTCTTTGGTTGGCCGCGCTGAGCCAGAGTTTCCGCTGGAACGTATACAACCTGAATCTGTGGAAAGAGATCGAAATCACTTTTAGATCACATGAAACGGTAGTTTGGTTATGAGGAATTGACTCGACCCTATTCGACCGGGCGTGGCATCGTGTTGGTGAGCTGCTGCATGACGCTAGCGTACTTCATACGGCCGGGGATTAGATTGCATCATTTTCGAGGTTAAGTCTAGCATTTCTCGCGTAAAATCTTCTATCGGTATGTTTTCAAAAATAGTCCAATGGAATTCACCGATGTTTTGGGAATCGATGTCTAATCGATAGACGGCCTTAATGGTCCCTTGATTTCGATGAAATTACCACGGAATCATGAATATTTGTGAGAAACACTATTTTCGTTGGTGCCTTTTCTTGCTTATGATGTTTTTGAATAATGGTTCCCAGTTAATAAGGCTAAGTTAGTAAAAAACAAAAACTAAAGCAGTCCTACATTCTTAAACAATTTAATTATGTTTTGAATTCATATCCTCTACGTCAATTTAGAAGGCGGATTATATTTTTCAAAAACATTAATCATTGAAATTAAAAATTAAATCAATTAACGATTAGAGCTCACCTCTTCCTCCCCATCGTCGCCGTTTTCGCCATCGTTCGTCGAGCCCGACGGAGCTTCGGGCACGTATTTATCTTTTTCTCTCAGACCTTCCCTCGTTCTTTCGGCATTTCTGTAATCCTCGACCTGACGATCACTGTAATCCTCGTATTGCTCTTGTCCAACAGCTTCGCCCTGCGACTCATGAAAATTTTGGGACGTATATACCGGTGGCCTTGGCTCACCCGAAAGTTGAGGCGGTACCAAACCCTCCGGATCTTGGTGAGGCACCGTCTGAGGATTCGCTATAACACTCTGCTGGAGAGTTTGCGTATTCTCCACGGACTCGGACATTCCGCTGGGCAAAAAACCTTGACCCTGTGAATACATACATTTGATTTCCACAAGTATATAAATTTCAGAACTATAAAAGATAATCATACAAAAAGCAATCGCAAGTGAAGCCTCATTATTGGAGTTATTCTTATCATTATAGGTAATCATACTCAATGGTTATTGTCAATTTGCCTTTATCAACGATCAATCATTATTATGAATTCCACAACTACCAGCGCCGTAATATTATGGTTCTTATACACGTACACGCAGTAAAGCGCGGAGCTTGAGCCGTTAATCATCATTGTCACGACAATTATTTTTATTATATTAGTATTACACTTATGTACGATATCGAAATGTTATCAGGGTAGTGATTGCTCAGATTATGTTTTGTTTATTTGTATTATGAGTAGTTTTTCCTGTCCATTACCTGCAACAATTGTTGCTGCGCCTTGAGTTGTTGTTGCAGCAGTAAAAGTCTTTGTATGCTCTCCTGCGTCTTCTGGAGTTGAATCAACTGTTGCTGATACTCTTGACGTAGCTCGGGTGGTAGAGATCCGGGAATCAGCGGTTGATGGATTTGTGAGTAGGGCGGAGGAACGAGATTTTGATTGTTTCCCTGCTGGTTTCGAGGATTAGCCAGAGGAATCCATTCGCTGTTTGAAACCTGACGGGACCATCTTTCGGCATCGGTAAGTCCCAAAATTGCAGGTACGATGAGCCAGATAGACAGAACGAGCGGGAAATTCGCCCGACCGATCTGAAAATACGAATAATCGTTATTTCACGTTATCATTAATTAATTGAAAACTAGAATTAATGAATATATATAATGGTGGTTACATTTATGGTGTATATAAGTTCGGCTGTATGTGATACTTCGCGTAAAGTCGAAGGTCTTACTCAATATGGCCAATTTACATTAATACTATTTATTGTACGGTAAACGATCAGAACGAATTGGAGAACAGCGCGAGTTCGTACGAATATTAATATCTGCCTGTCAGGATAACGTGCAACTTTCACACACTTTACTCCCTTGCGTGTGGAATTTCGACCTAGCATTTTGTTATAATATAATCTCTTAATTTGTTAATCATGTTCTGTTGTTGATATAGATCATATAAAGTCGGAGATAGAACACGTAATTACTTATCGCTAGCCTATATCTCCCCTATAGAACACAACATCATGTTTGATTATACGTGAGCAAGGAATGCCTGGCGAAAAAATTACAACTGTGCCTGATTTCATCCCCTTTCGGAGCCTGATAAGGTGTAAGAAAGAACTACCCGAGCAGATATTTGATCCGGCTGGCCTGATATCGGATCAGTCATTCGTAAGGTTCGCCTGATTAGGCTAACGGGATCACGCTCAGGTCAGGGACGGATCATATTCTGCTATGTCGTGGATTGTCAGGCTACCCTGACATTATTAATATCAGAGATAGGTCAGGTTCTGCTAAAACGTACGTGGCTAAAATATTTTTGGTCAGATCGGGTTAACCTCACATTACTCTTATCAGGAACGGATCAGGCTCTGCTAAGGCGTACGTGGCAAAACGATTGTCGATCTAATAAGGCTTGCGCGATATTTTCCTCATCTGGGACGGAGCAGGAACTGATAACACATGACATTAATAATCATCATAATAATAATCATAAGATCGACAGTGGTGGACGCGCGGACGGTGCGCGCCTTCGGCGGTCCCCATGGTCGCCTAAGGGACCATGGGGATAGCCGTGAACTGCTTGCACACCCACTGCTGAGTGGGCGGCAGTTTTCCACAATTTCTGAAACAATTGAAGCTCTGTAAAATATAGCCGTCCGCGAGGGGCAGGTATTCCGCAGTTTCTCTGTGCTCTTGTGCAAATGCGATCCAATAGTACAATAGGAAAGAGTGCTTACAGACAACACTCTGGGGGTTCTTAAGAAGAGGACAACACGCGCGGTAAATGCATGAGTGCAATACAGATAGCGGTATATGGATTGTGCGACAGCGAGAGTGAGGGCCTCTACGCTCCCCTTAAGGTAGGGGGGGGGGGGGGGATTTGGTCGGAACTACTGAATGACATGTCATTCTGGTCGGAACTACTGAAGTTAAATTTCATGGATAAATAACAAAATGGCGGACTTTGAAAAAAAAAGTCCTTTTACTTTAGCAAAGAAGGGGTTGTAAAATAAAAAGAAATTTAACTTCTGTAGTTCCGACCAGAATGACATGTCTATAGATTAAGAATTATCAAGAATTTTTGATTTCAGATAACATCAAGAGCCAAAACACCGGGGCCACCCACGCGCTTTTTTTTCGAGGTGCCAACTTTGATCAATAATAATAATAATAATAAACTATTGAATTTTTTCAAAACATTTTTTTTTTGTATCTTTAATATGTAAATAAAAACATCCTAAATATCCAAAATGATTCATTTTTATCTTCCTACAAAAAAACGCCCTCCAAAAAAGACATGAAAATTGGCTTAAGTTACCAGACTACTACCTTAAGTAATTGCAGAGACAATGGAATGAAACGGAATGGGAAGAATGGGGAAGGAACGTTAAAACCTGACAAGATACGATGGAAACACTAATAAAGAAAAAAAAATTATAAGGTATTTAATATTACTATTATTATTATTATTATTATTACTATTATTATTATTATTATTATTATTATTATTACTATTATTATTATTATTATTATTATTATTGTTACACTGATTTTTTGGTCGAGAACCTCCGCCACCTTAAATTTAAATCTGCTATAAACATAATTTTTAATATAATTCACAAGTGCTTAATAGCGTATGTGTCAGAGCATCAGTTCATTAGATCATTCGGTAGGCAGATAGATCGATCATAAAACAACAGTTTAATTTGAAATTTGAAAATTCCAATTCAGTGCCGGATCGGTGTCGGATTGGTGCCTGAGAGGAACCGGATCAATGCCAGATCACGGCCGGATCCGCAGCTCCGTTACATCTCGAATGTGAACCTGATACGGATTCTGATCGGGGCTAGATTAGGCTGATGGACCAGCCTGACATGGGCCCCATTTTAGCCGGAACAAATTTCTGCTCGAGTAACTGCCGAAATAATAACAACTATGCCCGATATCGGTCCTACTAAGTTCGGATGATAAAGGCATATTTCACGTCAAATCGTCCAGGCTATGGTCCTCACTGTCTGGAATTTGGCCCGAAATTTTTCATATTGTTAGAACTCTAAAATACATGCAGTTTTTTGAAGATTTTTTTCGCTTAATCGACAACTGTCTTAATTCACACAAAAAAAAAATTCCAGGTGAAAACTTTTTTTAAAATCTACATTTATCCATGTCTGGCGCACGATAGTTCAATAACTGGGACCATGACTGACGTTTTTTTTTTCTTCTTTTTTATAGACAATTATGAGACCGCAAAGTAGATTATCATAGCAGTTAGGAGCCACCGGTCCGTGAAGTAAAAAAAGCGTGACCTATTCGGGACGTAATAATTCCGGGGCATGGAGGGGGATCCCGATGGTTCTGCGCGGTAACGGCGAAAGGAAAGCAATTGCATTTCCCCTCGGCGTGTACCAAAGCGTCGCGAATCGGTCATCTGGACTGGATACGAGAATTATACAACAGGTTTTTCGGTACATTCTGGTCTGTCTCGTTCAAATATATGTTATACTTTCATCCGAAAAATCATGACGGGTCATACAGGAAGAGAATGAAGAACTCGTATTACTGCATACATATCTCGCTATATTATGTAAATATTTCACCGTCGCCGTCGCCGTGTACAAAAGTTGAGTAGGGACCCAAACAAACCCAAAAGAGGATTTGGATTTGATTGGGTTCGTTTGGGTTTGGTCGACCCGACGGCACGTAGCGCGTGAGCCGTATGAAACCCTGGTATATACATATACGAGTCGGACAATCGGAGAATCATTCGCCGGGAGTTCGTTGATAAAAATATTCGATTTAATCAAATATCATTTATATATTAAAAAATGATGACCGACAGCGGTGGACGCGTGGTCGGTGCGCGGCTTCGGCGACCTCCCATGTTAAGCAGTATTGGGCACGATCAGTACTGGGGTGGGTGACCGTGCACTGGGTTGCACGCTGACTACTAAGCGGGAGGTAGTTTTTCTGAGTTTCTGATGGTAATACAACTGAAACTGAGTCATAATAAAAAGCCGTCTGCATCGACACAGGTTTTCCGCAGTTTTCCTGTGTCTATGGCAAATGCGACATAGAGTATAGGTTAGACGTCTGCGGGCGCAATGCAAATTTGGTCAGCTTAGCGAAGTGCGGGTAGGGAGTGATAGGGGGAAAAATGGAAAAAATGGAATTGGGAAAGGTCATACGTAGAAATTCGAAAGGGTACACGTTCGAACACTCAATGAAAAAAATAAAATTAAATAAACTAATATTAAAAAATTATGACATTATATAAACATTTATCCTATGATATTATATACATAGCGCTTATACTATATTTATATCTTAAATATATATCTTTTCAACGGATATATGCAGAATATGTATGTTTCAGACACATGATTCAATATGGGCGACATCGTTTTCTTTCCGACAACTGGTTTTTGCGAGACCCTATGTTGAAAACTCCCGGTGAAAAGTACATCAGGAGTACGTTTCGAATGACTTGTCGGCCGGTTTTCTTCTCTCTCTCTCTCTCTCTCTCTCTCTCTCTCTTACATCTGTGGTAATGCTGGCTAAGACAAAGAAGAAAGTCGTTCGAACGACATTCGGAACGTACCCCTGGGAGTACATCGTGAATGAATACTCACTTCTCTGTTGATCTATCGATGCTAAAGTTTGTTAAAGAATAATCGTTCGAGGTCCGTAATCAAACCCTAATGATTGTATTTTTTACATGGCATTAACTGCGATCTTTGGTTCATGAACTTTGAGTTTAAAGGTCACTTACCAACCACTTGAAAGAGAATTAATTCAATGATAATTGGACTTTCAACATTACTCTTACTAATCGGATTAGGATAATTAATGAATTTAGTATCCTAATCTGAACTTTTGAACAAGACAAAGTTTTTGATGGAAAAGGGACATTCCAAGGAATAAAATAATTAAAGAATAAATCCGCTTTAACGAATTATTTTAATTTCTTGACTAATAGGATTTTTTTCATCGATAGTAGGGAGCAGAGAAAATGAAGTGACTTTGCAGATGGTAGTTTTCGAATAATTTAAAGAGTCGTTTCATACGGGAGAAGTTAGGGTTCCAATATTTTTTATCAAAACAATAAAAAAAATAAGCTGAACCTGCCATATTGTCCCTGTCGTCATTTTTTACTATAGGAATTTACTATGTATGAAAAACTGTAGCGCTCGAGATAGTTTGTGTAGTTGTTGAAAACTGGTTTTTCAATGTGTTGTACACTATATCATGACTGATTTACAAGAACTTTCGGGACCGAACAGCACGAGTTACGGGGTTGAATAAACTGCCATTTTAAAAGTACTAGAATCAGTGTGCGCGTTTGGCGCGCTGTTTTCTAGGTTAAGTTCATCGCGTACGATCATCCGAAGTATGCATATGACCGAAGTCGGAGCGTGACATCGACATCCAATCGGAATGGGCCTATGAAGGCTCCACAAATAATTCACTCTGTAATGAGGGGAAACGATCCCAGTTCATCGATAAATCGATTTATTTCTTGCAGAGATGGAGAGAATTAGGGGAAATATCGATCGGTCAAATAATTGAGCGACTTTTCGTGAACTGGGTGGCGGTGAAATAGGTTGTAATGTAGCGTATTCAACAGAAGTTATTGCGTCGTTGATTCGGTCCTGTCACGAATAGATTCGAATTTTTTCTCTCCAAGATACACGTTTTTGCGCGTTTACGAGTTTAACAAGTCCTAGTATTGCTGGTTTTCTGGTACGACGGTGAATGTAGTCGACCTTCTATATCGCTCAACGGGGCTCTTAAGTGCTGGGGAAAGTATACTTGCATGTTTGTACAAATACGAGATTTCTATATCGCGCAAAAGGGGTGGATGAAAACACGTCTTAAGGCGAGAATGATCTCTTGTTCTTCCCCTCTGTGGTTAGTTAACGCAATTTAGAGGAGGTTTGAGATATCGAGGAAAAACAAATTATTAGAAAACGCCCATCCGCTAATAATTTGCCTTTCATCGAAATTTGTATCGCTTCTAAATGGCATCTAAGTGGGATCATGCAGTTCGTTTTTCCGACTACTATGTTACATTTTGCTGTAAAATATTTTTTTGACATCTATTCGTAATTTTATTTAAGAGCGAAAAATAATAAAGTTTTTTTTTATTCCACTACGATTAGTCGCTGTTGAAAGAACGGAGACTATATTATTGTTATTATTATTAAACCATTCTTGATTAAATACCGATTTTAAGAAATTCCTGTTTATAAATTGTATTTTGCTCGCAAGTAAAGATCACTTTTATAACAAATGAAAAGATTGTTACATTTCGTCACTGTGTTTACCGCAATAAACATAAAAATGAATTGATGCATAAAATAAATTATTAAAATATCGTGAATTCAGATGAATTTTTTTTTACTGATGTGGGGAAAAGGATTTTGTCAAAGTCCTGTAAAATAGTGCCAAATTAAAGGATTCATTTTTTATTAATTTTTAAGTTTAATCAAAGATTTTTTATTCTACGACTCCAATGAAATAAATATAATCGGGTCGAGGGAAAAGAATTTTCTCTGCGAGCGGGAGTTCGAACTCATTTTCACAATCTTTGTTCTCTTTCTCTCTCTCTCTCTCTCTCTCTCTCTCTTCTACTCTCATAACGCATCGTAAGCCCATCGTGTATTTTTATCGCGTGTCGTAACTTATGTACTACATAAACTATATATATATATATATATATATATATATATATATATATATATATATATAAATTCGTCGCGAATGGGCACTTTAGAATAATCGCGCCAAGGCCTTATCCCACGATGCGAGAAAGGCCAACTCTCGTGGGGGATCTGGAGTGAGACCGTGAGACCTAACGAACTGTAAATCGGAACTATATCCTATGGCTTTCAGTGATATGTTTCCGATTTTGTAGTTTCGGACACGGCAAACGCAAACCTTTCTAATAAATGCGGCAATTGGTTATCATCCTTATGATTTCTTCTCTCTCAGTTCCGGATATCATTACAGACATTTTATTCAATGTGCTTAGGAAATTCGTTAATAATTTGTTAGGGTTTTCCGCAACAATAGGTTCCTTCCTATTCAAAGTCCGAAAAAAATCGCCAGAAATCCTTTTCTGGCGTTTTTTTTTGGACTTTGACCAGGAATACCGGGAAATGTTGTCATTTGAACAGTTCTTAGATCGTTCGGCATCTTTCAATGAAAAAAATAAAATCTATGACGCATATTACCGTATGTAATAACTTAGGATTAAACACAAAATTGATTGATCGGCAGTAAGACAACGGTACAGTTTGTTAACATTTAAACTACTATCAATTTGTCTAGTGCTGGGATTTACATGTTGTTACTTATTTTCATATATGCTCAAGGATTTCCAACAAAATTCCAAGGATTTCCAACAGGTTAAAAAAAATCAATCCCAAAAAATTCCACATAGACGGAAAAAAGGTTTTGCAATATTATTCAGTATCAGTGAATTCTGGATCTAAAAGTGGTGCAAGCAGTGAGAGCTCTTACTCCACTAACATCCTTTATGGATTACGTGCCGGGACGACGAGCATTCCCGAGCGATATTTTGATTATATATATCGCGTGCACTCGTCGTCACGTCACGCCACATATGCCAACTCTTTTTTTTCTGCTTTCTTCGCTAATTTCCAATTTCCTATCTCATATCGTAAACGAGAAAACGTATATGGATCGAAATATACATCGGCCTTTCCTTCTTATTTGTCCACTTTTTTGTACGTTATTATAATTGTAGTTGAAATACTGCCTTCATATTTAGCAATCAACCCTGCGCAGGGGTCCTCTTCCGATCTTGTTCCCTTCGTATATATTGCCGTACATTGAAAACTATGCGAGACGTATTTTTTTATATCGTCTAATAAACTGTTTAAAAGGGTGATTTCAACCGGCAAGTTTCGGAACCTAATGCAGTAGTTTCTCAGTTTTGCGTAGAAGCGCTTTATGGATTTCTTCAACTAAACCACCGCTGAAATGAATTATTCATCAATAGAAACATTTCAGTTTTAGTTTCGCGCGTTTTAGTTTCATGCAAATGCACCGAGCATCGAGCGCTTCTCTACGAAGCTGCGAAGCAACCGCATCAGAGGTTGCCCATCTTTCAGGGTCAATTTCACCCCTTTCAACCGTTTATTTTCCGGCATAAAAAAAACGAATGCGCAGGAGAAGAATACAGTATATGTACTTACAATTAGAGTTTTTTGCAAGTGAAACACAAGGTAGTGATTACGAACACGCAGTTTCGTCAAATTGTGTTAACCCGAAGGTAACCACTATCATTTTGTGCATTAACCTGAGGAACAGCTAAAAAGGTGTTCCTTCGATTAGTGCACAAAATAACCGTGTCCGTGAAGTGACGTATTAACGTTCTTCAGGCACAAAAATGTTTTAAAAAATGTTTCACAACGTTGAAAAAACACATAAAAAAACATGTCCGGATGGATTTGTGCGTGCATGTATGATAAGGTTGAAACAATCAAACTATACTATCACCTCGGAATGGGTAACCGATCGCATAAAAAATTTGCATGCAAGTGGAATTGCCAGCTCCCTTCATCCGATACGATACATGAGTGCGAAAGAGATAGCTGAAATTTTCGGACAAATCATTCTCGCAACTGTTACGCAAACGTTAAACTATCAAATTAACGAATATGAGTAGAAGAGATGGCGCAAATTGAAGAAGCCCTCGCTCATAGAGGAACATTTGTGAATGCGCAACAATGATGAGGAAGAATTATGCAAGTTTAAATTTGCATCATTAAAGAAAATTAAAAATAAGTTATACGTAGTAAATAAGTAAGTAAGTAAAAATAAGTAAAAAATAAGTTTACAATTATTATGAACATGATTAAACCATAAATAATAGTTATTCCTCGCATTCTAAACTCATCTCGTTATTACAAACAGGAGATATAAACAGAATACGCGATCCCTCTTACTACTTTCTAATGTTTGACGACAAGGCTTCATAATTCATAATTCCGTGCTAATATCACCACGATGATCGTAGGAATCCTTGAAACGTGCCGGTAGTCACTTAATAATACGAAGACTCCACGCCCACCCCACCCGGAGAAATTACTTTCTCTTTATTATTGAAATAGCAAGTCCAGAAACGTTTCACGATTCAGCCTTGTTTCTTTCTTTCTCCGTCAAATCTTCCGCACTTTTTTTACATAGTAGTTCACCTGTTTTTTTCCCAAATATATATTCTTGATAAACATTACCCACGAGCCAGATTTCGTTTCACTAATTATTACACAAACAATCCGATGGACATATATGTATGTATATGTACGTTAAGTACAAGATAGTATAATGTTTGCTAAGGAGATCGATCAGCACCTTTCTATAGCAACTTAGAGCTCCACTTAGATAAATTCTCGACTACTCGGGTTTCTTGTATCGTTAGTTGAAGCGCGCAAACCTGCCTACATTTGAGACATGTGGCAACTATCATAATTTTTCCTCTTCCTACACAGAGCCATGTGTAAAGCAAGAAGTAAGCACGCAAGCAAGAGGTAAGTTGCCAGGGGCTCTTAGGTTAAGCCATGGTCTTCAGTCCACATGGGTGAACAGTGAACACGTAAGCAATGAGTGTCCACGGACGGATCATGGAAACCGTGGACACTCATTGTGGCTACGAGCTAAACCGGCGAGCTAATCAGTGTGTAGATGTGCAAAAAAAAGAACAAATAAATAGATCAATCCCGATTGACCATTTTTAACAAAATATCCAGTACATATAAGAAAACATGTGGTACGAGGTTTGTTAAAAAAGTATCGCGAATTTCGAATTTCCGCGTGCTACGTATATTCGATTTTCGATTTTTTTGTGGCGTTAGGTTGATACTCATGTCCCTCACTTATGCTGAAAAAATCGGCCACTTTGAATGTTTAGTTAATTGTTGACAGGTGTTTTGGTTAGACGTGTTTTGGCTTGTCTTCGATTTTTGCCCATTCCAAAAAAGCAGCTACCATTGCGATGATTGAGCTTTGGTTTCCACGTCATAACCATAAACTCATGATTCGTCACCAGTTATGACCCTCTGGAGCAAATTTAGGTCGTCGCGGACCGAGTCCAACAGCTCCTTAGCAATATTAACGCGACACTGTTTTTGTTCGAAATTGAGCAATTTTGGCACGAATTTCGCGGCGACCGTCTCATGCCCAAATCATTGGTAAAAATCGAATAGCACGAGCCGATCGATATGTTTAGTTCCTCAGCAACTTCTCTAACGGTGATTCGACGATTGGCCAATATTATTTTATTCTCTTCATCAATGTTGTCGTCTGTTGTTGATGTGCTCGGGCGTCCGGAACGCATTTCGTTGTTCGCATCTTCTCGGCCCTGTGAGAACATTTTGTACCACCGATAAACGTTGCTTTGGTCCAAGGTAGCTTCACCATATGCCACAGTCAACATTCGGAATGCGTCCGCGCACTTAATTTTGTTTTTCACACAAAATTTGATACAGATTCTTTGATCCATTTTTTGGAATAGGCAAAAATCGAAGACAAGCCAAAACACGTTTAACCAAAACAGCTGTCAACAATTAACTAAACATTCAAAATGGCCGATTTTTTCAGCATAAGTGAGGAACATGAGTACCAACCTAACGCCACAAAAAAATCGAAAATCGAATATACGTAGCTCGCGGAAATTCAAAATTCGCGATACTTTTTGAACAGACCTCGTACGTCAGTCTTTACAAGGTATCGGATAACTATTTTTTCATAATCTTGTCATAATAAGTTTGACAAACACATAATTTTTCACCCTTACTGATCTAAGATTCATGAACAATGAAATAATGATATGCCATCAAATCGGATATTTATAAAGATTTTTTGCTGAATAAATTTCTTTTATGAGAAAATACAAGGTAATGTGACTTTGCAGGCTAATGGCAAAGAGCGTTACAAGTAATGTTATCGAGTGTATCTTGCTTCTTGGCGTTGTTCTCGTTAGCGGTTATGTTCTTATGGCGATTTTTACTAGGTCGTCATTATCCCATGGGAAATTCGTAATTAGTCACAGGTGATAATAGTAGCCAATACTGTAGTCTATTTCCGATTAACAAATCATTTAATTCTTTCGTTACTTCGACATCTAAAATTAAACAAAGGGAATGTATCAAACCATCATTATTTTCTGCATATTGGATGTCCATACAGTTGAATGGCTTCGGAAACATAAAAGCAAGGTACCATGAATCGCGATCCGTAATAAAAACTATAAATAACGCTAATTTCGCGGCGTTTCACATTTGAGAAAAATAAAATGGACACCACATTCCGATTACCTTCCAATCACGTTCCGATTCCAAGTTTTCGAAGGAGCTTAGCCAATGAGCTAAATGCCAGGTTACGTTCCTTACCTCAGAGAACATTCCATTGACTCAGTGATACTAATCAGGAAATAGTTATTTCGGTTGTAAATGAATCTTGAAAAGTTTGAATAGGATACACGCATGGCTTAGTCAATACGATTCTGATGTCCCCCTGATGTTTCCATTTCCACCCATAAATAAATACTGTAAGTATATCCTCCCAGGCGTAGGGGACCTGTCAATCACCATTCGTAAATCAGAATTGGTAGTTCGCAATGGCCATCCCTAGCCAAGGTGCAGGGTGGCAACAATTAATATTCTGTATGGGAAGAGTCCACCTATCTAGTATCAGGGAGGTCAGGGTCTAATCTTGAATGGTCTCTCTGAAACACACGGCAGCATTTCAGAGTATTTTGTCTCATCCGCGTATCTGGGGGTCTCTGAGGATGGTACAAATTTGATCCACCATTTTAACATATTTTAGACCGCCTTTTTTTAAAGACAAGGTGCGATCTATATTGGCACCCTCTCCTCTATTGTATAGCATCTGAAAGATATAATTCGTAGACCCAACAGGTTTTCTTCTTACATAATTGGCCAAATTGGTCGAACTGGTTGCTATGGACATCACTTCTAGAAAGGATATTTGGGATTCCATAGTATTTTATAGTAATGTGGGATAGGATATCAGATAGCCTAAAAATCGTAGTACAAAACTCGAAAACGTCTATAGAGTAGTGCTGTGCAGCTAAGCTCCTTTAGCCGGCTTGTGCACCAGCATCGACTGAAATTTTAACTGGATAAGCCGGCTTCGCCATGTAAGCGAAGCCGGCCGGTCTCGCTATAAACAAACGTAATATTTCAGTTAGTGCCATCTCCCTATGTTAAAAGGTTCGCACCAGTAAACCCTCAGCGGCAATATTCCACGGTGCGCATGATCAGGAAAATGTTGATGGTGGGAGTAGCATTAAGACCAACCTGACGTGTCCGGGCTGGATTCAATATCCACTTTATTTGATAATGCTTGTGGGTATAACTCACAATGAGTCTCAGTGTAGTCCGAGAAGTATGAGGATGCAAAAGACCCACAAGAAGAAAAAACTAGTCTCGTTGTTGATTACGTTAAGTCCTATGGCCCACGTGGTCAATAATTTGACGGCAGCGTCGCTTTGCTTCTCTCCCTTTTCCACACAAACGGAATATTGAATGGAGTGTCCATTCGATTCCTACTTCATCTCATGGCGACTTGTGGAATTACAAAACGTGACTACGCACCTTTGCACGGATTTCACATTCTCTCTCGATTGTGGTGATCAGTCAACACGCCCACTGTTCAACAGCATTCTACCGATTGTAAAATAATTAAAAACCGTGAATTTTCAATAATTTTCAGCGATTTTCAGTTGATTTCAACGATTTTCAATAACTTTCAATGATTTCAATTACATTGAATGATTTTCAGTGTTCTTTAATCATTCTCAATGATTATTAATCATTTTCAATGATGCAATTGTGCGATTGCAAATGGTGATTGTAAACGTTTGTATGAATTTCACATTCTATCTCCGCGATCGTTCCACACGCCCGACGTTCACCAACATTTCCTCCCGGACCTGTGGTGCGGCCACAGGCCTCCAGGTTCACAGGCGTGGCCTATTGCCCACTGGCGGAAGGTGCTGTTTACTCGGGTATAACTTTCTTCGAGGCCTCCAACAACGACGACGCCGATCACCTTCGCTCACGTTCGCCATTCGCCGCACTCAATTTCATGGGACACCGTTAGCCGATTGCCGAACGAAAGCAGAACCGCAAACTTCATTACACACAGGAGAGGACGAAGGGGTTTCCGCACACCGTCTTTCGTTCGCGGTCACTCGAATATACTTTCTTCTTAAAGTCTGTCATTCGGATTTTGCACGCTCCCATATTTTTTTCAGGCTCAGTGT
Organism: Oxytorus armatus; assembly: GCA_958009045.1. Lineage (NCBI taxonomy): Eukaryota > Metazoa > Arthropoda > Insecta > Hymenoptera > Ichneumonidae > Oxytorus > Oxytorus armatus. The sequence continues at coordinate 6,849,544 of OY253747.1, read as the reverse complement.
TTTTCTCTAGTCTTTTTTTCACAATAGTAATAGTTATGGACACGCACAGTTTTTTCAACAGTTTCTTAAATTGCTGATGCGTTCTTGGGCGGCCAAGACTTTTTAGTTTTCTTGCGTATTCTGAATTTTAGACTAAGATAATTTGGCCTGTAAGAGAAAATCTGTTAAAAGTTAAGCGAGTTCAAAGGAATTGTTTTCCATTTTTTATTAACAGAGATCGAAAGTCCCCGGTCGGAAATTATAATAATCTTGTAAGTACCTACAAAGTCAAATAGACTCTAGAACCAATGGACCAAATGGTCTTTAGAGTCTATATTCAAAGATTAAGTAACTTTACAACTCCTTTGCAATTAGAATAATATTAAAGCCCTTCTGAAGTTCAGGTGACTGCGATCTAGAATTTAAAAGTCAAGTCTAGTTAATCGGGGACTCTTCTTTTCGCCAAATATCAATGTGCCAGCCGAATCGTTGTTCCGCCGAAAATAACAATGACATAATAAAGATTTTCCGCTAAGCAACGTCTCGGCGTGTACAGAACTTTTGGCGAAATCATGTGTTCTCGAAAACAAATTACGAAGTCTATCTAGTTAGGTCTTGGCATCCTAGGAACGATTTAGAATTAAAAATACTTTAGATCGTGTTCGTAGTCACTCTAAATTTAAAAGAAAAAGTATATTTAAAATAAGGAAAAGATCACTGTTGTCGTAGACTTCGTCCCAAGTTAAGGCATCTAAATGACCGTTAAAAGCACGTCAAGTTCTAAATTCTATCCAATTTTGTACATTTGTTTGGGATTAATGCACTGTGGATTCTAAAATCCCAAAAGATTTGGAATAACGCGATATTGTTTCGTTCTTTTTTCACTTTCTTTCCGTTTCTCATTACCTCCTTGACCATCTCTTGTTTACCTGATCTGCGTGAGTTTGGGTCTTATGACATCTCTTTTTAGAGTATCCTACTGTTTCTCAGGGAAAAAACTCGGAGAAAGGTATAAAAATGTCTCACGCGAGATATCGTACACCGCCTGCTGTACTTAATTCACCGTAAAATTTAATTGTCACGGCGGTAAAATTGCTGGCACTAAACGTCATGACTGGTGTACTTCCTCATTTTCCATTGCTTGCTCCGCTTGGCTTCTTATGTGTATTTTTTTCGCTGTTGTCGAGTGATGCTCTCTCATCAATCTCCCAGTTCAGACAAACGTGAGAAATCGTATGGGAAAACCGGAAGTCTTCTTTTAATTCTTCTCTGCGTTATACGAGGTGTATACGAGGATCGTATACATCCGGGTTACGTCAGAAGCATTAAAATAAAAATTAGCTTATGCTGTTTATTATCCCATTAGGGTCCGAGATTGTTCTTTTTCTCGGCTTATTTTGGTACTCTCTTTCGAATAAAATGGGAATACAGCGAGAGTTCGTACAAGTCGATCATTCGGGTAACCAGAGACCCCGTATGAGGGCCGTTGCCAGAGGCTCTAAGGTTAAAGTCGTTCGGTATGGATGCGTGAACACGTTGGCAATGAGCGCTCTCGGACAGTTCGTACGAACCAATCAGCGGCTCCGAGCTAAACAGGCAAACTAATCAGTTGGCAGTGTGCAAACAAAAGAACAAATAAATAGAATCAATCTGGAGTGCCCATTTTTAACAAATTTTCTAGTATACGAGGCATATTTATTAAGTAAGTACCTTTTTGAAATAAAAATAAAACAAGTAGACTTTTCTTAACAATTTACATGAAAGCCTGTACTTTAATCTACTTTACTACATAGCCCCCCCCCCCCCTCCCCCAAATATTAAGGCACTTATCGTATCCTACAACCAGCTTTTGAATACCATTCTCGCAAAAATCTGCCGCCTGATTGAACAACCACTGCAACACGGTCGTTTTGACATCGTCATCGTCGTGGAGGAGCCGACCACCCAGATGCCTCTTCAAATGCAGGAACGCGTGATAGTCACTGGGCGCTAGATTGAGGTTGTACGGAGGGTGATTAGGTTGTTCCCAGCCAAATGATTCAACCGGCTTTTCGATTGGCCGTGTGTGAACGGGCATTGTCACGAAGCAAAACCATCCCCTTACTCAGCATGCCGCGCCTTTTGATTTGGATTGCACGGCGCAGTTTTTTTAAGGTCTCGCAATAAGTCATAGGATTTATTGTGTCTCCACGCGGCAAAAATGCACAAGCAACATACCTTACGTATCCTAAAAAACAATACACATGATTTTCCTTCCTGACATTATTTGCTTGAACTTCACTTTCTTGGGTGACGTTGAATGCCGCCATTCGATGGATTGCTGCTTTGATTCTGGTGTAACGTAAGCCGCCCATGCTTCGTCGCCTGTCACAATTTGGCTTACAAACTTGTCACCTTCCTCACTGTACCGCTTTAAGAAAGTTAAAGAACTGGCTAAACGTTTGCTTTTGTGCTCCTCGGTCAGAATCTTCGATACCCAGCGTGAGCATAACTTTTGATAATTTGAACGTTCTGTCACAATTCCATAAATCACACTTCTTGACACTACAGGAAAGTTATCAAATAACGACGAAATCGTAAAGCGTCTGTTTTCTCTCACTTTTTCACGTCGTTTCTACACACGGTCGAATGATTTTGTAATGGCGTCTGTGGCTTGACAACGGATGGCGGTAGACAGCGCGCATGTACCAAATGCCGACCGCAGCGATACAGCGGCGGAATTTTATAACGGTACTCTCTTAAAAAACATGCCTCGTATATAAAAAGGCAATTGGTACGATAGTCTTTAGAAGATATCGGATAACTATTTTTTCATAATCTTATCCGTCAATTAGTTTTTTTAAATAACTTTCACAAATCGATAATTTTTCACCTTTACCGATCTAAGATTCATAAACAATGAAATAACGATTCGTTATCAATTCGGCTTCAATTTCGGATAATTATAAATATTATTTTCCGACTAAATTTCTTGTGCGACAAAATACAAGTCAATAAGGCTTTGCAGGCTAACGGCGAACAGCGTTATAAGCAATGTTATTCAGCGCATCGAGCTGTTTAACGTTGTTCTCGTTAGCGGTTATGTTCTTATGGCGATTTTTACTAGGTCATCATTTATCCCACGGGAAATGCGTGATTAGCCACAGGTGGCAGTGATAGCCAACGCTCTAGGTTATTTTCGATTAACAAATTATTAAATTATTTGTTTACTTCGACACCTAAAATTAGACAAAGGAAATGTATTAAGGGAGAACACCACTGTGACCCCCTGTTTTTTTTCACATTTTTCAAGAATTTTTTTTTGTGGGAAAAAAAGAGATATTCGAAAATTTTTTTTGGGTTTTGTTCCTTGTTTATTAATGTATCAAAAAACATTTTTTTCACATTTTTCACGCCGCATGGTGGCGCCGGGGAAACTCTCGCGTCAGGTGCTGTCATTTCCGCGGCACGCAGCAGAACTCTCTTCAACGTTGATCTGAAAAAAATACCGAGTGTTTTCGTTAATAATATGATATTTTGAAGAGAAGTACATAGGGATTTGGAAAAATATTGTTTAAAAAAAAATAGGCACGCCTTTGAAATTAAAGTTAATTTCAAAGGCGTGCCTATTTTTTTTAAAACAATATTTTTCCAAATCCCTATGTACGTCTCTTCAAAATATCATATAATTAATGAAAACACTCGGTATTTTTTTTTCAGATGAAAAATGTGAAAAAAATGTTTTTTGATACATTAATAAACAAGGAACGAAACCCAAAAAAATTTTTCGAATATCTCTTTTTTTTCCCACAAAAAAAAATTCTTGAAAAATGTGAAAAAAAACAGGGGGTCACAGTGGTGTTCTCCCTTAAATAGTCATTATTATCTACGTATTGGTTATCCAAACATTGAATTCCATCCGAAACATCAACGCGAGGTGTCATGAATCGCGATCCGTAATCGAAACTATAAACAATGTCATTTCGCGGTGTTTTACATTTCGGAGAAATAAAATGGCCACCACATTTGTCCATTATTCCGGCATGTGGCCTAGTTCCTCTTATTCACGTGATGGCAACCTCCTCTAAGAACGCTTCATCCAACATTTGTAATTCACTGTTGCCCTTAGGTGGTTCTTCTTCGCCACTTATTGCCTAGCCCTAAGAGAAATGTATTGGGATGTTGAACACATTTTCCGTGACTTGAAAAATTTGGTTTTTCTTTTATACTTCAACTTTTTTTGCTTCCTCGTAGAGGGAACTTTGGGAGTTTTGTTCTCGTGAACATTTTTTTCCAGTTTATGATACGAATGGGTTCGGAATGGTTAAAAATGTCCGAAAAACACTTTTACAAAAAATGTCTATACCTTCGAAATGGCTTGATCGAAGTTTTGCACGCGAGTAAATCTGTTGGCCCTGTTTGTTCAATATAATTTTTCTAGGGATTCCAAAATCGTTTTTCAAGTGCATAACTCGATAAATTTCCAAGATATCAGGCGAAAACTTTCGACACAAATAAAGAATCGTGAAATACTATTTACTATTGAATTGGGAGAAAAGCGATCGAAGCACTTTGCAAACTTATGGAATTTGGAATTTTTCGAACAATCGGTATAGGTGTTTGTTAATACTTTAGGTCGAGCAATTTTGGAATGACTTTCGAGGAAGCAATTTGCAAGTTTCAACTCGCAGTTTATTTCCATATATATATTGAAGATAATAAATTTAACGGATTATTGTAAATTTTGTATACGCAAAACCGTCTCATGGAGTCTTGACATATTCGACCTCAATCATTCTTCAATGACACTCTGTCTGTGTAAAAAATTTTACTCGGAAATTTAGAAAGCTCGATACTTGTTACACGACGAGTGTCTAAACAAGCACATTTCGATTTAAAAAAAATGAAATCTCGAAAAATCGCGCGCGATTGATTGTGTCTGTTCAAATTCAATATGGAGATTGTATCCAATCGATGTACAGAATTTCGACTCGATAACCAAAAAATTCCATGAGCTAGAGCCTTAACAAACGGCTATAACGATTTTTCGAAAAATTCAAAATTTTTTAACGTTGGAAGGCCTCGATCGATTTCCCCCCAATTTAATCGCGAACTGTATTTTATGATAGTCTATTTGTTCAAAAAATTCCAGCCCGATAGCTCAAAAATTGCTTAAGTGATGCTTAACCAACATTTTTGAAAATTTTTCAAATCTTATAAAATCCAAAATAATTTGTCAATTGTCACTAATCATAGTGCACCACGAGCTAATATTGATTTACTTGCATGACAAATTTCAATCCGAAATTTCACACCAATTCGAAGTAACAGCGGTTTCAAGTTTTTGGCCCTATCACCCACACACGCGTCCACCCGGACATTCTTTATAAATGTGATTTTTCGATGTTTTTGAAGATTTTACACACATTGACATGAAAAGCGCGATTTTTTTTTCATGAAATTTTACACAAAACTTCTGTTCTTTCTCATAGAAAAAAAAATTGTGTCTGCGCAAAAATGTGTCTTTCTTTTATTGCATTGATTATAATATTTTCAAGGCGAAATTTTGTTATTGGTAAATTCGTGTTCAAAGGAATCCGACGAACGAAGTATGAGATTTCTTTCACCGCAGTGAAAGTGTCCCGAATCGTTCGTCTCGTACCCGTAATATAACAGTGCAGAGTCAGCAATGGAGAACATTATTCATTTTATTGAAATAGCAGATTATTTCATAATGACTCAGTATATATAAATAAGATACGCATATACATCTCAATTATGTGCCTTCAATCGTAATTTATACGAAGTTGTGAATCGTGAAATTTTATGTTTGACAAAGCTATTGAAAAGTCGCTCAAAGATGGAAGTTTTGATACCAAAGAAAGTGCGTTACCGTTTTGCGTACCGGCAAACTTCGCGGTCCGAAATGTGTTATCGTGTAAATGTGTAAATCGGAAAGGAGGGAAGGAATGTTCTTTTCCTCGAAATTTTTCGTTTTTTTATGTCTAAACATTTTAGCGCTCGCCCAACCCGCACTGTTTCGGCTGGGAGTAGTTCCGTGCAAACTGAGGAATGCGTAAACAACATTAGCGTGTGTCCGTGTGAGTTCACTACACTTGGCCGCGTCGCCTAGAGTTGACGCCAAGTGAATCGGACCCAGGCCAAGCGGAGAATCACAGAGGCAGTTTGTAACCCTTGTGGCACTCCAATAAATACGTCAATAAAAAGTATTAATAACCCAATATTCACACATTATTACCGAAAAGAATCCGGTGCAAACTCATTACGCGCTGAGATGTTTACACATAAATCTCGACTTCAGAAAGACTGGCTCGCGTCCTTTTTTTACGGGACATAGTCACAATTGGCCGACAATTTTTATTCGCGGCATCATGCAGAAGAAGAATATTTTTGCTTAAGAGATTAATTAAAAATATTCGATTACAAGAATAATAGGATACGGTGCAATTGAAATGAAGGGATTAATGGCACCATCTTGTAAACTGACAATACATTACTGATAACACACATTATAGCACCGGTATCATATGAAGCAGTCGGCCTTTTCAGATAGATCAAACTTCACTCTACCATCGACGTCAATTACTTTAGAAATCATTTCTAAAGAAAGGAAAATTTGCCCAGGTTTACCAGAGGTTTTTATGAAAATTGTCGTAATTTATTTTCACCATATTTTTTATCTCGAATTTTGTATTCTTCTACGATATTATTCGTTTGTTGTTGTTTGTTTATTCTTGTTCGTTGTCCGTGACAAAAAAGGATCGAACGAAGAGTCAAACATAGGAAGAAAAATGTTCCGGAAAGATGTGTAAGAAACGAAGGAATATGTGACGGAAAGGAAGAAAAGCCGCGAGGTAGGAGAGAAGACCATCAGTGAGACAACCGGTCGGTGAACTCTGGATGTGAGAACGTATACAATCGAGTCGAAACGAAGCTGCTCACACACTGACCTCCATTCTCGTTCTTCTCGCGTTCTCAGATGCGCTACGTAAAACATCGTAAAGCGCCGTGCGGTAACACGCATAGTATACAGGTACAAGGAGGATGTAGAAGTTATCCCCCCTCCGTGACACTCTCCGGAATATCCGGAGAGTGTCTTCTATGAGCTCGCGTGCCCCGACCAATTGCATTACTGATTTCATGATCTTTCGATATATAATTTATTTATCGCAAATTTGTTACTTCGTTTGGTACTCGTGTCTCGCGAGGAAAAGAAAGAGGTGTGGGTCCGTTTGGGCTAGATTGGAAAAGAAATTTGTTCAATAATTTTTTTATGATTCATAAATTAAAGAAAAGTGTTTTTTTCTTGAATAATGAATTGAAAATACATGTTTCTGGATCTGAAATATCACTTCTAAAGTAGTGGTTTTTTCATTGAGAAAAATTGTTTTTCGACTGAAACAATACTTTTTTTTAATTAAAAAATGAATTTCAAAAACTTATTAGATTGAACAATTGCTTTCTTACAAACTTTCAAATTGAAACTTGCAAATGCTTCCTTGAAATTTCACGGAATGCTCAAAGCTTTCTCCATAAGGAACTATATTACTATATCATAGAGGGAGCTTTGACCTTTGTGTGAAATTTCGACAAAGTAATTTGCAAGTTTGAATTTCCAGCTTTTTCCCTGCATGTACTCCAGTCGATTCCAGATTTTTCGACAAATTTCATTAAATCTCGTTAAATTCAATACTACCCATCATTGAATTATATTTTGCTTGGCTTCAAAGTTTTAATGCTATCGATCAAAATCTGTAAAATTTAAAACCACAGATTTTTGGAAAAATTCAAAATTTCAAAAAATTTCCACGGTTTCTCTCGCTGCATGAATTCTCGGTGAAAATTTTTGGCCCATATCCGCGGTGGATTCTCGCAATAACACAAACTTAATAACGTTCTGTGCATATAGAGAAGTTTGGGCCTATTACTCTGGAGTTGACGAAAATGGAGCTGTCAGTAATGATTTTTGAAAAATTCAAAATTATATAATAACCCAAACCTCTTCGTTCATTTCCGCCAAATTTAGTATTGAACAATCTTTAATGATACTCTAATGATAGTAAAAAAAATGTGATCCGTTATTTCAAAATTTGTGAAAGTTACAGCGGCCATAAGAATCTTTCGGAAAATTCAAAATTTTGTAAAATCTGAACACAATCTTCGATTTTCGCGAAATTCAATATCAATTATTTTTTGGTAGGTTTATTTATATAATAAATCAATTAGCTCAATATCTCAACATTTGGAGAAATTAGAGCACGTACAGTTTTCAAAAATGTCGAACAGCCATAAAATGGGATTCGTTTCATAAAGTTCTATAAAAATTACAGTTAAAAACGCGGATGTACTGCTTTATTTATTTGCGAAATTGCAGCGCACGTGGGACATTTAAACTTTGTAGCGTTTGGATATTGTTTTTAAATTTGATTTTCCGATGTTTTGGTAAATTTGTAATAAATTGGTACTGAAACCTCGAAAAAAAAAATTTTCTACCATCACAAAGTCTCGACTATGAGGAGGAAAAATACAAAAACCCTAGGATCATTAATCAATTTCAATGATTTTCTACTACTTTCAACGATTTCAATGGGTTTCAAAGGCTTTCAATGATTTGTAATCATTAATGGTTACCAACTTTAAATGATTTTGAATAGTTTTCAACGCCTGTCAACGATTTTGAACGATTTTTCAAATGACTTTATGATGCACCAATTCCGTTCATTTTCGGTGCGAGTTTGAAATTTGAAGAATATCTCTGACATTTTCGATTTTTACGGCAAGTGGATTTAGTGTACCAAGTACTAATGAAAGCTCAAAATCGAATCAAAAACATGTTCGAATGAAAAGTGAAATAAATGGAACTGAGAACTTTTCGGTTACTCAAACTGTATATCAATCAAATACAGCAATTTTTCTCAGCGCAAAAACTGTTCTCGGTCAAATTACAAATTTGTTTCTAAGTAACGCCACCCCTTAAAATTAATTAATCAAAAAATAACTATTGAATATAGTTGGAATGATTGTTCGAAATTTTGAAATAATCACTCACCATCGTGGCGAACGTATATCCGGTCACCACAGATTGACAAGCGCAAAAACTGTTCTCGGTCAAATTACAAATTTGTTTCTAAGTAACGCCACCCCTTAAAATTAATTAATCAAAAAATAACTATTGAATATAGTTGGAATGATTGTTCGAAATTTTGAAATAATCACTCACCATCGTGGCGAACGTATATCCGGTCACCACAGATTGACAAACTCGCCGCTCCTCAAGCAAACCTTTTCCGTTAAAGTTAAAAAAAATAATATGAACTGTACCGAAGCAAAAAAGACGATTGAAAAAAAAAAAGATTTTTAGAATCGTTTCACCCTCGCACTAACCACCATCCACAGTTCATATCGTAATTTCCACACCAGAAGTGAAGTTCGTTGTTTTTCGTGTAGCAAAATCTTTGCAGTTGCTTTGTCGAAAAACCGGAAGTAAACTCGTGGTCGTTGCCGTGGTCGGGCCGACTGTTCCCGTCGAATTAAGCGTGTAGAATGCCGCGACTCCCTGGTTATACGCTCTGTGTGCTTAAGGTATCACGGATAGTTTGAAGGGGCTTCGAGGAACTCGGAAGCCTATATAGAGAACCCCACCACATGAGTTTGCTATAAGACATTCGAATGAGGCGAACATATACGGGGAAGGTAAGCTCCTACTACCAAATCTGATGCTGTCTGAAAATCTGATGCACTATCCAGACAATACCGCATAGATAGATGGATAGATAGATAGACAGAGGGATAAAGGGCGAGAGAGAGAGAGAGAGAGGGAGGCAGAGCGGGAGGGATATTTAAATAAATCCGGTTATGAGTGGAAAAGAAATGTATTTGAAATAAAATCTATTTAGATTGGCGAAAACTATATTTGACCGACAAAAAGAATTTATTAATTCGAATAAACTGTATATAATTTCAAAGAGAGCGTTATTAAAATGGGAAATATATTATATGACCCGAATAGAATTCATTCAAATAATGCAAAAATGTATTTTAATTAAACCAAATCCATTAGATTTTTTGGTTTTTCATATGAAATTTATTAATCGTTCGATAAAAACTCGAAGCGATACGTCATCAACAAAAAAAATGTGACCAGATGGGGTGTTAGAACATCGTCCAACTTTTATGGCATTTTTCACTATAATTTTTATGCCAGAAACATAATACATTATATTTTGTAGTCTCATTTTTTTCTACAGGCATATAAAAATATTTTTTTATTGAAAAATAAATAACAAAAGAAAACATCTGAAAGCATAACCGAAATAGTCTGAAAAATGTTGTTTTCTATATCAACTGTGTGAATTTGAATAAAATCGATAAAGGCCCTCATATAGTCAAAAAAAAAGTTTACCTTATTACGGTCACACCAATTCTCGAAAAACTATGAATATTGGTGTGACTAATTTTTTTGTGTCACTTTAAAACATACTGGAAGGAAAAATAACAAGTGTCACACCCAGGTCGAGTGGGCGCACAATTCCCCATATTTTACACTCTAATTGGATTTAAAAATATCCCATAGTACTTTTATCTGGAAAGCTGTATAGGATACGCGATACTCTATATTGAGCATGCAATTTCTTAGCTCACATGGATTCTTCGTCGGTAATCCCGTACCTATAACGTAATCTTTCTAATCACTGTGATTAGGAAAAAAAAAATGATTTCTTTTGTCTGATTAATGCGAGGACACGTTGCCATATAGCATACCAATGAAAAAATATGGAAATGCGCGAAGCAATCCCCGGTCTTCTCTGCTTAATATACAATACATTTTCTAAATATCAAAATTGAGGGAAAGTTGGATACAGTGAAATCTTACACGGTACCTTCGCACCTCTTGCATAGTGAATGGTCGGGGGACGTTAGTGGATTTTTATTCGCTCGATTGGGAGAGAAGTGTTAGTCATGGTTGGTACTTTGTATACAGTTTGCACACGCGTTACGTAGGCTGTCTGAGGTTCCACCGTATATCGAACGTATTTCACCGTATATTTTTTCCACGTGGAATCGATGTATTGATCTTTACTGATCACGAACCCACTAGCCTAACCTACTTGACAACTCAAAAATATAAAAAAAGCCAAGGCATGTTTTTTTAGAAGCTTCCGTGCTAGTGATTAAAAGTGCTACTCCACTGGGTAGTCAATAATTAACAATAAGATAGTCCAAAACATATTCGTTTCCTTTTATAGAAGTGGGTGAATCTAATTTTTAACTACAGAAACGATCACGAATTTTTCGAGATTAACCGGAAGTGTTGTTAACTCCTTCGGTGGAAGTACAAAGCATATAACGCAAAACTAAAGGCAACGAGGATTATCGAGAGGACTTGCTCGTAGTGTATCTAGGCCTCAGAGCGCCGTGACCACGCCAGCGTGGAAGAAGTGGTATTATAGGCATATACATGCTTCCCTTTCACTGCGGAACAGTACCTGAAACGCAGCAGGAGGCTCGCGGTACAGTCCGAGTCCTCACAATTTAACCAGTTGTAAATTGATCACGTTCGCATATCTTCAGTTGTGCTTCATCCTCACTCCTTATTATCTACTGAACATGCGCGTCAATTTTGTGTGACCAGTGCGCAAGCGCATGAATGTCACGTGGTCATTGCGCATTGCGCATGGTGCAGCTGCGCATGCGCGCGTGGACCACTAAACCCGTAACATCGCGCGGTGTGAGGTGAATAAGCGTTAGGAGTTTTAGCTTTATCACACGCCCGCTGATAAAATGATCTATTGCACATGAATGTTATGGGCTGATGACCCTCACATATTTTTATTTTCCAATTTTTCTTTACTCCAAATGATGTACAACTGAAGTTCATTGATACCTGCACTACCAATTGGATAATAATTTGACATCAAATTGACGTCCACTTGATGTGTAGGTAATAAGAAAATGGCGGTGCAGGATCAATGGACTTTAGTGTACCGCACGTGCGGCCACGAGTGTCCATTCAAAGCAATGCTCTCGGGCACTGCGCATACAAATGCATACGGAGCAACGGCTACAATCATTCGAAGTTTTTTTTCTCATTCGTGTTTGCTACTGACATTAACAATTGATGCGATTAAGTCCAAAGAGTTGGACTATGCACAACAAGCCTAATATAACCGATACGGGAGCCCGCAGTATCATCATAGATATTGCACAGAGCATCGAAGTAACAATGGGCACGGCGTTCTGTGTGCGTGCGCGAACTGAGATCCATTAGGCCGGAACGTGCCCTACTACACGCTCTCGAAAAATATCTGCACACATATGATATTATACCATGTTCCCATATCTGGGTTTTCGTCTTTCTCCTATTTTAAATATCTACAAAACGCTCCAGACGCTATGATTTTTTCGTATTTTCACAGAGCTCAACATTTCTCCCACACGGCCAGTTTTAATTAGAATTTTTTTGATTGTATGGCTTTTCATAATTGAATTATTTTGCTGTTATTTGTTAATCAACTATCGTGAATTGACACCTATCACTATACGTTCTGGAGCAGTCCTTATTTGATTATCTTATTTATTTATTATGCTCCATATATTGAACACATTTTGCTCGAAGAAAGATTCGAAGTGTGTGTAGATGACAGGCGGGGGTCAAATATCGAAACGACCAATATTTTGGAATTAAAAAATTAGTAATATAGAATAATAAAGATGAAGTTATTCGGAGATTTAGTTTTTCGACAGATAACGAAGTCGGATAACTCTTATTAAGAAAGGTTATTAATTCGAAAGCTTATTTATTCGATAATATGGGTTCAGATAGTATGTGTACTTTCAAAGTACAGAAAATAACTTTGGACGATGTGGAAAGTTGATATTTCCGAAATGAAAAAATTTTAGTTTATATTGATAACACTGATTATACTTAAAAGAAATATTCTGAACATACAAATTTCGAATGAGTGAAATTTGGCACGCAAATAATCTATGGATCGAAATATCGAACATCAAAATAGGGAACATCAAAACAGCGAACATTGAAGTACGCGCCATCTACTAGCTCTATTCGATAGCTCAAGGAATGTCTCTAACGTTCAATACGCGTTCGTTATTTGGATCGTTCTACTTTTTGCCCTGTTGCTATTTAGGCCGTTCCAAATATTGGTCTTCTCCATATTTGACTCCCACCGGGACATGACTTAAACTGCCCTCGCTGTCCTTGTAAAACGTATTCCATCAAAAATTTGATGACAAATGACAGTATTAAATCGCAACATATCCTTTATATAAGAAGCGTTATTTCGTAGATTCTAATGAGTCAACTCTTTAATCCACGATGTATCGATTGCCTTGGGATAAAAGGACGTAATTCCAACGTTGAATAATGCTAGATACCGTGTCCAAGTTTTAGCAATCGATATACATATATATATGCTCGTGTGATTTGGAGAATACTTGAGCGAGACCACAAGATGGTGGTGTCGGAGTCGGTTCTTACGTAACGGCATTTAACCTCAAAGACAGATTGATTTAATTTCTTTCCCCGTTCTATATCGTTTGAGAGTCTCCGATATCCGTACACAGCTCTCGTTCTGCATCGACGACTCTACGGCTCGATCACGAACCAGCTTTAGTCTGGAATTCGTAGTCACCGGCCAAAATGAGAAAAGTGAGGTCCCGGTTTTTGTCACTCGATTCCGGTCAAACACGTGAATCAATTTAGAGAAAACTATGCAGGCTTCTTTCAAATTTAGCTTAGCAGCGGGAACAAGGTGAAATAAATCAGACGACAATTAACAATGGCACAATTAACACGGTCAACCTAATTACGAAAAATTAACTTTAATAAATATTATTATTTGGAAATTGGTATGTGGGTTTTTGAGGTCGCTGATTTCGAATTCAAATTCATAGAATCTTGCAATTCAGGATAACTGTGTCAACATGACCGTCCTCACGATAACAAACATTACATTTTTCAAAAAAACCTCACCACCGAAAAGGGATATTATTGAATCGTGTAAAATGCGTATTTGGGCGTGGATCGATCGATCAAAAATTTCCCGAAATGTGGAAATTGACCCCCCTAATCGGCTTAACAGTTCAAATTAACGAAGTGCTCGTTTCTTTAATTCTTGAAAAAATTGTAAAATATGTTTTAGTAGATATAGTATTTCGTTTGAATAAATAAGACCGTTTCCTCGATTAAACCGGTGCAATTCCTTGATTTCACGAGTGACTTTTAACCGTTTTGTACCTAAATAATTATTTAAACCTTTTTAATATTACACTGACTCAGTTAATTTTTTTTCACAAATTGTAATTTTTTAAATTATTTTATTGTCGTTGAATCCAATAATAATTTAAAATTTTTACATCTGGATTAAAATATGGTAAACCCTTATTACGGAAAGTTAATCCTAGTGGTTCTAACACATAATCTAGGTATTCGATTTCCGCTGAATCATTTCTTCTGATAATTCAGACAGGTCGAACTGAAGATGTTTTTTTTAATTCTTCACGTTTTATTTGACCAAATCAAAACGAAGTTACGGTGATAATAAATTGATCGTTTTGTTCAAGGCTATAGATCAAAGAACGAAGAATACTTCTTGAACAATTCTACGAATTTTGGTTCAATAAAGAATCCATCATTATGCAATGATTTGCACGTACGATTGTTAACATATATATGTATTAGTAATCCACGTCCAAGTCAAACGCATAAAAACCCTCCTCATTCACTCGAGGGATTAGCAACGAATCGATTTTGATAAAAAAAACAGTAGCTTAGGATGCGGACGGTCAAATATCAGAACGATCAATATTTGGAAAGGCTGAGTCTCGACTTTCAACATTAACGAACATTCAACTATAGAAAGGCCAAAAAATAAGACCACAAAAACATTGAAGTAGATTTATGTTGAAAGAAAATATGAGGACGAGCAAAGTTGCAAGGGAAAGACGAAATTTCCGAATAACTTCATCCTCGTTATTCTATATTACTAATCATTTCAAAATATCTGCCGTTCCAATATTGTTCGTTCTGATATTTGACCGCCACCCGATAGCGCTCTATTCTAACATTCCATAAGCGTTCGTTATTTTGACCGTTATATTTTTTGCCCTTTCGCTATTTAGACCGTTCGACTTGTTAGTCTTTCGCAATTTTGGCGGTTCGAGTTTTTAGTCTTACGCTTTATTGAATTTAGAATTGTAAACTTCCGAAATATCCGTAAATTACAGTAAATTACAGTGAGCGTGAATTTTTATTTTAGATTTATAACCTAAAACACACTAGACCAACATGGGTGCTAAATATGACATTTTTATGAAAGATAACATTTGAAGAGCTATGTTCGTGTAAACTGAATGTATATGTTGACATTTTCTAAACCGCTCGATAGCTATGGTTCAGGGACGTAAAAAATAATGTGTCGCGTCCACAAGGTATATGATGATGTAAAGAAAATGAGATGTCATAGAGCTCAATATTCGGAATTTTCTTCTGAATTACACGCAGAATGGAAGAGATCAACTCTGATCTAGGTCGAAACTGGATGGGCAGATCGAGTTTGGGACGATGTGTTGGGAAAGTTTGTCATTTGATATCTCAATTGATAGATTAATAATCAAATTTATAAGTAGGCTACACAAAAACATATTCAACATTGAAAATTGGCTAAAATTAGCTGACTCGACCCCCTTAACATTCCATCGCCAACATCAAATACAAATTTAGCAAATTCGGCTTCTTCCGGCAGAGCTCGCATATTTTGTGTTGTTAACGTGAACTTAAAAAAAGATCTCCATAATGTGTCAAATTATGTTGAGAAATTGACCATTTCGATGACCTATTTTTAAGTTTCCTATTTTGACGTTCTCTATATTGACGTTCTCTATTTTGATGTTCTCTACTTTGATGTTTGATATTTTGATACATCGATAATTTGCGTTTCCAAGTTTTACACATTCGAAATTTCTGTGCTGGGCACATTTCGTTTTGGTCTATTGGGTGTTATAAATGTTAACTACGCGCGATTTTTTGTTTCGGAAATATAAATTTTCTACATCGTTCAATTCAATTTTCTGTGCTTTCAAAGTATACAGGCTATCTGAACTAATATTATCGAATTAATAACCTTTCTTCATAACTGTTATTCGACTTTATCATCTGTTAAAGCCAAAACCAAAATTCAGAACTACTTCATCCTAGTTATTCTATATTACAAATTTTTTAATTTAGAAATATCTACCGTTCCAAATATTCGTCGTTCCAATATTTGACGCTCTGCTCCCTTAAGGTTAATAAGATTTCCGATTTCGATTTCACAGTAAACATACCGAAATTATGAATGGTAGAACAGAGTGAAATCTACCGATCTACTATAGTACTTTTGGGTATACTTTTCTCCAATGTAGTAGCGTCAACAGGTCTGGAAATGAGGGCACGCAATCGTGAAGGCGCCGTGTATCCGGGCATTCAATTCAACGATCGCAACCACGCACGCGCCCGGTAAAAACGAAAGAGAAGTTATAAAAGGACTCTCGGCTTTGATCAGATGCCTTCTTCACGTGTTCTTCCTTAAGACTCCGCCTTTCATTGTGTTTTATATTTACATGTACAGCGCGCCGTTCCGAGTTGTGTAGTACCGCAATACCCCTCGGATACGTTTCGTAACGCGTAATCGGCCCGGTAGAGGTGCCGCCCCGCGTCACGTGGAATCAACAATCCGTTTCATCTGCCGTGTTTTCTGCCGAGTTTCGATTTTTTTCCTACCAATTCGGATTTACGTCCGATCACCGCCCGGAAGATCAGATTCAATCTTTTCAAGATATGATTCTTCATCGACCCCCTCGTAACGAAGACCCGAGCAAAGAACTATCTTCATCCTTTCTCTGCTATTTCTATTCACTGCCCAGCCTGGGAGAAATGAATATTTAACTTTTTTTTTATATTCACGGATTTTAATCATATTTTGGCAGTCTTATAAAGACCTTATCCTGCGTGTACGTTGTTCTCGTTCTACTTTACAAAGTACGCGAGCTTCTATTTTATTATGATTATTATGAATCTCATTATTATTATTATTTTCTTTTCTTAGCTACAGTGCATCTCATTTGCTATGGACTCAGCGAAACTGCGGAAAACCTGTGTCGATATAGATGGCTTGATTTTGACTGAGTTTCAGTTCTATTTCATACATCAGAAACCCAATGAAACTGCCTCCCACCCAAAAGTCGTCGGGCCAGCCGGTTCGCGGCTAAGCGGTCACCCAACCAAGTAGTGACCACGGCCAAAGCTACTTAACTTGGGTGATCGCCAGAGTCGCGCGCCGACCGCACGTTCACTGTTGTCGGTAATATCTTTATCATTATTATATTCCTCTCTTGACAAGACTGCTTAACGATAGTTTCGAATGAAGCCAATCACGCCATTTGTAAAAAGATTATTATCATACGGTCAATCAGAAAAAGGTGCCAATTGAAAATTGCACATCGCTTCCTTCTCATTTTCGAAAAGATTTACGAATCTACCTCTATGTGCAAGTTGCATGCTTGATTGTTAATTTCTTGCGTACATTTTCGGTTATCGTGTCAAAAGTTTGTACGCAATAAAGCTAGGGACGAAAATGTTTGCCGATTAATTTGGTAAAACTCGCTTAAGAGGACGCTAAACACGCGCACTCATGATTGCAAAGGTGCAACAGAGCTAGCGGTATAACGATGCTGCGCGAGTGGGAGGGAGGGTTTTTAGCCTCCCCTTAAGAGCACGTGAAAAACGTCGGGAAACTCCAACACTGTCGGTATAATGGGAATCTTTGAAATCTGCATAACATTCAAGGAGCGTGTACCAAATACGCAATTCAACTGTGCCAGAAGCTTTTTAATATATATTTTGGTATTGATTAAAAGATCTTTAGCCGTGGTCACTACTTGGATGGGTGACCGCATAGCCCTGCTCTGACTAGCATATCGACTACTGCATGGGAGACAGTTTTTCTCAGTTTCTGATGGTAATACAGCTGAAACTCAGCTGAAAATCGAGCCGTCTGTATCGACACAGGTTTTCCGCAGTTTACCTGTGTCCATGGCAAATGCGATGCAGTGTAGCTAACAATAAGACGTCTGGCAGGCGCAATGGAAGTTAGGTTATCTTAGCGAAATGCGGGTAGGGAGTGATAGAGGGAGAAATGGACAAAAATGGAATTGGCAAGGGTCATAGGCAAAAACGCGAAAGAGTATACGTTGGAACAAAGAAATTAAAAAATAAAATATATATTTTGATATTGTAACTTCTAATTTGGCAGGTAAGAGCCCGAAACTCCCGAAAATTGTTTGTGAATTGAAAATTCAGTAAGAAAAATCTCGCGTTCGGGTCTCTAAGTTGCGCTAGTGGAATATAAACGAACTGAACCAAAGCACTTTTCCACGATTACTGTGTATTTGTCGGCCAAATGCCATTTCGTTTATTTTGCAGATACAGCGACAAATAAATACACGTTAGTTAGGGATTCGATTCGTCTATATCCTAATAGTCAAATTTTTCGGAATTGAGCTATATACAATAATAATTACATCCAATTTTGTCTTAGACCTCATCGTCTTTAGCTGGAAATGTACATTTGTATGTATTTTGAAATATAAGATTTTCTGATCATTACGATTGAGATAGAGGTATCTAAAAATACTTGATTACATTTTAATTCATTCGGTTTGATAGTTTAGGAATGGCATTTGGTCGAAAATTGCAATGGATTCTGTCGGTAATACAGTGACGGTAAAACAGACCTTTCGCGTGCAAGAGTGCGTGAAAGGTCTGTTCTGAGATATTTAGCGGTTAAGTTGAGTTTCTTAACTCAACTTCATAAATATAATAAAAACCCTAAATATCTAGCTAAATATCTCAGAAACTAATTGGCGAATCTGTTCCAAATTTCAAACCTGGAACCCACCGAGATTTTGATGGTTTTTTTTATAAGTAGAAAGTTTTCAAAATCTACATCGTAATCTTCTTATCTGCTAATCGCTGAAATTTTCTTAACAACGGACCGTGATGAAAAAAGGAGCTTAAGCTCAAATGAGTTATACGAATATTCATATATGACAATGTATTTTCTATATTAAATAGATTTATAAAAATAGACACAGCTTCGTCACCGTAAAAGTGTCCCGACGAATGTTGGATTGGGATAAGGGGTGTACAACATATCCGTAGAATGTGAGTCACAGAAAATACATTTAGATATATTCGGACTATCTTACTCTATTTTGTATCCTACTGTCTTTGTCAGTTGTCGAGTTAGTAATATTAATCCGCGTAAATGTAGACGTAGACTGTGAACCTCTCGGAAATTGATCCAACATGACCGGTGGTCGTGCTGTGGCAAGAGAGACAGAAGTTCTCGACCGAGTTCGATACTCCTTGCGGCGCCTCTCACTTTTCTCGACCAAAGTCCTCGTTGAATATAGATATATGTATAGGATATATTCCAATGGGAAAAGTACAACTGTTTTTGGCCAAGGTCCAGAGATTTCGAAGACCGTCTAGAACTTACTTCCTCGTTATGATATATGTAAAGAGTGTAGATAATTGTAGGTTTCCATTAAAAACTATTCCGAAGAATAATGTGATTGCTCATTTACTGAATAGAATACATTTTTTTTAACCTTATATATGCTGGGTATGGATTTGACAAAGACAAGATTCTCCGATGCAATTTAAGCGCATAATTTCAAGAGAGTACACAAATATATATATATATATATATATATATATATATATATATATATATATTAGGGCGATTTTTTTTTCCGACTATTTTTTTTTTCTCAGTCCCCACCTGAAATTTTGTTGGATATGTCGAAAAACAAATTCTCTGAAAGTTACAGCCCTTAATATTAATTCGAAGTACTTTCCCTTAGCGTGAAAAGATTTTTCAACTAAAATACACGTAAATCGAATTTTTTTTTATTTTATTTTATAACTCAGCCGCAATTTATGCTATCATTTTGTTCTTGGTTTCGATTTACTCAGAATAAAATAATCTAGGAAAGTGCCTATTGCGGCGAAAGTGTAAATTGTACTGGTAAGTTGGTACGGGTCACTGAAGTCGATTTTTACCCAAAATTCTCGTTTTTTTGCTGTTATCTCCGAAACAATTAACTTTGCAAAAAAAATGTAAATGAAAAATTTGTCGGAAATTTAACTTCCTTCAAAAAAGGTCTTATCGACCCAATTGCTTAGATTAATATTTCTTGAGATATTGAACTTCAACTTATGAGTAGTATAACATTTTTACGGTAATATAAACCGGGTCGATAGGACCTTTTTTGTAGGAAATTAAATTTTCAACAAATTTTTCCTTTACATTTTTTTCGTAAAGTTTATGGTTTCGGAGATAACTGCAAAAAAACGAGACTTTTGGGTAAAAATGAACTTCAGTGACTCGTACCAACTCACCAGTACAGTTTACACTTTCGCCACAATAGGCACTTTTCTAGATTGTTTTATTCTGAGTAAATCGAAACCAAGAACAATATGATAGCATAAAATGCGGCTGAGTTATAGAATTTTGAAAAAAAAAAACAAAATCGATTTACGTGTGTTTTAGATGGAAAATATTTTCACGCTAAGGGAAAGTACTTACAATTAATATTAAGGGCTGTAACTTTCAGGGAATTTGTTTTTTGACATATCCAACAAAATTTCAGGTGGGGACTAAAAAAAAATAGTCGAAAAAAAAGATCACCCTTTATATACGAGGGGGGACCCAAAAAAAACGGGAATTTCGTCATAATTTCTTTATTTTTTAATATTTTTACACCAAATTTTGATCACCTTCAAAGTATTCTCCTTTGACCACAACCCACCTCTGCAAACGATCCTTCCAATATTCAAAACATTTTTTAAATTCACTAATCGGGATGTTCTTGAGGCCTTCCAGCGATTTTTGTTTTACCTCCTCCACAGTGGCAAAACGCTTGATTGCTGCTTTGTTTCGGAGTCGTATCCATAGCACCACAGTTCATCACCAGTGATCACCTTGGAAAAAAGTTCAGGGTCCTCTTCGAGCTGATTTTGAAGTTCAAAACATGCCTGAAGTCGACGCTCCCTTTGCTCGTCTGTGAGAAGGCGAGGGACAAATTTGGCTGCAACTCTGCTCACGTGCAAATCTTTGGATAAAATCCTCTGAATTGAACTCCATGATATCCCAGACATCTCACAGTGTTGATCAATGGTTCGACGATGTCCTTCATGAATGAGAGCATTGATTTTGTCGACGTTTTCGTCACTTCTTGACGTTGAGGGGCGTCCTGAACGGGGTTGGTCTTCAATTGACATTTCTCCATTTTCAAAACGTGAAAACCACTCGTAGACTCTGGTTTTACTTAGTGCAGCATCTCCATAAGCAGTCTTAAGCATTACAGTAGTTTCCGCGGCCGATTTCCCTAACAGGAAACAAAATTTCACAGCCGCGCGTTGCTCTCGAAAATCGGCCATCACGTTTTCGCCGAAATGGAAAAAGTTGTTTCACTACAAAAATTCCCACGGGCGAACCGATGCACTCACGGCGACAGAACTTCGCACACTAACTCAGGAGGTGTGTCCCCAACGGACACCTGGTCGAGCAATGGGTTCCCTCACTCTCCCTCCCCGCCGCAGCGCAATTCCCGTTTTTTTGGGTCCCTTCTCGTATATGTATTTGTCGCCCGAAAAATGGGCAAA
This sequence comes from Oxytorus armatus, assembly GCA_958009045.1. Taxonomy (NCBI): domain Eukaryota; kingdom Metazoa; phylum Arthropoda; class Insecta; order Hymenoptera; family Ichneumonidae; genus Oxytorus; species Oxytorus armatus. The sequence continues at coordinate 6,827,835 of OY253747.1, read as the reverse complement.
AGTTAAAAGACTGTAATATTTTGTATTTTTGAGCCCAAAAGAATGTTGTGTTGAAATTTTCCCCGCAGTTTCATTTCAACTCAAACCACTGCCGCCACTTTGTCTCTGTACTTTAGAGTTAAATGGTTTCAAGTAATTTTTAAGTAATTTAGACGAGGCACTAGTCAAATTTTGACAAAACGTGCCATTTCCGGCATTTATATTGGCGATAATTTTAGGCCTATCGAATCTAGTGAACTTTTTTGTAGAAAGTCCATGATTATCGCTATTTAAAAATGATGCTGTGTTCAAATTGTGACGTATGTAAGCCATGGGGTTGAGAATGGTCCTATTTTTCCGCTAAAACAAACGTCTTTCGACCTCTGTGTTGACTTCAAATTAATGTGATCGTGTAGAATGGAATTTTTACCTGTAAAAAAGATCATTCTAGAAACGCAGAGATGCTTCGTTAGTTTGAGAAAACGACAACAACTGGAGCATCTCGAGCGACACCACATTTTTATATCGTACGATTTGTCACAATGAGAGGTTACGTTGACGCTCGGCTACATCTTCCGTGAAACGAAGTCGCTTCGACCGTTCATTAGGCATGAATCTAGTATATTCAAGTAAAATGGACTTTTTTTTATTGAGCATTTGCAGGTGTCAAAGCACAGGAACTTTTTTTACCTAAAAAACATGATAAAGAGCGAAAGAAGAGAAGCTGGCGTAGGCGATGAACTTATCTAGTTTTGGGAACTGTACGTCTTCTCGCGAACTATAAAAGAAAAGCCATATGTCTTTTCTCTTAATCATCGTAATTGAATAGCTAAATAGATTCATCTTCGTCATCAAATAAAAAATATTACTTATTCAGTCCATTTATAACTTATGGATATGAATCGACATTCATCTGCCATTCTTAGGGGAGCTGACAAAATCGTTTCATTTGTGAAACTTAAAAAATTCACCGCTATCTTAAGAGGGCGAATTACCACTAAGAAATGATGTTATGCAAAAGCAATTAGGCCGATTCATTTCTTTTTAAACAATAGTTTATATATTGTGTAAACCGTATTATGTGTCTAGATAAGAGTATCGAAAAGGATGATGAGAGTAATCGGGTAATCTGGTAATTGATTTTACAACTTACCTTATGATTAAAATCTTTATTGTATATTGGTATTTGTCATTAATGCAATTTTACGGTTTATATTTATTACAATAGTGGTACTTGCCGAAGAAATGCTTTATCCAGAATGCTTGTTCACATCAAGAGCATTGAATTATTGGTATTTAGCCGCAAAAGCCACATTTCATTACTGAACGACGTTCGAAGGGAAAATCTGCTGCGCTCAGAAAATCATCTTACCTGGCATCTATGTATCCGCCTTTTATACCATTCATATTGAAACTAGCCTTGGCTGATAAAAAAGTGTACCCATCTCTTAAATTGTCGAGATCTACAACACATATCCATATGAACACAATCGATGCCGGAGGGTCGGAAAACGTTCCTTGCCAGAAGTATCCACGGACAAACTGAGCCTAGCAGAGAAACTCGCTACAGGTACTCGCGAACATAAATGGCCGATCGCTACCATAACCCTAATTCAATTTTTAACATTCCAATACAATTAACTATTGTAATAGCATTCAGTAACCCCGAACAGCAGAATGAAAAAAATTGCTTCTTATTGTTTACTGCTCGATGATTTTTCTAGTCGCCGCAGTTGACGAGTGTTTTCTGCAGACTCTATTTTTATTCATCTTGCTTTTGAGCATTCAGTTTAACGTATTTTCCGTAAACACTAGTGCTCCCTCTTTTATAACCACCGCGAGGCGCGGAGATGCCTTCGGGGTTTACTACTGATTATTAAATAAAAATGGAAGTTCATGTTTCCGAAGTAAAAGTGTTCGAAGGGACGGGGAATCTTGAGTTATCCACAGCCACGGTTGGCCTTGCTTCGGCCGCACTCTCGCTGCTCCGGAATTTATTAAAGAGATTTTTCTCTTTCGTGTGTACAATATCCGGTTTCTTAGAGGAGGAGCTCTCCACTTTCACGGTCAATGTCTCTGGTGTATGGGCATTGAAATATTGATGACAAAACCATTTTCCTGGGGCACTCGCGCTATCTGCGATCATTTATTCCTTAGGAACCCAAATAAATTAGAAAAAAATTATTCGAAATTTTGATCAGTAAGTACGAACATTATTTTTAAGTTATCGCTATAACAGTCGCTGGAATGAAAAAGCCATTTCTTGTTCGCATTTATTATGGTGTGGAATGATAGAGCTTCGCCTCATTGAATCATGCAATATTAAACAGTAAATTAGAAAAACGATCTACGGAGCTTAAAAACGTAATATTTTTCATAAATAACCGAATATGTGAATTTAGCGAGACACGATCTTTTCTATTATCGTTAAAGGCCGCGCAATCCTTGATTCTTTCGGAATAGCATATGAGTGTGAGATCCATTCAGACGAAGAAATGTTATTACAATTCGACATCTAGTAATTATGAATTTAAATTTCCGCGCTTATGACCAATCAATGTTTCTCGTAGTTTTTCGATCCTTCCATTATCTTCTGATAGTCATTTAAGTGATCCTCTGTTCGTTATAAGAAAGGAGGATGCCAGCAACCTGGCCACTGATTTGAGACAGCGCCGGCCTGTATTCAAGATATTTTTATTTTACTGACGCACGGATCCCATCGCGAATTACGACAATCCTGGAGTGATATATACGAGTAGCATGGCAAAGAATATGGCTGCCGAAAATTACAGTCGCCCCAATCACTTTGGCACGTTATGATTAATGTGAAAATTATGAAATGGAAACTCATAGATAATTAAACGTCACTAGTTATGTTCGTTTTTACGGCTGAAACTGCCGCCGTCGCTTGAAATATGCGCGATAAAGAAAGATGATATATAGAACTGTCTCTCATTCTCGTACTCGGTTCCAGCGCCGGCGGTAGTTTCAGCGTTACAAGCGAATACAACCGCTGTTTCCAATGTTTCCATTTACGATAAACACAAAAATCGCCACTAGGGATCGCATCGTAAACTCTTTCGTTCAATAACGTTCGATTCATCCAGTCTTAATCGAAGTTTAAACTCAGTTCAGCCTATCTCCAAACTATACAAAAAAAATCGAACCCCGTTTAAACCAAGTGGCAGGGGAGAACGCGGCCTAAGAGCTCGGCGGTTGCTACGGCAGTATTACAGCAATTTCGCTAACGTCCGACTAGAAACTCTTGGTTGTATCGACAAACTCATTGGCAGTAGAGTCTCGGGACAAGTATATTTCCCGCCAAGACTGGACGAGTATCGATTCTCGAACGATAACGATTCTGGGTGGTGAGGGTAAATCATAATTCCTTATACGACGAATTACAGTAAAGTGTTTGAGATTTGTCGATTGATATATTTCTGTGAACGAGCGTTGTTCGATGGTCGAAGAATATCCGAATAGGTATGGTGGTTAATACCATTCCATGGAATATTCGTAAATTCTATTTAAATATAACTAAATTATACGGAAAATAATTTGTTAGTCGAAACTACTTCAAAGCACTTTTATGGCTGGTTTAGACTCCTATCGCTACCTCATCAGGTTACCTTGCGTTTGCCTCTGTATGACATTACGTTACACGTCACGCCTGTACCTGATCAGAACTAGAATCAGCATTTCAAACAGGTTCCAGATTGTCCTGATGACGGCCCCATTCGACCACCCCGACGGAAATTTCCACTCAGGTGTTAGTTTACAAACAAAAGCGTGTATCAGCCCTGCATCAGTTTACGTGTTACATCCATTCGTTTGTTAATAGTCGATGTCGTTCCGTCATAAACTGACACTTGTGTCCCGTGATGAGTTTTGAATTCCCGATAACTTGTATCAGTGTTATTTCTTTAATAAATATTTGAAAGCCAAGCGCGTCTAATCGTTACTTGACGCACTCACTTGCTCGTGATGACAAGCACGTGTTATTAATTGGGTATAAAGCAGTATAGTACAAAGATCTCGGAAGAACGAGATCGACTAGATTCTCATTCTTGTCTTTATATATATATACACAGCTCCAGCGTCCACACAAACAGCAGCGTGCAAGCAACAGAGCGAGCCGAGGAATCGAGCGTCATGCTAAGCTCAGGAGAAAGCGACCCGCCTATAAAGTAAAATGCATTCCTTCGCGTAGTTCTTCGATGTATTACTGTATATTACTGCTATATACTACCATCATGACCAGTCTACGAAACACCCACATCGCCTTTTCTTTCTCCCTTCTGGTGATCCGCCGCAGATCATAAAGGACCAGTCACACTGTGTGAGGCATTTGGGTTGGATTTACCGAAATTGAGGTTAAGTTGGAAATCCGGTTTTACCGAAATAAAACGCCATGGCGTTCGGAAAAGGTTTGAAACTTTGTGAACTTTGTTTACGATGGACAAAAGTAGCTAAGCTATTGTCCATTTCGGATATTTGAAATTCTTAAAATAATTACTTGCATTGAAAAATTGAATCGGGAATATTATCACAAATATCCTGCAGTTTTAATTGGCATCAAGCTTTCGTATAATGTTTAATAGAAATGAAAAAGTTAGAAATTTACCGAAAATAATAGTGGCGAGATAGTAGGAAGGATTGAATAAATAATTGAGTATTCACTCTCCTCTTGACGCAAACCACAATTTTATTTTCTATAATTTAACCGCGGGTTCTCTGTAGTTTCTCTGTGAACTCTCGGAGATCTGCGAACGATGTTGAATCAGAGTTAGTCCTTCCGTCTTTACCTCTCATGAACTTCATCTAGACATCAGTGAGCCTTTCTGCACATTCAACGGGATAAAAGTCGCGTCGATTGGAGTAACCTATCAGAAGCTGTTTCCACGGAATTGTCTAGTATGGCCAGACTGATAGGGTGCGACAAGATTTTGTCAAAACATTTTGGTGTAGAAATAATTGAAAAACGCCAGTCTATTCCTGTTGGGGGACGTATTTTGCAATGCGACATTCCGGTGGCAATTTTGTATACCTCAGCAACGGCGGTTCAAAATATACGTATGGATTTTTTAATGGATTGTCCCTAACCTAGAAAGTACTTTGATTTCTTTCTGATGGTTTTGGCGACATAAATTTGTTTTTTCAATTTTCCAATTAGTTTTTCATAAAGGGTGTTCTTTAAAAATCTAAAAAAATTCTGAAATATAAAGTGTGAAATTACAAATCTGTTAAGGTCTATTTAGTCAGTGGGCTGAGAATATTTTCACTATATTAGAGGACTTTTCATTTTTTTTAAATGTCAATTTTACAGATTTGCCTACTTAGAGTAATCGTTTACGCTCTAGTTTACTCCTTTACGATCTGATATCAACGAGCTTCAATCGCAGTCGATGGCCGACAAACGAGTGTAACGAGCTTCGATACAAATTGCACATATACGATAATCGATTTTTTTTAGGGCAACGAAAATAACCTGAATTGGAACGAGCAACCTATCAATTGAAAATTTCTAAAATTTAGAACTGTCTCATTGGTTTTTATGAAATTCGATGGCAATCGTGCGTCGGCTCTGTTGAAATTTATTACATAATTTTAGTTTCATTACTCATGATTTATTGCAGTCGGAGACTGATTGTAAAACACTCAAAAATGGTGAAAACCGAATTTTATTACTACATGTGACGTCTAAATAGTTTAATCATTTATCCGTGTTTGGGCAAGTACGTAGTGCTGCGACAGTAATGAAGAAATTTTAATGAGCATTATCATCCTTATTTTATGCATCCTCATTTTTATGCATGATGGAAATTGATTTCTTATCGTACACTTGTAAATCTATACATATATCATTTTCGGAGATATCTGGGATCATACTAGTATCATTTTTCTAATACCCGATTAATTTTTTATATATTTTAGCTTCCTCATAGAGGATGCATTGATTTCGTGATTTAAAAAAATCGGTTTTTAATGTCAATGTGTTTTAAATGTGCCAAAACATTGAAAAATCAGCCCTAGAAAAAATGTTCGTGTGTATGTGCGTGGCTGTGTATACGCGTTTATGTGATACGTTTCAAAAATTAGACTTGTATCTCGAAGACGACTTGACTGATTTTTTGCAAACTTTGCACGACTTTGGACTATTGAACTTCCATTGTTTGCTACAGTCTTCCTTGAACTTATTTGAGAGATAGAGATTGTACGCCATTTTGAAATATTCGAAAAATGCACTGAGAGAAAAATAATTAGAACCAATAAAATGTAGTCGTGAATGAAGCAAACCGTTTATTTCATTATTCGCCATCAAATATTAGTTTTGTTCCCTTTAATAATTATTATACTTGGATTATTTTTTCCGGTCACTTAAATAAAATTCTGTTCTGATAAACGGGTTTGCTTTGACTCTAAAAGTGTTTCATAAATTCTATATAATATGTTGATGGAATTAATAACACGTTTTATTATTCAATTAATGCGCGTTCTTCAATAAAGGCTGGACTCATTCTTCCGACGAACCATGGTTTTAGTTATATTATACATGCGGTAGAATGACGAATATATTCAATTGAAATAAACAAAAATGTCTTTCATTTAAGAAACTACTGAATTAAGTCAATATAATATATGTTGTAATATAATACATGTTATGTCAATACAATACTACTGAATTAAGTCAATATAATATATGTATATAAGATTTTGAATGACATGAGTGTTGAAATCCAACGCCGTCTGAAGTCGGATTCTAAGGTACTTGGACAGTAGTTATATTAGTACATTATTAGTTAGATTTATATTGTCATTAACTAAGGTGACTTGCGCCTTGAACGAACCCTGCTAATGAAAGAACACTTCCCGTTAAATTACGTGCATAAAAATGGGTTTTGTCCACGGCTTAGCTGTTCCTTCAATGGGCAAGCTACGCTATTATTATATCGCTTGTATTACAGTATTACGCATTCTGGCGAATAAAAATTCCAAGACCCAATTTGGTCTCGAACACAGGATCTAACGCATTCTAGCCTAGCACCCTATAACCACGCTGCCGCAGCTCATTAATGATTGCAACTCCATTTTGAAAACAAAAATGATTACCCTTTCCAGCAGTATATTAACGTTCCCAAAATCGTCAAAAGAAAAGAAAAGTGTTTCATGTACAGGGACGTCTAGCAAAAAGGTGTTTATTTCCGTTTCTTTAATCATCAATAAACAATCATTTGATATTGGGAGTACAAATTAGTTAGGACCTTTTTTTTGTGGTCAAAAATGCATTTATTTCAGAACAAAATGAATGAGCAGATTAATGAAAGTATTGTCCATCGCTTGCTACTACTATTTCCCACCTCTCAGGAAACTTTCGAATTCCATCTAAAAAAATGTCTCGTCTTTTGAGGCGATCCAAGTTAGGAGCCAATTTTCGATTTCTGTGAAGAAGTGAACCGGTGACTTGCCAAATCGTGCTGCATCCGTCGGAACGAACAGTAATCGGAAGGAACAATGTCCGGAGAGTACGGCGGTTGCGGTAAAACATCCCGCTTGAGCGTTTCCAAATATTTTTCTACGTTTTTTTCGACATGAGGCCGAGCGTTGTCATGCAAAAGAAGAACTTTATCATGTCTTTGCTCGTATTCCGGTCGTTTTTCGCACAATACACGGCTCAAGCGAATCAATTGTAGCCTATACCGATCGGCTGTAATGGAATCGCCAGGTTTTAGCAGCTCATAGTATACAACACCCTTTCGGTCCCACCAGATACAGAGCATAACCTTCGAACCACGAATATTCGGCTTTGGTGTTGATGTCGAGGTCGATGGCAACGATTGACCGGGCTTAGCGTCGTATTTTTTCTTCTTTGGGTTGTCGTAGAATATCCATTTTTCATCCCCAATCACAATCGGATGTAAAGAGTCCTTTCTTTGTTCAGATGCTCGCAAGTGAAAAATCGCCTTTCAACGTCTCGATTTCAGTTCATAAGACACACAATTTCCTTGCTTTTGAATCATTGCCGTGGATTTCAATCGTATGGAAACTGCTTGTTGAGTCACTCCCAATGATTCTACAAGCTCTTGCGTTTGATTCGGATCTTCATCGAGTAATGCCTTTCTTTGTTTTCGATTTTTTTTTGGCTGTCCAGAGCGAGGCTTGTCTTCAACGCTGAAATCACCATTTTTGGAACGTCGAAACCATTCCCTACATGATTTATCAGTTGGAGCCCTGTCGGCATAAACTTCCACAAGCACTCGATGCGTTTCAGCTGCACTTTTCTTCCAATTCAAGCAGAAAACTAAAATCTCACGTAAACGTTGCTTAGTTAACACAAAATTTGACATATTCACCACAGTAAAAAACAAGGTTTTTGTATGAAACTCAAAGCTATATAAACTGAATATTATTGACAGATGTCTATCCTCACTGAAACCACCGAAATCAGTTGTCACTATGAAACATTCGTAACAGCCAGAACCATCTTTCGAAAACGGACCGAAATAATTTGTACTCCCAATACTTTATTAAATGGAAAACATTTTTGGTTAGATCATATTTTGACTTCTCAAGCACACAATGGTCCATTGATCTCATGCTGAATCCTAAATTATATTCACATTCAAATATTTAACGGATTTGTAAACGTATTTCATTGCTTTAAGGGGGGGGGGGGGGGTAGGGTTTTAAAGGCGAAAAAAAGCATATTTTTATGATTTTTTTGCGGCGACATGAGTAATATAATTTTATTAAATAGAATTACATATTATTGTACAACTATTGAAGTATCTCAGAAAAAATTTTCATTGAAAAATATTGATAAATAAGCCGGTGACGTTGAATCTCCAGAGGCGCCTTGAAAAAAAGTGGTTTTCCGGTGAACATTATAACTCGTTACCGGATCATCTGAAACAAAAAAATTGATATGCATTTTAAAGGTGATGTATTTCTCGAGGTAATCAGGAAGAGTTTTTTTATTTGTTAATAAAAGATTGAAAAAAATGAAAAAAAAAAAAACTTCTCCTGATTACCTGTTGATTTATGTGAAGAAGTAATGTTTAAATTTTCAAAAGGATCGGTTCAGTAGATTTCGAGTTCTAATGTTCACAAACTTAAAAAATGACGTTTTCGGGGAAATCGATTTAAAGTTTTTTATACGTACCGAGCGGCTACCGAGCAGGAATAAAAATCAGGTATCACGGCCGGTCGTTTGAAACGCTGTAACTCCGTTAGTTTTACTCCGATTGACTTAAAATTTATACACAATATTCTCGACATATTGTTCATTCAGAAAAAAATTTAAAAAAATGCAAAAAAATAATTTCACCCCCCCCCCCCCCCTTAAGGACAGTTATCGTGCTTCAGGAAATAAAATATTAAAACCACACGTCGAATTAATAAAAAAATATTTTTAGAAAGTGAATAACTATAATTTAGTTACATCGAAATAATTTCTCCGAAAAACAATATGTTATACTGAAGCTATTTTCTAGATTTAACTAACCAGATAATTATGATTTGATTACAGAAATTGATCCAATGACCATAAAAATAATAGAACCTGTAGAATATTTTTTTGTTATTAGTAAATTCGAGTTTAATAAAATATTGTAATAGATACGTACGAATATTTCATTGGGTCAACAGCAATGATCTTGTATCGATAAATAAGTCATTGAAACAATACTTCCGATTAGCAAAAAAATCGATTTTTTCAAATACAGTAATTTTTTTCTCTCAGTGTGCGTGTGATCGCTCTAACTTCCGTGAATTTTCAGCTGACGAGTCAAAAAACTCTCTACATAAAAGAGATAGGAGATAAAGATGTTTGATATTAAATTTGGCAAGAATTGCTCGGGGCAAATCAAAATTTGCATGTCGCTTCTTCATCTTTTTTGCGCTCACACAAAACTTCCTCCGCTCGGAAACCAAAATTGAAAGAGTCTTACAGAGGAAAATTTGTGTATGCACGAAAATGATGAGGAACATGTACATATTTTTAATTGAAAAATTAGCAAATTAGCCCACTATCGAAATAAAATTGAAATTTTTTTTATCTAATCCTTGATTTTTCAATTTTTTTTCTGTTTGAGGTAACACCCTTTTTTGTATTTTTGAAAACACAAAAAAAATGTTTGCGCCGTGAACAAAAATTTGATCAAAATCAGGGTGCTTTTAGGAACAATCACACAAAAAATCATGACTCAAATCAGAAGGAGTCAGAGTCAAATATTGTTTAAGTTCGTTAGAAATACGTTATATACAAAACGCATTGCGGATGCGTGGGTAATATACTGCTATTCGTATGTAACATCATCATCACGTGCTTGCATGTTTCGTGTAACTACTTCTTGCAAAATTAGCGTTTCAAGTGTCAGAAGTGTTTGCTACTAACAACAGTACAGTCAGTTACTCAACATTGATTTTCAAATATGCTTTAATAAAAATAAAAAATTGAGTGACATTGTTTTTTTTCCTATCGGATTTTCCAATTGGGCAGACAATATGGTAGCATATTAGTTATTTGTACATTTAAGTGTTTATCACAGAGTTATGCTATTTTAATACTCTTTTAAGCTCAAAGCCAAAATTAATATTACCATAAACATAGAAATGTAAAAACAAATAATAGGATGCTGTGTTGTATACCTAGGCACATGTAAGCAGACGACATGATCTAATTTAATGTAGATGTCACCAAGAAGCGGTGCATTCTCTTGATGCTATGTGAAAAATATTGAAACGGTTTTAAATTATTAACTCTTAATAAGTTGTGGACACTGGTATGGAGTTTTAACACAATGCTGAACACTGCACTAATAAGTACTACAAACTCGAGTAGATGAAAAGGTTAAAGCCAGCGACATTATGGTCACCCTACACTTATGTCGCCCTGTAAAAGTGCCTGACCGCAGAATGGCCACAGTACAGTTCCGCTTTTTCACATCGCAGAATTCTAACAGCTTAGCTGTGTCTGCTCATAAATATGAGTGTCCCGAAATCTCGAATTGCGAGTGATTTGTGAGGCCATTATTATACAGACGCATTCTAATTGGATGTCGATGCCGTTTCCGGAGTTCGGTCATGATGCATACTTCAGATCGCACGATGGTAGACGTCGAACTTAACCTAAAAAGCAGCGAGCGAAGCACATACACCAATTCTAGTACTATAAAAGTCTGTGGCTGTTTTTTGAATTCGGACCAATCCGAACAGCTTGCTCCCCGATTTTCATTGGCTGTGACGATCGACGCACTACCTGTCTCATGCGCACCCTTGGAACAAGAACACGGTTACCTGTATTTTGGGGAAATTTAATTTTTTTCTCCTCGAGTTTTTGATAATAAATTTGAACTTTTTCCGCTTCCTGAAAGTAAAAAGAAATCTTTCACTTTTGTTACGTCACACATGAATTGTTACGTGTTTTTTTTTTCAAGTCATCGTTTGTATTCACTCGGCTTCGTATTTTCGACGAGTTTTTCTCACAAAATTACGTTGACAACTGAACGTCTGGTAGAAGACTCCGTATTGATATTCCAGTCTTGTATCTTCATGGTGAGTGGCGCACGCGACTGTTTCACGTCACTTGCTAGCAGACCAGGAATTATTTAACAGAACTTGATTTTTCGTGGCTGCTGTTAGATCAGATTACCGAAAATTCGAAAGTAGTCCATAGTCAAGTTATAAGGTATGGAAGAATTGGGGTCTTCGTGGACAATACTGTGAAACTGTACCGATTCCTTCGCGATAAATAATAGAAAACTGAACACAATACACTCAGAAAAAAAGATCAAAAGATAGGTAAATGGATAAGATTTGTATGTTTAATTCTCTTTTATTTGAATTAACTGAACTGCCCTTAGGATCAAATATTTATCTATGTGATTCAGCTAATCTGATATATTTATTTCGAACATACCTGAATTTACCTGAATCTTTTTCATTTAATTTTTTTTAAATCGTAAAAGTCTGTTAAAACGCTGCGGCAATCTACAATTTTTAACATAAATAGACCATAATTAAACTATTCGCTATTGATTTTGTAAAGAATTAATGGAAGCGTTTTCAAAACGAATATCATAATAAGACCTGAAACTGCGACACAGGAAGAAAATATAAAATTCAATTTGAAGTTCATGGTAGAATCCAAATAATCTACCAACATGATCATTACATAACAACAGCAGTCGTACTAACAATACAAAATAAACTAAAAAAATATTTTAAACGAACGTAAAAGAGAACCGAATGAAAAGTCATGCCGATCGTGACTCGTCGTTTAGACGAGAAAAAAAGTATGATGAGAAGATTGTGTCATGTCGAGTGAGGAAAGATGGATCAAAGCGATGTGCATTGAAAAAGAAAAAAAAGATGGAGAGTGAGTGGAAGAAAGACACGCTCACACACACACACACACACACGCGCGCGCGCAGGGGAGTCAAAGAAGCAATGAAAGATAAGGATAGACGGAGGATGAGCAATGAACTTGACCGGAAGTGGGTCACGTTGGCAATAACTCTTTCTCTTGGCCTCAGCGAGCTCGTCGTTCACCGTGCAAGACTGTGTGTAGCGCTTTTGTTTCGACTTCGACTTGCTACACTTCAGGTGCCTTACCAGTTCGTTAAAGAAACCGTAGTAACCACCGATAGTACCAACAGCCGATATACGATCGTGATAAGATATCCGTGGGAAATGGTAACGTTTAAAAATTCTATCATATAAATCCTACTGAACCAATCTGGGTCTAACATTTTCAAAATATATCGTTCTTTACAATATTCTCTAGGATCAGAACATTCAATATAGTTACTATACCTACCATTAGAATACTTACAAAAGTTACGAATCAGATTTCAACCGTTACTTTTTCGAACATGTACTAAACGCAAAAATTCTTCTGATTGTAATTTATATTTAGTTTTTCTATTAGTCAATACTTCCAAATTATATCATTCCGAATGAATAATTAGTTGTCCCAGTCGTTACAACATAACTATATATGTTTAGTGATATTTACTTTTCCCAGCAACGATTCCCAAAAACGAGCACTCAGATTTGTATAGTTAACCGGCAGTAATATTGTGGGCTTCAGTACTTAGTATTGAAGTTCGAATAATTAAGTATTAAGATCATTTAATAATGATTATCAACGGAGAACGAGGGATTGCCGAATAGCGGGTAATATTGAACACCTTAATATCGACGAATATATTATTACGAGTACAAATTAGTTCGGTCCGTTTTTTTGTGGTCAAAAATGCATTTATGCTTTTGAATCATTCTCATGGATTTCAATTGTACGGAAACTGCTTGTTGAGTCACTTCCAATGATTATGCAAGCTTCTTTTGCGTTTGACTCGGATCTTCATCGAGTAATGCCTCCAATTCTTTGTCTTCGAATTTATTTGGCTGTCCAAAGCGAGGCTTGTCTTTAACGCGGAAATCACCATTCTTGAAACGTCGAAATCAATAAAAGCAGAAACCAATTAAAGAAAAGCAATTTCTTCCAATTAAAGCAGAAAACTAAAATCTCCCGCAAATGCTGCTCAGTTAACACAAAATTTTATATATTCAACACAGTGAAAGACAAGGTCTTTGTATGAAACTCAAAGCAATTTAAACTGAATATTATTGACAGATGTCTAACCTCTCTGAAACCACCGAAATCAGCTGTCACTATGAAACATTCATAACAGCCAGCGCCATCTTTTGAAAATGGACCGAACTAATTTATACTCCCAATAATTATATAAAATAACGACATACGTCATCATCTGAAATAGTAAATTAGTACCTAATTTCTTACCTTTCCCAAAGTTTCAAGCTTTTTTAAGTATTTATACCCGTTAATATTTTTTGGCCGTTTGCGATCCAAATTTTGGCGGTCACGAAATAAGGATTTACGAATTTTATTCCTAGATTTAACGGCTTTGTTTGATTCCTTACAAGCTTAGGGTTGGTTTCGTTTTTTATTGCAAATCTTCCTCGACGAATTACTTGTTTGAAGTTCATATAACGTTGAATCTTCCATATTGGGGTAATACCGAACGGCGCTAGGGGGCCAAAAAACTTCTCAAGTGTTTGCAAGCACCGACTACATCTTTCGGCGTCACGCTGAAAAAGGTAAGTATTATGCACCATTTGATTTTCGTTTCGCCTGACTGATCCACAATTGTTGCCGTTAATTACGCATATTATGATACATAAAGAAATTTACTTGATATCAAATTATCGTATACCGATTAAAACAATTCATTTCTATGTCAAGGTTTGAGGTTAGGTATGTAAGAGTGTACTCTCATCTTGTTCGCCACGACCCCAAAGGTGGCTACAATACCGAATATTCCAAACTTTTTTTTCATTTGATGCAAAACCTATCTTCTTTGCAGTTGTTGAGTTTTCGCGGAGATACCATCTAGTAAACCCGTAGAGGTACCTTTTTGAGTCAAACACATGTAAGAAGTTGCGTTTACGCGGGCCACAGTCTGCTGCCGACGTTATCGAAATTTCACGCGAACGCCGTCTGTTCACTTTTCGTGCGACTATACGTGCGCGTTTGGCAGTTTACGCAACCCGAATATCTCTCAGCTTACCGTAAGCAAAAGTCCCCATAAATAAACTCATAGAAGTCACAGTCCTTATACTTCCGGTGAAGACTGGGATGCCTATAGTTAACGAGCCTTGCCGTACTAAATAAATGTGTGGACTGATGCTTCTATGTAACGTCTGGATTTGTTGAAAGATCCCAAATTATTGTGTTTTATCCGAGACATGTTGAGTTCCTATGTAGTTCGCACTACATACGAGGTATATAGAACTACAGACGAATTTGTAATCGAATAATTTCATACGTAGAGGTGTATGTTTGCGACCTCTCAAAGTTGCTATTGAAAAATTTTATGTAAAATTTGCAACTGAATTGGAAAAATAAATGTTGAGGGATTTTGTTGTTCTAACGTTGACGATCAATGGATATGTCAAAGGAAAAAAAAATAGCTTTAGAGAGAATTTCCCAACATTCTCACAAATTAGGAAATAACACTTATTCGCCATGCACTCTCATTGCGAATGATATGTCCCGGTACATTCGAATTCTGTTGTTGAGTAATGCCACTATATTGCCTCTTTTCTCGTCTAAGGCCTTCAGCCGCATTTTCAGTTTCGAGACAGCATTATAGCCGCGTACAGCAAGTGGAATAATAGTGTAATGGAATATGCAGTGATTAGTGTCCCTGACTTGAGAAACGCAATTCAGCTAACACTCTCTCGTAAACCTAATTATACTGCTCTTTCTTGCAATCCTAAGTTATCTCCCGGATAGCCAAATATGCTAAAAGTTGATAACACAAAGAAAACTTCATACACACCGGCGCACTGAGGCATAAACAACATACGCTTCTGCTTTCGCAGTGTAGCGGATATCTGGTATGCCATGCGGTCATATATCAGGAACCACATGTAGAGTTCGTGCCGTAGACTTTTTATAACCCTTTATGTCGAGTTATTCAGTTATGCACCGCGTGAACAGTCAAACATGGGTAAGAGATTACGTTGATGCGGGTCACAAATGTATGGTGCTGCCGGAGTTTTACTACCATATCTCAATCATGGAGACTAGAGTAAAGGCGTCCGATCTTCGTACTTCTGAAGTTGATCAGAAATTCGTAAAATAAGGCTTGTTTCACCCGACACTGCGACGCGCTGATATCGCAAAAATCTAACGAGTCGTGGGAAAAACTCGACATAGTGATCTAAAGTGTGGTGGATGAACGATTGTCGACTCACTTTAACTTGCTATAATTTCTAATACATTACAGATTGGCAGTAATTAATAGTTTGATATAACTTTTATACTATTAATTACGCGTGATTATACTGAAGAGTCATGTGTATATTTACTATAGGTGGATAGGTTGAGCTTCGTTCCACGTGCAGTTTACTGCTTGCTGACTTTGCTTGGGAACTTTGCAACGACAGTGACGCTTTTGGCGGAATCTGAAACCATTACATAACGGATTTCTGAGGACGAACTTTTCGTACGCTCGCCACTAGAGAACAGACTTCTTTACTCTAGACTCCATGATCACGATCTTGCGTAAACACCATCTTTTTAAACTTCCTGTTCCTACAGGTGTGCGTTGGGTCGTTTACACAACGCGAATAGGTATAACACGTTCGTCAAAATTCTTACACCAATGTCCCAGCGATCTCATTCGGGATCCCGTACTTATAATCACTTTGAACTTTTATTTACTCAAATAAAAGTGGCGAAATCTGAAGTATCTATGGATGTAGATCGTAATAACTGAAATATGATTAACAATAACAGTAAACAGTTAACATAATCCAGATTTATTGACAATAACGGGAATTAGGTGGTGCATTTATAACACTTGGGTGGTCCATTTTCGAAACCCGAAGAGTCCCGAAGAGTTCAGACGTCCATTATCGATATAAATTGGTTCCATGAATGGCTCTCACGTCAAACGTATGGAAAAGTTTCTGGGTATTTCGAACACTTGCCAAGTTCGACGTACCAAGATCTCCGCCCCACATGGCGGGTATCGCGGACCGAATTTCTGAAAATAAGTGTATTTGCATGAAATTCGATTCCCTTATTTTTTTGAAGCAGCTACCGAGATTGAAATATGAGAACCATAATTCGGACCCAAAAACATATACATACGCCGAAGTCTCGTGTAAGTTTATCAGGGGAGACCAAGACACTTCACGTAAGTTGACCATTTCCTCTATCCCCACTCTTTAACTACTTCTTCTTCTTCAAAGGATTTAGGCCTGGCTTTGGTATGCTGCAGGGGTTTCCTAAAGGGGGGTCGCCGATAAGGTGTTTCAAGGGGCTTCCAATAAGGGAGTCGAGGAGCGTCCAAAAGGGGGTTCGAGGAATATCCGAAAGGGGATATCGCAGAATGTCTAAAAAAAAGGGTTGTGGATTTTCCAAACGGCGAGTTCAAGGGATGTCTAAAAGAAGGGAGGTCGACGAATATCCAACAGGGGGGGTCAAGGAATGTATCAAAGGGCGGTCGGGGAATTTCCAAAAAGGGATTCGTAGAATGTCAGCGACAAACAACCTAAGTGAAAGACTCTTCATAGCAAATATCCGAGTTGCTAGTACAGCAAATCGCTTTTGTTCGACGAGCAGAACTGATACGTAGCGCTAGCAAATCATTTGTTACATCTGCAATTCTTTATGCTCGATCTGCAAGTGTTTTGAGAATTGCATTGTTTATCGCTGTAACAAATATTCGTTTGCCGTCAGTATAATAGATATGCTATACGCGGATTTCTAAGTGCTACTGTAGCAAATATACGGTTAGGAAACGAACTTTTGCTGTAGTAACACATAGATTTCTGTCTGTGAGTCGAGGAGTCAAGGAGAACGGAAAAGAGAATTGATGCAACTGTCGCGAGGAGAGTTCAAGTATACGGACACTTCAAGTATAGTCGGAACAATAGATACTTAGATTGGGACTACAATATTGTAATATTGATATTTAGGTTCCAGAGTATAGTAGAACTTCGATTTTGTACCACCTTGGGAATTACTGGCAAAAAGCAGGGTTCAGTTTAGAGGCGATACTAGCGCTTGGTGAAGACGCCACTATGTGGAATTTGTACCTGTATGCACCTGTATTCTCCGCTTTCCGTTACACAGAGTAGGGTACATCTGTACGGGAATGGTAAAAGATGGAGACGGTAGAAAATTACGAGTTAACGACACTTTCAATTGTAAATATCTTAGAACATGTGAACATTCGTTGCAATACATTGTTTACGTATATTACGGTTTAATTGTAAAATGCGGTCTTGTTTTCTTTTTTACAATTTCGATATGAATTAGATTTTTTGCCAACTGGTTCTTCCGGTGTAAGAACCCTTCAGGTGACCGTAGAAAGATGGACGAAAATATGATCTCGCAAAAATATTTTAGAGCCTGCTGCAGTAGCATAGTAACTTAGAAGGGTGGCCAATGCACATTTTCAAATTTTCAAAGAATGACCCGTTCGGGATATTCGATACGAATTTCTTTTCCAGTAATGAAATAAATTTGTTCCTAATAATAAAAAAAATGTTCTCGGAGCTTATAAATGATTCTTCCAAAACGAGAAAATATATCTTGAATAACAATGTTCGGGTCATAGCATGCTCTGGAGTATCCGATGTCTCCTCAATCCTTAAGAAGTGATAGTTCATCGCTCCTCTCGAAAGTGGGTTAAGAGACGAGAACATCGGAATACCGAACGGTTGAGGGTAATTTAGCAAACCTCATAGGGTTACTGGATGGTACCTACGCGAGATGTGAGTAAATTGCAAAGAAAATATATTGATGCATCAAATGAAAAATTGTCGGAATGTGTTCAGTATTGCCCTCACTATCAGGGTAATGTCGACCAGGCTAGTCAACAGTTTAAAAAAAATAAAGGACGTTGTTTCTTGATGACTGTAGATACGTGTATGGAAATGAGGTTTGTTGAATTTTTCCTCTCGAGCATGTGACACAGGTATTCATTCCAAACATCAAAAGTAGATTCTTCGTGTATCTATAATTGCCCATACTCCTAATCACCTGAACCTTATTTTATAATCCAGGTACACGATTCAAATTTTTTCAATGCGACTTTATATTGAAATAAAGAGAAAATCAAAAATACTTTTTAAAAAGTATGGTCGATCCATCGATTTGCTGAACATTTATAGTACTATCTTAGCTCGCGTGGTATTCGAACTCTCTCCTGGAATAACTCTGCGATAATTTGTATAGCGAGTACGAAAAAAAGTGTATATTCAAGTATAATTTGAAGTGAGGATTAATTAAAAGTTCATTGGATATACTCTCACCCAAAATGCTACATATTTCCCCTATAAAAACGACATGTCACGAAATATCTCAAAATTCGATTTATTTCTGAAGCCGAACTGGCTATTATAATTGGCTATTGATGTCGTGCTCGGAGTTCGGTCATGTGCATAGTTCAGACGGCGCGATCGTAGACGACGAAACGAATCTAGAAAGCAGCGCGCAAAGCGCGGACACCGATTCTAGTATATTCTATAAATCAGGTAGGTTTGCACGAATAATCTGAATCCTTCAATACTGTAATTGCATCAGACTCTTTTTTATTCCTTTGTATTTATGTAAAAGGCTGGTACGATCCCATGGGTCCCTTCGTATCCTCGTTTATTAATGACGAAAATGAAAAGACTTAACGGTTCATTTGTTCTCAGAACAGAGGCAAAAGGCAAAATAGAAAGAGATGAGACTCTTAAGCTGCAGCTCCCGATCTACTCTCTCGCACTCTGATGTCCTAGACCTTGCCTCGAACCTCGAAGGTGAAAGTAGAAGGCCGTGTCAATTGTATAGCCCCCGGTCGTACAGCTAATGGGCTGGCTAAACTCTCGTAAATTCTGTTCATACCATAAACGGTTGCTTTATTTTATTTTTTATTTCTCTTACCAGTGTCTCCGTACTCTCCGAGATAGGAGAGATCACATCGGCGATGTTCGATGTGCAAGTTTTTTTTTTATTCCTCACACGCTAAAACTCACGACCAAGGCGGCGTCATACAAATTTCGAAAGTTCACCAAACATCTTACGGGTGAGTACTCACACTCGCACACGCCCTAAGAATCAGGTTAAACCAGTTTTCTTTTATACGTCATCTCTACCACTTCGAGTTTCATCTACATTTCTTTTATTTTGTTGTTGTTCTTTCGCTCGATAAATGGATTAACAAAAATGCGTGATACAGACCGCTGCACTTCCGAGAAATTTATTTAAAAATGTTTAATGCCTATTATATATACATATATACAAGATATATTTCCAATTACTGTTATCTTTTCAAGGACTATACATAAACCTATAAGTTCTCTAGGAATATTCCGTGAGTGGTTTTTGAGCACTATTAGATTTGCAAATTCTCTAGGTTTAAAATAAATTCTAATCTAGACATTCTAGAAATTTTCGTAGATTTTTTAAATAATAAATCTCAATATATCGGTGCATTTGGTAAAAAAAATAGGATACGACAGATGTAAACAGGTTCATGTCGCATCTCGGACCTGTACCTCGGTGGACTTTATTCGACAATGGCACAAATAAATAATTGCAATCATTTGAATATATGCACTAGGTCAAACCACCCGTAACGAATACCAGCCCACGCAAGGTGTGCAACGATGGCCTTGTTATGTGGGTCAAGTTTGCGAGTTCGGATGTTCCGGGACCGGTCCAGAGGAATCGAGGAATGGGCCCAGTAGAAGGCGAGGCCAATACGGCTGTGCACGATGAGGATAAATATAACACATATCAATGGGCTTAGAGTGACAAGGGCGTATCGAGTGGATATAATTGTATAGTCTTGACGTTATTATACAGAGTTATGGATGTAGAATAAATATCGAACCTGAAATTCTACGATTTCGTCGAGAAGTCTTGAACTAATTGACCGTTTCTATAAATTCGCCATAGTTTTTAAATTGGAGACGTTGGAATATGTTGATGAGCCGACCAACGATAGCGTGGGATTTTTTCTCGCTGGGAGTTGGGTGGTGCGGGTCAATATCCGGGTATGGGTTGGCTTCTATCGGACCGATTTTCCAGTCGCAGCGAATCGAGGCTTTCGGTTTTTTAAGCGAATAACTGACGGCAGATAAACGTTATATTATTATCACAAAAATTATAAGCGAGACATCGAGTAAGATATTAATGAAGACACTCTACATCTAGAAAGACATTGAGCAATAAATCGAGCAAAATCTGTTTATTAAACATAACCTCTACTCACTGCTCGACTCCCGCTCGTTTTTCAAGCGAACTGACCGAGGAAATAGAGATTATCTCTCTATATTATATGAATTATGTTATGAATATGTTTCCATGGCAACGGTCGGGCTTGGATGCGAGGGCGCGTAGCGCCCGAGCCGTACGAACCCCTCGTTTAATATAAAGATTTTGCTCGATATCAAGATTTTGTTGAATATTTTCCTCGAAGGCTTGTTGAGTGTCTTATTAATATCTTACTTGATGTCTCGCTTATATTTTTTGTAATAATAAAAATCGGCAAGCCTCGTTCCGTAGTACTGAGGACATAAACCAGAACCGGAACATTCTAGGTTTGATACTTATTCTGAATCACCCTGCATACACGCGCCATCGCGAGAGTTTCTGATTTCGCTCTTCCCCGCCAATGTACGAGAAAACTCTGGCATTGAACCGAGAGACCGTGTAAGACCGAATATTGGTGGTCTGGGATGAAAGTAAGATGGTTGCACCAGTTGCTTTCTTTTTCTTGGGGCGATTGGTACCGCGAGCGACTTTACGCTCGTGTCATAGGATGAAAAAAATGGACACGAAACAGTTGCTACTGGCGTAATCGCTACTTGAGACTTTCTCATCGCATTTGTTATTGGCGTGAAGCTGTCGCAAAATTACTGGGCTAATAATAATGAACGATGTAGTCAAATAACGCTTATGTTCTTAGAATAATTGGAATCTAAGTTTCCTGCAAAAAATTTGACCATCAAGCCACTTAATACACATAGCGTAGAGCTGCGAAACGTGACATTGAGATGGCGTTGAGCGACATCTTAGCCGAATGGCTATTCGGCTATTGCTATACAGTTTGCAGGTCTTGTTTACTTTTCGATAAGTTTCAAACTACAGTTATTGCAGGTTATGTGCGTAAATTCTTAGGCCACAGCTGGTAATGCTGACATAAATATGGTGACAAGCCATTTTTTTAAATAAAATTAGAATCGATTTCAGCACCTTGCACGGTGCTTTGTAGGTTAGATTCGCCGTCTACGATGGTGCGATCTGAAGTATGCACATAAACGGGGATCCTGAGCACGAAATCGATAGGCAATCATAATGAAGAGTTAGCCGGTTTCAGAAAGAAATCGCATTTCGAGATATTTCGTGAGATGTTTTTTTTTTATACAGGGGATATCCCAGCTATGTAAGCGATGAAGATTATAAGTGTACGAGTATGTGTGTTTATAACCTCAATATATGTGAAGATCAAATCTGTTCTGCTTGCAAAATATCAAAGACAGCGCTGTACTGCAACACTTATTCTCTGCTAGTTACTTGCTTACAAGTTTGCGGATTAAAGATAAACTCTTATCACACTTTTACATTTTTTTACATTTTCTTTGCTAATTTATTACATTTCAGGCAATGATTTGAAGGGAGTGGTATTCTTTTGCCAAATACGATACCAAATCTACTTCCTTAGATAGAAGACACATACCAAATTTCGCTGCGATCCGCAATCTGTTCAAAAAGTGTTCGGGCGTTACAGACAGACCGACGGACGGACGGAAATGGGAAAATGCTATTTTTTTTGCATTCTCGGACAGTTGAAGCATGTATTCAGACTATAATCTGACTAACGATCTTTATTTTTGGATTACACTATTTTTCCTGTTTTCACATACCTACTTCGTACGTGATGGGAAAGTACAAAAAAAACATTACCTCTGGGG
Source organism: Oxytorus armatus (assembly GCA_958009045.1). Lineage (NCBI taxonomy): Eukaryota > Metazoa > Arthropoda > Insecta > Hymenoptera > Ichneumonidae > Oxytorus > Oxytorus armatus. The sequence goes on along the minus strand of OY253747.1, from coordinate 6,805,350 downwards.
ACTATTGCGATTACCCCCGACCATCGCCTTTACTCTTAAGTACACGTATCATAAATAAATAGGCATTGCATGACCATATTAATCATTGAATTTAAAGATTAGAGGTCGCATCTACCATATCTTCGACGATAGCCTAGCTGATTTGAAACTTGTATATTGCTTCATTATCATTTTTTAGATAACGCAAAACTTCCTCTAGGAGGAAGCCAAAATTCAAAAGCACCTGTCTCATAGAAGAAATTCCGAGAATGCGCAAAAATGATGAGGAAGCAATATGCAAGATTCAATTGGTACCATTTTTTTCTAGGCTACACTGGCCTGGTGCTAAACTGCAGCGCTGGCGTACTTCCGCAGTTTAATTATGCGCAAACCTGCACCTAAAGAGCTCTCCAGTGACAATCGCAGTGCAGCCCAGTGAAAGCACGATAATTTTGTTACTACAATGAAGTTATAACTGGGAGGTATTGAGAAACGCATCTATAACGAAGAGCGCTAATACCACATGTAATCGCCGCTAGCAACTTGGACATGACATCACATCTTCTTATATAAGCGTGCACAACTTCATAATACGAGACGCCGCTATCATGATTTACAATATCGCCAACAGTAATCACCAATTACTATTGGCAATAGTTCATTTTTGACTTGTTGCATTCACGACTTAAGGGAAATTTTGACGTGCATATTTTTATTTCCATTATTTCAATCAGAGTAGAAAATTTATAGAGCCATATTCAGCTCCGATAAGACACAGATAAAAACGAAACAAATGGGGTTTAGAATGTTTTTAGGAGGCAAAGTCGGCACTTATCAGTGTCTTTTCGGAGTCGAATGTAATACTTGACCAATTTTCAAATCATTTGGTTTGGCAATTTAGGAAGGGCGTTAGACGGAAGAATTTCAAAGTATTTTGTCAATAATATAGAGTTTGTAAAACAGACCGTTCACATGTTCTTAACAAGATTCTATACCACAGGTAAGAAGTGGATTTGTTATAAAAATTGTGAAAAAATCCAATAAAAAATATTTTCGATGTCAAAAGATAGGCACTACCTTTTATTTAAATAAAACTTGAACAAAACTTGTTTTCAAAATTCTGTTCCCTGCATATGATAGGAAATTATGTAAAAATTACAAAGTATCTATCTTTCTTCGTGGTATTACTAATGAAGTTATTGAAAGGTGTCATGAAAAACGGTCGGAATGTTCGTAATCACGGAGGTAGAAAAGAGGAGGATACAGAGACACGAAATTATAGTATCGTAAGATCAATTGGTTGCGATTACTTGGTGTGAAACACAGGTTCTTTAATTACTTCAAGCATTGAACAGATTGTAGATAATGTAGGAGCAATTGTATATATGCAACATAGACTTCACTCATTACGGTATTCTTCGTTCACATTTACGTAGACCGACGGATTATAGTGCTATGCGGGATATCGATCCCTAATAAGGCATGTACATGCTGTGTGGATACCCACCTGAACATGTTGTAACCGCATTTATCAGCGTAAGTCAAAAGCTCAGCTAAGTCATACCAAGTTGTTCGAGTTTATTGACCAGGTTTCATCGCTGATTTAACTCCAATGTCGATATCACTTCACGTTGAAAAACGTTATACGAGTATATTGTCCGGATGGAGATATGCACAGACGCGAAAGTTTATGATTAAACTTTATCTGAAAATGACATCAAGATGTCATTTTCAGATAAAGTTTAATACAAGTATAATACAGTGTGTAATACAAGTATTGCCGATATTATATGGTCCGGAAAGGTGTATCATCGTTTATAAACTTATTACTAGGGCCTGGATCTCGGTGTTCTAAAAACAATCTGATAGTCTGGTTCGCAATGAGTGGACTGCTACGAAGCCATAGATTGTTTCTTTGAATCGAAAGAAACAAAAATGACTGCTACACTCTTTCTTATATGCGGTATTCTTTATCAACTCAGTCATTTTTGTCCAGGACCAAAAAGCTGACTGGTCTGCCATTCTCATATCTCATTGCATGTAGTTTGAGGACATTTTGTGAAAAATTGCAGCCCCAAAGTCAACTGGCTTTCGAGAACTGAACAATATTTCGATAATTTATAATAATTAGCAAATTACCTTTTTTACATTATTTATACAATTTGCCGACGACCTGAAAAAGAAAAAACAAAAATCCTTGTCTATGTAAAATGGTTCAAATTTTCAAACAAAAAAATAAGTTGCTCTATGGGGGCGGTTTTTACCCTTTGAAATCTCGTTTAAAGAAGATAAAGTTGTGCATTTCAGTCTTCCCTAGAATGAAAATCGAATTTTATTTTTTATCCTGGAATGCACTTCTTCTTTTTCTACGAACCAATTTTTCTAGAGATGGAGTCGAGCGAGATGATAATGAAATCGACATCATAAAATGCGATTTTTTTTCATCCATTCTTTTTTCCCAACCCTTCATTCCAGATCACGTAAAGTACGTCTTGTACTAATAGTGAACTAATTTCGGGGCTGCAATTTGACACCAAAATTTCTAAGACTACATGCAATGAGATATGAGAATGACGGACTACTCTAAATGTTCGTCCTGGAAAAAGGTGCCTGAGTTGATTAAGAATACCACATATAAGACAGAGTGTAGCAGTCACTTTTGTTTTTCTCCATTCCAAGAAACAGCCTAGGCCTTCTCAGCAGTCCACTCATTGACGACACTGCGAGGCGCTCATGTCGCGATAATCTGACGAATTGTGGGAAGAGACTCAACATAGCGTTCGGAAGTATCGTAGGTGAAGGGTTGTCGACTTAAGTGGCTATAATTCCTAATATAGATTGGCAGTAATTAATAGTTTTATATAACCTTTACATTAATAATTACACGTGATAACGCTGAAGAGTCATGTGTATATTTACTGTAGGTGGCTACGTTCAGCTAGGTTCCACGTGCAGTTTACTTCTTGCTGACTTCACTTGAGAACTTTGCGACGACAGAAACGCTTTTGGCGAAATCTGAAACCGTTACACGACGGATTTCTGAGGACAAATTTTTCGTACGCTCCCTACTAGAGATCGGACTCCTTTATCCTAGGTTACATGCAAATCATGCACGTAATTCGGAGAGCGTAGATGGCGCCGCATCCGTGGCGGTGAGACGTGAGGGTACCGGTGGGATGCCAGTCAGATTATCCCGCTCGATTTATTCATTGATTCTTGTGGCAGTTGATAATTCGACTTGTTCTGTCACGTACGTAATGGTTATTTTTATGTAACAAAACTGTCAAAATATTGTTCGATATACCGAGAGAGATAATCAGTAGCGACTAATAGCTTGCACCAGTCAACTTCTTTACGAGCAATTCCTCAATACGCGATTTTTTCAAGTTTCTCAAGACTCTCCGCGTGATTCAGAACAAATCACTGATTGGATTGCGCTCTATAACGTCTCATTTTCTTTCTACCATCATTCCAGACCGGCTAAAAGCGGAACACTTTTATTGAAGATAAAATTTTAAGAGCTACATCCATCTAAATAGAATACCCATGTTGACAATCTCTAAACTGGTCGGTAGATTCTTGGACTCGACAGCTATGATTGAGGTATACATCCGGTATACAATGATGCTAGAAAGAAAATGAGACGTCATAGAGCACAATCCATTCAGCCGTTTATTCTAAATCACGCGCAGATCAACTCTAATGTTGGTGGGAACCGCCCGGACACACCTGGTTTGGGACAGTGTGAAAAAATTATCATTTCGTACCTTAATTCATAGATTTTCGATCGAATTTATCAGTAGACTACAGAGAAAGATATTGAACATGAAAAATTAGCTAAAATTAGCTGACTCGACCTTCTCAAATCGAATAAGACTCGAGTAAGAATAAGACTCTAATTTTTGCCTTGGATTTATAACTTTGATAATTATTGCAAAACCTTCATTGTTGATCCAAAGGTACTGACAAATACATCTAAACCCATTGTTACGAGTTCCATGTTTGTCAAATGATGATCAACGAACTTAGCAATGGCGGCACTCGCGATAACATTAGCAACTATGTGAATAAATATTTGACAATAAAAGATTGTTCGATGATACAGGTCCTGGTCAAAGTCATGCGTTTGACGCTGTTAGCGCACCCCCTGTATTTCTCTTTGGCGATCAGCGATTTTGGTAGAATTGGGAAAGAAAAATTGAACAATAAAATCATTAGACGCAAATAGAGAGGCGGGAGTTTTCCTAGGGAATACAAAAATTAAGAGTGACGGAGGGAAGCGGGTCTAAGCTCGATTCCTGGTCGATACCACCGCTGAAAATTGTTTTCATTGTTTATTACTGACAAGTCCAGAGGTTCGGGGCCCCCCCTTTCATAAATCGATGCCCAACAATTCGCTATGATAGATGGGCGGTTGGTGCTCGGTTTCGGGGGTATCTGCCGTACGAATGATGACCTCATAGTCGGCCACTGGCTCACTGGCTGATCAATTGAATCACCGCTTAAGTTTACTTGCATAACTACTATGGAATTATGGAGGTACCGGCTGTGTCGGTACAGGTTTTCTACAATTTCTTTGTATCCTCGTACTCCAGGCGAATGCTGTACAGCGGGAATGACAAACGACGGGCGGCAGCCGGCAGCCGGCAGCGCTTACATAGGAGAGAGTTGGAATTGGTAGTTAGAGGAGTTATGACAAAGGACGCTGTTCACCAGAAGATCCAACTTTGTAGTACAATGTCGGCAAATTGGTAGCGGTATTTAATTTTTCAAACCTTACACAGAGAGTTTATTACACAATGTGAAACAAGCAAAACATACTTCTCATATAAAGATAAAAATATTCAAACGCTGCTTCCCTCCTCCAACGTCCGGAACATTAAGAAATACGAAAGGGCAGTATTTGAAAACTTGATGGAAAAAAAAGCATAGTTGTATCAAGGTGTGAAACGTCGCGACGTCGTGACAAGCAACGACCCACTTATATGAAGTCATTAAAAGTAATTTGCTAACAAAATAACTATCAATGACGGTTATAAAAAACACTAATATTATTAATTTTTTTCTTGTGAAATTATTCAGAGTCATTTTTTATTTGATACCTATCCTGGCAAGTAAGACTCACAGCGACGAACATGTCTACGGATATGGTTGACAGACTGCACGCCTTCAGAACGAATGGCTTATGCGTCAGCATAAGGAGGACGTCGGTCATGAGACATTTTTCGCCAGAACCTGGCCAGTCACTTGCGTAAAGTGCATCACGGAACACACCGTTCTGATACAACAGAAACAGAAATTAAATAATATATCATACGTTCCATGACCGGTGGGTAACTGTGTGGTTTGTTAATACTTTCATTTTTGTTTTCTTTCCTCAAATCCATGAATTCGTTATAATGTGTCAAAAGTACCTCGGTCGTCAGAAATGTTCCAAACCACCCATAAAGCAACGTTTGCATCGCCTTCATGACTATGTATAATCCGACAACCGTAGCTTTTTCCGGACTCATCTAAATAACATTGCGTAGGTACAAAAATGGAACGATTGAGTTTAAGAAAGATATGAAAATTAACAAGGTACTTCATCGAATTATCCTTCGGTATGACCATCGCGGTAATCAAGACCCGTTTGCGTGCGCGAATGAAACTAATGTAAAATTGAAAATTATTACTCACTTGACAGGCCTGATAAACGAGGGCGCACATGATCATCGCGTTTGATACCAACATCCATAAGACCATAGGGCCATAAATTCGTTCCAGATGAACTTGACACCTCGTCAGAATCTGATGTCTGGCGACACACTCTCTTATCACTTTGTGATAGTTATCACTCGGGCTTATCTTGCCAACGCGATGCGATAACGTTCGAAGTTGTCCGGATATTTTGAAGATGTAATAACCGAAGAGAGAATCAATCGACGAAGTGAAAGAGCCGAGGCATATTCCGGCGTAGATCTCAAACGCGTAGTGGGCTGGATAGAGCCATCCATTGTTGGCGTCGATTCGCCAGGGATAGAACGTTGGAAAGGGAAGAATGTATTTAAGGACATTGACATCCTCGCGATAGTTGAATGACTATTGCTATAACAGGTGTAACACAGTACATTGCGATGACCATGTATGTAACCATTGATAGAATCAGCGAGATTCGATAGAACGAGAAGAGAGGTGATTGTAGAATAGGCCGTAACTCGGCGTCATCAAGATCCTGGCCAAAGGTAATGGCGAGACTGGCATGGAGTTCGACTAGACGTTTTCGATAAAAGGTCAAACAAATTGTCTTGACAACAATGTTCGAATTAATTACAAGATCATGCACTTACGGATATTCCTTTGAGTACAATATCCCGAGTCGAAATTTCAATTCTCCGTTGGCTTCAAATATAGAGTGTCAGAAGCTTGAAACTAGGTTCGCAACCCTAGGCTGAACCCTGGAAGGTGCGACCTCTACCTATTTGCAGTCAACGGAGAAAGTCATGGACTAGCTTTTTTTAATTCTATATGGACACAAGGTTCTAAAAATTATTATGTACAAATCATGCATTGTTCATAAAAAAAAATCCTTCACCAATTACAACAACCGTGAATATATTAAGCGAAAGGAAGGTACTTGGAGGGTTTGAATTGTAACCAAGTTAAAAATCCAGTGGCCGATAGAAAAACGAAGAAAGATAACTCCGCTCGGGCCCCAAACGTTAACGAGCAAGATTTACCATTCGCGACCGTTCAATATCGCCGCAGCAATTACCTTTGCTTAACCCTCAGTAGACACACATGCGTCTGTGGTGTCCGGCCCGTTTCTATAAATCGATAAGTCCCAACGGTTAGTCCATATTCCGGATTCTTACCCAATTTTTTTCTAAAAAATTGTATTTGGACGTACGCTCTCTTTCTATAGATCTCAAACTACTCTCCTGAATTTTTTCAGATTTTTTAAACGAGTTCGAGTATGGTAAAAAACGGTAGCATACAGCCCATGTGTGTCTAGGGAGGTGCGCAAATTGCAGTGTTTATACCGAGGGTTAAATTTCAACTCGGGATAGAATAGTTCATCGGGTGCTGAGTGACCTCATGGTGGGTGGCCGTGTAATTTTGGATGTATGGAGGCTGCGATCCTATATGAAGAGAAAATAATAGTTATTCGTTCGAAGACTATTCATACATTTTCTCTCCCTGTAGCGAATTTAGAGATTGTGAGTGTCAATATGAGTATGTGTGCGCGGACCCGCGTAGAAATTGTGGTAAGGATCCAGCCGGAACCCTGTGATTATTCCTACTCTCTGGCTAGGATCAGACTAGATATCGGATCGGATCCCAACACGAAAACGCGACGGTTATAAATTGGATCCCGATAGGGAATTCCGACTGGATTGTTTCCATAGTATATCTTATCACATGTGTTATCCATTCTCATTTGTTCAGCGACAAAATAAAATATAACAAAAAAACAGGAACTCGAGATTCAGTGAACGCATTAAATAATAAAAAATTGAAACATTTATTTAGCTTCTGTGGGTGTGTATCACTTAAATCCCGAAGTCACTACTCAGTTCCTCGGTATCAATCCGTTTAGCATCTACATATATGTGACAGTTGAATGGGCAAATTCCAAATGGGCTTGGAGCCATCGAATGACGGACTAACTAACCGTGTCACGGAAAATTCTACGCGTGAGATTTAATTACTATTCTTATTGTTAATTTTTATATCCCAGCGAAATTTCATTACCTTCTGAATCATAGTGAGAAAACTTAAAGCCGAACCAATGCCCTTCAAGAAAAGATTCAGACTCGCAAAGTGATGATGGCAAAAGTTAAAAATGGCGGAAATCGTGAGAAGGACGGCTATGCCATGAACAAAAGGCAATAGACGGTAGATACTGCTCGGATTAGAGCTTGGCCACAGTCCAGTGAACAGTAACAATCGTCTTATTGTACCACTATACAAATTGTACTTGTCAAATTGATTCGACATATCGTCGATTCGTATTAGAGTTCGTAGCTCCGACTATTAATGCAATGGCCACCGAGCAACGTACGTTTGAGGCATATTAGCGTGGATGTAACGATGTGAATTTGCGCGCTCGAGCATTCGCTATTTCCGCGAAGCTTTTATGCTATTATTATTTATTATCAACAATCAGAGGGATAAGAGGATAATAATACGGAAGAGCTTACTCTCCCCCGTTACGACGGCTTTTATATATAGATATAATGTTTATCATGTGCCGCTCTTGTTTTATCGATTTACCCTCAATCCTTGAGGTAATATTCATCATTTGAATTTCTGCCATCTGCAAGACGGATTTCATCCAGAGTCGTTGTACCAGAGATTATCATCAACATAGCTATTCAAAGACTCAAGATGGGGGGAGGGGGATAAAAAATGATTTTTCTTATAAAAGTATCGTCTACCCATCGAAAATGCGTTCTGCACATTTCTTTAAATTAATCATTATAGTTATTTCTGAACGGTGAGACGATGTCGATTTCGAGCGCGCGCGAGCGTGTGTCCGGCATTTTTTAATTACCAGGGGTGTTAGTTGAGGTTTGCCGCTTTTACCAGTAGATGTCCCTAGCAATATGTATACATTTCTATGATTTGGCATGTATGTCATTTTTTTCTATTGACATTAACCTACAAAAATACGCAAGTCACATTTCGCCAAAATAATAGCGTCATATTTGTTTACCTCAGTGAATATGTCGAGTTGCGTTCCAAGTAAATCGCATTTGCGGCATTCGTTGCTTTTCTTATTTTATCAAACGAAAAAAGCAGCTGAAGCTCACCGGTTGCTGGTAGAAACTTATGGTGAACATGCTCCAGTGATTAGAACATGAGACATAGTTTCGTCAATTTAAAAGTGGAGATTTCGATTTGACAGACAATGAACATCCTGGTGCAGCGAAAAAGTTCGAAGACGAGGAATTGCAGGCGTTATTGGATGTTAATCCAACCCAATCGCAACAAAAATTGACAGAAACACTAAATGTGACTCGAGGAGCAATTTGCCAACGTTCAAACGCCATGGGAAAGATCCAAAAGTATGGAAAATGGGTGCCACACCAGCTGAACGATAGACAAACGAAAAATCGAAAAACCGTTTGTGAAATGCTGCTTCAACGATTCGAAAGGAAATCTTTTCTGCATCAAATTGTCACGGGGGACGAAAAGTGGATTTATTTTGAGAAGCCGAAGCGAAAAAAATCATGGCTTTCACCTGGTGAAGCCGGCCCATCGACTGCAAGGCCAAATCGCTTTGGCCGTAAGACAATGCTCTGTGTTTGGTGGGACCAGTGTGGTGTGGTGTACTACGAGTTGTTAAAATCTGGTGAAACGGTGAACAAGGATCGCTACCGACAACAAATGATCAATTTGAATTATGCGTTGATCGAAAAACGGCCGGAATAGGCCCGAAGACATGGCAAAGTTATCTTGCAACATGACAACGCGCCGTCTCATACCGCTAAACTGGTGAAAGACACATTAAAAACACTTAAATTGGGAAATATTATCACACCCGCCGTACTCTCCAGACCTCGCCCCGTCCGACTATCACCTTTTCGCATCGATGGGACACTCCCTTACAGAGCAGTGCTTCGCTAATTTTGAAGAAGTCGAAAAATGGCTCGGCGAATGGTTTACCTCGAAAGAGAAAAAGTTTTTTTGGGATGGTATCCATAATTTGCCTGAGAGATGGGCGAAATGTGTAGAAACCAATGGTCAATACTTTGAATAAAAAAACTTTGAGATTCCTCTGAAAATTAAGTGTTTTTTTTATCGAAAAAACCGGCAAATTTCAACTAACACCGCTGGTATATATAGTCAGATGGGTATTGGTATATATATTTTGGTACACTTTTATTCTAGTAGACAATTGCGCATAATGCATAAACACACTTCTCGTATGCCTGCACCTCGCAAAAAAAAACGCGTGAACAAACAAGTAAAAAATGTCTAATATATACGTTTCATGAAATCGAAACCGTTTCACCACTTCTAGCTAAAATCAGTACTAGCCTTCATTTAATTATATCCCATATATCTGAATTCATAACGCGAACTGTTGAAATCTCTGAAAGTTAAAACCGCAGACTTATAAAAATCATTCCTCGGTTAATATTCTTGGCTCATATATATAGCTAATCCTCGCAAATTCAATTTTCATTAAATAATATTCTGTTCGTATGAAAAATTGCAGCCCGATATCTCAGAATTCGTGGAAACTAGAGGTGCCAGGGAATTTTTTTGTAAAATTCAAAATGTCATAAAATCCGAATTCTTTCGCCAATTCCCGTCAAGTTTGGAATCGACCGTTCTTTAATGGAACTCTGCTTACATTAAGAAAAACTTTCGTCCAATATCTCAAAATTTGTGGAATTTACAGCGAGCGCGAGCTATTGTCGGAAATTTCATAAAATAAAAATCTCTTAGCCGATTTTCGTAACATTCAACACCATCCGTCCTTTAATAATAGTTTATTTATAGAAAAAAGTAATTAGACGGGTGTCGTAAATTTTGCGAAAGTACCGAGCGCGTACATACGTTTTTTCGAAAATTTCAAAAATCCATAGAATCTGAGCCGTTCCATAATTTTTTATAAATTTGTCCGTGAGTGTAGGGAATGGATTGCTTTACTTGCGTGCAGAAGTTGTTATTGGGATATCGTTCTCCGGACATTTGTTCTAAATGTGGTTTTTCAGCGTTTTAGCACATTTTGAATACATGCATTAACAACTGAAAAAAAAAATTCGTTTACCATCCCAAATCTTCCTCCATGAGAAAGCAAAATAACCTACTTGTGGTTTTAATGATGTCAACTGCGTACATTGTTCTAAATCGTACCAGTAAGTATCTACAAATTCAACTATTACAAATCAGCTGAACCCTTCTCATCCAAATTAAGTAGCAAGAAAAAATATGACAGGGCAGTGTTGCAGACCTAAAGTCAAATATTTGATAAAGTAAATATCATCCGATTTATAAGATTTTATGAATATTTAGGGTTTTTGGTTACCAATAAATGGAAAATAAAATATCCACGTTCACACTCACTGCAACGAACATGTCCATTGATATTTTCGAATAACTGCATGCCGTCAGAACCATCGATCTTTGCATCATTATTATTATAACGTCGGTCATGATGCTCTTGTCATACGAGTCTGCCCAATCACTGGCATAAACTGCTTCACGAAAATTGTCACTCTGTCGTAAGGACAATAAATTTACGTTTTTTTTTAGTCATTGCGATGAGAAATGAGGCGAGTGAAAATATATTTTTACGCACTTCCGTAGTTAGAAGAGTTCCGAACCAAGCGTACATCAACGCTTGCGACATTTTCATCGCAATGAAGAATACAAAGAGAGCTAATTTCTCTACGCTCAACTCTTCCATCTGTAAATTTTATTAATTGCCATTAATGCAGTAACAGAACTTGAGGTAGATTTCTCGCAAATATTCATAAATTGGGCAGCATGCTATTTCCAGTGACCTGTGAAAGATGTTCGTGCTTTATTAACCCTCTCCACCACAAAATATAAATGTCATAACATTTTTTTTGATATTTGAAATGTAGATGTTGTTTCAGGTCGTAGAGTACGAATATAATACATTTTATTAAAAAATCAACCCTTTTTTCCTCACTTAATCATCTGGGTCATTTATAAATGGCTGTCGCGTTAATTGCAGAACAGAAAATACTGTCAAATTTCTTGATCTGTACGATTTTACATGGAATGTCAGTGGTATTTGCTGAAAGAGGACTCAGTCCGATTCCTAGTGAGCAGATAATTTCATACCCAATAGGAAAGTAGGGTATGTAAATCGAAAAAACCGATGGTCTGTTTTTATACGTAAGTAAAACATTTTTTTTAAATCGTTACCATTGAACGAAGTGGCATTTGAAAGCTCGTACGTTGACAAAGAATATAAGTTCAAACCGTGTGGAAAACTATCTTCTGTAAATTGATTTTTTTGCCAATGTGCAGAACAAAGTGTGATTTTTTCTATGTTTTACGATGCACTAAATCGATGTATATCTCCCCTCTAAATTCGAAATCACCACCCATTCTTTCGAAATCTGAACGACATTATAAAAAATAGACAAAAACGAATGACGTGCTTCTAAATTAAGATGGTCTCTACGATTGAAAGTCGGAATAAACGTGTTTTGTTTTTATTCTATGAAAATAAAAAAATCTTATGGACAAAATGAGAAATTTTTCGAAATGCTTTTTTGATCATGGAAAAAAATATTCAAATGAGTACATTAAAAGTTGTAAGAGTGGTTTTATCTTTTAAACCATTGTTTTGGTTGAAAAAAATGCATTTCCTCCTACATTTTTTATATTCGGGTCTGAATGGTTGTTTACAGGATCATGGAACAATTTGCAACAATCGCTCGTTTGGTACTTTGTGAACAATTTTTTTCAGAAAGTGAAAATGGGTCGTGGTCACCAGCCTTCGTGAAAATAAATGTTCTCCGCGAAACCTACACTTCAAAATTTGTCTGATCGAATCTTCAATGACTTACCGCTCTTGCTTGAAAAATAAGAGCGCACATTACGATTGAGCTAGTTAATAATAAATAGATCACCGCTGGACCGTAAATTCTCTGAAGATTATCACGACATCGTTCGATTGTCTGGTGCCTGATGACACATTCGCGTATGACACGTTTATAATCTCCGTTGTCAGTAATATTTGCCATACGATGTGACATAGCGTATAGAATACCGGTCATTTGAAATACGTAGATACCAAAAATCCCGTCGATTCCAGTTGAAACAAATGAGAGTGAAATGGCTGCGTAAGTCTCGAACATATAATGAATCGGATACAAAACAGAGTCGTCCGATATGATCCAAGGATATTTCGCCGGGAACAGTAGCAGACGCTTAAACGAATTTCCATTACAAATTCGTTGATATGTCATAAGAAAGGTTGGCACGAAAACGTAGATCGAAGCGAGAAGAAATGTTGATATTATGAAGACGAACGAGGGACGCTTGAACATGTTCAAATACGTCAGAGCGATCGGTCTTAGTCGAATATCCGCGAGATCCTGTCGAAAATAATGCTCCAATGTTTCGTGAAGCTCCGCGACAATTGTACGGTGTCCAATCATACACGTACTGTTTAAAAAAAATATTTTTTTTTATTCTACTGAATTTAATTTTCTCTTCTTTTTATTTGAAATGTTTATATTCTGCCCGATGTTAAAAAAGTATACAAAGGCAAACATGAAAAGACGACCATCATCGGAATCCCTTAACTGATCCCTCTCGTATACCGAGGAAGACAATACCGAATTCCTAGGGGACTGTACTTGCCTTCCAGGGCCAGTAAGATTCGAAACCTACTCGAGATATTCTACTTTGAATTTATATTTTGAGTCGCATGTACCTTGGCAATAGCAGCCAAATAACCGAAACCGATACTCGCGCCTTTCGTTAAGAGACTGAGATTGCCTACGTGGTATCGACAAAAATTCATTATAACGCAAAACATTACGAGGCAGCAAAAAAAATTAACGATAAATGCGAAACGTTGAAAAAAGCCCGTTTTCCCTGGCCATAGACCGCTAAACAGCAGTAAATGGTGTATCGTTCCAACATAACTCTGATATTGTTGAAATTGATCGTTGGCCATTATTCGATTTTTTTTTCACGGGGAAAAAAACGTATATTCGAGCGGCGTGTAGAAGGGTCGACGTACGAGCGATGTAATTGTGATGGATACTGGCATGCATTTAGAAACTCGCGGCCTAAATGGGAAAAGAGTTATAGAATCGATGTGAGCTATACTATCTTCGACAGGCGGAACGTAGGACGATCCTCGACTTCAAACGACATTTATCAGCTTATCCATTTATCCGGAAATTTATAATTGCAGGAACATCAAGTCTGCCGAACTATTATCTAGATTTCATCGTGAAGCTATAATCGCGTCGCTTACATGCCCCACGGAAATTGCATCCAGTTATATCCAATTTACGAGGGAGAACACACGTGTACTCCATTTTTGTAACTATCGTACCAGCATTGCGGGTGCATTGTCCCCAACCATTTTTTTCATATACAGAAAATTAAAGCCATAGAAAGGTAAAACCTATTTTAACTTGCGTCCTGCAATCGAGCTGGAAGACTCTGATCGATGGGATCCTCGAGAGACCTTCACAGAATCGGAGTAGCGAATTCTTAGCTTTACATGGGACTTCGCCGAGGTTCTGATCATGGTCTTACGGAGATGGGTGTGATATGTTCGAAATTTTCTATCAGTGATGGATCGCTTGGTCATTTTTTAAAGAAAGCTTTACAAGTGACAAAAACATTCAAAAGTATTCCGAGTGAACATAGGATATTTTGATTGATCTTAGAAGGTAAGCAACAGCAGACATTTTGTTTTCTATTAGTGAATCAACGTGCTTAATTGCTTTAAAAAATTGAATTGTTTTTTGGTTTTAAAAGATGAAAATAATACGAATCGTCATTTCAGAATCATCGTTCTTAAACGTGTAGTAACAAACTAACGGGGCATACAAAAGTTGCAAGTTGAAACTTGCTTCCTCGAAATTTTACATAGCACTTTAAGCCTCCTTTATGAAGAACTATATCCATACCAAATTTTGACTTCCTCATAGAGGAGGCTTTAAGCATTGTGTGAAATTTCAATGAAGCAACTTGTAAGGTTTAACTTGCACTTCGTTTCTATACAATGTACTGTAAATCCGAAATCTTTAGAATTATTGTTAATTTTGTAAAATCACAACCATCTCACGGATACTTGCAATGTTCGACCTCAATCTTTCTTTAATGACATTCTATCTATTTACAACATTTTACCCGGAAATTCATAAAGTTTGGCACATGTTGCACGAACTGGTGTCTTCTTAAACATTTCTCAGTTTTTGAAAATGACTAATTCCAAAAACCGCCTTAATTGATTTTGGTTCTTGAAATTTAATCCGGAGTATTCTTTGATAGTAGTCTCAATCGATGTACATAATTTTGATTCGATAGTCTAAAAATTGCACGAGCTAGAGTCTTAACAAACACCTATATCGATTTTTCGAAAAATTCAAAATTTCATAAATCTAATACGTCCGTATTGATTTTGTTCGAATTCGATACGAAATATACTTGAATGATACCCAATCAATGTTTCGTATTAACCATTAACTATCACGAGAATTGTTGAAGGACTTAAGGTAGTAGTCTGGTAACTTAAGCCGATTTTCATGTCTTTTTTGGAGGGCGTTTTTTTGTAGGAAAATAAAAATGAATCGTTTTGGATATTTAGGATGTTTTTTTTATATATTAAAGATACAAAAAGAAATTTTTTTGAAAAAATTTAATAGATTATTATTATTATTATTATTATTATTGATCGAAGTTGGCACCTCGAAAAAAAAGCGCGTGAGTGGCCCCGGTGATTTTGGCTCTTGATGTTATCTGAAATCAAAAATTCTTGATAATTCTTAATCTATAGACATGTCATTCTGGTCGGAACTACTGAAGTTAAATTTCATGGATAAATAACATAATGGCGGACTTTGGAAAAAAAAGTTTTTTTTTCCAAAGTCCGCCATTATGTTACTTATCCATGAAATTTAACTTCAGTAACTTCAGGAAATTTAGGAAATTTAACTTCAGTAATAAATAACAAAATGGCGGACTTTGGAAAAAAAAGTTTTTTTTTCCAAAGTCCGCCATTTTGTTATTTATCCATGAAATTTAACTTCAGTAGTTCCGACCAGAATGACATGGCTATAGATTAAGAATTATCAAGAATTTTTGGTTTCAGATAACATCAAGAGCCAAAATCACCGGGGCGACCCACGCGCTTTTTTTTCGAGGTGCCAACTTCGATCAATAATAATAATAATAATAATAATAATAAACTATTTAAGTTTTTCGAAAAAATTTTTTTTTGTATCTTTAATATGTAAATAAAAACATCCTAAATATCCAAAACGATTCATTTTTATTTTCCTACAAAAAAACGCCCTCCAAAAAAGACATGAAAATCGGCTTAAGTTACCAGACTACTACCTTAAGGATTTATAAAAATGTTCAGGTTCATAACATTTCTGACATTACCGTTGAGGCTCCAACTGAAAAAAATTAGTGAGCTATAATGTTAAAACTTTCTACACAAATGCAGTAGTGTCGAATGGTACTCAGTAGTGAATTTGCAAAGAGCAGCTTTAGAAGTACAGATTTAATGATATTTGATGTTTTCAAAAAATGCTCATTTCCAGTGGGTTCAATCGTTCATAAATAATAACCCGCGACGGTTCTGATTAAGGGCAGATAATCAGAAACAACATGCAAATTGAAAAACTTGCACAAAGCTAACTCCGAAATTTTCGACATTTCATGGCTCTCCATACGATCGTTGATTCCGAATTCACGAAATGAAAATGGCGGATGCGATGCGGCGAATTCTAAATGCCATATCAAATAAGGTGGATCCAACATGGCGGAACAAAATGCTGAAAATAATTGCATTAAAGAAGAACGCGTTAATAATGAGAGCGTGTCACTTCTTAATACGTGCATCGGATTATGCTCCGAAACATATTATTATATCAAGATCATAATCGTCTTCATCGAAAGCAAAAAGGGACTCAAACTCATATATACATTCTTACTGTACGTTCGCCATGTATTTTGTTCCGAGGCGTCGCTATACATAAAGATAATGAAAAAAAAAAAAAATTAACCCAACGCAATTCACCGACACCTGTGTTCGATGCGAACAGTCGTAAACAATCGCAAGACAGGGACAGGCAGTCCTCTTTCTCACGTTACTCACCGTCGCGGTAAGTCTCTTTTGTATATTATCGCATTTGAAGGATCCAGAGAAATTAACGAAATAACGGGTTAAGTATAATACGTGTAACCGCAGTCACAATTATTTCATCCGTTTCAGAGATAGAGATAGAGAGAGAGAGAGACATCAGTCTCGTCCACACAGTGAATCTTATTATCTACTTTCACTCTCGGCTCTCGCATTTTGTTCTCACTGTCCGCTTTTCAGAATTTAAATTAGCGGATTTGGATTTCAGAGACAAGAAATAACTAATAATACATTTTGTTTCAGTAATAATAATAATAGTGGTAGTGATAATTATGATGACGATTGAAAATTTTTTTCGTATACTAAAAGACCAAAAAAAAATGCATTTCCTCTAATGATATTTATCGTGGTTATAGGATCAATGGGTCACTTATGCTGGTCCTATAAAATAAAATGCCATCTTTTTTCTTCTGGTATTAAAAGCCTCGTTTTATTCACTGTATTCGCGACAATTGAAATTTCCATCGAACAAATTTCTTTTAATTCACGAATATGATCAACGAACCCACGAATTCACGTGGTTTAGATACCAAACTTCATAACGGCATACATACGCGTGACAGTATGCATTTTTTTTTTCAATTTTCGTCATTGTCGAAAAATCGAGACACAAACAGGAGAAACACGAAGAAACAGTAGAATTAGCATTTAGATTACAACGTTTGGTGTAGATTTCGTATTTACTTTTTTTTTAAATAACAACATCCAGGTGTACTCGAAAACGAGATATACGATCGTAAACGATTTATCCTTCATTTCCGCTCTTTTTTTATGCGTTTCTGTACGATTTGATAATAATCAATAAGTAGTATCGTAGTATTTCTTTTATCTGGCGTTGTTAATTATCGTGAATGTAACAAGTAAAGTTTCATGTGAGTCAAAGTGTATCGTGTCGTTTAATCATTTTTTTTTATTTACCGTGCTGGGATTTGGCGAAGCTCACAATTATTTGCGTAACAAGAATAAATAGTTATTCAAGAATCAATAGTTCAATCTTACTCGTATTTTAATCAGGCATGCTCGATTAGTAGGGGATTATTCCCATTGCGGTGACTTACCTAATTTCATTGCCGAATTGCTATAAATTAATCAAATGATTTCGTCATTAAAAAATTGATTAAATAATAATGGCATATATGGCGGGAAAAAATGTTCCTCTTAATCCAGCATCCCTGCTTTGAATACAATAATTAGTATATTCGATGCCTGTTTTACAATCGCCGAGGACAAGCGGCAATGGGTGATAGAGATAGAAGGGATTTACAAAAATGGAAGAGTAGAAAAAGACGTAGAAAAAAGATAATCACTTTGCGCATTGTTCAGATTATAGGAGACATCAGTTTTTTGTACAAGATCTATAGCTTTGTTCGTGACTAAAATCCATTCCCTTTTTACGACTAAAAATTGCTGAATTTTACATAATTATTTCTCCTCGATTACTAAATCAATCAAATAAATAATTTTTTTTCTCGAAAACTCTGCACTCGATAGTACATACATTCATACTTGACTGGTCGTTTTGTTTTTCGGGGTTAACCAATTTTTTTGTACTTCTCGTCGTATTGTTTAAACAACCAAAGCGGCCTAGCAATGTTTTATTACTTGTATAATCCATTATTTATTATGCTCAGCAATGCTTTTTAATTTTGCTTGTTCGATCATTTTTCTCAATCTGTGACCCTTAATTTACACTTTTTATGTTACAAAAAAACTCATATCGATTCTGAGATATCAGAAAAATCAAATAATCTGGAAGTAATTAATATATGTACATTTTTTTCGAGTTTCGCTCTTTTTTTCCGATGATTAAAAAATGTAAGTACGGTTTTTTATGTGCTACTATCGGTTTCGATAGAGTGTTGGAATTGTGATGAAACGATGAAATGAAAATAAATTTGATTCACAAAAATATTGCCTTTGTACATAAACGATGGATTATAACAGTAATTAGACATTGGAAAATCTGAACCAAACTAATCAGTTTAAGGGTTGAGCGAATTTTCCCAGCAAAGCAGCCACTTTTTTGAACTCTCGGTTTGCAATGTCTCTGCCGGGTAGTAAATTTGTCCTTATTAATTAATGTAATTATCCCATCAAGTTCTGCAATTTGGTACTAATTTTATTAATTAAATTATTAATAAATTGTACCAATGTATAATTAATTATTTAATTACGAAAATTTAAATGAAAATTAATCGTATCGTCTTTTTTCAATTGTTGGAAAAAATTCTTACCAAAATAAAAATATTCTACAAAGAGAACCTGAAAAATTCGCAGTGCCGACAAAGTTGCCATCAAATATTGAAAAAAAATAAATAAAATCCATGGTTATAGATTGTGAATTTTGTACACCAATTTGGATATTCTATTTTTCCCACGTTGCTCGGTGTTTAATTATATTATAATTTGTTATTTCTTGTTTTTAATAGCCATGTGATCGTGTTGATGTTGAGAGTGTTTTTGAGAGTTTGAATTAATCGGTTCGTCGGTCTTTTATTTTTATTTTAGTTCGATCTGTTCTTCCAATCTTTGAATAACTCGTTCGCGATCTCTCGATGGGTCACGAACTTCTTTCGGTTAACCCATTTCCAACCTGTCGTGCTTTATTAATAAACCCAATGTTACGAACTTAATTCTTCATTATCACGAAAATGAATGATGAATATATATTTTATCGTGCGATACATTTCTCTGATATTTACATTTTTTAAATAATTTCCGAATAGATTATTCATCTTTGTTTATATTTGAACCGACTGTAATTCATTTACAAAATCGATTTCGAGAAATTATTACCATTATTACGACTATTATTTTCATCCCATCTTATATGAGACCTTAATTTTTATCGTCAAATTATAACCATCGTAATGTTCCCTTTGTAGGCTCCGCGATTCAAAGTAGGAAACCATGTTTTCTTTTTTTATTTTGCGAAAAAAATCGTATTCACAATCCCAAACGAGAGATGGTTCGAAATGCCTTTCTGGTGATGAAAAAGAAATATTTATATCATTATATCGAAAATTGTAAGGGTTCTATTATTTAGATACTTGTTTTATTTGGAAAGCGCACCCATTCCTACGCACATTCATTGGAATTGGATATGGATATTTGTTTACATGAACCTAAAAATATTTCCAACCATTGTTCCTTTGGGATGTGCGAAATAATTTTTTGACGGTAAATTGAAAAGGATCGTGGAGTCTCTCCTCAATACCGACATTTTACGAAGATTTTTTGTTGCTCTCATAATATGCAATGTAAAATATAAAGAAATAACTGAATAAAAGTGCCTTATCTATCTTTGTAGATAAATAATTTTGTTAAACAGCCGAAAATGGGTTAATCGCTATATCGTCCGAAATCAGACTTGTACTCGCTCTATCGTAAGCTCGTTCTAACCTAAATTCGTGAAGCGTCTGAATTGCGTGATACGAGATTCTTGAAGCGCGAGGAATTTTTGAAAGATGTTGAAAATTTTAACACGACGCAACGTGCCAATTGAGTTGCACCGCTAATTCGATATTTTCGTCCAAGTTCTCACAATTCAACCAGTCAAAAAAGCTGGCACATTGTAATTCCTTCGTATATTTGATGCGCAATCCTCAATACGGAAGAATAAAACGGCCCCTATACGGAAAAGAATGATATTGTTTATATTACAAAAGTATGTTTGTACAAAATGTGTAAACTATTAGCGTAGAAATAAGAGCAATATGATTTTAATACTATTTGCCATGTGCAACTGCATTTTTTCATTCTCAAAAAATTGATGACAATCAAAACTCGTCCTTCGATACATTTTTATCGAATATATCAAAAAACTGAAGCTCGTAATAGAAGCCAAATCAGAGGGTGACGTTCAGTCATGTGCTCATCCAACGGGGACTAATCTAAACTAAAAACTTCACTATCCAAAACCGCGTGGAGTGCGGTGGTTGTACGGTAAGAATAATTACACGCAATTAACCCTTCAGGCACGATGGCCTGAAAATCATTACGTCTGAAAATCACTACGTCTACCGAAGACCATGCGATGTCGACACTTCACACTAAAACATATGTAAATAACTTTTTAATATGAGCAAAAGAGGTAACGTGTTGTACAAGTAATAACGAAGTATTCGTATGAGATTTTTCAGACCTCCCGTTCGTCTAATGCACATAATATATGATTCACTGAGTGCGTGTAGTTCGCAAAATAATATTTTTTGTATATAACAAAAAAAAACGTTACAAGTAGATGTGTCCGGCTTTTTCCAGCGCAATTCAATCGATAAGATCTCGAAGAATTTTTACAAATTTGTCAGACTTGTTGAGAAAATTTTGTGTGATAAACGAGAAACTAGAAGTTTCGTGACAAAATGGAATAAATATAATTATTGAATTACCATAACTTCAAAAATATTAACGAAAATGAAAATATTTTAATTCGTTAATAAAATAGGAGTGTTAATATACTGTGAGTAGAATTTTTCTGATTTGAAAAATATTTAACATTTTTATAGCTATAACAGCATCGCTCTGCGTCATTTTGATGTGCTCTCCTAATCATCCGAACGTTCGTAATAAACTGTACGATCATCTGTGCCTGAAGGATTAATCTTGTTAATCTTACGTTAAACACAATTGCCGTTATTTTTACGCGAGTCTGTTTCCGTAAACTACTATGGTCGTCGATGTTACGCACGCGCATCAAGGACGCTCACCAATTAGTGAGCGTTGTGTCAGAAGCGGGGAGAAACGCAGGCGCACGTTGTAAAAAGTGTTGAAATTGAGAATTAGTAGCACGTGCGGTCAACAGATGGCGATATCGAATACAGGAAAAGAAGAAGAAATTGGGGATTTGATGGCAATGGCCGATCGAATGAAGAGGGGAAAAAATTGAAAAATGAACAGTTGAGTTAGGAGAACTTGGACGGTATGAATCAGCTATGGGCATCGTTCGAAAAAAAATAAAACATCATCGGTTTTATTTATAAATTCTTTAACGATGATTTTTCATACCTGGAAATGGCGGAGTTGACATTATCAATTGAAAAACTAAACATAATCTTGTTTCGGGAATAAAAATACTAGATGGGCAGAGTTGACATTATCAATTGAAAAATATCAGGAATAAAAATGCTAGATGAGGGTTCTTAACGTCAAGGATGTCTAACTCAATGTCACAATTTCGACGTTCAAAAAAGTGGATTATTTCGTCACAACGTTATGTCGAATGAATTTCTTGTTTCGAATGGCGCCCATATCTGTTACAAACACAAATCTCATCAGCAGTGCACGATCGCAGATCGACTCTCCCAACGTTCTTCGGAATATGCCACCATTTTTTGTACATATAAATAGTATATAGCGTGATAAATATATAATTCATAAAAAGTTCGTTGAAGATAAGGAAGCTAACAGTACAAGCGTCACAAGGAAGAAATAGATGAAACGAGTTTTCCTCGATCGAATAATTCGTTCGATTAATCGATCTCGCGAAAATAATCATGTTTTTTTTCGTACGTCGATAAAATTCTGAAAGGAATAATGACGAATATCTATGGATATAAAACTCTGATGCATAATAAATAACAATAATAATAATAATAACAATAAGAAATGACACAATATCGTTAATAGTTTGCATCACGTAATTTACATCTGATGCCCGTGTAAATATATAATTTGCAATTATTTATCAACATTATTTCAACCTTTTATGTTCTCTTTACATTTAATCGCGAAATTTTTGACCAAACGATTGCTAACTTTAAATTTTTCCATATCTTGGCAATATTTTTTAAATTTATTTCTTGTTGTTTTTTTTTTTAAGAAACGAGACACACGAGGCCTACGATAACGACGGACGCAATTTCTAGATTTTTTACACTCCGCTCGATTTGCGCGCACTCAAAATCCATTCTGGTTACGATAATATATTATAATTATCATATTCATATATATATACTAGGGAGGCTTCGCACCCCTGCGCGCTTCGCGCGCCAACCCCCTGACTGCAATTTTGGACACCACTGACCTCGATTATGGACACCCTGACCTCGATTATGGACACCCTGACCTCGATTTTGGACACCCCTGACCTCAATTTTGGACACGCCCTACTCAACTCTTGTACACGGCGGCGGCGGCGAAATATTTATATAATCAACAGAGATATATTTTGTATAAATATATCGCCGCCGCCGCCGCCGCCGTGTACAAGAGTTGAGGAGAGCGAGCGGGCTCGAGTAGGCTGAGGGTGTGGCGCGCGGAGCGCGTAGGTGGGCGAAGCCCTCCTAGTATATATATCATAGTACATAACTACAAGCCTGTAATCGATCTATCTATAAAAACTTGTGGCTCTTATCATCTCGACCTCTTCCACCATTTCTCCGTTTGTCCCACTCGAGTACTCATTTCAATTTTATTAATTTTTAAATATACTTGTTAAAGAATGATTTTTTTGTTTTTTACATTTTTAATTATTTCAGTTTTTGTTAATAAACTCGACCTTCTTTTTTTATGTTCAGTTAATCCATCACAGTTTATACTCACTTCGGCTGTCTTACCCTGACTACAGACTTGAAACATTACTCCGTTCATCGCAAAGTTATATTTGTGTCCTGTATATTTTCGACCTTGTGTTTTTTTTTTTTATTTCAATTTTTCGAAATATCGAAAATTTCATGATTTCTCTTCGATGATTACGTCTCGACAACGGCAATATTTGCCAAGACGTTACAGTCAATTGGTTTTCGTTCACTCTTGAATCGATGATACGAAATTCCTATGGTTTAAATAACTGTAATAAAAAGAATATTCGTAACATCGTTCGCAGATTCCATTATGAGTCGTCACTAATTTTCCGAAATTATCTGATCGGTTTTTACTTTTGTAAATCTGAAATTTTTTTTTTGCTTGCTTGTTTTTTTGTTTTCTGATTCTCTCTCGACAACTCGCAGAATGCTCATAACATTTCTAACGCGAAAAACGATCCCCCGGAATTAAAGCATCGTATTATTTTGTTGTTATATGCTTTTATATATATTTTTTTCTTCTTTTTGTTTTCAATCAGTCTTTGACGCCTTCGTCCCGGGCCTCCGCGGATGCTTTTCGTGTAACAAGTGTGGACATGAATTTTCCTCTTAGCAGCACCGCTTTGAGAATATTACAGGAGACGACGGACGATGCTGGCGGACCGGCCCTAATTTCGGCTGGCCGCGGTAAAAGTCGTTACGCAGCTTTGTGCTTTTTTCTGTGATCCCTTCGCGTACTTATCGCTCCAGCCGACGTACTCGCTGATGACGTGCCGCCTCGTTCGCAGTCGGCGGTCGGTACGGGTTTCAGCTCTCTGCAGTAAAGAAAGAAAGACAGAAAAAGTTTAACAATTTTTTCAGTTTCCACATTTTCAATCCTTTGAAATTGAAACGGTCATAAGAAAAGTGTCGGATAACAATGTGTCTAGTTATTTTGTAACGTTCAGTTCATAGAAAAATCGCGCGAATCGTTTCCATTTTATTTCTTGTTGGCTATGTCAAGTTCAACATTTGCTATGTTGGACCTATCATTTTTAATTCTCCATCCGTAAACAGAAAAATATCCAGCTATCAATTTTTGGTGGGCCACATTTATTCCACCGTTGTTAATAAAACGAGCCCTCGATAGGGAGTCCGTAGTGTTGTGGTTGAATTTTTACAAACTAAAATATGAGATATTATTGTACGCCAAAGATTACGCTGGAGTTATGAACTTTTTATAATTAATTCCTCGGGACATCGTTGACAGCACAGCAGTTTATTGCATATGCGAAAAGTGAGATATATTACAGATATTCATCGAATATCGTTCACGATGAATGGAGAAATGACGGTTGTCATATCGTAGTTATCGTATTCTATTAACGACAGAGCCAATATCTCAGCCGAATTCTAAACGACCACGGTGGCGTTCTCGATTGGTGACTCTGCCCGACTCGAAATCTTCCCCCGGCCAATCCGAATTTATCCGAACCACGGAGTCAACGTTGGTCTATATTAGACCAACGTTGACTCCGAGTAGATCCAGAGTTCTAACTGAAAATGCCAACGGCCAAATCCTGGTCGTTAAAATAAAAAATTGATACTTCATTGATACTGCGCTTAGTGCTCCAAACGTAAGCGCCGATGTTTTGCTCATCGGGTTGAATCTCGGCAACTTCACTATGTAAATCTGCTATCTGATTAGCCCGTGCTAATGGATTGCCCAATCAGATGACAGCTACTCGGTCTGAAGGTCTCGAGGAAGTGATTGCAACATGGTTGACTGGATTATTTATACATTGTAATCTGAGTATTGAATATTATATTGACGAAAATTTGAAACCCATTACCGACCATTGAAATACAGAATGGACGTTTGACAATGGGATGAGAGTATCTATTCCGTAAAACTTAATTTTAACGTTAAAAAATATCGTATTTCGATAGCAAACAATTTCAAATATACAATTTGGCAAAATAAAAAGATTCATGTCTCAGACTTTATTTGCTGTAGGAACCATTGCTAGGGACCTTATTTGTAGATATAGTTGGTTGAAGGCTCTACAAAAATATATATACCAATAGTCTTCAGTTTGGTCGGCTATAGATTGACATCGATATTTTTAACTTTGGAAATGTTGACATTGAACTTGAAATTCGTGACGTTGAGGTGAAATATAGATGCCTCAATACATGATAGTAACAAACCGACAGCAGTCAACGCATGGTCAGCACGCGGCTTCGCGGATCTCCCATGCTGAGCAGTATTGACCGCAGTCAGTACTGGAATGGGTGACCGCTTAGCCGTGCACTGGCTTGCACGCCGACTAATGAACGGGAGGCTGTTTTTCTGAGTTTCTGATTGTAAGACAACTGAAACTCAGCAAAAAAATACAAGCCGTCAATATCGGCACTGGTGCTCCGCAGTATACCCGTGCCCATGATTAATGCGATAGCATTCGCAGCATTCGATAGCACTGTAACTAAAAAGCAGATGCGGATGCTACGGAAGTTAGGTTAGCTTAGCATAGTGCAGATAGGAAATGATAAGAGAAAAATTGGGAAGGTTCACACTTAAAAACCCGCAAGGATATATGTTAGAACACACAATAATAAAAAATATAAAAAAATACATGAACTATCATGTACTGTTTTAATTTTCGTTACTAAACGAATAAAATTAAATGTAAATTTTTTTTGTTAAATCACCTGTAATTCAATAAATCCTCGTCGTCGGGCACCCTCGATATAAGATCGAGAACCTCATTGTTCGGAACGGAGTGAGGCCTCAGGAGTTTTCGCAGGAATTTGTTGACGCCCCAGGCGAGTATGAGATATCTCATGGGAATAAGATAGAGAATAATGCTACCAAGAATTATGAGTACCATCGCCAGATAGCTCAGATAGGGTACGGTAAAATTGAATAGATTCTTTATTCTCTCGCAGAGACTAGCTATGTAGCCTATGGAATTTTGAACTGTTTGAGTCACTTCCTGAATTGCCTGCAGACGTTCCTTCAGGCTTTTCTTCTCTTCCTGAGAAAGACGAATAACAAAACACAAATTAAGCACAGAAAAAAACATATTGATTAGTTGAATATCGACAGTAGTGGACGCGCGGTCGCGGTGTCCGGCTTCAGTGGTCACCTTTGTTAAGCGGTATTCGCTGCGATCCAGTACTTGAATGGGCGACCACTCGTAGCCGTACACTGACTTGCACGCCGACTTCTGACTGGGAGACAGTTTTTCTGAGTTTCTGATGGTAATGCAAGTGAAACTCAGTAAAATATAGCCGTCTATATCTGTCAGGCTATCCGTAGTTTTCTTGTATCTTCGTAAAAATTCGATACAATGGTACATTAGGGAAGAGCGACTGCGGAGAACACTCTATTCTTAAGAAATGGAATACAGATTGGAACAAAGGGAAAGGGACGTAAAAATCTAAAAAGATATTCGATGGAAACACTAATATATCAAGTGAGACGAGCGAAGATTTTCTTAAAACTGACCTTGTCTTTGTCGTCTTCGTCATCGTCGTCATCACCTGGTGTCGCGGGACCCTCGTCCGACGCTTGATCCCCGGTGTCGTTAAGTTGACCAACCGATGGACTCCGATAATAACAAGTGGTTAGAGATCCTCCTGTTAGTAGTGCCACCTGACGTGTTGAAAAATAAATGAAGAAATACAATAGGATTTTAAGTATGAGGCATTAAGCTTGAAGTAATGGGTCAGACAGCACGGAACGCTGTAGTATTAAATGAAGTGTCAAGAGTATGGAATATGTCATATTCTCCCAAAATTATCATTTCGCCTGTAATTAAAACTTTTTCTAAAGAATCGGATTTTTCTGGATTTGTCTAGGATTTTTCTCTAATCTTTTTTAGAGTGTATTAGCAGGGCCCGGAAGTGCGTACAGGATTCGTCATGGCTAGATTGAAAGCCCTAGGAAAAAGTGAATGACGTTCAACTTTCTCAGGGACTTCGAACGTTTTCGAGATTCTGAATAATTTCGCGTTATAGGAGCTTATAAAAAAATCGGTTGAAAGGGACATAGATAAAATTCAGATCCGTAGGGCTTAGAAGAATTTCGACTATGTGGGACATAGATGAAATTTTATTTTCTAGGAGCATAGAAAATATTCGAGTCTGTAGGACTTAGAAATTATCGTGTTATTTTGCCTTTGCATATTTTCGTTTTTTTGATAATTTTCGAACAATCATAGAAAAAATAATGTGCATCTATCGGAGTTTGAAACTTAATTATCCGCGAGTGTTGGAATATCTTCAAAGAGCCGAAAATACTGGAAGTTGAAATAATACGAAAATTCCTAAGTCCTACAGACTCGACTACTTGCTATGTCCCTTCCAAGCGAATTTTTCATAAGTTCCCATAACATGAAATTATTCAGAGTCTATAAAAAAGTTAAACGTCACTCAATTTTTCCGAATGTTTTCAATCTTAGTTAATAGTAGTCGTAGTACCAGTATTACTAGTTTTATATACCGTTGCCGGTAATGTTTTTACATGCCCTTCCCATACATTTATCCTCTGTATATCTATAGTTTCAGTTCCTTCATGTTTAACAATATCCGACTGCTCTCCTTCCCCTTTTCTTTCTGTGCCTTCCCGCCCGCCCTTTTCATCTCTTCATAATTGATCATATCTCTTCATAATTTCTTCCTCCTTTGCCATCTTCATTGCTCGCATTCCCTTTCTCGCAGCGTTCAGTTTCGCCATCCCTTCTACCGTCATGTCTTTTCCCATTAAGAGCTTTATGCGTTTCTCTTCTTTCCCCATTTTCATGTCACTTCTCTTACTCCCCACCTCGTTCTTCCCTTGCAATCCGCTTCCCGTTGCCTCTCTTTCTTCACCGTTGATTCTCTTCTATTTATATACCATTTCTTTCTCGTCCGATTCGGTTTCTGCCTGGTCTTCGGTTCGTGACAGTTCCTCTTGCTCTCGTACTCAAATACATCATTTCCACTATCGTCGCCACACTCATTTTCATTTTCCTCGTCTGCGCATTCCCCGAAATCCCCTGTTGCTTCATTCTACTTTCCAACTTCTTTGTCCCCCCCGCTTTCACTTTCGACCGCTGATTTGCTGTGTGCACATATCGTTCACTCCCCATATCAGTTTCCTGCTGTTGCCCAATTAACGACTTTTCCCGAATCGGCGAATTTCCTTTATCCTCCTTTGAGGAAACGCGCAGCGCCAACATCAGATAACAATTAGTTATCTCATTCCGCTGCCCCTTCATTCTTTTTTGTTTGTAGTTTATTGATTCCGTCTCTAAACGTGTCTCTCATACTGTTGACTTCACCCTGTTTTTTGCGTTAGACAATTCTCTTCTTGTCGGCAATTTTCACCGCACTATGCCTCTAACACGCTCGCCAAATTCCTTATTCCCAGGTTCACCTCTTTCAGCTCTTCGGCAACTTCTCTTACTGCCGTCGCTAATTCCACTTCAGATAAAAGTTACTTATTTTTTATGGGGAATCCGAATCTGCAATAAAAATGGGATTCCCATGTACGATTTTGAAGTTGCCCCCACTCCCACCCCAGGGGGCGGAGGTGAGGGGTCGATTTTGCTATCATTGGATGACCCTCTTCCAGGCGAATAAATTTTATTCAGAACTTTTTTTGATCCGATGCATAGTTTTCGAAATATTCCAATGTCTTCAGATAAATCGGCCACACTATATTTCGGTTTTTAATATTTCGTTAAACTCGATAAGGTAGATTCTAAGAAATGAATAATACCAAAATAAACTGATAAAAATGTTATGTTAAGAGGTTTTCGTCAATCGTCTGTACTACTCGTACTATTCAGTCAGAGTGCGATAAATTCCTTAAAATGCAAAAATCAGTTTGATCATGCGGTATTTATGTTGTATCAAATTAAACTAAAGGTCATTCGGGGTATTATAAGTAAAATATGAATGATTTTCTTTTGTTTCTCTGTAAAATGATCATTTCGCGAGAATCACCCATATAAAATATGAAAAATAAAAAAAGAAGTGTGGATAAAGGTGACTTGTAACATATATAGAAAGTAAATGAAGTATGATCATGCGTTATGAATATTGCAATACAGAAGAACAAATATGAACGGAGTGGAATGTATCAAAGGATGTATGAAGCATTGTGATTGTTTAGTGTGAACTATTAACCCCTAGGGCGGGATTGACGCCATGTGGACCTCAACGCTACGAGGTCTGTTCAAAAAGTATCGCGAATTTTAAATTTCCGCGGGCTACGTATATTTGATTTTCGATTTTTTGTGGCGTTAGGTTGGTACTCATGTCCCTTACTTATGCTGAAAAAATCGGCCATTTTGTTTTGGGTTGTCTTCGATTTTTGCCTATTCCGAAAAATGGATCAAAGAATCTGTATCAAATTTTGTGTGAAAAACAAAATTAAGTGCGCGGACGCATTCCGAATGTTGACTGTGGCATATGGTGAAGCTACCTTGGACCAAAGCAACGTTTATCGGTGGTACAAAATATCCTTAGAGGGCCGAGAAGATGCGAACAACGAAATGCGTTCCGGACGCCCGAGCACATCAGCAACGGACGAAAACATTGATGAAGTGAAGACAATAATATTGGCCAATCGTCGAATAACCGTTAGAGAAGTTGCTGAGGAACTAAACATATCGATTGGCTCGTGCTATTCGATATACAACAAAGTCGGAGGGGACACCTCGAGTCCTTTCCCTGTAAGACGTCTGCGGGCGCAATGGAAGTTAGGTTAGCTTAGCTAAGTGCGGATAGGGAGTGATAAGGGGAAAAGTCGACAACATTGAATTGATAAGGGTCATACGTTAAAACCCGAAAGGGTATACGACGGAACAAAAAAAAATGCAATCAAATAAATAGAATTATTCTTGACTAACTGAGCTAATTCGACCGTGCCTCCTTAAGGATGAAATATAAAGTATGAGCCACGAAGCATCAGACATATAATATATCATATCATGCACGTACGAGGTCTGTTAAAAAAGTATTGCGAATTTTGGATTTCCGCGGGCTACGTATATCCGATTTCCGATTTATTTGTGGCGTTAGGTCGGTACTCGTGTCCCTCACTTATGCTGAAAAAATCGGCAATTTTGAACGCTTAGTGAATTGTTGACAGCTGTTTTGGTTAGACGTGTTTTGGCTTGTCTTCGATGTTTGCCTATTCCAAAAAAGCAGCTTCCATTGCGATGATTGAGCTTTGGTTTCCACGTCATAACCATAAACCCATGATTCATCACCAGTTATGACCCTCTGGAGCAAATTTGGGTCGTCGCGGACCGAGTCCAACAGCTCCTTAGCAATATTAACGCGACACTGTTTTTGTTCGAAATTGAGCAATTTTGGCACGAATTTCGCGGCGACCCGTCTCATGCCCAAATCATTGGTAAAAATCGAATAGCACGAGCCAATCGATATGTTTAGTTCCTCAGCAACTTCTCTAACGGTGATTCGACGATTGGCCAATATTATTTTCTTCACTTCATCAATGTTTTAGTCCGTTGTTGATGTGCTCGGGTGTCCAGAACGCATTTCGTTGTTCGCATCTTCTCAGCCCCCTGAGAACATTTTGTACCGCCGATAAACGTTGCTTTCGTCCAAGGTAGCTTCACCATATGCCACAGTCAACATTCAGAATGCGTCCGCTCACTTAATTTTGTTTTTCACACTAAATTTGATACAGATTCTTTGATCCATTTTTTGGAATAGGCAAAAATCGAAGACAAGCCAAAACACGTCTAACCAAAACAGCTGTCAACAATTAACTAAACATTCAAAATGGCCGATTTTTTCAGCATAAATGACGGACATGAATACCAACCTTAGTCACAAAAAAATCGAAAATCGGATATACGTAGCCCGCGGAAATTCAAAATTCGCGATACTCTTTGAACAGACCTCGTAGAATGTGGCATGTCGTATAAAGTATGTCATAACAGTGCTTCTAGAATAACCTACCCCTCTCTGGGCTACCGGAGTACGCTGGAAAATATGTCTATAAATCGAACACTTGACCATTCGCGTTGTGGTGATTAATTTGTATGCTAAATCTTAGTTTATATCTTACTGAAGCACTCTCCTAGTTACTCACAGCTACTTACGGCTCCTGATACACCCGCTCACACAACTACCCGTACGGCATACACACGGGTCAGACTCCCATCGCCAGGGGTCATAGCTCCCAGGTTAACTCGGGCCACAGCAAAGTATTAATTATAAATTTATGTGCTTGCTACAAAAAAAATGTATCGCCAAATAGCTCACCGTGCAGTATTTGAGTAGAATGAGAAACGCCGCGGTGGGAATCATCCAAGGCTCGAAGTAATAGCATCCAAGAACAAAGAGAACAAGAGCAACGATACTACGCGTCTTGCTCTCCCATTCCCAGCAGCTTTGGATGTATTTCCCCAAGTCGATGAAGAAAACAATAATGGCCTTCAGTCTGAGAACGTTTCTCAGAAAAACTTGACGCTTGAACTTTACTTCCGGCTCCATGTACTTCGTCTCCTTGGGATTTAAAGTTCTAGCGCAAGCTCTGAGCACATTCCAGACTACAATAAGCTCCAACATTATTTGCGGCGAATTTCCCTTTGCTCGGCCTCGTAATTTTTTGTCCTTAAGGGCGTACCAGCGTTTCTCCGCATTTCTTACACGTAAAAGGGGTATGGCAACGCGTCCCAGAAATTCGACCTTATGATCACGATCCTCGTCGTATACAGTCACCTCCAGTACCGAATTTATATCCTTCACGTTGCTGCGAACAAAAAAAAATTAACAAATGTATAAGCTAATTAGTTGGTTTATTTTTCATTTTCGGGTTATTTCACGTGCACCTTCCTTGGGTTTTTATGATCGCGACTCTAATTCAAACTCCAATTCTGAATCACATTTACTACATTGCGTTCACGACCGCCTTAGCTACCCTCCCCTCCTCTTTATAATGTATCGCATCCGCACAAGGCCACAGGGAAACTGCAAAAAACCTTTGGCGATACAGGCGGTTCTTTCAGGTCATTATCTGCTTAAGGTAAAAGACCGGCAGAACCGGACTCCGACCGCGTACCTATCGCTATTGGTTATTAATTCATTTATTATTAATTAGTCATATACACTTAATAATTCCACTTACAATGTAAAAATCTTCTGCCAATTTGGTACAAGCGTTTTGTACTCCGTCTGAGTCTGTAGTCTCGCGTTTACAAGCTCGAGCACGCAGAAAGGATCGCTCTTGCCTCCCAGATCAGCTGCTACGAGACCCTGGGCTCGGTATACCTTTGAGGAAACAGAAAATTTTCAGTTTTATTTGTGATTCTGAAAATCGTCTCTTCCAAGCCTTGTCTCCTATATAACTTCCAGTATGTTACTGCAGTCGAGAAACTCATCAAGTACGCGAAACTTTGCGAGGGATTCGAAAAAAGTATTTATATCAATGTAAGAATAGGCGCTTTAGCTAAAAGCAATTATATAAGAATTTATATTTTTTCTTAGGCCTTTCCTGAATTAGCATAACATAATTTTATTCGAAAGCTGGTAATGCTTTACAAATGACGATATTTTATGTCGAATTTATTTATTTACGTTTTCTTAGTGATTCTATCGTAGACCTTTTTAAGTTTTTACGTGCCATCCTTTTTGTCCCCATTTTCATTCCATTCTTCCGAGCCACCCAGAGTATTGCCCGCAGCCCCTCTTTTCTAATGCACTACTGTGTAGCAACTGCACGAGGATACAGGGAAACTGCAGGAAACCTGGCTGACAGGTGACTACATTTTACTGAGAAGCAGTTCTTAAAAACCGAGAAAAAACTGCCAACCGCTCAGCAGTGTGTGTGTGTGCAACACAGTGCACGGCTAAGTCGTCAACCATGACAGTATTGACCTCGGCCAATACTGCATAATATGGGCCACACACTAACCGCGTATATATCACTGTCTGTTTATCAAAAACAGACAGCTAAGCTAAGCTAGCTGTCTAAGCT
The DNA here is from genome assembly GCA_958009045.1 of Oxytorus armatus. NCBI lineage: Eukaryota > Metazoa > Arthropoda > Insecta > Hymenoptera > Ichneumonidae > Oxytorus > Oxytorus armatus. The sequence goes on along the minus strand of OY253747.1, from coordinate 6,771,992 downwards.
ATCAAATGATTCGAAATTTGGTCAAGTCATTCTGGACATCGGTATCTAGAACGTACACCAGAAAATGAAATTCCAGAATAGAAATGTACATTTTCAGATAAAAACGGAGAGGTAGAAAACGAAAATGGATATCATTATTATTGTATAGCGTAATTTCGAAAAAATTGACCTTTACGTTCTAGTCGGATAAAAATCGTAACTAACGAGCATTTATTTGTTGCTGTATTTACAATATTAATGGAATGGCATTCGGCCAAAAAATACACAATAATCGTGAAAAAGTTTTTTGGTTTAATTCATTTATATTCCACTGACGCTACTTGCAGACCCGAACGCGAGACTTTTCTTACTCAATTTTCAGTTCACGAATAATTTTCGTGACTTTTGTGGGGCCCTACCTGGCAAATTAGAGGTTATATACTAAAATACATTAGTAAATCTCTTCTGATAGGATTCACTTGCTTATTTGGTGCATTTGCCTTGGATGTTATCCCGACGTCAATGCTCCTCACTATACCAACCCTGTTGAAGTTTCGCATCGTCTTTCACATACTCTCCATGCTATTTTTTAAGAATGGAAAAACAATAAGTGAGGTGCCACACCAAAACGGTCGTGCATAAAAATCTGAAAATTACATATGTCTCCTTGATATACGCGAACGAATTCACAAGTTACAAGTAAAATCTGTGACCATGAGTTACAAACTCATGCTGGTATTCGGGAGAATCAGTCATTGATTAGAATCAATTGTTGCGCTCTAATTTGTACGCGTTTGAATGTTAAACAAGGAGTGACTGAGTGTCTGAAAGTACCGTGACTTTTACTGAGTGTCGTAAGGGTCCATGAGTATTCAAACGTAACCATGAATATATGTGAGTGCTCTTTAGTATCCAGTGTCCATAAGTTTTGGTGAGCTTAAGTGTCCTCTTTGGCTGTGTGAGGCCAATGTGTTTCTATAAATTTCCGCGAATGTACATAAGTACGTGTTCGTATATATATGAGTGTTTGCGAGTCTTCACAAATGTTCGTAAGTGTCTTGAGTGTCTACCGAGTCCTTAGTGACCATGTAACTTTATTATTATATGTGGATTAACAAAGTCAAAACGTATATATTAAGTAAATGTTTAGTTACCTTAACAGTGAGATGACCAACGTCCCTTGGCCTCTGAAGGGTGTTCCTCAACGCGTATTTCTGATAAAGACGATCTCGTTCCTGCGGGGTTTCCTCGTGAGCGGCAAGATCGCTTATAGTCTCGCTGGCCGTTGTTCCACTTATCGTGAGCAGTAGAAATATATTTCCTGCACCGTCCTCAAGATCGCGCCAAAGGCGATGAGTCGTCTCTCGTTCCATACTCGCCAAATCTATCGTTGTTCTTCCCATGAGATCGTCCTGATGACCCTTATCACGATCCCAGACTGTAACTTCGAGCTCTTGTCCCAAATAGGGATCCTCGTAGAGATGAAGGTCGAATTGTTCGAGCCAGACTGGGCTCAGGGTCTTATTGATAACTTTCGATTTGTACTTTTCCGTACCCAGTCTTCGATATGACGAAGAGCGTAAAGAATCGTGAAATAAAAGCTGTTAATATTTATTTTAATAACTAGCGGGATTATTACTATTTTTTTTTACTAACTAGCAGGTGTTTATAATTTTATTTTGAGTTTCTGTGGTTGTTTGAAAAAGGCCTTCGAATGCATATAAGTCTTTGAAAATTCTGATCGACTGAGAATGGTTGTCAAGAGTGCCTGTGAAAGTTTTTTTGAGTGGCAGTATTGCCTGTAAAAATGTTGAGTTGTTGTAATAATTGTAAGTGCATGTAAACGGTTGATTAATTTTTCGGAGTGCTGGTAAACATTTTATGCGGCAATGAGTGCCTGTAATAATTCTTTGAGTGTATATGAGTACCTCTGTTAATGTTTCGAAGCGTTTTTAAGTGCCTGTATTAGTTATATCGTTCTTCTAAAACAACAGTGTAATAACTCGTTTAATAAAGAAAAGAAGCAGTTTTTGGCAAATTAATTTTACAGAAAAAGTATATACACACTACTTTGAATTCCGTGATGGGAGAAATTTTCTGCCGGAGGAAATACTATGAGGCGCCTACCTTGCAAAAATAATGTAAATGTCATACCATATTTACAATTCTGAGTCGAGAAGTTTACAAAATGTACCGCTATTTATGAATAAAAAATAAAAAATGACGCGGTGCAACTCTGTGATGTATGCGGAATCAGGCGTTTCATTTGGTTTAATACTGTAACAACTAGCAGGCAAAATTGTTAATTATTATTGCATTGCATAAACAGACATTACCGTTATATTTAACCATTTGCAATGGTGTTGCATTAAATAATTTAATAAAATTTGATATTACTACATAGCTTCGAAAAAACGTCAGTTTTGTTTGTAGTATTTGAAACATTTTTTGTTGTTACTAATTACCCTGTAGATCCACGTGATTTAAAGAAATATGTAAATAAATGATTCAAGTGGGCAAGTCCCCCATTCGTGTTATTACACTATTGCGTAAAATACTTTGAATTATTAAAATGCTGCACAGGAATTTAGTGACGTTAACAAAACATCGAAATATGGCGAGACATTAAATATATAACCTTTGGTCAAACGAATAATGAAAGTATTATTACTCGTTAGCCACGCAAGTCAAGGAACGCGCCAACGTCTGGACATCGAGTAATTTCAAATAAAGTTATAACAATATGTGCCGAACTTTCCTATACACTATATAAGCCAAGGCTTCGCCGCGTATCTTTTTTTTTTGAATTTCCTGATAATCGAGAGTGACAAGTATTTGAATGGCTATAAAAATAAATACTAATGAACCATGTAATCCATACTAATACGCAAGTTCGGTAAAACCTAAAGTGCAATGTCTGTAAACCACACAGTAGACACTACGTGGTTCAAAGAAAGGGCTTTCAAGGTTTTTTTTGAATTTTCAATCCTCATTGAGATTCTTACCTTTTACAGGGAAAACTTTTACTATTTCCACAATGGATTTCAAAATTGAGCTATACAGGGTGTACCAATAACTATTAGCACCTTAGATATCTTCAAAACTATAAGGTTCACAGAAATATTTGCTGAATCAAAATTGCACAGAACGAAGGGGGCCATCCAATGATACCAAAGTACTCACCCCCACTCCCACCCCTGGGCTGGGGGTTGGGCAACTTTGAAATCTTAAATGGGAACCCCCATTTTTTTATTGTAGATTCGGATTCCCCATAAAAAAATACGTAACTTTTGTTCAAAATTTTTTTTTCGATTCGTGATAGATGGCGCTGTAATCGCAAAAAATCCCCGAAAGTACAGAAAGGCGATAATACTTACAGTTTCGGTAGTAAATAAAATTACTACGTTTATAGTGAGTGTTCGAAATGACGACCATCAGTATCAATACAATATTGGATTATTTTTCCGATTGATTGACTTGCAAGTTTTACAGCGTCAGAACTTATTGATGCACAGGCTGTAATAATTCTTTGTTGCATGTCGTCAAGCGTAGTTGGAACTTATTAAAGTGTCCTTGAAACAGTGTTTATTTTCAGTGAAGTAAACCGTAAGTATTATCGCCTTTCTGTACTTTCTGTACCTTTCTGTCGAAGAAATGTAACAAACATTGTAACAATTGTAACATTGTAACATGCGACAAATTCAAAATGAATCTGGCATTGGCAGGACTAGCGTACATCGCGTTCTGCACCGTCACAAATTTCACCCGTACCATGTTAATCTTCACAGAATTGCATGGGAACGAATGGAAAGAATTATTACAGCCTGTGCATCAATAAGTTCTGACGCTGTAAAACTTGCAAGTCAATCAATCGGAAAAAGAATCCAATATTGCATTGATACTGATGGTCGTCATTTCGAACACTTACTATAAACGTAGTAATTTTATTTACTACCGAAACTGTAAGTATTATCGCCTTTCTGTACTTTCGGGGATTTTTTGCGATTACAGCGCCATCTATCACGAATCGAAAAAAAAATGTTGAACAAAAGTTACGTATTTTTTAATGGTAAATCCGAATCTACAATAAAAAATGGGGGTTCCCATTTAAAATTTCAAAGTTGCCCCACCCCCAGCCCAGGGGGTGGGGGTGGGGGTGAGTACTTTGGTATCATTGGATGGCCCCCTTCTTACTGTGCAATTTTGATTCAGCAAATATTTCTGTGAACCTTATAGTTTCGAAGATATCTAAGGTGCTAATAGTTATTGAGACACCCTGTATAGTAATTTTCACTTCGTTGGAGGCAGTAGTAAAATTATTCGCGAGAATAAAAAGGAACTTTCTAAGAACTATATGACAATGAGCCTTGTTTATATGTCTACCGTTCTAGGCTTGATGATGATATATGCGATAAATTGAAAATTGGCAATTCCAAGATAACACTGTTGTTTCAAGGCGGTGATATTGTTCTGTGTTAACGCGTGTAAAAATTATTTGTAAGTGTCTTTTGATGGCATATGCCCCATGGGGCAATAGACAATGGGAATAGAGTTTTTTAGTGCCCATATAAGCGTTCTATGAACGCCTGCGAGTGCCTGTAAAGGTTCTACGGGTGTCTGATGTGAGGATTGTGAGTGTTCCCGAGTAGCTGTAATCGACAAGTATAACGTTACCAAAACCAAAATAACGATGGATAATAAGAAATTATTTATCGTTCAAATTTGCTGTCAGTATATTAAACAATTTACTAAAGACGAACCTAAATTTAACGTAGGGATCTGAAAGACCGTCGATGTCCATGGGTAAAAGGTTCTTCGCCTCGACCAGTACGATTGTTACGACCGAGCTCCATATCTGCGACTTGAGTTTTCTGTTAACATCCGCGAGACGACTCGTTCGCTGAAAATACTGTGCAGGTCACACTGCGAATTAACTTTAGACGTAACAGTGCTGCGTCAGCGAGAATTGAGGTAAGTTAATACAGAAAAATCTTTATATAATTCTTCCTAATTAATTGGGCGAGACCGTAAAATTGAATAATTAACATGAAATACTTTGACAAGTTCTTTTGTTACAAACAAAAGTATACCACAGGCCGTTACGTTTATCATGAAATATCGTCGCCGGACCGTGATAGGCTACTGACTTGTAAGTTCGATATATTCGATATATTCGATACGGCGTACTCTTTAATTATTGATCTTTCTATTGTACATCACTTCGGATCCCTTCCCTTTTGCTCCCCGTTTCCATTCTATTCCTTGAGACCCCTCAGCGTATTGTCCGCAGTCACTCTTTCCGAATGCAATACTCTATCGCATTTGCACATGGACACAGGGAAACTGCGGAAAACCAAGCCGATACAGGCGACCACATTTTATTGAATTTCAGTTGCATTGCTATCAGAAACTCAGAAAAACTGCCTCCCGTTCAGTAGTTGGAGCGAAAATCAATGCACAGCTAGGCGATCAGCCATCCCGGTATTGACCAATACTGCCTAAAATGGCTGACCGCCAAAGCCGCGCATCGATCGCGCGTCCACTACGGTTCGATATGGTTTATATATCCTATATTTTCTCTAATTTTGATATAGTTTTTATTTTTTTAATTCAAAGAACACTGAGAAGGAAGACGTGTTGGCCCAAACCTACAATTGATTGAGCCAGCCATTTAGTTGATTAACGCAAACAATTGTCAGTTCACGTAACCGTTGCTTTGATTGGTTCAACACACCTTTATTTCAGTTGTATACGAGGTCTGTTCAAAAAGTATCGCGAATTTTGAATTTCCGCGGGCTACGTATATACGATTTTCGATTTTTTTCGTGGCGTTAGGTTGGTGCTCATATCCCTCACTTATGCTGAAAAAATCGACTATTTTGAATGTTTAGTTAAGGGGGGGGTAGGGTTTTAAAATGATTTTTTTTGCATTTTTTTTTTTATTTTTTTTCTGAATGAACAATATGTCGAGAATATTGTGTATAAATTTTAAGTCAATCGGAGTAGAACTAACGGAGTTACAGCGTTTCAAACTATTGATTTCACGTAGTCATTTTCACGTATAAAAAACTTTAAATCGATTTTCCCGAAAACGTCATTTTTGAAGTTTGTGAACATTAGAACTCAAAATCTACTGAACCCATCCTTTTGAAAATTTAAACATTACTTCTTCACATAAATCAACAGGTAATCAGGAGGAGTTTTTTTTTTTTCAATTTTTTACTAACAAATTAAGCGCGATTTTTTTAGCTAAAATTGCGTTTTTCACTTCCAAGTGCTGCAAAAAATAGAAAAAAAAAAAACTTCCTGATTACCTCGAGAAATACATCACCTTTAAAATGCATATCAATTTTTTTGTTTCAAATGATCCGGTAACGAGTTATAATGTTCACCGCAAAACCACTTTATTTCAAGGCGCCTCTGGAGATTCAACGTCACCGGCTTATTTATCAATATTTTTCATTGCAAATTTTTTCTGAGATACTTCAATAGTTGTACAATAATATGTCATTCTATTTAATAAAATTATATTACTCATGTCGCCGCAAAAAAATCATAAAAATATGCTTTTTTTTCGCCTTTAAAACCCTACCCCGCCGTTAATTCTTGACAGCTTTTTTGGTTAGACGTGTTTAGGCCTGTCTTCGATTTTTGGCTATTCCAAAAAATGGATCAAAGAATCTGTATCAAATTTTGTGTGAAAAACAAAATTAAGTGCGCGGACGCATTCCGAATGTTGACTGTGGCATATGGTGAAGCTACTTTGGACCAAAGCAACGTTTATCGGTGGTACAAAATGTTCTCAGAGGGCCGAGAAGATCCGAACAACGAAATGCGTTCCGGCGCCTGAGCACATCAACAACGGACGAAAACATTGATGAAGTGAAAAAAATAATATTGGCCAATCGTCGAATCACCGTTAGAGAAGTTGCTGAGGAACTAAACATATTGATTGGCTCGTGCTATTCGATTTTTACCAATGATTTGGGCATGAGACGGGTCGCCGCGAGATTCTTGCCAAAATTGCTAAATTTCGAACAAAAACAGTGTCGCGTTAACATTGCTAAGGAGCTGTTGGACTCGGTCCGCGACAACCCAAATTTGCTCCAGAGGGTCATAACTGGTGACGAATCATGGGTTTATGGTTATGACGTGAAAACCAAAGCTCAATCATCGCAATGGAAGCTGCTTTTTTGAAATAGGCAAAAATCGAAGACAAGCCCAAACACGTCTAACCAAAACAGCTGTCAACAATTAACTAAACATTCAAAATGGCCGATTTTTTCAGCATAAGTGAGGGACATGAGTGCCAACCTAACGCCACAAAAAAATCGAAAATCGAATATACATAGCCCGCGGAAATTCAAAATTCGCGATACTTTTTGAACACACCTCGTATATGCGTATAAAAATCGATGATCTTATACCCTGTGAACGTCTTCGACCTTCTCCATGAACGTATCCCGAAGTTTGTCCAGCAAATCGGTCGCATGATGCCTCTCAATTTTGTCGACTTTCACACCTCCCGTTCGTTCCTCCTTGTTTTCTTCGGTGCTCTTCAACTCGCCCCCAAACTTCGGCAATTCGGGTGACGATTCAGCTGAATCCTTGGAACTGCTCGAATGCAGAAAACTTTGATATTTCTTTGTTTTGTTTTCCTCCTTAGCCAATTTCTTCACCGTTTCTATAAATATTTCGCCACTCTCCACGTTTTCATCCCCTTTCTCCTCTTCGTTCACTCTTTTATTTCCCAATATTTCCGATTCGCTGTCGAAACTTATGGAACATCGAGCTACCGAGTCATCGATTTTTTGTTTATTCCCCGAATTCAACGATTTAGCCGATTTACAGCGATCGAGCAGCCATGTCTCGATCGGTTGAAGCCAAGGATGTTTTTCCGTCGTTTCTTCGAGAATTCTCTCAGCTCGATCTTCCAGTATCTTTTCTACGCTCTCGACTCTTCGTTGAAGCGATGATTTGAATGCCGCATTTTTGGTCTTCCTTCGCGCACGAATTTCCCGCGCAAGCGTAATGCAATCCTTTCTAACCAAATTTCGCGTTCTTGCCAATTTCGAGGTCACATTTTCGTTTAATACTTTTTGCGACGTTCCTTTGATCGCTGCCACTTTTTGTTCTGCTTTTTTTTCTTTACTTTCACTTTTTTGTTCCTCCTCAACTACATTTGTATCTTCACTGTCCATTTCTTCATTTTTTTTAACGGTATCCTTGATTTCGTCCGGTCGTTTCGTTATATCCGCGGAATTCTCGATTTTAACCTCGCTCATCTTAACCCATCTCTCGCCCACATTTCTCTCGGCTTTAACCCCCAAAACGCTCTCCAACATTTTTTCCCTCATTTTCATAACCTCATTCGTCCTCATTTTGTCTTCCTCATCGTTCGAATTTCCCGTGTTCGCCATCGTTTTATTTCGCATTTTAACGTATCTAACCGCCAACGTGTCTTTCTCGGGAATCGTTCTTTCTTTTCTTTTATCGTTATCTTCTATCGAACATTTCTGTTCATTCGCATTCTTCGGACTTTCGTCATTGAATTTTTTACTTTCAATTTCGTCTTCCATTTTTTCCCTCTTTTCTTTTTCAACAAATCGAATGTCGTTTTTTGATTCAGCAACAGCGTTCACGATGTTTTCGTTGTTTATTGAGCCACTAACTAACGAATTTCCGTCATAGACCAACGAATCACTCGAGTGGTTCCCCTTTTCATCATCGTCATTGACGACATTTTCGTCGTCATTTTTCAGATACCCACTTTTTCTTCGTTCTCTTTCGGTCATTTTTCAATTTTTGTTATCGTCTTCGGGAACATCGAGTTTCCGCGAAAGTTCGCGCATCACGTTAGACACCGGAGCGTTGTATTGAATGATGAATCAACGCTAGTTACACATAGACACCAATCACGTATAGCCGAACTAATTAGCAGTAGGCTGTCCCGTTTCTTCGGAATGGCCTATTTTGTGTCAATATACGGCTAGGACGATTTTTTTGTTTTGTTATTTGTGATGTAACACTTTTTCTTAGGTTAAATTGTCGAATTAATCGGTGAACACGAAAGTTCTGACATAATTCTACGTCTCTGAGAAAAGTAATCACATTTTAAAGAAGTTTTCACTGTCAAAAATAGTAATTATCTGACCATTACCCAAAAATGTTAAGATGTACGTTGATTTTTCTGTAAGTTTGGTGTTTGGAGGGCAACAAATTTTAAAACAACTGCTTTAGTTAACCGTCTGATTCTTTTGCAACATTCCAAAAATGTGCAAAGGTGCTGAAAAAATTTAATCTGTTTTGACGAATCAGATACGCTTGAGTGAGAATTTGAAAAAAATCATATACCTCATTAAAAATGAAACGACATGAACAGTTGTCGTTTCTCTTGCGGCTCGTTAAGCTATCTCAATCCTCAAACAATCCACTGTACAAAAAAAAAAAATATGCGTGTTTTATATTGTCTGACGAGTCATTTAGTGACGTGGAATGTGAGAGAAGATATAGAGATTTTAAAAAAAGTGAAAAATGGAACTCGTATATTGCGTTCTCATCATATTTTTCGCGTACAGAAATTTTCATCTATGAGCAGAGGGCTCTTTCAATTTCGGCTTTCTCATAGAAGAAACATTGTGTTTGCGGAAAAATGATAACGAAGCAATATGTAAGTTCCGATTCGCATCATTTCTTCGCTCTTTTAACTTGATAGCACGAAGATTAATTATTTCCAATGTTTTTTTTTCGAAAAATACCATAAAATACCATAAATGTTATATCCTGATGTCGATTATTTTCAAAATCCATACCAAACATCCGTTGACGGTACCCAATTCATTTATTATACGAGTTAATTTCTTAACGAACATAAAAAAAAATTAAAATCTTGTAAAATCTGAACGGATCATTCAAACTTCACGAAAATTATGAGACAACGAGAGCTAAGGGCTCTACGTGCATGCAAAATTTCAACCCAATCGGTTAAGCCATTCCGGAGTCATAGAATCTTGTTTTGTTCAACCTTATCACACGACACCCACACACACGCGCATATCCATCCGGACATTTTTTGTAAATGTGTTTTTCCGACGCATTGACACATTTTCAACAAATCTGCATTGAAAACCGGACAAAAAGATATTTTCACGAACGCAAAGATTCCTATGAGGAAGCAAAAATATCGAATGATATTTACAAATAGCGACAAAAACTAATGTTGGTTAGAATCATTGAAAAAAGCATAATATATTTGATCTACACTGTGGAACACGACGGTGAGCATCTACTCGTATATTTACTGTCGCACACTTTGTTTGCATTACGCGTAGAGCACTAATATTCAATTTCACGAGCAGCAAAACGATCAATTTTTTCTTACACCACACCGAAAAGATCACCTCATTAAATTTGCAACTCCACGTAACACTGTCAAGGCCTTGGTACTCATTTTTTTGTCCTTGGAATTGATAAAAAAAAAATCATGATCGCGTGGCTCTTTCTGCTGACGCGGCAGTCACGAAATTCTTCCGCGATGATTCGACGTACACAACCGGTGAACGTCGACTCAAGCCGCGGCGTATATTACCGTCCCATTTCGATAAGAAACGAAGTATCAACGAGTAGGATTGCCTTTCGTCTACAAAATAAGTATGGGTGGCGAGGTGGGGCGGGGAAGAACACACAAATCTGTGCAGAAGGTCAGGAACGATGGTCCGTAAATACCGGGTGAACTTTTTCGTAAATTTGGACTACCGGTTTTCACGATAAACAGAGGCCGTTAGATGTTTTTAAAGAAAATAAGGACAAAAAAGATGCTGATTAGAAACATGGACATAGCTTCCTCATTATTTTATCCCACTCACGAATTCCCCTCCGTGACCAGGTTAGTTCTTCAATTTTAGCTTCCCCATATAGAAAGCTAAAAGCTTGTGAGCAAGATAAAATAATGAGGAAGCATTATCCAAGTTTCTAATTTGCAATTTTTTACATAATGAATTCTATTCAAACAATTCTAAGGTACCACGATTCGCAAAGCATTATGATTTATGAGAGATATTCATTGTTTTGCAAAATATACAAAAGTCCAAATATTCAAATGTTTTTTCATCTTGACGCACGTTATCAATTTATTTCAAATTCAATATCGAACGTGGTTATCCACTAACCTATTTTTATGGCAACTGCCACATCTCTAGTTGAACATTTAATGAAGTTAAACAAACATACAATAAAAATTAAAAAATACAAAAAATATAAAAATAAAATATATAAATTGAAAATATAATACAGATTTTAACTCTTTCACCGATTCATGGAAAATTCAATACCAATCATCCTTTAGTAATTCATGAGAGAAAAATTCATCTAAAAACTCGAAAACTTTTGGAAATTAAATCGATCACTAGCATTTTTCGTAATGTTCAACATATAAAATATTAACCGCTCAAGCGGTTTTCGTCAAAATCAGTACCAAACATCCGTGACCTGTAACCCTTTCATGTAAAAAGATTTGATATTTTTTTTTAATTTCGATATGACGTAAAATCAAAAATCATCAAGCAATTCCAACGAAAAAGGCAACAAACAACGCAGGCTCAATGTCTTAAATCTGTGCGAAGTTGGCAGCTGAATTTTTGGACCTTTATCGCGCGCGCGCACACACACACACACACACACAGGAAAACTTTTTTCTAGATATGATTTTGAGTTGTTCTGGCATATCTTACGCATACTGACATTAAGAACTTCGAATGTAAATTTGAAATTTGGAAAAAAATTCACCGTTTGTCCGGTCAAAAAATGTTTACGCTATTCTGAAAATATTCTCCAAACGATGGGCGCCGCATTCCGCCAACGGGTTTGCACACTTCAAAACTATTTTTTCATTTAAGCAATTTTTTCGTAACTTTTCGAAAAATGGTTACTTGTATCGCTCAATAATCAGACTCAAAAGTCGAAAAAAATATTCAATTTGTATAACACCTATCCAGGGAGGGAGATGTTTTGTGTGGTTAATTTCGAATCTAAAAGTCAAAACTTATAAATTTTCTAAATTCGAGATGATGGATCCAAAATAATGATTGGAAATTGTAAAAATATTGAATTTAATAACTTGATTTCGAATCTGACGTCGAAATACAAAAATAAATGCATCCAAGATGATCGACGAAAATTACAAAATATAGGCTGATTCGCATGGAATTTTGTACTCGAAGGTTTCAGTGATCGCTGATTTCGATTCTCAATGTAATTTCGGTCCGGCATTTTTTTTCATGTTATTTTTATCTCAGATGCGATATAACTGACATCACTGACCTCCGAATATCAATTTTCATTCAAATTTGCGTTTAACTAATCCTCGATTTGGCAGTTTTGTTCCTCTATTATATTAAATCGGTCATTTAGAATTTTTGTTGTTTTACCAGAAGTGGAATCATCGTGTCGAAAAGTTCCCGATAACTAAACTTTCGTTCCAAATATCAATACTTTTTCCAAGTTTTATCCGTTATCTAGAACGTTCGATTTTCACCCCTAAATACGTAATTATCGACATAAAAATACTTTGGAAGTGGTTTTTGGAAAAAAAAACGCATGTAAGAAAAAGTACATTTCAAAGTGGCGTAAGCCAGCGGACGGTAATGAAGACTGCAATTAATGTCGTTCAATGAGGTAGAGTTTTCGAGGAAAAGCGGGAAATTCATAGGCGGATGTGTTATGTTATTGGCCGTTTACTAATAATCTCGTTTTCTTCGAAAAACCAAACTTCTTTAAATGTTACACTGATTACAAATTTTGTTATCGACCATACTCATATTTTTAGTTTAATCAATAAAGTTATCGACTGACATAGGGTTCAATGTGAATCTGCACGATCTGCAAATTTGCAAAAAATTGTTCAGTTTTGTTACCGACACGATCTGTCCGATTGGTTATTACCAACCAAGCTATTTGGGCAGATCGTGTCGGTAACAAAACTGAAAAATTCTTTGCCAGCTATCCCTTAATTCGGAAAATTGTATTTTTTTTTACTTTCAAACAACAACAACTCAACTAAAAATAATGTTGAACAAATGCCGTCGTAAATTATGAATATCACTGAAGTCACTCCGAAGCGTTAAGGTTCTTTCAGGGCCCACCGAATTTGACGCTTTTAGTTCATAAACAATTTGATTGATACTCTCGAAACAGGATTTTAAAAATGAAAATGGAATATGAAATTCCCAAATATAAATCACTTTAAAACGAACACCTGTTCAATATAATCCAACGTGAACGACGTCCGTCGGCGTACGCTGTACGACTGACCGGAAGATACGGGAGGTGGAATTAAAATGTCCCCTCTTTTCAACGACGATATAGCGACAGTCTCGACGGTGAAAAACTATTTGCACGTTGACGCTAAGTGCAAAAAAACGATGCTTAGATGATTCATCATCTTCCGCACAACTGAGTGGGAAACTATTCGAAAATTACGTTTTTAATAAATTAAGAATAAAAAATAATAAAATAATTTAAAATTCATTAAATAAAATTAATTCCCAATATATATATCGATATATTATTATTCATCGTTATTTATTTATTCATTAAAGTGAGGCCTACCGCAAATATGAACCGAACTGTGTTGCCTGCCTTTTTTATATGATGAAATTTTAGTTGCAGTTCACGTTTGAAAATCGGCGTGTTTAAGGGAAAACGTTCATTCAAATTAGACCAGTGATAGAGAACAAAGCGGGCAAATTCAATATTTGCACATTGCTTTCTCATTATTTTATCTCGCTCACGACTTTCCCTCTATGAACAAGTTTTTCAATTTTGACTTCCTCATAGAAGAAGTTTTACGAATAAGATAAAATAATGAGAGAGCAATGTGCAAAGCTATAATTTGCGCGCTTTTTTCTACTTTCGATTTCAACAGCCACGGGCTTCTATTTTTTTTAATTAAAAACATACAAATTTCATAACATCTAAATCCGTTCACCTATTTGCCCGCGATTTAATACCGAACATCGTTTGATGATATTCTATTCAGGTAAAAAAAAATTTGTCCCGTATCTGAGTCCGACTTTTTTTGAACATTAAAAATCGTAGAAATCTTATGAAATTTGAACCCTCTAATTTCATTACCAAACGTCTTTCGATGATACATGAATAACCCCCCCCCCCCCTTCAACCCCTTTTGATTTACGTGGAAAATTTGAACCGAATGTATTTTCGAAAGGTAGAGCGATAATTTTTCGAAAAATGCGAAAATTTATAAGATTCGAACGGTTTGACCGATTTCGGCAAAACTTAAGTTATTAACAAGTTAAAGTCATGTAACATGTGACACCCATTATTATTATCACCACAAATGCATTTTTTTAAATACAGTACAGCCGGTGTCTATCACTTAAGCATATGCAAGGAACATTTATTTATTTATTTCTTCTATAACGTCAACTTTTACCATGAATTATGGGTTATGAATTTGGACAACGATTGCCCACAATTTTAATTTTATCAAGTGGTACTATAACGAAAAGTGTGTTACAAAATAACATGAAGAGTTTCTATTTTGAACGCGGGCCAAAAATTTTCGGAATGGATTGAGAGAGAAAAAAGTATTCTCGGAATGCGGTGAAATGTACCAGCTGTGTAAAGCTACTAACGTTGAGACGATAGCACTCTTTGTGTGTTTTACATATATATATTGAGGTTTCAGTCACCAGTCCCGGGGATGCGTCATTTTGGAGAGAAAAAAAAAGCTATGATTATCACCACCCATTTTTTTGGTGATCTATTTTATTGTACTTCATTAATTTTTATTGTAAATTCTCATCGACGAATGAACCGATGAAATAAAAATGAAAACATAGTATTTCTATTATCAACCAACATGAATTTACGAATAATGTTTTTCTTTATTCTTCGTTTCATTATTGAATGAAACAATGAAAACGTATTTTGAATATTATAAGCAAAAAAAATGGGCATAACGATGGTAGCTTGATATGCGGTTTAACCTCGCTATTTGAACGAGATTTACGCGTAAAATTTCTCGCATGAAGCGGAGTGAAAAAGAGATTGGGGCAAGAAAAAACTGGACAAAATCTGATAAGAAGTTTTGCTCAGAATCCGACGAAAACATACGTCAGTTTTATCTCCCTCTCTCACACACACATACACATCACTGATTTTTTCGCTTCTTTTTTAAATGCGTAGTACCTACAAAAACACAGATATACCTGGATAAAAGTAAACCATAAATATCGAGGTAAATTAATACAGGGTACACAAAATTGTATTAATTTATTTGTTGATTTTGTTCGTGCGCATTGATAAAATGTGAAAAACCTATTAATTTCAAGTGGGCACATGACAAAAACAGTCAATATTATCATTTGCGTACTTCCCTTTTTCTTAAGGGGGCTCTTTTTTTACGCCTTTTCGGGAATTTTTTTTGGCCATTTAAATAGAGATACAACTGCGAAATTTTTACCACATATTTATTGACATTTTGAGCATACTTTACAATTTTTTCAGCCCGAAATCGTCGCTCATTGCTGAAGTACACAGAAACTTAGCCGCTCATTTAAAAAAAACGGTTACCACGATTGAGGGCGTTCCGCTTATCTGAAACAAAAAAATCAAACGGCATTTTAATCTGTGAAGTTTTAACTAGTTTTGGAACTAGGATTATCGAAAATATTGAAAATTTTTTTATTATCATGATGAAGGAGTCGTGAAAAAAACCAAAATTGATCAATATTTTTGATAATCCTAGTTCCAAGACTAGTTAAAACTTCACAGATTAAAATGACGTTTGATTTTTTTTGTTTTAGATCAGCAGAACGCCCGCAATTGTGGTAACCGTTTTTTTTTTTATATGAATGGTTAAGTTGTCGTATACCTCAGCAATGAGAGACGAATTCGGGCTGAAAAAATTGTAAAGTGTGCTTAAAATGTGAATAAATATATGTTAAAAATTTCGCAGTTTTATCTTTTTTTAGTTTGCCAAAAAAAATTCCCAAAAAAAACGTGAAAAAAGAGCCTTCACAAGGGATAACGGCCTTAATGTTTTCATCACAATCAATCCACTCAGAAATCCTTGCCAAATTTGTTTTCGTTTACCTCGCTTAATACCTAGATAAATAAAGCCGACCGTCTGCTCAGCATCAAACAACGCAATGTATTCTAGTATCATTGTTATTATGTACATAAGTGAACGATAACTTGCATATGTATATATATAAATTGTATACTATAGACGAGGACGTATATACGAGCGAACCGATAACGGCTCATGCGGGCATTAAAAGACGGAGAAATCGAACGACGGAGAGAAAAAGCGACGAGAGAAGAAAAAAAAGGCTCCGAGTCCGATGTTTGCCTACATCCGCGAATGACGATGCACGCATGTGGGCAATGCAATGCGTCGATACCAAGTGTACATACGTGTATATTAACGATGCGTAATCCTATGAACAAGACTCGATAGAAAATCTCGAGATAAGTACTTTTTCTACGTTACCAACCTGTCCCCGTGGCTATACTCACCGAGTATATGCTTTACCAGAACGGACTATAGGCATTCCACGTACATCTGCGTATATCTCATGCACCGCTGGATTCATATGCACGATTTGTATAAAGCGTAGTATTACGACTATACGTTCTGATCGTCACACATTATATACCAGAATATAATACATTTTGTAGTATCATCACACACTTATACACACAGAAACACACACATACATGCACGCACTCATCAATCCAAAAAATTTTTATGAATGTGCTTTATCCAAAGTTTAAAAGTGGTGTAAATATTGTTCGGGAAAAATTCAACAACGCAGATAATTTATATTTAAGCCAATTACCAATTTCATAACTCAATAATTACAAAATCGATGAAGTATGAAAATTTGCAGATAGTTTTATGAGAGCGCGGAAATGTGGTAGGCTGGTAGGCAATTGATATTTATGGCTCGCGTTAAGTCGTGATATTTTCTCACCATATAGTATACATTAATTCTGAAAACCCCTGCCCCACTATTCAGTGCCTTATTTCGGGAAAATAAAAATAAAAAGTGACACTTTCATACAAAAATCGGGAAAAAGTTCTCGTGAAGAAATACTCAGTCACCGATAACGATTTTCTTTTTCTTAAAAACAATCGTTAAAAATCGAAAAATCCTTCTTGAAAAGAAGAATTGAATCAAAACAAATAACTATATCGACGAGAAAATATTAATAATCAATAAAAACATTAATATTTATTCAAGAGATCGAAAAATAACATCCGATGGAACAAAAATTATTAACCGGTGTAAATGTAATCGGTTGAAAAAAATCGCATCCAGAATTCAATTCAACTATCCGCTAACAGCCTCAGTCCGGGGAATGCGAGAGAACAAGAAACACCTTAACATTGATCGACAGCGACATTCACGCGCTACTACCGTGAAACTAAAGCGATTGTGTTCTATTCGACTTTGTAGTCTTCTGCTACTTCGACCATCCGACTTTAGTCTTTCCTTTTTCGTCCGTACGATTTTTTGGATTCTCGCTATTCCGACCGTTCGACATTTTGGTGCTTCTCTATTTCGTCCCCCGCCCACGAGCACAATAATTTTTCGAACAATCCAGAATTTCATAAAATCCGAAGCCTCTCATTGATTCTCTCCAAAATCAATACCAACAGTCCTTCAACGATACGCTGCGTTGAAAAAATGTTTCCGGATATCTCAAAATTTCCAGAAGTGCTCAGTCATTTTCCCAATATTGCAAAATGCTGTAAAATTACAGCTGCTTGACGAACTGTTATAAAAATTATACGGAATAAATGGGTCGTGATGTTCTTATTATTTGCGAAATTTTACCGCCGTAAATCTAGTCGTTCTTATGTTATTGACTTGTGGATTTTCCAGAGCTAACGTACACACACACACACACATACTTTCATATTATCCAACGGTGATTTTCCTACGTTTTGGTGCAATTTAAACAGATTGGCGTTAGAAATTCAAAAAAAGAATTCGACAATGACAAAACTTCCACTCAAATTATGTTTTTGCGTGCAATAAATTTTACATTTAAGAACTCATTATTCATTACTTTATAGGAGGCTCGGATAAGGTGGTTAAATAACAGGTGGTTGATTTGACGCGAAATGCTCCACATACATATATATGTTTACAGAGGTGTTCGTAAAGAGAGGCGAACATCTGAATACGACTCACAACACAACAAAGAGGTAGTCGCATGTGTGCCAAGGAGTTTGTGATATGCCGCCCCCAACCGCTGCCGCTCACTACGTGTCATGCCAGACCCGAGTTTGTCGGTTTAGCCGGAAATCCAGAACGGGAAAGTGGAACACAATATGTTTAAAGCGACGAGTAAAGCTCTTAAAACATGTTTTGACACAGGAGCGAAGATAGCATGGAGTGGAATAGTATAATTTTCAAGGGCAAATTTATCTTTCGTTCAGTTGTATAGAAAGTTTTTGAGAGATTCGGATAGCTTGATATTTTTATTTTCTAGTATATATTATTGTGTGTTCCAACGTATACTCTTGAGGGTTTTCACGTATGGCCCTTCCCAATTTCCCCTTCTATCACTCCTTACCCGCACAGTGGTAAGCAACCTAATTTCCGTAGCATCCGCAGCTGCGTTTTAGTTAAACTACGGAAAACCCGTACCGACACAGACAGTTTTTTTTTTACTGAGCTTCAGTTGTGTTACCATCAAAAACTCAAAAAAACTGCTTTCCGCTCGGTAGCAGGGGTACGAGCTAGTATACGGCTAAGCGGTCATCCATCCCGGTACTGACCGCGGCCAATATTGCTTATCATGGAAGTTCGCCGAAGCCGCGCACGCACGTCCACGCTATCGTATTTTTTTAATTATTAGTATCTCCATCGTATACCTTCTTCGGATTTTTAGATCCCTTTCCCTTTTTTTCCTTTTCCATTCTATTCCTTGAAACCTCCCCAAGTATTGTCCACCGGAACTCTTTCCTAATAATGCACCACTATATCGCGATTGCGCGAGGACACAGGGAAGGGCGAAAAACCTAAACGTTCATCCATCCCTATATTGACCGCGGCCAATACCGCTTAACTAGGGACACCGCCGAAGAAGTGCACTGACCGCGCGTCTACTGCTGTCGACCCCGTAGAGTTTGATGTATATCTATAGGATAAACTTGGGACGCGGTTAAATATTCCGTTTGACTCTGATGAGGATGAAGCATAAATAGTTTTGTTTCGGAAAAAATACCCGATTTCGGAAACAAGCGTTATAGCATTTGTCGTTCCCGAGACATCCTGAAAATTTTTTGTAAGATTTCAACGCATTTGAGAGAACATATTGGAACATATTGGAAAACTTGGATTATTTATGGAACATTCTAAGCTCCACGAAACACAAATACATTCAAATAACTTTCTTACAACCTTTCGGCAAAGTTTTGGAAAACTTATGCGGACCGAGGATCCCGCGTATAAAGAGACATGTCACGAAATATCTCGAAATGCAATTTATTTCTGAGTCCGACTAAATCGCCATTATCATTGGCTATCAATTGATGTCGAACTCAGGGTTCGCTCATGTGCATACTTCAAATCACACGATGAACCTTACGTACAAAACTAGCGCGCGAAGCGCGTACATCGACTCCAGTAAACGTAAAATGGACAAATAAATAATTTGTTCCTGTTCTTTCTTGTGCTGACAATAATCGCTAAAATATTTTTTAGATATTCCGACGCTTTTGGGACTCACCCATATGGGGATACTTGTGACATTTGTGGAATAACCTAAAGAACCCAACAGAACAAGTAATAAACTGGAACAAATTAAACGAATTTTAGCAAGCTTACGAATGAATTAATAATTACTTGTTTTTGCTACTTTGCTGCCTAACAAAGCTATAGAAAAGCCGTGCGGCCGGAAAGGAGAGTTGTAAAATGGATAAATAACGGGTTTACCTGTTCTTTCTCTTGCTGATTTCGTGGCCATAGAGTCGCAGTGAGGTACAACTCGCCGAGATGTTGACGAGGTCTCGCCGGATCCTTGAGCTCGAGAACGATATCCTGCGGGTGCCCAAGGTCAAGTTGAACGAGTTCCAATTGGGCAGCCCCCATGAAATCGTCCTGAAGCCCCCAGTCATAGTCGAAGACCTGAAACAATAAAGGCAACCCATGGATGAAAAAAGAAAATCGAGAGACGCAGGAGCGTCTTAGCGCTAATTGAATTATGATTCATTACCACCATGAGACCCACCATGAGACATTACCACCTGTTGAATAAATGAACGGAGCCCCAGCATCAAGAATATTACCATATATAAATCCCGTTTGAAATACAACTGTGATGAATACGTTAAAGCTAATCTTGATTCGACAACGCGCTTCGGTTTTGATTTCTTACGAAACTTAGCGGGCTTCTACATTGACACCAAGGATTTACAGACGTGCCAAAATTTATCTGAACCGCATTTCAAAGTGGCACAATCACAATAATCATCACAAATAGTCAATAGGAATCGAATGCACCATATATATATGCACACACAGCGATTGTAACTTTTTTCACATGGCTGTTGAAATTGTTAGACATTTTTAAGTACTGCCGCATAAAAATCTGGTTTTTTTCATCATCACGAAGATTCCTCCATAAGGACGCAAAAACGATTAAATTATATCGAAAATTATAATTTCAAAGTTTTTGCGTGGGTCCAACGAAATTCGAGGATTCGAAATGGTAGCACTGATTGAGACCTACCTTTCCTCGAATTTTTAGTGTATTTTGAAAATCTACCGTATGCCCGCGAGAATCTCATATTACCTTAATGTTGAGCGGTTGAAAGGGATCCTCAATCGGCAAAGTGACACTCTCGTCCCACACAGGATTCAATTCACGATGAACCGTTCGAGACTTGTGAAGAAGACGACCCGAACACTTGATTTTGACATATGGATCGCTCGCCCCTGTGTTTTGCATAATTGTTAAGCTATTAAAGTAATAAAAAATAAACTAGTAGAATTTGTATTCGAGTTATCGATGGTATTATTGACCCCACCTGGATATTAACAAATATTGCAAAATAAAAATACAGTAAATAACGATAAAAAGCCAAACGATAAAATAAAATAGATATGAATAAATATTTCCTTACAATACCGAATACACCCTCGAGTGAGTCGTTCGGAATCGATTGTGAGTGTTAATTTCAGGAGTGGCTATTAAAAAATCCCGCGCAACCGCAGTGACAAATGAAATAATTGAACCTACTTGAGATTCTAACGATTGTCGTTATTTAATGCTGAGTAAAAAAGAATCGAGTGTGTGGATGAAAAATAGGACGCAATAAGGAGAGAGAGAAAAGAATTGGGGTAGAAGAATTTAAAAAAAAAGAAGCTGTGAACTCTTACCGCATCGATCCATCGCTACGAGATTAGCTCCTCTTCTGATATGCAGCCGTAACTGAAAGAAGGCGTGCTGACGAAGTGCCAATTCTCGTCGTCGCGCGGTTTCATCCTGACGCGTGGCAACGGAGTCGCCAGTAGTCAGCTGATCTTCCCCATTCTCTGTGTGGATTCCATCTCTCGTGTAACGTTGATAACCGAGGGAGCCCTTCGAAGAACCATCGCTGCATCTGCCAGGACTATCCTCCCGAACGCTCCCCACCTTGTCTCTGTTACCTCGTGCCAGCGGAGATTCTATACATATGGGTAATAGACTTTCGATATTGTAAAATAATTGGGATTCGTGGAATTGCACTGTTGTGTTTCTTTTACCAACGAGAAATAATAGCATCGGCGTAAGTCTCGATCAAGTCTAGGTTAAGCCTAAATTGGCTAGGTTAAGTCTAGGTTGGTTGAGACTAGGGAGGTTGTCTAGGTTGAGTTTAGGTTGATTCTGGTTCAAGACTGGGTTAAATTTGGGTTAAATTTAGGTTAAGTCTAGGATCAGTCAGGATTAGTTCTAGGTTGAAGTTAGGTTAGAGTAGGAATAGATCTAGTCAAGGTTAGGCTTAGGGTAGATTGGCTTTATTGTGAGATTTACGCTAAGGCGTCCGATATGTACCATATGAATTTACGTAAAATTTAGATTAACGTTAGGTTTAGGTTAACGTTCACGTTTGCCTCGGGGCAACATTTACGTTTACATTACGTTAGTAATGTTCGATGGTTTATGTTAGATACAGCGTATCTTGGTACATTTTGTATACAAGAAATAAAACGAAAAAGACAGCGTTTTGATTAATATTTTAGTTTATTAGATCTGATTACGTTCCATTTTCTCTAACTCTGAAAGCATACTTTTGCTTCGGATATCAATCTTGCCGAGTGTTTTGGAATGTCTGCCGGTTCTATGACCGGCCGACAATGATTTGGCTCAGAATTGGTTTCGTTAAAAAACAACGAGTTTTTAATGTCAGTATGCTTAAAATGTGCCGAAACATTCGAAAACCACATCTAGAAAAAACTGTCCGTGTATGTGTGCGTGCGGGTATGCGCGCGGGTATGTGTGTGAGATAGGGTACAAAAATTCAACTTGATATATTTCGAGAACGACTTGAGCGGTTTCTTGCAAACTTTGCACAGGTTTAGGAAATTGTCAAAAAATGTTTGAGATTGATTTAATTTCCAAAGGTTTTGAGATTTTAGGTTCATTTTTCTTTCACGAATGTAATATCACAAAAGTATAATTGGTATTGAATTTAGCATGAATCGGTGACAGCGTTAAGATATTATTAACTTTATTTTTTTTATTTGTATATTTTATAAGAAATTGTATGTTTGCTTAACTTCCTTCAATTCTAAATTACAGAGATGCTATTTGCCATAAAATTAGGTTTGTGGATAACCACATTCGATATTGAGTTTGAAATAAATTGGTAAAGTGCTTCAAGTTTGTAAAAAAATTCGATCGTTTAGACTTTCCTATATTTGGTAAAATCAGCGAAATGCTCTAACTTTGTTAAATTTTGCAGAATGGTATTAAATACTCCGGAAACGTTGGACCCTGTCGTACCTTAGAATTGTTTGAATCGAATTTATTTAAAAAAAAATGCCAATTAGAAACTTTCACATTATTTTATCTCGCTCACAAAGTTTCCTCTGTGAGGACGCCAAAATTGAAGTAGTAACTTGTTCATAGAAGGGAATTTGTGAACGAGATGAAATAATGAGTAAGCAATGTGCATGTTTTTAATTTGCATTTTTTTTACATTGTGACTATAGTAGATAGGATGCTGCGCATTCTTTACAGAGTTTCCAGACCATTCTATGAAATTGGTAGCCATGAATGTTATTTGCGGGATAAAAGAAAACATCGTTCACTATCGCGATGATAAAAAGTTCAGATTTTCGAAGTAACATCGTACCTGGATGATTGAGACAGTGTCGCGCCGGACTTTGCGTGGCCGACGAGCTTCGACTGTGCTCCGACGAATAATCGGCCGCATAATCGGACTCGACACCCACGTTTCTATTCGGTGAGTCCTTCGAATTTATCACGTTTCCCGTTCCGTCCTTCGTCTTTTTTCTTTCTTTGCTTCTGCCTCTTACCCATCGGCTCTTGAGGGTGGCGAAAAACGTTTGGGTACGCTGTGCAACCGATGAATATCGATGATGATGATGATGATGATGATGATGCGGGGACTCGTTATTATGGTTATCACCGGACGCCTGGGACGATCGACCGCGAAGTGACGGTGAATCCTCGCGTTTGTTCACTCTCAGCTCCGTGGCGCTTCTCGACAATTGTCTACTACCGTTGAGATTTAAACCCGATCTCGATTCTGAGCGAGATTGATCTGTAAACAAAAAATGTATTTGGAATGCATTTTATTTCCAGGTACATAGTACTAATTGCTTTCTCACAGAGGAAGCTTTGGTTTCGTGCAAAAAAATCGAGTTCCTAATGTCAGTATGCTTATAATGTGCCAAACCATCCGAAAATCACATCTAGCAGAAAATTCCGTGTGTATGTTCGTGGGGATGTGGGAAGTGTAAGCTTCGAAAATTCAACTTGTTATATCTCGAGAATGACTTGATCGATTACTTGTAAACTTTGCACGGATTTGGGGCAGCGATCCCTCTGTTTGCTGCATTTTTTATTGGAATTACTTGAGGCTTAAAGATTGTACGCCATTTTGAAATTTTCGAAAAATGTGTGTGATCGTTCTAACTCCCATAAAATTTGAGGTGTCGAGTCAAAACTTTCTATAGAAAAGGGTTAGGGGACATATTTTGTTAGGGGGCCAAGATGTTTCGTATTGAATTTGTCAAGAATCGCTGACGGTGTTCAGATTCGATTAAATTTTTTATTTTTTGAAAAATGTTTGAGTTCGAATTAATTTCTTAAAGTTCCGCGATCTTGGATTATTCTTTCATGAATAAAGTATCATTGAAGAATGATTGGAATTGAATTTGACATGGATCGGTAAACAAGTTAAGATTTTATTACATTTTTTATTTTTTTTATTTTTATATTTTATAAGAAATTGTATGTTTGTTCATATTTTCAACTGTAGAGATGATATTTGCCATAGAAGTAGGTCAGGGGGCTACTTTCTACGTCAATTGGGAAGTATGGAAGGATATTTGGTATTGAATTTAGAGAAAATCGATAAAAGTATTTTATATTTACGATATTTTCATTTTTTCGAAAATGCATTATAAATCAGGCAAACCTCACACTATGAAGTTACGGGAGAGCAAAATGTTGCAAATTAAAATTTGCATATTGCTTCCTCATCCTTTTTGAGCGTGAACAAAGCTTCATCTATGAGCCAGACTAAACTGAAAAGGCGCGCGTGCCCACGCGTGTGTGTGTGTGTGTATGTGTGTGATAAGTTCCAAAAATTCAACTGATATATGTCGAGAACGAATTGACCGATTTCTTGCAAACTCTGTATAGGTTCAGGGCATCGAACCTCCGTTGTTGACTATAATTTTGATTAGAATCCCTTCAGGATTCGAGATTTTAGACCATTCTAAAATTGTCGAAAAATGTTTGGGATTGATTTAATTTCCAAAAGCTTTTAGGTTAAATTTTCCCTGAACAATGTAGTATCACAAAAGTTCGATTAGTATTGAATTTGGCATGAATCGATGACAGTGCTAAGATGTTATTAAATATATTATTTTACATTTGTATATTTTATAATAAATTGTATGTTTGTTTAACTTTCTTAAATGTTCAACTACTGAGGTGGTACTTGCCATACAATTAGGTTTGTGAATAACCACGTTCGATATTGTACAAAGTTTCATCTATGAGCAAGACTAAATAGAAAATTTCACTGGTGCTACTTGCAAACCCGATCGCGAGGTTTTCTTTATTCAATGTGTAATTTACAGACAATTTTTGAGAATTTTTGCGGTCCTACCTGACAAATTAGATGTGACAATACCAAAAATTACTTCTCGCACGACTTACTTGCGTATTTGGTACATGTTCCTTGAATGTCACCCAGATGTCAAAGGTCTCCATTATATCAACGCTGTTGGAATTTCTCATTATCTTTGACGCGCCCTTAAGGAGAAGCTAAAAACCCTCTCTCTAGCTCTCGCATAATCTTTATGCCGCTATCTCTGTTGCACTCGTGCAATCACCGCGCGTGTTTAGCCTCCTCTTAAGGAAAGGCTAAAGGGTCAACATAACCTCAAAGAATGCCTAACGCATTTTTCTCAGAGACGGCTAATTCGAATGGAAAAATAATAGTGGGACCTCTGCGCCTATTAATTACACGGACGGTTCCACTGTTTTTCTTCCATTCGTTTAAGAGTACTCCGAAAAAAATATGTTAGGAAGTTTTTCTCCCTCTCTTTCGCACTAACAAGTGCGAAAAGGTGAATGGAAAGGCTGACCCATTTCCTTGATTAATACGAATGGTCGCGGGTGTAGATTGTAATCAAAATTCATTGAAACAGACGACAAATGCGCCTACAATACAGGACTTTTCTATGGACTAGCTAATTAAATTAACATGCGAGAATGAAATCGAATTACGACCTGCTTTTAGACAATACAGGGTGGCTTACTTTCTCGCGCCATTCCACACACCACAATTTCGCGTAAGTGCAATAGATATACGGCAATTTGATGATTTCCATACTTTCTGCGAAACGATCAATGACTTAAAAAATAGAGAAGAACTTGACCACTTTTTGGCACAATTCTGCGTTGGCTAAGCCATACTTCATCCCGATAGGTTATGCCGCTTGGGAAAAACTACCAATCACCTTATCCAAGCGGTCGGATATTTCCTTAAAGTCTCAACAATAGTCAATCAGAATTGTCTGATAACAATCTAAACACGGAATTGTTTGAAAACTACAATATGCATTAAAAATGATGATTTACAACAGCAAATAACGACTTACGATTAAAAAAAACACAAATTAGACAAAAGTTGACTATGTAGTTGATTAAAAATTCATGGTTGAATTAGAAGCTCACCGGGTAGAGCTTCGCCGTCCTCCGATCCAGCGAGGAGTTCCACGCTCTTGCTCATCTTTTGTCCAACTGAGCCCTTCGGAACGTCCGTTCTTTTGTATTGCCCTCAATCGTGACAACTATCGTCGCACCAAGCCACGAATACTTCAAACGTTTTTTGAAACGAGCCAGACGTATTCGTCCGATTAACATGATTTCGGCCGATCCTCCGTCGTTTGTGTCGTTCGGTCATTCATTAAAGACTTAACTTGTGCATCTTTATTCTCCTTTCATTTGGAAGGCTTCGCGCGATTTACCATCGGAAACTGGAGTTACGGAGAAATCGTTAGGAAAATAACGAAATGGATGTGCAATGAATATAACATGTCAATGTGTCACTTGTACATTCTAAATTTAATCGAAAGAAAAACCATTGAAAACTAAATTTACGACGAATTGTCATAAATTCGAGGTTAACAATTTCATGCTTCAAAGATTAAAATTTCATATTTTTATAACTGCAAACTGCTTTATAATCGTATAAATTTTATTTTGAAACGTTTTTACCAGTTTCAAAGCTTCGAAACAAATGGTGCAAATTGAAACTTCCATGTTGCTTTTTCATAATTTTTGCAACTTTCCAATTTTCCTCTATAAGCAAGGGGCTTTTTCAAGCGTCACTTCCAAATAGAGGAAGGCTTGTATATGCGCGAAAATGGTCAGGAAGCGTAATATGCATGTTTCAATTAGCGCCATTTGTTCTCTCCTATAACTTGATGGCGCGAGTTGCTTGATTTTCAATGCATTTTTGAAAAATTAAAAATACTATCAATATAGAACGCTTATATCGATTTTCTCTAAACTCAATTCCAAATATTTTGTCATGGTCCGCAATAAGTGTAACGAATTTTGACCCGATAACCTAATAATTTCACGAGCTTCAATTCACGAATTTCACGAGCACAATTTGAATTTAAAGCCTTAGTCAACACCTATAGAGATTTTTCGAAAAATTCCAAATGTAACAAATTGGGAATGCCTAGATCGATTTTCTCCGAACTCAAGAGTGAACAGCATTTGATGGTAGTCTATTTGTGTGAAAAATTTTAGCCTGAACTCGAAAAGTGCACGGGTTACTTTTGATAGACATTTTTTTTTAATTCCAAAATTGTGCAAAATCTGAACGAGCTGTTACATTTTCGCGAAAGTTGTATTAGACAAAGAAGGCTGGTAGCTCTACTTGCGTGTAAAGTTCGGCCCGATCGGTTAATTCATTCCACATTATATAGAACTTTCCCAGTCCCTCTCCACACACACACACACGGACATTTTTTTGTACACATGTTTTTCGGATGTTCTCAGACGGTTGAACGCATTGGCATTAATATCTGGGAAAAACTTCTTCACGAAAAAAAGCTTCTTCTATAAGAAAGTGAAACTTTTGCCGATCTACATTAAATTAAATAAGACAAGATATATGCCTTGATCAATAATCGGACGTAGCTCAGCACTGCTGCCAAGTCTCTCAAAATATACATATAGTTAACGGGACAACAGGTGAAACGTGGAATATGTTTCGAATAACCACAGTCACGAAACGTGTTATGAATTGTGAAACTTTTTACGAGAATAAGGATACAAATTTGTTGAAGAAGAAATTCTAAGTCGTCGGGAATTAAAAAAACAGATTCGTACATTGCTTGGAAATTTTGGCTTCCTCGCAAAGGAAGCATTGTCATTCTTCGAAAATTATGAGACAGCAAATGTGCAAATTTAATTTATAACCTTGTTTTTATTACGTAATATATACGAATACTAAATATGGTGGCTCCCTCATGTCTGTGGATAGCAAGTGTCGGCTGGATAGTTGCAAATTTATGAATATCAAAGCAAAAATACTATTGCTCATAAAAATTTTAATACATAACGAAACTTAATAAAATCTGAACCTCATCAGCGATTCTCGCAATATTCAATACGAATAATCCTTCAGTGATGTAAAAAAGCTGCATTTCTAAAAATTTGCGGAAGAAACCACAGACATTTCACGAATAATTCAACATTTCATAAAATCCGAACTCCTCCATCGACTTTTTCCAAATTCAATACCAAATATCCTTATTCTTTATCCAAGATTCGTGCGACATTTCAGCCTGATATATAAAAAATTGCACAAGTTAGAGCGGTTTACGACAATTTTTGGAAAATTCAAATTGTCAGAAAAACACAAAAACCGCATGAATTGCAACAAAAGTTCTCTGTATTAAAGTCTCCGCGTGTCTACTACATTTCAGTTCATTTTTCATGATGACAAAGCTTTCTCTACGAGGGAGCAATAAAAAAAATGTATAGATAAAGAATTTGACGTTCACGAATGTTATCAGCACATGTGTTTACGAAGGCCAATATCGTGGTTATATTTTTATATCACGAAGTCTCAACTTCTGTGCGAATGTGTAAAAAAGCGCTGATGGAATATAAAGGGAGAAACCGAAGCGAGAACGATTATGACGGGGGAATCGGTCGGCGATTGTCACGATCGATATATAACCACCGCGACAGCACGATAAAATGAGGGGTGAGCCGTGCAAAGGGTTAACACGTTTGTCACGCGTCACAACACCCCGTGTGCGCGCCGCTATACAACGAGAGACTGCGACGTGAACAGTATATTTATTACGAAGTATGATATTACGAGTCCGGAGCCTGGTTATTTACATGCATTATTTAGGGCCTAATTCAACACGAACGGGGAAAACACCGCGAAAAGCATGAAATTCGAAGGTGGTATTCAACATGAATCAGATATTTGTGAATATGATAGAATAGAACATTTCTCATCTAGTGGATAGATTATTAGCCACTTGAACGGTTAACATTCTCGTATAGAACATAGACAATAATGACGTCTGGTGACCGTAATCTTGGAATATTTAGCATATTAGATCACACACATCGAGAGTGTCAAATTTCTGGGATATTGTTGATAAGGGTAAAACATTTTCATAAAAATTATGGACAGGTCCCATTGCAATCGAAGACTGTGATGCATCATGCTGTATTTGCAATATTTCGATGAGATATCGACAGCAATCTAACTTATAGGATGATGCTGGACATCGATAACTATTTTAAGCAAAGGAAAGACGCCTCCTTTTTAACCTGCACCGAACCCCTGATTTTTAACCTGCACCATGGATTAATCTATCATCAATGTGGATATGAAACTTATCCTATTTGAAGTGGAATATGAATATTTTCGCCGATTTTCGCGAAAATTTGACGGATTGGAAAATTTCAAAAAAGTACAGGAAATTTGGGGAATATACGAGGAAATTTGTTAATCTTTCAAACGAAATGGGTTCCATCGAGATTGGTCAGCAGTCGCGCACGTGCGCAACGAAAATCTAAGGGGTGGAAAATCGGGTGATCCGCCAACCTCGTGATTTAAGTTTTGCGAATGGGATACAGGATAAATATGGTATCTAACTAAAGGATTACAAACAGGGATGAAAACGACTTCAAAAACTATTGGATACGCACCCCCCGGGAGTTAACATTTTCAAATACGTCAAATTTTCGCCGGAATCGGCGAAAATATTCGCATTCTACTAATGCCCGGTACTATATGAAAAATTGAACGGGGTTCAAACCGTGATTGGCGTATCGGGCCTTGGAGACCACTCCGAGATGATGTACGGATTCAGTGGAATGTTAACATCACTATAACGACAATGATGACAATGACCGTCTCTCATCGTGCCCCTCAGTCACATTACCATCGTCATAATCCCGCAATTGACTCATTTTGTGAACACAGTTGAGGCATGATGATCCGCCTGGATTTGGAGGGCGTTGAAGGGGATGAGCTTTCGGACACCGTTTGACTCTAAACACCACATTTTCACCGGGACAATGAAATTGCAGGGTCCTTGTTTTACTCATGGCTACTCATCCCCAGCATAAAACTCGGAATACGAGAACACATAACGAGATGAGACTTCAGGATGGCTTCGAATTTGTAGAACGTTTTTATCAGTACAATGACGATGGAGGTCCGTCCTGTAAGAGAGCACATTGAAGGGAATGAGTTTTCGGATCACCGTTGGGTTTAAACAATGTTTTTATCGTAGTGATGACGTAGGTCTTGTTTTTCTCCACATGATGTATCATCATTCGCCTAGACCGGAACTTGGAGAACACAGAAAAGTAGCTTCCAGGTTGCCTTTGAGTCTGAACAACGTTTTTATTAGGCAAATGAAGAAGAAGATTTCCGGCCAACAGTGCAATACTCTGACGCGTTATATTGCTGAATGAAAAATTACAACTGAACAGCAACATCCATGTAACTTTACGTTAGCGGGGTCTAGTCGTCTACACGTCGCTAGTTGATCATCTGCTTAGACCTTCATATCATGCATTTTTTGCGTAAGTTTTTACGAGAACAATGAGGAAGAAGGAAGAATTCAATCTTCCGAACATGGAGAACGTGGATGAGGAACATCTTTCAGGCCTCCATTGCATCTGAAAAAACTTCGGTACTAGACCAGTGATGAAGGAGGTTCGTTCTCGTGCACGTGGTGACTCATCATATACACTTAAACGTGGGTTTTTAAAAATGCAGAAGGGGATGAACTTTCATCACGTCATTTTTGGATCTAAACGAAGTTTTTATCAGGGCACTGATGTCGTTCCTGTTGCAAGAGGCTGAAGAGCGGCTGTACCAGTACGATCATGATTGCGATCCCTTATCCCGTGCACCTGACTATCCAATAAGGGCATTTCCAGCTAATTGTTTCTTAACAATGAGTCCGGTTGCAAAAAACGGTCAAATAAGATTACGAGAATGATCGGTTTTAGTAGAGTATGTTCCGCCCCACAGATCGACTTTTAACCTTTTTGCAACCGCCTGACCATCTCCTCCAACAGG